>CM038675.1:842309201-844934520 GCA_021605145.1 Aegilops bicornis | reverse complement strand
CGCTTCGTCGTCCACCATCCTTCTCCCCATGCAACGATGCGGGGGTCCAAATAAGAGGGTGTCGAACCCCACAAGTAATCTTGCTGAGAAATTCCTCCATAGATAATGGTGGTGCATCTCCATCAACCTGTGTCTCCTCAAGAACAACACTGCTTACCTCATCATAGGATTCAACCACAATAACATGCTTGGTGAAGGCCTCCATCATGCTCTTTCACGTTGAAACCAAGCGGCTCCCCAAACTTAGAATCAGACATGCATGGGAATGCACAATCGATAGTCAGGACTAGCCACCAGGGGTTGGGGCAACAGGATCATAGCCTTTGAGCTCATTGGGTCGACAAACTCCTCGGTCCCAACCAGTGGAACTACAGGGCCCAACCACACATCTTCACACCCAATAGAGCAACTCACAAGTCAGACGACAAAAGGCCATACTTGAGGAAGAGGTGTCATTGCTTCATCAGGCATAGGATCAACATCTCATGATACAATGCCCTTCGAATCTGATGAGAGCATTACAACAAGAAGATCCTACTCAACACTAGCGTCAGGGAGGATGCAACAGTCCACATGATAAGATGAGCAATCTTATAGATATGGCACCAAGAGAGCCTTAGCGTATGAACAGGACCTCTATGCAAGATTGGCATGACACTTGCAACCTTAACACGAATTTGAGGTCCATAGGAAGGTGCAGAAGAAGGGGGGCTTTGATGTGGGGGAGACCACTGGCTGGCAAGTGGAAATTCTTGTAGCAGCGCCAAATCATGAGCGGCTCCTAGCAGAAAACAACGAAGTGCTTGGGCCCGACTCAGTGGAAACACTACCCCCATCCACTTGAGTTAAGCGGCCCACTCAGCTTGGTTGGACACCGACGAGGTAACAACGCAACATGACAAAGACAAGGTAGCATCCACATTTCCCTTCGCCTGCACCCCAATCCAACCTCCATGGTCCGCAGCACCACCTACATGAGACGAGGTTGCAGGCGGTGGAGGATGAAGCATCATTATCAACACTCAGCAAACACATTTTGTCCGGGTACTAGAACCGCCCAAATTGCAAGTTAGAGACTACAACATCATTGAATCCAGTAGGGGCTGAAGGGCCAGGAAGCTAGCCCGACAGTCGATGCGACCACGATGGCATGAGCTAAGCGTCGGCCTGCGGTGATCCATCCCAGGTACATTGGTCCAGACATCGGTGCGCACCGTGGTGACGACTGGCGTCATCCTTCGGAAAGACCCCTACCCGAGGAAAAAGCAACCAGGCAAGAGGGACCTTAGCGTACACCGGCATCGGGCTCCCAGATCTGGCGAGTCGGCGGGACCGCACCAACCTCTTCGCCATCCGAAGGCAACCTGGGGGAGGGTGGATTTGGCTGAAGGGGCTGCTTTGGGTGGGTGGGATGGGGGGGGGTGAGGCTTGCTGATCAGGGAGGGCGGTGGAGGCGTAGACGGCTTGTCGCCAGTAAAGGGGCAAGGCATGGGGCTCCTTATTTTTCATCTTTTAATATAATTTTCTTCATGAACAAACATTTAGAAAAATGACCTCTACTTAGCTATGCGTAACTCGTTGGAAATTTAACGAGAGAAAGCGGTGTGTACATTGAAGATGGATGTTGCTGATATTCACCATTGTTTTGTATTGAATGAAATGTCAATCTATTATTGGTTAATTATATATGCTGAGCAATATCCAGTTGTGAAACGAGCAAGGAAGTAAGTACCTTGAAGATTCTCTTCTTTAACCTTGAGATGACACAAGAATGGTGGCCTGGACAAAAGGAGATCTAATCCCTAGTGTCCCTATACTTGTACAATCAAGTGGATACTGACGAGCTTGTTTTAGAGAGATCCGAGGAAACAGAAGACGTCATGACCGTTCTAGTCGCTGCTATATCTGTGACACATGCAACAACTTCCCAAGTTGAGTCGCTCCCCGGTCGAGCACGGCGGCCTCGGTGCTGAACCTTCCCATGTTCATTCTTGCGCTCCGGCTGAGAGATGGCTGTGGCACAGCTGGAAAAATCTCACTCGCCCTTGGGTGGGAACGGAGCCGCCGTCGATGAATCGGATCACGCTCTTTTCAACGCGGCGATGACTGTCACCATTGGCAGCGGCAGAACGGGCGAAGCTTCGAATTGCTCTTGGCTCAGGCGGTGCCGCTGAAGTTCTGCTTTACGCCTCTTCAAGAACTTCGAGGCGCAAGGGCAGAACTGTGGCACAAGCTATCACCGGCGACCGCTGGGTTTTGGACCTCGCACACGACAACAACGGCGACCTTGTCAGCGAGGTTCTTGATCTGCATCGTCTCATTCAGCGCCGCAGCTCAGCCTTCAGATGAAGAACAAGACCAAATCCACGGAACTTCGGAGGGGTCGAGGCCAAGACAGCTCCCACTCGGCCCACGCCTCCAGTTCCTGGCTCAAGGCGTCGGGTATGTTCCAGGCCATGATCTGGGCCGCCTGGGCTCCGGCGAAGCTTAAGATGTTTGCGTGGCTCCTCCACCGTAACCGGCTATGGTGCAACGACCGTCTCAACGTAGGGGCTGGCCAAACTCCTACTTTTGCCAGCTCTGCCTCGAGAACCTTGAGACTTCGGATCATCTATTCTCGAGCTGTCGTTTCTACGAAGACAATCTGGGCTAATTTGTCCTTATGGCAGCACTGCCAGGGGCTCAACAAGGCGTGTCTGTCCAGCGAAAGCAGCTCTCTCGAAAAGGTGGAAGCCATGGTCTCAGCACGCTGCCAGCGCGTAAAAGGAATCAAGTCGCTGATCATGCTGGTGCTTTGGAAAGTCCGGCGGGGAATGCAACAGCTGCGTTTTCAGAAAGAAAGAGGCTACGGTGCAAGATGTGATCAACGACATCAGGAGAGAGCTCTGTCTTTGGCAACAGGGCGGTTTCAAATCCATTCAGAGCCCCTTCGGGGATCCCCCATGAGATTGTAGTTTTAGGTCTTGGTGCCTCGTGCACCCAGTCTTTTCTTTCTTCTGTTTACCTCCTTGATCCTAGGATCATCGCCTTTGTCACTTTGTCACCTGATCCCTGCTTAATCAATGAAACCCCAGCCAAGGCTGGCTCGTTCAAAAAAAGAAGACACATGCAACAACTTAGAAGCGAGTATAAGATCCTTTTTCTTTTTTGAGGGAAGAGAAGCGAGTATAACATCTGATGCCACAACTCACCCCTCATTTCCCAGTGTTTCCCATGCCTCCCCCCATATAAATAATACTCATTACAAAGACTCTTCATAACCTAACTAACGCCCGTTCCCATATGGATATGAGAAGGTGAGTTTTTTTAGTCCAAGCACACTTCTTTATTAATCAACAATCTTCATAGTGATAAAATTCAAATCTGGCGGATCCAAAAGTCAAACATGGTGACCAACATCCAATCCAAAAACGTGTTTTGCAAGGCTATGTGCCTTAATATTCAATTCACAATATTCGAAGATGAAGATACAACGTTGTAGTTGCATGGACGTAGCTGAGATCTCCTTTATAATGCGGGCGTTCATCCCTCCCGTACCTTGATTGATGTCCTTCACACCACCTTGGCAATCGGAGGCCCTGGTCACATGTGAAAGTGAAGGATCCATAGCTAACGCTAGAGCCTCCCCGCAGACCAATCTTTTGAGCATCACCGAAGAGATCAAATGTTGCAATAGATTGTTGGGCCAACCTTCATTAGAAAATTTTAATCTTCGAGGAAACATCTATTTTTCATAGTTTAGACCATGACTTTTGCTAGAGCAACTAGCTAACGCTCGGTCCTTCGGGAGCCTCCCAATGATCACTTTGGGGTGTGCTGAGAGCACGCCACCGTCGACACATGTCGCGCTCAGGGCGTTTCCTCCGGATTTTATTTTTTTACTTTCCTGCACGCGTTTTTGACTTTATAGATGGGTTTTCTCGGCTTTTTGGTTTTCCAATGGGAATTCTTAGGTTTTGGACGAAAAAAAATTACATGAAAAAACACAATTTTTTTGCTTCTGCGAGAGGCACGTCCGTGCCTCTCGGAAAAGGAAAAGAACACGTTTTCTTTTTTTTCTTCGCGAGAGGCACGGCGGTGCCTCTCGTAAATGGAAATAAATACGCGTTTTTTTCCTTTCGTGAGAGGCATGGTTTTGCTTTCACGAGAGGCGCGGCCGTATCTCACAGAGACAAAAAAAACTCGTTATTTTTTGCTTTCGCGAGAGGCACCACCGTGCCTCTCGGAAAGGAAAAAGAATGCGTTCTCTTTTTTTCCTTCCTTGACATGCACGGTTTTACTTCCGCGAGAGGCAGGGCCATGCCTCTTTCGTGAAGAAAAAAACTTCTCCCGGTTCCATTTTTCTGTCCGGTTTTTTTCGTGAAAAAAAGTTCGTCAAAACCTATAACATTGGATCTAGTTTTAAAGATCTCGACATGAGGAATCCAATGGTGAAAACGGTTCTAGATTTTAGACGCACGGTTAAAGAGCTAAAACATTTTGAATAAACGGATCTATGAAAAAGGGAAAACTTCCGCCATTTGTCGCAACCTGGGGTGGAAGTGATCTTTGGAAGGAGTACTCCTCAACTATTGATCTCGGACTTTTGCTGGCCTTCACTGTTTGATGAAGAAATTATTTTTTATTTTAGGTGATGATGAGGAAATTAAAACAAAAATTTTGAGGGGTTGATGAAGAAATTAATTGGGAAAGGAGAATGGTATATATTAATTGGGCCGGTGAAAGACGGACGACGGACGGTATATATCCTTTGGGCCCGAGCCATCCATCCTCCGTTTTCCCCAGATACGGCGACAATCTCGGCGCACGCCATGACCTCCTCCTACCAGCCGCCCGCCACGACGAACCTGGATGCGCCGTCGCCGGTACCCAAGGTGAAGGAAGCAGCGGTGGTGACCCGAAACCCTAGCTCCCCCAGCGGCCCGCCGTCGCCGGAGATGGAGGCCACGGCGGAGGCGCTCACGCGGGAGGAGGTGCTGCGCCGGAGGCGCCGCCGCGCCGCGCGGCTCCTTGCCGCGTACCGCCGGCTGTACTGGGCCATGGCAGAGGAGGTGCGCGCCCGGCACCGGCAGTACGTGTGGGAGCTCGGCTGCAGCCCGCTCGAGGCGGAGCAGCCGGCCGCTGGCCCGGAGGCGAAGCCTGGGCCGGCGGCGGTGCCGAGGAGGAAGAAGTGTGGGGTCACGGGGTGCAAGGTGCGTGCGATGGCCATGGCCAGGTACTGCCACTACCACATCCTCTCCGATCCCAATCAGGTACTCTACAAGGGCTGCGGCCACATCATGGTCAAGAGTGGTGCACAGACCGGGAAAAGTGCTCACAACACGCCCATCCTGAAAGCATCAGTTCCCTCCCTCTGCAATGTTCACTTGCAAAGATCTCAGAAGAATATATCACAAGCTTATAAGATAGTTGGCTTTAATCCACCTCCCGCCGGTCAAATCTCCCCGGATTTCAGTCTCTTGGTTGCCGAATGTGTCCGTCAGATCCAGGCCAGAAGGAGAGAGTCCCGAAGTGCCGCGGCAGGGAAGAAATAGCCCAAAGATGAGAAAGGTAGCTGAGTTATTATCCCTTTAGATAACTTTTGTTACATAAACTGTATGAAAATGTCAGGCATCCCGAGGTTTATCTCGTAGTGAATTAGTTACAATGGTTTGCAATTAGATGGATCATTTTTCCTTACTAGCGATTAATCATTTTTCAAATGTTCATATATACATTCTGTGAAACAAAAAGGAACCAGAAGCATCCTCCAAAAACTTCAGGCCATACACTGTATGCGGTACACTGTTCATTTGATCAGAGCTTTTTGGTCCTCTCAATGGAATTGTGTGCAGCTAAATCAACTACTAGCAATTTCAACCGGTATTGCATAAGGACAATTAAGAATGAGATTTTTTTTTTGGAGAGAGAGAAATGAAGAATGAGATGACCTGCAGATTTTACTGTAATCGCCGGACACATCCTTTTGGTTGGCAACTGATCTGCTGTGGCATGTAGCATTATTGTGTCTCTTGTTTATATTTTGGATGGAATTAATTGACCAGGTGAGAATTATAGCCGCATCTCTGTTTTCTCATGCTATATCATGAGTGCACATTATGAACCAGCCAGGCTTAACTATATGCTTCCCTTCTGTATGAGACTGCCAGTACAACTTTGCAATTTCATCTCGATATAAATATTACATGTGCCGATTTCTGCTGTGTTTTCAGTGAACCGAAGTTGAAATCTTGTACTGGATCGATCAGGTCGCTATGTAACTGGGAATCAGGTGCTCCCATGTATGATATTATTGCTTTCTGCGGCATCTTATTTTTTTGTGTGTGTTTGGGAAATTAAAACATGCATGTTTGGAGACTTGGAGTTACCAGTGGCTTTTGTTTGTTTGCATATGTAGATCGATTGAGCACTAGAGGCAATCACAAGTATTAGTATGTAGTATTACGCAACCATACGCTTTACAAACCAATAACCAGCAATAAATGCTTTTCTACTGTGTGCATGCACTCTAGAAAAGAACTAACTATATATCTATCTAGCAATATAGCTGGATGTTGCTACCTTCTTCATTTTGTCAAAGCCTTGTGGTCCTCCATGAAATTAGATTAATTGTGCAGCTAAATTAACTCCACACTCTTGCTAGCAAGCTGCGGCACTGGAATATCTGCTTCCGACGAAATGAGTATCATACAGTACAGTCTTCCTAGACATCTGAGGTTCTATTCTAAATTTCTAAATGATTCTAATGCATCCCAACTGAAAGATCCAGTGTTATCAGCAAGGAACCCATGTCTCGTCTGATCCGGCATCAACAACACGGTCAAATCGATTGTTGCGAGCATCCATGGAGACACCCTTGTCCCCGCTCTTTGATAATGACAACATTTGACACATGACTCAATCTTCGTGAATGTTGCATCAACGTTAAGTCTAACCATGCCTGAATGTCATGTTTGGCAAGTGATGCAGTCCATATTTGTCATCCATCGGAAATATTTCGCTTTGCCTTAAACTTTTAACTTCGACACTCTAGCTGCTGCTAGCATGCTACAGCAATGGAATATATCCTTCCGACGAAATTGAGTGTCATACAGTCTTATAGCCATCCGAGCTTCTATTCCATGTGATTCTAATGTATATTAACTTAAAGATCTAGTTGCAGCTGCTAGGAGTGTCACATGTTACGTGCCTCCATTTGGGTCTTCAATGTTTTCAGAGGAAATCCTCGTTGCTAAATACCTACCTACTTTCTCCTTTGATATCGAGGAGGATATCTCTGTCTTAGTTCATAAATTTCTGCTGTCAAGCAGCCTTCAGCTGATTTTCAGTCTACCATTGATGATACAAGCGACAGAGGAAATCCGAGAACATCAGGTTGTCTCTGAAAGTGTTAACTGACTGGGCAGCGGCTCGGATGAGCGGATTTGTGTGTGAGGGTCCTCCAAATATTCTTCTTCTTGGTTCTAGAGATTGTTCTTCAAAGAACTGACCTTCGTTGGATTTCACAGACAAGTGCACCATGAAGGATGAATTATTCTTCTGGCTGCTCTTGGCTCGCAAGATGCCAAAGCCAACTGCGAGCTACCCTTGTTCATGGACGTTTTCTCTTTAGGTGCCTGAAACAAATCAGTGTGCATGATCTTCCCATGTGTATCAAGGCATTAAACATTTTCTCTAGAAAACTATTAGCATTTCTTTACTAATGAGTCAACGATTATCCATTAAAAGATTCAGATAATTTAAATCACTATGTTTTGTATATCCGGTGGCAATGCACGGACATTCAACTAGTGATGGGGCTGTTACTTGGTCGGGCTTGGCGGTCGGGTGCGGCCCATAAGGATAAAAAAACTTGCAAATATGAAGGGAGACAAAAGACTGTAGACCGGGCATAGTTTCAGTCATTCGTGTATCTGGTTCGTGTCTCTGGCTGTAACCTGAACACTTTCCCAACCTTAATTGCTACTCCTCTGAATCCATGTATCGTTTGCTAATTCTTGTGAGATAAATGAGGAGTGGCTACGTATGTGATTGACTAGCGCTTGCCATCAGTCGGGATCATTACACTCTGGCGGCTAGCGGTGGAGATGGGAGTCCAGTTGCCTTGGAAAGCTACGGTTTTTTTCATCCTTGCAGGGGCGGCTTTGTGGCAGATGGCAGCCCTTCATCTTTGAACTGGTCTTTCAAATTTTGATCCTCCTTGAGTTTGTCTACGGGACAGACTCGACGAAGTCTCGAGTAATTATTTTCATCTCCTTGGAATGGTGAGGTTAGGGTTTCTTGTCGCGCGCGCAAGACGGCAAGATTTGGTATCAAGCGCTCCCGTCAATTCAACCGTTCAGTTTCGATGATTGCAGCTTAGGGGCACATGCACAAAGACTTTCCGGGTGACATCGATAAGGTCAGAGTGACTCCGATAAATGAGCAGCGACATGGGCCCGTCATCGGCTTGTTCTGCTGGCGGCAGTGATCGTCTAGTGGTCCAGGGATCTTGATATATTATTTCTAAATATGTGATGACCATTTTCCAAATATGTGGTTACTTTTTAAAAATCCATAATGATGATTTGTGGAATACTAGATGAACAACTTTTATACACTATGCACATCTTTCTAAATACATGTCAATTTTTTATTTTCCACAATATAGTTGTTTTCCCTTTTTAATGAATGGAATCTTTTAAAAATATCCAAAAAAATTATAGGAAAAGATTCAAGAATATTAAAAAAATCAATTTCTCTTGGATTTTATAAAACTATAGGTAAATTTAAAATGTTCTTAAAAACTTAAAAGTGTTCATAAATTTTTTAAATGTTAATGTTTTAAAAATAGATATGACCAAATTTCTTAAAACTAATGAATTTACTTTTTTCATGTACTTTTAAGGTGTTCAGAAATTTTAAAAAGTATATGTGATTTTGTAAATGTTCGTGATTTCTTTTTATGTATTAGAAAGAAGAGATAGCAGAAAAGAAGACTAGAAAGTAACAAAAACATAGGAAAGGGAAGAACAAACTACAGTTAGATTTGGTAAAAAAATCTGATGACAGCCTGAAGAAAAGATCAAACAGATAAAGAAAAATGAGCAAAATATCAGAGAAAACTATTAAGAAACCCAGAAGAAAAATCATTACATGGGCGGGCCCATGTGCTTGCCTGTTGACATCTCTTTTTGAGTCATCATAAAAAATTCCGGCTGTCCTGTCTTGTTCATCATGTTTTTGGTGTCTGAGTGACCTCACTATTTTTTATCGATTATTCACTACTGGATTCCAAGTTTTTAGCCGATCCTGAGTTTATTAGACTACAGAATGTGAGCTGCTTTTCCGATCTCAATAATTCTGTGTTTCATATTTCTGCCGGGTTGTTTTTTCTAGCCATTCTCAGTTTCCGCTGCAAGTTTTCGAGGGCCCTCTCGTGATCATTTTGACATCTATTTGTGTGACCTTGCCATTTTTGTAAATCGATTGAGCTTGTAGTGAGCAATTTACTGTAAAGGCAACATCAGAGATAGCCAAACTTTACTGATTTGGTAAGAAGTACTCCTCCGTTCCGAAATACTGCCGGAGAAATGGATAAAATTGGACGTATCTATAACTAAAATACGTCTAGATTCATCCATTTCTCCGACAAGTATTTCCGGACGGAGGGAGTACTTGCCTGAATGTTCTGTTACAGGATAGAGATTGAGTTTTTGGAAGCACAAATATCTCTTGTGGTACCATTGAAACTTCAGTACATGTATCTATTGTCTTTGTTGGCACCTATGTAATGTAGGAACCTAGACTGGATGATTCCGCTAGACCAAGGACCTGACACTATGTTGCAACAATTGCAGTAATTCCATCGTTTAATTAATGCCCTGACTAGTTCCATTGACTTGTCGGTAATTCAGCTTTTGGTGAGCAATTTTCTGCAAAAGGCAACCACAAATGGAGGTTGAAATCTACTGATTGGGTAAGACGTACCTGACGGATGTTTCTGTTGCTGGATATATAGACATGGAAACTTGAGAATGGCACCTAGACTGGAGGATACTGTTGCTGCTAATCCATGGAACTGATTGCTGCTGCAATAATTTGATAGAATTTTCCGACATGAACCATGTATAACACTAGGGCATCTAGACCAAATGTAATCTTGTTGAAACCTGAAGTTAAGTACTTGACCATCTAAGGTCCCGCCCATCATATAATGGCTGTGCATTTGAAATTACTGTTGGAGTTCCCGAATTATTTCCTCATTAGCAGTGGCGGAGGCACCGCCCAGCGACCCTGTGCACTTGCCCGGGCTCGCTGGTCCTCTTACATCAGCTATCGACAAATTAATAAAGGGCTAAACAGGTTCGCTGACCTTCTTTACCCGGTCAAAAAACTTTTGGGCCTTCGATATCGCAGGTTCACGGCCGAAAAGTAGTCTGCAGCCCCGGACAATATGGAAGAGACGCGTGGACACAATGGACGGACCGACGAAATCACTAGTTTAGTGCTGCATGTGCGCCATTTGTCGCAACCTTTGAGTTTTCTTTTTTTTTCGTAGATCCATTTATTCAAAACATTTTATCTCTAAAACCGTGCGTCCAAGTCTCGAACCGCTTTCAACGTTGAATTTCTCGCATCGAGATCTTCAAAACTAGATCCCATGTTGATAGGTTTTGACGAACTTTTTTTTCACGAAAAACCCGGACGAGAAAACCGAACCAGAAGCACGGGGTTCTTCCCTTTCCGAAAGATGCACGCCTGTGCCTCTCACGAAATCACAATCGTGCCTCTGGTGGAAGCAAAACTATGACTCCCGTGGAAGGAAAAAAAAGAAATGCGTTTTTTCATTTCCGAGGAGGCACGGCGAAAGCACAACCTTGCCTCTCGCGGAAGCAAAACCGTGCGCGAAAGAAAAAAACAGAAATGCGTTTTTTTTTCGTTTCCGAGAGGCACGGCCTGACTCTCGCAGAAGCAAAACCGTGACTCTCGCGAAAGAAAAAAAATACATAAAACACATTTTTTTTCCGTTTTCGAGAGGCACGGCCGTGACTCTCGCTAAAGCACAACCGTGCTTCTTGCGGAAGCAAAACCGTGACTCTCGCGAAAGAAAGAAAAACTGAAAACCCGTTTTGTTTTTCATTTTCGAGAGGCACGGCCATGACTCTCGCAGAAGCAAAACCGTGCCTCTCGGCTCTCGCGGAAAAAAAGGAAACCACATTTTTTCGCGCAATTCTTTTTTGAATTTCTTTTGATCGAAAAGCCAAGGAACACCGGTGGAAAAATAAAATGTTGAAAAAACCGTTTAAAAAGCCGAAAACGCTTGCGGAAAAATAAAAAAATAAAATCCAGAGAGAGCGTCCAGAGCGCTACACGTAGCGAATGGCCGAGAACGTGCCAAGTGGCGCTCGTTGCGAGGCTTCCAAAGGAGCGCTTGTTAACTAATTGCTCTCACGAACCGATCGCTCTTGTCTTTATTTCTCGACGAGCGTAGGGTCTGGCCGCACCAGGCGACAGGGGCGGATCGCTAGAGCCCTACACGCCTAGACGCATGGCCGGTGGCGAGCCAGGAGCGGACGCCAGGCGTCCAATCAGTCTAGTCGTCCGGTAGTCCGTGAACCCCTCTCCTTCGTCTCATTCGGCTTCGGCTTCCTCCGCTAAGAAACTAATAATTCTCCATCAAAATTAGGGCTCGCCGGCTAGGGGTCCCTCATCTATGAAGGGCTGGGGAATGAATTGTTCTTGCAGAATGAATTGGTTTGGGAGCTTCTTGTGCTCGGTCACACCACTGACCATCTTGCAGAAGGGAAGAGAAAACAGAGACAAATCACTCCGTGTTGATCACTAGACAGGGTAGGGCCTCAGAAAGTTTTGATCCTCATATAATTTTTCTCAAGTATAAGTATTTATTTTCAGGTCAATTAATCTGTAGTAGAACTAGCTAACTAACAACTGTTTGGTACATCTGATTAGTATTTGAGAGCTTTGTTTGTCGTGTTCATCAAGCCCTTAGCTTAAATTTAGGAAATTTTTTGTTGTGGATGATCATGAATTCATAACTAAATATAAACTGTATTTGTTGGCTGCTGGATAATAAATTGAAGAATGTAAGAAGAGGGCAACTTGCAGACCGTGGTACTCATGCAATATTTCTTACCTTCTAGTTGCTTCATACTCATAGAATGCAATATTTCTTTGATGCAATTAGTGCTGTTCTATGAACTTGTTACTTGTTCTAGATCATTTTCTTATTTACTTGTGTAATAACTAACTTAAGTTTTTGTCATTAAATTTCAGAGATGAGGATGTCTTGGTTAATAGAGCAAGCATGGAAAATGTAAATGGTGTGCAACTGGAAAAAGAAGTTGAGGCACAGCCATCGCCAAACATTGCCAATGAATTTAATCCAAATGATATTGAACGTGATCTAGGGAAGAGGTGAAAAATTGCGAGTATCCTCAACTTTATTTGGTCTATGAAACCGATATTGATATATTATATATTAGTTCACTTTAAAATTAATTTTGTGTGTTTATTATTTTACTGTTTTCACTTCTTTATTAATGTGGATTTGTGGTTTGGAAGTTTGGTGCTATATTATATGTTGTATATCTGAAGACCAGATTGTTTGTTTCTAGATTATACACTTAGACTCAACTTGCCCAGGCTCCGCAAAAATTCTGGCTCCGCCACTGCTCATTAGCAACATTTCTCTGTTGAGGCTGACAATCTATTTGAATCTATTTTTTTTTGAAACGAGGCAAAAGACTTGCCATTTTCATTGATTAAGAAGAAGTGAGAATTGTCCGGTTAATTGACGGAAAACCGGGCTAAAACCGATACAACCCAACCCATATAACATGGGCACCACCGGCCAACCTGGCCACCGACATGAAACATGAGCTGCAAAGAAGAAAAGACATCCGCCGGGGAGTCGCAAGCGTCATCGTCATCACCGGTTACCTCCGAACGGGGGACTTCGACTTCACCATAGAGCTCCACCAACGAAGCCGCCCCCACAAACAGCTACACAGAGCAATGACGGCACATGCCAACAGATGGCCACACGCGCCAACAACCGACAACTCCGACTTTGACGACGAGCCTCACAAGGGAAATATGCAGGACTTGGCGCCGACTGCCCTAAAGAGCACCTCGGGCATGCCGGGAAGATCCGACTACCAAAGCCCGAGCTGCGACCCAAGCTCCTCTTGACGCCATCATCGTTGCCAAACAGAAATCGGCGCCCCCGAAACGGCCGCCTTAGCAAACCACGCGGCGAAGATGCCGCCATCCCACGCGGCGAAGATGCCGCCCTTCCATGCGGCGAAGATGCCGCCATCCACCGGTCTCAGGTTGTAGCCGGCTCCAAGACGATGCCTCCAAGGAGGAAGAAGACGTGAAGACGCCTTCATCGCCCAATCCCGCAGATCAGAGGTTTCCCTCCGGAGCCAAGGCCGCGGGGTGAGGGGTGGAGCACCATACATCAGCGACGCTTCCAAGAAAGAGCGCTGACGCCTGCAGCGCCGCGAGCCGCCAGCTCCGGCAAAGGCCGGAAGAAGGATTTCTCCCTGAGATGCTCGACCACCACCAGCCCGTACCGGCCAGCCACAGACCTCCATCAAACCTCCATAAAACCTCCACCAAACCAGCACCGCAGAGCACCGAGGGGAGCCTCCCGTCAGCGCCCGCCCCTGCCAAGGCCGTCCCGCGCGCCCGCCCGACCAGATGCCGGGCCCTGGACGCACACCACCGTCACCGCCATCGGGCCGACCTCACGCCGTCGCCCTCACCAGGCCTTGGGGCAGGAGGTCACCGCCGCCACGCCGCAGGAACCGCACCACGCGGAGGCAACGAACAGGCTGCAGCAGAAAACCCCCGAAGAACGCCCGGATCCAGCCACGCCCGGCCAGATCCAGCGTCCGCCAGCCTCCCCGCCGGCCACCGAAGCATCACCGAGGCTCCCGCGCCGCCCAGCCGAGCAGAAACGGAGACCCAACGGGAAGCGCCGAGATCCGGAGCACCACGCCCCCGAAGCCGAGCGCCGCCAAGGGAGAGGCAGGAGCACCACCAGGCCCCGCCACGCCGCTACCACGCGTCAAGCAACAGCCGACAACCGCTGCCAAGACCGGGCCGCCGCCGAGATCGAGAGCCGCCGCGCTGCTGGGTTGTGAGAGCCTCGCCGCCGCTGGCCATGCTGGCTTAGCCCGGCCACTTCATTCGGCGGCGGCGAGGGGAGGGGGAGGGGGCGGGGTGGGAGGAGGCGCCGTCGGTGCTGGGCTCTGCCCGAGCCGCCCAGAGGCGACGCGGGGGACGGGAGGGACCGCACTCTATTTGAATCTATGAGTATCCTGGTGAGTGTACCAGCAAAATCTTTCTACGAGAGTGTCAATTTCAGGGTTGTTAAACCCCAGCAGGGCATAGTTTTTTGGTCTATTCCTGTCCTCACTAAGATCCATGTTTTCCTATCGCTTGTTGCACACAACAAGTGGCTCACTGTAATGAACTACAAAATGTTTTACACACTTACTCTTATCGTATTGTGAGCTTGTGGCCAGACTCGCTTGGCAATGGGTACCTGGCATGTTTGAGATTCCTGGCCCTGTAGCATCCTGTTTGGATTAATGGCGGAATACATCATAAACGATATGTTACTCGTAACACTCTGAGGCCTCATTTTTATGGCCTATTTGGACCTTAAGAAATACTGAGATCCCAATAGGAGTATTTGGACGTAACGTTAAGATAACAACTCCGCAATGAAGGGGGCAAATAAAACTATTAAAATTAAATTATTTTTCTGAACAAAGTTGTGCACACGAATGCTTTCATAGTTGTAGAACATTGAAGTATGCAGTGCATGAAGTATAAAATAGAAACTAGAACGGATGAATCACAAAGTGCTACTGAATGTTGGAACCCAAGACGCCAAATTCATCTCATAGGGCATATTCCCGGTCGGGTACTCGACCCCACGATCTGAGAACCACCTCACGATCTTCATGGACTGCAGGTTGAGCCAGAAATATCCGACAGTTGACATGTCGATGAGCACCTTAATGAGAACGGTGCCACTCCTCTCGGCGAACCACAATAGTTTTATTTCATGCTTGACTTCCCACAGGCTTGGCGGCGGCCTGCTTCCGCCTGCCTCATCTAGGAACCGCAAGATTGTTTCTGTCTCGATCACCACCCGTGGTCGTCGCTGCCACTTGCCCGTTTGCTTTGATTGCGCCCACGCAGATATCTTGTCGCCATCCGTGACGAGCACAATCGGGCACCCGCCTGCCGACGAAGTCGCCAGAAGTTGGTGGCACCACCCGCCGCGGGGGAAGCTCTCCGGGAGCATCGTCACCGTGACTTGTTCCATAAATCTAACATGGAGCTTGAGAACATAGTCCCCTTTGTCGGTCAAGCACAACCAGTGTGCATCGTCGCCAACGACTAGGGCCCTGGCGAGTGGTCGTTGCAACTTGCTGCCTTGTAGTTTATGAACTCGGATCTTGTTGTAGCGGCCCCACGCGCCATGCTCGGATGAGAAGATTTGAAAGTGCAAGTTGCGGCAGTGTTGTGACAGCTCAAGGTATGCCATGACCACAAGGAATTGCCGGCCGACGACGGTCGCACCCTCATCATCATCGTCACCCACGAGCAAGACATAATTTGTCGTATCATCGTGTTGTTGTGTAGCCACCACATCCACAGGGAAAGTCGGTGCAGATGGCAGGCTCTGGCTGCGGCTGGTGGCCGGATCCCACACGCAAAGCTCTCGGGCCACGCGGGTGAGAACGAGGCCATTGCTCGACGCGAGGGGGAAGCCGTGGACGCCGGTGACCCTGCGCAGCGTGGTGGTGTCCGCAGCAGTGGTGTCCACCAGGGACAACTGGTCCTTGCGTCGCATGCCCCCATACTTGTACGTGTGGATCAGGTGGCCTCGCAGAAGGGGGAGCACGAATCGGTCGCTGTGCCGGAGGTGGAGGCGGCCACCGAGGGCAGTGTAGTCCTTGACGCGGCGGCGCATGTCCACGCACGTCGCGGCGCAGCGCACTAGAGTGGCCGGGTCGGTGCGCGCCGCGATGTCCACCAGCACGTCCAACGGCACAGACGCCGCCGTCTGCCGCCGTCCTCTTGCAGCTTGCGTCCGGGGCCTGGCACCCCTACCGCCGTCGCCTGCCATGGTTGACGGGTGTCTCTAGGAGGGAGCTCAGTCCGGGCCTCCGGGTAAGACCGCAAGATCCGATCGACGTGGTATTATTAGCCTATAGGATCGTGTGTAGGGGATCAGTTTTCGTAGTTTGCACGTTGCCTAGTCCCGGGATTAACTCTAGCAGTTATCGAGTCAACTCTACGTGGTATCTTAGGGTAATACTTCCTCAAACGAAAAAATATAGGATGCGGTTTAAGAGCAATTTCGATAGCAGCCTATTTTTAGGAAAAATAATACGTGGAGTAAAAAAAGAATGGGCACGAAAACGTGTTCTTTTGGCACGAGCAAGCGTCGTCTCCAACAACAGCCCTAAAATAGGGCACCCAGATCAACAAAATCAATCTTTTTTAACTAACTTTTGAACTACTTTGACCATATTTCATATTTTTAAAAAAATCGTTTAAAGTATAAACATGCAAACTACAAACATGATTTAAATAATACATGCCACTTAAACTACGATAAGCACTACTACGAACACTACAGATTGTCCCAGTCGATATCGTTGTACCCATCACTCTTGCTGCCGGAATCAACGTTGATCACAATCGGAGGATCCATCATTCTTCTTCTTCTTTCTCTGTGACGATGAAGGCACTGCCTCGTCAATCATTCTTGCTCTTCTCAGTGTCCCTCTTCCAATAGAACTCCAACTCGACTTGCACATACTACGGATGTGCCCTACCAAACACCACCATGGCCACCTCATCACTCTATCGGATGTTATCTTGCTCGTTGACAACAATGAGAGAAGTCGGCCTAATAGGGTCTCGACTCGATCGTCACCGGCTAGTCGAAAAGCTCCGCATCCATCGAGACTCAAAATCTCAGGGAAACTGACCTTCGAGAGGGGAAGGCCGAGCCTCCACACGGCAACGTCTTACGCGCGAATGGCGAGGTCAGCTGTCGAGTACGTGCTGAGCCAGTACCTCCAGCCAGCGTGCTGAAACTCGATGCTGAAGTTGCCGGCCGGCCGCCGGGCGGTGCACCCTTTGAACTGGGCGGCACCCTTGCCCTTCGGTGGCATGGCGAGGAGGCGGCAACCCCGGGAAGCAAGCGGCGGCTCCGGGGAAGCAAGTTGTATCAGACTAGCAGTATAATGTTGGATGCATTGATTTAATTCATTAGTGATTATTTTTGCATGAGACGATCATTGAGTTTAGTTATGTATGCGAACTATGCATAAACATTTTTTTGTGTTGCACCCAGGTCCCATGCATATATGAATTCCTTTGACTACGTATGTATTCATGTATATACCACATCCATTTGGCTGAGTTGCTAGCTTCACTTACTATATTGGTGCTAGAATATCACATGGTTGCTTTCTTTTTTCTAGGTAGTGGGGGGTGCGCAGGATTAATGTTTTAATAGGCCGATTGTTGCTAATTTATTTGAAAAGCCATTGGCCCGGTCAAAATCGCAAAACAAATCCAAAATTGAATAACTCAACTGAATAAAAGAGCTTCAAAATTAGAGAACATATAGAATTAAAAGAATTGAATGGGAGAGCTCTTTGAGAAATTATTGACCCGGTCAAAATCAGGTGACCTAATCCTAATTTTAAGACCCAAATAATTGCGAGGCCTTAAAAATTAGGAAGTATAGTGTATAGTGTAAAAGAATTAAATAAGATAGATTTGAGAAATTGTTGATCTGGTCAAATTCGGGTTAACCAATTTCAGTTAGGAGACCTCAACTGGGGAGCTTAGTATTATAGAGGATGTAGTTGAAATAGCTAAAAGGTCTTATTAGGGAACGAAAGGGAGTACTATCGTACATGTACGTACGTATATTGTGCCGCTGCGGTCGTCAGACCTTAACGTACAGAAGTTCCTTTTTGAACGTTACGAGTGTCCATGCATCTAGCTTATCTTTCTTCCAGGAGAAGAAAGAAAAGGGCGCCTTAGCCAGCCATGAGGTCCTTTTGCCGCGTGGTGGTGAGGGGGTCAATGGATCCACGTGTGTGGATCGGTAGCTTTCAGTTTTAGACCCTAGAAGCTTTGGTTTTTCGGTCGTTCATAGCCTTGGCTTCTGCATTGATGGCGGTGCTGAATACAGAAACTTCGGATCCTTCCCAACGAGATGATCCGTCCTATGAAATTTGAAAACCCGTCTGTTCAAGTAAGGATGGCTTGGCGTAGGCGACATCCTCATGATGGACTTGTCTCCTCGAGCTCTACTGGACGGGTGGTACCTCAACCTGGGGTGTATGCTAGTGCCTCCAGTCGCGGCCAGCTGGCGCGCTCGGCTCCTCGGGATCAACCGCCGGCGTTCCTTTTTACCTCTAGACCTCCTCCAAGACCCAAGGTACGCCATGGATTCGGTCCTTTGGGATACCTGGTTCCGGGACGAGCACGACATGCGCCGGCAGTTGTTCTTCTCTGCCCACGTGTGTGTGCTCTGACCCTGCCATGGACACATGTTCCCAGCCGTCCCCATTCGCGTGCGCATGCATGGGTGGGCGCGTGTGAACCCACGCCATCCCTGCCACCATCGCTAGAAGCGGACAAAGAGATGGAAGAGGCATACCTGAAGGCGCTGGAGGACTCGCTGCTCTGATCTAGGAGTTCAAGGAGTGGGACAGCCTCGACGTGCAGCTCGCCCTTTCGGCCGCCGATGATGTCGCCATCCCCGAGCCAGAGGAAGGGGTTGTCATGCATCAGGAGGTGGATGTTGAGCCTGTCCGGAACATGGCGTTGGTTGGGTAGTCCTGGTCGTGGACGTCGAGCATGCCCATCACGCCAGAGTGTGTGTTTGCACCAGCCGTGTGGTTGGGTAGAGAGACGTGGTCACCGCCACGTCAGGCACTGCCAAAGCCGCCGCATGCACTGCCTGCTCACCTGTGGCAGCCACCGCCCTTCATTGACCTCACCGTGGATGCGAACGACCGCAACAGCTGAGACTAGAAAGAAGATTTTGGGTTTTTTCATGTTTTCGTAAGTTTAAGTTTAAGTTTGATATAAGGGGACGAGGACTTCTAGAATTAATATTATATATTTTAAATTTAAGTTTAAGTTTAAATTATGTGCACTGTGTGAAATGTGTTTGGCCCGTTGGTCGCACCTAATGGCGTAGGGATGCAAAAGGTTAATCATGTCCACGTGGCCCGACCTAAACGGGCAAAAAATAGACAAAAGCGGAAGCATGTTTGTGTACCTGTGTTGGAGTTGGCCTAATGGCCTCGATCAGTAGTTCGGTTGCTTATTCCAACTTAGAACCATGCACAGTCGGATGTCTACGATGCCGTAGCGTCAGCCTTCTCGTACAAGTGACATGTAGCGTTATTTTCGCGAAGTTGGACAAGGGAGAAATAAGAGACTATATTGTTTCTGGTTTGGCTGCAATTAACCAGGTGTTTTCTCACGCTACATTATGAGATAGGTAGCCTTTAACTGTACATCAACCTTCGATCATTATTTTTATTTGAGATTGCCATACTATTTCACAATGCTAAGACCATTAATTTACAAACTGTACATGCGTCACTTGCTTTTTCTGAGGTTTTTCTTCCGTGTTTGAGAAAAACATGAATATCTGGGTTATGGCGCGCTTCCCTTTATTTGCATTTGTAGACGGCCATAGTAGTGTAAATATTATCTGAATTATAAAACTGCTTTACAACTATTTACCGGCAATTAAATATTTTTCTACCATGCGTGGACATTCTCTTTAAAAAGAACTGGAAGCTCTAAAACTGTGGCTACAATCAGTAAATCATTTTGAAAAGTTTGTTGTACTAGTTTTTTTTTTCTTGAAGAACATGTAGGTACAGTATACATGTGAAAAAAATAGGACTGTGCTAATGTCCGACCGTTCGAAACATTAGCAACAGATCCGGACGAGTTTTTCTCTATTCATCAAAAGTAGGTGCATGCATGCATGCGGTTGGTTTCTTTGGAAAAAAAAATTGAGAATGCACACGAATTCTTTTCCCTAATTGTTGCATGCATGCATATAAGATGAAAATGATGATGTCAGCAGAGATTCCATCGAATTCAAATTTTCAAAATGTTTTGTAGCTCTAATCGTCGCTCTGATTGAAAAACCGTTTTCACATAAAAGATTGGTCGCGACGAGACCTTCGAAACTAGATCCCATTCTGATATGTTCCGACGACTTTTTTTTCGGGTCAAAAGTTACCAGCCCCATGCTAAGTAAGTTATCATATCTGTGGTATATAAGTTATCGTCATGTTTACATAGGAATTGCCGGGGTATAAAAATGGCTCCTCCAACATTCTCTCCACATGCAAATGCAGTAGAGCACGGGAAACCTGATGTCATTGTAAATTTTCGCTATTTCGAAACTGTAAAATGTTTTATAGCTCAAACTGTCGTTTTTTATTGAAAAATCATTCTCACATAAAAAATCCATCGCGATGAAAACTTCGAAACTAGATCTCATGTTGGCATGTTTTGATCACTTTTTTGGTCAATAGTTACTGTAAAGTTATCATTTATGTTATCTGTATACTAACATGTTGTTTATGCAGAAGTGACCGGAGATGTGTCTCAACAACTTCTTTCCCCTGAGTCAAATTTACCGTGGTATTTATACCTAAGTTATCAGCTTCGGATGCATACATTACCGTGCTATTTGCACAGAAGTAACCGGGGTATGTTTCAATAACTTTTTATTCGGGTCTTAAGTTATCGCGTTGGTTATACCGTAGTTATCAGGCCAATGATGTGTGAGTTACCATGCTATTGACATAAAAGTTACCAGAGGTATATTTCATCAACAACCCTCCCCACCCGTCATCACTGTTGCCAAAAGTTATCAGGACTGGGGCACATAAGTTACCAGGTCTGCAATTTGTGAGTTATCATGTTATTCACACAAAAAGTTACCAAGGGTATATTGCATCAACCACCCTCCCCCCTTCCGGTCACCAAAATTTTTCAAGACTGGGGTACATTAGTTATGACGTCTACTATGTGTGAGTTACTGTGATATGCACATAAAATTTATTGGGGGTATATTTCATCACCCCTCCCTCGCGAAAAGTACCATGACCGGGGTGCAAAAGTTATCGGGTCTCCGATGTGTGAGTTACCATGCTATTCACACAAAAGTTACCGGGGGATATTTGATCGCCAACCGCCCCCCCCCCCCCTCCCCAGTTATCAGGACTCGAGTACATAATATATCAGGTCTGTGATGTGTGAGTTATCATGATATTCCACAACTTATAATGTAGTATAAAATAATGTACTTCCTCTGTATAAAGTTAGTACAAAGTCGAGTCACATATTTTGGGACGGAGAAAGTACAAGAAAAGGCCAACAAACAACAAAAAATAGTTTTTTATTACCTTCCATGGGGTTTAAAAAGGTCAAATAAACAGTTTCCATTGGTAAGACAACAAGTAGTATTAGGTGAGTTGGTCATTGGCAACAATCAACGGACCTTGGTTCGAACCCTACTTTGCACATTATTTTTACTCGATCAGAAAGGAAAAACGAAGAAAAGAAGTCAGTAGCGACAGCGACGTTCCTCTGGATCGGAAAAGGAAAAACGGAAAAAAACATCAACAGCGACAACGATGTTCGGTGGGAGCAGGATCGACAGCGACGGATGACAACGACGTTCGCTTCGCAGTAAACACGTAGGCTAAACGCGCGCCTTCGGATTCGAAACGGACGGCATCCGAACAGTGCGGATCTGTTGTAAACAACCAGTCGGCAGGAAATTAGCTTTTGCCAAAAAAATAATATGACTCTCTTATGCAATCAGGGCTCAAATCTGCAACAGACTTTCCTTTTATTGAAGCGACCAAAACATATACAGATGTTTGAGGGAAACAAAGGCAAACAAATGACATCAGGCCATTTAGGATGATTCTAGCCTGGCAAGCATCTAAGTATTGGTCCCACGTACTAGATTGTTCTTTATGCAGCAGATGAACTTTCAGTGGGATAGAGATTCTGAGTTGATCCTGAAAAATGTCGTTTCTTTAACTGCTAGTACATGTGTACTGTCTCCACTGTGATTATGCTACTAAATTAGTCAAGGAGATATTGAGATTGCGTGATGAACTTGTTTTGCCCTTTAGCAAAATTTCCTCTCTGTAAAGGCGGACAAACGTATGTGGAATTGTGGATGTATGAGAATTCTGGTGAATATGCCTGCAGGTCTTTTTTGTTTTCCTGTGGCTTGTAGCACATAACAAATTGCTCACAGGAGGCAACCAGGCTAAGCGTAGGCTTGTCGATCATAAAACCTCCAATGCTAAGTGCATTAAATAGCTTAGTAACTCTTCCATGGATTGGTCAGCTTCTTTAATTTAAGTGGTTTGTCTAGGTTCACGTGCTTGGAATTGGTTCTTTCTGGGGTCCACCAAAGTGATCTCTCTCCTCCTTAATTACTGCGCCATGTCACTGTTTTGCTTATGTTGAGCACTAGGAAGGGCCTAATAAAATGGAAAGTGTTCAAAACCTCTTCTGTACTTTTTTGACAAAGGGTAGATTTTATTTACTCCAAATGAAGCAACAAGAGGATACAAACGCGATGAGTACAAACACGCCTCTTCAGAAGTGACACCTTCAGGATGGGTGCGACGCCCGAGCACCACCGTCACCGGATCCAACCATCGAGGCCAGAATCTAGGTTTTCACCATGAATAATCAGACCGAGTATATCCAAGCAATGCCTTCAACAAGGTAATGACGTTGACAAAACATCGCCATTGCCAGGTATAACCAACACAGGCAGACCTATGCTTTCACTCCGAAGCTCAAGTCTGGGTGCTCGGTTAGCACCACCATCGAAGTCACTCATGCATTATCGCCACCACTTTTTGGTGATCCCAATAGCTACATGAGATGTAAGACCCACCTCCGCTACACAACCATTCCTCTACGTCAGGCCATCATCCATAGTTTGCAACTCACTGCCAAAGTCAACCATCAGATCTGGAGAGATGAACTGTTCCGATGACCTTTCGGTGATCACTGCCGTCGTGGAGCCGGCAGGACCTTCTCGTCTTGCCTAATACACAACTATAACAAAGAGATAAATTTTCATTGAACTTCCCCAATAATTAAATGCTTAAAGAACATTCAGGAGCTGATATATCACATTCCAGAGCCAACACAAACAAGGTCCTGAGACACCTTACCAATTTTCCATAACAACGTTCAAACACCAACTCTTCCTTGATAGCAAAGAAAACTACCAAAACCAAATAGCTACAATTACGCCGAAACAACAACTCGCCAATGAAGGGGACAATAAAATTACAAAAATTATTTTTCTGCACAAAGTTGTACTCCCTCCTTCCATCTATATAGGGCCTAATGCGTTTTTCGAGGCTAACTTTGACCAAATATTAGAGCAATAATATATGACATGCAACTTACACAAAGCATACCTTTAAATTCGTGTGTGAAAGGAGCTTTTAATGATATAATTTCCATATTGTGCATGTCATGTATTATTAATCTTGTCAATAGTCAAAGGCGGTCTTAAAAAACGCATTAGGCCATATATAGATGGAAGGAGGGAGTACACGCGTGCTTCCATAGTTTTTTTTTTCGATAAAGGGCTTTTCATTGAATTGAAATATCGAGTTGATACAATCGCATCAAAGATCACCCGGCCTCTGCATAGCTAGATGCACACAGCCAAAGTTCCAAAGTACTAGAAGCCAAAATAAAAGGCAAAAAACGTCAGCAGTAGCGAAAAAAGATAAAAAAGGCCTAAGGTGATGCCGGTCCAATCCGAAGGTCACACCGCCATCCATGGGGATAAAAAATGTCCTTGGCCGATAGTTGTGGAACAATCGGAGTATGCAGATACACATTTCATGAAGTTGAAACTAGAAATGAAAATGAATGAATCACAAAGTGCTACTGAACGTTGGCACCCAATGAACTAAAACTATTGTGGTTCGCCGAGAGGAGTGGCGCCGTGCTCATCAACGTGCTCAAAAACATGTCAACCATCGGGTATTTCTGGCTCGACCTACGGTCCTTGAAAATCGGGAGAACACTGCCTGTATCGGGAAAACAGGCCAGGCATCAAGTCGCGTGGACGCGATCCAAACTGAATGTAACTCTAAGTGGGACTAGCTGTTACCTAGTCCCTGTATCAACTTTACGTGGTATCTTATGGTTTTTTTTTTTTTTTGACTCGAACGGCAGGTGCTCTGCCTTTTCATTTAAGATTAGGAATGTACATAAGAGTGAGCAGTCGTCCAGAGAACACTGCCTGTACAAAAAAAAGGAAATTACAGCGCTACTCTCAGGAAATCTAAGTCAGCTTTAATCAGAGAAACCACGCCGTCCGCTGAGGTAGACTTGGCGTTGAAGACCCTCCTGTTCCTCTCATTCCACATGTGCCAAGCAAAATAAGCAGCAGCAACGGCCTGCTCTTTGTTGCGCTTGGGAGCAAACACTCCACCAATGAGAGATGGACTGAATGCTAGCAGGCAGGGAAGGGTAGCACAAGGGCCGTGCCAAGCATAGCTTGTTCCAAACATCCTTGGCAAAAGGCATGTGTTGAAGAGGTGGAGTGCAGTTTCAGGGAGTTGGAGGCAGAGAGAGCACGCCGCGTTAAGATCGCTCCCATGGGCTCGCAGCCTGTCAGTGGTTGGGAGTCTGTTTTGAGCCAAAGTCCAGAGAAAAAACCTCACCTTTCTTTCAATCTTGAGCCTCCAAATCAGTTCAGCATCAGGCTTGGCAATCGAACCAATGAACTGACAGGAATATGCAGGCTTGGTATCTTATGGTATATGGAGTATAATTCGTGTTTTTTTCATTAAGAAAATATTAAATCCAATTTTGTTCAAACTTGTTTTAATGTGTGATATTTCTATTTTTTTGTGAGGGGTGTGTGATATTTCCTTTGATCAGATAGCAGCTACTGTAATTATTTGCTTTCGTGTTTCCGTCCACCGGAAAACTTGTTTCAACTTAATATAATAATAATTTTTTGACTAGAAAATCTATATCTATATCTATACCTGCTATATATAATATATATTATATATATAATAAATAAAGGGATTAAAGCTTCTTCCTCTGTAAATTTCGTCCGTCAAAAGTGAATTTCGTCCGTCCGTCGTTAGACTTTTTGTTTCCTCGACACGCCCAGCGCTTACGCACAGTGGGCTTCTCGGCCCAACTTGGAGCTGTGGCCCAAGAAAGTAAGCATACATAAGGCAAGGCAAAAATATTTGCTTTCGTAGGGAATTGAACTTGCAACCTCCCTCTCACAGATCCACTGCTGCAACCAATTGAGCTATAGCAATGTTTTGTATAGGAAAAAATGCTTTGTCTATTAAATAGTCCCACCTCGCCTTCTTTTGTCCAATCCTCTCAATTTATATACGTCTTTGAGCTTCGATGTATCAAGGAGCTATCTCGGGAATAAATAAACAAAGGAAGGAAAGAGGACAACATGCATAGAAAGAAAGGAAGGAAATAAGAAGACGGCATGCATAGAAAGAAAGGAAGGAAGGAAATAAGATGCCGACGTGTGAGAGAAATAAGGAAAGAAAGGAATTGAGTTCTTGTGATAGAATCATAGAAAGTAAGAAAAGAAGTGAAAGCAGTCCAAATGAAGGAGCAGTAAGCAAGGAAGGAATAAGACAAAAATAGTGATCAGCTTTAAGTCTATGCACGTTGTGATTGGTGGTTGATAACAGTCCAGCGGATATTGCTTATGAGCTCCGACTGCAGACTGTACGTGGGATTATGGGATGGCTTATGCCGTGAATGTTTTCTTTCAATATGGTTACAAACACCCCTGACAATAGCTGAATTGGTGAAAAGATTGGTGTGTTTCACTTTTGGACATCCATGTGAGCATTTTGATTCTGCTTTTGCTTATCAGCTCACAGCGCATGGTTTAGTGTTTGTGTGATTATTCAAGTTGCGGCCATGTGTTACATTAGGATCAAATAGCTAACAGAAAGTTAAATAATCAGAGGTGGACTCTGCTATGATTTTTTAAGCTCTCACTGTACATGTGATAAAATCTGTACTGTATTCAGCATGATGCCCCTTACTCATATTCATATTTCTAATTCATTGCTAAAATGGATTTTGGTGTTAACCATGTAGTTCTTTCTAAAGAATACTTCTATATATTTTTTCTTCTTTCCACCACCACTCTGAATATATTGGTGTACTGAATAATATGTGTCTCAATCCCAAACTTTCTATCTCAGTGTTAACAGCTCAGTTTTGCTAGCTTAAAATATTTCTTAATATAGCCAAAAATTAGCTAGCATAGGCCACATAATTTGGCTTGTTAATTGCAACAAACTATTAGGTAGATATTTATCAGTTTACTTGTATTCTGTTTTTTAGAAGGAGAGTGTGGGAAAAAAATTCTATTGCGTCTAGAGGGGCTTGCGTAAGCAGCGTGCGACAGTGTGATGATACCAACCTCATCGTGTTGAATTTTGTCATGTTTGTCGTGAATAGATGGACAATATGACCATGGTGGCGAAGAGAGTAGTAAAGGCGGGTGGAGTAAGCTTGGAGAATGCGAGGATTTGCTTCCCCGTCGCAATGCATGGGTCTATGTGCTAGTTAATAAAAAGTATATATAATGGGACAGTGGATCGTCAGATGGTTTCCATCAACCAAACTATTGCTTCCAACCTGATACGAATTTATTTCCATAAAAGCATAACTATTTCTGCTATCATGATTATATACACCCTTCAACAAAAGAAAAACTAGACCTATATTGTGTTGCTTTTTTTATCATGATATTTACTACACAAAAAATAGCAAAAAAGAAGGGAAGTGGGCATAGCTAATAAGTTGGACTATTTGGTTAGCTCCGCATCAAGGAAACGACGCGGAGGGAGTTCAAGTTCCACACCTTGCATCAGTGAAAGAGCGAAAAAGTAAGTGGACTTAGCCCATAAAGGAGAGGGGTTGTCCGCCAGGCAGAAATGGGTCGGCCCAGTCGGCGGCCTGTGCATGCTGGCGTTTATTTGATGCTACTACTGGAATGTACGGGCGTACACGTTTGCTGACGACCCACCATACATATGAAAGTGGATACAATATGTCAAAGGTCCATATTACCCTTTATACATTTAGGGAGGGTGTTGTACGTCAATTCAGCTTACTAAGGAAGCCCTTTGCGCTTCTTGACATTCCTCGTCAACAAGTCACAGCTATGCCAGGATTTGGATGGTGCCCCCGGAAAACAAACAGATCAAGATTAACACAGATGCCGCTATTGCTTCGGCGACGATGCTGCCAGTGTCGAGGAGTGGTACGCTCTACCAATGCTCTTCTAGGAGCTTGGTGAAAACCATACCCGGGAGTGACTGACCCCATGATTGCTGAAGCCTTTGCTCTTCAAGCGACGGTGTTATCTTTGCACAGCTTGGATTTACCCATGTGGTGATGAAACCGACTACACTGGAGGTGGTGAATCTCTCGAAAACTCACGTCAACTCCCATTCAGTTGTGGCTCCCATATTATGAGAAATAGGAGAGCTAGCTCTTAGTTTTACTTATTTTGCAATACAACATGTACCTAGGTCAGTGAGTGAACGGGCCAGCGCATTTATGTGCCAAGTGTGCTTGCACTGCGTGTGACCGAGAGCTGGCCTACCAGCTCTAGCTTCCTCGACAAGCAGCCTCTTGGCAGATTGTTCAGCTTGACGCATTTGCTCAATAAAGCTCTCTATACTCCCCACAGAAAAAAATAACCCCTTTCTATTAAACGCATAATGGAAATACAACGATCGGGAGAGGTTCGTGAGACTTGAAAGGGAACAAGCGGTCCCAAATCAACGCATAGGGAAACCCACCGCAAGTGCTCACAAAGTTGCAGTTGAGACACCTGTCATAGGACGGTAAACCAACGGCACAAAAATTCAGCTATCTACCAGCATAACCAACCGCTCACACTGGGGCACATCTCATTCCATTGAGCATTCAGTTCAGGGTTCAGCCTTCTCCTGACCATCTCATTCACAGCAATCGGACACCAATTATCAACAGTGTAGTCTTGCAGATTGCAAATACCAAAAAGCAGAGGGAACTTATCACATAATGGTGGATTTATCTCCTAAAGGATATTTCCATAGCCTGGATATATTACCCAAATCTAAGACTAAGAAGAATTTGCTTCCATTTGAACTTGGTTAAGATATCGTTGTGACTTCAAAGCATATGGGTTACAATTTCTTGATCCATTTAGTTCAAGTACTTTGTTGTGTTTCGAGAAATTATTACATGTCTGTCTCTTCTGTGAAGACTTTCTAAGTACTTACATTCTGCTACTTACTCCAGCTTAAGCTCAATACTCGTATCTTTCAAATATTTCAATTTGCCTAGTCTTTGTTGCCTGCTTTACTTGGTTCTCCTTCATTGCATGAGCCTAACTTTCCCCACTGCCCATATGCTATACTTCATGACTGTTGTGTTGTAGTTCTATTTTACGTATGTTCTTTGAAGAACTTGCTGTTTCCGAAGAATTTGTCAAAATCTCACAGTCACCCGCTTCTAGTCGATAAATTTGATCCTACAATATAGTTTGACTACTTCAAAATCGTGGACGTACGTATAAGTGGATATGCAATAACCATCGACATATTACATTATGGGAAGCCCATATAGTGCCACCGGGTCTTCTTGTCCACTAGACCATTAAGTAGTTTGTCAAATAAAAACTAGACTATTAAGTACTAACATATTATCGAAATGAGAAAGCCCTTTATTTCTTGTAACAAACAACATGAAAAGTACAAACACATTATTACAAATTATATGGTACCCACTCGACAGAGAGCGGGTTGGGCTCCATATACAGATTCACATGGTGAAAGCAAGTTAAGGATTGGCATCGGCAAACGCAGATCCAGCACCGGTACCGCCACCGCTACCACCATTTGTGCCATATCCACTGCCACTACCGATGGTATTAGCATGTGCCTCTGCATTACTGTTTCCATTAGTAGTTATTAGTGGCGTCGCTTAGAGCCGGATGCAACACCTTTGCCCGATCCATGGCCACTAGATCCTTGACCCCCGCTCACTTGTCCTCCACCATCGCCACTGCCGGTACACCGCGGTGCTAGAAAATCCACCAACATCACCATTTCTTCCTTCACTATACTGACCATAGCCTCGCACCGAGACACGATGCCCTCCCAGAACCCACTGCCACCGTATTGGCTACTACCACCCCCTCTGCATGTACACCACTGCTAGAACTCTGGCTGCACCCAGACCCAGCTCCAGAACCTGAGCCAGCACCACTCACTTCACCCCGCCCTCCCCTCCTCCATAGCCCGTTCGTAGGTACTAGCATATCTAGTCACCCTTGCAGCATTGCCTAATCCAATGCTCAAGAGACCAATAAAACTAAGAGCTACTAGCTAGTTTTGTGCCTGTCATTATGAGAGACCGAGATGATGTGGGTTGCTAGTGAAAGCTTCCATGTGGTGGTTATTTATAGAGCTAGAGGCGGTAGATTTTTATCTTACTAGCATGCTTCTTCTTTTTCTGGGGGATATCTTAATAGCCTGTTGGTGATTTAGAACTGTCAAGGAGGCTGCAGGCTAATCGCATCCATGTTCAGTCGACAATCGACACATGCCAGCATCCATTAATGATCATAGTTAACTTCCAGTTGACATTGCCGAGGTGACCTCGAAGTTTTCATCATTGACATTGACATCGGCATATTCCTTCAGTGGATGCTGCACCAAATGGCGGAATCCGATTTACCACGCTCATGGATGCTTGAAGGCTAACCAATCATGGCAAGCTGTGGGTCATCTTGCCCCTGGACTAGTTAAAACTATCTGCAGATCTCGACTGTTTGTATACAAGTGTACTTGTTTACCATGATCACCATGATCACAAGTGTACTTGTTCGATCGTCTTGGGGATCATCTTAGAGTTAGAGTTGACAATGATCTTACGTCTCACACAAGAGTTCAGAATCAAAGCTACCGATAGACGACTTGAGAGTTCAGAATCGAAATCGGTAAGTGCACATATATACTATAGTACATGTACTCCCTCCGTTCCAAATTACTAGTCGTGGTTTTAGTTCAAATTTTGAACTAAAACCACAACGAGTAATTTGGAACGGAGGGAGTACGACGTGACGCGTTATCGCTGCTGCTGCAGGCAGCAGCTACACATCCGTAATCCGTTGATTAATTCTTGGTCGTCAGACTTTATATAACGTACATAAGGTACATCTCCTTTATCTCTTCGTATGCGTATCTTTTATTGTATATGCCATCGTTGATGACTTGCTAGTATAAACTTGGCTAGCTAGCTTGATGTTTGCGTGTGTCATTGTCCATATTGATGCGGTTAATTTGACATTTCCTTTATTTCAGATTGCTCCAGAATAAATCGGATTATTTGCTGTGCATGGTTGGCGCATCAGGTTTTCTTTGCCTTATTCTTCTTCTTCTTTTTTATCTTTTGGCTGTGTGAGTCCAAAATATCTTGAATAGGTGTTCACATTGTGTAAATGGTATGATCTTGGTAGAAATATGTTGTTACGCTTTTGTCGAAAAAATGGCTAATCCAACAGCCGCCACCACAAAAACCTAAGCCGGCCTCCTACCTTCCCACCTCCCTTTTCGTCGCCGTTGCTACAGATTAGTGTCTGGCCTAAGCCCCAATACTAGTCGATGAAGGTGGCAGGACGGGGGAGAGGATCTCCGCTTCAGTAGCCTTCAACAATTAGATGCGATTAATGGTTGATGGCTTGAGGCTTAGGGTAAAGTGTTTTTTTAGTAGGCCTTTGGCCCAAAGCCCAACTAAAATTCTGAAATTCTCATAGCCCATTCATGCATGGCTGTGAATGGTGTGAATGGGACTAAAATTAGTCCCACCCTGGAAGTTTAGTTGAGTTGCAACTCTTTATAAGGTGAGCTCTTCTACCACTTGTATGAGCATGAGAAAAGGAGACCTACGCACGCGCTCCTCCTCCTCGCTCCCCTCGTCACAACGCGTCGGGTCGGGTCGGGTTTCGGGAATGAGCCGAGGACAAAGCTATGCACGTTGTCTATATTTTTACTCCTCGAGAAAATTAACGTCTACCCTAGCCGCCGCCGCATCGTATGGTTTCAAAACCGCTGCCTTCCTCAAAGACATGGGTGACAACATCAATGCCAACGCCAATAGGTGTTCACATTGTGTCCTTCTTGTTCGAGATCGTTGTAGAATGCATGTTTTTAATCTGTGCTCTAGATTCGATCTTTTCATGTACTATGCTAGTCCGCATGATTACCTTAATCATTGTTATTGCCGTCAAGATTTATTTTGTTCTTATTCAGATTAAATTTCGTAGTAATTTGCTCATATATCCAACATAAAGACCTAAGGATGTTCGATTAAGTATGGCGGTGCCGTTTTCGGCTGGCCGATGGTGTTTCGCGGTGACATGTCGGTGGGCGTGATCCCATTTGCAGGCGGCAGCGGCGGCCTTCTGCATCCTAACGAAGTGGTCCTGCACTCAACTGTGTGGGGGTGCGCTATGGTCTTGCGCTGCTAGTTGGTTGACGGGACTAACCGGAGGGTCTTGGACCTTGGACCTTCAAATCCAGCCGCAACAATGACTATATTTTGCCGGGTGATTACGAGAATGTGTCCCAACGTCTGCCCTTGAATAGACGATCTCTGGCGGTAGTTTAGTACCTATCTTCGAAAGTGATATTATTTGATCAAGGCGATCCCGCAGTTAGGGCACAGAATCCCCAGAGTAGCGATCCATGTGCTTTTCGCTTATGATTATGCATGCCGGCGCATCCTTAAACACCGATGCTGGTGGAGGATCTACTAGAGAGTCGCATAGGGAGGGAGGAGATGGCAAGACGAGGAGGGAGCGGTAATGCTACTCAAACATTTCCCTTTATGCTTGTTAGGTAAATGCTTACTAAGAGGAGTTGACCGATCGACTTGAAACAAGTATCAGTTCATGAAGCTTCTAAAGCGGAATATTACTCTTTCAACTAAGTTGCGCTATAAAACTAGGTGAATATGATCCAAACATCAAAGTTGGTTGCCTCGACGGCCGGCATAATTCATGTTGAGCACTATTCTGTTTGAGGTAATCTTGAGGACGTTTCCTTGATGTACACCAAAATCAGCTCTTGATTCCTCTTGTTTCACCCCTGAAACAGCTCCAATTATGGAGGAAAGTTCATGGGAGATACAATCCACCTAAAAACCTAAAAAAACGTGACAAAGGGAAACAAATTAAAAAGGTAACAATTAGTGGGATAAACTGAGGTAAACCTCAAGAATATTAGGGTTAAAATTCGGTAATGGAATCCGGATCATGTTAAAATTCTGACAACAAACAAAACACATAGCTTAATCGAATAATACAACCAAATTTTCACAGGCTCAATAGTGCATATCCGTGGAGAATTGCCAGATTTGACAACGAAAGATGCATCAACACAGAATACACACATGACCATGAGCCCTGCGCAAGGCCTGCGTGCAATATATAGCAGCCTGGCCCATGGAAAGACTTTTTCTTGCCCAGCTTGAACGAGCCAAAAATTTCCACAGGCATAGTACATCTCCAGGCAGCAAGATCAAATTTCACAACAAAAGATGCGTGATTGCTAACCAAAGTAGTTCAAAAGAGCAAACTGCAATTACACAATCAGCTCCCACAATCAACTATTGTTACTACCACACATCATAGGATAATCAAATAGTACGAGTTAACTGCTTGTTAAATTTCATAAACACCGTCCTAACACTAAGACAACATAAAGTTAACTGCATTTCGTAAGAACCATCCTAACTCTAAGACAACATAAACTTAATTTGTCTTGCATGGGCACGATATTTTCCAATGCCGCAACACCTTATTGATAACCACAAGCTGGTATCAATAATATATATTCCTGCATACTCAATGAACCCCTATCGATTTCATACTCACTCTTTTGCCCACCCACACCATCATAGAGGCTATCTTCTTTCACGTTAGCATGAACGCTCTCTGCAATGCCAGGCCTTTGGTTGATGATTCTCAAGGTTGCATACATACGCCGAAGAGGGTCTTTTTCGCAGGCCATCTTCTCAAACTCCATGTCACGCCCATGGAAGTGTATCCCGACTGGATGCACGATTCTAGTCCCCATGGGTTCACAGTAAACACACCGAATCTGGGCTGTCAACACATGAGGTAATTAAGATATATTGATTGAAGGTTGCTGCACAAGTTGTGCGTACATGAAAACAATATTAAGAATGGAAATGTTCTGCGGCTTACAAGTTTCTCCATGCATGGAGCCATAAAATGCTGTGTAAAGAAAAGCTGCGTGGATTATCGACCTGGCTGGTTTTAAACCATTATTATTTTTGTTGGCTGGAAAAATGACTGCGATGGTGAAAGGATAATCCAGCTACATGCTGATCGCTATGGCAGGCTCCTTGATGGAAAAATGTTTTACTTCAGTAACCTATCATCGTGTGGAGATGTTCAAGTAAAGCAAAAGGCATTCAAATTTTCTTTTCTTTTTTATCTTTGACAGTTCTTTTTCCGAGACAATTTTATTTTTTTACTCTAATATGAGGGTTCAGGCTGACGGAGTAATAGATCACAATCAAGTGGTCAGTTGTGTTGAAGATACGTCATCGTGGCTCAAACTCTGTGTACAGCATTTACAACGAGATACATACAATGCGTAGATAAGACATGGAAAAAATATTGGATAGGGTTGGTTATATAGCATACCAGCACAAGGCAGAGGCAGAGCCACAGGGCAACAGAAGGACATGCTTCTGTCATTGTCGTTAATTTCAGCAAAAAACAAAGTCGGAACTCCACCACAAGGGCTTTTGGGAGTAGCCACAAAGTTGACGTGAGAGTGGCCATGGCCATGGCCATAAGAAGGCCATGAAGAAGCCCCATAGACCCGATCATTCACACCACAAATTGTATGAAGCTCGAATTTGGGATCCTGTAATACAACATTCAATGAGCATGTGCCAGTGGATGAAAAATGTTTGCAATATTGATCAACAACAAGCAGAGCAAACCTACCCCATTTGGCATCTGTTGATATTTATTTAACAGAGCTTTGACCTCCTTGGAGACTAGTGTATACAGGTCGGCTAGCTCTGCACGGGGGAAACATTTGAGGGGGACTGGGGGAAGTTCGCTCTCACAGTCATACTCATAGGGGGATTCAGGACACAGCAACCTGGCAAGCTGTTGAACATCTTGAGGGGACAGCTTGCCAGAGTCCGGATGCAGCACAGACAAGGCAGGCCCCAGCATCGCCCTACACGACATGAGAAGCTTTACTTGAGCGTCTGGGTTGGGGTGACATGCTGCGGTGGCGGCGGCCAAGTAGGCTTCCTCAAGACTGGTGTCCGGGGCGCCATGAGCATGAACTCTGCAAAGTAGGTCAGCAGCTGGTGTGTGTCTCAGCACACCTCCCCGTTGCAAAGACGGCGGCAGCATGAGCGGGAGGATCAAGATTGGGATCAGCGAGCACAAGGTTGGCATCAGCCTGGAGCAAGCAGCGCACAGCTCGATGGAAATTGGAGCGATGTTACCGTGTGCAGAGGAAGGAGGCCATGCTGCACAAGGAGCGGTTCTCCACCCGGTGGAGGCACCGCGTGCCGATCACATCCAGCTCGAGTTTCATGGCGGGTGGGAACGCGACGTCATACCAGATTGTGTTGATAATGATGTTGGAGACGGGGTCGAGCGGGCCGTAGCAGTGGCCGGCCCTTATCAAGCCGCGGTGGAAGCGAGAGCCTGCTGGCAGCCGGGCGAGGGCCTGGATGTAGTACCCGTGGATGGTGTCCTGGAGCGTCCGGTTTAGCAAGTGTGTGTGCCGTTTTGGCATGCTGCACGGACGATGGCGAAGAGAAGCTTCCGCGAGCTGCCACGCACGCCACACATCTTTTTCATGGGCCGGTGGTCCATAGTTAAGCATGCCAACAAGCTCTGAACAGACGGAACGGCGGGATGATTGTCGCTCGCGCAACGAGGCGAGGAGGGGCAGCGCGTCGTCTATGCGGCTGCAGATGTTGCACCAGGAATAGACGAGGCGGTAGGGGTCGGGGTGCCTGCCGGCGAGACCGGCGCACATGAGGGACATGTTGATGTCGTCTGGCCCGGAGTCACAGAAACTCTTGACGCCGTGGTCGGATAACACGATGCAGGCGGCGATGAGGACGTCGGCGTTTGTGAGACGTAGGTAGCGCACTGCCAGGCCCTCGGATAGGTTGGGGAACAGGCGGGTGAGGAAGACCACCAGGCCGTCGAGCGACCGGCGCTCCAGTTCATCCTGTGGCACAACATGACAAGTACTAGTAGATCTACGGCTGCCCTCGCCCTCGCGCTCGCGCTTCCACTCGACGAGACTGTTGACCACGATGTTGGAGGCCGGATCGAGGAGGCCGAGGCAGAGGCCCTGCGGCCGGCGGCTGCCACGCGGAAGCCGCTTGCGCGCCTTGCGGTAGATGGCGCCGATCTTGTGCAGAAGATGGGATCTGGACTCGGCTACTTCCTCAGTATGGGGGTGCCCGGAAGCGAAGTTCGGCTCATAGACCCGGAGGCCCGGTTGGCTGGGGTTGGTGGACACCAGCGCCATCGCCGGCGGCCACGGAGATAGGAGTTGGATTGGTCCGGCGGCAGCGTTGGGGAGGATACTACGGAAATTATTAACGCTAGCTAGCCTAGGATACCACCGAGGAAAAACATAAAGATAAAGGACGCCGATATCTGCCGAACCCCCAGACAGAACGAGTCGTTCGGTGCCGGGTGCCAATAGATTTTTTTTAGTCTAAACACACTTTATTAATCAAATAAGTTTATAGGGATACAATGAATGTCTAGTGGGTTTATTAGCCACAAATGGCGCCCAAGATCCAGACCGAAAGCATGTTTAGCGAGACTGTGCGCCTCGATATTGGTGGTTCTACCTTCGAAGATGAAGGTACACTGATGAAAGTCTCTTGATGTCTCAACAATCTCCTTGACTGTGCTTGCATATGTCCCTCCCGTACCATGTTTGATATCATTAACTACACCTTGGCAGTCAGAAGCAACTATGAAATCGGACAAAGCCAAATCTGAGGCTAGCGCAAGCGCCTTCCGGCAAGCTAGCGCTTCGAGGGTTGCAGGCTCCGTGATGCCATGTATTTTAATTACTGAAGCACCCAAGAACTAACCCGAAGCATCTCTGCAGATGGCGCTGAAGGAGCCATACCGATTATCTCTGGAAACCGCACCGTCTACCCTGATCTTTGAGAGACCTGGTGGTGGTGGGATCCAATTTTGCCTTGGTTGTTCAGTGCTTCTAACAACAGGCGACCCAATCTTCTTGGGTTTACAATCTTCCAACTCTCTGATATACCTCATGATAAAATTATGCGTGGAAAGTGGGCTTTGGAAAATGTTTTCATGGAGAGCCTGCCGACGCGCATACCAGAGAGCCCACAGAGTAACTGCAACTTGGATGAATTCGATAGAGGAGAGTGTATCCAACAGAGAGAATAGCCAGCGTCGAGCATCAGGCTCATGGGTGCTATTTAACGCCTCCACCAGATCATGATCTTGCAGCGCCCACACACATCGAGCTACCGTGCAATAAAGTAATGAGTGTTGCCATGAATCTTCAGATCCACACAGTCCACATCTCGTCGAGGTTGACATGTCCCGGCTGATGTAAAACATCCGCTGTGGGGAACAGACTGTTGTGCTAGCCGCCACAGGAAAAATTTTAACTTTTGATGGAACATCAACTTTCCACAAGCTATCCCAAGATTTATCTTCTCTGAGGTGTCTGACGAATGGCCTCTCCCCTCGAGCCAGGCTTCTCTCCTCATCTTAGTTTCAACCAGCATCACGATAAGCCGAGCGAACTGTGAAAACACCGTTCTTCTCGTGTACCCAAGACCAGAAATCCTCGATTTGTCTTGTACACAGGGGTATGGACATGATCGCTTGTGCATCTGTTGGTAAGAATATCTCAGAAACTGCTGCTCGGTCCCATTCAAGACCGGGCAAAATGAGATCACTGACCCATTGAGGCGGGTTAGCGAGCAGGCTAGTTATAGGTCTCATATTTGCTGGTCTCGGGAGCCAGCTTCTGTTCCCATATATGTGTCGTGAGTCCATCACCTATGCGTTCGGGACGGTAGAAGCGCCCAGCTGAACACCATCACTCTAGGCCTTTTTTGCGTTGAATAAAAGAAAAATAAAGCCCAATTTGCCCAAAAACTATTTTGACTAAGAAAGCCCACTTCTGGCTGTGAATAATAAAGGTTGGATTTTGCCATACTCAACAAAAATTGAAATGGTCCAAAAATAATTTTTTTCGTGATAGATATATAAGATAAAGAACAAGATACTACTAAAAAATCACTATGGGTTGAAGACAAAAAAATTGCCATGATCTTTATAAGCAAAATTTTCCATGGTAAAAAATCTTTTCATGCAAATGTCAAAAAAGATAAAAGTTCATGCCAATTTTTCATCTCTACCATGATGGCAAGAAAATGTAGATTAAAAAATCTGTATGCTATTTTTACTATATAAATGAAGAGACAAAAAATGTGGATTAAAAATTGCCATCATGTTGAGCAGAAACAAAAATGCACAATCTTTTGTTTAGCAGTAATTGCCATGTTTTGTAAAGTAAATGTACCATAATCAAATATAAGCAAAATTACCATGAATGGTGGAAAAGGACAAAATTTGCCATCGATGCAAAGTATTTTTGCCATGGCAAAATAGAAGTCAAACTTGCCATGCTCCATATGTTAAATAAAAATTGTCATGGCAATAAAAGCTAATTTCGCCATGGCAATAAAAGGTTAATTTTGCTATGGTAAAATTTGCTATGTATGTTAAGTTAATTTTCCATGTACTTACAAGTAAAGATGTCATGTAAATTAAGGTAAAAATTAGCCATGGCAACTTAATAATAAAAATTTTGACATGGCAAAAAAGAGTAAAATTTGCGATGTATGTAAGAGTTAATTTGCCATCTACTTACAAGTAAAGTTGAAGTTGCCATGGCAGTTAAGGTAAAATTTGCCATGGCAAGTTAATAGTACATTTTTTGACATGGCAAAACAGAGTAAAATTTGCCATGTATGTTCAAGTAAATTTGCCATGTACTTACAAGTAAAGTTGCCATGGCAATTAAGGTAAAATTTTGCCATGGTAACTTAAAAGTAAAAAAAATTGACATGGCAAAGAAAAGTAAAATTTACAGGATAATCTCCTCTTAACAAGCATGATTCAGCACAAACACTCACAGTTCAGTCAAAAAGCATGATTTGCACAAAAATCTTAACAATGCCATGTTGGTAATTTTGAAAAGCACATGAATAGGTTATACTAGGGCGAGGATGTCAGCGAGGAAGCCCATGGCGGCCCGTTGGTCTTGGAAGTGGCACTACAGCTCCAACCCGGCCTGTATCTCATGGCAACTTAGTACAAAAATATGTTTTTCATGAACATACAAATAACCAGGGATTAACCATCTTAGTTGGCACGAGAGATGTGAGCAAAAAATTGCCATGTTTATGAATTAGTGACACTGGACAACTCAACTGGTAGATGTAGTTCATGTTTATCATATGCTTTACTAGTGAAAATTGCCATGAGCTACTAATACAAATTGCTGGAAAATTGGGCCTCCAAATTTCTTCCCTGCAAAAATTGGGCGACAACCGCCGCATACTACAGGAGGCAAAATGGCCATGACAACTCTACTACTGAATGAAACTACAAATTGAACTAACCATAGTAACTATTGGCTCAAAAATTGCCAACACATCTACTGCACATGTCAAAAAATGCATCAATTTGCCATGGCAAGATATTGTTGTTTCCCAAACAAAAACATGACAAGAATGCAGTATGGGTGCACATCAACTTGCCTTCCCTGCAAAACAAAAAATGCCATCATTTTTAGGGAGAATGCAAAATTATCTGTGACTTGCCATGAGCTCCGTAACAAAATACATACCTTGCCCCCGGATGACACGACCACCACCAAGATAAATCATACCCGGCAACCTCCGGCGCCGTGCAATCCCTCTCGAAGGACCATGGCGTGCCGCCGCGCCATCGCCGCCCGCAACCACCAGGGCGGCGGCGGTCTCCTCTAGCGGATGCAGGCGTCGCGGTGGGTCTGGTTGGGAGGGACGAGGCCTCCTCGCCCACCACGGGGAGCGCGCTGAACATCTCCGTTGGTCGCGCCGCGTAGACCGTGGAAGCATCATCTCCCTGCCCCTGCGAGTTCGCCGCCAAGCTGCTCGTCGCCGTGGTGCTTGCCATCACGCACCGGCCACCATGGCTCGTCGGCACCAGCTTTGCCGCTGCGCACTTCTCCCCCAGCCATCGTGCAGCCGTGGCCACCACCAGCTCGCTGCTGCCGCCATGACCACACCGTCCACCACCACCACCCCAAGCAAAATCCGCCTCCGCCCGCATCAAACGCGTGGATCCGCGGACTGCCGCCGCAGCACGACCTAAATCGATGGAGAGTGGAGAGCTGGAGCTCGCCGGTGGAGAGGATTAGGAACCTCTGAGATGGTGGGATAAGAGGATGAGTGGGTGAGAAGAGAACAGGGGGCAGGAAGAAAAGGAGGGGGGCGGCGGCGAGCAGATAAGTGAAAATATCGTTCGGCGCGACTTCGGCTGGACGCGAACGATGCCCTGACGATGACATGGCGAGGATCGTGCGCCAAGATTGGCGAACTCGATCCAACGGGAACAAGGGCGTTCGGGACGGGAGCTCGGAAAACTGTCGTTCGGGCATTATCGTTATCGAAGATAAAATCTCCTTCTCACCTTAAAAGCACGGATGCAGGCGACACGAATGCGGATCCGGATCGATCTCCTTCTCCCTCATCTCCTCCGCCGGACACTGATTAGGGATTTGGACGAACCTTCCCAGCAGTGCGCAGGAGCAGTGGCCCATAACCCTTGCCATCCTTCTTCGCAGATGCCACCCTCCAAGGCTCTGAGCGGCAGGGGAGGGTTTGTGGCCACTCGTGGTAGGGTTCGGGGCGGTCTTGTCATGGCCCTGGCGGCTGTGACGGGGAGTCATGAGGGCCGACGGAGAGATGGTGTGAACAGAAGGGATATGCCGGTCAAATCGGTACTCTGTCCGGTAAACAAGGGAACTTAAAAAAAACAATGAACTTTCTTTGAATTGACGAATTTTTTCAGATATACACATTAAACCGATCCAGATTCTTCCAGTTTTTATTCTGAAAGAAAGGGACTTGATGCATTCCACGAGGCCTGTAAACTGGCCGAGCCAAATCTCATTCAAGACAAACTCGTCGATTTCATCAAAAATTACTTCAAATTTGAAGTGTTGAATGCCCTAGTTTCCTTGTATAAAGAGATGACATGCTCCATGCATCCTTAGAGCCTCTCCAACAGGCGTAACTGCATGCCGCTTAAAATCTGGTTTCTTGGTAGCGTGGAACGCCGGCTCCAAAGAGTTAAAATGCATACAAGGCTACTGGCTCCAACGAGGTGCTAAAATGCAGAGCCTTGAAAGCAGTCACAAGCATCCACATTTGTTGTATTTTACACAACACATTCACAAAACAAAGACATGTCATATAATTTTTAAATCACAAACATCATTCACAACCAAGTTTAAATGAATAGTTCAATTTATTACAACTCATCAAACAAATAGTATTTTGAGAAATACAACAAATAGTTCAACAATACAACATCAAACGCACAAATCATGATTATCTTCGGCGGCCATTCCAAGCCCACCACTCCTCAGTGAGATCCTTCTTGAGTTCATTATGCGCTGCCGGACGTCGAATGGCATGATAGGAGGCAACAAAACGGGCCACCCTTTCAGCCCTCCGCCGCACTCGCACGGGATGTTCCAAGAGCTCATACCGAGAGTAGTCTACATCTTGGCCACGCTCATTCTCGATGATCATGTTGTGCATGATTACACAAGCATGCATTATGTACCAAAGCATCTTCTGATCTCAAAATCTAGCCGGTCCTCTCACAATAGCAAATTGGGCTTGCAAAATTCCAAAAGCTCTCTCCACATCTTTTCTAGCCGCCGCGTGAGCATTTTGGAAATCAAGATATTTCTTACCTTCCGGTTTTTTCAACGGCTTCACAAATGTTTGCCACTTTGGGTAGATGCCATCCGCAAGATAGTAGTCATGGTTGTATGTACGACCATTAGTTACAAACTGCACCAGTGGCAGTTCACCATTTGCAATCTTACTCATCAGTGGTGACTGGTTGACAACATTGATGTCATTCAAAGATCCAGGCATTCCAAAAAAAACATGCCAAATCCAAGTCTCATGATCGGCCACCGCTTCAAGGATTATAGTGGAACCCTTCTTTTGTCCGTGGAATTGTCCATGCCATGCCTTTGGACAATTCTTCCAACTCCAATGCATGCAATCTATTGAGCCAAGCATACCTGGGAACCCGCGAGATTTGTTCATCTCCAATAGCCTTGTGACATCTTCAGCATTGGGAGTTCTCAAGTACTCCGGGCCAAACACTTGCACAATTCCGATCAAGGCGCTTTGACACACATGATGGCTTGGCTCTCACCCATGGCCAAGTGGTCATCAACTAGTTCGGGCGGAATACCGTATGCCAATATACGCAAAGCGGCTGTCACCTTCTGAAAGGTGCTATGCCCGAGCTCTCCGGCGGCATTCCTCCTCTGCTGAAAAAAAGGTCATGGCTCGCTAGTTTCTCTGCAATGCGCCTGAACAACTCGGTGCTCATCCTAAACCGGCGATGAAAGTATGACTCGGGGTATGTGGGGTTCTCCACAAAATAGTGCCTCATCAATCTGTTGTGGGCATCAATCCTATCCCTCCAAATTTTCTGCCGACCCATAACCGAACCACCGTGCTTCGGCTTTTTATCGATGTGCATAGCTAGGATCATTGCAAGATCCTCCTCCTCTTCCATATCAAATTCTTCTTCAGAAGAGTCATAGCCTGAACTCATATAAAATGTTCAAAACTAAGCTATAAACAACATGCACCAAATTTCATGCAAAAATGTGGAAGTTGGAAGCAATACATACCTTGCGGGCCTTTGTCGAACACCTTGCAGGCGCCTAAAGCGGGCGGTGGGCGGCCAGCGCTGTTCGTCGGAGACTGCCGCGACAGGCGGCACTGACTAGAGAGGGAGGAAGGAAGCCTCGCCGCCGGGAAGAGACGAGGAAGCGCCCGGAACAGTCATGGGAAAAATGGGGTGGCTAAGGCGGCGGCGCTGACTGAATGGGTAGGTGAAGGCGAGCAAGCTCGAGAGTCCAGCCTGAGCGAAGCGCAGCAAATAAGCGGCGCGTGATGGCGTTTCCGCCCGCGCGCTGAATTACATATTCCGCGCGCGGTTTTTGCGCGTCCACCGGAGCGCCGGAAACGGTAGCGCACGCTAAAAGCACTACTTTTTCCGCGCGGCGCGTTTATAACGCGCCTGTTGGAGATGCTCTTAGCAAGCACGAAAGGACCAATGTGGGAAAGCTCCTCGAGGGGCAAAGACTATTGGTGAATAAACAAGGCGGATGCTCCATGCGAATGGAAAATTCTAAGTTGAGTTCATGTATAGAGCGTTAATTCGATCTTATATGCTAGTTGATAATAATAAGAAAAACTGCAAGATGAAGATACCTCCTAAGAATAAAATCTTTGCATGGTATCTTCATCGTTCTTACTAAAGATAACCTTATTGGGAGGAATTAGCATGGAAGTTTGCAATGTGTCTTTTGTCACCATGATGAGACAATAAAACATGTATTCTTCCAATGCAAATTGGCTCGTTCTATATGGTCAGTCATCCAAATAGCTTCTGGCTTGTATCCTCCTTGTAGTGTTGCTAATATATTTGGCAACTGGTTACATGGGATTGATCACAGATTTAGAATTAGAACTCTTCTCCGTGTGGGAGCGCTAGCCGTTATTTGGTCGCTTTGGCCTATGTAGAGATGATAAGATTTTTAATGATAAAAATACTTCTCTGATGCAGGCTATCTACATATGTACCAGGACTCTTTGTTTATGGTCCTCTCTATGATGCGTGGAGAATCAAAACCTGTTTACGAAGGTTTGTACACGATTGGAGGCTACGGCGAGAGATACTTTTATCCAACATCGGTGGCAGCATGATCTTAGGATTGGCCCCGCTCCGATTTAGGCGTTATACGGACTCTACATGTCTCTTTATATTCAGCCTTTTTATTTTTAGTTTGTGTGAGACGACATTATTTGATGTGTGCATCTTACTTATGCAAAGGCCGGGTGTAATGCTTAAATTTTTTAAGTAATAAAGCGCCCCTTCTCAAAAAAAACAAGGCGGATGCATTGAGTTGCTTGTTCATTTCTTCTCTTGATGTCAAGTTTTTTTTTATCATACGGATATTAGCATTATTCAATGATCCTTCAAAGTTGCGTAGAGGAGTTATTTATGTGAGACTTAGTTCCAAAAACCCAATTAACTAAGTTAGTCAACTCAAGTTTAGCAGGGAGGTCAAGATGTGAGATACGCAAGAGGGGACCAGATACTGGAAAGAAATCGAGAAGGCTTACTCCCTCCCCTCCCTCCCCGCCCAGGCCGCTTCCCACGAAGGCGCCGGGGAAACCCTAGCTGCTGGCTCGGCCCTCCTCCTTGCTCCTCCCTCCCTCGCCGCCGCCCGGCATGTCTGGTGGGCAAAGCACAGCCAGCTCGGGCGTGACAGGGCTCTTCCTCCCTGCACGGCGCTGGTTGGCGCGGCCATCTGGGTTGGGCTCTTGAGCCTTGAGCTCAGCGCAGCCTTGGCGGTGGCTGGCGACAGAGGTGCGCCTGCAGCGGCGGCGTGGAGTGGCTGGTCTTGGCTGGGGCGTACTCTGCTCCGGCGGGCGGCGGTTTTGGGCTTGCTCAGATCTGGCAGCGCAGCCTGGCTGGGTAACAGGCCCCTGTGGTGGCGGGGCTCCGGCTCGCCCCAGGTGGTGGCTTGCTCCGGTGGCCGCCTCGGCTGTGGTGCTATCTGGTGGTGGCGGGCTTGCCGGCCCCGCCCATCCGGTGGTGGCGGAGTGCCGCGGGCTGTGCTCGGTGTGGATGGGGCTGCCACGGCGTGGTGGTGGCTCTTGGCGGTGGTCGAGATCGTCTCAGGTGGCGGATGGACTTCTTCGGCGTCAGCCCGTCGGTGAGCGGCCTGTGCGGGCCTTCAGCCCCCCTCTCGGTGACCGGGTGCAATCTCCGGCTTTGGTCCATCGCTCGTCTCGCGCCCGGGCTGCAGGACCATTCTCTTCTCGCGCCTGGCAGCAGGACTAAGCCCGTCTCGTGCATGGCTGCAAGACCGCGCTTCGCCTCGCGCTGGCGACAGGATGTAGCTTCGTCTGCGCGCCGCAGTCTTTGCAGGGGATTTAGTCGATGGAGGCCAGACGCTTGGGGGCGCTCAGTCTCTTTGGTTGGGGTAGCAGCGGTCTCGGGTGAGGTGGTGTTTAGGCCTTGGATGTCGGGGCGGCGGCCCTAGTTGTGGTTGCGCGGTGCTCACGGGCAGAGCCCGTGGCTCGGTGCTGCCCGTGACTATGGCCATGGGGCGGTGTGGTTACCGGGTGTGGCGTTCGGTGGCGATGAGTGTTGGCCGGGTGAAACCGCTCTTTCTTGGACGGACCGGCGGCAGTGAAATAGGCTCCCTTCCAAGGCGTCGTCGCGGATCTCATTGCCCGTCGTGTTGCTCTAGGGGAAACTCTAACCCTCGGGTTACGGTGGCGGCGCTCCGTGTCGCTTTCCTTCTGAAAGGCGCCGCCTTGGAGCTCACGGTTCGTCATATGTGGCTTCATCTCATCGCAGTGGCGTGTTCACGGCGGCGGACCCTGGTGGCTATTGTAGTGCTAGGGGAGGTGTTGCTGCGTTCTGCATCTTTGTATCCTGCCTTGGGTGTGTGCGTGTGTTTTGGTGGCGTGCGTTTGTACCGTGCTGCTGTGGATTGTGCTTTATATATAAAGCGGGCGAAAGCCTTTTTGATAAGAGGGGACCAGATCACCATAGGCCGGAGGTGCGGCAACCTTGGCATGGGTGTCCGCCCATTTATCCCTTGGAAAGATTAGGCTCTACACCACTTGTCAACCTCTTGGAGGAGTTGACATCCGCATCCAAGGAGATAGTGTCAACTACTTTCGCAGACACGATGAAGGTGGTAGGCAAGCCTAGAAGAAAATTATGCAACATGGATTTCACATATATTGATCACCATGGTCTTGTTAAAATGTCTCATGAGCGGCATTTAAATCGAGCCTAGTGATCGTCGTGTTATCCATGAAGGGTGCTAAAACTTGCTAACCATCATCATCTTCGCCGGCCATACCCTTTAGGCGGTAAAGCTCTTATAAAGAGATGAGGCTCCGATACCAATTGAAAGGATCGGTATCGTTGACTAGAAGGAGTGAATAGGCGACTAACAATTGTTACCTTCGTTCTTAAATTTTCGGCTCAACAATAAATAGGTTATCTAGATATGCAACTAGGTGGACAACTTATATGACAAGCTCAATAAACAACAAGTACAAGCAAGTGTAAACATAAGATAATAAACTTGAAGAAAGTAAAGATTAGAAGTAACCGCAAGAGGAGCGAGAATGCATTTTCGAAGTTCCCTCTTTGGGCTATACGTCTCCGTTGGAGGGGCATGGGAGCACGATGCTCCCCCAATAGCCACAATGGCTCACCCTATTCTCCTCACGCTCTCGGACGATGTATGGTGTCGTGAATCCACTAGAGGTGTCATTGAATATGACAACCGAATCATTACAAACAAGGTTGTCGCAATCTCTACAACATAATTGGAGGCTTCCAACACCACCGCGAAGCTTCACCACAATGGAATGTGGCTCCGAGGTGACCCCTTCTATCTATTGTGCCCAAACACCCAACAAGAATAAGATCCACAAGAGAATGATGGGGAATCAAATTTTCTTTGGTGGAAGTGTAGATCTAGGTCTACTCCCTCAATCCCTAGCAAATCAACCGGTTTTCTTGGCTAGAGAAGGAGATCGGGAAAATTAGAGTGTCGGGGAAACCGATCATCTATGAGGTCACAAGGATCCCTTCTACGTTCGGTGGGGGATTAGTTGCACGAAGAGCAGGTCGAATCGTTAGGACACACAGGATTTTTATCCAGGTTCGGGCCGCAAAGATGCGTAATACCCTAGTCCTGCTTTATCTGGTTATATGTGTGTTCTTGAGCTTTTGAACTACCTAATGCGCGTGCTTTGTCCAAAAGTCCGAATCCTCTCTGTGTGTGCCTTGGGCCTCCTTTTATACACGAAGGGGTTGCCGCAGTGGCACACAGGAGGTGGCAAGCTACAGCGATACAAGCTTATCGCCCGACCACGTAGGACAAGCGCATTTAATGCGATGCCTACGTGTCCTCTCGCTTTATTGGGGATGGCAACAGAAGACATCCCGTCCTTCGCCATTTCCCCTCGCCTTGCCACGCGTCTGGGCTGACGAGGCATGCAGCGCCATGCTGGCCAACCAGCTGTTGTGTTGGCAAAGTGGTAGGCTTCCACGAAGATCTGCATGCCGCCACGCAGGCGCCAGCTTCACTGGCATTCTTATCGCCGCGTTGGAGTGGTGGTGAGGTGGCGGAACCCTGCCGAGCGTGGGCCTGGCCGCGGCCCAGCGATCGTCCCCGGCAAGGCTTGCCGGGGGGTCTTGGAGTCGTCCCCGGCAAGGGTCTTGCCGGGGGTCTTAATTATTTGGCCCCACGTGGACTCGTGGGTTGTTGATCTTCGTGAGGAGCCGCATGCTACCAGGCATGTGCTCTTCAAGTCTTGATCTTGAACATTGTCGATGGTGTCAGAGCTCTCAACCCCAAGGGTAGTGGCCTTGCCGGCCTTCTTCATAAGCTGCCCGGCAAGGGGCTTGCCGGAGGAGGCGTGCAGGTCGCCTCGGCAAGGCTTGTTGCCGGGTGTGGTCCTGCTTGTCCCTTGCTGTTTACTTCTCCGGCAGCTGTCTTGATATTCTCTGCTCTGCCCCGCCTTTCCTCGATGTCTTCCTTTGCCTCGCCGTGCCCTGCCGTGGGGGTGGCTGCGACCTTCCGCACAAGTAAGTGCATGTATACACACACTTTTATACACCGACACGAGCTTAGGGCATTAATAAAGGATAGACTGAGGCAAGAGGGTACGTGGGAGGAGGAAGAACCCCTCCGCTTATAGTCTCTCCACAATTCACTACAACCCTTCAATGCAGGCAACCTGTCTCATTTGACACTAGCAAATCTAGTCGTTGGGCAGAAAAAGCAATAGAGCAGTATAACCATCAACCTCCATCTTCACCTTCTTCTCTAACTCTATCTCCTCCTCGACATCCATAGTGTCACCATCCTCTTCTTTAGTTTTGTCCTAGTTGGTTGATATTCTTGGTTCCCTTTTTCTCGATTTTCCTAGAAGTACCTTTCTTTGCCCTTTTCCTTGGCATCTAGACTTTACTTTCTTCTTTTTGGACCCTTCTCGGTTGGCATATCTATCATTGTCCTCTCTGAAATTGCTTTTTTGTGTGGTATTATTATTCTTATGTTCAGTTTTACTCCATTCTGCTTCAGGTATTTGTTTCTTTTCCAAAAGGGCTTTTCCTTCTTTCTTGACTTGAGCTCCACTTATACATGATGGGCTCCACTTATACATGATGGCCCATAAACATGGCCGAAACTACCTCCAGCTTGTTCTTTTAGATCTAGTTGGGCATGAATTTTCAGTATGTTATGGCAGAAGCCGGGGAGATATTGAAAAACAGTATAACAGAGCCACCTACGACTCTCCACAGTGATTCGAGTTCGTGCAATCGGATTCACAGCACCAACGCACCAGATCACTCATGCATGCCACGGTGCACCCTGTGAGGCTTTTTATCCCTCCACCTCAAGACATCATGGCTGGCCCATGGCTCTCGGGCTGCTGCTCGGGAACCTACCAGGCGCCTCTCATTGAATTGGGCCGAGGGACTGTCAAAAAGGTCTCAATTTGTCAGCTATCGTGGTCATTATTCTTTCATGCAGTTAATACCGTAGAAGGTGCAGCATCACCGCGAAACCGCCCCTTACTTTCTCTTCCCTTCGGGTTGCAGTGGACGACAACTTCTCGCTTGCCCACCCCCGCTCTAATTCATCTTACTTCATATACGATATCTGAGCTTGATGGTAGGATCTCTTTTTTGCCGGCAGACAATTTGGTTTATTGCATACATGCCAATCTACGTTTTTTCTGAGTGTGATTGTCCATTGAATCAGTGGCAGCGGCAACAACAGTCGATGCGGAAGAGGAGGTGGCAGCAGCATCAGCGACTCGAGGGTGTGGACAAACAGGAGGAGGGGGTGCCTGATCCAGTCCTTGTTGTCCTTACCTTTCTGTCTAATAACGCACCTGCTTAAGGAGGAAGACCGTGGAGGAGGTCAGGGCTAGACGAAGACACATGAGGCAATCTAGATGACTAGATCTTTTCCCCATCTATCCACATTTGCGTCTTCCGTCGATGTGAGATTTTGTTTTGACTTATTTGGTAAGATTCCTGCATCTGCATGGTATAATTTTCTTGTTTTGTTCGAATTCACTCCTAAAGCTTATCAATTCGTGTAGTGAGCCCTTTGCTACCAACTCCTGGATGCAGCCGCTCAGCTCCAAAGTGAAAGGTCTCTAATGATTTTAGGTAATGCTTACTTACTAGGGTAAAAAGAAATCTTGGACAATTGCCAACGTCTTTTGCTAGCTCATTTTAGACTTTTTTGTTCTTCAGATTGCCTACTCAATTTATGCGTATTATCACAACCACGGGAATATAATCTAATTCAGAGACTTGGATTAAATAAATAATGATATTAGTACGTTTTTCTCTTCCAAATGTTATTTTGTTATATTCTCAAGATGGTCGATACGCAACGCTGCCGCCATCATGGTCTAGTTTGTATGTAAAGGAGATAATATTTTCCTCCTTTTCCTCTTATGAATCTTTCGATCATCATTTTACTTGCTCATGTTCTCCTCCACAACAAATGATGTTATAAACGTCATGATTGGGATTGTGATATCTATTCACACTTTAATCCGCATAAATACTCTCATTGAATAACCATTAACATCTGGATCCACTTCAATAAATCCTACAGTTTGTTCTCAGACCAATTCTCTTGTTTCTTTACTCATCATCCCCATTGGACTACCATAAGCTCTAGCCCATATAAGTATTGTCCTTAATTCATATTCATCTATGGTTCTACTTGGCACAAAATCTTCCATCACCAACAATCATAGTTTGACCTCCATGGTCCAACATCTACGGCCTTCTCCTTGTAAGCATTTTGGTGCAAAGTAAAGAGAAGTATGCTCCTGTGACATCTTTACAGTCTACACCAAAGAAGGGGCTCCAAGCACCTCCCAATGATTTACCCACATGTTCTCCTTTGAACAGTCCCTATGAGAAGAGTCTAGTACCAACTGCTTGGAGGTTTATCACCTACGAGGAGCATGTCTGCTTCTGTTCTAATCCTGATTCCTTCTTCTCATCTTCGGAGAGCTGCAAGTTCTTGAGTTCCCTCCACTCCTTCCAAAAATGCTGACGCCGAATCCCTCATCGCATCTAAGCTCCTCAGACAACCAAAAAATGGCGCCCTTGCCTCCAAGCCCACCGTCGCCACACGCAGTGGCGGAGCTAGGAAAAATTAGGAGCAGAGGCGGACTGCACGCTAACTAAAGACATAGAGAAAAACTACCGGATATTTGATACTCCATCCGTCCCAAAATAAATGTATCAACTTTAGTAAGTTGAGACAGTTTTTTTGGGACGGAGGGAGTACATACTATGTGAATATTATCACTAATATGGGTAACCATAATTTTGCAATAGTAAAGTCAAACAACCAGCATTGTATATCTATACAGATAATTTTAATAAAACTGAAATTAAATATGACAACTAATACTTGCTTTAGAAACTAAAACCTCTTCATATCTGAAATTTAATAACTTATGATTGAGGTGGGACGATTGAAATGGTTGAACTAACTAGCAACGGTCAGATTAGAGGAGTCCAAAAGAAAACTGACATTTCATACCGTTGGAGATGGGTTTTCCTTCAATTTGGATGATAGAAAATGTAATGTTTTTTTTAGATAAGAGGGCTATGGCATCTAAGTTTGGCGCTGAATTGACGCTATGGCACGCTAAATGGTGCGTATGTTGTACTCTGATGTTAGGGCATGTACAATGGTTCTATCTTAAGAATGTCACGTAGGATAAATGATGAGGTGGAGGAGAGAGAAATCATAAGAGAAAGTTTGTCTTCTCTTATTTAAGAGAAGACAAGAGATGATCTCTTAGCATAATATGTCTCATCATGTTTTTAGGAACAACTAATTATCAAAGATAAGGCTAAGAGATGACCCATTGTAGACATGTTTTTTTGTCATCTCTAGTTTACGTGCAAAACTTAAGATAAAACTATCTTATCAACCATTGTACATGCCCTTACAATCCCCAAATATGAGGAGCAATACTAATAGTATATTCTCAATTTCTCATGCCACAAATTAGAGCGTGTGTGTGTGCGTGTGCAAGGCGAAACCCTAAACTCACATCAATTCCTCTCTTGATTAGAAGCCACAAACTGCTGGAAGGAGGCGGTGGATTGTCGTCTTTCCCGCTAGGAGGGGCCGCGCGCCATGCCCAGCGTTCTGCCTTTGAGAATGCCATCGAACGACTCGCCTGGAGCCGTCAGGGTCGATCCGGGGAGGCCAGAAAGGGGTGAGACGAGCAGTAGGCGAGGAGGCGTGAGGCGGTTTCGCTGGCGATTTGGCAAGTCTTACGCGAAGCAGGCCACGTTGTGATCAGTACGGCCGTTTTGCGTGCGTTTGTGCAGCCATAGGCCTAGGAACAAGGTGCTGTGTGCAGGCTCATTAGTTGGGCCTAGAAACACCAAGCAAGCCCAGAAAAATTTGCCCGGGCAAACACGTTAAAGAAGCTAATTACCACACGTTATCCTGGTTACGAATTGTGCGGCAGGTCACGTACGAGCCCGGGCAGCTGCCCCGGGTCGCCGGGTACTAGCTCCGCCACTGGCCGGTGACGCTGCCCACATGAACGATAAGATGTTGAGACCGGTGAAAAGCATCTGGCCGGCGAACCCGGACGTAAGCGTTCATCGGGTAATAGGCGACGAAATTGGGGCTTTGCCGGTGTGTCAGTCCCAGGACGATGTGCCGCCGTATGTCCTCGAGTATTATGTCCACCGGCTCACCAACCTCGGGCGGCATGTCAGGTAGAACAACGCGGAGGCGCCCTGGCTAAGCGTCGGGCCGGACAGGGTAGCTCTTGATGTCGCGGTAGTAGACTTCGAGCAAGTCAACCACCGCACGGGACTCGGCGGCGAACGTCGAGACATCCAGTGGCAACAGCGTGTCAGCTGCTGCGCTCCCCATGGTGTACGCCTTTGCAATGGCTGTGTGTGCGTGTGTGTGTGCGCGCTATCCACATATTTGGCTGCTATAACTGCTGGATTGGCAATCCCTTAGAGCACCTCCAACATGCACCTAAAAACTGCTCCACCCACTAAAATCCGTCCTTTTTGGGCGTCGGAGACGCTCCAGCAGATGCTGCAAAATAGCGTGTGCGCAAAACAAATCATTGCACATGCTAAAAAGCGCTATTGCACGCTGCAAATGTTGGGTGCCGGCCCGCGCGCATTTCATAATTTGCACTACATGTTTTTTTTGGCGCGCATTTTTGGGCATGTGGAAAACCAATGTTGGCCGCGGCGCGCTAAAAGTGCTACAGTGGCGCTGTAAAACTATTTTAGCACTCGATATTTTTGCGCGTCCATTGAAGATGCTCTTATATAGGAATAGGAAGTACGTTATGTTCCCACGTTAACAATATGCTAACCCAGAGATTGATTGGTATTAATTAAAAATGCAGACATCTTGGAATCAAAATATTAAAAACTGTTATGGATTGATTATATGTCCGGGCATGAAAAGTTGGTTGGATGGCACTTTCAACAGCAATTTATAGCAATTATTTGATCAACAATATTGTCAGTGGTAGGTGAAATGCTAGGGAGCTCCTCACTATGGATGCAAATTTGAAACCTTGTGGGTACCCTCTGACCCTCCTTAGTTCAATCAAATGAATCAACTTTTCAAAATTGATCACAGTTCGGAAACTTTAGGGCGCCTCGTTTGGTTTGTAGGATTCTTGTAGATTCCTGTTCCTATGTAGGATAGGATTCGACCTTAGTTAATTTAGTTAAAGTAAAGAAGGATTGGAGGGTATCCTAAAGGTTTCAAATTTGCATACTTATCCCTCACCGATATCTAGACCTCCATATAACCTCTTGGTCCACGCCGGTTTTTGGGTTTTGTACTATGTTTCGTTTATATTTTTGGGTCTCCTATGTAGTACTCCCTCTATTTTTATTTACTCTCCATATTAGAGTTGCCTAAAGTCAAACTTAGCAAAATTTGACCAACTTTGTGGAAAACAATATAAACATTTATCATAACGCTTCGGCAGGCCACAACCAATTGGTGCTCTGCCACTTACTCTGCTCACTTGCTTGCTTCAAGGTCGCTTTGGCGGTCACTCACCGTAATGCCATCCACGGTTCTACCTCCAAGCCCTTTTCCTCGCTGCCAAAGAGGCTCTCGGTTCCACCATAGCCTGCTCAAGGCCGCTTCATCGCTATGGCCCTCTTGATCCTGTCTCCAACATCATCGTAAACACCATCTGGTATGACGATGTGTTCCCACCAACCATGAAACTCGACCTAGACCTGGATGTGATCGCTACGCAGGGTCTCCACCGTGTGGAGAACCGCTCCTTTTATGGCCTGGCCTACTTCCTCTGCACACGTTCTCATCGCTTCGATTTCCATCAACCTGTACGATGCCTGCTCTAGGCATGCCAACCTTTGCAATGTTGTTGAAGCTCAAGACCCCCGGGCACAAGTCTCGAGGAAGCCTTCTTCGCCGCCGCGACCGCAATGTTTCACCCCAACCCGAACGCCCAGGTAAAATTTCTCACTTCATGTAAGGCGATGCTGGAGCTCACATTGCCTCTTCTCCAAGATGGCTCGACAAGCTCTCCTCTCAAGATGTTAAGCGGCTTGCCATGTTGTTGTGTCCCGAATCTGCCCATGATCATGCGAGAGGGAATTTATCCACTCCCCTTCACAGTTTACTCCCAAAGGCAAAGCTAGCAGGCATGTATACAAGAATCTCCAAGAAGGTCAATGCTACTGCTCAATGCATATGATCAAATACCAAATGGGGTAGGTTTGATGTGCTTGTTGTTGGTTATTGCTAACACCTCTCATCTACTGGTATGTTCTCACCAAATGTCGAGTGACAGGATCCTGAATTTGAGCTTCATACTATTTGTGGTGTGAATGATTGTGTCTATGGCCCTACTTCCTTTTCATCATCATAAGTATGACCACTCTCACGTCAATTTCGTGGCAACTCCCAAAAGACCTTTTGCTGGTGCTCCGACTTTATTTTAATTTTTTTTGCTGAAATTACCAACAATGACCAAGACGACGAGTCCTTCTGTTGCTCTATTGCTCTGCCTCTGCCATGTGCTGGTATGCTATAACCAACCATATGCCAATATTTTTTCCCCATGTTCTATCTAGTATATCTTGTTGTAAATGTTATACTGAGTCCGAAGCACCATGATGGATCTTTACGATAACTGACCATTTGACTGTTTTATTACTCCATCGGCCTATACCTTCTTATCCAGAGTAAAATTAAAAGGGGGTCAGTCAAGAAAAAGAAGTATCGAGGATAAATAAAATTGAATGCCTTTACTTGAATATCTCCATGTTTATAGGTTGGTCAAGTAAAACATTTGATCAATCAACGTGCCATAGTGATCATCATGTAGCTAGATGATCCCTTCACCACCGTACTCATTTCCTCGCTTAACAAAATAATAATAGTGGTTTAAAAGAAGCTATATGTCGGCCATCCATGCACCCTTTCTATAGCCATTACACATGGTTTATGTCAACATTCTAAGGCTTCATGTTTGGCTAAGCTTGAAAACCACATAGCATTTCATTTTTGATATTTTTAGCGCATAATGCAGTTTATGATGTAACCTTCAATATATATTAATTATCTCATGTGTTGGCAGCACAAATTCAGTGTCTTTTACCGTGAGTACATGTGGACTAGAATTGTGCATCCAGCCAGGATAGATTTCCATGGGCATTAGTCGGAGTTTGAGAAGATGTCCTGCAGAAAAGACCCCATAATGGTGACTATGTTCCTCCATGGATAGTGTCGTACTACAACTCGCAGATCATCAACCATAGGCGCGCCTTGTCAGGGAACGTTTATGGCAGGGAGAAAGAAGATAGCCTCTATGATGACTTGGATGTGCACAAGAGTGTGGATCTGGTGTCCATGAGTTTTCGCAAAATACTTTTATTTGAAATCTAGAGTTTTGTGAAATCTATACAAGAGAGAGTATGACGTGTAGTTCTTTGTGACTATCTGTGCAAGACAAGTTAAGTTTATATTGTCTTAGAGCTAGGATAGTCTTTGGTGAAATCTAACAAGTGGTTAATGTACTATTAGAATATCCTCTGATGTGTGTTAGTAATGGTATTCGAATGATGTGTTTTAGTGATGCTATTAGAGTGTGGGAACTGCAGTTTAATCTGTACTATGTATTGGCTTCAGTTAGCAATCACACGGTGCTGCATCTTTGTTGTCAAATTTGGTCATGCTCCCCAGATATGCACTATGAGCCCTGGGGAAATTTAGTTATATTATATGATTTGTGGTTTATCCTTTCATGATCCAGTTTCCGTTATTTTGTAGCTGTTTTTATTCTTGCCTAGTCATATCAAATCTGGAATGAATTCTCTAATTGCAATTATCAAACTTTGGCGCACAACTTTTTGGGGACATCGAATAGTTCTGCAAAATAATTGGCTACTGGAGAATTGGTCATGACTTGACGAAGTCAACCCGTTGCACCACCAATGAGTGAGAGCATAAGAGGGGACTTGGCAACAAACTATTGGCTGGCACCTTATACAGTCTAGAGTTGTGTAATTTAGTTAAAGCTAAACTTGGTTGTCATATAATCTAGAGATCTCTATCGAATTATTCCCCCCATCTTATAATAGAAGATATTATTACAGCCAAGTAACCATATATTTGTTGTAATAGCTTCTTATATTATGGGAGTAGTCCATAAACTCTCCCTCTCAAAATAAGTTTGTCCATTGATTCAAACACACTAAAATTCTCCAAGTTCTGTTGATATTTAATGGCATGTAGAAAAGCTGTTGTATTTTTATCGGAGATGTAAGGCGGAGTCCATTAGAATAAAATGTTCTTTAATATTTGGAACTAAAAAAATGTGGCGCAACATATTTTCAGTTTAGCACAAGAAAAATGCAATGATAACATAAATATTTGAATTGCATGGTAATATATATGTTAATAGATATATGTTTTAGGGGATATATGTTAGTTAGAGATGAGAATAGTACCGAAGGTAAGTATTTCATATATTATCTCAATTAACAAGCATACAATTAGTGTAACTTGAGTTACTAAGAATAAAAATTGTTTAGTATAAATGGCAATCATACAATTATTTCATATAATAATTTACTTACGGAAAGATGGGGGAATTAGTTTTTAGTGTATGATGGGGTAATTAGCTTTTAGTGTGGTTCTATGGTGCACAATTAGCTCCTGCAACTCAGGTATTGTCATTGTTAGAAGCCACCTTATCTTTGCCGAGCGATTGGAAAGAGGAACATGGGTAGGCTCAAAGGAATTCCTAGCTATGTCGTGCTTCTGGTACAATCTGGTAGGAAGAAGAGCAAGTTGTATTACTACTACACTAGACCATGATTCTTTGATTCTTTGATTGTGGGTTATCAAGATCAACAGCAGGTTCAATCTCTACATCTTTGTTATTACTAGGTTGAGCATCAACATGAACATCATCATTAACATTATCACCAGGTTCATGTTCATTACTAGATTGTGTTTCAAAGATCGAAATAGAAATATCATTGGGATTCTCAGGTGTGTCAATAATAGGTTCACTAGAAGCATGCAAAGTCCTATCATTATTCTTTTTTTTCTTAGAAGGACTAGGTGCATCAATATTAATTCTCTGAGAATCTTGCTCAACTCTCTTAGGGTGACCTTCCGGATACAAAGGTTCATGGGTCATTTTACCACCTCTAGTCATAACTCTAACAACATTATCATTGTTCTTATTATTTAATTCATTGAGCAAATCATCTTGTGCCTTCAGTACTTGTTCTACTTGAGTGGTAACCATGGATGCATGTTTGCTAATAAGCTTAAGGTCACCTTTAACTCTAGACAAATAATCACTCAAGTGTTCAACCATATAAGCATTACGTTTCAATTGTCTACCAACATAAGCATTGAAGTTTTCTTGTTTAACAATAAAATCATCAAACTCATCCAAGCAATCGACTAGCAAACTTAGTAGATGGGATTTCACACTTATCAAATCTATAGAGAGAATTTACCTTTACCACCTGTGTCGGGTTTTCAAGACCATGTATTTCTTCAATAGGTGGTAAATTCTTAACATCTTCAGCTTTAATACCTTTCTCTTTCATAGATTTATTTGCCTCTTGCATATCTTCGTGGATCGAGAAATAGAATACCCTTTTATTCAGAGTTGGCTTAGGAGTTGGTTCAGAAGTGTCCAATCATTATCATTGCTCAATATATTATTCAATAGCAATTCAGCTTGCTCAATAGTTCTTTCCCTCGAAACACAACCAGAACAACTATCCAGGTGGTCTCTGAAGCATCGGTTAGTCCGTTATAAAAGATATCAAGTATTTCATTTTTCTTGAGAGGATGATTAGGAAAAGCATTAAGTAATCGGAGAAGCCTCCCCCAAGCTTGTGGGAGACTCTCTTCTTCAATTTGCACAAAATTAAATATTTCCCTTAAGGCAGCTTGTTTCTTATGAGCGGGGAAATATTTTGCAGAGAAGTAATAAATCATACCCTGGGGACTACGCACAACCAGGAGCAAGAGAATGAAACCATATATTAGCATCACCCTTTAATGAGAAAGGAAACAATTCAAGGATATAATAATAGCGAACTTTTTTCTCATGAGTAAATAGGGTGGCTATATATCATTCAATTTAGTAAGATGTGCCACAGCAGTTTCAGATTCATAGGCATAGAAAGGATCAGATTCAACCAAAGAGATTAACTCAGACCGGCATGAGAATTCATAATCCTTATCAAGAATACAAATAGGTGAAGTAGCAAAAGCAGTGGTCAGATTCGAATATAGTCATACGTGCTTATGGAAAAGAACTTGCATGACATCTTTTGTCCTACCCTCCCGTGGCAGCGGGTCCTATTGGAAACTAAGGGATATTAAGGCCTCCTTTTAATAGAGTACCGCATCAAAGCATTAGCACTTAGTGAATACATGAACTCCTAAAACTGCGGTCATCACAGGAAGTGTCCCGACTATTGTCACTCCGGTTTGCCGGATCATAACACGTAGTAGGTGACTATAACTTGCAAGATAGGATCAAGAACTCACATATATTCATGAAAACATAATAGGTTCAGGTCTGAAATCATGGCACTCGGGCCTTAGTGACAAGCATTAAGCATGGCAAAGTCATAGCAACATCAATCTTAGAACATAATGGATACTAGGATCAAACCCTAACAAAACTAACTCAATTACATAGTAAATCTCATCCAACCCATCACCGTCCAGCAAGCCTACGATGGGATTACTCACGCACGGCGGTGAGCATCATGAAATTGGTGATGTAGGATGGTTGATGATGATGATGGCGGCGGATTCCCCTCTCCGGAGCCCCGAACACACTCCAGATCAGCCCTCCCGAGGAAGAACAGGGCTTGGCGGCGGCTCTATATCGTAAAACGCGATGAATCCTTATCTCTCATTTTTTTTTCCCGAACATGAATATATAGAGTTGGAGTTGAGGTCGGTGGAGGTCCAGGGGATCCACGAGGCAGGGGGCGCGCCCCAGGGGGTGGGCACGCCCTGCACCCTCGTCGATAGGGTGTGGGTCCCCCTCTGTTGATTCTTTCGCCAATATTTTCTATTAATTCCAAAACGTGACTCCGTGGAGTTTCAGGTCATTTCGAGAACTTTTATTTCTGCACAAAATAATACCATGGCAATTCTGCTGAAACCAGCGTCATTCCGGGTTAGTTCCATTCAAATCATGCAAGTTAGAGTCCAAAACAAGGGCAAACGTGTTTGGAAAAGTAGATGCATTGGAGATGTATCATTTGGCAAGGGGGTACAATAGTGATCCAGGAGTAGATCACTGGACAACGGTCAAAATTATCCTTAGTTACCTTAAAAGGACTAAGAAAATGTTTCTCGGTTATGAGGTGATAAAGGGTTTGTCATAAAGGGTTATATCGATGCAATATTTAACACTGATCCAGATGACTCCGAGTCTCAATCTGGATACACATTGAAAGTGGGAGCAATTAGCTAGATCAGCTCCATACGTAGCTTTGTAGACATAGAAATTTGCAGTAAAATACATACGGATCTGAATGTGATGTAATCTGCTGAGTAAACCTCTCTCACAAGCAAAGCATGACCACACCTTAGTACTCTTTGGGTGTTAATCACATAGCGATGTGAACAAGATTATTGACTCTAGTAAACCCTTTGGGTGTTGGTCACATGGTGATGTGAATATGGGTGTTAATTAGATGACGATATGAACTATTGGTGTTAAATCACATGGCGATGTGAACTAGATTATTGACTCTAGTGCAAGTGGGAGACTCAAGAAAATATGCCCTAGAGGCAATAATAAAGTTGTTATTTTATATTTCCTTATTTCATGATAAATGTTTATTATTCATGCTAGAATTGTATTAACCAGAAACTTGATACATGTGTGGATACATAGACAAAATACCGTGTCCCTAGTAAGCCTCTACTAGACTATCTCGTTAATCAAAAATGGTTAAGTTTCCTAACCATATACATTTGTTGTCATTTGATGAACGGGATCACATCATTAGGAGAATGATGTGATGGACAAGACCCATTCTTTAGCTTAGCATTATGATCGTTCAGTTTTATTGTCATTGCTTTCTTCATGTCAAATACATATTCCTTCGACTATGAGATTATGCAACTCCCATATACCGGAGGAGTGCCTTGTGTGCTATCAAACGTCACAACGTAATCGGGTGATTATAAAGATGCTCTACAGGTATCTCCGAAGATGTTTGTTGGGTTTGCATAGATCAAGATTAGGATTAGTCACTCCGAGTATCGGAGAGGTATCTCTGGGCCCTCTTGGTAATACACATCATAAGAAGCCTTGCAAGCAAAGTGACTAATGAGTTAGTTGCAGGATGATGTATTACGGAGCGAGTAAAGAGACTTGCCAGTAACGAGATTGAGCTAGGTACGAAGATACCGATGATCGAATCTCGGGCAAGTAACATTCCGATGGACAAAGGGAATAACGTGTGCTGTCATAACGGTTCGACCGATAAAGATCTCCATAGAATATGTGGGAACCAATATGAGCATCCTGGTTCTGCTATTGGTTATTGACTGGAGAGGTGTCTCGGTCATGTTCACATAGTTCTCGAACTCTGCACGGTCCGCACGCTTAACGTTCGACGACAATATTATATTATATGAGTTATGTGATTTGGTTATCGAATGTTGTTAGAAGTCCCGGATGAGATCACGGACATGACGAGGAGTCTCGAAATGGTCGAGAGGTAAAGATTGATATATAGGACGATAGTATTCGGACATCAGAAGTGTTCCGGAGGGTACTGGCACGATCGGGTCACCTAAGGGGTTCCGGGCACCCGACAAAAGATATGGGCCTAATGGGCCAAGAGGGAAACGCACCAGCCACCAGGGGCTGGTGCACCCCCATATGGGCGAATTCAGGAGAAGGAAAGAGGGAAGGGATAAGAAAAGGGGGATTCGCATCCCCTTCCTTCCCCTTCCCTCCTCTTTCCTTCCTCCTCCGGCATTTATGGAGGGGGGGAGACCGAATTGGGGAGGACCCCAAGTAGTATTCGGCCTACTTGGGGTGCCCCATGGCTGCCTCTCTCCCCCCACACCTATATATACATGGGGGGCCTAAACACACACCGCATAATTGCTCAGCCGCAGCGCGTTGCCCCCTCCACCGCTTACTCCCATGGTCATATCTTCGTAGTGCTTAGGTGAAGCCCTGCGTAGATCACTTCACCGTCACCATCACCACGCTGTCATGCTGACGGAACTCATCTACTACCTCGACATCTTGCTGGATCAAGAAGCCGAGGGACGTCACTGAGCTAAACGTGTGCAGAACTCGGAGGTGTCGTACGTTCGGCACTTGATTGCTCGGAGCTAGAAGAAGTTTGGCTACATCAACGGCGTTGTCAAACGCTTCCGCTTATGGTCTATGAGGGTAAGTAAACACACTCTCTCCCCCTCGTTGCTATGCATCTCCTAGATAGATCTTGCGTGAGCGTAGGATTTTTTTTGAAATTGCATGCTACGTTCCCCAACACATGCATCCTTCACCATTACATAGATTATCTGTTTGATAGCCCATCTCTGTTTTAGACCATGTGGATTCCTCGATGCATTACGATCGATGGTACATCTCCAACGTATCTACTTTTCCAAACACTTCTACTTTTCTTTTGACCTCTAATTTGCATGATTTGAGTGAAACTAACCCGACTGAAGTTGTTTTTAGCAGAACTACCTTGTTGTTGTTTTGTGCAGAAATAAAAAGTTCAAGAAATTGGAAGAAACTTTACGGAGATTTATTTTGGAATAAATGAAATATAGTGGAGTAGAAGTGCTTAGGGGGCCACCCGGGCCAACAAGCTCGGGAGGTGCGCCTACCCACTAGGGCACGCCGAGCAGGCTTGTGGGTCCCCTGGACCCCTTCTGATCTAATTCCAGCATTCCATCTCCTCGAGAGAAAATCAGAAATTTCCCTTTGCGTTTGATGATACAGAGCAGCCACCAACTCCTGTTCTTCATCGGAAGCCCTGACTTGGAGTCCCTTCGTGGCTCCGGAGGGATGGATTCGTCATTGTTGTCATCACCAACCCTTCTCTATCAACAATTTCATGATGCTCACAGTCATATGTGAGTAATCCCCTTGTAGGCATACTGGAGGTAGATGGAGATGGATGAGATTTCATATGCAATCATGTCAATTTGTTAGGACAACATAGTGGATACTAGGGATTAAGCCGTAACAAATCGACATGATTTGTTCTTAGATTGATGTTGGTATGACTTTGTAATGCTTAATGCTTGTCACTAGGGCCCGAGAGCCATTATTTCAGATCTGAACATGTTATGCTTTCACGAATATTTTTGTGTTCTTAATCTTACCTGCAGGTTGTATGCACTTGTTATCATTCTAAGCCTTAGACCCCCAAGGTGACACTGATTGGGACATCGATGAGGATGCCTTTAACTTGAGGAGCTCATCTATTCATCATGTGTTAATGCTTTGTTCTTGTTCTCTATTAAAAGGAATGCCTTAATTACCCTTAGTTTCCATTAGGACCCCGCTGCCACGGGACGGTAGGACAAAAAATGTCATTTAAGTTTTTACCGTAAGCACATAGGACTATATCCGGAATACATGCCTACATATGATTGATGAATTGGAGCTATTGTGTATCCCTCTAGGTTGTGACAGTTACATATTGAATTTCATCCGGTTACCATCGCTACTCCATGCCCAAGCTTAATTGTATTGTCTTTGCTAAAGTTACCACTACAAATATTCTCCAAACTTGTTACTGTTGCTGCTGCTACCATTACTTTATCACTATTGCTATGGCTGAAGGAAATATGCCCTAGAGGCAATAATAAAGTTACTATTTATTTCCTTATATCATGATAAATTTTTATTATTCATGGTAGAATTGTATTAACCGGAACATAATACTTGTGTGAATACATAGACAAACAGAGTGTCACTAGTATGCCTCTACTTGACTAGCTCGTTGATCAAAGATGGTTATGTTTCCTAACCATTGACATGAGTTGTCATTTGATTAACGGGATCACATCATTAGGAGAATGATGTGATTGAAATGACCCATTCCGTTAGCTTAGCATTACCCATCGCTTAGTATGTTGCTATTGCTGTCTTCATGACTTATACATGTTCCTATGACTATGAGATTATGCAACTCCCGTTTACGGAGGAACACTTTGTGTGCTACCAAACGTCTGGCAACGTAACTAGGTGATTATAAAGGAGGAACACTTTATGAGTTTATATGTTTTGATGTACCGAATGTTATTCGGAGTCCCGGATGTGATCACGGACATGAAGAGGAGTCTCGAAATGGTCGAGACATGAAGATTGATATATTGGAAGCCTATGTTTGGATATCGGAAGTGTTCCGGTGAAATCGGGATTTTTCCGAGTACCGGAGGTTACCGGAACCCCCAGGGAACTTAATGGGCCTTAGTGGGCCTTGGTGGCAGAGAGGAGAGAAGGCCAGGGTAGGGTCACGCGCCACTCCCCCCCTAGTCCGAATAGGACAAGGAGAGGGGGGCGCCGCCGCCCCCCCCCCCTTCCCTTCCTCCCCTCCACCTCTTCCCCCTCTCTCTCCTAGTCCAACATGGAAAAGGGGGGGAGTCCTACTCCCGGTAGGAGTAGGACTCCTCCTGGCGCGCCTCCTCCCTGGCCGGCCGCACCTCCCCCTTGCTCCTTTATATACAGGGGCAGAGGGGCACCTCTAGACACACAAGTTGATCAGTTGATCTCTCCAAACCGTGTGCGGTGCCCCCCTCCACCATAGTCCACCTCGATAATACAGATGGCGGTGCTTAGGCGAAGCCCGCGCCGGTAGAACATCAACATCGTCACCACGCCGTCGTGCTGACGAGACTCTCCCTCAACACTCGGCTGGATCGGAGTTCGAGGGACGTCATCGGGCTGAACGTGTGCTAAACTTGGAGGTGTCGTACGTTCGGTACTTGATCGGTCGGATCGTGAAGACGTACGACTACATCAACCGCGTTGTGCTAACGCTTCCGCTTTTTGGTCTACGAGGGTGCGTGGACAACACTCTCCTCTCGTTGCTATGCATCACCATGATCTTTGCGTGTGCGTAGGAAATTTTTGAAATTACTACATTCCCCAACAATGGTTGTGATCATATTACCATGATACTAATAAATTGCTGCTAGAAAAGTTATCTCTTAGGTGTTGTTGAATTGACAGCTCAATTGTTAAGGCTTATAAATAATCTTTGGATCTTCCTGTGTCGAATCAATAAATTTGGGTGAAATACTACCCTCAAAGGCTGTCGCGGTCCCCTATACTTGTGGGTCATCAATTGACCGTACCTAAAATATGCTCTGGTTACTTGTGTGCCATTTCTTTGTTAATTATCATTCTGTCAAAGGTTGAATTGATGCTCAATTCTGAATACAAGTCCTTTGTAATGTATATTCAGTTTGGCTTGTCAGTGTTAAACTACAGCTGAAACAGTTATGTATTGGATTTAAACCAACGATTACGTATTGAGTTTAAATCGGTTTCAGTTCAAATCACACTGGGTTCAGTTTTGGTTGGGTTGAAAATAATATTAAATGCGTCCAATTGGGGTTGGACTGAGAGAGACACGTGTATGTGCATGGTTGACGTATGGTTCCGTTTTGAAACCATTCTCAAATTTAAATACTGTGCACCGTTGCTTGAAAATCTAGTCTGATCGATATCATCTCCAATTTTAAAATCAGCTTTTCCTTATTTATCTCTTATATTTTCCAATTTTAAAATCAGATTTTCCTTATTTATCTCTTATATTTTCTTGTTTCTCTTCATTCACATTCAACAGGGAAGTATATCTAGCATGAAACAACATTAACCCATCCCATCCAGAGGCGGATCCTCTAACTTAGAGAAGCAAAGTCACGATGCTACAGTGTAATCATAGTGTAAAATGAAGAACGACTGTTAGAGACGCGTTTAGCGGATTATTTACTATTGATATTTACTGTAGATATAAATAATCTATAATTAATTTTATTTCACCATCAAATTGTTTGTATGTAATGATTATGAATTTACACATTAAATCTGTAATTTGCACATTAATTTAAATTATTTTAGCCTTAATCATATGAATTGCAAGAAAGAAAGTTAGGGGATTGTACCTTCTCTAACTTTCCTTCTTAATGTTAGAGGATCCGGTTACATCCCATCAGTGAAACCATAAGAGGACAAACATATAGACTATAAACTCTGAGAGTGTAAGATAAATCAATTAAAACTAAACTTCAATCTACATATGAGATCTTTAGCTCATCAAGAATGTTGACCGGACAAATACCTGAGAAAGACATAGATTATTTTAGTATTTTTCTACCAATGCCGCTCATATTAGAAGGACTAACTTTTTAGTGCAAAATTTGTAAGCATAATTGGTCTCATAGCTTGTCATAATTATATGTGCCGATGGAGTTTAATGATGACAGAATAAAATAATATGGAATTTTGAGATATCAAAATCATAGTAATCCTTGTCATTCCCCCACAAAAACAGGATAGATTGGCTCCATGACCTAACACATTGACACTCTGGCGCTTATGCAATTTGGTGTCTTCACAGACATCAATTTTTAGTTCATCTAGGCCAAAATTTTGGGAAAAACAATATTGTTGCAGTACTGTTAAAATTCTGACATATTTTTAACCATGGCAAATCAAACGTTTTTCATGTCAAATTTGTTGTCATGAGGATGACATGCGCATAGGATGCATTAAATGCGGACCAAAAAATTGTAGCATAGCTTGCTCCTGCATATCGCCCATTAAGTGTTAATGAAAACCATTGAGTGCGGCCGTGTATGTATGGAGATCTTTTTTGTAGGATCATATATGATGATTTGTACGCAACAGCTGCTGGTGATATATGTGTTGGACATCCAAATGCCCTTTTCATTACTCTTTGGGAAATTAGAGCTAATAAAGTTTATGTTTCGAATACGCCTCTACACACCTGATTATTATTTTCACGCCGCCTCTATGGCCGTTAGATCCGCTTTTCATCGGACGACCCACAACAACCTACCATAGGATAGTTTTTTTTTTTGCAACATCGTCCTTGTTTTAAATCCTCTTCGAACGCAACTAGGGGTATGTTGTAGACCGACCAGGGGAGGGTAGGCCCGTTGCCGGCGTGAGGTGGCTCCATGGCCAGGCATGGTAGGAAGCCGAGCTTGGGTGGTTTTGGAGATCTGCAGATGGGAGAGGAAGGTGAGATAGAAGGAGTGAGAGGAGAAGAAGAACTAGAAGGGTGTGTGGGGTGATGCTCCGGCGAGCTCGCCAGCCGGCGGAGGTTGATGGCGCTCGATCGGGACGGGAGTTCGGTGTGGATGTGCTTACAATTGGCAGGGACGATGGGGACAGAGGTCCCCAACAACGGCCGCCTGCTGGTCTTAGATCCAGGAGCGGAGATTCTTTCTGCAACGAAGGTCCTCTTGTCGCAACAAGGGTCTTTTATCGGCGACGGACACGGCCATGAGTCAACAACGGATACTGTAGCAATTGCGATATTGATGGCCACAAGCCGAAGGTGGTTTCTACAACAAAGGTCCTATTACAATTGCGACGAGGGAAATAGAGAATATGAACACGTACAGAACTACAGAGCAATGACATGGTGAACATCATAGATCAGACGGCTTGCGTCCAAATCAATCTCTTTCAAAAATCAATCGGCCGACTCGTGTAGCATGCCCCTTATATCTCACACGGTTCTCAAATCTTCTTTGTTTTGCCCCTTATACACTTCACACGGTTCTCAAATCTTCTGTGTTCAAAAAAATATTTCTTCTTTGTTTGCCTTGCAAATTGAGTCGGAATCGAACAGTCAGTCCAAACCCTAAATTTCCCCAGCGCCCAAATCCTCAATCATTCCCGACAAGGCCACCAAGCCATGGCCAGGCCGCCGCTCTGAACCCTCCCGCGAGCGGCCACAAACCCTTCCGCCAGCCTTCGAGGACGAGCCGTGCGCGTTTGAGGAGGAGTTGCATCAGCGGAGAAGGACACTGGGCTGGCTGGCTGGGTCATCAGTTCATCACTGCTCCTGCCGTGCAAGAAAGGAAGGAAGTCTCGAAGGTGTGAAGGAAAATCTCATCTTCTTCTCGGTGCTTTTCTCGTGCTACGCCTGTTAATTTCCATACTATTCTCGATCGCGCCGCCCGCCGCCACCTTGCAATCCAACCGGAACCCCCACCTCTCGGACGGTGTGCCGGCGGGCGATGGCGCTGGTGCCGAACCCAAGCCAACCTGGCCTCCGGATCTACAAGCCGAGTTTCTCCTACTGGTACCCTTCGCTGGAGCAAGACTCCGAGTCCAGATCTCATCTGCTGCACAAGATCGGCGCCTTCTACCGCAAGGCGCGGAAGCGGCTCCCGCGCCGCCGGCCGCAGGGCCTCTGCGTCGGCCTCCTCGACCCGGTCTCCAACATCGTCATCAACAGTCTCGTCTCCTCCCGCAAGCGCAAGCATGACCACGGATCTACTACTTGCGATGCTGTGCTACAGGAGGACCTGGAGCGCCGCTCGCTTGACGGCCTGCTGGCCTTCCTCACCCGCGTGTTCCCCAACCTCGCCGAGAGCCTGGCCGTGCACTACCTGCGTCTTGCCGACGCCGACGCCCTCGTCGCCGCCCGTGTCATCGTAGCGCACCACGGCATGAGGAGGTTTGATGACTCGGAGCCCGCCATCCTGGACATGGCCCCTCTCAAGTGTGCCGCGCTAGCCGTCGGGCACCCCGACCCCGACCGTCTCGTCTATGCCTGGCGCAACATCTCCGGCCGCATTGACGACGCTCTGCACCTCCTCGCCTTGTTGCACAAACCCTCGTCCGACCGCTCCCATGGCACTAGCAAGCTCGCAAGAATGCTTAAGACACCACCATCCCGCCGCTCCTCCATCATTAGCAAGCTCACCAGGATGGTTAACAACGGACCACCGCCTGGCTGTGAAGAGGACGTGTGGTGGGCCTGGCGGCTCGCGGCATCTCGTCGCAGTCGTCCCAGCAGCGACCCGTACCTGCACACCAGCTTGCTCAGCCGGACGCTCCAGGATGCAATCCACGGGTTCTACCTCCAGGCCATCGCCCGATTGCCAGCAGGCTCTCGTTTCCACCGCAGCCTGCTCAAGGCCGGCTACTGCTATGGCCCTCTTGATCCTGTCTCCAACATCATCGTCAATACCATCTGGTACGATGCCGTGTTCCCACCTGCCATGAAGCTCGAGCTGGACCTGGATGTGATCGGCACGCAGGGTCTCCACCGGCTGGAGAACCGCTCCTTGTATGGCCTGGCCTCCTTCCTCTGCACACGTTATCATCGCTTCGATTTCCATCAAGCTCTGCAATGCCTGGTCCAGGCAGATGCCAACCTTGTGCTCGCCGATCCCAACCTTGTGCTCGCCGATCCTAACATTGATCCTTCCACTCGACATGTGCTGATGACTTGCCCACCATCTGCTGCCCCCACTAGCAATGTTGTTGAAGCTCAAGACCCCCCGGACACCAGTCTCGAGAAAGCCTTCTTGGCCGCTGCCACCTCAGCCTTTAACCCCAACCCGGAAGCCCATGTAAAGCTTCTCACTTCGTCTAAGCTGAAGTCTGCCTTCCGTCTGCTGCATCGTCGGCCTGACAGGCTCTCTTCTCAAGATGTTAAGCGGCTTGCCATGTTGCTGTGTCCTGAATCTGCTCATGACTGCAAGAGGGCATTTCTCCCCCTCCCCCTCACAGTTTACCCCCGTGCAAAGCTAGCAGGCATGTATACAAGAATCTCCAAGAAGGTCAACGCTCTGCTGAATGCATATGCTCAGATGTCAAATGGGGTAGGTTTTGATGTGCTTGTTGTTGGTTGTTGCTAACATTTCTCATCTACTGGTATATGCTCACTAAATGTCGAATTGCAGGATCTGAAATTCGAGCTTCATACGATTTGTGGTGTGAATGATCGTGTCTGCGGCCCTACTTCCTTTCCTCCTAAGTATGGCCACTCTCATGTCAATTTCGTGGCTACTCCCAAAAGCCATCCTGGTGGTCCTGCGGCTTTGTTTTTCGCTGAAATTAGCAACAATGACCAAGACGACGAGTCCTTCTGTTGCCATATTGCTCTGCCTCCGCCATGTGCTGGTATGCTATAACCAAACCATATGCCAATATTTTTTCCCGTGTCCTATCTGGTATATCTTGCTGTAAATGTTATATGCAAAGTCCGAAGCACCATGATGCATCTTTACCATAGCTTGCCATTTGACTGTTTTATTATTCCGTCAGCCTAAACCCTCTTATCCAGAGTAAAAAATAAAAGGGGGTCATTCAGGAAAAAGAAGTGTCGAGGATAAACATAATTGAATGCCTTTACTTGAATATCTACATGTTTATAGGTTTGTTAACTCAAACGTTTCGATCAAGCAGCCTGCCATAGTGATCAACATGTAGCTGGATGATCCCTTCATCACCGTGCTCATTTCCTCATTCAACAAAATAACAATAATGGTTTTGGAAGCAGCTATGTCGGCCATCCATGCATCGTTTCTATAGGCATTACGTATGGTTTCTGTCAACATTCTAAGGCTCCATGTTTGGCAAAGCTTGAAAACTGCAGAGCATTTCATTTTGATATTTTTCTATGCACATGTAGTTTATGATGTAACCTTCAATATTAATTATCTCATGTGTTGGCAGCACAAATACGGTGTCTTTACTGTGAGTACATTGGGACTAGAATTGTGCATCCAGCCGGATAGACTTCCATGGGCGTGAGTCGGAGTTTGAGAAGATGGCCTGCGGAAAAGACCCCCGTAACGGTGACTATGTTCCTCCATGGAGGGCACCATACTACAGCAACTCGCGAATCATCAACAATAGGCGCAGCTTTGCAGAGAATGTTTATGGCAGAAAGAAAGAAGATAGACTCTATGATGACTTGGATGAGCACAAGAGTGTGGATCTGGGGTCCATGAGTATTCGACAACTATTTTTAGAAGTCTAGAGTTCTGTCAAAGCTATACAAGATTGTGTATGACGTGTAGTTCTGTGACTATGCAATACAAGTTAAGTTTATGCTGTCTTAGAGGTAGGATAGTGCTCGTGAAATCTAATAAGTGGTTATTGTCTATTAGAATATCCTATGATGTGTGTTAGTAATAGTATTTGAATGATGTTTGTTAGTGATGCTATTTGAGTGTGGGAACTGCAGTTTAATCTGAACTACGAATTTGAATGATGCTTGTTAGTGATGCTATTTGACTGTAGTAACTGCTTTGGTTAGCAATCACCTGGTGCTGCATCTTTGTTCGCGCTCCCCAGATATGCACTGCTGAGCCTGGGTTGTATTATTTGATTTGCTGTGTGTTTTATCCTTTCATGATCTAGTGTCTTTTATTGCTCTAGCTGTTTTTATTTTTGCCTAGTAATATAAAACCGGAACTAATTCTCTAATTGCAATGATCATTCTTTTGCGCACAAATGCTGCAGATATCGGATGGTACTGTTGCCTCATTGGTCAGCCTGTAAGGGGAAGTGGGCGACCCGCGGAGTCCCATAATTTAGGCCTCATCTTTATCTTTACCTAATCTCTCATTCTCCGTCGCTTTGAAGAATTTCTTAAACTTTTGTTGGAAAGTCAAACCTTTTATGTTTGACCGTAATTATACAATAATGTACCAACATTTATGTCATCAAATTAGTAGCATTAGATTCATGATAAAATATATTTTCATCATATACCTATTTGGTTTCACAAACATTGATGTATTTTTGTATAAACTCGGTCAAACATTAAGATAGTTAATTCTTCAACAAAGTTTCTAAGACACTCTTTAAAGGATTTTATGAAAGACTTAATAATAATAAAGCAAATTAGGTTTCTGTCGTACGTCATAAAAAATACCCTCGAAGTTGGCAAGAATTACCCACCAATGCCACCCGTAAGTTAAATAAAAAAACGATTCGTTTTTCTTCCAAATTCGTCGTCGTTATCAGCTGTTATATAAAGGTTATACTGCATTCATAGCAGAGGCTCTGAGATGGCGCAGTGGCGCAAGCCTTTCTATCCCGCCGCGGACACCAGGGTTCGACTCCCAGGTTCTACTAATTTTCCCAGCCATTTTTGTCACGCACCTCCCCTCCCCACCCAGTGTGCGTTCATGGGCCGGGCCGGAGGGCGTGACGCCTATGTTTTTTTCTTTTTATTGCATTTCGTCTTTTGTCTTTTTTTCCATTTCTTTTTTTTGTGTTTTTCCTTCTTTAAATTAATTTGAGATTTCCAAATTTCAAAACATTTCAAAATTTTTAAATCATGTTCGAGAAATTATAAAATATTTGTGATTTCAAAAATGTGCGGGACATCATAAAAAATTCGCAGTTTTAAAAATATTAGTGATTTTAGAAGAGTGTTTGCAAATTCTTAAAAAATCAAAATTTAGAAAAAAAAATGACAGGAAACAAAACTATGTTCATGATTTTGAAAAATAATCGTGTATTCAAAACAAATTCATGAATATGACAAAAATGTCCACGAAATTTTAGAAAATATTGAAAAACTCAAAAAAATTGCAAGTTTGTGGTCGATGAGATTTGTTTTAAAAGTTTAAAAGTGTGTCGTGCAATGGCAAGCTCAGTGCCTTGGGATTTACCATGTCGACTACATTGCGATCACGTGGATATCGCATATGTCAGGGTATTGAGTCATACTTATTTGGCTAGAGTGTAATTCTTTATCCTCAAGTTCTGCAAATATTTCCCCTCTTTTTGTGATGCACCTCCCCTCCCCCAATGCGTGTTCATGGGCCGGCACGCAGGGCGTGACTCCCCTATTTTTTTTCATTTCATCTTTTGTATTTTTCTTTTATTTTCTCATTTCATTTTTTCTCCTTTTTTAAATTAATTTGATATTTTCAAATTTCAAAACATTGCAAATTTTGAAAAATATGTTTGAGAAATCATAAAATGTTTGTGAATTCAGAAATTTGTGTGAAATCATAAAATTTTCGCAGTTTCAATAAATATTAGAATTTACAAAACTGTTTGCAAATTATAAAACATGTTCGCAACATCGCGAGTCACTGTGTTAAAATAAAGAACACTCATATGTCAGGGTATTGAGTCAAACTTATTTGGCTAGCATGTAAATTTTTCTCTCCCGTTGCAGCATACGGCCATATTTTATAGTATATATATATATATATATATATATATATATATATATATATAGTGATGCTATTCATCACCCAGGGTGCAGAATAACTTATTCTTCACCCGAGGTAATTTTTACGATCATTTTATAATTAAATTATGTTTGGAATTCAAATAGTTACATTCATATTCATTCACTACGTAATATTTGACATAAGAAAATAAAAATATAGGTCATAAGACAAGAAAATTTGCAGTTTATGTGTATTTTACACTATGTTTTTACGCTTGTAATTTTACATAACATAAAATATTTTTACGACGATTATATATTTTCTTACGGTCTCTTTTTGTGTCGAAAATAAGACAAAACTTACGAAACGTAAAATTACGGTGCATTGATGGTAAAATAGAGGGGGTGAAGAATAACTATTCCTCACCCAGGGTGACGAATAGACAATAATAAAGCACGGAGTGCTTCTGCCCGTTCACCGTCATCCCAATTACCCTTGAAATTTACGAGAATTACCCACCAATGCTAGACGTAATAAGTGGCAAAAAACGATTCCTTTGGTGAGGAAAAAAACCTCGCTTCGTTCTCTTATATGTTCTTATAAGCGGCATGGGCCTCCGGCGCACACCCACCTCGCCAAACTCCATCCACTTATCCCAACCTCCAATCCACGCCCACGAACCCGTTCCATCCTTCCCACGACTCGCCACCCCTGCATCCGTCCCTGCCTCATGTCGCCGCCTGCGCTGCCCTTGATCTCCTCTACAATGGCATTGGCTGAAAGCATGGGGAAGAAGAGCAGGTCTTCATGGAGGAGGAGGCAACGACTGGGAGGGTCAGAAGGAGGTGGGAGGCGAGACCGACGCGGTCCAGCGAGGCGCGCACTGAGGTCAAGCCATTGCTTCAGGTGGCAGGGGTAACATCGCTTGTGTTGTGTAGATGCGTGCCGCATGGGGAAGCAGGCGCTGCATCGTGCAGTCTTGGCCATGGCTGGGTAAGGAAGGAGAACATGTGGAGGATTTTTCAGAGAGACTAGGGTTGCTTGATTTATCAGAGAGAAACTGAATCGGTGGACTGGTGTGCTACTGTTGATTAGGTTTTTTCAGAGAGATCATGGTTGCTTGATTAATCAGAGAGAAACTGGATCAGTACTTGGGAGTTGGGACTGGTGTGCTACGGTTGATTAGAGGGTGTGTACTAGCAGGTTTCCCGCAACTATGTTATACTCTTCGGTGGATTAGCTTTTGCTGTTACTGACTAGAATCAGTACAACTATGATGCACTGCCTTTCTAGAGCAAGAGCACTACAAAAATAGAGATGGTTTTTCAAGGCTACACAATAAGAATTGATCTCCGTTCATTCATAAATCATACAGTAATTAGTGTAGTTCAAAAGAGCAAGAGCACTACAAAAATAGAGATGGTTTTTCACGGCTACACAATAGGAATTGATCTCCGTTCATTCATAAATCATACAGTAATTAGTGTAGTTCAAAAGAGCAAGAGCACTACAAAAATAGAGATGGTTTTTCACGGCTACACAATAGGAATTGATCTCCGTTCATTCATAAATCATACAGTAATGAGTGTAGTTCAAAAGAGCAAGAGCACTACAAAAATAGAGATGGTTTTTCACGGCTACACAATAGGAATTGATCTCCGTTCATTCATAAATCATACAGTAATTAGTGTAGTTCAAAAGAGCAAGAGCACTACAAAAATAGAGATGGTTTTTCACGGCTACACAATAGGAATTGATCTCCGTTCATTCATAAATCATACAGTAATTAGTGTAGTTCAAAAGAGCAAGAGCACTACAAAAATAGAGATGGTTTTTCACGGCTACACAATAGGAATTGATCTCCGTTCATTCATAAATCATACAGTAATTAGTGTAGTTCAAAAGAGCAAGAGCACTACAAAAATAGAGATGGTTTTTCACGGCTACACAATAGGAATTGATCTCCGTTCATTCATAAATCATACAGTAATTAGTGTAGTTCAAAAGAGCAAGAGCACTACAAAAATAGAGATGGTTTTTCACGGCTACACAATAGGAATTGATCTCCGCTCATTCATAAATCATACAGTAATTAGTGTAGTTCAAAAGAGCAAGAGCACTACAAAAATAGAGATGGTTTTTCACGGCTACACAATAGGAATTGATCTCCGTTCATTCATAAATCATACAGTAATTAGTGTAGTTCAAGCAGAGTGTTTGCTGGTGATTATAGGCCATTGTAGTTTGTCTAATTAAATCAAGACTTCAATTATTAAATAAAGTTACAACTTATATGTAGATAACTTTTATTAACTTTACTTTTCTATTTTGCAGGTCCCGACAGTTATTTGTCATTGGATACTTTATTATACTAGTAAAAACTGGGCCTCGGTTCCTGTTCCAAAGGGCCTTTAGTCCTGGTTCTGAAACCGGGACTAAAGGGTCGGGACTAAAGCCCAAAACCTTTAGTCCCGGTTTGCTTACGAACCGGGACAGAAGGGGCTTCATGTGGCCGCCGCGGGGCGCCCAGGCAGGAGGACCTTTAGTCCCGGTTGGTAACACCAATCGGGACCAAAAGGCAGCTTGGGTTTTTTTTGAAAGGGGGTGTTTTTAGGGATTTTGTAGGGTTAATTTAGGGGTTTGATCATATTCTGTTAGCTAGCTAATAGAGAGAAGTGACATCTCTTTCTCCGTGCTTGGTCGACGCTACCTACTATACATATAGAGAGAACTCGACACACTAGCTAGCTAGTAAGCAAATGAAGAAACCATTAATTACACAAGATCGTCATATGAACATATACAGAGAGAAGTGACCTCTCTTTCTCCAAGAGATTGGTCGAACAACAAGTTTTCGTATAACGATGTGACGCTACTACATATATAACATCTCTTACAATCCCTAACATCTAAAATCCATTTCAATTTCCAGATGGTATTCTCCCTTGTCATTTATGACGTGGTCGAGAAAGAATCCCGCCAATTCCTCTTCAATTGCTTGTATGCGATCATGTAGTAGGAGTTCACCCCGCATCTGCCACATCTAATTTTAAAAAAGGGGTCAATACATATATATGAATGAAACTCAACACAAATGATGGTAATAAAATAAAATTGTAAATATTATTGTTTACGTACTTCATATTGTTCGTCAGAGTAGCCCCGCTGAGAGGTCGCGTTGTAGATGAACTCGCAAAATCCACATAAATTATTCCCGCCTTCCTGCCACAAGCACTTTACGAGAAATAGAGTTCAATCAAACTGATAATCAAGCATGATAAATGGTATTGATGAAACTAGAATCAAAGGGAGATGCGCGAAACTAGCTATTACTACTTACTTCCGGGTGTGTAAATCGCAAATCGCAGCTCCCTTGGCAGTCCCGGAGCTATTCCGGTGAACTCTTTCCAAACCCTGCCAAACAAAGAAAATAATTACTTGATATCAAGAAATGAACAAAGTTGTCAATATGGTGCGATAATGATCGATTGAACTTACTTCTGGAGCATTGCAGTCATGTCTGCGTAGTCCTGGGGATCTTTTCGTCTCGAGTCTAAGACAGTTACAACTCCCCGTTCAAGCTTAATCTCTAGCAGAATAAAGTGGAACTGCGCACGCATGCATAACTCATCAATTACATTACTATAATTAACCTCGAGTAAGTGAAAGCGAATATTCACAAGACAGTAACACTCACTTGAAGTTGTAAGGAAAGAGTATTCTCCCTTTGTTTTGATCTCGAAGTAACGATTGTAGCAAGTTGTCCTCAGTATCTTTGACTCTCTTTTTAACCGACCATTCATTTATGGTATTTGGGTTAATGAACCCAATGTCATAGATTTGTGTTTTTTGCATTCGACGATCTTCAATCTGCATAATATAGTGAGGATAATTATATATACATGCAATGAAAGAGCTGAGCTATAGAGACTTAATTACGGAAGTAATACTTATAGACAGTAGCAAGTCATGAGTTGTTTGTCGCGGGCATCTTGATTGTATAACTGGAATAACTCCACAAATTGACCAGGCATCACCTCAGTGAAGGAAATATGCCCTAGAGGCAATAATAAAGTTATTATTTATTTCCTCATATCATGATAAATGTTTATTATTCATGCTAGAATTGTATTAACCGGAAACATGATACATGTGTGAATACATAGACAAACATAATGTCACTAGTATGCCTCTACTTGACTAGCTCATTGATCAAAGATGGTTATGTTTCCTAACCATAGGCATGTGTTGTCATTTGATTAATGGGATCACATCATTAGGAGAATGATGTGATTGACTTGACCCATTCCGTTAGCTTAGCACTTGATCGCTTAGTATGTTGCTATTGCTTTCTTCATGACTTATACAAAGTTCACGCAACTATGAGATTGTGCAACTCCGTTTACCGGAGGAACACTTTGTGTGCTACCAAACGTCCACAACGAATCGGGTGATTATAAAGGTACTCTACAGGTGTCTCCAAAAGTATATGTTGAGTTGGCATAAATTCGAGATTAGGTTTTGTCACTCCGATTGTCGGAGAGGTATCTCTGGGCCTTCTCGGTAATACTCATCACCTAAGCCTTGCAAGCATTGTAACTAATGAGTTAGTTATGAAATGATGTATTACGGAACGAGTAAAGAGACTTGCCGGTAACAAGATTAAACTAGGTATTGGATACCGACGATCGAATTTCGCAAGTAACATACCGATGACAAAGGGAACAACGATGTTGTTATGCGGTTTGACCGATAAAGATCTTCGTAGAAAATGTAGGAACCAATATGAACATCCAGGTTCCACTATTGGTTATTGACCGAGAATAGTTCTAGGTCATGTCTACATAGTTCTCGAACCCGTAGGGTCCGCACGCTTAACGTTACGATGACAGTTTATGAGTTTATAAGTTTTGATGTACCGAAGTTTGTTCGAGTCCCGGATGTGATCACGGACATGACGAGGAGTCTCGAAATGGTCGAGACATAAAGATTGATATATTGGAAGCCTATGTTTGGACTTGAATAGTTCCGTGAAATCGGGGTTTTACCGAACACCGGGGTTACTGAACCCTCCGGGGTTAATGGGCCTTAGTGGGCCATGAGGGAGAAGAGGAGGGCCGGCCAGGGCAGGCCGCGCGCCCCCTCCCCCCATAGTCCGAATAGGACAAGGAAGGGGGGGCGGCGCCCCCCTTTCCTCTTTCCCTCCGCCCAAGTCTTAATCCAACTAGGAAAAGGGGGGAGTCCTACTCCCGGTGGGAGTAGGACTCCTCCGGCGCGCCTCCTCCGAGGGCCGGCCGCACTTCCCCCTTGCTCCTTTATCTACGTTGGCAGGGGGGCACCCTAGGACACACAAGTTGATCTACGGATCGGTCCTTAGCCGTGTGCGGTGCCCCCCTCCACCATATTCCCCCTCGGTCATCTCGTCGCGGAGTTTAGGCGAAGCCCTGCGCCGTAGAGCATCATCATCGCCACCACGCCGTCAGGTCGACGGAACTCATCCCCGACACCCTGCTGGATCGGAGTCCGGGATCGCCATCGAGCTGAACTTGTGCGTAACACGGAGGTGCCGTGCGTTCGGTACTTGGATCGGTCGGATCGTGAAGACGTCTGACTACATCAACCGTGTTGTCATAATGCTTCCGCTTTCGGTCTCACGAGGCACGTGGACACACTCTCCCTTCGTTGCTATGCATCACCATGATCTTGCGTGTGCGTAGGAAATTTTTTTGAAATTACTACGTTCCCCAACAGTGGCATCCGAGCCTAGTTTTATGCGTAGATGTCATATGCACGAGTAGAACACAAGTAAGTTGTGGGCGATACAAGTCATACTGCTTACCAACATGTCATACTTTGGTTCGGCGGTATTGTGAGATGAAGCGGCCCGGACCGACATTACGCGTACGCTTACGCGAGACTGGTTTCACCGTTGCGAGCACTCGTGCTTAAAGGTGATTGGCGGGTGTCTGTCTCTCTCACTTTAGTTGAACCGAGTGTGGCATACGCCCGGTCCTTGCGAAGGTTAAAACAGCACCAACTTGATAAACTATCGCTGTGGTTTTGATGCGTAGGTAAGAACGGTTCTTGCTCAGCCCGTAGCAGCCACGTAAAACTTGCAACAACAAAGTAGAGGACGTCTAACTTGTTTTTGCAGGGCATGTTGTGATGTGATATGGTCAAGACGTGATGCTATATTTTATTGTATGAGATGATCATGTTTTGTAACCGGTTATCGGCAATCGGCAGGAGCCATATGGTTGTCGCTTTATTGTATGAAATGCAAACAACATGTAATTGCTTTACTTTATCACTAAGCGGTAGCGATAGTCGTAGAAGCAATAGTTGGCGTGACGACAACGATGCTACGATGGAGATCAAGGTGTCGCTACCGGTGACGATGGTGATCACGACGGTGCTTTTGGAGATGGAGATCACAAGCACAAGATGATGATGGCCATATCATATCACTTATATTGATTGCATGTGATGTTTATCCTTTATGCATCTTATCTTGCTTTTGATTGAAGGTAGAATTTTAAGATGATATCTCACTAAAAAATTATCAAGAAGTGTTATCCCTGAGTATGCACCGATGCCAAAGTTCGTCGTGCCCAGACACCACATGATGATCGGGTGTGATAAGCTCTACGTCCATCTACAACGGGTGCAAGCCAGTTTTGCACACGCGGAATACTCAGGTTAAACTTGACGAGCCTAGCATATGCAGATATGGCCTCGGAACACGGAGACCGAAAGGTAGAGCGTGAATCATATAGTAGATATGATCAACATAGTGATGTTCACCATTGAAAACTACTCCATCTCACGTGATGATCGGTTATGGTTTAGTTGATTTGGATCACGTGATCACTTAGATGACTAGAGAGATGTCTGTCTAAGTGGGAGTTCTTAAATAATATGATTAATTGAACTTAAATTTATCATGAACTTAGCACCTGATAGTATTTTGCTTATCTATGTTTGTTTTAGATAGATGGCTCGTCCTGTTGTTCCGTTGAATTTTAATGCGAAAGCAAAGTTGAAAGATGATGGTAGCAATTACACGGACTGGGTCCGTAACTTGAGGATTATCCTCATTGCTGCACAGAAGAATTACGTCCCGAAGCACCGCTGGGTGCCGAGCCTGCTGCGAGGAGCAACGCCGAAGTTGTGAACGTCTGGCGAGCAAAGCTGATGACTACTCTATAGTTCAAGCAGCCATGCTTTACGGCTTAGAACCGGGTCTTCAACGACGCTTTGAACGCTAAGGAGCATATGAGATGTTCCATGAGTCGGGTTAATATTTCAAGCAAATGCCCGGATTGAGAGATATGAAGTCTCCAATAAGTTCTATAGCTGCAAGATGGAGGAGAATAGTTACGTCGGTGAGCATATACTCAAAATGTCCGGGTATAATAATCACTTGATTCAACTGGGAGTTAATCTTCCGGATGATAGTGTCATTGACAGAATTCTCCAATCAACGCCACCAAGCTACAAGAGCTTCGTGATGAACTATAATATGCAAGGGATGAACAAGACACTTCCCGAGCTCTTCGCAATGCTAAAAGCTGCGGAGGTAGAAATCAAGAAGGAGCATCAAGTGTTGATGGTCAACAAGACCACTAGTTTCAAGAAAAAGGGCAAAGGGAAGAAGAAGGAACTTTTAAGAAGAACAGCAAGCAAGTTGCTGCTCAAGAGAAGAAACCCAAGTCTGGACCTAAGCCTGAAACTGAGTGTTTCTCTGCAAGCAAGCTGGTCACTTTGAAGCGGAACTGCCCCAAGTATTTGGCGGATAAGAAGGATGGCAAGGTGAACAAAGTTATATGTGATATACATGTTATTGATGTGTACCTTACTAGAGCTCGCAGTAGCACCTGGGTATTTGATACTGGTTCTGTTGCTAATATTTGCAACTCGAAACAGGGACTACGGAATAAGCGAGCACGGCCAGGACGAAAGGTGACGATGCGCGTGGAAGCGGTTCCAAAAGTCGATGTGATCGCGGTCGGCATGCTACCTCTACATCTACCTTCGGGATTAGTTTTAGACCTAAATAATTGTTATTTGGTGCCGGCGTTGAGCATGAACATTATATCTGGATCTTGTTTGATGCGAGACGGTTATTCATTTAAATCAGAGAATAATGGTTGTTCTATTTATATGAGTAATATCTTTATGGTCATGCACCCTTGAAGAGTGGTCTATTCTTATTAAATCTCGATAGTAGTGATACACATATTCATAATGTCGAGCCAAAAGATACAGAGTTGATAATGATAGTGCAACTTATTTGTGGCCTTGCCGTTTAGGTCATATCGGTGTAAAGCGCATGAAGAAACTCCATCTTGATGGACTTTTGGAACCACTTGATTATGAATCACTTGGTACTTGCGAAACCGTGCCTCATGGGCAAGATGACTAAAACACCGCTTCTCCGGTTCTATGGAGAGAGCAACAGATTTGTTGGAAATCATACATACAGATGTATGTGGTCCGATGAATGTTGAAGCTTCGTGGCGGATATCGTTATTTTCTCACCTTCACAGATGATTTAAGCAGATACGGGTATATCTACTTAATGAAGCATAAATCTGAAACATTTGAAAAGTTCAAAGAATTTCATAGTGAAGTTGAAAATCATCGTAACAAGAAAATAAAGTTTCTACGATCTGATCGTGGAGGAGAATATTTGAGTTACGAAGTTTGGTCTACATTTGAAACAATGCGGAATAGTTTCAAAGTCACGCCACCGGAACACCACAGCGTAATGGTGTGTCCGAACGTCAGTGTCGTACTTTACTAGATATGGTGCAATCTATGATGTCTCTTACCGATTTACCGCTATCGCTTTTGGGGTTATGCTTTAGAGACGGCCGCATTCACGTTAAATAGGGCACCATCAAAATCCGTTGAGACGACACCTTATGAACTATGGTTTGGCAAGAAACCAAAGTTGTCGTTTCTGAAAGTTTGGGGTTGCGATGCTTATGTGAAAAAGCTTCAACCCGATAAAGCTTGAACCCAAATCGGAAAAATGTGTCTTCATAGGATACCCAAAGTAGACAATTGGGTACACCTTCTATCACAGATCCGAAGGCAAGACATTCAAGGTTAAGAATGGATCCTTTCTAGAGAAGGAGTTTCTCTCGAAAGAAGTGAGTGGGAGGAAAGTAGAACTTGATGAGGTAACAGTACCAGCTCCCTTATTGGAAAGTAGTTCATCACAGAAATCGGTTCCTGTGACACCTACACCAGTTAGTGAGGAAGTTAATGATGATGATCATGAAACTTCAGATCAAGTTGTTACTGAACTTCATAGATCAACCAGAGTAAAATCCGCACCAGAGTGGTACGGTAATCCTATTCTGGAAGTCATGCTACTAGATCATGGTGAACCTACAAACTATGAAGAAGCGATGGTGAGCCCAGATTCCGCAAAATGGCTTGAAGCCATGAAATCTGAGATGGGATCCATGTATGAGAACAAAGTGTGGACTTTGGTTGACTTGCCCGATGGTCGGCAAGCAATAGAGAATAAATGGATTTTCAAGAAGAAGACCGACGCCGACGGTAATGTTATCAAGTTTACAAAGCTCGACTTGTTGCAAAAGGTTTTCGACAAGTTCAAGGGGTTGACTACGATGAGACCTTCTCACCCGTGGCGATGCTTAAGTCCGTCCGAATCATGTTAGCAATTGCCGCATTTTATGATTATGAAATATGGCGTATGGATGTCAAAACTGCATTTCTGAATGGATTTACGGAAGAAGAGTTGTATATGATGCAACCGAAGGTTTTGTAGATCCTATGGGATCTAACATAGTGTGCAAGCTCCAACGATCTATCTATGGTCTGGTTCAAGCCTCTCGGAGTTGGAATAAACACTTTGATAGTGTAATCAAAGCATATGGTTTTATCTGAGACTTTTGGAGAAGCCTCAGATTTACAAGAAAGTGAGTGGGAGCTCAGTAGCATTTCTAATATTATATGTGGACGATATATTGTTGATTGGAAATGATATAGAATTTCTGGATAGCATAAAAGGATACTTGAATAAAAGTTTTTCAATGAAGGACCTCGGTGAAGCTGCTTACATATTAGGCATCAAGATCTATAGAGATAGATCAAGACGCTTGATTAGACTTTCACAATGCACATAACTTGATAAAGTCTTGAAAAAGTTCAATATGGATCAGGCAAAGAAAGGGTTTTTGCTCAGACATTACAAGGTATAAGATTGAGTCGACTCAATGCCCGACCACCGCAGAAGATAGAGAGAAAATGAAAGGAGTTCCCTATGCTTCAGCCATAGGCTCTATCATGTATGCAATGCTGTGTACCAGACCTGATGTGTGCCTTGTCGTTAGTTTAGCAGGAGGTACCAAAGTAATCCAGAGTGGATCATCGGACAGCGGTCAAGAATATCCTGAAATACCGAAAAGGACTAAGGATATGTTTCTCGTTTATGGAGGTGACAAAGAGCTAGTCGTAAATGGTTACGTCGATGCAAGCTTTGACACTGATCCGGATGATTCTAAATCGCAAACCGGATACGTGTTTTATTGAACGGTGGAGCTGTAAGTTGGTGCAGTTCTAAACAAAGCGTCGTGGCGGGATCTACATGCGAAGCGGAGTACATAGCTGCTTCGAAGCAGCAAATGAAGGAGTTCATTTCCGATCTAGGTGTTATACCTAGTGCATCGGGACCAATGAAGATCTTCTGTGACAATCTTGGTGCAATTGCCTTGGCAAAGGAATCCAGATTTCACAAGAGGACCAAGCACATCAAGAGACGCTTCAATTCCATTCGGGACCAAGTCCAAGTGGGAGACATAGAGATTTGCAAGATACATACGGATCTGAATGTTGCGCACCCGCTGACTAAGCCTCTCTCACGAGCAAAACATGATCAGCACCAAGACTCCATGGGTGTTTGAATCATTACTGTGTAATCTAGATTATTGACTCTAGTGCAAGTGGGAGACTGAAGGAGATATACCCTAGAGGCAATAATAAAGTTATTATTTATTTCCTCGTATCATGATAAATGTTTATTATTCATGCTAGAATTGTATTAAACGGAAACATGATACATGTGTGAATACATAGACAAACATAATGTCACTAGTATGCCTCTACTTGACTAGCTCATTGATCAAAGATGGTTATGTTTCCTAACCATAGGCATGTGTTGTCATTTGATTAATGGGATCACATCATTAGGATAATGATGTGATTGACTTGACCCATTCCGTTAGCTTAGCACTTGATCGTTTAGTATGTTGCTATTGCTTTCTTCATGACTTATACAAAGTTCCTGCAACTATGAGATTGTGCAACTCCGTTTACGGAGGAACACTTTGTGTGCTACCAAACGTCACAACGTGAATCGGGTGATTATAAAGGAACTCTACAGGTGTCTCCAAAAGTATATGTTGAGTTGGCATAAATAGAGATTAGGTTTTGTCACTCCGATTGTCGGAGAGGTATCTCTGGGCCTTCTCGGTAATACTCATCACCTAAGCCTTGCAAGCATTGTAACTAATGAGTTAGTTATGAAATGATGTATTACGGAACGAGTAAAGAGACTTGCCGGTAACAAGATTAAACTAGGTATTGGATACCGACGATCGAATCTCGGGCAAGTAACATACCGATGACAAAGGGAACAACGTATGTTGTTATGCGGTTTGACCGATAAAGATCTTCAGAGAAAATGTAGGAACCAATATGAACATCCAGGTTCCACTATTGGTTATTGACCGAGAATAGTTCTAGGTCATGTCTACATAGTTCTCGAACCCGTAGGGTCCGCACGCTTAACGTTACGATGACAGTTTTATGAGTTTATAAGTTTTGATGTACCAAAGTTTGTTCGAGTCCCGGATGTGATCACAGACATGACGAGGAGTCTCGAAATGGTCGAGACATAAAGATTGATATATTGGAAGCCTATGTTTGGACTTGAATAGTTCCGGTGAAATCGGGATTTTACCGAACACCGGGTTACCGGAACCCTCCCGGGGTTAATGGGCCGAGTAGGACTCCTCCGTGCGCCTCCTCCTAGGGCGGCCGCACTTCTTGCTCCTTTATATACGGGTCGGGGCACCCTAGGACACACAAGTTGATCTACGGATCGTTCCTTAGCCGTGTCAGGCGGTGCCCCCTCCACCATATTCCACCTCGGTCATATCGTCACGGAGTTTAGGCGAAGCCCTGCGCCGGTAGAGCATCATCATCGTCACCACGCCGTCGTGCTGACGGAACTCATCCCCGACACCCTGCTGGATCGGAGTCCGGGGATTGTCATCGAGCTGAACGTGTGCAGAACACGGAGGTGCCGTACGTTCGGTACTTGGATCGGTCGGATCGTGAAGACGTACGACTACATCAACCGCGCTGTCATAACGCTTCCGCTTTCGGTCTACGAGGGTACGTGGACACACTCTCCCGTCTCGTTGCTATGCATCACCATGATCTTGCGTGTGCGTAGGAATTTTTTTTGAAATTACTACGGTCCCCAACACTCAGTTCCAACGTGGTCGTGCTCCTCATTAATTCCCAGCATCAAACTATCCTTCCCAGACTTCCTGCAGCTATCCATGTACCATTCATGCAATCTTTGCATCATCGTTGTTAGAGGAGGATGATCAGGTTTGGCGAGAGGCTTCCAGTGCTCGTATCTGAAGATCTCTACTGCCTCTAATGTTTCAAGCTCTACATCATCGCTCAGGTAATCACCAAGATTGGTACCGGGCAATAGCCCTGGATGATTAGCGATGATATCGCTAGACACCCTGAGCGGGGGGCACGATTGCTTCACCTATTCGCCGAGCTAGGGAATTGTTTTCCCACTTATTGGTTGTGCTAATCTTGCATCATTGGAAGCACTTTCCGACTGCTGCGCATTTTTATATGTTTGTTTAATACAGCGGACATAGTTGGAATCCGGCAGAGGCGGTGATGGTCGCTTCAGGGCATCTAGAGTGCGCTTCACTTTCACCGGATCTACCGTTTCCTTCAGAGGTGGAGGTTTCCGTGCAAAATGGTCCCTCACTTCGGCAGCACAGATGTCCGTGTTTTCCTTGTTGGTCCTCTCATATGGTAACTTTTCCGGAGCCTTGAGACATGGACCATACTTGAATTTCTTCCCGCCTCTACTTGTACTGCTAGCCGCTGGAGCGACGGCATCTCTCTTGTGACGTTGCTAACGCGGCGGAGTCCGCTGACACGCCGGAGGAGGCGGAGTGCTCCGACGCGCCGGAGGAGGCAGGGTTGCCCTCACGCACCGGAGGAGGCGGAGTGCCCTGATCACTCGTCGGAGGAGGAGGTGGAGTGCCCTGACTCGCCGGAGGAGGAGGAGGTGTCCATTTTGGAAGCTTGATGTACTCCTTCCTCCATAGACAGGTACTCCTTAAATCATAAACTAGATGATTCTCCCCTTCACCTATAGGATAGTCAAGCTCCAGCTCCTCAAATCCCTCCATTATTTGATCCACCATCACAACAACATAGCCATGTGGAATCAGACGGCAATGAAAAGTTCCCTTAGCTTCAGGAGGTACAACAGAGCCGACAGCCGCCTTCAAAGTCAGGTTCTGCCATTTCGTCATTAGCTCGCAATGTTGAGCCTCCATGATAGTATCCACGGGGTAGCAAGGAGTCGTGAAATCAGGCTGAACGAGCTCCGTGGAAGCCACGCTGCGTCTCCGTTGAGATGGTGGGGTAGCTTCTGGGGCAGCGTCGAAGCAAGGATCTTCGTGCCACTGAGATGGTTGGTTGGTAGCTCGCTGGCTCTCAAGTTCCTCTAGCGCTGCTATTCTTGCATTGAGCGTCTCCATTCCGCTCGCTTCCACTTTCCTCTTTCACTCTCGGCTTCTATAACCACCGCTGCCAGGAAACCCATGCACCCACAGAATGGATCCTGGTGTACCTCGTGTTCGTCCAGGGTGCTCAGGATTCCCGAGGGCCTATGTCAGCTCGTCCTTCTCTCTGTCGGGAATGAACGTCCCTTCCTGCGCTGCCCTGATATATTTCTGAAGCTTCTTGATGGGTATTGCAAGTTGCTTGTCCGTCTAAAGAAACTCCCCTGTTTCTGGGTCCAAAGTTCCCCCAACCCCGAAGAACCAAGTCCTTGAACGATCTGTCCAGTACAATGTTGTTGGTTAGACCCCTTTAGCAAGCAGGTCTTGCTCAACTTTGTCCCACAACGGCCGAGCTTTGTAGTAGCCACCTGACCCGTGTGATGGTGATACTTCTTCTTTGCAGCATTTTTCTTGTTTGTCACTGACCTTTTCAGACCCTTCTCCGATTTCTTGTAGGCCACAAATGCGGGACAGTGATCTCTTATCTTCTCATATTGACCGGTGAATTCTGGAGTCTTTTCTTTGTCGACAAACTTTGTGTTCAACTCTTTCTTTCAGTTCTTAAATAGTTCTGCCATCTTCTTAAGAGCAAATGCCTTCACCTTTGGCTCTATAACTGGGTTATTCGGATCCTCCTCTGGCGGGAGGCTGAAATTTTTCATCAGCGAGGTCCAAATATCACCTTTCAGTCTATCCTGGACATAATAAACTTCAGGGTCGTCCTTACTCTTATTCCATTGCTGGATGTTGATCGGGATGCTACCCCTAACAATAGCTCCGCACTGAGATACAAATGTGTCCTTGGTCCGCTTGGGAGCAATCAGTTGGCCGTCGTCCGCGATTTCTATGATCGTGAACCTTTTATCCTGGCGCAACCTTTTCTTCGGGCCTCGTCTCTTTACGGAAGTTTGGCTCGATCCGGAGGGCTATAAACAATGGAGTGCGTCTAGAGTGGAAGAGTAAGGCTGGTCACAGTGGGGAGTAACTTATACTAGTGTTAGGCATATGACACTAGTCTAAGTTACTACCTCCATAGTGCAAAGTAACATAGTAGTAGTGTCATAGATGGATTCATTTATTAGCTTATAGACTTATATTCTCTTGGGACGCGCTATGATATAGTAACATATAATGTTACTCTAAACACAACTCTCCTCATTAAATACATGCCACATAAGAAAATTTGTCTTGAAATGTGCTATGTTACTAGCTAAGTTACTCCCATTATGACTAGGTAAGCGGCATCATTGTCGGTTTTGCATGGATGGCATCAGCCCCCAACGTGGAAAGGGAGGCCAACAACCGCACCAATGTCCACGACTCCGTGGTGTCGGTAAGTCCCCCGCGAGCTCCCTTGGCAGTCTTATATCTTATACTCCCTCTGTACTGAAATACATGTCGTTGGAGTAGCTGAAGTTTAGCTGCTCCAGCGACATGTATTCGCAGAGGGTGTATTTACTAATTGGAGTCACCTTTTGGGGCTCAACATTAATCCACATTAGCAGAATTAATTTGGCCATTAGATATTAATTTCAATGGTCAAGAACATTCAGGCGGCTATGTCGTAAATATTTAATAGAAAAAACACACACATAAAAAAATAGTAAACCCACAACAAACTATTTCAATCAGGTTATGTAATAGATGCACCAAACGATATTGAACACTATGAACCTCAATTTTTGTTCAGTGAATAGATACTAAATAGTTATATCCAGATAACCTACAACAGAGAACACCTACAACACGACATCTAAGGTGGAGCAGACAGACCTGGAAGTTACATGTCAAAGAAACAAAATGAGAGCGTACCAAAAAGAACTATTTGATGATACCTTAAAAGGACGAATGATTCGGGATAGAATCCAAATGACTGTGAGCACCAAATATTATATGTAACCCTTTAATCTAGAGTCGCTTGAGGTTATAGGCCAACCTCTTTGACAAAACATAGAACTTGTTACGCTCTAACACCGTCCAGGAGGACTATATCTGAAGCAAGTATGTAATGACAATAAGTCAAACCATATATTGTGTGAAGAAAGACTGATCATCTCTAGCATCCTAACCTTTTTCTGAATAGCACATGTGATTTTAACACGGTGCATAAAGTGAAAGAAAGAAAGAATATGGCTAGGTACATTTGGTCGAAAATGATGGGAACCATGACATGTCGTTATTACGATTTACACAGTTAGCTTAATGGAAGTAACAAACCATTATATATTTCAAACATATATCTTCTAAATAGCAGCTTCACATGCAACCAGCAACTAAATTTTTTTGTAGGCTGGTGCAAATAGGATGTACCCTTCTAAACTAAAGGGTGGTGAAATTTTCTGATGTGAAACCAATATTCCAGCCAAAGCATGACGAAGAGAAAACTCTCACTGGAGTATGAAGGTAGAGTGTGCAAACATACTGCAAGAAGCTAAAATAACTGGAAAATACTGCAAATATAATTGAAAATGATTGCATTCTCTAAAAACTTCATTTGCATCCTCATAAAGAAAATGACAACAAATACTTGACCTCTTGTCACTGTTAAGATCGTAGCTAGTATGAAAATTAACTTTAGTATACTACTACTAGTTAGGAAGTGCGGCTTGCCGCACTTCACCAGGTCCAATCATATCCAACGCCGTAATACCTAATTTATACACTTATGCATTCATTGATAGCATGTTCCATGATGGACATTGTTCATACGGCAAGATTCAATACAAATTATACTTAGATGTGAAGTACAACATTTACCATGGCCATATCCTCACAACTTAGAAATCACTGATCAATCCACTAAAAATAGGAAATAATGTTCATCTAATGTTGTCTGAACATCATTTTCACATGAATATATGATTATTAAAAGACTTCCAGTCTTCTACTATTTGCACCAGGATGCGTCCTTCCTACCGAGCCCTGCAACAAAAGGGAAGGGGGTCAGGCGATCATGGAGTAAGTAGCGTAGAAGTTGACTAATCTGCTAGTTTCAATTTAGACATGAATATATGATCACTAAAAGTGTACATCATCTGGAAGTATATTTTCTTGAAATATTATCCAGGAACGTTTACTTTAGCATTGTGCAATTTTGCCTTTAGTGCTGATGGAACCCGGTCTATATTGATATATGATAGTTAGACCAAGGATGAGGGCAGCTTTCAAAAATGAGTGTACCGATTAGCGGATTGGATATTTGAGTGTACCAAAAGTATGCTACTTAACTCATTGGGTTCACTCAAAATCCCATGGCCATATGTGGTGCTATTTGGCAGAAATAAAACACCGAAGGTAACAAGAAAATATCTTAGCATGATTATTGAAAAATTGAAGGAGAAAGAAAAGACTACATGATTTTCGAAATTATTGTGTAAGTTAACATGTGGAGTGAGCCTAGCTCACCTGGTTAGGGAGTGTATGTACAAACCCGACACCTAGGTTTAAATCCTCACGGGAGCGAATTTAGGTTCCTATTTATTCTTGGGGACCAGACTTTCCTGGTACTCACGCGTCTATTGAGGACTAGGCTTGTTGCGTACTTGAGACTAAAAATCCTAATACTCATAACTAAAACGTTGTGTGTCCCTAGTTGGTGCAGAGGCCGGGGAAGTGAAATTCTCCCTCAATTTTAAATCGATTAACTTGACACAATGGTGGGATGTGTTTCGCTGGAATCTTACTACATATGGGTCTTTCACAGATGACTATAGGAGAAGGTGAGACGCACGCAATATCAAACAGTAAAACTTTGTCGCCTTGGCTAGATGAGCAAACAATCTGCACGAGGCATGCTCAGAGCTCATTAAAAATATTAGCAATCAACATAATTGGGCAAGCTCGAGATATGGCTCAATTTAATTTCTTTCAAGGTTCCATGCCGGGATCTTTACATTTCTATCTTGCAAAGAAAAATGTGAACTTGACATATTAAGTGTTTTTCATGCTAGAATTTGTGTTGATGTCTCACACGCACTACCACATGTGCACATTCAAACTCCGGTATCTGCTTATCCAATTATGCTTATTTAAATTTTTATTCAATAACTAGCGGTGATGTTTTTGCGCTTGATATGAGTCGGGTGCTTAAATTCTGTTGCAGTTTGATGCCTTTGAAATTATGGCCATGAACTACAAAATCTGTTCTGTGGTGTATGTGGAAGCACTTGGTAGGTGTGACTCGGTATTCAGAGCTTGAGTTGTACTTATCCAACAACCAAACAGCGGAAAGTAAACTGGTATCCTCATTGGTATAGGAAATAAATGAAATAGCACATGAACCAAACAGTTCCTTAGGGTTGCAAGATAGCACTAAGTTAAAGTCTACATGATACAAACGAGTGTCCATGGGGGCACAAAGCTGAACTCTACGACCTGATACAAACGAGTGTGCACGTACGGGGCACCAAGTTGAACTCTACGACCTGATACAAACGAGTGCGCATGGGGCACCAAGTTGAAGTCTACGGGACCTGATACAAAGGATGCAAGGCAGCTGCAAGAGCTAGTACTAGCTAGGATCGCTTACCTTTCTTCCTCCTCTCCTCCTCTCTCTCCCTCTCCTCTCTCTCTTTCTCCTTCCTCCTCCTCTCTCTCTTCTTGTTGTCTCTCTCCCTCTGCTCCTTCTCCTCCCTCATCCGCTTCTTCTCTATCCTCCGCTTGGCTGCGGCAGAATCCTGCTCTTGACACGAGTCTGAAACGGGCGAATCTGTCGATGGCGACCGCGACCCTCGACGTCGGTTTTCGTGCACCACCGGGATATCGTCGATGTCTAGCGCGACTCCTGTTTCCAATGAAAAGTCAGGGCTAGCAATTACTAATAAATAAGGGGACAAATAAGTAAACACTGAGAAGGTGCGCATGCAGTTCCAAAACAGATAGATAAGCAGCCAGTGAGAATTAAGGTGCGCATGCAGAGATCCAAAACGATACATATAAAGTTATAAACGAACTAAACCCTTAAAAGCCAGCCTACAGTAGCTCAAGAACATATATGAGCAGAAGAATACTAACGGAAACTATCTTCCGATTCACCGGATGATACTTCTGGGGGCGCCATCCTCCGGCCAAGCTCTAAGCAGAGCACAAGGGGTTGGCTCCTCTCTCTCTCTCTCTCTCTCTCTCTCTCTCTCTCTCTCTCTCTCTCTCTCTCTCGGGTAGATGGTTGGATACTGCATGGAGACAGACAATGGTGGCATTTTATAGTCTCACATGGCCCGATTGATGGGTATGTGTACTGTTGAGCATGCGGCACGTTCTTCCCTGCCGCAATGTGCATTATGAACAAATGGAAGCGACAAAAGTCAAGGACGAGCTGATATGATGGCAGATCAACTTCAAAGCTAGTAGAACTGTAGTACACCGCACAAGCTCCTCGGCTACTTCCTTCACTGATCTGCACCGTAGCATCATACTCTATGTTACCATGGAAGCAGTTTTTTGTTTTTATATAAGACAACCTTTTTCTTCGAGGGAATTAAGGAGCTAGACTCCATCTTCTTGCTTCTTTCCTTTTGTACATCCAAACATTTATGAAAGTTATCAACATACTCTCTCTGTTTCTAAATACAAGACCTTTTAGAGATTTCAATACGAGCTACATGCGGATGTATATAGACGTATTTAGAGTGTAGATTCATTCATTGTCCGCATTGAAATCTTTAAAAAGGCTTATATTTAGGAACGGAGAGAGTACATAGTAGGTAAAATTCCTACCATTTCACGTAAAAAAAATCTCTGTGCAAAAATAATTAATTTAATAATGGTTTTGTTAATTCACTCATATTTGGTTTGCTTGTGCATTTTTGGCATGTATTTTCATGTGTGTTTTTTCCTGTTGTTCATTTTCTTCTTTTCATTGATATTGCATTTTTTATCATGGATAATATATTTTAAATTTACTAACTCCTTATATTATTTTCTTATTTTTTGTTTAAAAACATCCCTCGGTTGCACATCCGTCGGCAGCGCGCAATCAAGCCAAGGCATCTGCAACGCTATCCCCTAAAATGGACACACTATTTGGCCATGGACCGCGTCCAGACGAGGGAGCCGTCCATCCAACCATATGCCTCAAATATCCGCCTCTATTAATTTTTAGAAAAATATCGAAACTGATGTGCAAACGAAAATACACACACGACATGCAGCCAACACTTATATCAAACGGTGGATCTGTGCTACTGCCATGCATCGGACGGTACGATCTTCTGCGGTGCATCGGACGGCACGATCTTTAGCGTCCTTAAGAAATCGTTTGTGTATCGTGTCGTGTGTATTATTCATGCAGCTTCCGCCATAACACACTGCACCAAAATAAACACATGCATGTACATGGAGCCGGCTTTTCGCAAAACATCAATGAAAAAAGAAAACTGCTTTACCATAGTCATTTGCATCGTCCTATCTTTGCCATCTGCATGTAGTCCTAAGATGTGTGCAATAACATAGAGCACTGAATGTGTACAGGTGTGCTTCCAGTGTGACGACTTCTGCTTTTTTATTCAATTTGTTTCACGGTGTAAAAATCCACATGCGTGCCGCAGCAGCAGCAGCTCAGCAGGCGGAGGGTTATTTGCAGCTGTGGGCGTGTTGTGCCCATCTCCTGTGCAGATGGTGCAAGGCAGCAAAGGCATTGCGTGTGGCAGTCAATCAGAGATCGTAGGCAGTCGTCCGGGACCGCCAAATCACATATGGTAGGCAGCTGTGGGGTACCGCGTGCGGTAATGGGGAAAAGTTTTCTTGCATCCACACTCATCTGATAGCACACGTGATGTGGCCAAAGCTCTGAATTTTGTCTTTCAACTTCTTCGCGGCTTCAAGTTGTTGTTGCAACACTACCCACAAAGAAAAACAAAAATAAGTGTTCCAATGGTGTTATATAAGAAAAAAAATGGCCACCAGAGTGATTCCTCAAAAATATGGTTTCTGTCCCAACAAAAAAGTTAATACAGAATGCAGAATGGGCTCAAGAGGCCCCTATTAGGACTTGGAGTTATGAGTTAAGACACACTAGTAGGGAGGATTTGGAAGATCCCCAATTAGGCTAACTCCAACGCACTGCTCCAAACGGACATCTGTTTTGTCCGGATTTCGTCCGTTTGGAGTGGGGATGGGGCCGTGTCCGCCCGGATTTGGGTTTGCGTCGGCCAGGCGCACAACGCGCGGCCGCATCTTAGGCCCCATCTCGTCCGTAGACATTTTTTTTCTCATTTTCTTATTAATTTTACCAACAATTTTTGTGATACATGAATACATTCACCAAATCTTGGCTAGAATAACAAGCCCAAAGAAAACAAGAAGTACAAAAAACATTTCAAAAGATATCCAACTTCCATAACTCTTCCTGTAAGTTGGATTAGTGCATTCTCGATGCATTCATTGTTGATCTGCGGAGTCTCGTTCTTGAATGCTTCTTTCTTCTTCGCGTCTAAAGAAGTAGACGTTGCTTCCGCACATGTACTCTCATCTATACCGTCTACTCTAGCAAGAAGTGCACCAACATCTACTCCCTCCGTTCCTAAATATAGGTCTTTCTAGAGATTTCAATATGGACTACATACGGAGCAAAATGAGTGAATCTATACTCTAATGACTATATACATCCGTATGTAGTCCATATTGAAATATCTAGAAAGACTTATATTTAGGAACGAAGGAAGTATTAAATTGCGTGCTATTAGTACATCGATGTATTCTTCTTCCCAAAACCAAAAGTTGTATCCATCCTACACAATAAATATTTGATTGTAAGCAAAACAAAGCAAATCCGGAATCACAACCGAAGCAAACTAGCACGTACCCCATCATTTTTGCACTAGACAAACACCCATTCGGGGTGTTCCGACGTTGCAGACACGCCGCGCACGACCTTTAGTGGACAACCGTCACACTTTATGAGCGGCATCGGTGCACCGACGAACATTTGGGCCAGCACCGAGCCCGAACGACTGGGAATAGAAAAAGAGACGAGTGTGTCGCCGACGGGCGGGCCAGGGGCGGACAAGGGCACGTGTCACAACCGTCTGCGCGTGTCCGTTTGGCCGCAAATGCGGCCCAAGTTTGGGCCGGGAATGGGTCGAAAGCGGGCCGAAATCGGACATTTGTTCGTTTGCTCCCGCACGTTGAGCCGCGGTTTTCGTCTGTTTACCCCCAAACGGATGCAGGCGGATGATTTGGTGTCGTGTGTTGGAGTTGCCCTTAGGACTTCGAGTTATGAGTTAAGACATCACACAACGTGGTTGTGAGCATATATCATGGCATGGATCACCAACTTTTCTAACAAAAAGGACTTGGATCAGCTTCTACGTAGTTCGCCCCAGCCCACAAGACCGACTGAGCCGGCCTCGTCCGAGTCAGCACTGCCACACGTGCTGATTGGCCACGGTGGCAACGAACAGGAGTTCATACATTGTTATACACAGATTAGACCGCTTTGTGACAGTTTGCCCCAATCCTGGTAGTGACTTGCAAAAAAATTGAAAAGTGGTACTGATTTGTAACCACAGCCCGAAATGTGGTACCATCATGCAATTAACTCGTCCTCTGGGGTAAAATAGGCGACTTTTTATAAGTTAAATGAAAACTTTAAATATTAGTTTAATTTAATATTATTGTAGTTTCAAAAACACCTCTCTCAAATTTATTTCTGTAATTTATAAAGTGTTGACATATTTTAGAAAAATGTTCGTGTGGTTTTCCAAATGTGTTCACAGCTTTAAAAAATGTTAATCCCTCTGATCTATATTAATTAATGAATTAAGTGTGCATCAGTTAATTTGGACCAGAGAGAGTAATGTAATTTTCAAAAGTATTTACCCATTTTAAAGTAATGCTTATGTAAATCTTTTTAATGTGTTCATGCATTTTGACCAAACATTCCCCGCGCTTAACTAGACCGCCTACATCTTTGTCTCACCTGCACACCCATGCTTATATATAAACTTTGTCTTTTTTGTGGTGATATATATAAACTTTGTCTGGCTGTACTGTATAAAAAGAAGTGCATATTTATTTCTATTTTCATTTTTTTAAAGACTTGACATGCTTAACTAGACCGCCTACATCTTTGTCTCACCATTCCGTACACACTCATGCATTTACATAAGCTTTGTCTCGCCGTTCTGTATAAAAGAAGTGCACATTTATATCCACTAGTGTAAAATACACGATATTACATAAGTTAAATATAAACACTTTAAAATATTAGTGTAATTTTTAAAATACTGGTGTAGTTTTAAAAAATCAACTGTCTAGAAATGATTTCTCCCTTTACTGCATTTCGCAACTCTAACTGAGAAATGGTTGCCTCCTGCCTACTTTGCCGTTGAATCCGGGCACGCGTGATTGCGTGAAGGCTCTTGATCTGTACCCCTACTTGTCAGAATTCATTTGTGTTCAGACCGCATGCGGCCCGACTAGGCAGCATGATACGGGAGGAAATCTCTCGTCTGAAACGAAACGTGGTCCTCAGCTTTGCACGTTTCTGACGGAGGATTGACGCAGCTTCACTGTGTTGGTGAAGATCATTTAACTCGTCAGTTCGTCATTGCTGCCCATGCCCATCCTAGGTTTATATAAGCTCGTTCAAGGTGACCTGAAGTGGGATTAGTTTTGCGACAAGAGCAGATGATGGAATCCTCAGTTGCAGGCAAGTGTTCATTTGATGGAAGTCAGGATCAATACCAAGATAAATCCAGGCAACACAAGCTTAGTCCCAAACTCATTGTGCTTGTCGAGTGATTTTTTTAAACCCGTTCCATTTTTCAGTCGTTACTGATCCAATCTAGTATTCATGTTGAAGAACTTACTTGAGTTTCTATCATGCATATGCACTTGTCTTTTAAATTCGTATCTACTTTGCTATCAATGCTTGATCATTCATTTCATAATGGAAATTGCTATTGGGTCCCGTGCTACGGGGAGCTTGAATTTTAAAAATCCATGTGATCTTTTTTCCCACGTTGGTAAGATAAAGACATATTTCATTATCAGAATTTACAGAAATGTAGTATACATCCCTATGTGTGTGTGTTTTTTCAGAATTTTCTAAGCTTAAAAATGTGGTTTTTGATTTATTTTAAAAACAGTAGGGCAATTTCGGGCCCCATAGAGCTCAGGAGTCAAAAGTCCTCACTCGTTTCATAAGCCTGTGCTAAGTTTTTTTTAGATCAAGCCTATGCTAAGTTTATTTTTTTTTAGATCAAGCCTATGCTAAGTTTATACGTATTTGGACTGCCTCAAGAAGTCCGAAGCTTTAGGATGTTTTATAAGCACGAAATGTTTAGCGCATGGCCAGGAAATTTGGGATGCATATTTCGTACTATTTAATAAATAGAAAAGTACACTTTTCGTCCCTTAAGTTTTGGCGGAGTCTATATTTGGTCCCTCAACTCCAAAACCGGACAACTAGCATCCTTAACTTCTAAAACCGGACAAGATTCATCCCTGGTCACGGTTTTGACCGATTTTGGTGATGTCCCACCCCGGTTTTGACCGGGCCAACTCAAATTCGCGTACTTTTTTCAAGTCCGCATAATGTTTTCATATTCTGGTACTTTTTCAAATGCGTGAACTTTTTAAAAATTTGTGTACCTTTTCAAATCCGCGTACTTTTCCATGCTCACGTACTTTTTTCAAATATGCGTACTTTTTGAAAGTTCGTGTAGTTTTTTCAAATTCATGTAATTTTTCAAAATTGACGATCTTTTTCATATCCGCGTATTTTTTGGAAAGTGTTCATGAATTTCAAAAACTTATGCGAACTTGAGAAAAGTACGTTGATTTTGATATTTTTTACGCAAAAATATGCGGATTTGAAAACAATTATGTCAACTTGAAACAAGTACGTGAATTTCAAACAATGTTCCTGGATTGGAAAAGGAACACGGATTTGAAAAAAATACGTGAACTTTAAAAAGTATCCGGATTTGAAACAAGTACACAAATTTCAAAAACAGTTCATGGATTTGAAAAACATACTTGGTTTAATACAATTACACAAACTTGGAAAAAATACGCGGATTTGAAAAAGTAAGCAAATTTAGAAAACGAATTTGAAAAAAGTATGGAAAGTTAAAAATAGTTCAATGATTTGAAAAAAAGTATATTTATTTATGAAAAAATTACGCGATCTTGGAAAAACTACGTGTATTTGAAAAGTGTGTGTGTGAATGTCAAAAAGTTCATGAATATAAAAAAGTACGCGAATTTGAGCGAGCACGGGTCAAAACCGGGGTGACTCGGTACCAAAACCGGTCAGACCGATATCAGGGACGAACCTTGTCCGGTTTCGGTAGTTAGGGGTGCAAGTTGTCCGGTTTTGAAGTTGAGGGACCAAATCTAGACTCCACCAAAAGTTGAGGGACGAAAAGTATACTTTTCTCTTTAATAAAATAGAAGCACGTACGTGTTCTTTATACTACCCGGCGCGTTGTAGCGGGAACTTGAGAAAAAAAATGTCATAAGCATAAAAAAGATACAGTGCAACCATGATTTGAAAAATAATATGAAGCACATAGCGAGTTTTTGCAACTGACCCATAACAAAGAATATACAGGTTGACATTTTGCATGTAGAGGTTGGCAGTGATTAAACATTGTACCTCAGTTAAGAACCTTTTCGCCAAAAAAAATCCCTTCTCTTTAGTCGGTATGAAGGTTACTGAAAGAATGTAAAGGAGAAAATAGAAGACATAGTCATGCTAACCTGAACACATACACATTATCTAAAGCATTCCAGTATCGTAACGCAACCAAGTTTGGTTCCACTACAATGAATATGAAAGGGAGGTTTTCAAATTTAATATATCAAGCAAAAATTAAAAACATTACCAACGTAGTATTCTAAGAAAAGCTTCCTCTCATATTTCTTTTGGCTGCTGCAAAATTGATGAAACAACATTAATACAGTTAAAATCCATAGGCTATACTTGAATACATTAAACTACTCCGTAAATCTTATTGAACCATTTCTTTGTCTAGTTAATAGAAAGTTATTGGATAGACAGAACACAGACACTAATCGAATGCCATTTACAATTTGGGAAACGCTTGAAATCCGCCGGCGGATCTATTCGTTTCGTCCACCGCTTCCCCTGCGCAACGCATGTCCTAATGGAGCCCACCACACCGCTATCCTTATCCCCAGTGCACCCACACATTTCTTCTCTGAGTCGTCTTCTCCGACATGAGCCATGTTACATGATCCTTTATGTAAAAAAAATAAAAAATCTGCAACATCACTCACAGGGACGGAGCTGCCTTATAGGCATTGGGGTCAGTTGACCCCATTGAAATTTGAAAATCCTTCACTAATTTAGTACTAATCACTAAGATTTATAGAAGGATGAACCCACAGCCAAACACATGACCCCATCAAACTTTTTTCCTGGCTTCGTCCCTGATCACTCATGTTGCAGAAGTCCTTCCGCAACATCATTTATGTTACAAAAAGAAGATGAAGACGAAAGAGAAAACTGCAACACAACCCCTTGCTTGCTCGTACGACATTTTTGTCCTGCAACAACACCAATGTTGCAGAAGTTTCTCCTGTAACGTAAGCTATATTGCAAAAGAAAAGTGAAGACAATTTTGTTTTTTCAGCAAACCTCTGTTGTAAAAAGAAGATCTGTAACAAGACCTCGGTTGCAAAAAAGTTCTGCAACACAAATCATGTTTCAGAAAGTTCATGCTATCAATGCTTGATCATTCATTTCATAATGGAAATTGATAATGGATCCCGTGCTCTGGGGAGCTTGAATTTAAACAATCCATGTGATCTTTTTTCCCATGTAGGTAAGATAAAGACATATTTCATCATCAGAATTTACAGAAATGTAGTATACATACCTATGTATGTGTGTTTTTCAGAATTTTCCAAGCTTAAAAATGTGGTTTTTGATTTATTTTAAAAACAGTTCGGGCAATTTCGGGCCCCATAGAGCTCAGGAGCCAAAAATCCTCACTCATAAGCTTATGCTAAGTTTTTTTTAGATCAAGCCTATGCTAAGTTTATGCATATTTGGACTGCCTCAAGAAGTCTGAAACTTTAGGATGTAATATAAGCACGAAATGTTTAGCGCATGGCCAGCAATTTTGGGATGCATACTTTCTATTTAATAAAATACAAGCACGTACGTGTTCTTAATACTAGTAGATACCCCGCGAGTTGCTGCAGGAACTTGAAAAAAAAATGTCATAAGCATAAAAAAGATACAATGCAACCATGATTGAAAAATAATACGAGAACATGATCATTTGGATTAGGCACATGGCGTTTTTTTACAAGTGACCCATAACAAAGAAATATACAGGTTGACACATTTTGCATGTAGAGCTCGGCAGTGATTAAATATTGTACCTCAGTTAAGAACCTTTTTCACCAATTTTTTCCCTTCTCTTCAGTCGGTATGAAGGTTACAGGAAAAATGTAAAGGAGAAAATATAAGACATAGTCATGCTAACCTGAACCTGTAGGTGCCCCTAAAATGAGAGGTGCAAAGGTTGGATACTTGAGTGCCACATACACATTATTTAAAGCATTCAAGTAACGTAACATAACCAAGTTTGTTTCCACTACAACAAATATGAAAGGGAGGCTGTCAAAATTTAATATATCAAGCAAAAATTAAAACATTACCAACATAGTATCTTAAGAGAAGCTTCCTCTCATATTTGTTTTGGCTGCTGCAAAATTGATGAAAAAACATTAATACAGTTAAAACCCATAGGCTATACTTGAATACATTAAACTACTCCGTAAATCTGATTGAACCATTTCTTTGTCTAGTTAATAGAAAGTTATTGGATAGACAGAAGCTAATCAAATGCCCTTTACAGCGTCGGAACACAGAAACTAATCGAATGCCATTTACAATTTGGGAAACGCTTGAAATCCGTCGGCGGATCTGTTCGTTTCGTCCACCGCTTCCCCTGCGCGACGCATGTCCTAATGGAGCCCACCACACCGCTATCCTTATCCCCAGTGCATCCACACATTTCTTCTCTGAGTCGTCTTCTCCAACATGAGCCATGTTATATGATCCTTTATGTAAAAAAATAAAAAATCTGCAACATCACTCATGTTGCAAAAGTCCTTCCGCAACATCATTTATGTTACAAAAAGAAGATGAAGACGAAAGAAAAAACTGCAACACAACCCCTTGCTTGCTCGTACGACATTTTTTTTCCTGCAACAACACCAATGTTGCAAAAGTTTCTCCTGTAACGTAAGCTATATTGCAAAAGAAAAGTGAAGACAATTTTGTTTTTCCAGCAAACCTCTGTTGTAAAAAGAAGATCTGTAACAAGACCTCGGTTGCAAAAAAGTTCTGCAACACAAATCATGTTTCAGAAAGGTAAATAGCGGTTCGGACGTTTTGCAACGAGCAACCTGTTGCAGAGCTTGTTCTGCAACACCGTTTTTTTGTTGCAAAAGAGGGTGGCGCTCGCGGGTGGGCAGATCGGATGGCCATCTCCGCGTCCATCCAACGGCTAGCTAGCGAGGCGGCGGTGTTTTTACTAGTATACAGTTTACAGCGTCGGATCATTCCTGGAAAACTAATCGAATGCCGACCATGCGTTTACATAGGCAGCGTGGGTCGTCCCTCGTCCGTGTGACTCTAGCACGCGGCGCCAGAGAAGCCTGGTTTGCATCGATTGCGTGATACTCCCACCACACGCGGGTGCATCACAGTTTTCCCATCAAAACACATAACCTGTGATCTGACGAGGTATACAACATGGCCACAGTTTTCACAAATTAACGCTAATTATATGGTGAATCTGCATTGACAGCTGAATGATGTAAATATCTATCAGGAAGCAGGAAAGAAAGCAAGTTCATTAATTTTCCACCACAGCTTTGATACTTCTTCACCAACATAAACCAGTCATCATCATTTAACTAACATAATAACATCGACCAAAGACAGATACAAAACCAAAGTACGAAACCGCCATCTCATCCCCACTAAAATAGACCAGCCAGGTTAACTCAGCCGAGTCCCGTCGCTCCCACAGGATAAAGAAAGATCCATCTGCCTTCTCTATAGCTAATCCTCATCAAACTTGATCTTCTTAGCTGAAGGCTGAACGCTCCCGATCTGTATGACCAAGAAAAACATAAGCAACCAGGCAAATATCTTGTCATCACCTCACACACAGAATACAACCAGAAAAAAAGAAACGTCGTCATTTAGCAAAAATGAGACAGGCAGAAAGCAAAAGCTAATATACTGATCAATCACAAACTGCTTATCCTTTACAAACTATCTCCACATAGTACCGGCCGCATATGGCATGAAACAAAAAAAAAGACAATTGAAGCACAGCACAAAATATGATTCAGCAAAGCCTGGGATGAACACTGGTGCTATTGCATAAACTATTTGAATCCAATAAGCGATTGTAGATAAGAATAAACAAGCACTACTATAATTAGCAACAACCTACAAAGTAACGCATGGCAAAGTTTGCTCTAGAACACCACAATTGTGTGCCTTTTGCTCCAGGTAAATAAAAAGGTTGAAATGTGCAGGCAAATTGCTGAACTAATTCATATCTGGTTACGTAAGACCAATTTATTAAATCAATGAACAGCATCAAGTGTTACTTACAAGGGCCGGACACTCGTAATCGATACCAGCAGCCTTGATTCTTTTGCGACGCTTCTCATCCCGCTTTACAATTCCATCGAGCATCTTCTTGTGCTCTTCCACTGTTTTATCCTGGTAGCACAACAGCTTATTAATCTACAGCGTAAAATGTCGTGTTCTGGTTGTAGTTAGAAACAGATTACCTTACTAAGCCGCTTCCGTTCAATTGCTACCCGGTCAACTGGTATAAATCCCTTCCGCACACCTTTCCATCTAGAAGTGATACAAGATGTGGAATCAAAACGTGAGAAACAGTGACTATGTACAGCTATATGTTACAAAGTACAGGAAAACAAAACTATAGTGATGTAAGAACTACAACAACCTCCATGTTCATAAAGTACACAAAAAGAACAAGGATTCAAGAATAAATAAAGGCACACAAATGAAATCTAAGGCAAGAACCTTGCAAGTTCTTACAAGAGATTATACCACCAAGCTTCAGTGGTGCACTTATCAATGCAGTGGCATATGTACTGATTCATATTACTCTCACAAACCATTGACTCACAAGTCCTCCATTATAGCTATGGCATGTTTTTATCATCATAGTGAATTGGTGTATAATTTTGTTTTTGACATTCACATGTCACTCATTATAGCTATTCATATATATTTCTAACATGACTTACAGTTTGTGTAACGCAAACAGCACATATCACTGATTATAGCTTGCATCATTATTTTGTTTCTATGAACAGGCATAAAACAAGCTGTGCAATGCAATGGAAACAAATAGCCTGGTAATATTTACCGAGTTTCTGTAGCCTATAGGGAAAGCATATCACTGTAAACAGTATTCCATGACAGAAACACAGAGTAGACAGCATTTCCCTACGAATATACAATATTGAACTCATTTTCTGGTAATTAATGTGTAGTCCTAGACAGAAGATGAAGGCTATGCTTCCGTTATCAAAAGGCGAAAATAAACAGAATAACCAGCATAGTTGCAGTGATTACAATTTGGCATGAACTTTCTCCGGTGGGACAGGCGCAATCTGCAGAGTGTGCTCAAACAGCAGGTAGTTATTCATCTCATCAGCCACAATCTTCGCCACCTGATATACCAACAACATGCCAGGAATTTGTAAGCAAACAACAAACATACAGCGTGCCCTGATATATATACATCCAAAAAATGCATGTGCTTACCTCAGGGTTCTCGAACTCAATGAATCCATAATGCTTAGACTTCCCTGTCTAAACACACCACCAAACAGCAAGTCAGATGGTTGCAGAAAACACACACACAAATATCAAACACCTTGTAATGCAGTATAGGATACCTTGCGGTTCCGGGCAACCCTGACCCTCTTAACAGCCCCAAACTGCTGAAAGAAACCTGCAAAAAAACAACCAAACCAACAATGCCAAATATTGAGACCAGACCCCTCGCATCCGCTGCACTTCTCTAAGTGAACCCGAGGGAGACAGACCTTGCATCTGGTCCTCGTAGAAACCATGGGGGATGTGGCCAATATACAGGACGGTGGCCGTGCTCTCCGGCTCCTCAGGCTGCTTCTTCTCCCGGACCCTCTGCTCTTTCCCCTCCAGCGGCTGCACCAATCACAACACAACATCAGGGACAAGAAGAAAATGGATGTGTGGGGTTCTATTTGGTTCAAAGGCAAGCTACGTACCAGGAAATCCTTGCCCTCGCCGGTCTTGGGGCCGGCCGAGCGGCGCGAGAGCACGCGCCTCTGGTTCCTCTTCTTGTCCCTCAACCCCATCTCGCTCGCTCAACCAAGCCTCTGTGTAGCTCCCTATAACTGAAGAAGTCAGGTTATCAAACGTACAAGATAACAGCTGTAGGTGAGTATGAATTATATATAAGATTACATTCCTACAGCATGGTGTTCAATCTAGACGAACACAGAGTGACCATTACTGTGGTCCGTTTTTCACACGGTCGTTCAGCCACATTATTCTGACAAAATTTCCTCTCGGAGAGACAACTACGGCGTATACCGGACTAATTTACAGCGGTATCATCGGTATACAAGTAAATGATGATGAATCTGGATAACATAGAAGCGCCGATAGTCAAATCATTGCTGTCAACCCATTCATATAGCTGGGCGTTTAATCTAGACGAGCAACCATTAATTTGATTTTCAACTCGAACGTTTAGCTGCACTATGCTGACACAAATTCTTCCGGAACAGACGACAATGGCACATACCAAGCAGACAAATTTACAACCATAGCATCAGCAGTATTTAAGTAAATGACGAATCTGCGCAACACAGAAGCACCGCGTACAATCACAAGAAAGGCCGTATATAGAGTCAATCAATCAATCAATAGAAACGTGAGCAGGCTTATCGAGCAACGGGGACAAGGAAAAAAGAACACTTTCTCAAGTAAGCATTTGCATCGAGAAGAAGACTCGGGGCTGGTCGACTATGCGCTGGATTGCGTCGATGAAGAAGGCACGGGGAAGGACGGAGGGAACTTACGGAGGAGGAGGAGGCGAGGTCGGGGCGGCGGAGAAGACGGCGGAGTTGCGGCAGGGGAGAGGAAAGGAGGCGGAGCGTGGCGGATAGCGAGGAGTAGAGGGCGGCGGCGGCGGTGGAAACCTAGAGGGTCCGGGCCAAGGGGGCGTGCGGCTGACTTAGGTCTTCAACTAATGGGCTGACGGCCACCTACCAAGGGTCCGTTTCGTTCTTCTCGGCCCATCCAGCCCGTCTCCTCCTAACAAAGCCATACACATTTTCTAAAAACAAAGCCATACACATGGCTGTAATTTGTGTCTCAAAAAAAAAAAATACACATTGCTGTAGTTAATTGCTTACCAGGCTGCTCTCAGAAAAGCAAAAAACTTCCTTGCCAGGCTAAGGCTCTTTTGGTTCAAACGAATTATTTAGAATTTTTTTTTTGAGGATTTCGATCCTTACGAATTTCTTCAATGGTGGTTGTTCTATTCGCAGGATTGGCATCCTTGGTGTTTTTTTTCATAGGATTCATTTGTACTCTATTTTGGAGAGAAATATCCGTCCCCGCAAACCTCTTGGTAGAATTCATGTTACTCTATTTTGGAGTAATTTTTCTGTTTTTCTTCTAATATCAAGCACTCTGACATTCTAATTTATGTAGTTTTGTAGTAATACTATAGGATACAAGAGGACACAACACTATATTCTTGCGTTTTTTCTGTTTGTGCATTTTGGGAATCATGCAAATCAAAGAAGGCCTAAACCTTGTTCATGTACGGATCAGTTGGGTCACCACCGATCCATCTATAATGCGCAGCAATGTGAAAATGACTGGTCAAGAAGTTCTAGTTCTTACCTGAACATAACTCTGCAGTTTATAATACACAGCTCCATCCAGGGAAATGATCAACAAATGCATAACACAGATTATGTGGAGAGACAAGCCATGAATAAGTGCGTTACTGAACGAAGGCAAAAACGCAAAAGGTTGTTCATTTCAGAGGCACCTTTTTTTATTTTTAGAGGAAACACAAATAAGAACTATATATAGACTTTTGAGAGAAACCCCAGCTAGCAGCAAGAGAATCGAAACCATATATGTTCCATTACAATACCGACGATAACAGACGCAAAACATCCTATAACACCAACCGACGAAAAGCAAAGGGCAGAACAGGTTGCGCATCAAGATCACATTCTTCTCATCTGATAGCAGGAACAGGCTGCACGCAGGCAAAATAGTCAGCACACCTTCGGTGACTATGTACAGAAAACACACTATGACAACGAGGTTGCACATATCTTCTTTTTCACATCTCCATGTGAAGGTTGAAGCCAGCATCGGGGTCCCAGTCGCTGCATCTTCTGTGCCCGTTCAGCACCAGATGGCGTGACTCGCCGGAGTCCTCACCTATGCGAACATGCAAGATATCCTATTACACCGACAAACGAAAAGCAAAGGGCGAAACAATTTGCGCCACCAGATCATATTCTTCTCATCTGATAGCAGGAACAGGCTGCACGCAGGCAAAATAGTCAGCACACCTTCAGCGACTATGTACAGAAACACTATGACGACTAGCTAGGTTGTATACATCTTCTTCTTCACATCTCCATGTACAGGTTTAAACCAGCATCAGGATCCCCAGCCATCGCATCTTCTGTGCCCGTTCAGCACCAGATGGCGTGACTCGCCGGAGTCCTCGCTGATGCGAACATGAAGAGCTACCGCATCAGCTATCGAAGCGACCTCCTCGTCCAGCATTTCCTGCTCCTCCCTCTTCTTCTGCTTCTTCTTTTCCAGCTCCGAAACGATGGCAGCGGAGTTTGCGAGCAATTTCTCCAGCCGAGTCCGCTTCTTCTCAGCCTGCCTCTGGCGGTCCGGATCATCTTTCTTCTTCGGAGCGACTTCCTCCACGTCCAGCCTTTCCTGCTCCTCTTTCTTATTATTCTGCTTCCTCTTTCCCAGCTGCGAGATGATGGCGGCGGAGTATGCGAGCGCTTTCTCCAGCCGGCGCCGCTTCTTCTCGGCCTGCTTCTGGCGGTCCGGCTCCTGTTTCGTCCTCCCCTTCTTCAAGACTTTCCTCCCTGCCTGATTAACAGGCACCGGGAAATCCTTCCCCTCGCCGGTCCTGGCCTTGCCCCTCAACCCCATGTCGCTCGATCAAACCTCAATGTAGCTCCCTGCCGTTGAAGATGGCAGGTTATCAAATGAAGACAATGTAGCAACTGTAGCTGAGCACGGATCATAAGGTTGCGTTCTTAAAGATGGGTGTTCAATCCAGACGAATAACCATTAAAGATGGGTGATTTTTCACCGATTTGTTCAGCTACACTATTCTGACAAAAAAACTTCTAGGAGAGACAACTATGGCATATAGTAGCAGACTAATTTACAGCCATATCAATTTCTTCACTGACAATTTGGCAATGTATCCTTGGAATGTCAAGGAGTTGGGTAGCTCATCTCCGGCGGGTTGGGTTGCATCGGGAAGAAGACGCGGGGCTGGTCGACTCGACTGTTTTTCTGGGTTGCGTCGATGAAGGAGACGCGGGGTAGGAGGGGCGGAGGGAGCTTACGGCGGAGGAGGCGAGGTCGGGGCGGCGGAGGTCCGGCGAGGCGGCGCGGCGGCGGAGAGGACGGCGGGGTTGCAGGGCGAGGAAGGAGGCGGCCGTGGTGGAAACTTAGAGGGTCCGGGCCTCGGTAGGTCTTGGACTAATGGGCTGACGGCTGAGTCCGTTTCGTTCTTCTCGGCCCATCCAGCGCATCTCCTCCTTGCTCAGCCCGCAACGCTCCAGCACAACAAAGCCTTTCCCTTGTCTAAGAAAAAAGACTTTCCCTAAATAAAAGTACAACAAAGCCATACACATTGTGTTGTAAAAAATATATACACATGACTGTACTTGCTTGGCAGGCTGTTCTCAGAAAATCAAAAACTTGCTTGGCAGGCTAAGGCTCCTTGATTCGAACGAATTACATAGATTTTTAGGGGATTTGAGTCCTTACGATTTTTTTTCTATGATGGTTGTTCTGTTGCAGGATAGGAATCCTTTGTAGTTTTTCATAGGATTCATTTGTGCTCTATTTTTGAGAAACATTTTTCATCCCTGCAAACCTCTTGGTCAAATTCATGTTACTCTATTTTGGAGCTCTTTTTTTTTGTTTTTCTTCTAATGCCAAACACCCTTACAACCAAGTTAATCTAGTTTTGTAATCCTATAAGTATACAAGAGGACATGACACTATTTTTCTACGTTTTTCCTATTCCTGCATTTTGAGAATCATGTGAATCAAAGAAGGCATAACCTTGTTCATGTACGACTAAGTTGGCCGATCACCGATCTAATCGCTTTGTTTTTTTCTTCTTCATTTTTCCCCCGCTTACGCATAGCGTTGGTCTTATATGACTTTGTTAGGTGTTAGCGTGTTTTTGTTTTTGTGTTGATTGTGTACATCCTAGTAATGCGGAGGACAAGTGTATGCTCAAAGCGTTTATATCTTCTTGATGCTCCATTTTAAGCCAATAAAGTTTACCCTTTATCGAGAAAATGTAATAATGTAGTGCTGTGCAGTGATTGGTCAATAAGTCCTCAGTGCGGCCGAATCTGTTCTGGTTCTAGTTCTTACCTGTACACTAGTCTGCAGTTTATAACACAGCGAAATACTCTTGGGAACAATGCCTGACACGGATGATGTGGAGAGATGAGGCGTAAATAAATGCACTAATGAACGAAGGCAAAACCGCAAAAGGTTTGTTCATTCCAGTATTCCACAGGCACCTTTTATTTCGGGAGGAAACACAAAAAGAAGAACTATATATAGGCTTTCAAACAAGAGAAAACCCAGCTAGCAGCAAGAGAATCGAAATCATATTTGTTCCATTACAATACCCACAATAACAACAGACGCAAAATACCCTATTACACCGACCGACCGACGAAAACAGAAGGGCGAAACAAGTCGCGCCATCAGATTCTTCTGATGGCTGGAACAGCTTCCAGCACGCAGGCAAAATAGTCAGCACACCTTCGGTGACTATTATGTACAAGAACACTATGACGACGAGGTCGGTTGTATATATATATCTTCCTTTTTCATATCTCCCTGCAAAGGTTGAGCCTGTTGGTGCCGCCGAGCATCCTATTAACGACGGTCGCGGCGGCGACTCCCTGGCCCGGAGAGGACGGGTCTTCTCGGATCTGCAGCGACGAGACGGCCTGGGCAGCCATGAAGCCCGGGCAGGCGACCGTTGACTGGTGGAACGTTCCTTGGTGGTATGACGCTTTCAGGTCCCTCACTTCCCCCCAGGTTGGCAGCGGATGCGCGTTGCCCCAGTCGATCCACCTCCCCCTGGAAGCATAAGCTTGATTGGCGCACATGAGCCCACCGGGGGAGTAGATATCGGCTGCGCCTTGCGTGTCCAGAGTGAGGTCCAAACCAGCCGAGGGGTCCCAGTCGTTGCATCTTCTGTGCTTGTTCAGCACCAGATGGCGGGATTCATCGGAGTCCTCACCTATGAGAACATGAAGAGCGACCGCTTCGGCTATCGAAGCGCCTTCCTCGTCCAGCCTTTCCTGTTCCTCTTTCTTCTTCTGCTTCTTCTTCTCCAGCTCTGAGATGATGGCAGCAGAGTTTGCGAGCGCTTTCTCCAGCCGACGCCGCTTCTTCTCAGCCTGCTTCTGGCGGTCCAGCTCATCCTTCGCCGCTTGCTTCTTCTTTCCCTTCTTCAAGACTTTCCCTGCCTGATTACCCGCAGCCTTCTCCATGACCACTGTGACTGCTTTCTGTTGACTACTACTATCTCAGCTAAACTCCTCTACCAGTTATAATTACGGAAAACCAAAATCTGCAAAGTTCATAGTTATTGGACTCCTGTCTAGATGCTTCAGGCCCGCCGATTTACTCCCGGACCAACTAGTGCTGAAGCGGTTGACGCAGAATGCTACACCCACTCAGGTCTGAAGGAGTATCTTATCTTGCGGAAGATGCAATCCCAGAAGGAGACAACAGGGGAGAGCAGGAGCGAGAAGTAGAAGGCGCTTCTATGTCATCAGCTGTTAGGTTTGATCCAATCTTGTCTCTGCCCAGCTGCTGACCCATCTTAGTAGCCCCCAAACTGAAGTGAAACCGCAGCCAACCAGCTCATAAGGGATCTACTACTGCAACAACAGAAGAAGAAAAAGCTTCAGGTAAGAAACCCTAGTCACCTTTTGAAAAATTAACAGACATGGATGGTGAAGAAGAAGAGTAGACCCTCTCGTGATTCGGGCAATTGTGATAATAATGTTACAATACAGAATAAACCAAACAATAACACATCGTGTACGAAAAATGATCTAGCGACATATTTTCAGTATTAGAATTATAATGGCAATCAGTGAGCAAGGCGGCAAAAAATATCCCCATGAACAAATTCCCAATTGGCACACCCAATTCTAAGGATTTGAATTCTCAAGTTTGTGCTGCTCTCCAAAAGCAAAAGGACAGATACAAGATCTCATTTCTTAGGTGGATCCTGGCAGAACCAGAGCAGAGATGAATACAGATGACAGAGGCTTGGAATGTCGGTATGGGCATTGGTATCTTCTTGTAGAAGAAGAAAAAATGGTCCGATGTTTGCGATCATGCCAAGTAAACAGGCCGATCCATGGACCGATCTGAATAAATTGCACAGTTGAACTCAACTTGCCATCAATTCAGGTGTATCTAAACGGCAGTAGCAAATTTCCCTAGAAAAGGTAGTACCAATGTTGTACTAGTACTAGTCTACATCATGGCCCAGGATCTAGCATATCCACCCAATAAATTAGCCAAATGTTAACCTCACCAGAAGAAGGGAGCATGAGTATCGCACCGCATGCTTGGCAGAAGCAGATGAGAGATAAATACAGAGGCTTGGAGTTTAAATTGCGCAGTCTCACTACTACTCAAGTTGCCATCAATTCGGGCAGTATCTAAACGGCAGAAGTAAATTTGCATAGAAAGTGTGCCCGGACGAGCTAACGATGTACTGCTGGGTTGCATCGTGGCCCGGGATCTCTAACATATGGACCCAAATAAATTAGGCAAACAATAGCCTCGCTAGAAGGGGAGAGAGCGGGAGCATCACAGAATTCACCGCATGCAGGCGAGATCTCAGGCAGCAAAAGGTAACCGAATTCCTTGACGGGCAGACCCGAGCAAGCAGATGGATCCCCAATTGGACGGAATCGTCGCGGGGCCGTGCCTCTGCGCGCGATTACCGACGGGAACCAACCGCCGCACGCCCCTAACGGAACGGAACGCGTAGCGGCCCGCGCTTCGCTCGAATTGGGCGTCGCAGCGGCCTGATTCGCGCGGAGAAGAGGAACATCCAGATCCGGGGGAGGGAGCATGGAGGGGGAGGGTGGTTACCTGGCAGGAAGGCGGGTGTGGTGATGGGGTACCGCTGGGTGTGGGGAAGGGATCTGGCGCGGGGCGGGGTGTGGATGAGGGAGGAAGGATGGGAGAGAGGAGGTCGGGGAGTTCGAGGAGGATTTGATCTGTTCTCGGGAGAGCGAGTCAAGTGGAACTCAACACAACATACGGAGAGAGAGAGAGAGAGAGAGAGAGAGAGATGGGTTGGGGAATTTAATTTCTCCTCCTCTTTTCCTGCCTCCTTCCTTCCCCTAGCGATGGCCAGCGGTGGCACGTGCGACGACGGTGCCGGCGCGCAGATGACACGCGGGGCCCCCCTCGCTCCCTCGATATTTCCCCTGCAAAGCTAGACCGCCGGACCCGACCGACCTGCCCGCCTGCGTGATGAGTGCCGCCCCTCTGCTTTTGTTCCTTCGCTTTGCTTGCTTGCGGCCTCTCCTCTGATGTGGAAAAAGGAGGGAGGAAGTGCCATCGCCTCCCTCGTCTTATCCGCAAAGCTAGTGTTCCTAGTACTACTAGCCCTCGATAACATCACTCGTGGCGCAATAATGCTGCTAGCTCTCCTTGGAGAAACTCCAACGCGCCCACCCACACGGACGGCGTTTTTGTTCGCCTTTTATCCAATCGGCCTAGCGCGCGCTGGTTTTGGCGCGCCACGACCGACGCTCGTTATTAGAAAAGGCGCTCCCTTCACACTCTGTCCACCACCCACTCGTCTCGCCCCCCTCTCATTAGCCTCGCCGCCTCTGCGCCACCATGTCAATGCACCGTCTAGGCACTTCGGATTTTCGCAGAGTCCAAGAGCGCCCTCCGGCGCCTTCTCCTCCGAGATCTGGTTTGCCGAGAAACGCCTCATTCTCGGCACCTTTGACACCGCAGAGGAGGCGGCCCGCGCGTACGACGCGGCGGCATGCGTGGCGCCTCCGGCGGCCTAGTCGGGAGATGAATTTTCCGGACGTGTCGACGAGCCAGCGGGCGCAGGATCTCGCGCCTCTCCCGCGGCTTTTCACCGACGAGGATCGTCGTGACAACCAGAGGCGGCAGCGTCGCCTCGCCATCGCCGAGACGGACGTGGAAGCCATGGCGGTGTGGCGCGAACGCTTCCCGCGGGACATCGTCAACGAGCGTCAGTTCTACAAGCAAAGGAGGATGGAGAAGGAGGCGAGGAGGACGGAGCGAGTCGCCTATCGGGAGGACAAGCGTGCACGGAAGCAGGCCGCTCAATTGAACATGAAGCTAGGAGAAGCGTCGTACTGGGACTCCGAGGACGAGCGGTATGATGACGCCTACATTCAAACGTCGGAGGAGGACATTACCGAGTCAGAGTCGGAAAACGACGAGTAGTTGATCTTTTCTTTTATCTGTCTATGCTAGAACTATGTATGTATCCTTTTTCTATCGGAAAAAATGGCCGGCGGCGTCGGCGACGGCAAAGTGACGAGGTGTCTTTGTTGGATGGGGAGAGGCCAATGTGCCACCGACCAGCGGGCCAAGGGAGGAGAGAGGGCGAGCGCACGCGCGTCCGTCTTGTGTCCGCGCCGACGTAAAACCGGCTAAAAAATGAACCGAAATGGGCGGACGAAAGACGGACGCACGTTCGTTTAATCGGCGCATTATGCTGCCTTTTCTGTCCGCGCCAAATCAAACCGACGGTAACCAAGCGCGGCCAAAAGCTTGAGAGTGGGAGCGGCCGGGCGCGTGACAAGGCGAGCACGGGGGGCAGGCCGGGCGCGACGAGCTCCAACGCGCTGGCGGGCAGGGGTGGCGGCGATGGGAAGGAATCGGTACGCACACCCGGCAGAGAGAGCATACGGGTCTTCTTCTCCAGGCTGCCCCGCGGGGCCCCCTTAGCTCGATATTTCCCCGCACGGTGGGTGCCCACTGCCCCTGCCTGCTGCAAAGCGAGACCACCGCCAGATCCGACGATCCGCCTTTGGCCTTTGGTCTGCTTTTCCCCATCGCTTTGCCCCTTGTCTTTGCGCGTGTGCCAGCCACTCGGGGCGTGCAATTGCATGTACAGTCTTTTCTTTTCCAACTGCATTATTGGCGATGATGATGATGATGATGGTCTGCCCATAGTCCACAGGACGAGGAGGAAGGAAGGGGTGCCATCCTCCACCTTATCTTATCCGCAAAGCTACTTCTACTATGCTACTAGTAGTAGCCCTGAATAACATCACTCGTGCCACAATAATGCTGCTCCCTCCCTCCCTCCCTCATGGACGGCCGCCTACGCTCCCATTTCAAGGATGGGTCCCCTTTTTTCCCCTAGAGCATCTCCACCCGTTCCCCCAGGCACCTTTTTAGGCTCGGACGACGATTTTTGCCGAAAAACAACCCAGCCACGCCCCCAGCGCCCCCCACGACGTTACAATAGCGTCGGCAAACCCAGGCGAAGCCCAGCACGCTGGGGGGGCTCTTGGGGGCGCCAGCGGAAGTTTCGACGGACCGCGTCTCCCCACATGTCCTTTTTCTTAGCCCGCTTAGTCATTTACTTCACAAACTTTTGGTTGCAGTGGGGTGTGGCTGCGAGATGCCCTCCCCATGCGCTTCTATTTCGCCAAATGAAGCATTTGGCATCAACTTTTTAGGTTCGGTGGCGTTCTTGAGGGCTCCAACAGCTACAGATGCTCTTACCTTTAGGGTGGACATGCTGGTTCGTTTGGGATGGTCGACGGGCAACATTGCCCGGCCCGCCCCAGGAAGTGCTTCCGAGAGGCTGGGCCCAAATAGCGCTTTTCCCACCTTTATCATTTTTTGAGAAACAAAATCACGAATTTGCAAATTGACCACAAGTTTGAAAACGTTTGTGGACTTGAGAAAGTTCGCAGGATCTTGGAAAAAAAAGTTCATCAATCTGAAAAAAAATCGTGAAAATGAAACAAGTTCAATAATTTGAAAAACAAAAGCTGACGAATTTAACAAAAAAAAAGAAAAAACTCATTGATTTTATAAAAAAAGTTCAGGAACCTGAAAAAAGTTGATGAATTCGACAAAAAAGGGTTCACAAATATGAAAGTGATTTGTGGAATTATAAAAGTTCTACAATATGAAAAAAGTTCACGCATTTAAGAAAATGTTCATGAATCTGAAAAAGAAAATCACAAAATTTAAAAATTAGTGAGCCTAGACAAATAGAAAAAGAAAACAAAGAATAAAACCAAAGAGAACCAGACAGAGAAGGTACATAACAACAACAAGAAGAAAAAGTAACTGGGCACATCAAGTTTACCTTCCTTTTTTTTGGACGTTATCAAGTTTACCTTCCTAGTAGGGTACATCAAGTGGTAAAGAGTTTGAAGCCCACTTCACGCGCTTATTTTTGAAGGTTAAAATAAAGAAGAAGAAAAATCTAATGGGCTAAGCCCAGGACCGAGGGGGTGTGCGCCGGTTTGTGAAATACACTATAATCGGCGCATGGGGCGTCAAATCGGAGTCGGGCAACTAATTAACAGGTACATCTTGAAGGGCTTCAGCAAATGTCACTTTTTTGGCCTGAGTTTGCGCCAAGCGGTGCGCCCAACCGTCACCACGTGGTTACTCAAAAAAAAAAAAACGTCACCACGTGTTGCATGCTAATGATCCCGTATGTACACCTCTTTTGGGTTTTACAGGATTTTTTTTTGGTTTCTTTGTGCTTTAGGTTTTTTCCTGATTTCCCTAGGTTTTGGAGGGATAAAACCGACGCGAGAAATACAACGGTAAAAACGGTTCATGATTGGATGCACGATTAAACGGATAAACCATTTTTTAAATTATCAAAAAAGAGAAACTCTCAGGTTGCGAAAAGTAACGCACATTTAGTGCACCACCCGTGAGCATCCGAGAAGGTGGAGTAACCTTTGGAAGGGGTACCCCCTTAATTAGTGATTTTGCTCATTCTATCAAGCGTCAAATGGGTCCCTTGTGCTAGCTAAGTTCGTGGGTTTCGGCCCAATTTGCCAGCTCCCTCTCCCACCGCTCGCTCGCTCGCTAGGGTTGCTGTTTTTTTTCATTCACTATTTTCCTACCCTAATGACTTGGTCATTGGTTTTTATATGGATTAAAATAAGTGTGCATCCAAGAAAAACATAAATTCGAAACACTTGCAATTTTCAAAAAGTTTGTGAATTTGAAAAAAGTTCACTGATTTTAAAAAGCAACCGTTAATTTTAAAACTTTATTGGTTTTAAAAATATTATGAATTCAAACATAGTTTATAAATTATAAAAACATGAATTTGGAAATTTGGAAAATATTTGCATGTTTGAAAAAGTTCACAAGTTTGAAAAGTAGTTTGTAAATTTAGAGAAACATTGAGAATTTTAAAATGTTCAAATTTTTTAAAAGTGTTCCAAAAAGGGAAAAATCTAACTATAAAGATAAAATTAAAAATACAAAAGTTTTTTAAAAATGAAAAATTTAGACAAAAGGAAACAAAAATGAAAATCCCTAAGAAAAATTTGATGGAAATCACACCAGAAAAAAGACTGAAAAACTAGCCTAGAGGCTTCCGAAAGTTTCCCAAACTTGACTAAAAGAGCAAAACCAAGTCAAAGGTCTCGAATCTTCTGAAAACAGAGAACGTGGCAAACTTTATATGGGTCAGCTTGTACGAAACATGCGTTGGTGCTCTCCACCGTTAACCTACTATTTGGCACATAAGAAACTACGTCGGAAGGGCCGCCGAAACCAATAATTAAGGGGTATTCATTGCAAAAAAATCACATTTCTTTCCTTCGGCGGTGACAAGTGGTGCATCTCATGTGCGCCATTTGTGGCATTTGGAGAATTTTGATAAGATTCTCTTCCCTTGTGGGAGGAATTAGTTAGATTGTTTGTGCTTTCAAAAAATGAAATATCTTGTGAACCTTGTATCAAAATTATAAGCTATTTCATGATTGCATTGCAATGAGGTCTTAAAAAATAGATCCATGTTAATAGATTTCGACGAATATCTTTTCAAGCAAAATTTGTGCTCTCAAAGTGAACTAAGATGTGATTCCAAATGAACTACCTTGGGCTGCCGTGGGGAGAAGCACAAGTACGCTCCTGCGATGTGCTTCCCAGGGGAGAACAAGTTTGCTTTCCATGTGAACTAACTTTGTGTTGCTGCCGCGTGGAGCATACCTACGCTACACGCGGAAGCACACTGACACGTGGAGTACACCACATGAAAGCACACATGTGCTCCAAATGAAAAGCACATCGTACCCATGCCCTCGACAGGTGAAAACCAAAAACAGCGGATAGAAGAAAACAACCAAAAAAACTGATAAGTACAAAAAATATTCATACATTTTGAGAATATATTTGTGGTAAAATTGTTCTGTTTAGGAAAAATCTTAATACATTTCACGAAAACTGTTAACATATTTTAAAATACGCTCATCGTATTTTTATAGGATTTGCATGGATTGTTAAAAAATATATTATATAACATATAAAAAATGTTCATGACACTAATATAATATCCGCACATTTTTCAAAAATTTACACGACAGTTTTCAAAAATCGATGTTTGTGTAAAAATGTTTGCCGCATATTAAAAAAATGTTTGATGTGCATTTGACAAATGTTCGGACGTGTATTTGCAAAAAAAATTCAACATGTGTCTCAAAATTGTGAACCTGCATATGAAAAATGTTCAACGTGTATTTAGGAAAATGTTTAACAAATATAAATACATTTTAAATATTTGAACCTTTTAAGCACGAACTTGAAATGTGTGAACACTTTTCTTGATTAAAAAAAAATATGAACGTCAAGAGATTTGAAAAAATGGCCAAACAGTTTTTGGAAAACTGAAAAAACCGACACAAAGAAGGAGCAAAAAAAGGAGAAAACCAAAACGAGACGCTATAGAATGTTCCTAAGACAGGAGTAGGTAAGCTGCGAAATGGGCCGGACCGGATCGCTACCGTTCTGTGGGATTGGCCGTTTAGGTTTGTGTGTTTTGAAAGAAATATTCGCACCATTCAAAAATTGTGTATGACATAAAAAAATCTTGTTTAAAAATATGTTCATGATATTCTAAAAATGATTTTAAAATCTAAAAAAAGTGTTCGCATTGTTTTTGAAAAATGGTCGAGCAATTTATTAAAAAAATGTTCAGAGCATATGTGTGTACCATTTTACAATATGTGAATTATCGCTAGAGAAAACTGTCCGCATAATTTTTAAATGTTCATGACATTTAAATACAAAGTTCAATGTGTGTTTAAAATTGTTAATCTTGTGATAAAATGTTCAATTTGCATTTAAAAATGTTTTACATGTATTTGAATAAATGTTAAAGTAGAATTTGAAAACTATTCAAGATGCGTCTGTAAAATGTCAAACTGTATACATAAAATATTAAGGTGTATTTAGAAAAAGTTGTCATGTATTTGAAAATAGAAAAAAAATGAAAACCAATAAAATAACATCAAAAACCGAGAGACAAAAAGATACATGCGGAACCTTCCAAAAACTGGGCGGAAGGTTCCTAAAACCAATCCCCACTATACCACAGAAGGTTCTTAAAACCACTCACAAATGGCTGGCACAGTTATTGGACCGACCCATCAGATTGGAATTTTGACTCATTTTTTCCCATGTTTAAACATGATATTCTTAGATATTTTTAAAATAATCACTTTGATTTGACTATTAATGACTAACGAGTGCAAAAAATTGCACATAATGTTGTTTATTTTTGTTCTTTGTACAAATGAGAGATTTAGGTGGAAATCCAAGCCTTACATGGAATATACTGGCGGTGCAGATCATTGCCATTCGATCGGGCGCACACAAGAGTCTCCATAGGAGAAGATGGTGCGTGTACGATCATCGCTGGTCATCGCATGCCTTCTCCTCCATGACTTCATCATGGATGACTTTCATGAAATGATCCGAGGCTGATTCGCAACCGAATCACCCCGAAACCCTATTCCACCAGTGTGCATTGTATAAAGGAGACAAATACCCTATGTCTTGGGAGCTCGCGAGTTTACCTTTCTAGATGTCGTCACCATTCCCAACAACACCGCCTCTAAGTTGTCACCATTGTCATATCCATAGCCATCTCCACCACCATAGTCTCCATCTCCATTAGTTTTATTACTTGTAGTCGAGATTACATTGCGATCAATTGCATTGTAGGACCTTCAATCATTCATCTTCAAGTAAATTTACCTACAATGCCTATTGCCTGTGATTTATTCTCGATGTGTGATTGGTCCCCTTGGGCTCAGGGCTTATACATATCCTCACAATCCCATTTATGCACATAAAGGATCGTTGGTTTACTTCGGAGAACGTTATTTCTGTGTCTTGTGCAACAATTTTGTGTCTTATCTCTACCTCAATCCTAGGGCATGCATGCAGGTACCTGAGATACCAAAGATCGGAACAAGAGACGTAAGGTCCAAGGGAAAGAAAACCTATGACAAATGTTGGTGATACTAAGATTAGCATGGTAGCTGGAATCAAGTTAGCGAAGGTAAATATCATGCAATCATTAAACACTCAATGTGTTTGTTAGTGACAGTAAGATATGGTAGCTGACTGTGTCCTGGACTAGGGGGTCCCGGCCTAGCTGGTCTAGTCGATGGGCCGGAGTGACAGCCTATTGATGAGGAAGGACTCCAGAGGCCTCGAACCTGTGGCATAATCATATTGGACACCGCCGAAGATTTTACGTGTACTCCAAGGATATCCATTAAGTTTGGCGTATAACCCCTAGATGGTGACCGACCATGTGTAACCCTAGATATCCCCGGTGCCTATATAAACCGGAGGGTTTAACCCATGGAGGGACATCGATTATCATCATTGATTGCCTTTAAGAACTCATGCTCTTGCTCAAGGTTGAGCTTTTCAAAGCGTAACTTCTCATGAGTCCTTAAAAGTTCTCTATGATCTTCTAAGATAGTTTCATGGGCTAACTTAAGAGTGTTTAGTTCTTTAGTTAGAAGCTCAATCTTCTCCTTATCATTTTCATTCGTTTTATCTTGATTAGCATGATTAATTGACGTTTCATCATAGTATTCATCACTAGAGTTGTCAACAAGTAAATCATCATCACCTAACAAGTCATCTTCATCACTATTGAAATCAACATAATCGGGGTGTGTTACCTTTGGGCCTTTAGCCATGAAGCATCTTCCAAGTCCTTCATTTGGTGAATCAAATATGTCGTAGGATTTGGTTGACACAAGTGCTAGACCGGCAACACCTTCATCTTGAGTATGTTCTGAGTCGGAGTGACAGCTTCTCTCGGAGTGATGGTCGGAGTCGGAGCCGGATACCCATTCACCAACATGAGCTTGATGTCTTCGTTTTGTGTAGCTCTTTGATGATTTGTCCTTCCTTTTCTGAATCCTTGCTTCTCCGGGATGTTCTTCGTTCATAACGATCATCTCTACTCCTTCTCTCTCTTGGTGGTGATTCTTCTCTTCTACTTCTCCTCTTAGGTGATTCTTCTCTTCTTTTGTAGGGTGCCGTACACTCATTGGAACAGTGCCCGGGTCTTCCACAATTGTAGCAATTACGCTCTCAACTAGAAGATCCTTTGTCATTGTAGGACCTTGACTTGGAGCTTTTCTCTTTGCTTCTACTCTTGTAGAACTTGTTGAAGTTCTTCACCATTAAGCTCAATTCTTCATTGAAGACTTGTTTCTCACTTGATGATGTGGGGGCTTCACATGAGGCTTTGTAAGCACCACTTGACTTGTTGCGAAGTTCCTCCTTATCCTTGAGTGACATCTCATGAGCAACAATTCTTCCAATGACTTCCGTTGGCTTGAGATCTTTGTAATTTGGCATCCTTTGGATCAATGTGCACACGGTATCATATTTTCCGTCCAAAGCTCTTAGGATCTTCTTGATGATGAATTTGTCGGTCATCTCTTCACTTCCTAAGCCGACAATCTTATTTGTGATAAGAGCAAGCCTAGAGTACATTTCAAATGACACCTTCACCATCCTTCATTTTGAACTTGTCAAGTTGACTTTGAAGCACATCCAACTTGGATTCCTTAACGGAGTTGGTACCTTCATGCATATCAATCAAAGTATCCCAAATTTCCTTTGCATTCTCAAGACGGCTGATTTTGTTGAATTCTTCGGGGCACAATCCGTTGAAGAGGATATCACAAGCTTGAGCGTTGTATTGCAGCATCTTCAACTTTTCCGCGCTAGCTTCACGGTTCTGTTCTCTCCCATCAAAGAATTCACCTTGCAAGCCAATACACACAATAGCCCAAACGGCGGGGTTATGTCCAAGAATATGCATTTTTATCTTATGCTTCCAATTAGAAAAATTAGTGCCATCAAAGTAAGGACCTCTACGGTGATAATTTCCCTCGCTAGACGCCATACCCTCCTAGGTTGTGAAACCAAGGCTATGACCACCAAAAGCTATGGAAATCAAAGCAAATGGAGAGAAAAGCTCAGATACCACTTGTAGGATCGAAAGTATGTCTAGAGGGGGTGATTAGACTACTTGACCAAATAAAAACTTATCCTTTTCCCAATTTTAGTCTTTGGCAGATTTTAGCTATCTTAGCACAAGTCAAGCAATCTTAACACAATTTAAGCAAGCATGCAAAGAGTATATGAGCAGCGGAAAGTAAAGCATGCAACTTGCAAGATTGTAAAGGGAAGGGTTTGGAGAATTCAAACGCAATTGGAGACACAGATGTTTTTGTCGTGGTTCCGGTATGTGGTGCTATCGTACATCCACGTTGATGGAGACTTCAACCCACGAAGGGTAATGGTTGCGCGAGTCCACGGAGGGCTCCACCCACGAAGGGTCCACGAAGAAGCAACCTTGTCTATCCCACCATGGCCGTCGCCCACGAAGGACTTGCCTCACTAGCGGTAGATCTTCACGAAGTAGGCGATCTCCTTGCCCTTACAAACTCCTTGGTTCAACTCCACAATCTTGTCGGAGGCTCCCAAGTGACACCTAGCCAATCTAGGAGACACCACTCTCAAGAAGTAACAAATGGTGTGTTGATGATGAACTCCTTGCTCTTGTGCTTCAAATGATAGTCTCCCCAACACTCAACTCTCTCTCACAGGATTTGGATTTGGTGGAAAGAAGATTTGAGTGGAAAGCAACTTGGGGAAGGCTAGAGATCAAGATTCATATGGTAGGAATGGAATATCTTGGCCTCAACACATGAGTAGGTGGTTCTCTCTTAGAAAATGTAAGTTGGAAGTGTAGGTTCGTTCTGATGGCTCTCTCCACGAATGAAGAGGAGGTGGAGGGGTCTATATAGCCTCCACACAAAATCTAACTGCGTTACACAACTTGCCAAACTCGATGGGACCGAATTGATAAACTTCGGTCGACCGATTCAAAGAAATCTAGTGACCGTTAGGATTTTCTTTGGGGACCGACATGCAACTCTCGGTAGGACCGATATGATTAGGCTTAGGGCATAACGTAATCTCAGTGAGACTGATTACACAAACTCGGTGAGACCGATTTTGGTAATAAGCTAACCAGAGAGTTGGTCAGGTAAACTCGGTGGGACCGGTTCGCTCATTTCGGTGGGACCAAAATGTTACGAAAAGGAAACAGGGAGTTTACATTGCAGTCTCGGTGGGACCGATCGCTCATCTCGGTGGTACCGAAACGTTACGAAGGGAAACAGAGAGATTACAATGCCATCTCGATGAGACCGAGATCCCTATCGGTGAGACCGATTTGCCTAGGGTTTTTGGCAGTGGCTATGACATCCCGAACTTCGGTGGCCTTTCGGATAGAAAGAATTGGTGGGGCGAGTTTGACTTTTGGTTTAGGTCATATGTGGATGTGGGAAAGTAGTTGAGGGTTTTGGAGCATATCACTAAGCACTGTGAAGCAAGAACCTCATTAAGCAACACCTCATCCCTCCTTGATAGTATTGGCTTTTCCTATAGACTCAATGTGATCTTGGATCACTAAAATATAAAATGTAGAGTCTTGAGTTTTGAGCTTGAGCCAATCCTTTTATCCTTAGTATTTTGAGGGGTCCACTTTTCTCATCCATGCCATGCCATTCATTGAGCTTTTCCTGAAATATTTATCTTGGAATAATGTTAGCTCAATGAGCTATATGTTGTTAGGAATTATCAAAACCACCTAGGGATAGTTGCACTTTCAGTCCACGAAGGGGAAACCCTTCCTTTCGGATGATTCCGAAACGGAGGCCGATGCCATCCCCGAGTGGCACCCTGTCAAGCCAAGCCCTGGCGGATCGTAAGTATCCAAAGACACCGTTCATATATCCTGGTTTCATGCCTTTTGGTTCTAACATATTGAATTGCGCGTTACAGCCCGGCTCGCGATCTCCCCCAACGGTCATCGTCATCTGGGAACTCGCTAGGGCCGAATGTGATGGAGAGCGAGTCGCCTCCGCAGGTCTCTCCACCCACCGCTACGGACAACACCGAAGTGTTGTCCCGAAGAACCTCTCCAGGTCACGGGGAGGTGCGGGAGGCCCTGAAGCTGGCGACGGATGGTAATACTTCTGTTGCCGAAAAGAGGGGGAAATCGACCCCCATGGAGACCGGCGACGAGGGCCATGCTCAATTCGGCCCCCAACCGAATATTATTCCGGAGATCCATACGGCTCCGGAATCGGGCGAGCAGCCTCCTTCGAGAGAAGGGGCCGCGCCATCTCCGCTGACGTCCTCTATCAATACGGAGGCGCCGGACACTCTGGTGGAAGCGCTTCAAAGTGCTTCCATTGTGGAGGAACACCGCACCTTTATGGGTACGGTGGTTGAAAAGGTTCGGTCTGCTAAAAATGGATTGAACGAAGCCTATACCAGCCTTTTAACAAGCTTTGAGTTATGTGGCGTAATATATTTTTGGATATTTGCAAAAGGAATGCCTGTGTATAGATAGTAGCCCCTGAGACTCTGTTCGGCGTTCGTGAAGAAAGGCCAAACAGAGGATTGAATAATGCTTCGCAAGAGATAACATATATGTCTCTTTTGATGAACATGCTTTGATGCTAGCGGCAACCTCGCATACCGCCGAAGTATCCGAACTAAAGTGGAAGTTGGAGGAAAAGCAAGGTATGCGATATCGAAGCATATCTGAAATGATATCAGTTCCGATTTGTTATCTAAATGAGCTTTATGATTATGCTCATAGTTGACGCGTCTGAGGTCGAGGCCCTCAAGAGTGCGCTGGCCAAGGCCAGGAAGGAGGCGGACGAGGAGCGAGCCGCCCGCCAAAAACATGAAGCGAGGTTGGATGAAGTCCAACAAGAGCTCAAGGATGCTATAAGAAACTGTGAGCCCTTGGAGCGCAAGGTGTCGGATCGAGACTCCGAACTTGCTACGACGCTCCAAAGTGGGAAGTAGGCCCGGGTTGAAGCCCAAGGCGCCTATCGGGAGATCCCAGAGGCCAAGCACATTGCGGCAGGTAAGGCCTTTAATATGCAGAGCAAATTTGTAAGGAGAAAGTACACCTTACTGACACGCTTTTGGAGTTCTCCAGGAGCGTTTGCGGATCTACCCCGAAGTATTGCTGATGCTGCGGATTTCTTCCGAGCCGAAGAGGGAAGCTCAACAGAGAAGCTGTTCTGGTCGTAGTACCTTGCTCCAGAGCATCCTATGCCCCTCAGTGATCAGCTGAAACAGCTGACCGAGCTGCATAGGGTGGCCGAACTGGCCATGAAGGACATTATAGTCCGTCTTTGGACAGCCGAACCCATACCCAGCAGCTACTTTGGGCTTTTGAAGCGGCTAGTTGATGCCTGCCCATGCCTTGATGCTATAAAGCGGTCAGTCTGTATCGAAGGTGCCCGGATGGCCTTCGCCCGCGTGAAGGTGCAGTGGGCGAAGATGAATGCCACCAATCTTGCAACCGAGGGACCGCCCACAGGCAAGGAGCACCGTACGCCGGAGCGGTATTTCGACGACGTCCTTGAAGGATCCTGCATTGTAGAGGGCCAGTGTTCGAAGGACATCATTTTTGAATGAATGTATCTGTGCTGCCCAAACTTTGTATTTATGAAAACAAGTCGTTTGTATAATATTTTTCTTGTTTCATCTGAAATTATTTTCCCTCCGTTACATCCGTTTATTGAATCTGAGAGTTGGCCAGTCGTCGGCTTCAGCTCCTCACGTAGATAGTACGAGGGTGTTCGGAACTGCACAAAAACACACTTAACCCAACGACCTAGTCCTTGAAGGAGGTGTTAGTGCGGCGAACCAGGCAATCAGACTATGCAGCTTTATTACTCTCACTTAGCCATAGGAGTTTGACAATAAGATTGTAGGCGCAGCCCCTGGTATTGTTCGATGGTCCAAACATGGGTGTTGTAGAAGCCCGTCCCGGTGAAGACCGGTCCGTCACATAACGCGGAAAAAATCGCAAGAGATTTTTAATTAGTCGCCGAATAGCTGACCAGCTCTCGCCGCATCATGACAGTTAGTTTTCGGCTTTCTCTACTGAGGTGTTTATGCGGATGAGCCAGATACACAATCATAGTAGTTCTCCCTTTACTACCTTAGCCGAACAAGCGGAACATAAGGTAGTAACCACAGGAGCCGGACAACCCAACTATTGACCAAAGACATGATTCAGAGCCGATGCATATAATGCTATATTTGGGATGCCGAATTGTACTATAAAAAGTGTTCGGACTTATTGTATTTTGAAGAAGTATACGCGGCTGAATGGAACCCCTGGCGATTTAAGTCGTGCCGAGGTGTACATGACAATTGGATTAGAGAAACGGAATACAGATTAAGAAATAAGCCAGTACCAAATAGGTAGGGCCAAAAACCGTTTCCATTATAGTCTGATTGATACGTCAAAACGTATTTGTAGAGATAATGCTATAAGAATTGAGGCTATTTTACATGCCAGGCATAAGGGAAAGCTGTGTACAGGTACTAAAAAGGGGAAGAGGTGATCTTTGAAGATCCTTTAGATACTCTGCCATAAATCTACGCTGCTTTTCGCCTTGGTGTGTGATCCTTTGAGGGGATCATTGAGCAGGTTTCCGTAAGGGGCCAGGAAAAGGGCCCTTGGCACCATAAAAAGGTGATGTGGGTTGTAGGGAACCTGGAAAAATAAAGATAAGAAAAGTTAGATATGAGGGTCCAGGTACAGTCGAGCCGTATTGTGGATTTTATCCTTGGTATGCCTCCATTGTCGCCCATGGTACCTTTAGTGCGTAGTTATGTGCGGGCGGTACATATGCCGCAGTTCGGTTGGGGCTAAGACAGAGGCCGAATTGCTAATCGAGCTCCTGACAAGCTGGATTGTAATTCTGCGGGGTAGTCCAGACTCGTTTGACAGGGTCCGGGGGCTTGACTGTCGATGTGGAGTTTGGCTTGATAAGGCCGACCTGTACTTTCGCTGCGAGGGCCGCGGTGTGTTCCTCAGTACGGAGGGAGCGATCCATGTTTCCATGGACTGTTATAATGCTACCTCTTGAGCATGCGTTGGTTTTCCCTTGAAGAGGAAAGGGTCATGCAACAAAGTAGCGTAAGTATTTCCCTCAGTTTTTGAGCATGCGTTTTATGATTGATTTAAGAAGAGAATGGGGGTGTCATCTCAGTCTGTCTATGATTTTGAGCTTGCCAACTTAATTCAAAAGTGTCAGGGTCTGGGAGAACTTTCAATACCTTTTACGAAAGAAAGAAATTGACAATGTGATCAAAATCATTCCGGCTGATCGTGCACCAGGGCCTGACGGTTTCAATGGACTCTTCGTTAAAGTATGTTGGGATATAATTAAAGAGGATTTTTACACTCTATGTGAGGACTTCTGGAAGGGGACAATCAATTTGGAATGTTTGAACACGTCTTTAATCACATTTATTCTGAAAAAGCTGACACCTGAGTTGGTCAATGATTATAGACCAATATCTTTGCTAAACTGTGTGCTCAAAGTTATAACAAAGATTCTTTCTGAAAGGCTTCAACATTGGATTCTAAAGGCAGTTCATCGAAACCAGTATGGATTCATTAAAAACTAGGACAATTAAAGATTGTCTCGGTTGGGCCTTCGAGTATTTACATCAATGCAAACAATCAGGCAAGGAAATTGTAATTCTAAAACTAGATTTTGAGAAGGCCTTCGACACGATGGAACATTCTTTCATTTTGAAAATGCTTGAGTACAAGGGCTTTGATGACAGGTGGTGTATGTGGATTAAGATGTTGCTGCAGTCAGGATCTTCATCAATTCTACTAAACGGTATACCTGGCATAGAATTCCAGTGTAAGCGAGGTGTGAGACAGGGTGACCCAGTTTCCCCCTTGCTATTTGTGCTTGCGGCAGATTTACTGCAGTCTTTAGTCAATAAAGCCTGGCTGGATGGTTTGATCTCACTTCCAATTAACCAACCTGCTTCTGAAGACTACCCAGTGATTCAATATGCCGACGATACTTTAATCATACTTCCAGCAAATCAACAAGAGCTGCAGACAATCAAGGAGATTCTTGACTCTTATACCCGGGCAACTGGTTTGAAAATTAATTACGCCAAGTCTCAACTAATGCCTATCAATGTAAATGCTCAAAAAACTCTGGATCTGGCCAATGCTCTTGGGTGTCAAGTTGGGGAGATGCCGTTTACCTATCTAGGTTTGCCTCTTGGTACAACAAGACCCACTGTCAGAGAGTTAATGCCTTTGGTCGACAGAATTGAGAGAAGGTTGACAGGAATGACAATCTAGTTATCCTACGGAGAACGAGTTCAGCTGATTAACTCCGCGCTATCATCACTGCTATCTTTTGCTATGTGTGTTCTAAAACTTCCACTCAAACTGATTGATATCTTTGATAGAGCAAGAAGATACTATTTATGGAGGAAAGAAGTGGACAGAGATGCTAAAACCCACTCCTTGGCTGCTTGGGAGATGGTTTGTCGCCCAAAGAAAAAAGGGGGTCTTGTAATCTTAAACCTACAAATCCAAAACAATGCTCTACTGCTCAAGTACCTGCATAAATTTATACACAAACAGGATGTCCCCTGGGTAATGCTAGTTTGGAATGCACATTATGATGATACACCTCCCCATGCAAAACCACCTTGTGGTTCTTTTTGGTGGCGTGATGTATTCTCTCTAATGGATATTTACCGTGGGATCACCTCCTGTATACCTGCCGCAGGGGACACAGTTTTGCTTTGGAAGGATATTTGGATCAACGAAAGACCTCTGATGGAATCCCATGAGCATCTTTTTTAGTTTACTAATAACGAAGACATCTCATTGGCACAGTACTACAACAACAATGATCACGTGGACAACTTCATGCTCCCTTTGTCAATGGAAGCCAGAACAGAACTGGATAATTTACAAGAGATCATGGAAGTAATCATCTTGGAGGCTATGGGAACCGATGAATGGATCCTTTGCTGGGGTGACACTGATTTTAAACCGAAGAAGTTCTACAATTTCATGTTCAGAAATATATTGACTCCCCAATGCATCACATCGATCTGGAAAACAAAATTTATCATGAGACACAAAGTGTTTGCATGGTTGATGTTGAATGACAGGGTCAACACAAAGGATTTATTGCTGAGATGGCACTTTAATATTGGAGAAAATCACAATTGCCCAATGTGCCATATGGAGGTTCTAGAAACAAATGCACATCTATTTTATGAGTGTCCTTTTGCTGCAAAGTGTTGGGAGGTTGTGGGCATAGATTGGGATAATCTTCCAGACATACAACTCAAGTACGCGAGAGCTAGGGCAAGATGGCAGGGGCATTTGTTCAAAGAGATAACCATATTGACCTCCTGGAATATTTGGAAGCAACACAACAGATAAATTTTTGATGGTGAGGAGGCCACGCATGGTGAGTGGCTGAGGAAACTCAAGGAAGATTTTGTGATCTTGGGTTACAGGATCAACCCTCAAAACTTAACCTTTTTAGAAGGCTTTAGCAACTCTTTATCTTTGTAATCTCTTGTTTTATATAGGCTAGTCTAGCACCTTCTGTGTTCATTTTAAAGCCATGTAAAACAGCCCCTTCTCTTTAATGTTAACCATTGGTTAACATTTTGAATAAATAAAGGAAAAAACAACAGTAGGAGGCTCTCCTACTGTTTTCACTGGTAGAAAAAAATCCCTCGTACCTGCACAAAAAAATAAGAACCTTGCAACCAACGCGATAAAGGGGTTGTCAATCCCTTCACGACCACTTGAAAAGTGAGATCTGATAGAGATAATAAGATAAATATTTTTGGTATTTTTATGATATAGATTGGAAAGTAAAGATTGCAAAATAAAATAGATCGGAAACTTATATGATGGAAAATAGACCCCGGGGCCATAGGTTTCACTAGTGGCTTCTCTCAAGATAACATAAGTATTACGGTGGGTTAAAAAATTACTGTCGAGCAAGTGATAGTAAAGTGCATAGTTATGAGAATATCTAGGCATGATCATGTATATAGGCATCATGTCCGCGACAAGTAGATCGAAACAATTCTGCATCTACTACTATTACTTCACACATCGACCGCTATCCAGCATGCATCTAGAGTATTGAGTTCATAAGAACAGAGTAACGCATTAGGCAAGATGACATGATGTAGAGGGATCAACTCAAGCAATATGATATAAACCCCATCCTTTTATCCTCGATGGCAAAAATACAATACGTGCCTTGTTGCCCCTTCTGTCGCTGGGAAAGGACACCGCAAGATTGAACCCAAAGCTAAGCACTTCTCCCATTGCAAGAAAGATCAATCTAGTAGGCCAAACCAAACTGATAATTCGAAGAGACTTGCAAAGATAACAAATCATACATAAAAGTATTCAGAGGAGATTCAAATATTGTTCATAGATAATCTTGATCATAAACCCACAATTCATCGGATCTCGACAAACACACCGCAAAAAGAATTACATCGAATAGATCTCCAAGAATATCGAGGAGAACTTTGTATTGAGATCCAAAGAGAGAGAAGAAGTGTGACACCCCAAAAATTTAACCATGTTTTGTTTATTAAAATTTTGCCAGGAAACTTAAACTTTTATTTTTTGGATTTCCTTTTGATTTCAGAACCATTCTTTTCTTTATTATTAGGGAGTTTTTACCCCAAGTGAAGACTTTTCAATCATTATTGGACTTATTTACCCTCTCAAATAAAACATTTTTTTATCAGTGGGATTATTTATTTAATTATTTTTCCCTGAGCTTTATTTCTCTAAAAGGGTTTTCCATAAGTTTTAGGGTCCCATTTGAACTGCAACCCTTTGGTAAATTCATTTAAAAATCCCACCAAAATTTGGGGATGTCGTGTGATGTTTTTAAATCACTTTTATGCAAAAATATATTTCATTCTTTGGATATTTTGAGCTCTACATCAAATGTTCAAATCTGGTCCAGTGGGCAATTTTGCACTAAAATCTATTTAAATATTGCTTTAAAACTTCCACCAAAATTATGGGATGTCAGTAGGAGTATATTATTCAACTTTTTGCAAAAACCCAGTGTTGTCCTTTGAAAAATTTGAGTGAATCATCCTCATTTGCATTCTGGTTCAACTTGGTGATTTGTACTGCAACCATAATTTTGCTTGCTCTTTTTCCCTTGATTCTTTCTCCTGATTGTAGACCACCCTACCAAACCCTTAAGTCCAGGGGAGTGGACCCATTGGAGGATTTTTAGTGCAAGAAATGATGCCCTCAACTTTCTGTCCAGAATTGGTTTTCTTAAAATCTTGCTAACAAGATCCTAGTTTTGCCAAACTAACTTTACCACCTTCTTATTCCTCCAAAGAGACTATGATCCGGGGATTTTGGCCACCCCAAGAGTTGCCTAGAAGCCATTGGCATTCTGTCAAACACCTTGAGTGCATGGACAGTTTTGACATGAGTTTTGTCTTTGCACTGTGACCTTGCATCTCCGGGACGGACTAGCATGTCCACTAAGCCCCTAGGTTACCCTAACCTGCACTGTTGAACTGACCTCACCCAAGACCTCTGGCACGCCCTGGCATTGCATCAAGCACTGGTGTGTGTGTATTTGGCCGCGCCAGAAGTGCATTTTGCACGTGCGTGCGCCCGTGCCGCCGCGTCGTGCCCCTGGCCCTTGCTCGTCTGCAGAGCCACGCCCACCCTCATCCACACACCGGAGCCCTCCAAGACAGCCCCTGGAGCCCTACAGCGCCGCCGTTAGGTCGGCCGTGGCGGCTAGCGGCCGGCCACGGCCGCCTCTGCCACGGACGGCGCCGCCCGAACCACTAGCACTCGCCAGCTCGCCCCTGAGCAGTTCTAGCTTATCCCCTCGCCCTGCCAGACCCCGCCAACCGTCGCCACGCGCCCCCTAGCTACAGAACGGCGGTCGCCGATGATCTTATCCCCGGCCGCCGCGGAACCGCCATTGCTCGCCTATTTAAGGGCCCCCGAGCTCGTCCAGACCCTCAAGCAACCCCATACCACCCCTCTAGAGCTCCCCCCCCTCCGTAGCCAGCAATCGGCGAATGACGACCGTCTTCCTCGTCCCCGACAGGTCCGGCCGTCGCCACACTCCGGTGAAATCCGGCCAAGACCGAGGCCCCCAAACCCCTCCCGTGCTTCCATCCTTCTCCCCTCAACCAAGCGGAGCCGCCCACCCTCTCAGTGTCGATCGGGAAGCACCATAGCCCAAACCCCCCAAACCTCCCGAAGCTGTCGGCCGCCACGAAGCTCACCGCCGGCGACTCCCTTCGCCCCCACCACCCAAGCGACCACCGGGAGGACCGCCCCAGGCTGGCGGATCCATCCCTGCCCTCGGGAGCCCGCGAGGAGCAGCCCATCGCCGGCGACGATCGCCGGAGCCCCGCCTCCGCGTGGCCAGAGGAGGAAGGAGGCGGGGGATGACTGGTCAAACCTGACCAGTGGGCCCCCTGGACCCATTGTCAGTGACCCACGCCGGTCCACGTGGTTTAAGTGGAGACGCAAAAGCAAAGTACGTCTTCGACGTGTACTCTTTCCGAAACGTTTTTCTTTTTTTCAGTTTTATTTTAAAAACAGAAAGTTGACTCAACTTTGACTGGCTATATCTTTTAAAATAAAACTCCAAATGAGTTGATTCTTTTTCCTACCTCTTCAAATATTGTCTAGTTTATTTTCAGATTTATTTGAAAAAATTTCAGACAACTTTTTTGCACTGTTTTGAAACTATGTGTTAATTTGAATAATTTCAAAAATAGGTTTTTGTAGAAGAAGTTGTTGGAAATATGCCCTAGAGGCAATAATAAAAGTATTATTATTATATTTCCTTATTCATGATAATTGTCTTTTATTCATGCTATAATTGTATTATCCGGAAATCGTAATACACGTGTGAATACATAGACCACAATATGTCCCTAGTGAGCCTCTAGTTGACTAGCTCGTTGATCAACAGATGGTCATGGTTTCCTCGACTATGGACATTGGATGTCATTGATAACGGGATCACATCATTAGGAGAATGATGTGATGGACAAGACCCAATCCTAAGCATAGCACAAGATCGTGTAGTTCGTTTTACTAGAGCTTTTCCAATGTCAAGTATCTCTTCCTTAGACCATGAGATCATGTAACTCTCGGATGCCGTAGGAGTGCTTTGGGTGTACCAAACGTCACAACGTAACTGGGTGACTATAAAGGTGCATTACAGGTATCTCCGAAAGTGTCTGTTGGGTTGACACAGATCGAGACTCGAATTGCCACTCCGTAAGACGGAGAGGAATCACTGGGCCCACTCGGTAGTGCATCATCATAATGAGATCAAAGTGACCAAGAGACTGGACACGCGATCATGCAATACGTTACAAGAAAAGTGACTTGCCGTAACTTGAGATTGAACGAGGTATTGGGATCTTGACGATCGAATCTCGGGCAAGTAAAATACCGATTGACAAAGGGAATTGTATACGGGGTTGTTTGAATCCTCGACATCGTGGTTCAACCGATGAGATCATCGAGGACTATGTGGGAGCCAACATGGGTATCTAGATCCCGCTGTTGGTTATTGCCCGAGAGCCATCTTGGTCATGTCTGCATGTCTCCCGAACCCGTAGGGTCTACACACTTAAGGTTCGGTGACGCTAGGGTTGTATGAATATGAGTATGCAGCAAACCGAATGTTGTTCGCAGTCCCGGATGAGATCCCGGACATCGCGAGGAGTTCCGAAATGGTCCGGAGGTAAAGATTTATATATGGGAAGTCTTGTTTTGGTCACCGGAAAGTTTGGGCATTATCGGTATTGTACCGGAGTGCCGAAAGGGCTCCGGGGTCCACCAGCCAGGGGGGCCACATGGGCTTTAGGGGTGCGCCTTGGCCTATATGGGCCAAGGGCACCAGCCCCAAGAGGCCCATGCGCCAAAGGGACAAGAGGAGGGAGAGTCCTAAAGGGGGAAGGCACCTCAGGGTGCCTTGGGAGGATGGACTCCTCCCCCTTGGCCGCACCCTTCCTTGGAGGAAGGGAAAGGCTGCGCCTCCCCTCTCTCTTGCACCTATATAAAGGGAGGGAGGGAGGGGCAGCCGCACCAAGCTCTGGCGCCTCCCTCCTCCCTCGCAACACCTCCTCCTCCTCCGTGGTTGCTTAGCGAAGCCCTGGGAGTTCTGCTGCATCCACCACCACGCCTGGCGTCGTGCTCTTGGATCATCATCAACCTCTCCTTCCCCTTGCTGGATCAAGAAGGAGGAGACGTCATCCGCTCCGTCGTGTGTTGAACGCGGAGGTGTTGTCCGTTCGGCACTAGGTCATCGGTGATCTGAATCACGGAGAGTACGACTCCATCATCCCCGTTCCATTGAACGCTTCCGCATGCGATCTACAAGTGGTATGTAGATGCAATCACTCTCCCATGACTCATTGCTAGATGAACTCATAGATGGATCTTGGTGAAACCGTAGGAAATTTTTTAATTTTCTGCAACGTTCCCCAACAAAGGGTGGCATCATGAGCTAGGTCTATGCGTAGTTCTCTATTGCACGAGTAGAACACAATTTGTTGTGGGCGTAGATGTTGTCAACTTTCTTGCCGCTACTAGTCTTATTTTGCTTCAGCGGTATTGTGGGATGAAGCGGCCGGACCGACCTTACACGTACGCTTACGTGAGACTGGTTCCACCGACCGACATGCACTAGTTGCATAAGGTGGCTAGCGGGTGTCTGTCTCCCCCACTTTAGTTGGAGCGGATTCGATGAAAAGGGTCCTTATGAAGGGTAAATAGAAGTTGACAAATCACGTTGTGGCTTTCACGTAGGTAAGAAAACGTTCTTGCTAGAACCCTATTGCAGCCACGTAAAACTTGCAACAACAATTAGAGGACGTCTAACTTGTTTTTGCAGCAAGTGTTTTGTGATATGATATGGCCAAAGTTGTGATGAATGATGAATGATATATGTGATGTATGAGATCATGTTCTTGTAATAGGAATCACGACTTGCATGTCGATGAGTATGACAACCGCAGGAGCCATAGGAGTTGTCTTTATTTTTTGTATGACCTGCGTGTCATTGAAGAACGCCATGTAAATTACTTTACTTTATTGCTAAACGCGTTAGCCATAGAAGTAGAAGTAGTCGTTGGCGTGACAACTTCATGAAGACACGATGATGGAGATCATGATGATGGAGATCATGGTGTCATGCCGGTGACAGGATGATCATGGAGCCCCGAAGATGGAGATCAAAGGAGCTATATGATATTGGCCATATCATGTCATTACTATATATAATTGCATGTGATGTTTATTATGTTTATGCATCTTGTTTACTTAGAACGACGGTAGTAAATAAGATGATCCCTCATAACAATTTCAAGAAAGTGTTCTCCTAACTGTGCACCGTTGCTAAAGTTCGTCGTTTGAGCACCACGTGATGATCGGGTGTGATAGATCCTTACGTTCACATACAACGGGTGTAAGACAGTTTTACACATGCAATACACTTAGGTTAACTTGATGAGCCTAGCATGTACAGACATGGCCTTGGAACACAAGAGACCGAAAGGTCGAACATGAGTCGTATGGAAGATACTGTTGGAAATATGCCCTAGAGGCAATAATAAATTAGTTATTATTATATTTCCTTGTTCATGATAATCGTTTATTATCCATGCTATAATTGTATTGATAGGAAACTCAGATACATGTGTGGGTACATAGACAACACCATGTCCCTAGTAAGCCTCTAGTTGACTAGCTCGTTAATCAATAGATGGTTACGGTTTCCGACCATGGACATTGGATGTCATTGATAACGGGATCACATCATTAGGAGAATGATGTGATGGACAAGACCCAATCCTAAGCCTAGCACAGATCGTGTAGTTAGGTATGCTAAAGCTTTTCTAAATGTCAAGTATCATTTCCTTAGACCATGAGATTGTGCAACTCCGAATACCGTAAGAATGCTTTGGGTGTACCAAAGCGTCCTGGCAATCGGGTGGCTATAAAGGTGCATTACAGGTATCTCCGAAAGTGTCTATTGGGTTGGCACGAATCGAGACTGGGATTTGTCACTCCGTGTGACGGAGAGGTATCTCTGGGCCCACTCGGTAGGACATCATCATAATGTGCACAATGTGATCAAGGAGTTGATCACGGGATGATGTGTTACGTAACGAGTAAAGAGACTTGACTGTAACGAGATTGAACAAGGTATCGGGATACCGACGATCGAATCTCGGGCAAGTACAATACCGCTAGACAGAGGGAATTGTATACGGGATTGATTGAGTCCTTGACATCGTGGTTCATCCGATGAGATCATCGTGGAACATGTGGGAGCCAACATGGGTATCCAGATCCGTTGTTGGTTATTGACCGAGAACGCCTCGGTCATGTCTGTGCATGGTTCCCGAACCCGTAGGGTCTACACATAAGGTTCGATGGCGCTAGGGTTATAAAGGAAGTTTGTATGTGGTTACCGAATGTTGTTCGAGTCCCGGATGAGATCCCGGACGTCACGAGGAGTTCCGGAATGGTCCGTGGTAAAGAATTATATATGGAAGTCCTGTTTTGGTCACCGGAAAAGTTTCGGGTTTTATCGGTAATGTCTGGGACCACCGGGAGGTCCCGGGGTCCAGCAAGTGGGGCCACCATCCTCGGAGGGCTGCATGGGCCAAGTGTGGGAGGGACCAGCCCAGTGGGCTGGTGCGCCCCAAGAGGCCCATGCACCAAGAGATAAGATAAAGGGAGAGTCCTAAAGGGGAAGGCACCTCCTAGGTGCCTTAGGAGGATGGACTCCTCCCTGGCCGCACTCCTTCCTTGGAGGAAGGGCCAAGGCTGCACCTCCCCTCTCCCTTGCCCCTATATATAGTGGAGGGGAGGGAGGGCAGCCGCACCTGAGTCCCTGGCACCTCCCTCCCTCCCGTGACACCTCCTCCTCCTCTCCCGCAGGTGCTTGGCGAAGCCCTGCAGGATTGCCACGCTCCTCCACCACCACCACGCCGTTGTGCTGCTGCTGGATGGAGTCTTCCTCAATCTCTTCCTCTCTCCTTGCTGGATCAAGGCATGGGAGACGTCACCGGACTGTACGTGTGTTGAACGCGGAGGTGCCGTCCGTTCGGCACTAGGATCATCGGTGATTTGAATCACGGCAGTACGACTCCATCAACCCCGTTCACTTGAACGCTTCGCTTAGCGATCTACAAGGGTATGTAGATGCACTCTCCTTCCCTCGTTGCTAGTCTCTCCATGGATAGATCTTGGTGACACGTGGGAAAATTTTGAATTTCTGCTACGTTCCCCAACACAGGGCATCATGAGCTAGGTCTATGCGTAGTTTCTATGCACGAGTAGAACACAAGTTGTTGTGGGTGTTGATTTTGTTCAATATGCTTGCCGTTACTAGTCCAATCTTGTTTTGACGGTATTGTGGGATGAAGCGGCCGGACCGACCTTACACGCATTTCCACGTGAGACAGGTTCCACCGGTGACATGCACTTGGTGCATAAGGTGGCTAGCGGGTGCCGCCTCTCCCACTTTAGTCGGATCGGATGTGATGAAAAGGGTCCTTATGAAGGGTAAATAGCAATTGACATATCACGTTGTGGTTTTATGAGGTAAGAAACGTTCTTGCTAGAAACCCATAGCAGCCATGTAAAACATGCAAACAACAATTAGAGGATGTCTAACTTGTTTTTGCAGGGTATGCTATGTGATGTGATATGGCGAAGAAGAATGTGATGAATGATATGTGATGTATGAGATTGATCATGTTCTTGTAATAGGAATCACGACTTGCATGTTGATGAGTATGACAACCGCAGGATCCATAGGAGTTGTCTTTATTTATTGTATGACCTGCGTGTCATTAAACAACGCCATGTAATTACTTTACTTTATTGCTAACCGTAGCCATAGTAGTAGAAGTAATAGTTGGCGAGACAACTTCATGGAGACACGATGATGGAGATCATGATGATGGAGATCATGGTGTCATGCCGGTGACGATGATGATCATGGAGCCCGAAGATGGAGATCAAAAGGAGCAAAATGATATTGGCCATATCATGTCATTGTTTGATTGCATTTGATGTTTATCATGTTTATGCATCTTATTTTCTAAGAACAACTGTAGTAAATAAGATGATACCTCATTAAAATTTCAAGAAAGTGTTCCCCCTAACTGTGCACCGTTGCGAAAGTTCGTCGTTTCGAAGCACCACGTGATGATCGGGTGTGATAGATTCTTACGTTCACATACAACGGGTGTAAGCCAGATTTACACACGCGGAACACTTAGGTTAACTTGACGAGCCTAGCATGTACGGACATGGCCTCGAACACAAGAGACCGAAAAGGTCGAGCATGAGTCGTATAGTAGATACGATCAACATGAAGATGTTCACCGATGATGACTAGTCCGTCTCACGTGATGATCGGACAGGGCCTAGTTGACTCGGATCATGTAATCACTTAGATGACTGGAGGGATGTCTATCTGAGTGGGAGTTCATTAGATGAACTTAATTATCCTGAACATAGTCAAAAGCCCTTTGCAAATTATGTCATAGCTCGCGCTTTAGTTCTACTGTTTAGATACGTTCCTAGAGAAAATATAGTTGAAAGTTGATGACAGTAGCAATTATGCGGTCAAGAGAAAGCTTATGTCCTTAATGCACCGCTCGGTGTCTTTGGACCTCGAACGTGGTCTGTGGATGTTGCGAACATCGACACACACGCTTTGATGACTACGTGATAGTTCGCAATGTTAAACGGCTTAGAATTGAGGCACCAAAGACGCTTTTTTTGAAACGTCATGAACATATGAGATGTTCTGAGGGCTGAAATTGGGATTTGAGGCTCGTGCCCACGCCAAGAGGTATGAGACCTCCACGCAGTTTTCTAGCCTACAAACTAAGGGAGAAGATCTCAATCGTTGAGCTTGTACTCAGATTGTCTGGGTACAACAATCACTTGAATCGAGTGGGAGTTAATCCTCCAGATGAGATAGTGATGTTTCTCCAAAGACATTGCCACCAAGCTACTAGAGCTTCGTGATGAACTATAACATATCGTGGATAGATATGATGATCCTTGAAGTGTTCGCGATGTTTGACACCGCAAAAGTAGAAGTCAAGTAGGAGCATCAATTGTTGATGGTTGGTAAAACCACTAGTTTCAAGAAGGGCAAGGGCAACAAGGGATACTTCATGAAACCGCAAAACAGTTGCTGCTCTAGTGAAGACTACCCAAGGTTGAACCCAAACCCGAGACTAAGTGCTTCTGTAATGAGAGGAACGGACACTGAAGCGGAACCACCCTAGATACTTGGTAGATGAGAAGGCTGGGAAGGTCGATAGAAGTATATTGGATATACATTATGTTAATGTGTACTTTACTAGTACTCCTAGTAGCACCAGGGTATTAGATACCGGTTCGGTTGCTAAGTGTTAGTAACTCGAAATAAAAGCTACGGAATAAACGGAGACTAGCTAAAGGTGAGCCTGACGATATGTGTTGGAAGTGTTTCCAAGGTTGATGTGATCAAGCATCGCATGCGCTCCCTCTACCATCAAGATTGGAGTTAAACCTAAAATTGTAATTTGGTGTTTATGCTGAGCATAGACATGATTGGATTATGTCTATCATAATACGGTTATTCATTTAAGGAGAATAATGGTTACTCTATTTATTTGAATAAATACCTTCAATGGTCTTGCACCTAAAAGAATGGTTTATTGAATCTCGATCGTAGTGATACACATTTTCATGCCAAAAGATATAAGATAGTAATGATAGTACCACTTACTTGTGGCACGCCATGTAAGTCATATTGGTGTAAAACGCATGAAGAAGCTCCATGTTGATGGATCTTTGGACTCACTCGTTTGAAAAGTTTGAGACATGCGAACCATGTCTATTGGTGTATACGCATGAAGAAACTCCATGCAGATGGATCGCTTGGACTCACTTGATTTTGAATCACTTGAGATATGCAAATAATACCACATGGGCAAGAAGACTAAAAAGCCTCGGTTTCAGTAAGATGGAACAAGATAGCAACTTGTTGGAAGTAACACATTTTGATGTGTGCAGTCCAATGAGTACTGAGGCATGCAAAGTGAATATCGTTATGTTCTTACTTCACGGATGATTTAAGTAGATACCTTGAGTGTATTTAGTTGATAAAACACAAGTCTGAATTATTGAATGGTTCAAGTAATTTCAGAGTGAAGTTAAAGATCATCGTGACAAGAGGATAAAATGTCTATGATATGATCATAGAGATGAGTATCTGAGTTACGAGCTTTGCACGCTTATTTAGACATTGTGGAAATTGTTTCACAATTAATACCGCTGGAACACCATAGTGTGATGGTGTGTAGAACATCATAGTTGCACCCTATTAGATATGGTGCGTACCATGATGTCTCTTATCGAATTACCACTATCGTTCATGGGTTAGGCATTAGAGACAACCGCACTCACTTTAATAGGGCACCACGTAATTCCGTCGGCAATCGTTGAACTATGGTTTGGAGAAACCTAAGTTGTCGTTTCTTAAAAGTTTGGGGCTGCGACGCTTATGTGAAAAAGTTTCATCGTGATAAGCTCGAACCCAAAAGCGGATAAATGCATCTTCATAGGACACCCAAAACAGTTGGGTATACCTCCTATCTCAAGATCCGGAAGCAAAAGTAATTGTTTCTAGAAACGGGTCCTTTCTCGAGGAAAAGTTTCTCTCGAAAGAATTGATTGGGAGGATGGTGGAGACTTGATGAGGTTATTGAACCATCACTTCAACTAGTGTGCAGCAGGGCACAGGAAGTTGTTCCGGTGGCGCCTACACCAATTGAAGAAGAAGCTTATGATGGTGATCATGAAGTTTCGGATCAAGTCACTACCGTGCACTCGTAGGGTGACAAGGATGCGTACTACTACAGAGTGGTACAGTAATCATGTCTTAAAGGTCATGTTGCTAGACAACAATGAACCTACGAGCTATCGAGAAGCAATGGTGGGCCCATATTCCAACAAATGGTTAGAAGCCATGAAATCCGAGATAGGATCCATGTATCAGAACAAAGCATGGACTTTGGTGGACTTGCCCGTTGATCGGCAAGCCATTGAGATAAATGGATCTTTAAGAAGAAGACGGACGTGGACGGTAATGTCACCGTCTATGAAGCTCGACTTGTGGCAAAGAGTTTTTCACAAGTTCAAGGAATTGACTACGATGAGATTTTCTCATCCGTTGCGATGCTTAAGTCCGTCGGAATCATGTTAGCATTAGCTGCATTTATGAAATCTGGCAGATGGATGTCAAAACGAGTTTCCTTACCAGTTTTGTAAGGAAAGGTTGTATGTGATACAATCAGAAAGTTTTTGTCGTTCATATGGATGATAAAAGGTATGCTGGCTCAAACGATCCTTCTAAGGACTGGAGTAAGAATCTCGTAGTTGGAATATACGCTTTGATGAAATGATCAAAGATTTTGGGTTTATACAAAGTTTGTAAGAAACTTGTATTTCCAAAGAAGTGAGTGGGAGCACTATAGAATTTCGATGAGTATATGTCGTTGACATATTGATGATCGTAAATGATGTAGAATTTTTGTAAAGCATATAGGGTTATTTGAAAAGTGTTTTTCAAGTGAAAACCTGGATTAAGCTACTTGAACATTGAGCATCAAGATCTATGAGGATAGATCAAAACCGCTTAATGGTACTTTCAAATGAGCATATACCTTGACATGATCTTGAAGGTGTTCAAGATGGATCGATCAAAGAAGGAGTTCTTGCACGAGATGTAAGGTATGAAGTTAAGACTTAAAGCTCGACCACGGCAGAAAAGAGAGAAAGGACGAAGGTCGTCCCCTATGCTTCCGTATATAGGCTCTATAGTATGCTATCTTGTGTACCGCATCGAAGTGTGCCTTGCCATGAGTCGATCAAGGGGTACAAGAATGATCCGAGGAATGGATCATTGGACAGCCGGTCAAAATTGTCCTTGGAGTAAATAAGGACATGTTTCTCGATTATGGAGGTGATAAAGAGTTCGGCGTAAAGGGTTACATCGATGCAAGCTTTAACACCTATCCGAATGACTCAATAGCAAACCGGATACGTATAGTGGAGCAACCATTTGGAATAGTTTCAAATGGAGGCGTGGAAGCAACATTTATAATATGACCTAGAAATTTGCAAAGCACACACGGATCTGAAAGGTTCAGATCCGCTGACTAAAACCTCTCTCACAAGCAAAACATGATCAAACCCCGTAACTCATTGAGTCTTAATCACATGATGATGTGAACTAGTTTAATGACACCGTAAACTCTTTGGATGTTGGTCACATGGCGATGTGACCTGTGAGTGTTAATCGCGATGTGAACTAGATTATTGACTCTAGTGCAAGTGGGAGACTGTTGGAAATATGCCCTAGAGGCAATAATAAATTAGTTATTATTATATTTCCTTGTTCATGATAATCGTTTATTATCCATGCTATAATTTTATTGATAGGAAACTCAGATACATGTGTGGGTACATAGACAACACCATGTCCCTAGTAAGCCTCTAGTTGACTAGCTCGTTAATCAATAGATGGTTACGGTTTCCTGACCATGGACATTGGATGTCATTGATAACTGGATCACATCATTAGGAGAATGATGTGATGGACAAGACCCAATCCTAAGCCTAGCACAGATCGTGTAGTTCGTATGCTAAAGCTTTTCTAAATGTCAAGTATCATTTCCTTAGACCATGAGATTGTGCAACTCCGGATACCGTAGGAATGCTTTGGGTGTACCAAACGTCACAACGTAACTGGGTGGCTATAAAGGTGCATTACAGGTATCTCCGAAAGTGTCTGTTGGTTTGGCACGAATCGAGACTGCGATTTGTCACTCCGTGTGGCGGAGAGGTATCTCTGGGCCCACTCGATAGGACATCATCATAATGTGCACAATGTGATCAAGGAGTTGATCACGGGATGATGTGTTACGGAACGAGTAAAGAGACTTGCCATAACGAGATTGAACAAGGTATCGGATACCGATGATCGAATCTCGGGCAAGTACAATACCGCTAGACAAAGGGAATTGTATACGGGATTGATTGAGTCCTTGACATCGTGGTTCATCCGATGAGATCATCGTGGAACATGTGGGAGCCAACATGGGTATCCAGATCCCGCTGTTGGTTATTGACCTGAGAACGCCTCGGTCATGTCTCAAGATGGTTCCCGAACCCGTAGGGTCTACACACTTAAGGTTCGATGACGCTAGGGTTATAAAGGAAGTTTGTATGTGGTTACCGAATGTTGTTGGGAGTCCCGGATGAGATCCCGGACGTCACAAGGAGTTCCGGAATGGTCCGGAGGTAAAGAATTATATATGGGAAGTCCTGTTTTGGTCACCGGAAAAGTTTCGGGTTTTATCGGTAATGTCTGGGACCACCGGAGGGTCCCGGGTCCAGCAAGTGGGGCCACCATCCTCGGAGGGCTGCATGGGCCAAGTGTGGGAGGGACCAGCCCGGGTGGGCTGGTGCGCCCCCAAGAGGCCCATGCACCAAGAGATAAGATAAAGGAGAGTCCTAAAGGGGAAGGCACCTCCTAGGTGCCTTAGGGAGGATGGACTCCTCCTGGCCGCACTCCTTCCTTGGAGGAAGGGCCAAGGCTGCGCCTCCCCTCTCCCTTGCCCCTATATATAGTGGAGGGAGGGAGGGCAGCCGCACCTGAGTCCCCTGGCACCTCCCTCCCTCCCGTGACACCTCCTCCTCTCTCCCGCAGTGCTTGGCGAAAGCCTGCAGGATTGCCACGCTCCTCCACCACCACCACGCCCGTTGTCTTTGCTGCTGGATGGAGTCTTCCTCTACCTCTCCCTCTCTCCTTGCTGGATCAAGGCATGGGAGACGCCACCGGCTGTACGTGTGTTGAACGCGGAGGTGCCGTCCGTTCGCACTAGGATCATCGGTGATTTGAATCACGCACGGCAATGCGACTCCATCAACCCCGTTCACTTGAACGCTTCCGCTGAGCGATCTACAAGGGTATGTAGATGCACTCTCCTTCCCCTCGTTGCTAGTCTCTCCATGGATAGATCTTGGTGACACGTAGGAAAATTTTGAATTTCTGCTACGTTCCCCAACAGATACGATCAACATGGAGATGTTCACCGACGATGACTAGTCCGTCTCACGTGATGATCGGACACGGCCTAGTCGACTCGGATCATGTAACACTTAGATGACTAGAGGGATGTCAAATCTGAGTGGGAGTTCATTAAATAATTTGATTAGATGAACTTTAATATCATGAACAATAGTCTAAAATCTTTGCAAAATGTCTTGTAGATCAAATGGCCAACGCTAATGTCACCGTGAACTTCAACGCTCCTAGAGAAAACCAAGCTGAAAGATGATGGCAGCAACTATTCGGATCGGGTCCGAACCCGAGGATTATCCTCATAGCTGCCAAGAAACAATATGTCCTAGAAGCACCGCTAGGTGAAGCACCCATCCCGTAAAACCAAGGCGTTATGAACGCTTGGCAGTCTCGTCTTGATGATTACTCCCTCGTTCGGCGGCATGCTTTACAGCTTAGAACCGGGGCTCCAAAAGCGTTTTGAGCAACACGGAGCATATGAGATGTTCGAGGAGCTGAAACTAGTTTTCCAAGCTCATGCCCGGTCGAGAGATATGAAGTCTCCGACAAGTTCTACAGCTTGTAAGATGGAGGAAAATAGTTCTGTCGGTGAGCACATACTCAAAATGTCCGGTTGCATAAACGGCCTGTCCCAAATGGACATTAACCTCCCGGACGAGGCGGTCATTGATGACAGAATCCTTCATCGCTCCACCAAGCTACAAGAGCTTTGTGATGAACTACAATATGCGGGGATGGTGAAAACTATTCCTGAAGTATTTTCAATGCTCAAGTCAGCAGAGGTAGAAATCAAGAAGGAGCATCAAGTGTTGATGGTCAATAAAACCACTAAGTTCAAGAAGGGCAAGGGAAAGAAGAACTTCAAGAAGGACGGCAAGGATGTTGCCGCTACCGTAAGCCGATTCTTGCCGAAGAAGTCAAAGAATGGACCCAAGCCCGAGACTGAAAGTGCTTTTATTGCAAAGGAAGGTCCTTTGAAGCGGAACTGCCCCAAATACTTAGCAGCATAAGAAGGCCGGCAACACTAAAGGTATATTTGATATACATGTAATTGATGTGTACCTTACCGATTACTCGTAGTAACTCCTGGGTATTTGATACCGGTCTGCCGCTGCTCATATATGTAACTCACAGCGGAGCTGCGGAATAAAGCGGAGACCTGGCGAAGGACGAGGTGTGACGATGCTGCGTTAGGAATGGTTCCAAGGTCGATGTGATCGCCACGTCGACACGCTACCTCTACATTTACCTACGGGATTATTTTTAAACATCAATAATTGTTATTTAGTGCAAAGTTTGAGAATGAACATGGTATCTTGATCTAGTTTAATTCGAGATGGCTACTAATATAAATACGAGAATAATGCTTGTTCTATTCATATGAGAGAAATGTTTTATGGTCATGCTCCGATGGTCAATGGTTTATTCTTAATGAATCTCGAGCGTAATGTTACACATGTTCATAGTGTGAATACCAAAAGATGTAAAGTTGATAACGATAGTCCCACATACTTGTGGCACTTCGCCGCCTTGGTCACATTGGTGTCAAGCGCATGAAGAAGCTCCATGCTGATGGACTTTTAGAGTCTCTCGATTATGAATCATTTGACACATGCGAACCATGCCTCATGGGCAAGATGACCAAGACTCCGCTTCTCCGGAACAATGGAGCGAGCAACCAACTTATTGGAAATCATACATACCGATGTAAAAGCGGTCCAATGAGTGTTGAGGCTCATGGAGGATATCATTATGTTCTCACTCTCCGATGACTTGAGTAGATATGGGTATGTCTACTTGATGAAACACAAGTCTGAGACCTTTGAAAAGTTCAAGGAATTTCAGAATGAAGTAGAGAATCAACATGACCGAAAGATAAAATTCTTGCGATCAGATCGTGGAGGAGAATATTTAAGTCACGCAATTTGGTACACACTTAAGGAAATGTGGAATCGTTTCACAACTCACGCCGCTGGAACACCTCAGCGTAACGGTGTGTCCAAACGTCAGAATCGCATTCTATTGGATATGGTGCGATCTATGATGTCTCTTCTTGATTTACCGCTATCATTTTGGGGATACGCCTAGAGACAGCTACATTCACTTTAAATAGGGCACCGTCTAAATCCGTTGAGACGACACCGTATGAATTATGGTTTGGGAAGAAACCTAAGCTGTCGTTTCTAAAAGTTTGGGGATGCGATGCTTATGTCAAGAAACTTCAACCTGAAAAGCTCGAACCCAAGTCGGAAAAATGCGTCTTCATAGGATACCCTAAGGAAACCATTGGGTATACCTTCTACCTTAGATCCGAAGGCAAGATCTTTGTTGCCAAGAACGGATCCTTTACGGAAAAAGAGTTTCTCTCGAAAGGAGTAAGTGGGAGGAAAGTAGAACTCGATGAAGTACTACCTCTTGAACGGAAAGTAATGCAGCTCGTGAAAATGTTCCTGTGGTGCCTACACCGGCGGAGAGGAAATTAATGATGATGATCAAGGTACTTCGGATCAAGTTGCTCTGAACTTCGTGGGTCCACTAGGACACGTTCCGCACTGTGAGTGGTATGGCCACCCTGTCACCGGAAATCATGTTGTTAGACAACGGTGAACCTTGAACTATGAAGAAGCGATGGCGGGCTCAGATTCCAACAAATGGCTTGAAGCCATGCAATCCGAGATAGGATCCACGTATGAAAACAAAGTATGGACTTTGACAGACTTGCCGATGATCGGCGAGCAATAGAAAACAAATGGATCTTTAAGAAGAAGATGGACGCGGATGGTAATGTTACCATCTATAAGGCTCGACTTGTCGCTAAGGGTTATCGACAAGTTCAAGGGATTGACTATGATGAGACTTTCTCTCCGTAGCGAAGCTTAAGTCCGTCCGAATCATGTTAGCAATTGCCGCATACTATGATTATGAGATATGGCGGATGGACGTCAAAAGCGGCATTCCTTAACGGTTATCTTAAGGAAGAGATGTATATGATGCAGCGGAAGGTTTTGTCGATCCTAAGAATGCTAACAAGGTATGCAAGCTCCAGCGATCCATTTATGGGCTGGTGCAAGCATCTCGAGTTGGAACATTCGCTTTGATGAGATGATCAAAGCGTTTGGGTTTATGCAGACTTATGGAGAAGCCTGCGTTTATAAGAAAGTGAGTGGGAGCTCCGTAGCATTTCTCATATTATATGTAGATGACATACTTTTGATGGGAAATGATATAGAACTTTTGGACAGCATTAAGGCCTACTTGAATAAGAGTTTTTCAATGAAGGACCTTGGAGAAGCTGCTTACATATTAGGCATCAAAATCTATAGGGATAGATCGAGACGCCTCATAGGTCTTTCACAAAGCACATACCTTGATAAGATTTTGAAGAAGTTCAAAATGGATCAGTCCAAGAAAGGGTTCTTGCCTGTTTTGCAAGGTGTGAAATTGAGCTCAGCTCAATGCCCGACCACGACAAAAGATAAAGAAGAGATGAGTGTCATCCCCTATGCCTCAGCCATAGGATCTATTATGTATGCCATGCTGTGTACCAGACCTGATGTAAACCTTGCCGTAAGTTTGGTAGGAAGGTACCAAAGTAATCCCGGCAAGGAACACTGGACAGCGGTCAAGAATATCCTGAAGTACCGGAAAAGGACAAAGGACATGTTTCTTGTTTATGGAGGTGACGAAGAGCTCGTCAGAAGGGTTACGTCGACGCTTAGCTTCGACACAGATCCGGATGACTCTAAGTCACAATTCGGATACGTGTATATGTTGAATGGTGGAGCAGTTAGATGGTGCAGCAGCAAGCAGAGCGTCGTGGCGGGATCTACACGTGAAGCGGAGTACATGGCAGCCTCGGAGGCAACACATGAAGCAATTTGGGTGAAGGAGTTCATCACCGACCTAGGAGTCATACCCAATGCGTCGAGCCGATCAAACTCTTCTGTGACAACATTGGAGCTATTGCATTTGCCAAGGAGCCCAGGTTTCACAAGAAGACCAGGCACATCAAGCGCCGCTTCAACTCCAATCGTGAAAATGTTCAAGATGGGGACATAGAAATTTGCAAAGTGCATACGGATCTGAATATCGCAGATCCGCTGACTAAACCTCTTCCATGAGCAAAACATGATCAACAATTAACTCTATGGGTGTTCGATTCATCACAATGTAACTAGATTATTGACTCTAGTGCAAGTGGGAGACTGTTGGAAATATGCCCTAGAGGCAATAATAAAAGTATTATTATTATATTTCCTTATTCATGATAATTGTCTTTTATTCATGCTATAATTGTATTATCCGGAAATCGTAATACACGTGTGAATACATAGACCACAATATGTCCCTAGTGAGCCTCTAGTTGACTAGCTCGTTGATCAATGAGATAGTCATGGTTTCCTGACTATGGACATTGAATGTCATTGATAACGGGATCACATCATTAGGAGAATGATGTGATGGGCAAGACCCAATCCTAAGCATAGCACAAGATCGTGTAGTTCGTTTTGCTAGAGCTTTTCCAATGTCAAGTATCTCTTCCTTAGACCATGAGATCGTGTAACTCTCGGATGCCGTAGGAGTGCTTTGGGTCTACCAAACGTCACAACGAATCGGGTGACTTTAAAGGTGCATTACAGGTATCTCCGAAAGTGTCTGTTGGGTTGACACGGATCGAGACTGCGATTTGTCACTCCGTATGACGGAGAGGTATCACTGGGCCCACTCGGTAGTGCATCATCATAATGAGCTCAAAGTGACCAAGTGTTTGGTCACGGGATCATGCATTATGGTACGAGTAAAGTGACTTGCCGGTAACAAGATTGAACGAGGTATTGGGATACCGACGATCGAATCTCGGGCAAGTAAAATACCGATTGACAAAGGGAATTGTATACGAGGTTGTTTGAATCCTCGACATCGTGGTTCAACTGATGAGATCATCGAGGAGTATGTGGGAGCCAACATGGGTATCCAGATCCCACTGTTGGTTATTGCCCGGGAGCCATCTCGGTCATGTCTCAAGATGTCTCCCAACCCGTAGGGTCTACACACTTAAGGTTCGGTGACGCTAGGGTTGTATGAATATGAGTATGCAGCAAACCGAATGTTGTTTGGAGTCCCGGATGAGATCCCGGACGTCACGAGGAGTTCCGGAATGGTCCGGAGGTAAAGATTTATATATGGGAAGTCTTGTTTTGGTCCCCGGAAAAGTTTCGTGCATTATCGGTATTGTACCGGGAGTGCCGAAAGGGGTCCGGGGGTTCCTCCAGGGGTCCACCTGCCCCAGGGGGGCCACATGGGCTGTAGGGGGTGCGCCTTGGCCTATATGGGCCAAGGGCACCAGCCCCAAGAGGCCCATGCGCCAAGGAGACAAGAGGAGGGAGAGTCCTAAAGGGGAAGGCACCTCAGGGTGCCTTGGGGAGGATGGACTCCTCCCTCCTTGGCCGCACCCTTCCTTGGAGGAAGGGGCAAGGCTGCCTCCCCCTCTCTTGCACCTATATAAAGGGAGGGGGAGGGAGGGGCAGCCGCACCAGCCATGGCGCCTCCTCCTTCCCGCAACACCTCCTCCTCCTCCCGTAGTTGCTTAGCTAAGCCCCGCCGAGTTCTCACAGATCCACCACCACGCCGTCGTGCTTTGGATCATCATCAACCTCTCCTTCCCCCTTGCTGGATCAAGAAGGAGGAGACGTCATCCGCTTCGTACGTGTGTTGAACGCGGACGTGCTGTCCGTTCGGCACTAGGTCATCGGTGATATGAATCACGGCGAGTATGACTCCATCATCCCCGTTCTATTGAACGCTTCCGCACGCGATCTACAAGTGGTATGTAGATGCAATCACTCTCCCATGACTCATTGCTAGATGAACTCATAGATGGATCTTGGTGAAACCGTAGGAAAAAATTTAATTTTCTGCAACGTTCCCCAACAGAAGTCAACTTTCAAAAGGCACACCCCACTTGCATACTCTTGAAGGCAAGCATTCTGAACTCTGGCATAATATTTTTGTGTGTCGTTTGATACGATTACCCCACTCCTTGTCTTGGAGTTTCGTTATTTTATGTGATGATAGGAAGCATACTCATAAGCGCATATTGGTGATTTCCATGCTACTGAAATTTTGATACGTTGTGATAGTAATCACCCTCGTATGCCTTTCATACATACCGTAAGGAAGCCGGGAAAGTCTTTGTCTTGGGTAGACACGAGCTTGTCCCTAGTTCCTCGTCGAGACGGTTGTGTCCGGTATGGCATGACGGGGTATGATGAGTGGTGATCCTGCCTGTTGGTTGAAAATATATTTGTTATGCTAATCATGCAGGGAATACTTAAACCTCCTGAGTCGGCCATAGATCGAGTCTTCTTCCAGTAACCCCCCATACTTATTTCGTACTACCACTTGTCCCTGCAGCAGGTAGGGTACGGTTCAGTAAGTTGTCAACCCCTTTCTAGCACACACCGTACAGAGAGGCCATGGTGGAAGATACCGACTGCAGCCGGTAGGCAGGCCACCTGGTCCGGGGGCATGGGTGTTTCCGGTTGGGACCGAGAGGGGGGGCACCCCTTAGAGCGCGCGATATAAATTTGATCCCATGCTACGCGAGGTTGTAGCCTCCCCACTTAGAGTTTTGCTTGACAGGTGTCGTGGGTGATTCCAGACCGTAAGTTAAGCGGTGTGTGCAAGTCAGGTGTGTTTTCAATTAAAAGACCGTGACGGAATTAGTCCCGATGGACTAAAGGTATCCGTTACTGTGGGTAAAGAGTACACCCTCTGCAGAGGTTAAATCTATTCGAATAGCCGTGTCCATGGTTAAGGACTACAGTCTGGGATGGGTCAAGTGTCGGTCTTAGTGTCGGTCTTCAGAGGAGAAACTGCTAAACCAGAACATGGATCATGACTTGTGACTTGTGTTGATTATGATGATTGTGATTATTATTATTATGGACTAACCCATTATATTACTTGAATTATTGAGTATCCCTGGGATGGTTCTACCTCCTGGATATCCACATTGATCATTTTACTTTATAAGCCCTTTATGTGGCGTCATTTGAGACGCCTGATCGTGGCATGCTTGCTATTTACTTATTATATAAGCCCTTTATGTGGTGTCGCCGACGCCTGGACCGTGGCATGCTTGCTATTTATTTATCGTATAAGCCCTTTATGTGGTGTCGCATGACGCTCGATCGCGTGGCATGTTTGTTACTTATTTCTCCTATAAGCCCTTTATGAGGTGTCGCTGAGACGCCTCGAATCGAGGCATGTGTCGCATTATTGTCCTTTCGAGGCGTCGCTTCAGACACCCGATCGATGCATTTTATTACTACCCTGTTATTGCATATTCATGTAGTATATAAATAACCTGCTTGCATGTATCATGGATATTATTTTTATGACTGACGTTGTGAGCATAGAATATTTTAGAGTATGATTATTGCTTGTTATATTATACCCATGTTCATAATGTTTGCGAGTACATTCAAAAGTACTCACTGGCTTGTCCCTGGCTATTGTCTTGGCCAGATTTCTTGCTTGGAGAGGAGCGTTGCGATGACAGCCTTGGAACCTAAGCAACGGTGATAGCAGCCTCGCGAAGATAGGAGTTAACCTGGTCAGCTGTTCCTGTGGGAAATGGAGTCCCATACACACTGATGATCCACAAACCGCTTCCGCCATCAACCTCTAGAAACCATTTGTTGTACTCATAGGCCGTAATGGTCTTGTACTACATATTTTGTATTTTGCTTGGAATTTCAGATCAAGTTGGTGCCTCATCAGCTAACAGTAATCCACAGGGCTGGTGAGCACAAGGGCCATTTTCTGAAATTAATATCCCAAAAATCCGGTCCTGACAAACTTGGTATCAGAGCCAGGCTGACCATTGGCTAATCCTATCTTAGCCAGGTCAATAAACCTAGGTTAGCCAACCCACCAGACGTTAACCTAACCCCGGCCAAGCTTCTCATGTAAGATAGCCACACAGTGACCCTGACACTTTTGGCAGTCGGTGCCCAACCTATCAGCCTAGCATGTCGATCACGCGCCAGTGACCGGCCCCTAAATAGTCCTTTTCGCAAGCGTGCGAAGGAAGACTCCATCCCCCTTTTTCTATAAAAAGGGCACGCTAGCCCAACCCAGCACAGCATAGCCTCTACCAAACCGAGCTATAATGCCAGGACCCATTGTTCACAATGAGACCACAGCAACCAACCTTGGAGGTTTTGTGACCGTGCTAGCAAACCTCACCCGCCGTGCCTTTGCATTAGAAGAGCCCCCAGAATATGTTGTGTACCAAGGGTCCATGAGCGGCGAGAGCCGTCAATTCTGGGCCACTGTGCACGTCCATGGTAGGGGTCTATCGCCAGAACGCCCCTACTGGTTCACCGGAAGGACAACTTCCTTTGAGCCACAAGCCATCCAACTAGCTGCTCAGGAGGCTATAGTTCAATTCCGGCACTTGTCACCCAGAGTTAACTGTCGCTCGTTCTACTACTACCCCAGCCGTAACGGGTATGGTAGACCACCCCAGGTTGCCAACGAAGATCACGAGACGGATCTTGCATTGTTGCATCTGGTGCGCTATGTAAGTGCACTAGAGGGACTGTTCGATCAAATCACCCTTGATCTGATCGCAGCTCATGGAGAACTGATTCGCCGAACCCCGGCAAGAGGAGAAGAGGAGCCCGGCACCGACAGCCCAGTCGTGCTGTTCGGACAACCGATCGAGTCCTTGAGGTCTGCCCCAGCCATGGAGCATAATACCTTGATGACCCTAGAAGTGCTTCGTCGCCTTTTGGGGACACACTCCAGCGGGATTGTGGCCAACAATCCCCGAGATGGTCATCATCGCTACCCCGACCCTGCAGTCCCTCAACCCCCTCCAGCTAATCCCGACGGTGAAAACCGTGGAGAAGCCTCGACGTCCACAAGGCAAGCCCGCTTAGATATTAACGAGTTAGACTAGAGTCGCTCGAGTAGTACCGAGTCTTACTATGTCCACACCCTGTAATTATGTGGTCCTGTATCGCCATAATTAAATGATGTTTGCTTGTACGCCTTTTTTTAAATAGTAGCAACGCATAAGTATGTTGGTATGCGATTGCAATTTTTTTAACCCGAGCATAGCTGCCAACCCCGACGACCCAAAATTTGTGCTATGAGAAAACTCTTTTTTAGTTTCAACTAACAGGAACAATATTTTTGAAAACAACTCTTAACAAATCTCGAGGACGAGATTTTTCTTAAGGGGGGTAGTGTTGTGACACTCCAAAAATTTAACCATGTTTTGTTTATTAAAATTTTGCCAGGAAACTTAAACTTTTATTTTCTGGATTTCCTTTTGATTTCAGAACCATTCTTTTCTTTATTATTAGGGAGTTTTTACCCCAAGTGAAGACTTTTCAATCATTATTGGACTTATTTACCCTCTCAAATAAAACAGTTCTTTTATCAGTGGGATTATTTATTTAATTATTTTTCCCTGAGCTTTATTTCTCTAAAAGGGTTTTTCATAAGTTTTAGGGTCCCATTTGAACTGCAACCCTTTGGTAAATTCATTTAAAAATCCCACCAAAATTTGGGGATGTCATGTGATGTTTTGAATCACTTTTATGCAAAAATATATTTCATTCTTTGGATATTTTGAGCTCTACATCAAATGTTCAAATCTGGTCCAAAGGCAATTTTGCACTACAACCTATTTAAATATTTCTTTAAAACTTCCACCAAAATTATGGGATGTCAGTAGGAGTATATTATTCAACTTTTTGCAAAAACCCAGTGTTGTTCTTGGAAAAATTTGAGTGAATCATCCTCATTTGCATTCTGGTTCAACTTGGTGATTTGTAGTGCAACCATAATTTTGCTTGCTCTTTTTCCCTTGATTCTTTTTTCCTGATTGTAGACCACCCTACCAAACCCTTAAGTCCAGGGAGTAGACCCATTGGAGGATTTTTAGTGCAAGAAATGATGCCCCCAACTTTCTGTCCAGAATTGGTTTTCTTAAAATCTTGCACTAACAAGATCCTAGATTTGCCAAACTAACTTTACCACCTTCTTATTCCTCCAAAGAGACTATGATCTAGGGATTTTGGCCACCCCAAGAGTTGCCTAGATGCCATTGGCATTCTGTCAAACACCTTGAGTGCATGGACAGTTTTGACATGAGTTTTGTCTTCGTACTGTGACCTTGCATCTCCGGGATGTACTAGCATGTCCACTAAGCCCCTAGGTGACCCTAACCTGCACCTGTTGAACCTCAAGCCTCACCCAAGACCTCATGCACGCCCGGCATTGCATCAAGCACTGGTGTGCGTCTGGGCGCCCAGAAGGCGTGCATTTTGTACGTCGTCGCCTGCTGCCGCTGTCGTTCCCTGGCCCTTGCTCGCTGCAGATCCACGCCCGCCTCTTCCACACACCGGAGCCCTCCAAGACAGCCCACAGAGCCCTCTGGCCACGCCCGTCCGGTCGGTAGTGGCGGCTAGCGGCCGGCCACGGCCGCCTCTGCCACGGACGGCGCCGCCCGCACCACTAGCACTCGCCAGCTCGCCCCTGAGAAGTTCTAGCTTATCCCCTCGCCCTGCCAGACCCCGCCAACCGTCGCCACGCCTAGCTTCTGAACGGCGGTCGCCGATGATCTTATCTCGGCCATGGAACCGCCATTGTATTGCTCGCCTATTTAAGGGCCCCGAGCTCGTCCAGGCCCTCAAGCAACCACATACCACCCCTCTAGAGCCCCCGCCCACCCCAGAGCCAAGAATCGGCGAATGACGGCCGTCTTCCTCGCTTCGACAGGTCCGCCGCCGACACACTCCGTGAAATCCGGCCAAGACCGAGGCCCCAAACCCCTCCCTGCTTCCATCCTTCTCCCTCAACTGCGTGCGGAGCTGCCCACCCTCTCGGTGTCGATCGGGAAGCACCATAGCCCAAACCCCAAACCTCCAAGCCGCCGCGGGCTCACCATGCCGGTGACTCCTTCGCCCACCACCCAAGCGACCACCGGAGGACCGCCCCAGTGGCGGATCCATCCCTGCCCTCGGGAGCCCGCGAGAGCCGCCCATCGCCGGCCGATCGCCGAGTTTCCGCCTCAGCTGCCGGAGGAGGAAGGAGGCGGGGATGATCGGTCAAACCTGACCCGGTGGGCCCCTGGACCCACTGTCGCTGACCCACGCCGGTCCACGTGGTTTAAGTTGAGACGTAAAAGCAAAGTACGTCTTCGACGTATACTCTTTCCGAAACGTTTTTCTTTTTTCAGTTTTATTTTAAAAATAAAAAGTTAACTAAACTTTGACTGGCTATATCTTTTAAAATAAAACTCCAACTGAGTTGATTCTTTTTCCTACCTCTCTCAAATATTGTCTAGTTTATTTTCAGATTTCTTTGAAAAAAATTCAGACAAATTTTTTGCATTGTTTTGAAACTATGTGTTAATTTGAATAATTTCAAAAATAGGTTTTTGAAGAAGTCAACTTTCAAAAGGCACACCCCACTTGCATACTCTTGAAGGCAAGCATTCTGAACTCTGGCATAATATTTTTGTGTGTCGTTTGATACGATTACCCCACTCCTTGTCTCGGAGTTTCGTTATTTTATGTGATGATAGGAAGCATACTCATAAGCGCATATTGGTGATTTCCGTGCTACTGAAATTTTGATACGTTGTGATAGTAATCACCCTCGTATGCCTTTCATACATACCGTAAGGAAGCCGAGAAATTCTTTGTCTTGGGTAGGCACGAGCTTGTCCCTAGTTCCTCGTCGAGACGGTTGTGTCCGGTATGGCATGACGGGGTATGATGAGTGGTGATCCTGCCTGTTGGTTGAAAATATATTTGTTATACTAATCATGCAGGGAATACTTAAACCTCCGAGTCGGCCATAGATCGAGTCTTGTTCCAAGAACTCCCCATACTTGTTTCAGATTACCACTTGTCCCTCAAGCGTGTAGGGTGCAGTTCAAGAAGTTGTCAACCCCTTTCTAGCACACCGTGCATAAAGAGGCCATGGTGGAAGATACCGACTCCAGCCGGTAGGCAGGCCACCTGGTCCGGGGGCATGGGTGTTTCCGGTTGGGACCGAGAGGGGGGGGGGCACCCCTTAGAGCATGCGATATAAATTTGATCCCATGCTACGCGAGGTTGTAGCCTCCCCACTTAGAGTTTTGCTTGACAGGTGTCGTGGGTGATTCCTGACACCGGTAAGTTAAGCTGGTGTGTGCAAGTCAGGTGTGTTTTCAATTAAAAGAATAAAGGAATCCGTTACTCGTGGGTAAAGAGTACACCCTCTGCAGAGGTTAAATCTATTCGAATAGCCGTGTCCATGGTTAAGGACTACAGTCTGGGATGGGTCAAGTGTCGGTCTTAGATCGGTCTTCGAAGGAGAAACTGCTAAACCAGAACATGGATCATGACTTGTGACTTGTGTTGATTATGATGATTGTGATTATTATTATTATGGACTAACCCATTATATTACTTGAATTATTGAGTATCCCTGGGACGGTTCTACCTCCTGGATATTCACTGTGATCATTTTAGTTTATAAGCCCTTTATGTGGCGTCGCTGAGACGCCTGAATCGCGGGCATGCTTGCTATTTACTTATCGTATAAGCCCTTTATGTGGTGTCGCCGACGCACGATCGCGGGCATTCTTGCTATTTATTTATCGTATAAGCCCTTTATGTGGTGTCGCACAGACGCCCGACTGTGGCATGTTTGTTACTTATTTCTCCTATAAGCCCTTTATGCGGTCTCGCTGAGACGCCCGACTGAGGCAGGTGTCACATTATTGTCCTTTCGAGGCGTCGCTTCAGACACCCGATCAGTGCATTTTATTACTACCCTGTTATTGCATATTCATGTAGTATATAAATAACCTGCTTGCATGTATCAGGGATATTATTTTTATGGTCGACGTTGTGAGCATAGAATATTTTAGAGTATGATTATTGTTTGTTATATTATACCCGTGTTCATAATGTTTGCGAGTACATTCAAAAGTACTCACTGGCTTGTCCCTCGCTATTGTCTTGCCAGATTTCTTGCTTGGAGAGGAGCGTTGCGATGACAGCCTTGGAACCTAAGCAACGGTGATAGCAGCCTCGCGAAGATAGGAGTTAACACAGTCACTGTTCGTGGGAAATGGAGTCCCATACACACTGATGATCCACAAACCGCTTCCGCCATCAACCTCTAGAAACCATTTGTTGTACTCATAAGCCAGAATGGTCTTGTACTACATATTTTGTATTTTGCTTGGAATTTCTGTATCAAGTTGGTGCCTCATCAGCTAACAGTAATCCTGGGGCTGGTGAGCACAAGGGCCATTTTATGGAAATTAATATCCCAAAAATCCGGTCCTGACAAGAAGCCATCTAGCTAATAACTATGGACCCGATGGTCTAAGGTAAACTACTCACACATCATCGGAGAGGCTATGGTGTTGATGTAGAAGCCCTCCGTGATCTATTCCCCCTCCGACGGAGCGCCGGAAAAGGCCCCAAGATGGGATCTCACGGGTATAGAAGGTTGCCGCGGCGGAAATAGGATTTCGTCATGCTCTCGGATGTTTTCAGGGTATAAGAGTATATATAGGTGAAAGAATTCGGTCAAGGGAGCCACGAGGGGCCCACGGGGGTGGGGGCGCGCCTCCCTGCCTCGTGGCCGCCTCGTTGCTTCCTCGACGTCCACTCCAAGTCTCTGGATTGCGTTTGTTCCAAAAACGACTATCCTGAAAGTTTCATTCCGTTTGGACTCCGTTTGATATTCCTTTTCTGCGGAACACTGAAATAGGCAAAAAAAACAGCAATTTGGACTGGGCCTCCGGTTAATAGGTTAGTCCCAAAAATAGTATAGAAGTGTATAATAAAGCCCAAAAAACATTCAAAACAGATAATATAATAGCATGGAACAATCAAAAACTATAGATATGTTGGAGACGTATCAAGCATCCCCAAGCTTAATTCATGCTCGTCCTCGAGTAGGTAAATGACAAAAATAGAATTTTTGATGTGGAATGCTACCTAGCATAATTCTCAATGTAATTTTATTTATTGTGGCATGAATGTTCAGATCCGAAAGCTTCAAGACAAAAGTTTAATATTGACATAAGAGTAATAATACTTCAAGCATACTAACAAAGTAATCATGTCTTCTCAAAATAACATGGCCAAAGAAAGTTATCCCTACAAAATCATATAGTCTGGTATGCTCTATCTTCATCACACAACATATTTAAATCATGCACAACCCCGGTTTTAGCCAAGCAATTGTTTCATACTTTAGTATTCTCAAACTTTTTCAAGCTTCACGCAATACATGAGCGTGAGCTATGGACATAGCACTATAGGTGGAATAGGATGGTCGTTGTGGAGAAGACAAAAAAAGGAGAAGATAGTCTCACATCAACTAGGCGTATCAACGGGCTACGGAGATGCCCATTAATAGATATCAATGTCAGTGAGTACGGATTGCCATGCAACGGATGCACTAGAGCTATAAGTGTATGAAAGCTCATCAAAAGAAACTAAGTGGGTGTGCATCCAACTTGCTTGCTCATGAAGACCTAGGGCAATTTGAGGAAGCCCATCATTGGAATATACAAGCCAAGTTTTATAATGAAAAATTCCCACTAGCATATGAAGGTGACAACATAGGAGACTCTCTATCATGAAGATCGTAGTGCTACTTTGAAGCACAAGTGTGGTAAAAGGATAGTAACATTGTCCCTTCTCTCTTTTTCTCTCATTTTTTGGTGGGCTTCTTTGGCCTCTTTTTTTATTTGGGCTTCTTTGGCCTCTTTTATTTTTCATAAAGTCCGGAGACTCATCCCAACTTGTGAGGGAATCATTGCTTCCATCATCCTTTTCCTCACATGGGACAATGCTCTAATAATGAAGATCATCACACTTTTATCTACTTACAACTCAAGAATTTTAGAACAAAATATGACTCTATGTGGATGCCTCCGTGGTGTGTACCGATAATGAATCAAGAGTGACATGTATGAAAGGATTATGAATGGTGGCTTTGCCACAAATACGATGTCAACTACATGATCATGCAAAGCAATATGACAATGATGGAGCGTGTCATAATAAACGTAACGGTGGAAAGTTGCATGGCAATATATCTCGGAATGGCTATGGAAATGCCATAATAGGTAGGTATGGTGGCTGTTTTGAGGAAGGTATATGGTGGGTGTATGGTACCGGCGAAAGTTGCGCAGCACAAGAGAGGCTAGCAATGGTGGAAGGGTGAGAGTGCGTATAATCCATGGACTCAACATTAGTCATGAAGAACTCACATACTTATTGCAAAAATCTACAAGTTATCAAAACAAAGTACTACACACATGCTCCTACGGGAAGGGTTGGTAGGAGTTAACCATCGCGCGATCCCGACCTCCACACATAAGGAAGACAATCAATAAATAAATCATGCTCCAACTTCATCACATAACGGTACACCATACGTGCATGCTACGGGAATCACAAACTTTTAACACTTCCTCAAATCCACAACTACTCAACTAGCATGACCCTAATATTACCATCCTCATATCTCAAAAAAATCATCAAGTATCAAACTTCTCGTAGTATTCAATGCACTTTATATGATAGTTTTTATGATACCTATCTTGGATGCTCATCATATTAGGACTAAAATTTTAACCAAAGCAATTACCATGCTGTTCTAAAGGACTCTCAAAATAATATAAGTGAAGCATGAGAGATCAATAATTTCTACTCCCTCTGTCCCATAATGTAAGACGTTTTTTAACACTACACTAGTGTCAAAAAAACGTCTTATATTATGGGACGGAGGGAGTATAAAATAAAACCACTGTCGTGCTCTAAAAAGATATAAGTGAAGTACTAGAGCAAAATTATCTAGCTCAAAAGATATAAGTGAAGCACATAGAGTATTCTAATAAATTCTGATTCATGTGTGTCTCTCCCAAAAGGTGTGTACAGAAAGGATGATTGTGGTAAACTAAAAAGCAAAGGCTCAAATCATACAAGACGCTCCAAGCAAAACACATATCATGTGGTGAATAAAAATATAACATCAAGTAAAGTTACCGATGGACGAAGACGAAAGAGGGGATGCCTTCCGGGGTATCCCCAAGCTTAGGCTTTTGGTTGTCCTTAATTTTACCTTGGGGTGCCTTGGGCATCCCCAAGCTTAGTCTCTTGCCACTCCTTATTCCATAATCCATCAAATCTTTACCCAAAAACTTGAAAACTTCACAACACAAAACTCAACAGAAAATCTCATGAGCTCCGTTAGCGAAATAAAACAAACCACCACTTTAAGGTACCGTCATAAACTCATTCTTTATTTATATTGGTGTTAAACCTACTTTATTCCAACTTCTTTATGGTTCATACCCCCCGATACTAGCCATAGATTCATCAAAATAAGCAAACAACACACGAAAAACAGAATCTGTCAAAAACAAAACAGTCTGTAGCAATCTGTAACTTTCTGATACTAATGGAACCCCACAAATTCTACCAAAATAGGAAGTCCTAGATAATTTGTTTGTTAATATTATGCAAAGAGAATCAACTAAAAATAACGTTTCTATGATTTATTAAAATTATTCTCATGCGTGCAAAAGATTCTGTTTTTCAGCAAGATCAAATTAACTATCACCCAAGAAGATCCTATAGGTTTTACTTGGCACAAACACTAATTAAAACATAAAACAACATCTAACAAGAGGCTAGATGAATTATTTATTACTAAACAGGAAAAAAAAGCAAAGAATAAAAATAAAATTGGGTTGCCTCCCAACAAGCGCTATCGTTTAACGCCCCTAGCTAGGCATAAAATCTAGAATAGATCTAAGTATTGCCATCTTTGGTATTCAATTCATAGGTGGCTCTCATAATATATTCATAAGGTAATTTGATTTTCTTCATAGGAAAGTGTTCCATACCTTTCCTTAATGGAAATTGGAATCTAATGTCTCCTTTCATATCAATAATTGCACCAATCGTTCTAAGGAAAGGTCTACCAAGAATAATAGGACATGAAGGATTGCAATCTATATCAAGAACAATAAAATCTACGGGCACATAATTCCTATTTGCAACAATAAGAACATCATTAATCCTTCACATAGGTTTCTTAATGGTGGAATCCGCAAGGTGCAAGTTTAAAGAGCAATCATCAAATTCACGGAAACCTAACACATCACACAAAGTTTTTGGAATCGTGGAAACACTAGCGCCCAAATCACACAAAGCATAGCATTCATGATCTTTAATTTTAATTTTAATAGTAGGTTCCCACTCATCATAAAGTTTTCTAGGGATGGAAACTTCTAATTCAAGTTTTTCTTCATAAGATTGCATTAAAGCATCAATGATATGTTTAGTAAAAGCTTTATTTTCACTATAAGAATGAGGAGAATTTAACACGGATTGCAACAAGGAAATACAATCTATTAAAGAACAATTATCATAATTAAATTCCTTGAAATCCAAAATAGTGGGTTAATTGCTATGTAAAGTTTTGACCTCTTCAATCCCACTTTTACCAATTTTTGCATCAAGATCTAAAAACTCCGAATCATTGGAACGCCTCTTAACTAAAGTTGACTCATAGTACTATCATTATCAAGATTCATATTGCAAAACAAAGATTTAATAGGAGACACATCAATCACTTTTAGATCTTCATCCATATTATCATGAAAACTAGAAGAACTCGCTTTTACAAGGCAATCTTTTTTTTTTGCACGCATTCTAGCAGTTCTTTCTTTGCACTCATCAATGGAAATTCTCATGGCTTTGAGGGACTCATTGATATCATGCTTAGGTGGAATAGATCTAAGTTTCAAAGAATCAACATCAAGAGAAATTCTATCCACGTTCCTAGCCAACTCATCAATCTTAGGCAATTTTTCTTCAAGCAAAGCATTGAAATTCTTTTGAGAAATCATAAAATCTTTAACACTAATCTCAAAACCAGAGGGAAACTTATTAAAATTTCCATAAGAGTTGTTGTAGGAATTACCATAATTATTAGAGAAATTACTAGGGAACGGCCTAGGATTAAAGTTTCCTCTATAAGCGCTGTTACCAAAATTGTTCCTACCAATAAAATTCACATCCATAGATTCATTATGATTCTCAATCAAAGTAGATAAAGGCATATCATTAGGATTAGAGGAAACACTCTTATTAGCAAACAATTTCATAAGTTCATCCATCTTTCCACTCATAACATTAATCTCTTCTATCGCATGAACCTTTTTACTAGTAGATCTTTCGGTGTGCCATTGAGAATATTTAATCATAATATTATCTAGGAGTTTAGTAGCTTCTCCTAAAGTGATTTCCATAAAAGTCCCTCGTGCGGCCGAATCTAAAAGATTTCTAGAAGCAAAATTCAATCCGACATAAATTTTTTGTATAATCATCCATAAATTCAAACCATGTGTAGGGCAATTACGTATCATTAATTTCATTCTCTCCCAAGCTTACGCAACATGTTCATGATCAAGTTGCTTAAAATTCATAATATTGTTTCTAAGAGAGATGATCTTAGCGGGAGGAAAATACTTAGAGATAAAAGCATCTTTGCACTTATTCCATGAATCAATACTATTTTTATGCAAAGACGAAAACCAAGTTTTAGCACGATCTCTAAGTGAAAACGGAAATAGCTTCAATTTAACAATATCATTATCCACATCTCTCTTCTTTTTCATATCGCACAAATCAACAAAGTTGTTTAGATGTGTAATGGCATCTTCACTAGGAAGGCCAGAGAATTGATCTTTCATGACAAGATTCAACAAAGCAACATTAATTTCGCAAGATTCAGCATCGGTAATACGAGCAATCGGAGTGCTAAGAAAATCATTGTTGTTGGTATTGGAAAAATCACACAATTTAGTATTATCTTGAGCCATCGTGACAAACAATCCAACACACAAGTACACAAGAGGCAAGCGAAAAAGAGGCGAACGGGAAAAAGAGAGAGAATAAAACGGCAAGGGTGAAGTGGGGGAGAGGAAAACAAGAGGCAAATGGCAAATAATGTAATGCGAGGGATAAGAGTTTGTGACGGGTACTTGGTATGTCTTGACTTGTGCGTAGACTCCCCGGCAACGGCGCCAGAAATCCTTCTTGCTTCCTCTTAAGCATGCATTGGTTTTTCCTTGAAGAGGAAAGGGTGATGCAGCAAAGTAGCGTAAGTATTTCCCTCAGTTTTTGAGAACCAAGGTATCAATCCAGTAGGAGGCTACACTGAAATCCCTCGTACCTACACAAACAAATATGAACCTTGCAACCAACGCGATAAAGGGGTTGTCAATCTCTTCACGGCCACTTGCAAAAGTGAGATCTGGTAGAGATAATAAGATAAATATTTTTGGTATTTTTATGATATAGATTGGAAAGTAAATATTGCAAAATAAAATAGATCGGAAACTTGTATGATGGAAAATAGACCCGGGGGCCATAGGTTTCACTAGTGGCTTCTCTCAAGATAGTATAAGTATTACGGTGGGTGAACAAATTACTGTCGAGCAATTGATAGAAAAGTGCATAGTTATGAGAATATCTAGGCACTATCATGTATATAGGCATCACGTCCGTGACAAGTAGATCGAAACGATTCTGCATCTACTACTCACTACTAGGAAAAGGGCTATAGCTAATATGAACATTAATGGCGCACCACATATGTGGTGCGCCACTGCTATATAGCAGTGGCGCACCACACCCACGGTGCGCCACTACTAACAATTTTTTTATTTTTTTCAAAACTAGTAATGGCGCACCAGGGTATAGTGCGATATTACTAGTTTTAACTAGTAATGGCGCACCACACACTCCGTGCGCCACTACTAACAATTTTTTTTACTTTTTTTTTCAAAACTAGTAATGGCGAACCAGGGGATAGTGCGCCATTACTAGTTCAAACTAGTAATGGGGCACTATCCACTGGCGCGCCACTACTAACATTTACACATCACCAAATGCACCACCCCCCCGACCGCCTTTTCAGTTTCAAAAAAAAAAAGAAAATTAGAAATGTCAAAAAAATAAAAGAAAATAAGATTCCATGTGATATGTGGTCTAGTTGTTAGCAAAATTTACAAACATGAATTTTCAACTTTTTTGCAAAATCTCTCGGGAATTTGTAAAATGGGCATAACTTTTGCATACGAACTCCGATGAAAAAGTTTTTTATATGAAAAATCATCTACTCGAAAAGTTATATCCGAATTCAACCGGGGGAACCCCGTTGAAGATGTTTAGAATCCTCACAAACCTAACAGAAAAAAAGTTACGGGGCTTTCAAGATCTGGAGAGGCAAAAAAATCAAACTCAGTAATGGTGCGCCATTACTATCTTCCCGCCTTTAAAATTCAAAATAAATAAGAAAAAAGTTAGTAATGGCGCACCTGCCCACGGTGTGCCATTACTATGTCGTATATATGGCTGGACGGGGTCCTCTCCTCTTTACCTCTTCATTTTTCTCCTCCACTCCACCTCTCCTCCACTCCATCTCCTCCTCTCCTCCACTCCATCTCCCCTCCTCTCTTCCACCATACTCCCCGCCTCCTCTCCGGCGCCCTCCTCCTCCTCCCTCCTCCCCGCCCCTCCCCTCACGGTTTCTCCTCCCTCCTCTCTGGTGAGCTCCTCCTCCCTCCTCTCCGGTGAGCTCCTCCTCCCTCCTCTCCGGTGAGCTCCTCCTCCCTCCTCTCCTCCCCTCCCCTCACGGTTTCTCCTCCCTCCTCTCCAGTGAACTCCTCTCCGGCGACCTCCTCCTCCTTTCCGGCGATGTAGGCGAGCTCCTCTCCGGTGACCTCCTCCTCTCCGACGATGTAGGCGAGATCCTCTCAGTGACCTCCTCCTCCTCCCTCCTCTCCTCCTCCACAGTCTCTCCTCGGCCCTCCTCTCCGCAAAAGAGCATTACAAGATCCAAAAGCGAGAACAAAATTTGAAAAAATATCGTGCAAAAAAACGACCAAAAAAATCGTGATCCAGATCCAAATTCAAAATTCAAAAATAGCAATGGCTCACGATGGGGGTTAGACGGTGCGCCACTACTATTTTCCCGCCTTCAAAATTCAGAAAAAAATCAAAAAATAAATAAATAAAAGTTACCAGTGGCGCGCCTGTAGCAATAGTAATGGCGCACTACGAGGTGCGCCACTGTTGCCTGCAATACTAATGGCGTGGTAATAGTGGCGCACCTATAGTGCGCCATTAATAGCCAAAATAGGTGCGCCATTGATAGCCTTTTTCTAGTAGTGACTATTACTCCACACATCGACCGCTATCCAGCATGCATCTAGAGTATTAAGTTCATAAGAACAGAGTAACGCATTAGGCAAGATGACATGATGTAGAGGGATAAATTCAAGCAATATGATATAAACCCCATCTTTTTATCCTTGATGGCAACAATACAATACGTGCCTTGCTGCCTCTGCTGTCACTAGGAAAGGACATCGCAAGATTGAACCCAAAGCTAAGCACTTCTCCCATTGCAAGAAAGATCAATCTAGTAGGCCAAACCAAACTGATAATTCGAAGAGACTTGCAAAGATAACAAATCATACATAAAAGAATTCAAAGGAGATTCAAATATTGTTCATAGATAATCTTGATCATAAACCCACAATTCATCGAATCTCGACAAACACACCGCAAAAAGAATTACATCGAATAGATCTCCAAGAAGATCGAGGAGAACTTTGTATTGAGATCCAAAGAGAGAGATGAAGCCATATAGCTAATAACTATGGAACCAAAGGTCTGAGGTAAACTACTCACACATCATCGTAGAGGTTATGGTGTTGATGTAGAAGCCCTCCATGATCGATTCCCCCTCAAGCGTAGCGCCGAAAAAGGCCCCAAGATGGGATCTCACGAATGTATAAGGTTGCGGCGGTGGAAATAGGGTTTCGTCATGCTCTCGGATATTTTCAGGGTTTAAGAGTACATATAGGTGAAAGAAGTCAGTCATGGGAGCCACAAGGGGCCCACGAGGGTGGAGGGCGCGCCTCCCTGCCTCGTGGCCGCCTCGTTGCTTCCTTGACGTCCACTCCAAGTCTCCTGGATTGTGTTTGTTCCAAATACGACTCTCCTGAAGGTTTCATTCCGTTTGGACTCCGTTTGATATTCCTTTTCTGCGGAACACTGAAATAGGCAAAAAAACAGCAATTTGGACTGGGCCTCCGGTTAATAGGTTAGTCCCAAAAATAGTATAAAAGTGTATAATAAAGCCCATTAAACATCCAAAACAGATAATATAATAGCATGGAACAATACAAAATTATAGATACGTTGGAGATGTCTCATACAACACCGTGTGGTCCTGGCATCTTGAGTTTTAGATAGGCGTAGTGCGGGACCGCATTGAAGCGAGCAAACGCAGTTCGTCCGAACAGTGCGTGGTACCACTATGAAAAGGGACGATGTCGAAGATCAAGTCTTTGCTTCAAAAGTTGTTCAGCGAACTGAAGACGACCTCCAATGTGATTGAGTCCGTGCAACGGGCCTCTAGACCAGGTATTACTCCTTTGAAGGTAGTTTTGGTGGGCTTGATTCTTGACGAGTCAATTCCGATTTTGTGGACTGTGTCCTGATAGAGCAGGTTAGGACTGCTGCCGTCGTCCATGAGGACTCTCGTGAGGTGGAATCCATCGATAATTGGGTCGAGGACCAACGTGGCTGAACCTCCATGACGGATACTGGTCGGATGATCTCTACGATCGAAAGTGATCGGGCATGCTGACCATGGGTTGAATGTTGGGGCGACTGGCTCTATCGCATAGACGTCCCTTAACGCACGCTTGCGCTCTCTCTTGGGGATATGAGTAACGTATATCATGTTCACCGTTTTGACCTCGAGGGGAAATTTCTTCTGTCCCCCTGTGTTCGGTGGGTGAGGCTCCTCGTCGTCATCCTCGCTAGGCGATCCTTTCCCCGTGTGCTCGGTGTTTAACTTACCGGCTTGTTTAAAGACCCAACAACTTCTGTTGGTACGGTTGGCAGGCTTGTCAGGGGTGCCGTGAATCTGGCAAGGTCGATCGAGTATTCGATCCAGGCTAGATGAACCGTCTTTGTTTCTTTTGAATGACTTCTTCCGCTGACCGGGTTTGGAGCCACTGAATCCGGCGTTGATCGTCATGTCTTCGACATTGTCAGTGTTGCTCCGACGCTTGCTTTTGTTACGTCGGGGCCTGCCGTTGCTGTTTCTGGCTTCAGAGGTGCGAGTCGGCGTCTTTATTCTTTCTGAGCTAGCCAACTATCTTCGCCCGCGCAAAAGCGGGTCATGAGTCATGTGAGGGCTGCCATGGACTTCGGCTTTTGTTGACCGAGGTGTCGGGCGAGCCATTTGCGAATGCTATGTTTAAATGCTGCTAGAGCCTCGGCGTCCGGACAATCAACAATTTGGTTCTTTTTAATTAGGAATCGGGTCCAGAATTTTCTGGCTGACTCTCCAGGCTGTTGGACTATGTGACTGAGGTCATCGGCTTCTGGAGGCCGGATATAAGTTCCTTGGAAGTTGTCTCTAAAGGCATCCTCCAGGTCTTCCTAGCTTCCAATAGAGTTTTCTGGGAGGTTGTTTAACCAGTGCCGAGCTGGTCCCTTAAGTTTTAGGGGGAGGTATTTGATGGCGTGTAAATCATCACCGAGAGCCATGTGAATGTGGAGAAGAAAGTCTTCAATCCATACCGCGGGATCCGTTGTGCCATTGTATGATTCAATGTTCACGGGTTTAAACCCTTCTGGGAACTGGTGCTCCATTACCTCATCGGTGAAGCATAGGGGGTGTGCGGCGCCTTTGTATCGGGCAACGTCACGACGCAGTTTGGATGGAGTCTGTATGCGGTTTTCGGCCCGGGTGAAGGTGTGCTTGTCGCGCCAGCCCTGATGGCCGTCTTCGTGCACTGGGGCACGCCCCCTTGATCCATAGATTGATCTGGTCTGACCGGCTCTATTATCGAGGTCCTGTCGTAGGTCATAAGTGTATCCTACAGCCGCTGTCTCTCCACTTTTATGGCCGGGTGGTGCAGGCTGGTGTTCGGCTTGAGTTGTCAGGTCCGTCGGCAGCGTTATGCGTTGGCAGTATAGGTTCTGGGGCCTCATCGTCGAATTGGGGTAGCAGCTTGCGCTTCGGGTAACTCTTGGTTGGGCGTTCGAGGCCGTATTCCTCGGCTGCCAGGACATTAGTCCATCTGACATTGAGCAGATCCTGATAAGCTTGAAGCTACTGCTGCTTCTTTTTCATGCTTCTTGCAGTGGCTATTAGCCGGCATTTAAAGCGCTCTTATTCGAGGGGTTCCTCTGGCACGATGAAATCTTCGTCGCCGAGGCTCTCGTCCTCTTCAGAGATCGGTAAGTAGTTACTATCCTCCGAGCCCTCGTTCCCGATAGGATCGTCGGGGTTGACTTGCCCATCCTCCCAATAATCATTCTCGGATGTTGGTTCGATAGGGGCTTCTTGGTCTTCGGCATTCTCCGGAGTATTGTTGTCTTCGGTGCCGGTATTGTTGTCTTTTTCGCGACGCGATTTCGAGCGGCCCGCCGACGCGTTGACGCTTTGGTGGTGCCATGGGAGGCTTGTCCTCGACTGGATCCTTTCCACCATCGCCGTCATCCTCTTTGGGTGTGTCCACCATGTATACGTCATATGTGGAAGTGGCCGTCCAGCGTCCGGTAAACGGCGGTTCTGGCTCTGATCTTCTCGGGCATCGTCGTCCATGCCGTCGATGTCTTCGGAAGCGTAATCGAGCATGTCGGTTAAGTCCTCAACAATGGCTATGAAGTGGGTGGTGGGTGGGACGTAAAATTCCCCGCTCTCAGCCCCTAGTGTGGGCTGGGCGTAGTTTGGCAGCGATTCTTCTGCAATGGCGAGAGATCGCATTATGTCCAGGGCCTCGTTTAAGAGTGAGGTTTGGATAGGGAAGCGAGAGTCCATGGAGCAGGGCGGGACAGAAGTTCGCTGGCCAAGCTCATATGACGCGAATCTCGAGAGTTCGGAGTTAGTGTCCGGAGGCGAGTCCGGCTCCATGAGGATAGAGGGAGCCTGGCGTGACTCCAGGCCTGCCGGTGATGCGATCCCCTCCGGTTCTCCGGTGTCAAGTTCTATAGCTGCAGAGAGTCCGACGAGTTTTAAACTCCCGTCTTCGGACCTGGTGGTGCGCTCCGGATCTAAGGCCAGAGCGGTGATTGGGGCCATGAACCCTTGGAAGATCAAGTCTCCTCGGATGTCGGCCGACATAGTTCAGATTTCCAAAACTGATCGATGACCGGGCGTGGTGTCGATCTGCTCCGGATGGCTAATCGAGTTGGCGCGATCTGAAAGCCGCCCGAATCTGAAAATTTGGCCGGGGAGAAAAGTCTCCCTCAAGGCGGTATTGTTGTAGATGATCGGTGGAGCCATCGAGCCTTCTAGCGATGTCACAATGGAACTCTCAATGAAAGCACCAATGTCGGTGTCAAAACCGGCAGATCTCGGGTAGGGAGTCCCGAACTGTGCGTCTAAGGATCGAAGGTAACAGGAGGCAGGGGACACGATGTTTACCCAGGTTCGGGCCCTCTTAATGGAGGTAATACCACTTCACCTTGATTGACTTTGATGAGTATAGGGGTTACAAGAGTTGATCTACCTCGAGATCGTAATGGCTAAACCCTAGATGTCTAGCCTGTATGATTGTGATTATGCCCCTACGGACTAAACCCTCCGGTTTATATAGACACCGGAGAGACCTAGGGTTGTACAGAGTCGGTTTACAGAGAAAGGAAGATGCAAAGTCCGAACGCCAAGCTTGCCATCCACGCAAAGGAGAGTCCCATCCTGACACGAGGGAGGGCCTTCTATCTCGTATCTTCACGGCCCATCAATCCGGCCCATGTCACATAGGCCAGCTCCCTGAGGACCCCACAGTCCAGGACTCCCTCACTACGCCAGTACTATCTCTGTCCTGGTCTATGCCAGTAATATTACGCCAGCGAGCATCTTATAGATGACCTTTCGCCCAACAACAACCAATTTTGGCCAGCCCGACGCATGCATTTAACTCAATCAAATTGGCACTTTTCCAAAAAATAATAATCATTTATTAACTCTTTCAAATCAAATCAGTACTAAACAAAACATCAATTATATTTCGTTGCCAAGTATCAGTCAATCCCTTTTGGTAATCACTACTTACCAAAATATCAACCATGCGTGCACGCGTTTTTATTTTTTGTTATTTTCTATGTTTCTTTTTTTCGTTTCCTTATTTTTTCTGTTTCATTTTTGTGCTGGACATGGTGAGTTGGTACTACGTGATGGTCAACAGAAATGACCTAATGGGCACAGATCGCAATGGAGTATAGGATAATTGCATTAAAAAGGAGATTTGATGAACAATTTTTGAATTCAATGCACATTTTGTAACTCGATGCAGAAATATTTTTTTTAAATGTTCACCCCTTATTTTTATTTTCGAATTTCAAAAAAGGTTCACGTATTTTAAAAAATGTTCCCGGCTCATGAATTTGGTAATAAAAAACGAAAAACAAACAGGAAAATGAAATAAGAAAAGGAAAAACAAAAGAAAAGGAAAAAACTTAAAGAAAAAAAAGAAAATCAGTTTTGCAAGGTTCTAGTACCTTCCCAAAACCGGAAGTGAGCTAGTTGAGCCGGCCCGCATGTACGCAGCGGGGATCATGAGGGTACGCGCGCGGTCGCTATCGGGTGACCTAGGCGGCAACTAGGATCCCTGTTGTCCTGTTACGTCTAAGCTCTTCTAGCTGCCGCCCCAGCCGAATGGGCTATCTAGGCTTTAATAATCGGGCTGGACTTGCTACATCTGACAGACCACAATGCGAGCGTTTGAAGCACTCAAAATAAAAATAAAAAGGAGGTGCGCGTTTGTAGGCCATCCAAATACGGGCCAGCATATATCAGTGCAAGCTTGTGAGGAGGTAGGTGCGCGTTTGTAGGTTATCCCTCCACGCAGGAAATAGGAGCCGCGGTTGTACGTCTTTGCTTTGCTTGTGTTATCTTCGCTAGGCACGACCAATTGCAGCGAACCTCTGTTTGTTGTGGGCGCCCCCCGGGAGGAACCCTAAACCCCTCCCTCGCCGCCGCCTGGGGCGTTGGCGGCGGCGGGGCAGCTCTCTCCCCAACGTAGTTGGGGACTTCATGGGGCGTTCCCATCTGCCTGGTGATGCCGGGCGTCGGGCTGGCCCTGCCTCGGCTCCTTCTCCCCCTCCCAGCATCCCTCGCTGGCGCCGCCTCCTCCCCTCCGTGGTGGTGGGTGGTGGGGGATGGCTCTGGGATCCCTGCCCACATCCGGTGGATGGTGGGGTTGGTGTTGGCACCGGTGGCCGGCGGCCCAGGCGTGGTGGCGGTGTGTCTCGCGGTCTCTAGGCATCGTGAAGGTGCCGGCGGCGGCGAGTGCTTAGCCTGGTGGTGGCGGCGGCCGTGTACGTGAGTTGGATTCCTTCGAACAGATCTGCGTGAAAACTTGCTCTCGGCTATTGCCAAGGTCGGCGGTGGCGGCGCTATCTGCATCGTTCCCTTCTTAAAGGCATCGCCATGGAGAAGTTCAAGGCCACTCTTTGCTACCTCCGGGGGAAACCCTAGATTGGATGATCGGATGACGGCGGCGCTCTAGTGTCGTTCCCTCCTTTGGGGCGTCATTCTTGGAGATACACACATGATCGAGGGACCAGATGATAGATTCTTTGATGGAGCGGTGCTTCATCTCACTCATTGATGGTGGCGGATCTCGGCGGCATGACGCTGCGTCCGATGCGTGGAGATGGACTCGCGCAGGAGGGTGATGCGGTCAGGCATCGTGGTGGCGTCGACGACAGCTAGACCGAGCAAAGAAGATGCATCGATCTGATTCAAGATGGATTGGTGGCGGTGGCTGCGGCGGCCTCATACCCGTGAGCGTCTGGTTGAGGAGTCTTGGCCGGGACGGTGGGTGCCCCATACTCGGCAGGCGTCCTGGATGGGACCTCAGGTCTTAGATGGTAGGTTTGGTTGCGATGTTTGTTTGCTATTAGGCCCAGACTATCAGCATTCCTTCATCAATTTGATAGGAGTAGCGACAAATGTTGTAGACGGTGGCTTTAGTCCTACAGTTTTTTACTTTGTAAGGTCTTGTGTGAACAATTAATAAAATGGCTGCATGCATCGTCCAGATGCGGAGGCCAGGGGTCTTCCTCCATTTCTAAAAAAAAATTACTGTTATTAGATTCAACACTAAATACAATTACACACACATACTATATTTGATCGAATTGTAGATAATAGCAAAATTTTCATAGACTTTCAACTTTATAGAAGGTTGGCTTCGGGAAACCTATAATTTCAAATGATCTAGAAGGCACCATTCGCCACGAGTGGTTAGCTATCGCAAAACAAACAATCAATAAATGATCTAGAAGGCGGTGGGTATGAGTGAGTAGAGCCCCTCTTTTAGTGGCATAAAAAAAAGTAGCAGCAAGCCACAGTGTGAAGATACTGCTCAATGGATACACATGTAGGTATCCTTTAAGTTTATAAGCCCCGTCGAATTCGTGGCCAGAGAAAAACCAAAGAAAGAAAATCAACAAAAACCCAAAAACGTGCATGAACCAAAGGAAGTGGCGACCTAAACGGGCATGCAGAATGCAGTGAGACGGGTGCTAGAATGGTGGGCCAATCCTATTCGGTGCGTAGGTCACTTGTTAGCGACCTGGCACGTACACATTTTGGGCCAACCCAAGTAAACCCTTTCCCTGTTTTGGGAAGTTCTAGAACCTTCCCCGACCGGATTTTTTTTCCTTTCGCTATTTTTTTTTTTGCATTTTCTCATGTTCGTTATTCGCTTTCTTTTTCCATTCTCTTTTTTTTATCATTTTGTTTTTTTCTTTCCTTTTTCTTTTTTCATTTTGCAAACATCTTTATGAACATTTTTTATGTTGCAAATGTTTATTTGGAAATTGTGCAAAAAATTGAATCAACGAATAATTTAAAATTTGGGAAAAATTCTTAAATTCATGATTATTTTTTGTTTGGCAAACATTTTTTAAATACATTAATTTTTTTCAAAATTAATGAACGCTTTTTAATTGAAGAGCTATGTTTGTCATTCTCAATTATTTTTATTTTTTATAAATATTTTTGAAAAAATCATGAATTTTTTAATGCACGAACATTTTTTTGAAATCATGAAAGTTTTTTGGATGCACGAACATTTATGATTTCTTGAATTTTTTTAAAATTTATATTGTTTTTTGGGAAATTTGGAACTTTTTTAAATCATGAATTATTTTAAAGAAGGAAAACAAAACACAAAGGAAAAAATGAAAAAAAAAACTGGGTACATTGAGCCCCACGAGTCTATTTGGCCAAATGGGGGCGGGGGCGGTGGTGCTGGCTTGGTCGCATGCACCGTGCACCAAATAGGTTCTCCCGGAATTGTGTGTACGTGTGGAATAGGATCTAACCGCTTCATGAGTATGCTCTATTATCAACATGCGTCCACTGCATGTCTGCATGCATGACCGTCATATGCCCGTACTTTTTTTAAAACTCGGTCATCATATGTAAATAAGTTTGACTTGGGAAAGAAACAATTATTTGGAAAAAATAGTAACATGGCGAGTATACATTAGTAAATTCGGGCACGCACTGTATCAATATAGGCATTTCAGAGTTTTCTCAAAAACAAGATCTCACTACGGCCCTACACCTCTCTTTTTCCCTGTGTAGGCTAACTCTGCTCCTGTTTTTTTGTTTAATGTTATATTTGCGATGAATGAACATGGCGATAGAGCAACCCACACAAGTGGCATGAGATCTCCCAAATTGGCCAAACCGACGCGGTTTAGAGGCACATATCTGTCGACAGTCGGTCAAAATCATCCACAAAAAAATAAATAAAAAATCATCCACAAAAAGAATCTTCGCTCGTGACTTGGTCCTTTCCTTTGTCCAAGTATTGTCGCAGTTACGAAGGTAAATGTGTAGTTTGGTTGTGAAAATAAGAAATATAAATAAAAGAAATAAAGAAATAAAAAAGGAAAAACTTGCAGAACAGGATATGCACTGTAGTCGATGGGCGCCACTATGTCTCGCTTCTAGCAACACGGGAGGATAGGTGACCTCAAAGGCAGCCTGTAGTGGCCCAACCCAGTAGGGATCTTTCAATGTATTTTTTTTTTCTCTTTCCAGCGAGAGGATTGAGTTGTTTCTTACTTCTATTTTTGTTTGTGAACTGCGTCTTATAAATATGTTTGCTTAATGTAACAATTTGTTCTCGCGGTTTTGAAAACATGTTCGTACAATTCAACAAAAATCGTGGCATTTAAAAAATGCCCGCACAATTAAAAATATGTTTCTAATATTCTGAAAAAGTTGTTCGTGAAAAATTTAAAAAGTTTGCATAAATAACAAACATGAAATTGGACAATAGAAAAAGGAAAGAAAACAAATACAGACTAGTAGAGAAAAACACAGAAAAAATGAGAAAATAATAAACTGATCTGATCCTTCCCAAAGCCGGTACTGTAGCTAGAAGCATCCTAAAACCACACTATTCGGCCGGTCCATCAGGGGCGAACGCTGTAGGCGAGGCCGGTGGATGTCTTATAGTAGGCGAGATTTAGCTTTCGCGGTAGTTGACGCCTGCAGAAAGGGAACACGCTAGCAAGCAAGCGAGTGACCGATCTCACATTCCTGTACTGGGCCAGCCTATTTAGGAAGGTGCTTGAGGCGATGCTGCTTCATTTTGCAACATTAATTATTTTCTGACATCTTTTCAACATCATGTATGTGTCCATAGATAGGAGTATCTAATATACAAAGTGCGGGTGTAACTAAACTCAGCCATCCAGCATTGGCATCGCAACAACTCTCTGCCAACACATACAGGATTCAGCTCAACTTTCACATAGATATATTGGTTAAATTAATTTGGATATGGAAAAACAATTATTTTTTGCATCGCTATCCTCCAGTCTCACACCGACCTAATTAAACTGATTTTATATATGGACAAACATATTTGATCGATTTTTGCATCGATCTTCATCGACTGGTCGATTGAGCAGATTTAATCAATCAATTTTCTACTGCTGCTAGCTAGAGGACCCGGGCCTTCCAATGACCAGCTCGGTCTCCACTTCCATGTAATGCCGCCGCGCCTCGTCCTCCTCAGCTTCTTCAGCTCCAGCGCCGTCAGGCGATCTTTCAGCAGCAGCAGCAGTGGCCAGCTCTAGCAGGGGAAGCGCCTTGTACTCCTCGCGGAGCACCGAGTTCTCCGTCAACAGCTTTCTCTCCTGTATTAGTACACATACATAACCATCATGTCACGTACGCACTTATCTTGACCATGCTAATTTTCGTAGACCGTTTTATGGTTCTGCTAATAACTAGCTAGCTAGCTGGCTATACAGGTGACAAGTTCTCCACATATATAATGTCCAATGCAATAATAACAGTATTAATTAACGGCAGATGAACATGTTGACGCATACCTTCTCCTTCAGCTCCAAGATTTTATCCAGCATTTTCTGTTGCTGCTCTTTGAAAGTGAAATAAAAGGTGTTATCATCAGCGATTCAGCCAAGAATTTTGAGAAACTAAATCGATAAATACTGTTATAAATTGTGTAATTATTCAGGTAGAAAAGAAAAGGAGAGCCGAATTAGCGTATTCTGCTCTGCTAGCTTGCCTTCTTTTGCCGGATGCAGCTTAGGCTCTTCTCCAGCTGCAGCTCCAGCTCTTGCAGCTCATGGGCCGAACAGGACCCCAATCCTTCTCCAGATAGCTTCCTGCATGTGCATTCATATCATGTACAATTTAGTAATTTATTTCCCAGGATCGATTTGATTACATATATATATTCTTGGTTGTTTCATGTGTAAGTACTAAGAATAGTTGATGATTCAGCAGGTAGGTCACCGTCGTCACCTCTGGTAGGCATCAATTGCGTCTATCTTGTGCTTCAAGGCGGTAGCTTCAGATCTACACATCTGTATCCATATACATATACGATACATCACATACACAGCATATACAATGAGCCAAATATATGTAATATAGCATCTACATTAATTGCGGTAAGTATTAGAAAGGTAGGGAGTTGCACCTGGACGCCAGCAGCTGGTTGCTCAACAGTTTTCTCATTGGCAGATGTCCCTTTTGTATGGTTCAGGTAGCGATCAATCGTTTTCTGCAAACTGAGAATTTCCAAATGTTAACAAACAAAAACAATCAATTAATTAAGTTGTATGTGCACGTCTGTGTGTATAATTAAATGGACAAGGTTTAACATTGTGAATAAATAATTATTTTGATGCTCACCAAAGAGATTGGAATTTGAGAATTCTTTTTGAAAAATATAATCTAATTGTCATAATATTAAAAGCAGAATTTTTAGAACCTATCTGAACTTAGCGTGAAGTTCAAGAAACAAAATACTTTAGTACCAACCAATATTTCGGTGGAATTCTAAATTCTGGCAGCGAGTGCTCTTGTAGGTCATATACCTGTTATTAAAGGAAAACGATAATAAAGCTCTACAGTATAATAGGACCTAATTCATGTCCGCGAAACTCACTTCCTCGAGTACACAGCTTAGGGTTGGTGGATTAGATGCAAATTTGTATGGAAGGGATATTTCAGCCATATGTATATTTGTTTTCAGCTTAGGGTTGCCTATGTTGTGTTTAATATCGATTAATCGCATTCATCACACTACTTTAGAAACTCTAAATTAATATTTTTTATTTAACAAAATTCTAGATCATGAGATAGAATATATAAGAGGATAATTAAATCAAGAGGTGGAGAAAATGCTGAGAAACCAGTTAGATTAGATGATTACATGTAAATGGCCTAAAACATTTGTGGGTACTTTCGAAAATTAGTCACATTACTCTCTTCCAAGAATTTATTTTTTCCCCTTGCATGGTTTTTTAATTACATAATAGTGAGCAGTGAGAGATACAAATTTTACTAATGAACACAAATAAATTAATGAAAGCTACTACTTTTAGTTGAATCTTCAAATACTCCTTGAAAAGGAAAAAAATGATACTGAATACAAAAAGTGACTGGTGGTTGCAATTTAAGTCTAAGAATCTAATAAATATAATGCGATAACAAGCATAATAATAGGTTTACATCAAATGGTGGCTAATTTGTGGGAATAGACTAGGAGAAGGGATGGGGGTGGATAACTGTACTTTGTGGTGCCACTCCAGCTAGTTAAGGGGTTGTTACACAACTCAGGCAGGGGGAGAAATATTGAGGGGCATAACTGATTCACTATTTCTTGCTCGATCTGACGAGAAGGTATGCATCATAAGGCCCAGGTAAATGGCTTGTGTCCACGGTCATCGGTCATCTCTAGAGCTGGTTGTGCCCAACACATCGGCCCCAGGTGAGAATTCAGGCGCCCTACCTTTACTTTGATCTCAAGCGGTTCCTGGTGGTTGGTGGTGTAAATCACCACCTGTTGGGTTAGTTGGTAGGCAGATCGCCCGGCCAAGTAGGTCATTGAAGTGCTTGTTGAAGACAACCAGACTACCACCATGCTGGTGCCCTCGAAGGAGATGAGTTTGACAAGGGTGTTACTGAGACACATTCGACCAAATTCGGTACCGTTAACAAACTTGATGAATTGGTGCTATGGTGAATGGCCACAAGCATCCTTGTATTTGTTGTACTGTGTTGGGTGTCATCCACCCAATGGAATGAAGCTATCCCCACCTTCTTAGCTTCTAAGTTGCTCTGCTTGGTAAAGAAGAAAGAGCAATGTTTAAGACATGTTGGGGAGTCAACCTTGCCAATGTAGGTGGGAACTCCATATAAGAAGCTATGGTGTAGTATTCCATCATGTCGTTCAAGGGGACAAGTGGTAGCCAAAGGATGGCAAGATATCATCTTTGCCAGGGCTAGGGCTACCAGGAGGATGCTCCATCTTATCTAGCCAGAGAGGTCTGCTCAGTTGTGTGTGTGTCTCTTGATCCCTTGGCGAGTACGACAAAATTTCCCTCCGCACTTCGCCCGACGAAACACGTGGATGCGCCTTCCCTCTTTCTCGGCTCCGACGGTCTGCGTGGCGCGGAGGGGAATCTCAGTGCCTCCGCTCCGGCTAGTAGTTTAGGTTAGGAGTTTTTTCCTCGCAGGTGCGACGCTCGGGGTCCGTTGCTTCCTCTTCGACTTTTTCTTCCGGGCTCTGATCCTCCTCGAGTTTTTCCGTCTGGACATAGTTGACGGAGCTTCGACATAGATTTCAGCCGTCTCATTTGGGCGGTGAGGTTAGTGTTTATCATTGTGTGGGGAGATTTTGTATCAGGTGCTTCAGATCTATTCAATGGTTCAACGACGACGACTACAGCGCCAGGGCGGTGGTCCTTAGTGGCACGTGCACGAAGACTTCCCGGTTGTCATCAACAAGATCAAGCCGGCTCCGGTAGGGGAGCAGCGACAACGACACGTCAACGGCTCTTTCTAGTGGATGTAGTGGTCGTTTGGAGATCTAGGGACCTCAATGTAATTCTTATTATGTTTGAGGTGTTTCATACTTCTGTTGAACTTTTATACTAAATATGGATCCCTTTTGCAAAAAAAAAGGAGAATACACTCAAGGGGAGGGTGCTAGAGGTCTTGGATCTATGTATAGCTCCCGAGACGCTCTCGAGTTGAGTCTGGAGGAATCGTGTTACGACTCGGGCCAAAGTCAGCTGGGAGGTTGAGAGAGCGTTATGTGGAGCACGTTACGGCCTGCAATTGTCCAACCCCACCCGAGGTGTTCCTAATATAGGACAAGGTAACACTCCATCAAGGCAACTGAACTTATTAAAAAAAACATCATGTTCATGTACTACCTTTGTTGGCAATGGTAGAAATTGTGGGGAGGAAGGTGCATAATACCAAATTGTCACATGGTCGGTAGTTTGTGGGAGGATTAGAGCGAAAGGGACAGAAAGTCACACACAGAGAATTCGGCCCAAACTGCAACTATCGGAGAGAGAGGAGAACTACTGAGTGGGCCAATTGGTTAGATATTTGCCTACTCGATGCAAGTAGGAGGTAAGCATTATACGCCCACTACCTAAGTTGTGGCCTACGGCCAAGATCCTAACAAACTTAAAAAAAAACTAGAGATAATTAGGATCTTACCATATTGATCCTACGGCCAACATCTTAACAAACTTAAAAAAACTGAAAAGATACATATTGATTTCCTGTTCATCCTGCACCATGTAGAGCAACTACGTGAAAGTTCATAGCAAACATATGCTTGGTATTATTATTTTTCATCAACCACAGTAAGCATGTCATGCAGAAACTTTCTAAGTTCAATTGATAACACAAAGTATAGGAGTGGATGATGCAATTAGTACATAAAGCTTTTGTGCTGGTATGAGGAATGAAACAACACAAAAAAACCAGATCGATCATGATTTTCCTTTATGGAGAATATATATTTATTTTGAGCGATGGTACATAAACATGTGCCTATACACCATGTTAGGTTGGAGGCTTGTACGCCCTGCAGGTTGCACTGAAAATATAAGGTGTGTACTGAGGTTTCTAGTTACAGTTCGACAGCGTAACAACAACATGACGTTACTTTAGCAACAGTAGCCTTCATATTGAGAATTATTCAGAAGGGAAGCGGATTTAACATGGAGAGTTCTATCAAAAAGAAAAAGCACCTTGTTGCATTTTAAGTAGAAAAACATATCAAATGAACTGCCACACAAACAATAAGATGCACATGTGACTGGTGGAAAAAAAATGGCCATATGCACGACAATTCAACAATGTAGCATCACGTGCAATTAGAGGTTTTTCAGATCCCATCAAAATCAGTCTCGCGGCATTGTTATTACGGAACCATTATCTTAATTAGTGTTAAGGGCTGGGATCTCTCATCAGGCAAAAAGAAAGAAAACATGTTGGCCATTCATTCCACATACACATAGCATGCGTATCCCCACAGCTGCTAATTAGTTTTACCGAAAAATGGGGCAGAAACTACTGTAGATGTTCACTGTATTTCATGTACTATCTGGTTAGTAAAGTATGGCCGGGGTATAATCGGCAGATGCAAGTCAGATGCACTTCGCTGACGCGCACTGTCAGCAGCAACGCATTTGCATCTCGGTATGATAGTTGGTGGGTTTGCAGGCAAAGTACAGGCGCGTTTACATATATGTGCATTAAAGTGATGCAGCCACTTCAAGATATAGTCCGTTCGTACCACACAGCAAGCTTAACTCATGGGCGCTGCGCCAGCTCTTGTACGAACCAACGTGTCCAGGTACCAAAAGCAGGCCAGGATCATGCTGGCAAAAATATATCCAATGGTACTATGTACTACTTCCTCCGTTCGGAATTACTTGTCATAAAAATGGATGCATCTACAACATCTAGATACATTCATTTTTTCGACGAGTAATTCCGAACGGAGGGAGTACTAATTAAGGAAAAATTATTTTGTGCTACGAAACAAACTGTGTTGTCCTATGATGTAGTATTTGTTTGATGTGCTCACAAACAGTTCATAGCTGAGGGTGACTTGTCAAGATTTTCCCATTTTTTATGGTTGTTGGAGTCATAACAAGACCGGTTACTAGATTGGGAAGAAAATCAAGACACGGCGGTGCTGGCCAGCGCGAGTGACTTTTTCAGCAAAGAAACAATGCGCAGAGGTGGACATGTCTGGAAAAACTGCTGCTAAAAACAGCAAGGAATCTGTAATTAATCATTTGAGTATATACCATATGATAGAGAAATGTGTTGTAATTATTTCCGGGTTTTTATTTTCTGCCTAACCCTAGAACAGTTGCTTAATTATCCAAGATCGGCCGCCGATCTGGCCTGCCGGCATCCATGTGAACGATCCAACTCGAAGGGAAAAAGAAGTGTAGAAGTTCTTGAGGGATGGTGGTACTGGCTAGTGGGCACATGTGTATTTCATGTGTACGGACAGTGGCTGCCCTTGTGATGAGTATAACAAAGGATTAAATCTGGAGGCGGATTAGAATTTAGAAGCGGAAATCAAGCGGGAGGCGGGGGGAAAGGGAGCCGATCTAGGGCTAGGGTTAAGGAGCGGACGTACTCTGGCGCGGAGGCGTACTCGTAGAGGCGGCCGCGGGGGGAGAAGACGATGAGGGCGACCTCGGCGTCGCAGAGGACGCCCAGCTCGAAGGCCTTCTTGAGCAGCCCGCTCCGGCGCTTGGAGAAGGTCACCTGCCGGCTGGTGGCGTCCTCGATCCGCCGCATCTCGCGCCGGCCCCTCTTCCCGCCGCCCTTCTTCGGCGCCGCCGCCGCGATCTGCTGCTGCTGCTGCTCGCCTCCCTCGGCCGCCACCGGCGCCGCCGGCGACGACGGCGCCATGGATCGATCTACGGACGGATCTCGGAGGAGCGAGCGCAGCAGCGGGGCGCGCCCCAGGCTTAATCTGGTGGAGGGAGGAGATGGATGTGGTTTTCCGGGGAGGCAAAAGGGGGAGGGGGATTTTGTTACTCAGAAAGGAAAGGTTCCGAGGACGGGGAAGGCCCCACAAATGGCAACGCCTGGTTGGGCCGGATGGCACCTCCACGTACCACTCCTCCACATGGAATGGCATCCCGCCGATTGATTCCCTCCCTCCCGATTGGCCACACCCTCGCTGCTCTTGACTCTTCCTCCTCCTCCTGCTCTTGCTTTTCCCCACCCCAGCTGCTGCCTCATTGGGTTCCACCAAAGTGGAAACTGCTGCCACCATGGGACTTGCTTAATATGGTTTTATTTTATTCATTTTCTCAAATGCGCACAAGCATGCGTATCATCGTCCCATAATGTGTGTCGAAAAAGGTCTTACATCGCGGGACGGAGGGAGTATATTCTTAAAAAGATCAGGTTGAGTTTATTTAGGGGTTGGATTCGGTTATTGTGCGATCCTAATCAATGTCGGCGTCGCGAAGGGCGACCACGGAGAGAGCGATATAAAAGTCGGTTGCAACAGAGAGACGCAGATGAGTGTAGACGCGCACATATGTGCATCTCAGTGGTTGCGGGAATATCACGCCGGGTATGTGTTATTTTTTAAGATTCGCGTGGTCCTGATAACTTGAGAGTGAAAACTATTCCCAAGATTCGGCACGGGCATTTTTTTTCAACCAATTACTTATTCTCTGCTTTTAGTTTTTTTACAAGCGGGGCCAGAATGGTTGGGCCAGTTACTAGTTATACCACAAGCCATGGCCAGACCAACCCAGATAGATAGTTGTTTTCGTAGAGTAAGAGACCGCTTTATTAAGCCGGCCCGAGCGACCCACATCCAGGGGCGTAAACAGGCCCAGGCCACCCTGGCCTTGGCCCGGGGCATGAGGGTAAAAACTAGGCTTGTTTATTGCTATAGTGTAGCCACCGTGCCCTGAAGCTGGCCCGAGGTGTGCCGATATCCTAGCTACCCTACTGCCCACATCTATACCCGGCCTACCCCGGTTGTTGGACCCAACCGAACTATTCAGAAATGTATGTTGATAGTGGCTCTTCTTTAGCTCTATGATGGTTATATCTTCTGTCAATCTATTTAAGAATATGAGTGAAAAATTGGGCTCCCATGTGACTTCTGGCACAAGCTCAACGAGGGTCATGCCATAAACGTCAAGCCAGGTTATCTTTGCATTGGTGCGCACATAGGCCGAGGCAAATCAAGGCTGACAGAAGGCCCTGGTCCGCCTTCACTTACTGTAACACTTTGGGCCTCACATCAACAAAGGATTTGGGTCTCACATCCCGGGCTTAGGCCCTAGGGGTCCGCCCACATATATGCAGGCCATCATCGTCAAACGAGTGGTAGGCCGCGATGTAAGGCTCGGCTTTGCAAGCTCATCCGTTATATTTTTCATGGAATGATTAGCCGCATTGCGAGGATAGAACAAAATCTAACTATGTAGTGCCCTGTGTTTCTTTGGGTATGCTAGAGCAAGGAGAAAGCGGGAAAAATTAATAACATACTACACTATGAACACATACAAATATAATTCAATTGAAAAAACATTTTCTATTAGTGTACAGAGTTACTATCTCTGTCCCAGAATATAAGATGTTTTTGCAGCCAAAACGTCTTATATTTTAGGACAGAGGAGTGGTATATAATATAATCGTACCCTAGGTACACATATACATATAGTAGAAGCTTGGACCAATCAATATTTCCGGTCGTAGCAAGGTATGCATGCAAAGGCATGTGACTAAACTAATGCCGTACTAACTCTCTAAAAAAAAAACCAATGCCGTGGCAAGTTCGTCTATCCCCTTATAGGTTACTAAAATTGTGATAGACCAGAAGACTTTGTACAAAAAAGGGTTAGTAGTAAGAGCATCTACAGCCGGACGCCTCAAACCTGCCTCAAACATTTGAGCGGACGACCCGGTCATGAAATTTTGACCCAAACAGGTGCCTCAAACGTACGGACTGACCGGTACTCCTCATATCCAACTCAAATATGGGGCTGATATGGGGCGCCCGGGTGTGTCCGCCACATCGGACCCGGCTCATGTTGGCTCACCCGACCCCACATATATTCCGCCTCACCCGCTCGACGGATCAAACCCTAGCCACTTCACTCCACCCTCCCCACTCTCCTTCGCCACCCAAACTCACCTCCGGCGATATCCGGGATAGCGGGCAGCGGATCAGACTCCGACCAGTCCGGATCTGTCAACTGGGGTGTCATCCCGTGCAGGTTGGAGGAGGCAATGGCTATCCGCATTGCAATCTTCCGTTCTCGGTAGGGCAACATCCGCCCGACAGTAGGATCTGTCCTGCGCGACTCTACAGCGTTGGCTCAACAGGTGCTCGGATCCTCTGGGACTGGATCATCACGGTCCCGACAACCTTCAAATCTCTCCCTCCCCGTCTCCGGTCGGGTGGAGTATGAGTCCCATCGGGACCGGAGTGCTCGCCGTGGGAAGGAGAGCATAAGGGCTGCCAAGGCCCGAGTCGCTGCAGACATGGCGGCGGCGGAGGCGGCTTATGCAGCGGAACGGGCGGCCGCAGAGGAGGAAGCCATCCGCGCCCGCATTGGGAAGAAGCAGCAGTGGAGGAACACGCGCGCCTCGCCCGAGAGCAGAATCGGGCGGTCCATGCCATGGCCGGACTCCATCAAAGGAGGAGGAGGAGGACAGCGACAGCGAGGACAACTCCAATGACGAGCAGATCTGACTCGATCCGTACTGCGTCTTTGATCGGTACTTCCGCGACAAGGACGGCAAGGGCACGAGCACGAGCAAGGGTTGCCGTCGATGATCTTCTCCACCATAGCCAAACATGTCAATTTTTGATAGTCTAATGGCATGTTTAGTGATGTAGTAGCCGGACGATGTGTGTAATGCATCGATGTAGTTGGATGAGTTTGTATGGATTTGAGGTATGGTAATTGAGGTGTCCGGCCGTGAGAAGGCAAATTTGAGGCTTGGCGGTCGATGTCATGAACCTTGACGCCGTGCGCGTCGTGGGGCATTTGAGGGTCGATTTGCGATTCGAACTTTTAGATACTCTAATAATCCCTCAAAGCGAACCAACCTATGGTTTGGGTTCGAAGGATAGTGATATCCTCAGCCCATCAGAATTTAAATCCTAGATTTATTCCCGACTTGTTGGCGTTGTCCATTGAGTGAAGGAGACATTTCCGTCGACTACGAGACGCCTACGATGATTTTTTTTTCAATCTCTATGATGCCCATAGGGGTAGAGCGTGCGTGCATGCGTTGTGGTGAGCGTATGCTTGTGTATGTGAACAATTTTGAGTGTGGCGTGTTTAAGAAAAATCCGTCAAAAGAAGTTAGAAAAAGTAGGAATACCTTAACACAACAAACTTAAACAAGGAGGCAATCATAGAGTATCTAATATTAACGATACACTGCAGCCTCCTCAAAAGAATCAGGCTGCACTAGTACTAATAATAACCAGTTCAGTTCATGTGCGCAGTTGGCTCCTCAAAAGACAGGCATAAAAAAAGAATACGTTGCGTCGTCCGCCTCTGCCGTCGCTCTCCGACGAGCATCCGTCCATGAGCGGGCAGTCGTCCGGTAGTTTACTCCGCCCCAGATCGGGAAACCTGCGTCCACCCATTCGCGGCGCCCAAGGGGCCACCGGGCCGGTCACCCGCGACGGGGACGGCCGCTTTCTCTTCTCCACGTGTCGACGGGCGATTGCCGGCGGGGGGCGTCCGTACGGCGGGGCGCGTGGGGGCTCGTACGGACGGCGAACCCTCGGTCGACACGTGCGGGCGCGGCAGGGGCCGGCGGAAGGACCACCACGAGCGCGGCAGGGCGGATTCCAAGTGGGCTTGAGCTAGCTAGCTAGCGCGCGGCCCCATGCCACGTCCGGTGGTGGTCCGGTCCACTAAACTATCCTCCGGAAAATAAAGAGAGAGGGGGGCGGGGCCGCTTTCTTTCTCCCTTGTGCCTGCCAGTGGGCAGAGCGCGGATCGCTGCACCGCGTCGGTCGGTAGATGCCTTCATAAATTCTCAGGAACAGTTACCTTTCCTTCATTACCTAAAAAAGAAAAGTTACCTTTCCTTCATAATATTTTTTTTTAGAGGATGGGGCGTCGACCCGTTGGTTGAGCCGAGGTTGTTTCACCAATTCAGTCGAGCGGACGGACGCGATCTTCGCGGAGCTTCTGCTTATAAAGAAAAAGTGAGGGTTAAGCCAGGTTTCTCTTTTTTTTCATAATTTTTTTTGAGTGAAGATTAATACTACACTCAATATTATAACCTGGGCATGGGCAACCCGGCCCAGAAAACCCATGCCTAGATTGGCCCTCAATCTGCAGCGCAAACAACAATCGGGCAAGGCGCTTGGTCTCCATGTTTCAGCCCAAAAGTACGCCAGCCCTTCCCAAGCACGCTAGGTACGGAAATATCCTTTTTTTTTGCTTGCTCGGAGGTATGGAAATGTCTTAATCTACAGGTGCCATGTAAAACTCTCCTTGGCTGCATGTAACCCTGACCACTCATCTTCCTCCTCACTTTCTCCTTCCCAACCGCAGATGTCCCAGTTGTGTTCCATTCCTCTTCCGGCATGCCATTGAGGTTTGGCAAATAAATAAATAAAAACGAATATGTACGGATCATTCAAAAGTGTGATATTGGTGCCAATCACATTTTGATTGTAACATTGTCAGCACTATCTACTCAATCCTCGCAAAAAAATAAAGAAAAACAATATCGAGTCAATGATTACAAAATCATAAGTATACAAAAATGTTTTTCAAATGGCAAATCTAACACCACCTATTTTGTGTAATTTATCAAAAAATTAACTTAGTCTGAAAAATGTTCACGAGACGCTAAAAACCTTAGTAAAATGAGAAAATAAATAGTTAGTGAAATTTTAAGAAAATTGTTCGCGCCATTAAGAAAAAGGTTCGTAACTATAAAAAATGTTCATACATATAAAAACGTTGTTCATGACATTCTTAAAAAAAAGCATGCATCATATAAAACTTTGTTCGGGCAATTTTTATAAAAATTAGGTACCATTCCAAAAAAATGTGCATTACATTTTAAAATATTCAAAATGTTCATTACGTATAAAAAATTGTTCAAACCTTTTGAACAAATGGTTGTAACACATAATGGTAGTCACATGTTTCAAATCATGTTCGTGAAAAAAATGTAAAAATGTTCGAACCTGTATTTAAAATGTGCTCAAGATATAATTGAAAACTGTTAAATGTGTATATGAAAAGTGTTTTGCCTGATTTTAAAAAATATTTAACATGTACTAGAGAAAGCATCAACATATTTTAAAAATGTTTCATCCGTTAAAAGAATGATCATGAAGTATAAAAAAATGTTTATGCAATTTTCAGAAATGTGCTTCACATATTTAAAAATGCTCCGACACTAAAACCGAAAGAAATGGTTATTTTATTAATTTTTAAAAAGGGACATAAAAAAATAATGAAGGGAAAATAAATAAAAAACAAACAGAAAATAGGAAAAGGGGGAAAGAAAAAATCACCAGAAAAGTGGATTTAACCGCCAATAACATAATACCAGAAACAAAAAATTACTTTGAGAACCTCGCTCGTTATTTGGGCTGCCCAACCCACTTCAGCCTATGAAGAGGAGACGATAGGTCTCACAGTAAGAGAGACATAGCACGCACGCAAAGAGACGGTAGGCCTTGCAGTAAGAGATACATAGCATGCATGCAAATTTAGAGAAGTTTGAATTTAAAAAATAATGCACCTTACACTTTGAAACAAAGGGAATATAACTTAATACACTAGAAAATGCATGATCATGTGTGATGAAAACCATCGTGATGGCGAAAGAACCGTCACCTAAGATCATTTCGGTGACGGTAACCATCACAAACTAATGCTTTCCCAGGGCAGCTCTGCAGGCATCTTATGTGAAGATTTCAGTGTCACAAGACATGTGCATATTCTGTGACGGTTTTCAGTGTCACTGAAAATCTTGGAAGGGTTGATAAAGAAAATACTAATAGGTTTTTTAGAGAATTTTTAATTTTTGAAAAGTAGTACACCTTACAATCTGAAACGGAGAGGGTATAACTTAATACACTACAAAATGTGATCATTTGTGACGAAACCCTTGCGAAGGGGAAAATCGTGACCTAAGATCATTATAGATGACGGTAGCCATCACAAACTAATGCTCGCCAAGGGCAGCCCCTCGGGCATCTTAGGTGATAGTTTGGTCTGATTTTAGGTGATGGTTTCCAATGCTGCAAGACATGTGCATATTCGCTGATGGTTTTCAATGTTACCGAAAATCTTGGACTGGTTAGTAAAGAAAATATAAACAGAAAAAAATTGAGCATGCAAGAGTCAAACCCATGACCTGACACTTCTGTACGCGTTGGATTGAGGTTTACAGCTGGGCTAGTGTTTGATTAGTGATAATAATTTGGCTAGTGTTTGATTGAGGTTTACAGCTGGACTATGTCCAATGCCACCACATGTACATGTCAGTGAGATAATTATTTTGTAGTATGTCCATTAGCACTACATGTACATTTTAGCGAAATAGAAAAATTTACTTTGAAACTTCTCTAATTAAAAAGCAGACACTACCTATCATTTTGAAGGAAAATTAGGTGCTTCCCATGGGATTTGAACCTTCTCATGGGCCTCATGTGGAGAGAGAGGTTTCCTGTTGTTTGAATTGAATTGTAGGATTGTTCAAACAAACAAACAAAAAGGAAATATGGGTTGTAAGTCGAGTGTTGCACTTGGCTTGCAGCCTATAAGCCTAGTGTTAGCCTCGACTTATAGCCAATGACCAAATGGCACTGCCTAGATTTTTAATAAGCCGAGTGCAACACTCGGCTTACACACATCAGGCCTAAAATGGTACTGCCCATATTTTGTATAAGCCGGGTGCAGTCACGGAGTCTCGACTTAAATGCTATAACTATCTTCTATAATTTGCAGATCATTTATTGTTGTTCAAACTCTTAGTTTATCTTGAAATTAGTGCAGCTACAATCTGCAGATGGGTACCCTTGGAAAGGTTACCCTCGTCTTCTATGATGCTAACAAGTAACAAGTACCGCACTGTATGTACGCCACTTGTCACAACTTGTGAGTTTTGGTGTATTTTTTCTCATACACGAAAGGGATGGGTAATTTGTGTTTTAGACTCATCTTCTAAAAATGAAATATCTCTTGAATTGTGTGTTCAAATCACAAATGATTTTCACCGTCACGTTCTTAGCGTCGAGATCTTTGAAATATCTCTTTTCATTCACATTATATCTATACTGTACATGTTTTTTGTATACATGACAATTTTTTTCTATACACTATTTACTTTTTAAGTGCTTGACTAACATTTTTCAAATGGTTGATTAACATTTCAAAGACTTGATTAACATATGTTTCAAATGCCCGATTAGCATTTTTTTTAAATACCCGATCAACATTTTTCGTAAACATTTTTATGCTTTGTATTCTGTTTTCATATATACGAGAAACATTCTCCCTATAAACATTTAACATTTTTAAACACAATGATCAACAATTTTTCATACACATTGTTTTCGTTTTGTATATATTTTTCATATACATGTCAAACATGTTCTCTATACACATTTAAAATATTACAAATGCTTGATTACCATTTTTCAAATATTTAATCAAGATTTTTAATATGCTTGATTAACATTTACTTTAATTATGTGATTACGATTTTTCATACGTATTGTATAGGTGAGAATTTTTTTCTCTATACACATTTAACACGTTCAAAATGCTTTGGTAAATATTATACAAAATGTTTTATATAAAGTGTTCTTTTAGGAAAATTCAACCTACCACCCGAGGGGTAGCTACCCCACATGTCCTATATACTATTATGTGGTAGTATATATACTACTTTATCATTCTAATTATATTGATATACTATATAAAAGATAATTCAAATTGAGTTTCATGAAAAATTGCAAGTTGGCCCATGATTTTTATTGTATGTGTGAAATACGTATATATTTCTATGTAAAAAGGAACATACTCAAAATACAATATATACTACCTAAAAAGTAGTATATATATATATATATACTACCTAAATATTTTTATATACTACATACTACACGCACATACTATCAGATTTCTTAGACAGTACATACAACATACAAAAATTAAGTGGTGGTAACTACTAACTACCACCGTGTGATAGCAACCATTTGTCCTATATAACGGGGTGGAGTAGAAATAACGGGGTAGTGGTTTGTGGCCTCCACGGACGCAAGCGCATGTTTTTTCGAATTTGATGTTTTTTTTTTCAAATACGATAAACATTCTAAAACTTTTTTGATTTTCTTTAGAAAATTGATGAACAGTTTTTCAAATTCGTTGAACTTTTGTCAAAATTGATGATCTTTTTTGCCAAATTCGTGAACTTCTTTTCAAAATCCGTGAAGATTATTGAGTTCACATATTTTTTTGATTTTTGAAATTTTCAAAAGTCAATGTTTGAGCGGTCAACTAGTCAACTATTGACCGACGAACCAAACGAACAATCAATTTTGCGGCAGAGCGCTACTTGCATTATTGGGACGGCCCAAGAAAGGACATGCTTGAAACGCCCAATAGCGCTGAAAACGTCCAATAGTAGCTCCCCTGTTTAACCGCCTGGGCTATATATCGCCCATATCAATTCATATAGTGCTGGCCAATAGCAAGGCATCGGTCGCTGAATGCTGCAAGTTCATCCAGGTCCGGTTTTCTATGTTTTTATTCTGTCTTTTAGCTTGTTAGTTGTTTTTTCATCAGTTTTCTTTGATTTTTTTGCTTTGGTTTCTTTGTTTCTTTCTAGTTTTTTTCCTTTACTTCATTTTTTTGCTTTTTTATTTCTTTTTTGATTTTTATTGGTTTTCCTTTTTTCAAACATGTATTGTTTTCTCTTAGTATACAATGTACAGTTTTAGATTATGCGTGAAACATGCTTATGATACACTCTGGGCATTTTTCAAGTATATGATGTACATTTTTGTTAATAATGAACACTTTTTCAAATATGCAGTAACATTGTTTTTGACAATACTCATTGTACATTAGTTTTATGTAAGCAAATGTTTGTTTACCTACGGGGACATTTGTTTTACATTTTATAAATACTTTTTTAAAATGTCACAAACATTTATTGCTGAATCATTGGAATTTTTCTTGAAAATGCCTAGTACATTCTTCATTGGTATGAAACGATTTTTCCGTACACAAATATTTTATTTCAATTGTGTACTTTTAAATGTGAGCAAGACATTTTTTAAACCCATGAAAAATAATTTTAACTGGTATGTACTTTTTTTGAATGTCCGAAACATGATGACTTATGTGATTTTTCTAAAATATATATTGAACAAACTTCTAATAAACAATGAACAATTTTTATAATAGATACTAAACATTTTTGTCATATATGCTGACAATATTTTAATGCATGTTGAACATTTTTTGTCTACACGTTGTACAATATTTTGATACATAATGCACATTTTTGTCATATATGCTGATCAACTTTATAGTACACGATGAACATTGTTGTGATATATGCTTAACAATATTTAAATACACATTAAATAATTTTTTATATATGCTGACCAATTTTAAAATACACAATGAACATTTGTTCAAAATGTGTTCAACATTTCCTTAATATAGGGCGAACATTTCCTTAAATGCACAATGAACATTTTTGTATATAAACACACAATGAGTTTTGGATAATCCAAGGGAAAAAGTATTAAAAACCGAAAACATGGGGCATCGGGTGCAAAGTTTCATTGAAGCCGCATTGCCGCCGCTAAAAAAAACAGCTAGCAGGCGTTTCAAGTATTTTTTTATTCAACTAGTTTGATATTAAATCTTATATTTACTAATTGAAGGCACCTTTTGAGCGTTTACATTGATCCACATCATCAAGATTAATTTAACCATTAGATTAAAAATTTAATGGTTAAGATCTGTTAGAAGTCCGTGGCTTATATAAAGATATGGTGTACGTAAAGAATAGAACCTGCACGTATGGAAAAGATAGACACGACCTTTATAATATAGAAAAGGGAATCACGCTTTTCAGAAAAGAGAATCACGTAAACAGGAGTCCTCATGCCACAAAAAAAGAGCCAGCGTAATAAATCATGTAAAAAAGACTCCTCATGACACACGACCAAGTTCTCCTTTGACAATATCTGCCTTCTCCCGTTGCAAAAGAAATGTACTGCTGTGTTTTTTTAAGGTAAAAAAGATACGTAAGAATAATCACGTCTGGTCTTCTAAACAAAAGAAAACTGATAAGTACAAAATGGTCAAGATTTTTTAGAAGTCCCGGCTTATAAATATACACCACCACTTGAAGAATTGCACCAACATGTATGATGAGTGGAGACGGCCTTATTTAATATAAGAGAAAAATATCACGTACAAAAAGGGAGCCCTCATGCTATAGAGAAGGAGACACCGCGGTTTAAAAAAATGCCATCATCTCACGCGTGCAAGTTCTAAAATATTAGTTGCCTTCTTTGTTTTTAAGACAGAAGAGATGACGCATACAAATAATCACAAGCCTTCTCCCCCCAAAAAAAGAAAAGTAAAAAAAGATGTACGAATAAATTTCTCCTCCCGTGAAAAGGCACACATCCCAATTCGTGCCAAAACAAAGCTACTTGCATGCTTCGCATGAAAAATGACAAAAGGCTAATAAAATATAGGAGTCGACAAGCCTCATGTTAGATGTAAATTCTATGCCTGATTGAAAAACAAACTTCAATCTCCCCACATGCAAAAATAAGACCCATTCAGACATGAACGTAAATAATCTATCCCTAATGGCTCCTAGATATTACTGTCAAGGTCATTAATGTGCGAAATTGCTCAATCTATACACATAAAAATATATCATATTAACTTAAACCTGTCAGAAAATAATTGTTGACACACGAACACGTCACCGTGTACCCTCAACGCCGGGGGTGATGCACCGCAGCTCACGTCGAAGGAGACCCGACCGACAACGGTAGCGATCGCCAAGGCGATCGGTGGGCGCTTTTGTAAACCCGAAACCCCGCGCACCCGGGAGGGACCCCGTCAGGGATTGCGGCGGCTATGGGCTGCCCTAGGTCGATTCGCTCGCCCCTAGAGCCTGGTGGATCCGCAGCCCTCCAGCATGAAGAACTAGCGAAGAACGAGAAGAAAGATACAAGGGAGAGACAAAAAGTAGATGAACACGAAAAAGTAGTAGATTGATTTGTTCGATTGTGTGTTGTTTCAATCGGCCGTCACCCCCAACATATATAAGAGGCGGCTGGACTTCCCGCACAAGAACAGGATTCATCTAGGCTTTCTTTACAAGAAAATTACATCAATTCACGTCCAAAACCCTAGTCAAATTCGGACTGGTTTTGTCCGAACTTTCCAAAACTGTTCGGTTTAAACTGACTGTACCTTGCGGGTCTTTTTGTGGTGGTAAACGATCTCGGATGGAAACGAGCCCAAAAGCAATCTTGACCGTTTCGACGATACAAAAACTTCCGTGTTGAACGTTTTTCCGATTCGAGGCCATCTTCTGGGGCAAAACACTCACGCATTACATCAGACACTTGCCAAAACATGTCTGGTCTCCGCGTCATATTTCGCCTCTTGACAGGGCTGCATTCAGATAGCTCTAACTTTTGCATAAGAACTTCGGATTGAGATGATTTTATATAAAAATCGACCGATTTGACGAGACGAAGACAATTCATGTAGAGCATTCCTTCATCCGAGGTTGTCCTGGAGGCTTAATTGACCAAAAAGCACTCAGAACACCTAAACATGACAATCTGAGTGTAGTTTTGGTCTTTGACATGATGCCGAATAATTATGGTCCAAACATTAAAGTTGTTCTATTCGGTGATGTGAAACGTTTCATGCTGAAAACCCTTTCACTCTGTATCTTGCCAAAATCAAAGCGCCAACACATGCCCCCCTGTTTTTCGGCAAAGCTTGCACGCCGAAAAATAATATGCATAGTGTTCGTTCTAAGGACGATGTCAACACTCCATCGGCCATTTATTTTCCTCTACGCGATAATTATGTATCGGCCATGTTTGTGCTAAGGGCGATAGTCGTATATCGGCCATTGCCTACTCAGGCTTCCTGCCACACACTCGGGTGGTACTTCTTCAAATATTTCCCGTTGAGAGCTCCGGGTAACAATGCCCCTTGTATTGATTCCACCAAATATGAATTTCCGGGAACAACCCTTGTAATTCTAAAAGGACCTTCCCAACTCGGAGACCACTTCCTGAATTTCCTATCTCTTGAACCAATCGGCAGAATCACCTTCCGCATTTGAGATCACCAACTTGAAAATTCTTCAACTTAACTTTCTTATTGTAAGCTCTTGCAACCCTCAGCTTGTCCCTCTCTATGGCCTTCAAAGCAGCCAAACGTTTATTGGCAACCTCATCAATATTGTCCATCATCAAGTTATAAAAGTCTACTGCTGATAAATCATTTTGTTTGGCTATTCTCAAAGCATTCAAATTTACTTCCACTGGTAAAACAGCCTCTTCACCATATACTAGCTCATATGGAGTCACTTTCATAGCACCATGCCTTGAGATTCTATGTGCCCATAATGCTTCAGACAACAACTCATGCCATCTCCTCGGATTATCCTCAATTTTCTTCTTGATGAGTTTGATTAAAATTTTATTGCTAGACTCAGCTTGTCCATTGGCTTGGGCATAATATGGAGAGGAATTGAGCAACTTTATGTTATAAGATTCGCAAATTCTCCTGACTTGGTGTGACATGAAAGATGAACCTTGATCTGTAATCGACGTTTGAGGAATGCCGAATCTATGAATAATGTGCTCGGTTATGAACTTAATTACCTCTGTATGTGTTATGTTCTTGAGAGGCACTGCTTCAGACCATTTAGTGAAATAATCGGTTGCTACTAATAGGAACCGATGCCCTTCGATGAAGATGGATGAATTTGTCCAATAAAGTCTAAACCCCATCCTCTGAAAGGCCACGGCTTGATAATGGGATGTAACATAGCAGCAGGAGCCAACTGAATATCACCAAATTTTTGACAAGCTTCACACCCTTTATAATATCTGAAGCAATCATTAATCTTGGTCGGCCAATAAAACCCAAAGCACGTCGTAGTAACCATTTCATCTTTGGAGCCGATCGATGAGTGCCACAAATACCTTCATGGACCTCTCCCATGGTAATTCTCGCTTGGTCCTCGCCCAAGCACTTTAAAAGAACATCATCAACCGCTCGGCGATAGAGACCATCATCTCTCATTGTGTACTTGAAAGCCATACGCCGAACAGCCCTGTCCACCCTTCTACTAGGATCACACAAATAATCAATGATGGGTTTCCTCCAGTCTTGATTTTCTCCTGCATTGAGTATTTCATTAGTGGCCTAAACGATGGGCTCCGGTTCGGCCTCCCCTAGGTTGGCAAGACTAGACATTGGCTTTTCAGAAATATGAAACATGCCACGATCGATCAACATGATAGCCGGATGCTTGTTGTGCCAAATCATTTGCTTTCCAATTGTCATGTCTAGATATATGAGCAATGCTAAAATAATCCAAAGTAGAAATTATATCTAGACATTTATCAAGATAAACATTAAGTGATTCGTCAAAGCATTGAAAGACTTTGGATATTTGTTGCACTACTCATAACGAATCACCGAAAGCCTCAACATGTATAGCACCTTGTCTTGGTCTCCAATTGAACTAAGGACGATGTTAGAATTCCACACCGGCCATGATCAGATAGTTTCTTAGGACGATAGTTAAGTATCGGCCATTACTATGAGGTCCATGTAGAATTCACCCACCAAAGTATGTATAGCCGAAATAAACAAATAAAATAGGAATAAAATATTTTGCCCCTTTGTATTAGCAACAATGTAACTAACCAAATGTATGGTAATTTGGTAATACCCTCTCATGATATAGAAAATTATGTTGCATCCATGGATCAAAATAAATCAATGGAGGGTAATTTATCATACCTAGGGATGAATTCCATGGCAAAGGCATCAACGGCATGGTTGAAGAAAATTGATGATGTGCTAACCGAAGATTTTGATGTTGTGATGCGCACCTTCGGCTTAATTGTTTGTTGCTTTCATTATTTTCCTTCTTCACTTTTATTGTACTTGTTGCAACAGAAGCATGCACATCATTTTTGTGTTGCTTGATCCTCTTGGGAACCCATGCCATGTTCCTCTTCGCAGCTCTTGTGCACTAAGATTTTGTAATTCCTTCTTCGCATATCACGATAAGCCGAGTGGGCACCCCGGCTGTGATTTTGTTTGAAGCAATGGCAATTCTTGTTTTACCTTGTGCACTCTCAACTTCTTTTCTTCAGATTTGGCACTCTGATTTTTATCAATTGATTGCTTCCCTTCTTTGCCTTTTGTAGCCAATGTCAACACCTTAATTGGCTCTTTGTTATTTGAGATTAAATCTGAAGCAGCACACTTATTTAATTATCTCTTTTCACGCGGTAAACTTGCTTTACCACCTCTTTCTTCTTTCTTGAGTTCTGGACCGATTCCTTATGATTGAAACGGTCTTTGACGCGTGATTGTTCAAATGTTGATCTCCTTGGAGCTGCATAGTATTGGTGAGATGGTCTAGAATAAGATGGAGAATGTGTCCTTGTATCATACCTGTCCCATGATGAATATGTATCTATATGAGCATAGGGAGGCATCCACGGCATTGGCATTGGCGGCCCAAAACAAGGATATGAATATGTTGCATTAAAATTATCACTTTGCCAATACCAATCCTTATATTTGCGCCTTTGGGGTGATCTTGGTTTCTTTGCATGATTTGGCCGATAAGCATTCTTCTCTTCACTCTTCTTTTGATATTTTTCCAATAGTTGTGCGAAAGTGACTTTCGCTTTTTACCTTGTGCTTACGTCGGCCTTTGTTTTCTTTGGTTGTGCTTGCACCGATCTTTGGATTTGCTTGCTGCCTCAAAGATTTGGTATCTCCATTGTAGCTTCGATGGAATTGTCACCCTCAAGATTATGTTCATTATGCTCTTCAACAACTTCTTTACTTGAAAGCTTGATCCCATCACCTGTAGTTTTTACCTTCTCTTTAAATGTATCAGCTTGAAGCAGCCGATGCAAAAACTTTTTGCCATCAGGACCAATCGGAATAGACTGGTCATCTCTTGGTGTTTCAACAAACTTCAATCATCCTTTCTCAATGGCCGATTTAACTATTTGACGGAACATGTTGCAATCCTCAAAATTATGCTTGAACAAATCATGCAACTTACAATACATTCGTCCTTGGATAGATGGCTCAACATGGTGGTCAAGAATTGTAATGTAATTATTTTTCAGCAACAAATCAAATATTTTATCACACATGCTTGAATTGAAAGTATACTTCTTGTTTCCTAGCCGATCTTGCTGTTTGAACGGCTTTGGAGAAAAGCAAACGAATGGTTCAGATTTGGAATCTCCCCATTCGGCTATGTATTGTGTTTTCCACTCTATCTCCGATGTCTTTGGATATGATATTATATTAACATCGATTTTCTCAATAGAATTTAACCTTGGCTTTAAATTTCTGAAATGAAGATATTTAGAACATACATGTCTCAGTTGAGACCAAGTATAAGCCAAGTAAGAAATAAGCAAAGCTACCCAACTAGATATGAACTTTAGAGAAAGCAACGGGAAAAGCTTTGGCTGTAACAATAAGTCATTATCGTTCTTTATAAATGGTGCAATGGGTTGACCGATATGTTCCATAACAATTTTACTGCTAACAAGTAAATTACCCTTCCTCATTGGTCTTTCAAAATTACTTATGAGAATATTTCTTATAGATGCATCAATAATGAAGTTGCGACCAAATATGAAAATAGGTAAAGTACTATATATGCATACCTCTTAAAATATTTTGTGAGAGCATGATAGTGGTGCCATTTGAACAACCTCTTGCCCTGGCGTTGGATGGCTCCCCAACAACTTGTCATCATCTTTTTCTTGAATCCGTGCATCATTGCTTTGAAGATTTTTGTCGGCCGAACTTTGTTCGGCTACTTGTTCTTGTCCTTGAAGCTTGTCAATTTCTACGGCTCGGAACTCATAGGGCAGCATGTAAGCTCCCACACACCTAGGAAAATCTAACACGGCCAATTTGTTGCGTTTACCATTCCTTTGCTTGGCGAAACTTGCATCTTCTGTTTTGGTACACGCGGCAATAATTGGCTTGATGCACTCGACTTTATCCAGCGATGCACTCGTGAAACGATGCACTCGGCTGGCATGATGAACTCAGATGGGTCGATGCACTCGACTGGTATGATGTACTCGGTATGGACTCTATGCACTCGGTTGTAACCGTCTCTGTGCTCAATCTGGTTTCAACTGAATCCACCATCGTCTTTGCTTTAAAGGAATCGTTCGACTCGGTTGTAGATGACTTATTCATATTTGACTCAGTTTCAACCGAATCAACCATATTAGCCGAGTGAACCCTTTCTTGCTGATTTGCTTGCAAACTTTCTTGCTTCAATATCGCAGAAGGGCCAACATAGTTGCTCGATGGAGGAAGGCACTTGACGTATTCTTGCAAATATTCCTCTCCACGGCTTTTCTTGAGTGCTTCGTAAGCACAGTCGATATTCTCACTGGTAATTCCTCAAGATTTGGCGTAGTAAATTCGTTGACGCTATTCCCTGTGAGCTTTGGCTTGATCTTGTCCACTTGGGCCACATATTTTCCTTTAAACTCAGCCCTACTTGGATTGGCTTGCCCCCCAATACTTTTATCATCTTTCGGCAATGAATTGATGTTGCCGAAACTTTGCAATTGTATAGGGGGTGTATAACATGCTGCAATGATAGGTGAAGATGTGTGCACTGTTGTTGAATATTTTTTCACGCCAATTTGATCAATTGGCAACACTTCGTCTTCTTTTAAAACCCTAGCTTTTATTGCCTCATAACCAGGAACCAAACCTTTATCATGTTGCTCAAGGCAAAGAGCGGTAATCTTCTTATTTTGCGCTAAGCTTTTTAACGCAGCCAAAGTCACCTCATCTCCTGCAATATTAGACACATACACTCCTATACTTTTAGTTGCATATGATGCTGAACAATTAATATCATGAGGTGTATCATATGATGACTGAGGATAACCGGCCAAATAGCTAATGGAAGCATGGTCGATTGCCTCATTCATCGGCATGTTTGGGGATAAACCCGCATATTGCGAGTTGATCGCCGATGGATAAAACTGTGAGATGCCCTCCTGCACATGAGGTGTCATATATTGATCACTCGAACAAATCGTGTTATTTATCGGCATATTGAAAGGTGTTGCCGATGCACGAAAGTTCAGATTCATAAGTTGCATGTCGCGGTTCTGTAAATTCCAAGTTTCTCCAATGGAATAACTAGTCGGCCTTTGCTCGTTAGGGCTAGCCGACATGACATGTCCATTGAAAGATCTAGCAACATCAACATAATGGCTATTTGCATCTACGTAAGGAGATTGATGATACATGTTACCGTTGTAGATTGCAGCCGCTTGATGACGCCTCCTCGTAGCAAGAACAGCTGGAGATTGTTCAAAGCTTCGTCCCCGCCGAGTCGCCAAAAGTGTGTTGACACACGAACACGCCACCGTGTACCCTCAACGCCGGGGTGATGCACCGCAGCTCACGTCGAAGGAGACCCGACCGACAGCGCGATCGCCAAAGACGGTCAATGGGCGCTTTGTAGACCCGAAACCCAGCACCGGGAGGGACCCCGTCAGGGATTGCGGCGGCTATGGGCTGCCCTAGGTCGATTTGCTCGCCCCTAGAGCCTCGTGGATCCGCAGCCCTCCAGCATGAAGAACTAGCGAAGAACGAGAAGAAAGATACAAGGGAGAGACAAAAAGTAGATGAACACGAAAAAGTAGTAGATTGATTTGTTCGATTGTGTGTTGTTTCAATCGGCCGTCACCCCCAACATATATAAGAGGCGGCTGGACTTCCCGTACAAGAAAAGGATTCATCTAGGCTTTCTTTACAAGAAAATTACATCAATTCACGTCCAAAACCCTAGTCAAATTCGGACTGGTTTTGTCCGAACTTTCCAAAACTGTTCGGTTTAAACTGACTGTACCTTGCGGGTCTTTTTTGTGGTGGTAAACGATCTCGGATGGAAACGAGCCCAAAAGCAATCTTGACCGTTTCGATGATACGAAAAACTTTCGTGTTAAACGTTTCCCGATTCGAGGCCATCTTCTGGGGCAAAACACTCACGCATTACATCAGACACTTGCCAAAACATGTCTGGTCTCCCGCGTCATATTTCGCCTCTTGACAGGGCTGCATTCAGATAGCTCTAACTTTATCATACGAACTCGGATTGAGATGATTTTTATATAAAAATCGACCGATTTGACGAGACGAAGACAATTCATGTAGAACATTCCTTCATCCGAGGTTGTCCTGGAGGCTTAATTGACCAAAAAGCACTCAGAACACCTAAACATGACAATCTGAGTGTAGTTTTGGTCTTTGACATGATGCCGAATAATTATGGTCCAAACATTAAAGTTGTTCCATTCGGTGATGTGAAACTTTTCATGCTGAAAACCCTTTCACTCTGTATCTTGCCAAAATCAGGCGTCAACAATAATACATCTGATTATTGTTTGTTACAATTGTTTCAAATAACTTATGATTTATCCAGTATTATGATATCTGAATTTTAACGTCCTATCTTATGCATGTTAATATAATTTTATTAATAATTGTCTCGAAATAATAGCTAGAACGTGCAGGTGCACGGGATGATGACTAGTACTTTATAATTTCTATTTAAAAAAATCAGGGATTTCACAAAATATTTTTGAATGACGGAAACGTTCTTGAGCTAAAATCATATAAAAAAATATAAAAAATGTTCATAAGTTTTAAAATAATTTTCGTTAATTTGAAAAAAAAATCATGATTTGGTAAAATATTTGTGCTTTAAAAAAATGTTCATGGACAAGGAAACTTTAAGTACTTTCTATTTTTTTAATTTCTGAAATGTTTAGTGAATTACATTTTTTTACATGAATTTGAACAGTGATTCTTGAATGTTCATAAATTTGGAAGTAATTTAACAAAATATTCGCTAAAAAGAAACTTGTTCGCAATTTTTAAAAATGTTCACAGATTTAAGAAATGTTCAAGAATTTAAATCTTTATAATATTAAATACATCAATGATATATAAAAATCAAATTCCGAACATTCTAGAATGAAAAATATGTGAGAAATCTAAAAACATGTATTTTAATATTTTCACGAGTTTTGAAAACGTAACAAACTAAAAATGTGATAGAATTTAAAAAAAACAGGAATTAAAAATATCCATGATTTAGAAAATATTTGAAGATGTTCATGAATTTAAAAAGTGAAAATGGAAAACATGAAATAAAGAAAAGAAAAGAAAATACGAGAAAGAAAAAGAAAGAAATTACAAAAAATGAAAAGAATAACCAGTCAACAAATAACCAACGAAAACACACAGCTGAACAAAGCAAAACTATGCCGGCCCAATACCATGTGTGCGCTTAGAGGAAGCCGCCGTTTGGTCTCTAACCAGCGACGTAGGTGGAAAATAGGAATTATCTTATCCTTCAATGCACGAAATATGAAAGGCCAGATCATCTGTAATGGATAGATATGACAAGTTAAATATGGTTCATTTTTGGCATGCCATACACTTTACGCACCCTCCAGCACTTGTATCAAAATAGAGTGTGATGGCCAAGGGGTTAGGGTCTATAGGTCTTCTACCATGGTCGCCTTGATTGCAGCCTGCCACAAGCCACTTTTCATGAGTGACTTCTGTTTGCACTCGGCTTCCTCATTGTGTTCCTTCACCAAATGGGACACCCAATGTTTAATATGATCCTCCCATGCATAGCTCGAACCCAACCCTAGAGAGAACGAAACTCAAAATCCAGGGAATCAAGAACCTTAGTGGTCTGTGAGTTCCACCTTAAGGTTAATGAGACTATTCTCGATGAGACATGGAAACAACTCATCAAGCACACACCTATCGGCTTTCCTCCTACGATTCTCAACCTATAAAAGATGAACCAGACCAGGCTACTGATACGTCTCCAACGTATCTACTTAGCCTAACGCTTTTCCTCTTGTTTTGGACTCTAATTTGCACGATTTGAATGAAACTAACCCCGGACTGACGATGTTTTCAGCAGAACTACCAGGTGCTGTTTTTGTGGAGAAATAAAAGTTTTTGAAATGGAACGAAACTTTGAGAGGAATTTTTATATAATAAATAAGGATTTCTGGAGCCAAGACCTACTGGAGAGGGGCACCTGGGTGGGCACAACCCACCAGGGCGCGCCCCCCCTCTCCTGGCACGCCCAGGTGGGTTGTCCCCACCTGGTGGCCCCGCTGACCCTGAAACCGATGCTATAAAATCACATTATCCAGAAAAAAATTAGGGAGAAAGAATTATTGCGATCCACGAGACGGAGACGCCGTCACCTCCTGTTCTTCATCGTGAGGCCAGATCTGGAGTCCGTTTGGGGTTCCGGAGAGGGGGATCTTCGTTCTTCATCATCACCAACCCTTCTCCATCGCCAATTCCATGATGCTCCCCATCGGGGGTGAGTAATTCCTCCGTAGGCTCGCTGGTCGGTGAGGAGTTGAATGAGATTCATCATGTAATCGAGTTAGTTTTGTTAGGGCTTGATCCCTAGTATCCACTATGTTCTCAGATTGATGTTGCTATGACTTTGCCATGCTCAATGCTTGTCACTTTGGGCCCGGCTGCCATGAACTCAGACCTGAACCGTTTATGTTATCATCATTATACCCATGTTCTAGATCTGATCTTGCAAGTTATAGTCACCTACTGCGTGTTATGATCCGGCAACCCTGGAGTGACAATAGTCGAGACCACTCCCGGTGATGACCGTAGTTTGAGGAGTTCATGTATTCACTATGTGTTAATGCTTTGTTCTGGTTCTCTATTAAAAGGAGGCCTTAATATCCCTTAAGTTTCCAATATGGACTGATGTCGCTTGAAGCTACGTCGGTATTTCCCCAAAGAGGAAGGGATGATGCAGCATAGCGGCGGTAGGTATTTCCCTCAGATATGAAACCAAGGTTATCGAACCAAAGAGGAGAACCAAGCAACACAACGTAAACAACCCTGCACACACGGATAACAAATCCTCGCAACCCGATGTGTTAAAGGGGTTGTCAATCCCTTTCGGGGTACGGCGCCTCAAGATAGAAAAACGGGCGTGAGATAAAATTATAGTAGATTGATAGATCGAACGCCAAATAAAAAAAATAGAAATAAAACGCAGCAAGGCTCTTTGGTGAGGAATGTGGTGCTAGTGGTGCCTACGCTTCTTGGTCGTGGGAGGTGATAGGAGTAGCAGCATATGGCCATGCCTCTTTCTCTTCTTGAAGCAATGGTGGCACCCAGACCTACTTCCGAAGGTTTGGACTTCACCATGGCAAGCCTTCCTTTAGGGTGGGCTCGACGACTCATGTGCCTTGTAGTGGCACACGTGATCTACTGAGTGAAAGCTCCGCATTTGGTGCCAACAACCAGGAGGGTACGCCGTGTGTGAAGAGACACTGGTGGAAAAAAGGCCTTTGGTCGCGGTTCGCAACTGCCATTAGTCGCGGTTGCGCAACCGCGACCAAATAAGCGCGACTAAAGCCCCCCACCTTTAGTCGCGGCTGCTTAAGAACATGCGACTAACGGCCCGCTCCACGTGGGCGCGGCTGACCGTCGGGCGGAGGACCTTTAGTCGCGGTTCTTCGCCAACCATGACTAAAAGGCCGCCACAGGTTTAAGGTTTTAGCCCCCCTAAACCTGTTTTTACTGTTTAATTAGTATTGTATTATTTCTTTTGTGCTTTATTTTAATTTTGAAGGAGTTTCATATATTCTACGGTACTACATACATGCATATGAATGTACAATTTCAAATAAATTTGAAATTAGAACCAAAAAGAATTCAAGAGGAATATACAATATATATTCAATATCATCGGATGACCATATACAATTTTGAACAAGTTTCCATACATGATTTAATGCATATAAAGTTCTACGTCCTCGTAATAGTGTTCTCCTTTAGGATGGAGGACTTCCTGCTGAACCATCCAGCTAGTTCCTCTTGAAGTGGTCGGAAGCGAGCTTACGGACTAAGCATCCACCGGAGGTTATTCCTCCGAGCATTGGTATCACTCGTAACCCGCTCGAGAGGTGTATCTCGGATCATCTCACGTACATAGTATCCACATAGATTGGTCTCCGGTGGCTGAATATCCCCAGCATTCTTAGCCTTTGACCTTTTGAATTCTAGATCTTTTTGAACTCACCGACCTTTGTATCTCTGAACCGTCTCCAAACCCTACGAGGCAAAAGAAAATTAAATGAACAAGAGAGTTATTAGTTACTTGATATTAGGAAACGAACGAAATAGGCCGATCGATATAGAGCGCAAATGAATGAAAATAATTACTTCGCAGCATTCTTCTCATGCCGCCCCAAAGCTTTGGATCCATATTCAGAGAGTCGTGGACTAGACATTACGAGGTGTTAACTTTAATTACTAGCAGAATCCAAAGGAACCTGCGGACACGATACATGCACATTACGTCATGCATAACTCATTGATTAGCCGGCCACATACCATGCATGGAGTAAACAAAAGAGAATGTGCTCAAGACAGAAACACTCACCCAAAATGGTAAGGAAATAGAATATCACTTTTGAGTTCCTGCTTTGTAAGAAAGCGCCAGGTCTGCCTCCACGTCGGCGGGGTGGCGGCTCCAACACATGTCCATTAACGATGTGTGGGTCAATGAACCCAACATCATGGATGTTCCTTACTCTGCATTCCTTAATCTTCATTCTCGCATGTATAATAGCGGACACAACAATATAGTTAGGACATATATATAGTGCAAAATATGAACGAGATGGGTAGAAATTAATAAATCACTTCTACGTAACGTAGCAACCGATGATAGATTTGTCGAGCTCGCGCAGATTGAAAAGTCGAACAATTCACTCAGTTCAATTTGTACATAGTAATGTTTGAAGTGATGCTCATGTCTAACTTCCGCATAAATATATTCTTTGGCGTTTTTATTTTTATGTAACCCTTGTACCATTTCAGCAGACCTTTCATTTGTGGAGGTAGATCCTTTTCTCAAGGCAGCTCGACGAGAGGCCCATTCTTGACATATGTAATTACTACCTCCTTCACCGGGCGCCTCATCAAGGCCTAACAGTTCACGAAGAGTAATACCTAAGTTGGCCGCTTGTTCTTCGGCACTCGTTCATACTAATCCTCTGTCTTTGCCAGCTTGTATGATCTCGGGGCATCCGGACGTAAGGCTTCCACTATAAGCGGGCAATCGATTGTTTACTTTGTTCCCGAGCTGGGCAACTTGTTTCCCGCTTTTTTACTTTCGGCCTTCTCCGCCTCTTTGTTCTCCTTGAACATGAGTGCCTGCTCATGCGAAGTTCACGTGCATAGTCGTTAAGCAGATTCTTCATGACTTGGGACGGTGTGCTCAAAATGACTTAGCCCACTTCTTTTGCTCATCGAAAAAATCTTGGCTTGGGCTCGGGCTCTCTTTCTTCTTGCAGTCCGCCTTCCATTTCTCCAAATCAGCAGCCGGTCGCTGCCGACTTCCTCGGCACTACGCTCCCAAGGCCTTGTGGGGAGAGGCTTCAGTGATGGCTCCGCACCTTTGTGGTCTTAGGTACATAAGGGTCCGGGTTAATAATCCAGGATCGCTTCTTTCTTTGCCGGAGGTGGATTGGGGCGGCCCGATCACCACGGGACGAGGATCGGGGCGGCGGCCGATCACCCGCCGGACGTTGGGATCGGGGGCGGCGTCGGCCGACGTGGACGGAGGTGTAGGTGAACCGCCACCACCACCACCACCACCACCACCGCCACCGCCACCACCACCACCGTGAGGGGGTGGACTTGTTGTCCTTGGCGCCTCGCTCGAAACTTGATAAACTTCTTTTGCCATAGAATGAAATGGCGCTTGACATCTCCAAGTCTTTTCTCCCCTTCGTGTAGCAATGTCAATCTCCGTGTCCTCAAACCCTTGGACTATGTCCTCCACCGTGACACGAGCATAGCCATCTTGAATGGGGTTGTTGTGGTGGAGTGCTCAATGTAAACATGGTAAAGCACCGATGGCTACCTTCATGGACATGTTCCCGATAGGATAATACAGATGACATTCTTTCATCTCCTTTATATCATCCACGGGTAGCGAGGAGGCTCCGGTGAAGTAATTTCGACCACCGAGGCTCCGGTGCAGTAATTTCGACCACCGTGAGGCTCCGGCAGCATTTCGATCGTCGGTGCATCTGCACCAGCCGGTGGGGCCTCCGTGGAAGCCACGCCGCTTCTCCGCCGCTGGCTTCCGAGATCCGCTGGATGATCTTCATGCTGCACCCGAGCTGCATCTCTTTCGCTACTAGTACACTCATGGTTTTCTTCATCACATCCATTTCCGATGCCAACCGCCGCCACAACATCCGCTTCCCGATCCATCTTTCTCTACGGCTTCAGAATCGTGACGGGTCATCGCTCTGGGGAACCCTATTTTCCACGGAATGTGCCCCATGCCTCGTACACGCCCCTCCGTGTTCGTGGATTCCCAGGGCTTTTGTCAGCCGCTGCGTCGTTCTCTCTGTTGAACTTGATCTTCCCTGTTGAGCATCCCTCATTATGCGTTAATAAGGGCTTGGGTGGGTTTAATTAATTTGCCCCGGTAAACACACTCCCCCTCCTCCGGGTTCAGCGCCCCCATGCCCGCATTCACCAGCCTTTTTGGCCCTTGGGTCCCATCCTCCGCACTGGACGGATTCCTCGCGCCTCATTTCGTTCTCCATCTTCTCCAACCTAGGCACCCAAATGCAATACCCTCCGGCCCCATAACATGATTGTACTCCTTCTTAGCCGCATTTTCCTTATTTTTTCGATATTTGAATGAACTGCTCCGATTTCTTTTGCTTCACAAATTCTGGCCAATCATGTTTCAGCTCTCATATTGTCCTTTGAAATCCGGAGTCTTGTTCTGCTTGACAAAGTCATGGGCTAGATTTTGCTTGAATTTCCGGAATGCGTCTTACCATCTTATGAAGAGCGAACTGTTTGACTAGCCTCCTCCTCTCCTTGTTTTCCTCAATCTTGTTACCCTCCTCATCGAATTTGTTGTATTCGGAGGTAGAACTAAATGTTCCATAAGCTTCTTGAAGCAATCTTTTTTGTTCTCTTATCGACAAAAGTGAAACCATCAATTGCGTGCCTTCTTTGGCTCATTCCACTCTGGGCCGGTGATCGAGACGTTGTCTCTAACAATGGCTCCGCATTGGCTGACAAACTTGGTGGCGTTCTTGCGGGCTCCAGCTGACACGCCGGCTGTAATCGTCGACAACCTCGATGGTGCATGTTTCTCCTTGTTTCATCGTCTTGGTTGCGCCACGCTTTGACGACGCATCGATTGTTTCGACGATCCGCCGAGGGCTAAAATAAGAAAGAGTCGCGGCGTTAGTACACACATATTTATTCAAATCAGTTAGTTTGTATCACCGGAGGCTCAATGTATATATATACCTCGCCACGGAGGTGGTTGCTACTTCCATTTGAAGATCGTCGTTTATCGACGCTTGTTCGGCATCATCTTGTCGACGCGCCTTCATCTTCACCGTCAAGGTTCGAGATAAGAAGAGATATCATCTTCTTTCTTCTCCGGTCGGCACATATAGAATATCGCCGTTTATGATGCCGAACATATGTGCTTCACCGTCCGGATCATAGTTGTCCATAATCGGGTCAGCTCTATCGTCCGCCATTATGTCATCCCTGAAAACATGTAGTAAAAACAAATTAATTAAGTGAAGAAGGGGGCGGTGGCGGTGGCGGTGGCGAAAGGGCGGTGGCAAAGGAGGAGGCGAGGAAGGGGTGGGAGAGGGTGTCGCGCAGAGCGCGAGATCGGGCGGCAGACGACGGCACACGGAGAGGGAGGCGAGGACAACACACATGTATAACCTCGCCGCCTCTCGATCCCAAAAAAACACCGCCACAGATCGCCGCCCCCTCGCCGCCCCCTCTATTTTATTTTTTTGTTTTTCTTTGGCCGGTTTTCTGTTGTTTTTTGTTTTTTCACTTTATATGTATTTTTTGATTTTATTTCTCTTTCAAATTTCGTCAAATTTTCTGTTGTTTTTTTGTTTTTTCACTTTATATGTATTTTTTGATTTTATTTCTCTTTCAAATTTCGTCAAATTTTCTTATAAAATTCTAAATTTTTTGAACTTCCCTTAAATTGACAAACTATTTCAAGCTGTGAACTTTTTCCGATTCCGCATAATTCTTTTTCCAAAACACGTGAACTTTTTTTCAAAATCCTGAACTTTTTTAAAAAATCGATGTACATTTCGAAAGAAAATCAAATTTATGTCAAACTTGATGAACTTTTTATTTCCAAAATTTATGATCTTTTTTCATGGCTGATCAACTTTTCAAATTTGTGAACATTTTTAAAATTGAAGAACTTTTTTTGTAATTCCTGAACCATTTTTAAAAATTGAAGAATTGTTTTTCATTCTGTGAACTTTTTAAAAAATTGATGAACTTTTTATAATTTGGTAACTTTTCTTCAAAATTGATGAACCTTTTTCCAAAATCGTTATATTTCTTCAAATTTGTGAACCTTTTCATTCTGTGAACTTTTCCAAAATTTGTGAACTTTTTCCAAAAATTGATGAACATGTCGGGCGGCGAGGAGGCCGGTCACGGCGGCGTTGAGGGCGGGCGAGCGAGGCGGCAAGATCGAGGGCCGGGCCATGGCGCGCGCCATGGCGAGGGCGACCATGCGGCGCGAGCGCCGAGGGCGAGGGCGACGGGCGGGCGCGTCGAGGGCGCGGGCAGAGACGAGGCGAGAATCGGAATCGGAGAAGACGAGAATCGAGCCTTGTATTTATAGCCCCCTTTAGTCGCGGTTGGCGGCCGACCGCGACTAAAGGTACCCTTTAGTCGCGGGTCGCCCAACCGCGACTAAAGGGTTTTTGGCGGGTTTTTATGCCTCCCGCCCCTTTAGTCGTCGCGGTTGGGGAGGCGACCATGACTAAAGTAGTAATTCTTTAGTCATGAGGTTGGTGCAGCCAACCGCGACTAAAGGCCAGCAGGTTTTGGGTTTTTGCCCCCCCCCCACCAGTTTTGGGTTTAATTTTTATTGTTTTATTTTTAATTTTTATTGTTTTTTTTTTTATTTTTATTTTTTTATTTGTTTTTTTGTTTATTTTAATTTTGAAGGAGTTTCACATATTCTACTATTACTACATACATGCATATGAATGTACAATTTCAAACAAATTTGAAATTAGAACCAAAAGAATTCCCACAAGTTCTTCCCGGCCACTGTCTTCCCACAAGTACCAAGACAACGAATGACGGCTGACTATGAAGACTACGAGTATGCATATTATACGCCTAGGCAGGAGTATGACTAAATCACTCCAAATTTCATGTATCATCAGTGGTATCTCGAATCATTCAAAATGGACACCAAACACATCACGGGTAATATAATTCACATGATCCATTCAACAAAGTTTGGTACAATAAATTATTACACATCATTTCTTCCCTTGTGTCCCTGCTTGCTTACGATTGTGCCGTATCCATGGAGCATCCTCATCATTTAACTTAATGCTTGGGTCGGTGTTCACTTTGAAGGGCGGAATTTCAGCAAACATATTATAATCTTGACATGTCCGTCTTGTCCTCCACGCCCACGATGTTTCTTTTTCCCCGAAAGAACAATGTGGCGCTTTGGATCATCGCATGATGTACCGACTGCTTTTCTTATCTTTCCGCTTCCTCGGTTTGCTACTCATGTCCTTCACATAGAAAACCTGAGCGACATCTTTCGCTAGGACGAATGGTTCGTCAAGGTAACCAAGATTGTTGAAATCCACCATTGTCATTCCGTATTGGGTCCACCTTTACCCCACCTCCTGTTAGCTTGAACCATTTGCACCGGAACAAAGGGACCTTAAAGGAGGGTCCATAGTCAAGTTCCCATATCTCCTCTATGTAACCATAATATGTGACCTCTTGCCCTTCTCGGTTGCTGCATCAAAGCGGACACCACTGCTTTGGTTGGTGCTCTTTTTATCTTGGGCGATCGTGTAAAATGTATTCCCATTTATCTCTGCACTTTTGGAAAGTCGTTATAGTCGAAGATGGTGTCTTGGCCAACATGTACAGCTGATCTACAACATCATTGTCATTCATTAAATGTTTTTCTCAACCAACTGCCGAAAGTCTCCATGTGGGCCTTCCTAATCCAGGATTCGGGCTTCCCGGGTTGTCGAACGTAAAATATTCTTGTGTTTCTCAAAGTACGGAGCCACCAAGCTGGAATTGGTCAAGACAAAGTGTGGTGTGCTTCAATGAGAATGGCCGTCCATACATATCGTTGATTTCCTTCCGATCGTGTTTTTCCACTTAGTCTCCCCTCGTGTCAGCGATCGAGGAAGACCAATCGGCTTAAGGTCGAGAACAAAGTCAACACAAAACTCAATTACCTCCTCATTTCCATAGCCCTTGGCGATGCTTCCTTCTCGCCTAGCACGGTTACTTAACATATTTCTTTAATACTCCCATGAACCTCTCAAGGGGAACATATTGTGTAGAAATACAGGACCGAGAACGAAAATCTCTTCGACTAGGTGAACCAGAGGTGCGCCATAATATTGAAGAAGGATGGCGGGAACACCAACTCGAAATGACAAGACATTGGATCACATCGCTCAGAACCGTGGTAGAACTTCCGATTGATTACCTTCCGAGAGATTGCATTGAGGAATGCACATAGCTTCACAATGGCTACTCGAACATTTTCCGGCAGAGCCCTCAAAGCAATCGGAAGCAATTGCATCATAATCACGTGGCGCCGTGAGACTTCGTGTTTTGGAACTTTTTCTCCGCCATGTTTATTATTCCCTTTATATTGGACGAGAATCCAGACGGGACCTTCATACCGCTTTGCTCGTGCATTCAAAAAGATGACCTTCTCTTCTTTGGTCGAGCGTAGCTGCACGACCTTGAAACCATTCCGGATGCCGGTCATCGTGGTCTTTCAAACGTTCTGTTCCCGCCGTGCTTCCTTTGTATCATTTGTCTTCCCATACACGCCCAAGAAGCTTAGGAGGTTCACGCAAATATTCTTCGTAACGTGCATCACGTCGATTGCAGAGCGGACATCTAGGACTTTCCAATATTCTAGCTCCCGTAATATAGATTTCTTCTTCCACATGGCTGCGTGCCCGTCGGCTCCCGGAACTGATTGTCCGCCAGACCCTTTCCAAAGATGACTTTCAAATCCTTGACCATATCAAATACCTCGGCACCAAGCGTTCGCAGCTTCGCCGGTGATCTGCCTTGCCGCTGTAATGCTTGCCTTTCTTTCTTCATCGATGAATTTTCTAAGAAATCGACGATGCCCAAGGTACACGTTCTTCTTACAATTTGGCAAATGTACACTTTCGGTCTCATGTAAGCGATGCGTGCATGCATTGTATCCCTTATTTGACAGTCCGAAAGGTTACTAAGAGCAGGCCAATCGTTGATGGTTACGAAAAGCAACGCTCGTGGGTCAAATTCCTCTTGTTTGTGCTCATCCCACACACGGACACCACCCCACAAATGTAAAAGTTCATCAACTAATGGCCTTAGGGTACACATCGATGTCGCTTGCCGGGTTGCTTCGGACCTTGGATGAGCACTGCATCATAATGAACTTCCGCTTCATGCACAACCAAGGAGGAAGGTTGTAGATGCATAGAGTCACGGGCCAGGTGCTATGGCCGGAGCTCGCCGCCAAAAGGATTCATGCCATCCGTGCTTAGAGCAAATCTTATGTTCCTTGCGTCACCGGCAAAATCTTTGAACCATCTGCCGATCTTTCTCCATTGCGTTCCATCTGCGGTGTGTCTCAACTCCCCGTCCGACTTACGGTCCTCTTTGTGCCATCGCAACAACTTGGCATGCTCTTTGTTCCTGAACAGACGTTTCAACCGTGGTATTATAGGAGCATACCACATCACCTTGGCGGGAACCCTCTTCCAGGTTTCTCGCCCTCAACATCGCTACCGTGGTCATCGCCTCGATCTTATAACGCAATGCAAAGGTATACCGGCATTCATTCAAATTCTCGTATTCACCGCGGTAGAGGATGCAATCGTTGATGCATGCATGTATCTTCGTAACCTCTAAACCTAGAGGCGCGACAACCTTCTTTGCTTCAGACGTCAAGGCAACTCGTTATCCTTTGGAAACATATTCTTCAACATTTTCAAGAAAGTTTTCAAATGCCGAGTCAGCTACACCTGCCTCGCCTTCCATTTCAGCAAATCCAGCAGTGCAGCCCAGCTTTTTCGCACCATCATCGCATCCGTGTACAGCGCCTTTCTGCGGATCCTCTAACATGCGATCCAAATTCTCCCTCTCCTTTCGGTTTCGCGGCCTCTCGTGCATCGAGAATGGTCCCACCAAGATCATCAACGGGATCATCACGTGCCTCTTCTTCACCTTCCCCTTCACCTTCAAAGATCCTCCATGAAAGTATCACCGAAATGAGCAAGTTAGTTTTCATCGTTGAAATCATCCCCTTCTTGATCTTCTTCAATTATAACCACTCTTTCTCCATGCTTGGTCCAACAATTATAGCTTGGCATGAAACCGCGTCAAGCGGATGCATGTGAACATCTCTTGAGGAAGAGTAACCTTCCGATTCTTACAGATAACACATGGACAGATAACAAAACCCCCCGCTTGTTCAAGCATTAGCCACTACGAGGAAATCTTTCAAACCCGTAGTGAACTCACGGAGAGTCGGTTACAGACATCCATTGCCGATTCATCTGCATTATTATAATATAAAATATATAATTAACCATCATGCATTTGTTAAACTAACTAGCTACAAACAATATAAATTAAACAATGAACTACACACATGCATATTTTATCAATGACACATCAAAGGTTCATCAAGTTGCTAATCGCGATCGAGGAGTGTGGCTCCAACACTTAATCTCATGTTTGTTTAATGCTATTGTGTCATTTAATCAAACACCTTATGTGCATAAGAGGAACCAAAAGCAAACCTACACCCTCTTGTGAAGAGAATGGCTCCAAATGGCGAAGTGTTGGCTCGGATGGGTATATATAGGGAGAGGCTTTAGTTGCGGTTGGCACGGCAAACCGTGACTAAAGGTGCCCGAAGGCCTTTAGTCGCGGTTGTCCTGGCCAAACGCGACTAAAGACCTCACGTCTTGCGCCACCGGCCACCGAGCGCCTGGCCTTTGGTCGCGGTTCACCTCCGTAATCATGACTAAAGGTCCCATTAGTCGCGGTTCCTACAGCCCATGACTTATGAAATTTTGGGCCAGGCTTTGTTTTCCACCAAAGGAGATGGACATGGATTTTTATCTCAAGCCCAGGCTCGGAGAGGAGAACCGCAGTGAAGTCCTCAAGAGGGAATTGGCACCCATGGGGGCGTCGTGGAGCTTAGGTGGCCTTAGTTTGTGGCATGTCATTGTGCCAGGCCCTCCTATGCTCATGCTCGGCAGTGCAGTCATGTCGTTTTTTTGCAGACTTGTCCATTTTTAGTGCAATTTCTATTGTCGGGTTATCTCTCGATCTGCCTTGTGAGAAGACTTCCTCATTACCTATCGATGAGATTTCTGGCAAAAGTAATCATAGGGTAGCATGCACACAGACGATCAGATTAGGATCACACAACGCAAACATTTACCTTGGTTTAGGCTCTTGACATGAGGTAATACGCTACTGCATGTATGACTGGAATTGATGGTTGTCTTGCCTGAGAGATTTGCGTTAAGCATAGTGAATTTGACCGTCTTGGGGGCCCCTAGCTACCTCCCCTTATATAGGTGGAGAGGGGTAGGGTTACATGAGCCCGGGTCAATTCACATGGCTTGTACCCCAAGTAGATGATGTCGAAAGTACATGTCTAGCACTCCAAGTAAACGATGCGCCCCGAGCAGGCCGCTCCCTGGGTAGTAGGTTTGGGCTGATGTCTGGCCTGGTGGGCCTACTCTAGTCTGCTTCGGCCGACTCGGGGAGTCAATCCGAGGGTCTTTGTTGACTTCTTCATTTTTCCCCGTCCTTTGTAGATAATGGGGGGCACGATTGGTACACCCCCTATCCTCTCCCGACTCTCCCGACTCCCGGAGTCGGACGGAGAGTCTTATGATGGATGGTAGCCGCTTGAGCTGGGCGTAGCTAGGTGAAGCCCCTAAGCTGAAGGTAGTGAGACGGAGCACTCGAGGCGGATGGAGCAAGGTGGATATTGGCATAACCCTCAAGCCGGATGAAAGATCCCTCGAGTAAGACATGGTGGAGCCCAACGGAGCCCTCGAGCTGGATGTCGTGAGGTGGATTGCTCAAGCGCGAGGCGGAGCCATTGAGCCGGGGCTGCAAGCTCCACATTGCCAGATCCAGCAGCTCCAGACCGGGCCAAGGGTCATCCAAAAGGCCCACCGCACTCCAGTCCCTGGAGCTCTAGTTAGGCACCGTCTCTATCCAACAGATCGCTGGGCGCCGGGCACATGGTTCCCTCCCGCGCCGCCCCGCCGTGGCCGCCGTCCGCTATGTTCCCCACCTTGGAAAATCACTGCACACCCAGGCACCGGGAATAATGATTTCTCTAATCATTTTCAACGTGGACTATTTATTTTGTGCTACATTAGGCCTCACACATTCACACGAGAGCTCTCTCAGGAAGAGATGGTCCTAATTTTTGTCAAAATATTATGTGATGTTTATGTATCACCAAGTGGTTGGGTTACGAATTATTCTACAGAAGGATATTTGAAATTTGTCGCACAAGCCAGATTGGGAAAATTATTCTCCTAAATTTGTGTTAGTACACAAAGTTACAAACAACTTGTCTTTACTGAATTTCCTTCCTTATAGGCATATATTTAATACTTTGTTTCCTAGGTATTCCATATGATTTGTGATCTTTCTAAAGAATGTAAAAGTCTTGAGCATGCATAATTGTTGCAGGAGATGCTTGCCGGAGCACCTCCTACCTCTCTCGCTCTCGTCCCTTCACTCTCTGAACACAGACGAAGAAGAACATAGACAAGTGGTTTTGTGTAGCGCAAGTTCTGCTGCTTTTCTGTTCCCTTGATCCTTTTATTCAGTGATCGAGAGTAATGTCGAGATGCTCGCACAACCCCATCGTGCCCGCGCCATCCCACGGGCGAAGTCGTGCAACTGGCTTCCTAACTATTCACACGGGACACACAACAATCGTGCCCTTCGCTCGCTAACAGAAAACGGAAAAAATCTGAAACTACTGAACTTTCTGAAACTACTGAACTTTCTGAAGAAAAACTAACACCTATCCACTTGACTGCCATAACAGTGTTATTTGTGCGCAACTGAAATAACCAACAATCTCCCCCTAATTCAGGTGTGCCCCCTGACATCGAGGATGCCGATATTCTTGCACAGCTCCTGGAAATGAGTCCACCCAAGTGCCTTGGTCAAGATGTCGGCCTTTTGGTTGCTGGAACAAATGAACTCGACCACCACAGTACCCTTCTCGATATGATCACGGATGAGGTGGTATCTGAGGTCGATGCGTTTGCTCCTATCATGCAGAACATGATTCCTCCCAAGAGAGATAGCTGGCTTGTTATCAATGAAGATCTTAACTGCCTTCGTACCTTTGTTCAGCAGCTCTCCTAGCATGCTCGCCAGCCAAATCCCTTGGCAGGCCGCGGTTGATCCAGCGATGTACTCTGCCTCGCAAGAGGAGATCCACCACCCTTTGCTTCTGTGATTGCCAACTGATTGGATTGCCACCAAGGAAGAAGATTGCTCCAGAAGTGCTCTTCCTGTCGTCCAGATCGCCGGCCATGTCGGAGTCGCTAAAACACTCGAGCTCTAGGCGATCACCGTGGCGATAGGTGCAGCCGACAGTGAGCGTCCTGACAATGTAGCGGAGGATGTGCTTCACGGCGGCAAAGTGCTCTAACGTTGGCGCTTCCATGAAATGGCTCGCGAGACCAACCGCGTAGGTGATTTCGGGGCGTGTGTGAACTAGGTACCTGAGACTGCCGATGATGCTCCTGTAGAGCGTGGCTTCGGCTGGTGGCGCCGAGCTTGCCTTGCTCAGCTTGCAGTTTGGCTCGAGCAGCACGTGCGTTGGATTGCACCCCGTCATTCCTGCCTTGTCCAGCAACTTCTCGGCGTAGGCTGCTTGGTTCATTGTGATGCCGAGCGTGCTCTACTGCACCTCGAGGCCGAGGTAGTACCTCAACAGCCCGAGGTCACTCATCTCAAACAGGCGCTCCTTTTCTTCCTTGAAACGGTGCAGATCCTGCAAGTTTTCTCCAGTAATGACCAGATCATCTACATAGACACCGATGAGCAGCTGGGACGCTCCGGCGCCGCGAGTGTACACGGCGTGCTCTGTCCTGCTCCGAGTGAACCCCAGCGACACAAGACTGCTGTCCAGCTTGGAGTTCCATGCGCGCGGGGCTTGCTGAAGGCCATAGAGCGCCTTCTGGAGCTTGCACACCTTCTCTTCTTCACCCCGCCGCGTGAAGCCGGGTGGCTGTGCCACGTACACCACCTCCTCAAGGACGCCATTCAAGAACGCCGACTTTACGTCCATATGATGCACTTCCCAACCCCGGTGTGTGGCAATGGCCAAGAGTACACGCACCGATTCCAGGCGTGCAACCAACGCGAAAACCTCTTCAAAGTCCACAGCGGGCCGCTGGACGTACCCCTTTGCAACTAGCCTGGCCTTGTGCTTGACGACGGCGCCGGCGGCGTCTTTCTTCAGTCTGTACACCCATTTTAAGCCAATGGGTTTCTCGCCGGGTGAGAGGTCCACGAGCGTCTAGGTGTTGTTGTTGCAGATCGCCTGGAGCTCATCCATCATGGGATTCATGGCGCACCGCCACTGCTCATGTGGTGCTGCCTCGACGAAGTTTCCGGGCACCTCGTCGGCCATCAGGTGCAACACCTCCTCTGCGAGGTCCTCGTCAGGTTGAAGTGGCATGCCCTCACGCGTACCAAGGAACTCGTCCATCATGCGGTAGCGGTGCAGGGCGTACGGGTCATCGTCGCCGTCGAAGAGATCAGGGGGCTGCATCGGCGGTGACACGAACACCGGGCCACCGCTCGGCGCGGCAGGGGTCCCGCCAGTGTCGTCTGCCATGGCGACCAGAGAAGGCGTCCTCGAGCCTCCTCCAGATGCGCCCGCCGTGACCGTGACGGCCGATCCAGGGGACATGGCTCGCTCCCCCGAAGCGCCTGTCACGTCAGTGTCATTGCCCGTCGACTTTGCACCCGTTTCAGTGATGTCCCTGGCCCCCTCGTACACAGGGTACTGCACGATGAAAGAGCCGTCCGACGCATCTACAGCCTCCTTGCTTCAGTCCCAGCTCGCCTCCTCGTCGAAGACGATGTCGCGGCTCACGTGAACGCGCCTCGACACAGGGTCATAGACACGATAGGCCTTGCTGCCCTGTTCATAACCGATGAACACCATAGGAGTGCTTCGACCTTCCAGTTTCTTCAGATGAGGTCGTGCTGTTTTCACATCAGCAATGCGTCCAAACACACGAAGAAAGTGTCACATCTGGATTCCTACCAAACCAAACCACGAATGGAGTCTTGCCGTCGACGTTGCGGGTGAAAAACGCCGGCATGTTCTTGGCCTTCATCATGCTCCGTGCCATCGCCACCACCGTCCTGTTGCGATGCTCTACCACACCATTCTGTTGTGGTGTGTAGGGTGCCGTCAAGTGGCGCTGGATGCCGCGGTTGGCGAAGTGCGCCCTGGAGGCTGAAGTGCGCCACCGATCGCAGGCCACTTTTGTTTGTGACGCGCCATTTTTCATCAATGCCAGCACTATTTTTTTTCAAATAGTGCTGGCGTCTGCCAAATTGTTACGCCAACTATAAGTTGCTATTGTTGACGCTGCCAATACTTCCTATGTCACTACTATGTCGGCCTAGGTGTCGTGACCAGTTGCAGTATATTGCTGTCGTGCAATTTATAAGCACGCCATAGATACTTAAATTTGTGCTGTCGTGTCTTTGCCCGGAACGCCAGCAATAAGTTCTGCCTATATAGATGTGTTGGCAGCCCCCTTGTTCTCAAATACATAATTCACTTCCATTCTCCATAAAATTCTACTCCCTCTTAGTCAGCTGCTTTGGTGACAATGGACCCACCGGAGCTTGTCGAATCGGCACGAGCCCCCCGTTCGAGCCCACGTCAGCGGGGGCGTGTCGCAAGTTTGGGACTCCGCCGCCTTGGCCAAGCTCTCATGTGGCCCCATTGGCCATGACATGCGCTCACCATGGCCAATGCAGCCAGCCCTGTCTGGCGAATCATCCCCTGCAACGCGACGTCCCTTCGATGAACCAGCAGCTATGCCACCGGCGCTGAAGCTGCCAGGAATCGTGCGAGGGCACCTGTGCTGCTTTTTTGTGGTTGTGGACGGCCTGCTGATAAGCATATGTCGCACAGACAAAGTAATCCAGAGCGAGAGTTCTACATCTGCGGTAACCGTGGAAAGGTAATATGACAGGAAATACCTCGATATATATTCTGCTAATTTGCACAATTCGCGATCATTAATATATGTGTGTGTATATTATGATCCATAGACGTTAAGGACAAAATATTGCTACACATGGATATGGGTTGATCTCATGCAGAAGTACGTGAGCGAGTTGCTCGAGTACTCCATTGGTGAACTAAGAAAACACATAGATGAGATGCAGTTGAAGACTGATGTGATGCGCAACCAAATTCAAAAATTCAAGATGCTTCGATATGCCCTTTTAGCTGGTGTTATGCTTGGCCTCGTTCTCCCTGCTGGATCGGCGGCACCTTTTTCTCTCGTAGGAATCATTACACTGATGTTGTTCTTAGTCTAGATCAAGAGTGTGTAGTACTAGAAGTTATATATATGTGTTATTATTTTCATCCTTCAACTATTATGTATCTATGCGATCGATCGATGTTGGCCGGTGTTCTCTAATTATTGGTTTCCCTTGTATATGGTTACATATTTTCACAAAATAATTAGTAAAAATAACAATATAATAAACAATAGGAAAATAAAACAATACAATAAAAACTAAACGTCTATATATATATATATATATATATATATATAAAACAACATGTCTAACACATAATTAAAAGTAAAAAAAAACAATATGTGTAACAGATAGCAATAGCGTTGGCCGCGTAGGCCAACGCCAGCAATTACCCCGCCGCCGGCAGGAGATATTGATTAAATTAACCCCAACCGTCGATCCCCACTAAATTGCCGCCATACCCGTCGCCCCTCGCCTCCATGGCTTCACTTCTGCCCGCCGCCTCGGCCTCCACCGCCGAAGTCCCGCCGCCATCGCCTCTTGCCTCCACTGCCGAAGTCCCAGCCTCGATCGCTGTCGCCTCCGCATCCACCCGGCCACTGCCCCCTTCCCCGTCGCCGTCCCCGTCGCCGTCGCCTCCGTCGAAGCCCCCGTCGCCGTCGCCTCTGCACCTACCCCAACCACCGCCCCTGGCCCCATCTCCCGCAACGCCTCCTCGCCGTCTACCACTGCGGGTAAGTTCTACTTAGTGCAGTGTAATAGTAGTGTAGGAAAATATCAAATTTTGTGTATATGAGTAGTGTAAAATTTTAGTGTAGTTGTAGACTATGATTCTAGATAGTGTAATTTTACTGTATTTCTAGTAGTGTACTTGTGGTGAAAGAATGTAGTGTAGTTGTAGACTAGCTATGATTTTAGATTGTGTAATTTTATTGCATTTCTAGTAGTGTACTTGCGGTGAAAGAATGTGGTGTAATTGTAGACTAGCTATGATTTTAGATAGTTTAATTTTATTGTATTTCTAGTATTGTACATGACGATGGTGATCATGACGGTGCTTTGGAGATGGAGATCAAAGGCACAAGATGATGATGGCCATATCATATCACTTATATTGATTGCATGTGATGTTTATCCTTTATGCATCTTATTCTGCTTTGATTGACGGTAGCATTATAAGATGATCTCTCTCAAGCTCGCTCATCAATGGGTCGAAGAACTGCATCTTGGCCTCTTTGCTCTCCTTCTCCTCGACCCTAGTGCATATCCTCATGTCCTCAGGCGCGAGGAACATCACAAACTCACGACACTCAGGGAAGTTCAGATTCGCCCCTTCCTGAAAGAACTCTACTACCATGGCATCATAAGCGCGTGCTGCTAACTCCGGGGTGTCCCAATGGCCAAGTTCGCGGGTGACATTATCCTTCCTCATGGTGGCATAGTACTTATTTCCCTTCTGTCGCTCACCACGAAACTTCGGGGCCATCTGTGACGATGCATGTATATAACTAACAAGTTAGTAAACAATGGGCATATTAACAAGTACCTGCAAAACCTACAATGCATAAAATGTTCTTTCACCACAAGCACACTACTAGACGCGATCGCCTCCCAGGCCACCTTGGCAGTGGCCTTGGCGCCGATCGGACTCACCATGTCCGGCAGGAGAGCTCGCAAGATCGCGGCCATGGCCTTGCGTTCGTCATAGAAAGGTGCGTCGCCGGTTTCAACGACATCCCACCAGCCCCGGGCCTGCAGGTTTACCTTCATAAGCAGAGCCCATTCTGCGTAGTTGGTGCGCATCAACATGGGGTAGACTCCGGCGGATCTCGTCTTCCGGATTACCTGCTGGTGCACCACCACCTAGCCGGCGCGACGATTCCTGCTCCTACCCCGGGCCGGCGACGCCGCTCTCGTGCGTGGAGGGGTCTGCGAGCCCTGCCGGGTGTTCGAACCATTGCCACCGAACGACATGGTCCCATGCACGACCTGAAGCTCTGATGCCAAGTGTTGCCGGAGATGCTCGCTGGAGCACCTCCTACCTCTCTCACTCTCGTCCCTTCACTGAACACAGACGAAGAAGAACAGAGACAAGTGGTTTTGTGCAGCGCAAGTTCTGCTGCTTTTCTGTTTCCTTGATCCTTTCATTCAGTGATCGAGTGTAATGCTGAGATGCTCACAACAACCCCTTCATGCCTGCTCCATCCCACGGGCGAAGTCGTGCAGCTGGCTTCCTAACTATTCACACGGGACACACAACAATCATGCCCTTTGTGCGCTAACAGAAAACTGGAAAAAATCTGAAACTATTGAACTTTCTGAAGAAAAACTAACACCTATTGACTTGGCTGCCATAGCAGTGTTATTTCTGCGCAACTGAAATAACCAACAATAATTCACTAAATGCACAACCTTGACCACCTGTTAGGCATATTTTAACCTATTTGACTTCCAAATTTACACTATGAGGGCAGTACCTAGACAATATTCTAGGTGTAGTTTCCTGTATGACTTTTAGAATTCTCCCTGTTATACCATTTTGTTTGACATGTTTCTTGTCGGTACATCACTCCTCAGCTTCCGGTAAACTAAGAAAAGAGCAATAATAATGTAAGACTTATTTTGTAAAATCAAGAAATTCATTGTACATATTCATCTTTTACATGTTCCTGTTAATGTTGCAGAAATTATTGTCACAATCTTGCAATTTTACCAATGGTGGCAGCGATCTTACTTGTCTAGCAGTGCTATGCTGCTGCTATACTGCTCATTTGTGGGAGCAGTATTGGTCAACTTCGATCCTTGGGTTGTACCCATAAAATAGGACGAACAGTTGCATTTTATTACTCTCACAGGCAGTGGCGGGCCTAGGAAAAAATTGGATGGTGTGCACACTTAAAAAAAATCTGCCTAATCTAAGTGCCGTATCATATACGGCGAAAGAATTACACAAATAGCTCAATCAAGTCTCACGATATTATATTTCAGAAAATCATTTCAATTTTGCAAAATTTTGAGGACCATGTTTTATTTGGTACTCATACTAAGTTGGTTGTATGCATACCTAGTTGGTGTAGAAGCCAAGAAGTGAAAATCTCTCCCATTTTAAGATAGCAGAACACACACACGCACAACCCGCCTCCCAAAATGGATGCGCCCTCCTCTGCATCTCTGTGGCGACAGGGGAGGCCTCCCGCCGCTGCTGTCCCCTGGCCCTCCTCCCCCCTCGTCGTCGCACAGGCGCGCCGGCGGGCGAAGCCTTCCTGGCACAGGCTACATACGACACAGACCGGCGGCTGGTGCTGTCCTTGGGGTGGTGGTGGCCTCTGAGATGGATAGGTGGAAGACGGCGACGGTAGCCTCTAAGAGTGCGTCGGATTGATGTGTGCCCCAGACCTGGCAAGGTGGCTTGGTTGGGGCCTCCGACTTTAGATGTTAGGCTTTGGTGCGAAGTTCGTTTGGCATTTGGCTCGAATTTTCGGCACCCCTTCATCAAGTGGATAGAAGTAGCGATAGATGTTGCCGAGATGGTGGCCTCAGACTCACTATTGTATTATTTTGTAAGAACCTTGTGAATAAATAATAAAATGGTTGCATGCATCGCGCAGATGCGAGGCTGGGGGCCATCTTCCTTTTCTAAGAAAAGGTAGGGTCACGTGGTACATTGAAGTTGTCTCAAAAAAATAACATGGTAGATCAAAGAGTCCTATTTTTTCCCGTTTGCAATCTACGGGAGTCGCCGCTAGAGTTTTCATCGAGTTGACCGATGGTTTGCTAGGTTTGCATGTACGTGTACAGCTTCAGGTGAATTAGTTCAGGACTACAAATAAAACCAACAAAATCAGCAAAAGATGACATATAGTGGAAAAGATCTGCAAAATGCTGGGTGTGCCACGGCACACCCGGCACACCCTCTAGGTCCGCCAATGCTCACATGTGTTGCAGCTGCCTGTTTTCATGTGAATATTTGTTCATGAGAAAATAAATGTTTTGAATAATCGCCTAAACCTATGTTGCTTCGTTGGTGCCCATGGTAAGGAAATTGAATGAGGTTCTGGCCATGGTTGTTGTTCTTATTTTATATTTTGTGCAAGATAAGAGAGTGCTATAAAACTATATTTATCTACTAGGTAAATCAAACTAATCATACATTTATTTTTTATTTATCTGAGACATACGGAAATGTTGTGGAATGAACCAAGATTGTTATAGATCCACTACGATTGCAAAATAGAGACTGGATGATATTTATTTTTGAAATATTTTGTTTTGAGAGAAATTTGTAATAACACTAAAGTACTTAACAAAAATCACAATAGTAGCCAACAACAGTATACTATGATCACACAATTTTTAAAACTGATAATAATTCTTGCGGTGAGCATCCAATAAGCTTGCATCTTAGTCCATCACTAGGTCACCATCTTCATGTTTTGACTTAACACCAATATCACTCATGCAACAACTCTTGGTGCAATCAATTTCTCCCTTAACTGCATATAAATAAATTATCAAAATATTCAGAAATTTAGAACACGCATACATATTTAACAGTGTCATCTGACATAAATGATAACAGTCAGTAATTCTGAATTGCTTGTACTTATGATTTCTACAAGAAACATAATGAATAGTTCAGAAGTTGCCTAAATCTGACAGGAAGATAAATTTTACTCGAGCCCTGCATTCTGAAAAAGTTCAGGCTACACACTGAACCTATCATACTCGAGTAGAGGGAGCTATCAAGTTTCAGATTAAGGAGCAGATAATGAAAGCTCTTATCCCCTTTTTCCGTTATTTGGAGCCAATTAAGTAACACACAATGTGTTTCATGCTTGGAGAACAGTAAATATAATTTCTAATTGCTTCATCCTTTACATGATAAAGTTACTTCAGAAATTAGTGTAAAAAGAATTGTAATTCCATCATACTGAAATCTGCTGCATACAGACGTTGTAAAGCATATTCACTGAAAATTTAAACATCTATTTGTAGTGCGTAGAACGACATCAATTGCAAGATCATGTGTAGGTCCCAGCGTACCTTCTATAGAAAAATTTATATTAACACAAAGTAATCAAAAACTTACATTTTTGTGATTTGAGGACCCATTAATCCATTTGAATACCTGCATAGTTGTTCAGATAAAACAAAATAATGTTAAAATGTTACATAGACGCACACACATGGTACATGTGTTAGTAAAAAAATTGCAGCAATGCTCTTGCCAAGGAAAGACACACACGAACGGAGGTGAAGGGAGCCAAGAGAGACATCACAGCGACGGGGCACGGTGGCAGCAAGGATGATGAGCTCAGATTAGGGTGGCAGAGGGAGCTAACAGTGATCATGACGGTGGCTGATAGACATTGGCCCTTGTGAAGCAATTAGTCCAACAGTTTCGGGTGAAAATGCATCCCGAATTAAAGAACATGGATGTGAATGGTCTTTATGTTACTCCCCTTGAAACTAAACGGTAAGATGGGGCTAATGCTGCTCCCCCTAGTAGTAAGATGTACCATAAAAAGGCTTTGTACAAAAGATTTTTGTGACGGAATGGGGTGCAAGGGTACAGGAAAAATGGTGAAATTTTGGAAGGGACAATGAAACGAAAACATCCATGCGTGCAAATATAGAGAACAGTATGTACCTAGTGCTTCGTAAGGTTTTCTAATTCCTCCATAGTTAGCCCACGCATCGTCCCGTCTGTCACTACACCACCTCCACCTGATGTGCCGGCTGTTTCAGAACTAGTGTTGCCCCAGTTGAGAAAAACACTGTCAAGGTTTTGAGGCTGCACTGCACTGGTCTGACCAGCAGAAGCATCTCCACGCATTCCATGTTGTACTGGTGGTGCTAGGTTGGACGGCAATGACACACTTACCATGCTTCCACTTGTTATAACTCCACCGCGGCCACCATTACCATTACCATAATTACTATCACTAGAATTACCGTGAGGATAACCATAAGATTTATTATTGCCATTACCATAATGCTGACCATAATCATTAGCACTGACAGTACCATAATGATGATCATAACCAGTTATGTCGCCAATGCCATTACCATGATGATAACCATGACCATAAGCAGCACCTGCACCAAGATTAGTTGTGTGGTTCCCATTTCCAAGAACGCCATAGTCAACTTGTGATGCACCACCGCTTAGCCAGCTGGTTTGGTTAATATCTCTTGCTCCCTGGGACCTCATATGGAATCTGTAACTTCCCTCACTTTCTTGAGATTCCGAATAGTTCTTGGAAGTATTATTAGAATATGGTGGCCTAGAGCTTGCGATGGTTGATAGCCCAACCTTACGGCAGTCGCTTCTGTATTTCTGAAATTTCAAATATTGTAAAAACATCAATAAATGGGTGCTTGATTACAAGGGTACCATTTTTGATAATTTATGTCATGATCATATAAAAAATTGATCTGATAGTTGGTTTCAGATTAAAGAAACATCAACTAGGTAGTCTAAATCTTACCTGTAGATGGCTACTGACTTGAGCTGTAGTTACATATATACCGTCAATCTCCAAAAATTCTCTTATATTGTTTGGCGTGTCGTCTGTATTAGAAAAGTAAAAATAATATAAGTGGATAGAGCTTAGAAAGATAGAAAAATCACAAAAACGCGCTTTATTTATTTCAGGTCTATCACAGTAAGTTCACCCTAAAAATCCCCTTGACTATCCATGCCGATTGTAAGAAGAAAGCATCTAAATGATTAGAGCTGGGCAACTAATTCAAATAAAGCATGCAACGAGTATTACATAAGTGAAGGGATCATAGTTTTAAATAGCACGCTATCTCGGCGCTATAACAACACTGTATCATCTGGTGGGGCATCACGCTAAGACATTTAGCACTATTTAGCTCATTTAGCGCGCTATACCTCAATTTGTTGTAATAAAATTAAAATATTGAAATTTGCAATTGCACAGGGATAACTAAAATATTTCAGCAACATACAAGCGTTCATAGAATCACAATATCATTTCGTTTATAATGTAATATAGAGAGGTACATATGCATGTTATGTGTTATCATATTTATCTATATTTGTCCAAATACAAGCTTAAAAAATGACAAAGATATAGAAGCAATGAATTTGTTATGCATTAATAGACTTGCAAATGATAAGTTATACATGGGGAAAAAAAGAAAAACCTTTCTGTTAAAAAATGAATAAATCCTGTGAAATATGAGATAATTTAGCTTGCGTATACACAGGGGGTAATTAAAGGGTCAAAATGTTCTACATGAACTAGACTTATTTTGTATTTGAGTAAACTGAATTGCCTAGGTGTGTTTGTGATACAAATGTATAGCTAATTATCTATAATGTTTTTGGAAATTCTCTCTCTATCTACCCCTCTCCCTCCATCTCTCCCTCCCTGCCCCTCTCCCTCCCCCCCCCCCCCCCCTACAATAGCTATGTGCAAAATCCATTTGCAAGCATAAACCCCAAATGAAGTTATCCTCTCTAAATCTGTATCAAACACACACAAACACAACATTTTTGCTAACTCCATTGTGCGTCCACTACCCCATGTGAACCAACATGTAATTTGTAGTGCTACAATCAATGATTTTCCATATTTGGGGATGGCACCTCTCAAATGCAATTTGCCTGGCTGGCTGATGCCAGCCTGTCAAATCATTTTAGATGGGGCCACATATGTGTTTAGGTGTGGTCTAGAAGGACGAACGCATATGGTAACAAGATTGAAGAAATTGGTGTCTTACGACCCTACTTATATTTAAAAAATGATTGATCTTAAAGATGTATCGATTTTTGGGTGAGAGGGCATTCAATCATTCTAGTCTTGGTACTCAAATATGGTATAAATTATGTGTTCGCCACTCATTGCTCAGTATGTAGAAGTCGGAGGATAGATATTGTAATCTCGATTCCCTTTTCAATGAAGAAAGTAGGAAAAGTAGGGCAGTTTCCCAAGCTCACCCATGGGGATTCATTGCCATTGTCGACCAAGGTGAGGCAGAGGACGTAGTAACTTCTTATGAGCAACTGAACTGGCATAGGCAACACGAGAGGCTTTTTGAGGCCTACATACCATCAGACGATCTCCATAACACATGGTTCAACGTCATTCCTCCTAAAGTATCTCATATGGGAACCTTTAGGATTTGTTGAAACCAATGCATAGTGCTTGTTAGATGAATCTACTTGCGATATTAGACGTAGTTCAAAGGTAGAATCATGGTTGCCATGATAAAGGACAAAGTTCATAACAATTCTTGCTCAATTCTAACCATCGGTAGATCTTGAAGCGGTATCTATTTTAGAAGAGAATGCATTGAACTAATGGTGCGTCATGTTTTAACCGACACATGGTAGAATTTTGAGTGTTTGTATGTAAATGCTCTCTATGGCAGACATGGAGGATAGACACTGGAGACTCTGCTCCCATGGAAATGAAGAAAGTATTATATATAGGGTAGCTGCCTTGGCTCACATCAAGGGTATCACTCGAATTGTTGACTTAGGCAAGGATTGGCACTTTAAGAAGGTCTAGAATGGCATGTAAACTAGAACTTAAATGACTTCCCAATATAAGTGAACCATGATATGATATCACGCGCGTGCCCCTGCCTTTGTTCGATGTAATGCTATCTGCCAGCTCTCATGCACAAACTGTTGGAGCCATGCAGAAGCCAACAAGATGAGTACTTTTAGAAAAACCTCCTCATGAGATTTTACATGTCCCAAATGCGGGAACATAGGGGGTAAAATGGTAGAAGGGAGAAGTTCATGTCATTTATGTATACATTCTTATAAAATAGAAGATCTTAACAAGACATCCATTTCTTTTGAATAATAGTATATTATTGATAACTCATGGTACCACATACACATAATATATAACTGAGATCACTCTAACCAACACTTTTTGTCGAAAAGTTGAATGAAATATAATGAAGCCTCAATGGGTTGTCAATGAACAAAGTGGCGCAAGCAAGGAAGCTGCCTTTTCTCACTCGAAGCGTGTCACTTGTATTGTCGATATAGGTGATGAAGAGGTCGTAGATGCTTTACAAGTTGCCAGACTAGCGTAACTATGGTGACATGGGTCACCACATTTAGTTTTCTAGGACTTTATTTGACATAATGATCTCCATTGTTCTCATGCATGATACATGCCTGCTGAGACCAATGTGTTAAAGCTTTTTAATTTCACTAAGTAATTTACAGTAAGGTCGTGCATCACAATGTTGCAGAAATATTTGTATGTATTCTTCATGATCTATATGTCATTTTATTTTTGATGTCAATACAGAAAAAAAAACTTTGATGGCAATTATGTCACTACGTATTGACTTAGCATAGAAAATATTATTTTACTTGGTAAGCTAGTAAGGCGTGGACATTTTAGACATCTCAAGGAAAATAGGTGAGAAAAATTGTCAAAACTGGAAAAGGGGGTGGAGTGGGATGATGAAATAAACAAACATAAGACAAAACCTTATGTATTATTTAAGTAGGATAGGTTAATCTATTTGTATGTTTAGTCAAAGTTTCGACGTAGGAGTGTATGATAATGGGATAATGGTAAGAGGTGTATATTCTTATTGATATGTTCTAGCTATATTATTAGTAGCTCATTGTACCACTCAAATATGGTAGGAAGTTCGTATTCATTACATAGCGATTGCGTCGGCAAGGTGGGGGGCAGATAGTAGAGGTTTGATAGAGACTTGTCAATGAAGAAAGCTAGGATAATCAAGTCAACTACCCCCAGCTTACCCCAAGTGTGTCATTGCAATTGTTGTAGGTGGTAGACACTTTCATAAGTTACCGATCTAGCATAGCCTTGGTAACATTAGCGACTTAATGATATTTGAAGACCATTGGATTGTATACTCGGACATTTTAGTCTTTTATTTTATGTAACTTGGTCATCGTCTCCCATGTGTGAGCCTCCTTGTTGAAGCTAGTGAGTGAATGTTTTTAGTGAAGCAAATTTTCTATTTATTCATAGTTTGACCATGGGATTGTAGATGAAACGTGATAGATAGAGAAATTTTGTAGCAATATTTTGTGATATTCCAATTGATGGTGGAGTGGTAATAAGTGTATATTTATTAGTTCTGAATGTACATGATTAGTAGTATAATGGAAGTGCATTCATGCGAAAAGTTTTCCATGATAAAGCCAAATGATAGATATTGGATTATTAAATTCCATTGCAATGAACATACTAGGACAAGAGTGGGATGTTGTGTAGGCTTGCCCCGAGGAGATCAAGCCAATGTTGACTTAGGTGAGTACAAGATCATAGGAACTTTTAGAAGCTATGGAACATGAGTAATTAACCATCACACACCAATAATATCTTGAGATATATGAACTTAAACATGTATGATATAATGTACTACAAGCTTTCCTCGATGTACTGACACCGGTTTACTCCCCTACATGAACCATTTTGGGCCATGCTGATTGTAACACATCGAATACTTTTGGAGGGAGCTTCTTGTGTTGGTAGAATGGGCCTCTGAGTGTGGATATATGGGCAACTAGATTAAGCATCAAAGTTCATATATGATAGTAGTGTACTCCAACTGAAGGTGTATCCTTAAGAGATGTCTATTTTAGGCGAGTATGTACTAGACTTCTGGTACCTTATCGTACCATCCAAAATATAGTAGAAAACTGTGTGTGTTTTGAAATGATGGATCCATGCTGAATAAATATATTGAATCCTTTGAAACTAAATTATATGTATAGAAGTGGTCTAAAAGTGGAATCATATGGGCTACAAGACTTTGGGAGGAGCATTCATAACAATGGTACATCTATGAATACAAGACAGATCTTGAAGAGATATCTGATTTAGGTATTGAAAGTTGGTACCTCGTGGCACCACCAAAAGGTGGTAAGAAAACTCATGTTAACTGTTAACAAACTAATAGTTGCCCAACAAAAGTATAGAGAGTCAAACCCAACACGTCTGCCACTATATGGAATTTCTGATGTCCCTTCATATACTCCTTATGTGTGTGAGCCAAACTCAACGGTATCACCGTAGAATCAATAGCCGCCTTTGAGATGTGCTAAGGGAGCTACACCTTCCCACTCTTGCCCAGGTTCCACCGTTGCATGGTTCATTGCTGCTGACACATGAACTTGTTCTACTCATGATACTATTGGGCATGGGTCCGAGTGGAAGGAATCCCAACCCCAAGCATTGACATTGGTCTCCATGCTCACCGATCTCATAATATTGGAGTCGAGAGGCGGTGCTGCACGGTGTCATCGTGTTCAAATTTATTGTTCCTATATTGCCTTCAAGAACATCTTTGTGCTGTTGTGCAAGCTCAAGTCCATCCAACGGTGATATTCATTGCATTGTGATGAGTTTCTTGTTCTAGGTGTGGTCTCTTGCATCATCTTTGATCTTTGTTCTTCGATGATACATACAAAGCACCTCCCTGCACCGCATGTGATTGTTCTTGTGTTGGTGGCTGCCATGCTCATCGTCTAGGAAATGCTTTGTCATGCACAACCTCGGCCCTCCTTAATTTTATCCATATGCAAAGTTGTAACATCTGCATGATTTTATTACGAGATTTTTTACCATACCCCTACCGCTAGGAATAGAGCGGTACACATCTAATCCCATCATTGATTTATTAGGGCAATATAGAACTTCCCTATTTTTCATAGAAAACAAATTTCTTTGTTTGAAAGGGCCTAATGGGCAATATTTCATCCTATATTATACATACATGGACAAATCCTCAATCTCCTCTTTTCATCCTCCTCATGCTGGTTTGCTCTATTCATTTAGCTCCCACTGTGCTCGTCTAGTCACCCCTACAATGTCGGATGTCTGTGATCCAGTCAATTTCATAGGCTGGCACATCCATGACCTCACAACCGTGTTGCAAGTTCATGACCTTGTTATTGACCAGGGGTTCAATTATCTAAGCCCTATCTGTAGTATTGCAATGTAGATAATATGTGGCATTAAAAATTTCTTCCAGGTGACAGCTACCACAACTACCAAGCCAGCTGAATTTCAAGCATGCATTAATATACAACTAAAATTTTGAATTTGAATTGAACATAGCCAATCTACAAAAGGGAATTTCCAATGTATAATTCTCCAGAAATTTGATCCTATGCTTACTAACAAGTCAATGGATGAATCGAACTCATGATCATGGACATCGTCGTTGAGCTTGTCGCTTGTCATGTTGATGCAGGTGTAGCGGGTCCTTTGTAGCAGCCACTTAATTAGCAGCTCCACTGAAGTCACCACCAAAGAGGCCATTGGGCACCAAGAGTGGTTAAAGCACTCTGAACCACATCACGGCGGTCATGACTCCCTTGGCACATGTCATGTACGTCATCTCCATGTGTCATTGCGGATGAGATACTTTCTGTGTAGCCTCCTCCTTGATGACGACAAGCTCCTCATCTACGAAAAAGAGGCAACCCGCTATCAAAACCTAAGAAGAAGTAGAATGGGTGTGTCACCTCGATCAGTTAGCGGGCCAAAACTAGGATATTCCCAAAGCTGCGCTCAAATTACGATACCTTTGCTTGCCACGAATGAGCAGTGTTGTCTCTACTTCTAACCCAACTATTCCACCAATATACATCGCATTGGGAAGTTTGATCTCCATGATTGAATGGCATATATTCATTATAGGGTACCATAAAAGAGCACTGTATTGTAAGGTCACAACCTATGTATCTGACCCGGTGACCTCCTGAAAGAGATGTCAAGGGTGCAGTGTTGTAATGCCTTTGAAGTAATATATTAAGATTGGGATCCTTTCTACCTTGTGATTGTCTTGAAAAACTAGTCTCTTGTGGCTTGCAAGAAGAGATCACTAACATATATAATTAGACATGCCTTGTTCGAGAATTAGAGTAATTCATATAAATAATTGAATTTTTAACCAAATAGAAGATATTCGATATGATTATTATTCGAAAGGTCACTAGGGGGAAAGCCCAAATGAACATTTTCATTAGCCGTAATCATGGCAGAACATTAGAGCTACACGGTTTTAGGCCATTGACAAGCAAGCAACAACCAAGGCAATGAAAGGCGCACCAGGGCAAGGCAGCGAAGCCTAGCACCCAAAATTGTAAGATCGATTAATAGATCATAAGTGAGCGTGACCACAGACACAACATGACATTAATGTCGATTTTTCCCATAACAATAGAAAAGGGAGCATGCTGGTTGCGAACATCCTGGCATTCTGGCCCTCCCAAAAGTTCCCAAGGATGGCAAGGCAGACTGTGGGGTATAGGCGAGGGTGATCTGTGAGGTCGAGGGTGCTGATAAGGCACACCACCTCCAGTATGGTGGCAATAGGCACATTCAATGCCCAAATGGCATGGGCGTGGATGCATGCCTGAAGCAGGTGCTCCAGGGTTTCTTCACCACAATAGAAGACATATGCTACGGTGCAAATGTTGTGGCGGCGGTGGAGATGGGTAGTTGCTGATGATGGAAGAACCAAAGGAAGAATTTACATTTACGGGGGCGTAGCTACGCTAGATCATGGGGGGCGATGGTGTCCACAACATGCATCACCATGCATGCTTAATTAATACACCATATGTGCCATGAACGAGGCACCGGAGGGGTGCATGATGCGACGATCCGACACCTTAGATGAGAGTGATATCTTCCCCAACTCATCACGCAGGTTGACAATCTCGGTGTGCATGACCGCAGAGAGACTAGTTAGTCGGTGGTCTTCAATGCACAAAAGGACAGCCGCAGTGCATGCTTTGTGGACGCTGAAGTGCGAGTAGAGAACGGGGAAATAAGACTCCAAAGTCTTTTCACCCCACCAGAAAGCCATGTGCTTCACGTCTCCACGGCTTGTAAATCTCCATCCAGACGATATTGCACTTGGCACCAGGTACACTGGTGTCATGTTCCTAGAAAATCGATTGCTATCTCTTCACAGAGGTGGCATGCGTGCCTTCAATAAGCTATAGTGACCCATGGTGTTGGTAGGTAGGGCAATGAGAATGGCTTCGACAAAATTACCCTTGCTAGCTGAGGAAAGCGGTGTGCCACACAACCTAGTGAGCCATTTGTGTATAAGTGAAATGAGAGGGATGAGGTCGATGATATGAGCTTGTGGATGGAGAGCGGAGGCCCAAGTACTGTTGCGGGAAGCTGGACACTAGACAACCAAACACCGAATCCAGTTGTTCGGCAATCTTTGATGCGACATTGAGAGGAATGAACGTGCACTTGGAAAAGTTGAGGGTGATGCCAGTGATTGTCGCAAAGATGCCATCCAAATATAGCAGCACTTGGCACGACAATAAGGGGACGAGGTGGTGTTTGGTGGAGGCACCAATGGTGAGGATGAGGCACTGGAGAACCTACACAACTAGGATGAAGAGGTAGGGGACAAGGGGTCCCTTGACGGAGCCCATTTCGGTAGTGATGCAATTGTTGGGGGACACCATTGATGATGACTACAGACTGACTCGACCTGTTGTGGTCCTAAATCCACCTTCCCCCAAGGGAAGGGAAACCACTATTGCCACCTAAGACATGTAATCTAATGCTTTTTGAAGTGAAGCATGAGCACCACCACCGACACACTGTACTTATGGAAGCATTGCACGAGCTTCACGGTGATGATGGAATTTTCAAAGATCCATCGCCCGCAGAGAAAGCATGGCTGCTCAAAATGCACAAGGAAAGGAATGTGAGGCTCTTGGTGAGACATCATGACTCGCGACAACATCTTCGGGGGGGGGGGGGGTGGCAGTTTTGCAATGAGATGCGACAAATATTTGTCAGAGTAGTGGGAGTGTCCACCTTGAGCAGGAGGGCAATGAAGGATATGTTGATGCCGGATAATCAGCCTCCTGTTTGTAGAACCATTTTGTGAGAGCGGTAAGATTGGGGTGAAGTGACCATAGGCATGCTTGAGGAAAACCGGACAATACCCATTAGGGCTTGGAGTAGTGTTAGGCTTCATTCGAAAGACAACTGCCTTGAGCTCAGAGGCAGAGAGCGGATACAGAAGCAACACCGCCTGAAAGGCATCCAAGAGTGTGTGTGTGTGTGTGTCACGAGGAGCTGGAGGTTAATGTTGTCGTGAACCGATATCTTCGTGCCCGGGAGCGGATGGTAGAAGTCATGAAGGGTGCATTTCCTTTCACGATGGGCGCGGTGTTTAACCCATTACGATCGAGGCACACGATCTGCTTGTTGCAGAATTGGGCTGACGCACGGGCATGGAAGAAGTTAAAGTTCCCATCTCCGAGTTTGCAAAACCATATCTTGCTCCTATACTACAAAAAATCTACACAACGGTGTTCATGGGGGGCAACGGAGTGTTTCACAAGGGAGAGCGCAAGAGGGATTTAGGGTTAGGGAGACCATCTTTCTCCTTTAGGTGATCGAGGAAAAGGGTCGTGATGTGACAGTTCTTGACGATGACATCGCGGTATTTGAGCTGCTTTGAAAAATCTTAAGCCCACTCCGGATCCGCTTCAGATGCAACACAAGACAATTGGTCGGCTATAGGTCGAGTGTCTTCTGCGGCAATGATGGCAACCACATTGAAAACAAGGTACCCAACCCATTGCTTAGGAACCGTAAGATGGTAGCACATGGAACCGTCGTAGTAGTGATGATGACGATAGGGATGTGCCCGAAGGCGTGAGAGGGGATGCAGGTGATGGCATAGTCCGGCATGATCGAGCACCCATCGTTGTTCACAAGGAACATATCCATCTTGACGTGTGCGAGGGGGCAAATTTCATCAAGTTAGAGCCAGTCGAGGAGAGGTAGCTCGAATACAGTACCAGCGTAGATGTAGTCATTGAAGAGGAGGGCATCGGTGGGCATTGAAGTTGTCATTTTTCCGCACTTCAGGGTCATAGACAAAGTTAAAATTGCCCACCGAGGCCAATGGCTGCCGATGTGTTGCCCATAGGAGCAATATTCTCTAAAAGCACTCCTCTCTCTTGCCCATTGCATGGGCTGTATGCGTTGGTGATGGAGAAACAAACCCAAGATGTGGTGCAGGAAAAAGCTGCCTAGATGAACCCGAGCCTTTAGTTGATAAAACTAGGCCGAAGGCCGGATCGTTCCAGGTGGCGTCAGCGCTACCATGGCCTGGCCCACAACAAAACCAGACACCATGTAATCTCCCACCATAGCTTGGTTGGCATGGCGTGGTGCGGCAGTGGAGAGGAAGAAGCAACATCCAGGCCGGGGGAGGTTGGGAGAGGGGGTTGTATGGAGACTCAGGGATGGGAAAGCCAGTCATGTTTAGGAAAACATGAAGGCCGGAACCTTGAAGGTCGCCCTCTTGTGCCCAGAGAAACTATGACGAATGTAGAAAAAGGGATCAACAATCTTTGACACGATGGCTTAGGTAGTGGGAGCGGACCTAGAGGCTAGAGAGCTCCGCTTGGTGATAGGCTTTGGGAGAGGAGCGAGGCCCTTGAGCGGAGATGGTCGGGAATGTGAAGAGGCAATCTATGCGTAAGTGAGGGAGGGGCTCTTTTATATAGTGGAGGCAACAAACATGCTAACCGAGGCTTGTCCAGGAGCATGTGGTGCACAGGAGGAGGCGAGGTGGCAAGTGGTGGGGTGGATGACTCACATGGGCTAGGGGCATGGGCTAGGAATGTGAGGGGGAGCGACCACATTAATGTAGATGAGACAAGATGGGGTAGGTCGCGGTAGTTGTGTCTCCTAGTCTCTACAACACTCAAGTGTTGGTGGTCCCATGCATCAGGGGGAACCAGAGAAGCACCTTTAGAGCCGTTGTGGAACCGCCTAACCGCCACAGACCTAGGAGCAAACGGCCCACTCAAAGTGGAGCCCAATCCCTATGGCACTAGTGCAGTTTGAACAGGGGATGCGCAATGGTCAAGGACGAGTGGAAGTGGAGGAGGCTACGATCATGGTGTAGACCGTCGTGGGAGAGAATGAATCTGCCACCGTGGGGGTGGCAATAGCTTTTTGGAAGACAAATCCACCACAAGTAGTCGCGAAAATCGATGTGAGATAAGCCAATCTAGAATGTCAATGCACCAATGAGCAAGATGAGGTTGCGGTGGTCAAAGCAGGGGAAGGGGAAGGGCTAGAGCACAGCCGGGACGTCAAAAACAGATTGGCCAATGAGGGAGAGCAGATGCTCCCGGACGAACCCCTAGAAGGTAGGTGCCGACCAGGCCGGTGAGCACAAGTTGCTTGTCAAACGACTGTACGTGGATAACCAAAGAGGGCAGGAATGGGTGGTGAAGCCAATGCGAGTGGATTGGGGGATGTGGTGAGGGCCCGGGGAGCAAGGGGAGCGCTGAGAGAGTGCACATCCGGCGGTAGTGGAAGGGGGAGGGGGATGACGGGGTGTCGCAACCCAAGTCTATAGAGCTACCTAAACAAAACCATCCACTCCTCCAATATACATATGTCATCGATTCAGTGAGTTACCACGCTACACCTACTAATAAAATAATTATCGTCATCCAACCAAGCCCAAATATATTCGAACCTACAATCCCAAACTACTCATATGCATCACATGCATAGAAGCTATCTTATATATACAGCTTGCAGAAAAGAGAACACTCTCGAGCTACTCGTGATCCTATCACCTGGTCCCCACCCCAAGAGAGACCACTTATATGTCAGCAAGTTCGGCCACATATGTCTATCTAGTAGTACCACACTGGTAAAACATGTAGTGAGCACCCAATTATTAAGAATAAACTATGTAGTATGATGCATTTATTAACAACAAAACAACTAAGCATGGAGAAAGAAAATGTGGTCCACATGTAGGTATCCTATAGTTGACCATTCATGCATTTCGGATGTATCTCACGCACCTTTTGTTGTCTTTAACTGGGTGACCGCATTGACGAACAATTCATGCATCTGTGGAGTCCACTCGACCTTTTTCTTCTTTGTGGTCCCCAGCTGCAGGCCGCCCTCGGAGCCCCCCTTGCCCTTGTTGGGATCGTTCACTCCTTGCCCTCTCTTCCTCGGCGTGTCATTGAGATGAATGCCCTGACTGTGGCGAGGGTCAGCGTTTGCCGTGGCAGCGGCGGCGGCATTGCGCCTCCATCGCACGACGTGCTGCCAGATGAAGTGTATCTGCGCGTCGCGTAGGGGCTTTTCCAGCAAGTAGCAAGCGCCCCCCACATTTCCCCTTCTTCTCGTCTCCATGCTCTCGTCGCCCGAGAACACTGCACAAAAACACGCACGCACATCTATCAGATCTATACCTACAAACAAGACAGAACATGGAGATATGTGTGACATGTTCGAGGGCTCACTGAGTACGACTGGGTAACGTTTCCCGAGACGCTTGAGGAGGCCCAAGCCGTCCATGCCTCGGCCCCGGGTCTGCACGACCGTCATGACGAAGTCAGTCCCATCCGGGTTCTTCTCCACCTCTCTCACCGCTTCTGCTGGCGATGGCTTGGCCGTCACTGCACGGATCGTGGTTGCCGTCGGTCAGGAAACGAAGACCAAACTGCGGCCAAGAGATGCAAGATGGACGGACCGGACGACGACATACCTTCGTAGCCGCAGCGCCGAAGCATCTGCGTCAAGAAATGGAGGTAGATGGGGTCGTCGTCCACGGCAAGGACCTTCAACCCCTCCGTCTCCATCGATTCGTCGGTGGCCATGTCCTGGTCGCCGTTCGCCATTGCCGCCGCGCGCGCGCGTCAAACTCGTGCTCGGGAGTGAGGAGCGTTGTGAGAGTTGTGAGCGTGCTCTCGCCTAGAGAAGTAGAGAGTTGAGAGCGTGGTGAGAGACGAGCGCGTCCAATCAAGCAGACACGTGTACGCTCTACCACTCATCTGCGTTGGTAACTGCCCCTGCCAGCATGAAGAGACAAAACTTTACAGCAGCACCAGCATGAAGAGACAAAACCTTACAGCAGCACCGTACCATGAATGCTAGTAGCTAGCATGCACACCCGTCCGTTACAGTCAAACACGTAAAGCATGCACCCAACTATCTATATTAGTAATTATTATTACATAATTAAAACAAAAGCAAAAAAGGGCACGCGGTGCATCCACAAACGCTAAAATATGTACACTATTAATCTTTTTTATAAAATCACCGAAGATTTTCAAGAGATACAAAACCTACATTAACCATGGTCCAGACACGTGCCTCCAAGAAATGCTTGGGCATACCCCTGCAAAAAAAATAAAAAATAAAGGCGAGTTTGTATTCCTTTCTTCCAAAGTGTGTCGCATCTCGAATCAAACCGGTGCCATGCCAGAGGAGAAGACCATGGGGAATCCTTCGAGCGGGAGAAGTCCGATGTGTGTGCTACAGGACCCACGTTTCGTGATCAAGATTACACGAAGCATGTCCGTATTACCATGATAGATACCCCTAGAGGCTAGAACCAGTGATATGGCCGGGAAACAATGAGACAAAAACTATATCTTCGAGATGGAAGCATTTTAAGCGTAAAGCACCCAACCGTCTATACTAGTATTATTATTACATTATTAAAACAAAAGCAAAAGAAGCCACGTGGTGCATCGATATCTACATATACTACAATGTATGCACTATTAAATAATTGTATTAATCAGCCAAGATTAAAAAGATAGGAAATTTCTCAGTATACCCATAAAAAATTGAAAAAATCAAGATTGTATTGTCCCGTCCTTTCTTCGAGAATGTGCCGCAATCCAATCAAACCGGTGCCATGTGAGAGGAGAAGACCACGGGAAATCCTTCAAGCGGGAGAAGTCTGATGTGTGTGCTACAGAACCCATATTTCGTGATCAAGATCCCATGAAGCATGTCCGGTCTTGCGGATCATACCCCTAGAGGCAGGAACCAGTGATGCGGACAGTAAATAATGAGAAAAAACTATATCTTCAGGATAGAAGCACTATTTCACTATTAGGAGAAAGATTATAGGTAGAACCTTAGCAGTAGCGCGGGGTAGAGACCAGGCGCTACTGGTATGTAGCAGCGGCACGGGTCATAAACCGACGCTACAGATACACTGATAGCAGTAGCGCGAGCTTTCTTTCAGGCGTTGCTGCTAGGTGGGCCCCACCATGTCCCCTAGGCTAGGCTACAATAGCAGCGCCGGCCCACAAATACACGCTACTACTTAGGAAGTAGTAGTAGCGTTGTCTTCCGTACCGGCACTACTACTGTTTATACACGGGGCAGTTCCCAGGCACCGCCTAGCAGTAGCGCTAGTTCCAGGACCGCGCTACAGGTAGTGTGCGTAGTAACAGCGTTGTTCCCTTACCCGCGCTACTACTATGGGCACCTTATCCACCCCGTCGATCGGTTCCTGTCTCCCTCACTCTCCCCCTCGCAATCTCGCTCGCTCTCTCTGCCGCCGCCGCTGCCCACCGCAGCCGTCGCCACCGAGGTATCTGCCTCCCTCCCTCCTACTCTAGCCGCCTTCCTCCCTCCTCCAACTGCCCTCCTCACTCCTCACTCCTCCCACTACCCTCCTCCCTCCTCCTCCAGCCGCCCTCTCCTCCCTCCTCCCATTGCCCTCCTCACTCCTCCCTCCTACTCCGCTCGCCCTCGTCCCTTCTCCCACTGCCCTCCTCCTCTCTCCTCTCTTCTCCCACTGCCCCTCCTCACTCCTCTCTCTGTATAGAAATTTTTAGTGAAAAAAATTAGGTATAAAATTTTTAGTGATAAAAATGAGGTAGAATTTGATTGTAGAATGTAGGTTTTTTAAACAAAATAGAACATAGAACTTATATGAATAGAATGTAGGTTTTGAATAGAATAAAATACAAAATATAGGTAGAATGGAGGTTTTTTGAATAGAATGGATAGGTACAATTTTGCTGTAGAATGTAGATAAAAATTTTAGTAATAGAAAATTTTGGTAAAAAAAATTAGTAATAGAAATTTTTAGGTATAGAACATTTTCAATTATATAAATGTATTGGAATGCTATATGACAAATTTTTAGGTATCAAATTTAGTAATAGGAATTTTTCGTAAGAAAATTTATGTATAGAAATTTTTAGTAATTTTCTTTTTCAATGTAGAAATGTATTAGATAATTTAATTATTTTTATGTCTTTATCACTTTGTCATCAAAGAATGCTATACGAGATTTGATGATGTAAAATTTTCACTCGGTGTAATATGCAGGCTTTGTCTCCCTGGAATGATAATAGTCGGAGCTTCCTCTACACCTGAATCGGTGAGCTAAAAGTCCACCTCCTCCTTTCTCTACTCCTCGGTGTTGAATAGAGTAGAACTAGGGTACACTAGTGGAAAAACGACTAGCCACAGTTTTCGTTGGTGGTGCGCCATTTTCCATCAATGCAGCACTATTTTTTTCAAATAGTGTTGGCGTAGGACAAATTAGCACGTCAGCTTTACATGCTTAGTGTTGTCGTTGCTTTTTTGAGAAACGCCACAAATCTGTTGGCCCATATGCGCTCACCGTTTGGAATGCACTGGTGGCTTTGGTTTTCTTTGCACGCCATAGTTAATTTGTTAGTGCTGGCCTTTGTTTGCATGTTAGTGTTGTCGTTCGTTTTCTATGCACGCCAGAAACACTTTTTCCATTTGATGAAGTGTTTTCAGTATTTAATGATTATACTAGTCACAAAATAATGAAAATTTTATATTATGCGTTTTGTCATCATTATTTGTACAGTTTTCATCATTTTAGGAATTTTATTTCTTTACCACCATTTCCAATTTTGAGTCTTTTATTTTTTTTCAGGTCTTTTAGTAATTTTGAGTCTTTTTTATAATATTTTAAAAGGAAATACTGACATTTATCAAAATATGCACTTTGAGACTTCAATTTTAATTTGTTTTACTTTTTAGTTTGAGACTTGAAATATGTACTTTGAGACTTCATCTTTATAGTATATTGTAGTTTATTTTCTAAAAGTTTATATTATTTTAAATGGAAATTTACATTGACATTATTTTAAATCTATATTATATTCAATGGAAATATTCATGATTTTAAAATTGGATTATTTTAAATGGAAATACTGATGATTTTAAATTTACATTATTTTGATGGAAATACTGATTATTTTAAATTTACATTATTTTATACGGAAATACTGACGATTTTAAATTTACATTATTTTAAATAGAAATATTGATGATTTAAATTTACATTACTTTAAATGGAAATACTGATGATTTTAAATTTACATTATTTTAAATGGCGTATTGGGCCAAGCCCAAACATTGGGGTTCAAAACAAGGGGCCAACGGCCCCCTCACCCCATTCCCTCTCTCTCTCTGCCCTCTTTCCTCGTTCCCCTTTCATCTCCCCTCTCTCGGTGCCCCTCGTCACTGCTCCGATTTTGGCCGGCTCCGGCGTACAGGTAATATCCCATCTATCCCCCCCTCTCTCTCCCTCTGTCTCCGCTCGTTGCCCTCCAATTTGATTGGAGTACGTTTCATTTTGAGCTAGGGTTTCGTTGACGGTGGCGGAAGCGATTGCCTGCTAGGGTTCATAGCCTCCATCTTTGCCCCTATGTGAGTTCATCCCCTCCACTTTTTTTATTTGCATCGCTAGGGTTCATCACTACGCAGTGGAAATGGCATAGTCAAGCTTTCACAAATCGTATTTGCAACCTATCACTAGGCAGTGGCAGTGGCATAATGTCTTGAAAGTGCCTACTGAAACTGATTTTGTAGTTCCTGATGGAGCTTGGTATGTCTTTAAATATTTTTTCATTACTCTGGTTCCAAATAGCCCATCATCCAGTGATTAAAATTTCCACGAAGAAGTCCCATTTGTATCTGCATTTGCATCAATCTGCGAAAATAATTCATGAAACTTGCCACTCTAGATATTGCTGACATGTGGAGTGGTATTATTGGAATAATAAGCTTGCCACACAAGATTGACCAATGGGATATCGTCATGGTTGTAGAATTTGTGTAAGTGTTTGATCAGCAAGGCAATATTCTGGACTTTGAGATTCAGAACACCAAGTCCTCCTTGCTTTTTTTTTTTGGTCTACACATCATTTTCCAACTTGCGAGGCAGTTTCCTTTCTTGTTTATGTCATTACCATACCAAAGGAAATTTCTGCTGGCTTTATTGACATGATCTAGAATGGTGTAGTGAACCTTCAAGGTGCATGACGGTGTCCTGGACTAGGGGGTACTCACCACGTCGTCCCCCAATTGGTTAGATTGGGCCGAGGACCCACAGGGCTGCATACTCATGGGCCAGTCCGGACAGTTGCCGCATACAAGGAAGATTCCACAAGACTTGGCGATCAAGACAAGGACTCCTCCCCCACCGGCGTATTCGGCTAGGACTCTTGTTATCCTAAGCCTCCGTGCATTATATAAACCGAGGCCGGGCTAGTCGATAGACAATCTCATATACAACAATCATACCATAGGCTAGCTTCTAGGGTTTAGCCTCTACGATCTCGTGGTAGATCTACTCTTGTACTACTCATATCATCAATATTAATCAAGCAGAGTAGGGTATTACCTCCATCGAGAGGGCCCGAACCTGGGTAAAACATCGTGTCCCTTGCTTCCTGTTACCATCAGCCTAGACGCACAGATCAGGACCCCCTACCCGAGATCCGCCGGTTTTGACACCGACATTGGTGCTTTCATTGAGAGTTCTGCTGTGTGTTCGGCAAAAGGTTGATGGCTCGCCTGCAGATCAACTGCGACTTGACATCTTTCGCTACCAGCTCAACTGGTCACCTTGGTTCGACCAAGGGCTGCGCCCTACCTCCGATCGTCATGGTCGGATGAGGGCCTTCATCAACACCAACTCCGACCTCTATCAACATATCCGATCTCTATCAAGATCATGGAGGAATCATCCAGGGAGCCCGGGGGCTCAACGTCAACATTGCCCTCGGGCGACCGTACTGTTTTTCTGAACAGCGGACTTGTGTCCGCTGCCACCGCCTCCTCAAGTGTCGTTTTAACGATTGCTTCGGTGGAATTGTGCGGAATTGAGTCTACAACAACCATAGAAAATTTTGTCGAGTTACGATGGAGGAATCTCCGGCAATCTCCGATATCTGGAGCCGCATTGAATCTGGACGAGAATCCGGACGAGTTTAAGGCGTGGTGTCCAGCTTCTAGCTCGGACTTCCTTTGGAAGATCCAACCGTTGACCGGCTGCCGAATTCCTATATCTACCACCCCTCAAAATTTCAGCTCGATCCGACCGTCCAAACTCCGGGAACCTTCCGATTAGTGCATCACTTTTCGGATCTGTTTTCTGCGCGAAAACGAATCCGACCCGAGTTAGTCTTTTTTATGAACGGGATTTCGGACATCCTTTTTGAAGGAAGTTTTGTATGGGGAATTGTGTTTTGTTCCCGAACACATCCCACTAACTTTAAAATCTTTTGAACATGATCTTCAACATCATCCTGGTGTCAAACCAGTCCGGCAATATTGCTCCACGGCTGCCGACCTGCGCTAGACACGTCGTCACTTTGTTGAGCCGAGCTCAACTTCTTCGGATCATCATCTCGGCAAGCCGAACAAGAGTCCGGCATCGCGAAGGATAAATCATCACCAACATCGCCGCCTCCGGATTACACGGAGAGGGCATACCGCTTCGCCGCACGGTCGCTTCGCTGCCGCATCGACCACGCCACGACCTGCATCGGCAGGGTCGCACTATTGCTTCTTCAAGCTGGTGTCCATCACGCCAACCTACTTCGACATCTCGGCTGGACCGGGGGCTTCGCCATCTCTTCGTCAACCTACTCCGGACACTTCGGCGTCACTAGCCGACCAGCTCCGTCACGTTAGCTGGACCGAGGGCTTCGCCATGCCTTCGCTTTATCACCCATCAGGCAATGGGTGTGCTGATCGAGTCCCAATTTTAGGAATCACCTTTCTTCAGATTGCTACAACAAACAAACCAGGTGCTATTAATCCTAGTTTTTTTTTTGCTTGTTTGGGATTATTTTTCCCAACGAATTATTACTCTGGCTTGTCCATCATATGTACGCAGGTCTATCAAATGGTGGCCGCATTAACAACGGTCGCATGATGGTTCGGTCAATTTCCGTACATAGTCCGGCGAACGCCGCATCCGGAACTCGAACCGACCTGTGAACTCAGGCATTGCCATGCCTTTACCGCATCACGCCGCCGCTCTGCATCGACATTGACTTCGGCGCCAGGCCATATTTCTTTTATTACTCACTTTGCATAAATTATTTATTATGCAACGATTTTTTTATTACTATTATCTCTGGTTTGCACTATTTTTGTGCACAGGAAAATGATCCAGCCGGACTATATCCTTTGACGTCACCTCGGCTGGACGGGGGGCTTCGTCAACACTTCATTACCCCATGCCAGGGACTTCGGCATCACTCTGCCGTCCTGCATTGACCGTGCTATGTCACCACTTCGAAGGGCCGAGCTCTTTGCTCCGCCACCTCGACCCGGCTTGGGGGATGGAACCTTGTCCCAAGATCAAGCTCGGACTGCGTCGTCAATACCGAACACATTAACCAGCTAAGTGGCCTTCATGCTCAAAGTTTTAAATTTTTAACTTGTGTTCGGCTCGACTAAGCATTATACTTTTTGGAAAAAGTTGCTTGTAAAATTTTCCTTGTCCAAACTTTGTTCAAGACACACTTGACGCCGCTACCCGCTCATTATACCTGGGGCTTCTTTAATGAAGCTTATTAATACGGGCTTTATGCCCAACACATGTGTCACACTTCCGCATGTACCTTTTATTCACCATTATATGCATCGATATGACTTAAGTTTTGGCCAAGTGGGTTGCTCGGCTCCTGTGCTTACCCCTACGTTCCCGATTGTTCGGCTAGGTGGTAAAGGGAGCACCTCTGCGATTATTCTTGCCGGGTCAGCCGGATGTGTACCTCGGTAGGTGAAGCCGAAAGCTAAGCGTTCTTAAGGGAATACTCGGTCGGTGAACTAAAAGATGATTTCTTACCTATTCATTAACCTACCCCGGATGTTTTCTGCTCTTTTTTCGCATGTCCCGGACATGCACTTTAGGGCATGCCTCCCAGGGAAAGGAACCCCTAACGGAACTATTCTTCCTGGAGGATGTTTCTTACTAAGCATGTAATACAACATAACTAGTTGGGCACTTGTCTGATAAAGCACTAATGAACCCTACGCCTGGTCTCCACGCATGCCCCGGTTTTTATAACCGCGAGGGTATTCGGACACACTCCGGACTATTGGGTCCAGAGGTTGAAGCGAAAAGGTCCGCTACGACAAACGATCTACAATCCGGCTAGAAGGCATTTTACATGTCACCTTACATTATATAGTCAACTTTTACCCAAGTCACTTGGGGGCTCTTATGTTTATTTGAGCCGTTTTATACTAAGTGTTTTTCTTCTTAGTCGTTGCAAAGTGTTTATTATTTATCACTCCTTTTTTCCGACACGAGTGTGCGGTCACTAGCCGGGAGCCTAATTTCTCTCTCAAAACCGCTAGGGTTTAGTTTTCTAAACCGCCCAATGAGAAGTACTCCGCCTTGGGATGGGAGAGACCCAAGCCGTAGGGCTGACCCGCTTGAAGTCTTGAGATAGGATGTGTCATGTTAAAGCACGGCAGAAGCACTTTTTTTCTCTAAAGTCCAATTTTTCGGATTGGCACCGAACACTTGATCTTGTTCGGACGTCATGTTTTTCTTGACGCTTTTTGGTTTTCAAGCTTTTGGCACTTTTAAACTATTTGTGTGTTTTCAGCACAAGTCTCATGATGCAACGCCGGACTCCTTTAGAGATTCGGCAAAAACATTCTCGGATATTGCTATATATGCATCGGTTTCAATTGTGTCTTTGGTCAATAGTTGGGTTGCGGCTCCTGCGATTGCCTCCTACGTTCGCTTTGTTCGCTAGGTGTGCAAAGGGAGAACCATCGCGATTGTGCTCCCAGCGCATGGTCAAGCACCTCAAAGGAGAAAAGCCGATGTCACAATAGGTGTAAACTGGTCAGCGATCCGATGACTATATTAAATGACGGGCCGTTCATAACATTGGCGAAATGTTTATGGCTTGACCTCGATCGTCATGCCGAACACTACCGGGGCTAGTAACTGGCCTCCCAAACTAAATCCTCAATATTTTGCTCTTCCATTAGAGCTGAGGTTTCATGATCATGCTCAGCATGACAACCCAAAGAAAGGAACCGATAGCAGGACTATTTTCTTTGGAAGTCATTTCCTATGTTAAACAGTAATATAACATACCTCTCTGCGTACCTTTGTTTATAAAACCGTATGGCCAGATTGCCTTATTTGTTGTAAATCTTTGCCCTCATAAAGGCTTTATAAAGTAGGACAAACTCTCCTTGGCTATTTGCCGAGGAGGTCGAAGCCGATGGTCGGTCAACAAAGTTTTGTACAATGCGGATCTGAGCATTAATGACGTAAAGTACTTGGATACATAGAGTCATTACACATACTTTGTGATTTTACTATGAATATCAATCCTTAATTCGCCACCCGTGCCCGCATTAAGGCTCGGGGCTCTTGGGCTTCGAACTTATCATTTACAAATATTAGTAAGGCACATCGATCCCCTGCTCGGGTGTTGCCACCCGACCGGTGTCTCGGGGGCTCTTTGCATTACATTCTATGCGAGAAAATTTTAAGTGCAATGTCTGATTTCGAGGAGATTTTGATCCTCGGGTTGGTCGGCCGCACCCAACCGTAGTCTCGAGGACCGAGCACGCCGCTTTTGTGTCCCGAAGTATTCTGCCGAAGCTAGGACTTGATCCTTAGGCCGATTTTTGCAAATCAACCTGAGTCTCGGTGATTCTTTGGGATCAGCGGTCTTATGTCATCCTTCAGTGCATCTCGGGTTTTAGACCGATACATACCTTGAGGGCTACTTGGCTATATATCTAAATCGTAGAATAAATTGCATCAATAAAAAACATTGACCAAAATCAGCCCATGACCGAGGTGTGCTTAACCACCTCGGAAGCAGTCCCGACATAAAGCTCGGGCGCTTAGTGGCTGGCTCCAAAGAAGGCATTTCCAGCATTAAGCTCGGCTAAACTCCTTCAAACTTCTTTGAACCAAGGTGATTTATTTACACCTCGGATACAGATCCGGCGTTGGAGCTCGGATACGATCCGGCATTGGAGCTTGGATACATAATCCGGCGTTGGAGCTCGGATACATTCGGCGTTAGAGCCGGAAGCGGTCGGCGTTGGTGCTCGATTGCAAAGATACCTCGAATGGAGTCCGGCGTTGGAGCTCGGACGCAAGAGGACTTGCCGCCGGGAACAACTTCAAACCCGAGGTGTGGCATAAAAATAACAAGGCATTGATTAAGGCGGAAACTTAAAGGGCTCCTCGGATACCCGACGTAAACTCGTCGAATGCATTTCGGCGATCCTCAAGATCGAAGATGAGAAGATTTGTTGAACCAGTTTTCAAGACCGCAAATCAAGATGAAGAACAGTTCGGAAGAATCGAGGAGCGCCCCTAACTTGAAGACCGGTTCGGGGGGCTCTTGGACGGTGTCTGGACTAGGGGTACTCACCACGTCGTCTAATCGGTTAGATTGGGCCGAGGACCCCCAGGCCGCTCTCATGGGCCAGTCCCGACAGGTTGCCGCATACAAGGAAGATTCCACAAGACTTGGCGATCAAGACAAGGACTCCTCCCCACCGGCGATTCGGCTAGGACTCTTGTTATCCTAGGCCTCGGTGCATTATATAAACCGAGGCCAGCTAGTCGATAGACAATCTCATATACAACAATCATACCATAGGCTAGCTTCTAGGGTTTAGCCTCTCCGATCTCGTGGTAGATCTACTCTTGTACTACCCATATCATCAATATTAATCAAGCAGGAACCTGGGTAAAGACATCGTGTCCCTTGTCTCCTGTTACCATCCGCCTAGACGCACTGTTCGGGACCCCCTACCCGAGATCCGCCGGTTTTGACACCGACAGTGCACATAGCAAAGATGGGCCTGGATGCAACCACTGAGTTAACATAAGTCAATCTGCGAGAATAATTCATGAAACTTGCCACTCCAGATAATCTTTTATCAATTCTTGTTATGATTGGCATTAGATCACTTGCCATACTTTGACATGTGTGTTTGGTTCTTGTCACAACTAAGGAAATTTTTTGTTAGCACTAAGGCCCACATGTCATAGATACAAAAAGTATGGCAAGATTCCCTAAGTAAGGCAAATGTGGCAAACATAGAAACAAACATCCCCTCCAATTTTTTCTGTTAGCACTATGGCCCACATGCTATCTAGTTTGCAAGTCCATTGTGATGCTATCTATATTTTTGTAACATATACTTGTTATTATTTTGAAGTTCCAGCCACGAGTAGCTGGAACAGCCACTACCGGTCCTTATGCAACTTCTCCCTATGAAGTTGACAAAGGCGATACGAGCATCAACCAGGTAAGACTACAAAAACATCCATGAGCGTTGCTAACACATGCATATATACATATATCATCTAACCATTCATTATTGATGATTTCAAATATTTGACTTGGCAGGTGTATGTATGTTGGGGATATAACTATTTGCGTAAGCCGCCCGTGAGGGGCCGGGTTACGCAAAGAAGGATTCATCAGAAGAAGCCCAAGACCAAGCATGAAGATGGAGGTTCAATAAACGGTCTAAAAGCCCACAGGTGACTTAAGGCCCGTAGTAGTAAACTACAGTAATGGCATGACTTGTATCATAAGGTAGAATTAACTAGTCACCGAGCCGGACACTGTTTATGAGCCGGTCGGGACTCTGTAGGCTGCAGGGTGTATCCCCGTGTATATAAGGGGACGACCCGCTGGCAGCTGAGGACAAGAAACAACTCCTCGAGAACCGGGCATAGCGTATCTCGCTCCCTGGTCATCGAAACCCTAGCAATATCAACCCAACTAGACGTAGGCCTTACCTTCACCGTAAGGGGCCGAACTAGTATAACTCTCTCGTGTCCTTTGTCCCGATTAACGCTTTAAGCTTCCTAGTTGCGATGGCTCCACAACTAAGTCCTTGCAAGAGGACATATGCGTGACAATTCCACGACGGTTGGCGCCACCGTGGGGCAGCGACGATGGCTTTGAGTTCTTGAAGGGTGGCTTCAAGGGCTCAAAGGGATATCTTTGTGGGCGGATGACCAAGAGTCGCCGCGGCAAGATCTACATCGACGACGAAGGTCTGGGGCCCCGAGGCCGGCTCAATTGAGTACGGTACCGGGTCCCCTTGGCGGAATTCACGTCTTCATCGGCCGGATTGGTGAGCCGGACAACTGCACCGATCTCGTCGAGACGGCTCAGCGTGCAAGACCCGCCCGAGCTCAACCCGTCGTGAAGCGTGCCTTCGTGGGTTGCATCCACGGAGGGGAACTTTCTGAAGGATCTGTAGATGGTAGTGAGACGGCCGTCCACTCCGATGGTGACTCGTCCACTGGTGAAACAGATTCGATGTATCAACTGCAAGACGGCAGGCTTGGGGGTTGTTCCGATGGCAGCAGTATTCCGGACCCCTTTGAGCCGCCGAGCTGCGTAGGGGTCTTCATGGCTGGTACTCTGGGTCAGGAGCGGCCGGGGCAGGAGGCCCTGTGCGCCCGCCGGCTCAGGTGCTGATGGATCTCATGGATAAGCTGACGGTCCTGTTAACCACCACAGTTATTCTTGCGAATCAAGATGAGCATAATGGAGAGGTGGCACAGGTGCGTGAGGAAATAGCTCGGGCCAAGGAGGCCTTAGCAGCTGAGGACACCAGGTTGGCCACAGAGAGGGCGGCTTTGGATGCACGGGCGCAGCAGCTCCAATCAGAGGCTTTTCAGCTTACGATGAACCTGAACGCATCTAACGAAGTGATGAGGAGGAGACACCAGAAAACTCAATCCCGTTTGCCTCCGATTTATGATCCTCGAAACCTCTTTGCTACACCCGGAGCCGGCCCTAGTAACCCGCCAGAAGACAATAACTTCATGACAACTGGAGCAGGAGGACCGGTTCAGCCTCGGATGATGGCACCTCCTCATGGGAACATGGCCCCGCCCCGATACGTACCAACACCACCGGGTCACTTTTCTAATCCCATGGAGAATTTCATTGCAGCGTCAGCACGTTTGGCAGCTCTCCCAGTGGACGGTGATGATCCAACAGCGGTGGAGACGCGAAGGATCAGGGAACTTGTCCAGACGACTCTGGCTCAGCAGGAGGCTTATTCCTACAGTCGGGACAGGATTAATTCAACTCCTCGCCCAAGCCGGAGCCCGAGTTACAGCAGGCACATGGAATCAGAGGCCTTGTCAAGCAGCATGCAACGCCAGTAACCAGCTCGGCGGTTATAACCGATACAGGACCGGATCGTCGGGGAGGACGAACGGCGGCTCAATGGCGGCTCGGTGGCGACTCATCAGGCCCTCCCGGATTATCCGACGACTTCCGTTGAGGCAGGAGTAGCCACCAGAACCGGCAGTGTTCCTTGTTTGGTGCCGGCTCTACGTAATGTACGTCTGCCCAAGGACTTCAAAGGACCCAGAAAGGTGCCAAATTATACGGCCGACTTACAGCCCTGGGCGTGGATCGAAAGTTATGAGATGGCGATGGAGCTGTTGGAGGTCAGTGACGCGGCAATGGCTAAGTACTTCACCATGATGTTGGATGGAACGGCCCGGTCTTGGTTAAAGGGCCTGCCGCCTAATTCCATTGGCTCATGTGCGGAGTTAAAGGCCCGGTTCATTCAGAACTTTAAGGACACCTGCAAGCAGTCCATGTCGATTATGGACTTAACCAATTTTAAACAAGAAGAGGGTGAATCCACCACTCATTGGGTGCGCCGGGTCAAGGAGATAATACATTAAATGCGACAAGATGGATGCCGCTCTGCAGTCCACATGTTGGAGAAGAATTGCCGATTTGAACCGGCGAGGCGGTAGAGGCGTCTCAAGCGTGATTGTAATGATATGGGTACACCGATGGCGGCTTTTAGTCAAATACGCCGATTACGATATTACCAAGGATCCCGCGTTTGATGATGAAAAAGACAAGGAAGGGAAAGAAGAACGGCAATGGAAAGGGTCAACAAGCATAACCCGATGAATCAAGGAGGCAACAAGCGTAAGGGCCGAGGTAACCCGGAGTTTGTGGCCAACGCCAATGCTGTGGTAACAATCAGAGACGCAAGGAAAACCGCCTCGGTCTCAAGCGGGTCGTGTCCATCTCTTGAGCGATTACTCAATGAGCCCTGCCCAAGACACGACACCCGGGAGAGGCCAGCCACTCATTTATGGAAGGATTGCGCGATCAAGAAGGCTTTCAAGAATTCCAACATGTTCGACGGTAATCACGGGTCAGGTGCCGGCGGCTTTCATGGCCCGGGCGGTGGTTCAAATTCCGACTTCGGGGGAATCAAGGCGGCTATAATCAGCAGCAATCTGGTCAAGGAGGACAACATAGCGATGGGTTATCAAAGTAACCCAAAGCAATGTAATAGTGGACAATATCATGTGTTCACCACTAGCTTATGCAAACGTGACCGGAAGACTCACAAGAAGGCGGTGATGAATTTTCACGAACCGGCAGTCCCCGTTATTTGAGGTGGTCGAGCAGCCAATTATGCAGGTAAGGGAGGATCATCCTCCCCGGGTTGACAATCCGGGTCAGTTAGCTTTGGTAGTGGCACCTCAGGTCGGTGGATATAAATTTACCAAAGTACTCATGGACGGAGGTAGCAGCATCAACATCCTCTATTACGAGACCTTTCGACGCATGGGTTTGATCGACAAAAATTTAAAGACATCCAACACCGTTTTCCATGGAGTGGTGCACAGTAAGTCGGCGCGTACCCAGTCGGTAAGATTGAGTTGGAGGTGGCCTTTGGAGATGAGTATGATTCTAGGGCTGAGAAACTAACCTTTGAGGTGGTCAAAATTAAGAGTCCATATCATGCTCTATTTGGGCGGCTGGCTTATGCCAAGTTCATGGCTCGGCAGTGTTATGTTTATTTACAGCTTAAGATGCCGGGTCACAAGGGCACCATCACTGTGCACGGGAGCTGAAAGATAGCCCTGGAATGTGAAGAAGGTGATGCGGCTTATGCTGAGTCTGTTTGTGCAGCAGAGGAGCTGAAGTTTTATCAAGATAATGTTGACCCGGTGGATATGACCTCCCTGAAGAAGCCAACCATAGAGCATGACCCGGCGATGAAGTTTAAGTCGGCTGCTGAAACCAAGCTTGTTGATTTCACTCCAGGCGATTCGTCTAAGCAGTTCAGTATCAGTGCCAATTTGGATCCTAAATAGGAAAGCGCGCTCATCGAGTTCATCGTGAGAACCGGGACATCTTTGCATGGAAGCCTTCTGACATGCCGGGTGTATCGCGAGAACTCGCTGAGCATACTCTTAATATTGATCCAAAATATAAGCCGGTCAGACAGTTTCTTCGACGATTCAACGAAGAAAGACGAAAAGCTATTGGTGAGGAGGTGGCCCGGCTCTTGGCGGCCGGGTTTATTGTTGAAGTTTTTCACCTTGAGTGGTTAGCTAACCCGGTGCTTGTGCTTAAGAAGAACGGTACCTGGCAGATGTGTGTGGATTACACGGACTTAAATAAGGCTTGTCCGGCTGATCCCTTTGCTCTCCCCCGTATTGATCAAATCATTGATGCTACGGCGGGTTGTGAGAGTTTGAGCTTTTTGGATTCTTACTTTGGCTATCATCAGATCAGGATGGCAGTTAAGGACCAGGAGTAGACGGCCTTCATCACTCCGTTTGGAGCCTTCTGCTATGTATCTATGCCATTTGGGCTCAATAAAGGCCCAGGCGACTTATCGGTGTGTGTACATAACTGTCTCCACGATCAGATTGGACGCAATGTTCATGCTTATGTGGATGATATAGTGGTTAAATCCAGAGAGAAGGAAACCTTGATAGCTGATCTAAAGGAGACCTTTGACAATCTCCGGGTTTACAAGATGATGCTTAACCCGGCCAAGTGTGTGTTTGGCGTGCCAGCGGGTAAACTTTTGGGTTTTCTGGTTTCCAACAGAGGTATTGAAGCTAATCCGGAGAAGATCAAGGCGATTACCTCTTTGGCTAAGCCGGCGTGCATCAATCATGTTCAGCGATTGGCGGGTTGTGTTGCTGCCTTAAGCCGTTTCATAAGCCGGTTAGGGGAGAAGGCCTTGCCACTATATCAGATGATGAAGAAAACAGAAACTTTTGTCTGGAGTGAGGCTGCTAATGCTGCCTTTCAAGATTTAAAGAGACAGCTATCTGAGCCGCCGGTCCTTGCGGCTCCCATTGATAGAGAACCCTTGCTGTTATATGTGGCTGCTAACTCACGTCTTGTCGATGTTGCAATCATGGTGGAGGCGCAAGGAGGCGGCAAGGAGCATCCGGTTCAACGGCGGTTTACTACATCGATGAGGTGCTCATTGAGTCTAAGCAAAGGTATCCACATTGGCGTAAGCTTGTTTACGGGGTATTCATGGCAAGCGGAAGTGAAGCAATACTTCAAGGTCACGCTATCACCGTGGTAAGTTCTGCCCCCTTGGGAGACATCATCCAGAATAGAGAGGCCACAGGACGAGTCGCCAAGTGGGCCATCGAGCTTGGGCCTCATGGCTTGAAGTACATGCCGCGTACTGCTATTAAGTCTCAAGCCCTGGTGGACTTTATCAATGACTGGACAGAGCTGCAGACACCTGAGGAGCAGCTGGATAACACCTATTGGACTATTCACTTTGATGGGTCTAGGCAATTGGAAGGCTCGGGGGCTGGAGTCGTTTTAACTTCCCCTCGAGGTGACAAATTTTGTTATGTGCTCCGGCTCATGTTTCCTTGTACTAATAATGCAGCTGAATATGAGGCCTTGCTCCATGGTCTTCGGATGGCCAAAGAGATGAATCTGAGCCGGGTAAGGTGCTTGGGCGACTCGGATCTCGTGGCTCAACAAATTGTCGTGCAAGTGGGACTCAAGGATCCCCTCATGGCGGCTTACCGTCGTGAAGTTGATGCTGTGGCTGGGCACTTCAAGGGTTATCAAGTGGAGCATGTTGATCAAAGGAAGAATGAGGCGGCTGATGCCTTAAGCCGGCTGGGATCTCAACGTAAGCCGGTGCCACCTAACACCTTTTTGGATGTTTTGCATAATCCTTCGGTTAAGTTACCCACAGAGGAAGATTTAGCTGTTCGGACCCGTAAGCACGATTGGTGGCGGTTCTTCACGTCATCTCGGATTGGACAGTGCCTTATTTGGCTTACATGACCCGGGGAGAGTTGCCTGAGGATGAGACCTCGGCGAGACAAATCATCCGGCGATCTAAATCCATGACAATTGTTCATGGTGAGTTGCATCATCGGAGTGTCACCGGGCGTTTCAACGTTGTGTGTCACCCGCGGAGGGTCGATAAATACTGTGAGATCCATGAAGGGATTGCGGTCATCATGCGGGTCAAAATCCCTCGTGGCCAAGGCTTTCCGTCCACGGTTTCTATTGGTGACGGCTCCGCACGCGATCTGCGAGAGGATCTGGTCGATAAGTGTGATGGTTGTCAGAAATTCTCATGATGAGCTCATGTGCCGGCTCAAGAATTGAGGATGATTCCAATTACTTGGCCGTTTGCAGTCTGGGGGCTTGATATGGTCAGGCCTTTCAAAAGGTCTAAGGATAAAAAGACACACCTCCTGGTGGGAGTGGATAAATTTACAAAGTGGGTTGAGGCAGAGCCGATCAGTAAGTGTGATGCAGCCACGGCGGTTCAGTTCATGAAGAAGGTGATCTTTCGTTTGGTTTTCCACACAACACCATAACTGATAATGGCACTAATCTCTCCAAAGGTGCCATGGAAGAGTTCTGTCAACGAGAACATATCCGGCTTGATGTTTCAAAGATTTGCTCACCCTCAATCCAATGGTCAAGCGAAAAAGAGCCAATCAGAGATCTTGAAAGGTATAAAACCCGGCTCTTGATCCCCTGCAGCAGACGCCGGGTTGTTGGGTGGAGGAATTACCTTCGTGATTTGGAGCATCAACACTACACCTAACAGATCTACGGGTTATACACCTTTCTTCATGGTGTATGGAGCGAGGCGGTCCTGCCAAGTGACATCCGTCATGACTCGCCCAGTGGCGGCTTACGTTGAGGCCCGACAATGAACAAGCTCGTCGAGATGCACTTGACTTGTTGGATGAAGAGCGAGACTTGGCAATAGCCCGCCCGGCGATTTACCAGCAAGACCTGCGCCGCTACCACAGCCGCCGGGATAGATCCAGAACCTTTCAGGAAGGTGACTTACTGCTCCGGCTCATCCAGGATCAATGTGATATGCACAAGCTATCCCCCCCTTGGGAAGGACCCTTTGTGGTCAGCAAGAGTCTGAACAACGGATCATACTACCTTATCGATGTTCGAGAGCACAAAGACTCACGTAAGTCGGAGGAGGAGACCCGCGGCCGTGGAATATCGCTCATCTTCGGCCTTATTATACTTGAGCCACCGGCTCTCAGGATGTACATATTTTGACAATGTACATATTATGAAAAGCAATAAAGCAGGACCTCTATCCTTATTCTACCCACAAAAAGTTTACATGTCTTTCTTATCAAGTTGTTGAAACAGCCAACAGGCAGCGGATCATATCTGAATCCGGCTTTCCCATTGGTCCGGCTTATGATCATATCTGAATCTAGCCATGGTCGCTTGGGGGCTTCCTGTTCAAACATAGGTCGTATTCGAACCAAAGAGAACATAGCTGTCGATACCCACTTGATCGGTATACTGCCAAACCCATTAGGGGGCTTCTTGATCATATCTGAATCATAGCTTAACCCCTTTGGGTCTGACGTGGATCGTACTCGAATCAGTGTCATTAAACAACTCTTATGGTCACTTGGGGGCTTCCTGTTCAAACAGGTCGTATTCGAACCAAAGAGAACATAGCTGTCGATACCCACTTGATCGGCAACGCCAAAACCACTGGGGGCTAGATGATTGTATCCGAATCTTAGCTTAACCCCTTTGGAACGGTTTTCTGATCGTATTTGAACCAGAAGCCTTTAAATTTTGTCTATTGTTCATCACCCTTTGCAATCACAAGTATTTGATTATTGTGAGGTCATTTTGAAAGCTCTTTTGGGGTGATGCAGCATGTTCCACCGTTTAATATTGATCAAGTAAAACTGTTGGTGCATAAACAATCATTATATGTGCGGGTTTCAGAATAATAAGGTTTATCCTCATTGTCTGGGCCACATAAGGCGGCAAGGTAATCAAAGGATCAAAGGGCGATGCAAGCAATTTCTTTTAAACATAAAGGAAGCAGAAGACTAATATAAGCCGGAAGCATATAATGACGGCAGCTTAAGGAAGTGTTGAGTACCGCAAACATGCGCGAAGGCATGGCAAAAATCAAGTGTTTTTTCTACCCTGTTACAAGATTCTCTGAGTCGAATAATGAAGCATTGTTTTTCCACAAGACATAAACATATCTGACGCCTGATGGTTCACTCCATTGGTTGACTCGACGTGTCCGGGTTATCCTTCTCTGCTCCTCCGGCTGCCCTATCTCGGAAGGTTGATGATGTCCGATCAATGCCACTCAAAGCTTCAAACTCAGCTTCATCATCTATTAACCCGGCTGGAGTCGACTTCAGGGCAAAAAGTATGCTTTAATTGGAGGTATCGGTCGACGTCATCATAGTGAGGCGTTGGGAGTCTCCGGTTCTCATTGTCATAACCGGCTAATATTTGGTAAGGTCGGTGTCATTCCCAATAAGCGTGGCCACAGTATGCACTCTCCTTCACGCAGCGGCGAAATCCTTCTCATCAAACACGGTACCATCCTCCTTTAAACTTGGGTATCCAAGAGCGATGTCACCGGGTCTAGTTACGGCATAAATGCTTTGGCGGCTCAATGCAGCTATGGCTCCGGCTCTTGCAGACGCCGCCTTAGCTCTTGGATCCTTTGAGGTAGCAATTCAAGCCGCTTTAACATATCAGCCAGGAGATGGGGAACGTCATTTGACAACGCCACAACGGCCAAAGCACGTTGTGACCCGGCATAGAGTTGCTCCACTAGAGTATAAACCGCCTTTAACTTGATCAACATGTTCTGATTAAGGTTGGAGCTCCTGGGTCCTGCGTTAACAAGTATCAGGTGAGCCGGAGGTAACAATTGCAATAGTCATCGAAGGAAGGTTTGCAATATTCAATGTTTGCACAAGTAGCTTACCGAAGATTGCTGAGACCATTTGGGATATTTGGCGCTTTAAGCCGGATAGCTCGGCTGTTGTTTCTGCAAGCGACGCCTCTGCTTTCTCGGCCCGAGTGACCAAAGAGGCCTTTTCATCAGACCAGTTTTCTTATGCGCTTCAAAGCTTTTCTTTAGCTTTTCTTGTTCGCATACCGCTGAACTCAAACTTGGAGTTGGCCTTTTGGATTTCAATTTCTTGAGATGCCAGGCGGTTCTTCAGGTCAGCAATCTCCGACTCAAATTGGCTTATGGTGGCCTGCATCAATGCCGGGTTATAATCAGAATTATTATCAGATGACATTAAGCCCCAAGCACTTTGCAAGCAAAGATACTTGACACTTGGGGGCTAATGTATCTTTGAAGAACTCTAAAATTACTACTCCGGTTCATGAAAGTTAAGTCCCAAGCACTTTGCAAGCAAAGATACTTGGCACTTGGGGGCTAATGCGTATTGCAAGTTCAAAAGTATTATACTACACCGGGTTAAATATCTCCTTCTATAGTCGGCTTTTGAGATAAGCCGGATGTTTGTTAGGCAATGATAAGCAGATTCTAAGTCTGACAAGATATTTTCTTATAAGCGATAGACTTGGGGGCTGGTACTGATAAGTATGAATAAGGAAAAGTAACAAAAGTGATACCTCAGATTTTAGATGGATTTGTTTCACCATGTCAATCTCCAGTCACGATCATTGTGCACTTGGTTTATGTAGCCGGAGACAATATCTCCAATGCTCGGATGAGTGTAATCGGTAATGTCCAAATTTGGCCTTTGGCGCTCAAAAGTTCCTCTTTGGCGAGCACTTAGCAAGAACGATGGGCTGTCCGGTTCGATGAACCGAGTCTTGGTGATCTCAACTTCGGGTCATCTGCCTTGGCGGGCTAGGAATCTCCGGGTTGACCGAGCCGTCGAGGGCTTGTTCGGCAAAGTGGTCGAGGTAGGCGCCTGGAACGTCATGAGATGGTTCGAGACGGCTCGTGGGCGAGACATCAGAGGCGACCGTTCAAGCTCCGCTTGATTCTGACCATTTCTTTGGACGGTTTAGTCTTCTTTGCCCTCTTCATTGAGCTTTACTTGTACTGCTGTGGACAAGTCGGAGGAATTAATACAAGAGTATGAGTAAGGTAAACATAAGGTAAGTAAGTGACCATTACCCTGGTGCGGTTTTGAAAGCCGGCATATTTGATTGCATAGACTCGCCAGAGGAAGGTGAAGTATCCTGATAGTTGGAGTCAGATGAATTGAGAGGTTGACGAATGTGACCCGCCAAAGGAAAAAGAGGACATAAGTCGGAGATAACCTCGGTGCTGCGTTTCCTGGTCACATCAGGTAAGCCGGAGGAGAGTTCCACATCTTTGCTTGTCCGTGTCTGCCTCCGGCTCTCATAAATCTGTCGCTTCAAAAGAAATTGAGGATCTTGGTAAGCTAAAGGATGTGAAAATCTTACTTTCCGGGTCACTCTTTGGATTTTCTCGCCGCAAGACAAGGCTCGGCGTCGGAGGAGATTATAGTTACCTCTTCCTCAACGGCTTGGCTGTTTCCCGTGTCCTCCTGAAAGGAATTAATGTCAATAAGGTGATGATAAAAGAGTCAGGGGAGTTAAAAGTTACCTCTTCTTCATCGTCATCAGTATCATCCAGTTTAAACATATCTGAAGCGCTTGGCTTCTTCTTCCTTGAGGTTCCTGTCTTGGCGGCTTTTCTTTCGGCTCTCTTGGCCGCTCTGGCGTGTTTGGCAGCCTCATGGTCATATTTGACCCTCCGAAGTTGTCATCTGCTGTAAATATTGACACAGGGTTATGAGTAAAAAATAGGATATAATGCAATAAAAGGTAATTATTGAGGATAATGACTTCTTTGCGGGGCGGGTTCTTCTTGCAGAAAGGAAGTAAGCCGAAGGCATTACTAACCACCGAGCCCTCTTTCAATAAAGATTGAGTCGTGGCTTCAACCATATCATCTGGTAAGTCGTCAGGACTATGACGCAGTGGGTCATCCTTCTCGCCTGAGTAAGTGCACATTAAGCTGGGGCGGCGGCTTAACGGAATCACCCGCCAAGAAATCCAGACTCGGACCAAGTCGATGCCATCTAAGCCGTTCCCCAAGAGAGCTTTGATTTTCTTGATAGTGGGAGCAAGTGGTAGACGTTCAGCGATTAGCTTGTCCGGCGTGGATGATTGGATTCAAGCGTGAAACACGAAAGTCGGGCAGCGGGTTTTCATCACCGGAGAAGTGTCTGGTAGTAGAACCATGTCCGTTCCAATCCTTTGGGTGGCTTAAGGCGATTCAGCATAAGGGAAAAGGCGGTCTCTCCGCCATCGAATTGAGATGCCGCCAAGTTCCGTGACCAGGCCCGTTAGCACGTTCATTCCGCGGTTTAAATAAAACAATTCTCTGAACCAATGTAAGTTGGGCTCTTCTCCAAGGTACACCTCACCGAAGACTTGGAAGTTGCAAATATTTGACACGGAATTGGGCCCGATGTCTTGAGGTCTGAGATCAAAAACTCGCAGAACATCCCTGAAGAATTTTGAACCGGGTGGAGCAAATCCCCGGCTCATATGATCAGTAAAAATGGTCACTCCCCCCTCCTTGGGTTGAGGTTTCTCCTCTGATGGGTCAGGAGCACGATAAGACATGACCTCCTTCTTGGGCAGATGGCGGTCTTCACGAACTTCGAGACAAAGTGCTTTCCGTGACAATGGACTTGACCCAATTACTGTTCTGGTGAGCTTTGGGAGCCTTAGGTGCCATTATGCGAGTGGAAGCCTATGACAAAATAAGAATTTCCGGTTCAAACTTTAACCCGGAAGAAAATATTTTTAAGTCTATTCAAGATGGCGGCTTAAGATGGGGCCTAATGACATATGGCTAATTGGGCGGTGATGTTTAAACCGCTTCTGGTATCGAAGCGATTAAATTATTTTAAGTCGCCGGAAGCAAGCAAGGCTGACAATCAGTGTTGTCTTCTTAAACCGTTATGCAGACCGCCGTGATTAAACAGATCTAACAAATGCAGTTTTTTGGGTAAGTATGAAACAAACAGGTTTCACAAACTGCAGTTATTATTTTGGATCAAACGGTCGCTCTGAAAAGAAAAATTTCTAGACCTAAAACTAGTGCAGAGAAGCTTACACGCTCGAAGGAAGCCCCGGAACAAAGGAAAAGGGATCTATTTGCATTCGAAATGGGTGCGAAACAGTCGCCGCAGCAGTTCTACACTATTTGACGATCAGAAAAGGGCGTCGAAGGTGAAATCTATCAAGGGTTTGCAACGGTGAAGCATTTAACACCGACGAACTTCGAGAAGCTGTAATGCAGATCTAAGGCGAGGAAAGGAAAGGGACTTATGATGCAGGATCACAAGGAGGTTAAATCAGCGTTTCTCTGGTCGAAAGCAATGTCGATCGTGGCCTGAGTTGGAGAAGACGAGGAGCTTCGGCGGCGGCGGCGGCGGAGTTCGAGTGACAGAGAAAGCGAGGAGAGGAAGAAGATGACCGAAGGGGGGAGAATGGAAAGACCTAGGTCGTGCCTATTTATAAGGAAAGGTTGACTGGGAAGGCGCGAGAAACGAGGAGGCAAGGCATCATTATCCAACGACTCCAACGCCTCGGTTTTCGGAACAGTCAGTAAAGACAGAGATCCATTCTAGACATGACAGAATAAAATAAAAGTGTAATGGAAGATGACGTCACGGCGGGTTATCACGAATCCAGAAGATGACATCACGGCGGGTTATAACCTTTGCACGGACAGGAGACAGGAAAGCTTGTTTCTTAAGATATTTTAAGATTGACGTGAACCGGTTCAAATCAATCTGGGGCCTAACGTTGGCAATATAACTATTTGCGTAAGCCGCCCGTGAGGGCGAATTACGCAAAGAAGGATTCATCGGAAAGAAGCCCAAGACCAAGCATGAAGATGGCGGTTCAATAAAGGGTCTAAAAGCCCACAGGCGACTTAAGGCCCGTAGTAGTAAACTACCGTAATGGCATGACTTGTATCATAAGGTAGAATTAACTAGTCACCGAGCAGGACACTGTTTATGAGCCGGCCGGGACTCTGTAGGCCGCAGGGTGTATCCCTGTGTATATAAGGGGACGACCCGCTGGCGGCTGAGGGCAAGAAACAACTCCTTGAGAACCGGGCATAGCGTATCTCGCTCCCTGGTCATCGAAACCCTAGCAATATCAACCCAACTAGACGTAGGCCTTACCTTCACCGTAAGGGGCCAAACTAGTATAACTCTCTCGTGTCCTTTGTCCCGATTAACCCCTTTAAGCTTCCTAGTTGCGATGGCTCCACAACTAAGTCCTTGCAAGAGGACATCTGCCGTGACAATTCCACGACAATGTACGAGACCCATGTCTAGAACCGGTCTAGCAGCAGCTACCGGTACGTGACGTGGACATGCTCAGCTGTGATCTTGTCGCCTCAAAAGAGAGTACAACGAAGGCACTTAAGGAGTTGAATGACTCCCTGAGAATGAGAAGGAAGAGATGATTGATGAGAACTCTGATCTGTGTGATAAGAAACTGAAGCTCATCGACCAGAAGGACAAACTGATCACCGAGATCGAGTCTATGAAGAAGGAGATACGGCTCCTGAAGGCCGAGAGGGCGGAACTGAAGACCAGCAAAGTCCATTACAGAAAGCAGGGACAGAGCAATAGGAACAAGTTGTGTGAGATGAAGATCATTCTTCATCGTCGAGACATGTAATGCATGCATATATGTAGGTAGTTTAGCTAGCAGATCACTTTAGCTTGTAGCTAGCCAGTGGATAACTTTTGTTTGTAGCTTGCTAGCTACTTGATCACTACTGTTTGTGGATTTGAAGTTACCACTAGAAGTTTAAATGGCTGCACATATACTAATAGATGTGTATATATTTTTTTATAACTGAAAAATACAAATTGCTGGCATTGGCTCACAATAACCGTCATAGCTAACACAATATATTGATGGCGTTAGCCAGGCGGCACGCCATCAGTACTAAAATATTGCTGCCGTGTCTGCAATGCCACCACTAAATGTTTTTACTGGTGCCATATTGGTGGCGTTGGGTGTCTACGCCAGCAAGAAACTTGTTGCCACGCCATAGCTAGGCTTTTTTCCACTAGTGGTATTTAGTTAAGTCAATCTCACATTGCCAAATTTAGAGACAAAGAAAGAGACTTACTTTCTTGAAGAACTAGTGTATTTAGTTATGCTTCATCTCCAAATGAAATGTTCGGGTTATAGATGTAGTAGTAGTAGTACCTGAGTAGCTATGACAATGTGAAGCTAGTTTTCTTAAATAAAAAATTGATCAGGATAGAATTTCAAGTTTCAACATCGTTGTATATGTATGGACATCTTTGTATCCCAGAGAAAATCTAAGTGGCCTATGTTTCGCCGGAGTGTTTATTCATTTCCGTTCCGGGAAATTTCAGGGGCTCGATATGTCCTATTTTAGCAAAGGTCATGCCGTATTTTTCGCTAATTTTAGCATGACTTGTGCTAGAGTATGTACGAAATATCGAGTGCTCTGGATTTGCCAAAAAGAGAGTTAAACGACATTTCTGGTTGACTTTAAGTTTGTCGGGGCTCCATACATGACAATCAAAAAATCAATGAGGGAGAATGTCCATCATATAGGAGAGAAGAAGAATGCCGACTGTTGTTGTGAGGGTTGCTTCTCCTTCTTCTCCTTATGCTAGACCTTTGTTATGCACTAGGGGAAGGCGGAGTAGCAACCATCACCGACGGTCAAAAAATCAGTGAGGCAGTGTCCACCATATATGAGAGAGGAAGAATCCCGACTGTTGTCGTGGGGTAGCTTTTTCTTCATTCGAAGGCGCATTTGCAACTTGATGGGGGGCGCTGCTATACCTCACATCTATAGAGAGACCAACAAATGCCTCGCCTGAAGGTACGCGTGAGATGCGCTGGCCCAAGGGCGCAGGAGGCGACATGATTGTTTCTTGTTCATGTTATTTTTTTACTTTCTTTTATACTTTCAAATATTATACATAAATATGTAACAAAAAACACTTTATGATAAGCACATGAAAAAAAAAATCTAAACCAAGCATTTAAAAAAAAAAGGGTATCAGGGAATTTTTTTTCACGTGTACCAAAAATACATTTTAATAAAGTTTGATCAAGTATTTTAAAAATGATAAACAAACATTTGAAAAAATTGTTAAACTTGAATTTGAAAATGTTAATCAAACATTTAAAAAATGTTAAATATTAGAATAAAAATGTTACCATGTATTCAAAAATAAAATTTAATCTTCACTTGAAAAATGTTAATGAAGCATTTGAAAAATGTTAAAGGTGTATTGAAAAATGTTGCCATATATTAAAAAAATGGCAATCATGTATTCCAAAAAACATAATCAAGCATTTGAACTTGAATAAAATGTGTATTGGAAAATGCTGACTATGTATTCAGAAAAACATTAATCTTGTTTTCAAAACATATATATTAAAATAATGTATTATATTTATCAAAAATGTAAATGAGTATGAAAAAAGTAGATATGAAAAATATAAGTTTGCAAAATATTAATCATGTATTTAAAAATGTTTAACGTGCATGTAAAACATATTTCTGATGTTTAATATGTACAGAAAATATTCAACATGTTTTCAACAAAAAAGAAAAAAATGAAATTGACAAAATTAGAAAAAAGAAGAAACATAAAGTAAAATTAATAAAGGAACAAATAAAATCAATGTATAACAAAAAAAGAAAAACCAAAGCAAAGAAGTAAAAACGAAAAAAAAACAACTTTATAACAAATAAAAAAGAAAACCCAATGAAAACTGCTGAAAAGACAAAAGGAACTGAAGGAAAGAAATAAAACCAGACCAGTGCAACTATTGTATAATGAAAAAAAAAGAACAACCCATGGAACGTGCGAGAAATGTGTTAATGGCCCGGTACATCCTTTGCTGTAGGCGAGAGCACAGCAAGTCCAACACGAGAGCTTGGTGCTTTTTTTATTTTTTTATTTTTTGCGCTGGAACGAGAGCATGGTGCTTACGTAGGCTGGCCTAACAAATGAGAGCTCGTGGCTACCGAGTGAACTCTTCGATCACTCTTCCCATAAAAAAATTATTCACTCGCTCGCTCTACTATCATTCGCTCCGCTCAGTCCATGGTGGACTTTAAAAAAAGATGGATATGAAAAGAAACCAGTTAAATTTAGAAAAAATACGAAAACAAAATTTCGCAAATTTGAAAATAGTTACAAGTAACATTTGCAAAAATTTGTGAGTTTGAAAAAAGTTCAGCGATTTGAAAAATGTTCATGGGATTTGATGAACACTGCAGATTCTTATGGGTTGAAAAAAGCTTCATGAATTTCAAAAAAGTTTCAAAGTTCACACATTCAAAAACAGTTCACGGATTTGAAAATAGTTCGCCGGTTCAAGAAAAGTTCATGGATTGGAAAAAAGTTCACTGACTGGAAAAAAGTTCGCATGACTGAGAAAGGTATATCGATTTGAAAAAAGTTCGTGATTCTGAAAAAAATAATCATGGGTGTGAAAAAAGGTTCATGAGTTCGATTTTTTTAGCAAGTTTTTAAAGTTTCATTGTTTGAAAAGAGGGTTATAAAAGGTTCATAAATTGGAAAATGTTAACAGGCTTGATCACTCGCCTCCTTCGACTAGTTGATAGACCTATCAACCATTGGAAATTCTGAAGAAAGACCAATAATATAAAAAATCATGAATTCAAAAACAGTTCACGAACACAAATTTGTTGATGAATTAAAAAAAAGGGTTTGCAAATTGAAGAATGTTCGCGGATACAAAAAAGTTCAAGCAAAAAAAGTTTCACGAAGTCAAAAAGGTTGCGAATTTGAAAAATATTGGTGAAAATCGAAAAAGTCAATGGATTCAAAAACATGCATGAACTCAGAAAAAGTTTCACGAAGTCAATAAAGGTTCACGAACTCAAGAAAAGTTTGTGAATATGAAAAAAAATCATGAATATGAAAAACATACAAGAATTGTGAAAAATTCGAGAAATTGAAAAAAGTTTCAGGAATTTGAAAAGAAGTTTGCAAATTGGGGGAAAGTTATGATCTTTTTTAAATAAATTAAGAAAGAGGTCACAAAATTGACCACAGTTCATATGTATTACAATGTGACATTCAAGAAGAAAACTGAACATTAAACCAGTTATACACATAATAACCATAGAAAAAGGCGAAACCCGGATGGAACAAGATGCGCACGTTGCGTTGTACACACACGTGTGGGGCAAACGAGAAAGAAAGAAGCCAAATTGTACGCTGGTGAAAACATGAGCTGGCACAAGGTACATGGGCCAACCCAATAGACACACGCCTGAGCGCTGGGGCAAACGAGAAAGAAAGAAGCCGAGGTACATTCACCGTCCAAAACTTCGTAGCACTCAACCAGGACTGCAGGGCCTGCATATGCTAGCAGGATTGATGGCATGTGCGGGCGCTTCAGGCACCGAAAATGTTCCCTGGCACTCGCTACCTTCTTCCTTCGTGGGTTGCGGCCCAACACTGCCATCTCGCGACAGTGCAGCAAAACGCGAGAGGGTCAAGCATTCCGCTCGCTTCAGAACTCTCCCTAGGTGACTACTGAACCAGTTGGCCACCTCATTGGTTGACAAGTGGACTTTCATAAAATAATAAAAAAATTGAAAAAATCTATTTCAAAAAAGTTCATTCATTTTGGAAAATGTTCACCGATTTTGGAAATAAATTAAAATTGAAAAAAGTTCACTAATTTTCAAACAATTCACAAATTTGAAAATAAGGTCATCAAATTTGAAGAAAAGTTCATCAATTTTGATAAAAGTTTATCGAAGTTTTTAAAAAATCATTGATTCTGAAAAAGCTCACCAATTTGAAAAAAGTTCATCAAATTTTAAAAATATTTCAATGATTTTGAAAATAGTTCATCGAATTTGAAAAATGTTCATCAATTTTAAAAAGAGATCATCAATTTAGACAAAAATTCATTGATTTTGAAAAAAAATCACGAGAGATAAAAGTTCGAACCAAGAAGAATAAAAAATAAAAAAGGAAAAGGAAAACGAAATAGAAAACTAGAAAGAAGAAAAGATGGAAAAGGATGCTAGTAATCAGATCAGATGGGCCACCCACCCCTAGGCCGAAGGCAATCTGGGTTATTTTTCTTTTATGGTTTCAGTCCGTTTCTTAATTGCCAATCTGTTTTCAGCTTCCATTACAGTGAACTGTTATGGTTTATTGGTCCAAAAACTGAATGAAAAAATCATTTGGGTGATAGGTAGTCACTCTCTAAATATATAACAAAATTACTCCAATTTTAAGAATTATAAGTATCTATAGTAAAACTTGATCTTCATCTACACTAGCAGAGGCTATGTAGTACATGATTATTTGATCACTCCTCACATTGTAAAAGTAAATGCCAGCATTGTCTTTGTTGGGCCATGGTCTTTTGGAATATCACTACTAATTTTTTCCACTAGAGAAATTCTCGCCAACTTATCTGGATTTCTTGAAGTGCCCATATTGCTCTTAATCAAATTATGAACGGATCATATATGTGACTAGAGGGTGACACGCGTCTTGCCGCGCTGTTCTTCTGTTGTGCGTTGATCCTCTTTTTTTTTTACAAAGGCTATAACACTCAGTTGCTTCGTTATGTATTTTACCTGTGTTGGGTTGGCTTTTAATTATGTGGGTCTTTTTTCTTTTCGTTCACTTCACCTTGGTTCGTAGTTGTCGCCGCTTGATGCTTTTACAGAGGTTATTATCAAGTAGGTTAGTGCTTCTCCTGTGTTGTTTTTATCAAGCAAGTTGGTGCGTATACTGCGTTGTATCAGACTCAATGGCCGAGCAGGGGATACTTGCCCATTGGAGACTGTCATGCCTCTACTTTGCCACCTCTTCTACATTGAAAGAGAATGAAAGCTTGTTTGATGAAACCCACTTTCAGTAATTGTTTTAATTAGTTGCAATGTAAGAATAGTTGTATTTTCTCACTGCACATGCTATGTAAAGAGGAACTGCAGGTTTACTCTTCAAAGACATGACTACTTCAGCTGGTTAAAGAGCCCAACTCATAATTGGTAAAATTTGCGGGTTCAATTCCTGCTGTGTGCACACGAACGGGAACATTCCATAAGTCTATTGGAACTGGCTCGTTTATTGTGATCTTTTTGTTCAAATAACAATTAAAGTGAAGCAGGGTCAGGAATAATGAATCTCTTTATGATAAACAGATCCATTTTGCAAGTTCGTTATTACGGGTAGTTCCTACAAAGAATCGTACTAATGATGTATACAATGCTTGAACTATCGATGTAGATGCTACATAGTGGGTTCTCATCCTTACTACCGACCAACCGTTACAGAGGCTTTTTCCTTGGTTCAATACATAATGACCGAGGCCAACTTTGGTTGGTTAATCTGATCAGTTCATCGATGGTCAGCAAAGTAGTTGGCTTGGCTCTGAACTTACGTTCCTATGACTTTGTTTCCCAGGAAATCCGTGCAGCGGAAGATCCTTAATTTGGGACTTTCTACACCAAACATATTCTTTTAAATGAGGGTATTCGTGCGTGGATGGCATCTCAGGATCAGCCTCATGAAAATCTTATATTCCCTGAGGTGGTTCTACCACGTGGAAACACTCTTTAATGGAACTTTTGTTTTAGCTGGTCGTGACCAAGAAACCACCGGCTTTGCTTGGTGGGCTGGGAATGCCAGACTTATCAATTTGTCCGGTAAACTACCTGGAGCTCATTCTACCCATTCATCTATGGGAAATAATGTTCTAACTTCATGAGAAAAGAAGAATGTTCCAGCTTCATGAGAAAAAATGTTCCATGTCCACCAGAAAATGTTACAATAAAAATGAAATAACATAAAGTAAATTAAATTTCTTCTAAAAGTATTTTGTAAATAAAATAAAAATAAAGAGCTGGGTGTATTTGGCCTCTTTGACCAACACCTATTATATATTAAAAGTACTTAAGAAGATAACCAGAAAAAGGTATAATTAAGCTCGAAAATGTCAAGAAAAGTTAGAAACATCCAGCCATTAATTTAGTTCATCCTCAATTAAAGGAGTGAAATGCACCACTATTCCAAACATTGAATTCGTGGACTATTGGTGCATTTCGCTCGAACTAAAAGATAAACAATAACCATTGGATCTTCTTTTGACCAAAACTAACCCCCACGCTCCAGCAGTAACCTGAAAGAAAACCAGTCTTCTCCCTGTGACTCTTCTCTACTGTACGCCACCTTTGTTCCTCTCTGATCCTCGTCCTCTTTATCACTAATACTTTGAGCATCATAAAAACAATTTTATAGAAAAAAAACCAAAAAAAAACAGCGTATTTGGTCTCTTTGGTCAACATTGTAAAGAAACATATCTAGATGGGCTAACTTCTTATTCTCAACTTGAGCCCATCATCATCATATGGGTGGGCCACCACAAGAAGTAGCGCGGGTGGCTCTTGTGCTTTCTTGCTCTGATGTTTTAATTATTTTCTCCATTTGTATGGTTGTATAAAAAAAACCTTATGATTGTATGAAGCGTCCGAGGTAACAAATAAATGTGCATAGCACTCAGCTCCTCTCAGGCCACTTTTGGTTTGTACGAATTTTGTAGGAATAGTATAGGATAGGATTTTCAAAGGAAAATTTTCTTTGTAGCTCTTTGCTCTGTAGGAATGGATTCCATGTATGATAGAAATTAATCCTTCACATTTCAAATGGGGAAAAAAAACATTGGTCTAGATAAAAAAATCCTACCCTATGCATCAAATGACATTTATGTTCCTATAGGAATTGAGTTACATGTTCATCTCACTTCCTATGATTTTCCTATTTCTCTATGACCCAAAGAGACCTCAACATGTATACAACCAAGTACTACTCGGAGTCTCGGATGACAGGGCGACAACTGTGGTTACGTCGTTCTTTGAGAAAATCACTCGCACTATTTCTTTCAACCTATCAGCATCAATCGCTGCTCCATTGCTTTCAAATGATGGCCATTCTACAGAGATAGACCACATGGTTTCTTGCTTGCACTAGCACATGACAGCACGAGCAGAGCAGCTGTAGCCGTCACACGGGGAGCCGTGGCTATTAGGTTGTTTCCTCTAGAGAGAATACTCCCAAAGCTTGACATCGATGTGTGCTGCTCCCTGCTGTCGTCTTCCAATAAGGGTTTGAACATGATTGTTGCAAGTTTGTAAAAATGCACATTATTGTTGTAGGGCCAGCTTCTCATGTCTTTATTGTATGATTAGCAGTTAGCACTCTCTGATTGGCAGTTAGCCCAAAAATGTGTACGACTTGCCGCTGACCTAGCAATCACCAGCAGTACCTCCTGAGTGGCTGTGAATGATCCCACTGAAGATATCTCTTTGTGTCTTCTGATTTAGGCATGTGATTATTCCGTATGGCTAAGCTAGTCTTCTCACTAAGGCCGTGAGACCATCTGATTCTTCTTACCACAACAGCCCTGTCTCTTCAAGGCATTTAGCATCAAGGATTTTGCAGGGACTACACAGAATCTGTGCTGCTCTTTGTTCTCTCGTGCGCTCAGCCAACTTCTACATGAGCAGTACTGTACATGAGTGTGCTGGATTAGCACTCCGGGCCTTGCCCTGACTGATTTTCTCAGTGTGCGTGTATGTGCATGGGGTTTCCTATTCTCCATGGGGTTAGCAACTATGAATTCATTAGATTTGTGGATGATTAGTTGGAGTTTGCAACTTTAGAATTAGTTAGATCTCCATGTGCCATTTCTTTTGTGGGGCGAACCATGTGCATATGTTTGCACATGCATGATGTTGATATATTTGTTCTCTGATCAGCATGAAAAAAAAATCAGAAATGATATTTTTTATGTTTTTTTAGAAGATGATATTTTTTTATGTGTGGGAACAAATGTGCACAGGCTTTGGGCCAGCCCTCAGGCTTATATATCGCATGGGATTGCGTACCGGTGAATGTTGGAGCTTTGGGCCAGTAACAAACATATTACCGTCCAATAACAATTTGAGTTCTAAAATAAGTCGTCCAGTGAGTTTTAGTCGATCGATCACTACTTGTGAATTGATCGTTAAATCACATATTAGTGGCTGGTAACTACTGAGTTCCAAAATCAGTTCTTCGTGTCATTTACATTTGCCACATGACAGTTAGTATCATATCACTATTGCAATTTTATCCAACATCCGAGTTAGAGATACCAACATGTCAAGTTATTTAGTTACCCAGTTGCACATAGTATAGTTACCAACATGTCAACTATGTAATTAGCTAGCTGCCCATGCTACAGTTATCAACCTGACACAATTGTAGTTACCCACATATCTAGGTTAGACTCACTGCCTGACAGTTAGTATGAGTAATTGTTGTGAGAGTAATTTTGGACTCGATAACTACTTGTGAGTAGTTCCATAACTCCTATATGTCGGCCTAAACGGACAAATCAGGTTTGCCATTTGAGAGCTAAGGCCCTGTTTGGTTCATAAGTCTTAGTACTTTTTCTAATCCCAACTAAAAAGTCCCTAGTTCCTAAAAAGTCCCTCCCTGTTTGTTTCCAGGAACTAAAAAGTCCCTAGTCCCTCCCTAGAGGTTATTAAATGACCATGTTACCCCTAGTATACAGAAAAATAACAACTAAAAAGTCCCTAGTCCCCAAAAAGTTCCAAAAAGACTCTCCTTGAGAGTCTTCTTCATTTAGTCCCAAAAAACAACTTTTACTCCCTAGTAGTCCCTCCTGTTTGATTAAAAAGTCTCTAAGAGGAACTTTTTCTAGTCCCTACACCAAAAAGTCCCTGGAAACAAACACCCCCTAAAACATATTAGGAAATAAGATGGAATATTGCTGACATCAACATGTTGGTCATTATTTACATGCATGCATAAGGCAATGAGGTAAGAGAGAAAGAGAAGCAAGGAAGCACGTGGTGGTGACTTGGAGTGTTCGGCAGATACACTATAATCTACTCCCTCCGTCCGGAAATACTTGTCATCAAACTAGATAAAAGGGGATGTATCTAGATGTATTTTAGTTCTAGATACATCTCTTTTTATCTATTTTGATGACAAGATTTTCGAACGAGAGAGATATATATACATAAAGTTCATTGTGTATCACACTCTAGTAAAGCTAATAAAGCACCATGTAAATTCATCAATTTGTATCGCTAAGTAAATCACGGCTCAGAAATGATAAGAGTTAGCCACCAACCGAATAGTGTTGGAGGTGACCATGGCCTCACACCTAGAGTAGGCGAGTGGACGGACGCACAGCCCCTATCTTGGAATTGTGCAAATTGTCTGCATCCCAAATTCTGTTGCGTGCGAGTCCTACGGACCATACGTACGTGTGAGGTGCCATCCGTTTGGACTTTCTTGGGCTGCCGTTTCGTCTACGATTACGCCTGCTGACCAACTCATCTCGACCTTCTCTGATAAATGCATGGCACCGGCGCCGATGCTGCCAACCGCACGCTGCTGGGTTTCAGTGAGATAGAACCTTTGATCACACGCCTTATCAGTCTCTGGTGGCATGGCGGCCGTGCAGCTGGCCGCTCTCCTTGCGTTGCTCCTCGCTTTGTGGCGTCTCGTGTGGCGGCCGCGGGCGGTGGCGCGGTCGTTCGCGAGGCAGGGGATCGGAGGGCCTCCCTACACGTTCCTGGCCGGGTCCTTGCCGGAGGCGAAGCGGCTGCTGATCGCTGGCCGGAGAGGTGTGCCGCCCCTCGACGCCGGGTGCCACGACATCATGCCCATCCTGCTGCCGCAGTTCCATAGATGGGTCGCTGATTATGGTAAACTACTAACGGTAAACGGCAACTTTTCATTTTCTTTAGATTGAAATTGATAGCTACCTATGCCCAAATTCCTCGAGGAACTGATTTTTTTGTTATATAATATGATCCTACAAGCTAGGATTGAGATGGTTGGTCGTGGCACATCTAGTTGCAACATTATCCTTAATCATATTTAATTAATTCTCGAATATGGTATTCATAATTTTTTTGTTCGTTCAGGCAAAACATTCCTGTTCTGGATCGGGCCGATCCCCGCCATCTTCTCCATCGACCTGCAGCTGATAAAGCAAGTGCTCACAGACAGGACGGGCCTGTATCAGAAGGACTTCATGATCCCCGTGCTGAAATCCCTCTTCGGCAACGGCGTCATATTGATAAACGGCGACGACTGGAAGCGGCACCGGAAAGTAGTCCTTCCAGCTTTCAACCATGAGAAGATCAAGGTTGTATATGCCTCCCTATACTCTACAATACATGCATCTATCTGATGTTTAAGCATTAGTGTATTATAAAGAACAGTATTTTTTTCCCGTGTGTAGAGCATGTCAGCGGTGACAGGAGAGGTCACAAGGCAGATGATACAGCAATGGCGCGAGAAGACACACCAAAGGAACGGCGACAAGAAAGCAGCTGAGATTGACATGATCCACGCCTTCAACGACCTGACCGCGAAGATCAATGGCCGCGTCGCCTTCGGCACAAGCCACCAGGATGTCGAGGAGGTCATCGTCTTGATGCGGGAGATGCAAAAGATCGCCACTGCCTCCACGCTGGATGCTCCAATACTCTGGTAGAGTACTAGTATTTGCTTACACACCAGCTCTGAATCCAGACTCATGATATTGACTATGTTAATCTTGTGTCGTTCACTTAAGGTATCTGCCGACTCGGCGTAACTTGCACGTTCGACGTCTGAACAAACAGCTGAGAAGCAAGATCATGTCGATCATGCAGGCACGGCTGGCTGCAGATGGAGCCAAATTTGGTCGAGGAGACACCGGCGGCTGCGGGGACGACCTGCTCGGGCTGCTGTTAGAGGCATGGACACCGCACCGGCAAGGGAGTAGCGGTGATACAATGACAACCGACGAGGTGATTGATGAGTGCAAGACCTTCTTCGCCGCAGGGCAGGAAACCACGGCCACCCTCCTCATCTGGACCATGTTCCTGCTTGCCGTGCACCCCCAGTGGCAGGACAAGGTCAGGGAAGAGGTCCTCAGGGAGTTCCCCGGTGGCGGCAGGGATGGAGATGATGTGACACCCAACGCTGATGTTCTCGCCAAACTGAAGCTGGTGCGTACATTTCAACTGTGAATATAATTTTTTCCTATATTTTCATATGAATATATTAAGTATCATCAATGTTCATATTGTTTCTATAAGGTTGGTCAAAGTTTACAAAATTTAACTTTTGAATTATTCTTGTATGTAGTGTAATTTTGCAAAGAGGGAATAACTAATGTGTTGTTAGCATTCACTGTGACTTTTTACTTACGCAGCTACACATGGTATTGCTCGAGACATCGCGTCTCTACCCTCCGGTCGTGTACATACAACGGAAGGCTGCCTCCGACACCGTCCTCGGAGGCATCAAGGTACCCCAGGGAACAATCATATCAATCCCCATCGGCATGCTACACCGAGACAAGGAAGTTTGGGGACCCGGCGCCGACGAGTTCAACCCCATGAGGTTCGAGCAGGGCGTCACAAAGGCTGCCAAAGACTCCAAGGCGCTCTTGACTTTCTCTCTAGGCCGAGTATGCACCGGTCAGAACTTTGGCATCGTGCAAGTGCAGGTTGTCATGGCGATGATCCTCAGCAACTTCTCCATCTCCCTCTCCCCGGAGTATGTTCACAAGCCAAAGTATCTTCTGTCTTTGACACCCAGGCTTGGGATGCCTCTCATTTTGAGGAATCTACTATAGATGGGCGAGAAAGTTTGCAAAATTAAGCTCATTGTAACTCATGAGAGTAATTTCATTATAATCTCAGTGTCTTAGTTATGGTCTGACATTCTACACAATCGATTTTGGAGATGCAACCAATTATGCATACAGAGATCATATCAACTTGGAGTAATAGACGAATCTTCTTGGATACATATACGAGCAAGAAGATAAAGGTACATGTAGTTGTGATGTTACGATGGAAGACGACGTCGTTGGTGGTACCGTGGCCGTCCCTGCTTGACCAGCGTAACCTCGAGATTGCATCCATCCAGAAACATTTTGCCAAAAGCATCCACAGCATCTTGCGGATGAGCATGCACCGTCGACATGGTTACGAAACCGACACCCTGGGAGCACTTGGTATCTTTGTTGTAGAGTACCTCGGCAGTAGACACTTTGCCGCGCTTGCTGAAAACAAGTTCCAACTTGGAGCTATTCACCGTGAGAGGCAAATTACGCACCATCACCCTGAAACAAGGCTCGTGATGTTTCGAGATGTGAATAATGCTTGCTAGACTAGCAACTGGAGCCGTCTTCTGCTGCTTCTGCTTCACTTCTACAGCCTTGCACCTCTTAGTGATTTCCTGATCCAAAAAGATTCAAGGTAATTTCTCAGTTCGAGATGCTTATGTTCAAGGGTTAAACTTTTACACAGCGGTATTAACTTATGTGACCACAAAAGTAATGAAAGATTTTTATTATCAAAATATCAATTTTGAACTCGTGTAGTAAATACCTGAATTAGAGCAATAGCGGGTTGTGGGACGAGCCACGTGCACCTCTCGTCGTCCCATCCCGGAGGTAGCCGCTCTACGAAATCAGTCTTGGCGTTGAGGAAGTTGTACCTGAAAACGCCACAATGTCCAGGCGGGAAGGCCTTACATTGACCCTTACTGTTGTCGTAGACGAAATAGGCGCGGCCCCCATGGCTGCGCAGCCGCGAGGCGTCTATGGCAAAGCTATTGGGCGACCCCAGAAACAACACGCGATCCGCCAAGCTACGTTCATCCTTTCTCACCCACCGCATCTGCTTCCCTTGCGCCGCCGCGTCCTCCTCCTCTAGCTTATGCACCGACACCCATAGGGCATCAACGTTGCAGGTACCTTCTTTGCACGAAACACTGTACGAGGTGCGAACCGATGCCCACAACAGCTCGCCGCGGGACTCGAAGACGTAGCTGTCCTTGCACTCGTATTCGCCAGGGACCAACAAGTCACCGGTGACGACGGCCGCTTCTGGCGTGATGACCTGCAAGATACTGCCAGCCCCCATGGTGACCAGGATCCTGCCTCCGTGGTACGCAGCACGGCACTCCAAGTGCTTCACGTCGTCGAAAGTCCTCTCGATGAGCGTCCACTTTCCGTCCCCGGGGCGCAGGAGAGCCGCCGTGAACATGGCCCTGATGGTATGATCGTAGCTGACGTGGGTGATGCTGCTGCTGTAGACTAGGATCGTGCCGTCGCCGTAGATAATGCCCTGGGGATTATTCTTGTCCCACTGGCTGCGGAGGTTGTATGACAGACGAGGCATGTCATGGGTGGATTCTCCGGTGAGAGGGTCGTAGAGGCTAGGGCGGGAATGTCCGGTGGTGAGGTATCTGACAGCGGTGGCGCTGCACACCCGGTACCTCAGCGGCGGGGACGGCAGCGTCGAGCGGTAGCTGGACTTGGAGAAGAGGCACCTGAATCGGAGGGAGTTCGAATCTTTGCCGTCCGCCGCCAGGAGCCACGGCAGGAACTGTGTCGTCGTCTTCCGGGATGACTGCGGGTGCGCGCGGCATGAGGCACGCCATGGCTTGCAGACGGCGTGGAAGCGGACGAAGTCGACCGCGTCGTCCAGCCATCCGGCAATCTCACAGAGCACGTCCGGCAGGAGGTCTGCCCACCGCGTCTGATCCATGGCGGCTGCTGGATGAGGAGATGGAGTCGAGGGCGTATGTTGGTTTGCCCACCGCGTCTGAACTATGGGCCTGTCACGACTTCCTAACTTCAATATATGTAGGTATCTAGAGTTATAGACACGCACGTCAACAAAAAATCGAGATAAAATTGTAGATACAACTTTGAGATCTGAACGGACTATTCTCTATGAAAAATATGGCATGCACTACTCGTTGACCTGTTGATCTTTTGCACAGATCGGCCGGCTGGCGAGTCCTTGGATCAGCACGATTGAGCGGTTCCCTTGCAGCATGGCGTATGTTGCGACGCTTTGCAACACGATGCATATTGCAGGGACTTTTGCAACACGGCACATGTTGTGAAGCCATTTTCTTTGGAGAACCAGATGACCGCCTCTTTGCAACAAGCACGGGCGGCAATGGTTGTGATCATTGTTGCATCGCTCCTTTGCAACACCGCGCATGTTGCGAAGGTCAGCTTCGGAGTGGTGGTTATGTTTGCAACTATGGCAGCAGATGGGTCATATTGTGATGTGGTAGTCCGAGGAGGGGAGTGCGGGGTCGCGACACCACTGGAGTTGTCGCAACATCAGACATGTGAAATTGTTTCGGTAGATAGCATGTAAAATTTCTTTCCTTGAGATATGCGTAGCCGCGTATAAAATTCATGTATATTATCTCAACTTCCAAAATTTATTTCAACACAACAAACTGTCCGAGGTTATCTTTAAAATGTTCATGTATGTCTATTCATGCCAATTTGAAATTTTGTTCGCAATATAATCTACAAACAAGATAAATAATCAACTTTAGTGTTTGCAAACCCACAAAAAAAGGGGGCGGAGGGAATCGTCAAATATAGAGAAATGTGGAGGCGAAGGAGGACAGGGGATGAGCGTTCAGGGCGCGGCTATGTCTCCCTGAGACACTACAAAAAATACTTTTCATAAAAGATTTTTAAAATGTTAATCAAGAATTTGAAAATGTCAAATATGTATAAAAAATGACTCTCATGCATACAAAAATTTATACAAAAAATAGAATGTGTATAAAAAGACTTGATCATGTCTCTTTTTAAATGTTAATCAAAGAATTTGAAAAATGTTAACCAGGTATTTGAAAAATGTTAATCAAGCATTTGAAAAAGTTGAAAGTGTATAGACAAAATATTTCTCATGTATACCAAAAATTATTACAAAAAATATACAATGTGTATTAAGTTATAATGTATTTAAAATTGTTAAAACAGGTATAAAAATGATAGTAGTGTACTTGAAAAATGTTAAGCATGTATAATAAAAATGTTTCTTATGATACAACTTTTTTACAATCTGTATGAGAAAAGTAGAAATAAACATAGTTTTGTTACAACTTAATCATGTACTTGAAAAATGTTTCTTATGTATACGAACAACGTCCAATCCTTATGAAAAAATATACATCAAAATATATGTCTAGAAAAAGATATTAATCATGCATTTGAAAATGTACATTGTATGTGAAAATATGTTTATTGCCAATAATAAAATGTTCACGTGTATTTGAAAAACTATTGACCATGTATTCAAAAAAGTAATGAAAACATATATTTAAGAAATAATATACATCATGTACTAAGAAAACTGTTTTATGTGTACCTACAAAATGGTTCACGTGTATACTAAAAAATATACATTGTGTACTGAAAAATGTAGACATATGTTGAATAAATAAGCAACCGATGAAAACCAATAAAGAAACAAAGAGAAACGAAGAAAAGCAATGAAGATAGAAAAAGAAACAATATATAACAAAAACAGAAGGAAGAAAATCAATGAAAAAGGAATAAAAAGGAAAAAATCAGTGACTCCCGAGATGGAAAAAAAATGAACCAAAGAAATAATAGGAAAAAAGAATATTGTAAGGATGGATTACATCACTTAGATAAGAAATTAAGAATGTTTGAACAATATATTGAAGGAAATATGCCCTAGAGGCAATAATAAAGTTATTATTTATTTCCTTATATCATAATAAATGTTTATTATTCATGCTAAAATTGTATTAACCGGAAACATGATACATGTGTGAATACATAGACAAATATAATATCACTAGTATGCCTCTACTTGACTAGCTCATTAATCAAAGATGGTTATGTTTCCTAACCATAGACATGAGTTGTCATTTGATTAACGGGATCACATCATTAGAAGAATGATGTGATTGACTTGACCCATTCCGTTAGCTTAGCAGTTGACCATTTAGTATGTTGCTATTTGATACGTCTCCAACGTATCTATAATTTATGAAGTATTCATGCTATTATTTCATCCATCTATGATGTTTTATAAGCATTTATATGTCATTTTATATGATTTTTGGGACTAACCTATTAACCTAGAGCCCAGTGCCAGTTTCTGTTTTCTCCTTGTTTTAGTGTTTCACAGAAAAGAGATACCAAACGGAGTCCAAATGACGTGCCAACTTTTGAGGACTTTTTCTGGACCAAAAGAAGACCACAGAGCATCGGAGTTGGGCCAGAGGAGTCCCGGGCTGCCCACGAGACAGGGGAGCGCCCTCCTATCTCGTGGACAGCCCGGAGGCCCCCTTGATGTGAAACCACACCAAATATTCCTATAAATACTGAAACCTTCGGGAATTAACCTAGATCGGGAGTTCCGCCGCCGCAAGCCTCTGTAGCCACGAGAAATCAATCTAGGCCCTCTCTGGCACCCTGCCGGAGGGGGCCATCATCACCGGTGGCCATGGAGGAGTATCCCGGAGGGGTCTTCATCATCATGAAGGCCAAGGACCAGAGGGTGGAGGCCATGGAGGAGGAAGCACAAGGGGGAGAACTTCTTCTCCTCTCTCTTGGTGGCACCGGAGTGCCATTGAGAGGGGAATCATCGCCGCGGTGATCGTCTTCACCAACATCACCATCATCATCACCATCCTCATCTCTTTACGCTGTCCACTCTCCCGCACTCACCTGTAATCCCTACTTGAACATGGTGCTTTATGCCACATATTATGATCCAATGATGTGTTGCCATCCTATGATGTTTTGAGTAGATATCTTTTGTCTTTGGGTTGATTGATGATCTAGATTGGTATGAGTTGTATGTTTTACTTTGGTGCTGTCCTATGGTGCCCTCCGTCTCCAGCATAGCGTGAGGGATTCAGCTGTAGGGTGTTGCAATACGTGCATGATTCACTTATAGTGGGTTGCGTGAGTGATCAAACACAAACCCGAGTAAGGGGGTTGTTGCGTATGGGATAAAAGAGGACTTGATGCTTTAATGCTATGGTTGGGTTTTACCTTAATGAATATTTAGTATTTGCGGATGCTTGCTAGAGTTCCAATCATAAGTGCATATGATCCAAGTAGAGAAAGTATGTTAGCTTATGCCTCTCCCTCATATGAAAGTGCAATAGTGATTACCGGTCTTGTTAACAATTGCCTAAGACAATTCCGCACACCGATCCACCATTATTCCACACTCGCTATTTATATTATTTAGTATTATATTCTAACTTTATGATAACAGCACCTACTTTTATATTTTAGCTCTCCGATATCATGCAAAGTTATCCTCTTCATACCCACAACGTAGTTTTATTTCTCGTTTCTAGTTGGAAGTAAACGTCGGGATTGCACGTAGAGTCGTGTCGGTGGGCGATAGGGCTTGAGAGAATATTGATCTTACCTTTAGCTCCTTGTGGGTTCGACACTCCATACTTATCACTTCCACTTTTGGAAAGTGCTACGATGATTCCTTGCACTTGGGGATTATCACTATTGCTTTCTTCATGACTTATACATGTTCCTACAGCTATGAGATTATGCAACTCCCGTTTACCGGAGGAACACTTTGTGTGCTACCAAATGTCACAACGTAACTGGGTGATTATAAAGGAGCTCTACAGGTGTCTCCAAAGGTACATGTTGAGTTGGCTTATTTCGAGATTAGGTTTTGTCACTCCGATTGTCGGAGATGTATCTCTGGGCCCTCTCGGCAATGCACATCACTATAAGCCTTGCAAGCAATGTAGCTAATGAGTTAGTTACGGAATGATGCATTTCATAAGGAGTAAAGAGACTTGCCGGTAACGAGATTGAACTAGGTATTGAGATACCGACGATCGAGTCTCGGGCAAGTAACATACTAATGACAAAGGGAACAACGTATGTTGTTATGCGGTTTGACCGATAAAGATCTTCGTAGAATATGTAGGAGCCAATATGAGCAACCACGTTCCGCTATTGGTTATTGACCGAAAACGTGTCTCGGTCATGACTACATAGTTCTCGAACCCGTAGGGTCGGCACGCTTAAGGTTTCGATGACAGTTATATTATGAGTTTATGAGTTTTGATGTACCGAAGGTTGTTTGGAGTCCCGGATGTGATTACGGACATGACGACGAGTCTCGAAATGGTCGATACATGAAGATTGATATATTGGAAGCCTATATTTGGATATCGGAAGTGTTCCGGGTGAAATCGGGATTTTACCGGAGTACCAGAAGGTTACCGGAACCCCCCGGGGGCTTAATGGGCCATAGTGGGCCTTAGTGGAGAAGAGGAGAGGAGGAGGTCGTGGCAGGCGCTGCGTGCCTCCCCTAGTCCGAATAGGACAAGGAGAGGGGGCGGCGCCCCCCTTTCCTTCCTCTCTCTCCCTCCTCTGTCCCCCCTTCTCCTAGTCCAACAAGGAAGGAGGGAGTCCTACTCCCGGTGGGAGTAGGACTCCCCTGGCACGCCTCCTGGCCAAGCCGCCTCCCCCTTGCTCCTTTATATACGGGGGCAGGGGGCACCTCTAGACACAACAATTGATCTCTTGATCTCTTAGCCGTGTGCGGTGCCCCCCCTCCACCATAGTCCTCCTCGATAATATTGTAGCGGTGCTTAGGCGAAGCCCTGCGACGGTAGAACATCGATGATGCGGAGCATCCTTCACTCATCCCCATGGGCGCACCTACATCTTCCTCAACACCACGTGGACCCATGACGCGAGCCCGAGCTAAGGCTATCGAAGATAAGGTGGAGCAACATGGATGCAAGTGCACGGGCAAGCTACATCAAGAAGATGCATGAGGATACAAGACAAGCCATCGAACGACAAGTACAACGACTAGCGACCAAGCTCAACGTCAACAAGCAACCCATGGTCTTCAACATTGGTGATCTAGTGTGGCTACACCTTCGCAAGGACCGCTTCCCCAAAGAACGCAAGTCCAAGCTTCTCCCTCGAGCCGATGGACCTTTCAAGGTGCTAGCACGCCACAACGACAACGCTTACAAGATCGACCTACCTCGAGACAAGTACAATGTGAGCGACATCTTCAACGTCAAGGACCTCACACCATACCATGGAGATGAAGCTTTGATCCCGAGGTCGGATCTCTCTCAAGGGGGGAGATGATGCGGAGCACCCTTCACTCATCCCCATGGGCGCACCTACATCTTCCTCAACACCACGTGGACCCATGACGCGAGCCCGAGCTAAGGCTATCGAAGATAAGGTGAACTCGCTCCTCTCCGAACTCCCTCCTCCTACTCACAAGACATGGCTACTACCTCATTCGGAAACTCTATGTGTAATCAGGTACATGGAGATGAGCCAAGGGACAACTACTTGCAAGAGCCAAGACGCCGAGGACCCCAAGCATGATGATGAAGAAGAAGAAAAGCTGCTGAAGCTACAGGCATCGGACGTCCGACCAAGTCCGGACGTCCGACGACTCCCAGGCCACGGACGACTGACGTCCTCCGGACGTCCGACAGCTGGGCACCCGAATGGAATCTACAGACGTCCGACAGCCTCCGGACGTCCGACCGACGCATGCCCGAACTAAATCTACGGACGTCCGAAAGCCTACGGACATCCGACCGAAGTGCTCCCGAGCCGAATCTACGGACGTCCGAAGACCTCCGGACGTCCGGACCCTATCGAGCCTCCGGACGACCGATGACCTCCGGACGTCCGACGCCTGTGTGTTGACTTCGTTTGGGGCCGCAGCCCTTGTACCCCTTCGCCCCTAGACTATATATACTCTTTCTTCCCCACCTTTCTAGGGTTAGCATTGGTTTAGCTCATCTTTGGTGTGAGAGCCCTTGCTCATCCACTTGGTTACCTTCTCCTCGGAGATCGCGCCTCCTCGGAGAAGATCCTTCCAAGGGATTCAAGACCCCATCTAGGGTGGACCCCATCAAGACCTCCTCACGGAGAAGAACGGCTACTCGTGTATCTTACCTTTGTTGATTTTGAATCTTGTGCTACCTTATGTGTTCGGTGATCTATCACTTGTGTGATTGATCCTGTTGGTTGAGTGATTCCCTCTTGTTTTCCCCGTATTTTCCCTTTTTGCTTCCGCGTGTTCTTCGTGATTCCCCGTAGGATCCACTCCAGACGTGAAAGATCGGCCCCTAGGGTTCCGCCCTACATCAATCAAGATCGTCACTACGCCGTCGTGCTGATGGAACTCTCCCTCGACACTCGGCTGGATCGGAGTTCGAGGGACGTCATCGAGCTGAACGTGTGCTAGAACTCGGAGGTGCCGTGAGTTTGATTGCTTGATCGGTCGGGCCGTGAAGACGCATAACTACATCAACCTCGTTGTTCTAACGCTTCGCTTTCGGGTCTACAAGGGTACATGGACGACACTCTCCCTCTCATTGCTATGCATCACCATGATCTTGGCGTGTGCGTAGGAATTTTTTGAAATTACCACGTTTCCCCAACTGTGGCATCCGAGCCTGGTTTTATGCGTAGATGTTATATGCACGAGTAGAACACAAGTGAGTTGTGGGCGATACAAGTCATACTGCTTACCAGCATGTCATACTTTGGTTCGGCGGTATTGTTGGATGAAGCGGCCTGGACAAACATCACGCGTACGCTTACGCGAGATTGGTTCTACCGACATGCTTTGCAATACGCAATTGGCTGGCGGGTGTCGGTTTCTCCAACTTTAGTGGAACCTAGTGTGGCTACGCTCGGTCCTTGCGAAGGTTAAAACATCACTAACTTGACGAACTATCGTTGTGGTTTTGATGCGTAGGTAAGAACGGTTCTTGCTCAGCCCGTAGCAGCCACGTAAAATTTGCAACAACAATGTAGAGGACGTCTAACTTGTTTTTGCAGGGCATGTTGTGATGTGATATGGTCAAGACGTGATTCTATATTTTATTGTATGAGATGATCATGTTTTGTAACCGAGTTATCGACAACTGGCAGGAGCCATATGGTTGTCGCTTTATTGTATGAAATGCAAGCGCCCTGTAATTGCTTTACTTTATCACTAAGCGGTAGTGATAGTCGTGGAAGCAATAGATGGCGAAACGAGAACGATGCTATGATGGAGATCAAGGTGTCGCGCCGGTGACGATGGTGATCACGACGGTGCTCCGGAGTTAGAGATCACAAGCACAAGATGATGATGGCCATATCAAATCACTTATATTGATTGCATGTGATGTTTATCCTTGAGAAAGCTAAGTTGAAAGATGATGGTAGCAATTACACGGATCGGGTCCGTAACTTGAGGATTATCCTCATTGCTGCACGTAAGAATTACGTCTGGAAGCACCGGCTGGGTGCCAGGCCTGCTGCAGATGCAATCGACGGCGTTAAGAACGTCTGGCGAGCAAAGTCGATGACTACTCGATAGTTCAGTTTGCCATGCTTTTACTTGCTTAGAACCGGGACTTCAACGACGTTTTGAACGTCATGGAGCATATGAGATGTTCCAGGAGTTGAAGTTAATATTTCAAGCAAATGCCCGGATTGAGAGATATGAAGTCTCCAAAGAAATTCTATAGCTGCAAGATGGAAGAGAATAGTTACAAGGTGAACATATACTCAAAATGTCTGGGTATAATAATCACTTGATTCAAGCTGGGAGTTAATCTTCCTGATGATAGTGTCATTGACAGAAATTCTTCAATCACGCCACCAAGCTACAAGAGCTTCGTGATGAACTATAATATGCAAGGGATGGACAAGACTATTCCCGAAGCTTTTCATGATGCTAAAGGCTGCGGAGGTAGAAATCAAAAGGAGCATCAAGTGTTGATGGTCAATAAGACCACCAGCCAAGAAAAGGGTAAAGGGAAGAAGAAGGGAAACTTTAAGAAGAACGGCAAACAAGTTGCCGCTCAAGAGAAGAAAACCAAATCTGGACCTAAGCTCGAGACTGAAAGTGCTTCTCACGCAAGCGAGACTGGTCACTAGAAGCGGAACTGCCCCAAGTATTTGGCGGATAAGAAGGATGGCAAGGTGAAAGGTATATGTGATATACATGTTATTGATGTGTACCTTACTAATGCTCACAGTAGCACCTGGGTATTTGATACTGGTTCTGTTGCTAATATTTGCAACTCGAAACAGGGACTACGGATTAAGCGAAGATTGGCTAAGGACGAGGTGACGGCGATCTGCGTGGCAAATGGTTCCAAAGTCGACGTGATCGCGGTCGGCACGCTACCTCTACATCTACCTTCGGGATTAGTTTTAGACCTAAATAATTGTTATTTGGTGCCATCGTTGAGCATGAACATTATATCTGGATCTTGTTTGATGTGAGACGGTTATTCATTTAAAATCAGATAATAATGGTTGTTCTATTTATATGAGTAATATCTTTTATGGTCATGCACCCTTGAAGGTGGTCTATTTTTATTAAATCTCGATAGTAGTGATACACATATTCATAATGTTGAAGCCAAAAAATGCAGAGTTGATAATGATAGTGCAACTTATTTGTGGCACTGCCGTTTAGGTCATATTGGTGTAAAGCGCATGAAGAAACTCCATACCGATGGACTTCTGGAATCACTTGATTATGAATCACTTGGTACTTGCGAACCGTGCCTCATGGGCAAGATGACTAAAACGCCGTTCTCCGGAACTATGGAGCGAGCAACTGATTTGTTGGAAATCGTACATACTGATGTGTGTTGTCCAATGAATATTGAGGCTCGCGACGGGTATCGTTATTTTCTCACCTTCATAGATGATTTGAGCAGATATGGGTATATCTACTTAATGAAACACAAGCCTGAAACATTTGAAAAGTTCAAAGAATTTCAGAGTGAAGTTGAAAATCATCGTAACAAGAAAATAAAGTTTCTACGATCTGATCGTGGAGGAGAATATTTGAGTTACGAGTTTGGTCTACATTTAAAACAATGCGGAATAGTTTCACAACTCACGCCACCCGGAACACCACAACGTAATGGTGTGTCCGAACGTCGTAATCGTACTTTACTAGATATGGTACGATCTATGATGTCTCTTACTGATTTACCGCTATCGTTTTGGGGTTATGCTTTAGAGACGGCCTCATTCACGTTAAATAGGGCACCATCAAAATCCGTCGAGACGACGCCTTATGAACTATGGTTTTGCAAGAAACCAAAATTGTCGTTTCTTAAAGTTTGGGGCTGCGATGCTTATGTGAAGAAACTTCAACCACGTAAGCTCGAACCCAAATCGGAGAAATGTGTCTTCATAGGATACCCAAATGAGACTATTGTGTACACCTTCTATCACAGATCTGAAGGCAAGACTTTTGTTGCTAAATTCGGATCCTTTCTAGAGAAGGAGTTTCTCTCGAAAGAAGTGAGTGGGAGGAAAGTGTAACTTGATGAGGTAACAGTACCTGCTCCCTTATTGGAAAGTAGTTCATCACAGAAAACGGTTGCTGTGATAACTACACCAATCAGTGAGGAAGCTAATGATATTGATCATGAAACTTCAGATCAAGTTACTACCGAACCTCGTAGGTCAACCAGAGTAAGATCCGCACCGGAGTGCTATGGTAATCCTATTCTGGAAGTCATGTTACTTGACCATGACGAACCTACGAACTATGAGGAAGCGATGATGAGCCCAGGTTCCGTAAAATGGCTTGAGGCCATGAAATCTGAGATGGGATCCATGTATGAGAACAAAGTATGGACTTTGGTTGACTTGTGCTGATGATCGGCAAGCCATCGAGAATAAATGGATTTTCGTGAAGAAGACTGACACGATAGTAATATAAGCGTCTACAAAGCTCGGCTTGTTGCGAAAGGTTTTCGACAAGTTCAAGGGGTTGACTACGATGAGACTTTCTCACCCGTAGTGATGCTTAAGTCTGTCCGAATCATGTTAGCAATTGCCGCATTTTATGATTATGAAATATGGCAAATGGATGTCAAAACTGCATTCCTGAATGGATTTCTGGAAGAAGAGTTGTATATGATGCAACCAGAAGGTTTTGTCGGTCCAAAAGGTGCTAACAAAGTGTGCAAGCTCCAGCGATCCATTTATGGACTGGTGCAAGCCTCTCGGAGTTGGAATAAACGCTTTGATAGTGTGACCAAAGCATATGGTTTTATATGCAGACTTTTGGAGAAGCCTTTGTAGTTACAAGAAAGTGAGTGGGAGCTCTGTAGCATTTATGATATTATATGTAAACGACATATTATTAATTGGAAATGATATAGAATTTCCTGGATAGCATAAGAGGATACTTGAATAAAAGTTTTTCGATGAAAGACCTCGGTGAAGCTGCTTATATATTGGGCATCAAGATCTATAGAGATAGATCAAGACGCTTAATTGGACTTTCACAAAGCACATACCTTGTTAAAATTTTGAAAAAGTTCAAAATGGATCAAGCAAAGAAAGGGTTCTTGCTCAGACATAAGGTGTGAAGTTGAGTCGGACTCAATGCCCGGCCCACGGCCAGAAGATAGAGAGAAAATGAAAGATGTTCCTATGCTTCAGCCATAGGCTCTATCATGTATGCAATGTCATGTACTGCAGACCTGGATGTATGCTTAGCAATAAGTTTAGCGAGGTACCAAAGTAATCCAGTGGATCATCGACAGCGTCAAGAATATCCTGAAATACACGAAAAGGACTAAGGATATGTTTCTCGTTTATGGAGGTGACAAAGAGCTAGTCGTAAATGGTTACGTCGATGTAAGCTTTGACACTGATCCGGACGATTCTAAATCGCAAACCGGATACGTGTTTATATTGAATGATGGAGCTGTCAGTTGGTGCAGTTCTAAACAAACGTCGTGGCGGGATCTACATGCGAAGCGGAGTACATAGCTGCTTCGGAAGCAGCAAATGAAGGAGTCTGGATGAAGGAGTTCATTTCCGATCTAGGTGTCATACCTAGTGCATTGGGACCAATGAAGATCTTCTCGTGACAATATCTTGGTGCAATTGCCTTGGCAAAGGAATCCAGATTTCACAAGAGGACCAAGCACATCAAGAGACGCTTCAATTCATCCGGGACCAAGTCCAGGTGGGAGACATAGAGATTTGCAAAATACATACAGATTTAAATGTTGCAGACATGATGACTAAGCCACTACCACGAGCAAAACATGATCCTCACCAAGGCTCCATGGGTGTTAGAATCATTCTTGTGTAATCTAGATTATCGACTCTAGTGCAAGTGGAGAGACTGAAGGAAATATGCCCTAGAGGCAATAATAAAGTTATTATTTATTTCCTTATGTCATGATAAATGTTTATTATTCATGCTAGAATTGTATTAACCGGAAACATGATACATGTGTGAGTACATAGACAAATATAATGTCACTAGTATGCCTCTACTTGACTAGCTCATTAATCAAAGATGGTTATGTTTCCTAACCATAGACATGAGTTGTCATTTGATTAACGCGATCACATCATTAGAAGAATGATGTGATTGACTTGACCCATTCCGTTAGCTTAGCAGTTGATCGTTTAGTATGTTGCTATTGCTTTCTTCATGACTTATACATGTTCCTACAACTATGAGATTATGTAACTCCCTGCTTACGAGGAACACTTTGTGTGCTACCAAACGTCACAACGTAACTGGGTGATTATAAAGGAGCTGTACAGGTGTCTCCAAAGGTACATGTTGATTTGGCTTATTTCGAGATTAGATTTTGTCACTCCGATTGCCGGAGAGGTATCTCTGGGCCCTCACGGTAATGCACATCACTATAAGCCTTGCAAGCAATGTAGCTAATGAGTTAGTTACGGAATGATGCATTTCATAATGAGTAAAGAGACCTGCCGGTAACGAGATTGAACTAGGTATTGAGATACCGACGATCGAGTCTCGGGCAAGTAACATACCGATGACAAAGGGAACAACGTATGTTGTTATGTGGTTTGACCGATAAAGATCTTCGTAGAATATGTAGGAGCCAATATGAGCATCCAGGTTCCGCTTTTGGTTATTGACCGGAAACGTGTATCGGTCATGTCTACATAGTTCTCGAACCCGTAGGGTCCGCACGCTTAAGGTTTCATGATGCTTATATTATGAGTTTATGAGTTTTGATGTACCGAAGGTTGTTCGGAGTCCTGGATGTGATTAAGGACATGACGAGGAGTCTCGAAATGGTCAAGACATGAAGATTTATATATTGGAAGCCTATATTTGGATATCGGAAGTGTTCCGGGTGAAATCGGGATTTTACCGGAGTACCGGGAGGTTACTGGAACCCCCCGGGGGCTTAATGGGCCATAGTGGGCCTTAGTGGAGAAGAGGAGAGGAGGCCAGGGCAGGGCCGCGCGCCCCTCCCCCCTCGTCCGAATAGGACAAGGAGAGTGGACTGCGTGCCCCTTCCTTCCTCTCTCCCTACTCTTTCCCCTTCTCCAAGTCCAACAAGGAAGGAGGAGTCCTACTCCCGTGCGAGTAGGACTCCCTTAGCGCCTCCTCCCCGGCCCACGCCTCCCCTTGCTCCTTTATATCTGAGGCAAGGGGCACCTCTAGACACAACAATTGATCTCTTGATCTCTTAGCCGTGTCACGGTGCCCCCTCCACCATAGTCCTCCTCGATAATATTGTGGCGGTACTTAGGCGAAGCCTGCGGCAGTAGAACATCTAGATCGTTACCACGCCGTCATGTCGATTTTAACTCTCCCTTGACACTCGGCTGGATCGGAGTTCGAGGGACGCCATCGAGCTGAACGTGTGCTAGAACTCGGAGGTGTTGTAGTTTCGAGCTTGATCGGTCGGCCGTGAAGACGCGACTACATCACATCAACCGCATTGTTCTAACGCTCGCTTTGGCTCACGAGGGTACGTGGGACGACACTCTCCTCTCGCTGCTATGCATCACCGTGATCTTATGCGTAATGCGTAGGGAATTTTTTAAAATTACTACGTTTCCCAACATATATTATACTAGGCAATTTTTTAATTAACAGTTTCTAAAAGTATAACCATTACTAACAAGAAATGAGGCAACGCAAATTGGTGGTTAACCTTGCTAATTGCAACTTCCACAATATCACACCCTTTTGTACTTTTAGTCGGGGAGACGCCATGGCAATGGCAAGCAATAACACACCGAACTTTGGCTAGACGGTGAAATTTTCCGGTCTAAAATGGCGAAAAAGTGGCCACGTCGGTGAGTGTCCGAAGACGCTCTCGGAGGAGTAAAATGTGGAGTAGGCACGTTTCACGGATTTTGGTGGCTCCCAATTCCGGGAAGGTCTCGAAGAATAGCTAGGTGGAAAACATGCATTTCATTTGTCACGGACAACGCAGGGTAGCCTCGGGGAGGGCTACGCAACGGGGTCATAGCCTCACAATTGCGGTTCCTTCTTGGCTCCGTTAGTACTCAGATCGAAGCTCCGTCGCTCTCCGCAATGCATAGTGTGGAAGCGGAGTCACCAAGTGCATAGGGGCCTCGACCCGTGCGATACCGGGCTCGTTGGATAGGCCTCGTGGAGATGGCGCTTCCGCACTATGGGTCTTCTCATGCCAAAGCGCAACAACTGCTTAAGAACGGCCGCATATCCCTCCCTCACAAATTTCGATTCCGTCTTGCCTCCGTGAGTACTTGGATCGAAGCTCCGTCCCTATTCTTAATGTTTGCCCCTGCTTTAGGTGTGGGCTCGATGCATGCATTATAGCACAATGACACAATGCCAACTTCAACCGCCCTATGTGCTAGTGGTTAGCGCCCCCCCCCCCCCCCCGGGCTCGCTCTAGCCCTCCCTGCCCCCTCGCTCTCCCTCCATCACGCTCGTCTGGAGCCTCCATGACCTAATTTTTTTTCCCGCCAAAGATTTTCCGGCACGAAAGGATGCGAAAAATTAGTGTGGCGGGAGTGCCTTGGGTCGCGCCTGAAGGTCTGAAAACGGCGTAGGCACGAAGTTAAATCACGTCTGTTCCATACTTGTCAAAATTTGTGAAAAAAACTACAACAAACATGACAACCCAGAAATAACACAGCTGGAAAACCTGCACCGAGACGAGAGCTATTGCGATAATTCAACTTGAAGCCCGGGCTTAGATGAGCCTGATGAACACGTACCTCGATTTAAAATCTTTCCCTAATAATAAAGCGCGCATTGTTTCTGGTCGTCCGTCGCGTCATTTTGCAAAAAAGTCCCTGCTATTCTAGGTATTCAACCAGCAGTCCTTATTTTAGTGAATATCTGAGGAAACATTTCAATTTTATAAAAACATCCCTGCTTTTACGTCTATTCAATCCTGATGCAGAGACTTGCTGACGCCTGATGCAGAGGCGACGCTGGCAGGTGGAGGTGGAGGTGGAGATGTGCATAAACGAGGCGGGAGGCATAGTTGGGAAAAGGAGGCCGATGCAGGGAGGTGATGGCGTGGCCGTGCAGTACAGGACGAGCGCTCGGCGGCGGTCGGCGGCTGAGGATCAGTAGCAGAGCAGCGGCAACAGCGCCATGGGCGAACGACGCGCGGCAAAGAAGAGGAGCCAAGGCGCGGCCATGGCGGCATGAGCAGCTAGAAGGAGAGAGAGAGAGAGATGCATGGGAGCTCGAGGCGACCCGAAAGGAGCGAACAGAATGAAACGGCCCAAGCAAGGCAAGCCCGGGCCGGGCGTCAGAATAGAGGAAGAAAGGGGCACCGGTCAGGAGCACGTCGTGCACGACGGACACCGCCGCCTCCGTCGCTTCGCTCGACGGACCCAAGCAAGGCACGTCTGGGCGTCAGAGCAGAGGAAGAAACGTGACGGACACCACCGCCACCGGCGGTTTGCTCGACGAACCGACGATTTGCCGAAGAGCGGGAGAGAGGGGCGGAGCCACGAGGCTGGATCTCGGCGCGACCCAGTCCTACTTTGCCTCCTAGCTACCGTGCACACCGGCCCGGCCCCGGCGTCCTCCTCTCCTGGCCCAGGCCGGAGACCCCCGCGGACGCACATCCAGGAGTGGAGCGTCGGCGCGGAGAGGTATGTGGTCGCCAAGGTTCAGGAGCGCGCATGCTCGATCCGTGCTTGGTTGGTTGTGGAGGGGGGGAGAAGAGAGAAGCACACGGCGGCTGGGGTGGCTGTCTTTGGCTGGTGTACGGGCGCGTAGACGTAGGATGGAACTAGGGGCGGGGCGGAGAAGATGAGAGAGTAGTGCTGCAGGGTGCTGGGTGATGATGGATGAGGAGCAGCGTTGTGGATAAGGGCCACGAAGGAGATAGCTCTCTCGGTGCTTTTTTGGATGTGAGAAAGATGGAGCGAGAGAAGGGAGATGGATGCAGAATTGCAGATGCATCTCGGTGGAGATGAATGGATAAGCATAAGAGGTACACGTGATACTTTGTAATACTTTGTAAGGCATATTCAGGATGGCAGATTCAGACATGTTGTTATAATACTTTTTAAGGTCCTCGAGAATAATCAATAAAGTGGCCGCATGCATCTCCCAGATAGGCCGGGGGTCATCCTCCTTTTCAAAAAAATAAAAAACTTAAGCCTTTCCTACCATGACAACCTGAGGTAAGATACAGCATATCACTACAAACAGAAGTACCATAGTAGAACAAGAAGACCATAAACTCTGTCAGAACTCAGAATTCACACCCAAAAGTGAGAGACAACAGTTTTCGCATCTTACCGAAGGAAGTATTTCGCGACGTAATCCCAGACTGGGTGTTTCCATGTACAAAGTTAGAGCGGGACAAATAACCTTGTATGTATTCGATGGACAATTACAGAATAATGGAGATGCCATGACTTCCAGGTTAATTTGTGCTGGTGTGGTAAATAACATATTACCATTCAAATAGAAAACGAAAATGCTAAATTCACGGCTTGTCTCGTAAACCACACGAAACAAGGATAAGATATTGATCGCACACAGTGATCCTAAGATACAGAGGAGTACCTGCTGTAGCTTCCAATTACATGGCTTTCTATTAAATTTAGTGCAGGTTATACTTAAGATCATTAGAGCTACTACTAGCAGCTACTTGAGGAAATGCAACTCGCTCCCTGCCCTTCTTTGGTGGTATCCTTCTTCACGAGGCATTTCTGTTTCAAAGAAAGCAGGATAGAGCTCAGAACATCAAACAGATAACCGGGACAACTGACTAACACAACGATAGTTACGTAAGGAGTATTATGTGTGCTCAAAAGTTAAAACAATGCATCGGAATTTAATTAAATGGCTTCAAATCCCAAACATGCATATTCCCACTATACAGTTTGCAGTTCAGTGAAATAAATCTCCGGACATGGAATGACAAATGCCACACAAGAAAAGAAAACTGGCTGTAATATATTCGAATCAGGAATCATGCATAAGCTGAACCTTACCCTAGTAAAACGTACGATCCCCTAAATATTGAAGTAAGCAACAGAGTGCTTCAACATAACAGGAATGAAAAACTCAGGTCTTGCATTCTCATACATCATGACCTGAGGTTCACAGTCCAAAGGTAGGAATCTAACCCATAAACCCAGCATAAAATTACACCATGATTGATTTTGAGAAATAGAAACCTAGACTTTCAGTCTTGATGGTTTTGTGAAAATATTTCAGGACTGTTGGCCCAGACTGTGCACGCCGAGTACTTTCCGGCGACACGCAAACGATCGACGACGAACGACGACGAAGAACTTGCCGACAGTCTAGGTTCCTGCCCCAAGTGGCTGAAGCAAAATACACGTACGTATCACGGCTGATTGAAAACGATCTACTAGTAGCCACGCACGCACACAACGGCCAGCACGGCCGGAAACACAAACGCACGCACGCGAGACGCCGGCGTATTGCCAAAGGCTGGTATCGAGCCTTGTGTATGCTTTATTGCTTCAACTCAAGGTACAAGTTACAGGGCTGTTTGCACGCATATAAATACTAGTACCAGCCTAGCTAGCTACGAGAGGAAAACTACTCGGAAGCTAATTCCAATACTACTCGGAGACAAGCTCTAGCACTACACGGATACATGTATGCACATCATCCTGGACACGTACCATCGTGGGAGGCTTTTGTGGTGTTTAATTTCAACAAGGACAATATGAAAATAAGGCAAGCCTTGATTCAGTATATATACACACACACAAGCTTTCACCCGGGCAACCTCTCGAGCCACGCACAACACGCATCAGCAAGTCCACCGTCGAGCCGCCACAGCCAAATCCTGCCGGATCCGACCACCTTCTCCCCAGGCCACCATACTGAACCTCCAGAACCGCTGCCACCCGCTGTCGCACCACGTGCCACTGAAAGCACACGCACACAGGCAGCCGCCCCATAGATTGTTGTACCTGGCCAGGACGCCACCGAGGAGCACACGCGCCAGGACCGCTCAACCCAGATGCGCCCAGCCCCGACCTTATTGATTAGCCCACCAACGAGCCCTTGGGGCCAGACACGGCCGGATCAAGCCCTTCCTCCAACTCGTCGGCAAGCTGCTGCCCAGCCATCCCTCCACTGCAGATTTGAAGATGGTAAATAATATGCATAACAAGGGTTTACTCACGCCTAATTTATCCTCATTGATTATTTATTCCTACTAAAAATATCAGGGACAAACTCAACTGCTATAACAGGAGATAATTACCCATTGTAAACCACTCTAGTGAAGTATGACTTGCTCTTGGTTGGTTGCTCTAATGTATGAAGTTCTGATTGATTGCAGCTTAGCGGCTACTTCTCTTATGTTCATCCGTTCCCTTGGTATCAGGCGCGTACAAGAAAGAGCGACTTGCATGAGCGATAATAAGCATTTGTATGCCGCATTTTCTGTTACAGTGTTTTCTTGGATATATCCCTTGCATTCTCCATCAAGACGAGCATCAATGATTTGTAGTACCTGTTCTGGGTAGTTCCTTTCCACAAAGTTAACCATGCTAAGTTCATTCTCAAACAAAGGATCAGTTGGTCTTCTGCCAATCAACATCTCTAGGAGTACTATTCCAAAGCTGTAAACATCTCCACGGATTGACGCCTGACCACTTTGAGCATACTCTACAAATATACAAAATTGTAGTAATTAGTACAGTGTGTCATTTAATGTTGGTGCAAATAACAGATGGCCGTACAGAAAAGGAGCTATGAGAATTACTATACCAGGAGCCATGTGCCCTATAGTTCCCTTCAGTCCCACCGAGGTATTTGAACTTGAATGTCCAACTAGGCTTGCAATGCCGAAGTCTCCCAAATAGGCATTCATATCATCGCCAAGAAGGATATTAGTTGGCTTCAAATCACAGTGTATAATCTGCCTTTCACAGTCATGGTGTAAATAAGCTAGTGCATCAGCTATGCCAACAGCTAAGCTTGCTCTTTGAGCTAAGCTCAAAAATTTCAAAGAACTACCAGAAATTCTGTTATGCAGCCATGTCTCCAAACTCCCATTAGGCGTGAATTCATAAATTAGAGCCTTGAAAGCATCACCACTATTATTTATCGTAGAACATGCAGTTAGGATTGGTACAAGGTTCCGATGTCGAATGCTTCTCAAAACCTCGCATTCCGTCACAAAACTTTTATCTGCCCATGCTATATTAAGATCAAAAACCTTAATAGCAACTTGTATTTTAGCTTGAGTTAACTTTCCTCTGTACACTGAACCATAGCTTCCTCTTCCCAGGAGGTTTCCTTCTGAGAAGCTCCTTGTTGCTCGATTTAGATCCTTGTAGGTAACTCTAGGGAATTGCCTACCAAAAGAAAGAACACATTTGTATGTTCCTCCTGTTGTCTTCTTCATGGTCACAAGGTATGTCATCATCACTAGTGACATGAAACCAAGTATTGGAATCAACGCTCTGACCAAATAGTACTCTGTTTTTGATCTGCGAGAAACACCATGACATAGGGGCATATGTAGGCCCAGAATACCTCCACATAGTCCCCAATTGCCACCAAGTGAGACGGCCGTAACATTTCCAAATACTCCTTCTCTTGGTATTTCACCTTGTAGACTATTATTAGAGAGATCGAGTTGGGTAAGGAACGCCAGACTACTGAGTTCTATAGGGATGAATCCTGACAAAATATTATGGGAAAGATTGAGCACGCTCAAGCTTTTTAGTCTACTTAAGGACTTGGGAATGTTTCCAGTGAGAAAATTTCCATCCATTAGGAGGATCTGCAACTCCTTACATTCGCTCAAAGTGCTAGGGATTTCCCCGGTAAGTTTGTTCGACGAAGTGTGTAGGTTGACAAGTTGCTTAAGATTGCTAACATCCGGAGGAATTGGACCTTCGAAATTATTGTACGATACTATACATGTGGTCAATGTGGAGACAGGACTAAATAGCTCTTTAGGAATATGCCCATTTAGATTGTTCCGACTAAGACTCAATACTGATAGAAATGGAAGGTTTCCAAAACTGGGTGGTATGGGGCCCTCAAATTTATTTCCATACAGGAAGAGCTCCGTCATTTGAGCAAGTCCACCAATGGAGGATGGAATCAGCCCAGCAAAGTTATTGTCTGAAAGGCTTAACACTCCTAGGTTCCTTAATTTTCCAATCCATGATCCAACTTGACCGGATAGATTGTTTTGAGACAGTAATGGAATAGTTAAGCCTGTGAGGTTCCCTATGCTCTCTGGAACTGTCCCTGATAAGTTAATTTTTATCTAATCCTAGAGCCGCAAGACCTTGCGTCAGATTTCCAATTGAGTTGGGTATGGCTCCTTGCAGCTGATTACCATATAACGAGAGCAATCTCAGAGATCTACAATTGCTCAATGCGTCTAAGAATTCCCAGCTTTTGCTGTCATTTGCTTCAAGCCCGTTGCTCTCGAGTTTTAAAGTATCCAGCTTAATAAGCCTCCCCAGGGAACTAGGCACTTGGCCACTGAAATTGTTGGATGAGAAATCTATAATTTGGAGGTACCGAACATTACCTAGGGAGTCTGGGATTTGACCTTGAAACATGTTACTGTACAAGTAAATTTCAGAGAGGTTAGGAAGAGTATCGCCAATGTTAGATGGCAACTCCATGCGTAGAAAATTTGAATGCAGACACAAAATTTGAAGAGTAGAATGATTTAAAATTGTTGTTGGTATTCTACCGGTACGACTATTGCCCCCTAGTTTCAGCAGTACCAGATTTGATAATTGTCCAAGCTCTTCAGGAATGCTCCCTTCGAGTTGATTGAATGCTAGGTTGATTTCATGTAGAAGGGTGATGTTTCGCAGGCTTGATGGGATAACGCCGGCGAAATTATTTCCAGCGACGCTCAAACCCATAAGGCTGAAGAGTAAACCAATTTTATGGGGGATCGAACCCGTTAGCGAGTTTGAAGAAAGGTCTAGGTGCTCCAAGTTGGAGCAATTTGCAAGTGCATCAGGATCGAATCCCTGCAGCGTGTTTTCTCCGAGGAGAAGAAACTGCAGCCTACATAGGTGGTTAAGAGGGGGCAACTGACCAAAGAAGCGGTTTGAGCGGAGGTCAAGACTTCTAAGGAAGGTTAAATTTCGAAGAGAGGGAGCCATTTGGCCATGCAAATTTTGGCCGGTGAGGTCGAGCACCGTGACTCGCCCTGGGTGTGCCAGGCTGCAGTTGACACCCCCCCACTGGCAATGGGGGATGCTTGTATTCCAAGATCTCAAGGCTTGCCTTGGATCATTGATGATGGCATGTTTGAAATCTAGCAACGAGAGCATGTCCGTGGTGTTACCGGGGACCGTCGAGCATCGGGTGTTGCCAGTTCCAGAAGAAATGAGCAGCAATGACCATAGCAGAAGCATGGCCATTTTTACCGTTTGATTGGCACACATATGGTGGCCCTCGTTACTTGCAAAGTAAAAAAGAATGAACACACTTGCAGAGATAAATTGTCTTAAATTACCCCGATGAACAACGAAAGTTTATGATCCAATCAGAGAAAAAAGTTTAGTACCCATCTAAGTGGGTCTGCTGATAGCCTCACAAGTTATCAGAGCACAAAGACAATAAAGACAAAGGGGACAGCAAGACGTATAAAAGCCAAAATGGATGTTAAGCAGTACTATTCATAAGGACACAGTAGGGCACCTCTTCTCAGCCAGATCGCACCATACAGCAGCCTTTCTTCCAAGAAGTGTGAGTTGGAATGTGGGATGCTCAGCTGGCTGAGGTCCCGTCGGTTTAAGAACACGTTTACAGACTTACAGTGTTATCACATCCACACATCTGAAAGTCCCACACCTTATCTTAAGCGTGACCACAGATAGAGCGAAGACCTCCTCGAGTCTGTCAATCTTGTCAGTTACCGCGCGTTCCAGTTTTTATCTCCTATAATCCGCCACTGCTGTCGCTGCCTGAGCTGGACAAAATCATGCTGGCTTGTTCTACTCGATATTTCCAGCAGGAATTGGACAGAGATCTTCCACAGCGGTGTACTAGTTTCTCTAACATATTGAGTATATGTTAGAGCAGGCCAACTAGAGACTTGTATGTATTCGACTGACAATTATAGAACATGGAGATGCCGTGCCGTGTGTCAAACTTAATATTGCGTGGTTATTGCGTGCACACCAAGGAGGATCATCGACCATGGAGTAGTTAGTTAGCTAGGATACTTTGTAATCTTTATCTTTTCTTATCCCTAGTATTCTTTCTCTCCAAGATGTATCCCAACGACTTGTATGCGAATCCGGGCTTGCAATCCAGCTATTTAACACGCAACACGTCTGCCAGGAAAGGCAAGACGTTTACCGCAAGTCGCCTATGGTATACAGAGCTATCTTCTTCCATTAAACCCTAGCTAGTCCATCTCTACCAAAGTGCGCAGCCATGTCTTCCTCCGCCTCCTTCCAGCCAACCCTCAGCGTTGGAGTCCCAGAGAAACTCTCCCACAACAGCTATGTGCTGTGGCGAACACAGATCGCGCCGCAGCTGCGGGGCGCCGGCTTCTTCCACTACGTCGATGGCACGGGAACCGAACCGGCCAAAACCCACATCGCCAAGGATGCCGCCGGGAAGGAAACCTCCGCGTCGAATCCTCTCCATCCGATCTGGGTGAGGGAGGACCAGCAGGTCCTTGGATACCACGATCACCACGGCGGAGGAACTCTGGGTGGCCCTGGCGAGCATGTTCTCACCGCAGTCACTCAGTCGCGTCAACAACATCCGCACAACGCTGATTAACACGCAGAAGGGAAATCAATCGGTGGCCTCCTACTTCGCCGCCATGAGGGGCCTCGCCGATGAACTCGCCGCGGCGGGAAAACCCATCTAGGACGATGAGCTCATGTCCTACATCATCCACAGGCTGGACCAAGACTACCAGCCTCTCGTCTCCGCTTTGGACGCCCGTGTCACTCCGGTAACCCTTGACGAGCTCTTTGCCATGCTTAGTAATTTTGATCAGTGCATCGCGCAATACCACGGCTCCGGTGGCGGCTTCAAGTCATCGGCCAACTCTGCCTCCAGAGGCCGCAGCGGCGGAGGCTCTCGCTCTCGTGCCTCTTCCCGTGGCAAGGGGAGGTTCGGATCCGGCGGTGGTGGCAACTCCAACAACTCCCGTGGCGGCGGACGCTCCGGCAGCTCAAAAGGGCGTCGTGGCGACGGCTCCAACAGATCCCGTCCAGACTTGCCTCGCTGCCAAATTTGTGGCAAACCCGGTCATATGGCGAAGGACTGTTGGTACCGTTAGCAGCAAGATGATGGTGACTCCTCGCAAGATGAAGAAAAGGTTGCTACGGCGGCCGACGGCTCCTATGGGATTGACACGAACTAGTACGTCGACTGCGGCGCTACCAACCACATCACCAACGAGCTCGAGAAGGTCACCATGAAGGAGAAATATCATGGCAAGGATCATATCCACACGGCCAGTGGTGAAGGTATGGACATACGTCAAATTGGTCATTCAATTTTTAATACCCCTAGTCGAAAAATACATCTAAAAAGAATCTTGCATGTCCCTAGTGCTCACAAAAATCTTCTCTCCGTTCATAGAATTGCCATTGACAATCATGTTTTTCTCGAGTTTCATCCTTATTTCTTTTTGATCAAGGATCAGGCAACGAAGAAAATTTTCTATCGAGGTAGATGTGTTCGAGGGCTCTACCCATTGATTCCGGAGTTTAGAAGATTCAATAAACAAGCTTGTGGCGCTACCAAGCTTTCGTCCACATGATGGCACAATCGTTTAGGACATGCCTCTTTTTCTTTGGTTGAAAAGTTACTTAGGAAAAATAAGCTCCCGTTTGTTGGTGAGCGCAATATTGAAACTATTTGTGGTTCATGTCAGTGTGCTAAAAGTCATCAATTACCATATCACATATCTACTAGTGTCTCCACTAAGCCTTTGCAATTGATCTTTTCTGATGTGTGGGGCCCTGCTCCCTCCTCTGTTGGTAGACACACATACTATGTGAGTTTCATAGATGACTACAGCAAATTTTCATGGATCTATCTTCTTAAGAAAAGATCTAATGTGTTTCAAGTTTTTCAAAACTTTCAAGCACTCGTTGAAAGAAAGTTTGACAGCAAGATTATAGCTGTCCAATCCGATTGGGGGGGGATACAGAAACTCAATTCATTATTCCAAAGCATAGGCATATCACACCATTTATCGTGCCCACACGCTCACCAACAAAACGGGTCGGCCGAACGCAAGCATAGGCATATAGTTGAAGTCGGTTTGGCTCTTCTAGCAAGGGCCTCCATGCCCCTCAAGTTTTGGTATGAGGCTTTTCTTACAGCCGTCCACATCATCAATATGTTACCTAGATATGTCATCAACAATGAAACACCTATGGAACGTCTCCTCCATATCAAACCAGATTATACATCTCTCCGTGTCTTTGGCTGTGCTTGTTGGCCAAATCTTCATCCTTACAACAATTGCAAGCTCATGTTTAGATCCAAACAATGTGCTTTTCTTGGCTATAGTGCCCAACACAAAGGTGTCAAGTGTCTTGACATCTCCACCGGTCGGGTATATATCTCACGCGATGTTGTTTTTGATGAGACCAAGTTCCCCTTCGCGGATCTACATCCTAACGCCGGTGCTCTCCTCTGCAAGGAAATCTTGCTACTGCCATATCATCTCTCTGGTTATAATCAAGGGGGCATTACTAATTGTGATGATCATATGTTGACTAACCCTGTTAATAGCCTTGATGAGCCTTGTGATGATGCAGCAAACAACACTGAATAAATCATAGCAAATCACTACGGGAATCCACTTCTTTGCCATCCGCCACTTCTTTGCCGCCAAATTAGTCGACGGCAAAGAGCTTTTCTTGTCGGTTTCCACAAAGCGTGACGACAGAAAGAAATAGCCGATGGCATAGGTTATTTTGCCATCACCAAGACTTTGTCAGTCACCACGGACGGCAGGAGTTCTTGTTGCCGTCACCGGCCGACGGCAAGAAAGAACCTTAGGGGCCCACGTACGCAAGGCATTGCTAGGTCAACTCTTTATCGTCGCTTATTCTTTTGTCATTCGCTTAGGTCGACGGTAAAGAGGGTAGGGGGCATACCGGGCACGGCGTTGAATCGCTAACTTCCCCGCCGTGAACGCCAGCCGCTTCTCTTTCACCCACCAGCCCCGCCGCCTTCGCCGTCTGCCCGTGTCGCCGCCGCCTCCCCGCCGTCTCTGCTGCCCGTGCCGCCGCCGCTTTCGCCGCCTTCGCTGTCGTCCCGCTGCCCCCGCCGCCCCCCGCCGCCTCGCCTGCCCCGCTTTCCCGCCCCCCGCCGCCTATCGCCGCTTTCCTCGCCTGCCCTGCCGCTTCGCCGTTGCCCCTCCCGCCTGCCGCCGCCTCGCCCGCCCTCGCCTGCTTGCCGTCCTCCCCGCCTGTCAGCCGCCTCCCACTGGGTTACCGCTGCCACCGCTGCCGCTGCCACAGCCTCCCGCCCTGCCACCGCCCCTCACATCGCCGGCCAACCTCTTCCACCTCCCCACGGTGAGCCCCCTCTTCCACTTCCAAACCCCCCTTTTCTTTTTTTTTCTTTTCTGCTTTTAGATATTAGATATAGTTTAGATAATAAATAGTTTTAGATAGTTTACATATTAGAAAATAAGAAGTAAATAAATGATAAGTAAAAAATGGAAAGGAAGAAGAAGAGGGAAAGGGAGAAGAAGAGGGAAATGAAGAAGAAGAGGGAAAGGAAGAAGAAGAGGGAAAGGAAGAAGAAGAAGAGGAGGAGAAAAAGAAGACACTACTAGGGAAAACCTTATACACATAATGTTACCAGTAGCGCTGTACAAAATCATACGCTACTGCTACTTAGTAGCAGCTACAGAATAAACTGCGCCATCGCTATGACTTTAGCAGAGGCGACTAGCAAAAAGCTGCTGCTATGTTTGAATCAAGCACATGGTTAGTTTAACCTAGCAAAAGAGCGCCAGATATCGCCCAGCGCTATTTGCTACTCTCCTTAGCTGTAGTGCGCTTACGTGTAAGACGCTACTGCTAACGGAAATAAAATAAAGTGAAAAATAAGTAGAAAAGTAAATGAAAATGAAAGAAATAGAAAAGAGGAGAAAGGAAAAAATGTAAAGAAAAATAAAAGAAAAAGGAAAAAGGAGAAAGGAATAGCAGAGTGGGTTTTAGGAACGCGCTGTAGCTAACTCTAGCTATAGCGTTGCTGAACGTTGGCCACCGCATACGCTTCACTTAAACAGCGGTCCCCCCGCCCCGCCACCACACTTCTTCCCCAAATCTCGCCCTCGCCATTGCCTCCCCAATTGTTGCCGCCCCACGCCGCTGCCTCCCATCGGGCGTGGACGCCTGCAACCTCACCTGCCTCCCCCGAGGCCGCCGGCTATCCTCATCTGCCGCTGCCCGAGGCCGCCTCAGCCTCACTGGCCGCCTTCGAGGCCGCCTCGACGCCACTGCTTGGCGCCTCCACCTCACCGCCGCCCGAGCCCGCCCAGACCGCCGCTGCCCGTGCCCGAGCCCGCCTCTCCGCCTCCCTGGCCACCGAGGACCTCCCCGCCACTGCCTCTCCTCTCGTAAGTCCCCACCCCTCCCCACTCCTATCTCTCTGCATTTTAGAGAAAAATTAGAAGAGCAAAAGTTTGTTTATAGCAAAAAATTTAGTTTAGAGCAATGGATGTTAAGTAGTAGATGTTAGAGCAAAATTAGTTTAGAGCAAAAAATTTGGTTTACAACAAAATTTAGTTAGGGCAGTAGGGTTTAATTAGGGTAGATGCTGCTTGTATAGTATATAGTGATACTAGTAGATGTTAATTAGGTTAGGCAATATGGTACTAGTAGATGTTAATTAGATGTTTTTCAGTTAGGGCACTAGAGTTTTGCTAGGTTAATTAGGTTAGTAGTGGTGCTAGTAGTAGTGGTACAGTAGCTTAATTAGGTGATGTTAAATGAATAACCTAAATGAATGAAATTAGTAGTTAACTGAATTTTTTTCCTTTCATCATTATAGAGCACTAAAGTTAACTGAATTTTGTTCTATTAGTAGTTAAATGAATTTTCTTCTACACTTTGTTTTTGAATTAGCTTGTGAAATTTGGACATGTGGTTGCTCGTGTATATTTGGACATGTGTTGCGGTGTCGAAGAGGGATATTTGAACACTTGTTTCCAGGAATGATGCTGAGTGGCCTATGTTTTTGGAATGTTGATTCATTTCTGCTCCGGCAAATTTCAGGTTCTCGATTTGTCCATTTTTAGCAAAGGTCATGCTGAAATTTTCCATGAATTTCGGCATGACTTGTGCTACAAACTAGGACATATCGAAAAGTGCCCGGATTTGCCGCACCAGAAGGAGTCAACATTCCCGCAAAACAATAGGCCTTTTTTATGTCATTATTCATTTTATTAGGTCTAGAATTAATTGACTAGATTTAATCATAGGAAACATGGCTAGCAAACGGCGAAGGACAGGTTACGGTGATTGGCGACGACGCCTACCGGGCAGTGCATTTAATTTTTAGCCTTACCGACGGTCAACCGATGTTGTTGCTGGGCCCACCGGTGGCATCGGGGATCCAGGACCGACACGCAGATCGGTGCTGAGATCGAGACCGGCGCTGAGACTCAGACTGCATCGAGACCGGGCGCCAGATCGAGACCGGTGCTGCCTCGGGGAGCGGAGCCGGTACTGTAGAACCGAAAGCAAAGAGGCAACGGCTTCCTAACAAACTCAGGACTACTAGACTGGTGGTCACGGAGGTGGACGACGACATTTTTGAGCCAAAGGCGCCCGAGGAAGCGCGTCGATGCTACGACAATCAAATAGGCTGCATCGTACGGACAACGGCCACCATCAACAATGAGAAACTACAGAAGATAGAAAATATGAGGAGCTCCCTCCTAAAGAAGTTTCACCAGATATTCTTGTTCCCGGGCCGGAATGAGAAGGATTATGAAGATCCAGATGAGGACCCGGCAATGAAGAAGATAAACAAACACGCCATGACCAAGTTTAGCGACGTGTTGGCCGCCTGGAAAACTCGAGTGAAAGCAAGGATCATCGACAAGAAGGAACCCTACTCCGGGATTGTAAAGGATAATCCGACAATCACTGAAGAGCAGTTTCAAATATTCAAGGAGGCTTGCGAGGCCGGTTGCCAAAAAAAGTCTAAGTACATGAAGGGGCTTCAAGAGAGGAACATTGGGAGCCACCACCTCGGGCCGTGGTTACGGGCGGAAAGAGGTCCAAATGGGCCAAGGAGGACGCTGAAGCCGCGAAGTCCGGGGCATCCCTGCACTTTGGCGGATTTCACCGTTCCGCAGGAGCGTGACGCCCCGAGGGCCCTGCACCGTTGGGACCCAGTGAAGAAGGTTTACGAGACAACACCGGCCATTACGGAGTTCATGAGGCTGCCGGTAACTTTAGTTTCTCGATCAATTCGACCGCATATGTTAGTCATATTTGTAAACGATCCTTGTGCCTTTTGCAGAGAGAGCAGCACCGGATTATGCGGCGAAAGCGACTTCGCCCGCTCGAGGGCATTGGCGAGGCCCATGGGACACTCCATTCAACCGGCGTTGAATATATTGAAACGACAACCGTGGATACTGACCGTCAGATGGACGCTGCGTGCAGTGTCGGAGATGGCGCCACATGGAAGAAGTACTACCGTGGAGACCATGGAGGAGAGAAAGGAAAGACAGAGGTTAACTCAAGAAAACATCGACAAGAAGGTTGAGATTGCGGTTGAGAAGAAATCATCTCGCATAACAGAATAGCGTGTAGCCGCCGCAAAACAGGTGGTTGCAGATTTGTCTACTTCCTTGGTTCCGCCGCTTTTCACTTGGACAAGGCAAAATCCAGAAAAATGCAGAGGACTTTCCCTTGTCGACTTCTTGGGAGCACTGCTCCCGCACCGCCTCCCGCACCTACTCTCGCGACCGGACGCTCTCGGCGGTGCTTTGCCTTTGGCTGAGCTCGACGCCTTCACGGTATTCCGCCACATCGCCCCTTCAATATAAATGTATAATCTCCCGTTTTCGCTGCCTTTTCGGATGTCTCACGCCGCAGACTTTTCTTTGCAGCCCGATTTAAACCCCTGCGGCACCATATTGTACACCATCGGCGACTGTAAGGTGGACGTGGGGAAGGCGACGATAATGGAGCCGAAGGAACCATGGTTCCACAGCCGGCCAATCCCCCCGAACGTCTTGAAGGTTTCCGCGGCCAGTGTCGAACCGGGCCACGAGAATTTGCCTCCTCCAATACTACTGGTGGATGAGGAGACACCGCGCGGCTTGGTGATGGTTGTAATGGGTGGGTCCTGTTGAGGCCAAAAGAGTCCGCTTGTCTCGAGGCGGTCGAGCACACCCACGGAAAGCACGCAGCCTCAAAGAAGGTATGAATATCAACACCCAACCTACCCAATTAGCGCCGGGTGTCGGGTTGGGTGATAGCGGACGAGGTAAGGAGGAGGCTCCATTAGTCAGCCGATGACGCCGCCATGGATGAGGATGAGGACGACGTGGCGCCAATAGTATGTCTATACCGTGCCGCCTCGTGGTTTGAGCGTCATGAGTCGGTGTGCCTCAATTGCCGTCTCAACGATATGGACGACCTTCGGTAGTAAAGAAGTCTAGGAAGAGAGCGAGGAAAGGCAAAAGCCGATTCTATGATCCAGCCGCCAAAGAAGCCTCGGCTTCAGATCAGATAGATATCCCCGCTGCGGATAAATGGCATATCCCCGGTCAACCAATCCTACCTGCAACAGCGCTAGGGGTCAGATTCGACGATCTAAGGAGACTTCATGACGATGTGATGTGGGTAGAGAAAGGCCTCATCGCCTCAAAAGATCCAGGATACCCACTCTACATGGTTAACGTTCCGCGGCAAATGTCGTACGTCGACAGCTTCCCCGCAGATAAGTTCTTCCTCCAATTCGATTACATATTCGACATGTTTCCCGTGAAGAAGCTGGATTTTACGTTTGTCCGCCTTTATGCCTTGCACATGAACTACATCATCGGGGTTGAGCAGATATCTCATATCTGTCGCCACTCCGCATCTGCATTACATGCACGAGGGCTTCTTGGGAGTCTCGCAGAGCACCGTGTATCGCAGCGAGGGAATACATCACAATTTCATGCTCGCCAATAAGGACAAGGAGGCGATTCTCGTGCCTTATCATCCCGTGTAAGTCATCCGCGCTGCTATCCTTCCTTCGATTTCAATCATTCATTTGCACGGTGGAGGCTAATTAATTTGAGGTGTACTTATTTTGCGCAGCGGCGGGCGCGCCATCCTCATCATCCTATACCCCCGATTCTCCCACGCTCTTTACTTGGACTCGTCAAGAACATTCACAAAAGAATTACACCCACATCAAGGATGTTCTCGACAAGCTATGTTTTACTACCAAGCAAGGGGTGGAGAGGTCGGGGACAAGAAGAGAAGGCGGCGGGGTCGCCTTCGCCATAAGACCGACTTCTGCTGCATCCAAAGAACCGAGTGATTCTCTTAATGATGGATTCTATGTCCTACACCACATGCTGGAGTACAGACGGGATCACCAGAACCTTCGCATGTCACCTAGATCCGGCGATGCCCATATTCTGCAATGGGCAAAGAACGTAGGAGATATCGAGGATCATCGACTTGAGCCGAAGTTCTATCACATCCAGCGCGAACTTGCCCAAATCATCATGAAGGAGGTCGTCGAAAAACAGGGATGTTCTACGAAGAAGGACGAATGTCGCGAAGACGTCCGAACACGGGTAACCCGCTCAAAGCGTCTCGACCAAGCCTTTCACTAGGCTCGGGACTATCTCCCTGACATGGATGGATGGAACGACATGTTGGAGTGATTGTCGATATATGACAATGTGTCCGCTTATTCCATACTTTCTGTATGACAAAACTTTGAGTTATGCACGGTGAAACTTTTATTTGTGATGTAATTAAATCGTCCTCCTCCTCGACTAGCGAAAATCACTCTAGTTAGGGCATTTTGGGTTACGATGAACTTTGTTATTTATGCTTATGATATGTTGTTTCTATTTTTGCCAAGTCTGTCTCTTTCTGTTGCTCAACTATATATGTTGCATATCATCGACTGCTATACGTTAGCTGTAGCGCCTTATTAGTAGCGCCGGTCCCAGCCATCGGAGAGGCCCAAAACCTCCAAGGCAGCTGCTGTGCTTTTCCCAAGTAGTGAGAAGAAGAAGAAGAAGAAGAGTACTTTTTGCAGTATTTTTTGGACCCAATTTGATATCTTGGAGTGCAATGAAGCAAGCCACTGTTTCCAGATCCAGCACAGAAGCAGAGTATAAAGCATTGGCAAATGCAACAGCAGAGATCATATGGGTGCAGTCAATTTTGAAGGAACTAGGTATGAAAAACACTAGAGCTCCATGTCTATGCTGTGATAATCCAGGTGCTACCTACCTATCAGCAAATCCAGTCTTTCATGCTAGAACTAAACAAATTGAGATAGACTTTCATTTTGTACGAGAAAGAGTTGCAAATAAACTCTTAGATATTCGGTTCATTCATTCTCAAGACCAAGTTGCGGATGGTTTCACCAAAGCTCTACCCACAAGAAGCTTTGAAGACTTCAAGCATAATCTTAACTTGATGAAGTTGTGATTAATGAAGCGTGTCAAACATAATATTGCGTGGTTATTGCGTGCACACCAAGGATGGTCATCGACCGTGGAGTAGTTAGTTAGCTAGGATACTTTGTAATCTTTATCTTTTCTTATCCCTAGTATTCTTTCTTTCCAAGATGTATCTCAATGACTTGTACGCGTGCGTATCGGGACTCACAACCCAGCTATTTAACACGCAACACGTCTGCCAGGAAAGGCAAGACGTTTACCGCAAGTCGCACACCGTGCAGGTTAATTTACCATTCCAATAGGAAGGAAAAATCTGGATTTGCAGCTCCCCTTTTCAACCACACGAAACAAAGATTAGGTAACGGTCGCTCCAGCTTCCGGCTACACCGCTTTCTACACCAATACACCTCTACATGTACACTAACGCAGAACATGTCATCTGTCGGATTCTCGCTGAAAATACTCATGGCAGTAGAACAAGCGGCAGCTCTCTAGATTCGAGGCTGGGTATGCCGCAACAATCCTGTCCAACTCAGGCAGCGACAGCATCGGCGGATTCGGAGATAAAAACTGGATAGCGCAGTAACTGACAAGGTTGACTGTGCCATTGCATCCGACGCTTGGTTAACTGTGTCGTCCCTCTTCATCAACCTGGCTGAATGCTCAACCATCAGCGACCTTCAGAATCTTCAGCATTACTTCACTGCGCCATTGCATCCGACGCTTGGTTAACTGTGCCGTCCCTCTTCATCAACCCGGCTGAATGCTCAACCATCAGCGACCTTCAGAATCTTCAGCATTCTTGCAAAGTCCGGAACACGGTTATTTTGGCTATTCTCTGGAACCTTTGGAAAAGAAGAAATGCAAAAGTTTTGAATCACGAAGTTCAATCTCTGGGATCCGTCCTCCGGTGTGCGGCTGAAGACATCTCCCTTTGGGCCAATCGCTGCCCCAAGGAAGACCGCAAACAGTCCTTATTAGACTGGGGAATCATGTTGTCCCGTCTTGATGTAACTGACAAGGTTGACTGACTCGAGGAGGTCTTTGCACCAATCGGTGCTCAAGATTAAGATAAGGCATGAGATTTTCAGACGTGTGGATGTGATAACGGTGTAAAAGTCTTTTTAAACCGCTGGGACCTCACCCAGCTGAGCATCCTACATTCCAATTCACTCGCCACAGCACCCCTGGCCCTGGTAAAAGGACCATGCAAGAAAGGCCGCCGTTTTGCGCGATCAGGCCGATAAGAGGTACTCTGTCTCCTGATCAGTAGTTCAGTACACATGCTTGATTACCATGTATTTTGGCTTTTTATCTTTACTAACAAGCAGCCATCTTTATTAACAGTTGGACCTTGATCGGTTAGAACAATTTGGTTGACATGAAACTAATTACCTGCAGGTTTCGTGGGTGCGGCACATCGGTTCTGCAGAGGCAGCCAGCACACAAGTATCATGGCGGACTTGCGGCCAGTTTCCGACAAAGACGTGCTATCCGGTTTAGTTAATACCTTGGCGTCGTCTAGACCATGGCGTGAAGCTCGATAGGCACCTGTGTTGTGGCCGGTGCGTGGGCACGAACGTGAACGACGAAGGGAGGAAACTTATTACTGGCTTCTCTGGCTCCCGGATCAGGTTGGCGGCCATGCGCACGACGATAGAGGAGGGTGGCAGCCTACCTGGGGCAACGCTGGAGGAGCGGCCGGCAGCGGCCTGCGCTTGCTTCCATCAGAGGAGCGGCCGCTGCCGGCGGCGGCGGCGGTCCGAGCTCGCTTTATGTGCGGTGGCAGCGACCCATGCTCGCGTCCTTCAACACGGAACCGTAGTGGACGCCTCCTCGCGACAACGAGAGACGGGGTGCTAAACCCGTGGCTGAGGGCGGCAGCCTTCAGAAGGAGGTTGGAGGTGGAGGAGAGTGGTGTCTCCGCCGGGAAGAATGGGCGTGGGTGTTGGGTAGGCGGATCGGTTGCGGTTCGTCCCTGCGGCAGCCGCTCACGTCCCAACAGGCATCGGGATGCATCGTGTGCTCGGGCGATTAGTTTCCTATCTTCGCGTCGTGTGATTAGGGTGGTGCAGGTCGGGGAATTTCATATTTTCCTCCACAGTGGAGTACGGTCAGTCAATTTAAATTACTAAGTGCACATATAAAATGGATCAAGTTAAGGCCAACCATTAGATTAAGTTTAGTGGGACTAATCGTATGGTGTTGGCTAGATCGTGCGGTGTCGTGTGGCTAATTATGGGGTGCACATAAAAAAGTTCTTGTTTAATTGTTTAATAACAGTGAAGAAACACAACTATTGTCTTCATGTTTACGGTGTTCCCTTTATTCCTGGACACCGCTGGTAGCTAGTCAAGCTAGCGGCAGCATCCTGTTTTTTGGGAAAGCTGCTAGTAGTAAAATACTATATGGGGTTCTTGCACTAGTGTTTGTATTAAAGTGTATTATATTTTATCTTTACTTGGTCAACACCTACTTTTATGTTTATGTTCTTCGTTATCTAGCAAAGCTACCTCTTTATACCCTGCAACGTAGTTTCATTTCATGTTTCTAGATAAAGCAAATGCTCGATGTACGTAGGATTGTATGAGTGGCAGATAGGACCTAGAGAACATTGATCATACCTTTAGCTCCTAGTAGGCTCGACACTCCATACTTACCACTTTCATTATTGGAAAGTGCCACGACAACTCCTTGCACGAGGATTACCAAGATAGAGAGGCATCGGCGTGGCTGGGAACAGTAGAGGAGGCGGTGCGGTGGCGGTCCACTGTTGGACGAGAGCGAGGGTGACGGTTTTTACGTTTGCCGCGAGCACCTCGTTCGTTTCCCACTTAAGATGAAGGGTCAGCCCTTTCCCGTGTTTTAGCACTCAACATAGGAAGACCAACCGTCAGCTGGACAACGACATGTGAAACGCAGGCCCACCTGTCATATTATGCCGAGTTTTACTCCAAGGGAACTCAACATAGTTGTGACCCTTGGAATTTCGTAATAAAAAAAAGAAAAATTATAAATGTTTGCCGAATTTCGGTTAACAGAAACACTACAAATATAGAACGCCATCACGGCTCAGCTGCTTGCTCGTCCGTGGGGCCCACTTGTCAGACTTTACCGAGATGTAATATGGAGTAACTCTGCGAACTTGAGGGACTGTTGAGTTTCTTTGGTTTGCCGAGTCCTTTTTCGCGTGTACTAGGCGAAATATCAATTTTTCCGAGTTTCGACTGACTGCCGAGCGCAAGTTTGGACGCAACTTGGTAGATACATAAGTTTGCCGAGATCCCGATGGAATGAACTCGACGTAAAACCTGATCCTAGTAGTGTCCACATCTACACTACCTAAAAAGGACATAACGTTCGCATTTCGCTCAACATTCATCTGCCCCCATCCCGCACTTAGCACATCAAGAAAAAATAGAGGAAATTCGAGCCGCTACAACCACTCACGCATATCAGAAGATAAGTTTTTTTAGGGGAGTGTTCGACGGTATAAAGATAGTTGTTAGACATGATTGATGTTAAACCATTATTATGTATAGGCAACAGACGGGACATTTGGCTAGTATATGTAGTATTCGAATGAGTTCATGCATAATTTTATTAAAACAGGGTTTTCACATCTGAAAATTATTCCAGTCTCCGTCACTACTGTTCCAACAGACTGCAGTTCCCCATTGGCGGTGCGTGGGGATTTAATCGCATACAAGAGCAGGGGTAGCACCGTCACACGGTGGCACCATCACTGTATTTTGCTGCTTGGTGGTGAACCGATAGGAAGCGTAGGAGAGCGTGGCGTTGGACCAGCTGTGGTGGATGAGCTCCGCCATGGCCTCCGGCCCGGCCGCACCGAGCGCGACGTGCAGCGGGTACAAGTGGTCCGGCCGCGGGTGCGCCACCTTGGCGAACGGCGCCCTCTCCTCGTACCGCTTCACGTCGTCGTGCCGTCCGTTCAGTAAAGACTCCCTGAGCCAGGCGTCGAACTCGGCCGCCCACTCCGGCACGGGCTCCCCGCTGGTGGGCGCGAACGTCCGCAGGATCCGGCCTAGGTTGTGCGTGGCGCTGCCGGAGCCGACGATGAGCACGCCGTCATCCCGGAGCGGCGCCAGCGCCCTGCCCAGGTCGTAGTGGTATGTGCCGTCGCGGTCCGTCTGCACCGAGAGCTGGCACACCGGGATGTTGGCCTTCGGGTACATGAGCATCAGCGGCACCCACGCGCCGTGGTCGAGCCCCCGGCCGTGGTCCTCGCTCACCGGCCCGAACCCGGCGTCCTCCAGGAGCTTCTTGGTCCTCATGGCCACGTCCGGCGCGCCTGGCGCAGGGTACGTCAGCTGCATATGTGCATAGGAGCAACATCACTTTAAGCTGTATTCATATACTCCCTCCGTCCAGAATTACTTGTCGCATAAATGAATAAAAAAATGAATGTATCTAAAGCTAGAATACATCTAGATACATCTATTTCTTCGACAAGTATTTTCAAAGAAAAAGAGTACTACTACCATAGACAGGGATGTAGAATTATGAATTAAGGCGACCTTGTACATCTGCTCGGGGAAGCCGTAGAAGTCGTAGATGGTGTCGTTGGTGCCGCGGATGACGTTGACGGCCGGGGTGTCCGTCTCCCAGTGGCCGGACACGATGAGGATGGCGCGAGGCGGCTGCGGTCCGGCGAGACCTGCCGGCTCCCACGACTTGAGGAAGTGGCGCGCCGGCAGCGAGTCGTCGATGGAGAGCGTGGGCGAGCCGTGGGAGATGTAGATCGTGTCCATGGCCATCGTCAAGGACGCGCTGCGTGCTGCTACCCTTGGGTTCCTTCCCATGCTCCCGACCTGCTGTTTAAATATTCTCGTTGCCCGTGCAACGCACACCATTGCCCAAGTGCACGGTTGAACGGTGCTACCTCAGAGGTTTGGATGGTGATCTCATGCCCGCCCTGGTTTGGTGACCTGGCCAGAGCTTGTTCGGCGTGCTGGGTTGGTCCCTGGTCAAGCTCCTTCTTGTGCCTTCCGAGTTGGCTCGGTGTGGCTGCAGGTCACGTCGTCGACCCGTGGATAGAGCATCTGCAATGGAGTGCGAAGTTTTGGCGGACAAGCGACTGGTGGCTCCTTATCCTGGTCGTCGACATGGGCCTAGGGGCTATCAGACCTTCAGTGACACAACAAGGCATCCTTTGGATAAACGAAAAGTGAAGTGTAAACACATAAGATCATAGGATATTTTCTTATGGTGGCACAGTTCAAACCTTCCCTTCAAAGGGATGTAACAAAAAAAATGGAGGAAATAATCTTTTCGTCTGAATTTTAGAAGGAAAAAATACAGGAATTTTGCAATCCACTTCGGGGCTCTTTTCAAATTCCTACGCATGAAGAACGAGACTAAGATCCTTACTAGCATAATAACATGTTAATTATTTATTTCCATCAGGTTTTACTTTGATTTGACTCTCTTTAATGGGATTCTTATGTTTTCCTATTCCTGTGAATCAAACACCCAATTTTGCAAAAGGCATACTTTCCATATCCTCTGTTTTATACATGCATTCCTAAAAATGTACCCTAGAACAAACATATGATTTTGCGACCAATTTTGATGGACTAGCCTATGAACTTTTGCAACTAAAATTTCCATCATATCCATTTAATGGCTATAACTAAACTTAATGACTTAAAAAAATAGGAAATGAACCCTACAAATGCCAAATTTTAACATGAAACATGTAGATGTATGTTGAGTGTAGAAAAAAATTGGAAGGTCAAATGATGAAGCAACTGTCACATGGCCTTCAATCATCACACATTCCCTTTGAATGTCACGTTTGATTTCTAGCCAGCTTAAATCATAACTTTTGTGAAGTCGGATGAAATTTCAATCACAACATATTGAGGGCATTTTATGACACCATCCTAGGTTTCGGGCTTTTCACGTCATATTTGCATGTTTTACATTTCAAAATCCAACTAGCAGTTTGCCCATGCGTTGCAATGGATCCAAAATAGAATAATACATATTCACAAATTTGAAAGAAAACAGTCTAGTTTATACATATATCACTAAAAATATACTCCCTCCGTCCGGAAATACTTGTCGTTGAAATGGATGTATCTAGATTTATTTTAGTTCTAGATACATCCATTTTTATCCATTTTGATGACAAGTATTTCCGGACGGAGGGAGTATTATGTTTCACTCAAAATATATTTCTTGGGCTGTTTTGATGAGGTAAGGGAGGAATGTGGTTGGTTTCAAGATACTAAGGGGTTTTCTGTAAATTGGAGCAGAGAAGTGGGATATTGTTGCAAAAAGGCACAACTTACATCACAACCGTTAGATGCAGATCTAGTGGTCAGAAATGACGGATGGCAAACACACTATCATCAGCTTCATGTTTGTGGTCGACTCTTGCCATTCGGCTGGTTGAAATTTCCCTTCATTTTTCAGGGAGGGCTAAACATATGGTCAAGAACATCAATATGGGTTTTGAACAGATTTTGCTGGACTACTCCATGTACTTGCGGTTCAAATTTCTATCATGTACATTAAATGCCTAGAAATCTACTAAGCATATTAAAAAGAAGAAACGAACCCTGAAAAATGCCAATTTTAACTTGAAACATTTAGTGGTCTATGATCAGTGTAGAATGTTTTGGAGGTCAAACGACGGAGTAACTGTCGTTTCGCCTTCAATCATCACACATCCCCTTTGAATACCACACTTCTTCCTATGAGATGCTTTGGTTTCTAAGCTTCTCATAGCACAATTGTGTGCGATCTGCTGGAATTTTAACGACAACATGTTGAGTCGACTGCATGATACCATGTCACGCCTATTGTACATGAGTCATAAAGATATATGATACTGCCAAATGGTATTGAAAACCATAGAATATGTATGGGGTGGAGGAAGGAGTAATTGTTGCTAGCTACGACTAAATTTAAAAAGTAAACCAGCGCCGTTACATGCATACACTTACTAGTAGCGATAGATAATCACCCGCAAAAAAAGTGGTGATAGATATAAGCGAAAGTTACAAGAGACCATATTAGTGTAGTATATTGTTGTAGATAAGCGAAAGTTAGAAGCGAGCCATATTATAGTCAGTGGTACAGTGTATCCGCCGAGCTAGCTAGTGCAAACTTTCCTCTTATTGATTCATTGAATCTCATGCATTATATATGCATGAACACTCGAACATTAATTTGCACGCATGCATAGCGTAGCGGCATGGTAATCCCTCTCCCGTTGCTTCTCTCCACTTTTGCCATTTCAGTGACCATATGCTATGTCATCTTCTTCTTCTTCCACGCCGACAAGGGGCGTGCGCCGCTGCCGCCCGGGCCAAGGGGCTGGCCGGTGCTGGGCAACCTCCCGCAGCTCGGCGGCAAGACTCACCAGACATTGCACGACATGACAAGGTTGTACGGCCCGATGCTCCGGCTCCAGTTCGGCAGCTCCCTCGTGGTGGTGGCCGGATCGGCCGACGTGGCCAAGCAGTTCCTGCGCACCCACGACGCCAAGTTCAGCAGCCGGCCGCCCAACTCCGGCGGCGAGCACATGGCGTACAACTACCAGGACGTGGTGTTTGCACCCTACGGCCCCCGGTGGCGCGCCATGCGCAAGGTGTGCGCCGTGAACCTCTTCTCGGCGAGCGCGCTTGACGACCTCCGCGGCTTCCGCGAGCGGGAGGCCGTGCTCATGGTGAGGTGCCTCGTGGATTCTGCTGCGACCGGCGGGGCGGTGGCGCTCGCCAAGGCGGCGAATGTGTGCACGACCAACGCCCTCTCGCGGGCCACGGTGGGGCTCCGGGTGTTTGCCACCACCGGCAGCGAGCTTGGCGCGGAGGACTTCAATGAGATCGTGCTAAAGCTGATAGAGGTGGGCGGGGTTCTGAACGTCGGGGACTTTGTGCCGGCGCTCCGGTGGCTCGACCCACAGGGGGTTGTTGCCAAGATGAAGAAACTGCACCACAGATTCGACGACATGATGAACAGGATAATTGCCGAGAGAAGGGCTGGTGCTTTTGCTACCACGGCCGGCGAGGAGGGCGGTAAGGACCTGCTTGGCTTGCTGCTCGCAATGGTTCAGGAAGACAAGTCACTCACCGGCGCCGAGGAGAACAAGATCACAGACACAGACGTCAAGGCGCTTATACTGGTAAACTTGTTGCTGTGACTGTCACTGGTGGTAGCCACTGGAAAAAAAATAGCGCGCTATAGCATCACGTATTAAGAATTGCATCGCCAAATAAATCAGTGCAAAACGTGTCGCTAATAGAACGCTATAGCGCAATATAGTTCTGAGGCCGGCGCTATTTCATTGTAGCATGCTACTTTTTTTCTTTGATGGTAGCTCAACATGGCAAATTCATGACCTCATTCGTCTAATGCACTCTCCATGCATCCAGAACTTGTTCGTGGCGGGCACGGACACGACATCGATCACGGTGGAGTGGGCGATGGCTGAGCTGATCCGGCACCCAGACATCATGAAACAGGCGCAGGAAGAGCTAGACGCCGTCGTGGGCCGTGAGAGGCTCGTCTCGGAGTCGGACCTGCCGCGCCTCACCTTCCTGAGCGCGATCATCAAGGAGACTTTCCGGCTGCACCCGTCGACGCCGCTCTCATTGCCACGGATGGCCACCGAGGAGTGCGAGGTCGCCGGCTACCGCATCCCCAAGGGGACGGAGCTTCTAGTGAACGTGTGGGGGATAGCCCGCGACCCGGCCCTGTGGCCCGACCCGTTGGAGTTCCGGCCCGCCAGGTTCCTCCCCGGAGGGTCGCACGCGGACGTCAACGTCAAGGGAGGTGACTTCGGGCTGATACCGTTCGGGGCGGGCAGGAGGATATGCGCGGGCCTCAGCTGGGGCATCAGGATGGTCACCGTGACCACCGCCACGCTGGTGCACTCGTTCGACTGGGAGCTGCCGGCAGGCAAGACGCCGGACATGGAGGAGACATTTTCTCTGCTGCTGCAGCTAGCCGTGCCATTGATGGCCCGCCCGGTGCCCAGGCTGCTCCCATCGGCATACCAAATCGCCTAGCGCTGTGGTGATCGAACTGGGAGAAGTTGAACTTGTGTGCTGTTTTCGGAAGTTTAATAAGCCAGTGTCACATGGAAAATAACGTTCGTAGGGGTGAGTTTGTGTACGAAACAACATCTGCTTTGTTGTTTTGAAAAAACAACATGGTTTTGTTGTCTCAAATAAGAGATCTTTGGAATACTACTTATTTTTTGAACATGGTACAGGTGCAGACGCTCATACAAACGTACATACACCCACCCCCTATGAACACACGCAAGACTGAGCCGGTGCATTATTTAAGATTGACGAAGTCATCACAGACGTCCTCGTAGTTGACAGGAACGTCTCCCACTGAACGCACATTAGAACTTAGGGCCAATTTGTGACCCAAACATCACACATGCCTACAAACAAAGTGTCTCACATACAAACGAGCATATGCACCAACAAAGGAGCTTCACCACAAGATTTTTTCATCTTAAATTCAATCTGCACATATCTTCATATGAATCGATATTTTTCTACATTAAAAAGACATAGGATTAAACAAACAAAAGAAAACCAGGCTAGGAAATTCCACAATAAAAATAAATATATAGATTAACATGGTTGACCTTACGACCAATATATCTTCATAGTTAGGCATAAACTCTCTTACACTAACTGTCATATCTTATTTTTAGTAGACTACGACTAGTCAATATTTATGATTGTACATAAACACCAGCCAACAAATACAATGGAAGAACACATGATTTGCAGCCACAATCACATCATGTAGATATTCATGTATCTTCAACTAGTATCAAATGCAAAATACCGACATGTTTCAACTTTATCTTTATTTATAGTCATTTATTTACATTCTGGTTTTAGGAATGACATATCAATAATTATTCCACATATTATGGGCCTTTTGATTGAAAACAAAGGTGAATGGAAAACATATGAAGAGCAAGATTTCCTTTGGTGGCACTAGCAATCCATTTGCTTCAAAGAAATCGAGGACATTGCCCTATCAACTGATATCAATTTAATAGGAAAAGCTCTAGATTTATAATCCACTTGGACATCTTTTTTCAGTTCCTACACACGGATATTGTGGTATTTCATTGCATAGTAACATCTTCTTTGTACCCTGTTCATGTCGTTTCACATGTATATAACCGCTTTTATGAGGATTCATAAGTTTTCCTATTCCCGTTAACCAAATATCCGATCCTAAATATATTCACAAATTATTTATTATTTCCAATTTTCTGTTAATCCCATACATAAAATTATTACGTCATAAGAATCTGCAAACCAAGAGGCTCTAAATATGTTTGTTTGATTAGGATTTCCTGTTTAGCGATGGCTATGGAATAAAAATAAAAATTTCCAGCCCCATAATATAAGTACCTATGAAAATAAGATTTAATGTCAATCATTTTCAGAATAATAAATATGATGTCCTCACATTTGCGAGGGCCACTTTACTAGTTACCATAGAGAGCAAAAATATATATAAAAAAACTCATAAGAAATGATGACAAAAACTTCGGAACCCTAACCCTAGACGTAGCCAAAGTGGAGAATCAATGGTGCATAAAGTTGACAGCTCTACCAAATCAATTGTCTTTTTGTTGAGCTACTCAAAGCTGGTGTATCTTAAGGGAAAAGATTTTCAAGTATGCGATGATACCACTCCAACGTGCTTCAGTTGTTGGGTGTACATACCGCTCCTTCGATCGGCTATGTTGTATAATACATACACATTATTCTCTCCTGTAAAATACTAAAATTACAGTTAGTATACTAAGATCAGAGAGAAACACTTCTTATTTTAGCGCCTCGGTACTCCATCAGTGCTGAAAAATAACTCTGAAACTTCCGATAATATAGTTCACATCAGTTCGCTGTCAACCATGCATGCATGTCCCTTGAATGATGATCAACATTGCCTCGGTTGACATCAGAAAATGAAATTATTCTCTTGCTGGAGCAGAAGTCTCTGGCACGTAAAGTACTAGTGATGTAAAAGCACCAGCCGAAAGAATAAGGACGACCCCTCCCCGACCGAGGCGGATCCCGTGGGTGGTGCCGTGGCTTCGAAGGCGGCCCTGGCTGCTGTCGACCTCCTCGGCCCCTCTGCCCCGGCCGTGTCGGGCCCGCTGGCGCCTCTCGTCGGCCGGCCTGCATCGCCGGTGCCGCCCGCGCCGGTCAACCTCTGCATGCCCGCCCCCAACGCCTCCCCCCCTCCCCCGACTCCGGCACCGATCTGACTCTCCAACCCTCGTCACCGACTGCTCCGCCCTCGCCTCCCTCGCTCCCCGACTGCTCCGGGCCGGCGCTCTGGCTTGTCCCCACGGCGGCTCCTGATGCGGATGGGGAGACGCGAGTGACCACCCCGGTGGCCTCCCAGCCCCCCCCTCCGCGGACGCAGCCTACTCCCGCCGCGGCCGGTCGGTCTCCTCCCCGGTGATAGCCTCCCGCCAGAGCGCTCGGCTCGACGCAGCGCATCCTGACGGTAGTTCGGTTCTGCCCATCCCAGCTTGGGCGGAGCTTCGGGCTGCAGCCCGGAACCTGGAGCCAGGTACCCTTGCTACCCCCCCCCCCCTCTACTACTACCTGCTCGTTCTGTACTCTCGAGTCGGTTCCGCTTGGTCATCTAGCAAAGCTTGCGACTGATTCCGATCCTCTTCAGGGGGGAGCCCCCCCCCCCCCCTTAGTCCAAATCGAGGCCATCAGGGCACGCGAGATCCTCGATGGTAGGCTAGCGGAAGCCCGTGTGACTCTGCTTACGCCTACCGCTCCCCCACCCTCTGTGGTGGGGGCCTCCCCAGCGCCACCTAGGCGGCCCGTGGCCTTCTCCCGCTCGCCGCGGCCGAGCTTCGTGGTCGCACCCGCTCCCACACCGCCGCCCTCCGCACCGAAAGCGCGTCTCGTGTCCTGGGGTCAAGCAGCCCCCTAATGGCGCCTTAATGCGTGCCCTCTTCTGGAACATCCGCGGTTTCGGCCATGATGGCCGGCGCCGCCAACTCGTCGAATACATGCGTGATGAACACATTGACATTGTCGCCATCCAAGAAACCATGTGTACCGAATTCTCTCTTCCGGAGCTTGACCGTCTGAGCTCCCACCTCTTTGCATGGCATTGGCTCCCTTCTAGTGGAAGCATTGGCATTCAGGTGGCATCCTTTTAGGTGTCAAGGATGCCACCTTCGAGGTGGGTAGCATGGACCGGGGACAATTCTTTGTGAGCATGGAACTCTACGAATGGACGCTTAACTTCAAATGGGAGGTCATCATTGTCTATGGCCCGGCAGACCATAGTAAGTCTGCTTCCTTCCTCGAGGAGCTCCACCGGAAGATATCTGTTGCCTCTCTTCCGGTGGTGGTTGGAGGCGATTTTAATCTCCTCCATTTTGCGGAGGACAAAAGCAATGCAAATGTAAACTTTGCATGGATGCAAATGTTTAATGACTGCATTGCTGATCTGGGTCTCCGCGAGATAGGTAGGATTGGTGCCAGGTTTACCTGGACCAATCGTCAGGCTTCCCCGACCCAGTCCGTCCTGGACTAGTTTCACCCGAATGGGACCTCCGCTGCCCTCTGGCTTCCCTTTGTGCCATCACCCGGATGGGCTCCGACCACGTGCCTCTCCTCCTGTCCTTCGCCGATGAGCGGCCGCCGAGCCCCCCCCCTATTCCGGTTTGAGACATTCTGGTTGTCCCAAACTGGTTTTGTGGAGGCTGTTGGCACCCGCTGGGTGGAGGCCCGCGCGCACCCCCATCCCCGCCCTCCCTCGGCCATTGACTTGTGGCATTTTTGTGCCAAGCGTGGCCGGCAGTTCATGAAGGGATGGGGTGCCAACTTGGGGTGGGACCTCCACGACCGTAAGAAGGCCTTGTTGACCGCCATCCAGGCCCTAGACCTGTGTGCTGACGCAATCGGCCTCTCTCCTGACGAGTGGCTCTCTCGCTACGACTTAGAAGACCAGCTCTCCGTCATCTACACTGAGGAGGAGGCCTATTGGCGTCTCCGCGGTGCCCAGAAATGGGTTTTGAAGGGCGACGCAAACACGGCCTACTTTCAGGCCATCGCGAATGGCTGCCGTAGACGCAACACCATCCCCCTTCTATGGGATTGCCCGTCCCTCCTGCAGGACCCCCGTGAAATTTTGGCCCATGTCGACAGATTCTATAGGTCCTTGTTCTCTACCGCTCCTAGGAGCGGCCTCTCCCTGGCCCCTGATTGCTGGACTGGCCTCGGCTGGTCATCAGCCTTGGCGGAGAACGCGGCCCTTACGGCCCCCTTCTCTGAGGGCGAGGTCTGGGCTGCCATTCAAGGCATGAACCCACCTCGGCTCGGGTCCTGACGGCCTTCCGGTGAAATTCTTTCAGACCTTCTGGAACGTGATTAAACCGGAGGTCATGGCCATCTTCCACGAGTTCTATATTGGATCCATCGACCTCGGTCGCCTCAACTATGGGATCATCTCGCTCATCCCGAAGGTGCTAGGTGCCTCCGACATCCGCCAGTTTCGTCCAATCACGGTCATCAACGTGATTTTCCGGGTTCTAGCAAAAGGGTACGCCAATAGGATGGCCCTTCTTGCGGACCACATTGCCTAGCCCAACCAGTCCGCCTTCATTCAAGGGCCGTATATCTTGGATGGGGTGCTTGTTCTTCATGAAGTCGTCCATGAGGTTCGATCTAAACACCTCAAGGCGGTTATTATCGGAAGCAGCTAGGAGATATATATAAACTCATAAGAAATGTTGACAAAAACTTCGGAACCCTAACCCTAGACGTAGCCAAAGTGGAGAATCAATGGTGCATAAAGTTGACAGCCTACCATACGAATAAGATGCACTGCTCTACCAAATCAATTGTCTTTTTTGTTGAGTTACTCAAAGCTGGTGTATCTTAAAGGAAAAGATTTTCAAGTATGCGATGATACCACTCCAACGTGCTTCAGTTGTTGGGTGTACATACCGCTCCCTCGATCGGCTATGTTGTATAACACATACACATTATTCTCTCCTGTAAAATACTAAAATTACAGTTAGTATACTAAGATCAGAGAGAAACACTTCTTGTTTTAGCACCTCGGTACTCCATCAGTACTAGCTTTTCCCGAACTGCTAGCCTCAGGTAGAGTTAGAGAGGGAAGGACAGAAATGACAAGCCTGAAAAATAACTCTGAAACTTCCGATAATATAGTTCAGATCAGTTCGCTGTCAACCATGCATGTCCCTTGGATGATGATCAACATGTCCCTCGTGGACATCAGTAAATGATATTATTCTCTTGCTGGAGCAGAAGTCTCCAGCACGTAAAGTACTAGTGATGTAAAGCACCAGCCGAAAGAATAAGGACATCTAAACCAACCCATGGCATGATTGCATGCCTTTTTTGCCAAGTCTGATTAACATGCAAGAGATCCAACAAGAGACGCACCTAGCAGCGCAACGTGCTCAGAGCAGAGACACCTAACTGATGACTTCCAAAACATACATTTGATCTGCCAGTTAGGTCCGTGGCTGTGATCAAGGTGTCTGACCACTTGAAACCTGCTAGCTGCTCCTGCTAGCTGCTTCTCTGGTCCTGCTATTTTCCAAAGCAACAGTGCACCTGCCGTTCCCTTGTGGAGAACAGAAAGCATGTGCTCCTCCAACCTTTTTTCAAGCTAAGCCCTGAAATAATGAACTGCAGCTTAAACTAAACAACTTGCAGTTCCTTTCGTTGTTCTCTGGAGATAGACTGGGATCAAAGGATCACCACTGGAATAAACGTCTACGCCAAGTGCTTTCATCTACGGCGACTACCATACTGTGGCCTCTCGGCAAATACTGTCTGTGTCGAGTGTTGTCCTCGGCAAAGGGTAGGACGAGGCACAGACATGCCGAGGTTAAGAGCTTGCTAAAATGCCGAGCAGCAGTGGCGCCAGGTCCGAGGCAGCCCGGGCAGTGAGCCTTGTTTTCTTTGTTGGCTATAGCCAAGATTTTGGTTACCCAACACAGAAAAATTACCCTAGGGAGGGGCCGGGGGGTGGGTGGGGGTGATGCCATGGACCGTGGTTACCACGAAATACCATTTGAAAATTTCAAACAGAATTTGAATTCAAATAGCTAGTCAAATAGTTGGGGAACTATTATTACACGGAAACTTGCTGAAGGCGTAGTGGTTTTCCCATTGCAAATGACGTCGGCAGTCTCAAGTTCGAGCCCCACTTAAACACTTCGCTTTTACTTTTTGTAATATCCAGTGGAGTTAGGCAAAAAACAACAAGGGATTCGAACCCTCGACGCAATAACATGCAAGAACCACTAGGCGATCGCTCGACATGTGTTCAAACCGAGGTTCCGCTTTATTGAACTACATATCAACCGTCCAAATTCAAAAAGATCAAAATTTGTGAACATTTTTGCTCGAAAGGGCCATTTTCGTGGGGCAACGAAATTCTCGGTAACCTCTCAAAATTGTGCACTTTTGTTCGATAACCAAAACACTGGCTGTAGCAGGCACTCTGATAGAGCGGAGCGGAGGCCCATTGTCTGGAGGCCATGCCAGGGATGTCTACCGGGTGCGGCCCGGGGCGAAGCCACCCTGCGGTACGGATCAGTTACAACCTAGGTCACCTCTACTATATATATCCTGTGTAAGCCTCCACATGGTATAAGATCATCGTTGTAAATCTTGGCATTTGTAACCTCTCACGATATACTGAAGATTTGTTGGTTGGCGTCCGTGGTTTTTCCCCTCCGTGTCTCCCCTGTGTTTGATTTGCTCTTCGGCGTTGGTCTTGCCTGTCGTATCTCTAACAAGTGGCATTAGAACATTGTTTGTGTCTAGGGTTTCGACGACATGTGATTGATGAAGTTCGACATGGCAAGTGAAGATGTCGGCAATGCTGGCACATCCTGATCTGGATGAGGTGTTGGATAGCTTCCGTGGCAAGGAACAGAAGACATGGGCCGATGAATAGAAGAATAAAGGCCATAGGCTATGTCTTTGATTCGCCTTCATCTATCTAACAATATTTTGCAAGAAACTGCAGCAGCCCGCTGCCTCAAACTAGAGTCGCTCTGCACGTCCAAGGACCTGACCAGTAAAATGCACATGAGGATGAAGTTGTTCACACAAGAGTTGCAAGAAGGTGGTTCAGCGCTAAACTACTTATCGATCTTCAAGGGGATCGTTTCTTACTTACAGTGTATGCAGGTAAAGTATGATGATGAAGATTTAGATCTTCTACTTTTATGCTTTGTTGCTTAGTTCCTTTGCAAATTTCTGAGATGCCATATTGTATAGCCGGGATGAACTAATTGTTGTGGAAGTATATGAAGCCCTTCAACAGAAGGAAAAGATGAAAGGTATGATAGTCTGAGGAATCGTCCTCCAAGAGAGAAGGCTTGCATGTATGAGCTAGGCCTGAGCATAAAAAATACAAGAATAACAGAGATAAAGCAAGAACGACAGAGACCATTCAAAGTCCAGAGGAAAGAACAAATACTGCAGTTACTGTAAGAAAGAGGGTCAACTCATTGATGATTGTTGTAACTGTAGCATAAGGAGAAAAGGAACGGTATGTATAAACCTAAAAAAATCTGATAATGCTTTGTAATAAGTTTGAGTTAGATAATGCTCTTCTTGATTTTGCTGGCTGTTTTTCTTGTCATGATGAACCGTTACTTGGTTCCTATTCGCTTCCTATATAATGTAATAAAGATTGGTTCAGTACTTATGATTTTATGCAGAGTGGATATATTTTGCGTATGGGAGATGACAAGCCACATGACATGAAGTGTAGATAAAGTGCATGGAGACCCCCAAAACAAGAAAGGAGATAAAGGGTTGTTATGGAGGGATCGGTGGATGCATGGTTTCTCCATAGGGATGTGCCTCCCCTGATCTATGATCTGGTGGATACTCGAACTGTCAATCGTAGAACCGTGCGGCAGGCCTTGACTGATGAGCGCTGGGTTACGAACATGATGGCCACCACTTCGTCCATGGCGCAGCTGCAGCTCATGCGCCTCTGGCATACCATCGACACGGTACAGTGATCCCGAAAAGCAGTATTCTTTCTCCTAGCTATGTGCAACCTCATGAATCAACTCGGCCAGCTCCACCTACGCACAACTTTGCCATGGATAGATCCGTTGCTTGCATGTGGTTGTGGTCTGGAGAAGCTGGGCCCCTCTTAAGTGCAAAATATTCGCTTGGATGGCCGCGCAATACCGCCTCTGGATATCCGATAGGCGAGCTCGACATAGACTGCAAGACATGCCATCATGTTGCTACACTTGCCTCCAAAACGATACAATGTTGATCACATCCTAGCCCAATGCGTATACGCGAGAGAAACTTAGCACTTATGCTTCGATGTCTTGCATCTTTCCACTCAGATTCCGAGGGTGACAGGTACATTCATGGAGTGGTGGTTGGTGCAGTGCCAGAGATATGCTAAAGATGATAAGAGATGGTTCAATCCCTTGGTGATTGGCTCGGCCGATCGTTATGGAAGCTGCGCAATGCCCAGATCCTTGCAGCCAACATCTTAGAGGAAATTAAGGATAGGAGGAGGGCTCACGACGAAGTTGGTGGCTTAGAACAATTTGTGAGAGAGTAACTTAGTTTTTTCCTAGTTTGGTGTGGAGTGAGTGTGTATCTTCGAGGTTAGTCGCACCTCGCTAGATCTCTTGTAACATATTTTGCTCTATTTTATAAAAAAATATGGTACGCAATTTGCATACTCTCGAGAAGAAAAACAGACCCATAAATTCATTTTGTTGTTTCATTTTTTTGTCAGCCACATAATGCTCTTTAAACTGACTTTATACTCCCTCCATTCCAAAAGTTCGTCATAGACTTGTCTAGATACAGATGTATCCAGATATGTTTTAAGCAACCGTATCTAGAGTAAATCTAAGACAAACTTTTTGGGACGTAGGTTATATTTGTTAATGTGACCAGATGCAACTGCCTGTACCACAAGATAACAGCACACCACCATGCACCATCATATGTTTCTTCTTGGGTCTGCATCACAAGCAGGCTAAAGGCTTCTGTCCTCTGTTACTACATTTGGAATCAAAACTTCGAAGATAAGAATAGAAATCAAAGCTTGGAACATAAGAAAAATGTGACAGTTCGCCATGCCGACTTGATGGGGCCAACTAGAATATTAAATCAACCAAAGGCCCCGATGGTCATTCAACCCAAGATCGGTGCTGGAAAATAATCAGGTATAACTACTGATTTATCAACTTCTACACCGAAAACCCCTGCTTTTCAGTGAAGCAGAGGTTCCTCTTCATGGTGAATTTACACATGTTACACACATAGCCGCAAACATCATTGGATTTGGAGGGGCCACTTGCTCATCATCATTATTGTGGATGCCGACTGTGGCTGGGTGCTATTCCAGCCAGCCAAAAGTTGTCAGAGAAGGCGGTCGAGATACTCGTTGACAGTGGTGTACTTTAGGTCGGGGTACAGCTCGGTGGCCTCAACACCAAAGGATGGTTCAATCTCGAAGTTAGCCTGGTCACCCCCGACGAATATGGAGAGCGCGAGGGACAGCAATATGTTCATAGGGAACGCCACCTCTGCATCATTGCATGTAAAGAGAGGTCAGAGGTGCCGTCGCAACCATGTACAAACACCACATATAAAAGTCTGGTCGCAGGATGATGGATGTACCCTTGATCATCTTCAGGAGATCCGCCTCCGGGATGCGCATGACATGGAAAGTCCTGCCCACTTTCCTTTCCCACATCGAGATGAGCTCGTTGTGGGACAATATGTTCGCCGGCGGCCTCATGTACAGGATCTTGTTCAGGGTTCTGGGATCGTCGACCGCCCTCACCGTGTAGGCAGCTATGTCTTCTTCCACCACAAACACCGCTGCATGCATCAAGGATCAAAATCAACACATCAACATGATGCCACAATTAATCGACGACGGTGCGAATTTGCAGCGGCAGGAAACGGGATGGGCGTGCTTACCTTTTGCATCTCCATCGCCTAGGACGGTGATCTTGTCGGACGGAGGGCCAACGCCAACAGCTGTAACATCGCCAATGCTCGGAAGGTAGGTTTCGGCGAACCCATTGCAGCAGACATATGTATGAGGTATACCCTCCGCCTCGATCAGACGTCGAAGCCTGACTTTACCAGCGTACAATGTGGCCGCTGGATCAACGGTGTGAACCCGCTCTACGTCAGACCCGAACTCAGATGGCAGAAACCTCTGTACAGCAACTACTACTAAGTGGTCAATCTGTAGCCCTCGTTCCATCAAGTAAAAACACAAGCTGATAATCTGACCTTCACATTGCCGGCCTCCTTGATTGCAATGACAATCCTCGTCTGCTCGGCGAGCTGACGGGGCCCCACGGCCGAGATGACGATGTCTGCACCCTTTATGGCATTTACGAGGCTCCCGTGGTCGAATAAATCTCCCTGATCATCATGCAGATTAAACAGAATCACACAGGAAAACAGTGAGTAGTTCAAAGGCAGACAACAGAAAATTATACTAATCATATACCTTGATGAGAGCAACACCAGAATCAATGAAGCTCTTGAGGAGCTGCATCTTAGCTGGATCAGACGGCGCAACGTCCCTGATGAGGACAGAGGTCGAGTGGCCACGGCGGGCACTCGCCGCGACGATATGCTTGCCTATGTGACCCGTGCCACCAATTACAAGGACCCTGCTCCTCTCCTTGTCCAGCACCATAATTCCTGATTCAAATATCGAACGCTCTACTAGCTTTAGGTGTGCTGCAAGGTCTTGGTTGTGATTTCAAGTGGTGAGAGGTATTATATATAAGCTATACTGTTGTGCGATATGATGAAGCTGACAATTCCTACCTACAAAACAACGAATTGACATGTTTCAACAACCCCCACCTTCCCTTTAGTTCGCTCGACCTTCCTTTAAGAGCACACAATGTCTGCTCGGCCCATGGACATCACAACAAAACCTCCAGCACAGAAGGAACTCATCCACATGCATGGTCACTGCAATTAGAAATCATCCTAAATTGCACTTCTAGGCCTTATTTAACCTCAATGATTGTGATTTGTGACATCTTAAAAGATAATAGTGCATGCTTGTACCTTGTTATTTAAAATACCATGATGACAGAAAATATTTGCAATAATAGTCACAGCAAATTAAGTTATGTACGTCATAATTTTCCTCCTAAAGCAGAGGTGGTGATATTTATGTGAAGTTTTTGACAGAGAACGCATGGGAACCATATTTATGTTAATCATCATAAGTACACAATGGGACTCAGGGGCAAAATCTGGGATATATGGTGATGCATGCTCCCGTCACATAACTATTACGAGCTACTACTACACAGGAAATGCATCTCATTACTACTGCTCTTCCTTGATGGCTTCATAACTAGCAATGCCGATACCATCCAAAAAGTCACCTGATGTTTTCTCTTCACGTGGCATTCTATTTCCAGCAAAACAGAATAAAAATCAGGATGGACATAATTAAGCAACACAATATCAAATGGGCGCCAAGACAATTGTCCAGAATTCAGTCTTCACTTGTGTTATACTCGAGTGGTCATCGGAGCACTGTTCACGCCGTGGTCGAAACCGGGTTGACTCGGCAGCGAAACCCCGCAGGGGCGAAAAATGGCTGGTTTCGAGAGTTTGTGGTGCAATATGTCTGGTTTTAGAGTTGAGGGACCAAAAGTGAGCAGACCGAAGTATTGAGGGACCAAAAGTGAACTTTTCTCATTTAAGAATGCCATGCTTAAACATAACATCAAATTTTTGGAAAAGCCCGATCACTAACAATCACATGTACAATATAGCTTGAGGCCCAAAGTTGAAAGTTAAGAAGCTGACCAGTGACTGCTGCGCCAAATCACACCATGATTCATTTTGAGGAACAGGAAGCTAAGGTTTCAGACTGAATTGATTTGTGTATCAGTGGTCAACGTGATTAAGTTGATAAAATGATGCATTTGTTCCAGCAACAAAGTTTCATTTTTCAGAGAAGCTCCATGGAGGATCCGGGTTAAGTGCCTTCATCGTAGCTAGGGCATATTTTCATTATACAGTTCAGAGTCCAGCAAAACAAGGCGTTCATCATATAAGGAGAAATGGCACGCGAGCACACGCTACCGACTGCCAGCTTGGATCATTCACTTCTCACTTGTGTCATATAAAAAGAAAATTTGCATCGTGATATATCTGAATCAGAAATCATGCATTAGCCCCAGCGTATATAACATGTGCTATTAATTTAAGCAATGCCATCCTAAAGCATAACACCATAATTTGGGGGGCAAAAACTGACTATTAACAATCGCATACATTATAGCTTGGGGTTCACAGGTCAAAGGTACCAAGAAAAAAAAACACGACTGCAGCAGAAAATTAAACCATGATTAACTTTGAGAAACAGGAAGCTATATTCCAGACTGGATGAGTTTGTGATGCTATTTCAATACAAATTGTCAACGTGATGGTAAGGCTAGGCACTCTTTAGTAGTTCAGTTCTTATATATGATGTTTTCCAGCTTTACAAATAGCTGAAAAAGCTTTATTGCTATCTCTAGAGGTAATCCAAATTGATGTAATGAAAGCGAAGTACCCACCACAATGACAGAATGCCCCGAGTAATCGACCCGTTTCTCAAGCAGAGTAGTCTCGCGAAACCTTCCCTCTTTACCTTCAATTACATCTGAAAGTGATTTGTATACTTTATTGTGACCATCCCCCATCGGTTGCCCGCGGGACCCACTATCAGGAAGTGTATCCACGGCTTCTTGTACCAATTTTTCTTGGCACATTACTAAATCTGCAGGCGCTAATTCACTTCTTTTTAATAGATAGGCAAGGTTGTTGTTCCGACGGATAACTCTTTTATAAAGTTCATTAATGTCTGAAGTCACTACTTTATCTCCAGACCTATAAACAATAGGTCTCAATTCGGGAGGAAGGACCGGTAATAAGCAGAAAACCATCCATTCTGGTTCTACATTTGTTTGAATAAAACAAAATTTGCCAATTGCAATGCGTCTAATAAAAAAAACTTTTCTTATTCGTCTTTTTCTATCTTCCCACTCATCTCCACTATACCCCTGGTCTTCTAATTCCTTCCATTCGACCAAAGAATTCTCTATAATAATTCGCAAATCCAAATCTGCTAATTGTTCCCTAATAGCACCTGCTCCTATCGCAGTTTCCCGATTTCGAAATGTTGCAAAGCCTGGGGTAGAAAAAAAGGGAGAAATGATGTGGTTACATGATGCAATTTCCTCTTCGAATAAACATCGTAATCGTGAAAAAGTGGGTTTTTTAGTGCTGGGCCTGGCAAAAGAGAAATCGCCGTATACTAGGCCCTCCAACTTCTTAAGAGGTTTATCTAAAAGATTCGCGGTATAACAAGGAAGACCTTTCAAACACCACACATGAGTCACGGGACATGCGAGTTTGACGTATCCCATTTGATATCTTCGTATCCGAGAATCCACAAATTCTACCCCCCATTTTTGGCAAAATCTTTCGTCTTCATTTTCAGCTCCGCTCGCTCGAGAATTGCCACAAGCGCAAATCCCATTTTTTATGGGTCCAAAGATTCTTTTGCAAAACAATCCATCTTTTTTTGGTTTATCGGTTTTATAATGAAAAGTAGAGGGCCTTGTGACTTCGCCGACGACTTCTCCATTAGGTAGGTTTTTGTTAGCCCAAGCCTCATGCAGATCAGAAAGCAGTGATACAGCAGAATGGACAGTCTATGGAACTGAACAAAGTTGTTTTTCAGCAGCACCACAAAATGCTGTTATGAGACTATATATTGAAGCTTTAAGAAAAATAACATTTCTATGGAGTCATCTGGCATAGCCTGATACTTCACTATATATTCACCAAAACTAGCCAACCAAGTTGTCAAATATTTCACAAGTTAATCGGACAAAAACCAAATGATTATTTTTCTCCATGTATTCTTACTTTTTTGTCTTTCTTTTGATTCTTTTTGTTGTTTCATCGGTTTATTTTCTATAAATCCTATTTTCTTTGGTTTTCTCTGTTTTTCTTTTATTTCTTTTTTCTTCATTTTTCTCGATTTTCTTAGTTTCTTTCTTTTGTTTTCATTGATTTTCTTCAGTTTTCTATTTGCCTCTTTCTTTTTCACCGGGTTTTTTTTGGATGCTTTCTTTTTTGTGTGTCTTTCCTTATGATTTCATCGGGTTTTTTGGGTTTCAGAACCTTTTTGATTGACATTTTTTGTTTCTATGTGTCCTTTGTATCGTTTTACTTTGATTATATGTATATTTTTCATGTTCATGTGAAATATTTACTTTTATACATGTTAAAATTTTCAAAATTTAAATTTAAATTTTATCATACAATTATTTTTATGTCTATATTTTTTATACATAAAAATTATACATATTCAACATTTTTGAATACATGATTAAAATTTATAAATAGAATTATTAATATTTCTTTCATATACATGCTTCATGTCTATGGTTTTCATAACCATTGTACATTGTCATATACTCCCTTTTTCCCATAATGTAGGACGTTTTTTGTCACTAGTGTAGTGTCAAAAATATCTTACATTATGGGACAGAGGGAGTACATCTGACACATTTATTTGATATACTTTCAAAAAAAATCCAAATATACGATTAACACTTTTTTATAATGCCTCGTATCATTTTTTGAAATGTATGAACATTCGAAAAATTCAAAAACATTGTTTTATGCCATCAAAAGAATTATATACATTTGAAACATTTATTTTATGTACCTTTAACATTTTTCAAATCTATGATTAACTTCATTGTAATGTGCGTAATTTTTTTTAAGAACATGATTTTTTTAAATGCCACAACATTTTATAATATGCTATCAACATTTTTCATATAGATTTCAAACGTTTCTATTATACTCCATATGTTTTAATTTTTTTCAAATATATGATTATATTTTTATAATGTCATATACAATTTTTAAACTTGTAAATATTTTAAAAATGTCACAACATGTTTTTAATATTCTATCAATATTTTTTAAATTCAGACATCAATTGTTTTACATTATACTAAAAACTTTAGAATTCTTTATGTTATTTTATTATTTATTTCATTTTTAAATAATTATATTTGCAATATTTTAGGAAATCAGAATAAAAAAAGGAATAAAGGAGAAAAAGGAGAAAAAAAATGAACTTACCTTGTATATGCCTGGGCCGGCCCATTCCTGGACCCTGAGCCCCTGGCGCGAACGGTTGCTCACACTCGCGTCGTGTGATGCATAGTCTATTTCTATTTCGAGAAAAGGCGACGTATGGTCGCAGCCTCTTATTTGGTCCATGCACAGTTCTGGTCCATAAGTGTCGGTGTTTCATGGGCCTGGCGGGCCCTTTGACCTATGGGCTACCATTAATGTCATTTTTTGACTTCCTCTTTTCTACTTTGATTTTTATTCATGTTCGAGTGCTCTAACCTGCGACTAAGAGTCGATTTTAGTGTGCTCTGGCTAGGTTCAAATGGCGCCCGTCCTATCTTGCTTTTGGTGTGCACTAACGCGGGGGACTTATGGACTCGCCAGTGGACATGTTAGGGTCAGCAATTTTTGAGCATATTCTTTCAATTCCTAATGAGAAGCTTGCTATACATCCAAAGTTGACCTTCAAGCAGATCATTGTAGTCGGAGGTTGGTACCTGTGGTGGATCCAGAGACAAATCACTCATAATGAATATGTTCTTCCAGCTTGGAGATGGTCTCCATCGGGTTTTTATCTATTGCTAGCAATCATTAGGATGCATCATCACGATCACCTAGTGCCCCTGAAGTTAAGTGGACTAAACCGGACCCTCATTTTACTAAATTAAATGTAGATGTTGTTTTTTCCCAGATGAAGGTGTAGGAGGGGCGGCTGCCATACTCTGAGACGATAGAGGAGTGTTTCTGGTGCCTCAATTTAAATTCATCCCAGTTGCGACAGATATAATCACCTCTCAAGCGATGGCTATGAGAGATGGATTAGCCCTTGCTTATTCTTTTGAGTTCAATCGAGTGGAGGCTGAATTAGACTCCTTAGAGGTTATTAACTACTATGATAGGCAAACAAGATGGTGGCATTCGGCTGCAACAATCTTTGTAGAGTGTGTGGATATTAGTTTCATGATTGGGAATGTCATTTTAAGCATTGTTATCGTTCTTGTAATCAAGCGGGTCATGTGCTAGCGAACTTTAATTATTGTAAGAAGTCTTCCTTTAGTTGATTGGATGAGCCACCTGGTTCTGTGGTCAGTAATCTTGTAGACGATGTAAATGTGTTTTGATCGTAATAAAGCTAGCCATGATGACCTTTTGTAAAAAAAAATCGATTTTCTCTCTTGGAACTAGGCTCCTTGAGGAAAAACCTTAGTAGCAGCCACGCGACAGGGCAGACGATAAACGACATCCACATATGCATCTCTCATCAAGTCTCGGTGACTGACCGGCGACTTCAGATTCTAAATCGCCGGTCGTTGCACTGCAAGTTTCTGTCAGCTTTTTTTCTTTTCTTTTGGCCAGTTCCTGCCCAGTCACTAGCTAGTATTATTATTTCAAACGGTATATACGAGTAGTATTTTTTCAATAGAATATACTGATAGTATATAATCTCCTAACGACACACTCCACATGTTTAATTGTGGACGTCCTGTGACCACCGGCCGTCGTGCAGCGGTGCAGGCCATGGCATCCACGAAGCACCCCACGAATCAGTCCAATGAAGGACGACTTCGATCTTGACCAGAAAATATGACTGGTGACTCGCGTCAGCCCAAACACTTGCCGTGGAAAAACTAGTACCTCATCCATCCACACGGCCGCAGCTCCTCTCTACGTACGTGCCTATGCCTTCATATAAGAGCACCACCCGAAGTTGCACCGGGAAAATATACACACACTTTCGTAGCATGAAACAGCCGATCACCACTACCACCACACACCATTGCCACCGCCATGGATCGCTCGCCTGCCAAGTTCGTCTTGCTCCTCATGGCAGCGGCCACCTGGAGCTTCTTCCTCGTCGCCGACGCAGGCAAGGTCCAGCCTAGCTGCGTAGGGCGCGAGAGGGACGCGTTGCTGGCCTTCAAGCAAGGCATCGATGATACCTACGACTACCTCGGGTCGTGGCAACAAGAGCGCCAAGATTGCTGCCAATGGGCAGGCATCACCTGCAGCAACACAACCGGGCATGTCATCCAGCTTGACCTTGGCGAAAGAGACTATTTGGTCGGCCAGATAAGTCCTTCCTTGCTTTCTCTAGAGCATCTCGAATACCTTGATCTCCACCACACTGGGTTGCGTGTTCCAGAGTTCTTGGGTTCCTTAAAGAACCTGAGGCATCTTGATCTTTCTTACACGTCTTCCTCCGGTATGGTGCCTCCTCAGCTAGGCAACCTGTCAAAGCTGGAATACCTTGATTTATCCTACATATATTTCAACAATATGAGTATGGTCTCGACAGACATCTCATGGTTAACCCGTCTACCTCTGTTGGTGCATCTTGATATGAGTGGGATCAATCTCAGCTCAATAGCCGATTGGCCTCTTGTTGTCAATAAGATTCCATCTTTGGAGTTGCTCGGTCTTTCTGAGTGCTCGCTTTCAAGTGCAAACCAATCCCTCACACACCTGAACCTCACAAATCTTCAGTACCTTGATCTCTCTGGAAACGACTTTGGCCATCCAATTGCCTCCGGTTGGTTTTGGAACTTAACAAGCCTCAAGTACCTCGGTCTTGCTGGTACCTCTCTGTATGGTCCATTTCCTGATGCACTCGCAAATATGTCATCCCTCCAACGGTTAGAATCGAGCTACATGGGTAACAAAGCCACAATGACAGTAGATTTGAAAAATCTATGTGATTTGGAATACCTATCAATTGATGGAAGCCTCTCCTCTGGAAAGATAACAGAGTTTCTAGATAAATTGCCTAAATGTTCATCGAACAGATTACGGTACTTGAGCTTGAGCAGCAACAATATGGTTGGAATTCTGCCAAACAGAATGGGGCACTTGACCAACTTATTTGTGTTCGACCTTTCTTCCAATAACATTACTGGGGGTATACCGCTAGGCATAAGGAATCTCTCTTATTTAGTAAGACTTGATCTTTCTAACAACCTTCTTACTGGAGTTATACCGCCCGGGTTGGGAAATTACACTAGCTTGCAGTATCTTTCTCTTTCAAGCAACCATCTTACTGGACCTATGCTACCAGGGATGGCGAGTTGCACTGTATTATGCTCTCTTGACCTTTCTGACAACAATATTACTGGAGTTATACCTCCATGGTTGGGGAACTGCACTAGTTTGTGGTACCTTTATCTTTCTAAGAACCTTCTCACTGGACACGTCCCATCTAAGATCAGTCTGCTCGGTCAGTTGACCGAACTCGACCTTAGCAATAATAATCTAGATGGTGTGATCACGGAGGAGCAGCTAGTTACTCTAAAGAACTTAAAACACCTGGATTTATCACACAACTCTTTGTCAGGGCCTCTGCCATTAGAGTTTGTAGCTAACGGATTAGTAGAATTGACTTTATCCTCCAATTCTTTCACTGGGCATATTCCTGATTCTATTTGTAAATTGAGGAACCTACTTGTCTTGGATTTATCAGGCAACCTTCTAGATGGAGAACTTCCTCAGTGTTCTCAGAAGCCTAACTTGGTTTTCCTCCTCTTAAGCCATAATAAGTTTTCTGGAAAGTTCCCATCATCACTTAAGAACTACTCGAGTTTGGCATTCGTGGATCTTTCAGTGAATAATTTCTATGGAACATTGCCATCGTGGATTGGAGACTTGGTATATTTGCGGTTTTTGCAGCTAAGTCACAATTTCTTGTGTGGAGATATTCCGATGTCTATCACAAACCTTAAACGCCTTCGTCAACTGAGTCTAGCAGGAAATAGTATATCTGGTGTTATACCTTGGTCTTTGTCAAATTTAACAGCAATGGCCCAGAAACATTCAAAGAGACATGAGGTCGACATGTTTAAATGGTACACCGGCTATGTAGGTAAATTTAGAGAAGTCTGGCCTATTGTGATGAAGCGCCAAGAACTTAAGTATGGTTCTGGAATTTTTCATGTGATTAGTATGGACCTATCACTCAACTACCTAACAAGTGAAATTCCAGATGGGATAACCTCTCTCAGTGGGCTGTTGAATCTGAACTTCTCATTCAACCAATTGAGTGGAAAAATTCCTAGGAAGATTGGAGCTATGAAATCAATTGAATCGATGGACCTCTCACGGAACAACCTTTCTGGTGAAATCCCAACAAGCTTGTCAGATTTGAGTTATTTAAGCTCCTTGGACTTGTCATATAACAATCTTACCGGAAGAATTCCACTGGGACGGCAACTTGACACCCTCTTCTTGGAGAACCCATCTATATACACGGGAAACATTGGTCTGTGTGGCCCTCCTCTTGAAAGGAACTGCTCAGGAAACAATGCGCCAGAGCATGACAATCAACAGAAAATTGAGAAGGATTCTAAGCCTATGTTGTTCTTTTACTTTGGACTTGGGTCTGGGTTTGTGGCTGGCCTCTGGGTCGTGTTTTGCACCCTACTATTCAAGAAAATGTGGAGAGTTTCCTATTTCCACCTCTTTGACCAGTTGTATGACCAAAGGCATATGTGTTTTGTGGTTGTTACTTGGGGCAGGATAAACCGCAAGGCGACAACAACTGAAGTGCGACAGCCAATACGATGATGCAAATCTGGTGATGTTTCTTCGCCCTACTACTGAAGTCTGAAATAAATAAAGGCCCTGAAGCAATTAGCAGCTTGTGCTAGTATATGTTATTTTCTAACCGGTAGACTTGTAATACGAACTTTGGTCTAATGCACGTAACTGTTATATTGGATTGTACTTATGAGTCATGATGAACTCGCATTATTTAATTTTACAATCTGGTTCCTTTACGGTTGATAGTTCGTAATCCGTAAACGAATGTTTTATGAGTCTGCTATACTTTTAAGCTTTCAGTGAGGGCTGGAAGGAGGGAACTAAAAGCCATCAAGCACAACAAAACGAACTAACAATGCGGGGGATCATCCATCTCTATAGATTTAGGAATCGTCACATTACGGCTGAGCCAAGTTTCATATGGCTGCAAAACTGAGCGTCCAACACTTGTTGAGGGGGTCAACACGAGTAGGATACAATACAAGGGCACACATGTAACCAGTTTTTGCCGTGGCTCCCCATTTTGAAATGAAGGGTGGGTATTCGGTTTTTTATTTTGTTTTTTAAAAGATTCAGTTAGACAAGATGACATCTGAAATTTATAGCTAAAGAAGTGAAACTGGAGGTTTGTTGTATAAATTTACCACTGAGTTATGAGCACGTCCTTCCATTACAGTAGTATAAATTCCCTCCATTCCTAAATATAAGACGTATCTCTAAAAAGTCTTATATTTAGAAACGGAGGGAGCATTGTGCATTCAACTACTTACTGAACCAGCACAAGCACATTCTACATTATCTAACCATAGTCGTCAATGTCGGGTGGACAGAGAAAATAAACGATTCCATTTTCCTTCTATATTAAATTAGACCAGCACATCACTAACTGAAACCGATTCTTGCAATGGTGATTTGCTGAAAAAATAACATAATTTTCCAAATCCTAGATGTCGCAAGGAATGGAACCACAAGAATTTGACGCAAGAAGTGGAACCACTCAACATATAAAGGGAGTCTTCTCTTCTAAACCCCAAAAGACAAAGGGCTCGGTCACAAACAGCAATCGCATTGCAAGATACATAGGAGTACCAACACCAGTTACATACTATTATAATTCCTAGTTAACTAATCCTGTACAAGTTACAATAAGGATGGTCAAAACTCATATCAGTCACTCAAGGAAATGTAGCTAACTACCGCTCTACCGTGATTCCACCCAGGTCACCGAGGATGTGGATACCATCCAAAAGCTTCCCAGTATCTTTCTTCTTCGTTCTGTTTTTCAGGGACAACTGAACATAGGTCAGGATGGGGATATTAAGGGTCAAGATTTCAAAGGAATCGCAAAGACAAGTGCAATGGTAGGCAAAAAAATTGCCCTCTGAAGTGAAAGTACTGGATTTGTTCCTAGAAAGTTTCTTTTGCAAAGCATCAAGGATACACGTTAAATGACATCATATCCTAGACATGCATGTTTCCACTATACAGTTTTCAATCCAGTTAAACAAATCACTGATCATAGTAGGACAGACCACACGCAAACACAAATTACCCACTTTAAGTTGAATTATTCACTGGTCACATAGAAGGAAAATTTCACGGTGATATATCTGCATCGATAATCATACATAAGAGATATCCACTAAGCAAAAAACTGTGATATATTTGCTTCAACATACAGATATGGAACATCCATTCCACTATACATCTACCTTCTGGGATTAAGAACGTCTGATAATTCAGAAAGCAATGATAAAGCAGAATCAAATGTCCTTTCTAAAACATGAAACAAGTCATCTTTTAGCACCACTATAGGTCGCTATTATCAGACTATATATGGGGGAGAACAAGTTCAGGGCATGTTTCTGGTGCTAACACAAGCTTTAGCAAAAGTAAACCATGGGGAAATATGCCATGATCTGACACTTCACGACATGTCTAGCAGACGGCAATGAATGCCACCAGCAATAAGATTTTCGATTTTGTATCAAGTCTCGAGTCCACAAAGTAAGCCATGGAGAAATATGCCATGATCTGACACCATATGCGCTTATGCGAGCCTATGGACAACGTGTGATTTTCGCGCAGTGAAGCAAAGGAAGAAAACAGAGGTACGCACAACGTTTGTATAGTAGTGTAAAAAACGTTTTTATATTATCGGACGGATGGAGTACAATGTAGGCGCTTAAGCGAGCCGATGGACGACGTGATGCCGATGGAGGGACGCGTGGTGCGGGGGAGACACGGTGCATTAAAGCACGGCAATGCGCGCGGTCACCAAATATCTGTAACGTTAAATTCAATCACGTGGTGCACGGACATGTCATGTGAATTGCATGGACCAGCTGATTAATCAGTTGATCGGTGATAGTGCCGGGCACTGTGCATGTGTCTCCGGGTGTGCAACGTAGCCTAGCGTGTGCGCGCTGCATGGGTGGGCCGGCGTCGTCGTGATTTATTAGTTTGTGCCGTCTTTTTTCCTTTGCGGTGATGTGCCGTTGCCTCTCCTGCTTTTGCTTTGCTTTGCTGCACAGGACGTACATATGTCTCCTGTCGGGTCGGCTTGGGTCCATATACCCCTGGTCCTACGTATGGTGCGCCCTGAAGTATCGGATCCAAGATGGCATGACATTCAGTTCATGCAATGCAACGCGAGCTAGCGCTCTTCGATCGTGCTGCTGGCCAGCAAGTGTAGCTGCAAGGTCGGGACACAGGGTGGGACGTGCATAGCAAGCTGATGTGGATGCATGTGATCATCAATTAGATCCGACACTGCTGACACGTAGCGCCCGGCTTCAGTTGGTGATAGGGTTGCTACCACTCACGAAGTTGCCGGGCTAGAAAAGCACAAATCAGTACAGTATAGTAGTGCTCTGCTAGTCAGCCCTGACTACGTACGTTGTAGGAGCTACAAGCCCACAAGGAACAGCAGTTCTGTAAGCATGAATGGGGACTCGAGGACCTCCCTACATGTACGTCCTGTGCGCGGTTAACTACCCAGAGCAACCCCAGTCGATCCCTGGACTGATGGACCTGCATCGCACAGTATTACTCTACATCGGCTGACAAAGGAGCACCGGGAGCAACTCTAACGCAGATCATCAAATCGCCCCTAAATGTCCGAACCAGTGCGTCTGGACATTTTACCGTTCATTGGGAGTCACCAAATGTCCGTGAACTGTTTCACGCATTTGAAATCTCACAAACCATCCTTCAAATGTTGTGGCGGCTTGACCATTGAGCTCTTCGATTTGGCGGCCATGGTTTGCCGTCGCCAGGGTCTCTGCTGGCAATGGTTGGGTCCCTTCCTCGGGGCTTTGCGAGGTGGTGGGGCTCTGGGAGAAAGCCATCTTCCGATAGAGATCGGTTACCAATAACGATGGCATGGTGGTGCCTTTTCCTTTGGAGTCGTTGTCGAAGAGTACCTCCACTCCACTAGGATATCGTTGGGCGTTTCCAGGGGCGGAGCCAGGCTAGCACTACGCACCGGGCCGACTTGAAGCCTACGGTAATCTGAGTATCAAACAATGCGAGAAAAATGCTCTGATGAACAAAGACTTTTACGTGTGACGACCGGGCCCGAGCCCCCGAACTGCAGGGTGTAGCTCTGCCACTGGGCGTTTCTTGTGTTGTCGTGGTGGATGTTGGTGTCGCCGGACCCTTTTCCAGGTTTGGCGGGTAGTTGTGGGTGAATTTTGGGTGAAAGCTTTATTGGTGACAAAGGGTCGGTGCGGTGACAACGGGGAAATTGATCATGCGGCGATGGCGACACTAGGAACAGGGCCCTATGCGGCGACCATATATATGCCGGCGGCCCCGTCGGCCTAGTCTGAGCTATCTTAAACCGATGCCATATCGAACGTGTCGGCGTAATAAAAACGTCGGGCTATCCGAGCTATGCCGACGGCACCCGTCGACGGTCACGGCTTATCCCAATTTCACGCCCTCTGTGCGTGACACGTCGGCATATATGGGCCGTCGGCATAGTTGCGAACCCGGCGATCCGCTTCGTCTTGCGTCTGCGACTAACGGCGTCCGATCTATCTTGTGGTGGCGGGAGAACCGTCGGCATAGATGCCCTTACCGTCATCGATCCGGCGCCGCGACCACCACCTATGTCGGCGGCCGTCGGCATAGATCTCACATCAACGATCCATGGCGCTCGGCCATCGCCCTATGCTGCAGCTATCTTGCGGCTTTGTCGTCGGCATAGTTTTTTTATTTTTTTTATTTTTTTTCTTTTTTTTTTCTTTTTTTTTCTTTTTTTCATAGCTATATTTTTTCCATAGTTTTTTTTTCTTTCTTTTCCTTTTTTTACCACGTCATCGATCTTTTTATCATAGTTCCCTTATCCACTTCGGTCACCCCTCCACTCGTTGGTTTTTTCTTTTTTTTTTTTCATAGCTATATTTTATGTTTTCTTAAATATTATTATTTGACTAACTTACATATAGTACGTGTTAATAAGCATACATACATTATTTTTTCGGTTACGTACTGCAGTGGTGTGACCCGCCTCTGAAGTGCCACCGCTTCAGCCGCAAGACTGGAATGAGGAAACGGCCGCATCAGATCTATCTGAAGGGACTTTGCTCCCCAAGTGTTTATATATATATATATGGATGACCTACCACAACCCGGGTGGTGTTGTGGCATGTCAGAAAAAGTACGTGTCTCGGTGCGTGTAGCCCCCCCACAGAATTGGGCCTTCAGCGGCTTTGGAGAAGCTGCCGCGTCGGTTCTACCACAGTGGGTTTAGGCTGTGGGTTTAGCCCGGATGTTGCTCCTCGGTGTCCCTCTAGGCCGACTGACTGGCAGGATTGAGAGGTCCTTTGGTGGCTTGGTCAAAGTGGGAAGTCAAAGGCTAGATCTCGTAGTCAGCCGCTCGAGGTTAGGCGGGGCCAGGGGCCACAGGGGGGTAACAATGCCACGGAGGCCCGTCTGGGCCCTCATACATGCGGGGTGGCGTTGTGGCATGTTGAAGAAGCGGCACGCATCTCCGTCGTGGCCCCCCCTCCGCAGACAGCCGCCCGCCGCCGTCACTGAGAGAAATGGGCGTGTCGAGTCTACGGAGTGGATGTAGCTGTGGGTTTGGCGGATGTTGCTCCGGGTGTCCCTATGGAGGCCCGACTCGACACAACGGGTGGAAGGTCAGCGGGTCAAAGCCCGTCCGTGGGAAGTCAAAGGCTAGATCTAAGTGGTCAACCGCTCGAGGGTTAAGCCGGAGACGGGGGGCCTGAGGTAACAATGCCACGGGCGTCGTCTTAGACCCTCATACATCGAGGGAGGTGTTGTGGCATGTCAAGAAGGCGGACGCAACGTCTCCGGTCGCGTGGCCCCTCCGCAGACGGCCGCGCCTTGCAACAGAGAAAAGCAGACCTGTCGGGTCTACCGAGTGGATGTGGTAATGGTTTTGGCGGATGTTGCTCCCGGGTGTCCTTGTGGGCCGACTGGCCTGGCGGGTGGAGAGGTCCCATGGTCAAAGCCCGTCCGTGGGAAGTCGAGAGGCTAGATCTAAGTGATCAACCGCTCGGGGTTAGGCGGGGAATGAGGGCCCTAAGTAGCAATGCCACGGAGAACATCGTCATGCAGACCCTCATACATGCGGGGTGGTGTTGTGGCATGTCCAGAAGAGGCCGCAGCGTCTCCGATCGTGGCCCCTCACGAGACGGCGCCACCGCCGGCTTTGGAGAGAAGCGGACACGTCGAGTCTACGGAGAGGATGTAGCATGGTTTGGCACGGATGTTTCTCCGGGTGTCCCTATGGGCCGACGGCCTGGCCGGGTGGAGAGGTCCATTGGTGAAAAGCCGTCCGTGGGAAGTCAAAGGCTAGATCTCGTGGTCAACCGCTCCGGGGTTAGGCGGGGCCAGGGGCCACCTGAGGGTAACAATGCCACGGGCGTCGTCTGGGGCCCTCATACATGGGGCGTGGTGTTGTGGCATGTCAGAAGAAGCGGCCGCAGCGTCTCGGTCGTGGCCCCCCTCACAGACGGCGCCGCCCGGCTCGAGAAATAGGCGGCGTCGGGTCTACAGAGTGGATGTAGCTGTCGGTTTTGGCGGATGTTGCTCCGGGTGTACCTATGGGCGGCCCGACTGGCCGGGTGGAGAAGGTCCCTTTGAGTCAAAACCGTCAAGTGGGAAGTCAAGGCTAGATCTCATGGTCAACCGCTCCGAGTTAGGCGGGGCCAGGGGCCCTCGGGGGTAGCAATGCCGGAGGCGTCGTCTAGGAGCCCTCATACATGCGGGGTGGTGTTGTGTCATGTCAGAAGAAGGCGGCCGCAGCGTCTCCGGTCGTGGCCCCCTCTCCCGGGACCGTCCGCATGCCCTCTTTGGAGAGAAGCAGACCTTGTCCGGGTCTACGGAGTGGATGTAGGCTGTAGTTTTGGCCGGATGTTGCTCTCGGGTGTCCCTATGGGCCGACCTCGCTAGCCGTGTGGGAAGGTCCACTGGTGAAAACTCCGTTAAATGGGAAGTCAAAAGGCTAGATCTCGTGGTCAACCGCTCGAGGTTAGGCGGGGCCAGGGGCCTGAGGGGTAGCAATGCCACGGAGGCGTCGTCTGGGCCCTCATACATGCCGAGGTGGTGTTGTGGCATGTCCGAAGAAGCGACGCAGCGTCTCTGTCGCGTGGCCCCCCCCTCACCAGACCCAGCGCCGCCCGCCACCTCGAGGGGAAAGCAGACGCGTCGGGTCTACAGAGTGGATGTAGCTGTGGGTTTGGCCGGATGTTGCTCCGGGTGTCCCTCTGTGACCAACGGCCTGGCCGGGTGGAGAGGTCCACTTTGGTCAAAGCCCGTCCGTGGGAAGTCAAGGCTAGATCTCGTGGTCAACCGCTCTAGGGTTAGGCGGGGCCAGGGCCACTGAGGGTATAATGCCACGGAGGCGTCGTCTGGGGCCCCTCATACATGCGGGGGTGGTGTTGTGGCATGTCCGAAGAGGCGGCCTGCAGCGTCTCCGGTCGTGGCCCCCCCCTCACCAGACGCGCGCCGCCCTTGGCTGGAGAAATGGCCCAGCGTCGGGTCTACAGGTGGATGTAGCTGTGGTTTTGGCCGGATGTTGCTCCGGGTGTCCCTATGGGCGAGGCTGACACAACGTGGAGAGGTCCCTTTGGTCAAAGCCCGTCGTGGGAAGTCAAGGGCTAGATCTCAGTGGTCAATGCTCCGAGGGTTAAGCGGGGCCAGGGGCCCTGAGGGTAGCTATGCTGCACGGAGGCGTCGTCTGGGAGCCCTCATACATGCGGGGTGGTGTTGTGGCATGTCAGAAAGAAGCGGCCACGCGTCTCCGATGCGTGGCCCCCCTCATGAATGGCCATGCCGCCGGCACTGGAGGTGAAGCAGACCTTGTCGGGTCTACAGTGGATGTAGGCTGTGGTTTTGGCCGGATGTTGCTCCGGGTGTCCCTATGGGCGACACGACACAACTGGCCGGGTGGAGAGGTCCACTGGTCAAAGCCCGTCCGTGGGAAGTCAAAAGGCTAGATCTGCGTGGTCAACCGCTCCGAGGGTTAGGCGGGGCCAGGGGGCCTGAGGGGGTAGCAATGCCAGGAGGCGTCGTCACCCCTCATACATCTGAGGGTGGTGTTGTGGCATGTCCAGAAGCGGCACGCGTCTCCGATGCGTGGCCCCCCTCCGCAGACGGCGCCGCCGCCCGGCACTGGAGAAAGCAGACGCGTCGGGTCTGCGGAGTGGATGTAGCTGTGGGTTTGGCCCGGATGTTGCTCCGGGTGTCCCTATGGGCCGACTGACACAACCGGGTGGAGAGGTCCTTGGTCAAAGCCCGTCCGTGGGAAGTCAAAGGGCTAGATCTAAGTGGTCAACCGCTCGGGGTTAAGCGGGGCAGGGGCCACTGAGGGTAACAATGCCGGAGCGCCCGTGCCGGGCCCTCATACATGCGGGGTGGTGTTGTGGCATGTCCAAGAGGCGTGCAGCGTCTCCGGTCGTGGCCCCCCTCACAGACGAAAGCGCCCGCCAGCCGGCACCTGGAGAAAGCAGACGCGTCGGGTCTACAGTGGATGTAGCTGTGGGTTTGGCGGATGTTGCTCCGGGTGTCCCTATGGGCCGACGACACAACCGGGTGGAGAGGTCCACTTTGGTCAAAGCCCGTCCATTGGGAAGTCAAAGGCTAGATCTGCGTGGTCAACCGCTCCGAGGTTAGGCGGGGCCAGGGGCCTGAGAAGTACCAATGCCAGAGGCGTCGTGCAGGGCCCTCATACATGCGAGGGTGGTGTTGTGGCATGTCGGCGGCACCGTCTTGGTCTTGATGCGTGGCCCTCACTGACGGCCGCCGCCGGCACCTCGAGAAGCAGACGCGTCGTGTCTACGGAGTGGATGTAGGCTGTGGGTTTGGCCGGATGTTGCTCCGGGTGTCCCTATGGGCCGACGACTGGCCGGGTGGAGAGGTCCACTGGTGGCCCGTCCGTGGGAAGTCAAAGGCTAGATCTCGTGGTCGCCGCTCGGAGTTAGGCGGGGCCAGGGGCCACAGGGGTAACAATGCCGGAGCCGTCGTCTGGGCCCTCATACATGCGGGGTGGTGTTGTGGCATGTCAAGAAGAAGCGGCTCGTCTCCTGTCGTGGCCCTCCTCCGCGGACGGCGCCTTGCCCCCGGCTTTGGAGAAATGGGCAGCGTCGGGTCTACAGTGGATGTAGCTGTGGGTTTGGCCGGATGTTGTGTCGGGTGTCCCTATGGGCGGCCTGACACAACGGTGGAGAGGTCCAGGTCAAAGCCCGTCCGTGGGAAGTCAAAGGGCTAGATCTCGTGGTCAACCGCTCTGAGGTTAGGCGGGGCCAGGGCCTGGGGTAGCAATGCCACGGAGGCGTCGTGCGGGCCCTCATACATCTTGAGGTGGTGTTGTGGCATGTCCGAAGGCGGCCTGCAGCGTCTCCGGTCGTGGCCCCCTCTCGGACGATGCCGCCGCCCGGCTTTTGGAGAAGCAGACCGTCCGTCGGGTCTACAGAGTGGATGTAGCTGTGGGTTTTGGCCGGATGTTGCTCCGGGTGTCCCTATGGGCCGACCTGACAACCTGGCCGGGTGGAGAGGTCCTTGGTCAAACTCCGTCATTGGGAAGTCAAAGGCTAGATCTGCGTGGTCAACCGCTCCGAGGTTAGGCGGGGCCAGGGCCTGAGGGGTAGCAATGCCACGGAGGCGTCGTCTGCGGGCCTCATACATGCCGGTGGTGTTGTGGCATGTCCAGAAGAGGCGGCACGCGTCTCACAGTCGTGGCCCCCCTCACGCAGACAGCCGCCATGCCCATACCTCGAGGAAGCAGACGCGTCGGGTCTACAGAGTGGATGTAGCTGTGGGTTTGGCCGGATGTTGCTCCGGGTGTCCCTCTGGGCCAACTGACACAACCAGGTGGAGAGGTCCCACTTTGGTCAAAGCCCGTCCGTGGGAAGTCAAAGGCTAGATCTCGTGGTCAACCGCTCTAGGGTTAGGCGGGGCCAGGGGCCACTGAGGGGTAGCAATGCCACCGGAGGCGTCGTGCAGACCCCTCATACATGCTTGAGGTGGTGTTGTGGCATGTCCGAAGAAGGCGGCACGCGTCTCGGTCGTGGCCCCTCACAGACGGCGCCCATGCCCGCCGGCTTTGGAGAAAGCAGACGCGTCGGGTCTACAGTGGATGTAGCTGTGGTTTTAGCCGGATGTTGCTCCGGGTGTCCCTGGGCGACCGGCACAACCCGGGTGGAAGAGGTCCATGGTCAAAGCCACGTCAAGTGGGAAGTCAAGGCTAGATCTCATGGTGACAGCTCGAGGGGTTAGGCGGGGATGGGGCCTCGGGGTAAGCAATGCCACGGGCGTCGTCTGGGCCCTCATACATGCGGGGGTGGTGTTGTGGCATGTCCAGAAGAAGCGGCCGCGTCTCCGGTGTGTGCCCCCCCCTCACGGACGGCGCCGCCGCGCACACAGAGGTGAAGCAGACCCGTCGGGTCTACGGAGTGGATGTAGCTGTGGTTTTGGCCGGATGTTGCTCCGGGTGTCCCTATGGGCCAACTGACCTGGCCGGGTGGAGAGGTCCACTTTGGTCAAAGCCCGTCCGTGGGAAGTCAAAGGCTAGATCTAAGTGGTCAACCGCTCGAGGGTTAGGCGGGGCAGGGGGCCCTGAGGGTAACAATGCCACGGAGGCGTCGTGCAGGGCCCTCATACATGCGGGGAGTGGTGTTGTGGCATGTCCGAAGAAGCGGCAGCGTCTCGATCGTGGCCCCCCCTCAGACGGCGCGCCGCGGCACCTCGAGGAAGCAGACGGCGTCGGGTCTACGGAGTGGATGTAGCTGTGGGTTTTGGCCGGATGTTGCTCCGGGTGTCCCTATGGGCCGACCTGACACAACCGGTGGAAGGTCCCATGGTCAAAAGCCCGTCCGTGGGAAGTCAAAGGGCTAGATCTCGTGGTCCAGCAGCTCCGAGGTTAGGCGGGGCAGACGGGGCCACAGGGGTTAGCAATGCCACCGGGCGTCGTCAGGCCCCTCATACATGCAGGGGGTGGTGTTGTGGCATGTCAGAAGAGGCGGCCGCGTCTCAGTCGTGGCCCCCTCACGGACGGCCTTGCCCGCCCGGCACTGGAGAAGCAGACCTTGGTCGGGTCTACAGAAGTGGATGTAGCTGTGGGTTTGGCCGGATGTTGCTCCGGGTGTCCCTATGGGCCGACTGACACAACCGGGTGGAGAGGTCCAACTGGTGAAAGCCCGTCCGTGGGAAGTCAAAGGGCTAGATCTACGTGGTCAACCGCTCGAGGTTAGGCGGGGCCAGGGGGCCACAGGGGTAGCAATGCCACGGAGGCGTCGTGCAGGGCCCTCATACATGCGGGGTGGTGTTGTGGCATGTCGAAGAAGCGGCACGCGTCTCCGGTGCGTGGCCCCCCTCCTGAGACGGCCTTGCGCCGCCCGGCACCTCGAGAAGCAGACGCGTCCGGGTCTACGGAGTGGATGTAGCTGTGGGTTTGGCCAGGATGTTGCTCCCGGGTGTCCCTATGGGCCGACTGACACAACCGGGTGGAGAGGTCCCTTTGGTGAAAGCCCGTCCGTGGGAAGTCAAAGGGCTAGATCTAAGTGGTCAACGCTCGAGGTTAGGCGGGGCCAGGGGCCTGAGAAGTATACAATGCCACGGGAGGCGTCGTCACAAGGCCCTCATACATGCGGGGTGGTGTTGTGGCATGTCGAAAAGGCGGCCTGGCGTCTCCAGTCGTGGCCCCCTCACGCAGACGGCGCGCCCGCGCCGGCTTTTGGAGAAAATGGCAGCGTCGGGTCTACGGAGTGGATGTAGCTATGGGTTTGGCCGGATGTTGCTCCCGGTGTCCCTATGGGCCGACTGACACAACGGGTGGAGAGGTCCATGGTCAAAGCCCGTCCGTGGGAAGTCAAAGGGCTAGATCTCGTGGTCAACAGCTCGAGGTTAGGCGGGGCCAGGGGCCACTGGGGGGTAGCAATGCCACCGGGCGTCGTGCGGGCCCTCATACATGCGGGGTGGTGTTGTGGCATGTCGAAGAAGCGGCCGCAGCGTCTCGGTCGTGGCCCCCTCACGCAGACGGCCTTGCTTCCCGGCACTGGAAGCGAAACAGCGTCCGTCGGGTCTACAGATGGATGTAGCTGTGGGTTTGGCCGGATGTTGCTCCCGGTGTCCCTCTGGGCCGACTGACACTGGCCGGGTGGAAGGTCCCTTTGGTTCAAAGCCCGTCCGTGGGAAGTCAAGGGCTAGATCTAAGTGGTCAACCCGCTCTAGGGTTAGGCGGGGCCAGGGGGGCCACAGGGGGTAACAATGCCACCGGAGGCGTCACCGGGCCCTCATACATGCGGGGGTGGTGTTGTGGCATGTCAGAAGAAGCGGCGCAGCGTCTCGGTCGTGGCCCCCCCCCTCACAGACGGCGCCCGCCCGGCACTGGAGAAGCAGATGGCGTCGGGTCTACGGAGTGGATGTAGGCTGTGGGTTTTGGCCGGATGTTGCTCCGGGTGTCCCTATGGGCCGACTGACACAACCGGGTGGAGAGGTCCTTGGTCAAAGCCCGTCCGTGGGAAGTCAAAGGCTAGATCTGCGTGGTCAACCGCTCCAGGGTTAGGCGGGACAGGGGCCACAGGGGTAGCAATGCCACGGAAGCGTCGTCTGGGCCCTCATACATGCGGGGTGGTGTTGTGGCATGTCAGAAAGAAGCGGCCGCAGCGTCTCCGGTCGTGGCCCCCCCCTCACAGACGGCGCCCTTGCACACTGGAGAAGCAGACGCGTCGGGTCTACCAGTGGATGTAGCTGTGGTTTTGGCCGGATGTTGCTCCGGGTGTCCCTATGGGCGACTGAGCCCGGGTGGAGAGGTCCTTTGGTCAAAGCCCGTCCGTGGGAAGTCAAAGGCTAGATCTAAGTGGTCAACAGCTCCGAGGAGTTAGGCGGGGCAGGGCCACAGGGGGTAGCAATGCCACGGAGGCGTCATGCGGGCCCTCATACATCTTGAGGTGGTGTTGTGGCATGTCAGAAGAAGTGACGCTGCGTCTCAGTCGTGGCCCCCTCCTCAGACGGCGCCCGCCCGGCACTGGAGAAGCAGACGCGTCGGGTCTACAGAGTGGATGTAGCTGTGGTTTGGCCGGATGTTGCTCCCGGTGTCCCTATGGGCCGACCTGACACAACCGGGTGGAGAGGTCCTTGGTCAAAGCCCGTCCGTGGGAAGTCAAAGGCTAGATCTCGTGGTCAACGCTCGAGGTTAGGCGGAGCCAGGGGCCCTGAGGGGTAACAATGCCACGGGCGTCGTCTGGGAGCCCTCATACATGCGTCGGGTGGTGTTGTGGCATGTCCGAAGAAGCGGCAGCGTCTCCGTGATGTGGCCCCCCCTCACCGGGCCAGCGCGCCCGCCCGGCTTTGGAGGGAAAGCAGACGTCGGGTCTACAGAGTGGATGTAGCTGTGGTTTTGGCCGGATGTTGCTCCGGGTGTCCCTATGGGCTGACCCTACAACCAGGTGGAGAGGTCCACTTGGTCGCCGTCGTGGGAAGTCAAAAGGGCTAGATCTCGTGGTCAACAGCTCCGAGGTTAGGCGGGGCCAGGGGCCACAGGGGTAACAATGCCACGGAGGCGTCGTGCCGGGCCCTCATACATGCGGGGAGTGGTGTTGTGGCATGTCCAGAAGAAGCGGCACAGCGTCTCCGGTGCGTGGCCCCCTCCGCAGACGGCCTTGCCCGCCCGGCACCTGGAGAAGCAGACAGCGTCGGGTCTACAGGTGGATGTAGCTGTGGGTTTTGGCCCGTATGTTGCTCCCGTGTGTCCATATGGGAAGAACTGACACAAACGGGTGGAGAGGTCCACTGGTCAAAGCACGTCAGTGTAATGTCAAAGGGCTAGATCTCGTAGTCAACCGCTCGAGGTTAGGCGGAGACGGGGCCACTGAGGGGTAACAATGCCACCGGGCGTCGTGCAGCCCTCATACATGCGAGGTGGTGTTGTGGCATGTCAGAAGAAGCGGCAGCGTCTCCAGTCGTGGCCCCTCCTGAAGGCCAGCGCCGCCCGGCACCTGGAGGAAATGGGCCAGCGTCGGGTCTACAGTGGATGTAGCTGTGGGTTTGGCGGATGTTGCTCCGGGTGTCCCTCTGGGCCGACTGACACAACGGGTGGAGAGGTCCAGCAGTCAAAGCCCGTCCGTGGGAAGTCAAGGGCTAGATCTCGTGGTCAACCGCTCGGGGTTAGGCGGGGCCAGGGGCCACTGAGGGGTAACAATGCCACGGAGCGTCGTGCGGGCCCTCATACATGCGGGGTGGTGTTGTGGCATGTCCGAAGAAGGCGGCACGCGTCTCCGGTCGTGGCCCCCCTCCGCAGGCCATGCCCGCCCGGCTTTGGAGGAAAGCAGACGCGTCGGGTCTACGGAGTGGATGTAGGCGTGGGTTTGGCAGGATGTTGCTCCCGGTGTCCCTATGGGCGGCCCGGCACAACCCGGTGGTGGAAGGTCCAGCTTGGTCAAAGCCCGTCCAGTGGGAAGTCAAAGGGCTAGATCTAAGTGGTCAACCGCTCCGGGGTTAAGCGGGGCCGAGGGCCTGAGGGGGTATAATGCCACCCGGGCGTCGTCACCGGGCCCTCATACATGCGAGGTGGTGTTGTGGCATGTCAGAAGAAGCGGCCTTGGCGTCTCCTCGGCGCGTGGCCCCCTCACGGACGCCCGCCTTGCCAGGACAGAGGGAAAGCAGACGCGTCCAGTCTACCGGAGTGGATGTAGCTGTGGGTTTGGCCGGGTGGTTGCTCCCGGGTGTCACGATGGGCCGACCTGGCACACCTGGCCAGGGTGGAGAGGTCCTTCAAGTCCAGCTTCCGTCCGTGGGAAGTCAAAGGCTAGATCTCGTAATTGACCGCTCGAGTTAGGCGGGGCGGGGCCACAGGGGGTAACAATGCCACGGAGGCGTCGTACCGGGCCCTCATACATGCGAGGGTGGTGTTGTGGCATGTCCGAAGAGGCGGCCAGCGTCTCCGGTCGTGGCCCCCTCACAGACGGCGCCGCCCGCCGGCACCTGGAGGGAAAGCAGACCGTCGGGTCTACGGAGTGGATGTAGCTGTGGGTTTGGCTGGATGTTGCTCCGGTGTCCCTCTAGGCCGACTGACCTGGCAACCGGTGGAGAAGGTCCTTTGGTCAAAAGCCGTCCAAGTGGGAAGTCAAAGGGCTAGATCTCGTGGTCAACCAGCTCCGGAGGTTAGGCGGGGCGGGGCCTGAGGGGGTAACAATGCCACGAGGCGTCGTCACCGGGGCCCTCATACATGCGGGTGGTGTTGTGGCATGTCAGAAGAAGTGACGCAGCGTCTCGATCGTGGCCCCCCCTCACGGGCCAGCGCCGCCCGGCACTGGAGAAAGCAGACCTTGTCGGGTCTACCAGTGGATGTAGGCTGTAGGTTTGGCGGATGTTGCTCCCGGTGTGTCCCTATGGGCCGACCACACTGGCAGGTGGAGAGGTCCACTGGTCAAAGCCACGTCCGTGGGAAGTCAAAGGGCTAGATCTAAGTGGTCAACGCTCCGGGGTTAGGCGGGGCCAGGGGAGCCACTGGGGTTAACAATGCCACCGGGCGTCGTGCGGGCCCTCATACATGCGGGGTGGTGTTGTGGCATGTCCGAAGAAGCGGCCACGCGTCTCCAGTCATTAGCCCCCCCCCCTCACGAGACCCGCCGCCCCGGCACTGGAGAAGCAGACGCGTCGGGTCTACAGAGTGGATGTAGCTGTGGTTTGGGCCGGATGTTGCTCCCGGTGTCCTCTATGGGCCGACCCTGGACACAACCGGGTGGAGAGGTCCACTGGTGGCCCGTCCGTGGAAGTCAAAGGCTAGATCTAAGTGGTCAACCGCTCGGGGTTAGGCGGGGCCAGGGGGCCACAGGGGTAGCAATGCCACGGGCGTCGTGCAGACCCCTCATACATGCTTGAGGTGGTGTTGTGGCATGTCAGAAGAAGCGGCCGCGTCTCCGGTCGTGGCCCCTCCACAGACAGGCGCCGCCATGGCACTGGAGAAGCAGACGCGTCCCAGGTCTACGGAGTGGATGTAGTTGTGGGTTTGGCGGATGTTGCTCCCAGGTGTCCCTCTGGGCCGACCTGACACAACCGGGTGGAGAGGTCCAGCTGGTGGCCCGTCCGTGGGAAGTCAAGGGCTAGATCTCGTGGTCAATTGACAGCTCCGGAGTTAGGCGGGGCGGGGGGCCACAGGGGTAGCAATGCCACTTGGGCGTCGTCTCTGGAGCCCCTCATACATGCAGGGTGGTGTTGTGGCATGTCCGAAGAAGCTGACACGCGTCTCAGTCGTGGCCCCCCCCTCACAGACGGGCGCCGCCGCCGGCACTGGAGGAAAAGCAGACCGTCCAGGTCTACAGAGTGGATTTAGCTGTGGGTTTGGCCGGATGTTGCTCCATGGTGTCCCTATGGGCCGACCCGACTGGCAAGATTGGAGAAGTCCACTGGTCAAAGCCCGTCCGTGGGAAGTCAAAGGGCTAGATCTAAGTGGTCAACCGCTCCGGGGTTAGGCGGGACGGGGGCCACAGGGGTAGCAATGCCACCGGGCGTCGTGCGGGCCCTCATACATCTTGAGGTGGTGTTGTGGCATGTCCAGAAGAAGCGACGCAGCGTCTCGATCGTGGCCCCCCCTCACGGACAAGCGCCGCCCGGCACTTTTGGAGAAGCAGACGCGTCGGGTCTACAGAGTGGATGTAGCTGTGGGTTTGGCCGGATGTTGCTCCCAGGTGTCCCTGGGCCGACTGACACAACCGGGTGGAGAGGTCCAACTGGTCAAAAGCCGTCCTTGGGAAGTCAAGGGCTAGATCTCGTGGTCAAAGCTCGAGGTTAGGCGGGGCCAGGGGCCCTGAGGTAGCAATGCCACGGGCGTCGTGCACCGGGCCCTCATACATGCGGGGTGGTGTTGTGGCATGTCCGAAGAAGCGGCCGCAGCGTCTCCGATGCGTGGCCCCCCTCCGCAGACACCCGCCTTTGCGGCACTGGAGAAGCAGACCGTCGGGTCTACGGAGTGGATGTAGCTGTGGGTTTGGCCGGATGTTGCTCCCGGTGTCCCTCTGGGCCGACTGACACAACCGGGTGGAGAAGGTCCACTTCCAGTCAAAACCCGTCAAGTGGGAAGTCAAAGGGCTAGATCTCGTGGTCAACCGCTCGAGGGTTAGGCGGGGACGGGGCCTTGGGGTAGCAATGCCACCGGAGGCGTCGTGCAGACCCTCATACATGCGGGGTGGTGTTGTGGCATGTCCAAGGCGGCCACGCACGTCTCGGTCGTGCCCCCCCCTCCGCAGACGGCGCCGCCGCCCGGCACTCGAGAAAGCAGACCGCGTCGGGTCTACAGTGGATGTAGCTGTGGGTTTGGCCGGATGTTGCTCCACGGTGTCCCTATGGGCCGAACCTGGCACAACCAGGTGGAGAGGTCCAGCGGTGAAAGCCCGTCCGTGGGAAGTCAAAGGGCTAGATCTAAGTGGTCAACCGCTCGAGGTTAGGCGGGACGGGGCCACTGGGGGGTAGCAATGCCACGGAGGCGTCGTGCAGGCCCTCATACATGCAGGGGTGGTGTTGTGGCATGTCCAGAAGAGGCGCACGCGTCTCCGTCGTGGCCCCCCTCACGGACGGCGCCTTGCCGCCCGGCACCTGGAGAAGCAGACGCGTCGGGTCTACAGGTGGATGTAGCTGTGGGTTTGGCCGGATGTTGCTCCCGGTGTCCCTCTGGGCCGACCTGACACAACGGGTGGAGAGGTCCTTTGGTCAGCTCCGTCCGTGGGAAGTCAAAGGCTAGATCTAAGTGGTCAACCGCTCCGAGGGGTTAGTGGGCCAGGGGCCTGGGGGTAAGCAATGCCACGAGGCGTCGTGCAGGCCCCTCATACATGCGGGAGTGGTGTTGTGGCATGTCCAAAGGCGGCCGCAGCGTCTCAGTGCGTGGCCCCCTCCACAGACCCAGCGCCGCCCGCCCGGCTGGAGAAGCAGACGTCCACGGGTCTACAGAGTGGATGTAGCTGTGGGTTTGGCCCGGATGTTGCTCCTCGGTGTCCCTCTGGGCGACCTGACACAACCGGGTGGAGAGGTCCACTGGTCAGAGCCTGTCCGTGTGAAGTCAAAGGGCTAGATCTCGTGGTCAGCCGCTCCAGGGTTAGGCGGGACGGGGGCCTGGAGGGTGACAATGCCACCGGAGCGTCGTACCGGGCCCTCATACATGTGGGGTGGTGTTGTGGCATGTCCGAAGAGGCGGCACGCGTCAACGGTGCGTGGCCCCCCTCACGGACGGCGCCGCCCGCCCGGCTTTGGAGAAAGCAGACGTCGGGTCTACGGAGTGGATGAAGCTGTTTGTTTGGCCTGGATGTTGCTCCCGGTGTCCCTCTGGCCGACCCTAACCTGGCAAGGGTGGAGAGGTCCACTGGTCAAAGCCCGTCCGTGGGAAGTCAAAGGGCTAGATCTCGTGGTCAACCGCTCCAGGGTTAGGCGGGCCGGGGGCCTGGGTTAACAATGCCACCGGGCGTCGTGCGGGCCCTCATACATGCGGGGTGGTGTTGTGGAATGTCAGAAGAGGCGGCACGAGTCTCGTCGTGGCCCCCCCTCACAGACGGCGCCGCCTTGGCACTGGAGGGAGAAGCAGACGCGTCGGGTCTACAGTGGATGTAGCTGTGTGGTTTTGGCCGGATGTTGCTCCCGGTGTCCCTCTGGGCCGACTGGCACAACCGGGTGGAGAGGTCCAGGTGAAAGCCCGTCCGTGGGAAGTCAAAGGGCTAGATCTCGTGGTCAACCGCTCCGAGGTTAAGCGGGGCCAGGGGGCCTGGGGTAACAATGCCGGAGCGTCGTACCGGGCCCTCATCCTTGCGGAGTGGTGTTTTGGCATGTCCAAAGTGTCGGCACGCGTCTCCGGTGTGTGGCCCCCCTCATGGACGGCCGCCGCCGGCACTTGGAGAAAGCAGACCGTCGGGTCTACAGTGGATGTAGCAGTGGGTTTGGCCCGGATGTTGCTCCCGGGTGTCCCTATGGGCCGAACTGACACAACCAGGTGGAGAGGTCCACTGGTCAAAGCCCGTCCGTGGGAAGTCAAAGGGCTAGATCTCGTGGTCAACCTCTCCAGGGTTAGGCGGGACAGGGGCCCTGGGGGGTAGCAATGCCACCGGAGAATCGTCTTGAGGCCCTCATACATGTCGGGTGGTGTTGTGGCATGTCCAAGAGGCGGCCGCGTCTCACGTGCGTGGCCCCCCTCACGGATGGCGCCACGCCAACCTGGAGAAGCAGACGTCGGGTCTACAGAGTGGATGTAGGCTGTGGGTTTGGCCGGATGTTGCTCCCCTGTCCCTATGGGATGACCTGACACAACCGGGTGGAGAGGTCCATGGTCAAAGCCCGTCCGTGGGAAGTCAAAGGGCTAGATCTAAGTGGTCAACCGCTCCGGGGGTTAGGCGGGGCCAGGGCCACCTGGGGTAGTAATGCCTCCAGGAGCGTCGTCGGGCCCTCATACATGCGGGGTGGTGTTGTGGCATGTCCGAAGAAGGCGGCGCAGCGTCTCCGGTCGTGGCCCCCCCCCTCACGAATGCGCCTTGCCCGGCTTTGGAGAAAGCAGACCTTGTCCGGGTCTACAGAGTGGATGTAGCTGTGGGTTTGGCCTGTATGTTGCTCCCCGGTGTCCCTCTGGGCTGACCTGACACAACCGGGTGGAGAGGTCCACTGGTCAATGCCCATCCGTGGGAAGTCAAAGGGCTAGATCTCGTGGTCAACCGCTCCAGGGTTAGGCGGGACGGGGGCCCTGGGCTAGCAAGGCCACCGGAGCGTCGTACCGGGCCCTCATACATGCGGGGTGGTGTTGTGGCATGTCCAAATAGCGCCTCACGCGTCTTGATTATGGCCCCCTCACGGGCCAGCCGCGCCGCCCGGCACTTTGGAGGGAAGCAGACGGCGTCGGGTCTACACGGAGTGGATGTAGCTGTGGGTTTGGCCCGGATGTTGCTCCGGTGTCCCTATGGGCCGATCTGACACAACCCGGGTGGAGAGGTCCACTGGTCAAAGCCCGTCAGTGGGAAGTCAAAGGGCTAGATCTCGTGGTCAACCGCTCCAGGGTTAGGCGGGGCCAGGGGCCCTGGGGCTAACAATGCCACCGAGGCGTCGTGGGGCCCTCATACATGCGGGGTGGTGTTGTGGCATGTCCAGAAGAAGCGGCGCACGTCTCGGTGCGTGGCCCCCCCTCCGCAGACGGCGCCGCCGCCGGCAGGAGAAGCAGACATCGTCGGGTCTACAGAGTGGATGTAGGCTGTGGGTTTGGCCGGATGTTGCTCCGGGTGTCCCTCTCGGCCGACTGACACAACCGGGTGGAGAGGTCCAGCAGTCAAAGCCCGTCAAGTGGGAAGTCAAAGTGCTAGATCTCGTGGTCAACCGCTCCAGGGTTAGGCTGGACGGGGGCCCTAGGGTAAGCAATGCCACCGGAGCGTCGTACCGGGCCCTCATACATGCGGGGTGGTGTTGTGGCATGTCCAAAGAGGTGGCACGCGTCTTCGATGCGTGGCCCCCCTCAATGAGGCCGGCCCGCCCGGCACCTGGAGAAAGCAGACGCCTTGTCGGGTCTACATGGAGTGGATGTAGCTGTGGGTTTGGCCGGATGTTGCTCCCGATGTCCCTCTCGGTGACTGACACAACCGGGTGGAGAGGTCCACTTTGGTCAAAGCCCGTCCGTGGGAAGTCAAGGGCTAGATCTCGTGGTTAGCCGCTCGGGGTTAGGCGGGGCCAGGGGACCCGGGGTAGCAATGCCACGGGCGTCGTGCAGGGCCCTCATACATGCGGGGTGGTGTTGTGGCATGTCCAGAAGAGGCGGCAGCGTCTCCGGTCGTGGCCCCCTCACAGACGCCCGCCTTGCCGGCACTTTGGAGAGAATCGGACGCGTCGGGTCTACACGGAGTGGATGTAGCTGTGGGTTTGGCCCGGATGTTGCTCCCGGGTGTCCCTATGGGCCGAACTAACACAACCGGGTGGAGAGGTCCAGTGGTCAAAGCCCGTCCGTGGGAAGTCAAAGGGGTAGATCTCGTGGTCAACCGCTCCAGGGTTAGGCGGGGCCAGGGGCCACAGGGGGTAGCAATGCCACCGGAGGCGTCGTGCAGGGCCCTCATACATGTCGAGGTGGTGTTGTGGCATGTCAGAAGAAGCGGCACGCGTCTCGGTCGTGGCCCCCCCTCCACAGACTTGCGCCGCCCGGCACTGGAGGGTGAAAGCAGACCGTCGGGTCTACACGGAGTGGATGTAGCTGTGGGTTTGGCCGGATGTTGCTCCCGGGTGTCCCTCTGGGATGACTGACACAACGGGTGGAGAGGTCCAGCTGGTCAAAGCCCGTCCGTGGGAAGTCAAGGGCTAGATCTCGTGGTCAACCCGCTCGAGGTTAGGCGGAGACAGGGGGCCACAGAGGGTAACAATGCCACCGGAGGCGTCGTGGGGCCCTCATACATGCGGGGTGGTGTTGTGGCATGTCCAAGAAGAAGCGTACAGCGTCTCCGGTCGTGGCCCCCCTCCACAGACGGCGCCCTTGCGGCACTGGAAGGAAAGCCAGCGTCGGGTCTACAGAGTGGATTTACCTGTGGGTTTGGCCGGATGTTGCTCCACGGTGTCCCTCACAGGCCGGACTGACCTGGCAACCGGGTGGAGAGGTCCACTGGTCAAAAGCCCGTCCGTGGGAAGTCGAAGGGCTAGATCTAAGTGGTCAACCGCTCGAGGGTTAGGCGGGGCCAGGGGCCACAGGGGTAGCAATGCCACGGGCGTCGTGCAGGCCCCTCATACATGCGGGGTGGTGTTGTGGCATGTCCGAAGAAGCGGCACGCGTCTCCGTCGCGTGGCCCCCCTCACGGGCCGCGCCCGCCCGGCACTGGAGGGGAAAGCAGTCGCGTCGGGTCTACACGGAGTGGATGAAGCTGTGGGTTTGGCCGGATGTTGCTCCCGGTGTCCCTCTGGATGACCTAACACAACCGGGTGGAGAGGTCCACTCGTCAAAGCCCGTCCGTGGGAAGTCAACGGGCTAGATCTCGTGGTCAACCGCTCCAGGGTTAGGCGGGACGGGGGTCCTGGGGGTAGCAATGCCTCCGGAGCGTCGTACCGGGCCCTCATACATGCAGGGTGGTGTTGTGGCATGTTCGAAGAGGCGGCACACGTCTCTGGTGCGTGGCCCCCCCCTCACGCACAGCGCCGCCCGGCACTGGAGGGAAAGCAGACGCGTCGGGTCTACAGTGGATGTAGCTGTGGGTTTGGCCGGATGTTGCTCCCGGTGTCCCTCAGGCTGACTGACACAACCGGGTGGAGAGGTCCAGCGGTGATGCCCGTCCGTGGGAAGTCAAAGGGTTAGATCTCGTGGTCAACCGCTCCAGGGTTAGGCGGGACGGGGGTCCTGGGGGGTAGCAATGCCACCGGAGCGTCGTACTGCGCCCTCATACATGCGGGGTGGTGTTGTGGCATGTTCGAAGAGGCGGCGCAGCGTCTCCGGTCGTGGCCCCCCTCACCGGACGGCGCCGCCGCCCGGCACACGAGGGGGGAAAGCAGACTGCGTCGGGTCTACGGAGTGGATGTAGCTGTGTGTTTGGCGGATGTTGCTCCCGGTGTCCCTCTGGGCGACGACACAACCCGGGTGGAGAGGTCCACTTTGGTCAGCCCGTCCGTGGGAAGTCAAGGCTAGATCTCGTGGTCAACCGCTCGAGGTTAGGCGGGGCCAGGGGCCTAGGGGGTAGCAATGCCACCGGAGCGTCGTACCGGGCCCTCATACATGCATGCGGGGTGTTGTTGTGGCGTGTCCAAAGAGGTGGCACGCGTCTTCGATGCGTGGCCCCCCTCACGGACGGCGCCGCCGCCCTTGACACTGGAGAAGCAGACGTCGGGTCTACATGGAGTGGATGTAGGCTGTGGGTTTGGCCGGATGTTGCTCCCGGTGTCCCTCTCGGCTGACCTGGACACAACTGGGTGGAAGGTCCAGTGGTCAAAACCCGTCCGTGGGAAGTCAAAGGCTAGATCTCATGGTTAGCAGCTCGAGGGTTAGGCGGGGACGGGGGGCCAGGGGTAACAATGCCAGGAGGCGTCGTGCGGGCCCTCATACATGCGGGGTGGTGTTGTGGCATGTCAAAGAGGCGGCCTGCGTCTTGATCGTGGCCCTCCTCACGGACGGCGTCGCCGCCCGGCACCTGGAGAAAGCAGACGCGTCGGGTCTACAGAGTGGATGTAGCTGTGGGTTTGGCCGGATGTTGCTCCCGGTGTCCCTCTGGGCTGACTGACACAACCGGGTGGAGAGGTCCACCGTCAAAGACCATCCGTGGAAAGTCAAAGGGATAGATCTCGTGGTCAACCGCTCAAGGGTAAGGCGGGGCCAGGGGCCACAGGGTAACAATGCCACCGGAGGCGTCGTCTGGGGCCCTCATACATGTCGGGTGGTGTTGTGGCATGTCGAAGAGGCGGCACGCGTCTCGGTCTGTGGCCCCTCACAGACGGCGCCCGCCGCCCAGCACCTGGAGGGGAAGCAGACCTTGTCGGGTCTACCAGAGTGGATGTAGGCTGTGTGTTTGGCCCTGATGTTGCTCCCCGGTGTCCCTCTGGGATGACCTGACACAACCGGGTGGAGAGGTCCACTGGTCAAAGCCCGTCAATGGGAAGTCAAAGGGCTAGATCTCGTGGTCAACCGCTCCAGGGTTTGGCGGGACAGGGGCTCTTGGGGGTAGCAATGCCACCGGAGCGTCGTACCGGGCCCTCATACATGCGGGGTGGTGTTGTGGCATGTCCAAAGAGGCGGCACGCATCTCCGGTGCGTGGCCCCCCACAGACGGGCGCCATGCCCGGCACCTGGGGGAAAGCAGCGTCGGGTCTACAGTGGATTTACCTATGGGTTTGGCCGGATGTTGCTCCCGGTGTCCCTTTGGGCCGACTGAAACAACCGTGGTGGAGAGGTCCTTTGGTCAAAAGCCCGTCCGTGGGAAGTCAAAGGGCTAGATCTCGTGGTCAACCGCTCGAGGGGATTAGGCGGAGACGGGGCCACAGGGGTAGCAATGCCACCGGAGCATCGTACCGGGCCCTCTTACATGCGGAGTGGTGCTGTGGCATGTCCGAAGAGGCGGCACGCGTCTCCGGTACGTGGCCCCCCTCACGGACGGCGCCGCCGCCGGCACGTGGAGGGGGGAAACTGATGCGTCGGGTCTACACGGAGTGGATGAAGCTGTGGGTTTGGCCTGAATCTTGCTCCCCGGTGTCCCTCTCGGCCGACCTGACACAACCGGGTGGAGAGGTCCACTGGTCAAAGCCCGTCCGTGGGAAGTCAAAGGGCTAGATCTCGTGGTCAACCGCTCCAGGGTTAGGCGGGACGGGGGCCACAGGGTTAGCAATGCCACGGAGGCGTCGTGCGGGCCCTCATACATCATGCAGGGTGGTGTTGTGGCATGTCCAAAGAGGCGGCACGCGTCTTTGTCAGTGGCCCCCCTCTCACAGACGGCGCCGCCCTTGCCGGCACATGGAGAAGCAGACGTCGGGTCTACACAGAGTGAATGTAGCTGTGGTTTTGGCCTGGATGTTGCTCCCCGGTGTCCCTCTGGGCTGACCTGACACAACCGGGTGGAGAGGTCCACTGGTCAAAGCCCATCCGTGGGAAGTCAAAGGGCTAGATCTCGTGGTCAACCGCTCGGGGTTAGGCGGGGCCAGGGGCCACAGGGGTAGCAATGCCACCGGAGGCGTCGTGCAGGGCCCTCATACATGCGGGGTGGTGTTTTGGCATGTCCAGAAGAGGTGCACAGCGTCTCCCGTCGTGGCCCCCCCCTCACGCAGACGGCGCCGCCCCGCCCTTGGCACTGGAGGGAAAAGCTGATGTCGGGTCTACGGAGTGGATGTAGCTGTGGGTTTGGCCCAGGATGTTGCTCCGGTGTCCCTCTGGGATGACTGACACAACCGGGTGGAGAGGTCCTTGGTCAAAAGCCGTCAGGTGGGAAGTCAAAGGGCTAGATCTCGTGGTCAACCGCTCGAGGTTAGGCGGGGCAGGGGGGCACTGGGGTAGCAATGCCTCGGAGGCGTCGTGCGGGCCCTCATACATGCGGGGTGGTGTTGTGGCATGTCCGAAGAGGCGGCCGCAGCGTCTCCGGAGTGGCCCCCCCTCACGCACGGCGTCGCCGCCCCGGCACTGGAGAAGCAGACGCGTCGGGTCTACACAGAGTGGATGTAGCTGTGGGTTTTGCCTGGATGTTGCTCCCCGGTGTCCCTCTGGGCTGACCTGACACAACCGGGTGGAGAGGTCCACTGGTCAAAGCCCATCCGTGGGAAGTCAAAGGGCTAGATCTCGTGGTCAACCGCTCCAGGGTTAGGCGGGACGGGGGCCCTGGGGGGTAGCAATGCCACCGGAGCGTCGTACCGGGCCCTCATACATGCGGGGTGGTGTTGTGGCATGTCGAAGAGGCGGACGCAGCGTCTCCGTGCGTGGCCCCCCTCACAGACGGCGCCGCCGCCCGGCTTTGGAGAAGCAGGGACCGCGTCGGGTCTACAGGAGTGGATGTAGGCGTGGGTTTGGCCCGATGTTGCTCCCCGGTGTCCCTCTCGGCTGACCTGACACAACCGGGTGGAGAGGTCCACTGGTCAAAGCCCGTCCGTGGGAAGTCAAAGGGCTAGATCTCGTGGTCAACCGCTCCAGGGTTAGGCTGGACGGGGGCCCTAGGGTAAGCAATGCCACCGGAGCGTCGTACCGGGCCCTCATACATGCATGCGGGGTGTTGTTGTGGCGTGTCCAAAGAGGTGGCACGCGTCTTCGATGCGTGGCCCCCCTCACGGACGGCGCCGCCGCCGGCACCTGGAGGGGGGAAACGGACGCGTCGGGTCTACATGGAGTGGGTGTAGCTGTGGGTTTGGCCCGAATGTTCCTCCCCGGTGTCCCTCTCGGCTGACCTGACACAACTGGGTGGAGAGGTCCACTGGTCAAAACCCGTCCGTGGGAAGTCAAAGGGCTAGATCTAAGTGGTCAACCGCTCCGGGGTTAGGCGGGGCCAGGGGCCCGGGGGTAGCAATGCCACCGGAGGCGTCGTGCCGGAGCCCTCATACATGAGAGGTGGTGTTGTGGCATGTCCGAAGAAGCGCACGCGTCTTGATCGTAGCCCCCCTCGCAGACGGGCGCCGCCACGACCGGAGAGAAGCAGACGCGTCGGGTCTACACGGAGCGGATGTAGCTGTGGGTTTGGCCTGGATGTTGCTCCCCGATGTCCCTCTGGGCTGACCTGACACAACCGGGTGGAGAGGTCCACCGGTCAAAGCCCATCCGTGGGAAGTCAAAGGGCTAGATCTCGTGGTCAACCGCTCAAGGGTTAGGCGGGACGGGGGCCCTGGGGGTAGCAAAGCCACCGGAGGCGTCGTCTGGGGCCTCCTCATATATGTCGGGTGGTGTTGTGGCATGTCCGAAGAGGCGGCACGCGTCTCCGGTGCGTGGCCCCCCTCACACACGGCGCCGCCCGGCACTGGAGAAGTGAAAGCGTCGGGTCTACGGAGTGGATGTAGCTGTGGGTTTGGCCGGATGTTGCTCCCGGTGTCCCTACAGGATGACCTGGACACAACGGGTGGAGAGGTCCACTGGTCAAAGCCCGTCAATGGGAAGTCAAGGGCTAGATCTGCGTGGTCAACCGCTCCGGGGTTAAGCGGGGACGGGGGCCACTGAGGGTAGTAATGCCACCGGAGGCGTCGTCAAGACGGCCCTCATACATGCGGGTGGTGTTGTGGCATGTCCAAAGAGGCGGCACACATCTCCCCGGTGCGTGTGGCCCCGACATGGGACGGCGCGCCATCGCCGCACCCGAAAGCAGGGGGAAACTGGCCACGCGTAGGGTCTACATGAGTGGATTTACCTGTGGGTTTGGCGGATGTTGCTCCCGGTGTCCCTACTGGGCCGACACTGAGCCAACCGGTGGAGAGGTCCCATGGTCAAAGCCCGTCCACAGGAAGTCAAGGGCTAGATCTCGTGGTCAACCGCTCGGGGTTAGGCGGGGCCAGGGGCCACTGAGGGGTAGCAATGCCACCATAGCGTCGTCTGCGGGCCCTCATACATGCGGGGTGGTGTTGTGGCATGTCCGAAGAAGCGGCCTGGCGTCTCCGTGTGTGGCCCCCCCCTCACAGACAGCGCCGCCGCCCGGCACTGGAGAAAGCAGACGCGTCGGGTCTACACGGAGTGGATGTAGCTGTGGTTTTGGCCCGGATGTTGCTCCCGGGTGTCCCTCTGGGCCGACCTGACACAACCGGGTGGAGAGGTCCACTGGTCAAAGCCCGTCCGTGGGAAGTCAAAAGGCTAGATCTCGTGGTCAACCGCTCCAGGGTTAGGCGGGCAGGGGGCCTGGGGTAGCAATGCCATCGGGCGTCGTCTGGGCCCTCATACATGCGGGGTGGTGTTGTGGCATGTCAGAAGAAGCGGCGGCAGCGTCTTCGGTCGTCCCCCCCTCCGGCGCCGCCCGGCCAGTCGGGTCTACAGAGTGGATGTAGCTGTGGGTTTGGCACGGATGTTGCTCCCGGTGTCCCTCTGGGTGACCTGACTCAACCGGGTGGAGAGGTCCACTTTGGTCAAAGCTCGTCAGTGGGAAGTCAAAGGGCTAGATCTGCGTGGTCAACCGCTCGGGGTTTAGGCGGGGCCAGGGCCTGGGGGTAGCAATGCCACCGGAGCAATGTCTTGGGGCCCTCATACATGCGGGGTGGTGTTGTGGCATGTCCAAAGAGGCGGCAAACGTCTCCGGTGCGTGGCCCCGCTCACAGACGGCCGCCCGCCCGGCTTTGGAGAAGCAGACGTCGGGTCTACGGAGTGGATGTAATGTGGGTTTGGCCGGATGTTGCTCCCGGTGTCCCTCTCGGCCGACCTGACACAACCGGGTGGAGAGGTCCTTTGGTCAAAGCCCATCCGTGGGAAGTCAAGGGCTAGATCTAAGTGGTCAACCCGCTCCGGGGTTTAGGCGGGGCCAGGGGCCTGGGGGTAGCAATGCCACCGGAGGCGTCGTGCAAGGGCCCTCATACATGCGGGGTGGTGTTGTGGCATGTGTCCAAAAGAAGCGGCACGCGTCTCCGGTCGTGGCCCCCCTCACGGCAGACGGCGTCGCCCGCCGGCACTGGAGAAAGCAGACCTTGTCCCGGGTCTACACAGTGGATGTAGGCTGTGGGTTTTGGCCCGGATGTTGCTCCCGGTGTCCCTCAGGCTGACTGACACAACCGGGTGGAGAGGTCCTTGGTCAAAGCCCGTCCGTGGGAAGTCGAAGGGCTAAATCTGCGTGGTCAACCGCTCCGGGGTTAAGCGGGGCCAGGGGGCCACTGGGGGTAGCAATGCCACGGAGGCGTCGTCTGGGGCCCTCATACATGTGAGGTGGTGTTGTGGCATGTCAAAGAGGCGGCAGCGTCTCTCCGGTGAGTGGCCCCCCTCACGGACAGCGCCGTCGCCGGCACCTGGAGAAGCAGACCAGCGTCTCTACGGAGTGGATGGGCTAAGGTTTTGGCCGGATGTTGCTCCACGGTGTCCCTCTGGGCGACTGACACAACCGGTGGAGAGGTCCACTGGTCAAAGCCCGTCAAGTGGGAAGTCAAAGGGCTAGATCTCGTGGTCAACCGCTCGAGGTTAAAGGCGGGGCCAGGGGCCACAGGGGTAACAATGCCACCGGAGGCATCGTCTGGCCCTCATACATGTTAGGTGGTGTTGTGGCATGTCCGAAGAGGCGGCACGCGTCTCCGGTCGTGGCCCCCCCTCAGATGGGCGTCGCCCGCCCGGCACTGGAGGGTGTCCAGCGTCGGGTCTACAGGTGGATGTAGGCTGGGTTTGGCCGGATGTTGCTCCCGGTGTCCCTACAGGGCGATGACTGACACAACCGGGTGGAGAGGTCCAGGTCAAAGCCCGTCTGTGGGAAGTCAAAGGGCTAGATCTCATGGTCAACCGCTCGAGGGTTAGGCGGGGCCAGGGGGCCTGAGGGGGGTAGCAATGCCACGGAGGCGTCGTCTGGGGCCCTCATACATGCGGGGTGGTGTTGTGGCATGTCAAAGAGGCGGCACGCATCTCCGGTCGTGGCCCCCCTCACGGACGGCGCCACGCTGCACCTCGGAGGGGGAATCTCGCGTCAGGTCTACAGAGTGGATTTACCTATGGGTTTGGCCGGATGTTGCTCCCGGGTGTCCCTTTGGGCCGACCGACACAACCGGGTGGAGAGGTCCACTTTGGTCAAAGCCCGTCCGTGGGAAGTCAAGGGCTAGATCTCGTGGTCAACCGCTCGAGGTTAGGCGGGGCCAGGGGGCCTGGGGTAACAATGCCACGGAGCATTTATGCAGGCCCACATACATGCGGGGTGGTGTTGTGGCATGTCCGAAGAGGCGGCACGCGTCTCCGGTGCGTGGCCCCCCTCACGGACGGCGTAGCCGCCGGCACCTGGAGGGGGGAAACGGACGCGTCGGGTCTACACAGAGTGGATGTAGCTGTGGGTTTGGCTTGGATGTTGCTCCCCGGTGTGCCTCTGGGCTGACCTGACACAACCGGGTGGAGAGGTCCACTGGTCAAAGCCCATCCGTGGGAAGTCAAAGGGCTAGATCTCGTGGTCAACCGCTCGCTCGGGGTTAGGCGGGGCCGGGGGGGCCACAGGGGTAACAATGCTGCCGGAGCATCGTCTGGGCCCTCATACATGCGGGGTGGTGTTGTTGCATGTCGAAGAAAGGCGGCGTCGTCTTGTGTGGCCCCCCTCACGGATGGCGCCGCCGCCCGGCACCTGGAGACACGACTGGCGTCGGGTCTGCACGGAGTGGATTTACATGGGTTTGGCGGATGTTGCTCCCGGTGTCCCTCTGGGCCGAATCGACACAACCAGGTGGAGAGGTCCACCGGTCAAAAGCCGTCCGTGGGAAGTCAAAGGGCTAGATCTAGTGGTCAATCGCTCCGAGGTTAGGCGGGGCCAGGGGGCCCTGAGGTAGCAATGCCACGGAGGCGTCGTGCGGGCCCTCATACATGTCGGGTGGTGTTGTGGCATGTCCGGCGAAGCTGGCATGCGTCTCCGTCGTGGCCCCCTCACGGACGCAAGGCCTTGCCACGCCCGGCTTCTGGAGTGAAACTGATGCGTCGGGTCTACACGGAGTGGATGTATCTGTGGGTTTGGCCTAGATGTTGCTCCCCGGTGTCCCTCTGGGATGACCTGACACAATCGGGTGGAGAGGTCCACTGGTCAAAGCCCGTCCGTGGGAAGTCAAAGGGCTAGATCTCGTGGTCAACCGCTCCTGGGTTAGGCGGGACGAGGGCCACAGGGGTAGCAATGCCACGGAGGCGTCGTGCAGGGCCCTCATACATGCAGGGTGGTGTTGTGGCATGTCCAAAGTGGCGGCAAGCATCTCCGGTGCATGGCCCCCCTCACGGACGGCGCCCGTCGCCCGGCACTTTGGAGGGGGGAAGCAGATGTGTCGGGTCTACAGGTGGATTTACCTGTGGGTTTGGCCCGGATGTTGCTCCATGGTGTCCCTTTGGGCCGAACTGACACAACCGGGTGGAGAGGTCCACTGTTCAAAGCCCGTCCGTGGGAAGTCAAAGGGCTAGATCTCGTGGTCAACCGCTCCAGGGATAGGCGGACCAGGGCCACAGGGCTAGCAAGGCCACCGGAGGCGTCGTCATCGGGCCCTCATACATGCTTGAGTGGTGTTGTGGCATGTCCGAAGGCGGCATGCGTCTCGGTGCGTGGCCCCCCCTCACAGACGCGCCGCCCGGCACTGGAGGAAGCAATCGACACGTCGGGTCTACACGGAGTAGATGTAGCTGTGGGTTGGGCCCGATGTTGCTCCCCGGTGTCCCTCTCGGCTGACCCGACACAACCGGGTGGAGAGGTCCACTGGTCAAAGCCCGTCCGTGGAAAGTCAAAGGGCTAGATCTCGTGGTCAACCGCTCCAGGGTAAGGTTGGACGGGGGCCCTAGGGTAAGCAATGGCACCGGAGCGTCGTACCGGGCCCTCATACATGCGGGGTGGTGTTGTGGCATGTCCAAAGAGGTGGCACGCGTCTTCGATGCGTGGCCCCCCTCACGGACGGCGCCGCCGCCGCACCTGGAGGGGGAAAACGGACGAGTCGGGTCTACACGGAGTGGATGTAGCTGTGGGTTTGGCCTGGATGTTGCTCCCTGGTATCCCTCTGGGCTGACCTGACACAACCGGGTGGAGAGGTCCACTGGTCAAAGCCCGTCCGTGGGAAGTCAAAGGGCTAGATCTCGTGGTCAACCGCTCCAGGGTTTGGCGGGACGGGGGCCCTGGGGGGTAGCAATGCCACCGGAGCATCGTACCGGGCCCTCTTACATGCGGGGTGGTGTAGTGGCATGTCCGAAGAGGCGGCACGCGTCTCCGGTGCGTGGCCACCCTCACGGACGGCGCCGCCGCCGGCACGTGGAGGGGGAAACTGATGCGTCGGGTCTACATGGAGTGGGTGTAGCTGTGGGTTTGGCCCGAATGTTGCTCCCCGGTGTCCCTCTCGGCTGACCTGACACAACCGGGTGGAGAGGTCCACTGGTCAAAGCCCGTCCGTGGGAAGTCAAAGGGCTAGATCTCATGGTTAGCCGCTCCCGGGTTAAGGCGGGGCGAGGGGCCACAGGGGTAACAATGCCACGAGGCGTCGTGCGGGCCCTCATACATGCGGGGTGGTGTTGTGGCATGTCCAAAGAGGCGGCACGCCGTCTTGATGCGTGGCCCTCCTCCTGAGACAGCGCGCCGCGGCACCTGGAGGGGGAAAACGGACGCGTCGGGTCTACACGGAGTGGATGTAGCTGTGGGTTTGGCCTGGATGTTGCTCCCCGATGTCCCTCTGGGCTGACCTGACACAACCGGGTGGAGAGGTCCACTGGTCAAAGCCCATCCGTGGGAAGTCAAAGGGCTAGATCTCGTGGTCAACCGCTCCAGGGTTAGGCGGGACGGGGGCCCTGGGGGTAGCAATGCCACCGGAGCGTCGTACCGGGCCCTCATACATGTCGGGTGGTGTTGTGGCATGTCCGAAGAGGCGGCACGCGTCTCCGGTGCGTGGCCCCCCTCACGGACGGCGCCGCCGCCGGCACCTGGAGGGGTGAAACTGACGCGTCGGGTCTACACGGAGTGGATGTAGCTGTGGGTTTGGCCCAGATGTTGCTCCCCGGTGTCCCTCTGGGATGACCTGACACAACCGGGTGGAGAGGTCCACTGGTCAAAGCCCGTCAGTGGGAAGTCAAAGGGCTAAATCTCGTGGTCAACTGCTCCAGGGTTTGGCGGGACAGGGGCTCTTGGGGGTAGCAATCCCACCAGAGCGTCGTACCGGGCCCTCATACATGCGGGGCGGTGTTGTGGCATGTCCAAAGAGGCGGCACGCATCTCCGGTGCGTAGCCCCCCACACGGACGACGCCATCGCCGGCACTGCGCAGGTGGAAAGCCCGACGTCGGGTCTACACAGAGTGGATTTACCTATGGGTTTGGCCCGGATGTTGCTCCACGGTGTCCCTTTGGGCCGAACTGAAACAACCAGATGGAGAGGTCCACTGGTCAAAGCCCGTCCCTGGGAAGTCAAAGGGCTAGATCTCGTGGTCAACCGCTCCAGGGTTAGGCGGGACGGGGGCCCTGGGGGGTAGCAAGGCCACCGGAGCGTCGTATCGGGCCCTCATACATGCGGGGTGGTGTTGTGGCATGTCCGAAGAGGAGCCGCAGCGTCTCGTGGCGTAGCCCCCCCCTCACAGACGGCGCCGCCCTTGACACCCTAGAGAAAGCACGTCCGGGTCTACGAGTAGATGTAGGCTGTGGGTTTAGCCCGAATGTTGCTCCCGGTGTCCTCTCGTGACCGACACAACCGGGTTGAGAGGTCCACTGGTCAAAGCCCGTCCGTGGGAAGTCAAAGCGCTAGGTCTCGTGGTCAACCGCTCCAGGGTTAGGCTGGACGGGGGCCTCGGGGTAAGCAATGCCATCGGAGAGTCGTACCGGGCCCTCATACATGCGGGGTGGTGTTGTGGCATGTCCAAAGAGGTGGCACGCGTCTTCGGTGCGTGGCCCCCCTCACGGACGGCGCCGCCGCCGGCACCTGGAGGGTGGAAACGGGCGCGTCGGGTCTACACGGAGTGGATGTAGCTGTGGGTTTGGCCTGGATGTTGCCCCCCGGTGTCCCTCTGGGCTGACCTGACTCAACCGGGTGGAGAGGTCCACTGGTCAAAGCCCGTCCGTGGGAAGTCAAAGGGCTAGATCTCATGGTCAACCGCTCAAGGGTTAGGCGGGACGGGGGCCCTGGGGTTAGCAATGCCACCGGAGCGTCGTACCGGGCCCTCATACATGCAGGGTGGTGTTGCGGCATGTCCAAAGAGGCGGCATGCGTCTTCGGTGCATGGCCCCCCTCACGGACGGCATCGCCGCCGGCACCTGGAGGGGGGAAACGGACGCGTCGGGTCTACACAGAGTGGATGTAGCTGTGGGTTTGGCCTGGATGTTGCTCCCCGGTGTCCCTCTGGGCTGACCTGACACAACCGGGTGGAGAGGTCCACTGGTCAATGCCCATCCGTGGGAAGTCAAAAGGAGCTAGATCTAAGTGGTCAACCGCTCGAGGTTTAGGCGGGGCCACGGGGGCCACAGGGGTAGCAATGCCACCGGAGCATCGTACCGGGCCCTCTTACATGCGGGGTGGTGCTGTGGCATGTCCGAAGAGGCGGCACGCGTCTCCGGTGCGTGGCCCCCCTCACGGACGGCGCCGCCGCCGGCACGTGGAGGGGGGAAACTGATGCGTCGGGTCTACACGGAGTGGATGTAGCTGTGGGTTTTTCCCGAATCTTGCTCCCCGGTGTCCCTCTCGGCCGACCTGACACAACCGGGTGGAGAGGCCCACTGGTCAAAGCCCGTCCGTGAGAAGTCAAAGGGCTAGATCTCGTGGTCAACCGCTCCAGGGTTAGGCGGGACGGGGGCCCTGGGGTTAGCAATGCCACCGGAAAGGCGTCATCGGCCCCTCATACATGCAGGGTGGTGTTGCGGCATGTCCAAAGAGGCGGCGTGCGTCTTCGGTGCATGGCCCCCCTCACGGACGGCGTCGCCGCCGGCACCTGGAGGGGGGAAACGGACGCGTCGGGTCTACACAGAGTGGATGTAGCTGTGGGTTTGGCCTGGATGTTGCTCCCCGGTGTCTCTCTGGGATGACCTGACACAACCGGGTGGAGAGGTCCACTGGTCAAAGCCCATCCATGGAAAGTCAAAGGGCTAGATCTCGTGGTCAACCGCTCCAGGGTTAGGCGGGACGGGGGCCCTGGGGGGTAGCAATGCCACCGGAGCGTCGTACCGGGCCCTCATACATGCGGGGTGGTGTTGTGGCATGTCCAAAGAGGCGGCACGCGTCTTCGGTGTGTGGCCCCCCTCACGGACGGCGCCGCCGCCGGCACCTGGAGGGGGGACACGGACGCGTCGGGTCTACACGGAGTGGATTTACCTGTGGGTTTGGCCCGAATGTTGCTCCACGGTGTCCCTGTGGGCCGATCTGACAATACCGGGTGGAGAGGTCCACTGGTCAAAGCCCGTCCGTGGGAAGTCAAAGGGCTAGATCTCGTGGTCAACCGCTCCAGGGTTAGGCGGGACGGGGGCCCTGGGGGTAGCAAGGCCACCGGAGCGTCGTATCGGGCCCTCATACATGCGGGGTGGTGTTGTGGCATGTCCAGAAGGCAGCCGCAGCGTCTTGAGTATAACCCCCCCCTCACGGACGGCGCGCCCGCCCGGCACCGGAGAAAGCAGACGCGTCCCGGGTCTACACAGAGTGGATGTAGCTGTGGGTTTGGCCTGGATGTTGCTCCCCGGTGTCCCTCTGGGCTGACCTGACACAACCGGGTGGAGAGGTCCACTGGTGAAAGCCCATCCGTGGGAAGTCAAAGGGCTAGATCTCGTGTTCAACCGCTCCAGGGTTAGGCGGGACGGGGGCCCTGGGGGTACCAATGCCACCGGAGCGTCGTACCGGGCCCTCATACATGCGGGGTGGTGTTGTGGCATGTCCAAAGAGGCGGCACGCGTCTCCGGTGAGTGGCCCCCCTCACGGACAGCGCCGTCGCCGGCACCTAGAGGGGGGAAACGGACGCGGTCTACGCGGAGTGGATTTACCTGTGGGTTTGGCCCGGATGTTGCTCCACGGTGTCCCTCTGGGCCGAACTGACACAACCGGGTGGAGAGGTCCACTGGTCAAAGCCCGTCCGTGGGAAGTCAAAGGGCTAGATCTCGTGGTCAACCGCTCCTGTGGTTAGGGCGTGGACGGGGCCACTGCAGTAAGGCTACCGGAGTGTCGATCGGGCCCTCATACATGCGGGGTGGTGTTGTGGCATGTCCGAAGAGGCGGCACGCAGCTCGGCGCTGCGTGGCCCTCACAGACGGCGCCGCCACGCACCGGAGGGGGAAACTGACGCGTCGGGTCTACACGGAGTAGATGTAGCTGTGGGTTTGGCCCGAATGTTGCTCCCCGGTGTCCCTCTCGGCTGACCTGACACAACCGGGTGGAGAGGTCCACTGGTCAAAGCCCGTCCGTGGGAAGTCAAAGGGCTAGATCTCGTGGTCAACCGCTCCAGGGTTAGGCTGGACGGGGGCCTCGGGGTAAGCAATGCCATCGGAGCGTCGTACCGGGCCCTCATACATGCGGGGTGGTGTTGTGGCATGTCCAAAGAGGCGGCACGCGTCTTCGGTGCGTGGCCCCCCTCACGGACGGCGCCGCCGCCGGCACCCGGAGGGGGGAAACGGGCGCGTCGGGTCTACACTAAGTGGATGTAGCTGTGGGTTTGGCCTGGATGTTGCCCCCTGGTGCCCCTCTGGGCTGACCTGACTCAACCGGGTGGAGAGGTCCACTGTTCAAATCTCGTCCGTGGGAAGTCAAAGGGCTAGATCTCGTGGTCAACCGCTCCAGGGTTTGGCGGGACGTGGGCCCTGGGGGGTAGCAATGCCACCGGACCATCGTACCGGGCCCTCTTACATGCGGGGTGGTGCTGTGGCATGTCCGAAGAGGCGCACGCTGCCTCTCGGCGGCGTGGGCCCCTGACGGACGGCGCCGCCGCCGGCACGTGGAGGGGGGAAACTAATGCGTCGGGTCTACACGAAGTGGATGTAGCTGTGGGTTTGGCCTGAATCTTGCTCCCCGGTGTCCCTCTCAGCCGACCTGACACAACCGGGTGGAGAGGTCTACTGGTCAAAGCCCGTCCGTGGGAAGTCAAAGGGCTAGATCTCGTGGTCAACCGCTGCAGGGTTAGGCGGGACGGGGGCCCTGGGGGGTAGCAATGCCACCGGAGCGTCGTACCGGGCCCTCATACATGCGCGGTGGTATTGTGGCATGTCCAAAGAGGCGGCACGCGTCTCCGGTGTGTGGCCCCCCTCACGGACGGCGCCGCCGCCGGCACCTGGAGGGGGGAAACGGACGTGTCGGGTCTACACGGAGTGGATTTACCTGTGGGTTTGGCCCGGATGGTGCTCCACGGTGTCCCTCTGGGCCGAACTGACACAACCGGGTGGAGAGGTCCACTGGTCAAACCCGTCCGTGGGAAGTCAAAGGGCTAGATCTCGTGGTCAACCGCTCCTTGGATAGGCGGGACGGGGCCCTCGGGGTAGCAATGCCACTGCAGCATCGTACCGGGCCCTCATACATGTCGGGTGGTGTTGTGGCATGTCCGAAGAGGCGGCACGTGTCGGGACCCCGATCCTAAGTCACACCGATCTAGCATGTAACACATCATATCACTTTACGGCCTCACGCACGGTATTCCCACGGGTGTTGCCTTACCATGGCCCGGGACCGCTTTTGCGTCTTTTGGCTCACGATATACGATAGTGTCGCTAGTATCCATATGACAAAGAACCGGGCCGACATGGCTAGTCGTGAACCCAAAGCGGGCGCTAACCTATGGGAACGAGCATACATGAATCACATCGAGCATGTCGGTCATCAACGTATATATTCGGGCTGTAGCACTGGCTAACAGACTCCGGTATCCCGGTACTGTAGCAGGCTAAGCGGGACTCGAATAACATGCGTGACATTTCCCGAAGGGACGGAACATAGGAACGAAGTGAAACACATGCCGCCATTCAAGTGTCCAAGCAGTAGTGCTGGGCTAGCGTGACTCGGTGAACCGGGTCAGAAGCGGACTACTATCGCCGTAAGCACGAGACTACATTTCCCCATAAGAGAGGCTACCAAGGATAAACAACTAGGTTGTCGATCCCACACATAGCAGTACAAGTTACACGACGCGCATAACATGCAAGTATGTGCTGTACAACATGGCATCACAACATAACGCAAACTCATATAGATAAAGGCTCGGAAGAGCCACATAGCAATAAGTACAAACAGGGGTCACATGACCCATCATTCGCAACATACAAGCAACAAGCGGAAGTATTACATGTCTGAGTACGCATAACTACAAAAGAAAAAGGCTGAGAAGCCTGACTATCTACAAGACCCTCCCAAGGGTACAAGATCGTAGCCGAGGTAACAAGCTACTCGTCAAGTCCAAGCGGAACTACTAGTAAGACCAAGTCTCCGCTGCAAAAACATAAATAAAGCAACGTGAGTACAAAGGTACTCAAAGAAGACTTACATCAGATCCTATCATACATGCATTAGTGTCAAAAGGTAATGTGGAGTTTAGTTGCAGCAAGCCGCCTTTGACTCTGTGGCTATCCCGTTTCTACGACTACAAGAAACTCTTGAGGTGAGACAACGCACACGAGTCCACTAATCACCACATCAATACACTACTATGGATTCATTCCGCCTCCATACGGGAGGCCATCCATAGCACTCACACTTGTATTGAGCATTTTAGAGTATCAACTTTTAGTTGTCTATGTACTACGTTAGCATCAAAGAAGTCCATAACCGAGGACACGGCTATTCAGATAGATCATGATAACCCTGCAGGGTGTACTTCTTCACACACGCCTCGCCACTTACACGCCATATACACGCCATGTATCTCGGCAACCTTCAAGCGGAAGCTTTGGCGAGGTGTCGGCCACGACCGACTAACCACACAAGACTCTAGTCCAGGTTTATCGCCTATTCGGGTTCCATCCGCAAGGAGATCCGGCGGGTGTCGCCACGGCCCCAAACGATGTGAGCAGGGTTCCCAAGCCCACCATCCGGGTGCCACTTGGTACACCGTGCCACTGTGCCTAGTCTGTCCCAAGCCCACCCTGCCGGGTGCCACTTGGTAGAAAAATAGCACTGCCTACAAACACCAGAAACTACTTGCGACTCCTGGACATAGATCAAGTTGGTTAATAAGTCGAGAGGGCTCTGAGCGCCCGGAGCCCAATGTGTGGTAGTATCGAGTCATTGGACAACATACATAGAACTCAAGGCTTAAGGACGGTTCGGTGAGACAACCCACCATGTACTCCTACATGGCCTCTCACCGCTACCTTTACCAAATCGTGTTCACACACTTCACACTCAAAGACGTAACATAGAACTGTACTCCAATTCATTCCCAATGAATCAGACCTGACACAACTCTAAGCAATAGCAGGCATAGCATGGTAGGAACACAACATGGCTCAATCAACTCCTACACATGCTAGTGGGTTTTCAACTATTTATTGTGGCAATGACAAGGTCATGCAGAGGAATGGGTTCAACTACCGCAGCACAAAGTAGCAGATGAATCGTTGTTGTCCTAATGCAATAACCGAGAGCAGGAGCGAGAGAGTAGGATTGTATCGGAATGAACAAGGGATTTTCTTGCTGGTAAATCAACAAGGGAGGCACCGCTTCATAGACAGTACTGAACGCCTCCTGAGGTGACCTATCGAGAAGGAACGGTGCTTCAAGCAATCAATACACAATCATATGCAACAATATGATGCATGAACATGGTATGTAGATGTGATGCTGTTTGAGCTAATGCAACTGGTATTCAATTTGAATGAAGTCCATTTGAACCAAAGGTTCAAATGCAATTCAAAGTAAGCTCTTATAAATGCCATTTTAGAGTTTCACTTATACAGCATGTATAAGTTGGTTTGTCATGCATGAAACTAGCACAGATGGATAGATTGAATTTTTCTGATAATTTTTCATATATAAATTATTTCAATCTGAGCTACGGTTGAATTTATATGAATTTTTGAAGTTTTGAATATATTCGAATTTCCTGATTTAATTAAATCCAGAAAATATAATATTGCGTCAAAGATCACAAGCAAGCATGACGTCAAGAGGTCAACTGCGGCTGGTTGAGTCAAACCTGACGTGGGGGCCACACGCCGTTGTCTCGCTTAGTTAACAGGGAGGTTTAATTCTAATCTAATTCAGATTAGTGCGTTGGGGTCCACTGTCAGTGTCAGGGGGGTAGGTTAGTTGGTGATTAGCACTAATTAAGCCGGCGCCACGTCAGCTCGCCGGAGCTTGGTCGGCGACGACCAAAAACGCGGCGTAGGGCTCGCCGGAGTTGCGCCTTACAAGCGCGCGTCTGGTCGCTGAAGACCACCGGGCGTAGCCCGTCGCCGTCCGCAACTGTGAGCTGGTGGGGCTGCGGGCGCCGGAGCTCACGGAGCGGAGCTCGGGCGGTGGCCGGAGTCGGGCGCGAAAGCGGGATCCGGTTGCGTGTGTGAGGGCGAGAACGGAGAGGGGAGAAGGAGCAGCAGCTCACAGCGGTCGCGATTTAACGGGTCGGCGAGGTCGGGAGGAACCGGAGCGGTCGTGGCGGCGGAGGGGATCTCCGGCGACCGAGACGGAGACGATGGCGATGGCGGCGCTTCCAGGGCTTCCCGCGTCACGTGGCTCGGGACGGGAGGTAGCGGACGGCGGCGCGGATCTTGCGTAGACACGGAGAGAGAGCGAGGGGAGACGGGCCACGGGCGGCGAGCAGCGGCGCCTTCAAAAGTGCGGTCGGTGAAGAGAGGGAGAGAAACCAGAGGAGGAGGGGGAAAATGAGAGAGAGGGAGAGAGGTGCGGGAAGGCGCGCGGCGTTCTGTATGCCCAGGCGACGAGGAGAAAGCAGGAGGTGGCGGGGAGACGTGTCCCCAAATGGACGCTGTCGCTGGGCTGGGCTGGCCAAGGCTCCCCTCGCCCTCCCGGGCGCGAGGAAGGGACGGTCAAGGCTGGGCTGGGCCGGCCGGGCTTCAATGGGCGGGTCATTGGCTGTGACACACAAGACCAAAGGTCATGTAAGTTAGGTAGGTTTTACCTATTTTGTTTCTTTTTTTAATATTCTGACATTTGTTTGATTTATTTAAAATACCAAATCACTTTATTTAATTATGCCAATTTTTATATGAGCTAGTGGTAATATTCCAGAGCTCTTCAACAAAAGGCACAATTATTGGACAATATTTTATATATATCATAATATATATCCAATGCAATTAGGTATGCATTAATTCCAAATGCCCAAATATAAATACTTAGGAACCCCCAAAAATATTGGTTTGATTATTATCTCATTCAATATTTTTAGAGGGCCACATGAGCATTTTCCTGGACCCTTTGGAGCAATTTTTATTTTTGGGTCATTTCCAAAAATTATTCTGAGGGTTTCACAAATCCCCATTTCAAAATTAAATGGAATCTTAAACATGATGCACAATGACTAGCTAGCCTTGAGCATACCAGAACTAGGGATGTGACAACTCGCCCCCACTTGAAAGAATCTCGTCCGAGATTCGTGGGTCGACGGAAAGAAAGCGGGTACTCCGATCGAAGACGATCTTCTCGCTCCCTGTAGCTTCTCTCTCGTAATGATGAGACCAATCGAACCTTGAGAAACTTGATATTCGGCGTCGAGTAACACGCTCGCTTGATCAAGAATGCGAACCGGTACTCTCGGTATGTGAGGTTATCTTGGAGATCAAGCGCTTGTGGTCCACTCCGCGGATAGGATCCGAGAAGCAACGCTGAGTTGAGAGACGTGGAAGATATCATGAACTCGAGAAAGATGTGGGGTAGTTCCAACCGGTAGGCAACCTCTCCTCGCTTAGCGAGAATGCGAAAGGGTCCAATGTAACGAGGAGCCAACTTGCCCTTGATATCAAACGATGGGTACCCTTTAGAGGAGTAACCCGAAGGTAAGCCTTGTCGCCAACTTCATAAGCCACTTCCTTATGACGACGGTCATATTGGCTCTTTTGACGAGATTGGGCTGTTTTCAAATTCTCACGAATGATGCGAACTTGCTCTTCTGCCTCTGGATCATGTCCGTCCAAAGAATTGTCTTTCACGGTTTCTACCAGTTCAAAGGTGTTCGACACCTTCGTCCATAGAGAATCTCAAAAGGAGCTTTCTTGAGACCGGATTGATAGCTATTGTTATAAGCAAACTTCGTGAAAGGAAGACTTTTCTCCCAATCCATACCGAATGAGATAACGCAAGCTCTAAGCATGTCTTCGAGAATTTGGTTGACCCTTTCCACCCCTGACCACTTGACCGAGGGGTGGAAAGCGGTCATCAAGAAAAGATGGGTTCCCATGGCAGTTTGGAAACTCTCCGTAAATGAGAAGTGAAAAAGACTACCACGGTCTGAATTGATCTCTAGTGGAACACCATGGAGTGACACTATTCGAGAATGTATAAGTCGCCAAGCTGACTAGCAAAGTGATATTCTCTCGAACAGGAAGGAAGTGAGCCACTTTGGAAAGACGATCAACGACTACGAAGATAGCATTATTCCCTTTCTTGGTCCTGGGAAAGCCGGTGATGAAATCCATACCAACTTTATCCCATTTCCACTCAGGAATAGCTAAGGGCTGAAGGGTGCCAGCAGGCCTTTGATGCTCTGCCTTAACGCGACGACAAACGTCACAGTTAGCAATAAACTGAGCAATTTCTCTCTTCATCCTAGTCCACCAGAACCTCTGGCGTAGGTCCTGATACACCTTAGTACTACCGGGATGAATTGTGAGAGGAGATTCATGCGCCTCCTTAAGAATCAATTGTCGCAGATGTTGATTCTTTGGAACCACCAAACGATTCTCAAAGAAGACAACACCACGATCATCCATAGAGAAACGTCCACCCAGTCCCTTCTTAATGTATCTCTTGATCCGAGAAATTCCCGTGTCTTGCTTTTGAGCAGCGACAATCCGATCTTCAAGATCAGGTCTCGCCACCAAGGTGGAGAGGAATCCGTGAGGAGCAATGTGAAGATTAAGCTTACGTAATACCTCATGAAGAAGTGGTTGGCCTTGCTGCAACATGAGATTGTTGCAATAGGATTTACGGCTTAACTCAACAGCCATGACATTGGCTTTGCCTGGTGTGTAGGTAATCCCTAGATCATAATCAGTGATCAAATACAACCAACGTCTTTGTCTAAGGTTCAAATCTGGTTGGGTGAATATGTACTTGAGACTCGGTGATCGGTGTAGATCTCGCAACGCTTACCAAGAAGGTAATGTCGCTGTGTCTTGAGTGCATAGACTACGGCTGCAAGCTCTAGATCATGTGTAGGATAATTCTCCTCATGTGGATGCAACTGACGAGATGCATAGGCAATCACATGACGATCCTGCATAAGAATGCAACCTAATCCCTGTCGTGAGGCGTCGCAGTAGATAACAAAGTCTTTAGTGAAATCCGGTGGCACTAGTATGGGAGCAGTAGTCAGGCGTCTTTTCGGGTTCACAAAACTGTACTCACACTGTGGGGACCACTCAAACTTTTTATCTTTCTTGAGAAGTTCCGTGAGGGTTTAGCTACTTTGGAGAAGTTTTCAACAAAGCGGCGACAATAGCTGGCTAGACCAAGGAAACTCCTAACTTGTTTAACGGTTTTGGTGGAGTCCAATCAAGAACAGCCTGAACTCTCTCGGGATTGACAGCAATGCCCTTACCGAGATTACGTGGCCTAAGTAGGTCACTTCCGCAACCAAAATTCACACTTGGAGAACTTGGCATAAAGGCGGTGTTCTCTGAAGTTTTTCTAGCACAAGTCTAAGATGTTCGGCATGCTCTTCCTCGCTCTTTGAGTAAATAAGAATATCATCGAGGTAAACCACGACAAATTTATCCAAGTACTCCATGAAGATCGAAGTTCATCAAGCGGAGAATGTAGCTGGAGCGTTGGTTAGACCAAAGGACATGACGGTGTACTCATATCGCCATAACGAGTGACAAAGGCTGTTTTGGGAATGTCTCCATTCCTGATCTTGATTTGATGGTAGCCTAACCTCAAATCCATCTTAGAAAAGATCGAGGATCCAAATGAGCTGATCATACAGTGTCGTTGATCTCGGGAGCGGATACTTGTTCTTTATCGTGACCAAATTAACGGGACGATAATCTACAACCATCCGTCCGTACCATCCTTCTTCTTGACGAAGAGGACGGGGCAAGCCCAAGGAGAAGAACTAGGACGGATAAAACCCTTTTGCAAGGACTCATCAAGTTGTTTCTTAAGCTCGGCTAGTTCTAAGGGTGCCAGCGTATAAGGTCTCGTAGAGATGGGGGCGGTTCCCGGATAAGATCTATGATTTAACTCTACATCTCTGTCGGGTGGAACACCTCAGCTCCTCTGAAAAAGCGTCCGGAAAGTCACGGACTACCGGATATCTTCAAGGTCCGGAAGAGGGCTGGCATTAAGAGAATAGAGTTGACGCTTTGCAACTCTAGTGGAGACAGTGACTATCTTGCCGTATGGGTGTGTAAGCTGAATGCACCTAGTGAAACAATCAATCTTGGCATGATGAGTTGTCATCCAGTCCATACCCAAAATGATGTTAATATCTCAAGACTTGAGGGCTATAAGTGAGGCAAGGAATACAAGTCATCAACAAGGATTTCGTTACCATGGCTTATACAAGAAGTTTGCCATTTGGATCCGTGGAGTTTGAATGACTAGCGGAGAGGGCATATCACAAAATGATATGTTGTGCAAGTTAGCATGGTTTTCAGAAATGAAGGAATGAGATGCTCCAGTATCGAATAGAACTGAGGCGGGATGACAATTGACAAGGAGTGTACCAAGAACGACATCCGGATCATCATGAGCGTCTTTAGCTGAGACGTGATGCACACATCCACGTTCAGCGGGAGCTGACTTGACACTGATCATCTTGCGTGATGGCTTAACACAGCCAACAGGCTTCTCGGGCTGGGGTGGAGCATAACTGGCTTGAGAGCAGTCACGTGCATAGTGTCCTGGCTCTCCGCATGTGAAGCAAGTCCCTAAAGTTGGACGTGGACCCGTATTGACAAGTGGTCTACCAGTAGGCCTAGGTGGAGCATGTAACTGAATCGGGTGAGGCGCCATATGGGATGGACTCGGTGAATATCCGGTGGAAGAGCAGAGTTCGGAATCCAAATTCGGCGTTCATGAAGCTAGAACCGGAGGAAGAAACCAATTCACGGTGGTGCTTACGAGACTCCTCGTAAGTGAGCTGAGCTGTCTCTGCATTAATGGCCTTATTCACAAGAGCTTGGAATGTAACACAATGGTGCAGGTGGAGGTCACGACGCAACTTGGGTTTGAGACCCTTCCTAACCTAGCTCGCTTCTTGGCGTCCGTGGACACTTCTTCTGGGGCATAACGGGCGAGGTTCTCGAATTCTCTGCTGTAAGCATCAACAGCCATCTTACCCTGGGTGAAACTACAGAACTCTTCTCTCTTGCGATCGATGAGGGCTTCAGGAATGTGATGCTCGCGAAAAGCCTCGGTGAAATCTCTCCAGGTTGGAATCGACCACCGGAAGCATAGCCTCATAGTTCTGCCACCAAAGACTAGCATGACCTTCCGGTGGTATGCAGCATAGGTGACCTTGTCATCCTCGGAATACGCTTATGAACGCAACTTATGAGTGATGCTACGGTTGGCCATCGGCATCGAGTGGCTCGATGGAGTGTTGGAAGGTGGGTGGGTGCAAGTGAATGAAGTCATGAATGGTCGCAAACCCTTTGGACTGATGTGCGGTGTTCTCCTCGATCGTGCCAACAAACGGTTAGACTCACGCTTGTTCCTCTCCATTTCTAACATGAACCCTGTCAATGAAGGCTGGTCAGAGGATCCTCATCCCTTCCATCCCCGTGGTTCTCGCTACGAGCAATGTAACTTCGCTTAACCGATGACATCCTCGAGGAACGAAACCAAGGACGGAATCACATCACTTCATCTTGAAAATGTGGGATACCGATATTAGTAACTCTCGAACTCCTGGGGCAATTCCGGCAGCATAACGGCAGTAAAATGTTCAAAATGAGACATTCTGCAAAATGGGGTAGCACCATACTCAACATCATCATTAAAGGTTCTGGAATAATACTAAACATGCTACACCGAGGGTACTCGAAACTGGGGTAAGACTCGATCAACCAATCCTATAGGACTACGGAAATAGTAACACGTGATCCCCGAGCAGATGTAAGAGATAGCCTAGTTCCTTAACCCCGTAGGGAAAGATAGGACGACTCAGATCGTGAGGCCATGAGGTAAAGGAGTAAAAAGAGCCTTACGTTCCTTCCACAATCAATTCCCTATATAACTAAAGCATTTCTAGAATCAACTTCGATCGGGTTGGCTTGGAAATCCTACAGCAACAAAGCTCGATACCAAAGCTGTCGGGACCCCGATCCTAAGTCACACCGATCTAGCATGTAACACATCATATCACTTTACGGCCTCACGCACGGTATTCCCACGGGTGTCGCCTTACCATGGCCCGGGACCGTTTGCGTCTTTTGGCTCACGTATATGATAGTGTCGCTAGCATCCATATGACTAAGAACCGGGCCGACATGGCTAGTCGTGAACCCAAAGCGGCGCTTAACCTATGGGAACAGGCATACATGAATCACATCGAGCATGTCGGTCATCAACGATATATTCGGGCTGTAGCACTGGCTAACAGGACTCCGGTATCCCGGCTGTAGCAAGGCTAGGCAGGACTCCGAATAACACGCGTGTGACATTTCCCGAAGGGACAGACATAGGAACGAAGTGAAACACATGCCGCCAGTCAAGTGTCCAAGCAGTAGTGCTGGGCTAGCAGGACTCCGGTGAACCGGTCAGAAGCGGACTACTATCGCCGTGGCACGAGACTACATTTCCCCATAAGAGAGGCTACCAAGGATAAACAACTAGGTTGTCGGATCCCACTCATAGCAGTACAAGTTACACGTACGCATAACATGCAAGTATGTGCTGTACAACATGGCATCACAACATAACGCAAACTCATATAGATAAAGGCTCAGAAGAGCCACATAGCAATAAGTACAAACAGGGGTCACATGACCCATCATTTAGAGCATACAAGCAACAAGCGGAAGCATTACATGTCCGAGTACGCATAACTACAAAAGAAAAAGGCTGAGAAGCTCGACTATCTACAAGACCCTCCCAAGGGTACAAGATCGTAGCTGAGGTAACAAGCTACTCGTCAAGTCCAAGCGGAACTACTAGTAAGACCGAAGTCTCCATGCAAAAACATAAATAAAGCAACGTGAGTACAAAGGTACTCAAGAAGACTTACATCAGATCCTATCATACATGCATTAGTGTCAAAAGGTAATGTGGAGTTTAGTTGCAGCAAGCCAGCTTTGACTCTGTGGCTATCCTGTTCTACGACTACAAGAAACTCTTGAGGTGAGACAACGTACACGAGTCCACTAATCACCACATCAATACACTACTATGGATTCATTCCCGTCTCCATACGGGGAGGCCATCCATAGCACTCACACTTGTCTTGAGCATTTTTAGAGTATCCACTTCAAGTTGTCTATGTACTACGTAAGCATCCAAGAAGTCCATAACCGAGGACACGGCTATTCGTATAGATCATGATAACCCTGCAGGGGTGTACTTCTTCACACACGCTCTCGCCACTTACCGCCATATACACGTCATGTATCTCGGCAACCTTCAAGCGGAAGCTTTGGCGAGGGTGTCGCCACGACCGACTAACCACACAAGACTCTAGTCCGTGTTTATCGCCTATTCGGGTTCCATCCGCAAGGAGATCCGGGGGTGTCGCCACGGCCCCAAACGATGTGAGCAGGGTTCCCAAGCCCACCATCCGGGTGCCACTTGGTACACCGTACACCAGTGCCTAGTCTGTCCCAAGCCCACCCTGCCGGTGCCACTCGATGAAAAATAGCACTACCTACAAACACCAGAGACTAGTTGCGACTCTGGACAGAGATCAAGTCGGTTAATAAGTCGAGAGGGCTTGGGCGCCTTGAGCCCAATGTGTGGTAGTATCGAGTCATTGGACAACATACATAGAACTCAGTGCTTAAGGACGGTTCCAAAGGAGACAACCCACCATGTACTCCTACATGGCCTCTCACCGCTACCTTTACCAAATCGTGTTCACACACTTCACACTCAAAGATCGTAACATAGAACTGTACTCCAATTCATTCCCAATGAATCAGACTGACACAACTCTAAGCAATAGCAGGCATAGCATGGTAGGAACACAACATGGCTCAATCAACTCCTACACATGCTAGTGGGTTTTCAACTATTCTTTGTGGCAATGACAGGTCATGCGGAGGAATGGGTTCAACTACCGCATGACACAAAGTAGCAGATGAATCGTTGTTGTCCTAATGCAATAACTGAGAGCAGGAGCGAGAGAGTAGGATTGTATCGGAATGAACAAGGGATTTTCTTGCACGGTAAATCAACAAGGAGGCACCGCTTCATAGACAGTACTCTGAACGCCTCCGGAGCGGGACCTATCGAGAAGGAACGGTGCGGCAATCAATACACAATCATATGCAACAATATGATGCATGAACATGGTATGTAGATGTGATGCTGTTTGAGCTAATGCAACTGGTATTCAATTTGAATGAAGTCCATTTGAACCAAAGGTTCAAATGCAATTCCAAAGTAAGCTCTTATAAATGCCATTTTAGAGTTTCACTTATACAGCATGTATAAGTTGGTTTGTCATGCATGAAACTAGCACAGATGGATAGATTGAATTTTTCTGATAATTTTTCATATATAAATTATTTCAATCTGAGCTACGGTTGAATTTCTATGAATTTTTGAAGTTTTGAATATATTCGGAATTTCCTGATTTAATTAAATCCAGAAAATATAATATTGCGTCGACTGCCAAGCATGACGCCGCCAGGTCAATCATGCGGCTGGTTGTCAAACTCTGTCGTGTGGGGGCCACACGTCGTTGTCTCGCTTAGTTAACGGGGGGTTTAATTCTAATCTAATTCAGATTAGTCTTGTTGGGGTCCACCGCCGTCGGGGGTAGGTTAGTTGGTGATTAGCACTAATTAAGCCGGGCGCCACGTCACCGCCGAGCTTGGTCGGCGATTTACCAAAACGCGGCGAGGGCTCGCCGGAGTTGCGCTAAGCGGCGTCTGGTCGCCAAGACCACCGGGCGTAGCCTGCCGTCGTCCGCAACCAGTGAGCTGGTGGGGCTGCGGGCGCCGGAGCTCACGGAGCGGAGCTTCGGGCGGTGGCCGGAGTCGGGCGCGAAAGCGGGATCCGTTGCGGTGTGTGAGGGCGAGAACGGAGAGGGGAGAAGGAGCAGCAGCTCACAGCGGTCGCGATTTAACGGGTCGGGCGAGGTCGGGAGGAACCGGAGCGGTCGTGGCGGCGGAGGGATCTCCGGCGACCGGAGACGGAGACGATGGCGATAATGGCGCGGCGCTCAGCGCTTCCCAGCGTCCACGTGGCTCGACGGGGAGGTAGCGGACGGCGGCGCGGATCTTGCAGACACGGAGAGAGAGCGAGGGGGAGACGGTGGCCACGGCGGCGAGCAGCGGCGCTCTCGGGTGCGGTCGGTGAAGAGAGGGAGAGAAACCAGAGGAGGAGGGGGAAATGAGAGAGAGGGAGAGAGGTGCAGGGCGGCGCGTGGCGCTGCTCTGTATGGCCCAGTGGCAACGAGGAGGAAGCAGGAGGTGGCGGGAGACGTGTCCCCGGCCGGACGCTGGTATGGCCGCGCGTGCCCCTCCTCTCTGGCGCGAGGAAGGGGACGGTGGCGCCGGGCCGGGCCGGCTTTGGGCCATTGGGCAGCACACAAAGTCATGATAAGTTAGGTAGGTTTTACCTATTTTGTTTCTTTTTTTTAATATTCTGACATTTGTTTGATTTATTTAAAATACCAAATCACTTTATTTAATTATGCCAATTTTTATATGAGCTAGTGGTAATATTCCAGAGCTCTTCAACAAAAGGCACAATTATTGGACAATATTTTATATATATCATAATATATATCCAATGCAATTAGGTATGCATTAATTCCAAATGCCCAAATATAAATACTTAGGAACCCCCAAAAATATTGGTTTGATTATTATCTCTGTCCAATATTTTCAGAGGGCCACATGAGCATTTTCCTGGACCCTTTGGAGCAATTTTTATCTTTGGGTCATTTCCAAAAATTATTCTGAGGGTTTCACAAATCCCCATTTCAAAATTAAATGGAATTTTAAACATGATGCACAATGACTAGCTAGCCTTGAGCATACCAGAACTAGGGATGTGACAGCACGCGTCTCCGGTGCGTGGCCCCCCTCACGGATGGCGCCGCCGCCGGCACCTGGAGGGGTGAAACTGACGCGTCGGGTCTACACGGAGTGGATGTAGCTGTGGGTTTGGCCCAGATGTTGCTCCGCTGTGTCCCTCTGGGCCCACCACTAGTTGTCCCGGTTGATGGCATGAACCGGGACCAAAGGTCCTGGTTCCTGGCCCACCACTAGTTGTCCCGGTTGGTGGCATGAACCGGGACCAAAGGCTTCCCTTTAGTCCCGGATCATGCCACCAACCGGGGCAAATGGTGCTGCCTATATATAGCCCCTCATAAGAGCAAGAGCACACCGCCTGCTCGCTTTTTTCTGGCCGAGGGGGAGGGGGCTTGGTGGTGCTCTAGCTCACCTCCTATGCACACAAGGTGTTCAATGGAATGCCCGAGCCACACTACTTAAGCTATCTCCTCTCCAAGCTCGACCTCTAACCTCCATTTTCCTCAATATTTGTCTAGGTTTAGCGGTCCGTCACGCCCGTCCCGTCTTCACCGCCGTCGATCACCCAGCGCCGATCTCATCGCCAAGCACCACCGTGGTGAGCCTCTTGTTCTTATCTTCTTTCGAAAGGAAAAATATTCTTACTTGTATTATTTTCTTACTTTTATTATTGCATCTTATATAGTGCGATGGTTTTGGTATCCTCCCCGTCGGCCCTCGTCACTGCCTATGATTCGGATGTGGTATATATTATCTTTTCATAACTATTGGTTCATTTATTGTTAATGAAAATTAAGCCGACCAACGTGACATAGATTTTATTTATCTAGGAGGTTGTTGAACCGGAAATTCCAACCGACCCTATTGTCGAGAGGTTAAATTTAGTTGAAGAAGAAAACAATTTCTTTAATGAAAAAATAAAAAACTTGAGGAGGAGAAGATGATATTGGAGTTGCATGTTGCGGATGTCGCCGATGATCACAAGATCAAGATGGATGCAATGCGCTTGAAGATGAGAAAGATTAGAAAATATGCCATTCATACCGAGGCTTGGTATCATTATGCCGTTGGATCAGTTGTTACCTTGGTTGCGATTATGATCGTATTTGTTTTCACATTGAAATGTTTTACATAGTTTCAATGTATGGTTTAATTAATTTAGATGCTCTGCAGAGCTTTATGTTGTTAGATGAGAACTATGTATGTACTTTGGTTTTATGTGATGATGAACTTCTATTAATTTGGTCATTTAATTATCTATTCATGATGTTCTGTAATGATTTTTGACACACTTAATTATATATAATGCACGCAGATGAACCGCAATGGATGTACGGTGACGTACACACCTCCGAGTACATTAAGGGCGTGCATGCTTTTCTCAAGTGGCTGAGGCAAACAAGCAGAATGGTTTTATGTGTTGTCCATGCCCTATATGTGGGAATACAAAGTCTTACTCGACCGGAAAATCCTTCACACCCACCGCTTTACAAGGGTTTCATGCCACACTATAATGTTTGGACGAGGCACCTGAGAAATAGGGGTTATGATGGAAGATGGCGAGGAAGAAGAGTACGATGACAACTATGTGCCCCCTGAATACGGTGATGCTATCAACATCAAGTTGCACTGCATTTACGATGTGCACGATGGTGCTGCAACGGTAAGCTGCTGAAGATCAAGATGAACCGCACGATGTGCCCCATGATGATGATCTCCGCTGGTCATTGTCGATGCAAGGACACAATGCGAAAGTCAAAAGGAGAAGCTGAAGTTCGATCGCATGTTAGAGGATCACAAAAAGGGTTGTACCCCAATTGCGAAGATGGCAACACAAAGCTCGGTACCGTACTCGAATTGCTACAGTGGAAGGCAGAGAATGTTGTGCCTGATAAAGGATTTGAGAAGCTACTGAAAATAATGAAGAAGAAGCTTCCAAAGGATAACGAATTGCCCGACAGTACATACGCAGCAAAGAAGGTCGTATGCCCTCTAGGATTGGAGGTGGAGAAGATACATGCATGCCCTAATGACTGCATCCTCTACCGTGGTGCCTACAAGGATCTGAACGCATGCCCGGTATGCGGTGCATTGCGGTATAAGATCGACGAGATGACCTCGGTGATGTTGACGGGCGAGCCTCCGGGAAGAGGGTTCCTGCGAAGGTGATGTGGTATGCTCCTATAATACCACGGTTGAAACGCCTGCTCGTAAACGGAGAGCATGCCAAGTTGATGCGATGGCACGTTGAGGACCGTAAGAAAGACGGGAAGTTGAGAGCACCCACTGACCGGTCGCAGTGGAGAAAAATCGAGAGAAAGTACTGGGATGAGTTTGCAAAGGACCCAAGGAATGTATGGTTTGCTTTAAGCGCGGATGGCATTAATCCTTTCGGGGAGCAGAGCAGCAATCACAGCACCTGGCCCGTGACTCTATGTATGTATAACCTTCCTCCTTGGATGTGCATGAAGCGGAAGTTCATTATGATGCCGTTCTCATCCAAGGCCCTAAGCAACACGGCAACGACATTGATGTGTACCTAAGGCCATTAGTTGAGGAACTTTACAGCTGTGGAATGGAAACGGTGTACGACGTGGGATGAGCACAAAAGGAGGAATTTGACCTGAAGGCGTTGCTGTTCGTGACAATCAACGATTGGCCCGCTCTCGATAACCTTTCGTGACAGACAAACAAGGGATACCACGCATGCACGCACTGTTTACTTGACACCGATAGTATATACCGGGAAGCTGCAGGAAGAATGTGTACGGGCCATCGCCGATTTCTTCCGACCAACCATCAATGTCGAAAGAAAGGCAAGCATTTCAAAGGCGAGGCAGATCACCGAAGAAGCCCGCCATGCGTGCCGGTGATCACGCATTTGCTATGATCAATGATTTACACGTAATCTTTGGAAAGGGTCCCGACGGACTAGCTATTCCGAATGACACTGAGAATCACGCACCCATGTGGAAGAAGAAATCTATATTTTGGGACCTACCCTACTGGAAAGACCTAGAGGTCCGCTCTTAGATTGAAGTGATGCACGTGACGAAGAACCTTTGCGTGAACCTGCTAGGCTTCTTGGGCGTGTATGGGAAGACAAAAGATACACACGAGGGACGAGAGGACACCTGCAACGCTTACCGCGAAAAAGAGGGCATGCCTCCGAAGCGATATGAAGGTCCCGCCAGCTACGCTCTTACGAAGAAGAGAAAGAAATATTCTTTCAATGCCTGCTCGATATGAAGGTCCCGGCGGCTTCTCATCGAATATAAAGGGAATAATAAATATGTCAGAGAAAAAGTTCCAGAACCTAAAGTCTCATGACTGCCACGTGATTATGACGCAACTACTTCCGGTTGCATTGAGTAGGCTTCTACCGGAAAACGTCCGATTAGCCATTGTGAAGCTATGTGCATTCCTCAATGCAATATCTCAGAAGGTGATTGATCCAGAAATAGTAGCAACGCTAAGGAGTGATGTGGCGCAATGTCTTGTCAGTTTCGAGCTGGTGTTCCCACCATCCTTCTTCAATATCATGACGCACGTCCTAGTTCATCTAGTCGACGAGATTGTCATTACGGGGCCCGTATTTCTACACAATATGTACCCCTTTGAGAGGTTCATGGGAGTCCTAAAGAAATTTTTTCAGAACTGCTAGGCCGTAAGGAAGCATCTCCATGGGCCATCAAACAGAGGATGTCATCGGGTTTTGTGTTGACTTCATTCCTGGCCTTAATAAGATAGGTCTCCCTAAATCGCGGTATGAGGGGAGACTGACCGAAAAAGGCATCGCTTGGAAGAGACTCAATAATATGCAGGGACGGATATTCTTGGTCTCAAGCACACTACACAGTTCTCTGAGAACTCTACCTTGGTGACCCGTATGTCGATGAACACAAGAACGATCTGCGCTCCAAACACCGGAGCGGTCGACGATCGGATTACATGTGAACACATCAGACTTTCAGCAGCTTGGTTGGAAACACGTCTCGTGAGGTGACAGCACTGTTTGTGATGAGTTGTACTCGTTGTCCGAGGACCATCTTCGACTGTAATGCTTTGGAAAGGATACGAGATAAATGGGAATACATTTTACACGATTGACCAAGATGAAAAGAGCACCAACCAAAACAGCGGTGTCCGCTTTGATGCAGCAACCGACAAGGGAAATGATACATATTATGGTTACATAGTAGACATATGGGAACTTGACTACGGAGTAGATATTAAGGTCCCTTTGTTTAAGTGCAAGTGGGTCAATCTGTCAGGAGGCGGTGCATGGTAGACCCACAAAGACGGAATGACAACAAGGATCTGAACAATCTTGGGTACACTGACGAACCGTTCGTCCTAGCCAATGATGTGGCACAGGTTATCTATGTGAAGGACATGTCTACCAGACCGAGGAAAAGAAAAGATACGGAAGCGAATACATCATACAATGAGCCAAAGCGCCACATAGTTCTTTTCGGGAAAAGGGACATCCCGGGAGTGGAGGGCAAGACGGACATGTCTCAAGAGTATGAAAAGTTTCATGAAATTCCCCCTTCAAAGTCAAGGCTAACCCAAGCATCCCGATAAATGATGAAGATTATCCATGGTTACTACAAGAATAAGCAAACGACACAAGCGAAGAAAAGTGAAGACTTTCTCCATAACTATTATGATGATACCATGCCAACTTTGTAACACACAGTATGATACCATTGTCCGCTTTGTTCATGAACATGCTATGACAACTTTTTCAGAGTTCATTTTAAAACTATGAATTTGAAAACCTCGCCAACCGAAGGGCGCTCACACCGGTTTATAATTATGCCCGTACCTCTCTGCCTTGTTGAGCTCACAAACTTGTGATTCACACAAATTTCAAAGAATTCAAATTTTATAAAACTAATGGCACAAACAGAAAGTTTATAATTGTTCTAAAACAAATGGCACTAACAGAAAGTTTATAATTTTACTGACCTAAAAGCAAAAAGAATTAAAAAAAAGCAAAAAACCAAAAGAAAATAAATAATGCAGGAAACAAAACAAAAAACTTGAAAAAAAATTAATAATAGCAACAATAAGCATTTTGTTGTAAGTAGAAACAAAATAAAATAAATAAAGCAACAAAGAAAACAAAAAAAGTGTTTTTGAATTTTAAAACTAATGGCACAAACAGAAAGTTTATATTTTTTCTAAAACTAAAAGCACTAACAGAAAGTTTATAATTTTGCTGACCTAAAAGCAAAAAAGAATTAAAAAATAAAGCAAAAAACCAAAAGAAAATAAATAATGCAGAAAACAAACAAAAAACTTGAAAAAATAAAAATAGCAACCATAAGTATTTTGTTGTAAGTAGAAACAAAATAAAATAAATAAAGCAACAAAGAAAACAAAAAAGTGATTTCAAATTTTAAAACTAATGGCACTAATAGAAAGTACATATTTTTTCTAAAAATAAATGCAAAACGAAATAAAATATAAAGAAAAAAAACTGCAACATACTAGGCCCCCACGGCCCGAATACGACTAGAAACCCTACATGGGCGAGATTCAGGCCCGCAGAGGCCCAATAGGCCCACAAGAGTAGCATGATTAGGCCCGAAGCCTGCATTTGAGAGGAGCTCGAAGGGGACGCACACCAGCGCTTATAAACCAAAGGCTTGGCGCCCTTCAACTAGCGAGGTGGGACTAAACATTTGGGTTCGGGCACAGGCCTTTGGTCGGTTGGTGGCACCAACCGGGACTAAAAGTGGTTTAGTCCCGGTTGGTGCCACGACCGGGACTAATGCCCCCCTTTAGTCCCGTTCCGACCCCCCACCCGGGACCACCGGCCGCCGCTTCCCGCCCTTTGGGCTGCTGAAATTTGGCCTTTGGTCCCGGTTGGTGGCACCAACCGGGACTAAAGGGGGGCATTAGTCCCGGTTCGTGGCACGAACCGGGACCAATGCTCTTTCTATATAAGCAAGACTTGGGAAATTTTCACATCTCCCTCGCCCATTTGCCCCAACTTCCCGACGCCGCCAGTTGCCCAACGCCGTCGCCGTCATACGCCTCGTCGTCAGTCGCCCTGCCTCGTCGCCGTCCCCCTCGCCGTCGCCGTCGCCCTGCCTTATAAATGCCGTCGCCTGCTTCCCGACGCCGCCTTGCCGTCATCCTGCCTCGTCGTCGTCCCGCCCGTCGTGGCGCCCTGCCGTCGCCCGCCCACCTCTCCATGACCTCGCCGACCTCGCCGTCGCCGCCTGCCTCCCGACCTGCCGTCGCCTCCGCCTCCCATCGCCCGTCGCTTGCGACCTCGCCGTCGCCTCCGCCTGATGAGCCCCCCCCAGCACCTGCCCTGCCCCACCTGCCCTTGACCCCTGCTGCCGCCATGATTTTTTATTATGTATAGAATATGATGTTTTTTATTATGTATAGAATATGATGTTTTTATTATGTATAGAATATGATGTTTTTATTGATGTATAAAATATGATGTTTTTTATTGATGTATAGAATATGATGTTTTTGCAGATAAATGTTCATGTATATATATTGATATATTCATTGATGTATAGAATATTTTATAAAAGAAGAAGAAGAAGAAGAAGAAGAAGAAGAAGAAGAAGAAGAAGAAGAAGAAGAAGAAGAAGAAGAAGAAGAAGAAGAAGAAGAAAATTCTTCTTCTCCTCTTTTCCTTCTTCTTCTCCTCTCTTTTTTTCTTCTATTTTTGGAAAAGAGGAGAAGAAGAAAATTCTTCTTCTCCTCTTTTCCTTCTTCTTCTCCTCTCTTTTTTTCTTCTATTTTTTCTTCTTCTTTCTTCTTCTTCTCATTTCTTCTTCTTCTTCTTCTTCTTCTTCTTCTTCTTCTTCTTCTTCTTCTTCTTCTTCTTCTTCTTCTTCTTCTTCTTCTTCTTCTTCTCCTTCTTCTTCTTCTTCTTCTTCTTCTTCTTTTTATCGGGAACGAGGGTGTCGAGGATCGCTGAGGGGTCGACGGTCGGGAACTAGGCTAGAGGGCCTAGAGGGTCACAGAGGGGTCGAGGGTCGCCGAGGCCGGTCGAGGGTCGCCGAGGCCGGGTCGAGGGTCGCCGAGGCCGGGTCGAGGTTTCGAGACACAAGGGTTTGAGGGTTCGAGGGTTCTAGGGTCGAGGTTCGAGGGTTCTAGGGTTCGAGGGTTCTAGGGTCGAGGGTTCGAGGGTTCTAGGATCCGAAGGAAGAAGGAAGAAGAAGAAGAAAAGAATGAGAGGAAAGAAGAAAAAGAAGAGGAGAAGAAGAAAGGAATAGAGGAGAAGAAGAAAAAATAGAATTGTTTTTCTATGTTTTCTTCTTCTCCTCTATTCTTTTCTTCTTCTCCTCTTTTTTTTTCTTCTTTTTTTTCTTCTTCTTCTTCCTTCTTCCTCTTTTCTTCCTTTTCCGATAGGGGGGTACCGATAGTGTCAAAGTATTGAAGAAATCCATCGCTTCATCATTAGCCGGAAGTAACCATGGCATGATGGTACAAGTTCCTCAAAGTTGTTCGAATGGAGTCCCGGATAGGATAATTTGCCTTTTTGCTGAACTTTGTACCAAAAAGCGAATTATCCTATCTGGGACTCCGTTCCAAAACAACTTTGGAGAGCTTCGTACCATCATGCACCTCCTACTTTCGCCTAATGATGAAGACATGGTTTTGTTGAATCCTTTGACACTAGGCAACCTCCCGACCCCTCGGCGATCTTCGACCCATTGACCCTCGAGCGCTCGGCGATCCACGACCCTCTACCCTACTTGTGGGACATAGATGTACTGTTCAATGCCGACCCCCTCCCGATAGCTTCAACACGTGGGGGGGATATTACGCACCCTCCTAGCTTGAAGCGTTCTCGAGGCCACCCCCTAACCCTTGAAGCGTTGTCGAGGCCACCCCAAACCCTAGAGAAGCAGCATCGAGGCCAATAATATGATTCCTTATTGTGATTAGCTAGCTAGTTCTACGTTGGCACTAATATATCCATATCTGTCATGTTTGAATAATAATTGCCATGTTGTAAATATTTGTAGAAACTATGGACACCCCCCGAGACGAAGCACAAGAAGCGTTGTTGAGGGACATAATCGCACGGAAGTGATGCCGTCTCCTCGATGATGTTTCTCAACGCCGATAACGATGGTCCGGAAGGAGAGGGTGAAGAAGCAGCTGGCTATGATTTACATGGTCTGATGACCCAATGCCGGTGCAAGAAGTAGACCGTGAGGACGGCTCCGGTGATCACCAAACCGAGTCCGGCCGGTATATATATTAGTTAAGCCTGTCTTGACTAGCTCTCGCCTTTGTTTTGGTATATATATATGTACACATATTAATTAACTCTCGTCTTTGTTCTTTTTCTAGCCCTCCTGGATCGAGCACAACTTCGGTAAAGAGACGAGGCCCAAGAAAAAGTTGAGCTCGGATGAAAAGTTTGAGATCATACAAATCGCTGACGGCCAACCGATTGAACCCTTTTCGGACAAAGAAGGCATTTGTTGCTCAGTCACGGGGTCCTGGTTAGGGACAAGATCCCGATCAGCATCCACCAATGGTATAAGCCTAAGAACGAAGACCCCGAGGTGTCTTATGTCAATGATATGCGTAAAAATGATCTTTGGGTGAGCTGAAGTCAAATTTTACCCTACCGCCAGAGGATGATCCGGAGAAGCCAATGTAGAGCCATTAATCAAGTCTTTTGCTCTTAAGAAGATGGCAGAACTATTCAGGAATTGGAAGAAAGACCTCAATGCGTATGTCGAAAAAATGAGACACCAGAATTCACGGGCAAATATGAGAAGATCGAGATGATCGCCCGCATTTGTGGCCTACAAGCCATCGGAAAAGAGTAAAAAGATGTCAGCGACAAACAAGAGAAATGCTGCGAAGAAGAAGCTTCATCATCATCGCAGGTCGTGGCTACCTCATAGCCCGGCCTAAGTGGTCCAAGGCTGAGAATGATCTGCTTGATAAAGGGATCGAACCGAGACAATGAATCGCCGCATCGTTGCGGACTTGGTTCTTGAGGCGGCGGATCCTTGGACCCTATAACGGGAAGTGCATTTGGACGGACGAACAATTGGACATACCAGTCAAGAGGCTTAAGCATTATATCGAAGCGGCGCAGCAAGGGAAGTTCGCTCCAGACGGGGAGAAGGACGAGCTCACAATGGCCCTCGGGAATCCACGAGCACCACGGACGGACCACGAGGCACGCCAGCTCCCTTTCGTGGAAGGCTGGATTTCCGGACGCAGGGGTTACAAAACCCATGAGAGGAGGAAGAAAGCGAGCAGAGCCTAATGCGGCGCTGCACGAAAGGGTAATGGGGCTAGAGGAACGAGAAGAGGAACGAGAAGCAGCCGATCACAACAAGCGACCTGCCGAAGCTTCCCCGGTTACCCCGCCATCTCAGCGGAGAAGCAGCGTGGCTTCCACCGAAGCTGCTTCAGCCAGAAAGCAAGATGCCTTGACGGCTCCTGCCGGCTATCCCGTGGACGCTATCACGGATGCTGAAAGTTGCCACCTTATGGCGCAATGGAGCAATTTAAAGGTCAAAGGCGGCTGTTGGCTCTGCTTATCCCACTAAACCCGACTCAACTTTTCACCGCCGCCGATTCGAAGGATATGCTAAGGTGATGGTCGATGAAATAACGGAGGGATTTGAGGAGCTCGGCTTGACCACCCTACCGGTGAAGGGGAGTATCGGCTGGGTTCTCGCTCAAGACTCCATGCCTATGGCGGAAGGATCTCATCAACCTTCCGAACTGGACGCCTCCGCCTCCTCCTCCTCCTCCCGTAGTCAGGCACTCCGCCTCCTCCACCGCCTCCTCCTCCTCCTCCCGTGAGTCAGGCACTCCGCCTCCTCCGCCTCCTCCTCCCGTGAGTGGCGATCAGGCACTCGGCCGGCTCCTTCTCCGGCGTGGCGGCACTCCGTCTCCTTCTCCGCTTTGCACCGGTTCGTCCGGGCAGCCAGCCTCCTCCTTCTCCGCCTCGTCGGCAAAGGCGGAAGAGACCCGCCGCCGCTCCGACTGCTCCGTGGCGTCGTAGTCCTTCTCCTCCGCCTCGTAAGCAAGGAAAGAAGACATCCACTCGCTCGCTCTGCCGGGCGTCTAGCAAGATCTTGCCAAAGGCGAGAGGAGATACAGATTCGGTCCTTCTCTCAAGACTCGGAGAAGTTCTTGTCTGAGAGGAGCGAGGAGGAAAACGCTAAGATCGCGCAGACCGAAGTGGATGACTGGTTTCAAGGGTTGAAAGCAAAGAGACATCCACCTCCGGAGGAGAAGGTAGATCCGGTCAAAGCGAAGCACACTCTGGCTGCCCTGACAAAACCACCCAAGTCTCCGCCGAAAGGCAACTATGAGCGCATTATTGGAAAGGCATTTGCCGAGGCAGAGAGATCGGGAAGTACTGTCAGTGATCAAAGGATGAAAGAACGACGAGCTGGGAAACAAATTGCCCAGCTCGGGGAACAAGCGAAGGAATCGTGCCCCCCGCTCAAGGTGCCTGCTAGCGACATCATCGATCCGAGGATGGTGCCCGGTTATGGCAATCCTGAAGATTACTTGCCCGACGATGTACAATTTGATTTCTTGGAGGTGCAGATACGAAGATACGAGTACGGAAGCCTCTCGTCAAAGATGAAAGCTCTCTAACAACGATGATGCGAAGATTGCATGATTGGTACATGAAAACCTGCAAAGAGTCTGACGGGAGGAATACTTTGTATTTGAGAGTTAAAAAGGAGAATGACCTCCTTGGAATTGAACTGTTGCCTATTTCATTTGAGGAGTTCTATCAGTTTTTCAATCAATTGGCCATCGATAAAGCAACGGTCACCTGCTACATCGTCTGTAAGTAGTACTACTTCATCATTAAGTATCTCTATATAACTCAGCTCTTTCATTGCATGTATTTATAAATATCCTCACTATATTATGCAGATTGAAGATCGCAGAAATGAAGAAAAAACAAGTGGGTGATATTGGGTTCATTAACACATATCTCATCGATGCAAATGAGGTTAAATATCGTGCCAAGGAAACCGAGGCCAACTTGCTACGATCGTTGGAAATAAATGAACACAAAAATACAATACTCTTTCCTTACAACTACACGTGAGTGTTACTGTCTTGTGGCATATTCGGTTTCCCTTATTTAGTCCAGGTTATAGAAATGTAATATTGATGAGTTATGCATGCGCAAGAGGTTCCACTATATTCTCCTAGAGATTAAGCTTGAGAAGGGAGTAGTAACTGTCTTAGACTCGAGACGAAAAGATCCCAAGGAGTATGCGGAAATGACTGAATTGCTCGAGAAGTAAGTTAAATCGATCATTATCCACCATATCAGCAACTTTGTTCATTTCTGATATCAAGTAATTGTTTTCTTTGTATGGCAGGGCTTGGGAAAATTCACCAAAAAGCTCGGGACTACCGAAGAAGCTGCAATTTAGACACCCAAAGTAAGTACTATATAGTAGCATATTCCACGCCAAGATCTCCTAGTGATTCAAGCGCTAGTTTCATCAATACCATTTAGCATGTGCTTGCTATATATAATTATCAGTTTGATTGACCTCTATTTCTTGTAAAGTGGTTGTGGCAGGAACAAGGGAATGATTTCTGTGGATACTACGCTTATGAGTCCATTCGCCACCACGACATGAGAGGGGCTACTCCGACAAACAATTTGAAGTGCGTAAATAAAAATATTCACAATTTTATTTTATTACCATCATTTGTGTTGAGTTTCATTCATTCATATATATATATATATATATATATATATATATATATATATATATATATATTGACCCCTTTCTTAAAATTAGATGTTTTGCAATGGATGAACTCCTAGCACCAGATCGCATGCGAGCAATTCAAGAGGAATTGGCGGCATTCTTTCTTGACTATGTGATCGCTGAAGACGGGGAATACCATGTGGACCACGCGGGACCAAAGGCCCTCCTGCCTGGGCTCAGCGGACAGGCCATGTGGAGGCCCATCTGTCCCGGTTCTGGATACAACCGGGACTAAAGGGTGAGGGTATTAGTACCGACCCTTTAGTCCCGGTTCACGAACCAGGACTGAAGGCCCATATGAACCGGGACTATAGGCCCTTTTTCTACTAGTGTGACACAACCGGGTGGAGAGGTCCACTGGTCAAAGCCCGTCCGTGGGAAGTCAAACGGCTAGATCTCGTGGTCAACCGCTCCAGCGTTAGGCGGGACGGGGGCCCTGGGGGGTAGCAATGCCGCCGGAGCGTCGTACCGGGCCCTCATACATGCGGGGTGGTGTTGTGGCATGTCCAAAGAGGCGGCGCGCATCTCCGGTGTGTGGCCCCCCTCACGGACATCGCCGTCGCCGGCACCTGCAGGGGGGAAACTGACGCGTCGGGTCTACACAGAGTGGATTTACCTATGGGTTTGGCCCGAATGTTGCTCCACGGTGTCCCTTTGGGCCGAACTGACACAACCGGGTGGAGGGGTCCACTGGTCAAAGCCCGTCCGTGGGAAGTCAAAGGGCTAGATCTCGTGGTCAACCGCTCCAGGGTTAGGCGGGACGGGGGCCCTGGGGGGGTAGCAACGCCACCGGAGCGTCGTACCGGGCCCTCATACATGCAGGGTGGTGTTGTGGCATGTCCGAAGAGGCGGCACGCGTCTCCGGTGCGTGGCCCCCCTCACAGACGGCGCCGCCGCCGGCACCTCGAGGGGGGAAACGGACGCGTCGGGTCTACACGGAGTGGATGTAGCTGTGGGTTTGGCCTGGATGTTGCTCCCCGGTGTCCCTCTGGGCTGACCTGACACAACCGGGTGGAGAGGTCCACTGGTCAAAGCCCGTCCGTGGGAAGTCAAAGGGCTAGATCTCGTGGTCAACCGCTCCAGGGTTAGGCGGGACGGGGGCCCTGGGGGGTAGCAATGCCACCGGAGCATCGTACCGGGACCTCTTACATGCGGGGTGGTGTAGTGGCATGTCCGAAGAGGCGGCACGCGTCTCCGGTGCGCGGCCACCCTCACGGACGGCGCCGCCGCCGGCACATGGAGGGGGAAACTGATGCGTCGGGTCTACATGGAGTGGGTGTAGCTGTGGGTTTGGCCCGAATGTTGCTCCCCGGTGTCCCTCTCGGCTGACCTGACACAACCGGGTGGAGAGGTCCACTGGTCAAAGCCCGTCCGTGGGAAGTCAAAGGGCTAGATCTCGTGGTTAACCGTTCCAGGGTTAGGCGGGACGGGGACCCGGGGGGTAGCAATGCCACCGGAGCGTCGTACCGGGCCCTCATACATGCGGGGTGGTGTTGTGGCATGTCCAAAGAGGCGGCACGCGTCTTCGGTGCGTGGCCCTCCTCACGGACGGCGTCGCCGCCGGCACCTGGAGGTGGGAAACGGACGCGTCGGGTCTACACAGAGTGGACGTAGCTGTGGGTTTGGCCTGGATGTTGCTCCCCGGTGTCCCTCTGGGCTGACCTGACACAACCAGGTGGAGGGGTCCACTGGTCAAAGCCCGTCCGTGGGAAGTCAAAGTGCTAGATCTCGTGGTCAACCGCTCCAGGGTTAGGCGGGACGGGGGCCCTGGGGGGTTGCAATGCCACCGGAGCGTCGTACCGGGCCCTCATACATGCGGGGTGGTATTGTGGCATGTCCAAAGAGGCGGCACGCGTCTCCGGTGTGTGGCCCCCCTCACGGACGGTGCCGCCGCCGGCACCTGGAGGGGGAAACGGACGCATCGGGTCTACGCTTCGTGTCCCTCTGTCGTTGACCCCCTTTCCCTTCACTCACCTTACGAACTAACACTACTAGGGAAAAGCCTATACACAGAATCTTACTAGTAGCGAGGGTTAAAAACCCTCGCTATCACCAATAGTAATGGCGCAGGTTTTAAACCTCGCTACTACTAAATGAATAGCATAAGCGCTGGTTTTAACCCTCGCTACTACTAAGCGGTCTCTACCGTGCCCCGGGACATGCCATAGTAGTAGCGGGTTTTAAAACCTCGCTACTACTAAGTTTGATAGCGATAGCGTTGGTTTTTAGCCCTCGCTACTACTAAGTGGTGCCATAGTAGTAGCGAGGGGGTAAAAAACCGCGCTACTACTAAAGGTCCCATTTTCAAACTCTACCCCCCTGTGGATCGCCTTTTCAGTTTTTAAAAATAAAAGAAAATGATGAAAATGTCATAAAAATAAAAGAAAATAAATTTCCCATGTGATATGTGGTCTAGTTGTTGGAAAAATTTGCAAATATGAATTTCGACTTTAGTTGCAAAATCTCTCGAGAATTTGTAAAAATGGGCATAACTTTTGCATACTAACTCGGATGAAAAAGTTTTTTATATGAAAAATCATCTACTCGAAAAGTTACATCCGAATTTAACTGGGGGGAGGGGTGGGCAAACCCCGTTAAACATTTTTAAAATCCTCAAAAACCTAACAGAAAAAAAGTTACGGGGCTTCTAAGATCTGGAGGCAAAAAAATTCAAAAAAAATCAGTTTCTTTTAATTTTTGTTAAGTCTGGTCAAACTATGGTCAAACTAATTATTCAAGAATATTAGAGTTACTAAATACTTATTTTGTTTTTTTTTAATTTTGGTCAAATCTGGTCAAACTATGGTCAAACCATGGTCAAATCTGGTCAAACTATGGTCAAACTATGGTCAAACTGTGGTCAAACAAATTATTCAAGAAATATTAGTGTTACTAAATTTTTAGAACAATAGTTTCAAACTCAAACAGTGAAATGTGTGACTTCATGCTCAAGCTAAATTCCTGAGGTTAATAGGATTGACATCTTACTATTGTCAGGAAAACAACAAGTGCAGACTTGGAAACGAGGGAGAATAGAACCCGGAAGTTAAGCGTGCTCAGGCTGGAGTAGAGAGAGGATGGGTGACTGCCCGGGAAGTTAGATGATTTGGAATGATGAGGGGTGATTAGAGTTTAAATTGAGCAACGATGAGGGGTGATTAGAGATTTGAGGTTAAAATAATTCAGAAATTTGAAAATTAGTGAAAAAAATTGAAATTATTTTTCGAAAAAATTCTAAAAAAAATCAGAGATTACAGATTAGTAGTAGCGCGGGTGCCAGGACGTAGTAGTAGCGCGGGTCGCACCCGCACTACTGCTATACGTTAGATGTAGCGCCTTATTAGTAGCGCCGGTCCCCGCGCTACTAATAGGCCCAAAACCCGCGCTGCTGCTAGGCTTTTCCCTAGTAGTGTAAGCTACCCCCACCCCACCCCCATCGTTGACGACCCCCTCCCCCTTCACTCACCTGACGAACTAAGCTCCAGATCGAGCACGCGAGGCGGCGGCCATGGCGCTCCCATACCCGCGACCAGGCCATGGCCTTGGCGGACGAAGCTGCTCGAGTTCGGCGCCTCCCCTCCCCTCCACTGTGTGTGGTTTCGGGAGAGGAGAGGGCCGAGCGGTTAAAAAAATAAAAAATCTATATGTAATTATAATACATAAAAAAATTAAAAAGGACAAACTTAGCTATAAAAAATTAAAAATCTATATGAAATAAAAAAGGATAGATATAACTATAAGAAAACATTAAAAAAATTATATAAAAAAGAAATAAAAAGAAAAAAGAAAAAAAAATATATGCCTACGGCTAAGCCGTTGGCATAGGTGCCACGTGGCGTCCTCACCTATGCCGACGGCTTAGCCGTCGGCATAGATCCACCTTATCCATTCGCGGTCGACCCCCTCCACTAATTCGATCTCTCCCCCGACCCCGACCTGCGCCATACCAAGACCTCCCGACCTCTGACCCACGCCACGACGCACCCCACCCCGACCACACACACAGACACCCTCCCCTACCGCCGCACCTCCCACTCCACCACGTCCCCTACACAAGACCTCCCACTCCCTGCACACCTCCTCCCGTCAGCCGCACCTCCCACTCCACCCGCCGCCTCGCCCACACCCGCCGGCCCGGCCTTCTCCCGACCCCGCCACGCTGCCCGGCCTCCCCGATCATGGCCACGCCATGGCCTCCTCCGACCTCGCCGCTCCTCTGCAGCCGGCAGCCTCGCAGCCGGTCGCGGCTCCGTCCGGCCCCGTCCTCCCGTCCCCGACCGCCCCTGCCTCACCATCCCCTCCACCGCCGCGCCCCCAGCCACGCCCCTCTCGGTGAGCTATGATTTTTTGTCATTTTTTTTGCATTTTTTGCTACTATTGGATGGATGAATGAATGCATGGATGGATGTTGGATCTTAGATTGTTAGGTTAGATGATGATGTTGTCATTTGAGATCTTGTCATTTGGATGTTAGATGGATGTTGGATGTTAGATGTTGGATGTAGGATGTTTGATTTTTATCATGATGATCTTGTCATCTGAGATGTGCTCCAAAATTGGTATAAGATGAGTGGTTATTTTTATCATGATGATCTTGTCGAAAAAATTGAACCGGACAAAATTTGATACTTGACAAAATATGATTTTTTTCATAGTTTTAAGTGTCAATGCTTAATGTTAAGAAGCTATGTGAGATGTGCTGCAGAATTATGATATGATGAGTGGTTATTTAATCATGATGATCTTGCTAAAAAACTTGAAGGACAAAATTTGACACTTGACGAAACATGATTTTCTTTCATAGTTAAAAGTATCAATGCTTAATGTGAGGTGATGACCTAAATTTTTTTCACTCGGTGTAATTAACAGGATTTCTGGTGTTCCATCTTTGTGGAATGATTGTCGACGTTGGAGGTGTTGGTCCACGATCGCCCCTCTCCTTTGATCGACTACATCGGAGGGTGAGCAACAATTCCATGAGCTCGTCCACTTTTTTTTCCATGTCACTAGATTAAATTTTCACATCAAGTCGCATAACTTAGGTCTCCCATCCGAAAGGGTTGCATCGATAAATATGCATTCAATTGCATATTTATCACCGCAGCTCTTTCGGATTGTCCAGCGCTTTCCACGGACAGCCCGAGGATGTGTAGATTGGTACGTTGTTCATGCTCTACCCGTTCGAGACAGGATTTGGCGGCGCCTCCTGTTGTTCTCCGGATGCACATTCTCTCGGCATTTTGCCAAGACGTGTATTTGGAGAACAGCGGGGAGGTGCTGCCGAAATTTTGTCACGGAATGCGGTAGAGCATGGACAACGTACTCAATCTGCACATTCTCGGGTGGGATTAGGACGCATCTTCACCTATTAGAGATGTAGGTGGATTAAATGTCGTTTCTCATCAACCTTGTAAAAAATAAAATATTGATGTCAGTAATTTAAATGAATCCTTAATTTTGTTGTGTGTCTTCCAATAAAGCAGAGATGGCAGATAATCAGTGGATGTATAGTGGGTTTTTCCGTCAGAATCAAGTAATAACAGAGTGGGTCGAGAAAACTGATGTGTTTTTGAAAGAGATATTTCGTAGTCCAATGAGGTGGTGCCAGAATGCCCGTGTGCCAAATGTAAGAGACGTATCCGCAGAGATAAGAGTGAGATGACTAAGCACCTTCGCACGAATGGATTTATGCCCAACTTTAATATGTTGATAAACTTTGCCCAGCGGGACCGTGGTAGAGAGGGTGTGATACGACAACACGTCGCTGGTTATGAGGACGATGGGGTTAGAGACATGCTAGATGATGTCTTTGCTGCACAGCCGACACCTCCGTCACATTCAGCGAATGAACCGGAGGAGCTGGAGGAAACCGCAAAGGCCTTCCTGGAAATATTGGCCTCGTCAAAGAAACCTCTCTATGAGGGTGCCAACCTGTTCATCTTTGGATGCCATCTCACAACCGATGGCGATCAAGGCTGAAATCTGGCTGTAGCCGAGGTTGCTTCGAAGCATTTCTGGGAGTATGGGCTAACAGCCTGCCTGAGGGCCATGAACTGCCGAAAACCATGTACGCTACAAAGAAAATCATGAAGGCGCTCTCCATGGACTATGAGAAAATACATGTTTGTCCAAAGAATTGCCTTTTGTTTAGGCATGAGTATGCAGATAACAACTACTGTAGGAAGTGCGGTTCCTCTCGGTATATTGAGGTGGTCGATAAGCATGGTCAAGCAGCAGCTAAAAATCCTGTGAAGGTTCTTCGTATCTTGATTTTATAAAGACTACAGTGCCTTTTCATCACCGAGGAGTCTACCAAAATGATGAAGTGGCACAAGGAAGGGAAAAGGTACAATCCAAAAAAAATTGTACATCCATCAGAAGGTGAAGCATGGAAGTCATTCAATATAGAGTACCCGGAGGAAGCAGCCGAGGCTGGGAATGTCAGAATTGCTATAACAGGTGATGGGTTCAATCCATATGGTATGTCGTCTTATCCATACAGCAGTTGGCCCGTATTTGTTATTCTGCTCAATCTCCCTCCCGGCGCCATAATGCAACGCAAGACCATGTTCCTGTCGCTTATAATTCCGGGGCCTGAATGTCCGGGGAAGAATTTGAGTGTGTTTATGCAGCCGTTGGTGGATGATTTGCACCATTCTTGGTACGTCCCGAGGTTGACATACGACCAGCATCTGCAGAAAAAATTTCTTGATGAAAGTTTGGCTACAGATTGCATGCATGACTTTCCGGCTAGGCCTCGCTTACTGCGGATGGTGTACAAGTGGAAAGATGCCTTGCCCAAAGTGTGCATGCAGGCCTTGATTTTCATTTGGCTGAAGAAGGGTGGCAAGTGTGTTGCCTTTGACCTGCATCGACAGTTCCTCCCTCCAGACCATCCTGATAGGGAAGACAAGAAGAACTTCACAAAAGGCAAAGTTGTCCATGAAGTAAACGAGGTTCCAACGTTTTCTGGTGCGGATGTGCTTGCTCAGCTGAAAGCTCTTAAGCATGCCGGTGAAGGGAAAGGCAAAGGAAAAGGCAAAGCCACAGGCAAAGACGAGGGCGAGGGCAAAGGAAAAGGTAAAGGGAAAAAAATTGAAGGATATGGTGAGACACACAACTGGACTCACATTACCCCCTTCAGGCAGCTTCCCTATTTTAAGGACCTCAAACTTCCATACAACATCGACATGATGCACACCGAAAAGAATGTCGCAGAGTCCCTTTTTCGCACAATCCTTAACATTCCTGATAAGACAAAGGATATTGTTTATGCTAGAGTCGATCAACAGAATACTCGTGATAGACCACGTCTTCACATGCAGCCTCCCACAGGCAGTCGAAATCTTAGTTCAAGCCAGATGCTGACTTCGTACTTAAAAAGGATCATAAGATGATGATTACTACAACATAAACCCCATGACATACGAGGGAGTGTTCTTTCAAGAGGAACATGATGACGTGGTCCGAAACAAGGAGGATGATGACTTGCGTTATGTTGACCTGGACCCAAACGACAACGGCGCATGGATTGATGGTGAGGCAGTTGTGAATCAAAGAGACATAATTATGCTTGAAAAGTTAAATTAAGACACTGACGCTGACGATGAGGAAGAGCCTCCACCTCTGTCAGACAACGAAGAAGATATGCGGGATAGTGATGATGAGACCGGTCGACAAATAGATTACAATAGTGATGATTCATATGGGTTCTAGAAAATGTAAGTTCTTTTAATGATCATTACAATAGTATGCTTAATGTGCTCTTCTGTTATTAATGTCTTTCCTGTATGCTTTTTTTTATATCCTTACTAATTGTTTATTCTCTTCGCAATGCAGGTTTGCTTATCATGGGCAAGTCCAGCGGCGCCAGTTTCCTCAGTAAACTCAAAGGAGGACTTACTCAGAGTGGATGAGCCCACAAGGTTCCCTCCCGACTACGTGAGGATGGCACCTCACAGGGAGGTGGAGGGGTCGGGGGAGGAGACCCTAGAGGAGGAGGGGGTGGGGGAGAGCCCCTAGAGGAGGAGGAGGTGGGGGAGAGGCAACTGGGCCAAAAAACTCCGGGCTGTGTCCGAAATAGGAGGGTCTTCTTCGATGCCCTCCTATGCTGAGGCAGCTTCTGAGTCTGAGGAGGAGGAGTATGTTCCTGATGGCGAGGAGGAGGAGGGTGAGGAGGAGGAGGCCGAGGAGTAGGAGGCCGAGGAGGAGGAGGCCGAGGAGGAGGATGAGGAGGAGGGCGAGGAGGGTGGAGGGGAGGTTGACCCCGAGTTGTGGGGTGACTTGCCACCGGGTGCTCCGCAGGGGTGGCTGCGTGGTACTGCCGGAGTACCTACACCACCTTCTATTGAGGCGGACAAGTGGCTCATTGAACCTGCGAGGACAGAGTAAGTGCATCTCAATCATATTTTCAACACATCACAACATTTTCTTATTGTACACATGACAATCCTTTGATTCTTTTGCAGTAATTGGATCCTTCGCGGAAAGGGCCGTAAACCGAACGGCCTTATTACTGTCCTGTTGAAAGAGTTTTGGCCTGGCCTACTCGGCCTGCGGCCAGACAGGGACCCGCAGCTGCGTGTTTTGGCCACAAGCTGTGCCCACTACAAGGCTTGCAGCAACGCGGAGTACGGGAAGGCCGCTAAGGCCGTGATCACCAAATTTTGGGTAAGTTCTCTTCTGAATCACTTGTCTTCAGTTTCGTTCATAGTTTATCATTGAATCACTCAACTCATGCCTTGTTTGCTTCTGGTTTATGCATGATTGCAGCAACTCTATAGAGTTCTTGACGAGCACAAGGCCAGAGCCGACGTGGTCTTACTTGCGGCTGCGAAGAAGAAAGTGTAACATCCCAAATTTCCTATTTGGAATGTTTTACAATTATAGCTAAGCATCTATGCATTATTGTTTGAAATTGAGTGACATTTGAAGTTTCAGAAGATTTTGAGTTTGTTGGAATTTGAATTCAAATTGGCAGTTGAAATTTATTTCAAAACAATGCCTGATAAATACTTGAGAAAAAGTATGAGAGGAGTAAACATGACACTCCAAAAATATCAGAGGAAAAACTTTGCCAAAAATTTTGAATTCAAATTTGATTTTTATTTGGGATTTCTAGAAAAATGTTTTTTTAAAAAGTTTGAGTTTTGCCCCTGGAAAAATGTTCAAATTGCAGGGAATATTCCCCTGATCATTTTGATATATATATATATATATATATATATATATGTCCTATATAAAATATATATATTTAATATAATTTCTCTCTCTCTCTACTTCAAAAAAAAAGAAAAAGGAAAAAACCCCAGGCGCCAGCCGAATAACTGCCCAGCCAGGCCGAGGCAGCCAGAAAGGGCGAACTGCCCAGCCATGGCCGAGCCGACCGACCCAGCCCAGCCAACCCCGAGCCGCCACGCCCGAGCCGCCAAAAACCCTCCCCTCGGTCGCCTGTCAGCCACCCCTCTCCCTCTCTCACCGGCCGCTGGCCCTACCTCTCCCTTTCCCTCGCCCATGCCACTCCACGCCCAAGACAACCGCCGCCGCCCGGAATCCGGGGATCCCGGGATCGCCTCCCGATCCGCCTCCTCCAAGCGGTCCCCCTATAAATACCCCCCCTCGCCCGTTCAGCCCCCTCGCGCCGAAAACCTCTCCCCTCGCCCGCAATCGCTGAACCCGAGTGCCCTTGGCGCCATTGCCGCCCCCCCGCCCGTCTCCGACCCCCCCCCCCCCCGAGCTCCACCGACTCCACCCCCGAGCTCCCCTCGCCCGTCCGCACCCGCCTGACGCCTCCGCCGTCGCCCCGGACCACCGGAGCCACAGCGCCATCGCCGCCCGAGCCGCCGTCATCCGTCGCCGTCCTCGCCACCGCGGTAAGCCGCCGGAAAACCCCCGCCACCGTCCGATATAAAATCTACGCGCTAGATTAGATCACCCGAAGGGGTATGTTTTATTTTAAAAAGCCAGTTTAGTTACGGGTTTTATTAGTTTAGTTAGCTGTTTAGTTGGACCGGCCCGATCGGGTTATTTTCTGTTAACCGCGGGCACGCTTTAGCTATATTACGCCTGAGCGTTAGATAGGCCCACTAGCGCCAGTTTTTCTTTTTTAGTTTTATTTTTTTCGTTTCTGTTTTTAACAGAATAGTTTCAGTTTTGTAAAATCCATATCTTTTAGGTTACTTAATATTTTTAATTGATTTTTTTTGTTAGTTTGCAAATTTGTTGTAGTTTCTGTACAAAATATGTTTGGTCATGTTTAAATTCTTAAAAATTGTTTTATTTGAGTTTTAGACAGATTAGTAATTCTGCTATAAAATGAGTTAGGATTATTTTATTTTAGTGATTCTTTTTGTCACTACTTTGTTTTGACCTTGCCTAACCGTAGGAATTTATTTGGGCATTTTAGATTTAATAAAAAAAATAGTTTTAATCAAAATCATGTGGTTCTTATTTATTTAACTAGCTGCTGTTTTCCTATTGTTTTATTTAGCAAATAATTTTATTTTTTCGATGTGATAGTTTATTTTAGGTTAGTTTCTGTAGTTTTAGAACATGAAGTTTTATTTACAATAAATACAATTTTTATTTTATTTTTTCTTGCTAGGATTGTTATAGGCATAATAGGAGTTCTATAATAGCTTTTGATGTCATTCTTTTTGCTCCTAGTTGCATGATGATTTCCCTTCTGTTAGTTAGCAAAAACCCATGCTTAAGTTCTGTTAAGAAAATTTTGGTTGTGCAAAACTATTTCTTAGTTGTTGTTTGATGTGGTGAAAACATTGATTTGGATTTCTTCGAGTTTTCTTTGGGTTTTGGTTCAATTGTTCGTGTGTTTTATGTTAGCATGCTATTATGTTAATTTATTGTATGCTCTTATGCTTATATGATTGTTGTTTGCTTGGTAGAATTTCCGGAGTGCGAAGCTTGCTATCACGAGTCCCTAGCCTTCGAAGACCGTCAGCAAGGCAAGTCAATTGATCATGTTTTCTTTTACAATACCTATGATTTTATTGCATTAGAAATTATACCTCCCCACCATGCATGCAGTAGGTGAATTTTAAGTTATGTTCTTGAGTAGTATCATGAGGTAGGATGAACCCAATTCCCCTTATTACCATTGCCCGGGACGAAGTAGTTTATTTTGCTATGCTCGTAGACGGGGTTGGTTGAGTGATTCATAAGGGAGATGTGAGAGTCAAGATGATGACAACCCCATGACTTCAAGCTCAAGATGGACTTCAAAATTCACTACTGGGTGGAGGACGGTTGACGGGCACCCTCGAGAAAACTAGCGGTTGGCCGGGATGCATGGAGAAGTGCCATGACATCTTGCGGAAAGCTTCACCCAGCCACGAAGAGACGGATGTATACCCCATTGACCGGAAGCTTACCTGTGCAGATGCAAGCCATTATGGGCTCTGGCTTGGTCAACCGTAGGTGTGACTCTGGCCGGACGGTGCTACGAGATGTAGAAGAACGGTAGGATTGGATGGGTACCGGCAGTAGCCAGAGGAACTCTTCGGAAGACCCTGTTTCGTTCGTCCCGTCTTCAAACACCATGAAGTGCGAAGACTTAAAAGGAGGAACGATTCTTGCGGTAAACCGCGCAAACCTCTGCAGAGTGAAGATCTAATCGGTTAGCCGTGTCCCCGATTACGGACAATTTGAGCCTCGAACTGGAGTATTTCGGATATCTCAACACCAAACTTAATAAATTAATTAAGGGGGTTATTTAATAATTGGGAATGAGACATTGGTTGGCGGAACCATCTCAATAACTACCAACATTTTGTAGTATTTGCAAACAAGTCCTTGTTGTAGGGAAAAACTGGCATTTTTGCAAAACAATGAAACTTAGAGCCCCACAGCCAAATTGCATATAGTGTTAGTAATTTTTATTGTTATTCTCTCTTCATGACTTGCCGGCATATTCAAAATGCTGACCTACACGGCTGCAACATCTTATGTTGCAGAGGAGTATTCCGATCAGGAGTGAGGCTACGATCCACGCTTGGCGATTGCCCTATGGAGTCGGATGGACTCGCTATTCTTCTACGCTTCCGCAGCTTTATTTAGTTTATTTCTCATGAGTTGGCCTTCGGCCGAATTTATTATCTTGTAATAAAGACTCGATATGAGAATCGTGTAATAAATTCAGGTGTGATTGAACTTTGAATCTTTGCATCAATGTACTGTGTGTGCCAGCATGATCTTGGGATGGTACAACTACACAGAGACTTGACCGTTTTTCGGGTCGGGTCGCTACAGAGATGGTATTCAGAGCACACGCTGACCGTAGGACGTAACCCCTAGGATCGGAAAGCCATTGGAAGAGACTATTTATTTTCCCCTGTTCATTTCTGACTTCTCTCCGATTTTCAACATTCTAGATGGCCGCCGAGTTCACCCCAGTTCTGCTACCGGAGTTTTGCCAGCCAGATGAGACGATGCCTCTCGGCAAGAAGCTGGTCCAGATCGTGAAGAAGCTGAAGATTGCTCTGCCCTCAATCACCGGGAAGCCTACCAATGCACTTCCGACGGATACCCATTGACTTTGAGTTTAGCAATTTCAATTGGATCCTCGGAAGAGACATGGCGATTTATCGTGCACTTGGACATCTCCGAGAAGAGTACAGGGCCGAGCTCGATCCATCAGACCTCGCCATGATTTCTCGCAGAGCTAGGAATGGAGATATCATCCGTACTGTAGAGGACGACTCCATTCTCTCATATGTCCAAGACTTGGAGTATCTCCTCAGGAAACGGGAGATCCAGACTCGCCGTAACTCGAAGGTACACAGGAGGCTGTTGTTCCGTGAACTGGAATTGGAGGAGAAAGCACACGCAGACTTCCTTGACCATGAAGAAGAAATCACGGATTTCATTGAGAGAGTCGACAAGATGAAGATGGATGTTGCCGCATTAGAGGAGAAGATGGACTTCGGAGAAGACCTTTTTCCGAGTGGAGATGACGGACCCCTCGTGAGCAATGACCAGGATTATGAAGAGAGCTCCACCGAAGGAAGCCGCAAGAGGAGGCGCCAGATCGTGAGGACGCCACACCGGAGGACGCCGCACTAGAGGACGCAAGGATAATTGATGAAGACATTTAGTCGACCGCCATGTTATTTTATTTTTCCGTCGATCAGTTAGGCCGTTATTTTCGATTAGTCGTGAGAATTTGTAATCCGAGTTTGAACCATGTTTGAGTTGATTGAATAAATGATTGGTGTGATTATGATTGTGCATTCATATGGGTAGTGATATTTTCTCATTAGACCCTTGTTCTATTCTAATTTTCTCATCCACTCCAAAACACCAGATGCCTCGAGACGTGACCCGGTCTCAACTTTCCGCCGAGCTCACCCAGCTGATCCAAAGGCAGAATGCCCTCATGCAGATGCTCATCCGTAACTGAACAACAACAACAACAACAACAATCCACCGCCACCACCCACTGTTGACAACTTGACCCGCTTCCTAAGGCTGAATCCGCCCGGTGTTCTCTAGCAAAGCACCTTGAGCCGATTGTGGCCGATGATTGGCTCCGCAAGGTCGGAAGGGAGTTAGCCACTCATCGATGCACAGATGCAGAGAAGGTGCGCTTTGCCGCACATCGCTTGATGGACCTGCAGCCTCTTGGTGGGAGAGCTACACCGCCACTTATCCCATCGCCACCATCACGTGGGATCAGTTCCAAGGATTTTTCGCACCGCTCATGTCTCACCGGAGCCATGAGTCCGAAGAAGCGTGAGTTCCGCAACTTACGCCAGGGAACCGTCTTGTGGGGTAGTACGTGGATGAGTTCAAGAAGTTAGCTCGCTATGCCCCGGATGATGTGGCCACAGATGCCGCAGCAGGAAAAAGTTTCTCGAGGGACTCAATGACGAGCTGGGAATGCAGCTAATGGTGGCTACCTTCAACAACTACCGGGAGCTGGTAGACAAAGCCACCATACTTGAAGGCAAGCAGCATCAGATTGATAGTCGCAAGCGGAAGTATGGCTGGGGAAGTACAACTCGAGCTCAGCAGAAGCCCGTTATGCCCCATACTCGGGAGGGCATACCCATCACACCCATGGAGGACATAATCATGGAGGACATAACCATGGAGGAAATGGGAACAACCGCAACCCCGACAACAAGACAGGCAATGGAAACGGCAATGGCAACCAGCATCGTCCTGCCCCGGTTCAGAAGGATCTGAGTCACATCACCTGTTTCAAGTGCCAGAAAACAGGGCACTATGCCACCGACTGCCCGGAGGCCAAGCAGAGGAATGGAAACGGCAATGGAAGCGCAGCAAAGAAGCCCAATCCTTTTCCTCGTGCTCAGGTGAACCACATTGACGTGGAGGACGTCTATGATCAGCCAGACACTGTGGTTCGTAAGTTTTTATTGAATTCACATCCAGTTTTGGTACTCTTTGATTCTGGTGCAACGCATTCATTCATATCAAGGGTAGTTGTGGAAAAGTACGGGTTGCCCACTAGAACCCTTAGAAGCCCTCTTCACGTCAGTTCCGCAGGAGGAGAAATGATGGCAGGCTTAGGCTGTCATGCAACCCTTAACATCGGAAACCATAAATTCCCAAGACCACATAGTATTGGAAACCCGGACCTTGGATGTGATCCTAGGCATGGATTGGTTGACGAAGTCTGAAGGAAACATAGATCGTGCTCAAGAAGTCGATTCTGCTCACCACCCCGGAGCGTAAGAGGATCAAGTATGTATCCGGGCGTATCCCGATGAAGAATCAGTGCATTCCCTCACGGGAGTTGTTCGTAAGGAAGTGCCAGAGTGCGAGATTTTCCCGATGTGTTTAGGAGGAATTACCAGAATGCCACCCGACGTAGACATTGAATTTCTGATTGAGTTATTGCGGCACAGCCCCAATATCCAAGAGACCCTATCGGATGCCCCGAACGATTTGAAAGAGATCAAAACCAAATTAATGAGCTATTGGAGAAAGGATATATTCGCCAAGCTCGTCACCTTGGGGAGCCCAGTTCTTTTGGTGGAGAAGAAGGATGGAACCACGAGAATGGTTGTGGATTATCGTTCGTTGAACGACGTGACCATCAAGAACAAGTACCCTCTGCCGATGATTAATGATCTATTTGATCAGCTAGTTGGAGCCAAGGTATTCTCCAAGATCGATCTTCGATCAGGATATCATCAGTTGAAGATCGATTGAAAAGATATACCCAAAACAGCATTTACCACCGTGTATGGTTTATATGAGTATACCGTCATGTCATTCGGATTGACTAATGCCCCTGCATACTTCATGAATTTGATGAACAAGGTATTTATGGAATATCTGGACAAGTTTGTCGTCTGTTCATCGATGATATACTGATTTTCTCCAAGAGCGAGGAAGAGCATAAGGAACATTTGCGTCTAGTTCGAGAAACTCCGAGAACATCGATTGTATGCCAAGTTCAGCAAATGTGAATTTTGGCTGAAGGAAGTCGGATTCCTCGGACATGTTATTTCAGGAGAAGGAATAGCAGTTGACCCCACCAAGGTTGTATCACCACCGATTGGCGATCACCCACCTCGATCAAGGAAATCCGCATGTTTTCTCGGACTCGCAGGATATTATCGGAGGTTTATTGAGAATTTCGAAGATTGCCAAGCCCATGACTGAGCTGTTGAAGAAGGACGCCAAGTACATTTGGACCGAGGATTGTGAAGCCGGTTTCCAGAATTGAAGAAACGCTTGGTTACAAATTTCAAGATTGATTTTGCCGGACATACACAAGGATTACCAGGTATATTGTGATGCTTCTCGTCAGGGACTCGGAGGAGTACTCATGCAGGAAGGAAAAGTGGTAGCTTATACCTCCAGACAGCTACGACCTCACGAGATGAATTACGCCACACATGATTTGGAGTTAGCAGCCGTAGTGCATGCGCTCAAGACCTGGAGACATTTCCTTATCGGAAACCATTGTGATGTTTACACAGATCATAAGAGCTTGAAGTATATTTTCACGCAGAAAGAGTTGAACCTCAGGCAGAGGAGATGGCTAGAGTTAATCAAGGACTATGACATGAAATTGCATTACCACCCAGGAAAGGCTAATGTTGTAGCAGATGCTTTGAGCCGTAAGAGTTATGTGAATACTCTTATAATGGGAGGATTACCCCAGGAGTTAGTCGATGACCTCAGAGATCTCCGACTAGAGATAGTTCCGAGAGGATATGTTGCAGCTCTGGAAGTTCAGTCCACTTTGGCCGAAAGAATTCGTGAAGCCCAGAAGTCGGACAAGGAAATTGATGAGATAAAGAAAAGGATGAATGAAGGAAAAGCTAAAGGGTTTCGTAAGGATGAATACAGAGATATATGGTACGAGGACCGTATTTATGTGCCCAATGATCCCGAACTCAGGAAGCTAATTCTTCAGGAGGCTCATGATTCACCGTACTCGATTCACCCCGGTAACACCAAGATGTATCTGGATTTGAAGGAAAGTTTCTGGTGGACGGGTATGAAGAAGGATATTGCCGAGTACGTCGCAGTATGCAATGTTTGCCAGCGAGTAAAGGCGGAACATCAGAAGCCAGCATGGTTACTTCAACCTTTGCCTATTCCCGAGTGGAAATGGGAAAAACTTGGAATGGATTTTATCACAGGATTACCCAGGACCCGTTCAGGTTATGATTCCATCTGGGTAGTGGTTGATCGATTGACCAAGGTAGCTCATTTCATTCCCGTGAAGACTACCTATACCAGCGCTAAGTTAGCCAAGATATACATGACCAGGATAGTATGTCTGCATGGAGTTCCGAGGAGTATCGTGTCAGATAGAGGAACACAATTTACCTCAAAGTTTTGGAATCAGTTGCATGAAACTTTGGGTACGAGGCTGGAGTTCAGTACAGCTTTTCATCCGCAGACATATGGACAGACCGAGAGAGTCAACCAGATTCTGGAGGACATGTTGAGAGCCTATGCGCTAGACTATGGGTCTAGCTGGGATGATAATTTACCATACGCGGAGTTCTCGTACAATAACAGTTATCAGACCAGTCTGAAGATGGCCCCTTTCGAAGCTCTGTACGGAAGGAGGTGCGAACACCATTGCGTGGGATGGTGTTGGAGATCAACTTTTGGTCCCGATCTTATCAGAGATTCCAAGAGAAAGTCAAGCTGATTCGAGATAGACTCAAGGTAGCTCACCGAGGCGTAAGAGTTATGCCGACAAGAACGCAAGGAAGTAACTTACGAGCGGGAGACCGGCATATCTTCGTGTGTCCACTTCGTGGAATCAAGAGGTTCGGTGTTAAAGGAAAGTTAGCACCCCGGTTCATTGGCCCCTACAAAATCCTCGAACGTCGTGGAGAAGTTGCTTACAAATTGGAATTGCCGGAAGGATTGTCCGGAGTTCATGATGTCTTCCATGTTTCTCAGCTGAAGAAATGCCATGCCGACATGGCCGATATTCCGTTGAGAGACACAAGGTGCCCCTAGAGGCCATACAACTCGACGGTGATCTCGACTTATGAGGAGAAACCCGTCCGAATTCTCGAGACTGTAACAGAGTCACCCGCAGCAAGATCATCAAGTTTTGCAAGGTCTTTGTGGAGTCATCACTCCGAGGAGGAAGCCACACGGGAGCGAGAAGAAGACCTCCGCCGAGACCACCGCACCTATTTGCTAGTTAACCCGAATCTCGAGGGCGAGATTCATCTTAAGGTGGGTAGGTTTGTAACATCCCAAATTTCCTATTTGGAATGTTTTACAATTATAGCTAAGCATCTATGCATTATTGTTTGAAATTGAGTGACATTTGAAGTTTCAGAAGATTTTGAGTTTGTTGGAATTTGAATTCAAATTGGCAGTTGAAATTTATTTCAAAACAATGCCTGATAAATACTTGAGAAAAAGTATGAGAGGAGTAAACATGACACTCCAAAAATATCAGAGGAAAAACTTTGCCAAAAATTTTGAATTCAAATTTGATTTTTATTTGGGATTTCTAGAAAAATGTTTTTTTTAAGTTTGAGTTTTGCCCCTGGAAAAATGTTCAAATTGTAGGGAATATTCCCCTGATCATTTTGATATATATATTTAATATATTTTCTCTCTCTCTCTCTAATTCAAAAAAAATAGAAAAAGGAAAAAACCCCAAGCGGCAGCCAGCTAACTGCCCAACCAAATGAGGCAGCCCACCAGTGGCCAGCCAACTGCCCAGCGGCCGAGCTGACCGACCCAGCCCCAGGCCCAGCCAACCCCGAGCCGGCCCACACCCGAGCCGCCGCGCCCGAAACCCCTCCCCCTCGGTCACCCGTCGCTCACCCCTCTCCCCTCTCTCACCGACGCTACTGGCCCCACCTCTCCCTTTCCCCTCGCCCACGCCACTCCACGCCAGCACAACCGCCGCCGCCGCCGGAATCCCGGGGATCCCGGGATCGCCTTCCCCGATCCGCCCCCTCCTCCAAGCCGGTCCCCCCCTATAAATACCCCCCCTCGCCCCGTTCCGCCCCCTCGCCGCGCCCGAAAACCTCTCCCCTCGCCGCAATCGCTCGCCGGAACCCGAGTGCCCCGCCGCGCCATTGCCGCCCCGAGCTCCACCGACACCACCCCGAGCTCCCTCGCCCGTCCGCACTTTGACGCCTCATGCCGTCGCCCGGACCACCGGAGCCACAGCGCCATCGCCGCCCGAGCCGCCGTCATCCGTCGCCGTCCTCGCCACATGATGGCCGGAAAACCCCGCCACCGTCCAGATATAAAATCTACGCTTAGATTAGATCACCGAAGGGTATGTTTTATTTAAAAAGCCGGTTTAGTTACGGGTTTTATTAGTTTAGTTAGCGGTTTAGTTGGACCGGCCCGATCGGGTTATTTTCTGTTAACCGCGGGCACGCTTTAGCTATATTACGCCTGAGCGTTAGATAGGCCCACTAGCGCCAGTTTTTCTTTTTAGTTATTTTTTTTCGTTTCTGTTTTTAACAGAATAGTTTCAGTTTTGTAAAATCCATATCTTTTAGGTTACTTAATATTTTTAGTTGATTCTTTTTTTGTTAGTTTGCAAATTTGTTGTAGTTTCTGTAGAAAATATGCTTCGTCATGTTTAAATTATTAAAAATTGTTTTATTTGAGTTTTAGACAGATTAGTAATTCTGCTATAAAATGAGTTAGGATTATTTTATTTTAGTGATTTTTTTCTCACTACTTTGTTTTGACCTTGCCTAACCGTAGGAATTTATTTGGGCATTTTAGATTTAATAAAAAAAATAGTTTTAATCAAAATCATCTGGTTCTTATTTATTTAACTAGCTACTGTTTTCCTATTGTTTTATTTAGCAAATAATTTTATTTTTCCGATGTGATAGTTTATTTTAGGTTATCTGTAGTTTTAGAACATGAACTTTTATTTACAATAAATAAAATTTTTATTTTATTTTTTCTTGCTAGGATTGTTATAGGCATAATAGGAGTTCTATAATAGCTTTTGATGTGATTCTTTTTGCTCCTAGTTGCATGATGATTTCCCTTCTGTTAGTTAGCAAAAACCCATGCTTAAGTTTTGTTAAGAAAAATTTGGTTGTGCAAAACTATTTCTTAGTTGTTGTTTGATGTGGTGAAAACATTGATTTGGATTTCTTCGAGTTTTCTTTGGGTTTTGGTTCAATTGTTTGTGTGTTTTATGTTAGCATGCTGTTATGTTAATTGATTGTATGCTCTTATGCTTATATGATTGTTGTTTGCTTCGGTAGAATTTCCGGAGTACGAAGCTTGCTATCACGAGTCCCTAGCCTTCGAAGACCGTCAGCAAGGCAAGTCAATTGATCATGTTTTCTTTTACAATACCTATGATTTTATTGCATTAGAAATTATACCTCCCCACCATGCATGCAGTAGGTGAATTTTAAGTTATGTTCTTGAGTAGTATCATGAGGTAGGATGAACCCAATTCCCCTTATTACCATTGCCGGGGACGAAGTAGTTTATTTTGCTATGCTCAGAGAAGCGGGGTTGGTTGAGTGATTCATAAGGGAGATGTGAGAGTCAACATGATGACAACCCCATGACTTCAAGCTCAAGATGGACTTCAAAATTCACTACTGGGTGGAGGACGTTTGACGGGCACCCTCGAGAAAACCAGCGGCTGGCCGGGATGCATGGAGAAGTGCCATGACATCTTGCGGAAAGCTTCACCCAGCCATGAAGAGACGGATGTATACCCCATTGACCGGAAGCTTACCTGTGCAGCCGCAAGCCATTATGGGCTGTGGTTTGGTCAACCGTAGGTGTGACTCTGGCCGGACGGTGCTACGAGATGTAGAAGAACGGTAGGATTGGATGGGTACCGGCAGTGGCCAGAGGAACTCTTCGGAAGACCCTGTTTCGTTCGTCCGTCTTCAAACACCAGGAAGTGCGAAGAATTAAAGGAGGGAACAATTCTTGTGGGTAAAGTGCGCAAACCTCTGCAGAGTGAAGATCTAATCGGTTAGCCGTGTCCCCGGTTACAGACAATTTGAGCCTCTGGAACCTGGAGTATTTCGGATATCTCAACACCAAACTTAATAAATTAATTAAGGGGGGTTATTTAATAATTGGGAATGAGACATTGGTTGGCGGAACCATCTCAATAACTACCAACAATTTGTAGTATTTGCAAACAAGTCCTTGTTGTAGGAAAAAGCGGCATTTTGCAAAACAATGAAACTTAGAGCCCCACAGCCAAATTGCATATAGTGTTAGTAATTTTTATTGTTATTCTCTCTTCATGACTTGCCGGCATATTCAAAATGCTGACCTACACGGCTGCAATATCTTATGTTGCAGAGGAGTATTCCGATCAGGAGTGAGGCTACGATCCACGCTTGGCGATTGCCCCATGGAGTCGGATGGACTCGCTATTCTTCTACGCTTCTGCAGCTTTATTTAGTTTATTTCTCATGAGTTGGCCTTCGGCCGAATTTATTATCTTGTAATAAAGACTCGATATGAGAATCGTGTAATAAATTCAGGTGTGATTGAACTTTGAATCTTTGCGTCAATGTACTGTGTGTGCCAGCATGATCTTTGGATGGTACAGCTACACAGAGACTTGACCGTTTTTCTGGCCGGGCCGCTACAGAAAGCTCGTCAGTTGAAGTATGAGGTGCGTTGGGTTGCCGTCTCGCAGTACTACCACATCTACCTGCAACAAAAGATGACCAAAACTCAAGCACAGAAGCAAAAACTTACGATGAGCAGGGAGCAGTTCATGATGGTAACTATTACTGACTTGTCATTGTTTCAAGCAGTCAACTATATGTTTCGTGCTCGCATGTCATGCTTCCAAAATTTGCATAGGTTGTTCCTCGTTGGTGCTATGGAAGGCATGACGGATGGGCGAGTTTGTTGGATAGGTGGGTCGGTGACGATGCAGAGTTTGCTGCCAAGAGCATCAAGGCTCGGGCTAACCGTGGAAAAGACGGGACACACGGCCAAGGAAACAGGAACCACTGGGGCTTCAAGGCCATGAAGGTATATCTATATGCATGATGCATTTTTGTTCTTCTTTACCGTCATGTTCTTATGTATGGCTAACTTTTGTTTGACATTGCAGGAAGACAAGTTGCAGAGGCCGCTCTCAGACATGGAGTCGTGTAAGCTGGCCCGCGAGCGGAGTGATTGCAAGGACGTCGAGAGGCAGTACTACGGCAACACCAAGCAGCACCTGGAGTCTTACACTCAGAACTATCAGAAGTTGCATCCGGATGTTCCCGTTTCTGAGGTCGCCCAGTCTCAGATCGACGACATGGCGGTGGTGGCCATCCAGGGTAAGTCCCATGGCCGGTATCCGTGTTTCGGTGGCTTGATCACTCCGTCGATCTCGTACACACGGCTTCGAGCTACCAACCCGAGCCCGTTAGAGAGTGCAGGCGTTCGCAGCCTCCCTTAGTCCGCCAAACGTCTTTGTAAGTACTTCCCTTATCTTCTTTGTCTCTATCGTTTCTCAGTTTATTTTCAGCACCTTGCCCACTTAGAAACAACCTCAATTTTGTAGGCATATCGAGGCCTTTCTCGAGCATAGGCATATTGAGGTGCGGGAGTACTTGCAACGAGTGAAGGCAAACGATGATTACAGCCGTCAAGTGATGGCGGTTAGTTTTTCCCTCTTAAAACCAAGCTCAATTTTGCACTTTCATTCCTTCTGACTTTCTAGTTTGCTTGTTTAACTAACATCCAGGCTATGTTGGCGTCTTGGACTAACCGCACGAAGCCACCACAAGTTGGACCCCCCACCACCACCTGCGGAAGATGCCCCACACATTCTCACGTTCGAGGAATGGGTGGCACTAGGCGGTGATAGTTCGGTTAGTACATTTGCCTAACTACTGACAAACTAGTTCTCGTTCATTCAACACTATCATGTCATATTTACCGTTAGAATCTTCTCTCAAACATGTAGGGGACCGGTGGCTCGACTCCTGCTCCGTCGACCCCAGTCACTCCGATCTGGCAGAGTGATGGTGGTCGCGGTGGCGGTTTTGGCGGAGGTGGTCTTGGCGGTGGTGGTTTTGGCGGAGGTGGACTTGGTGGTGGTGGTTTTGGCGGAGGTGGACTTGGTGATGGTGGTGGTTTTGGCGGAGGTGGACTTGGCGGAGGTGGTCTTGCTTGATGTCGATGATGATTTCGTGCATGCGGCCGTCGTGCCATGCCTTTCATGTTCCAACTTTTATGATGTTCCATGTCTTGTAGTATTTTTATGTTCATGAACTTTCGCCGGTGATGATCTTTAGATGATGAACTTGACTATGTTTAAATGATGATGATGAACTTGAGTATGTTTAGATGATGAACTGTCATATTTATGCATAATTCCATATTATTCTGCTTTGAAATGTTGTCAAATGAATTGAAAAAGAGAAAATAGGGGGAAAAAAACTATGCCTACGGCAAAGCCGTCAGCATATATAAGCCTAGGAGCTACCAGGACGCGCCACGTGGCAGAGCTATGCCTATGGCAAAGCCGTCGGCATAGATTTCCATCTATGCCGGCGGCTTTGTCGTAGGCATAGCCCTGCCGCCAGGAGAAGCCAGGGGACGACAAGTGGCGCAGGTATGCCGACGGCTAGGCCGTCGGCATACCTGTGCCACGTGTCGTCCCCTGAATCGCCAGTGCTTTTGACGGCGTCGTCCGTTGCCGTCAGACAGAACACAACGCTGACGGCTAAACTATGCCGACGGCTATCCCACGGCCGTCTGCATACGCACTTATGCCGACGGCTATACTATGCCGACGGTCTGACACATCTACGCTGACGTGATCTACGCCGACGGGGCTATGCCGACGGCAGCCGCAGGCATAGATCTATGCCGACGGCAAAGGACCTATGTCGACGGCCCTGGGCCGTAGGCATAGCCCGCGAGTCCGGTAGTGTAGGACTGTAGGTCGGGGTGGAGGGAGGAGAAGATCGCTGGTGCTTCAGATCCGAGATGGGAGGAGTCGGAAGGTGGCGCGCCGGCCTCGTCAGATTGTTCAGGAGCGGCACTATTGGCGGAGACAGCAACGACATTGGGTTGGCGTCAGCGGCGGCGGCCGTTCGCTTGGGCAGAAAAGGGATCAGGGCGTGGGGACGGATGGGCGGGTGGGTACAGGGTAGGCGTCCGACTCATGTTTTTTATCTACCATGTTGTGTGGCTTGAGTCCTAGTTGGATTTTTATTGGCAAGAGTCCTGGTCCGATTGGTTTTGATTGGTGTGTGTGGGGGCCGCGAAGGCGCGGCAGATAACGGGAGAACACAAATTAACTGGCTAGGAAATGAATCGTTTTTTGATTAAACAAAACTATTTCTTTTTTTTAAATCTCAGCAGTCAATTTTTATGGTTTAACATAAAATCAATGGAGAGAACCAACATGTTGTTGGATGGTTAGAAGGACTGTGGTATCCCGAGCCCATCAGGGTTCAAATCCTGGTGCTCGCATTTATTCCTGGATTTATTTCAGAATTTCCGGCGATGCACATTCAGTCGACGACGAGGCGCCTACGGTGACTTCGTAAATCTCAAGATGATATGCCGGCTTAGTCTTTTGGAGGTGCTCATAGAGGTAGGGTGTGCGTGTGTGCATTCACAGGGATGAGTGTTGAGTGTATGTGCGTGTATATGAGCGCTTGTGTCTGTACTGATGTTAAAAGAAAACATAAAATCAACGGATATAAAATTATGACGTATGGAGAACTATGAAAGCCTTCTTCTTTTATAGGTAAAGACTTGATCGGTTCGGTCTTGAAACCACGAATTCTTCGTTCGAGATGGTGCGGTTTCTAAGTACGTTACGTGATAACTTTTGTGTAGCCTTCTAAAATTTTTACTACAACCTCGAGGTGTCATATCATGACAACGTGCCAAGTTCCAAAAAATGTGGACTTCATTTGCATTTGAGAAAATTAAAATAACAATAAGCATTTACGACTACTAGCAGACAGAGCGTGCATGCGCTCAATCGTTGCTAATTACCTACTCACTAGCAACGTTCACGTCGTCAACACGCTGTAAGGTTGCAAGACCAACATGACCGGCCATACACATAGTGTCAGATACGACAGTAGCCCAAGTCTCGTTAGCACGCTATACGGGAGGTGAAATTGGCAACGTGCGAAGAGCCCACACCCTGCCAGACATCCACACCCTGCTAGATATTTATGGGGCAGCCTCTCCCTACCTCGCTTGCAGCATTTTGTTTTCCTGAACGCCACTAAAGCTCAGACAGCTGCAGCGTTCGAATTTTCCACGGACGATGCAGGTTGTTAGGCAAGTTAGAAGCAGCGTCTATTTATTGCAGGACCTGGTAGAAGTAAAATCCTGTAAGGGTTTCCCTACTAGTGTTAGACATCAGTTCTTTTTCGTTTCTGGACAACTTTGGATTGTTTCCAATGTTATGTTCATTGATAGATAAAACTTACATTTATGTGTCAAAACTTTTTCTCAACACAATACAATAAAATTCCCTCACATACACGAGCATACGCTCACCCGTATGAACGCACGCACATCATACCCATATGAGCACCTCTGAGGGACTGTGCCGGTATAGCATCTAGATTTTGACGAAGTTAACATAGGCGCCTCGAGCATCAAAATCAAGTGTTAGACTAGAACTCTGGTGGGTTGAGGAAACCACTGCCCTCCGAACCATCTAACCATAGGTTGGTTGATAGATTGGACGAGAATACCATAGCTATGATATAACGTAAAACAAACAAAATACTTTGAGCTTTTATTGGTCCTCTATCCATTTGTCCGTTCCTTTCTTTCACATACCTCCACACCAATAAATAAGCACGATTCTGGTGAGTTCAAATTTTACATGTAATTAAGATGACCACAAAGACCGTACTTCAAACCTGCACGGGCGGTGTTGTGTGCACCGTGTTACTGCGACCAGAGCACCGTGGAGCTGCTATCGGTGTACTGCAGAGCTTGAAGCGCCCGCATGCTTTCACTTGACGTGGTGGACAGGGCCGGTCCTGAGATTTTGGGGGCCCGGGGCGAAACTAAAACGCGGGGCCCTTAGTATAGACATCATAATAAGAACAATAAAATATCTCAATAGCACTTTAATGATTTCAAAATCAGTATGTGAATCAAATAATTAATACTCCTCTGTAAACTAATATAAAAGCGTTTAGATTACTATTTTAGTGATCTAAACGCCTCTTATATTAGTTTACAGAGGAGTACATATTACCTTAAAATTTTCTTCTAACATTTCTCGATGCAAAATCACTTATGATGGCGTTGATGTCAATTTCATCCAATAATTTCTTCTCATTGCATAATGTAGCAATGGAGATATTAGGATAGCAACCAACTTCACTGGCATGCTTGAAAATCTGCATACTCTACAAGAAAAGATCTTACAATAGAAGCAAAACAACTTTGTCGGCATCTTTTCATTAAACTAGCCACTTTCTATAATGTTGCTCTCCATTGCTTAATCTCCTATGATAACGAGCATTTGAAAAATGTCTTCCCACTTCATCTACACAATATTATATTGCCCCCCCCCCCCCTCATAGGCCCTTTCTCAACTAAGATGTCTCCTGCTTTATTATCAAGATTATCTTAATTTCTTGGATCGTAAATATCCGGATTATGAATAGGTTATTCATAAACACTAGTAGATTGTGCATGTGCATCCAATGAATTACCTACATCTCGGAGCCACTTACATTGTTATTGGTGTCAACATTTTGTTCTCGCTGATCATATTCTGAAATCCCAATAGTTTACTGCTCTTCCTCTATAGCAACCATCTCCAACTAATCATCTTGGTTTATCAAAGCAGTGGAAGCACCATTATTACTCTTGAGAAATTTGTGCATATTTCCGCATTGTGATTGTACCAATTTATCCACGGCCTTCTTACTGCTCCTTTTATCGCTACCCGATGCATACATCCTGTTGTTTCTGGAGACATGATAACACAAGGCTGAAACAAAAACAGATGCTGCATCAATTATTGAACGGTACTGGCTTATTCATCAAGGAACAGCAATATAATATACCTGATGATCGATTCGGTGATGAGCGTTAGTGCGTGTGCCTGCACAAAATTACAGATGGGGATCCCTCGAATTGAAATCAGTTGACAACTAGATTAGACGTGTCCCTAAGTGCCTATACAGAATTACAGATGGGGGCCTAGGAACTGAAATCAGCAGCTAATTAGGTACGAAATTACCAGGACACAGGAGGGAGGAGGCGGCAATACCAGTACGAATGTCGGGCGTCGGCGGCCTAGGGCTCGAACTCGAATAGCTGCGCCTGCCTGATTGCCGTGATGGAATTGGAAGGGCTCGCATGGATCGCTCCTTTTTTCACGTGAAGGACGCGGCCCCCGTGATGGAATAACAAACAAACCGATCGATGCGTGGCGATCGGCCTGCTGCTTTCTGCGCTTGTGCGTCTGCGTGAAATACTAAGCCCAGCGCCCAGCCTTTTCTTTTTTTCATGACGTAGGCCCATAGCCAACCTAGGCCTAGCTGTTGCGTACCTCCTGGGTGGGGGCCCCTGGATTTTGGGGGCCCGGGGCGGCCGCCCCCCCTGCCCCCCCTCAGGGCCGGCCCTGGTGGTGGGTCTTCCTACTTAATTTGGAGTGGCTGGAACAAAGCAGTGGCTCTCTCTTCGCCGTGTGGTCTTTGTGTGGTGTGATGGAGCGACGATCACAAAATTAGACTTTGTGAATTAATCAAAATTTCATTTTTCGAGTTCGATCACAAACAGATGTGGGCAGCATGCTAGCTTTGGATGTTTTTCCTTTTAAGCAGGCCGGCCGGTGCCAAGATTAAGAGGCCTTGAAACAGATAGGGAAATCCCGTAGTCACAAGAAAAAGAGTGAATGATTAAAGTATCGTTCCACTCGACAACAGCTAAATGCCCTGTGCCTCTTGGAGAATCTTTTCGACAAAAAAGTGCTCTGAGGGATAACAGAAACAATGACTTGTACAGTTTGTAAGGTTAGTTGTGCCAACAATATACTAGTTCCATCTGTCTCTCCAATGGATGATGATTAAATAATTTCCCACGTCGGGCGAAGAGTTGTTGCTCGCGCACCTCGTGGATCTGGCCGGTAGGTAAGACTTGTTTGAAAATATCCAATTACTAGCTGTTTGGACGGCAGCTCATCGATCTATGAATGCCACATATAGCCAACTGTTGGCTATAAGAAACTGTCATGTTATTTATAGCCAACCTTATATCCAACATCTATAACAATTAGCTATAAGTATGTGCTATTTTATTAATACATGACCCACCTTTCACTCTCATATAGTAGTGTCTAGGAGCACGTGCTATAGCTGGCTCTTGCTTGAGAGCCCGCTTATATTCTTTCTCCTATCCTCTTTCCTCCAACTAACCATTGATATATTACTTGACTCTTTATAACCTGCTGACTGTACCTTATTGTACTTGCTCTAATAATGTGAGTCGTTGCACCCATAACTCTCTAGCGCTAGCGCTAGCAACATCCACCTACCACACCATCGAAAAAAGAAACAGCCAGGTTTACAGGTAATTAAGATGACCACAGAGACTATACTTCACAACCGGACCGGGGGGGGGGGGGGGGGTGCTGTTAGCTACGCGCTCCGCGGTACTGCGACCAGAGCACCTTGGAGCTGCGATCGGCCCACTGCAGAGCAAAGCAGATGTGGTGTTCTTTCGTCCTTAATTTGGGGGTGGCTAGAACAAAGCAGTGGTTTTCTCTTCGCCATGTGGTCTGTGGGTGGTGATGGAGTGACGATCACTAAATTGGAATTTGTGAATTAATCACAACTTCATTTCTGGGAGTTCGATCACAAACAGATGTGGGCAGAATCTAGCTTTGGATTTTTCTTTTAAGCAGGCCGACGGGTACCAAGATTATGAAGCCTTCAAACAGATTGGGTCGTGGGAAGTCCCAAAGTCACAAGAAAAAGAGTGTGCAAAGTCACACATGCTGCTTCACTGCGACATAGCTTCTGACGCTTGGTTAACTGTGGACTCCCTATTCATCAACCTGGTCGACTGCTCAACCATCAGCGACCTCCAGAACCCTCAGCATTCTTCCAAGGTCCGGAACACTGTTATTTTGCCTATTCTCTGGATCCTTTTTGTGGACTGTGCTAACCACCAGTCGACTGGTGGTTAGCAACAGATCCGCACGACCTTCGGTCGATCGTTCCGCTCGTTCCGCTGCGTCGTTCCTCCCGCTATCATTGATTTTTTTTCCTTCTCTCAAAAACCGTAGTAAATTGCTACTGGTTTTTTCTGGTTTTTCGCTGCATAATATGAAAAGAAAATAAAAGTGCTTGAAAGAGGATTCGTACCCAAGTCTATGTGATACCTATCGAGCCTAATAACCAACTAAGCCACCTTTTGTTGTTGTCTATTGTAGAATGACAATGTTATTTGAACATTTCTTATTTCTGCCATATCAAAAGAAAAAATAAAGTTTGGCTTGGTAACTTTGGCAATGACCAGCGTGATAACTATGGTCTGAGTAACATGATAACTATACCATGATAAGGCTGGTAACTACAGTACGAGAAGGTTAAAAACATGGGAAAGTATGGTAATTTAACATAGAAATTACCTGTGAAATGTTTCAAAAACTTGTTTCCCTTGAATGAAAGACACCATGGTGTTTAAACGTAAAGTATTAGTTATCATGACTGCAATGATACATCATCATGTTATTTACACAAAAATTATCGGGTGTATGTTTTTCAACAAAAAAGTTTCAGGTCAAAAGTTACAGTGGCGTTTGTATGGGAGTTATCAATTTTGTATGTTTCTATTACCATGTTATTTACACAGAAATTAGCGGGGCATCACCCCCCTCGCCACAGTCGCCATATTACCAGGATCGGGTACATAAGTTATCAAGTCTGCGATGTGTGAGTTATCATGTTATTTGCATAAGAGTTATCGTGGTATGGTTCAACAACTCCTCCCACCCCTACCCCCACCGATAAAGTTACCAGAAGTGGGTACATAATTTATCATGTCTACGACGTGTGATTTATCATGTTATTTGCATGGAAGTTACCGTAGTATGTTTCAACGACTCCCCCCGCCCCTACCCCCACCGACAAAGTTACCAGGACTGGGTACATAATTTATCATGTCTACGATGTATGAGTTATCATGTTATTTGCATAAAAGTTATCAGGACAGTGATGCGTAAACTATCATCATATTTACACAGAAGTTATCGAGAGTATATTTCATCAAAACCCCTCCCTCTGACGGAGGGAAAAGTTATCATGTTTGAGGTGCGTAAATTATTGGGGGTATATTTCAGCACCCCTTCTCGCCAAAGTTACCAGGACCGGGTGCATAAGTTATCGGGTCTCGATGTCTGATTTACCATGTTGTTCACATCGTAGTAATGGGGATATTTCATCAACACCACTTCCCTCAAAGTTATCAGGAAATTATCGGGGGGTAATTTTACACGGGTATTTATGCGTGAGTGATCAAGTTCTATGATGCGTGTATTGCCAGGTTATTTATTTGGAAGTTACGGGAGGGATGTTTTCGGTGTCAAAATTTACTACAATATTTTATGTAAGTTATCATTTCTATGGTGCGTAAGTTACCATGATATTTACACAGAAGATATCGAGGTATGTCTCAATAATTTTTCCCAAGTGTAAGTTACCACAGACCATCATACACCTGTTAAAAACATATATGTCTCCATTCAAAAATTCAACATGGTAATTTTACCATAAGCAAGTGTGATAAATATATCATTAGCACCCTGATAACTATAGAATTAGCACCATGATAATTACATAAGAGTCGTGTTGGTAATCTGAACAGTAGAACAAAAAATGTGAGCCATGATGGCAGAGGGAGTGGTGACGGACGCACTCGTCGACAACGTGGTCTGGTGGGGCACGCCATGAAGCTTCAGAATTCTCTTTGTGAATGCACCTATGCGCACCTTGACACCCATGTTGTATCTTGTCTGAACCTTCCTTTTTGTCTGTCTGATCTTGCTAAGAAATCTGCAATCACTTCTAGTCCATTATCCTTCTTTGACAAAAGTCTGAAACTAGTAGCAACATGTTTAAGCTTCAGATTTGAGAGCCAAGTCAGGAGTGTGCCAGAAACATATGGAGGAGACAAGTGTCAAACAATAATCACCCTCGTCCAAGAAATTCCATGGAGAAAATTTCGAGTAGTTACCAGTTGCAACCTACTCCCTCTGTCTCATAATGTAAGACATTTTTTGACACTACACTAGAGTCAAAAAGTCTTACATTATGGGACGGAGGGAGCAGCTCACAAGATGATGCGCGTTAACAGTACTGAAGCAATATAAAAGTAGTTAACCACCAGTAAAAAGGCAAAGCTATTAGTCCGACTGGAAGAGGACCAGGAGCAAGAGATCAACAAGGAGAGAAGGGAGGAAACAAACGACAACAATGGCGAGTGTCGAAGGAGACGTGAAGCTGTTGGGCCTATGGCTGAGCCTGTTCATTGCACGCAGCAAGATGGCGCTGGACGCCAAGGGCGTGGGCTACAAGTATGTCGAGCAAGACCTGGCTGCCAAGATTTGACAAGTACTTGTTCACACCATCTACATTCCCATTCTTCCATAATAGATCAGGTAATAACCGACCATACATGAGCTCCAGTGAATGTAGAACTAAAGCCAGTAAAAATATCACTATAATCTTTCCTTTCCCGGAGGCAATGGCATGCATTCCAGCCAAGATCCCAAAATACAAAAAACAGAAGTGCAGCAAAAACAACATGTTTCCATTAATCACTGTCAAACTCATTTCTACCAAGTGATAGTCCAGCGCCGTCTCATTTCTAGATAAAAGTGCAATTCAGAAAGCCGGCCCGCATTTCACCAAAAAACACACACATAATTCACCCAAAATTTGAGATGATACGAGATGGAGCCTACAATAATCTAGTCTTTACATAGGCAAAACAATGTGCATGCGGGGGCAGGTACAGGAACGAATAAACCATGCCAGCAGCAGTGATTTTGAATGTTGAAGAGGGGCAAGATGGGAAGCATTAGTGATTACCAGGAACTTGTGGTAGACGAACGCCCTGGGCTCCCACGAGACGAACTCCGTCCACTGCGCACCCCACTCGCCTGGCCCCTCGCGGACAACAACAGAGACAACCGTCGGGATCAGATCAGCTAGAACCGGATCGAAGAAAATATGGAGAGAGACTAATGCATCGGAAACCACTCACACACTCACCTCAGGTCGCGGCCCAGGCGCCTTGCGGGAGGAGTCGCCGGATTCAGATGCGGTCTCGTCGTCGCCCGTATGACTCGGTCTCGGCGCCCGGTGGTGGGGAGCGTGGGGGAGACAGGGAGCGGGCGGCCAGCGGACTGGATGGTCGTGCTCTGGAGGAGGCCTTGAAGAGTGCTCGGACGGCGGCGGCTTCTTCCGCGACGGCCGGGTTGGGAGGACGCTGTGTGGGATTCGAAGAAGAGAGACGGACGAAGCAGTTTTTTCACTAGGCGGTGGCAAGGCTTGTAAATATTAGTGAACTACATGTTTCGGTGCGTGATGGTCGTATGATCTATAACGGACGGCATCCAGGGCGTTCGGATCTGTTGCAAAAATCCAGCCGACTGGAAATTAGCTTTGTCGTTTTGGAAAAGAAGGAATCCAAAAGTTTTCAACCATGAAGTGCAATCCCTGGACCCGCAAAAAAAGAAGTGCAATCCCTGGGATCCGTCCTGCGATGTGGGGCCAAAGTTATCTCTCTCTGGGCCAATCGCTGCCCCAACAAAAACAGTAAACAAACCTTAATTGATTGGGGAATAATGTTGTCCCGTCTTGATGTAACCTAGTGTTCCGTTTGTTTTCCTCTCCTCCCCCCTCCTTTGTATATATTCTCTGTTAATCACCAAAATTAATAAATGAGTTCAGGCTGGCTTTGCCCGCTGTAGTACCCTAAAAAAAAGTAAAAAAGAGAGAGTGATTTGTTAATGTTCTATTAGACAATAGCTAGATGCCCCGAGCCTCTCGCAGAATCTTTTCAACAAAAAAATATGCTGCGAGAGATAAGAGAAACAATGACTTGTACAGTTTGTAAGGTTAGTCGTGCCAAAAATATATATTAGTTCCATATATGTTTCCACTGGATGATGATTAAATAATTTCCCATGTCGTGCGAAGACTTGTTGCTCGCGCACATCACGGATCTGGCCTGTAGGTACGCCTTGTTTGAAAGTATCCAATTACTAGCTGTTTGGATGGTAGCTCATGGATCGATGGATCTGGCCTCTAAGAATGCCATCTAATGGTGCGAGTCGTTGCACCCACAACTCTCTAGCGCTCGTAGCATCCACCTACCATACCATCGAAAAAGAAGAAACACCCAGCTTTGCATCGTTCTTCTTCTCTTCCAAGGAGCGAGAAGGCGAAGAGAGTGGCTAGCCATGGCGGAGCTAGCGGTCGGGCTCTCCAAGACGGTGGTGGCGGAGGCGCTGACCAAGGTCCAGTCGGCGATCGACGAGGACACCAAGCTCCGGCAGAAGGCCCAGCGGGACCTGGTGACCATTACCTTGGAGTTCGAGATGATGAACTCCTTCCTCGGCGTGGCCAACGAGGACAGGGCGACCAACAAGCTAGTGATGACATGGGTGAGGCACGTCCGTGAGCTGGCCTACGACCTGGAAGACTGCGTGGAGTTCGTCGTCCATTTGGACGACAAGCGGATCTTCTGGCGCCGGCTGCTTCCAGAGTGCATCGTCGGCCCGCTGCCGCTGGACCAGGCGGTGACGGAGATAGAGGAGCTCAAGGGCAGGGCCAAGGAGCTGAGCGAGTGCTACTCGCGCTACAGCCACATCTGCGAGCCTGCCTCCAAGTTCGTCATGCTGCAGCAGCAGCAGGTATCCAGCAGTGCCACCGGCGCAACATCGTCCAACATGCTCGCCGAGGCAAGGGACGCTGCCAGGAGGCAGCACGGCGCCTTAGGGGATCTCACCCAGCTCATCACCACCAACAAAGACGACGACGATGACTCCAAGCTTCAGGTGATCTCGGTGTGGGGCACAGGCGGCAGTCTTGGGACAACCTCCGTCATCAGGAAGACGTACAACGATCCAGAGATCCGCAAGAACTTCGCGTGCCGCGTCTGGGTCAAGGTGGTGCATCCTTTCGATCCCCGCGAGTTCGTCCGGCGCTTCATGGCTCAGGTCTACGCAAACTCCTGCGATAAACAAGGGGTGGACATCGGTGTGCATGTCCTCAGGAAGATGAATTCATGGCAAGAACGACTCCTGACGGAGTTTATGCAGGAAGTCAACACCAAGACTTACCTTGTCGTCTTGGAGAACCTGACAGACATGGCAGATTGGGATGCTGTAAGGACCTTCCTTCCTGACGTGGAAAATGGCAGCCGCATCATCGTATCCACGCAGAATTTCGAGGTTGCAAGCCTGTGCATTGGACATTCATACCAGCCACTGGAGCTCCAGCAGTTCCCGTCCGACCACTCTGTGTGTGCCTTCTTCTCAGAGGTAATTAAGCAAGAAATTAACTGCATCAGTTATGTACTTTAAAAATATATTGTTTTCGGAAGAGTAAACCCTAGGTGGTACGGAGAGATGGCCGTGTGTGGAGCCGGCCGTGCCGGCAGATCTGGCTCCATACTTTCGCTCCATATATTTACCGTTTTGTAGTTTCTTGTTTTATTCGGTTGGTTTGGATGTGGGCACATAAATCTTCTATACATACCTTTGATCATGCATAGCTATATGTAATCTCTCAAAAACATGCTTAATTATATGTACATATATTTCAAAAAAATATCTACTGGTAGAAGTTGCTTGTCACAAATTGATGTAGGTAACCAAGTAAGGCAGGGTTTGTAGTTGCTAAACTATTATGTACTGAACTTACTTTATAATTTATTCGAAACAGCAATTGAGGTTTGGAAATCTTGCTTAACCAGATAATAAAACAAGAAAAAAATTAGCTAGGCAATAATATTACCATACACCCATGCTAGATAATGGAACTGTTAAACAGAGGCGTACAGATGCAATGCTAGTATGATAATCCTCTAAACATACGTTTTTTTAGAACGGAAGCTTAATACCCTCTTTTTACAAAGTGTCTTATAAATCACAAAACAAAGCTAAATCATAACAGTGTGACAGGCTACGCTCAAGAAACTAAGAAGAAGCCTAGTAGCTTCCTACTGTCCTAAGAGGGACATTAGTTCCATAGGAAGTCACTCGAGTTTCTTGATGCTAAGCTATGATCCTAGCTAATGTGTTTCTATGCGAGGGATCCGTGTGCTGTTGGGTAGTATACGTAGGACAGCCTATAATTACACTCAACTGATTTAGGATTCATATAGGAATGTTGTAATTATTCATATACAGCCGTCGGATATTACTTCTGGTCTAGCAGGTCTGTCCCTACAATAAAAGTGTTGACTGTTGACACATGATGTGTGGCTCAATCCATGATCACTCAATAGAGTTTTATCATATAAACAATGTGCCTTATTAAATAATTAATAACAACAGATTATTTGCAATAACCTACAACAATATATATTGCTCTATTCGATAGCGATCCACCACACCACACACTTGTATTCCTCCCTCAATTTCATACTCCCTCCATCCCACAATATAAGAACGTTTTCCCACTAGTGTAGTGTCAAAACACTCTCATATTATGGGACAAAGTATTTTTTAAGATTTCAAGACAATGGATATTTTACCAAATGCTTTGTGCCCATGTCTAACTTGCCTTAGGCATTCTCTTTGGTCTTATTAGACTTTGTATGTTTGACGGCGTATAAACAGTGTGTATACGCATATTTGGCTGTGTGAATCCTACTTATATAGAAGTTGGTTGTGTGCTCATTTTTCATTGTATCCTTGATGTGAAGTATGAGTTTTATTGGCGTATATAGCTAGAAGAAATTACTTTTAAATTCTTTATGTACCTTGGATTAGTAATTGTGTGCCAACATCTCTCCTCATGTGCAGGGTGCACGAAATCATGGAAATGAAGAAGACAGCCGAATGATGCCAGAAGTGTACCAATCCTCCTCCTATGGAGAGATCTCCTCTTCCACTATAGAAGTTGGCAAAAACTGGATGAAGACCTATCCTCTTGTTGGACGCGAGTCACAAATGAGTGAACTTCGCAGTTATGCAGCTAATGCACGTGTCAGCAATTCCCCAGTTATATCTGTTTGGGGAATAGCTGGCATTGGAAAGTCGGCTCTTGTTAGAAACCTGTACTATGACAGAATGCTTCACAGCGAGCAGTTTACCAAGTACTGTTGGGTGGATGTATCACGTCCTTTCAATCTGAGGGATTTTTGCCGAAGCTTACTTAGGGATTTTCGTTCACAAAATGATCCAATCGAAGAGTGTCGCAAGTTTCTGCAAGTAAATCAGTGTCTCGTGGTTATTGATGAACTGGAGTCTGAAGAAGAATGGGATCAGATAAAGGCTGTCTTGGTATCTAGAGATTCTTCTAGTGTTATCATTGTCATTACAACTGAAGCCAGCGTTGCAACATATTGCACAAATAATGAAGATCAAGTGTGTAATGTGAAAGGCCTAGAAGAAGCAGCAGCCTTTCATCTATTCCGAGAAGAGGTGTGTTTTCTTACAAGCTATCTCCCCTATAGTTGTAATAGCTCTTTTGTCGAGTTAGATTTTAGGTGGTCTTGCTTAAGAAGTTAAGTTATAAGAACGGCTAGAGAAGATCTAAAGTTACCACCTAAAATATTGAGTTAAAAAAATTGTGCACCTAACTCTTCCCCCAAATTCAATTCCCCAAATCATAAAGGTGCACAAACTTCTTTTATAACATGATTTGAAACTATATTAATATAACTAGTGCATAATTATACATAACCATGCCTACATTGAACTTAAAATACTCAAAATAAACAAAGCTACCACATATTTAACATAATTTAACACTTAAAACATAAAATATACTCTATGCCATGGCTTGGGTTCATTGACGGACTCGTCGAAGCGGAGATTGACGAACAACTCCATCGTCCTCGCCACGTGTTCTGCATGGTTAGCCTTGTCCTTGTGTGCAAATTCGAGGGATGCCTCGAATATGAGGTGTTCTTCCATCGTAATAGCAAAGCATATGGCGACGTGGGTCTGCTCCACTCGAGCTGGGTCTCCATCACGCGGTGCAGCTCCTCGTCCTTTGGTAGTGCCCTCTCGATCTCTCAATCGGCTAGCTCCAACCGGCGGAGGTCAAGCTCAGGCTCACGCTCCTCCTTTTCCTTTGGGAGTCCCTCTCGATCTCTCAATCAGCGAGGTCCAACGGGTGGAGGTCAAGCTCAGGCTCGCGCTCCTCTTCCTCTGAGCTTCAATCAAACATGAAGGCCGTGAAGCTTGCAACCAATTCGGCCCTCCGCTGCAATGAGAATATTAACTCAGCAGTTGGCTTGGCCCTGACCATGGCGGAACGACGCCGAGATGGGTGGCGCGGGCTCATGGGGTGGTGAGGTGGACTCTAAATGGGCTGCAGCGGCTATGGTCTATGGAGGATTTGGTTTTAGGCGGGCTCGCGATGGCTTTTTAGGGGGGAGGGTGTTGATTTTAGCGTTGTAGCACCTTCAGTGCCAATGAATGGGGAATAAATGTGTTTGGTACCATTTTTCAGTGGAGATAGAAAGGGTTTATGGAGAATCAGGGGGCTACTCAAATTTGTGCAGGAGGGATGAAGTGTGAAGGACTAGTAAGGGTTTATGGAGAATCATGTATGAGCCTATGAGTATTTGTAGTTTCTGTGGGAAGGACTACTACGGGTTTAATTCCAGAAATAAGAATTTTTTGATGAGTTACAAATCACTAGGGAACTTCTAGGGATGCTCTTAGCACCTCATAGGCTCATACATGTGTTTGTCTATTCCACCTCACTCACGGCGCTTGTGCATAAATTTCTCTGCTCCTTACTCATGGTGAACAAGAAATAGATTATGTTTACCTTAGGTAATCTCTTCACTGGAGTAATGTATAGTAGCATCTTTTCTAGGAATGGTCTTCAGACTATGTATTTCAATCATATTTGTAAACAGACTCAAAACATGTTTATTTGGTTTGATACAACACAAATAATCTCTGGCACATGCAAAACACGTTCTACTAACATAACGAAAACTTGAAAAACAGTACAACTATTGTTTACAAATCAACATTCTTATGACTTCCACATGTTATCTTACCTTCGATATTGTTAGTGTGAGGAAACTATGGAAATATCTAAAGAAACAGTATCAGTAATCTTACATGCACATAGAGTTTATAGTATATGCCTGTGCAAATTGGAAATCCAATTGTAAACAATTTTATATAGCATGTGTTTTCTAAGATAAATTCCCAGGAAAAATAGTGAACAGTATCATGTAAGAATAAAAGTATATAAGAACCGACATGTCACTACTAGAATCTGGTTTTGCCCCGAGTTCAAGAACTTCACGGAGTTCATTCTATCGGGATTTGGCAAACTTTTGTTTTCCGACTTTGATTCAAAGTTGGACTTGGTAGTTATAAGCAACTCGGCAGAGCTGTGACATTACCTGGTTCCAATGAAAAATGACTCGCCGAACTAAATGAACTTGGCAGAATCTCAAGTTCGCCGAGTTCAAGTGAAAAAAACTCGGCAAAGTCTGACAGGTGGGCCTTGCTGTACAGCAGGCGACGGAGCCGTGATAACATCCTGTTTCTTGCCGAGTTTCGTCAAACAGTGACTCGGCAAAAAAAAAAAAATTCTTTTTCTTATTTTTAAAATAGGAATTCTAGGGGTCACATCTTTACCGAGTTTTGTCCTAAGGAGACCTGGTAAACATTTTACCATTTGCATTTTTTTTAAATCTGAATGTCATGGCTATGGATTTGCTGAGGTCCCAAGGGTAACAACTCAATGACGGCATATGTTCAGTGGTTCCGTCCAACCTCGCCGTGCGAGGAGCGGCGCTACCAGCTTAAATAGCCGTGTTGTCCAAAAGGGATAAGCACTTCGGTTATCATCAGGATATTGACTGTTAATTACTGTGAATCTTCTCTGTATAAAATAAAATCATATGTCCTTTGCATGTCGGGTCCTTTTGGTGTCCATCAAGCTTGGGTATACGTTCACACAACATGATATATACCACCCGCAGGCCACCCACCCTCGTACGCGTGACGCTAGATCAGCTAAACAAAGATGACAATATCACTAGAGTTCCATTCCACTGGAGTACGCATGACACACTCTGTACCTTGCAATAATTGACTCATATTTTATATCTGTATCTTACAAAAATTTAATATTTTTATTCCATGAATACGTTTTTCTACACAGATTTATTGATATGAATTTACATGACAACAACAACTTTTTTTGTATATTAGCTGTCAAAGTTATAGATGTAAGTTGTGCTCCTTTTGAAAGAAAACATTTACATAATTAGGATTTATGCCCTTTAAAAAGGAGATCAGTTGTATATTAACTATTACGGAACATTCTTAAGATGTATGGACAATTATTATTCTGGAACTTACAGTCTTGAAATGACCCAGGCTTGAAAACCTTTATGTGTGCGTAGGTCAGTCACTGTTGTCAGCAAAATGGAAGTATATATGGAACATCAGAATCCAATGCAATTGATGTTTACTATGCTAATTGATTAACACTGTTTTTTCTTTCATTGTTTGAACAATAGGTACGCAGAACAAAGTCTACTTCACATCTAATTACTCACAACAGTGACGAGCTAGGTGAACTTATTTTCAAGTGTGGAGGTCTTCCCAAAGTGATAGTTGCTCTTGCTGAATTATTGGCCACACAGACGGTGAAATTGATGGATAATATACATTCTTTGAATCACAAATTTATGCATCATCTAGAGACGAATCAAGAATATGATAGCCTGCAGGGCCTATTCAGTTGGATGCACTCATACTTCCGTAATTGCCCAGATTCACTCAAGCCATGTATCTTTTACCTATCAATTTTTCCTCGGGACTATAACATTCGGCGTAGGCGACTGGTAAGGAGGTGGATTGCAGAGGGGTACTCCAAGGATAGCGATGAAATATCGGCAGAAGAGAAAGCAGAGCAGTTCTTCTCCAATCTCCTTCAACTGAGCATAATCCAGCAGCTACCAAAGGTGGTCACCACTGTGTTCGATGACACAAAGATGATATCTTGCCAAGTTAATGGATTCATCCGTGAGTACATCGTCTCACGTAGAATGGAAGAGAACCTTGTATTTGAACTGGGGCACAAATGTGTCATGACCACACAGCACACAGGGCGTCACCTTATCATATTGAAAAGTTGGGACAGAGACAGAATTGTGTTTGATAGCATCGACTTCTCACGTCTACGGTCACTGACAGTGTTTGGAGAGTGGGAATCATTCTTAATCTCAAAAAGAATGAGGCTCCTTCGGGTGCTTGATTTGGAGGATGCAACGGGTGTAAAGGATGATGATCTCCGGAAAATGTTGAAGCTGCTGCGTCGCCTCAAATTTCTGTCTTTAAGAGGACGCACCAAGATATGCTGTCTGCCAAATTCATTGGGTGATCTCAGGCAGCTTCAGAGTCTTGATGTGAGATATACCTCTATAGTCACGCTGCCAGGAACCATCACCAAGTTAAAGAAGCTGCAGTATATTCGTGCAGGCACCACCATCCCAGCATCAACGCCAGATGCCTCAACTAGCTTGTTGCCGGAGTTCCGCAGATGTCGTCGCCTAGTTGGTGTTGTAGTGCCAAACAGGATTGGTGAACTGACGGCATTGCACACGCTCGGTGTTGTCAACATTGGTGCTTCAGGCGGGAAGGACATTGTCAAAGAGCTCAACAAACTCACCCAGCTGCGCAAACTCGGAGTGTCAGGCATCAACAAGCATAACTGCGAACACTTCTTTGCAGACCCAGGTCATGTCCATTTAGAATCTTTGTTAGTGCGACTCGACAAGGACAGTCAAAGTTGCTTGGATGGCATCTCGCTGCTCTGGAAGAACCTGCGGAGTCTTAAACTGCATGGGCTTCAGAACAAGTTGCCACTGTTGGTGGCGGGCCAACTTAGCAACCTCAGGAAGTTGGATGTGGAGATGAACACTTTAGAGAAAAATGACATTGAGCTCCTTGCCGAGCTACCAGAGTTATGTATTTTGCGCGTCAGAGTCAAGCAGCTCGAAGGTGGTAAGCTCCATTTTTACGTCGAGATGTACGGAGAGCAGTTGGCCACCTTCAAACAGGTGAAGATCCTGGAGATTGGTTGCAGCTCCAGCCCGTCACATGTGGAATTTGGATCAAACTCAATGCAAAATCTTGAGGTGCTCAAGGTTGACTGCTACACCGCGTCATATCAGCTTACTGGCCTGAATTTTCTACCTGAACTCAAACAAGTCTTGTTGAAGGGTGGCACTGATGATATCAAGAAAGACCTCGAGACCCAGCTGCGTGATGGCCATCCAAGGACAGCACCTGCTGTGGAGCTTGAAAAATAACTACCATGTTCGACCTAATGGGTGAATGGGTGATTGGATTTCTCCTTCTTCTGTTCTGAGCTGTGGCAACGTGACCGTTACGTTCTACTAGCATAAAAGATTGCCTACGTTGGAGTTACCACTTTAAGCTAGCATCTTTAAATTTTAGCTCCATTTAGTTATTCCTTCCAAAGAATGTTTAGATTTATTTGTAAGAATACGCCCTTACACTTGCTTGTATTAGAAAATTTATATGACGAGGCTTGCCGCTATTTGTCATAGCCTGATATTTAAAACTTTGATTCATTCTTCCGCAAAAAAAGAACTTTGCTTCGTTGCATTCTTCATTCCTTCCGGCTAGCACATGTAGTACTGCCGATGTTCTTCATCATCCCGGCCGGCACGTTGCCTGTTCTTGGACTGCGGGCTTTTCGTGCTCGACCACCATGGTGGTGGATATTTTGAGAAATTCGATAGTCACATTTCGAAGTTTCAAAATATTCTGAAAAAAATTATACGCATTCATATGTATGTATTCTAGATTCTACATGTGTATAAAGTCTGACGATGAAATATATTGTGGTGAGAGCTACACAAAAAAAAAGGCAAATTCCAGCATTTGAAAAGTGTTTTATTATTCATCAGTTTCAAACCGTGATTTTGTCTTTTTTGTGTAGCTCTCACCATAATGTATATCATCTTCAAAAATTGTAGGCATGTAGAATACATCCATATGAACATGTATGATTTTTTTCAGAATTTTTTGAAATTTAAAATATGATTTTTAGTTTTTATTAAATAACCACCTCTATGGTGGTCGGTCACCGTTGGCATTTTTTGCCTGTTCTTGTATGTCCTTGACCTTATTTTTCTAGGCCACTGATGTCCCTTCTACCCGCTTTTTATTTTGGCTTTCGATTTTTGAAGTTTTATATCTTTTAAATAAAAATTTCTAATTAAAATTTCGCTTCATATTCGTGTTTCTGGTGACCGGAGCTTTCAAATAAGATCAATTTTAATATATTTGGACGAATTTTGACAAAATATATTAAGTTTCATTGCTTGAACCTTTGCAGCGACCGATAAAAGTCCATTATTTTGTGTCTTCAACCGACAAAAAAAATGCTCAAAATTATATATTTGAAATTGGTTAAAACTTGCCAACTCAGATGCAAAAATTGTAAATTTCAAATGTTGAAACTTAAAACTTGATGTGCCCTCGTGCGGGATTGAACTACTGCATGAATCTCAAGGAGATACAAGCAGGCAGCAAGACTTGGCAGGTGAGTGTCCCGCACTCGCGCGCCCCTGTGAATTTCTGTATTTTTCTTTTCTTTTTAGAAAATTCTAGTCCATATCTGAAGTTGTTAATAGTGATGTCTAGTCTCAAATAAAAAATCTTCATTCTGTCTGCTCCCGCATCTGGCAGGCAAACACTAGTAGAAAAGGGGGCATTTGTCTCGGTTCGTAAGGGCCTTTAGTCCCGGTTCTTGAACCAGGACTAAAGGGTCGTTACTAATGCCTCTACCCTTTAGTCCCGGTTCTAGCACGAACCGGGACAGATGGTCCTCCACGTGGCCACTGCGAGCAGCCCAGGCAAGGGGGCCTTTGGTCCCGGTTGGTGACATAACCGGGACCAAAAGGCTTCCACGTGTCAGCAGCTGAGGTTTTTTATTTTTTTAGAAAAAAAGTGGCTGGTTTAGGGGGTTTGGGGGTTAATTTTAGGTTGTTATTAGCTAGCTAATAGAGAGAAGTGTCCTCTCTTATATCTTTGTCCTTAGTTTACCAACGCTAGCTACTGCTATGTTCATTTCACCCGCTGATATATAATAACTCATGCATGCTCGCATCATATATAATAACAAGTCCAACTAATCATGCATCATCATACAACTTCTACTCGTTATTAATAACAAGTCATATGATCATCATCCTCATAGTCATCGAACCCAACCCTACATAATTGTTCTTAGCACATGATCATCAAGATCGGTAGGACCTAAACACCCTTAAGGTAAAATAGCATAAAACAATATAGACCCTGACTCTCCATTATGAAGAATGGAGATCATCCTGTCTCCAATTCTTGCGCTTCGCCTCCTTTTGCTTGCAAGAAGCTCCTTACGACTGTCCATACATTTTTTCCATTCTTTGATTGTCATGTCTCCACTTCTTTTAGAAATCCGGTATGGACAATTGAGATTCGTAGGACGACCTGGTTGTATGTTCGAAACATCAAGGCGACCGTGCGTATACATCAGATGAGGCACACAATCATTCGGGATTATCTGTTGAAAAACATGGTAATAACTTCGTGGTTAGCAATGATATACTAGTTTTAGAAGTATTTAAAAAGATGCAGGGATGTCGTAATAGTAAAAAATCTTACCAGGGTAACTTCATGGTAGTTACCGTAGTTCAACACGTGCACTAGTGGCACGTATTGACCATAATGTTGAGGAGTTCGATTGTAGACATTGTAATTCTCAAGATCAGTACAAAATGCGATCAGATGATTTTTCTCCTTATAAGTTAATTCGGAGCCATCGGTGTAGTGGGTTTTGCCTACCATTTTCCGCACATTCTTTGCGGAATGAAATAAGCTGTCAATGGAAACAAGCTGTCAACTATTTTGAAATAAACAATATAAATTACTTAATAACTATGTTAAGCTCACATGGGGGAAGAATTGGAGGTGTATCCACAAGGACCCAAATGCCCATATTGTCTTGCTGGATTGTAGGATCACCAAGATCCATGGTGACAAGCATACCCTCATCAAAACTATACATCTTGCAAAGTGCTCCCAATTTTTGTAACCAAAATGGGTTACACTCTCAGCATTGTACAACTTTACTTGAAAATCCACACCATGATGGGTCCTTAGGAGAATTTTTTGTTTTCCATACTTTCATGGTCTTCAAAACCCATCCTCTCCAAGACATAGCGTCTTGCATAGCATGGGATAAGCTAGTCGAATTGGAAAAGATGAAAAATACACGTTAAAATAGTTGAAGTCGTGCTTAATTACGAAAAAAACTATTATCGTCGTTGTGTACCGTATGAACATCGAAGGTCTCCTCGAGCTTAATGCTGAAGCGCCAATCTTCGTCTAGCTCAATGAACCTGTCGTACATACCTTGGTCGTCGTGGCACCAGTCGCACTCCCCCGGGCGGTTTTCATCGTCCGAGTTCGACATTTCCGGCCTAAGTTCATAATTCAAATATTAAATATATGTACTAAAAAACCTAAATTAGATCATTATTATTAATCACGGGTTGACTATCGGTGATGGTACGTAGCTCCTCCATTCATTCCCGAGTGCACTATTACATCAAATTGTCTAGCACACGGGAATGAAGGAGAAGCTACCCCCACGACGGCGTGGATGATGGAGGGGGCTCCTAGATTTCTGCATAGAGTGCTCTTCAATTTTAGCATTCAAAGTAGGAGTACTTTTTCAATATGAGCATTCAATAAGCAAAACCAAATCGTAAAATAAAGTAGTATTCAAATTAGCATGCATTCAATTATAACCAAAAGTACATCATCTGTTGTGTCCATACATCGTCGAATACTCCTCGAATACTATCATACATATAGCATCGCTAATTAATACAGCTAGAACCGTAGCGCCCGACGGGTATAAATGCAGGCGGTGGACACCCAAAGATAAGGAACGATCACAGGATCATAGCTCCAGTGAGATCCCTGAAGAACCTGCCAGGTATTGTCGAACCTGCCCTCCAACGCAACCTTGTAGTGACGGACGTGCTCGTCCACCTCGCTGACACGGTGACGTACCATCTCCGCGGTGTCCGGAAGCCTCGGCACCATCACTGGCCCACGCGACCGCCACCAAACAAGGATCGAGTCAACAACGGGCTGCCTCCTCAACAACCTACGTCCCCTAGAAGGTAGCACCTCCCAATACCAGCCCGGTGGAGCCCAGTCCCGAACATGGCCCTGATCAAGCAGACCTCCACCGCCGAGTAGACGACGACGAGGATGCGGGATAGGCATCGTCGACGTCGATGCGGGAACTACTTCTATATATAGTTAAGTAAAGTAGTTTTATTAATTAAATCAACTAGTTCAACTACTAAGCACTTACTATAAATAAATAAAGTAGTACTTATTAAAAATAAACTACTTCTATATATAGTAAAATAAATTGGTTTATTAAATCAACTAGCTAGTTCAACTATATATGAAGCACTTACTATAAATAAAATAAAGTAGTACTTACTAAAAATAAACTAGTTTAACTATAGTTCTATTATTTTTCTAACTAATTTTCCTATTCATACACAATAAATTGACAAAGAAAATACTATGAACAAAAAATAATTAAAATTCTATGAACAAAATTACAACAGAAAAAATCATAAAAATTCTATGAACAGAAAAAAAAATCATAAAAATTTGACATCTAAATTACTTACACAATATGAAAAAAAAATTGACATCTAAATTACAACAGAAAAAAATCATAAAAATTTGAAATCTAAATTACAACAGAAAAAATCATAAAAAATCTAACACAATATGAACAAATTAATTACACAATATGAAAAAATCTAACAGAAAAATCTATGAACTACACATCTAACAAAAAATCAATGAACTACAAAAAATCTAACAAAATCTAACTCAATTAACTACTACTAACATCAAATTAAATTAGTTGCTCACGGCGACGGTGTGTCGGGACGGCGACGGCGGGTGCGGCGCTGGGCGGAGAGGTGCGGCGCGGCGCATGACGGTTAGGGGCGGGCGGGCGGCGGGCGGGCGGCGCGGGCGACGGGGCGGGCGGGCTGGGCGGGCGGGCGGCGCGGCGACGGGCAGGCGAGGCGGGCGGGCGGCGCGGCGACGGGCAAGGGCGGGCGGCGACGGTGTTGATCGGGCGGGCGGGCGGCGACGGCGACGGCGAGCCGGAGACGGACGGGCAGCCTGGCGGCGTCGGGGCGGGGAAGAACGAACTGAACGAAATTTTGGCGAGTGCCAGATATATAGGCAGATCATTGGTCCCGGTTCATGAGAGACCTTTGGGCGGCACCAACCGGGACCAAAGGCCTCTTTTCAGCAGCCCAAAGGGCGGGAAGCAGAGACCTTTGGTCCCGGTTGGTGCCGCAAACCGGGACAAAAGAGACGCATTGGTCCCGGTTGGTGCCACCAACCGGTACCAATGCACCCCTTTAGTCCCGGTTCGAGCCAGCAACCGGGACTAAAAGCCTTGCGCTGGCACGGTGCAGTGGGATGTTTAGTCCCACCTACCTAGCTGAGGAGTGGCCGCACCTGTTTATAAGTGCAACTCTGTCCTCCCATTTGAACTCCTCACTATTACAGGCCTACAGGCCTAAACTTGTGTCTCTGCCTGTGGGCCCTCTTGGGCGATCTGCAACTGAACCCTGGCCCAATAAGGTTTCTAGTCGTGTTCAGGCCGTGGTGGCCCAGTAGGTGGCAATTTTTTTTCCTTTTTTTGTTTTCTTTTTTGCTTTATTTATTTTATGATAATTCTTTTTGCTATTAAAGTTTGTAACAAAATTCTAATTAATTATTTATTTTCTTTTATTCTTTTTGCTTTTAATGTTGTGAACAGAATTCTAATTACTTATTTATTTTCTTTTATGATAATTCTTTTTGCTATTAAAGTTTATAACAAAATTCTAATTACTTATTTATTTTATTTTATGATAATTCTTTTTGCTATTAAAGTTTGTAACAAAATTCTAATTACTTATTTATTTTCTTTTATGATAAATCTTTTTGCTTTTAATGTTTTGAACATAATTCCAATTACTTATTTTTTTATGATAATTCTTTTTTTAATGTTTTGAACAGAATTCTAATTACTTATTTATTTTCTTTTATGATAATTCTTTTTGCTATTAAAGTTTGTAACAAAATTCTATATAGTTTTAGTTTCAACAATACTAGAGGTTTATAAAAGCTTTTTAGTTGGTTCCTTCAGTACCAGTTCTATGGCTGTTACAAAGGCATTTTATTTGGTACAAGTTTTAAGGCTGGTGCCCCACGAGCACCTTTTAGTACCGGTTCGTGGCATGAACCGGTAAAAGAGTTTTTTAGTTGATTCTTTCTGCAGCTGTTTTTTAGTCCCACCTCGCCAAGCGAGAGGCACTCGCAGCGGTTTATAAGCCCCGAGTGCAGAGACGATGCAGAAGAGGCTCAATGCTAACCTGCACGTTGCTTAGCTTTAAGCCTTGAGGAATAGGGTAGACTGCACGGAGCTATGTCAGTGCAGTTTACACTATTCCGAAAGGTTTGAAGCTAATTACGAGCATTGTGCCTCTTTTTTATTTTTAATGACTTATTACAACTCAGAAAAAAAAATAAGTATAGCAAAAAAGAAAAAAACTATATAAAAAACTACTGAACGAAGACCAACCCTTTAGTCCCGGTTGGTGGCACGAACCGGGACTAAAGGGCTGCCTTTGGTCCCGGTTCAAGCCACCAACCGAAACCAATAGTGGTGGGCCAGGAGCGAGGCCGATTGGTCTCGGTTCGTCGCACCAACCGGGACCAAAAGTTCCAGACGAACCGGGACCAATGACCCACGTGGCCCGGCCGGCCCCTGGGGCTCACAAACCAGGTCCAATGCCACCATTTGTCCCGGTTCTGGACTGAACCGGGACTAATGGGCTTACCCGGCCTGGACCATTGGCCCCTTTTCTACTAGTGAAAACGGTAGTTGTCGGGCGAAGCCCTCTCGACATCGGCGGCGGTGGGACCTTCTCTCCTCCTCGACTGGCGGACTTAGCGCGGGATGAAGGAGCTTCGTGGGGGCGCGTCACTCCCATGGGTCGTGGCGCTCGCATGTGGCACGTCGACAGAAGCGGCTTCTTTTTCTGGAGACAACAGCTGCGGTGCGGGCCTGTGTGGGTTCGATGGCTGCGGGTGTGGGGCGGAGCCCCTACAGCTGGAACAGTGAGGTGGTGGCATCCTTTCTTCTCTTCAGTTCGAGTTGGCGGTGCGCACGGCTAGGGTGTGTCGGCCATGGTGCTCTCCACGGATTGTGGCCCCATGGTCGCTCCTGGCAGCTTCGCTCGGGGCTCGCTCTCGGGCGTGACAGATCTAGGCCTAAGGACGGTTGAGGATATGGTTCTAGGTAGGTGAGCTTGGGCCGGTCCAGCTAGTTCGCGCCATGTTTGTTGTCCTGGCATCTCCGGGAGTAGTCCTTTGTGTCATGGGTCAGATTGGCGTCGACAATCATAGGTGTGGCATCATCCGGGCTCGCCTAGGCAAATGCTAGAGGGCTGTGGTCGGACTTGACCGGAGGCTGACGGTGGCAGCCGCCGGGTTATGCCCCTGGTCCATCGGGACAGTATTGGGGTGCATGCGTCGGCGCATCATTGTCGAACAAAATGACTTTGTGGTTGATGTCAGGCTAAGAGTGGAAGGAGGTGCCTTCTACTCTTTCTCTCGTTGTTGGTGTGTTGTGATGGGTACCACCGGCGGCGCCTTGGGGACATGGATGATAGGGCGGCTGCCCCGGGTGGTAGTCCGCATGGTTTTCTCTCCGGTGAAAATTGTGATGGTGGTGGTGGCTATGTTCCTTGGTCGTATGTGCGGCGAGGGGTGTAGGGGTGGGTGGCTTGGGAGTTGGGATCACTTTCTTCCATCGACAGTGGCGATTCTCATATATGGATCAGCAGGTTTGTTCTCATCTTAGATGTCCAGGGTGCCTCGTGGTGGCATGGGTGAGCGGCCGAGTAAAAGCTCCATGCACTAGTAGAAAAAAAACCTAATATGAGACACATTACTGCCGGTTCGATTTTGAGCCAGCACTAATGTGTCCATTAGTGCCGGTTCCAACAGCTAGCCGGCCGTTCTCATTAGTACCGGTTCGTGGCCAACCTTTAGTACCGGTTCGTGCCACGAGCCGGTACTAAAGATGGTGGTGGCAGGGTGTTGTCAGTCTGGGGCCCGTCCAGCACCTTTAGTACCAGTTCGTGGCACGAATCGGTACTAAAGATCGACCAACATAAACCCTTCGTCCACCCGAGCTCGCTCTGTTCTTCCCCTTTCCCCTCTCCTCCTCTGTTCTTCCCCTCTTCCTCTCGAGCTCATCACACATTTTGCCCAAACTTTGTCAAGATTTGAAGGCCCCCATCCATTCAAATGATCACAAAGGTTAGCAATTTTGTCCTTTCAACTCTCATTGCTAGATTAGCTCTTGCAATGCTTTGTATAGTTATTAATTTGGGAGGAATTATATTTGCTAGTATTTGATTTATATGCAATTTGAGGTCAAAAATAACACTTAGTTTGCATATGTAGGTGTGGTTTACTTAGTGCCTTCTAAATCTCCGTCAGAACCACCGTCGATCGCTCAAGACCGTCTGTCGCCGGCACCACCTTGTGGTGAGGCTCTTGTTCATGAATGTTTTACATTACCAAATTGATGTTTGTGTGATTTGGATATATAGTTAATCGTATAATTATCTTACCCGTACGTTGTTTGTTATACATAGTGCCATGGTTTTGATATCCGTCCCCGTCGGCCCTCGTCCTTGTTATGATTCGGATGTGGTATATTCTCTTTTAAAACTAGTTGTTGCATTTCGTGTTTATGACAAATTATGCTCATCAAGTTGACATAGATATTTTTATCTAGGAGGTATGTGAACCAGAAATTCCAACCGACCCTATTGTCGAGAGGTTAAATTTAGTTGAAAGAGAAAACGAGTATTTGAAAGAAAAATTGAAAAGAATTGAGGGGAGAAGATGGAATTGGAGTTGCACGCTGTCGATGTCGTCGATGATCACAAGATCAAGATGGAGAAAATGAGGTTGAAGATTAGAAAGATTAGAAAATATGCCATTGATAGTGTGGCTTGGTATCATTATGCTGTTGGATCAATTGTTACCTTAGTTGTGATCATCATCGCATTTGTTGTTGCATTTAAATTCTTTAGCTAGAGAGTTATTTGTATGTTGCATTTAATTGAGTGTTGTATATGAACTTTATGTATGAACTTGTATTAATTTAGTCTATTAGGTGTTGTATAATGAAGATGAGCCGACAATGGATGTATGATGACCGATGCTCTCCCGAGTTCATTAATGGCGTGCATACTTTTCTGCTTGCCGCTGAGGCAAACAAGCGGGTGGATGGTTTTATGCCTTGTCCATGTGCTGGCTGTAAGAATGGTCACAGCATTTCCACGCCAAGAACCATTCACGCCCACCTATTTGAGTCCGGTTTCATGCCCCACTATAATGTTTGGACCAAGCACGGAGAAATAGGGGTTATGATGGAAGACAATGAAGAAGAAGAGGACGACGACGGCTATCCTGGCCATGGATTCCCTGAATACGATGATACAACAACGGGGGGAGAAGCTGAGCCGGCAATGCGGGAAGAAGCTGAAGAAGAGGCATCAGATGAGCCCGCTGATGATCTAGGTCGGGCCATTGCCGATGCAAAGAGAAACTGAAGTGATCTGGAGAGGACGAAGTTGCAGCGCATGTTAGAGGATCACAAGAAATTGTTGTACCCGAATTGCGAAGCTGACAAAAAAAAGTTGGGCACCACACTTGAATTGCTGCAATGGAATGCAAAGAATGGTGTATCTGATAAGGGATTTGGAAAGTTGCTGGTAATGATAAAGAATATGCTTCCAAAGGACAACGAATTGCCCGAGAGTACGTATGAAGCAAAGAAGGCTGTCTGCTCTCTAGGGTTAGAGGTGCAAAAGATACATGCATGCCCTAATGACTGCATCCTCTACCGCGGTGAGTACGAGGATTTGAACGCTTGCCCGGTATGCAGTGCATTGCGTTATAAGATCAATCGCGATGACCCTGGTGATGTCGAGGGCGGCGCCCAGAAGAAGATTCCTGCCAAGGTGATGTGGTATGCTCCTATAATACCACGGTTGAAACGTTGTTCCAAAACAAAGAGCAGGCGAAGGCGATGCAAAGGGCACGCAGAAGACCGTAAGAAAGACGGAAAGTTGAGAGTACCCGCTGACGGTTCGCAGTGGAGAAAAATCGAGAGAAAGTACTGGGAGGAGTTTGCAGGTGACTCAAGGAACGTATGGTTTGGTCTAAGCGGAGATTGCATTAATCCTTTTGGGGAGCAGAGCAGCAACCATAGCACGTGGCCTGTGACTCTATGTTTGTATAACCTTCCTCCTTGGTTGTGCATGAAGCGGAAGTTCATTATGATGCCAGTGCTCATCCAAGGCCCTAAGCAACCCGGCAACGACATTGATGTGTACCTAAGGCCATTAGTTGAAGAACTCTTACAACTTTGGAATGGAACAGGTGTACGTGCGTGGGATGAGCACATGGGGGAAGAAATTTGACCTAAAGGCATTGCTGTTCGTGACCATCAATGATTGGCCTGCTCTCAGTAACCTTCGGAGACAGACAAACAAGGGATACCGCGGATGCACGCACTGTTTGGATGATACCGACAAGATATATTTGAATAGTTGTAAGAAGAATGTGTACCTGGGACATCGCCGATTTCTTCCGAGCAGGCATCCCGTAAGAAAGAAAGGCAAGCATTTCAAAGGTGAGACGGATCACCGGACGAAGCCTCGCCACCGCATCGGGTGCTGATGTACATGATATGGTCAAGGATTTGAAGGTAATCTTTGGAAAGGTCCTGGCGGACAACCTGTTCGAAGGACGCCGATTTAACGCGCACTCCATGTGGAAGAAGAAATCTATATTTTAGGACCTGCCATATTGGAAAGACCTAGAGGTCCGCTCCGCAATCGACGTGATGCACATGACGAAGAATCTTTGCGTGACCCTGCTTGGCTTTTTGGGCGTGTATGGGAAGACAAAAGATACACCAGAGGCACGGGAGGACCAGCAACGTATGCACGGAAAAGATGACATACATCAGGGTCAGGCCAGCTACGCTCTTACCAAAGAAGAGAAGGAAATCTTCTTAGAATGCCTGCTCAGCATGAAGGTACCATCTGGCTTCTCGTCGAATATAAAGGAATAATAAATATGGCAGAGAAAAATTTCCAGAACCTAAAGTCTCATGACTGCCACGTGATTATGACGCAACTCCTTCCGGTTGCATTAAGGGGGCTTCTACCGGAAAACGTTCGATTGGCCATTGTGAAGCAATTGTGCATTCCTCAATGCAATCTCTCAGAAGGTAATCGATCCAGAAATCATACCAAGGTTACAGAATGATTTGGTGCAATGTCTTGTCAGTTTCGAGTTGGTGTTCCCACCATCCTTCTTCAACATCATGACGCGCGTCTTCGTTCACCTTTGCGAAGAGATTAACGTTTTGGGTCCTGTATTTCTACACAATATGTTCCCCTTTGAAAGGTTCATGGGAGTCTTGAAGAAATATGTTCATAACCGTGCTAGGCCAGAAGAAAGTATCTCGAAGGGCCATGAAAATGAGGAGGTCATTGAGTTTTGTATTGACTTTATTCCTGACCTTAAGCCGATTGGTGTTCCTGAATCGCGGCATAAGGGCAGTCTGGAAGGAAAAGGCACGCTAGGAGGGCATTAAATAATATGTATGGATGGGCATTCTCTCACTAAAGCACACTACACAGTTCTACAGAATTCCGCCTTGGTGGCTCCGTATATGGAGGAACATAAGAATTTTCTACAGTCCAAACACCCGGAGAAGTCTGACGACTGGATTACACGCGAACAAACGAGGACTTTCGCCGGTTGGTTGGAGAAACGTGCCCTGAATGATGGCGACATTCAAAATGACCTGTACTCGCTGTCCCAGTTACCATCTTCGAATATAATGACTTTCAAAGGGTACCAGATAAATGGGAATACATTTTACACGGTCGCCCAAAATAAGAAGAGCACCAACCAAAACAGCGGTGTCCGCTTTGATGCAACAACCAACACGGGAAAGGAAACATATTATGGTTACATAGAGGACATATGGGAACTTAACTATGGATCGTGTGATTTGAAGGTCCCTTTGTTTCTTGCAAATGGGTCAATATGACACGAGGCGGGTAACGGAAGACCCGCAAGACGGAATGACAACAGTGGATCTCAACAATCTTGTGTATGCAGACGAACCATTCGTCCTAGCCAATGATGTGGCGCAGGTTTTTTATGTGAAAGACATGTCTACCAGGCCGAGAAAAAGAAAAGATAAAGAAGCGAATGGATCATACGACGAGCCAAAGCGCCACATAGTTCTTTCAGGAAAAAGAAACATCGTGGGAGTGGATGACAAGACAGACATGTCAGAAGGTTATGAAAAGTTTGATGAAATTGCTCCATTCACACTGAATATTGACCCGAGCATCCATTTAAATGATGAAGATTTTCCATGGCTACGGCGCAAAGGGACACATGAGAAGAAAAAGTTTCACACTCAAAGATCTGGGATGTGATCGGCTTCACTATCATCACTTTCTTCTGTGTTTCACACCCAGGAGGGAATGTCTGTAATAGTTAGGGTAGGTAATTTTGTGTTTTGGCATTTGAAACGCGAAGAAATTTTATGTGCAAACAAATTCTTTTCATGCATTTACTGATTTTTTTCCAGCTAAATGACGCTGAAATTGAAAAGCATTTGAAATGAACTCAGAAAAGGTTGAAAGTTGGCATGGTATCATAATTTCATACAAATAGCATGTGCAAAAAAGTAGAGAGGGTTACGGTAAAACTGGATACACTTCGTGTACAAAATGGACAATCTTTTTCAAGTATCGGGGTTTCCAAAAACTGAAATGTTACAAAGGCATTTCATTTTTAAATAACCTAAGCATTACCAAATTGAATATAATGATAAAACACACTAATATTAAACATAAGAAAAAGAATCACTGAAAAATCTTTTTTCAAAGTTAAGGTATTCACAAACTAGTGATTCACACAAATTTTAAATAATTCAAAATTTAAACTATTCAAATTTGAAAACTACCGGCACTAACAGAAAGTTTGTAAATTTTTGTACCTAAAGCAAAAATATTCACAAAGAAAATCTAAATACAGCAAAAAACAACTCAAAATAAATAAAACAAAAAAAGCAAAAAAATTAAGAAAATAAAAAAGCCCGCCTAATGGGCCAAAGCGGCCTGCATACGACTAGAAACTCAACCTTTTGTAGGGCCAGGATGCAGGCCCGCAATGGCCCAGTAGGCCCACATGGCAGCAATGAATAGGTAGGCCCAGTAGGCCTTCTTAGGAGAGGAGCTCGAGAGAGCTACCGCACTGGGGCTTATAAACCAGTGCGGTAGCCCTTCGTCTAGCGAGGTGGGACTAAACTAGTCAAGATCAAGATCAAGGCTAATAAGACCCCTTTAGTACCGGGTGGTGGCACCAACCGGTTCTAAAGGGGCCTTTAGTACCGGGTTCGAGCCACCACCCGGTACTAAAGGGGTGCGCTTCCCGCCGCTTGGCCTGGCCAAAACAGACCTTTAGTACCGGTTGGTGGCACCAACCGGTACTAAAGGTCCATCCTACATATACAACACTTCAAAAATTTCAGTTTCCCTCTGTTTCTTCCCTCTGTTTCCTCCCTCCGTCGCGCCGCCCTGCCCCGATCGACACCGTCCCCGTCGACGTCGCCGCCCCCGCCCTCGTCGCCGACCCGGCCGTCCACCCTCGTCGCCGCCCCGTCGACGTCGCTGCCCCGTCCGTCCCCGTCGTCCCGTCGTCCCTGCCCGCGCCCGCCCGCCCGTCGTCGCCGCCCGTCCGTCGCCTGCCGCCCGCCCACGTCGTCGTCGCCGCCCGTCCGTCGCCCGTCGTCGCTGCCCGTCCGTCGCCCGTCGTGCCGCCGCCCGTCGTCGCCTCGCCGGTGAGCTCGCCCCGGCCGCCATGTCCACACACACACTATACACACACACACATTATTAGTTTGTTTTGTTAATTTTTTTTGTTTATCAGTTATAGAAATATTAGGAAATTATTCTGTTTTTTAGTTATATAAATATTAGAAATGTTAGTTATATAGAAATGTTATAAATGTTTTCTGTTTTTTAGTTATAGAAATATTTATAGAAATGTTATAAATGTTTTATGTTTTTTAGTTATATAAATATTAGAAATGTTATAGAAATGTTAGTTATATAATCAGGAAATTTTAGAATTAGTTTTAGTTAGATGAATTAGATTAATGTCAAATTGTTAGAATTTGCATATATATAGAATTTTAGTTATCACAATCCAATCATTTAAAAAATATTACTTTTTATGGGCATATAGTATTTGTTCTCGACGATATGCCCGCTCAAGATCCTCGCCGTCGACCCGTTCGGGACGACGTCTCGCTTCAGAGGACCCATGTCCGGGACTGGCCTCGCTGGCTGGCACCGGGAGGTGCTACTGGAGGCGCGCGCTTGGTGAGGAACCCGACCTCGGGTCCCGTCGTCGACCCTGATTTTCTTTGGTGGCGTTCACGTGGGCCACATTCGGTGCAGAGGCAGCCAACCCCGCCTGAGGTGGTGCGTCGCCGTGTCAGGGAGGAAGATGAGCACGTCCATCGCTACATGGCTGCTATGGACGACGTCAGGTTCTCCACTACTTGGCGGGTTCTTTGGGCAGATGACCGTAGATATGATCCTGTGATGGTTCCTTCTCTTTGGGTGTGCACCGCCCGCGCCCGTGAACCGCGAGTGGCGCCCTAGATTCTTCTGTAGTACTCGATCTTTATTAGGTACCTAGCCAGTGATGTATTCGATATATAAATATTCGAGACGATGTATTCGAGATTATATATATTAAGACGATGATGTATTCGAGATTATATATTCGAGACGATGTATTCGAGATTCAGTTTTTCCTTAATGATTAATTGCATCCATGCATTGTAATTTGAATACTAAATTGTTTTATATTTCTTCTGTATTAATTAGTAAAGTAAAAGCTATGGCGGACAATACCGGCAGAGAGAGAGAAGAGGAATTGTTCGACATCATATGCAGCCCTCATAGGGTAGATGATCTGAATGAAGATGACGGCTCCCAATATCTGAACAATACCGGAGAGGGTGATGAAAATATATTCGATCTCGACGACCGAGCTGAAGAAGTCATGAACTATGATTATGATGACACAGACAATGTTAGTGATGACACGTATAATGCTGATCTTCAAATAACAAAGACTTCCAAGCGAGGTATATATTTATATAAACATGCATCATGGTGATCATCACATGTTTTTTTATTAAAGATATATTAACGAATCGATCTTTCTTCTTTCAGCCCTCCGGATCGAGCAAATCTGCTTCTACAGACAGCAAGACAAAGCGAGGCCCGGGCAGATTGTTGAAGGATGGTGTAAAGTATCACATCGAATCCACCAAACTTAGTGGCGAACCCCTCACGCCCAAGAACGTTGCGAACAAGTGGACTCGTCAGTGCGGAGTTCTTGTGAAGGACAAACTCCCGATCTCCATTCAAGAATGGAAAGAGCCAAAGACTAAACGTCCAGGTGTTACTTGGGTCGATGCCAGAGCCAAAAAAGACCTGGTGAAATCTCCGATGGAACATTTCACCCTACCAGATCATTTCACTAAAGCAGATGTGGAGAAAGTCAAGGCCGCTGCTCTTAAGAAGATGGCAATTGCATTCAACACCCACAAGAAAACTGTATGGGCCAACTACCTCGCTAATGAAAGGAAGACTCCAGGTTTCAAGGGAACACTGGAGAAGCAAAGAGAACACTGGGACGGTTTCATGACCTTCAAGGATTCAGAATTATCTAAGGAACGGTCGATCAAAAACAAGGCAAATGCCGCAAGAAAGACGCAGTTCAATAGGCTGGGTCCAGGTGGCTACGCGGTGGGATTGCCTAAGTGGGATAAGTCTGAGCAAGAGATGGAGGGTGCAGGGGTCACTCCGATTACTAGGAGCTGGCCCCCCCAGGTGCAGAACTTGGCTCTATGCGTGTGGGGGGGGGGGGGGGAGTTGGACCCGAAGACCGGCCTGGTTTCGAAGAAGGAAAGTATAAAATGAGCCGAACAAAAGTTACTTGACGCAATAGAACAAGCACGAACGGGGGTGATCACGCCCAACAGAGAGAACGACGAGCTTACGCTACAGCTGAAATCCTGAACACCCGGGAAGAACACGAGGCATGGGCGTTATTCCCTGGTATGAGGGCTTTTCGGACTGGAATGACGACTACAGGTCCCGTGCAAGAAAGAAGATGGAGGAGGAGAAGAAGAGGAAGCTGGAGGAGGAGCAGAGGAAGCAGGACGCAGAACGCCTTCAAGGCCTAGAAGCAAGGCGCGCAGACTGCACTCAAATTCCAGCAGCAGCAGCAGCAGATCGACTCACTTAGCCAGGAAAGGGGTCTCAAAGCGGCAGCAGAAGCGGATGATCATCCAACATTGGATAGCACCGCCCCATCCATGCCGAGAAGCAGCGTTGGTTCTGCCCAGGCGACACACACTGCTGGATACATACCACGTGGATGACATCATAGAGAACACTAACTGTGAGCTACACTCCAAAATGAAGAACATATCCATGAAGGTGGCGGACGGCGTTGCTTTTCCAAAGGACCCCGAAGCAACCTACCATTGCATCCCGATTACAGAGGGCTATGCTCGTGTCATGGTTGATGAAGTGGTGGACCCATATTCGGGCTAACGCTTGACATTCCCGGAGGTGAAGACGAGCGCACCGGAGAGGCCATACATCATATCATCCTATGGAGAAAGGATTGCATCATCTTTTGAAGTCCACCGACACCGCGTCTGCCCGCCGACTCCTCGAAGTCCGCCACCGAGTCAGCAGACTCCCGCTCCTCCAAGTCCACGAACGCGTGAGATGACTCCTCCTCGAAGTCCGCCACCTCCTCCGCTGGTTTCAAGTCCGGGACCGTGTCAGGCCACACCTCCTGCTTCAAGTCTGGCACATCGTCAGGCCACTTCTCTTGGTCCACTCCACGTCAGCCGTCTCCGCCGTCTCAGCAATCGCAGAAGAGACATGCCGCAGCCTTGGTGCGTAGCGGTACGAGTCGAGGTAGTTCAGGAAGTACAGGCGGAGACAAGCGATATAAATATGGTCCAAGCCTCGCTCCTCTTCCTCACAGGCCTTACGACATGACCGAGGAGCAAAACGCAGCCACAGTGCAGGCCCAAGTGGACGCCCATTTTGGACCGAAACCGGCACCGCCGCCAAAGGAGAAAGTGCCTCGAGAAAGCGATTGACCGCTTCATTCATATGGCTAGAGCACCAGCTCCCAAGCCTGTTGACTCGACTATGAGCGTCAAATCAGGAAGCTACATCGAGCACGGCTCTGAAGGACGCGAGCTCGAGCTCGAGCCAACAAGCAGCCGGCAAAAATGCGGAAAACCGTTCCCACCGGGAAAACAGCGGCGCATAGCGATCCCCCGCTTGTTGTGCCAACAACACATGAGAGGAGTACGCGTGCAAAATATTATTGTGGGCAAACCGTTAGCGTTCCCCAGCAGGGCGATGTGGTAATAACGGAGGAGCATATCAAGCAGGCTGAAATGCTCAAGATCTTTGTTGGACAACTCCTCGAAATCGAGCCCATGTCTCCGCTTTAAGAATCGGAAATAAATTGGAAATATGCCTGGGGCAAACCTTTGGTCCATCCAGACAAGGTCAAGGACCTCCCAACGAGAATGTATGAATTGCATCAATGGTACATGAACATGACCAAGATTTCGAATCGAGTGTCCCTCATGGTGAATGTCAAGAAGGATCATTATTACCATGAGAAAGCTCTCTCCATTGAGTATACAAAACTATTTCATTTATACAATCAAGACGCACTCGACAAGTCTATCGTCAGTTGCTATTGTCTGTAAGTGATTTCTTTCTGTAATTTAAGTCTCAAGCTAATTATGTAGTGATAATTTTGATCAATCATTACATGTAATTATCCTCACTATATTCTTTTCTGTGGTATTATATGCAGGATGAAGATGTATGAAATGAAAAAATTTGGACGCTATGGCATTGGGTTCATTGACCCAAATACCGTTAATGAGGACATATGGCATTGGGTTTATCAAGCAGATGTAGAGGCCAGCATGGTAGAGTTCTTGAAGCGCCTCAATAGCAATGAAGATATACTACTTCCTTACAACTTCCCGTGAGTCACATTGTCTTGTACTACAAATTCTGTTTTTGCTTACTAGCTAGCTAGATGTTAATAATTAAGTGTATACGGTTTACGGTAGTTGATTAATTTTATGCACATGCCCTCTTATTTAAGACATGCAAACGTGTGCGCATGCAGTTGGCACTGGGTCTTGATAGACATTAAAGTTGAGGAAGGCAAAGTTGAATTACTGGACTCGCTAACTAAAGAAGAAAGTGACTTCACCATCGTGAAGGGGATAGTCAACAGGTAATCTCAATCATTATTAACTATATATATCTCGGCCTATTATTAGTTCGTCATTTCCTGATATGAACTATTTAATAACCCCTTTATTAATTTTCTTTGCCGGCGGGCAGGGCATGGACAAAGTTGATCGCGGTGACTCCAGGCGAATGGAAACAAAAGTTGTTTTGGCATCGACCAAAGGTAAGTAATTAAGTAGTACTAGCTAGCTACCATCTCTTTAATTCTTGTTTCAATATCATTAATTAACTGTCATGCTTGATTAATCATTATCTGATTCAATTCCATTCTCGTAAAGGCCCTGAAGCAGGCGCCGGGGAATAATCTGTGTGCATTCTACGTTTGCGAGAACATTCGCATGATGACGTGCGAAAGGAGCAGATCTGATAGACAGGACTGGGTACGTTTGTCAGAACACTATTCACACCATTATCGATATCTAGTCACACAACTAACATGCATGCATATTATTGTTCTCCTTCTTAACAGTTCAGAGAGGTGCGGGATTAAGCTCCTACCCAAGGAGCGCATAGAAGCACTTCAAGAGGAAATAGCTGGATTTTTGCTCGACCAGGTCATAAATCCCAAAGAAGAATACTATTACCCGCTACCGCCCCCATGAACCACTTGTAGGATAAATTGTATATGTATATACATGTGTATGTGTGAATAATGGTGTTGGTTAATTGTGAGACATTCGATATATATATATATATATATATATATATATATATATATATATATATATATATGGTTCTATACATACGAGAAAATCTATTTATATATATATGCATAACGTGTACAATTTGTAATATCGTGAAATACCAGCAAACAAAAAAATGTAACGGAAAATTAAAAAAAAACAACCAAACATTTAGTACCGGTTGGTGTTACCAACCGGTACTAAAGCCCTACGCGCACCCGGGCCTGGTTCATGCCACGTGTTCGCACTTTAGCGCCGGTTCGTGACGAACCGGTACTAAAGGGGGGAGGGGGGAGGGGGACCTTTAGTCCCCACTCTTTAGTGCCGGTTGTGGAACCGGCACTAAAGGCCGTTACGAACCGGCACTAAAGGCCGGTTCTGCACTAGTGATGCTTTGGCCTTGACGATGGTGACATCCACGGGTGTGGCTCTCCTCTAGTGGAAATTGTTGTGGTTCTCCTACCGGTGTTAGGGGTTCTGGTTAGAGACCGTTATCTGTTCCGGACTAGGCAGCAATGATGCTTACAACCGTGTTCCCTATTGGGGGCATTCTCGCGGACCTTAGCTGTTCTAGGGCGTGTCGTGGCGATGTCTTCAAGCCCTTATGTGCTTTCTCTCGACAATGTAGTTATTTTGTTTTCCACCTTTGGCATTTTTGGGGTGCAATTTATGTTGTCTAGTTATTGGGAGCTCTTCTTGGTAAGAGGGCTACCTCGCTATTCTTGTATCGTTCTGCCATGTACTTAGGTTCATGTTTCGTGAAGTGTACTTTTGACTCTCTTTTGGTTTACTTAAGTAAATATGAATTTTAAAATCAACCGGTCTAGACATCCTACCATGGTTAGGTAAGACCCTGCACCTGTAAACCATCACGTGCATTACCCTAAGGGCATCTTAAAAATTTTGTTGGTAAAGGTGGCCATATCATCAACTAATCCACTATTTACAGATTACGCAACTACATGCATCTTTATGAAAATGCTTATTGTTCCTAGATTTGCTTTCTAATAAAGGGGGGCTTTTATCTATACCAAAATAAAGAAGCCTAAAGAGGCAGATCAAAACCATCTCCGCCATCAACTCATGGGATCTAGTACCAATACAAAGAGACCTAAAGGGGCAGATCCAAACCATCTCGGCCATCAACTCATGGGATCTAGTGAATCTAATTGCTCCAATGTTGAGCATCAAACATGTTTATAACGCTCTAATTGCTCAACATCATCCCATGAAATCTAGTGGGCTATTAATATCCTACTAATATCAAACATGCAATTAGTATTCTAAGACGGATATGCATTACATTTATACGTTTACTACTCCCTCCGTACCTACATATAAGTCTTCTATAGATTTCAATATGAACTACATACGAATATACATATACATCTTTTAGAGTGTACATATACATATTGGAATCTCTAAAAAGATTATATTCAGAAACAGAGGGAGAAGTTAACTTAAAATATCCAATCAAGCAGTACAAGGATACACCCATCCTCTCCACAATTAGGACACATACGACCCTAACACAACGCGAGCACCAGACACACACCCACAAAAACCAGTCCGCGAGTAGTAAAGTCATACAAAACCTTAACTGCATAGTAAGAGCAATCACAACCATAGACACAAAATTCAGGCCCTCAAACGCCTGCGGACGCGCCAGAACGCGTCCGCGGGCAGTGACTGGGCAGCCTCAAATTTCCTTATCTGCATCTGAATACCCCGTATTTCAAACCTTAAATCCATACAAAGCATGCAAACGAAAACCTACGTACTATGTAGATCCAAATAAAACCTACACTATACTACTCGTTGTCATCAAAGATATCCACTATCTCCGTGCTGGCTCTAGGCACATGGGCGGCAGCCACACCTCACGCGGATCCTTCAACTCCTCTGCATCGGTCTCCGCCTCCTCCTCCGCCACCAGTTCGGCAAACAGCGCGTCGATCTCCACCCGTTCTTGCCGGATGAAACACCGCTTGGCCTCCACATAGGCCTCATCTGGGATGGACACGATGTTGGTCTACTCAACCATCTCCGCCGCTTGGGTGACCTCAAACTCCGCCTTGGCATCCTCCATGGTAAAGCCCACAACTGGCTCCGGCTCTTCCTCCGCATCCGCACCGTCCATGGGATCTGGCTGCTGCTCACCCTCCTCTTCCCCCTCCTCCTCCTCTAGCTCCGGTGAGTTTGGAGGCTGGCTGGCTGGCTACGATCTGAGTGGCGCGTCTAGCTCGGATCTCCTCGAGCAGCAGGAAGCACAACTCCGACGTTAGCATAGAGTACGTGGTCTTTCTCTGTCGGGCCATGCATGGTGGAGGCGGACGGTGAGGAAATAGGGAGGCGGAGACGGAGAGAAGTGGATGGGCCCGGGATGACAGTATGGAGAGGGAGGAAGCGGATGTGGCTACGGCTGGGGGACGCCATCAGACTTAAATAACCAGACTTAATTCCTCGGGCGGCGAGCCCGAGCGGCACCACGCGGCGTTCACACCCCTACCGGAGCAAACGCCCGTCGGACTGTTGGGTTTCTGGGTGATTTCATGTGGGAGTCAATCGTCAGTACGACATGGCATACGCGCCCAGGACGCAGCATATCCGCCCCAGATTCGGGCTAGATATGAGAGGTGCCACTTAGGCCGAGCATTTGCGATCGGTTTGTGGTGCCTGGATGGGTCGGGTTAGTTTGCCTGTCAGTGGATGGGCAGCCGGCTCGGTCGTTTGAGACCAGTTTGAGGCGACCGGATGTAGATGCTCTAAGAAGGGGTGGGTGTGGTGAATGTACGATTTTAATTGTGTAAGGGGTAAAAAATCTCTCTGGCTATATTTTCTAATTGTGTACCAGCTTACACAGAATGGGTGCTTAGCATGCATAGTTTGCTCTGTTGTTTTAAGCATGTGGTGGTACTCTTATTGCTACTGGTTATTTGGATCTTGGTTCTTCCTTATTTTAAAGAGCATGTTCTAGTTTAGTATCTTCCCATGATCACTCTTATATTTGATGGTATGCTATTAATTAAGACCTATTCATGATTCTAGAATCACATGCCTCGTAAGATATGTGTTAGTTGTTTAATTAGCTTCACCATACTATTGAGCTGATCTTGTTATAGAAGTTTTTCTAATAGTTGTTGTGATTGATGTTTGATTCTCCTTGACATTGACCATTATAAATATCAAGAAGTATCTAAACATTTATTTGTGGGTAATTGTTACTCTTAAACATGTCATGTCTAGGACAGTTGTTGTTTATTTATGTATGTGTTGTATAAATTATTTACATTAGTTGACATATGTTTTGGTTTGTGATATTGGATCTACATGGTTTAGTATTGCTCTTGGACTGAACATAGACTACTAGGGAAAGCCCTAACAATAGCGCGTGTTATTGGCTTAGCAGTAGCGTCGAGCCCTACGGCGCTGCAGCTAACTTTTAGCAGTAGTACTGGTGTACCCGCGCTAGTCCTAAGTATGTTTGAAGTAGCGTCTTTCCTTGCCGCGCTACTGCTAAGAAGTAGAAGTGTGTCCTTCACCCGGCGCTACTACTATTAATTTGTATTTCATTTCATTTCTTTTATACTGTATTTATACATCGTTATACAAATTTTCATATAGTAGCAATTAAGGGGTTGTTACATCATTATGATCATGTTGAGTACTAATCCGACTTTTGGCCACATGAATCTAATCCGTGTTTCTTCCACCCAATGATAGAATAACTCAAATGATCATAATAACTCATCATCATATTCATATAAGAACTCATACATCATCATCATCATCATCATTATAATAACAACTCGTCATCATAGTCATATAGGAACTAGCTCATCATTCTAGCACAAGGTAGCACATAACTCATCATCATCATGATAACAACTCATCATCATACTCATATAAGAACTAGCTCATAATTCTAGCACAATGTGTAGCACATAACTCATCACTATCATCATGATAACAACTCATCATCATAGTCATATAAGAACTAGCTCATCATTCTAGCACAATGTAGCACATAACTACCTAAGACCTGCTACTTTCTCGAAGGTAAAATAGCATAAAACATGTAAACACTTGAATCTCCATTATGGAGAATGTAGATGAACATGTCTCCCATTTGTGGGTTGCGCTTGATGTTGCCACCAAGTAGTTCCCTGCGATCATTCAGAACTTTTCTCCAGTCTTTGATTATGAGGACATCATCTCTTTGACGAATCGTGTATGCACTGAAGTGACGCGTTGGCAAACTTGGCCGTAAGCTAATAATGTTCATTTCACCTTTCATTTCCATAAGACGAGGCACACAATCCGTCGGGAGGTTCTATTGAAGAACATCATAATAACATACTTAGCAAAATGTAGTTTAGCTTCAGAAGAATGTGTGCAAAAGATGCACTGGTGACATAATGGGAAATATCTTACCATGATATCTCGATGGATGTTACTGTAGTTCAACACATGGACTAGTGGCATGTATTGATCATAACTTGGAGAAATATTATGACTTGTCTTAAAAGTCTCAACATCTTTACTCCATGAAACTAAATGATTTATCTCCTCGCAAGTTAGCTCAGACCCATAAGTGTAGTAGGTTTTGTCTACTACTTTTCGTACATTTCTTGAAGAATGGAAATAAGCTGTCAACTATTTTAAATAAACGATATAAATTACTTAATAAATATGTTTGAGAAACTCACATAGAGGTAGAAGTGGAAGTGTATCAACATCGACCCAAATGTTGATATTATCTTCGATGTCATCTTCAGCACCAAGATCAAAGGTGACATGCATACCCTCCTCAAAACCATACGCCTTGCATAATGCGTCCTAATTCGAGCAACCAAAATGGGAGTAGGTCAACAAGTTGTATAGCTTTACGGCAAAAGCATAACCATGTTGGGTCCGGAGGTGAACTTTCTTTGTCTCCATATTCTCATGATCTTCGAAATCCAGCTTCTCCAAGACATAATGTCTCGCATGGCAGAGGATGCACTAGTCGAATTGTAAAAAAAACATAAGTTACACGTTGAAGAAGCAGAAGTCATGCTTAATTACGAAAAAAGATTTGTCATCATTGCGTACTGTACAAACATCGAAGGTCTCGTCAAGCTTAATAGTGAAGCGTTGACCGTCTTCTAGGTGAGGCCTGTAGCGCAGACCTCGGTCGTCGCCGCAGTAGTCACACTCTAGAATCCTATCATCATTAGACATTTCCTATGTTCATAATTCAAAGATTAAAAATCGATCGACGGCAATTACCAGGAAACTCAACACATTGATCACTATTCAGCACGGATTGACTTTCGGTTTGTCGATTCTTCCTTGCTGCACTGTAACTCAGGTGGTGTATATGGTGGGCACTCCCTCTCTGATATTGCGACCGTCGGTGATGGTTGGTCCTCCCTTCGTCCCCGAGTGCATTTCACCAAAAGTTCTAGCACACGGGAATGAAGGAGAAGCGACCCCCACGAATAGCCGGGATTCTCACTCACAGATATTTCGGACGTCGGTGATGGTCACTTCCCCTCCTCCTCTTATGCATTGCCAAGGTATATCACGAGAAGAAGGAAAGGAAGCGACCACCATGACAACAGTCGGGATTGTTCTTTCGTTCATATATGGTGGACACTCCCTCTCTCATATTGCGACCGTCGGTGATGGTCGCTCCTATTTTCGTTTGAAAGTGCATTACACCAATTTTTCTAGCACCTTCGAGAAAAGTAGAAGCGACCCCCATGATAACAGTCAGGATTCTTCTCTCTCATATATGGAGCAAGGAACCCCAACAAACTGAAAGTCAACCCGTTACATATATGAAGCAATGACTTAAAAATGGCCTATGTTCTGCCAGAATGTTGATTAATTCCCGTTCCGACAAATCACGAGCACTCGATATTTCCTACTTTCTAGCACATGTCATGCGAAAATTCATGAACTTTTTTGGCATGAACTTTGTTAAATTACGACATATCAAGTGCCTAAAATTTGCCGGAACGGAAATGAATGAACATTCCAGCAAAACATAAGCCACTCGGAGGTGTTCCCTGCAAACAATAAAAGCCAAGATAGCACTTGGCAAGCACATACACATGCTAGTACTACACAACACTACGCCACATTGAAGGAAATATGCCCTAGAGGCAATAATAAAGTTGTTATTTATATTTCCTTATATCATGATAAATGTTTATTATTCATGCTACAATTGTATTAACCGGAAACTTGATACATGTGTCAATGCATAGACAAAACTAAGTGTCCCTGGTATGCCTCTACTAGACTAGCTCGTTAATCAAAGATGGTTAAGTTTCCTAACCATTGACATGTGGTGTCATTTGATGAACGGGATCACATCATTAGAGAATGATGTGATGGACAAGACCCATCCGTTAGCTTAGCATAATGATCGTTAAGTTTTATAGCTATTGCTTTCTTCATGACTTATACATATTCCTCTGACTATGAGATTATGCAACTCCCGAATACCAGAGGAACACCTTGTGTGCTATCAAATGTCACAACGTAACTGGGTGATTATAAAGATGCTCGACAGGTGTCTCCGAAGGTGTTTGTTGGGTTGTCATAGATCAAGATTAGGATTTTTCACTCCGTGTATCGGAGAGGTATCTCTGGGTCCTCTCGGTAATGCACTTCACTATAAGCCTTGCAAGCAATGTGACTAATGAGTTAGTTACGGGATGATGCATTATGGAATGAGTAAAGAGACTTGTCGGTAACGAGATTGAACTACGTATGAAGATACCGACGATCAAATCTCGGGCAAGTAACATACCGATGACAAAGGGAATAACGTATGTTGTCATTACCGTTCGACCGATAAAGATCTTCGTAGAATATGTGGGAGCCAATATGAGCATCCAGGTTCCGATATTGGTTATTGACCGGAGAGGTGTCTCGGTCATGTCTACATAGTTCTCGAACCCGTAGGGTCCGCACGCTTAACGTTCGATGACGATTTGTATTATGAGTTATGTGTTTTGGTGACCGAAGTTTGTTCGAAGTCCCGGATGAGATCACGGACATGACGAGGTGTCTCGAAATGGCTGAGAGGTAAAGATTGATATATTGGAAGGTTATGTACAGACACGGAATGGTTCCGAAGAGGTTCGGCGATTTTTCGGAGTACCGGGAGGTTACCGGAACCCCCTGGGAAAGTTAATGGGCCTCATGGGCCATAGTGGAGAGAGGGAGGCAGGCCACAAGAGGTCTCCCCCCCTCCCCCGCCATCATGGAAAGTCCGAATTGGACAAGGGGTCCATATGTAATGCCAATTGTATTTATATTTGTTTAACAATTATGTCTATCAATTTTACAAACTTGTCACATGATGAAAGAGTCATCCGAATAGGTAGGTTCACAACACATTATAATTTTAGTTGCCAATTTATAATTAGCGATGTTGTGTTAACTAAAAAAGTATGCATGTTAATTGTGAAACTTAATTGATAACATGTGCAATATTTCTTGACATGTGCATTGAAATATAATGTAGATTTATGGCTTACTAAAGCATCCGGTTGAAGAAGTAATTGACGCCACTAATTGTTTTTAGCATAGATTAAGATTACTTGCCTTGAAAACCTTGCCCACTTATCTTTTATAGCAGATATCTGCATGGGCATAGTTGCCAACTGCTGATTCACTGGTAATTGTGCCATTATACTACCAACTAATATTTTGGTATCCACCCTGTTTGGAGATTTATCTCTCTGCATTCTAGTGTGGATATAGTAAAATGGCTAATCTCCACTAATAAAGGAGGATATAAACCAAGCAAGCGGACTCATGAGAAGTACACCATTTATCATGTTGCAGACAAAATAAGATTAGGTAAACAAACTCATTTGCTGGCCTGGTACCACTTTACATAAAGAAGGCCTCCAAGCAGTCAACCTTTTTCAAAGAAAAATCATGCTGGCCCTATAAATATAGCCAATTAATGCTTGGAAACTTATTCCGACAATTAAGATCTTCAGGAAAGGGAAATTAATGAAATCGTTAGATTCAAAAACACAAACGATTAGTGTTCACAACATCGTCTTTGTAATATATCAACTTGTATGCAGATAACACTTTAATACTTTTTGATGGCCAGTATTTTAAATTAGTAAATAATGGAGCTACATAGGGGGGAATATATAATGAGATCACCTTCTGTAAAATACATACCACAAAAAATAGTATAGCTGTGAAACCAAATTAGGTCGTATGTATTTAACATGTCATTTTGATTTTTTGGTTCGAAACTGCACATCATTAGTTGGGTATAATAACAAAAGTCTTTAACCATCTCCACTTTGAAAAGGTAATGAGAAAGGATAAAACGGTGACATACTAAGGCTCTTCAGTTTCATAATTAACACACAGTATGTGGGCGTGCCCAAACAATTAGTAACATCGGTGTCAATAATTCATATATTCAAATGGTGGCAAAAGACAGAACAGCCATGTTTGAGATGAGGTCTAGCGCTCATAAGGAAACTATTATAGTCGGTACGCCTAGCAAGGTTTTAGCATGTTCTTGTTATTCATCTCTGCATGCCATGATTTCACAGTTCAGAACGCAGTTCCATCAAAACAGCGATTTGATTAGCATCTCACGTACGCAGAATCTGAAAACAACATGCTTAGTTGACGTATCATCTACTCAATCTACTCAGTATTCATGGGTATCATAGGGAGCACGTCAATCATCGTAGCATCCATATTCGCACCCATCACTAATCACATTCATGCGCATCATATAACTAATGAGATTAGGTGTGGTCGTAAGAACAAACCTGAGAGTTGTTTGGATCTAGTCAAATTTTCCAGTCCCTTGCATGCTGTGGCATCGATGGTTGCAGGATAAATCTCGTCGAAACTGAAAAAGTGGTTACCATAGGCGTCCAACGAGAATATGTAGAAGTGAACCGACGGGAGCGTTCTATTAGTAGTAATCTTGACATGCATAGGTTGTTTGCCGCATGCATATAGGAGCGTGGATCACGATCAGTTAGCCGGGCCATATTCAGTTGGTTGGCTGGCTTGATGTGTTCAGGTTATTGGCCAGCTTTATGCATGAAATTGTGAGTGGACTCGGTCATTAGAGGATAACCACCACGATGGAGTAGTGGCCGGTGTGTTGGCCGGATCGTGCGGTGTGTTGGCCGGATCGTGCGTGCATGGATGCATGCAAGTTAGTTGGATTAGTAGGAGTTAGCAGTCGCGTGTGGCGGCTGGCCAGTGCGTGTGTGAGTCTTTTGTACTGGTATTTAGAGAAACCTCAGAAGAGTTGTGAGATGCAACGAGAGGGAGGAAGACGACGCGGCGCTGCGAGGAGGCGGCGCCAACACGTTCTAGGCGAGACAAAGACCATAGCATGACGCCGGCTATTGCGATTATGACAGAGACATAAGATTTTGCGTATTGGACAAAGACACTGTTGCAATAATGGTACAGCCGGAGATAATTCTTCCATCCGACGGCAAGCGCTGCGACCACAAGCGGCGAGACTGAGGAGGAAGAGGAGGTCCGGTAGGGCAGGAGGACGATCTAAGTTTATGAGGTGCAGATCGGACCGTCTAATTTATTTTTCTTAGCTTTTGATTTGACAGGACGTCTATGATTTTTTTTGCTTGATATACACACCATATATTATTACAACTCTAATCACGTTTACATATTGATCTTTTTTTAGGGGTGCGTTCACTTATTGATCTGAACCGTGTATTTAATATATAAATATTTAATTTATGATTTTCTGATAAATAACGTGGAGACTCCGTTGACTTTCTTTCTCATTGTCATTTTTATTTCAGTAATCAGCCTCTCTTTTTTTTACGTATTTCAGCAAACAGCCTGATCATGGATTCTAAGTTCAAAAAACCCTCATCGTTGATTCTTTTTCCATTTTATCATGGGAATCGCTTGTATCCGGCGCGCCGGTCGAATCGTTGCGCCGGACGCCTCGCTCATTAACATACTTGCACCCTCGTGCATGCGCACACTGCTTTTCCTTGTTCTTATCTCCTGCAACGCAGGTGCAGCCTCTCGTTGTCGCCTGTCTTTCTCCGCTCCCAATCCCGTCCCTCTGAACTCCCAGCCATGGCTGCCGAGCGACTCCCCCATAAGCTGAAACCGGTGCACCTCCACTGCACCTACATAGCTTGCTCGGTGCCCAACCTCGTCGCTCCATCGTTGCTGGCGAGACCCTCTCCCATCCCCGCGGCCATGGCCACCTACACCCCTTGCGGATCCCAGCGATGTCCTCCGCCAAACTCCGGCTTCTAGTCCGGCCGACGTAGCTACGGGCACTGTCCATCAGGGCGTTGCAACGGCGACTGGTGGTGCTGCGCACGGCCTTGCTACAGCCGCTGTAATGAGCGGTAGTGGTGGTGCGAATCGGCCAAGGCATAACAAGTTTTTTGCTGGAACCGATGTCCTTGTGTGCTACAACCGGCCACATAATTTGCTACAACCGGCCACCGCATCGCCTAGAAGCTACAACCGTGCTCATCGGAGATGCAACCGGCGAGGCCGTCGTCAACATTTTTTTGCTACAACCATGCTCACCGGGGCTGCAACCGGGGACGTCGTCGTCGACGATTTTTGCTACAACCATGCTCGCAGATGATACAACCGTGCTTACTGGAGCTGCAGCGGCGACGCCATCATCGACGATTTGCTACAACCAGGCAAACGGGATGCTGGAACCGTTGATTTATTTGCAGCAAGGGTGGACGGAGGCGACGAGTCGCAATCCTCTGATTTTTGCTGGAACCGACTAGTAGCGGAGCTACAACCATGTGATGTAGTGGCTGGAACTGTTATCGACAGAAGCTGGAGCCGACGTATTGTTTTGCTTCAACCGACCAAGCGGCGCTGAGACAACGACGGGTGCCGCCGCGGTGGGCTGCAACCAGCACCATCAAAAGCTACATCCGATGTTTTATTTTGCTGCAAAGGTTATGCGCCGAAACGATAAGTCAAGAGACGACGGTGAGGGGCGGCGGACAGGCACCGGTGCGCCAAGCGTTGACGGCGAGGGGGAGCGGGGGCGGCGCAACCCGGTGCTGCAACCATGGGGCTGCGAGCTACAAGCTTTTTTTCAGATCGGAGCTAGGAACGGAGCTGCTGGAGTAGCGAGACACGTCCAAGGCCAGAAGCTGCAAGACGAGGTAGCCATGATGAGCGATCTAAACGACGACGGGGAAGGCTGCAAGCGCACCGTCAACGGCGAGAGGCACGCGCCCATGGCTGGGAGCAAGGCGGCAGGGGCGCTCACTGTCGCTCCTTACTCACGTATTTGGGGACGAAGACAAGCGCAAGGGGATGAGAAATGAAATATACGCTCGATCTGGACGGCTAAAAAGGCGGTGCATCTAACGCTGAGGATGCCACCGGCCCAAATTTGGGCCGGCGCACCGGCGCCCATCATTGCCCAATTTTTTAGACATTTTATCGTTGGAGATTTTAACGGGGACGGGCCTTCTTAATTTGTGGGAGCGGGTAGACTTTCCTTGTCTGTTTGCTTACGTGAGGATTTCTTTGTTTTTTTTACATTAATATTGGACGTGTCACGTGCACTTTTTATAGGACTGGATCATCTATGTTATGGAAGCTTTCCTTCTCTCTCGGTCACAAATTTTACAATCTAACGGTTCCCTTCCTTTTTTGACAGGATGTCTATGTTTTTTTATTGATCTACATATTGTATATGCTTATGACTCTAACCACGTTCACTTGCTGATCTGAACCGTAGATTTAAATTATATAAAGATTTAGTTTATATATTTTTTATGGAAACTAACGTGGAGTCTCCATTTGTATTTTTATTCCAAGGGTAATCAGCCAGATCATGGCTTCTTTTTCCCTTTTATCATTTATTTTTACATTATATCATTGGAGATTTTAATGGGGGCTTTCCTTCTTCAATCATGAAAGAGGCTTTCCTTCTTAATTTATGGCAAGGCTTTCCTTGTGTGTGTTTTTTCCCGTGAGGATTTCCTTAATTTTTTTTCTTACGTGACACTTTTCATGTTTGGTTTTCCTAATGTTAGACATGTCACATGTGCTTTTTATATGACTGAATGTTACGCAAGTTTTCTTTTTATCCTGGACGTAAATTTTATAATCTAACGGTTTAATTAATTTTGATGATGTGGATTAATGAGAGATCATGAAAGGTGCCTTCAATTAGTAAATATATATAAGATGTGTTTTAGTGACCGAAGTTTGTTCGGATTCCCGGATAAGATCGCTGACATGACGAGGAGTCTTAAAATGGCCGAGAGCTAAAGATTTATATATTGGAAGGTTATGTACGGACGAATGGTTCCAAAGAGGTTCGGTGATTTTTCGGAGTACCGGGAGGTATCGGAACCCCGGGAAATTTAATGGGCCTCATGGGCCATAGTGGAGAGAGGGAGGCAGGCCACAAGAGGTGGCGCCCCCCCCCCCTCATGGAAAGTCTGAATTGGACAAGGGGTGGGCGCGGCCCCCCGTTCCTTCTCCCTCTCCCCCTCTTTCCCCTTTCCCCCTCTCCGTTGAAAGGAAGGGAGGGAGCAGACTAGGACTAGGAGTCCTAGTGGGACTTCCCCCACTTGGTGCGCCCCCCTAGGTTCGGCCACCTCCTCCTCCCCTCCTTTATATACGGTGGAGGGGGGCACCCCAAAAGAGACATCAATTGTTCTTAGCCATGTGCGGCGCCCCCCTCCACAGTTTACGCCTCTGGTCATAGCGTCGTAGTGCTTAGGCGAAGCCCTGCGCGGATCACATCACCATCACCACGCCGCCGTGCTGACGGAACTCTCCCTCGACCCTCTGCTAGATCAAGAGTTCGAGGGACGTCATCGAGCTGAACGTGTGCTGAACACGGAGCTGCCGTACGTTCGGTACTAAATCGGTTGGATCATGAAGACGTTCGACTACATCAACCGTGTTAACCTAATGCTTCCGCTTTCGGTTTACGAGGGTACGTGGACACACTCTCCCCTTCTTGTTTCTATGTATCTCCTAGATAGATCTTGCGTGAGCGTAGGATTTTTTTTCAAATTGCATGCTACATTCTCCAACACACATATCACATGCTTGTACTACATAACACTTGGCAAGATCATCTTTACTCACTAGACGATTGTCGAGGATCTTCTAGGTGTCGTCGAGCGGCTCGTCGGTGTTATATACCTTGCAGCACATGAGGAGTCACACATGAGCATGTAAACACTATTGACATTTTCATTCCAAAATACTAGCTTTATTTTTTTCACATTTTCATTTTCATTTCTTCAAATGTTCAAACTGAGTCAAGTTCCTTACATTTTCATTTCTTCACATGTTCAAATAGAGTCAAGTTCCTTACTAGCATGGGACCAACGCTGCCACTATGTCTATCCCTAGTGAGTAGGTGGGGGGGGGGGGGGGGGCACTGGCAGTAGCGTTGGTCGCCAAGCCGGCGCTACTGCTACTTTACTACCTGTAGCGCTGGTATGTGCCAAGCAGTACTACTAATTAGCAGTAGCGCTGCGCTCCAACCCGGCGCTACTGCTAAGGTCCTATGTATGAGCTTTCTCCTAGTAGTGAAATGCTACTTCTTGAGCTTGCGTTGGTTTTTCCCTTGAAGAGAAAAGGGTGATGCAACACAGTAGATATAAGTATTTCCCTCAGTTAAGAACCAAGGTATCAATCCAGTAGGAGAAACGCGCAAGTCCCCAATAGATTCTGCACAAACAATCAAACACTTGCACCCAACGCGATAAAGGGGTTGTCAATCCCTTCATGGTCACTTGCAAAGGTGAGATCTGATAGACATAGATAAAACTAAACAAAAGATATAATATTTTGGGGTTTTTTTGGTTTACAGATCTAAAAATAAAAGATTCCAAACTAGTAGATAGGAAACTAATATGATGGAAAATAGACCCGGGGCCATAGGTTTCACTAGAGGCTTCACTCATGAAGGCAAATAATACGATGGGTGAACAAATTATTGTTGGGCAATTGATAGAAAAGCACAAAGTTATGATGATATCCAAGGCAATGATTATGCTATATAGGCATCATGTCCGTGTCAAGTAGACCAACTCCTGCATGTGTCTACTACTATTACTCCACACATCGACCGACTCCTCCTGCATCTAGAGTATTAAGTCCATAAAGAATAGAGTAACGCTTTAAGGAAGATGACATCATGTAGAGGAATTAACTCAAGCAATATGATGAAAACCCCATCTTTTCATCCTTAATGGCAACAATACAATACGTGCCTCTCTACACCTACTATCACTGGGTGAGGACACCACAAGATTGAACCTAAAACTAAGCACCTCTCCTATTGCAAGAAATACCAATCTAGTTGGCCAAACCAAACCTATAATTCGAAGAGAAATACAAAGATATCAAATCATGCATATAAGAATTAAGAGAAGATTCAAATAATATTCATATATAAGCTGATCATAAATCTACAATTCATCGGATCTCGACAAACACACCGCAAAAGAAGATTACATCGGATAGATCTCCAAGAACATCGAGGAGAACATGGTATTGAGAATCAAAGAGAGAGAAGAAGCCATCTAGCTACTAGCTATGGACCCATAGGTCTGTGGTAAACTACTCACGCTTCATCGGAAGGGCAATAGAGTTGATGTAGATGCCCTCCGTGATTGAATCCCCCTCTGGCAGGATGCCGAAAAAGGCTCCAAGATGGGATCTCATAGGAACAGAAGGTTGCAGCAGTGGAAAAGTGTTTCCATGGATGCTTCTGAGGGTTTTGGGATATATGTGAATATATAGGAGAAAGAGCTAGGTCAGGGGGTCACCGAGGAGCCTACAAGGTAGGGGGACGCCCCCCCCCCCCAGGGCGCGCCCTCCACCCCTGCTGCCGCCTCATGGCTCTTCTGACTTGCACTCCAAGTTCCCTAGGTGTCTTATGGTCAAAGAAAAATCATCTTGAAGTTTTATTCCATTTGGACTCCATTTAGTATTCCTTTTCCGGCGAAGCTCAAAAATAAGGAAAAAACAGAAACTTGCACTAGGCTCCAGGTTAATAAGTTAGTCCCAAAAATAATATAAAATAACATATTAATGCATATAAAACATCCAAAACAGATATATAATAGCATGGAACAATAAAAAATTATATATACGTTGGAGATGTATCAAGCATCCCCAAGCTTTATTCCTGCTCGTCCTCGAGTAGGTAAATGATAAAAACATAATTTTTTATGTGGCATGCTACCTAAAATATTTATCCATATAATTTTCTTTATTGTGGCATGAATATTCATATCCATAAGATTCAAAACAAAACTTTAATATTGACATAAAAACGATAATACTTCAAGAATACTAATAAAGCAATCATGTATTCTCAAAATAACATGGCCAAAGAAAGATATCCCTACAATTAAAATCATATAGTTTGGCTATGCTCCATCTTCATCACACAAAGTATTCAAATCATGCACATCCCCGATGACAAGCCAAGCAATTGTTTCATACTTTTGATGTTGTCCAACCTTTTCAACTTTCACGCAATACATGAGCGTGAGCCATGGACATAGCACTATAAGTGGAATAGAATATGGTGGTTGTGGAGAAGACAAAAAGAAGGAGATTGTCTCACATCAACTAGGCGTATCAACGGGCTATGGAGATGCCCATCAATAGATATCAATGTGAGTGAGTAGGGATTTCCATGCAACGGATGCACTAGAGCTACAAGTTTATGAAAGCTCAAACGAAACTAAGTGGGTGTGCATCCAACTCGCTTGCTCACGAAGACCTCGGGCAATATTGAGGAAGCTCGTCACCGGAATATACAAGGAAAGTTCTATAATGAAAAATTCCCACTAGTATATGAAAGTGATAACATAGGAGACTCTCTATCATGAAGAACATGGTGCTACTTTGAAGCACAAGTGTGGAAAAAGGGTAGTAACATCGCCCCTTCTCTCTTTTTCCCTCATTTTTTGTGGGCTTCTTTGGCCTCTTTTATTTTTAGTTTTCGTCCGGAGACTCATCCCGACTTGTGGGGGAATCATAGCTTCCATCAACCTTTCCTCACATGGGACAATGATCTAATAATGATGATCATCACACTTTTATTTACATACAACTCAAGAATTACAACTCGATACTTACAACAAGATATGACTCTATATGAATGCCTCCGGCGGTGTACTGGGATGTGCAATGATTCAAGAGTGACATGTATAGGTATGAAAAGGTGGCCTTGACACAAACATGATGTCAACTGCATGATCATGCAAAGTAATATGACAATGATGGAGCGTGTCATAATAAACGGAACGGTGGAAGTTGCATGGCAATATATCTCGGAATGGCTACGAAAATGCCATAATCGGTAGGTATGGTGGCTGTTTTGAGGAAGGTATATGGTGGGTGTATGGTACCGGCAAAACTTGCGCAGTATTAGAGAGGCTAGCAATGGTGGAAGGGTGAGAGTGCGTATAATCCATGGACTCAACATTACTCATAAAGAACTCACATACTTATTGCAAAAGTCTAGAAGCTATCAAAACAAAGTACTACGCGCATGCTCCTAGGGGGATAGATTGGTAGGAAAAGACCATCACTTGTCCCCAACCGCCACTCATAAGGAAGACAATCAATAAATAAATCATGCTCTGACTTCATCACATAACGGTTCACCATACGTGCATGCTACGGGAATCACAAACTTTAACACAAGTATTTCTACCAATCCATAATTACTCACTAGCATGACTCTAATATCACCATCCTCATATCTCAAAACAATCATTAGGAATCAAACTTCACATAGTATTCAATGCACTTTATATGCAAGTTTTTATTATATCCTCTTGGATGCCCATCATATTAGGAATAAATTCATAACCAAAGCAAATTACCTTGATGTTTAGAGAGACTCTCAAAATAATATAAGTGAAGCATCATAGTTCAACAAGTTCTATAAAATAAAACCACCGCTGTGCTCTAAAATGATATAATTGAAGCATTAGAGCATATTTCTTAGCTCAAAAGATATAAGTGAAGCACACATAGCATTCTAATAAATCACGACTCATGTGTGTCCCTCTCAGAAGGTGTGTACAGCAAGGATGATTGTGGCAAACTAAAAAGAAAAGACTCATTGTTGGGAACATAGTAATTTCAAAAAATTTCCTACGCCCACGCAAGATCATAGTGATGCATAGCAACGAGAGGGAAGACTGTTGTCCACGTACCCTCGTAGACCGAAAGAGGAAGCGTTAGCACAACGCGGTTGATGTAGTCGTACGTCTTCACGATCCGACCGATCCAAGTACCGAACGCACGGCACCTCCGAGTTCAGCACATGTTCAGCTCGATGACGTCCCGCGAGCTTCGATCTAGCAAAGCTTCGCCGAAAAGTTTCGTCAGCACGACGGCGTGATGACGGTGACGATGATGCTACCGACGCAGGGCTTCGCCTAAGCACCGCTACGATATGATCGAGGTGGATTATGGTGGAGGGGGGCACCGCACACGGCTGGGAGAGATCAACAGATCAACTTGTGTGTCTAGAGGTGCCCCCCTGCCCCCGTATATAAAGGAGCAAGGGGGGAGGCCGGCCGGCCCTATGGGGAGCGCCAGGAGGAGTCCTCCTCCTAGCAGGAGTAGGACTCCCCTCTTTCCTACTCCTACTAGGAGGGGGAAAGGAAGGGGGGAGGGAGAAGGAAAGGGGGGTGCCGCCCCCCTCTCCTAGTCCAATTCCGACCAGAGGGGGAGGGGCGCGCGGCCTACCCTAGGCCAGCCCTCTCCCTCTCCACTAAGGCCGATAAGGCCCATTATTTCTCCCGGGGGGTTCCGCTAACCCTCCGGCACTCCGGTTTTCTCCGAAACCACCCGGAACACTTCCGGTGTCCAAATATAGTCGTCCAATATATCGATCTTTACTTCTCGACCATTTCGAGACTCCTCGTCATGTCCGTGATCATATCTGGGACTTCGAACTACCTTCGGTACATCAAAACACAAAAACTCATAATACCGATCGTCACTGAACTTTAAGCATGCGGACTCTACGGGTTCGAGAACTATGTAGACATGACCAAGACACGTCTCCGGTCAATAACCAATAGCTGAACCTGGATGCTCATAATGGCTCCTAAATATTCTACGAAGATCTTTATCGGTCAAACAGCATAACAACATACGTTGTTCCCTTTGTCATCGGTATATTACTTGCCCGAGATTCGATCGTCGGTACCTCAATACCTAGCTCAATATCGTTGCCGACAAGTCTCTTTACTCGTTACGTAATGCATCATCCTGTAACTAACTCATTAGTCACATTGCTTGCAAGGCTTATTGTGATGTGCATTACCGAGAGGGCCCAGAGATACCTCTCTGATAATCGGAGTGACAAATCCTAGTCTCAATCTATGCCAACTAAACAAGTACCATCGGAGACACCTGTAGAGCACCTTTATAATCACCCAGTTGCGTTGTGACGTTTGGTAGCACACAAAGTGTTCCTCCGGTAATCGGGAGTTTCATAATATCATAGTCATAGGAACATGTATAAGTCATGAAGAAAGCAATAGCAGTAAACTAAACGATCAAGTGCCAAGCTAACGGAATGGGCCAAGTCAATCACACAATTCTCCTAATGATGTGATCCTGTTAATGAAATGACAACTCATGTCTATGGCTAGGAAACTCAACCATCTTTGATCAATGAGCTAGTCAGGTAGAGGCATACTAGTGACACTATGTTTGTCTATGTATTCACACTTGTATTATGTTTCCGGTTAATACAATTCTAGCATGAATAATAAACATTTATCATGATATGAGGAAATAAATAATAACTTTATTATTGCCTCTAGGGAATATTTCCTTCAGTCTCCCACTTGCACTAGAGTCAATAATCTAGATTACACAAGAATGATTCGACACCCATGGAGTCTTGGTGCTGATCATGTTTTGCTCGTGGAAGAGGCTTAGTCAACGGGTCTGCAACATTCAGATCCGTATGTATCTGGCAAATCTCTATGTCTCCCACCTGGACTTGATCCCGGATGGAATTGAAGCGTCTCTTTGATGTGCTTGGTTCTCTTGTGAAATCTGGATTCCTTTGCCAAGGCAATTGCACCAATATTGTCACAAAAGATTTTCATTGGTCCTGATGCACTAGGTATGACACCTAGATCGGATATGAACTCCTTCATCCATACTCCTTCATTTGCTGCTTCCGAAGAAGCTATGTACTCCGCTTCACACGTAGATCCCGCCACGACGCTCTGCTTGGAACTGCACCAACTGACAGCTCCTCCATTCAATAAAAATATGTATCCGGTCTGTGACTTAGGGTCATCCAGATCAGTGTCAAAGCTTGTATCGACGTAACCGTTTACGACGAGCTCTTTTTCACCTCCATAAACGAGAAACATATCCTTAGTCCTTTTCAGGTATTTCAGGTAGGGATGAAAACGGCGCGGAAACGGACGGAACTGGATGCTACCATATTTGTTTTCATATTTTTTTGCAGAAGTGGAAACGAATACAGAAATCCCGGAAATGAATACGGAAACAGATACTATCGGAAACAAACACGGAGCGAATACAGAGCGGACACGGAAACAGAACTGTTTGTTGACCGGAACTTAAAACCCCCTTGAATCTTAGAGAAATACAGACAAGAAACAAACAAATTGATGAAATTGTTAACATGACTACAAAATAATATGGTTGTGTTGGTGTAATAGGGTAGTATTGTAGTACTATAAGACAATTCCGTATAGGGTCTAGTTGAGTATTTGTGTGGTTGTAAAACTTGGTAGTCAAATAATACATTCTGCTCATTTTACTCACTGTGTCATTGTGTATTGTTTGGTAGTTGGGCTACAAAGTAGCCATGGGCCTATAGTAGAAACGGAAATTCCGTATTAACGGAAACGAAAAGTTTTGTTTTCACGTGTGTTCCACCGGAAAACACCATTCCGTTTTTGTTTCCGTTTCCGCATAAAAAATTCCATTTCCATTTCTGTTTTGCAAATTTCCATTTCCGTTTTCATATTTCCTCACCGTTTCCATTTTCCCTCTGGAAAAGCGGAAACTTTCCACTCCATTTTCATCCCTAGATGTTCTTGGCCGCTGTCCAGTGATCCACTCCTGGATTACTTTGGTACCTCTCTGCTAAGCTAATAGCAAGGCACACATCAGGTTTGGTACACAACATTGCATGCATAGAGCCTATGGCTGAAGCATATGGAACATCTTTCATTTTCTCTCTATCTTCTGAAGTGGTCGGGCATTGAGTCTGACTCAACTTCACACCTTGTAACACAGGCAAGAACCCTTTCTTTGCTTGATCCATTTTGAACTTTTTCAAAACTTTGTCAAGGTATGTGCTTTGTGAAAGTCCTATCAAGCGTCTTGATCTATCTCTATAGATTTTGATGCCCAACATGTAAGCAGCTTCACCGAGGTCTTTCATTGAAAAAAATCTTATTCAAGTATCCTTTTATGCTATCCAGAAATTCTATATCATTTCCAATCAACAATATGTCATCCACATATAATATTAGAAATGCTACAGAGCTCCCACTCACTTTCTTGTAAATACAGGCTTCTCCAAAAGTCTGTATAAATCCATATGCTTTGATCACACTGTCAAAACATTTATTCCAACTCCGAGAGGCTTGCACCAGTCCACAAATGGATCGCTGGAGCTTGCACACTTTGTTAGCTCCCTTTGGATTGACAAAACCTTCCGGTTGCATCATATGCAACTCCTCTTCCAGAAATCCATTCATGAACGTAGTTTTGACATCCATTTGCCAAATTCCATAATCATAAAATGCGGCAATTGCTAACATGATTCGGACAGACTTAAGCATCACTACGTGTGAGAAAGTCTCATCGTAGTCAACTCCTTGAACTTGTCGAAAACCTTTCGCAACAAGTCGAGCTTTGTAGACAGTAACATTACCGTTAGCGTCAGTCTTCTTCTTACAGATCCATTTATTCTCTATGGCTTGCCGATCATCCGGCAAGTCAACCAAAGTCCACAGTTTGTTCTCATACATGGATCCCATCTCAGATTTCATGGCTTCAAGCCCTTTTGCAGAATCTGGGCTCACCATCGCTTCTTCATAGTTCGTAGGTTCGCCTTGGTCAAGTAACATGACCTCCAGAACAGGATTACCGTACCACTCTGGTGCGGATCTTACTCTGGTTGACCTATGATGTTTGGTAGTAACTTGATCTGAAGTTTCATGATCAATATAATTAGCTTACTCACTGATTGGTGTAGGTGTCACAGGAACCAGTTTCTGTGATGAACTACTTTCCAATAAGGGAGCAGGTACATTTACTCATCAAGTTCTACTTTCCTCCCACTCACTTCTTTCGAGAGAAACTCCTTCTCTAGAAAGGATCCATTCTTAGCAATGAATGTTTTGCCTTCGGATCTGTGATAGAAGGTGTACCCAACAGTCTCCTTTGGGTATCCTATGAAGACACACTTCTCCGATTTGGGTTTGAGCTTATCAGGTTGAAGCTTTTTCACATAAGCATCGCAGCCCCAAACTTTAAGAAACGACAACTTTGGTTTCTTGCCAAACCACAGTTCATAAGGCGTCGTCTCAACGGATTTAGATGCTGCCCTATTTAACGTGAATCCAGCTGTCTCTAAAGCATAACCCCAAAACGATAGCGGTAAATCAATAAGACACATCATAGATCACACCATATCTAGTAAAGTACGATTACAACGTTCAGATACACCCTTGCGCTGTGGTGTTCCGGGTGGCGTGAGTTGCGAAACTATTCTGCATTGTTTCAAATGAAGACCAAACTCGTAACTCAAATATTCTCCTCCACGATCAGATCGTAGAAACTTTATTTTCTTGTTATGATGATTTTCCACTTCACTCTGAAATTCTTTGAACTTTTCAAATGTTTCAGACTTATGTTTCATTAAGTAGATATACCCATATATGCTCAAATCATCTGTGAAGGTGAGAAAATAACAATACCCGCCGCGAGCCTCAATATTCATCGGACCACATACATCAGTATGTATGATCTCCAACAAATCTGTTGCTCGCTCCATTGTTCTGGAGAACGGTGTTTTAGTCACCTTGCCCATGAGGCATGGTTTGCAAGTACCAAGTGATTCATAATCAAGTGATTCCAAAAGTCCATCAGTATGGAGTTTCTTCATGCGCTTTACACCAATATGACCTAAACGGCAGTGCCACAAATAAGTTGGACTATCATTATCAACTCTGCATCTTTTGGCTTCAATATTATGAATATGTGTATCACTACTATCGAGATTTAATAAAAATAGACCACTCTTCAAGGGTGCATGACCAGAAAAGATATTACTCATATAAATAGAACAACCATTATTCTCTGATTTAAATGAATAATTGTCTCGCATCAAACAAGATCCAGATATAATGTTCATGCTTAATGCTGGCACCAAATAACAATTATTCAGGTCTAAAACTAATCCTGAAGGTAAATGTAGAGGTAGCGTGCCAACCGCGATCACATCGACTTTGGAACCATTTCCCACGTGCATCGTCACCTCGTCCTTAGCCAATCTTCGCTTAATCCGTAGTCCTTGTTTCGAGTTGCAAATATTAGCAACAGAACCAGTATCAAATACCCAGTTGCTACTTCGAGCATTATTAAGGTACACATCAATAACATGTATATCACATACACCTTTATTCACCTTGCCATCCTTCTTATCCGCCAAATACTTGGGGCAGTTCCGCTTCCAGTGACCAATCTGTTTTCCGTAGAAGCACTCAGTTTCAGGCTTAGGTCCCGATTTTGGTTTCTTCTCCTGAGCAGCAACTTGTTTGGTGTTCTTCTTGAAGTTCCCCTTCTTCTTCCCTTTACCCTTTTTCTTGAAACTGGTGGTCTTGTTGTCATCCTTGGTCTAGTATGCTCAAGGCTAGCTAGTCAGGTGTGCATCATGTTTAATTTCATTTAAGTTTGAAAATGAGGATTTGTGAAACCCTCAGAATCATCTCTAGAAATGACCCAAATAAAAAGTGCTCCAAAAAGGTCCAAGAAAATGCTCATGTTGCTCTCTTAAAATATTGGTCAGAGGTAAAATTCAAACAAATATTTTTAAGAGCTCATAAATATTTATATTGGCCATTTGGAATTAATGCATAATTATTTCCATTGGATATATATATATATATATATATATATATATATATATATATGTTATATATATAATGTGTGTCCAAAAAATATGCCATTTGTTGGGGAGCTCTGGAATAATACCACTAGTTCCTACAAAAATTGGCATAAGGAAATAAAATGATTTAGTATTTTTATTAAATCAAAACAAATGTCAGAAAGTTGAAAAGAAAAACAAATAGGAAAAAGGGAGCTTACCTCCGGCCTGGCACTGTGCAGCCTGGCCTGGCCCAGCGGCCCAACAGGCCGGCCCAGCTGACTGGCGACGCAAGTCGTCGTCCTTCTGGCGCCAGGAGGACGATGGGAACGCGCTCGCCGCCCCCGCGCATGCGCGCCACCTCCTGCCTGCCTGCCTGTCCTCCCCCTCGTTGCTCTGGATGCCCCGCGTGAAGCCACGCGCCACCCCGTACCCCTCTCACTCTCCCGTGCCCACTCCTCTCCTCTCCCTCGCTCTCTCGCGCGACGCCCGAGCACCCCCGTCGCCGCCGCACGCTCTTGCTGCGCCCACCATCACGGCCTCGCCCCTCCGTCGTGCCCAGAAGCTCCGCCACGTCGCCCTCGTCCTCGGGAGGCTGTGGAGCACCTCCATCACCGTCGTCTTCATCTCCGGCCGCCGGAGATTGTCCTCGCCGCCCCGCCGACTCCAGCCTTCCCCGAGCTCTCCGACGACGCCCGCCGGTCCCCTGTGAGCCTGAAAGTGCAACTATCCCTAGGTGGTTTTGGTAATTCATAACAACATATAGCTCATTGAGCTAATACTATTCCAAGATCAATATTTCAGGAAAGCTCAATCATTGGCATGGCATGGATGATGAAAGTGGATCCCTCAAAATATTAAGGACAAATGATTGGCTCAAGCTCAAAAGCTCAAGACTCTACATTTTACATTTTAGTGATCCAAGATCACATTGAGTCTATAGGAAAAGCCAATACTATCAAGAAGGGATGAGGTGTTGCTTAATGAGCCTCTTGCTCCATGTGCTTAGTGATATGCTCCAAAACCCTCCACTACTTTCTCACATCCACATATGACCTAAACCCAAAGTCAAACTCGGCCCTACCGATTCTTTCTATCCGCGCCACCGAGTTCAAATGTCATAGCCACTGCCACAAAACCTAGGCAAATCGGTTTCACCGATAGGGATCTCGGTCTCACCGAGATGGGATTGTAATCTCTCTGTGTATGTCCATCACCAAAATCGGTCTCACCGAGTTTGTGCAATCGGTACTACTGATATTACTATGCAAACTTTCTGGTTAACTTATTACCAAAATCGGTTCCACCGAGTTTGATTAATCGGTCTCACCGAGTTTGCCTGACCAACTATCTGGTTAGCTAATTAACAAAATCGGTCTCACCGAGATTACGTTATGCCCTAACCCTAACCATATCGGTCCTACCGAGATGCATGTCAGTCCCACCGAAAACTCTAACGGTCACTAGGTTTACTAAATCGTTCCGACCGAGTTTGTTGATTCGGGCCAACCGAGTTTGGTAAATTGTGTGTAACGGTTAGATTTTGTGTGGAGGCTATATATACCCCTCCACCTCCTCTTCATTCGTGGAGAGAGCCATCAGAACAAACCTACACTTCCAACTTACTAGTTCTGAGAGAGAACCACCTACTCATGTGTTGAGGCCAAGATATTCCATTCCAACCACATGAATCTTGATCTCTAGCCTTCCCCAAGTTGCTTTCCACTCAAATCTTCTTTCCACCAAATCCAAATCCTGTGAGAGAGAGTTGAGTGTTGGGGAGACTATCATTTGAAGCACAAGAGCAAGGAGTTCATCATCAACACACCATTTGTTACTTCTTGGAGAGTGGTGTCTCCTATATTGGCTAGGTGTCACTTGGGAGCCTCCGACAAGATTGTGGAGTTGAACCAAGGAGTTTGTAAGGGCAAGGAGATCGCCTACTTCGTGAAGATCTACCGCTAGTGAGGCAAGTCCTTCGTGGGCGACGGCCATGGTGGGATAGACAAGGTTGCTTCTTCGTGGACCCTTCGTGGGTGGAGCCCTCCGTGGACTCAAGCAACTGCTACCCTACGTGGGTTGAAGTCTCCATCAACGTGGATGTACGATAGCACCACCTATCGGAACCACGACAAAAACATCCATGTCTACAATTGCGTTTGAATCCTCCAAACCCTTCCCTTTACATTCTTGCAAGTTGCATGCTTTATTTTCCGCTGCCAATATACTCTTTGCATGCTTGCTTGAATTGTGTGAAGATTGCTTGACTTGTTCAAAGATAGCTAAAATCTGCCAAAGTCTAAAATTGGGAAAAGGTTAGGTTTTATTGGTCAAGTAGTCTAATCACCCCCCTCTAGACATACTTCAAGGTCCTAGAAGTGGTATCGAGCTTTGGTCTCCATTCGCTTTGATTTCCATAGCTTTTGGTGGTCATATCCTTGGTTTCACAACCTAGGAGAGTATGGCGTCTAGCGAGGGAAATTATCACCGTAGAGGTCCTTACTTTGATGGCACTAATTTTGCTAGTTGGAAGCATAAGATGAAAATTCATATTCTCGGACATAACCCGCCTGCTTGGGCTATTGTGTGTATTGGTTTGCAAGGTGAATTCTTTGATGGGAGAGAACCGAACCGTGAAGCTAGCGCGGAAGAGTTGAAGATGCTACAATACAACGCTCAAGCTTGTGATATCCTCTTCAATGGCTTATGCCCCGAGGAGTTCAACAAAAGCAGCCGTCTTGAGAATGCAAAGGAAATTTGGGATACTTTGATTGATATGCACGAAGGTACCGACTCATTAAGGAATCCAAGTTGGAAGTGCTCCAAAGTCAGCTGGACAAGTTCGTAATGAAGGATGGTGAAGGTGTCGCTGAAATGTACTCTAGGCTTGCTCTTATCACAAATGAGATTGCCGGGCTTAGGAAGTGAAGAGATGACCGATAGATTCATCATCAAGAAGATCCTAAGAGCATTGGATGGAAAATATGATACCGTGTGCACATTGATCCAAATGATGCCCAATTACAAAGATCTCAAGCCTCCGGAAGTCATTGGAAGAATTGTTGTTCATGAGATGTCACTCAAGGATAAGGAGGAACTTCACAACAAGTCAGGTGGTGCTTACAAAGCCTCATGTGAAGCCCCCACATCATCAAGTGAGAAACAAACCTTCAATGAAGAATTGAGCTTAATGGTGAAGAACTTCAACAAATTCTACAAGAGTAGAAGCAAAGAAAGAAGCTCTAAGTCAAGGTCCTACAATGACAAAAGATCTTCTAGTCGAGAGCGCAATTGCTACAATTGTGGGAGACCCGGACACTATTCCAATGAGTTTACGACACCCTACAAAAGAAGAGAAGATTCTCCCAAGAGAAGAAGTAGAAGAGAAGAATCACCACCAAGAGAGAGAAGGAGTAGATATGATCGTTATGAACGAAGACCCTCACGGAGAAGCAAGGATTCGGAAAGGAAGGACAAGTCATCAAATAGCTACACAAAACGAAGACATCAAGCTCATGTTGGTGAATGGGTATCCGGCTCCGACTCCGACCATCACTCCAGGAGAAGCTATCACTCCGACTCCGAATACACTCAAGATGAAGGTGTTGCCGGTCTAGCACTTGTGTCAACCAACTCCTACGACATATTTGAATCACCAAATGAAGGAATTGGTAGATGCTTCATGGCCAAAGGTCCTAAGGTAACACACCTGAGTATGTTGATTTTGATCTTGATGAAGATGACTTGCTAGGTGATGATGATTTACTTGTTGACAACTCTAGTGATGAATACTATGATGAAACGTCAATTAATCATGCTAATCAATATGAAACGAATGACAATGATAAGGAGAAGATTGAGCGTCTAACTAAAGAACTAAACACTCTTAAGTTAGCTCATGAAACTATCATCGAAGATCATCGAGAACTTTTAAGGGCTCATGAGAAGTTACGCTTTGAAAAGCTCAATCTCAAGCAAGAGCATGAGTTCTTAAAGGCAATCAATGATGATCTCCGTAAGAAAAGTTCTTCTTACATCGCCAAGCGTTTACTCCTATCTACTTACATGCCTCAAGTCAAGTCTAGTAACAAGAACAAGAAAGATTCTTCCTCTAGTAGTAACAATAATAATGCTAAATCCAATATTGTTGCTTCTAGTAGTTCTCTTGATTCCACTAATGATCCTCTTAGCCAAGTTACACTTGAGCAAGAAAATAGCTTAATGAAGGGAATTATAGAGAAAGGTGTATACAAGAGTCTTGCCGGGAGTAAGCAATTTGAGGAAATTGTACGCAAGCAAGGAAAGCGCCGGAAGAATCAAGGTGTTGGTTTTGAACGAAAGCTCAATGCCAATGGAGTTGAGTGGGAAGAAGATCAATACCCCAAGACGAAGTTTGTTCCTCAACAAGAGAAGTATGATCCTACTTCTTTCAAGGGAACACAAGCACAAGATGATCTTCCACCACAAGACCACAAGAACAAGGCAAGGACAAGCTTCAAGAGGAGATTGATGCATTTGAAGAAGCACCTAAGGCCTTGGTCAAGTGGGTTCCCAAGACTACGCCAAGTTCTACTTCATCAAGTACAACTACTACACCAAGGATTCCCATCAAGATGATGTGGATCCCAAGAAGAAGAACTAGAGAGTTCTTGAGGGTGACTCGCCAACATTCTTCACTCATATCATTATGGCAAGGACAAGTGCAATCAATTTCCATATCTTGCACTAGTTCAAGGAGTCACAAACCCTCATGTTGGTAAGGCAAGGGACAAGGTAACCTAATGTTTTCATGGACATCATTTTGTGTGTACATCACTCTATGTCTATGGATATTCTTGTTTGTTCCTTGTGGGACTAACCCATGTAGGTATTGAAAGTGCAACTCACTCCAAAGGATTGCTCCAAACGATCTACATCAACATTGAGCATCCACATCTTCAACACCTACATGAAGTCATCATCGACAAAACCCAAGGTTAGTTCATCCCTCTAAGGGGGGATCTCACATCTATGGGGAGCTTAAATCTAAGAATTGAGTCAAAGCAACTCTAATGATGTGAGCACATAAATGCTTTATATAAAAGTGGAAACCCCACTTGAGCTTAAACGATGAGTATGACCTATGATCAAATGTTCTCATTTGACTCCTAAGTCAATATACTCATATATAGATGACCTAGTCATCGCCAATTGTTTGATAGATGCTAGAATTGGTTGTGCATGCTTTGTCACATATTTCATTTGTCATCTTATTGTGTGAGCATGTTGGTTGCATATTTACTCATTCGAGGACATCCACTTGTTGTTTTGATTGATTGGCTTCTTTTTGTTTGGCCAAGTGGATGGACAAGAATGCCTAAGAACCTTCTCTAGCTATCTATGCTTTTTCTCGTCTCAAACTCTATTCATGCTACATCACAAAATTTGATCAAGTCAGATTCGAACCACTCTGTGTGAGGAGCACTTTCGAGTCCCCGATTCGTCATAGACTTAAACTTCCAAAACTTCTTTGTGATTCTCGGTCTAGCCGATTCCTCCATTTCGGTCATACCGAGATTACTAAGTCGATCTAGGTTTTCATCTCGGTGCAACCGATTTGTACTTTTTGGTCACACCGAGTTGCTATAACTGTTCACAGTTTTGCATCTCGGTGCCACCGAGTTGTACCACTCGGTCACACCGACAGGGTCAGGCTATATATACTCACGGGCAAAATTTGGAAAACTTTCTCCGAATCTTCTCGCCCACGCATAGATCGCTCTGCCAACTTGGTCTACAGATCGTCGACTTCGTCGCCAGCTGCCTCCTGTCGCTGGTCTCCGCCGCCGTCAACGGTATTCTCCTCCGCGGTTGCCGCCGTAGCTAGTTCCCGAACTAGGGTATGAACTCGATCACAGTGCTTTCCTCGTCCGATTCTCGGCACATTGTGTTCATTATGCATCTTGCCACGATTGAAACACTCCTATCCAGTCAAATCAATCTTTAGAATAGTTGTGATTCGAAAATTGGGGTTAGGTTTCCAAGAAACCATCTCGGACCCACCCAGCTTGAAAAACTTCGGTCTTACCGATTTGGCTAATGCCATTGCACTAGTAAGTCTCGGTCGACCGAGAATTGCTAATCGGTGTGACCGATTTCAGAACTTTGTGAAACCCTAGCAGTCTCGGTGCCACCGAACTGTGACTCGGTCTGACCGAGTTCACTAGTTTAGGTTCCAAAACTGCTTCGGTATCACCGAGTTTGAAAATCGGTAGATCCGAAATGTTTTCAGTGGGAAACTAAAACTAAGTTTTTTGAATCATTCTTTTCAAAAATCTCTGCATTTTTGATGCTCATCCACTCTCGTCATCTATAACTATTCACGGGGTCAGCAACAAATTTGAACAGCATGTCGCACCAAAGTGATAGCGAACAAATCAAGAGCAGATCCAATTGAGCGAGGGCACTAGTCCCTCAAGCAGCTCAGATGAGGGGAGAAGAAGCACTCTGAGCAATTTGCCCAAGGCTGCCACAAGGACAAGAAAGAAGAAGACCTCAGAGTCTGAGGATGAGGATTATGTGGCAGCTTGAGGATGAGGCAAGCTCCAAAAGAAAGTGCTCAAGAGGGAGTTCAACTCATCTGCGGTGAAGCCTGGTTTGAAAATCAAAAGGCCAGCAAGTAGACAACCAATGTCCAAAGCCAGAGTGTCTACTCAAGCTCCTTTGGAATCTCAACCCAAAGAGCATGTTGGTGCAGAGGGAAAGAAAAGGAAAGAAGGGTCAAGAAGACCATGGCAAGATTGATTGGGAAGCCTTCCATGATGGAAGAGGAAGAAGAAAAAGAAGAGGTTGCGAGAACCAGCACCCAAGGCATAAATGATGGGTGATGCTATCAAATCAGGGCTGCAACTTCCAAGCCCAAAGCTGCCCCCAAGTCCAAGAATGCACCCAAGAGGAATACCATGAGCATACCAGAATTTGAAAAGAACAAGGCCCCAATGCCTGAGGTTGATGCTGAGGAACATGAAGAAGGGCAGGTCCTAAGGAAGCTCAAACCCAAGATCCCAGACCACAATGATGCTCATCCTGTGGCTGAAAACATGAAGATCAGGAGAGATCATGGGTTGATGCTATGGAGAGAGTCAGATCCATATGCCACGAGGAGAAGGACTGCTGTGGACTACAGGTTCCACACCAAGGAGCAAAGGACTTTTATGAGACTATCTTGCTGGATAAGAAGCCCATAGTTTGCGATATGAGATGGGTCGACTAGACCTACATGAAGGAGAACGCATAACACTACCCTGGAGTATATGACAACTTTAGTGTGTCTGGAGTTGCTGATTTTGTTGGGCAGAAGATCACCAACTGGAACGATGAACTCATCATGCAATTCTACTCCACAGCACATTTCTATCCAGATGGCAGGATAGTGTGGATGTCAGAAGGAACCAGATATCAGTCTACCATAGAGGAATGGGCAAGTTTGATCAATGCCCCAAAGAAAAGTGAGGATGACCTGGACATTTATGGTAAGAAGAAAATGGATCATAACTCTATGTCGCAGATGATCAAGGAGATCCCAGATGATGCACTTGAGACCTTGAAGTTTGGATTAGTCCATTTTCTGCTGTCAGGGCTGCCTACGATCAACTGGATCTTAAGGCATACTCTATTGCCCAAATCAGGTGACCATAACATGATTAGAGGGCATGCAATCAATTTGCTTCATGTTTTTGATGTGCCTCAGAAATTCAAGGTCATGAGCCTCATAGTTGAGACAATTAAGAGGACAGCAGCAGACCAGAAGAGGAGCTGTGGTTATGCCCCACAGATTCAGGAGTTGATAAACTCGAAGATGGGCACAGGAAAGTATCTATTGGATAAGGAACACATGGTTCTCTATCCTGAATTTGAGGACAATCGAGTTGTCATGACTGAGAATGAACCATCATCAGTGCAAGCTCAAGAGAGAAAGGAGAAGGCAAGGCAAGAGAAAGCTGCAAAGATGCCCATTCTAGCAGAGGCATCAGAGTACTTTCTGAAGAACAGACAGGAGCAGCTTGGTTACTTGATAGCATCAACTCTACGGATTGAGAAGGGATTGGCCACCCTAACTCAAAACCAGGAGAGCCTGGAGAGAATCATGGAACAAAAAATCTATGATCTTGATGTCAAAGTGACTGAGATTCACCAGTGTGGAGCGATTACAAGATGATATGCAGGAGAGGAAGGGCAAGACGACAACTGATGCATTTGCCAGAGTGCCTAGAGCTCAGAGGTCAGCTGCAGTGCCAACTACAGACACCAGAGCCACTTCTTCAGCACCAGCTCCAGCTCCAACTTCTTCTGGTCCTACCACGTCTACTGATGCGTTCATCCTTGGAGTCCTGTCTACACCACCACCAGAAGACCAAGCCTGAGATACGACATAGTGCTATGCATTTTCTAGGAACTTTTTGGTAACTTGTTGCCAAAGGGGGAGAAAAATGTATAGATCATAGGCTTCGAGAGAGAGAGATTTGCTTTTGTTCTCTCTTATCTTCTCGATTGAATTTTATTTGCGTTTGATTGCTTGAGATACTATGCATTACCTGTGAGACATTGATGATCATGTGTTTGATCATAAGCTACACTTATGCTTTTCATGATATTATCTTATTTATCCTTATATGATCATTTGCTGTGCTTGGTGATGAGTGCATGTATTCAATCGTTATTATTTTGAGCGCTCCACCAAGATGTATGTGACATGGAAGAGTAACCCATGAGCCTAATTTCTTGTGCATTTGCAGTCCAAAGCAAATCTTAAGATATGCACAAATTTAGGGGGAGCTCTTGCTTATCACATACTTCTCAATTTTATTATCATTTGTCGAAACTTTGATCTATATGTTGTCATCAATTACCAAAAAGGGGGAGATTGAAAGTGCAACTATCCCTAGGTGGTTTTGGTAATTCATAACAACATATAGCTCATTGAGCTAATACTATTCCAAGATCAATATTTCAGGAAAGCTCAATCATTGGCATGGCATGGATGATGAAAGTGGATCCCTCAAAATAGTAAGGACAAAGGATTGGCTCAAGCTCAAAAGCTCAAGACTCTACATTTTACATTTTAGTGATCCAAGATCACATTGAGTCTATAGGAAAAGCCAATACTATCAAGAAGGGATGAGGTGTTGCTTAATGAGCCTCTTGCTCCATGTGCTTAGTGATATGCTCCAAAACCCTCCACTACTTTCTCACATCCACATATGACCTAAACCCAAAGTCAAACTCGGCCCTACCGATTCTTTCTATCCGGCGCCACCGAGTTCAAATGTCATAGCCACTGCCACAAAACCTAGGCAAATCGGTTTCACCGATAGGGATCTTGGTCTCACCGAGATGGGATTGTAATCTCTCTGTGTATGTCCATCACCAAAATCGGTCTCACCGAGTTTGTGCAATCGGTACTACTGATATTACTATGCAAACTTTCTGGTTAGCTTATTACCAAAATCGGTTCCACCGAGTTTGATTAATCGGTCTCACCGAGTTTGCCTGACCAACTATCTGGTTAGCTAATTAACAAAATCGGTCTCACCGAGTTTGTGTAATCGGTCTCACCGAGATTACGTTATGCCCTAACCCTAACCATATCGGTCCTACCGAGATGCATGTCAGTCCCACCGAAAACTCTAACGGTCACTAGGTTTACTAAATCGTTCCGACCGAGTTTGTTGATTCGGGCCAACCGAGTTTGGTAAATTGTGTGTAACGGTTAGATTTTGTGTGGAGGCTATATATACCCCTCCACCTCCTCTTCATTCGTGGAGAGAGCCACCAGAACAAACCTACACTTCCAACTTACCAGTTCTGAGAGAGAACCACCTACTCATGTGTTGAGGCCAAGATATTCCATTCCAACCACATGAATCTTGATCTCTAGCCTTCCCCAAGTTGCTTTCCACTCAAATCTTCTTCCAAATCCAAATCCTGTGAGAGAGAGTTGAGTGTTGGGGAGACTATCATTTGAAGCACAAGAGCAAGGAGTTCATCATCAACACACCATTTGTTACTTCTTGGAGAGTGGTGTCTCCTATATTGGCTAGGTGTCACTTGGGAGCCTCCGACAAGATTGTGGAGTTGAACCAAGGAGTTTGTAAGGGCAAGGAGATCGCCTACTTCGTGAAGATCTACCGCTAGTGAGGCAAGTCCTTCGTGGGCGACGGCCATGGTGGGATAGACAAGGTTGCTTCTTCGTGGACCCTTCGTGGGTGGAGCCCTCCGTGGACTCACAAGAACTGCTACCCCACGTGGGTTGAAGTCTCCATCAACGTGGATGTACGATAGCACCACCTATCGGAACCACGACAAAAACATCCATGTCTACAATTGCGTTTGAATCCTCCAAACCCTTCCCTTTACATTCTTGCAAGTTGCATGCTTTATTTTCCGCTGCCAATATACTCTTTGCATGCTTGCTTGAATTGTGTGAAGATTGCTTGACTTGTTCAAAGATAGCTAAAATCTGCCAAAGTCTAAAATTGGGAAAAGGTTAGGTTTTATTGGTCAAGTAGTCTAATCACCCCCCCCCCTCTAGACATACTTCAAGGTCCTAGAAGTGGTATCAGAGCTTTGGTCTCCATTCGCTTTGATTTCCATAGCTTTTGGTGGTCATATCCTTGGTTTCACAACCTAGGAGAGTATGGCGTCTAGCGAGGGAAATCATCACCGTAGAGGTCCTTACTTTGATGGCACTAATTTTGCTAGTTGGAAGCATAAGATGAAAATGCATATTCTCGGACATAACCCCGCCCGTTTGGGCTATTGTGTGTATTGGTTTGCAAGGTGAATTCTTTGATGGGAGAGAACCGAACCGTGAAGCTAGCGCGGAAGAGTTGAAGATGCTACAATACAACGCTCAAGCTTGTGATATCCTCTTCAATGGCTTATGCCCCGAGGAGTTCAACAAAAGCAGCCGTCTTGAGAATGCAAAGGAATTTTGGGATACTTTGATTGATATGCACGAAGGTACCGACTCCGTCAAGGAATCCAAGTTGGAAGTGCTCCAAAGTCAGCTGGACAAGTTCAGAATGAAGGATGGTGAAGGTGTCGCTGAAATGTACTCTAGGCTTGCTCTTATCACAAATGAGATTGCCGGCTTAGGAAGTGAAGAGATGACCGATAGATTCATCATCAAGAAGATCCTAAGAGCATTGGATGGAAAATATGATACCGTGTGCACATTGATCCAAATGATGCCCAATTACAAAGATCTCAAGCCTACGGAAGTCATTGGAAGAATTGTTGTTCATGAGATGTCACTCAAGGATAAGGAGGAACTTCACAACAAGTCGAGTGGTGCTTACAAAGCCTCATGTGAAGCCCCCACATCATCAAGTGAGAAACAAACCTTCAATGAAGAATTGAGCTTAATGGTGAAGAACTTCAACAAATTCTACAAGAGTAGAAGCAAAGAAAGAAGCTCTAAGTCAAGGTCCTACAATGACAAAAGATCTTCTAGTCGAGAGCGCAATTGCTACAATTGTGGGAGACCCGAACACTATTCCAATGAGTTTACGACACCCTACAAAAGAAGAGAAGATTCTCCCAAGAGAAGAAGTAGAAGAGAAGAATCACCACCAAGAGAGAGAAGGAGTAGATATGATCGTTAAGAGCGAAGACCCTCACGGAGAAGCAAGCATTCGTAAAGGAAGGACAAGTCATCAAATAGCTACACAAACGAAGACATCAAGCTCATGTTGGTGAATGGGTATCCGCTCCGACTCCGACCATCACTCCAGGAGAAGCTATCACTCCGACTCGAATACACTCAAGATGAAGGTGTTGCCGGTCTAGCACTTGTGTCAACCAACTCCTACGACATATTTGAATCACCAAATGAAGGAATTGGTAGATGCTTCATGGCCAAAGGTCCTAAGGTAACACACCCCAGTATGTTGATTTTGATGTTGATGAAGATGACTTGCTAGGTGATGATGATTTACTTGTTGACAACTCTAGTGATGAATACTATGATGAAACGTCAATTAATCATGCTAATCAATATGAAACGAATGACAATGATAAGGAGAAGATTGAGCGTCTAACTAAAGAACTAAACACTCTTAAGTTAGCTCATGAAACTATCATCGAAGATCATCGAGAACTTTTAAGGGCTCATGAGAAGTTACGCTTTGAAAAGCTCAATCTCAAGCAAGAGCATGAGTTCTTAAAGGCAATCAATGATGATCTCCGTAAGAAAAGTTCTTCTTACATCGCCAAGCGTTTACTCCTATCTACTTACATGCCTCAAGTCAAGTCTAGTAACAAGAACAAGAAAGATTCTTCCTCTAGTAGTAACAATAATAATGCTAAATCCAATATTGTTGCTTCTAGTAGTTCTCTTGATTCCACTAATGATCCTCTTAGCCAAGTTACACTTGAGCAAGAAAATAGCTTAATGAAGGGAATTATAGAGAAAGGTGTATACAAGAGTCTTGCCGGGAGTAAGCAATTTGAGGAAATTGTACGCAAGCAAGGAAGGCGCCGGAAGAATCAAGGTGTTGGTTTTGAACGAAAGCTCAATGCCAATGGAGTTGAGTGGGAAGAAGATCAATACCCCAAGACGAAGTTTGTTCCTCAACAAGAGAAGTATGATCCTACTTCTTTCAAGGGAACACAAGCACAAGATGATCTTCCACCACAAGACCACAAGAACAAGGCAAGGACAAGCTTCAAGAGGAGATTGATGCATTTGAAGAAGCACCTAAGGCCTTGGTCAAGTGGGTTCCCAAGACTACGCCAAGTTCTACTTCATCAAGTACAACTACTACACCAAGGATTCCCATCAAGATGATGTGGATCCGAAGAAGAAGAACTAGAGAGTTCTTGAGGGTGACTCCGCCAACATTCTTCACTCATATCATTATGGCAAGGACAAGTGCAATCAATTTCCATATCTTGCACTAGTTCAAGGAGTCACAAACCCTCATGTTGGTAAGGCAAGGGACAAGGTAACCTAATGTTTTCATGGACATCATTTTGTGTGTACATCACTCTATGTCTATGGATATTCTTGTTTGTTCCTTGTGGGACTAACCCATGTAGGTATTGAAAGTGCAACTCACTCCAAAGGATTGCTCCAAACGATCTACATCAACATTGAGCATCCACATCTTCAACACCTACATGAAGTCATCATCGACAAAACCCAAGGTTAGTTCATCCCTCTAAGGGGGGATCTCACATCTATGGGGAGCTTAAATCTAAGAATTGAGTCAAAGCAACTCTAATGATGTGAGCACATAAATGCTTTATATAAAAGTGGAAACCCCACTTGAGCTTAAACGATGAGTATGACCTATGATCAAATGTTCTCATTTGACTCCTAAGTCAATATACTCATATATAGATGACCTAGTCATCGCCAATTGTTTGATAGATGCTAGAATTGGTTGTGCATGCTTTGTCACATATTTCATTTGTCATCTTATTGTGTGAGCATGTTGGTTGCATATTTACTCATTCGAGGACATCCACTTGTTGTTTTGATTGATTGGCTTCTTTTTGTTTGGCCAAGTGGATGGACAAGAATGCCTAAGAACCTTCTCTAGCTATCTATGCTTTTTCTCGTCTCAAACTCTATTCATGCTACATCACAAAATTTGATCAAGTCAGATTCGAACCACTCTGTGTGAGGAGCACTCGGAGTCCCCGATTCGTCATAGACTTAAACTTCCAAAACTTCTTTGTGATTCTCGGTCTAGCCGATTCCTCCATTTCGGTCATACCGAGATTACTAAGTCGATCTAGGTTTTCATCTCGGTGCAACCGATTTGTACTTTTTTGGTCACACCGAGTTGCTATAACTGTTCACAGTTTTGCATCTCGGTGCCACCGAGTTGTACCACTCGGTCACACCGAGTGGTCAGGCTATATATACTCACGGGCAAAATTTGGAAAACTTTCTCCGAATCTTCTCGCCCACGCATAGATCGCTCTGCCAACTTGGTCTACAGATCGTCGACTTCGTCGCCAGCTGCCTCCTGTCGCTGGTCTCCGCCGCCGTCAACGGTATTCTCCTCCGCGGTTGCCGCCGTAGCTAGTTCCCGCCGAACTAGGGTATGAACTCGATCACAGTGCTTTCCTCGTCCGATTCTCAGCACATTGTGTTCATTATGCATCTTGCCACGATTGAAACACTCCTATCCAGTCAAATCAATCTTTAGAATAGTTGTGATTCGAAAATTCGGGGTTAGGTTTCATGAAACCATCTCGGACCCACCCAGTTGAAAACTTCGGTCTTACCGATTTGGCTAATGCCATTGCACTAGTAAGTCTCGGTCTGACCGAGAATTGCTAATCGGTGTGACCGATTTCAGAACTTTGTGAAACCCTAGCAGTCTCGGTGCCACCGAATCGTGACTCGATGCGAACGAGTTCACTAGTTTAGGTTCCAAAACTGCTTGGTATCACCGAGTTTGAAAATCGGTAGATCCGAAATGTTTTCGATGGGAAACTAAAACTAAGTTTTTGAATCATTCTTTTGCAAAAATCTCTGCATTTTTGATGCTCATCCACTCTCGTCATCTATAACTATTCACGGTGGTCAGCAGTCAATTTGAACAGCATGTCAGACCAAAGTGATAGCCAGAACAAATCTGAAGAGCAGATCCAATTGAGCGAGGGCACTAGTCCCTCAAGCAGCTCAGATGAGGGGAGAAGAAGCACTCTGAGCAATTTGCCCAAGGCTGCCACAAGGACAAGAAAGAAGAAGACCTCAGAGTCTGAGGATGAGGATTATGTGGCAGTTGAGGATGAGGCAAGCTCCAAAAAGAAAGTGCTCAAGAGGGAGTTCAACTCATCTGCAGTGAAGCCTGGTTTGAAAATCAAAAGGCCAGCAAGTAGACAACCAATGTCCAAAGCCAGAGTGTCTACTCAAGCTCCTTTGGAATCTCAACCCAAAGAGCATGTTGGTGCAGAGGGAAAGAAAAGGAAAGAAGGGTCAAGAAGACCATGGCAAGATTGATTGGGAAGCCTTCCATGATGGAAGAGGAAGAAGAAAAAGAAGAGGTTGCAGAACCAGCACCCAAGGCATAAATGATGGGTGATGCTATCAAATCAGGGGCTGCAACTTCCAAGCCCAAAGCTGCCCCCAAGTCCAAGAATGCACCCAAGAGGAATACCATGAGCATACCAAGAGCTGAAAAGAACAAGGCCCCAATGCACGAGGTTGATCTTGAGGAACATGAAGAAGGGCAGGTCCTAAGGAAGCTCAAACCCAAGATCCTGCACCACAATGATGCTCATCCTGTGGCTGAAAACATGAAGATCAGGAGAGATCATGGGTTGATGCTATGGAGAGAGTCAGATCCATATGCCACGAGGAGAAGGACTGCTGTGGACTACAGGTTCCACACCAAGGAGCAGCAGGACTTTTATGAGACTATCTTCTTTGGATAAGAAGCCCATAGTTTGCGATATGAGATGGGTCGACTAGACCTACATGAAGGAGAACGCATAACACTACCCTGGAGTATATGACAACTTTAGTGTGCAGGTTGCTGATTTTGTTGGGCGAAGATCACCAAGCTGGAGCGATGAACTTATCATGCAATTCTACTCCACAGCACATTTCTATCCAGATGGCAGGATAGTGTGGATGTCAGAAGGAACCAGATATCAGTCTACCATAGAGGAATGGGCAAGTTTGATCAATGCCCCAAAGAAAAGTGAGGATGACCTGGACATTTATGGTAAGAAGAAAATGGATCATAACTCTATGTCGCAGATGATCAAGGAGATCCCAGATGATGCACTTGAGTCCTTCAAGTTTGGATTAGTCCATTTTCTGCTGTCAGGGCTGCCTACGATCAACTGGATCTTAAGGCATACTCTATTGCCCACATCAGGTGACCATAACATGATTACAGGGCATGCAATCAATTTGCTTCATGTTTTTGATGTGCCTCAGAAATTCAAGGTCATGAGCCTCATAGTTGAGACAATTAAGAGGACAGCAGCAGACCAGAAGAGGAGTTGTGGTTATGCCCCACATATTCAGGAGTTGATAAACTCAAAGATGGGCACAGGAAAGTATCTATTGGATAAGGAACACATGGTTCTCTATCCTGAATTTGAGGACAATCGAGTTGTCATGACTGAGAATGAACCATCATCAGTGCAAGCTCAGGAGAGAAAGGAGAAGGCAAGGCAAGAGAAAGCTGCAAAGATGCCCATTCTAGCGAGAGGCATCGTAGTACTTTCTCAAGAACAGACGAGGAGCAGCTTGGTTACTTGATAGCATCAACTCTACGGATTGAGAAGGGATTGGCCACCCTAACTCAAAACCGGAGAGCACGGAGAGAATCATGGAACAAAAATCTATGATCTTGATGTCAAAGTGACTGAGATTCATCCACCGTGGAGCAGTTACAAGATGATATGCAGGAGAGGAAGGGCAAGACGACAAGCGATGCATTTGCGGAGTGCCTAGAGCTCAGAGGTCAGCTGCAGTGCCAACTACAGACACCAGAGCCACTTCTTCAGCACCAGCTCCAGCTCCAACTTCTTCTGGTCCTACCACGTCTACTGATGCGTTCATCCTTGGAGTCCTGTCTACACCACCACCAGAAGACCAAGCCTGAGAGACGACATAGTGCTATGCATTTTCTAGGAACTTTTTGGTAACTTGTTGCCAAAGGGGGAGAAAAATGTATAGATCATAGGCTTCGAGAGAGAGATTTGCTTTTGTTCTCTCTTATCTTCTCGATTGAATTTTATTTGCGTTTGATTGCTTGAGATACTATGCATTACATGAGACATTGATGATCATGTGTTTGATCATAAGCTACACTTATGCTTTTCATGATATTATCTTATTTATCCTTATATGATCATTTGCCGTGCTTGGTGATGAGTGCATGTATTCAATCGTTATTATTTTGAGCGCTCCACCAAGATGTATGTGACATGGAAGAGTAACCCATGAGCCTAATTTCTTGTGCATTTGCAGTCCAAAGCAAATCTTAAGATATGCACAAATTTAGGGGAGCTCTTGCTTATCACATACTTCTCAATTTTATTATCATTTGTCGAACTTTGATCTATATGTTGTCATCAATTACCAAAAAGGGGGAGATTGAAAGTGCAACTATCCCTAGGTGGTTTTGGTAATTCATAACAACATATAGCTCATTGAGCTAATACTATTCCAAGATCAATATTTCAGGAAAGCTCAATCATTGGCATGGCATGGATGATGAAAGTGGATCCCTCAAAATAGTAAGGACAAAGGATTGGCTCAAGCTCAAAAGCTCAAGACTCTACATTTTACATTTTAGTGATCCAAGATCACATTGAGTCTATAGGAAAAGCCAATACTATCAAGAAGGGATGAGGTGTTGCTTAATGAGCCTCTTGCTCCATGTGCTTAGTGATATGCTCCAAAACCCTCCACTACTTTCTCACATCCACATATGACCTAAACCCAAAGTCAAACTCGGCCCTACCGATTCTTTCTATCCGGCGCCACCGAGTTGAAATGTCATAGCCACTGCCACAAACCCTAGGCAAATCGGTTTCACCGATAGGGATCTTAGTTGCACCGAGATGGGATTGTAATCTCTCTGTGTATGTCCATCACCAAAATCGGTCTCACCGAGTTTGTGCAATCGGTACTACTGATATTACTATGCAAACTTTCTGGTTAGCTTATTACCAAAATCGGTTCCACCGAGTTTGATTAATCGGTCTCACCGAGTTTGCCTGACCAACTATCTGGTTAGCTAATTAACAAAATCGGTCTCACCGAGTTTGTGTAATCGGTCTCACCGAGATTAAGTTATGCCATAAACCTAACCATATCGGTCCCTACCGAGATGCATGTCGATCCAAGAAAACTCTAACGGTCACTAGGTTTACTAAATCGTTCGACCGAGTTTGTTGATTAAGACCAACCGAGTTTGGTAAATTGTGTGTAACGGTTAGATTTTGTGTGGAGGCTATATATACCCCTCCACCTCCTCTTCATTCGTGGAGAGAGCCATCAGAACAAACCTACACTTCCAACTTACCAGTTCTGAGAGAGAACCAGCTACTCATGTGTTGAGGCCAAGATATTCCATTCCAACCACATGAATCTTGATCTCTAGCCTTCTCCAAGTTGCTTTCCACTCAAATCTTCTTCCAAATCCAAATCCTGTGAGAGAGTTTTGATTGTTTGTGAGACTATCATTTGAAGCACAAGAGCAAGGAGTTCATCATCAACACACCATTTGTTACTTCTTGGAGAGTGGTGTCTCCTATATTGGCTAGGTGTCACTTGGGAGCCTCCGAGCAAGATTGTGGAGTTGAACCAAGGAGTTTGTAAGGGCAAGGAGATCGCCTACTGTGAAGATCTACCGCTAGTGAGGCAAGTCCTTCGTGGGCGGCAGCCATGGTGGGATAGACAAGGTTGCTTCTTCGTGGACCCTTCGTGGGTGGAGCCCTCCGTGGACTCACAAGAACCGTTACCCCTCGTGGGTTGAAGTCTCCATCAACGTGGATGTACGATAGCACCACCTATCGGAACCACGACAAAAACATCCATGTCTACAATTGCGTTTGAATCCTCCAAACCCTTCCCTTTACATTCTTGCAAGTTGCATGCTTTATTTTCCGCTGCCAATATACTCTTTGCATGCTTGCTTGAATTGTGTGAAGATTGCTTGACTTGTTCAAAGATAGCTAAAATCTGCCAAAGTCTAAAATTGGGAAAAGGTTAGGTTTTATTGGTCAAGTAGTCTAATCACCCCCCCCTCTAGACATACTTCAAGGTCCTAGAAGTGGTATCAGAGCTTTGGTCTCCATTCGCTTTGATTTCCATAGCTTTTGGTGGTCATATCCTTGGTTTCACAACCTAGGAGAGTATGGCGTCTAGCGAGGAAATTATCACCGTGAGGTCCTTACTTTGATGGCACTAATTTTGCTAGTTGGAAGCATAAGATGAAAATGCATATTCTCGGACATAACCCCGCCGTTTGGGCTATTGTGTGTATTGGTTTGCAAGGTGAATTCTTTGATGGGAGAGAACCGAACCGTGAAGCTAGCGCGGAAGAGTTGAAGATGCTACAATACAACGCTCAAGCTTGTGATATCCTCTTCAATGGCTTATGCCCCGAGGAGTTCAACAAAAGCAGCCGTCTTGAGAATGCAAAGGAATTTTGGGATACTTTGATTGATATGCACGAAGGTACCGACTCGTCAAGGAATCCAAGTTGGAAGTGCTCCAAAGTCAGCTGGACAAGTTCGTAATGAAGGATGGTGAAGGTGTCATTTGAAATGTACTCTAGGCTTGCTCTTATCACAAATGAGATTGCCGGCTTAGGAAGTGAAGAGATGACCGATAGATTCATCATCAAGAAGATCCTAAGAGCATTGGATGGAAAATATGATACCGTGTGCACATTGATCCAAATGATGCCCAATTACAAAGATCTCAAGCCCTCGGAAGTCATTGGAAGAATTGTTGTTCATGAGATGTCACTCAAGGATAAGGAGGAACTTCACAACAAGTCGAGTGGTGCTTACAAAGCCTCATGTGAAGCCCCACATCATCAAGTGAGAAACAAACCTTCAATGAAGAATTGAGCTTAATGGTGAAGAACTTCAACAAATTCTACAAGAGTAGAAGCAAAGAAAGAAGCTCTAAGTCAAGGTCCTACAATGACAAAAGATCTTCTAGTCGAGAGCGCAATTGCTACAATTGTGGGAGACCGAACACTATTCCAATGAGTTTACGACACCCTACAAAAGAAGAGAAGATTCTCCCAAGAGAAGAAGTAGAAGAGAAGAATCACCACCAAGAGAGAGAAGGAGTAGATATGATCGTTATGAACGAAGACCCTCACGGAGAAGCAAGGATTAGGAAAGGAAGGACAAGTCATCAAATAGCTACACAAAACGAAGACATCAAGCTCATGTTGGTGAATGGGTATCCGGCTCCGACTCCGACCATCACTCCAGAGAAGCTATCACTCCGACTCGAATACACTCAAGATGAAGGTGTTGCCGGTCTAGCACTTGTGTCAACCAACTCCTCGACATATTTGAATCACCAAATGAAGGAATTGGTAGATGCTTCATGGCCAAAGGTCCTAAGGTAACACACCCCGAGTATGTTGATTTTGATGTTGATGAAGATGACTTGCTAGGTGATGATGATTTACTTGTTGACAACTCTAGTGATGAATACTATGATGAAACGTCAATTAATCATGCTAATCAATATGAAACGAATGACAATGATAAGGAGAAGATTGAGCGTCTAACTAAAGAACTAAACACTCTTAAGTTAGCTCATGAAACTATCATCGAAGATCATCGAGAACTTTTAAGGGCTCATGAGAAGTTACGCTTTGAAAAGCTCAATCTCAAGCAAGAGCATGAGTTCTTAAAGGCAATCAATGATGATCTCCGTAAGAAAAGTTCTTCTTACATCGCCAAGCGTTTACTCCTATCTACTTACATGCCTCAAGTCAAGTCTAGTAACAAGAACAAGAAAGATTCTTCCTCTAGTAGTAACAATAATAATGCTAAATCCAATATTGTTGCTTCTAGTAGTTCTCTTGATTCCACTAATGATCCTCTTAGCCAAGTTACACTTGAGCAAGAAAATAGCTTAATGAAGGGAATTATAGAGAAAGGTGTATACAAGAGTCTTGCCGAGTAAGCAATTTGAGGAAATTGTACGCAAGCAAGGAAGGCGCCGGAAGAATCAAGGTGTTGGTTTTGAACGAAAGCTCAATGCCAATGGAGTTGAGTGGGAAGAAGATCAATACCCCAAGACGAAGTTTGTTCCTCAACAAGAGAAGTATGATCCTACTTCTTTCAAGGGAACACAAGCACAAGATGATCTTCCACCACAAGACCACAAGAACAAGGCAAGGACAAGCTTCAAGAGGAGATTGATGCATTTGAAGAAGCACCTAAGGCCTTGGTCAAGTGGGTTCCCAAGACTACGTCAAGTTCTACTTCATCAAGTACAACTACTACACCAAGGATTCCCATCAAGATGATGTGGATCCCGAAGAAGAAGAACTAGAGAGTTCTTGAGGGTGACTCCGCCAACATTCTTCACTCATATCATTATGGCAAGGACAAGTGCAATCAATTTCCATATCTTGCACTAGTTCAAGGAGTCACAAACCCTCATGTTGGTAAGGCAAGGGACAAGGTAACCTTATGTTTTCATGGACATCATTTTGTGTGTACATCACTCTATGTCTATGGATATTCTTGTTTGTTCCTTGTGGGACTAACCCATGTAGGTATTGAAAGTGCAACTCACTCCAAAGGATTGCTCCAAACGATCTACATCAACATTAAGCATCCACATCTTCAACACCTACATGAAGTCATCATCGACAAAACCCAAGGTTAGTTCATCCCTCTAAGGGGGGATCTCACATCTATGGGGAGCTTAAATCTAAGAATTGAGTCAAAGCAACTCTAATGATGTGAGAACATAAATGCTTTATATAAAAGTGGAAACCCCACTTGAGCTTAAACGATGAGTATGACCTATGATCAAATGTTCTCATTTGACTCCTAAGTCAATATACTCATATATAGATGACCTAGTCATCGCCAATTGTTTGATAGATGCTAGAATTGGTTGTGCATGCTTTGTCACATATTTCATTTGTCATCTTATTGTGTGAGCATGTTGGTTGCATATTTACTCATTCGAGGACATCCACTTGTTGTTTTGATTGATTGGCTTCTTTTTGTTTGGCCAAGTGGATGGACAAGAATGCCTAAGAACCTTCTCTAGCTATCTATGCTTTTCTCGTCTCAAACTCTATTCATGCTACATCACAAAATTTGATCAAGTCAGATTCGAACCACTCTGTGTGAGGAGCACTCGGAGTCCCCGATTCGTCATAGACTTAAACTTCCAAAACTTCTTTGTGATTCTCGGTCTAGCCGATTCCTCCATTTCGGTCATACCGAGATTACTAAGTCGATCTAGGTTTTCATCTCGGTGCAACCGATCTGTACTTTTTGGTCACACCGAGTTGCTATAACTGTTAACAGTTATGCATCTCGGTGCCACCGAGTTGTACCGCTCGCTCACACCGGCGAAGTCGGGCTATATATACTCACGGGCAAAATTTGGAAAACTTTCTCCGAATCTTCTACCACGCATAGATCGCTTCTGCCAACTTGGTCTCTGAGATCGTCGACTTAAATGCATTGCCTCCTGTCGCTGGTCTCCGCCGTCAACGGTATTCTCCTCCGCCGTTGCCGTAGCTAGTTCCGCCCGAACTAGGGTATGAACTTCGATCACAGTGCTTTCCTCGTCCGATTCTCAGCACATTGTGTTCATTATGCATCTTGCCACGATTGAAACACTCCTATCCAGTCAAATCAATCTTTAGAATAGTTGTGATTCGAAAATTCGGGGTTAGGTTTCCGCCGAAACCATCTCGGACCCACCCAGTTGAAAAACTCGGTCTTACCGATTTGGCTAATGCCATTGCACTAGTAAGTCTCGGTCTGACCGAGAATTGCTAATCGGTGTGACCGATTTCAGAACTTTGTGAAACCCTAGCAGTCTCGGTGCCACCGAACTGTGACTCGGTCTGAACGAGTTCACTAGTTTAGGTTCCAAAACTGCTTCGGTATCACCGAGTTTGAAAATCGGTAGATCCAAAATGTTTTCAGTGGGAAACTAAAACTAAGTTTTTTGAATCATTCTTTTGCAAAAATCTCTGCATTTTGTGATGCTCATCCACTCTCGTCATCTATAACTATTCACGGGGTCAGCGATCAATTTGAGCGGCATGTCGGAACCAAAGTGATAGCGAACAAATCAGAGCAGATCCAATTGAGCGAGGGCACTAGTCCCTCAAGCAGCTCAGATGAGGGGAGCAGAAGCACTCTGAGCAATTTGCCCAAGGCTGCCACAAGGACAAGAAAGAAGAAGACATCAGAGTCTGAGGATGAGGATTATGTGGCAGTTGAGGATGAGGCAAGCTCCAAGAAGAAAGTGCTCAAGAGGGAGTTCAGCTCATCTGCAGTGAAGCCTGGTTTGAAAATCAAAAGGCCAGCAAGTAGACAACCAATGTCCAAAGCCGTAGTGTCTACTCAAGCTCCTTTGGAATCTCAACCCAAAGAGCATGTTGGTGCGAGAGGGAAAGAAAAGGAAAGAAGGGTCAAGAAGACCATGGCAAGATTGATTGGGAAGCCTTCCATGATGGAAGAGGAAGAAGAAAAAGAAGAGGTTGCAGAACCAGCACCCAAGGCATAAATGATGGGTGATGCTATCAAATCAGGGGCTGCAACTTCCAAGCCCAAAGCTGCCCCCAAGTCCAAGAATGCACCCAAGAGGAATACCATGAGCATACCAGCAGCTGAAAAGAACAAGGCCCCAATGCCTGAGGTTGATGCTGAGGAACATGAAGAAGGGCAGGTCCTAAGGAAGCTCAAACCCAAGATCCCAGACCACAATGATGCTCATCCTGTGGCTGAAAACATGAAGATCAGGAGAGATCATGGGTTGATGCTATGGAGAGTCGAGATCCATATGCCACGAGGAGAAGGACTGCTGTGGACTACAGGTTCCACACCAAGGAGCAGCAGGACTTTTATGAGACTATCTTGCTGGATAAGAAGCCCATAGTTTGCGATATGAGATGGGTCGACTAGACCTACATGAAGGAGAACGCATAACACTACCCTGGAGTATATGACAACTTTAGTGTGTCTGGAGTTGCTGATTTTGTTGGGCAGAAGATCACCAAGCTGGAACGATGAACTCATCATGCAATTCTACTCCACAAAGACATTTCTATCCATATGGCAGGATAGTGTGGATGTCGAAGGAACCAGATATCAGTCTACCATAGAGGAATGGGCAAGTTTGATCAATGCCCCAAAGAAAAGTGAGGATGACCTGGACATTTATGGTAAGAAGAAAATGGATCATAACTCTATGTCGCAGATGATCAAGGAGATCCCAGATGATGCACTTGAGTCCTTCAAGTTTGGATTAGTCCATTTTCTGCTGTCAGGGCTGCCTACGATCAACTGGATCTTAAGGCATACTCTATTGCCCAAATCAGGTGACCATAACATGATTACAGGGCATGCAATCAATTTGCTTCATGTTTTTGATGTGCCTCAGAAATTCAAGGTCATGAGCCTCATAGTTGAGACAATTAAGAGGACAGCAGCAGACCAGAAGAGGAGTTGTGGTTATGCCCCACAGATTCAGGAGTTGATAAACTCAAAGATGGGCACATGAAAGTATCTATTGGATAAGGAACACATGGTTCGCTATCCTGAATTTGAGGACAATCGAGTTGTCATGACTGAGAATGAACAATCATCAGTGCAAGCTCAAGAGAGAAAGGAGAAGGCAAGGCAAGAGAAAGCTGCAAAGATGCCCATTCTAGCGAGAGGCATCGTAGTACTTTCTCAAGAACAAACAGGAGCAGCTTGGTTACTTGATAGCATCAACTCTACGGATTGAGAAGGGATTGGCCACCTAACTCAAAACCAGGAGAGCACGGAGAGAATCATGGAACAAAAATTCTATGATCTTGATGTCAAAGTGACTGAGATTCAGTCACCGTGGAGCAGTTACAAGATGATATGCAGGAGAGGAAGGGCAAGACGACAACTGATGCATTTGCCATAGTGCCTAGAGCTCAGAGGTCAGCTGCAGTGCCAACTACAGACACCAGAGCCACTTCTTCAGCACCAGCTCCAGCTCCAACTTCTTCTGGTCCTATCACGTCTACTGATGCGTTCATCCTTGGAGTCCTGTCTACACCACCACCAGAAGACCAAGCACGAGATACGACATAGTGCTATGCATTTTCTAGGAACTTTTTGGTAACTTGTTGCCAAAGGGGGAGAAAAATGTATAGATCATAGGCTTCGAGAGAGAGAGATTTGCTTTTGTTCTCTCTTATCTTCTCGGTTGAATTTTATTTGCGTTTGATTGCTTGAGATACTATGCATTACCTGTGAGACATTGATGATCATGTGTTTGATCATAAGCTACACTTATGCTTTTCATGATATTATCTTATTTATCCTTATATGATCATTTGCTGTGCTTGGTGATGAATGCATGTATTCAATCGTTATTATTTTGAGCGCTCCACCAAGATGTATGTGACATGGAAGAGTAACCCATGAGCCTAATTTCTTGTGCATTTGCAGTCCAAAGCAAATCTTAAGATATGCACAAATTTAGGGGGAGCTCTTGCTTATCACATACTTGTCAATTTTATTATCATTTGTCGAAACTTTGATCTATATGTTGTCATCAATTACCAAAAAGGGGGAGATTGAAAGTGCAACTATCCCTAAGTGGTTTTGGTAATTCATAACAACATATAGCTCATTGAGCTAATACTATTCCAAGATGAATAGTTCAGGAAAGCTCAGTCATTGGCATGGCATGTATGATGAAAGTGGATCCCTCAAAATATTAAGGACAAAGGATTGGCTCAAGCTCAAAAGCTCAAGACTCTACATTTTACATTTTAGTGATCCAAGATCACATTGAGTCTATAGGAAAAGCCAATACTATCAAGAAGGGATGAGGTGTTGCTTAATGAGCCTCTTGCTCCATGTGCTTAGTGATATGCTCCAAAACCCTCCACTACTTTCTCACATCCACATATGACCTAAACCCAAAGTCAAACTCGGCCCTACCGATTCTTTCTATCCGGCGCCACCGAGTTAAAATGTCATAGCCACTGCCACAAAACCTAGGCAAACCAGTTTCACCGATAGGGATCGCGGTCTCACCGAGATGGGATTGTAATCTCTCTGTGTATGTCCATCACCAAAATCGGTCTCACCGAGTTTGTGCAATCGGTACTACCGAGATTACAATGCAAACTTTCTGGTTAGCTTATTACCAAAATCGGTTCCACCGAGTTTGAGTAATCGGTCTCACCGAGTTTGCCTGACCAACTCTCTGGTTAGCTAATTACCAAAATCGGTCTCACCGAGTTTGTGTAATCGGTCTCACCGAGATTAAGTTATGCCCTAACCCTAACCATATCGGTCCTACCGAGATGCATGTCAGTCCCACCGAAAACCCTAACGGTCACTAGGTTTACTAAATCGGTCCGACCGACTTTGTTGATTCGGTCCCACCGAGTTTGGTAAATTGTGTGTAACGGTTAGATTTTGTGTGGAGGCTATATATACCCCTCCACCTCCTCCTCATTCGTGGAGAGAGCCATCAGAACAAACCTACACTTCCAACTTACCAGTTCTGAGAGAGAACCACCTACTCATTTGTTGAGGCCAAGATATCCATTCCAACCACATGAATCTTGATCTCTAGCCTTCCCCAAGTTGCTTTTCACTCAAATCTTCTTTTCACCAAATCCAAATCCTGTGAGAGAGAGTTGAGTGTTGGGGAGACTATCATTTGAAGCACAAGAGCAAGGAGTTCATCATCAACACACCATTTGTTACTTATTGGAGAGTGGTGTCTCCTAGATTGGCTAGGTGTCACTTGGGAGCCTCCGACAAGATTGTGGAGTTGAACCAAGGAGTTTGTAAGTGCAAGGAGATCGCCTACTTCGTGAAGATCTGCCGCTAGTGAGGCAAGTCCTTCATGGGCGACGGCCATGGTGGGATAGACAAGGTTGCTTCTTCGTGGACCCTTCGTTGGTGGAGCCCTCCGTGGACTCCCCATAACTGCTACCCCACGTGGGTTGAAGTCTCCATCAACGTGGATGTGCGATAGCACCACCCTCTAGGAACCACGACAAAAACATCCGTGTCTCCAATTGTGTTTGAATCCTGCAAACCCTTCCCTTTACATTCTTGCAAGTTGCATGCTTTATTTTCCGCTGCCAATATACTCTTTGCATGCTTGCTTGAATTGTGTGAAGATTGCTTGACTTGTTCAAAGATAGCTAAAATCTGCGAAAGTCTAAAATTGGGAAAAGGTTAGGTTTTTATTGGTCAAGTAGTCTAATCACCCCCCCTCTAGACATACTTCAAGGTCCTACAGAGCCCCGCCGTCGTTTCCCCTACTCTCCTGCCCTTCTGCGCCCTCTAGCCCCTCTGCCGCTCGAGCCGAGCTCCGGCCGCAGCCGTGAGCTTCGCTCCGGCGAGCTCCGCCGCCCCCGCGGCCTCCTGTCTGCTCTCCTAGATGCGGACGAGCCAGAGCTACGCCCCGGTGCTCTCAGCCGCCGCCCCCATGCACCGCAGCGCTGCGCCCGCCCTTGGCCGTGCTCCGGCCGCCCCCGCGAGCTCTGCTCCGGCGAGCTCCGGCACCCCCACGGTCTCCCGCGCATCCCACTGGATGTGCGCGAGCCTGGCCTCCTCGTAGGTGGTCTCCACGGCTCATTTGGTCGCCGGAGCGACGTTCCCGAGCTCTCCGCCGCGTTCGGCCTCGCCGACGGTTAAACGCCGCGGGTTTGACCGCTTTGACCCTACCGGCCTGACAGGTGGGCCCTGTCATCAGGTGATTAGCTTAGTGCTAATCACCGCCTAATTAACCCCCCTGACAATGGGCCTAGCGCCACTAATTTTAATTATATAAGTAAAACCCCCTCCGTTTATCCCTGTGACACTGACGTCTGGACCCCACACGTCAGATTTGACCAGGTCAGCCGCGGTTGACTCGCTGACATCATGCCACTGTCATGCTGACGCGGTTAATTCTTTTCTGGTTTTAAATTAAATCAGGAAAATCCAGAAAATGTTATAAACTTCAAAAATTCATAGAAATTCAACCGTAGCTCAGATTGAAATAATTTATATATGAAAAATTATCAGAAAAATGCAATCTATCCATTTGTACTAGTTTCATGCATGGAAAACCAACTTATACCTACTGTATAAGTTAAACACTAAAATGGCATTTATAAAGGGCTTAACTTGGAGTTGCATTTGAATTCTTGGTTCAAATGGACTTCACCCAAATGAATGCTAGCTGCATTAGCTCAAACAACATCACATCTACATGCCATGATCTTTTATTGCTTTGAATCACTCGTGTCTTAATATTCAGGCCATGATTAGACATATGATCAAGATTATGCTAGGTAGCATTCCACATCAAAAATTATCTTTTTTATCATTTACCTACTCGAGGACGAGCAAGAATTAAGCTTGGGGGTGCTGATACGTCTCCGTCGTATCTATAATTTTTGATTGTTCCATGCCAATATTATTCAACTTTCATATACTTTTGGCAACTTTTTATATTATTTTTGGGACTAACATATTGATCCGATTGCCCGATGCAGTTCACATGCATTGCATGTTTTATGTTTCGCGGGAAACCCATATCAAACGGAATCCAAACGGGATAAAAACGGACGGAGAATTATTTTGGAATATTTGGGATTTTCTAGAGGAAGAATCAACGCGAAACGGTGTCCGGGGTGGCCATGAGATAGGGGGGCACACCCTCCCCCCTTGGGCGCGCCCTGGACTCTCGTGGGCCACCCGTATGGCGGTTGATGCCCTTCTTTTGCCGCAAGAAAGCTAATTTTATGAGAAAAATCTGGGCGAAAGATTCACCCCAATCGGAGTTACGGATCTCCAAATATAAAGGAAATGGTGAAAGGGGAAGAAACAGAGAACGCAGAAACAGAGACATAGATCCAATCTCGGAGGGGCTCTCGCCCCTCCCAAGCCATGGGAGCCATGGACCATAGGGGAAACCCTTCTCCCATCTAGGGAGGAGGTCAAGGAAGAAGAAGAAGAAGAAGAAGGGGGCCTCTCTCCCCCTTGCTTCCGGTGGCGCCGGAGCGCTGCCGGGGGCCATCATCATCACCGCGATCTTCACCAACACCTCCATCATCTTCACCAACATCTCCATCACCTTCCCCCTTCTATATCCAGCGGTCCACTCTCCCGCATCCCGTTGTACCCTCTACTTGAACATGGTGCTTTATGCTTCATATTATTATCCAATGATGTGTTGCCATCCTATGATGTCTGAGTAGATTTTCGTTGTCCTATCGGTGATTGATGAATTGCTATGATTGGTTTGAGTTGCATGTTTTATTATTGGTTCTGTCCTATGGTGCCCTCCGTGTCGCGCAAGCATGAGGGATTCCCACTGTAGGGTGTTGCAATGCGTTCATGATTCGCTTATAGTGGGTTGCGTGAGTGACTGAAACACAAACCCGAGTATGGGGATTGTTGCGTATGGGATAAAGAGGACTTGATGCTTATATGCTATGGTTGGGTTTTACCTTAATGAATCTTTAGTATTTGCGGATGATTGCTAGAGTTCCAATCATAAGTGCATATGATCCAAGAAGAGAAAGTATGTTAGCTTATGCCTCTCCCTCAAATAGAATTGCAATAGTGATTACCGGTCTAGTAACGTAGTCAATTGCTTAGGGACAATTTCACAAGTCCTACCACCACTTTTCCACACTCGCTATATTTACTTTATTGCATCTTTATCTAAACAGCCCCTAGCTTTTATTTACGTGCTCTTTATTATCTTGCAAACCTATCCAATCACACCTACAAAGTACTTCTAGTTTCATACTTGTTCTAGGTAAAGAGAACGTCAAGCGTGCGTAGAGTCGTATCAGTGGACGATAGGACTTGAGAGAGTATTTGTTCTACCTTTAGCTCCTCTTTGGGTTTGACACTCTTACTTATCGAAAGAGGCTACAACTATCCCGTATACTTGCGGGTCATCAAGACATTTTTCTGGCGCCGTTGCCGGGGAGACATAGCGTGGGGTGAATATTCTCGTGTGTGCTTGTTTGCTTTATCGCTAAGTATTTTTATTTGCTGTTCTAAGTTGTTCTCTATCTTTAGTTATGGATATGGAACACAAAATACCAAAAAAATTAGAGGTACTTGCTACTCATGTAGATGGGGTAACTCCTAAAACCCTCGATTCTCATTATGTGAGAGATATTATGTACTACTTTGATAATCCTAAGAAAACCCCATTCAACTTTATAATGGGAGACAGGTTGGATCAATGTGAATACTTTAGGGATTATCGCTTGACACAAAAAGGGAAACTATTATGGGATCAATTTATTATGTTGCGTTTGTATGCCTGGAATCTCTGCTTGAGATATGATACTACCTGTTGCTCTAGGATGAAGGCTCCACACCTTCCCTTTTCATGCAAATTTATTGATAATGAAACCTTAGCTTCTTATGCTAATGGTATATATGATTACTATGATGTGGAACAAATAGAAGAATTTGTTGCTTTTAAGGCTGCTCATGAAATTGAAGCTTTGTTTGAAAAGTATGAAGCTTTTGATGATGATGGTTATAGGCCGGAAAATCTTGATATACTTGGATATTGCTATGAAAATTATGAATACAATTACTATATTAATGCTTTTATGAAGAAAGTCAACGTTGTCCAAGAAGAGATTAATATTTTTCAGGAAGTTATGGAAGAAGAAATTGATGAAACAGTGAGCTCATTGGATGAAAAAGATGATGAGGAGAGTGAAGAACAAAAGGAGGAAGAGCGGATTAGCTACCCGTGCCCACCTTCTAATGAGAGTAACCCTCCAACTCATACATTATTTAATTCCACTGCGTGCTTACCGAAGGATGATTGCTATGATGATTGCTATGATCCCTTGAATTTGTTTGAAATATCCCTTTTTGATGATGCTTGCTATGCTTGTGGCCAAGATGCCAATATGAATTATGCTTATGGAGATGAACTTGCTATAGTTCCTTATGTTAAACATGAAATTGTTGCTATTGCACCCACGCATGATAGTCCTATTATCTTTTTGAATTATCCCGACTACGCTATAGCGGAGAAGGTTGTGCTTATTAACGATTATGTTGATGGGTTGCCTTTTACCATTGCACATGATAATTTTGATGAATGTAATATGCATGTGCTTGCTGCTCCTACTTGCAATTATTATGAGAGAGGGACTACATCTCCGCCTCTCTATGTTTCCAATATGATAAAATTGCAAGAAACTGTTTATACTATGCATTGGCCTTTACTATGTGTGCATGAATTGTTCTTTTATGACATGCCGATGCATAGGAAGAGAGTTAGACTTCGTTTTTTCATGATATATGTTACCTTGTGCTCACTACTAAATTACAAATCAATGTTAATTAAAATTGGCTTTGATATACCTTGGGATCCGGGTGGATCCATTACTTGAGCACTAAATGCCTAGCTTAATGGCTTTAAAGAAAGCGCTGCCAGGGAGACAACCTGGAAGTTTTAGAGAGTCATTTATTTCTGTTGTGTGCTTTCATATAGTTTAAAAACACAAAAATAAAGAGGGAAACCTATAAACTTTTCAAAAAGGAACGTGAAAGTGAGAAAGACAAGCATTGTTGAAGTGGGAGCTAGCCTTGAACTTTGTTCATGCTCACGGAAACTTTGTGAATCTTGATTAAAGAAACTTTTGAAAAAAATAATTATCCCCTTGTACAATTCCATTGTATTATAAAAATAATGTGCCAAGGTTTGCCTTTAGGATGTTTACAATGCTTGTTGGTTTGTATGGTGCAGGACAGAAACTTTGGCTGTAGTACACGATTTTACATTTTTAACTGGAACTTCAATTGGTTCTGATTCCTCTTGCACTGTCTTGTTATACAACTTTTTTATTTTTCCTAATTTTGGTAGAATTGTTTTGGTAACAGACGTATGGTGAATGTTCAGATTGCTATAGACTGTTCTGGTTTTGACAGATTCTGTTTTTGATGCATAGTTTGCTTGTTTTGATGAATCTATCAATTTATACCAGTGGATTAAGCCATGAAAAATTTATGTTACAGTAGACACAATGGAAAAGCAAAATATGAATTCGGTTGCAACAGTACTTACAGTAAGTGATTTGCTTTATTATACTAACGGATCTTACCGGGTTTTATGTTGAAGTTTTGTGTGGATGTAGTGTCTAATCGAGGATGTCTCGATATGAGGAAAAGGAAGAGAGGCAAGAGCTCAAGATTGGGGATGCCCGAGGCACCCCAAGTAAATATTCAAGGAGACTCAAGCGTCTAAGTTTGGGGATGCCCTGGAAGGCATCCCCTCTTTCTTCACATGGTTAGCCATAAAATCCTACATAAAACTTGTAGATCGCTGAATATGATATGTTTGATCCCTTGCAATAGTTTTGCGATATAAAGGTGGTGATATTAGAGTTATGCTAGTGGGTGACTGTGGATTAGTAGAAACACTTAGGTTGAGGTTTGTGATTCCCGTAGCATGCACGTATGGTGAACCGCTTTGTGATGAAGTTGGAGCACAATTTTATTTATTGATTTTCTTCCTTATGAGTGGCGGTCGGGGACAAGCGATGGTCTTTTCCTACCAATCTATCCCCCTAGGAGCATGCGCGTAGTACTTTGTTTTCAATGGCTTGTAGATTTTTGCAATAAGTATATGAGTTCTTTATGACTAATGTTGAGTCCATGGATTATACGAACTCTCACCCTTCCACCATTGCTAGCCTCTTCGGTATCGTGCATTGCCCTTTCTCACCTCGACAGTTGGTGTAAACTTCGCCGGTGCATCCAAACCCCGTGATATGATACGCTCTATCACACATAAGCCTCCTTATATCTTCCTCAAAACAGCCGCCATACCTACCTATCATGGCATTTCCATAGCCTTTCCGAGATATATTGCCATTCAACTTTCATCATCATCATCATATACATGACTTGAGCTTTTCATTGTCATATTGCTTTGCATGATCGTAAGATAGCTAGCATGATGTTTTCATGGCTTGTCTATTTTTTGATGTCATTGCTATGCTAGATCATTGCACATCCCAGTACACTGTCGGAGTCATTCATATAGAGTCATATCTTTGTTCTAGATATTGAGTTTTAAGTAAATAAAAGTGTGATGATCATCATTATTAGAGCATTGCCCTAGTGAGGAAAGGACGATGGAGACTATGATTCCCCCACAAGTCGGGATGAGACTCCGGACTTTATGAAAAATAAAAGAGGCCAAAGAAGCCCAAATAAAAAAAAAGAGGCCAAAGAAGCCCACCAGAAAGAAAAGAAATAATAAAGAAAAAAAAGAGAAAAAAGAAAAAAAGAAAAAAATGAGAGAAAAAGAGAGAAGGGGCAATGTTACTATCCTTTTACCACACTTGTGCTTCAGAGTAGCACCATGTTCTTCATAGAGAGACCCTCCTATGCTTTCACTTTCATATACTAGTGGGAATTTTCATTATGGAACTTTGCTTGTATATTCCGATGATGGGCTTCCTCAAATGCCCGAGGTCTTCATGAGCAAGCAAGTTGGATGCACACCCACTTAGTTTCAGTTTGAGCTTTCATACACTTATAGCTCTAGTGCATCCATTGCATGGCAATCCCTACTCACTCACATTGATATCTATTGATGGGCATCTCCATAGCCCGTTGATACGCCTAGTTGATGTGAGACTTTTTCCCTTTTTGTCTTCTCCACATAACCCCCACCATCATTTTCTATTCCACCTATAGTGCTATATCCATGGCTCACGCTCATGTATTGCGTGAAAGTTGAAAAAGTTTGAGATTACTAAAGTATGAAACAATTGCTTGGCTTGTCATCAGGGTTGTGCATGATTAAATACTTTGTGTGATGAAGATAGAGCAACAGCAAGACTATATGATTTTGTAGGGATAACTCTCTTTGGCCATGTTGTTTTGAAAAGGCATGATTGCTTTATTGGTACGCTCGGAGTATTATTGTTTTTTATGTCAAATGATAGACTATTGCTTTGAATCACTCGTGTCTTAATATTCATGCCATGATTAGACATATGATCAAGATTATGCTAGGTAGCATTCCACATCAAAAATTATCTTTTTTATCATTTACCTACTCGAGGACGAGCAGGAATGTAACATCCCAAAATTCTAAATTTTGGAATGTTATAAACAAATAGATAGTTTTGATTGATTGTTTGATTGATTGACTGAAAGTGCGTGAATTCAAAACTTTTTGAAAGTTAAATGAGAGGGAATAAAAGGACTTTCCCAAACTTTCATTTTGCTTTTATGATCTTCGGGAATTCAAATTCTTTTCATAACAAAACCCTGGAGAGAGGATGGCGTGACTTCTTCCATTTATTTAAATGACAAGGGGTGTTGAAAATATTTGAATTTCATTTGGAAAATATTTCCAATTCTGTAACTTTATGCAACTCAATGATTTTCACGAGCGAAGATAAAATGACTTCCTCAAATTATATGAAATATGAGTTGGGAGTTTCAAAGGATTAAATTCAAAGTTCTTTTGAATTTATTTTCAATTTGGAGTTATTGAGTTTTATTCAAATTATTTTTCTCCAAAAATAAAATATATGGAAAATAGGGTAACATGATTCCCTACATCAGAAAATTGGAGAGAAATTAATTTGAAGTCATTTTGGTATTTTTAAAATGATTTTTGTTGGATTTTATTGGACCAGAAGCACTCTTTGCTTTATTTGAATTTGTGTGAATTTTATTTAATGCTATAGAAATGTCCATGTTGTAGGAAATCTTTTTCTGAAAATTTTGATTTATTATATGCCTATATAACATTTTCCTTTTATTTATTTTCTCGGTTTGTTTAAAAAAAAGAGCTTCCCTCGAACTGGGCCGGCCCTGCTCCCAGCCAGGCCGCGGCCCAGCTCCGCGCCGCCTTACCCGTCGTCCCCGATCGGGACTCCTCCCGGACTCCGGCGCCGCCGCGCCTGCCCCTCGCCCACGCCTCCCGAGGCCCTGGCCTTTAAAAGCCGAGGCCGGCTCTCCTCCCCCTCTCTCTCCCCGACGCCGTCCCTCTCCTCCGGGCAGCGCCGCCTCGATGCATCTCACCGCCCGCCTTCTTGAGTTGCCGCCGCCGCCGAGCTTCCTCGCCGTCGCCTGCGCCTCCCCGACCCCCGCAGCCAACACCCACCTCACCGACGCCCCTCTCTAGCTACTCCACCGCCGCTGCCGTGCCCCGCCATCGCCGGAGCCACCGCTTGCCTCGCCGGAGCCGCCGGTTTATTTTTCCCCGAACCGGTAATAAACCGCTTTGGTTTTTTTTCTTTCCTTAGGTTTTCTTTTCAAAAACCCTAGATCGGTTTTTATAAAAAAACGGTTTGTTTAGATTTACTTGTGAAGCGAACGTTCTTTAGTTTAGCCTCTGTAGTGGACGAGTTCGTCACTTATGTTTCTGTAGGAACGCTCGTTGTGTAGATTTTTTTTCTTTTCTTTTTCTTTTTAATTTCCGGCCAGGGACCTATTCGTGATAATTTTTTTTCATAGATTAGTCCCTAATCTTCAAACGACTATAATGTTTTACTCGTTTATCCAAATCCAACGAAACCAACGCCCACTTCTTCATTATGATCCCCTCTATCCAGTAATCCAACTCAAACATGTTTTTAAAATTTTTAAATATGAATTAGATCAGTTTTGAATTTGAACTTTGTTTGATCATAACTTGAGTTTTATAACTCCGTTTGAGTTGATTCTTTTTGCAAATCGAAGCTCTTCACCTAAACTTTCTGATAAGGCCAAATTCACATAATTTTGGTACTGTTAGAAATTGTTTTATGTTCCAAGAGTTATTTGCTTGGTTTTGATGTTTTTTTTCGAATCGTCTTCTCCGTCCTTTCTGATCTTTTGAGTGATTGCTTATGTGTGGTTACTATTGCTTGATTACGATAGATTGACCGGAGTGACACAAGTAGACCTATCAAGAGTTTTGAGTGTGAATCATCTTCATCAACTTTGCAGGCAAGGAACACTTTGATCATACTTTTCTCATACCCAGTTTTTATGCATTAGATCTATCCTCAAACACTTGCATGATTAGGATCTTATTAAATTGTGGGATGTGAAGTAGTTGAGGTAGTACCTATTACTTGTTTTATTATTAAACCCTTGGGAGTTACTTCTACGTTTGCTTATTATGCCATGATATGCTAGTAGACGTGGATTGGGTGAGTGTATTCCATGACAGATGTGAGATTGTTATTTAATGGTTTATTTAAGGTGGCAACTTAAACACACATCTGGGTGGATTGAGGCACCTGGTTTCTATCAGGACTTGCCAGTATTTCTTCGGACCGCCACCCAGGCTCAAAGGGATCATGAGATTATTCAAACTAGAAACTTCCGTGTGCAGCCACAAGCCATTATGGGCTCTGGCATAGTTGACTAAGTTGTGCGAACTCTTACGAGTAGACTAGCAGATGTAGGGGAAAGTAGGTGTACCGGTCTACCCACATGTAAGGTGCTAGTGCTTCTGAAAGACTATGTCTCGGTCATCCGTTTCTCAAACATCGTGTAGTGCGAGAAATCCACCGGAGGCGATCGAGTCTTGTGGGGAAAAGTGCGCAAACCTCTGCAGAGTGTATAAACTAATCATGGTTAGCCGTGTCCCCGGTTATGGACATCTTGAGTATCTAGTACCTGGATATCATGTGAATCTCATCATGTTACTTCTAATTAATATTGTTGGGTTTTTAATGAGTACTTTTAATTGGGATTGAGAATGCTGTCAACCATTCTCAATGTTCAAGAACCACCATGATAATTAAATAATTTATTCCTTTGCAGTAGGGAAAAATTGGCTTTATGCAAAAACTGTAACCATAGAGCTTTCCACCAGCCATATATGCATGTAGTATAGGCTATTCATTCCATTATTTCGCTATGTGTTACATTGCCAGCATATTCCATGTGCTGACCAGTTTTCGGGCTGCAACGTTTCATGTTGCAGACTTTTTGCAACGACAGTAAGTGATACGTTAGGGTTACGATTTCTACACTCAACTTTGCCGTTGGTGTTGATGGGAACCCACAACCTTGTTGCTTCCGCTATATTTTGGATTGAGGTAATAGTATTTACGTTATTTATACATGTGATTTACCTCTGTTATAAATCCTCGAGTACTGTGTGTGTCAGCATACCGATCTAGGGATGACACTTAAGCACAGAGACTTGATCCATTCTGGTCAGGTCGCTACAAGATGGTATCAGAGCACATGTTTACTGTAGGACGTGATCCTAGAAACTGACAAGCCCATAGGAAAGATTTTTCTCTACAACTTCATTTTCAAAAAGATCTTTTACCTCTCTTCTCTTCTGAGCTTATTCAAATATTCCCCTTTTAGTGAGACCATACCTCTTTTCCCCTTTTGACCACGAAGATTCGTCTGATGATGAGACCACTCCAAGGAGGCAAGATATTGGACAACTAAGACCATTTGGAATGAAAAGGATTTTACCGTGTAAATGGAAACTACAACTGGTTGAAGACTCTGAATACTAGGAGATTTTGAAGGCTCTGAAGAATTTCCAGATTTGGTATGACCTAGGAAGGTTACACTTATGGAATTTGACAGACTATGGAAGTTATCAATACCCGAGATCAAGGTTTATTGGAGTAAGACCGGAACATGGAGAGTTAAAAACTCAAAGTTCTGTCAAGGAAAACCATAAGGCAGGAGATATCAACTATGGAGAGATAGCTCATGGAAACGACAAGAGCAGAAATACGCTATCCATGAGGTTATCACCCGCATATGCTATTGTCACCATGCGAAGTTAAGCATGCAGATGTATGGAAGGATTGGATGGTAGAAGGCTGATGGAGCACCTATCAGCAGGATTAATTTTTAACCTTAGCCGGTGTATCACCAGGATCTGGAGTGTTACATCAAGAAGTTAAGATGGACCTACAAGAAGCAGTATTTGATAAGGAAGCAGTTCGTGAAGAACTCAGGACCCAGAAGCTGAAAGTAGACGAGCTGAAGGAGCAAAACATCGAGATACCGGAGATTAGTCAGGAACTGAAGGAAATTAGGAAAATGGTTCATGTAAAGGATTTTGAAACCCAGATGTTTGGAACGCAACTCCATAATATTAAAGGACGTCACGAGAGATTTTGCGACGACAGAGATGATCTGGCAAAAGAACTTGAAAAGGACAAGCATGATCAGAAGAAGCCATCAGAGACATGAACAAGAATCGAAGAGTTTGATGACTTTGAAGATTTATAGACCTTTAGAAGACCAAAACCCTGTTTATACCTTCGTTAGATGCGACGATTGTGAGCTGTCATTTGTTTGATGTTTTTCCGACAGCCACAATAAAATATGTCTTTTCAAAACTTTTGTTTGTATTGTGTGCATCCCTCTCTATCTCTCTTATCCCACCCCAAATCCGTGGACCCAATAGAGGATGTACGGAGATGAGCTTGTATTTTCTGGACCGATGAGTCAATTGGAGACAGACCGATGGATTCAGAACATGGAGGATCGTATGGAGATTAACACTATAGCTGGAAAGTATATGACCCAACATGCTCTTCAGTGCTTTGAAAGAGGTGCTGCTACCTGGTGGAGGATGTACCAAACCATCAATGGATTGCAAGGAGTAACTACTTGGAAGGAAATTTAAGTTGACTTTGTCAAAGTCTAGGTTTGTGTCCCAGAAATTGGAGCCTTATGGAAAGGATATGAAGAAACCTTGTGCATACAAGCTTTGTGGAGAAATAGGATACAACCATAAAGAAAACAAGGACGAATACCCTCATAATCGGAGGATTATCAAAGGAGTTAGCCGAGGATCTCAGGGAACTTTGGTTGGAGATTGTTCCCAAAGGTTTTGTTGCAGCAATGGAAGTTCAGTTTACATTGTTGAGAAAGATCCGTGAAGCTCAGAAGGATGACAAAGAGATTGCTGAGATAAAAGAGAGGATGAGCAAAGGAAAGGCCGAAGGTTTTCGTAAGGATGAGCACGACACCTTATGGTTCGAGGATCGTGTATATGTGCCTAATAATGCAAAGATCAGGAAGTTAATGCTTCAGGAGGCTCATGACTCACCATACTTGATTCACCCTGGAAACACCAAGAAGTATTTGGATTTGAGAGAGTGTTTCTGGTGGACTGGTATGAAGAAGGATATTGCGGAGTATGTAGTCGTAAGTGATGTATGCCAGAGGGAGTAAAAGCAGAGCATCAGAAGCCAGCCAGATTACTACAACCTATGCTGATACCCGAATGGAAGCAGGATAAGTTTGGCATGGATTTCATTACCGGATTTCCCAGAACCCGAACGGGACATGATTCTATCTGGGTTGTAGTTGATTCGCTTGACCAAAGTGGCTCACTTTGTCCCAGTGAAAAACCACCTATACAAGTGAGAAGTTGGCCAAGATATATTTGACCAGGACCGTATGTGTGCATGGAGTTACGAGGACCATCGTATTAGATAGAGGAACACAATTTACCTCAAAGTTTTGGAATCAGCTGCACCAGACTTTGGGTACTAGGCTAGAGTTCAGTACAGCCTTTCATCCGCAGATAGATGGATAAATCGAGAGAGTCAATCAGATTCTGGAGGACATGTTGAGAGCGTGTGCGCTAAATTTTGGATCTAGTAGTGATGACAATCTACCTTACGCGGAGTTCTCATACAACAACAGTTACCCAGCCAGTTTGAAGATGGCCCCTTTTAAAGCTTTGTATGGGAGAAGGAGCCAGACACCGTTGATGTCGGACGAAGTTGGAGACCGTCAGATGTTTGGACCAAATGTGATCAAGGAGTCAGAAAATAATGTTAAGTGTATTCGAGATAGACTGAATGTAGCTCAGTCCAGGCAGAAGAGTTATGCAGACTCAAAAATGCAAGGAGGTAGTCTATGAAATTGGAGACAGAGCATGTCTTCATGTGTCCCCTCTGTGAGGAGTTAAACGATTTGGAGTTAAGGGAAAGTTAACCCCGAGATTTGTAGGACCATACCGAGTTTTGGAGCGTATGGGAGAAGTGGCCAACAAGTTGGAGTCACCCGAAGGAATGTCAGGAGTTCATTATGTGTTTCACGTTTCCCAGTTGAAGAAGTGCCATGCAGAGATGGCCAATATTCCCTATGGGGCCTTGACCTGGAAAGGATAATGATGTTCCAGGAAGTGGAGTATGGACTTCATAAGTATAAGTTTTTATCTCGGTATGTGGGATATCCCACGAGGATGAAGAGATGAAGTACTATTGGATATAAGGAGGTATAATGTTGGTAATATGGAGCAAGTGTGACTCCATGATGAGTCTGAGTAATCACGTCCTAGTTTGGTACAAATAGAAGGAAGAAAGACATTACAATTGGATGGATTTTAAGTATGCTAAGAAGCTGGAAGTTGAATGTTGGAATAATGATCAGTTGCCCCGAGGATGCGTTCAAGGTATGTAAGTGATTGAGATGGGCCATAACCCACGGGCCCCAGGACCTGCCAAGAAGCAAGCACATTTGATGAAGGAAAGACCCTGGAAGAGGATATGTCTTTATCAACCGACGATTCTATAGTAGTTTACGCAAACCTGAGAGTTGTTAAGGAACGATAGATGTTTTGTTTGGCTTGCAGAATCAATGGATTTATCCGAACTTGGTTCGTCGACAAGAGAAATTCTGCAATGCTTGTGAGGATGACCGAGTGTTAGAATGCGAGATTCGCTAAACCATGTACAAGGTAATGATTTGGGTGCGGGATGGATTGATCACCATACCGAATTACTCTTATTATTCGCTTTGCTATATGGGATGGTAAATCTGAGTGACTTATCTATAGTAGAGAGACGACGATCAAAACCTTGTTGAACCTTAGAATGGTATAGGTATTTTTTCCCTTGTACAAGGCAGTTGTTGCCAACCGTAGGATATACGGTGAGGTTCAACCCAGACCCATTTCCTGTAGGACAAACCATAAATTGATGACCACCATGAGATACCGATAGTTGTTTAGAATTGGCGCCAGACCCGTCAGCTATGAAGACCCAATCTCGGAATAACCTTACCAAGATGAAAGGACAAAAAAAATTGATGAAAAGGTTATGCCACTACCGGAAGAGCCCAGAGAAGGAATTGTCCTTACGATCTGAGAAGACCGACACTGTCAGTAATAAGGATGGAGTATATGAGTTTTGATGGAACTGTAACCATGCTTCTAAGGGTGGTAGCACCCGAGACCCCCTTTGATGATCGATGGATTTTTGAGAAGACCCCCAAACCCTAATTTATTACTTTCTAGCCTCTCCGAATCTCGAGGACGAGATTCATTTTAAGGGTGGTAGTTTATAACATCGCAAAATTATAAACTTTGGAATGTTATAAACAAATAGATAGTTTTGATTGATTGTTTGATTGATTGACTGAAAGTGAGTGAATTCGAAACTTTTGAAAGTTAAATGAGAGGGAATAAAAGGACTTTCCCAAACTTTCATTTTGCTTTTATGATCTTCGGGAATTCAAATTCTTTTCATCACAAAACCTTGGAGAGAAGATGACATGAATTCTTCCATTTATTTAAATGACAAGGGGTGTTGAAAATATTTAAATTTCATTTGGAAAATATTTCCAATTCTGAAACTTTATGCAACTCAATGATTTTCACGAGCGAAGATAAAATGACTTCTTCAAATTATATGAAATATGAGTTGGGAGTTTCAAAGGATTAAATTCAAAGTTATTTTGAATTTATTTTCAATTTGGAGTTATTGGAGTTTTATTCAAATTATTTTTCTCGAAAAATAAAATATATGGAAAATAGGGCAACATGATTCCCTACATCAGAAAATTGGAGAGAAATTAATTTGAAGTCATTTTGGTATTTTTAAAATGATTTTTGTTGGATTTTATTGGACCAGAAGCACTCTTTGCTTTATTTGAATTTGTGTGAATTTTATTTAATGCTATAGAAATGTCCATGTTGTAGGAAATCTTTTGCTAAAAATTTTGATTTATTATATGCCTATATAATATTTTCCTTTTATTTTGTTTTATTAATTTTTTTCTCGGTTTGTTTAAAAAAAAGAACTTCCCTCGAACTGGGCCGGCCCAGCTCCGCGCCACCTTGCCCGTCGTCCCCTCGCCCACGCCTCCCGAGGCCCTGGCCTTTAAAAGCCGAGGCCGGCTCTCCTCCCCCTCTCTCTCCCCGACGCCATCCCTCTCCTCCCGAGCTGCGCCGCCGCCAATGCATCTCGTCGCCGCCTTGCCGGAGTTTCCACCGCCGCCGAGCTTTCTCGCCGTCACCCGCGCCTCCCCGACCCCCGCAGCCACCACCCACCTCACCGCCGCCCCTCTCTAGCTACTCCACCTTGTTGGCATGCCCGCCATCACGAGCCACCTTCTCGCCTCATGGGAGCCGCCGGTTTATTTTTGCCCGAACCGGTAATAAACCGCTTTGGTTTTTTTTCTTTTCTTAGGTTTTCTTTTCAAAAACCCTAGATCGGTTTTTATAAAAAACGGTTTGTTTAGATTTACTTATGAAGCGAACGTTCTTTAGTTTAGCCTCTGTAGTGGACGAGTTCGTCACTTATGTTTCCGTAGCGAACGCTCGTTGTGTAGATTTTATTTCTTTTCTTTTCCTTTTTAATTTCCGGCCAAGGACCTATTCGTGATAAAAAAAATTCACAGATTAGTCCCTAATCTTCAAACGACTATAACTTTTTACTCGTTTATCCAAATATAACGAAACCAACGCCCACTTCTTTGTTATGATCCTCTATATACAGTAATCCAACTCAAACATGTTTTTGAAAATTTAAAATTTGAATTAGATCAGTTTTGAATTTGAACTTCGTTTGATCATAACTTGAGTTTTATAACTCCGTTTGAGTTGATTCTTTTTGCAAATCGAAGCTCTTGACCTAAACTTTATGATAAGGCCAAATTCACATAATTTTGGTACTGTTAGAAATTGTTTTATGTTGCAAGAGTTATTTGCTTGGTTTTGATGTTTTTTTTTGAATCGTCTTCTCCGTCCTTTCTGATCTTTTGAGTGATTGCTTATGTGTGGTTACTATTGCTTGATTACGATAGATTTACCGGAGTGACACGAGTAGACCTATCAAGAGTTTTGAGTGCGAATCATCTTCATCAACTTTGCAGACAAGTAACACTTTGATCATACTTTTCTCATACCCAGTTTTTATGCATTAGATCTATCCTCAAACACTTGCATGATTAGGATCTAATTAAATTGTGGGATGGGAAGTAGTTGAGGTAGTACATATTACCTGTTTTATTATTAAACCCTTGGGAGTTACTTCTACGTTTGCTTATTATGCCATGCTATGCTAGTAGACGTGGATTGGGTGAGTGTATTCCATGACAGATGTGAGATTGTTATTTAATTGTTCATTTAAGGTGGCAACTTAAACACACATCTGGGTGGATTGAGGCACCTGGTTTCTATCAGGACTTGCCTGTATTTCTTCGGACCGCCACCCAGGCTCAAAGGGATCATGAGATTATTCAAACTAGAAACTTCCGTGTGCATCCACAAGCCATTATGGGCTCTGGCATAGTTGAATAAGTTGTGCGAACTCTTACGGGTAGACTAGCAGATGTAGGGGAAAGTAGGTGTACCGGTCTACCCACATGTAAGGTGCTAGTGCTTCTGAAAGATTATGTCTCGGTCATCCCTTTCTCAAACATCGTGTAGTGCGAGAAATCCAACGGAGGCGATCGAGTCTTGTGGGTAAAAGTGCGCAAACCTCTGCAGAGTGTATAAACTAATCATGGTTAGCCGTATCCCCGGTTATGGACATCTTGAGTATCTAGTACCTGGATATCATGTGAATCTCATCATGTTACTTCTAATTAATATTGTTGGGTTTTTAATGAGTACTTTTAATTGGGATTGAGAATGTTGTCAACCATTCTCAATGTTCAACAACCACCATGATAGTTAAATAATTTATTCCTTTGCAGTAGGGAAAAATTGGCTTTATGCAAAAATGTAACCATAGAGCTTTCCACCAGCCATATATGCATGTATTATAGGCTATTCATTCCATTATTTCGCTATGTGTTACATTGCCAGCATATTCCATGTGCTGACCCGTTTTCGGGCTGCAACGTTTCATGTTGCAGACTTTTCAGACGACGAGTAAGTGATACGTTAGGGTTACGATTTCTACACTCAACTTTTGTCACAACCGGTTTTCCAATAAAAATATTTATTGAGAGACCGATCTTTTGATATCCAGTGTGAGGAAAATCCTCCTCACTGGAGACAAAACTTTGATACAATAAGCCAGTAGCATAAGATATATTACAGGGTCAAGCAGAGGTTGCTCAACAAATTATTACAAGCACGCCAATAATTATACATAGAGACGGATATGACACAATGGTGTGGGGTGGCAATAATACTGACTCGAGATATAAGTGGTTGGTGGAATAACACAGTGGGGTGGATAATAGACTACTACACTGGCGGCTCATCGAGCGTCGAGGTGAGGCTCGATGAATTTTTTTGGGGTAGCGGAAGCGAATATATCACAGTGACTAATCCAGGGGTCGCACGAGACTGACTGGGATTCCTCTAGGCGTCGGACTCGCTATCGAACTCTTCATCGATGAGATCACCTTCGTCAGCATCTGGCCAAATCAACAAGCCAGGTGAGTACTTTGAAAGTACTCGCAAGATAGTTCGGACATAAGATATAACAAATGTATGCATGAATGCGACATGATTAGTTTTTAACAATGTGCAATCAAATCAGTATAACAAAGTAAGTAAAAAGGGAATCGGCGGTAGTCCGCTCGAAAACCCAAAGAAGATAAACTCGAAACCGATCGGGTGTCTGAAGCGACGCCTCGAAGGGTGAACAGATAAGTAAATCATGCCACAGTCGGGCGTCTAAACGACACCTCATAAAGGGCTTATATTGAAAGAGAAGACATGCGTGCCGCAGTCGGACGTCGGAGCGACATCACAGAAATGGCTTATAACAAAAGTAAATAATAACAATGCCGTAGTCGGACGTCTGAGCGACATCGCAGAAAGGGCTTATAACAAAAGTAAATAAAAACAATGCATGATCGGACGTCTGAGCGACATCACGTAAAGGGCTTATAACAATAGTAAATAATAACAATGCATGATCGGACGTATGAGCGACTCCTCAGAAAGTGCTTATATTTCATTATTCTTTACTGACATGAATTGGTGCTCACGGTTAAATATTCCTCACAAGGCAATAAGAGGTTTAGTCCATTTACGTGAAATAAACATTTAACACTCATATGGTTCTCGGGAGTTTACATCACCGAGACTGACACTTGACAAGATAAGATGAACACAGTACTTGGACATGGATAAGATGAAATTCAAGAATTTTGACCCTGCAGAGTTTGTACTATAATTATCCACAGCCAACGGATTTCCGTAGTCACGAAGGACTAGTTCCGTTTACGGTATTTCGGAGGAAACACAACTAACCAGTACACACCCATCCTACCTCACGTTGCCAGGAATCACCCTAGACAACGTTCAAGAAAAACTTTGAGACGGGGAGATCATAATCTCGAATAGCATGGGATCAAATTTATATCTGGCAGCTCTAAGGTGCCCCCTCTCGGTCCCAACCGAAACACCCATGCCCCTGACCGGATGAAAGGCTTTAATCCAGGGCCATGGAACCCTCATCCCGGCCTCTCGATTTGGTGTGTACCAGGAAGTGGTTTGCAACTTACTAAGCCGTATCCCTTGCGGAAAACATATGGTAGTACTAAAGGGGAGACAGACGGGAATTTAACCGATTTAAGTTGACACTGGGTCAACGATCTGGCATAAGACTGGCATGCTACAACACTGCCATCTTACCCATTCTCATGCCAACTCATGGTCGTGCAACAAGTTTCCAACAACTCATGGATTTCCCGAAACTCACTTGCCTCAACTCATACGAGATAAACTTTCATCGAGATGTTCATGAACATGCCATGATACTAAAATAATGCAAACATGCCCAAACACTCATCATATCAAAAGTTCAAACATGCTTGCCTGGTTCGGAGTAGTCGGTGTCTAGCTCGGCGAAGTTCGCGGTTCCATCACCTCCTTCGGTATCTACGGTACACAAAACACACGCGCTAACGTAAATACCGTGGGGTACAGAAAAGTAATCCAAATATTTTTGAAATAAATATGATAAAAAACTAGACACAATTTTGAAGAGGACAAGAAAAGAATCACTCAAAAATCTCTTTCTGTTAAAAAGTTATAAGAGTTTTGGTCCAAGGACCCATCTGTAATGAAACAGAAAACCCTCAGGGGCCTAAGCAGAAAAGTGCAGAAAAACGGTTCAGAGTAGAAAGCGTATTTGCCAGAGTATGTTTTCAGAAAACGATTCGAAAAAAACAACAGAGAGGCTGACGGGCGGGTCCCACCGGTCAGGTTTGAATATTTGAAAGAGGCGGCAGAGCACGACGGTGCCCGAGAGTCATGGTGGTCGCCATGTGATCCACGGCGAGGCAGGGAGATCGGAAGGTACCTCCGTGCTCAGTGGGTTATTCCGCGTCGGTTGGTGGTGGTGGTGGTCGCCGGTGAGCACCATGTCGACGGCGGCTCTTGCTCCGGCGGGCGGCTGTTCGGGTGGTCGTGAGCCTCGTCGGAGAGTGCTGCGAAGGTTAAATTGAGGAGGGGGTTAGACTCCTGGTAGCTTGAGGGGATAGCTGACGAGAGTAGAACACCGGGGACGGCCTCACCGGAGTGAAACGAGGTGGAGGCAGCAATGAACGGGCGGCCGGAGTCGAGGAAGAAGAGCCCCTCGAGGCCCTTCCGATGGCTGGGCGAGGACTAGTGAGGTGGTGGAGGTTTGCGGGCGAGCGCACTTTCGGGGTGCTATTTATAGCCGGCCGAGGCGGTTGCCGTGAACGGATAAGTCCCGTGAGTGTTACGGCGGCGCAGGCATTGGTCGGGTGGTGTTAGGGTTGAGCGTCATTGTGGAGGTCCACTGACTCTATTTGGATGCTAAACGAGCCGGGATTGGGTGCTTTCGGTATGCTCGACGGAACGGAGCGGCGCGGGTCCGTCGGCGGCAGGGAGCACGTTCTATGCTTGCCGGGCCACGGCGACGGTGCCGCGGGCATGCGGCTGGCATGCACGAGCCACGCGGGCGCTAGGGAGAGCTGGGCGGCGCAGAACGGCGTTGTGCCGGGGTGGTGCCTTCTGTCGACCGCCACGGGAGGTCCCGACGCCGCAGAAAACGCCGGCGAGGTTGGGCCAGGGTGCCACCGACGCTAGGAATCGGCCAAGCGTGCGTGCAGGGGTCTGGCCAGGGGGGAGATGCCGTGTGCAACGTGCGAAGCGCCGTCGACGCGTGTTGAACACCAGCGAAGGGAAAGCGACACTAAACTCGAAACTTCGAATATTTACGAATCGCAAGAAAAGCGATTATCGGCCGGTGTTCGACAGAATGATTTTGGCATGTGGGAGTTTCTCCTTGATCTGAGTTTTGGTGGAGTGGCTTCTCATTGCATCTGGGGGTTGCCTGAATTTTGGTGGAATTTTTGGAGCAGAGAAGATATGAATTTCACCAAATTTGACAAATCTGGTCCAAACTTGCAGAGACTGTAATTTGAAATATTTGAAAAGACGAGGAGTGAATCATGATGGTTCTAGGTTGTGGGTACCAAGGACTATCCAGGGGAGTTGGTTTGAGGTAAAAACTCAAATGCATTTAGGTACTTGCTTTGCAAATCACCTAGGCTCAAAATAATGGACAGAAAAGATTTGGGAGGAGAAATAAATGAAATAAAATTCAGAAATGGATTGAACTTGTTGAGACAGAATGTTTGGATTGCCCCAAAGTGGAAGGAGATATTTTGGGAAGATTTTACCATGTGGTGCATGGTAAAATCATGAGTGGTTTCAATATTGGAGAAGATGCAAAATCCTAGGGTTTTCTTTTTAAAAGAAAATAGAACCCGAAAATTTTGAATTTTGAGAAGAGGGCAAACAGAAGAAAAGTTTTTAAAAACCAAACACCAGAGTTGAAGGAGATGCCAAAATAAAATCCTTTCCAAAGGGAAAAAGTTTTTGAGAGAGATTTTTGGAAGGGTTTAAATGACCTTCTTCAAATCCAACAAAGTTTTTGCTGAAAACCAAAACAAAAATTTTGGAGTGTCACAACTTTGCCGTTGGTGTTGATGGGAACCCACAACCTTGTTGCTTCCGCTATATTTTGGATTGAGGTAATAGTATTTACGTTATTTATACATGTGATTTACCTCTGTTATAAATCCTCAAGTACTGTGTGTGTCAGCATACCGATCCAGGGATGACACTTAAGCACAGAGACTTGATCCATTTGGGTCGGGTCGCTACAAGGAATTAAGCTTGGGGATGCTGATATGTATCTGTCGTATCTATAATTTTTGATTGTTCCATGCCAATATTATTCAACTTTCATATAATTTTGGCAACTTTTTATATTATTTTTGGGACTAACATATTGATCCGATTGCTTACCGCCAGTTCCTCGTCATTGCATGTTTTATGTTTCGCAGGAAACCCATATCAAACGGAATCCATACGGGATAAAAACGGACGGAGAATTATTTTGGAATATTTGGGATTTTCCGGAGGAAGAATCAACGCGAAACGGTGTCCGGGGTGGCCACGAGATAGGGGGGCGCGCCCTCCCCCCTGGGCGCTCCCTGGACTCTCGTGGGCCTCCCGTAAGGCGGTTGATGCCCTTCTTTTGCCGCAAGAAAGCTAATTTTATGAGAAAAATCTGGGCGAAAGATTCACCCCAATCGGAGTTACGGATCTCCAGATATAAAGGAAACGGTGAAGGGGAAGAAACAGAGAACGCAGAAACAGAGACATAGATCCAATCTCAGAGGGGCTCTCGCCCCTCCCAAGCTATGGGAGCCAAGGACCAGAGGGGAAACCCTTCTCCCATCTAGGGAGGAGGTCAAGGAAGAAGAAGAAGAAGGGGGCTTCTCTCCCCCTTGCTTCCGGTGGCGCCGGAGCGCTGCCGGGGGCCATCATCATCACCGCGATCTTCCCCAACACCTCCATCATCTTCACCAAAATCTCCATCACCTTCCCCCTTCTATATCCAGCGGTCCACTCTCCCGCATCCCGCTGTACCCTCTACTTGAACATGGTGCTTTATGCTTCATATTATTATCCAATGATGTGTTGCCATCCTATGATGTCTGAGTATATTTTCGTTGTCCTATTGGTGATTGATGAATTGCTATGATTGGTTTGAGTTGCATGTTTTATTATTGGTGTTGTCCTATGGTGCCCTCCGTGTCGCGCAAGCGTGAGGGATTCCCGCTGTAGGGTGTTGCAATGCGTTCATGATTCGCTTATAGTGGGTTGCGTGAGTGACTGAAACACAAACCTGAGTAAGGAGATTGTTGCGTATGGGATAAAGAGGACTTGATTCTTTAATGCTATGGTTGGGTTTTACCTTAATGAATCTTTAGTATTTGCAGATGCTTGCTAGAGTTCCAATCATAAGTGCATATGATCCAAGAAGATAAAGTATGTTAGCTTATGCCTCTCCCTCAAATAGAATTGCATTAGTGATTACCGGTCTAGTAACGTAGTGAATTGCTTAGGGGCAATTTCACAAGTCCTACCACCACTTTTCCACACTCGCTATATTTACTTTATTGCATCTTTATCTAAACAGCCCCTAGCTTTTATTTACGTGCTCTTTATTATCTTGCAAACCTATCCAATCACACCTACAATGTACTTCTAGTTTCATACTTGTTCTAGGTAAAGCGAACGTCAAGCGTGCGTAGAGTTGTATCAGTGGCCGATAGGACTTGAGAGAGAATATGTTCTACCTTTAGCTCCTCGTTGGGTTCGACACTCTTACTTATCGAAAGAGGCTACAACTATCCCGTATACTAGCGGGTCATCACAGTGCCTCCCTTGTTGATCTACCAATCAAGCAAACCCTCTTGTTCATTCCGATACAATCCTACTCTCTCGCCCTGCTCTCTGTTATTGCATTAGGACAACAACGATTTTATTGCTATTTTTTGCTGCGGTAGTTGAACCCATTCCTCTGCATGACCTGTTATTGCCACAATAAATAGTTGAAACCCACTAGCATGTGAAGGAGTTGATTGAAGCCATTGTTGTGTTCCTACCATGCCATGCCTGCTATTGCTTAGAGTGTGTCAGGTTTGATTCATTGAGATTGAATTGGAGTGCAGTGCTATGTTCTGATGCTGAGAGTTAAGTGTGTGAACACGATTTGGTAAAGGTAGCGGTGAGAGGCAATGTAGGAGCACATGGTGGGTTGTCTCACTGGAACCGTCCTTAAGCACTGAGTTCTATGTATGTTGTCCAATGACTCGATACTACCACACATTGGGGTCCGGTCGCTCCAAGCCCTCTCGACTTATTAACAAACTTGATCTCTATCCAGGAGTCGCAACTAGTTTCTGGTGTTTGTAGGTAGTGTTAGTAGTCTACCAAGTGGCACCCGGCCAGGTGGGCTTGGGACAGACTAGGCACCAGTGGCACGGTGTACCAAGCGTAGATCCATCCAGCGAGGTGGGCTTGGGAACCCTGCACACATCGTCTAGGGCCGTGAGTGAAACCCCGGCCGGATCTCCTTACGGATGGAACCCGAATAGGCGATGAACCTGGACTAGAGCCTTGTGTGGTTAGTTAGGTCGTGGCCGACACCCTCGCCAGGCTTCGGCTTGAAGGTTGCCGAGATACATGACGTGTACATGGCGATAAGTGGCGAGAGCGCGTGTGAAGAAGTACACCCCTGCAGGGTTAACATGATCTATTCGAATAGCCGAGTCCGCGGTTATGGACTTCTTGGATGCTTACATGGTACATAGACAACTTGAAGTGGATACTCTAAAATGCTCAAGACAAGTGTGAGTGCTATGGATGGCCACTCGTAGGGGAGACGGGGATGAATCCATAGTAGTGTATTATGTGGTGATTAGTGGACTCGTGTGCGCCATATCACCTCAAAGAAGTTCTCGTAGTCATAGAACATGATAGCCACTGAGTCAAAGCTGGCTTGCTGCAATTAAACTCCACATTGCCACCTTGATACAAGCACATGTATGATAGGATCTGATGTAAGTCTTGCTGAGTACCTTTGTACTCATGTTGCTTTATTTATGTTTTTGCAGTGGAGACTTCGGTCTTACTAGTGTTCTCGTGGGCTTTGACAAGTAGCTTGTACGTCAGCTAGGATCTTGATCGGATGTTGTAGATAGTCAGGCTCTTCATCCTTTTCCATTTGTAGATGTCTGTACTCAGACATGTAATGCTTCCGCTTGTTGCTTGTTTGCTCTGAATGTTGGGTCATGTGACCCCTGCTTGTAATAAATGCTATGATGGCTCTTCTGAGCCTTTATCTATATGAGTTGTTGAGTTATGTTGTGATGCCATGTTGTACAACACATACTTGCATGTTATGTGTAAGTGTAATGTGTATTGCTATGTGTGGGATCTGACTATCTAGTTGTTTATCCTTGGTATCCTCTCTTACCGGGAAATGTCTCCTAGTGCTTCCACTGAGCCCTGGTAGCTTGCTACTGCTCCGGATCACTTAGGCTGGCCGGCATGTGTCCGTCTTCGTTCCTGTGTCTGTCCCTTCGGGGAAATTTCACGCGGTGACTACCGGAGTCCTGTTAGCCTGCTACAGCCCAGTTTACCGGAGTCCTGTTAGCCCAGTTGCTACAGCCCGGATTCACTCGCTGATGACCGACACGTTCGTTGCTGGGTCATGTATGTCTGTCCCTGTAAGTTAGTGCCACTTTGGGTTCACGACTAGCCATGTCAGCCCGGGTTCTTTGTCATATGGATGCTAGCGACACTATCATATACGTGTGCCAAAAGGCGCAAACGGTCCCGGGCATGGTAAGGCGACACCCGTGGGAATACCGTGCGTGAGGCCGCAAAGTGATATGAGGTGTTACATGCTGGATCGGTGTGGCATAGAATCGGGGTCCTGACACTTGTTGACCATCAACACTTGATGATCCTTCTTGATTTCTACATCCGCAGCCTTTAGCATTACGAAGAGCTCGGGAATTGTCCTATCCATCCCTTGCATATTATAGTTCATCACAAAGCTCTTGTAGCTTGGTGGCAGTGATTGAAGAATTCTGTCAATGACACTATCATCCGGAAGATTAACTCCCAGTTGAATCAAGTGATTTTTATACCCAGACATTTTGAGTATATGTTCACCTTGTGAACTATTCTCCTCCATCTTGCAGTTGTAGAACTTATTGGAGACTTCATATCTCTCAGTCCAGGCATTTGCTTGAAATATTAACTTCAACTCCCGGAACATCTCATATGCTCCATGACATTCAAAACGTCGTTGAAGTCCCGGTTCTAAGCCGTAAAGCATGGCACACTGAACTATCGAGTAGTCATCAGCTTTGCTTTGCCAGACGTTCTTAACGTCGTCAGTTGCATCTGCAGCAGGCCTGGCATCGAGGGGTGCTTCCAGGACGTAATTCTTCTGTGCAGCAATGAGGATAATCCTCAAGTTACGGACCTAGTCCATGTAATTGCTACTAACATATTTCAACTTTTCTTTCTCAAGGAACGCATTAAAATTCAACGGAACAACAGCATGGGCCATCTATCCACAACAACATAGACAAGCAAAATACTATCCGGTACTAAGTTCATGATAAATTAAAGTTCAATTAATCATATTACTTAAGAACTCCCACTTGGATAGACATCCCTCGAATCATCTAAGTGATCACGTGATCCATCTCAACTAAACCATGTCCGATCATCATGTGAGATGGAGTAGTTTTCAATGGTGAACATCACTATGTTGATCATATCTACTATATGTTGATCATATCTACTATGTTTTCAGTCTCAGTGTTCCGAGGCCATATCTGCATATGCTAGGCTCGTCAAGTTTAACCCGAGTATTCTGCGTGTGCAAAACTGGCTTGCACCCGTTGTATGTCAACGTAGAGCTTATCACACCCGATCATCACGTGGTGTCTCGGCACGAAGAACTTTCGCAATGGTGCATACTCAGGGAGAACACTTGTACCTTGAAATTTAGTGAGAGATCATCTTATAATGCTACCATGAATCAAAGCAGAATAAGATGCATAAAGGATAAACATCACATGCAATCAATATAAGTGATATGATATGGCCATCATCATCTTGTGCCTTTGATCTCCATCTCCCAAGCACCGTCATGATCACCATCCTCACCGGCGCGACACCTTGATCTCCATCGTAGCATCGTTGTCGTCTCGCCAACTATTTCTTCTACGACTATCGCCGCCGCTTAGTGATAAAGTAAAGCTATTATAGGGTGATTGCATTGCATACAATAAAGCGACAACCATATGGCTCCTGCCAGTTGACGATAACTCGGTTACAAAACATGATCATCTCATACAATAAAATATAGCTTCATGCCTTGACCATATCACATCACAACATGCCCTGCAAAAACAAGTTAGACGTCCTCTACTTTGTTGTTGCAAGTTTTACGTGGCTGCTACGGGCTGAGCAAGAACCGTTCTTACCTACGCATCAAAACCACAACGATATTTCATCAAGTTAGTGTTGTTTTAACATTCACAAGGATTTCATCAAGTTAGTCACACTCGGTTCAACTAAAGTTGGAGAAACTGACACCTGCCAGCCACCTGCGTGCAAAGCACGTCGGTAGAACAAGTCTCGCGTAAGAGTACGCGTAATGTCGGTCCGGGCCGCTTCATCTAGCACTACCGCCGAACCAAAGTATGACATGCTGGTAAGAAGTATGACTTGTATCACCCACAACTCACTTGTGTTCTACTCATGCATATAACATCTACACATAAACCTGGCTCGGATGCCACTGTTGGGGAACGTAGTAATTTCAAAAAAATTCCTACGCACACGCAAGATCATGGTGATGCATAGCAACAAGAGGGGAGAGTGTTGTCCAGGTACCCTCATAGACCGAAAGCGGAAGCGTTAGCACGACGCGGTTAATGTAGTCGTACGTCTTCACGATCTGACCGATCCAAGTATCGAACGCACGGCACCTCCGAGTTCAGCACACGTTCAGCTCGATGACGTCCCGCGAGCTTCGATCCAGCAAAGCTTCGCCAGAGACTTTTGTCAGCACGACGGCGTGATGACGGTGATGATGATGCTACCGACGCAGGGCTTCGCCTAAGCACCACTACGATATGATCGGGGTGGATTATGGTGGAGGGGGGCACCGCACACGGCTGGGAGAGATCAACAGATCACTTTGTGTGTCTAGAGGTGCCCCCGTGCCCCCTATATAAAGGAGCAAAGGGGAGGCCGGCCGACCCCTTGTGGGCGTGCCAGGAGGAGGAGTCCTCCTCCTAGTTGGAGTAGGACTCCCCTCTTTCCTACTCCTACTAGGAGGGGGAAAGGAAGGGGGAGAGGAAGAAGGAAAGGGGTCGCCCCCCCCCCTCTCCTACTCCAATTTGGACCAGAGGGGGAGGGGCTCGCAGCCTGCCTTAGGCCAGACCTCTCTCTCTTCCACTAAGACCCATAAGGCCCATTATTTCTCCGGGGGGGGGGGGGGGTTCCGGTAACCCTCCGGCACTCCGGTTTTCTCCGAAACCACCCGGAACACTTCCGGTGTCTGAATATAGTCGTCCAATATATCGATCTTTACGTCTCGACCATTTCGAGACTCCTCGTCGTGTCCGTGATCATATCCGGGACTCCGAACTACCTTCGGTACATCAAAACACAAAAACTCATAATACCGATCGTCACCGAACATTAAGCGTGCGGACCCTACGGGTTCGAGACTTTGTAAACATGACCGAGACACGTTTCCGGTCAATAACCAATGATGGAACCTAGATGCTCATATTGGCTCCTACATATTCTACGAAGATCTTTATCGGTCAAACCGCATAACAACATACGTTGTTCCATTTGTCATCGGTATGTTACGTGCCTGAGATTCGATCGTCGGTATCTCAATACCTAGCTCAATCTCGTTGCCGGCAAGTCTCTTTACTCATTACGTAATGCATCATCATGTAACTAACTCATTAGTCACATTGATTGCAAGGCTTATTGTGATGTGCATTACCGAGAGGGCCCAGAGATACCTCTCCGATAATCGGAGTGACAAATCCTAGTCTCGATCTATGCCAACTCAACAAGTACCATCGGAGACACCTGTAGAGCACCTTTATAATCACCCAGTTACGTTGTGACGTTTGGTAGCACACAAAGTGTTCCTTCGGTAATCGGGAGTTGCATAATCTCATAGTCATAGGAACATGTATAAGTCATGAAGAAAGCAATAGCAGTAAACTAAATGATCAAGTGCTAAGCTAACGGAATGGGTCAAGTCATTCACATCATTCTCCTAATGATGTGATCCCATTAATCAAATGACGACTCATGTCTATGGCTAGGAATCTCAACCATCTTTGATCAACGATCTAGTCAAGTAGAGGCATACTAGTGACACTATGTTTGTCTATGTATTCACACATGTATTATGTTTTCGGTTAATACAATTCTAGTATGAATAATAAACATTTATCATGATATGAGGAAATAAATAATAACTTTATTATTGCCTCTAGGGCATATTTCCTTCAGTCTCCCACTTGCACTAGAGTCAATAATCTAGATTACACATTAATGATTCTAACACCCATGGAGTATTGGTGCTGATCATATTTTTCTCGTGGAAGAGGCTTAGTCAACGGGTCTGCAACATTCAGATCCGTATGTATCTTGCAAATCTCTATGTCTCCCACCTGGACTTGATCCCGAATGGAATTGAAGCATCTCTTGATGTGCTTGGTTCTCTTCTGAAATCTGGATTCCGTTGCCAAGGCAATTGCACCAGTATTGTCACAAAAGATTTTCATTGGTCCCGATGCACTAGGTATGACACCTAGATCGGATATGAACTCCTTCATCCAGACTCCTTCATTTGCTACTTCCGAAGCAGCTATGTACTCCGCTTCACACGTAGATCCCGCCACGATGCTCTGCTTGGAACTGCACCAACTGACATCTCCTCCATTGAATAAAAATACGTATCTGGTCTGTGACTTAGGGTCATCCGGATCAGTGTCAAAGCTTGCATCGACGTAACCGTTTACGACGAGCTCTTTTTCACCTCCATAAACGAGAAACATATCCTTAGTCCTTTTTAGGTATTTCAGGATGTTCTTGACCGTTGTCCAGTGATCCACTTCTGGATTACTTTGGTACCACCCTACTAAGCTAATAGCAAGGCACACATCAGGTCTGGTACACAACACTGCATACATGATAGAGCCTATGGCTGAAGCATAGGGAACATCTTTCATTTTCTCTCTATCTTCTGAAGTGGTCGGGCATTGAGTCTGACTCAACTTCACACCTTGTAACACAGGCAAGAACCCTTTCTTTGCTTGATCCATTTTGAACTTTTTCAAAACTTTGTCAAGGTATGTGCTTTGTGAAAGTCCTATCAAGCGTCTTGATCTATCTCTATAGATTTTGATGCCCAATACGTAAGCAGCTTCACCTCGGTCTTTCATTGAAAAACTCTTATTCAAGTATCCTTTTATGCTATCTAGAAATTCTATATCATTTCCAATTAACAATATGTCATCCACATATAATATTAGAAATGCTACAGAGCTCCCACTCACTTTCTTGTAAATACAGGCTTCTCCAAAAGTTTGTATAAATCCATATGCTTTGATCACACTGTCTAAACGTTTATTCCAACTCCGAGAGGCTTGCACCAGTCCATAAATGGATCGTTGGAGCTTGCACACTTTGTTAGCTCTCTTTGGATTGACAAAACCTTCCGGTTGCATCATATGCAACTCTTCTTCCAGAAATCCATTCAGGAACGTAGTTTTGACATCCATTTGCCAAATTTCATAATCATAAAATGTGGCAATTGCTAACATGATTCTGACAGACTTAAGCATCGCTATGTGTGAGAAAGTCTCATCGTAGTCAACTCCTTGAACTTGTCAAAAACCTTTCGCAACAAGTCGAGCTTTTGTAGACAGTAACACTACCATTAGCGTCAGTCTTCTTCTTGAGATGTCACGCTCTTGATATATCATGGGCTTTATTAACATAGATGGATCATATGATGTTTCTCCCCTCTATACTCTTGTTGTGATGAATTGAATCTTTACCCTTTTAAGTTTTGTCTTGTCGGATTGAATGTTCAGATCTGAGAACACATGATGTATGTCTTGCAGTATGAATCCTTGAGGTGACAATGGGGTATCATATTGATTCAGTTGATGTATGTTATGGCACTCAACTTGAGGATTCCCGAGGTCTCATTGGGGTAATCTGTGCATAGGGGTTGATGCACGTTTTTATTATCTTTTCTCCGATAGAAACTTTGGGGTATCCTTATAGTTCTTTGTGTGGATTGAATATTATGATCATGAAGTTGTTTGATGCATATCGTAGAATTAACTCACGGATACTCGTGGTGACATTGGATTGTCCACTAGTAGAAAAGGGGCCTATTGACCCGGTTGGTGAGGGCCTTTAGTCCCGGTTCATGAACCGGGACTAAAGGGTCGGTACTAATACCCTGGCCCTTTAGTCCCGGTTCAATCCAGAACCGGGACTGATGGGCCTCCACGTGGCCTGTCCTGAGCCCGAGCGGGGAGGGCCTTTGGTCCCGGTTGGTGGCACCAACCGGGACCAATAGGCATCCACGCGTCGACATTTCTATGGCTGTGGTTTTGTTTTTTTAAAGGGGGGTTTGGGGGTTTTGGGGGTTAATTTAGGTGCTTCATATATTGTGCTATAGCTAGCTAATTAATAGAGAAAAGTTTCCTCTCTTTTGTCCGTGATTGGTAGTCGCTACGTTTTGTACATACGTATTGAGAGGTCTAGCTAGACACGCTAGCTAGCTAGTAATTAAGCAAACAGAAGATCGTCATGAACATATATGCATACAGAGAGAAGTGATATCGACCACCTCTCCTTCTCCGAGAGATTGGTCGAACAACAAGTTCTCGTATATCTATCCGAGACTACCGGCTACATATATACAATAATTATCTTTTACAATACGGACGCGTGGTCCACATAGTATTCTCCGTCTTCAGTGATCACATGGTCAAGAAAGAATGCCACCAATTCCTCTTGAATTGCTCGCATGCGATCTGGTGCTAGGAGTTCATCCCGCTTCCGAAACATCTAATTTTAAGAAAGGGGTCAATACATATATATATATATATATATATATATATATATATATATATATATATATATATATATATGAATTAATGAAACTCAACACAAAAGTGTGTTATAAAATAAAATTATGTATATTTTTATTTACTCACTTAATATTGTGTGTCGGTGTGGCCCCTCTCACAGGTCGTGTGGCGGATGGACTCATAAACGTAGTATCCACAGAAATCATTCCCTTGTTCCTGCCACAGCCACTTTACAAGAAAGCAGAGGTCAATCAAACTGATAATTAGCAAGCATGCTAAATGGTATTGATGAAACTAGCGCTTGAATCACTAGGAGATGCGTGGAATATGCTACTATATAGTACTTACTTTGGTGTCTAAATTGTAGCTTCTTGGTAGTCCCGGAGCTTTTTGGTGAATTTTCCCAAGCCCTGCCATACAAAGAAAACAATTACTTGATATCAGAAATGAACAAAGTTGCTGATATGGTGGATAATGATCGATTTAACTTACTTCTCGAGCATTTCAGTCATGTCCGCATACTCCTTGGGATCTTTTCGTCTCGAGTCTAAGACAGTAACACTCACTTGTAGTTGTAAGGAAAGAGTATTATATTTTTGTGTTCATTTATTTCCAACGATCGTAGCAAGTTGGCCTCGGTTTCTTCGGCACGATATTTAACCTCATTTGCATCTATGAGATATGTGTTAATGAACCCAATATCACCCACTTGTCTTTTCTTCATTTCGCGATCTTCAATCTGCATAATATAGTGAGGATATTTATAAATACATGCAATGAAAGAGCTGAGTTATATAGAGATACTTAATGATGTAGTAGTACTACTTACAGACGATGGCAGGTGATCGTTGCTTTATCGAGGGCCAATTGATTGAAAAAGTGATAGAACTCCTCAAATGGAATAGGCAATAGTTCAATTCCAAGGAGGTCATGCTCCTTTTAACTCTCACATACAAAGTACTCCTCCTCCTGACTCTTTGCAGGTTTTCATGTACCAATCATGCAATCTTCGCATCATTGTTGATAGAGAGCTTTCATCTTTGACGAGAGGCTTCCCGTACTTTCGTATCTTTGTATCTGCACCTCCAAGAAATCATAATGTACATCGTCAAGCAGGTAATCTGCAGGATTGCCATAACGGGCACCATCCTCGGATCGGCGATGTCGCTAGCGAGCACCTTGAGCGGGGGGCACAATTTCTTCGCTTGTTCGCCGAGCTGGGCAATTTGTTTCCCAGCTCGTCGTTCTTTCATCCTTTGATCACTGACAGTACTTCCCGACCTCTCCGCTTCGGCAAATGCCTTTCCAATAATGCGCTCATAGTTGCCTTTCGGCGGAGACTTGGGTGGTTTTGTCAGGGCAGCCAGAGTGCGCTTCACTTTGACCGGATCTACCTTCTCCTCCGGAGGTGGATGTCTCTTTGCTTTCAACCCTTGAAACCAGTCATCCACTTCGGTCTCGCGATCTTCGCATTTTCCTCCTCGCTCCTCTCGTGCAGTAACTTCTCCGAGTCTTGAGTAGGACCGAATCTGTATCTCCTCCCGCCTTTGGCTGTACTGCTAGACGCCGGCAGAGCAGGCCAGAGCGGATGTCTTCTTTCCTTGCTTACGAGGCGGAGGAGAAGGACTACGATCGCCGGAGCAGCCGGAGCGGGCGGCGGGTCTCTTCCGCCCTTGGCCGACGAAGCGGAGAAGGAGGAGGCTGGCTGCTCGGGCGCGGTGCAAAGCGGAGAAGGAGGCGGAGTGCCGCCACGCGCCGGAGAAGGAGCCGGCCGAGTGCCCTGATCGTCACTCGCCGGAGGAGGAGGCGGTGGAGGAGGCGGAGTGCCCTGACTCGCTGGAGGAGGAGGAGGAGGCGGAGGCGTCCAGTTCGGAAGGTTGATGAGATCCTTCCGCCATAGGCATGGAGTCTTCAGAGCGTAACCCAGCCGATACTCCCCTTCATCGGTAGGGTGGTCAAGCCGGAGGTCCTCAAATCCCTCCGTTATTTCATCGACCATCACCTTAGCATATCCTTCTCGAATCGGCCGGCAAAGTGAAAAGTTGAGTCGGGTTTAGTAGGATAAACAGAGCCAACAGCCACCTTGACCTTCAAATTGCTCCATTGCGCCCATAAGGTGGCAATTTTCAGCATCCGTGATAGCATCCACGGGATAGCTGGCAGGAGCCGTCAAGGCATGCTGCTCTGGCTGAAGCAGCTCGGTGGAAGCCACGCTGCTTCTCCGCTGAGATGGCGGGGTAGCTTCGGTGGAAGCTTCGGCAGGTCGTTTGTTGTGATCTGCTGCTTCTCGTTCCTCTTCCCGTTCCTCTAGCCCCATTACCCTTTCGTGCAACGCCTGCATTAGGCTCTGCTCCAGTTTCTTCCTCCTCTCATGGGTTTTGTAACCCCCTGCGTCCGGAAATCTAGCCTTCCACGAAGCGAGCTGGCGTGCCTCGTGTCCGTCTGTGGTGCTCGAGATTCCCGAGGGCCATTGTGAGCTCGTCCTTCTCCCTGCGAACGAACTTCCCTTGCTGCGCTGCTTCGATATAATGCTGAAGCCTCTTGACTGGTATGTCCAATTGTTCGTCCGTCCAAATGCACTTCCCTGTTATAGGGTCCAAGGATCCGCCGGCCCCGAAGAACCAAGTCCGGCAATGGCCTGGCCAGTTCATTGTCTCTGGTTCGATCCCTTTATCAAGCAGATCATTCTCAGCCTTGGCCCACTTGGCAGACTCTGAGGTAGCCATCGACCCCGTGCGATGGTGAAGCTTCTTCTTCGCAGCATTTCTCTTGTTTGTCGCCGACATCTTTTTACTCTTTTCCGATGTCTTGTGGAAGGCTACAAATGCGGGCCGATCATCTCTGATCTTCTCATATTTGCCCTTGAAATCTGGTGTCTCATTTTTTTCGACATACGTATTGAGTTCTTTCTTCCAATTCCTGAATAGTTCTGCCATCTTCTTAAGAGCAAAAGACTTGATTGATGGCTCTATTACTGGCTTCTCCGGATCATCCTCTAGCGGTAGGGTAAAATTTGACTTCAGCTCAGCCCAAAGATCATTTTTCTGCATATCATTGACACAAGACACCTCAGGGTCTTCGTTCTTAGGCTTATACCATTGGTGGATGCTGATCGGGATCTTGTCCCTAACCAGAACCCGCCTTTGAGCAAAAAAATGCCTTCTTTGTCCGGTAGGGTTCAATCGGTTGGCCGTCATGCGATTTGTATGATCTCAAACTTTTCATCCGAGCTCAACTTTTTCTTGGGCCTCGTCTCTTTACCGAAGTTGTGCTCGATCCGGAGGGCTAGAAAAAAGAACAAAGATGAGAGTTAATTAATATGTGTACATACCAAAACAAAGACGAGAGCTAGTCAGCACAAGCTTAACTAATATATATATACCTGGCCGGACTCGGTTTGGTGATCACCGGAGCCGTCCTCACGGTCTACTTCTTCACCCTCTCCTTCTTGCACCGGCATTGGGTCAACGGAGCCATGCAAATCATAGCCAGCTGCTTCTTCACCCTCTCCTTCCAGACCATCGTTGTCGTTGAGAAACATCAACGAGCAGACGGCATCACTTCCTAGTGCGATTATGTCCCTCAACAACGCTTCTTGTGCTTCGTCTCGGGGTGTCCATAGTTTCTACAAATATTTACAACATGGCAATTATTATTCAGACATGACAGATATGGATATATTAGTGGCAAACGTAGAACTAGCGAGCTAATCACAATAAGGAATCATATTAGTGGCCTCGACGCTGCTTCTCTAGGGTTTGGGGTGGCCTCGACAATGCTTCAAGGGTTAGGGGGTGGCCTCGAGAACGCTTCAAGCTAGGAGGGGCTAATATCAACCCCCCCCCCCCCACGTGTTGAAGCTATCGGGAGGGGGTCGGTGTTGAACACTACATCTATGTCCCACAAGGTGACGTGGGCATCGATGCCCGCGGTAGGGTAGAGGGTCGTGGATCGCCGAGCGGTCGAGGGTCAAGGGGTGGAGGATCGCCGAGGGGTCGGGAGGTTGCCTAGTGTCAAAGGATTCAACAAAACCATGTCTTCATCATTAGGCGAAAATGGGTGCATGATGGTACGAAGCTCTCCAAAGTTACTTTGGAACAGAGTCCCAGATAGGATAATTCACTTTCTGGTACAAAGTTCAGCAAGAACCTTCCGAATATCATTATTTGAAAGGCCTTTGCTGAGATTCATACAAAAAGGCAAATTATCCTATCCGGGACTCCATTCCAGAATAACTTTGGAGGACTTCGTACCATCATGCCATGGTTACTTCCGGCTAATGATGAAGCCATGGATTTCTTCAATACTTTGACACTATAGGACCCTCGACCCTTAAACATTCGACCCTTGACCCCTTAACGACCCTCGACCCTCAACCCTAGTTCCCGACCCTCGACCCATCGGCGATCCTCGACACCCTCGTTATATCGACAACGACGCAACATACATATACATGGGAAAATAATGTTATCGGGGAGGGGTATCGCCCCCCCTCGTGTCAAAGTTTCTTCTTTCTCCTCTATTCCTTTCTTTCTTCTTCTCCTCTTCTTTTTTTTCTTATCCCTCGAGAAAGGAAAATAAGGAAAAGGAAGAAAAGAGGAAGAAGGAAGAAGAAGAAGAAGAAGAAGAAGAAAAAAAAGAAGAAAAAAAAGAGGAGAAGAAGAAAAAATAGAATTTTTTTTCTATTTTGTCTTGTTCTCCTCGATTCCTTTCTTCTCCTCTTCTTTTCTTGTTTTTCTTCTTCTTATTTATTTCTCCTCTTCTTCCTCTCCCCTCTTCTTCTCCTTTCTTCCTCTTCTTATTTCCTTTTTCCTCTCATTCTTTTTCTTCTTCTTCCTTCTTAAAAATACATGAAGTAGTATTGCTTGTTTTTTTTAAATAATGATCAAATATAAATTTTAGAAAAAAGTAAAGGTTTTTCCTAATTCATTGTTCATATGAATATACAAATATTTGCATATTTACAATAATTAATATCACCAAAAAATCTATGAACAGAAAAATACTATTTTTTCTAAATATCTATCTTTTGCATATATTCATGAACATATATATACACAGAGAACATATATACATTTTATATACATACACAATGAACAGAAAATAATGAACATATATATATACGGGCGGCGTTGTAGGGAGTGACGGCGTCACAAGGATGGGCGGCGGCGGTCAAGCAGATGTGGGCGCTGGAGCAGGCTGTGCTCACAGGCGGCGGCGACAAGGCGAAAGAGTTCGACGGCGTCGGTGGCGGCGGCGACGGCGAAGGCGAGCAGCCTGACGGTGTCGGTGGCGGCAACGGCAAGGTGGAGCAGGGGCGTCGGGCGGCGACGGCGATGAGGAGGAGCAGGGGGCGTCGGGGGAGAAGTGGGTGATTTGGTCGAAAACTGCTAAGTGCTGCTTATATAGCAAATCCTTTAGTCCCGGTTGGTGCCACGAACCGGGACCAATGCCCCCTTTAGTCCCGGTTGGTGCCACCAACCGGGACCAAAGGCCAATTTTCAGCAGCCCAAAGGGCGGGAAGCGGCGGCCTTTGGTCCGGTTGGTGCCACGACCCGGGACTAAAGGGGGGCATTAGTCCCGGTTGGTGCCACGACCCGGGACCAATGACCCCTTTAGTCCCGGTTGGTGCCACCAACCGGCACCAAAGGCCTTGCGCTGCCCTGCGCCAAAATGTTTAGTCCCACCTCGCTAGTTGAGAGGGAGCCGCACCAGTTTATAAGGTGCGGTGCCCCTTCCCTCTCGAGCTCCTCTCTAAAGCAGGCTTTCGGGCCTAAACGTGCAATATGTGCACTGTGGGCTCTTGGGCCTCAGCGGGCCTGAATCTGGCCCATGGTAGGGTTTCTAGTCGTATTCAGGCCGTGGGTGCCCAGATGGGTGGCACTTTTTTTTTTTTGTTTTATTTGTTGCTTTATTTAGTTTACTTTGGTTTTTGTTTATTTATCTTTTGGTCTTTTGCTTTATTTTTTAATTCTTTTTTGCTTTTAGTTTTAGAAAAATTATAAACTTTACATTAGTGCCATTAGTTTTCAAATTTGAGAGCTCTTTTTGTTTTCTTTGTTGCTTTATTTATTTTATTTTGTTTCTACTTACAACAAAATACTTATTGTTGCTATTTTTAATTTTTTCAGTTTTTGTTCTGTTTTCTGCATTATTTAGTTTCTGTTGTTTTTTGCTTTATTTTTAATTCTTTTTGCTTTTAGTTTTAGAAAAATTATAAACTTTCTGTTAGTGCCATTAGTTTTCAAATTTGAAAACACTTTTTTGTTTTCTTTGTTGCTTTATTTATTTTATTTTGTTTACGCTTACAACAAAGCGGTGTGTAGAGGGACGGGCTTATAAACCGGTGTGAGCGCCCTTGATTTAGCGAGGTTTTCAAATTCATATTTTTCAAATGAACTCTGAAAAAGTTGGCATAACATGTGCATGTACAAAACGGACAATGGTATCATACTCGTCTGTTACAAAGTTGGCATGGTATCATCATAATAGTTGCGGGAGAAAGTCTTCACTTTTTCTTCGCTTGTGTTGTTTGCTTATTGCGCCGTAACCATGGATAATCTTCATCGTTTATCAGGATGCTTGGGTCAGCCTTGACTTTGAAGGGGGGAATTTCATGAAACTTTTCATACTCTTCAAACATGTCTGTCTTGCCCTCCACTCCCAGGATGTCCCTTTTTCCTGAAAGAACTATGTGGCGCTTTGGCTCATTGTATGATGTATTCGCTTCCTTATCTTTTCTTTTCCTTTGTCTGGTAGACATGTCCTTCACATAGATAACCGTGTTCATCGACATACGGGGTCACCAAGGTAGAGTTCTGTAGAACTGTGTAGTGTGCTTGAGACCAAGAATATCCGTCCCTGCATATTATTGAGTCTCTTCCAAGCGTGCCTTTTCCAGTTAGTCTCCCCTCATACCGCGATTTAGGGAGACCTATCTTCTTAAGGCCAGGAATGAAGTCAACACAAAACCCGATGACATCCTCTGTTTGATGGCCCATGGAGATGCTTCCTTCCGGCCTAGCGCGATTCTGAACATATTTCTTTAGGACTCCCATGAACCTCTCAAAGGGGTACATATTGTGTAGAAATACGGGCCTGTAATGACAATCTCGTCGACTAGATGAACTAGGACGTGCGTCATGATATTGAAGAAGGATGGTGGGAACACCAGCTCGAATCGACAAGACATTACGCCACATCACTCCTTAGCGTTGGTACGATTTCTGAATCGATCACCTTCTGAGATATTGCATTGAGGAATGCACATAGCTTCACAATGGCTAATCGGACGTTTTTCCGTAGAAGCCCCCTCAATGCAACCGGAAGCAGTTGCGTCATAATCACGTGGCAGTCATGAGACTTTAGGTTCTGGAACTTTTTCTTTGGCATATTTATTATCCCCTTTATATTCGACGAGAAGCCAGTCGGGACCTTCATACTGAGCAGGCATTGAAAGAATATTTCTTTATCTTCTTTTGTAAGAGCGTGGTGGCGGGACCTTCATCTTGCTTGAGGCATGCCCTCTTTTTTCGCGTTAAGCGTTGCAGGTCCTCTCGTGCCTCGTGTATCTTTTGTCTTCCCATACACGCCCAAGAAGCCTAGCAGGTTCACGCAAAGGTTCTTCGCCACGTGCATCACGTCGATCAAGAGCGGACCTCTAGGTCTTTCCAGAGGGTAGGTCCCACAATATAGATTTCTTCTTCCACATGGGTGCGTGATTCTCGGCGTCATCCGGAACAACTAGTCCGCCGGGACCCTTTCCAAAGATTACGTGTAAATCATTGACCATAGCAAGTACATGATCACCGGTGCGCATGGCGGGCTTCTTCCGGTGATCTGCCTCGCCTTTGAAATGCTTGCCTTTCTTTCGACATTGATGGTTGGTCGGAAGAAATCGACGATGGCCTGTACACATTCTTCCTGCAGCTTCCCGGTATATACTATCGGTGTCAAGTAAACAGTGCGTGCATGCGTGGTATCCCTTGTTTGTCTGTCACGAAGGTTCTTGAGAGCGGGCCAATCATTGATGGTCACGAACAGCAAAGCCTTTAGGTCAAATTCCTCCTTTTTGTGCTCATCCCACGTCGTACACCGCTTCCATTCCACAGCTGTAAAGTTCTTCAACTAATGGCCTTAGGTACACATCAATGTCGTTGCACGGTTGCTTAGGGCCTTGGATGAGACTGGCATCATAATGAACTTCCGCTTCATGCACATCCAAGGAGGAAGGTTATACATACATAGAGTCACGGGCCAGGTGCTGTGATTGCTGCTCTGCTCTCCGAAAGGATTAATGTCATCCGCGCTTAAAGCAAACCATACGTTCGTTGGGTCCTTTGCAAACTCATCCCGGTACTTTCTCTCGATTTTTCTCCATCACGACCCGTCAGAGGGTGCTCTCAACTTCCCGTCTTTCTTACGGTCCTCACTGTGCCATCACATCCACTTGGCATACTCTCCGGTTCTGAACAGACGTTTCAACCGTGGTATTATAGGAGCATACCACACCACCTTCGCAGGAACCCTCTTCACTGGGAGGCTCGCCGTCAACATCACCGTGGTCATCTCGTCTGATCTTATACCGCAATGCACCGCATACCGCATGCGTTCAGATCCTTATAGGCACCACGGTAGAGGATGCAGTCATTAGGGCATGCATGTATCTTCTCCACCTCCAATCCTAGAGGGCATATGACCTTCTTTGTTGCGTATGTACCGTCGGGCAATTCGTTATCCTTTGGAAGCTTCTTCTTCATTATTTTCAGTAGCTTCTCAAATCCTTTATCGAGCACAGCATTCTCTGCCTTCCACTGCAGCAATTCGAGTACGGTACCGAGCTTTGTGTTGCCATCTTCGCAATTGGGGTACAACCCTTTTTTGTGATCCTCTAACATGCGATCGAACTTCAGCTTCTCCTTTTTACTTTCGCATTGTGTCCTTGCATCGACAATGACCCAGCGGAGATCATCATCATCGGGCACATCATCTGGTTCCTCTTGATCTTCAGCAGCTTCGCCCATTCCAGCACCATCGTGCACATCGTCTGGTGCATCTTGATGTTCAGTAGCATCACCGTATTTAGGGGGCACATAGTTGTCATCGTACTCTTCTTCCTCGCCGTCTTCCATCATAACCCTATTTCTCCGTGCCTCGTCCAAACATTATAGTGTGGCATGAAACCCTTGTAAAGCAGGAGGGTGTGAAGGATTTTCCGGTCGAGTAAGACTTCAGATTCCCACATATAGGGCATGGACAACACATAAAACCATTCTGCTTGTTTGCCTCAGCCACTTCGAGAAAATCATGCACGCCCTTAATGTACTCGGAGGTGTGTCTGCCACCGTACATCCATTGCCGGGTTCATCTGCGTGCATTATATATAATTAAGTGTGTCAAAATCATTACAGAACATCATGAATAGATAATTAAGTGACCAAATTAATAGAAGTTCATCATCACATAAAAACCAAAGTACATACATAGTTCTCATCTAACAACATAAAGCTCTGCAGAGCATCTAAATTAATTAAACCATAAATTGAAACTATGTAAAACATTTCAATGCAAAAACAAATACGATCATAATCGCAATCAAGGTAACAACTGATCCAACGGCATAATGATACCAAGCCTCGGTATGAATGGCATATTTTCTAATCTTTCTCATCTTCAAGCGCATTGCATCCATCTTGATCTTGTGATCATCGACGACATCCGCAACATGCAACTCCAATATCATCTTCTCCTCCTCAAGTTTTTTTATTTTTTCCTTCAAGAAACTAAATTTAACCTCTCGACAATAGGGTCGGTTGGAATTTCCGGTTCAACAACCTCCTAGATAAATAAAATCTATGTCACGTTGGTCGGCATAATTTTCATAAACAATAAATGAAACAATAGTTATGAAAAGATAATATATACCATATCCGAATCATAGATGTGACGAGGGCCGACGGGAGCGGATACCAAAACCATCGCACTATATAAGATGCAATAATAAAAGTAAGAAAATAATACAAGTATCTATCTAAACAAACAAGTAATAATATTTTTCCTTTCAGAAAGAAGATAAGAACAAGAGGCTCACCATGGTGGTGCAGCGATGAGATCGGCGCGGTGATCGACGGCGATGAAGACGGGACGGGCGTGACGAACCGCTAAACCTAGATAAATATTGAGGAAAATGGAGCTTGGCGGTCGAGCTTGGAGAGGAGAAACCTTAAGTAGTGTGGCTCGGGCATTCCATCGAACACCTTGTGTGCATAGGAGGTGAGCTAGAGCACCACCAAGCTCTCTCCCCCTCGGCGGAAAAAGCAGAGCAGTGTGCTCGCTCTTGCGCCGAGGGGCTATATATAGGCAGCACCATTAGCCCGGTTGATGGCTTGAACCGGGACTAAAGGGAAGCCTTTGGTCCCGGTTCATGCCACCAACCGGGACCAATAGTGGTGGGCTAGGAGCCAGGCCCATTGGTCCCGGTTCGTCCCACCAACCGGGACCAAAAGGTCCGGACGAACCGGAACCAATGGCCGTGGCCCGGCCGGCCCCCTGGGCTCACGAACCGGGGCAAATAGCTCCATTGGTCCCGGTTCTGGATTGAACCGGGACTAATGGGCTAAACTGGCCTGGCTGAAAGCCCTGTTTTCTACTAGTGGTCTAGGTGACATTAGATTTGGTTGATGTGTGTCATATGGTGTTATTTTAGTACGAACTCTTGATTAGATCAACCGAAAAGAATAGCTTGTGTTATTTTAGTACGAACTCTAGGATATATTGATCGGAAAGAATAGCTTCGAGGTGGTTTCGTACCCTACAAAAAATTTCTATCTTTTGTTCTCCGCTAATAGGAACTCAGCAGTGATTCTTTATTGCACTTTGAGGGATAATCATATGATCCAACTATGTTAACATTGTTGAGAGATTGCACTAGCGAAAGTACGGACCCTAGGCCTCATTTTCAAGCATTGCAATACCGTTTTTTTTTCCGTTTACTGTTTACTACCTTGCTGTTTTTATTTATTCGAATTATAAAAATATATTTCTGCCATCCATATTACACTTTTATCACCATCTCTTCGCCGAACAATTGCAGCTATACAATTTGCCATTGTATTGGGTGTGTTGGGGACATAAGAGATTTCTTGTATTTGGTTGCAGGGTTGTTTGAGAGAGACCATCTTCATCCTACGCCTCATCTGGATTGATAAACCTTAGGTCATCCACTTGAGGGAAAATTGCTACTGTCCTACAAAACTCTGTGCTTGGAGGCCCAACACGAGTCTACAAGAATAAAGTTGCGTAGTAGACATGAACGCCTTTGCATTTGATATATAGTTAGCCGAGATGTGTAGGGGGTACTACTGGTGGTTAGTAGAATAGTTGATACGTCTCCGACGTATCTATAATTTTTTATTGTTCCATGCTATTATATTACCCCTTTTGGATGTTTATGGGCTTTATTTTACACATTTATATCATTTTTGGGACTAACCTACTAACCGGAGGCCCAGCCCGAGGCGGCCAGGAGATAGGAGGGCGCGCCCACCCCTCCTGGGCGCGCCCCCTATCTCCCGGGCCCCTCGGGCGGCCACCGACGTACTTCTTCCTCCTATATATACCTACGTACCCCGAAAACATCCAGGGAGCCACCAAAAAACAATTTCCACCACCGTAACCTTCTGTATCCACGAGATCCCATCTTGGAGCCTTCGTCGGTGCTCCGCCGGAGGGGGGTCGATCGAGGAGGGCTTCTACATCAACACCATAGCCCTTCCGATGAGTTGTGAGTATTTTACCACAGACCTTCAGGTCCATAGTTATTAGCTAGATGGCTTCTTCTCTCTTTTTGGATCTCAATACCATGTTCTCCCCCTCTCTTGTGGAGATCTATTCAATGTAAACTCTTTTTTGCGGTGTGTTTGTCGAGATCCGATGAATTGTGGGTTTATGATCAAGTTTATCTATGAGAAATATTTGAATCTCCTCTGAATTCTTTTATGTATGATTGAGTTATCTTTTCAAGTCTCTCCGAATTATCAGTTTGGTTTGGCCTACTAGATTGATCTTTCTTGCCATGGGAGAAGTGCTTAGCTTTGGGTTCAATCTTGCGGTGTCCTTACCCAAAGGATGTAAAGGGTTGCAAGGCACGTATTGTATTGTTGCCATCGAGGATAAAAAGATGGGGTTTATATCATATTGCATGAGTTTATCCCTCCACATCATGTCATCTTTCTTAATGTGTTACTCTGTTCTTATGAACTTAATACTCTAGATGCATGCTAGATAGCGGTCGATGTGTGGAGTAATAGTACTAGTAGATGCAGGCAGGAGTCGGTTTACTTGTCACAGACGTGATGCCTATATACATGATCATGCCTAGATAATCTCATAATTATTCGCTTTTCTATCAATTGCTCAACGGTAATTTTTTCACCCACCGTAATACTTATGCTATCTTGAGAGAAGCCACTTGTGAAACCTATGGCCCCCGGGTCTATCTTTTACCATATAAGCTTTCAATCTACTTTTATTTGCATCTTTACTTTTCGCATCCATATTATAAAATACCAAAAATATATTTATCTTATCATACTATCTATATTAGTTCTCACTTTCGCAAGTGGCCTTGAAGGGATTGACAACTCCTTTATTGCGTTGGTCTGAGATCTTTGTTTGTTTGTGTAGGTGCGTGGGACTTTTGAGGAGCCTCCTACTGGATTGATACCTTGGTTCTCAAAAACTGAGGGAAATACTTACGCTACTATTTCTGCATCACCCTTTCCTCTTCAAGGAAAACCAACGCAAGCATAAGACATAGCAAGAAGGATTTCTGTCGCCGTTGCCTGGCAGGTCTTCACTCAAGTCAAGACATACCAAGTACACATCACAAACTCATCTCCCTCGCATTTATATTATTTTCCATATGCCTCTCGTTTTCCTCTCCCCCACTTCACCCTTGCCGTTTTATTCGCCCTCTCTTTCCCAATCTCTTCTCTCTTTTGCTTGCCCTTTCGTTTGCTCGTTTGGTTGGAATAGATGCTTATTTATTGCTAAACAGAACCTAAGATCTATATGGATCCTCATCCTCTTGCTAATCTTTTTAAGAGAACCAATTATGATGAACCAATTGCTAGTGAGTTTTGTGCACTGGATTATCTTTATAAAGCTTTGCTTGGAATTTGTGAATCTGAAAATTGTGATGAAGAAATTTATGAAAAGATTCATGATAACTCTTTGAATAAAAAACATGATTGCAATTATTTTACTGTAAATTCTCTTGATGTCAATTGTGCTAATAATATGCAAAACCCAAAGCTTGGGGATGCTACTTTTTCTATGTCTACTACTTGTTGCAATAATCATGATTGGGATGATTCTTCTTATGATCTTGAGAATTTATTTAAGCCCCATGATGAATATGAGATTGATAATAGTGTTTGCAGTATTATTGAAAGTGTGTTTGGAAGAGTGTCAACTTTAGATCCCACATATTTGGATAATGCTCAGTCTTATGAAATTTTTGAGAAAAGTGGTTTTGGAGAGGTCATGACTTCAGTTAATGATAATCCCACTATTTTGGAAGAGTGTCAACTTTGCATGCATGTGGATCGTGTTGAGAATATGTTATTTGATAGCTATTTTGTTGAATTTTCCTATGATCCTACATATAATTATTATGAGAGAGGAAAATATGGTTGTAGAAATTTTTATCTTACTAAATTAACTCTCGTCATGCTGAGATTGCTATCGTCTCTTTCTTCTTTCTTGCATATGCTAGCTTTTGCATGCCTTGCAAAATTGTTTGCTTATAATATTCCTATGCATAGGAAGTATGTTAAACTTAGATATGTTTTGTCACATGTTTCATGATGCTTTCTTTTGCGCTTCAATTCTTGTCTTTCATGTGAGCATCATCAAAATTATCAATGCCTAGCTAAAAGGCTTTAAAGAAAAGCGCTTGTTGGGAGACAACCCTATATTTTTCCTTGCTGTTGTTCAATAAATTTTGCATATACCTTATTTTTAGATGTGTTTTTATGTTTTAATTAGTTTTTGTGCCAATTAGAACCTATAGGATAACCTATGATGATAGTTAATTTGATTCTCCTGAAAAACAGAAACTTTGCATGCACGAAATTAGTTTTGTTAAATCACAGAGACGTGCTTTTGCGTTGATTCTTTTTGCTTCTGATCAATAGAAAAAGTTTCCAGGACTTCCTATTTTCGTAGGAGTTTTAGAGTTCCAGAAGTTTGTGTTAGTTAAAGATTGCTTCAGGCTGTTCTGTTTGACAGATTCTGCCTTTCGTGTGTTGTTTGCTTATTTTGATGCATCTATGGCTAGTACAATAGTTTATAAACCATAGAGAAGTTGGGATACAGTAGGATTAACACCAAAATAAATAAAGAATGAGTTCATTACAGTACCTTATGTGGTGGTTTTGTTTTCTTTCACTAACGGAGCTTATAAGATTTCCTGTTGAGTTTTGTGTTGTGAAGTTTTCAAGTTTTGGGTAAAGATTTGATGGACTATGGAATAAGGAGTGGCAAGAGCCTAATCTTGGGGATTCCCACGGCACCCCAAGATATTCAAGACTAGCCAAAATCCTAAGCTTGGGGATGCCCCCGGAAGGCATCCCCTCTTTCATCTTCGTTCATTGGTAACTTTAATTGGAGCTATATTTTTATTCGCCACATGATATGTGTTTTGCTTGGAGCGTCTTCTATGATATTAGTCTTTGCTTTTTATTTTACCACAATCATCCTTGATGTAAACACCTTTTGGGATAATCCCACTTGATTAGAATTTATTAGAATACTCTATGTGCTTCACTTATATCTTTTGAGCTTGATAGTTTTTGCTCTAGCACTTCACTTGTATCTTTTAGAGCACGGCGGTGGCCTAATTTTGAAGAAATTGCTAGTCCCTCATGCTTCACTTATATTATTCTGAGAGTCTTTTAGAATAGCATGGTATTTGCTATGGTTATAAATTTGGTCCTAGAATGATGAGCATCCAAGTTGGGTATAATAAAAACTATCATAGAAAGTGCATAAAACACTAGGATCAATTTGATGCTTGATAATTGTTTTGAGATATAGAGGTAGTAATGTTAGAGTCATGCTAGTGGGAATTATGAAATTGAGAAATACTTGCGTTGAAGTTGGCAAGTCCCGTAGCATGCACGTATGGTAAAAGTTGTGTGACAAATTTGTTGCATGAGGTGCTCTTTTAATTGTCTTCCTTATGAGTGGAGGTCAGGATCACTGATGGTTAACTCCTACCAACCCTTCCCCTAGGAGCATGCGTAGTAGTACTTTGCTTCGAGGGCAAGTAGACTTTTGCAATAAGTATATGAGTTCTTTATGACTGATGTGAGTCCATGGATATACACACACTCACCCTTCCACTTTGCTAGCCTCTATTATACCGCTCAACTTTCGCCGGTATCATGCACCCATTATTTACCTTCCTAAAAACAGCCACCATACCTACCTATTATGGCATTTCCATAGCCATTCCGAGATATATTGTCATGCAACTTTCCACTTTTATGTTTATTATGACACACTTCATCATTGTCATATTGCTCTTTGCATGATCATGTAGTTGACATAGTGTGGTGGTTTTGTCACGGCAGATGTCCTCATGAAAGGACTTAGTCGCGGAGCCATCGCTACGGGTTAACTTGAAGGGGTTAAAGCGGACGCAAGGACACAAGAGTTATAATAGTTCGGCCCCTTCGATGAAGGTAAAAGCCTACGTCTAGTTGTGATGGGATTGATGTGGTCTCGATGACTAGGGAGCAAATAAGCTTCGCCTAGGCCTCGAGTTGTTGTTGTCTGTCCTTGAACCGTCCCGGGTCGTCCCCTTATATACACAGGTGACGCCCGTCGGTTCAGAGAGTCCCAATCTCCGGTTCATACTTCGTATCTTGGTTGTCTCTCTCTATTCCTAACCTACAATGCAAGTTTACATACCAGGCCGGTTTACGGCTACAGGTTCTAAACCGACTACAGGCCTTGGGCCCTTACTTTCATGCTTGGGCTTTTACACCGTTGAACTACTGATGAAGTTAACCCGGCCCAGATAGGCCGGTTTACGCCCAGTAGTAATATCCCCAACATTAGGCCCCATATTGATTTGAACAGGTTCTTGTCAATCCTTGATAAAAAAACCTTCGTCTTCAATATCTTCTTGTAATTGTTGCACCGCCGTGATGTCACCTTCTCTGGTTGCTGTAAACCGGCATGACGTCCCCATAAAGATAGCATTCATGATACCTTCTTTGTTTAACAGATCCGCAATAACCGAGGCGACAGCTCTGTTTCCCAGATTTGTGGTTCCTTGATTCACGCGCCTGACACAGGTCTCTTGCCTTATAAATAGGACCGAAGGGTCATTGCTTTTCTCCCCTCCGTCCCCTTTCTCTTCGTCTTCCTCGCGTCGCTAGCCTCAGAGCTCCGCCGCCGCCATCGACCTCTGCACCGTCTTGAGCCGCTGCATCAACCTGAACGCACCAGAGAAACGCAGCAATATTCCGCATCTCCTCAACTCGTAGGTCCTCGGTTCCCCTCGACTTAGATTCGTTCTAGGGTTTCTTGTACTTGCGGTGCTCCATTAACTGCTCATGCTCATACCGAGACTCTGGATAGATCTTTGACACCTTGCTCTGATTAGTAGTAGCTTTTAGCATCCGCTTTGTAGTCTCGTGCTCACGTCCATAGATCTCGCACATTATCTCCTGCTCATTGCATCAATATTGCTCGCTTTTATTCTTTTTTGGATATTTTTCTTCTTTTCTGATCTGGCTTCAGATCCTTCGTTGTAGAGAAATCTTGTGAAACCTGTTTCTGCACACTTAGCCGTTCGCAACCTCAATTGTTTTCAATATTTAGACCAGGCGGTTTAACTTAACATAGAAAAAATTAAATAAACCGGTATACACCATTAGTCCCCTTGTTGAACCGCCAGAACTCCTTAACCAGACACTGTCGCTTCATAGAACTCCGGTTTAGATGTAGTTGTCTCCGATTTAGCATTGTACACCGGTTCTCTCTTTGTCCCAACACATTTCTTGAACCGGATTTATATTTTTTGTAGATGGCCAAACAAGTATATGAGTGCAACTGGGCTCCTTCCCGTGTCACCAAAACTCAATTAAACAATCTGGTCTTGACTGGCGCTTTAAGCAGTAAAGATACTATCCATTGGAGGGTTCCTGGCAAAGAATGTCCACCCACACCTCAAAAAGGAGAGGTTGTAATTTTCGCAGATCACTTAGCCCGGGGTTTCAACCCGCCCGGTTCAAAATTTTATCGGGATGTTTTAGCCAATTTTCAACTCCGTCCGCAAGATACGTTCCCCAATTCTGTTACCAATATTTGTCACTTCCAAGTGCTCTGTGAGGCATACTTTCAAGAAGAACCCACAGTTGAACTGTTTAGAGACTGCTTCCATCTAAACCGTCGCACAGAATTCACTGACGGGCCCAACACAGAATTGGGTGGTGTGGCGATTCAAAAAAGAAAGGAGGTCACTTATCCTCATGTCAAATTGCACAGCCACCCCAAGGAATGGAATCAAACATGGTTCTATTGCAGAGACACTTCTCCGCCAATGAGAATCCTTTGCCCGGTTTTCATTCGAGCGACTCAGTAATACACATCCCTTTCCACAAAGATTAACCGCGAATGAGAGAAGTAAATACGCTCCTCAACTCTCCAAGCTCAGAGCCTTCATGGCCAATGGTTTAACCGGAATTGATCTCGCACGCTGTTGGATATCATGGAGCATACTGCCCCTCTCCCAGCTCTCCGGCTTAATGTGTGAGTACACTGGTAGCGTCAACGGCCCCCTCCGACATGTTAATATCCAGCTTACTGATGATGAGGTCACCGAGGTTGTGAAGAAAAATGTTGAACGAACCGGAACACCTCTGTGCCCGAACCGGTCTGCTCCCCTTCTATGCTACCAACAAACCGCCATCTGTAAGACTTCTGACTATTTTTTACTGAATATATTACTGCCATTTCCGGTATCACTTTTAACATCAACTACTGCTTAATCAGGGTGATGATCCATTCTGGAGCAAGAAACGTCCACAAGAGAAACCAGAGAAGCCAGACAAACCGGAAAAGCCAATCCGGAAAAACACCAAAGCTGTCAAGAAGACTGCTCATAAGAGGAAAACCACTGCATCTTCTGATCCGGCTGTGGATGACGATGTGGGTAATCATGACCTTGGGGTAGAACTTGATTTACTTGGCTTACTTTTCATACGCCTAATTAATGATGATATTTGTCAGGATGATGCTGAAACCAGTAATGATGATGCTGTAGAGGTAACTATTCTCTCCTCTGACTCAAATCCTTTGCCTTCACTAAAATCCGTCAGCAAACCGGAAAATTAAATTTTCTCATCCCCTTGCTTACTTGGATCCCAAATTTCTTATGAAGACTCAACAACATGAAGTTCGCCGCACAACTCGGCTTAGCGGCCAGGTAGTTACCTCCGCCGGTTTACCGAATAGTCCGGTTCGGAAACGTCGTTCAGAGGTCTCTAATTTGCTTGTCAGTGCTTGTCCTAAAGCAGGCTGTTTTCGTCAACCCCTTAATCCATCTGATTCTGATTATCAGGTCACTTCCCATTCCTCATCTGGCGAGTCATCAGCTACTCAGCTGCCACCACTTAAAATGGTGCTTGGGTAAGTTATACATTTCATATTGTTTCTCTTGCATCATTGCGTAGTATATGCCGTGTTATTTGTTATTGTGCTTTTTCAGGGCCAAGCCTAGGCCGAGCAAAAAGGCTCGTCTGGATAAAACGGCCGACGAAGAGACTGCCCCTGAACCGGACATCGCCCCAAATCTTGAAGCGGCTATTTGTGAAGATACGCCCAATGATCCGCCACTGCAGGATGATGATTTTGTTGCTGAAGAAAGGCCTGTTGACACCTCCCGCCCCGCCGACCAGCCCGTAAGCCCAACCTGGATTGAAAATCCACCAGTCCAATCCGCTCACGACAAACCGACCGTCCCGGGTCAAACCGGTGATACCAAGGACGATGACGTTGTGATTACTGGCTTTGGCCACAGCGAACCAGGTAATCCGGTCGCTTTATCCAAACATTCTGCCAAAGAAGAATTTGCCACTATGAGCAAGGGCAAGTGGGATGTTGATCTAGCAACTTACGCTGCTCTGAACCCCCAAGACCTTCATTCTGGCTACTTGAACTGCTGTATACCAGCCGTGATTATGAAGCTGGCCTGGTGAAGATGATGAAAGAAAAATTCGAGGTAATCTCCATGTTCTTTTCCCGCTTGGATACTTCAATTTTTGTTAACTCTCCTAGCCCCCAAGGGCCGGTTCAACTTAGTATAATTAAACCGGGACTTAACATAAACTCAATGCTTCAGAATCCACTGATGTAGCCCCCAAGGGCCGGTTCAACTTAGTATAGTTAAACCGGTACTGTAATTTATATCATCGCATCAGAACATGTTCGAGCAAATAGCCATTAGCCCCCAAGTGCCAAGTTGAATACCTGTATTGAGCTTGGGACTTTGTGATTTTATTGGCAGATGAAGATCAAATATGCATTAGCCCCCAAGTGCCAAGTGTATGACTGGTTATGCACTTGGGACTTGTAATGAAGATATTAACATACTCCCTTTTTGTTGCAGAGTGAGATACGCCAACAAGCCTCACAAATCAATGATCTTCAAGAAAATCTGAAATCTCAACAAGCAGAAACCTCGAAGGCCAAGGATGAGCTGAAAACCGCCTTGACTACTATGGAGCAGCTCAAGGAGTGGTTCAAGTCTGAGCGGGCCGGCTGGGATACTGAAAAGGCCGCTTTAACCAAATGCTGAAGCTGCCCTTAAACCGGTGGTAGATGAGCTGACCAACGTGAAGCGGCAAGTGCATGCCATGACTGCTGCCATCTTTGGTAAGCTTCCTTTGGCTTCTGTGATAACTTGGCCTTCTTATGATAAGTCTGGTTTGTAATTTGTCTTGTAATGTTGTAGGCACACGCATTGGTCACTTGGGGTCAGATATTTGGATGAAATTGAAAGCTGCCTACACTTTAATCGAACAGCTGTACACTGTAGCGCAGCGGATCATCTCCACTGCATCACATAACAATCCAGCACCCTCCTTAATTCAAGATACTCTTAGGAGGTTGTCAATGCTTCCCCCCCCGGGTTGAAGAGCTGAAGAAATCTGCTGCTCGAACCGGTGCCATTAACGCCTTAATCCGGGCAAAAGCATGGGTGCCAGATTTCGATCCTGTTGAGGCAGCTCAGGGCTATCCAAGTCTGAAGGAAGACGGTTCAGAGTTCAACGAAGATGACACGAGAAGCGATAAACCGGGCGGTGCGCCCTCTGGCTTGCCAATTGGCCGAAGAGGCAAACTTGTCGCATTATCAAGATCAATATGACGATCAGAACAAACGAGTAGCTGCACCTATTCCCGAAGCGGAGAACCTGATCCCTCCGATCCGTAAGCATACTTACGCTCCTGATATTGAACCATCTTCCCTGATCCATGAGGAGGCTGTCTTTCAAGCTTTAATGGGAATCGACTGGACCACTGTTGACTTCCAGCCGCTGGGTAGAGATGAAGAAGCTGAGGCGGCGCAGGACGAACCACAACCATCAGACCGGGGCGGCGAGCAAGCATGAACCGGAAGCCGGTTTAAATAGCTGCTTCATTATATTCCGCCAAGAAAACAATGATCTTATTTGGGCACCATGTTGCCTTGTAATAGGATAGCCAACACTTATACTTTTAATATGCCTCCGTGCATGGGTGTTGATACTTTTGCTTGAATGATCGAAACCTTCCATCTATATTGCCTGCAGTCACAAAATCTTAAACCGCCATGGCGGTTTGTGCCGCCAGCCGGCTTGTGACATTCATATATATATGAAATAAAATATTGAGGTATATAATCAAAATTTGTGATACAAAATACCTGCCATCGCTGGGCATAAAGTTGGCTTAGCCAATCTTGAAACGAAGGTTGTATAAACCCTTACCGTCAAAGGAGAAAACAGCTCCTGTGTTTATAATGCCGGTTTACCACGTAAACCATGCCGGGTCATGACAAGCCCCCTGTTACTCCATAATCGGACGTTAACAGAAAAAAGTCAAACCGGAAAAATTATCTCCGGATTAAAAATGGACCGAATTCCGTCAATTGACAGTTTGAACCGGTTTAAAAATGTTATCGGTTTAAGAAACGCAACAAAAATCAAATAATAGTTATGAAAAAAACATGGAAGCAAAGGCAATCATAAACCGTTTGCAAAAAGAGGCTTTACTGAACCGATCAGACGGTGTTACCATGGTCGGACACGACCAAGCTCCCTATAAGGTGTAGCCATGGTTCATGTCAGCCAGGTCCCCAACTGAAACCGTGGCATTATGCCGATCAAGTGGCGCGGCAATGGTTCGGGTTCGACCAAGCCCCCAAGTGACTCTATGGCCTTAGGCCGATCAAGAGGCGTGACTGGTTCAGACTTGACCATGTCCCCAAGTGATCTGGTGGCTTTCGCCTATCAAAAGGTGTTGCATTGGTTAAGACGCGACCAAGCCCCCAAGTGATACCATAAAGCTTTTGGAAAGCAAACTCAGGGGGTAAACCGGAGGCCGCTTTAAGACAGAACAACTCCATGTAACCACGCATGATGTAACAGAACAGATACCCCGCTTTAGCTGAGGCTCCGGTTTATTACTTTATTCATAACTAGCGGTGTGCCCCGCGCATTTGCGCGGCTAGATTAGCACGTCGTTGTATTTATTTATTTGCATTTTATTATGTTCATAATTGTAAAATGTTACGTTTATTTATGTACATAAAGAAATTACAAATTTTATAAAATATTATGATCATATTACCACATGACAACAACTTATCTGCCACACATGTATTACCACATGACTATTAAGTTTTTTGTCTCACATGATCTACTGTCCTATTTAATTTAGGTGCACAATTCGATAATCTATTAACTAATCAATAGTGATGTTGTTGTTTAAGAATGGATTTCAAAGACCAGTGGATTGCCATGCAAAAATAACACTTCCATACTAATATGTATCTTTCACCTTACGCTCTCGGTCCCTGTGTTTCCTTTTAAGAGAATTTCTGCAAGATTGAGTAGCGGTATTTCCTTAATTTGCCTTATCATTAGCTATAATATATTTGTATCGTCCTCTAGATGTTTCTTGCATTTCTTTATGGGGCAATATTTATTTTAATTGTTTGTCACTTGTCCGTATGAGGTAATGTACTCTCCTTCGTTGTACCTTTTTCCACAAAACAATTGTAAAATGGCGTGGTATGGGTCTTCCCTACTATTTTTGGTTAAAAGCAGATTTTTCATACCTTCATTCGTGATCACTCCTGGAGTGCCTTGCTCTTGTTGATCATTTTCATGTTTGTTTTTACATGGATTTATTTCGTTAGAATATTGGCATGATTTTTTTTATCGGCGATATTGTTTATCAATCATGAAATTAATACACTTGCCACATACTTAATTAGGATATTGTCGTTGTTTTTAGTCACCCAATGTCATCCATATCATGTACTACCTGATTCTTGTCCTTTTACTACTTGAGGTATAATCTATCACCTCTGCACCCCCTCAATTGTGTGAACTCCGGGAATGATCGATGGTTCACACACGCTTAGTGTCGTCTTACTATGTGTACTCACCTACTGTTCCTACCTTATCTCTATGCATTTATCCATTTATAAAAAAAAACCAAGCATGTTGATACATATATATTATTGGTCCCATTACTATATATATTGCATGCTGCCAAATCCAGATTATATTGTCAAATTTATTTCAGTTTTCACCCAAGACTCCAAGATTCTTCTTAGAATTGTATTTTGAATCTAGCTATTTACAATGTTTAGATGGAGAACGCATGAAATAGTGTATTCAAATGTATATGTGACAAAACAATAGATCACGAATTTACATCACTTCCTTATCATACATAGTTACATTTATCACTTCCATTTTTTGGTGAATGTGCTTTCTTCTAAATTATCACTTTTTTTTCCAAATAACAGTCTACCACTAAGCGCTAATACATACATCCCTCCATTGAATATAGTTGATATATCTCTCTTTAATCGCGTGTAAATTGTTTATAACCCGCAACAGTTCCGTGTTTCAATTTTGGTGGGCCATATTCGGTTATAGTCATATGATGCATGGATGTACACATGGCCTGTAATTCAATTCAACTACATACTGATGTCATGCATGAATAGCCAGAATTGCTATTTTTCTAACCGACCCATACTGCACCTGTACTAACCGACTGATATTTTCCTCTCTTTGTTCTTTAACACCCAAACATATTTTCTATTTTTTTGTGGATGTCCTGAACTTATCATCTCGGCGTTATAATTATTAGTTTTCCAAAACCGGCGTGAAAGTAACGTTGTGATTTATTTGTCCTTGATTTAGTAACATAATATATTAGACATATAATACGACTCCATAGACTTCACATATAATATATTGCGACCGTTGTTTTTGCAGGAATATATTCCGAAAGTTATATAGCTTCATATATGTGGGTCGCACGTAAATTAAGTTTCTTTTATTTCTTATCCCAAATTACATAATATATAGCATATAAAAAATTTACTGACGCAGGAGGTCACCAATTTTATTTTATTTTGACATCAAGTTTTGCTTTTTTAACTGCTTGGCTTGATCATATCCGTTTCACCAGGTTAGCTTTGGGAGGAGTAGGTTTATATGCAAGTCCGTGCATTGCTGCGTCCTAGTTTTGTAAGGATGGCTTTGTCCTTTTCCCGTTTGAATTTGCTACCGGAGAGTAACCCCAGAGGCCGTTAGATGTCCTATGCTTCTCCGTGTTCTGGCCGGATAGGCTCTTTTTTTTTTTCAGAAAACTGATCTAGTCCTTTGTGTCCGATGACAAATATTCCTATTTTTCTAACCGAGCCGTACAACTCCTTTATTAGCTGTTGTTCTGATCCAACTGCTATTTTCCTTTCCTTGTTCTTTAACGCCTGAATATTTTTTTGAGGTAACGCCTGAACATATTATGTGAAGCGTGACAGGTTGTACATGATTAAAGTTGTACATAACTTCTATTAGACTTTATATCTCAACCATTATTATTCAGATCAACTGTTCATATATTTTAAACCTATGTGGATCAACGTAATAGCTTGTTTGTCTCTTGTTTTAAGATAGATAGATAGATAGATATATACACTGTCATAATATGTACATAAGTAGAGCCGATGGCTCAGGTATAATAAGGCCGAAGATGAGCTATGTTCACGGCCTGTTGGTCTCCTCCTCTGACGTGCGTGAGTCTTTATGCTCTCGAATATCGATCAGATAGTACGACCCGTTGTGCAGATTCTTGCTGATCACGAAAGGTCCCTCCCAAGGTGGGGATAACTTGTGCATATCAGTCTGGTCTTGGATGAGCCGAAGCACCAAATATCCTTCTTGAAAAGTTCTGGTTCTAACCCGGCGACTATGGTAACGACGAAGATCCTGATGGTAAATCGCCGAGTGGGCAGCTGCTATGTCACGCTCCTCATCCAACCGGTCCAAAGCGTCTTACCGTGCCGTCTCGTTGTTCGCTTCAACATAAGCTGCCACACGAGGTGAGTCATGACGGATGTCACTGGGGAGAACCGCCTCCGCTCCATAGACCATTAAGAACGGTGTGTATCCCGTGGATCTGTTAGGCGTAGTGTTTATACTCCATAACACAGACGGTAGCTCTTCTACCCAACAACCCAGTGTCCTCTGCAAAGGGACCATAAGCCGGGGCTTGATGCCTCTCAAGATCTCTTGATTAGCTCTTTCCGCTTGACCATTGGACTGTGGGTGGGCTACTGAAGAAACGTCAAGCCGGATGTGCTCACGTTCGCAGAACTCTTTCATGACACCTTTGGACAAATTGGTACCATTATCTGTGATGATACTGTGTGGAAAGCCAAACCAGAAAATCACTTTTTTGATGAACTGAACCGCCGTGGGTCAAGCGTCACACTTGCTAACAGGTTCTGCCTCTACCCATTTTGTAAACTTGTCGACCGCCACCACCAGTAGGTGGGTCTTCTTGTCCTTGGACCTTTTGAAAGGCCCAACCATATCCAGCCCCAGGTTGCAAGCGGCCAAGTAATTGGAATCATCCTCAATTCTTGGGCGGCACATGAGCATGTCCCGGAAAACTTTTGGCAACCATCACATCGTCTGACCAGATCTTCTGCATCAGCATGAGCAGTCAACCAATAGAAACCGTGGCGGAATGCTTTAGCCACCAAGGATTTTGAACCGGCGTGGTGGCCACAATCTCCTTCGTGGATCTCACGCAATATTTCACAGCCTTCCTCAGGGGACACACAGTGTTGAAACGCCCCTGACACGCTGCAATGATGCAATTCGCCATTAACAATGGTCATAGACTTAGATCGCCGGACTATCTGTCGGGCCAACGTCTCATCTTCTGGTAACTCGCCCCGGTTCATGTATGCAAGATAAGGAAGCGTCCAATCCGGAGTGACGTGAAGAGCTGCCACCAATTGAGCCTCCGGATCAGGAATAGCCAAATCCGCTTCACCAGGGAGCTTGACCGACGGGTTGTGCAGCACGTCCAGAAAAACATTGGGCGGGACCGGTTTGCGTTGAGAGCCCAACCGGCTTAAAGCGTCGCCGCTTCATTCTTCCGACGGTCCACGTGGTCCACCTGATAGCCCTTGAAATGACCTGCGACAATATCCACCTCACGACGATATGCAGGCATGAGTGGGTCCTTTGAATCCCAAGTGCCAGACACCTGTTGAGCCACTAGGTGCGAGTCAACGAAGCACTTAACTCGGCTTAGATTCATCTCCTTAGCCATCCGGAGACCATGGAGCAAGGCTTCATACTCAGCTGCATTGTTAGTACAAGGGAACATTAAGCGGAGAACGTAACAAAACTTGTCACCTCGTGGGGAAGTTAATACGACTCCAGCCCCGAGCCCTCAATTTCTGGATCCGTCAAAATGGATGGTCCAACATGTGTGATCCGGCTTTTCTTCGGTGCTTGCAACTCCGTCCAATCATTAATGAAATCCACAAGTGCTTGAGACTTCACCGCCGTCCGAGGCATCGTACTTGACCGTCGGCCCAAGCTCTATAGCCCACTTAGCAATCCGCCGATCGCTTCCGGTTCTATATGATATCTCCTAAAGGAGCAGAAATGACCACCGTGATGGGGTGCCCTTGAAATCGCTTCAGCTTCCGACACCATGAAAACTCCATATACCAGCTTCTGCCAATGCGGTGCTTAGATTCGATAAGTACCTCACTGATATAGTAAACCGGACGTTGAACCGGATGCTCCTTCCCTGCCTCCTTCCGCTCCACCACAATGGCCACGCTGACCGCCCTGGCATTAGCAGCAACATATAGCAGAAGTGGCTCCTTGTCAATGGGAGCGGCGAGCACAGGCGGGTTGGCCAATTGCCGCTTTAAGTCCTCCAACGCTTCATCGGCGGCTGGACTCCAGACAAACTGATCTGTCTTTTCAGCATCTGGTACAAGGGGATGGCCTTCTCTCCGAGGCGGCTGATAAACCGGCTTAGCGCGGCAATCTGGCCTGCCAAACGCTGGACATCATTAATACACTTCGGTTTAGCCAGGGAGGTGATAGCCGTAATCTTCTCCGGATTAGCTTCAATTCCCTGTTGGACACGAAAACCCAATAACTTGCTGCCGGAACACCAAAGACACATTTGGCGGGTTGAGCATCATCTTGTAAACCCGCAGGTTGTCAAAGGTTTCCTTCAAATCGTCAATCGGTGTCTCCTTCTCCCTTGACTTGACCACAATATCATCAACATAGGCGTGCACATTACGGCCGATCTGTTTATGCAGAACAATTACATACAGCGTTGATAAGTTGCTTGGCGCTCTTGAGCCCAAAAGGCATAGATACATAGCAGAAGGCTCCAAAGGGAGTGATAAACGCCGTCTTCTCCTGGTCCTTAACTGCCATCTTGATCTGATGATACCCAGAATATGCATCCAAAAAGCTCAAACGCTCACAACCCGAAGTGGCTCAATAATCTGATCAATGCGGGGGAGGGCAAAAGGATCTGCTGGACAAGCCTTGTTAAGATCTATGTAATCCACACACATGCGCCAAGTGCCGTTTTTCTTAAGAACCAGCACTGGATTAGCAAGCCACACAGGATGGAAGACTTCAACGAAAAAACCAGCTGCTAAGAGCCTGGCCACCTCCTCTCCAATGGCCTTGCGCCTTTCATCGTTAAACCGGCGGAGAAACCGCTTTCACCGTTTGTACTTGGGATCAACATTAAGAGTGTGCTCAGCGAGTTGCCTCGGTACACCTGGCATGTCAGAAGGCTTCCATGCAAAAATGTCCCGATTCTCACGGATGAACTCGATGAGCGCGCTTTCCTATTTCGGATCCAAGTTGGCGCTGATGCTGAACTGCTTGGACGAATCGCCAGGCACGAAGTCAACAAGCTTAGTCTCAGCTGCCGATTTGAATTTCAGGGCCGGATCATGCTCTATAGTTGGCTTCTTCAATGGAGGCATGTCCGCCGGATCAACATTGTCCTTATAGTACTTCAGTTCCTCGGTGGCACAAACCAACTCTGCGTAAGCCGCATCTCCTTCTTCGCACTCCAAAGCGATCTTGCGGCTCCCATGAACCGTTATTGTCCCCTTGTGACCCGGCATCTTGAGCTGCAAATAGATATAACAAGGTCGTGCCATGAACTTGGCATAAGTCGGTCGCCCGAGCGAGGCATGATATGGACTTTGGATTTTACCACTTCAAGCGTCAATGTTTCCGATCTGGAGTCATATTCATCACCAAAGGCCACTTCGAGCTATTTTACCAACAGGATATGCTGACTTGCCAGTACCACACCATGGAACACTTTGTATTGGGCGGTTTGAGATGTTTATCCGTTAGCCCCATACGACGGAAGGTCTCATAGTACAGGATGTTAATGCTGCTCCCTCCATCCATGAGGACCTTGGTGAACTTATAACCTCCCACCTGAGGTGCCACCACCTGGCCTAGCTGACCCGGATTGTCGACCCGGGGAGGATGATCCTCTCTACTCCATATGATGGGCTGCTCCGACCAGCGTAGGTAATGGGGCACGGCCGGTTCAACAGCGTTGACTGCCCGCTTCTGAACCTTCCGGTCTCGCTTGTCTAAGCTAGTGGTGAAGACATGGTACTACCCACTATTCAACTGCTTTGGGTTGCTCTGATAACCCGACTGTTGCTGCTGCTGGTTGTAACCACCTTGGTTATTCTGATTGTTCTGATTGTTATGTCCGCCCGGATTACCATTAAATCCTGAACCGGAATTTCCTCCACCGTAACCCGGCCCGGATCCTGAACCGCCACCGGAACCTTTATCATACCGGAAAGCATTAGAACTCTTGAACTCCTGCATAATGTAGCAACCCTTCCAGAGGTGGTTTGCTGGCATCTCCTTCGTCCCATGCTTCGGACAGGGTTGATTCAATAGATAGTTCAAGCGGTCCGGATTGGAATTAGGCGCTCCACTTTGATTCGGCTGTTTACCCTTGCGCCGCTGGCCCTTGTCCTGCGCGTTGGTGTTGGCTACAAAGTCCATGTTGCCATTCGCTTTACGCTTGCCTCCACCATTACCTGCCGAGTGATGTTGCTGGCCCTTGGAGTTGCTGTTCTTCCTTCCCTTCCCTGTCTCGTCATCGTCAGACTCGGGATCCTTGGTACTATCAGAATCAGCATACTTCACCAAAGCGCCCATGAGAGTGCCCATGTCATTACAAAACTGCTTCATGCGCCCCAACTTCAACTTTAAAGGCTTAAACCGCGGTTGCCCTCGAGTTAAGATCGCAGAGTCGGCGTTGATCCGGTCCGGCGAGTGCAAGATTTCAGCGCGTACCCAATGGGTTGTTGACTCCTTCCCCACGGACACAAGCCGCCAAGTCCACTACGGACATGGGCTGCTTACAGGTATCTTTGAAATTCTGGATAAACCGGGTCCGCAACTGGGCCCATGAATTGATAGAATTGGGTGGCAAGCTCTTCAACCAAGTACGGGCCGTGCCTTCGAGCATCATGGTGAAGTACTTTGCACACGCGGCCTCATCCACATCCAGCATCTCCACGGCCATCTCATAACTTTCTATCCATGCTTCTGGAGCTAAATCGGCAATGTAATTTGGTACCTTGCGCTGACCCTTGAAGTCTTTGGGCAAGCGCACATTGCGTAATGCGGGGACGAGGCAAGGCACCCCCAAAGAGCTAGAGGTAACCCCAGGCTCAACCGAGATGGTCGGACGAACCGGCGTAAGCTGATAAGCCTGATGCTGTGCTGCTAACTCGGCCTCCCTGCGTGCTCGGGCCCGGTCCACCACCTCCTGGGCGTTATCGACGCCACCTGCCGGGTTGTTGCCATGGGGCGCACCACGCCGTGCATTACTTGATACGGCCGGTTCATCCACGTGCTGCTATAGCTCCGGCTTGGGCGGGGGTAGAGTGGATCGGTCGCGGTATGTCTGAATACGCTTCCTGTTGGACCAAAGTTGTCCTAAGGAGCTCCTTGACCCGGCGCGTCTCTACTGCCTGTGGTGAATCACCTTCAATTGGAATAGCCTCCAGCCGTGCCACAGCTGCAACAAGGTTATCCATCGGGTTGGAGTAGTGACCCGGAGGTGTTTGCACAGCCTGAGGCGCACTGGCGTTATGGCGAGGTAGATCTATTAAGCGGGGCTGGACCGGGCGTGCCCGTCCCAGGTGCTTCCGCCCGGTTTACCACCGGCGGATTACTGGTTCCTGCTCCGGGGGTGTTGAAGAGGTCTCTTCCTTCGAAAACTGAAGGCAAACGGGATCTGTATTTCCTCTTCATGACTTCATGTGACGCGTTCTGATCCAACATGACCCTATAAGCCTGCGCGTCTAAAGCGGCCCGCTCTGCCGTCATCCTGGCGTCTGCAGCTGCTAGATCCGCTTTAGCCTGAGTGATTTGTTCCTTCACCTTCGCAATCTACGTGTTATGAGCATCCTGATCCGCCGGGTTAACCTCTGCCATGAGCGCAGCCAACGCATCGAACAGATCTGATAAAACTTGAGCCGGCGGGCGCACAGGGCCTCCTGCCCCGGCAGCCGTCGCCGCTGTTGAACCGGCAATCATTGCCGCAGCGGTCGAAGAGTGAAGCACTGCTTGTGTACCGGCCATGAATATTCCAACCCGGTTGGGCAGATCGGAGGGGTCCGGAATACTGTCACCATCGGAACAGCCCCAATCCGGCCATCTTGTAGCTGATATAGAGATTCGGTTTCTCGGTCGACGACTCGTCGTCGAGTAGACGACGGTCTCGCCACGGACTGATCCGTCCTCATAACTTCCTCCGTGGATGACTCCCACAAAGGCACGCTTCACGGCCGGTTTAACACTGGGCAGATCTCGTCTGTTGAGCCGTCTCGGCGAGGTCGGTGCGAGATGTCCGGCTCGAGCCCCTGGGTCACCAATCTTGCCGATGAAAATGTGTATGCCACCAAAGGGAACCCGGTACCCGTACTCAATCGAGCGGCCTCGGGGCCCCAGCCTGCATCGTCGATGTAGAGCTTGCGCGACGACTCTTGGTCATCCGGCCCACAGCATAGCCTTTGAGTCCTTCGAACTTGCCCTCCAAGATCATCAAACCATCGTGCGATAGCCCCACGGTGGGCGCCAACTATCGTGGTTTTGTCACGGCAGATGTCCTCGTGAAAGGACTTAGTCGCGGAGCCATCGCTACGGGTTAACTTGAAGGGGTTAAAGCGGATGCAAGGACACAAGAGTTATACTAGTTCGGCCCCTTCGATGAAGGTAAAAGCCTACGTCTAGTTGTGATGGGATTGATGTGGTCTCGATGACTAGGGAGCAAATAAGCTTCGCCTAGGCCTCGAGTTGTTGTTGTCTGTCCTTGAACCGTCCCGGGTCGTCCCCTTATATACACGGGTGACGCCTTGCCGGTTGAAGAGTCCCAATCTCCGGTTCATACTTCGTATCCGGGTTGGTCTCTCTCTATTCCTAACCTACAATACAAGTTTACATACCAGGCCGGTTTACGGCTACAGGTTCTAAACCGTATACAGGCCTTGGGCCCTTACTTTCATGCTTGGGCTTTTACACCGTTGAACTACTGATGAAGTTAACCCGGCCTAGATAGGCCGGTTTACGCCCAGTAGTAATATCCCCAACACATAGTATTTGTGGCAAGGCCACCTTCATAATTTTCATACGTGTAACTCTTGATTCATTGTATATCCCGGTACACCGCTGGAGGCATTCATATAGAGTCATATCTTGTTCTAGGTTTGAGTTGTAATTCGTGAGTTGTAAATCAATAAAAGTGTGGTGATCTTCATTATTAGAGCATTGTCTCAATGAGGAAAGGATGATGAAGACTATGATTCCCCCACAAGTCGGGATGAGACTTCGGACTTTAAAAAGAAAAAAAGGCCAAAAAAAGGCCAAAAAGAAAAAAAAAGGAAGGCCAAAGAAAAAAAGAGAAAGAAAAAAAGAAAAAAAGGAAAAAAGAACAAAATGAGAGAAAAAGAGAGAAGGGACAATGCTACTATATTTTTTCCACACTTGTGCTTCAAAGTAGCACCAGGATCTTCATGATAGAGAGCCTCCTATGTTGTCACTTTCATATACTAAGTGGGAATTTTTCATTATAGAACTTGGCTTGTATATTCCAATGATGGGCTTCCTCAAAATGCCCTAGGTCTTCGTGAGCAAGCAAGTTGGATGCACACCCACTTAGTTTCTTTTGTTGAGCTTTCATATATTTATAGCTCTAGTGCATCCGTTGCATGGCAATCTCTACTCACTCACATTGATATCTATTGATGGGCATCTCCATAGCCCGTTGATATGCCTAGTTGATGTGAGACTATCTTCTCCCTTTTTGTCCTCACAACCACCACCATATACCACCATAGTGCTATGTCCATGGCTTACGCTCATGTATTGCGTAAGAGTTGAAAAAAGCTGAAGCACGTTAAAAAGTATGAACTAATTGCTTGGCTGAAACTGGGGTTGTGCATGATGGGAGTATTTTGTGTAATGAAAATGAAGCATGGCCTAACTATATGATTTTGTAGGGATAAGCTTTCTTTGGCTATGCTATTTTGATAGGACATGATTATTTGTTAGTATGCTTCGAAGCATTATTATTTTGTATGTTTTATAAGCTTTTATCTTGAATCATTTGGATCTGAACAATCATGCCACAATAAAGAAAGTTACATTGAGAATTATGCTAGGTAGCATTCCACATCAAAAATTATATTTTTATCATTTATCTACTCGAGGACGAGCAGGAATTAAGCTTGGGGATGCTTGATACGTCTCCAACGTATTTATAATTTTTGATTGTTCCATGCTATTATATTACCCGTTTTGGATGTTTATGGGCTTTATTTTACACATTTATATCATTTTTGGGACTAACCTACTAATTGGAGGCCCAGACCGTATTGCTGTTTTTTTGCCTATTTCAGTATTTCGAAGAAAAGGAATATCAAGCGGAGTCCAAACGGAATGAAACCTTCGGGAGAATGATTTTTGGAATGAACGTGATCCAGAGGACTTGGAGTGCAAGTCAAGAAGCAATCGAGGCGGCCAGGAGATAGGAGGGCCCGTCCACCCCTCCTTGGCGCGCCCCCTGTCTCCTGGGACCCTCGGACGGCCACCGACTTTACTTCTTCCTCCTATATATACCTACGTACCCCGAAAACATCCAGGGAGCCAACCAAAAACAATTTCCACCACCGTAACCTTCTATATCCGTGAGATCTCATCTTGGAGCCTTCGCCGGCGCTCCGCCGGAGGGGGAATCGACCACGGAGGGCTTCTACATCAACACCGTAGCCCTTATGATGAGTTGTGAGTAGTTTACCACATACCTTCGGGTCCATATTTATTAGCTAGATGGCTTCTTCTCTCTTTTTGGAGCTCAATACAATGTTCTCCCCCTCTTTTGTGGAGATCTATTCGATGTAAACTCTTTTTGCGGTGTGTTTGTTGAGATCCGATGAATTGTGGGTTTATGATCAAGTTTATCTATGAGAAATATTTGAATCTCCTCTGAATTCTTTTATGTATGATTGAGTTATCTTTGCAAGTCTCTTCGGATTATCAGTTTGGTTTGGCCTACTAGATTGATCTTTCTTGCCATGGGAGAAGTGCTTAGCTTTGGGTTCAATCTTGCGGTGTCCTTACCCAGTGACAGAAAGGGTTGCAAGGCACGTATTGTATTGTTGCCATCGAGGATAAAAATATGGGGTTTATATCATATTGCATGATTTTATCCCTCGACATCATGTCATCTTTCTTAATGTGTTACTCTGTTCTTATGAACTTAATACTCTAGATGCATGCTGGATGGCGGTCGATGTGTGGAGTAATAGTAGTAGATGCAGGAAGGAGTCGGTCTACTTGTCACGGACGTGATGCCTATATACATGATCATCCCTAAATAATATCATAATTATTCGCTTTTCTATAAATTGCTCGACAGTAATTTGTTCACCCACCGTAATATTTATGCTATCTTGAGAGAATCCACTAGTGAAACCTATGGCCCCCGGGTCTATCTTTTATAATATAAGCTTTCAATCTACTTTTATTTGCATCTTTACTTTTCGCATCCATATTATAAAATACCAAAAATATATTTATCTTATCATACTATCTCTATTAGATCTCACTTTCGCAAGTGGTCGTGAAGGGATTGACAACCCCTTTATTGCGTTGGTTGCGAGTTCTTTGTTTGTTTGTGTAGGTGCATGGGACTTTTGAGGAGCCTCCTACTGGATCGATACCTTGGTTCTCAAAAACTGAGGGAAATACTTATGCTACTATTTCTGCATCACCCTTTCCTCTTCAAGGAAAACCAACGCAAGCTCAAGACGTAGCAATAGTGCGTATCAGAACGTTAGTCTGTTGGCAAGCCTTCCTTAGCCATCGTCAACCTAAACCCCATCTCTTCGTTCATTCCTATCTCTTATCTCCATATCATGCTACATCACTTCAGAATCTACATCTTGATCAATATCTTGTTACCCATCCATTCTGAATTTGTTTTGTATGTTGTTTGGATTTGCTATTGCTTTGGTATTTATTGTCTGTCCTCTTCTATCGTTGCAACGAGTAGGGAGTGACGATGTTTGACATGGACACATCCAATTACTGAAGAATGACTCAAACAACAAAGCGATGCCTCCTTCTTTGATCATACTTATCCTATGTTTTACAAAATTGCATTGTGTTTTATGGTTACTATATGCACGCTATTTTAATCCTCATAGCTAGTGTGTCGATTGACACATTACCTTGATTTGTTTGTCGCCTATTTACTTGACACCAAAGTAGAAGTATATAGTATATTGGTAGAGTAGAAATGTTGAGCCATGCTTATTATCCCATGGATCCATTCTTGAATGACCTTTGGGTCATTGACACTTGAAACTTATCGCTGAGCTAGGCCAGTTGGCCCTTGTTGATCTCCTCTCTCCTCTTCTACTCTAGGTGAAACTTACCATCTAAATACAGGCACGGGTGACAATTGAATCAAGGATTGAAGGAGCGATTAGCTGCCCTTCATAAGCTGAAGGGAGCAATCAGTAGTCCGTGCCGCATGAGGCCTAATAAGTCTTGATTTTGAAGATTGTCATAACAATACATCCACATGCTATACGGGCACTAGCTTGGTTGAATAGTTAGTTCACCCTTATTTTCATCATTGTCGTACCGCAGATGGAACAGCTGCCTTGTGAGGAGTATCCTCGGCACAAAAGGGGGGCAGGTTGTGAAGTACGGTTACTTCCGTGTAGAAACCTAGTGGTTTGGCATAGTAAGTGTGGTGAAATGAAAAACCTTGTCACAATCTCCCTGTCGATATACCGAATAGTATACTACGCTAGCGACGGCTTGTGGCAACAAGTCGGGATTGTGTCGTGTGGGTAAAGTATGCAACCTCTGCAGAGTGTGAAATTGTTCAAATAGTCGTGTCCACGGTCATGGACGGCACATGAATCTTTCTTGACATACGGGACTTGTCTTGCTTATTGCCTCTTTGCCCCTATTCTTGGAACCTATGAAGAGTGTGAGTTGGTTGAGGATCCTCACTGATGAAAGTTATTCTAGAGATAAAACATGTTTTCATGTAAAATTGCTTTTATCCAACTGCTATATTTTTCAACCAAAAATTAGTTTTTATGCAAATGAGCCATATAGCCTTCCTTTGAAGCTACATGTAGCTAATAGGACCTTCTCCGACGGAGGCATGTTGAGTATGTAATGTACTCATGGCAATACTTTTGTTAAATAACAGAGCTCCATGAAGATGAAGGTGATTACTACGAATATTATGGAGATCCGTAGGAGTGAGGTCACATGGACTACATCGACTGCCTGTGGCTGAGATTGAGTCACTACACAATTTACTTTCCACTGTTTTCAGAATATAATAAATGCCATGATACATTTCTCTATGTATGCCTTATGGCAAGATTTATTAAACTTGTAATACGTTTATGTATTGTGCAATGATACCATTTCACTGTGTTTTCAACAATGATCCTAGGGTTGACAAATATACATAGGAGGATCTGCAAGTTAATTCTGGGTTCTCACATCAGGCGATAAATTAACCAATTATAACCTATATAAAATTAACATTGAGCATAATTTACCTAGAAACCATGATTTATTGTGGAATTTCTCTGGATGTATGTTGGATAACCGAAAACAGAGAAATTGCATAGAAAAGACATTTTCAATATTATTTTTTGATGTATAAAGGTTAGAACGAGAAGGGGGCCAGGGGAGAGGCCCAAGTAGGATCTTAGATGAGCACTTTACATGATGTATGTTATGCTAAATTGCTCTAAAAAACAAAGTAGTTGTGGTGTCAGCATAACATAACATTTTGCAATGGCATAGTTCTAAAATTTATTTGAGACAATTACACTTTTGCCGTAGTTATGCCAGCCTGCTAGTTTTTTCTCCGTACATTTGGGATCACGTCAGTTTTGCTCTTAGATTTGCTCTGAGGTCGTCAGAGTGCCCTTTAACCGTTTGACCAATACTTTACAAATGCATAACAAATTCATATGTACTCATAAAAATGCAAATAAGATATCAAATGTTCACAAATACTTTACATGTATGTACATGCCATTTGCATTCCGAAAATGTACTGTATAAATTACCCAAGGTTATTAATGTTATTAACATTATTAAAATTAAACATAAAAGGTATAAACAATGATATTTCGTGAATAAAAAGCACACACAAATATAGGTGATATTTTTGAACACTCTAATACCTTATTTGCATTTTTCTAAGTTCATATCAACTTGTTATTGAATTTCAAAGTTGTTTAAAATTTATAACAAGTTGATATGAACCGAAAAAATGCAAATAATATATCATAATGTTCAAGTAATATCACCTCAAGTTGCATGTCATTTTTATTCATGAAACAAAGTTATGTTGATACCTTATTATGTTTAATAATGCTAATGACATTAATGACCACCATAGTTTGAACATTACTATTTTCCTAAATGCAAATAACATGCACACAGATGTAATGTTCTTATGAACATTTTCATATCTTGTTTGCATTTTTATGAGTTCATATGAAATTGCTATGAATTTTCAAAATATAGACCAATCGGTCAAAGGGCACTTGGACGGGAAAGAAAAATCTAAGGCCAAAACTGAGCAGAGCCGAAAAGTAAGGGCAAAACCCGTGTGTAATTCCAAGTAAGGGAAAAATGCATTTGCCCCTCCATTTGGGACAATTACACTTTTTCCCTTAGTTGTGCCAGCCCATGGGTTTTGCCCATCCTTTTCGGCTCACGTAGGTACATCTAGTTGTAGGGAAGAAATTCAAGGAAATAACATGGCAAACAGTTGCAGCATTGTATTATAAAAAATGAAATAACATTATTTAAATGTTTCCATATACACTAACATGACATCAAAGGGTCTTCCAAAATAGAATAATGATGTTCTAGCAACAATAGAGTACATTTATTTCTTCTTGTGGCCTGAAGTGGACCTAGGCTTGCTGCTCGATGAAGACACACGAGAGACCTAAAATTTCATATAACTTGTTAGAACCATCTGAAATGCCTACCATAAACTACATGATCATGGAGAGGTTTGACTTTTAGAAACCTAGACGAAATTATTTATAGTTGATGGCCTTTTGCTGGACGGGATTCTAAAAACATAGCTATAGAAGAAGAAAACAGGGTTGAGATCTCATGCCTAGCCTATTGAATCATAAATGACTGGAGAACATAGGAATGTGCATTAGAAGTTGTTTGGTTGTAACATGAAAAACAAATGAACTTATCCAAAGGACTATGTGCATGACACAATTGTCATATGAACAAAGGAAAATACACGTGAGATCCGAATCACTGAAAAACTGCATGCAAAGTAGACCATACGAAGCAACTCTATCATTTGAAATCCAACATACCAAACAATCCATATATGAAATACTGCTAATGGATGAAATCCTCGAAAATTCCTAGGGAAGTCTTTTGACCCAAAGAGCCCTTGAAGTATGTATCCTATATATGACTAAGAAGGTGTTATTTATGATAAATCCACTCTTAAATACCTTATGCAACTTAAGGGTCTCTTTTGTTTAATGGATTTCGAAAGGAAAGGGTTGGATTCTAGTCAATGGGAATTTGTCCTTTGGAGTTCATTTGATATATAGCAACAAAACCTCCAACGTTCATATGGGTTCATTTCCTACTCTATAATTCCATAGGGTTTCTAGCAAGAGGTTACACCGTTTGGAATAGCAAGTCATCAATGCGTGTGCCTGGACCGGCAAGCTATTTTCCATTGAAACTAGAAAATCATAGGATATACATAAATATAAACCCTGGAATATTTTTCAGTTGGGCCTATGTGGTACATATTTCATTATGATCCAGTTGTACCACAATAACGTCTACTCCTACATACTTACTAACTGGATTGCTTTTTTAATATGATTATAATTATACAATATATTAAAGGATCATCATTCAACGTTTGAGTCATATATACCGCAAAAAATGGTAGTGCCTCTTCAATAAGATCGGAACATGAAAATGTAGAATAATATTATGTGACCTTAAATTGGAAATCTATATAATTTATTGCATTAGATTATTGTATACTTGTAAAATATTTATTGAATATACATAAGTGGCATAATGGTTTTCCTATGCATAGTTGTATGTTGAGGTGTTTTTTTCATGCATGGTTACATATTGAGGTGGGTGCTTTCCCATGCATAGTTGCACCTTCAGGTGGCATGTTTGCATTTGAGAGAAATAGGTTAGTATTGGTCACCTATGTAGTTGCATAGGTAAAATATTTATTGAATAAAACTAGCATGATAGCTTTACCAATTATGGTTGTAAGTGGAGGTGCCTCTTTTTACTTGCATGGTTACATGTTGAGTTGACTCTTTTCCCATCCATAGTTGCACGATTAGGTGGCATGTTCACATGTCGAAAGAAAAAGGTTGGTGGGGTTCACGTATTTAGTTATATATGATTTCTTTGAGTCTACCACAGCTATGACATCAACTACTCAATCTCTATTGGGAATTCCTATGTTCTTTCTATGGTGTAGTTTAACAAAACAACATCAGTTACCAATTTGTATGTTTTTGTTTCATGTAGGATTTTCATATGCCATTACAACATATTTATATGGATTTCCAATTCCTATGTTTCCCAACTGATAAGGCTATCCTAATTTTTAAGGACATCCCTACGCCACCTTCTATATAAGGCGTTTGTGCTCATCTGAACTAGCTAAAATAACCATTATGATTAGCTTCGTAGGGAAAATTGCAACAACAACAACAACAAAAGGACTCCCAGTATTCCTTTCATCATCTGGATTACTTTTTACAATAACATTATTCACTATTTACTTTAAAAATCATATACTAGCCCATAGAAATTACACAATGGTATGTATAATTGCAGAAGTTTTCAATTCGTGGTAATTTCACATCCAGGAAAGCAATTTTATCCACTCAGAAAATTCTATATTTCTGAGAGGTCCAATATACTCAAGCATGTCATTAATCTTAGATGGTTGTATGCATTGCTCGATGCATAGGCCAGGTTTATCCTCCTTTTTGGAAAAAAAAATCCATTATTCTTATCCTAGAAGTGAAAATATAGAAACCCTTTCCTAATAAATGTTCAAGTGTATGATGTCCAATAGTTTGCTTAGAAATTTAACTATGTGACGTTTGAAAAAATAGCCATATGGCTTAAAAATTGATATACTTGAATGTGAGTCTAAATTTTCCAAAGATGTGTGCAACAACCATGATAAACCAGACTTTCAAAAACTAAAATTTAGTTACTTTACGTTTTCATAAAATTAATGAAACAACTCAGTGGAGGATTGCTTTGTCCCTATTTATGTTACCTCATCTGATGTTCGGCTGGAACCAAATGATAGCTTCCTAACAATTTCGAGTATGGAAGGTCTGCGCCTCCGATCTATCTCAACACAAGTCAGCCCAATATCAATGCATGCTTTTATCTGCCGGAGGCATTCTGCATCTAACGACCCATACATGGACGCTATGTGCTGCATTGTCCAATCTTTGCGTACCTACAGAAACAGAATCAAGACGCTTAATATGCTTCCATTTGAATCATGTAATAATCAAGTGATATTGCCTCTTACTTTTTCAATAAATTTTCTTGCGGATGGCTGATTGTCTTCGGGACAATTCTGCTCTCTTGTGGTGATCTCGATTATCAGCAAGCCTAAACTATATATGTCCGATTGGGCGGAGATTTCACCTCTGTATAAGTATTCTGGAGCCATGTACCCACTGGATCCATTAACATCGAAAGTTAAATAGGCAATACCAGATTGAAAAATTGGGATTTACAATATTATAAGGAACGGATTAATGTTATCAAATTTCATGATGAGCTTACTACGATCCCACGACTTTTTGTGTGCACAATCGGGTTTGCTGTTCACCAAAGACTCTCGACATTGCAAAATCAGCAATCTTCGGTATCATGTTTTCATCCAACAGTATATTTTCAGGCTTTAGATTCATGTGGATAAGGGGAATATCCAAGTTGTGCAGAAAACATAAACCCTGGCAAATCCCGTTGATTATTTTGAACCGCGTGCCCCAGTCGATACAGGGTCCAGGTGAAGAGACAGACTCGCCTTCTTTGGTCCCTGTACAGAAGTATGAAGGACAAAGAATCTCAAACATGGATAATGTAAACATACATTAAGAAATAGATGACATGTCAAAACTGCAAACATCCAGAAAGGGGTACCCCTAGCTCCAAATCTTCCCCTATATACTTAAATAGTTGAACCCCGCTACTTATATTTTCAATATACACATATGTCATGTCACCACACATGCCACCTCATCAACGCCACTACTTTCATGTCTCTAAACATGGATGAGAAATGCTAGTTAGACTATTTCTCTCAACATATGCACACACCCCACATCAACCCCACTACTTACGTTTCTCTCAACACGCATGAGAAATAATACTTTTGCTCCATAAATATATTTAAACTAAATAATAATATAATATATCATATATATGTATATATGCTTTATTCTCATATGAAAATTCCATACAACCAAATCTCGTCAAAATAAGATATTGCAACTGATTCACGCAGCAACACGCAGGACATCATGTATAACTAAGTTCGTGATCCTCACTAACATATTTATCTCAACATGCAACCATGCATGGGGAAAAGCCTACCTCTACATGCAACCATGGATGCAAAAAGGCTTAAATGCTTTATTTAATTATATTATGCTACTTATATTAACTAGATGTTATGTAATTAGAAAATAATATTATGTATTTTCAGTTTTAGTTCTTATAATTTTAATCCAAATAGTCACGTTCATATTACCAAATCTCATTAAAAATATATTGCAAGCAATTCTAGTAACAACATGCGGGGTATCATCACTACTGGAATCGCACCCTATGCCGAGAACCAAGAACACTCGGCAAAGCACCGAAAACCCTTGGCAAAGGCTTTGCCGAGCTTTGTTCTCGGCAAAGGCCACACGGCGTACACCTCTCAGGCAAACAGAAATTTGCCGAGATCCAAAACACGGGCACTTGACAAATTCTTTGCTGAGCGCCAAACAGTGCATCTTGGTAAAATAATGTGACACACAGACGACGGACGGAAATGGAGTTTGCCACGTGGGGTATCTTTGCCTACAGCCCCTCTCGGCAAAGCTAGCGAATGGGAAACTACCACGTGGCAACCACCTGACAGGTGGGTCCCACAAAATACGCCAAGCGTACTCGTTGCCAAGAGTCGCTCTCGGCAAATATAGCCAACAGGAAACAGCCACGTGGCACGCACCTGACAGGCAGGTCCCACGCCATACGCTGAAAGGACACTTTGTCGAGAACCACGCTCGGCAAAGATAGACAATAGGAAAGAGCCACGTGGCAAGCACCTGACAGACAGGTCCCACACATATGCCGAGAGGACTCTTTGCTGAGAGCCACGCTCGGCAAATGCAGCTAATAGGAAACAGCCAGATGCATCTAGTTATATATACGCAGAATCATTTTTCCTACAACCAAGAGGAACTAGCAGAGAATGCAAAATATATGGGAGATATGTTTCACATACCAAAAAGATTCTGGTTTAGGCTCCCATTAGGTAAATACTCGTAGCAGAGTAAACTTTCAGTAATGTCTGCTTGAATATATCTTCCATTGAACTGCACCAATTTTTTCTGTGCTTCACTGCAGAATCCGATCAGCTCTACTATGTTAATATGCTTTAGCGCCATAACGTTCTGAACCACTGTATTGAATGTCTTGCCAGCCAGTATTGGTGCGTTTTCCTGAAGTTTCTTCACAGCAATCACTTTTCCTCCTTCTGGCACTGTTCCCTGTTTAATCTCATAGATATATTAGATCTTTCTGAAACTTAACTGAAATTAAGGACAGACAGTTAATTATAATGGGAAAAGTAGTACCTTATAAAGCGTTCCAAATGGACTTACACCAAGTATGTGCTTATCCGAGAAGTCATCCGTAATGTTCTTCAAAAAGTCATATGGTAGTTCCGACGGTAGTTCGGGGCTTGGCTGCTTGCTCTCTTGGGTACTTCCGCTGGCCATTCCTGATGATTCGTGAGGACCTACAGGTTGTGGATAAATTGTGCAACTTCTCATTTCACCAAAGGAGTACAGTTTAAATGCAAAAAATAAACAGGGTGGTTCTAAGAACATCTGAATATAACGAGCTGTACAAGAGGCACTAACCAATTGAGAGGAGCACTTGAGGGATCGTTGCAGCGAAGAGAGGAAGCAGATGAAGTTCTCCTTGCTAGCTAGTTGCAGGTGTACATATAAATGAAGCTACCCAGAGGAAGATGGGTAATTAAGTTGACTTGACGGAGCCTAAGCTGAGTCTTTGGTAGAGATAACAAAACATATATGCCCACTGGGTCCATGTGATTAGATGCATTGCTACCCTAAAAAAAACATGCATTGCTAATATACATAAGAAAACGTGTGCGTTACCTAACTCTTTTTCTTTTGGCGTGGTGCGTTACCTAACTAGCTAAACCACCTTCATCACCGTGCGGCGTAGTGCTGTAGTAGTCGTACAAATCTCGCTTCATGTGTGGCGTAACTTTTTTTTTTTTTTTGCGGGAAAAGTCTAGCGTAACTTGTGAGGAGTAGATCAAGAAACCATAGATTTGAACCCTGGCCCTTATAGTTGACGTGTCTCAACTATTAAGTTTTCAATAGCGTTGCCTTTAAATAGTCTCCAATAGCGAGTGATACTTATGTGTTGTGCAATGGTAGTTACAGCATTGGATTCCGATGAAATGACTAACTACACGAGGACCGAGGAGTTGAACGGCACATGAAGTTCTTTCTCGGGGCATCAAGATCGATCGGCAAACACGCTCAACATATCATATTAAGCAGCAATTTAGTATTTTTAAAGTAATGCCTAGCTGTTAGCTAGTCGGCCTCAAGTGACAACAAGCATATATTATTCTTAAAAAACAGGAGAGGCCGTGCTGTGCACCTTACTGCTTGCACTCAAGTGGGTTTAAAATACACCAGGACATTAAGAAAAGACAGTAGCTGTTAGCCAGTCTTGCAATTTTGTGTCTTCGCAACCCACTAAATTTGTACTTTCTTTTTGCGGGAGGACCAACGACTTGGCCATCGGTGTTGCTCTTGTCAGGTCGTAACTAATAAAGCGATAGGACCTGATCAGAGGAGAAATGAATTTTGGGTCTCAAAGTTCCCATGAGTCCTTCATTTAATTTCTCTAAGACTAAGTTCTTGTTGCCAGCTAGTCGCGGGTGTACATATGAATGAAGCTACCCAGAGGAAGAAGGGTAATTAAGTTGACTTGACGAATCCAAAGCTGAGTCTTCGGTCGAGATAACAAAACGTATATGCCCACTAGATCCATGTGATTAGATGCATTGCGAACATACATAGGAAAACGCGTGGTTACCTAACTAGCCAAACCCCTTCATCACCGCGCGTGTAATGCCATAGTATATTTGTTTCGACAATTGACTCAAAATGAAGTATCAAGTATATCAAACACAATTAGTATACACCCTGTCTCCGCATAGTTAGGATGCATACTATCAACATCAACATACAAATTTTAGAAAAAAATGCTGCTAAATAGCAAAGTCATATAAGACCAAAGATATGCCTAAGTAGGCCGGGGCATGGGCAGCCGGCCCGACGACCCGGCCTAAAAAACCCTGGCCAGGCTGGGGCCTTGTTTTGCAACGTGGAATGTAGTTTGCCCCAGGCTCGGGCTTCTCTTTTTATGTGTTTTGCACCGGTCTTTAAGTTTTCAGGCTAGGCTTGCACGTGTGTACACTAAAAGAGAGTGTTCGGCTTCGGGCTTGACTTCAGGTTGGGCTCGGGTTTGAAAACAAAGTATATATTAGGTTTTGGGTCGGGCTCGGGCTTATGAAAGGAAGGTCGGGCTTTTACAAGCCCGGCCTGAAACCGGCCCGGCTCGATGTTTGCCCAGGTTTATGCCTAAGCAAAGAAAAAGAAAAAGATTTGAACCGATCAAATCCATGATCGACAAACTACAACAGAGACCGTATCTGCAGCAACCATTTTGACACCACAATGACAATGAGGTTCTTCAACAAAAATGTCTTCATTAAGGGAGTGAGGCTCAAGTGCCGCCGCCGGATCCAACCACCAAAGGCTAGAATCTAAGTTTTCACCCTGAAGAACTTGTCCGAGCATATACAAGCAATGACTTCAACAAGGTAACGAACCAAAAACATTGCCATTGCCAGGTATAACCAACTCCGGTCAGACCAAGGTTTTCGCCCGAGAGCTCGAGACCGGGTACTCGACAAGCACCATCGCCGAAGTTAATGATTTGTTGTCACCATCACTTTTCTACGATCCTAGTAACTGCATGCGCTGGGTTAGAAAATCGACTGCCGCTGCTGCACAACCATATTCTCTGCATCAAGCCATCGTCCATAGATTGCGAGCAGGGGGGTCACCCGCCACAATTTTAATAACAATGGCGGGTGACTCCCCTGCCCGCCACTAATTATAGTTCACCTATATATAGGCACTGTTATTATTCGAAAATAGTTGTGGCGGGTACCAGGATCCACCGGCCACAGCTAACCGTATCCACGGAATGGAGAGTGTAGTGGCGGGCTTCTAGCATCGCCCACCGCAACTCTGTTTGCCAAAACGCGCCAAATAAATCCAAATTTTCAAAATATTTGCAGTGTCAGGCTCGTTTACCTGCCTGCCGCAGCTCTCCATCCACAATTACCCCTCGGCGCCAGCCGAACCGTCGCCAAACTACTTTCCGGTTTCCCTACCTCCATTTCATTTCTCTCGGTCAGTTCCTCCCCCCCCCCCCTCCCCCCCTTCTCTCCCTTCCGCGCCGTCCTACGCCTCGGTCGCTGCCGCCGTACCTCAGACCCACACAGCCGCCAGATCTGCTAGCCCCCCTGTCCTCCTCCACGGGCGTCGTTGGATCTACTCGCCGTCTCATCATTCGCCTACGACCCGCGCCGCCACCGGATTTGCTTGTCGTCTCGTCGTCCGCCTCGACCACCCCCGCCGTCGTCCGCCTCGACCACCACTGCCGTCATCCGCCTCGACCTCCGCCGTCGTCGTCCGACTGGACCGACACCTCCTCCCCGCCATCGGTAATACTATTTTAGTGTCTTTGGTGTTACCTTCTTTATTTGAAGGGATGGGGTTGCATTAGGATGCCCGGGAACAATTCAACTTAGGATCAAATGTAGGAACCTCATGGATAAGGAATAAGGTAATTGAATTGATAGATAAATTCATAGACCTAGGTAGGATAAGCAAATTGATAAAGTGGGTAATTCTGTACGGGTACAACTCTTATTTGAACTAAGTGTGAAAAATGCGATTTTTCTTCTAATAGAAAAAAACTAATACTTTAATTGAGTTGGTAAAGATCAAATGTATTATCAAAGTGCTTTACGATCGGTTAGCCTCTACATATGACAAGTGCCGATGATGTTTGCATTTTCTTACGTATGACGAGTGAGTGGGCTTATCATGTTAGTCCCACATATTTGAAAAGGAGTGACAAAGTTTTGGCGAAACATTGATTCATTTCCGTTTCGCCAATTTTCTGTCTCTCAATGTGTTAACTTTTAAAGCGAAGTTCATGCCGAATTTCATTTTTGTCACTTAATATAAGTGGAATTGAGTCAATTTTTCTTACGTACGACAAGTGCATGCGCTTATCATGTTATTCACAGGGATTTAAAAAAGAGTGACAAAGTTTTGCCGAAACATTGATTCATTCCCGTTCCGCCGAATTTTTGTCTCTCAATATGTAACTTTTAAAGCAAAGTTCATGCCGAATTTCATTTTTGTCACTCAATATAAGTGGAATTGAATCAAATCTTCTTACATATAACAATTGCATGCGCTACCATGTTATTCACAGAGATTTGAAAATGAGTGCCAACGTTTTGGTGAAACATTGATTAACTTTTATTTCATCAAATTTCCGGTACTCAATATGTTTAATATTAAGCAAAGGTCATGCCAAATTTTCTCGGACCCTTCTTAGCCGGTTCCTCGTCTCACTATTACTTTCATAATTTAGTATCCATGTCAACCATTTAAGTTAACAAGTGCTTCAAAATGATTATTAGGGATCATGAGGTGTAAGATCTACAAGCTCTGCAAAAATCCATGTATGGACAGTAATGAAACTGCAGTGCAGTTCGGGGTCTTCTTGAGAAGGGATTTAAAAATCAGTGGTAACGGTCTTTAACTTCAATTTGTATTCAATTCTAATCATTTGTTTAATTGTTTTTCTGATTTTATTATTGATTATTAACTGATGCATGGTATATCCCATGCAACATAAGGGTTGACTTCAACAATTTATGTGGTAACATTATGTACTTTGAGGATGATAAGGGACGCACATTCGAATTGGATGTGCATAAACGAAAGGATAGAACCATCATATATTGTAATTGATGGGAACAGTACATTTCATAAAATAATTTTAGAGGAGGAGAGTACAAAGCCCTTTCCTTAAAAGGAGAGGTCGACAGGTTAAGGACATTCTATTTCAACAACGATGACGATGACGATGACCAAGATGACCAGGACAACCAAGATGACCAGGACAACCAAGATGACAAGGATGATGGAAACAACCAAGATGACAAGGACAACCAAGATGACTAGGATGATGGAAACAACCAAGATGGAGATAAGGACAGCAAAGATGAAGATGAGGACAATCAGGATGAAGATGAGGACAATCAAGATGAAGATGATGGTCCATTCCTTTCTGCAATTTTCCCTCAAAGACTGAACAAGCTTACTCGGGATGAGACCATGAATGGCACCGCGATGTTCCCATCCAGTTTGGCCTTCTTGGGGAAGCCCTTCGTGGAACGTTTAACTAAAACCGACGTCATCAAAACAGTCATGGTGAGATGTTTTGTATTCTTTCATCTTATTTCTCTAAATGTCGTCACATAAGCAAGTATGGTGAGATGTCTAACATTGTGTGCTCCCTATTTTCTCTTAATGATGTGGAGTTCAGAAGTTACCTATGAGTGGACATCCCCGCCGACGGCACCGCTGGAATACGCCATGGACCAATAGGGTGTGTCACCGACGTCCAATACAAGACAGAATCCGACAGGCGCATATCATTCTATGAGTCCGGCTAGCGGGAGTTCATGACGGGAAAGAGAGAACTAAGGCTGGACACCTTTGCGATAATCACCATAAGAAAGAGCAACCGCAACGACTTTCAGATGATGGTTGTCGTTGACCATGTTTAGAACTAAGGTCTAAGTCATCAATATGTCAGCCGGTGAACTGCTTGTTAATTAATTAGTATATTAAGATGGATGTGATACATTGATGTTTGTTTCTTAAGTCGAACAACTTTGAAGTGTTACTGAATTGTTTGAGAGATTTGTTTTCAAAATGAATTCATTCTGCTTCAGTTAAACTGAGAATCATATGAGTACGCCTTTTGTGCGTGGTGCCAACAGTTCGTGCTCATCCATTTCCCTCGGAATAGCCACCACTAAGGCCAACTCCAACGTACGATCCCAAATCGACGTCCGTTTCATCCGCTTTTTGTCCACTTGGAGCTGGCAATGGGGTCGTGTCTGCCCAAATTTGTGGATGCGCAAGCCGTGCGTCCAACGCTCGGCCACATCTCGTCCGCTGTGCATGCAAACAAAAAGACGTAGCTCATAGTTCACGCCAGCGGCTGCGTTCACGCTAGATCATGCCGGCCGGCAACAAGGCCAGCGGCCTACAGAATGGTCACCCCAAGTTTAGCGCCGGCAACAAAGCCAACGGCCGGCACGCAAGCCAGCCTTCAAAATGGACAAGTTTTTGGGTTGTCAACAAAGCCAGCGGCCGGCACACGAGGCAACCTTCAAAATGAACAAGTTTTTGTCGCCGGCAACAAAGCCACCAAGCTAGCCTTCAAAACGAACCGCCATCGCGGCCGAGGTCTAACCCAGTTTAGGCCGTCGCGGGCGAACATCTCCTTCTGCCAGTTTGTGAACCAAGCCTTCCTCTCCGATGACATGTTGTGTTTGTCGACGCTCATCAGCGCTAGTGCTACCTCCTTGGATTTTGTGTCGGCATTGGTGGCCTCGATCTCTAGCTTCTTGAGTTGAGCGGCCTCCTCGATGTCAAGCTTCCTCCTCTTCACGGCCTCCTCCATGTCAAGCTTCCTCCTCTTCACGGCCTCCTCCATGTCAAGCTTCTTCGTTTGAAGATCTAGGTATATCTTCATTTTCTCCTCCTTCCCTTTGCTCCTCCTCTCCTCTTGCACTTCTGTTTGGCTCATCATGTTCTCCAAAGTTCCTTGCAAGGCTATAGAAGACGCATCACGCTTCTCGTCGGCCTTCGAGCTTGTCTTGCCCCTCAGCCTCTTGAGCACGTCTCCCTCATCAGCCATGGCCGCCTTCTCTCCTCTCTTCTTAAGAGCGGTGTATTGGTCTTTGAACTTGGGGCAATCTTTGATGAGCACCCAACAATGTGTGAGAGTGAATGGCTTGCCTTTGTGCCGGAGCTTGAAGGCTTCCAAAGATTGGAATGCCTACACAATCAAACATGTGGCCACAATTGTAACATGAAAGGACATACAATGCATAAAACTTAAATGGCATGCCAACATGAATGACGAGAGGTTCAAACCAAGTCACCAAGGCCTAGGCCGCTCATGAGATGGGCTTTGACGCTCTCAAGCGCGGCACAATATTTTTTGCACTCTTGTTGGATGAATCCCACCTTTTTTGGATTGAATTCATGTCACGGGTGCTTGTGAATTGGTAGGGGCAGACTTTCTTCTCTCATGAAAGTTCTTGTGAACTCTTCTCCAAAAGGCGGCTCCTTTTTGCTCAGCACCTTTGATTGGATCTTGGCGATTTCCTTCCAACTATCGCTAATCATAGTGTCCTCAGCTTGGCTATATGATCCCATGTGAATACTTTTCTTTATCTTTTGTGCTTCGGCCTTTCGGGTGAGCTCGTCGATAAACAACAATGGCTCCGCAGAAATGTGGACCTCTTCTTCTTCATCATCTTCACAATACAAGTCATCATCTTCATGCAACGAGGTACCATGGTCGTCCTCATCACCATCATCATGGCCGGCGAACTGAGTGTCATCATAGGTACCGCGGGCGGCATGGCTTTGGGTCGCGTCGGGATCAAAAGGTTGCTCTTGGCCATCGACGTGGAACACCTCACCATGGCCCTCGAAGATGGCGTTCTGCATGAACGAGGCAAAGTAAGGGTCTTCGACCATCGTCGTCTGTGTCGGCGGTGGCATGTCGTTGAATAGCTTGCGGGCGCAGGCCACGTGAGCCAAAGTGAACGACCGGGGCTGCTTCCTTTGCACGCCGTCTTCACAATGGCCAGCACCATTGTACCCTGCCCGCGCGCGTGGTCGGATCGACCACGATGATGTCCGGCAACGTAGAGAATCGTGTCTTCCCATGGCCATGTGGCGGCGGAGCACGAACATCAGGCGTCTCATGTGTGATGGATGAGCTCGGGGAACAATGTTGCGGCGGACGATGGGCCGAGGAGCCTGTGCTGGCCGCGGTCAAGGCAGCGGCCGAGAGATTGGCCTGCGTGGGGCGGCCCATACCCAACATGAGGAGGGTGTGCGTCTTGGAGACAATGGACTCCTTGTCGTCGAGGTCGGCCTGATACTGCAACGCATGCCGCAGGGCACACTCGGCAGTGTACTTGGTGGCGACCTTCTTCTCCGCCACGACAGTTCATCGATTCCTCCTCTTGGCTGATTCGGCGTTGAGCTTGGTAGCCTCCGCCGGCGTGAGATCCGGCTGAGGCTTCTTCGCAGGCTTCTTTTTCATCGCCACGGGGAGGGCGGCCTGTGGTGGGTCACTGGGATGCGCCTCGTCAGCCATGGTGGATGGAGGGAGGGGGAAGGCCGGGGCGCGGGATTTGGAGCCTGTACCACTGACGGGCGGGCCAGGGGAGGACAAGGACGCGAATCTCGCCTGTCTGCGCGCTGTCCGTTCGGCCGCAAACTCGGCTCAAACTTGGGTCGGGAATGGGTCGAAAGCGGACAGAAAACAAACAACGGTCCATTTGCGGTCGCGCGTTGGAGGGCCTGCTTTGTCCGTTTACCCCCAAACGGACGAGCGAGCGAACCATTTGGGGTTGTGTGTTGGAGTTAGCCTAACATGGCATCTGTGATGGGCAACAAAAGCAAGTTGTGGTGGGCAGGTACAGGCGCCCGCCACTGGAAGCAACATACCAGTGGCCAACGTGCACCCGCCACTAATGTGGTAATAGCAGTGTCAGGAGGTCGGTGGCGGGCGTCCCTGACTGGGAGGCTGGCCCACCACTGCTGGCCTTTTTGTGTCTGCCACTGCTAGGCATTCCTGCAGCAGTGAGTAGCTAGCTACATTCACAAAAATTGTGGACACTGCTAATCAGGTGGGCGAACTCTGCTAGTGTAGGGTGCCCATAAGATTCCCCGATTGAAATTAGTTGAATGTTTAAATTTGTATCCGGATAGAATCAGTTAGGCTCCTAATCAAATTAACCAACCACGATCATAACTGATTATTTTCCGAGTCAAATTCCTTCTTATCCTTAAGCGCATACATATGAGATATATGCCACATTTAAATGGTTTGATTTCTATTTAAATGTGTAGGCTTCATCAATCTACAGAGCTGAACGTGTAAATAGCCTAGTCAATTTCCAAACATATAGTGTGCCCAGGCAAATAATTCCAGTGTAGTATATATACACATTGTATTCCAGTAGTTTGTACCCAGTGCCTTGAGTATATTTCCTCAAGTTCAATTGCAAATATTTGTACCAATCATTAATACACCAATTCCGTATGATTTCATTCATCAACCAAATATAAGTAGTATATAATGTTTTGGAAGAATCAAAAATTACTACATCTCTCACTTGTCTGAAAACATTCAATCAAAAATCCTAATGCCCATGTTCCTGACATGTTTGCAAAACAATTCCTGACTAAGGGGTTTATGTAGGATCGAAAGTATGTCTAGAGGGGAGGTGATTAGACTACTTGACCAAATAAAAACTTATCATTTTCCCAATTTTAGTTCTTGGCAGATTTTAGCAACTTTGGACAAGTCAAGCAATCTTAACACAATTCAAGCAAGCATGCAAAGAGTATATAAACAGCGGAAAGTAAAGCATGCAACTTGCAAGAATGTTAAAGGGAAGGTTTTGGACAGTGCAAACGCCATAGGAGACACGGATGTTTTTGTCATGGTTCCGATAGGTGGTGCTATCGTACATCCACGTTGATGGAGACTTCAACCCACGAAGGGTAACGGTTGCACGAGTCCACGGAGGGCTCCGCCCATGAAGGGTACACGAAGAAGCAACCTTGTCTATCCCACCATGGCCGTCGCCCACGAAGGACTTGCCTCACTAGCGGTAGATCTTCACGAAGTAGGGGATCTCCTTGCCCGTACAAACTAATGACCCACAAGTGTAGGGGATCTATCGTAGTCCTTTTACCGTAATAGCCTAGTGTTAGTTGCTTGCTTATTTATTTCTTTATTGTCTTGTTTAGTTGTTTTTTTAGTCGCTGCAGTTCTTTTTTCGCGTTTTTCTGGTGGCCACAATAACCTATTTTTATAACTAGGCCACAATAACCATGGTCCTGCTACCTTGTGTAGTGACCATGGCCCTCCACGGGCTGTACGATCCATGGGCCTTCTACGGGTCGTAGGATCCATGGGCCTTCTACGGGTCGTCTAATCTATGGGTCTTCTGCGGGTCGTATAATCATTTCGCCAAACATGGCATGTACTGTTCGTGGACCAATAACGGTCCGCAAAATAGGACATAAACGGGCTAGAGTGGAAATCGTCTGTTTTATGGCCCGACCATAACGGGCCGTTAATAGGCTGCATTTGATGACGCTATGAAAACATCCCAATGGGTTAACGGGCCACAAATAGGTCGACTGTAACCACGGGCTGAATAACGGGTCATAAGTAATCGAATTCTAGAAATGAGCCCAAGAATAGATGGGCCCTTAGAAGGCCGAAAGTCAACATGGGCTGGAAACGGCCGACGGAATAATGGGCCGTTAATGGGTATAAAGCGATACACTGTTCATTATGGGCCAGTTTCATCTCGGGCCTTTAATGGGCCTAGGGTTACAAAGGGCCTCCTATGGGCCGAAAGACGTCATGGGCCATACATGGCCGGAAGTTACAACGGGCTGGAATCATATTGGACGGCCCATATGACGATACTGGACCAAATTCCGGTATGCCGTAACGGGGCGTGAGTTAGAGGGTTGTAAATGGGCTATATGCGAATAGGTCGTTAACAGTCTTTCCGTGAGCTGGCCCGCTACCTTTTAACCAGGTCAAACGGGCCAGCCTTTTCACTGAAATGGGCCTCTGTTGGGCCGCGCCACATGTTGATGTATCATAGGCGCCTTCGGTCCAATGAATGGATGCCATCTGTCCCAACGGTGAGCGGACACATGGTTCCTCTGGCCATTGAGAATTTTACACGTGGAAAATCCCCATTGGTCTGGGCTGTTAACGGGTTATCGGATCCAAACCGGAAACCGATAGATTAACGGTGACCCGTTACGGTGGATGCCACGTGTCGGTCACCCTTGACGAAAGCACTTCTATAACGCGTGATTTATCGTCATAGAAGTGGACATTTTCGTGATGATAATTTTGGTAATGTCGTGTAATACTTCTACGACGGCACATGTATGACTATCTTGATTCTGTCATAAAATCGTCATGGATGTACATGCATGACAGAAAACGTGACCTACTGTGACAAACATGTATCATCATGGAATTGTATTTTTTTGTGCATTGCAACCTCAAAGCAACACGGTGTGTGCAACGGTGCTCCGTTGCCCGCCGCATTGAGCAGTTTGTGCGGCTAGCTGCATGATGACCCCCTCGGCAGTAGCGTTACATAGAAGCAATCCCTCAAATGTCGACGAGATGCAAGGGGTCGCAGAATCACAAGTGCTGAAAGAACATGCGGTGACCCCATGTTTGGTTTTGGTAATTGATGACAATCTCTATGGACTAATGGTTGTCTTGACTTATATTCCAAGGATTTGTCCATAGGCTTTTCTTGAAGTCCATGTGTTGGTTTCAAGGATTTTATGGCGTTGACCAAGGTAATATTAAGGAATTATCCAAAGATGGGTCATGTGAGTGTTGAGCTTATTACAAGCATGTCTTGAAGAAGAAGTTTGTGTGATCATTCATGTTTACCTTCAAGACATCATCCAAATGAAGAGAGTTGGAAAGACTCAAGGTTGATCAAGACTAAGTTAAGAGTGAATCAAGTTGATCAACTCACAAAGCGTAGAAGAGGTACCGAGAGGGATGAAGCGATCCCATGGTATGGTAAGCATTGTCAATTACGCTTTGTGCACTAACCCATGATCTTCGTGAGAGTTCTTTGTGGGTTAGGTTGTGGTGTGCAAGTTCAAGTGAAGCATCACGAAAAGATCAAATGCTTGAAGCTTTTCGTCCATTGTGATGGCAATGGACTTGTGGAGATGTGCGGAAGAGTGTATCACCCATAGTGGAGTATGGGGGAGCAATCATCTAGTCTTCATCGAGCCAACGCAATCAACAAAGGTGGTCCAACTTGAGGGAGTCAAGATCTTCATCAGCTAGCTCAAGTGGACCATGTTCAAAGCAAAGGTTTACCCTTGATAGGTTTTCTATTTTACCGGCCTCGTGGTGATAGTTTGGAGACCAGGTTATAGGATCGTTTACCGTACTATCAAGGGGGGCTCTCAAGTTGGTAGCTTGATCGTATCGGTTGTAGAGAGCTCAAACCATTGCATCCTTGCATCATGTTTCTTGGTTCTTGTTTGGTTATCTTTGTGAGTCTTAGAGCTTATGGTCATCTTGATGACATGCTTGAGTTCATCGAAACGGAGTTCGCATGCGTCTTCTATGATGTTTTCGGTGTTGGAGGTTTTACCGGTCTTATTCGAGGAAGGGTTCTCACCATTTTCTTATGGGACTTTCCTCATTTGCTTATTCTTTATATTTCTATCAAGATTGTGTTAGCCCATGTCGTTAGCTTTCCAACAAACTTGGTTTCGTTGAATTCGGAGTCCGTTTGCAAAAGTTGTGACTGTTTTGGTAAAGGCTGCAGCGGTACTACCGCGACTAGGGCGGATATAATTTTTTACTACCGCTCCCGAACGGTACTACCGCGGCTCCTAAGCGGTAGTACCGCTCTGGACCAAAATCTCATGTTTTGCTCAACGGAAGTAGGCACGGAGGTATTTTTTTAGTACCGCTCGCAAGCAGTAGTACCGCTACCATTTGCGGTAGTACCGTGAGGTCGAGCGGTAGTACCGTGAGGACGAGCGGTAGTACCGCTCCGGCGGTTCTACTGGCCTTTTGCCTCCTCGCTGTTGTTTCTCAAAGGGGTACTACCGCCCTTGCGGTAGTACCGCTCATTGGAGCGGTAGTACCGCTCTGTGCGGGCTGTGAGCATAACGGTAGGATTTTTCCCCACCTATAAAAGAGGGTCTTCTTCCCGATTGAACCTTATTCTTTAAGCTCGTGTTCATTCCCCATTGTTGACCTTCTTCGAGCTTGCTAACTCTCAATCCCTCCATGGATTCTTGCTAGTTTTTGAGGGAAAAGAGAGAGGAGATCTAGATCCACGTTTCCACCAATCACTTTCTCCTCTAAGTGAGGGGAAGCCCTTGGATCTAGATCTTGGAGTTCTTCGTGTTCTTCTTTCGTTCTTCCTATCATTTTCCTTCCTAGCATTAGTTGCTTTGGTGGGATTTGGGAGAGAAGGACTTGGGCACTCTGTGTGCCCTTGCCATTGCATTTGGTGCATCGGTTTGAGTTCTCCACGTGATACGTGGAAGTTACAAGTTGAGAAGCTTATTACTCCTGGCTGCTTGGTGCCCTTGAGCTTGTTCCTCTTGGGTGCTTGGGCGCCCTAGACGGTTGGTGGTGTTCGGAGCTCAATCATTGTGGTGTAAAGCTCCGGGCAAGCGTCGGGGTCTCCAATTAGGTTGTGGAGATCGCCCCGAGCAATTTGACGGGTTCCGGTGACCGCCCCCAAGGGTTGCCAAAGTGTACGGGTTCGGTGACCGCCCCCAAGGGTTGCCATTTGTATGGGTTCGGTGACCGCCCTCAAGGGTCCCTTAGTGGAATCACGGCATCTTGCATTGTGTGAGGGCGTGAGGAGATTACGGTGGCCCTAGTGGCTTCTTGGGGAGCACTGTGCCTCCAGACCACTCCAAACGGAGATTAGCAACCGCAAGGGTGTGAACTTCGGGATACATCATCGTCTCCGCGTGCCTCGGTTATCTCTTACCCGAGCCCTTTACTTATGCACTTTACTTTGTGATAGCCATATTGTTCTTTGTCATATATCTTGCTACCACATAATTGCTTATCTTTCTTAGCATAAGTTGTTGGTGCTAATAGGTGAGCCTAGTTGTTTTAGGTTTTGTGCTTGACAAATTAACCACTAGGTTTATTCCGCATTTGTTTAAGCCTTAACTGTATTTATTTTAAAGCGCCTATTCACCCCCCCCCCTCTAGGCGACTTCCTCGATCTTTCAATTGGTATCAGAGCCTCGTCTCTTTTTGTTAGGCTTAACCGCGTAGAGAGTAAAGATTTCGACTAGGGGATTAGCATTCGCTGACACTCTTAGTTTCGATGGCACAAATTTTTATGTTTGGGTAATTCGCATGCTTAACCTCTTTAGGGTCATGGACCCAAATTTAGAGCGAATTGTAGATATGGGTTTTTCTCCTCCAAAGGATCCCCAAAGATTATCTTTAGAGGATGAGAAAACTCTTATCTCAATGCCCAAGCTTCTAATGTGCTTTTCGATGCTTTGAGCAATGTAGTTATATTTCAACTCATGCCGTTCCGGGATGCTCATGAGTTATGGACAAAGCTTCATGATAAATATGGTGTGTCCAAGATTTGTGGGGATGCTTGTTCTCCCTCCTCCTCCGGCCGTGTTTCCTTCTCAACTTCTTCTACTTCACCTACATGTGGATTTCCACAAGGTAATGCTAGGGTGAGTATGGTGGTCATTACAATGATGATAGTGTGCTTGTTCTTGGTGATTCTTCATCACTATCTTATTGCAATGCTCCTTCTTTGGGCTTTAACACTTCGAGCACTCCAAATGTTTCACATGCTTGTGTTGATAGTCCTTGCATATCATGTAGAAATTGCTTGACTAAATCTCGTGATGATATGCTTGCTTTGTCTTGTTGCCATGATAAAAATGCATCTATTTCCTCGAATTATTGTGCTAACAATGTAGAGGAAATCGAACACTCCATGGAACAAGATGTGGTGTTTAATGGTGCCTCAAGGGATCCTACATCATCATATATTGATTTTTGCCTTATTGCTAAGGCATCAAAGGTATCTCCTACTTTGTACCCCAATATGTCTCTTGACGATGATGTTGATGCTAATGATGATGAGGATAATGATGAAGAGAATGATAATGTTGCCTCCTTCAAAACTAAGGGGGAAATGATTTTTAAAGCTCTTCATAAAAATAAAATTGCTCGTTCCAACTTCATGGAAATGATGTCCATTGCCATTGATGGCAAGAAATATATTGATGAGTTGGAATCTCGTCTTGAGGAGCATGAGGTCACCATAGATAAAATGGAAGCTCATGAGCGTGATTACGCAAATGAGATCACGGAGCTATCTCAAACTCTTGAACATGAACAAACCACCTCCGAATCTCTTGAGGAGACTTTTGCTCTAGAATTATCTAGAGTGAGGGAATCTCATGATAGAGCTCTTGAGGTGGCCAATGGTTTCAAAACTAAAAATGCTAAGCTTGAAGTTTCTCATGCTAGACTCCTTGAGGATTTTGAGCACCTCAAAAATGGCTCAAGGGTCATCAAGGGTGAGCTCATCAAACTCACCGAGTCTCGTGCCCAACTAGAAGCTTCTTATTTAAAAGAGTTTGCCAAGTTGTCCTCTCCTATTGTTGTAAATGATGATGCTTGTGCTACTAACTCTATTACTTGTGAAGCATCCATTTTGAAGGAGAATGTTGAGCTACGGGCTCAACTTGAGGTGCTATCTAGCAATTATGGGAAATTGGAAGAAAGTCATGAAAAGCTCTCAAGCTCTCATGATGATCTTCTAGTATCCCATAATGTGCTAAAGATAGCTCATGAGGCCAAGACTGCTAAGGTAACATCTAGTGAGCCTCATGTGGATACTAGCACTACTTCTAGTCAAAATACTATATTGCCACGTGCTAGTCCTTGTAATTCATCTACTCACAATGTTGGTACATCTTGTTATGAATTGCTTTCCTTGCCTTGTTACACTAACGATGAAGCTTATACTTCCTCTAGTACTTGTGTTGAGACTAACCATGTAGAGGAAATCAAAGAGCTCAAGGCCCAAGTCACTTGTTTGAAGAAAGACTTGGAAAAGAGTCATGAAGGGAAATCCACACTCAACAATATCTTGAGTGTGCAAAAATCCCCCAATGACAAAGGTGGACTTGAATTCAACTCCAATAAGAAGAAGAAGTCCAAGAGAATCAATAAGAAGGGCCAAGAACAAGTCAAGAATTCGGCCAAGATTATTTGCTTCAAGTGCAAAATTGAAGGGCATCATGTTAGATCTTGCCCATTGAAGAAGAAGGCCATTAGTGTCAAGCAACAAGGGAAGAGGCCACAAGTTCAATCTCATGCTCAACCTCAAGTTGAAGAAAGGCCACTTCCCAAGAAGACTCAAGTTAATGCTTCTCTTGTTGAGAAATCAAGTGAGAAGAAAGTGAATAGGAGACGTTGCTACTTATGTCGTGAGAAAGGTCACGTCGCTTCTTCATGCACTAGTGGTAACTTATCCAACCCAATTATTATTGATGATATTTATTCTCTTAGGAAGGATAAGGTTGGCAATGTGTTTGCCAGAATTGTTGGTACTCAAAGTGGCGTCAAGAAAAGAACCATTTGGGTAGCCAAGCCTATTGTGACTAACTTCTTAGGACCCAACTTGGTTGGGGACCAACAAGCTCAAACTTGATCAATAGGTGTTGTTGGAGGGCATTGGAGACTTGGCTACATTATGAAGAACTAGCGGGTCCACCCGCGCATTTGCGCGGCTAGATCTTAATTGTTACTATTTATATTTTTGAAGCAACCATTTGTTGCCATTTGAGTCTTGTTTTTCTATGTGGTGAAACGAACTTAACATAAAATTAAATGTTGATTTGTTAGGTGCCACAAAAAAATGGTGTGGAAATAATGTGCCTTAGATTATGTTATGATAAATTTAAATATCATTCTTGAAAAAAACACATTTCATAGCTAATGATTTCAATGATCTTGCATATATGCATTGAGGGCTGCCTCGATGTAGTTACATTTCTTTGCTCAGTCCAAGCCTATTTAGCCATGCATCTATGATATTCTCCTACAGTTGCATGTTTCATCGGTAATCTTCACTCTGAAACAACTATGATACTTTTGCTGGGCATCCTTCCCTCCTTTACTGTCAAGTCCTTCATTCTATTTCCTGGATGGTTGCTCTCCTCTCCTACCATCATGTATAATTCATCTAATCTGTCGCAAACTTATACCTTTACCGGATTAAGAGTCTACACGTAGAAGTTATTAAGGAAAGGAAAATGTTGTTCTATAAATTCACTAAAGGGTTGACAGGACCAAATGATTTGCTCCCGAAGTATTTTGAAGCATGTCTAAATATATATATATAAGAATTAGCACAACTTTTTTTTTGCCTGAAAAAAGAATACTCTAGGAAAATCTTGTAATCATGAAAATTGATTTTTTTTAAAAGAACGACACAAATCTGATCATTTTTTCTTGGAAATCTATACGCACACAAAAGACAGATTGTCATGACTATAAAAGGTAAAAAATTGACATTTGAAAAGATATTATTTCTAACACTTGTTTTACATTCATCACTACGAATGCTGAGAAGGAATGCTGACCACACGTATGACGCGCTGCACGTTAAGCGTGCAACGATATTATGCAATCGCTACTCCTCGTGATGCCTCGGTATGGCTTCGGTTCCAGTAAGCGCGCCCCCGATCCATGGGAGAAGGTTGCTCTGCCCGTGTCCGTGACACAGCGGACGCTTTCCATCTAGGCGCTTTCAGCCTTCCGTCTCCGCACACGCTACTTGTTGGCACGTGCTCGTACACCAGCTTTTGCTTCTCCGGCTACACCACATACGCGACAATCCCGTCTGAGCCCGTGGTGCTGCGGCAAAACCACAGAAGCTTCTCAGCTTCCTGCTGCATGGCGACGATGACAAAGAGCTTGCCGTAATCTAGCCAGAGTCGAGCAGCACGCGAGATAGGTTCGTGTGGTCGTTGAGGCAAGATGGTTCTATAGGGAAGTCCACGGCGAGCAGCGAATTTGTAGCAACCGTGCATGTCAGCCTCGGACAGTGTGTAGTGAACATGTGATGTTGCCGCCGAGTCCGAGGTGCGTCGGGTCATCGTCCTGGCCGTCCCTCTCGCAGGAGATCTTGCACAGTGAGGAACTGAGGATGATGGCCTTCTTCCACAGAGTCTTCTTCGACAGGAGATCTCGCGCCATGTCTTTTATTGGAACGCTGGAGTGCGTTGGGAAATTGAAGTTTAGCCAAAGCGTCTTATGGGTCACATCTATTTGCGCGTCAGCGATGAGGACTCTTATCGCTTTCCTTCTGTGTTGCATGTACTACGTGTTATGAGAGGTTACCACTAAAAAAACGTGACTAATATATAAGGCTGGATGGAAATCGTATGGGATGTGGAGACATGCTAGCAAATCCAGGTCGTCCTTTCAAGTTCCTTTTTGACTGTTAAATCTAAGCCGTCCGTTTTCTATCGTTTTAATAATATAATAGAAGATAGATAGATAGATAGATAGATAGATAGATAGATAGATAGATAGATAGATTAAGGGGACTTCATCATTCTTATTGTCTGAAGCCAAGTCAATTGGATTATCAAGTTTCTATCTTATATCCAATGTGCCTCCTTGCGGTAACTTGTACTTAAATTGTTTACATTGAAAGTTACTTGCCCCCTTGGATGTTTTGGTTTTGTTCCTTGCATGTGTTTGTATATGTTGTGATTCCAACTTGCTTATCTTGAGCAATCAAGTATGTGTGTGTTGGTTTGCACATCATGTACGTGTGTGTGTCGTGCGTTGAGCCTTTATGCTTCTTGTTTGTACCCTAGTTGGCTCTTGTGAGAGATTAATGGAATATCCCATTATGGGGGAGTGATGTGGGTTGTACACCTCACAATCCTATAACTGCATGTACATGAGTAATACCATCTAGTATTGATATTTCAAGATTATCTAGTCTCTATGTGGTATGTCTTCTCATGAGAAATTCAAATTCTAAATAGTCCATTAATTATCTCTCGTTGGATCCTCTTATTGCCTCTTGTTAACTTTTCTTTGGTATCACATTATGGGGGAGTAATATGCTATGTGCATATTACAAGCCAAGAAAATGTGTACATTTGAGATATTGTCACTTAGAGTTGATATGATTAATTATCTTGTTCCTAAGTGACATGTTAGCTCTACAATTTGCAATTTGCGTGTGCTTGTTGTGAAGATGATGTTGGATGTCCTTGTTATCTACCACCGGGATTTATTTTCAAATACTTCTTGTCTTTTGACAATTGCTAGTCACTTTTGTGTGGTAGAATCTATTGATCACCTTTACTTTGGATTTTGTTTTTATTTGCCTTTTCTCTTGCCAAGGTTTGTGTCAACTCCCATTGTCTTCCATACCACTTGTGGATCTTGTTTATTTCTTGTTGTTGTCTAGGGTTTTCTAGATATAGTGAAAGTGGTGATCCCACCTTGTGCATTTTGTATTCAAATACAAATCCCCTGTATAATGCACAAATCATGGGGGAGCTAACCTATTTTCTCTAGAACTCTCTTCTTGTGATCCTTATCAAGTGTGTTGCTGGAAGGCAAGCCATTTCTTTTTGGTACTTTGCGCCATCATGAAAATTTGTTGAGAGCTTGGTTTGTTTGGAACCATCCTCTCTTTTGGAGTTTGACATCTGTTTTTAGTGTGTACCAATGGATATCTCACTCCTTGATGTATCCTTAATGATACCTTCCAAGTGATGATTTATCTATTTGGTATCCTTTCCTCTTGGCATTTCCTTTTGTTTTGGTTTCAGTTCTTGAAAGTCTTGAGCATGCATATGTGACGCCCTCGATTCAATGGTACACTAATCATGCACGCAAATGTGTATGATCAAGATCAGGGACTCACGGGAAGATATCACAACACAACTCTAAAACATAAATAAGTCATACAAGCATCATAATACAAGCCAGGGGCCTCGAGGGCTCGAATACAAGTGCTCGATTATAGACGAGTCAGCGGAAGCAACAATATCTGAGTACAGACATAAGTTAAACAAGTTTGCCTTAAGAAGGCTAGCACAAACTGGGATACAGACCGAAAGAGGCGCAGGCCTCCTGCCTGGGATCCTCCAAACTACTCCTGGTCATCGTCAGCGGGTTGCACGTAGTAGTAGGCACCTCCAATGTAATAGGAGTCATCGTCGACGGTGGCGTCTGGCTCCTAGAGCTCCAGCATCTGGTTGCGACAATCAGGTAGAAGGGAAAGGGGGAAAAGGGGGAGAAAAGCAATCGTGAGTACTCATCTAAAGTACTCGCAAGCAAGGAGCTACACTACATATGCATGGGTATATGTGTAAAGGGCCATATCGGTGGACTGAACTGCAGAATGCCAGGATAAGAGGGGGATAGCTAATCATGTCGAAGAGTACGCTTCTGGCAGCCCCCGTCTTGCAGCATGTAGAAGAGAGTAGACTGAAGTCCTCCAAGTAGCATCGCATAGCATAATCCTACCCTGCGATCCCCTCCTCGTTGCCCTGTTAGAGAGCGATCACCGGGTTGTATCTGGCACTTGGAAGGGTGTGTTTTATTAAGTATCCGGTTCTAGTTCTCATAAGGTCAAGGTACAAATCCAAGTCGTCCTGTTACCGAAGATCACGGCTATTCGAATAGATTAACTTCCCTGCAGGGGTGCACCACATAACCCAAGACGCTTGATCCCATTTGGCCGGACACACTTTTCTGGGTCATGCCCGGCGCGGAAGATCAACACGTCGCAGTCCCACCTAGGCCAACAGAGAGGTCAGCACGCCGGTCTAAACCTAAGCGCACAGGGGTCTGGGCCCATCGCCATTAGCACACCTGCACGTTGTGTGGGCGGCGGAAGCAAACCTAGCTTAACAGGTGTTCCAGTCCAATCCGGCGCGCGCCGCTCAGTCGCTGACGTCACGAAGGTTTCGGCTGATACCACGACGTTGAGTGCCCATAACTTTCCCACGTAGTTGGTTAGTGCGTATAGACCAAATGGCCAGACTCAGATCAAATACCAAGATCTCGTTAAACGTGTTAAGTATCCGCGAACGCCGACCAGGGCAGGTCCACCTCTCTCCTAGGTGGTCACAACCTGCCCTGTCGCTCCGCCTAAAAGTAACGATCGGGGCCGTCGGGAACCCAGGCCCACCTCTACGGGATGGAGCCACCTGTCCTTTCAGCCCCCATCTCCGAACAGTATCACGAGTAATGTAATAGTGTAAAGTATATAGTATATGCCCGTGATCACCTCGAAGTGATCACAGCCCAAAGAGTATAGCATGGCGGACGGACAAGAGTGTAGGGCCACCGATTGAACACTAGCATCCTATACTAAGCGATGGGATAGCAGGTAAAGGTAACAACAAGTAGTAGCAAGGACAGGCTATGCAGCGGTATAGGATTAATCGAAAGCGATAACATGCTATGCTACTCTAATGCAAGCAGATAGAGAAGAATAGGCGATATTTGGTGATCAAGGGGCTTGCCTGATTGCTCACGGCAAGAAGGAGGGGTCGTCAACTCCGTAGTCGTACTGGGTAGCAGCGGCGTCGGTCTCGGTGTCTAGCGAGAGAAGAGGGGGAAGTAACAATAAATACAATGCAAACAAATGCATGACGATGAATGACATGACAAGGCGTGATGCTAGGTGTGCCCAATCGCGGTAGTAAGTGATACCGGCGAAGGGGGAAACATCCGGGAAAGTATTCCCGGTGTTTCGCGTTTTCGGATAGATGAACCGGAGGGGAAATGTTGCATGTTCGATATGTTAGGGATGTGTGGCGGACGAACGAGCTGCGTATCCAGATTCGTCTCGTTGTTCTGAGCAACTTTCATGTAGAAAGCATTTTCATCTGAGCTACGATTTATTTTATATGACTTTCCAAAGTTTCAATCATTTTTAGAATTTATTTAATTGATTTAATCTAACATTATCCAGAATAGTGCATGCTCGCGTCATCATGGCGTCAGCATGACGTCAGCAGTCAACAGGGCGTTGACTGGGTCAAACTGACGTGTGGGGGCCCAGCTGTCATTGACTGTTAACTAACCTACCAGATTAATTAACTAAACTTAGTGATTAGGTTAATCTATCAATATTATTAAGTTAATTAATTCTTTAATTAATTAATTAATTAATATTTTAATTATTTACTTATCTATTTTTTATTAAATCTCTTCTTTTTAAATTTCATTCTGGGCGTGGGCCCCGTTTGTCATAGGCCCATAGGGGCCTTAGCGATTCTGAGCATGCAGGCGCTAGCCTTGTGGTGTGGTGCTCAGACCGAGGCCGTAGCCTTCCGGGCGACGGGAGAGCCGAACCTGAGCTCCCGGCGGCCGAGGCGCGATGGCGCTGGCCGTAGCAGGTGGCGGGCGGAGGAGGTGGCTGGGAAGAGGGCGCGGGGGAGGTCGACGCGGCCGTGGGTCGAGCTCGCGTCCATGGTGGATGGCGGGGGAAGGCAGAGAGGCTCCGGCCGGGAGCGGCGATGCGTCTTGATGGCGCCTGTGAGCATCGTGACGGGCGTGCGGTGGTGACGGCAGCGGCGAGGCCGCGAGTGGCAAACGGGGGTGCGGCGACGTGGTCGCATGGGCCAACCCCAGTGTAGCGGGCGGCGCGGGGTGGCATGGACGAGCCGCGGGTCACTGGCGACAGATGGGGAGAAGGGGAGAGGGAGGCCGCTGCCTCACCAGCGATGTAGGGCACGGGGCAGCGGGGGTCGTGGAGGGGGTCGGGGACGACGGCGCCGGAGAGGAAGCAGTCCGGTGAGGTGGTCCTCCAGGCGATGGTGACGGCAAGGGGGCGACGGGGTGGCTCCGATGAGGCTCGCGGAGCTCCAGGCGGCGGTGGACGGCGACGGGCGGGCGCCGGGCGTCGGGGGCAACGGGATCGGGGCGACGGTTGCCCCAGATCGAGATCCGTTCGTGTGGGGGAGGAGCGAGGAGATCATGCGGGTGGGGGAGGAGTGGACCGAGAGGGGGGGTTAGTGGGGATCGGGCTGAGGCGTTCTGTGCGTCGCGCGTGTGTGTGTGGTGGCGCACGTGAGGGAAAGTAGGGAGCGTGAGCTGAGGGCTAGGGTTTGAGCGGGGGTGGCTGGGCTTTGGGCCGGCCATGCTGGCTTGTTGGGTCGGCTGGTCCAATTGGACCAGGGGGTGGGACTTTTATCCTTTTCATTTTTCTTTTTCTTTTATTTTTTTCAATTTCCTTTCTGTTTATATAATCTTTAAATTGTTTCAGTTTTGTAAAACATATAGTTAGCACCTAAATTAGTAATAGTAATTATAATTATACCACTGCCACAATTATTTTTGTAGTTATAAAAAGTAGTTTATAAATTAATCATTTAAGGGACGTTTAAATAATTGTTCCAGCTACCGTTTTAGTTATCTTAGAGCATTTAAACATTTTATAAAAGTGCGGTTTCTCCACCATAATTACCTATGCATTATTTGGTTCACTCCGAACATTTTAGTTTTAATATTGAAAACTTTTATTGTTTGCTTGATTTTGAATTTGAATTCGAACCGGTTTCGAACTAAGCGGGTTTATCAACAGTAACCGAGGTGACGTGGCATCACTAGCAGGGAATTACTGTAGTCTAATTATCCGGGCGTCACAGCATATTTACTTCATATATGTTATGTGGCATGTTTTCTTTCTTTGTCTCAATATATAGGGGAAACTCCACCTAGTCTCAATTTGGATGAGATGTGCATGGAATTCATTTTCGTATTTGTATGCACATATTTATGTGGAGTTTGTCCTATGTATTGGTGTTTCTAACTTTTTGGTCCCAATGAGTTTGGGTACCGTTTAGTTTGCGTTGTTCTTCTAGGAACCTTTGGAGATGCATTGGATGCTCGGCTCACTCACAAGGAAGGTGTCGTCACCATGTGCATATTGGAGTCAAGCTAGGATGATCAATGAACTACTATCTACCTTTAATTGGTATCTACTACATCCTTCCAATGATATCTCGGTAACAAGTATCTATTCATGCTTTCCTCTCTTGCATTCTACCTTGTGTAGGTTGCATCTTGGCATGATATTCATTTCATATCTTGTGATACTTGTTTCCTTTCTCAAAGCATCTCAACGATGATCTCATGTTGCTAGTTGTGATGTCTTTGATGGTTGTGTGGTAGGAATTCATCTATATCCAATAAGACCATATCTAGCCATGTGCTATGCTTCCAAGCAAGTATCTTATTGGTATATCTATGACTTCCTTTTGGATATCTTGTTCCTTCGTGTTGTAACTATTCCGGGTGTACATCCTTCTTTGTAGATATATATCATCATGATTTCGTCTACCTAGAATCTTATACACTAGAGAGAAGTTGCATATCTAGATGATATCCTTTCTTTCACGTCCACCTTGTCTTTCTTACGTTATTTCTTTGGTGGCTCCATGGAAGCTTTTGCCTTGAGTGCATGTCCTCTATCGTTGCATCTTGATGCACTCTTGTGTGGTGAAGATTATTTTCCTCATGCTTGTCTTGACGAGGCCTTTGCCATCTTAATTGGTATCCCTCGTCCCGATGAGGCTTTCCTTTTCTATCTTCACCACGGGTTGTCACAAGCATAGGTTCTTTATATGCTTATTAGTAAGCTTGTGAACCCATTTGCTAGTTGTGTGTGAGAATGATAGGCCTTGCACCGTGTGCCTCATTCTTTCAAGACTATGTTAATGCTTAATGCTCATCCTAATTTTAGTCTTCTCAAGTGCTTCGCCATGACTCACACACATCATTTTTGGTTGAGCCTTTTCTTAAGTTGCCTCTCTTACATGTTGCTCAACCATGTGCTTGTTGCAAGCGCTAGGCCTTGTTTCCTTTATGCTCACTTGCACTCGTTGTGAGTTTCTATTGATTTTGGGGGAGCTATGATCCTATTTTGTGCACTTTGTATTCAAATACAAATATTCTTATGTGTGCACAAATCATGGGGAGCTTCTCTAGTTTCTTTAGAACACTCCTTTGCGCTTATCTTATTATCTTTATTCTTGTGGCACGTAGGATCTTTGGTCTAGTTGGTTCATTTGATATCCGTTGATTGCTTGCTTCAATTGGTTTCTTCTGATTGCTTGTGTCTCTCTTTGTTATGTCTTTGTGGCATATCTTTCCGTTGCAATCGTTGTGCCTCAATATAGTTTGTGTTCCTCCAAGCATTTACTGTTGGATATGTGTATTGCCTTCCACTCTCTTGTGGAGAAATACACACTTTATGGAGGATCACAATTTATATTGGCCTTCTTAGATTTTCGCCCATTTTGGCAATCGATGCCAATGGGGGAGAAGTTTCAGAGAGTTTTGTGGAGAGGTTTAGAGAGTTATCTCCTCTTGCTTTGGTTTTGTTCCTTAGCATTTGCATCTCATTCGCATGCATTATTGGTTGGTGCATTGCATAGTGATACATAATTCCTTGTATAAACTCTCTTGAAAGTGATTGTCATCAATTACCAAAATGGGGGAGATCGAAAGAACATGCGGTGCCCCCATGTTTGGTTTTGGTAATTGATGACAATCTCTATGGACTAATGGTTGTCTTGAGTTATATTCCAAGGATTTGTCCATAGGCTTTTCTTGAAGTCCATGTGTTGGTTTCAAGGATTTTATGCGTTGTCCAAGGTACTATTAAGGAATTATCCAAAGATGGGTCATGTGAGTGTTGAGCTTATTACAAGCATGTCTTGAAGAAGAAGTTTTTGTGATCATTCATGTTTGCCTTCAAGACATCATCCAAATGAAGAGAGTTGGAAAGATTCAAGGTTGATCAAGACTAAGTCAAGAGTGAATCAAGTTGATCAACTCACAAAGCTTAGAAGAGGTACCGAGAGGGATGAAGCGGTCCCATGGTATGGTAAGCATTGTCAATTACGTTTTGTGCACTAACCCATGATCTTCGTGAGAGTTCTTTGTGGGGTTAGGTTGTGGTGTGCAAGTTCAAGTGAACCATGACGAAAAGATCAAATGCTTGAAGCTTGCCGTCCATTGTGATGACAATGGACTTGTGAAGATGTGCAGAAGAGTGTCTCACCCATAGTGGAGTACGGTGGAGCAATCATCTAGTCTTCATCGAGCCAACGCAATCAACAAAGGTGGTCCAACTTGAGGGAGTCAAGATCTTCATCAGCTAGCTCAAGTGGACCATGTGCAAGGCAAAGGTTTTCCCTTGATAGCTTTTCTATTTTACCGGTCTCGTGGTGGTAGTTGGGAGACCGGGTTATAGGATCGTTTGCCGTACTATCAAGGGTGCCTCTCCAGTTAGTAGCTTGATCGTATCGTTTGTAGAGAGCTCAAACCATTGCATCCTTGCATCATGTTTCTTGGTTCTTGTTTGGTTATGTTTGTGAGTCTTAGAGCTTATGGTCATCTTGATGACACGCTTGAGTTCATCAAAACGGAGTTCGCATGCGTCTTCTCTGATGTTTTCGGTGTTGGATGTTTTACCGGTCTTATCCAAGGAAGGGTTCTCACCATTTTCTTATGGGACTTTTCTCATTTTCTTATTATTGATATTTCTATCAAGATTGTGTTAGCCCATGTCGTTAGCTTTCCAACAAACTTGGTTTCGTTGAATTCGGAGTCCGTTTGCAAAAGTTGTGGCTGTTTTGGTAAAGGCTGCAGCGGTACTACCGCGACTAGAGCGGATGTAATTTTTTACTACCGCGGCTCCTGAGCGGTAGTACCGCTCCCGTGCAATACTATCGCGGCTCCTAAGCGGTAGTACCGCTCTGGACCAAAATCTCGTGTTTTTCTCAACGGAAGTAGGCACGGAAGTATTTTTTTAGTACCGCTCGCAAGCAGTAGTACCGCTACCATTTGCGGTAGTACCGTAAGGTCGAGCGGTAGTACCATGAGGACGAGCGGTAGTACCGCTCCGGCGGTTCTACTGGCCTTTTGCCTCCTCGCTGTTGTTTTTCAAAGAGGTACTACCGCCCTAGCGGTAGTACCGCTCCTTGGAGCGGTAGTACCGCTCTGTGCGGGCTGTGAGCATAACGGTAGGATTTTTCCCCACCTATAAAAGGGGGTCTTCTTCCCCATTGAACCTTATCCCTTAAGCTCGTGTTCATCCCCCATTGTTGACCTTCTTCGAGCTTGCTAACTCTCAGTCCCTCCATGGATTCTTGCTAGTTTTTGAGGGAAAAGAGAGAGGAGATCTCGATCCACGTTTCCACCAATCACTTTCTCCTCTAAGTGAGGGGAACCCCTTGGATCTAGATCTTGGAGTTCTTCGTGTTCTTCTTTCGTTCTTCCTCTCATTTTTCTCCCTAGCATTAGTTGCTTTGGTGGGATTTGGGAGAGAAGGACTTGGGCACTCCGTGTGCCCTTGCCATTGCATTTGGTGCATCGGTTTGAGTTCTCCACGTGATACGTGGAAGTTACAAGTTGATAAGTTTATTACTCTTGGGTGCTTGGTGCCCTTGAGCTTGTTCCTCTTGGGTGCTTGGGAGCCCTAGACGGTTGGTGGTGTTCGGAGCTCAATCATTATGCTGTAAAGCTCCGGGCAAGCGTCGGGGTCTCCAATTAGGTTGTGGAGATCGCCCCGAGCAATTTGACGGGTTCCGGTGACCGCCCCCAAGGGTTTCCAAAGTGTATGGGTTCGGTGACCGCCCCCAAGGGTTGCCATTTGTATGCAACCGGTGACCGCCCTCAAGGGTCCCTTAGTGGATTCACGGCATCTTGCATTGTGCTTGGCGTGAGGAGATTACTGTGGCCCTAGTGGCTTCTTGGGGAGCATTGTGCCTCCACACCGCTCCAAATGGAGATTAGCATCCGCAAGGGTGTGAACTTCGGGATACATCGTCGTCTCTGCGTGCCTCGGTTATCTCATCCCCGAGCCCTTTACTTATGCACTTTACTTTGTGATAGCCATATTGTTCTTTGTCATATATCTTGATATCACATAGTTGCTTATCTTGCTTAGCATAAGTTGTTGGTGCACATAGGTGAGCCTAGTTGTTTTAGGTTTTGTGCTTGACAAATTAACCACTAGGTTTATTCCGCATTGGTTCAAGCCTTAACCATATTTATTTTAAAATGCCTATTCACCCCCCCTCTAGGCGACATCCTCGATCTTTCAATTGGTATCAGAGCCTCGTCTCTCTTTGTTAGGCTTAACCGCGTAGAGAGTAAAGATTTCGACTAGGGGATTAGGATTCTCTGACACTCTTAGTTTCGATGGCACAAATTTTGATGTTTGGGTAATTCGCATGCTTAACCTCTTTAGGGTCATGGACCCAAATTTAGAGAGAATTGTAGATATGGCTTTTTATCCTCCAAAGGATCCCCAAAGATTATCTTTAGAGGATGAGAAAAACTCTTATCTCAATGCTCAAGCTCCTAATGTGCTTTTCGATGCTTTGAGCAATGTAGTTATATTTCAACTCATGCCGTTCCGGGATGCTCATGAGTTATGGACAAAGCTTCAAGATAAATATGGTGCGTCCAAGATTTGTGGGGATGATTGTTCTCCCTCCTCCTCCGGCCGTGTTGCCTTCTCAACTTCTTCTACTTCACCTACATGTGGATTGCCACAAGGTAATGCTAGGGTGAGTAGTGGTGGTCATTGCAATGATGATAGTGTGCTTGTTCTTGGTGATTCTTAATCACTATCTTATTGCAATGCTCCTTCTTTGGGCTTTAACACTTCGAGCACTCCAAATGTTTCACATGCTTGTGTTGATAGTCCTTGCATAACATGTAGAAATTTCTTGACTAAATCTCATGATGATATGCTTGCTATGTCTTGTTGCCATGATAAAAATTCATCTATTTCCTCGAATTATTGTGCTAACAATGTAGAGGAAACCGAACACTCCATGGAACAAGATGTGGTGTTTAATGGTGCCTCAAGGGATCCTACATCATCATCTATTGCTTTTTGCCTTATGGCTAAGGCATCAAAGGTATCTCCTACTCTGTACCCCAATATGTCTCTTGATGATGATGTTGATGCTAATGATGATGAGGATAATGATGAAGAGAATGATAATGTTGCCTCCTTAAAAACTAAGGGGGAAATGATTTTTAAAGCTCTTCATAAAAATAAAATTGCTCGTTCCAACTTCATGGAAATAATGTCCATTGCCATTGATGGCAAGAAATATTTTGCTGAGTTGGAATCTCGTCTTGAGGAGCATGAGGTCACCATTGATAAAATGGAAGCTCATGAGCGTGATTACGCAAATGAGATCGCGGAGCTATCTCAAACTCTTGAACATGAACAAACCACCTCCGAATCTCTTGAGGAGACTTTTGCTCTAGAATTATCTAGAGTGAGGGAATCTCATGATAGAGCACTTGAGGTGGCCAATGGTTTCAAAACTAAAAATGCTAAGCTTGAAGTTTCTCATGCTAGACTCCTTGACGATTTTGAGCACCTCAAAAATGGCTCAAGGGTCATCAAGGGTCATCTCATCAAACTCACCGTGTCTCGTGCCCAACTTGAAGCTTCTTATTTAAAAGAGTTTGCCAAGTTGTCCTCTCCTATTGTTGTAAATGATGATGCTTGTGCTACTAACTCTATTACTTTTGAAGCATACATTTTGAAGGAGAATGTTGAGCTACGGGCTCAACTTGAGGTGATAGCTAGCAATTATGGGAAATTGGAAGAAAGTCATGAAAAGCTCTCAAGCTCTCATGATGATCTTCTAGTATCCCATAATGTGCTAAAGATATCTCATGAGGCCATGACTGCTAAGGTAACATCTAGTGAGCCTCATGTGGATACTAGCACTACTTCTAGTCAAAATACTATATTGCCACGTGCAAGTCCTTGTAATTCATCTACTCACAATGCTGGTACATCTTGTTATGAATTTCTTTCCTTGCCTTGTTGCTCTAACGATGAAGCTTATACTTCCTATAGTACTTGTGTTGAGACTAACCATGTAGAGGAAATAAAAGAGCTCAAGGTCCAAGTCACTTGTTTGAAGAAAGACTTGGAAAAGAGTCATGAAGGGAAATCCGCACTCAACAATATCTTTAGTGTGCAAAAATCCCCCAATGACAAAGGTGGACTTGGATTCAACTCCAATAAGAAGAAGAAGTCCAAGAGAATCAAGAAGAAGGGCCAAGAACAAGTCAAGAATTCAGCCAAGATTATTTGCTTCAAGTGCAAAATTGAAGGGCATCATGTTAGATCTTGCCCATTGAAGAAGAAGGCCATTAGTGTCAAGCAACAAGGGAAGAGGCCACAAGTTCAATCTCATGCTCAACCTCAAGTTGAAGAAAGGCCACTTCCCAAGAAGACTCAAGTTAATGCTTCTCTTGTTGAGAAATCAAGTGAGAAGAAAGTGAAGAGTAGACGTTGCTACTTATGTCGTGTTAAAGGTCACGTCGCTTCTTCATGCACTGGTGGTAAGTTATCCAACCCAATTATTATTGATGATATTTATTATCTTATGAAGGATAAGGTTGGCAATGTGTTTGCCAAAATTGTTGGTACTCAAAGTGGCGTCAAGAAAAGAACCATTTAGGTAGCCAAGCCTATTGTGACTAACTTCTTAGGACCCAACTTGGTTGGGGACCAACAAGCTCAAACTTGATCAATAGGTGTTGTTGGAGGGCATTGGAGACTTGGCTACATTATGAAGAATTAAGGGGACTTCATCATTCTTATTGTCTGAAGCCAAGTCAATTGGATTATCAAGTTTCTATCTTATATCCAATGTGCCTCCTTGCGGTAACTTGTACTTAAATTGTTTACATTGAAAGTTACTTGCCCCCTTGCATGTTTTGGTTTTGTTCCTTGCATGTGTTTGTATATGTTGTGATTCCAACTTGCTTATCTTGAGCAATCAAGTATGTGTGTGTTGGTTTGCACATCATGTACTTGTGTGTCGTGCGTTGAGCCTTTATGCTTCTTGTTTGTACCCTAGTTGGCTCTTGTGAGAGATTAATGGAATATCCCATTATGGGGGAGTGATGTGGGTTGTACACCTCACAATCCTATAACTGCGTGTACATGAGTAATACCATCTAGTATTGATATTTCAAGATTATCTAGTCTCTATGTGGTATGTCTTCTCATGAGAAATTCAAATTCTAAATAGTCCATTAATTACCTCTCGTTGGATCCTATTATTGCCTCTTGTTAACTTTTCTTTGGCATCACATTATGGGGGAGTAATATGCTATGTGCATATTACAAGCCAAGAAAATGTGTACATTTGAGATATTGTCACTTAGTGTTGATATGATTAATTATCTTGTTCCTAAGTGACATGTTAGATCTACAAGTTGCAATTTGCTTGTGCTTGTTGTGAAGATGATGTTGGATGTCCTTGTTATCTACCATCGGGATTTATTTTCAAATACTTCTTGTCTTTTGACAATTGGTAGTCACTTTTGTGTGGTAGAATATATTGATCATCTTTACTTTGGCTTTTTTTTATTTGCCTTTTCTCTTGCCAAGGTTTGTGTCAACTCCATACCACTTGTGGATCTTGTTTATTTCTTGTTGTTGTCTAGGGTTTTCTAGATATAGTGAAAGTGGTGATCCCACCTGTAGCGACCCGACCCGAATGGATCAAGTCTCTGTGCTTTCGTGTCATCCCTGGATCGGTATGCTGACACACACAGTACTCGAAGGATTTATAACAGAGGTAAATCACATGTATAAAAGTAACGTAAATACTATTACCTCAATCCAAATATAGCGGAAGCAACAAGGTTGTGGATTCCCATCAACACCAACGGCAAAGTTGAGTATAGGAAATCGTAACCCTAACGTATCACTTACTCGTCGTCTGAAAAGTCTGCAACATGAAAAGTTGCAGCCCGAAAACGGGTCAGCACATGGAATATGCTGGCAATGTAACACATAGAGAGTAATGAAAGAATAAGCTATACTACATGCATATATGGCTGGTGGAAAGCTCTATGGTTACAGTTTTGCAAAAAGCCAATTTTTCCCTACTTCAAAGGAATACATTTATTTAACTATCATGGTGGTTGTTAAACATTGAGAATGGTTGACAGCATTCTCAATCCCAATTAAAAGTACTCATTAAACCCAAACAAATTATATTAAGTAACGTGATGAGATCAACAGGATATCCAGGTACTAGATACTCAAAATTGTCCATAACCGGGGACACGGCTAATCATGATTAGTTTATACACTCTGCAGAGGTTTGCGCACTTTTCCCCACAAGACTCGATCGCCTCCGCTTGGTTCTCGCACTACATGGTGTTTGAGAAACGGATGACCGAGACATAGTCTTTCGTGGTTACCGCACCTTACATGTGGGTAGACCGTACCAACCTACATCCCCTACATCAGCTAGCCTACCCGTAAGAGTTCGCACAACTTACTCAACTATGCCAGAGCCCATAATGGCTTGTGGCTGCACACGGAAGTTTCTAGTTTGAATAATCTTATGATCCCTTGGAGCACAGGTGGCGGTCCAAGAAATATGAGCAAATCCTGTCTACCTGTGTGCCTTGACAGGCAAGTCCTGGAATAGCCAGTGCCTCAATCCACCCAGATGTGTGTTTAAGTTGCCACCTTAGATAAACCATTAATTAACAATCTCACATCTGTCATGGATATTCACTCACCCAATCCACGTCTACGAGCATAGCATGGCATAATAAGCAAACGTAGAAGTAACTCCCAAGGTTTCATAAGTAAAACAGGTAATAGGTACTACCTCAATCTACTTCCCATCCCACAATTTAATTAGATCCTAACCATGCAAGTGTTTGAGGATTTGATCTAATGCATAAAAACTGGGTATGAGAAGGGTATGATCAAAGTGTTACTTGCCTGCAAAGTTGATGAAGATGGTTCGCACTCAAAACTCTTGATAGCTCTACTCGTCACACTCCGGTCAATCTATCGTAATCAAGCAATAGTAACCACACATAAGCAATCACTCAAAAGATCGGAAAGAGCGAAGAAAACAATTCGGAAAACGTCAAAACCAAATCAAATAACTCTTGCAGCATAAAACAATTTCTAACAGTACCAAAACTATGTGTATTTGGCCTTATCAGAAAGTTTAGGTCAAGAGCTTCGATTAGCAAAAAGAATCAACTAAATCGGAGTTACGAAACTCAAGTTATGATCAAACGAAGTTCAAATACAAATCTGTTTGAATTCAAATTTTAAAACTTTCAAAAACATGTTTGAGTTGTATTACAGGATAGAGGGGATCATAACGAAGAAGTGGGCGTTGGTTTCGTTGGATTCCGACTTACGAGTAAAAAGTTATAGCCGTTTGAAAATTAGGGACTACGGATAGGTCCATGACGGGAATTAGAAATAAAAAGAAAAATCTATCGAGCGAACGCTCGCTAAACAAAACCGGAAAGAAAAAAACCGGCGAGAAAACCGATCTAGGGTTTCGGAAAGAAAACCGAAACGAAAAACCGATCTAGAAAACGGAACGAAAACCGATCTAGAAAACGTGGCGTGGGGCTAGTACCTCAAGAGGCGAGGGGCTCCGGCGGCGGCGTAGGGCGGCGGCGGCGGCGGCACTTGGCGGCGGCGGCGTGGAGGGGAGCGGCGGTGCGGTGTGGGGGAGCGGCGGCGCTGGTGTGAAGCGGCGGCGGCGGCAAGAGGCGGCGGCTATGGCGGCGGGCTATGTGGGCGGCAAGGCGCTGAGGGCGGCGGCGGACGCCGTCAGAGAGGAGAGGAGAGGAGAGTTGGTTTGATGTGTTGGAGGGGGTGCTTGGGTATTTATATTGGGGAGGGGAGGGGTTTTGCTTGGGGTAGGGGGCAAGAAATAGATTAGGATTAGGAATCCTAGAAAATAAATCTAGGAATAGATATGGAATAAACGAAGTAGGAAAGGAGTCCTACTAAAATTAGGAAAAAGGAGAGGCTTCCTGCCTCCCTTGGTGCGTGCGCGCGTGGGGTTGGCCTTGTGGCCGGCCGGTGGCTTGGGCGGCTTGGGCCTTTGGCCCAAGGCGCTGCGCTCTCTTTTTTTTTTAAAATTTTTTTTAACAGAGACAAATAAAATAATAAAACCAAATAAATAAATATATTATATAGGCATATAATATATCAAAATTTTCAGAAAAAGATTTCCTACATGATGAACTTTATTCTAGCTTCAAATAAAATACACAAAAATTCAAATAAAACAAACAGTGCTACTGCCCTAATAAAATCCACTGAAAATCATTTTAAAAATACCAAAATGATTTCAAATTAATTTCTCTCCAATTTTCTGATGTAGGGAATCATGTTACCCTATTTCCATATATTTTACTTTGGAAAAAAAAATTGAATAAAACTCAAATAACTCCAAATTGAAAAATAATTCAAAGGAACTTTGAATTTAATTCTTTGAAACTCCCAACTCATATTTCATATGTTTTGAAGAAGTCATTTTATCTTCTTTCGTGAAAATCATTGAGTTGCATAAAGTTTCAGAATTGGAAATATTTTCCAAATGAAATTCAAATATTTTCAACACCCCTTGTCATTTAAATAAATGGAAGAAGTCATGTCATCTTCTCTCCAGGGTTTTTGTGATGAAAGAATTTGAATTCCCGAAGATCATAAAAGCAAAATGAAAGTTTGGGAAAGTCCTTTTATTCCCTCTCATTTAACTTTCAGAAAGTTTCGAATTCACTCACTTTCAGTCAATCAATCAAACAATCAATCAAATCTATCTATTTGTTTATAACATTCCAAAATTTAAAATTTTGGGATGTTACACCACCTTGTGCATTTTGTATTCAAATACAAATCCCCTGTATAATGCACAACTCATGGGGGAGCTATCCTATTTTCTCTAGAACACTCTTCTTGTGATCCTTATCAAGTGTGCTAGTGGAAGCCAAGCCATTTCTTTTTGGTACTTTGTGCCAGCATGAAACTTTGTTGAGAGCTTGGTTTGTTTGGAACCATCCTCTCTTTGGGAGTTTGACATCTTTTTTTTAGTGTGTACCAATGGATATCTCACTCCTTGATGTATCCTTAATGATATCTTCCAAGTGATTATTTATCTATTTGGTATCCTTTTCTCTTGGCATTTCGTTTTGTTTTGGTTTCAGTTCTTGAAAGTCTTGAGCATGCATATTTATTTCATGTATGTTATGTTGCATGCTTTCTTTCTTTGTCTCAATATATAGGGGAAACTCCACCTAGTCTCAATTTGGATGAGATGTGCATGGAATTCATTTTCATATTTGTATGCACATATTTATGTGGAGTTTGTCCTATGTATTGGTGTTTCTAACTTTTTGGTCCCAATGAGTTTGGGTACCGTTTAGTTTGCGTTGTTCTTTTAGGAACATTTGGAGATGCACTGGATGCTCGGCTCACTCACAAGGAAGGTGTCGTCACCATGTGCATATTGGAGTCAAGCTAGGATGATCAATGAACTACTATCTACCTTCAATTGGTATCTACTACATCCTTCCAATGATATCTCGGTAACAAGTATCTATTCATGCTTTCCTCTCTTGCATTCTACCTTGTGTAGGTTGCATCTTGGCATGATATTCATTTCATATCTTGTGATACTTGTTTCCTTTCTCAAAGCATCTCAACGATGATCTCATGTTGCTAGTTGTGATGTCTTTGATGGTTGTGTGGTAGGAATTCATCTATATCCAATAAGACCATATCTAGCCATGTGCTATGCTTCCAAGCAAGTATCTTATTGGTATATCTATGACTTCCTTTTGGATATCTTGTTCCTTCGTGTTGTAACTATTCCGGGTGTACATCCTTATTTGTAGATATATATCATCATGATTTTGTCTACCTAGAATCTTATACACTAGAGAGAAGTTGCATATCTAGATGATATCCTTTCTTTCACGTCCACCTTGTCTTTCTTATGTTATTTCTTTGGTGGCTCCATGGAAGCTTTTGCCTTGAGTGCATGTCCTCTATCGTTGCATCTTGATGCACTCTTGTGTGGTGAAGATTATTTTCCTCATGCTTGTCTTGGACGAGGCCTTTGCCATCTTAATTGGTATCCCTCGTCCTGATGAGGCTTTCCTTTTCTATCTTCACCACGGGTTGTCACAAGCATAGGTTCTTTATATGCTTATTAGTAAGCTTGTGAACCCATTTGCTAGTTGTGTGTGAGAATGATAGGCCTTGCACCGTGTGCCTCATTCTTTCAAGACTATGTTCATGCTTAATTCTCATCCTAATTTTAGTCTTCTCAAGTGCTTCGCCATGACTCACACACATCATTTTTGGTTGAGCCTTTTCTTAAGTTGCCTCTCTTACATGTTGCTCAACCATGTGCTTGTTGCAAGCGCTAGGCTTTGTTTCCTTTATGCTCACTTGCACTCATTGTGAGTTTCTATTGATTTTGGGGGAGCTATGATCCTATTTTGTGCACTTTGTATTCAAATACAAATATTCTTATGTGTGCACAAATCATGGGGAGCTTCTCTTGTTTCTTTAGAACACTCCTTTGCGCTTATCTTATTATCTTTATTCTTGTGGCACGTAGGATCTTTGGTCTAGTTGGTTCATTTGATATCCGTTGATTGCTTGCTTCAATTGGTTTCTGATTGCTTGTGTCTCTCTTTGTTATGTCTTTGTGGCATATCTTTCCGTTGCAATCGTTGTGCCGCAATATAGTTTGTGTTCCTCCAATCATTTACTGTTGGATATGTGTATTGCCTTCCACTCTCTTGTGGAGAAATACACACTTTATGGAGGATCACAATTTATATTGGCCTTCTTAGATTTTAAGCCCATTTTGGCAATCGATGCCAATGGGGGAGAAGTTTCAGAGAGTTTTGTGGAGAGGTTTAGAGAGTTATCTCCTCTTGCTTTGGTTTTGTTCCTTAGCATTTGCATCTCATTCGCATGCATTATTGGTTGGTGCATTGCATAGTGATACATAATTCCTTGTATAAACTCTCTTGAAAGTGATTGTCATCAATTACCAAAATGGGGGAGATTGAAAGAACATGCGGTGCCCCCATGTTTGGTTTTGGTAATTGATGACAATCTCTATGGACTAATGGTTGTCTTGAGTTATATTCCAAGGATTTGTCCATAGGCTTTTCTTGAAGTCCATGTGTTGGTTTCAAGGATTTTATGCGTTGACCAAGGTACTATTAAGGAATTATCCAAAGATGGGTCATGTGAGTGTTGAGCTTATTACAAGCATGTCTTGAAGAAGAAGTTTTTGTGATCATTCATGTTTGCCTTCAAGACATCATCCAAATGAAGAGAGTTGGAAAGATTCAAGGTTGATCAAGACTAAGTCAAGAGTGAATCAAGTTGATCAACTCACAAAGCTTAGAAGAGGTACCGAGAGGGATGAAGCGGTCCCGTGGTATGGTAAGCATTGTCAATTACGGTTTGTGCACTAACCCATGATCTTCGTGCGAGTTCTTTGTGGGGTTAGGTTGTGGTGTGCAAGTTCAAGTGAAGCATGACGAAAAGATCAAATGCTTGAAGCTTGTCGTCCATTGTGATGATAATGGACTTGTGAAGATGTGCGGAAGAGTGTCTCACCCATAGTGGAGTATGGGGGAGCAATCATCTAGTCTTCATCGAGCCAACGCAATCAACAAAGGTGGTCCAACTTGAGGGTGTCAAGATCTTCATCAGCTAGCTCAAGTGGACCATGTGCAAGGCAAAGGTTTTCCCTTGATAGGTTTTCTATTTTACCGGTCTCGTGGTGGTAGTTGGGAGACCGGGTTATAGGATCGTTTGTCGTACTATCAAGGGGGGCTCTCAAGTTGGTAGCTTGATCGTATCGTTTGTAGAGAGCTCAAACCATTGCATCCTTGCATCATGTTTCTTGGTTCTTGTTTGGTTATGTTTGTGAGTCTTAGAGCTTATGGTCATCTTGATGACACGCTTGAGTTCATCAAAAACGGAGTTCGCATGCGTCTTCTATGATGTTTTCGGTGTTGGAGGTTTTACCAGTCTTATCCGAGGAAGGGTTCTCACCATTTTCTTATGGGACTTTTCTCATTTGCTTATTCTTGATATTTCTATCAAGATTGTGTTAGCCCATGTCTTTAGCTTTCCAACAAACTTGGTTTCGTTGAATTCGGAGTCCGTTTGCAAAAGTTGTGGCTGTTTTGGTAAAGGCTGCAGCGGTACTACCGCGACTAGAGGGGATGTAATTTTTTACTACCGCGGCTCCTGAGCGGTAGTACCGCTCCCGAGCAGTACTACCGCGGCTCCTAAGCGGTAGTACCGCTCTGGACCAAAATCTCGTGTTTTGCTCAACGGAAGTAGGCACGGAAGTATTTTTTTAGTACCGTCAAGAAGCAGTAGTACCGCTACCATTTGCGATAGTACCGTGAGGTCGAGCGGTAGTACCATGAGGACGAGCGGTAGTACCGCTCCGGCGAATCTACTGGCCTTTTGCCTCCTCGCTGTTGTTTTTCAAAGGGGTAATACCGCCCTAGCGGTAGTACCGCTCTGTGCGGGCTGTGAGCATAACGGTAGGATTTTTCCCCACCTATAAAAGGGGGTCTTCTTCCCAATTGAACCTTATCCCTTAAGCTCGTGTTCATCCCCCATTGTTGACCTTCTTCGAGCTTGCTAACTCTCAATCCCTCCATGGATTCTTGCTAGTTTTTGAGGGAAAAGAGAGAGAAGATCTAGATCCACGTTTCCACCAATCACTTTCTCCTCTAAGTGATGGGAACCCCTTGGATCTAGATCTTGGAGTTCTTCGTGTTCTTCTTTCGTTCTTCCTCTCATTTTCCTTCCTAGCATTAGTTGCTTTGGTGGGATTTGGGAGAGAAGGACTTGGGCACTCCGTGTGCCCTTGCCATTGCATTTGGTGCATCTGTTTGAGTTCTCCACGTGATACGTGGAAGTTACAAGTTGAGAAGTTTATTACTCTTGGGTGCTTGGTGCCCTTGAGCTTGTTCCTCTTGGGTGCTTGGGTGCCCTAGACGGTTGGTGGTGTTTGGAGCTCAATCATTGTGGTGTAAAGCTCCAGGCAAGCGTCGGCGTCTCCAATTAGGTTGTGGAGATCGCCCCGAGCAATTTGACGGGTTTCGGTGACCGCCCTCAAGGGTCCCTTAGTGGAATCACAGCATCTTGCATTGTGCGAGGACGTGAGGAGATTACTGTGGCCCTAGTGGCTTCTTGGGGAGCATTGTGTCTCCACACCGCTCCAAATGGAGATTAGCATCTGCAAGGGTGTGAACTTCGGGATACATAAATGCGTCTCCAGCGTGCCTTGGTTATCTCTTACCCGACCCCTTTACTTATGCACTTTACTTTGTGATAGCCATATTGTTCTTTGTCATATATCTTGCTATCACATAGTTGCTTATCTTGCTTAGCATAAGTTGTTGGTGCACATAGGTGAGCCTAGTTGTTTTAGGTTTTTTGCTTGACAAATTAACCACTAGGTTCATTCCGCATTTGTTCAAGCCTTAAGCGTATTTATTTTAAAACGCCTATTCACCCCCCCCCCTCGAGGCGACATCCTCGATCTTTCAATTGGTATCAGAGCCTCGTCTCTCTTTGTTAGGCTTAACCGTGTAGAGAGTAAAGATTTCCACTAGGGGATTAGGATTCGCTGACACTCTTAGTTTTGATGGCACAAATTTTGATGTTTGGGTAATTCGCATGCTTAACCTATTTAGGGTCATGGACCCAAATTTAGAGCGAATTGAAGATATGGGGTTTTCTCCTCCAAAGGATCCCCAAAGATTATCTTTAGAGGATGAGAAAAACTCTTATCTCAATGCCCAAGCTTCTAATGTGCTTTTCGATGCTTTGAGCAATGTAGTTATATTTCAACTCATGCCGTTCCGGGATGCTCATGAGTTATGGACAAAGCTTCATGATAAATATGGTGTGTCCAAGATTTGTGGGGATGATTGTTCTCCCTCCTCCTCCGGCCGTGTTGCCTTCTCAACTTCTTCTACTTCACCTACATGTGGATTTCCACAAGGTAATGCTAGGGTGAGTATGGTGGTCATTGCAATGATGATAGTGTGCTTGTTCTTGGTGATTTTTCACCACTATCTTATTGCAATGCTCCTTCTTTGGGCTTTAACACTTCGAGCACTCCAAATGTTTCACATGCTTGTGTTGATAGTCCTTGCATATCATGTAGAAATTGCTTGACTAAATCTTGTGATGATATGCTTGCTTTGTCTTGTTGCCATGATAAAAATGCATCTATTTCCTCGAATTATTGTGCTAACAATGTAGAGGAAATCGAACACTCCATGGAACAAGATGTGGTGTTTAATGGTGCCTCAAGGGATCCTACATCATCATCTATTGCTTTTTGCCTTATGGCTAAGGCATCAAAGGTATCTCCTACTTTGTACCCCAATATGTCTCTTGATGATGATGTTGATGCTAATGATGATGAGGATAATGATGAAGAGAATGATAATGTTGCCTCCTTAAAAACTAAGGGGGAAATGATTTTTAAAGCTCTTCATAAAAATAAAATTGTTCGTTCCAACTTCATGGAAATAATGTCCATTGCCATTGATGGCAAGAAATATATTGATGAGTTGGAATCTCGTCTTGAGGAGCATGAGGTCACCATTAATAAAATGGAAGCTCATGAGCGTGATTACGCAAATGAGATCGCGGAGCTATCTCAAACTCTTGAACATGAACAGACCACCTCTGAATCTATTGAGGAGCCTTTTGCTCTAGAATTATCTAGAGTCAGGGAATCTCATGATAGAGCTCTTGAGGTGGCCAATGGTCTCAAAACTAAAAATGCTAAGCTTGAAGTTTATCATGCTAGACTCCTTGAGGATTTTGAGCACCTCGAAAATGGCTCAAGGGTCATCAAGGGTGAGCTCATCAATGTGACGCCCCCGATTCAATCGTACACTAATCATGCACGCAAATGTGTACGATCAAGATCAGGGACTCACGGGAAGATATCACAACACAACTCTAAAACATAAATAAGTCATAGAAGCATCATAATACAAGCCAGGGGCCTCGAGGTCTCGAATACAAGTGCTCGATCATAGACGAGTCAGCGGAAGCAACAATATCTGAGTACAGACATAAGTTTAAACAAGATGCCATAAGATGGCTAGCACAAATTGGGATACAGATCGAAAGAGGCGCATGCCTCCTGCACAGGATCCTCTTAAACTACTCACAGTGGTCAATCGGCGGGCTGCACGTAGTAGTAGGCACCTCCGGTGTAGTAGTCGCCATCGACGGTGGCGTCGCTCTGGGCTCCATCGTGCAGTTGCAGCAATCGAGTAGAGATAGGGGAAAAGGGGAACAAGGCAACCGTGAGTACTCATCCAAAGTACTGCAAGCAAGGAGCTACACTACATATGCATGGATATATGTGTAAAGGGCCATATCGGTGGGTGAACTGCAGAATGCCAGAATAAGAGGGGGATAGCTAGTATTATCGAAGACTACGATTCTGGTCACCTCCGTCTTGCAACAAGTAGAAGAGGGTAGGTTGAAGTCCTCCAAGTAACATCTCATAGCAATAATCCTACCCGGCGATCCCTCCTCGTAACCACGAGAGAGCGACCACCGGTTGTATCTGGCACTTGGAAGGGTGTGTTTTATTAAGTATCCGGTTCTAGTTGTCATAAGGTCAAGGTACAACTCCAAGTCGTCTTGTTACCAAAGATCGCGGCTATTCGAATAGATTAACTTCCCTGCAGGGGTGCACCAACTTACCCAACACGCTTGATCCCATTTGGCCGGACACACTTTCCTTGGTCATGCCCGGCCGCGGAAGATCAACACGTCGCAGCCCCACCTAGGCTCAACAGAGAGGTCAGCACGCCGGTCTAAACCTAGGCGCCCAGGGGCTGGGCCCATCACCCTGAACACACCTGCATGTTGCGTGGGCGGCCGGCAGCAGACCTAGCCTAATGGCGTTCCAGTCCAATCCGGCTAGCGCCCGCTCGATTCGTGGCGTCACGAAGTGCCGGTGATACCACGGCGCCGAGTGCCCTTATCTTTCCCTCGTTTTTGGTTATTGCGTATAAGATCGTATCCTACTCAGATCATATACAATTATATCGTTAAGCGTGTTAAGTATCATGAGCGCCAAACAGGGCCAGGCCCACCTCTCTCCTAGGCGGTCCCAACCTGCCTGTCGCTCATACAAAGATCCACTCATGGTGCTCCACCGGCCGACCGACTTTAGTCTCCACATGTATCATGTATAAGTATATAATATATACCCGTGATCACCTCCCGAGTGATCACGGCCCGATAATATATAGCAATGACGGACAAGAATGTAGGGCCACAGATGAAAATACTAGCATCCTATACTAAGCATATAGGATTGCGGTAAAAGGTAACAATGATAGTAATAAGGCCGGGCTATGCATCGGGATAGGTATAACGGAAAGCGATAACATGCTACACTACTCTAATGCAAGCAGTATAGAGTAGAATAGGCGATATCTGGTGATCAAGGGGGCTTGCCTGGTTGTTACGGCAAGAGAGAGGGGTCGTCAACTCCGTGAGTCGAACTGGGCAGCAGCAGCCGGTCTCAAGTCTACCGGAGAGAAGAGGGGAAGAAACAATGAATACCATGTAAACCGATGCATGACAAGACAAGTAACTTGATGCTAGGCGTGCCTAACATGGTATGAGGTGATACCGGTTAAGGGGAAACATCCGGAAAATATCCCGGTGTTTCGTGTTTTTGACGAAAGGAGCCGGAGGAAAGTTGCGAGTTCGATAGGTTAGGGGTGTGTGTCGGACGAACGGACTGCGTATCCGGATTCGTCTCGTCGTTCTGAGCAACTTTCATGTTGAAAATATTTTAATCCGAGTTACAGATTAAAAGATATGATTTTTTAAAGATTTTATTAATTTCTGGAATTTAATTAATTAATTAATTCGAAAAATGGATTTATGATGTCAGCATAATGTCATGCTGACGTCAGCAGTCAACAGAGTTGACTTGGTCAACCTGACATGTGGGTCCAGTGGGACCCACCTGTCATTCTCTGTTTAGTTTAATTACAGATTAGTTAATTTAATTAGTGATTAGGTTAATCTAATCAGGGTTAATTAACTTAATTAATTACTTCATTAATTGATTAATTAACATTTTAATTATTTTTATTATTATTTATTTATTTATTTAATATCTTTTTTTTAATTCTTTCCAAAAACGTTATGGGGCACGGGCCCCGTTTGTCATAGGCCCCTAGGGGCCTATCGGGCAGGCAGCGACGGGCGCCACTGAATGGGCGCCTCGCCTGTGCCAATCTGGGAAACGGCAGGCGCCGCCCATCGTGAACGGGCGGCCGCAGCCGGGAAGGGAAGGGCGGCGGCGCTACAGAGCCGAGCGAGGGTTCGTGGGGGGCGGGCTGGGCGAGGCCGCAGCAGAGCGGGGAAGGCGGCCATGGTGGGCGTGCAGACGGGCGGGCGCGGCCACGGGCGCCAAGGCTGGACGGGCGTTGGAAGGCGAGGCGCGACCACGGTGGGCGCGCACAGGGAGGAGGCCACGGTGACGAATCCATCAGGGAGGGACAGGGAAAGGGAGAGGGCTCACAGCGCCCTGTAGTTGAGCGAGGCGTGCTCGGTAAGGTGTCGGGGACGCACTCGGGTTGGGGATGAGGACGGGGCGGCGGAGCTCGTGGTGGGGGGTCGGGGACGACGACGACGCAGGGGAAGCAGGCCGTCGGGGACGCGGCGAGGTCGTCCTCCAGGGGATGGCGATGCGGCGTCGACGAGGTGGAGCCGGGGACGGCGAGGCAGCGCCGGGCGATGGCTGCGAGGAGGGGCTCCGTGGAGGAGGGAGACGGGCGACGGCATCGAGCGATGGGGGCGCCGGCTCGGCGGGGCTGGAGGCGCGGTGGCGCGGCGATGGGCGGCGTCGGGAGCAAGGGCGTGGTCGCCCTGATCCCGATCTGGATCGGGGGAGTGGGGGGGGCGAGCGAGTGGTGGGGGAAGTGCGTGGTGGTCGTGGGGGCGTGGGGGATCGGGGCGGGGGGGCTAGGGTTTCGGTGCCCCCTGGAGGGGTTATTGGCTCAGGTGCAGGCTGCCTGGCGGCCTGGTGGCCAGCTGGGCCGGTTGGCCCATCGGGTGGGGGAGGGTTCTCCTTTTCCTTTTCCTTTTTTTTGTTTGCTTTAGTTTTACCTTTTGTTAATTTTCTTTTCTGTTTTATTTTAGTTACACATTAATTTTAGTTTAGTAAAATATGACTATAGCCCCTAGAATAACGTTTCAGAACAATCCACTACTGTAATAAGTTTTGGCCCGATATAAAATAGTTTAGTATTTTATAGAATACCAAAGGCGTTTAAATTGCGGATTTTGCTACTGTTTAAATTATTTTAGAGTATTTAGATATTTTATAAAAGTGTGGTTTTTCCAACATAATTGCCTATGCATTAGTTGGATCACTCCGAACATTTTAGTTTTAATATTTGAAAACTTTTATTGTTTGATTGATTTTGAATTTGAATTTGAATCGGTTTCGAACTAACACGAGGTTAGCAACAGTAACCGAGGTGACGTGGCATCGTTAACGCGGGATTACTGTAGCCTAATTATCCGGGCGTCACAATCAAACTCACCGAGTCTCATGCCCAACTTGAAGCTTCTTATTCAAAAGAGTTTGCCAAGTTATCCTCTCCTATTGTTGTAAATGATGATGCTTGTGCTACTAACTCTATTGCTTGTGAAGCATCCATTTTGAAGGAGAATGTTGAGCTACGGGCTCAACTTGAGGTGCTATCTAGCAATTATGGGAAATTGGAAGAAAGTCATGAAAAGCTCTCAAGCTCTCATGATGATCTTCTAGTATCCCATAATGTGCTAAAGATAGCTCATGAGGCCATGACTGCTAAGGTAACATCTAGTGAGCCTCATGTGGATACTAGCACTACTTCTAGTCAAAATACTATATTGCCACGTGCTAGTCCTTGTAATTCATCTACTCACAATGTTGGTACATCTTGTTATGAAATGTTTTCCTTGCCTTGTTGCTCTAACGATGAAGCTTATACTTCCTCTAGTACTTGTGTTGGGGCTAACCATGTAGAGGAAATCAAAGAGCTCAAGGCCCAAGTCACTTGTTTGAAGAAAGACTTGGAAAAGAGTCATGAAGGGAAATCCACACTCAACAATATCTTGAGTGTGCAAAAATCCCCCAATGACAAAGGCGGACTTGAATTCAACTCCAATAAGAAGAAGAAGTCCAAGAGAATCAAGAAGAAGGGCCAAGAACAAGTCAAGAATTCGGCCAAGATTATTTGCTTCAAGTGCAAAAGTGAAGGGCATCATGTTAGATCTTGCCCATTGAAGAAGAAGGCCATTAATGTCAAGCAACAAGGGAAAAGGCCACGAGTTCAATCTCATGCTCAACCTCAAGTTGAAGAAAGGCCACTTCCCAAGAAGACTCAAGTTAATGCTTCTCTTGTTGAGAAATCAAGTGAGAAGAAAGTGAATAGGAGACGTTGCTACTTATGTCGTGAGAAAGGTCACGTCGCTTCTTCATGCACTAGTGGTAACTTATCCAACCCAATTATTATTGCTGATATTTATTCTCTTAGGAAGGATAAGGTTGGCAATGTGTTTGCCAGAATTTTTGGTACTCAAAGTGGCGTCAAGAAAAGAACCATTTGGGTAGGCAAGCCTATTGTGACTAACTTCTTAGGACCCAACTTGGTTGGGGAGCAACAAGCTCAAACTTGATCAATAGGTGTTGTTGGAGGGCATTGGAGACTTGGCTACATTATGAAGAATTAAGGGGACTTCATCATTCTTATTGTCTCAAGCCAAGTCAATTGGATTATCAAGTTTCTATCTTATATCCAATGTGCCTCCTTGCGGTAACTTGTACTTAAATTGTTTACATTGAAAGTTACTTGCCCCCTTGCATGTTTTGGTTTTGTTCCTTGCATGTGTTTGTATATGTTGTGATTCCAACTTTCTTATCTTGAGCAATTAAGTATGTGTGTGTTGGTTTGCACATCATGTACGTGTGTGTCGTGTGTTGAGCCTTTATGCTTCTTGTTTGTACCCTAGTTGGCTCTTGTGAGAGATTAATGGAATATCACATTATGGGGGAGTGATGTGGGTTGTACACCTCACAATCCTATAACTGCGTGTACATGAGTAATACCATCTAGTATTGATATTTCAAGATTATCTAGTCTCTATGTGGTATGTCTTCTCATGAGAAATTCAAATTCTAAATAGTCTATTAATTATCTCTCGTTGGATCCTCTTATTGCCTCTTGTTAACTTTTCTTTGGTATCACATTATGGGGGAGTAATATGCTATATGCATATTACAAGCCAAGAAAATGTGTACATTTGAGATATTGTCACTTAGAGTTGATATGATTAATTATGTTGTTCCTAAGTGACATGTTAGCTCTACAAGTTGCAATTTGCTTGTGCTTGTTGTGAAGATGATGTTGGATGTCCTTGTTATCTACCACAGGGATTTATTTTCAAATACTTCTTGTCTTTTGACAATTGGTAGTCACTTTTGTGTGGTAGAATCTATTGATCATCTTTACTTTGGCTTTTGTTTTTATTTGCCTTTTCTCTTGCCAAGGTTTGTGTCAACTCCCATTGTCTTCCATACCACTTGTGGATCTTGTTTATTTCTTGTTGTTGTCTAGGGTTTTCTAGATATAGTGAAAGTGGTGATCCCACCATGTGCATTTTGTATTCAAATACAAATCCCCTGTATAATGCACAACTCATGGGGGAGCTAACCTATTTTCTCTAGAACACTCTTCTTGTGATCCTTATCAAGTGTGTTGGTGGAAGGTAAGCCATTTCTTTTTGGTACTTTGTGCCATCATGAAACTTTGTTGAGAGCTTGGTTTGTTTGGAACCATCCTCTCTTTTGGAGTTTGACATCTTTTTTTAGTGTGTACCAATGGATATCTCACTCCTTGATGTATCCTTAATGATATATTCCAAGTGATGATTTATCTATTTGGTATCCTTTTCTCTTGGCATTTCGTTTTGTTTTGGTTTCAGTTCTTGAAAGTCTTGAGCATGCATATGTGACGCCCCCGATTCAATCGTACACTAATCATGCACGCAAATGTGTACGATCAAGATCAGGGACTCACGGGAAGATATCACAACACAACTCTAAAACATAAATAAGTCATACAAGCATCATAATACAAGCCAGGGGCCTCGAGGGCTCGAATACAAGTGCTCGATCATAGACGAATCAGCGGAAGCAACAATATCTGAGTAAAGACATAAGTTAAACAAGTTTGCCTTAAGAAGGCTAGCACAAACTGGGATACAGACCGAAAGAGGCGCAGGCCTCCTGCCTGGGATCCTCCTAACTACTCCTGGTCATCGTCAGCGGGCTGCACGTAGTAGTAGGCACCTCCAATGTAATAGGAGTCGTCGTCGACGGTGGCGTCTGGCTCATGAAGCTCCATCATCTGGTTGCAACAATCAGGTAGAAGGGAAATGGGGAAAAGGGGGAGAAAAGCAATCGTGAGTACTCATCCAAAGTACTCGCAAGCAAGGAGCTACACTACATATGCATGGGTATATGTGTAAAGGGCCACTGGACTGAACTGCAGAATGCCAGGATAAGAGGGGGATAGCTAATCCTGTCGAAGACTACGCTTCTGGCAGCCTCCGTCTTGCAGCATGTAGAAGAGAGTAGACTGAAGTCCTCCAAGTAGCATCGCATAGCATAATCCTACCCGGCGATCCCCTCCTCGTTGCCCTGTTAGAGAGCGATCACCGGGTTGTATCTGGCACTTGGAAGGGTGTGTTTTATTAAGTATCCGGTTCTAGTTGTCATAAGGTCAAGGTACAACTCCAAGTCGTCACATTATCAAGATCACGGCTATTCGAATAGATTAACCTCCTGCAGGGTGCACCACATAACCCAACACGCTTGATCTCATTTGGCGGACACACTTTCCTGGGTTATGCCCGGCGCGTAAGATCAACACGCCGCAGCCCCACCTAGGCCAACACGAGAGATCAGCACGCGGTCTAAACCTAAAGCGCGCCGCAGTGCGGCCCATCGCCCTTAGCACACCTACATCGTTGCGTGGGCGGCGGAAGCGAACCTAGCCTAACAGCGTTCCGGTCAATCCGCGCACACCCCTCGTCAGACGCCACGAAGGCTTCGTGATACCACGACGCCGAGTGCCCATAACTTTCCACGTGGTTGGTTAGTGCATATAGACCAAATGGCCGACTCGGATCAAATACCAAGATCTCGTTAAGCGTGTTAAGTATCCATGACGCCGACGGGGCCAGGCCCACCTCTCACCCAGGTAGTCTCAACCTGCCCTGTCGCTCCACCACAAAGTAACAGTCGGGGCCGTAGGGAACCCAGGCCCACCTCTACCGGGATGGAGCCACCTGTCCTTTCAGCCCCCATCTCCGAACAGTATCACAGGTAATGTAATAGTGTAAAGTATATAGTATATGCCCGTGATCACCTCCCGAAGTGATCACAGCCCAGTAGTATAGACGGACAAGAGTGTAGGGCCACTGATGGAACACTAGCATCCTATACTAAGCAGTAGGATAGCAGGTAAAGGTAACAACAGTAGTAGCAAGGACAGGCTATGCAGCAGTGAAAGGATTGATATGGTTGACTAGAGGGGGGGTGAATAGGCAACTAACAATTTTAGGCTTTTCTTTACCAATTTAAACTTTGCAATAATAAAGGTTGTCTAGATGTGCAACTAGGTGGACAACCTATATGATGCAACAACACAAGCACACGAGCAAGCAAGGATAGGAACACAAATAAGCTTGCACAAGTAAAGGGATAAGATAACCAAGAGTGGAGCCGGTGGAGACGAGGATGTGTTACCGAAGTTCCTTCCTTTTGAGGGAAAGTGCGTCTCCGTTAGAGCGGTGTGGAGGCACAATGCTCCCCAAGAAGCCACTAGGGCCACCGTAATCTCCTCACGCCCTCGCACAATGCAAGAGCCGTGATTCCACTATTGGTGCCCTTGAAGGCGGCGACCGAACCTTTACAAACAAGGTTGGGGCAATCTCCACAACTTAATTGGAGGCTCCCAACAACACCACGAAGCTTCACCACAATGGAATATGGCTCCACGGTGACCTCAACCGTCTAGGATGCTCAAACACCCAAGAGTAACAAGATCCGCAAGGGATAAGTGGGGGAATCAAATATCTTGTGGTGGAAGTGTAGATCGGGCCCTTGTCACCCAATCCCGAGCAAATCAACAAGTTTGATTGGCTAGGGAGAGATCGGGCCAAAATGGAGCTTGGAGCAACAATGGAGCTTAGGGAGAGAAGAGGTGGTCAACTAGAGGTTGAAGAAGGCCCTTATATAGTCATGGGAAAAATCCAACCGTTATCCACTTAGTCAGCCCGCGACGCGCGGTACTACCGCTCCAGGGGCGCGGTACTACCGCGAGGCCGCACGGTACTACCGTGGTGGACCACGGTACTACCGCAGCGGCAGCACAGGCCGGGACTAGCCTGACTCGGGGCAGTACTACCGCTCGCGCGGTACTACCGCTCCCCCTTACGGTACTACCGCAAGGCAGGGGAGTCACGACCTGAGAAGGGCGCGGATGAAATAAATTACATCCGTGCCAACTTCCGCTGAAACTGCGGTGGTCACGAAAATCCGACGCGGTACTACCGCTCCTCGTGAGCGGTACTACCGTGTGGCGTGCCTACTACCGTGACTCTATGGTACTTGGTAGGAGGGCCCGCGGTACTACGGCTCGGGGAGCAGTACTACCGTGGGCCCCGTGGTACTACTTATTTGAAGCGGTACTACCGTGGTGGGCGCGGATGTAAAAAATTACATCCGCCCCTACTACCGCACCGGAGCGGCACTAGGCCTGGGAGCCGCGGTACTACCGTGGCACCCCGCGGTACTACCGCGTGTACCTGCGGTACTACCGCAAGTACAGTGGCAAATGTCAGATTTCCGCACAACCAAGATAACGAAGGGAAGCTCCAAAGTGCTGGGAAAGGAGGGACAAGTGTACGTGTTGATTCCGCCCTAACCTTTCCGACGCGGACCCCCTCTTAATAGTACGGCTCTCCTACGACTCAAATCCACCAAAAAGAAGCGTGGGGCGCCGTCTTCAATAGTCTCCGAGGGGCACCGAATCGTCTCGAGCCTAGAGATGAACCATCCGAGGAACTCAAAGCATACGATTAGTCCATAAAAGTATCGTCATTAATCACCAAAACACTTACGGGATAAATATGCCCTTACAATCTCCCCTTTTTGGTGGATTGATGACAATACGGGTTTGCACAAAGATACAATAATATAGAGCAAGAGCAAACCCCTCCTCTCCAAAATATAGACGGGCTCCCCCTAGATGTGTGCACTCCGGATGAATGCTTTGGACTGCATAGCACACGATCTAGGATCACCACTCCCCCTATATTTTAGAGACAAAGGTCTGAAGAATAACATCTAAGCAACATATAGCACGATATAACATAAGCTTGCTAAGATAGATAGAGTGCATATGTCTTACACCATAAGAAGGAAAAGCAACTAAAAACGAGGTTCAAACGATTCAAACGAGGTTCAACCGAAGCATAATAAACACACCAAACACGAACACAAGACTCAAGAATCCCTACGCTCTCTCCCCCTTTGGCATCGAGACGCCAAAAAGGCAGAGAGGACACCTACACACAAGCGGTGGCTCAGGTAGAAGGGAACTCGTCCCAACCCTCTCTGTCAGACTCCTCAGCAGTAGGGATGGACTCCTCGACGTCCTCCTCAGAATCAGTCCACTTGTAGCCTTGCTTCGCCATCCACTCGGCCTCTGGGGTGATGTGCTCCTCAGATCCTCCAGACACATCCTCACCATAGAGCTTCAAGATCTTCCTGTCCCGGCGACTCTCCTTGGATGCCACATGAGTCCTGTCTTGCCCCTTGGCTTGCATGCGAGAAAGAGTCTTCATCTTGTCCTTCACTTCGTGGCCCAAGAAGGCATAGAGGAGCTCAGGAAGGCCTAGCAGCATGGCCTTCATCAACATGCTCGGCGCCAAGATCCTCCTCTCCAACAGCAGCCCTAGCTGCAGACGCCTCAACCACGAGTAGTAGTGTTGGCCCAGTTGGGTTTGACACGCAGACGAGATGGGGTCATGGCGAATCCGATCGAGCAAGGAACTCCTCACCAGGGAAGATCTTGTCCCAAGTCCTCGAGATCAGTAGAAACAGATATGGACCGTATATAGGCACCTTGTGGTTGAACACGGCAAATCGAAGCTCACACCACATGATGTGTGAGATATAAAGTGGCTGAGTCTGAGACACACGAGCCTCCTCGCAGATGAGCATCATATCCACCATATAGGCATGAACCTTGTCCTTGTCACCAATGCGGGGGAACAAGGAGTTGCGGAAGATGCGGTACATGATATCCAAAAAGGAGTTGAGCACCAAACCTATCTTGCCACTTGGAAGTGTCTTATCAACATAGAACGGTGCAAGCATGTCCTTGTTGGCAGAGTCAGGGTTGGCATGGGGACGAACACCCACGGGGGAGTCAAGCCCGTCATCAGGAACTTGGAGCAGATCCATGAACTCCTTCCAGTAGCTTGATCAGCTTCTGACCATTTGACATCCAGGTCATTCTCCTTTCCTCATTGGGGTGAAAGTAGATGAAGCAAAGAACTGACCAATGAGCTCGGGATCATAGTCAAGGTGAAAGGAGATGATATGCTCAATGCCAAACTGCTCCACCAAGTCCGAGCCTCTCCAAAGTAGGCACGGAACTTCTCCTTCCTCAAGTGATGCATGTCAATCCACTTCACATCCACATAGGTATTCTGCTTATTCTTAATGACGTCCAGATAGACGTTGGTTTGATGCTTGTTCCAGAACAGCTCACAGCCCCTGACTGAGGAACGAGGGGTCACGTACGGATCCATGTTCCGGAGGCGGATGTAGTCAGAATGGGGCATCTCATCCATGCTCTGGAGGGCTCCTTGACCTTGGTGGCGATTGTCTTGACATGGCGCTTGGGGGCAGAAGAGGAGCCCTACAGTGCGTCACCGGGGTTCTTGTGACGCTTGGAGCCGGTGTCACGGCTGGGATTGGACGGCGAGCCACCACCAAGCACACACACAAAGCACCAAAAACGAAAGAAGATCAATGCAAAGGCCACGAAAAAGCACACGAAAAACATAGGAGACATATGAGAAAGATGGCATGCGATAGGTGTGAGGCACGGTAGGACGGCCACTGTCTGCGGTACTAAAGCAGTAGTACTGCTTCAAACGCGGTAGTACCATGCGGGGTCATGGTAGTACCGTGGCTGGAGCGGAAGTAAAGCTGTAGTGCCGCACAGGGTGCGGTAGTACCGCACCCGAGGTACCGCACCCGAGGGGCGGTAGTACCGTGCGTGCGGTAGTACCGCGCCGTAGGGGCGGTAGTACCGCGCCGCAGCGGATCCAACTATCGATTTGAATCTGAAAAGAACCGCGAAACAACGGCGGTGCTACAGTGATCAGATCTAGCGCATGACAGCAATACACATATAAATCCTATGCAATACTACACTCCTTCATCCTATTCTTGCAGAGATTAGGCCTATCAATCTCAAGAACACTCAAGCCTCCCCAAAACCTAGAAATGCCAAACACCAACAACAAGGAGAGGGAATTGGGGAAAAACTTGGGTCCATAGCAAGAGCACGTGGTGGAGAACGATCCCACTGGTCGGAATCACGGGAGGGCAGCCGGTGAAGGAGATCCGGCGAGAGACGCCGGCTCCATTCTTGAGCAAGGGAGAGAAGGAGGCGATGTGGGGAGAAGGTAGCAAATGGGTATGGGGGAGTTAGAACTCCCCCCCTGCCCTTAACCCTCGCCCATGAACCGTCATGTAGTACCGCGTCTCATTGCGGTAGTACCGCTTGGGCGGAAGTTCCGCACCGAGGCGGTAGTACCGCTCGACCGGGCGGCAGTAAAAAATTACTGTCGTGAGGTTGCGGTAGTACCGTGCTCCCGCAAGCGGTAGTACCGTGGCTGGCTGCGGTAGTACCGCAGCTGGCCGCGGTAGTACCATGTATCTCAAGTCACCGCATGATTCAAAAACGAAAAAGGGCCTTTGCAATGAAATTTTTTTTTCACACACAAGAACCACAAACTCAACCACAAACTAGAGGCAAAAGACAACAAGAAACCACCAAACGACAAGGCCTCTCAAGGAGAGAGGGCGGTGGCCGAAGACACCTATGTTTGAGTAGGATGGTATGGCACCACGAATAATTATCCTTGGGCCCATGACCAAAACTCGTCTTTGGAACACAAGTACCATCAAAAATGGCTAATGTGAAAGAGGTGATCGATTTATGCATAATGGGGGGAGGGAGAGTTCATTGAGAGAACAATACTCCCCCTATGTCCATGCCTACACCTAAACTAGACAGCAAGTTGAGTGTGGTGGGGAGTGCACGGGCTCAAGTCACATTGCTCAAATCAATGATATTTAGCTCATGACTTAACTCACGAAATCTTGCTTCATCTAAGGGCTTCGTGAATATATCTGCAAGGTTATCCTGAGTGTTGACATACTTGAGCTCGATCTCTCCTCGCCTAATGTGATCCCGGATGAAGTGATACCGAATCTCGATGTGCTTCGTCTTGAAGTGTTGCACCGGGTTGAGAGAAATCTTGATGGCACTTTCATTATCACACCAAAGAGGCACTTTGTCACAAATGACACCGTACTCCTTTAAAGTTTGCCTCATCCATAGGAGTTGAGCACAACAACTACCGGCCGCCACATATTCCGCTTCTGTGGACGAGAGAGACACACAACTTTGCTTCTTGGAAGACCAACTTACCAAAGAGCAACCAAGAAATTGGCACCCTCCGAAGTGGACTTCCTATCCACTTTGTCTCCGCCCAATCGGAATCAAAATCCTTCAAGCTTGAAGTTTGCTCCTCTTGGGTACCATAAGCCAAAGTTTGGGGTATGAGCCAAATATCGAAAGATTAAACACCGCCACAAAATGACTTTCCTTCGTGCGTCTTGAAACCGTGCACACATTCCCACACTCAACATGATATCCGGTCTAGATGCACAAAGGTAAAGCAAGGATCCAATCATGGAGCGATATACCTTTTGATCCACCGCTTTACCATTGGGATCAATGTCAAGTTGGCACTTGGTGGGCATTGGTGTAGTAGCCGGCTTTACATCACTTAGCTTGAATCTTTTGAGCATGTCTTGAGTGTATTTGGCTTGGTTGATGAAGGTTCCTTCTCTTCTTTGTTTGATATCGAAACCAAGAAAGAACTTCAACTCTCCCATCGAAGACATCTTGAACTTGGAGGTCATGAGAGCGGCAAATTCCTCATTGAAAGCTTTGTTAGGAGAACCAAAGATAATATCATCAACATATAGTTGGCATACAAACAACTCCCCATTGACCTTCTTAGTAAAAAGAGTGGGATCAATTTGCCCCACTTCAAAACCACGATCTTGTAACAACGCGGTAAGGTGGTCATACCAAGCACGTGGGGCTTGTTTAAGTCCATAGAGTGCCTTATCGAGTTGATATACATGATCCGGGAAGTAGGGGTCCTCGAACCCGGGGGGTTGCTTGACATAGACCAACTCATTAATGGGACCATTAAGAAAAGCACATTTTACATCCATTTGTTGCAACTTAAAGTTGTGATGGGAAGCATAAGCAATCAACAAACGAATGGATTCAAGACGAGCAACGGGAGCAAAGGTTTCACCGTAGTCGATACCCTCGACTTGGGAGTAGCCTTGTGCTACCAATCTTGCCTTGTTGCGAATGATGTTCCCATGAGCATCTTGCTTGTTCTTGAAAATCCACTTGGTTCCAATGACGTTGTGGTTCTCCGATGGCCTTGGCACCAATCTCCACACCTTGTTGTACTCAAAGTTGTTGAGTTCTTCATGCATGGCATTGAGCCAATCCGAGTCTTGAGCGCCTCATAGACCTTTTGAGGTTCAACACAAGAGACAAATGCGTGATGTTCACAATAGTTTGCCAATTGTCTCTGAGTGCTTACCCCTTTTCTTAGGCTTCCAACCACATTCTCCATGAGATGGCCTTTGGTAGTGAGTTTGGAAGCAATCTTGGCGGCACGACGCTCTAAATCGTCCTCGGAGGTGCGATGAGGAGAGGTCACTTGATCATCTTGAGCGCCGTCTTGAGCATGACCTTCATCTTGAGCATGCTCGGGGAAGATAACTCGACCTTGGGCATCATTTAAGGTGATATCATCATCTTGAGCACGATCTTGCCCTTGGTCTTGTTCTTGAGGTTGAGGGCCTTCACTTTGTTCTTCGGAGCGTGTGGGCCTTGGGTTGGTGATGGCTCCACTTGAGTGGAGCATTGTCCTTCTCCTTCGCCACAAGGGGTTCCTCAATGGGTAGGATAAAGCCAACTCCCATTCTTCTTATGGCTTGGGGAGGAATTTCATCACCTACATCACAAGTGCCACTTTGCTCCACTTGGGAGCCGTTATTCTCATCAAACTCCACGTTACACGTCTCCTCAATAAGTCCCGTGGATTTATTGAGGACACGGTAAGCATGAGAGTTTGTAGCATAACCAACAAATATGCCCTCATGAGCTCTAGCTTCAAATTTAGACAAACGAACACCTTTCTTGAGAATGAAACACTTACACTGAACACCGGAGGTACTTGAGGTTGGGCTTGTTGCGGTGAGTATCTCATAAGGAGTCTTGTTCAAGCCTTTGCGGAGATAAAGCCCATTGGATGCATGACAAGCGGTGTTGATGGCTTCGCCCAAAAGTTGTATGGAGACTTGAACTCCGCCATCATGGTCCTTGCCGCATCCATCAACGTCCGGTTCTTTCTCTCCGCCACACCATTTTGTTGAGGGGTATATGGTGCAGAATATTGATGCTTGATTCCCTCATCACTAAGAAACTCATCCAAGGTGTAGTTCTTGAACTCGGTGCCGTTGTCACTTCTTATAGTCAAGATCTTTGCATTATGTTGACGTTGAGCTTCATTTGCAAAGTCGATGACGGTTTGTTGGGTCTCGCTCTTCCTCTTGAAGAAATATACCCAAGTGTATCTCGAATAGTCATCCACGATCACCAAGCAATACTTTCTTCCTCCAAGACTATCAAATGATGGTGGCCCAAAGAGATCCATGTGAAGGAGCTCCAAGGGTCTCTTTGAGTATATGATAGTCGTGGGAGGGTGAGCCTTCTCATGAAGCTTTCCTTCAATACAAGCACGCAAGCACGGTCTTTGGCAAAACTAACATTTGTTAGTCCAGGACATGGTCCCCTTGAGAAGACTTTGCAAAGATCTCATATTGACATGGGCTAAACGGCGATGCCAAAGCCATCCCACGTCAACTTTAGCCATTAGGCATGTCGCGGTCTTAGTGGGTTGCTCAAAAGTTAATCACATAGAGACCGATTTCGACATGCCCAACAAAGGCTACTTTAAGAGTCTTGCTCCACAAGAGGGCCACGGTATCAATGTCAAAGAAAGTAGCATAACCCATGACTGCAAGTTGACGAACGGAAAGCAAATTGTATGCAAGGGACTCAACAAGCATGACTTTCTCGATCGTAAGATCATGAGAAATGACAACCTTGCCGAGACCCAATACCTTAGAATGTGATGCATCACCCCACTCGACATTGGTGGGCATAGATGGAATCTCTTGCACGTCCACCACCATGTCCTTGCTCTCGGTCATATGATTTGTTGCTCCACTATCGAGCAACCATGATCCCCCACCGGAAGCAAACCCCTACAAGAGATCAATGCTTGGTTTTAGGTACCCATTTGGTAATGGGTCCTTTGATGTTAGTAACGAGGTCTTAGGAACCCAAATAGAACATTCAATGTACTCATAAGAAGAACCAACAAATTTAGCATAAACATGCCCATCACTAGCACGGCACAACACATAAGAGGGGTTAAAGTCACCGGCTATGTTCATGGGGATGACGTTGTCCTTCTTGACATTGCCACCCTTTGCACGGTTCTTCTTCTTCTTGGAAGCACCCTCTCCCTCCCTCACAAAAGTTTGCTTGAGAGGGGGAGGTTGCTTGGTCTTGTCATTCTTCTTCTTGCTCTTGGGCTTGGGCGCGAACCCAATCCCCTCCTTGGCCACAACTTCCTTTTGATTACTCAAAAGGTCGTTAAGGTTCTTCTCACATCGAATGCACGTGACAAGGCCCTTTTCAAGTTGCTCCTTCAACTTAGCATTCTCCTCAACAAGATGCACATGCTCACAACAAGGGTTAGTAGCATTTGCATTATCAATCAATATGATATGAGGAAAGGTGGCTTTCTCCTTGGTTAGCTTCACTTGGAATTGATCATGAGACTCTTTGATACTAGCATGAGCACCCTTCAAGACTTTGTGAGCCTTGTCGAGAGTGTCAAAGTCCTCGTTGAGTCTAGCAAGATCAAATCCAAGCTTTTCCTTCTCGGAACTAAGCACACGAGACACAACAAGAGCATGATCAAGGTCTTTCTTTAATTTAAGCGTGATCATCGTTGTGTGACTCCTCAAGAGCCAAACGAAGACCACGCTCTTCCTCAAGAGCATTGGAAAGATCCGAAATCTCATCGGCATAGTCACGACTATGCCCTTCCATCTTAGAAATGGTTTCTTCATGAGTCTCGATCATGACATTGGCTTCACCAAGTTGTTCCAAGAGAGCAACGAACTGCATCTTGGATTTCCCTTTGAGTTTACTCATAAAGATCTCAAATTCATTTTCCTCTCTGATGAGTCCCCTCATGTTCATCAATGCAATCCGTCAAAGAAGAATGATTGATGATGGTAGTTTTGATGTTGGGGGTTACCTTGTTGGTGGCTTTAGCCATGAGGCACTTAAGGTGATGCTTTCATTGGGTGAACCGAAGAGAGACACCCGAGGAGTCATTGCAATGGCCACGGAGGCCATGGCAACCGATTCACCATCCTCATCATCATCATCATCATCATTGTACTCTTCTTGAACCACCAAAGCTTTGTGAGGAGTCTTCTTTGGGAAGTTGCTCTTGTTGGGAAAAGACTTGGCCTTGTCCTTACGGATGAGCTTGCCACCATTGTCTTCCCTCTTCTCATATGGACACTCCGCAACAAAGTGACTCACATTTCTGAAGGAAATATGCCCTAGAGGCAATAATAAAGTTATTATTTATTTCCTTACATCATGATAAATGTTTATTATTCATGCTAGAATTGTATTAACCGGAAACATAATACATGTGTGAATACATAGACAAACAGAGTGTCACTAGTATGCCTCTACTAGACTAGCTTATTAATCAAATATGGTTATGTTTCCTAACCATAGACAAAGGAGTTGTCATTTGATTAACAAGGTCACATCATTGGTTGAATGATCTGATTGACATGACCCATTCCATTAGCTTAGCACCCGATCGTTTAGTATGTTGCTATTGCTTTTATCCATGACTTATGCATGTTCCTATAACTATGAGAATATGCAACTCCCATTTACCGGAGGAACACTTTGGTACTACCAAACGTCACAACGAATCGGGTGATTATAAAGGAGTACTACAGGTGTCTCCAAAGGCAGATGTTGGGTTGGCGTATTTCGAGATTAGGATTTGTCACTCCGATTGTCGGAGAGGTATCTCTGGGCCCTCTCGGTAATACACATCACTAAGCCTTGCAAGCATTACAACTAATGAGTTAGTTGTGAGATGATGTATTACGGAACGAGTAAAGAGACTTGCCAGTAACGAGATTGAACTAGGTATTGGATACCGACGATCGAATCTCGGGCAAGTAACATACCGATGACAAAGGGAACAACGTATGTTGTTATGCGGTCTGACCGATAAAGATCTTCGTAGAATATGTAGGAGCCAATATGGGCATCCAGGTCCCGCTATTGGTTATTGACCGAGACGTGTCTCGGTCATGTCTACATTGTTCTCGAACCGTAGGGTCCGTGACGCTTAAGGTTTCGATGTGCTTATATTATGAGTTTACATGTTTTGATGTATCGAAGGATTTCGGAGTCCCGGATGAGATCGGGGACATGACGAGGAGTCTCGAAATGGTCGAGACGTAAAGATTCATATATTGGATGATATGTTTAGGCTAAGGGGTCAAGCCCATGAGGCTTTAGGTCGGTGCAAAAGGAGTTTTGCGGAGGCCGGGGGCAAACGCCGGAGACCTGGCGTCGGCCTGGGCAGACGCCGAGGCCCATGGCGTCTGGGCGACGCCAAGGATTGTGGCGTTTGGTCCTGGAGTCCGAGTGGGACTCTTGCCTTTCGGGCAAAACCGACTTTGAGGAGGCTTTTGCTCCAAGTTTCGACCCGGCTCAACATATAAATAGAGGGGCAGGTCTAGCTCCAAAGACACAACTATTGTTCTCTTGGATCCCTTAGCCGTGTGCGTTGCCCCCCTCCTCCTTTTTCCACCTCTGTCATATCGTAGCGGTGCTTTGGCGTAGCCCTGCGTCTGTAGAAAATCAAGATCGTCACCACGACGTCGTGCTTACGGAACACACTCTCCCCGGAGCTTTGCTGTATCTGAGCCTGAGGAGCGTCACCGAGCTGAACGTGTGCCAAGAACTCGGAGGCGCCGGAGAAACGGCGCTGGCATAGGTTGGATCGCGAGGAGAACGTACTACTACTTCCTCTACGTTGTGATCGCTTCCGCTTGGTCTCACGAGTGCGTAGACAACACTCTCCCCTCTCGTTGCTATGCATCACCATGATCTTGCGTGTGCGTGGGAAAATTTTGAAATTACTACGTTCCCCAACAGTGGCATCCGAGCATAGGTTTTTATTGTTTGATGTTTTCCACGAGTAGAACACAAGTGAGTTGTGGGCGATACAAGTCATACAGCCTACCAGCATGTCATACTTTGGTTCAGCGGTATTGTGAGATGAAGCGGCCGGACCGACATTACGCCAGACGCTTACGCCGAGACTGGTTTCACCGTTCTGAGCACTCGTGCTTAAAGGTGGCTGGCGGTGTCTGTCTCTCTCTCACTTTAGTTGAACTGACTGGCTACGCCCGGTCCTTGAGAAGGTTAAAACGGAGTCTATTTGACGAAGTATCGTTGTGGTCTTGATGCGTAGGTGAGATTGGTTCTTGCTTAAGCCCGTAGCAGCCACGTAAAACTTGCAACAACAAAGTAGAGGACGTCTAACTTGTTTTTGCAGGGCGTGTTGTGATGTGATATGGTCAAGACGTGATGCTATATTTTATTGTATGAGATGATCATGTTTTGTAACCGAAGTTATCGGCAACTGGCTGGAGCCAGATGGTTGTCACTTTATTGTATGAAATGCAAACGCCCTGTAATTGCTTTACTTTATCACTAAGCCGTAGCGATAGTCGTAGAAGCAATAGATGGCGTAAAACGACAACGATGCTATGATGGAGATCAAGGTGCCGCGCCGGTGACGATGGTGATCACGACGGTGCTTCGGAGATGGAGATCACAAGCACAAGATGATGATGGCCATATCATATCACTTATATTGATTGCATGTGATGTTTATCCTTTATGCATCTTATTTTGCTTTGATTGACGGTAGCATTTTAAGATGATCTCTCACTAAAATTATCAAGTAGTGTTCTCCCGAGTATGCACCGTTGCCAAAGTTAAATCGTGCCGAGACACCACGTGATGATCGGGTGTGATAAGCTCTCGTCCATCTACAACGGGTGCAAGCCAGTTTTGCACGCAGAATACTCAGGTTATACTTGACGAGCCTAGCATATGCAGATATGGCCTCGAACACGGAGACCGAAAGGTCGGCGTGAATCATATAGTAGATATGATCAACATAAGATGTTCACCATTGAAAACTACTCCATCTCACGTGATGATCGGTTATGGTTTAGTTGATTTGGATCACGTGATCACTTAGATGACTAGAGAGATGTCTGTCTAAGTGGGAGTTCTTAAGTAATATGATTAATTGAACTTTAATTTATCATGAACTTAGTCCTGGTAGTATTTTGCAAATTATGTTGTAGATCAATAGCTCGCGTTGTTGCTTCCCTATGTTTTTATATGTGTTCCTAGAGAAAATTGTATTGAAAAATGTTAGTAGCAATGATGCGGATTGGATCCGTGATCTGAGGTTTATCCTCATTGCTGCCTGAGAAGAATTATGTCCTTAATGCACCGCTAGGTGACAGACCTATTGCAGGAGCGGATGCACGACGTTATGAACGTTTGGCTAGCTCAATATGATGACTACTTGATAGTTTAGTGCACCATACTTAACGGCTTAGAATCGGGACTTCAAAGACGTTTTGAACGTCATGGACCATATGAGATGTTCCAGGAATTGAAGTTAATATTTCAAGCAAATACCCGAGTTGAGAGATATGAAGTCTCCAACAAGTTCTATAGCTAAAAGATGGAGGAGAATCGCTCAACTAGTGAGCATGTGCTCAGATTGTCCGAATACTTCAATCGCTTGAATCAAGTGGGAGTTAATCTTCCGGATAAGATAGTGATTGACAGAATTCTCTAGTCACCATCACTAAGTTACTAGAACTTCGTGATGAACTATAGTATGCAAGGGATGACGAAACGATTCCCGAGCTCTTCGTGATGTTGAAATCAACGAAGGTAGAAATCAAGAAAGAGCATCAAGTGTTGATGATTGACAAGACCACTAGTCTCAAGGAAAAGGGCAAAGGGAAGAAGGGGAACTTCAAAAGGAACGACAAGCAAGTTGCTGCTCGAGTGAAGAAGCCCAAGTCTGGACCTAAGCCTGAGACTAAGTACTTTTGCTGCAATGGAACTGGTCACTGGAAGCGGAACTACCCCTGAATATTTGGTGGATAAGAAGGATGGAAAAGTGAACAAAGGTATATTTGATATACAGATTATTGATGTGTATTTTACTAGTGTTCATAGCAACCCCTCGGTATTTGATACTGGTATAGTTGCTAAGAGTAGTAACTGGAAACGGGAGTTACGAGGAATGAACAGAAACTAGTTGAAGGGGAAGTGACGATGAGTGTTGGAAGTAGTTCCAAGATTGATATGATCATCATCGCACATTCCCTATACTTTCGGGATTAGTGTGGAACCTAAATAAGTGTTATTTGGTGTTGAGCATAAATATGATTTGATCATGTTTATTGCAATACGGTTATTCATTTAAGTAAGAGAATAAATTGTTGTTCTGTTTACATGAATAAAACATTATATGGTTACACACCCAATGAAAATGGTTCATTGGATCTCGATCATAGTGATACACATATTCATAATATTGAAACCAAAAGATGCAAAGTTAATAATGATAGTGTAACTTATTTGTGGCACTGCCGTTTAGGTCATATTGGTGTAAAGCGCTTGAAGAAAACTCCATGCTGATGGACTTTTGGAATCACTTGATTATGAATCATTTGATGCTTGCGAACCGTGCCTTTTGGGCAAGATGACTAAAACTCCGTTCTCCGGAACAATGGAACAAGCTACTGACTTATTGGAAATAATACATACCGATGTATGCGATTCAATGAGTGTTGATGCTCGTGGCAAGTATCGTTATTTTCTGACCTTCACAAAATGATTTGAGAAGATATGGGTATATCTACTTGATGAAACATAAGTCTAAAATAATTGAAAAGTTCAAAGAATTTCAGAGTGAAGTGGAAAATCATCGTAACAAGAAAATAAAATTTCTGCGATCTGATCGTGGAGATAAATATTTGAGTTACGAAGTTTGGTCTTCATTTGAAACAATGTGAAATAGTTTCGCAACTCACGCCATATGGAACACCACAACATAATGGTGTGTCCGAAAGTCGTAACCGCACTTTATTGGATATGGTGCGATCTATGATGTCTCTTATCAGTTTACCACTATCGCTTTTGGGGTTATGCATTAGAGACAGCTGCATTCACGCTTAATAGGGCACCATCTAAATCCGTTGAGGCGACACCGTATGAACTATGGTTTAACAAGAAACCTAAGCTGTCGTTTCTTAAAGTTTGGAAGTTGTGATGCTTATGTGAAAAGTTTCATCCCGATAAGCTCAAACCCAAATCGGAGAAGTGCGTCTTCATAGAATACCCAAAGGAAATTGTTGGGTATACCTTCTATCACAGATCCGAAGGCAAAACATTCGTTGCTTATAAATGGATCCTTTCTAGAGAAGGAGTTTCTCTCGAAAGAAGTGAGTGGGAGGAAAGTGGAGCTTGATAAGGTAATTTGTACCTTCTCCCGAATTGGAAAGTATTTCATCACGGAAATCAGTTCCAGTGATTCCTACACCAATTAGTGAGGAAGCTAATGATGATGATCATGTAACTTCAGATCAAGTCACTACCGAATCTCGTAGGTAAACCAGAGTGAGATCCGCACCAGAGTGGTACGGCAATCCTGTTCTGGAAGTCATGCTACTAGATCATGACGAACCTACGAACTATGAAGAAGCGATGGTGAGCCCAGATTCCGCTAAATGGCTAGAAGCCATGAAATCTGAGATGGGATCCATGTATGAAAACAAAGTGTGGACTTTGGTTGACTTGCCCGAGGGTCGGCAAGCAATAGAAAATAAATGGATCTTCAAGAGGAAGACGGACGTTGATAGTAGTGTTACTATCTACAAAGCTCGACTTGTCGCAAAAGGTTTTTGACAAGTTCAAGGTGTTAACTACAATGAGATTTTCTCAACTGTAGCGATGCTTAAGTCTGTCCGAATCATGTTAGCAATTGCCACAATTTATGAAATTTGGCAAATGGATGTAAAAACTGCATTCCTGAATGGGTTTATGGAGGAAGAGTTGTATATGATGCAACCAGAAGGTTTTATCGATCCAAAGGGAGCTAACAAAGTGTGCAAGCTCCAGCGATCCATCTATGGACTGGTGCAAGCATCTCGGAGTTGGAATATACGCTTTGATAAGTTGATCAAAGCATATAGTTTATACAGACTTGAAGTGAAGCCTGTATTTACTAGAAAGTGAGTGGGAGCACTACAATATTTACGGTAAGTATATGTGAATGACATATTGTAGATCGGAAATAATGTAGAATTATTCTCGCAAAGCATAAAGGAGTGTTTAAAAGGAGTTTTTAAAAGAAAGACCTCGGTGAAGCTGCTTACATATTGAGCATCAAGATCTATAGAGATAGATCAAGACGCTTGATAAATTTTTTCAATGAGTACATACCTTGACAAGATTTTGAAGTAGTTCAAAATGGAACAGTCAAAGAAAGAGTTCTTGCCTGTGTTACAAGGTGTGAAATTGAGTAAGACTCAAAACCCGCCAACGGCAGAAGATAGAAAGAGAATGAAAGTCATTCCCTATGCCTTGGCCATAGGTTCTATAAAGTATGCCATGCTGTGTACCAGATCTATTGTATACCCTACACTGAGTTTGGCAAGGAGTACAATAGTGATCTAGGAGTAGATCATCGACAGCGGTCAAAATTATCCTTAGTGGAATAAGGATATGTTTCTCGATTATGGAAGTGACAAAAGGTTAAATGCGTAAAGGGTTACGTCGATGCAAGTTTTGACACCGATCTGGATGACTCTAAGTCTCGATCTAGATACATATTGAAAGTGGGAGCAATTAGCTAGAATAGCTCCTTGCGAGCATTGTTGACATAGAAATTAGCAAAATACTTACGGATCTGAATGTGACAGACCCGTTGACTAAAATTATCTCACAAGCAAAACATGATCACACCTTAGTACTCTTTGGGTGTTAATCACATAGCGATGTGAACTAGATTACTGACTCTAGTAAACCCTTTGGGTGTTGATCACATATCGATGTGAACTATGGGTGTTAATCACATGGTGATGTGAACTATTGCTGTTAAATCACATGGCGATGTGAACTAGATTATTGACTCTAGTGCAAGTGGGAGACTGAAGGAAATATGCCCTAGAGGCAATAATAAAGTTATTATTTATTTCCTTACATCATGATAAATGTTTATTATTCATGCTAGAATTGTATTAACCGGAAACATAATACATGTGTGAATACATAGACAAACAGAATGTCACTAGTATGCCTCTACTAGACTAGCTTATTAATCAAAGATGGTTATGTTTCCTAACCATAGACAAAGGAGTTGTCATTTGATTAACAAGGTCACATCATTGGTTGAATGATCTGATTGACATGACCCATTCCATTAGATTAGCACACGAGCGATTAGTATGTTGCTATTGCTTTTATCCATGACTTATGCATGTTCCTATAACTATGAGAATATGCAACTCCGTTTACGGAGGAACACTTTGGGTACTACCAAACGTCACAACGTAATCGGGTGATTATAAAGGAGTACTACAGGTGTCTCCAAAGGCAGATGTTGGGTTGGCGTATTTCGAGATTAGGATTTGTCACTCCGATTGTCGGAGAGGTATCTCTGAGCCCTCTCGGTAATACACATCACTAAGCCTTGCAAGCATTACAACTAATGAGTTAGCTGTGAGATGATGTATTACGGAACGAGTAAAGAGACTTGCCAAGAACGAGATTGAACTAGGTATTGGATACCGACGATCGAATCTCGGGCAAGTAACATACCGATGACAAAGGGAACAACGTATGTTGTTATGCGGTCTGACCGATAAAGATCTTCGTAGAATATGTAGGAGCCAATATGGGCATCCAGGTCCCGCTATTGGTTATTGACCGGAGACGTGTCTCGGTCATGTCTACATTGTTCTCGAACCGTAGGGTCCGCACGCTTAAGGTTTCGATGGCGATGTTATATTATGAGTTTACATGTTTTGATGTATCGAAGGAGTTCGGAGTCCCGGATGAGATCGGGGACATGACGAGGAGTCTCGAAATGGTCGAGACGTAAAGATTCATATATTGGATGATATGTTTAGGCCAAGGGGTCAAGCCCATGAGGCTTTAGGTCGGTGCAAAAGGAGTTTTGCGGAGGCCGGGGGCCAAACGTCGGGGACCACTGGCGTCGCCCTGGGCCTGACGCCGAGGCCCCTGGCGTCTGGGCCAGACGCCAAGGATTGTGGCGTTTGGTCCTGGAGTCCGAGTGGGACTCTTGCCTTTCGGGAAAAACCGACTTTGAGGAGGCTTTTGCTCCAAGTTTCGACCCCAGGGCTCAACATATAAATAGAGGGGCAGGGCTAGCACCAAAGACACAACAATTGATCTCTTGGATCTCTTAGCCGTGTGGTGCCCCCTCCACCATATTCCACCTCGGTCATATCGTGGCGGTGCTTAGGCGAACCCCTGCGTCGGTAGAACATCAAGATCGTCACCACGCCGTCGTCTTGTGGAACTCTCTCTCCCGGAGCTTTGCCGGATCGAGCACGAGGAGCGTCACCGAGCTGAACGTGTGCCAAGAACTCGAGGCGCCGGAGTAACTGCGCTGGGATCGGTTGGATCGCGAGGAGAACGTCTGAGTACTTCCTCTACGTTGTGATCGCTTCCGCTTCGGTCTACGAGGGTACGTAGACAACACTCTCCCCTCTCGTTGCTATGCATCACCATGATCTTGCGTGTGCGTAGGAAATTTTTTGAAATTACTACGTTCCCCAACAATTTCCACAATTGAAACACGTCCTCACTCGTTGCTTGCCCTTAGAGCCACTTGAATTGCTCTTGTTGAAGTTGGGCCTTGAGTTCTTCTTGCTCCAAAATTGTCTTGAAGCAAGGGCCATGTGTTCATGATAATCATACTTAGTATCTTCGAGGTTGCTCTCTTCTTCTTCCTCCTCTCCATCTTCTTCGACACAAATCTTGGCCTTCAAAGCGAGGTTGGGCTTCTTTGCTCTTTGAGAGCGAAGCACCGCATTGTCGGCGGTCTTGTCCAATATGCTCATAGCCACAAACTAATCCAACACATCACTTGAGGACAAGGTGTGGAAGTCCGGTCGTTGACGGATGACGGAGGACACGGCTTTGTGGTAGGGCATCATTGCCTTGAGCAATTTGCGCTTGATCCAGTTGTCATCTGTGTCCTTACTTCCATGATCCCGGAGGGAGACGGCAAGCTTGGTTACTCTCCAATAGAGCTCACGAGGTTCTTCTTCTTCCTTCATTGCAAACTCATCGGCTTCATCTTGGACCACTTTATAATTGGAACGTTGAATGCTTGCGCTTCCTCGATACATGGAAACCACCTTGAGCCAAGCATCTTTGGCACGGGTGTAAGGCCGGAGATGAGGAAGGTCTTGGGAAGGATTGCTTCTTGGATGATGAAGAGAGCATTCTCATTGAATTGATGGTCCAAGACCTCTCTAGGAGAAAAATTGCTCGGATCATGCGGATAGAAACCTTCTTCAATGATTCTCCAAAGGTTAGTGTTCACATGATTTAAATGACGCTTAAAACGATAAACCCAAGAATCAAAATCCTCCTTTTTATCAATCTTAGGTGGTGGACCGGCATGATTCAAATGAGTGGAAGGAATCGGTCCACCATAAATGGGAGGTTGCACATGGGCGAAGATGCCGGTGCCATTCTTACCACTAGACGAGGGGCTTTCTCACTAGTAGCTTCCCCTTATCGGAGTTAGCATCCGCTCCCGTGTTGGCGGGATCACCCACTTTCACGGGTGCGGTGGAAAGTTTAAGCCCTTCTAGAAATTCCTTAAACATGTCCTTGACCTCGCTCGTCATGGAGTTTTTCAATGTGTCCAACGCTACATTGAATTCCTCACGAGATCGAGGTACTCCCATCTCCGTAGATGATGTCGGATTTGCACCGGAGTGCTCCCCACATCATCTCTGACGTCAACCATACTCTCACGGACGGTAAAGTTCTTAAAAAGAGACGAGGCTCGATACCAATTGAAAGGATCGATATGGTTGACTAGAGGGGGTGAAGAGGCAACTAACAATTTTAGGCTTTTCTTTACCAATTTAAACTTTGCAATAATAAAGGTTGTCTAGATGTGCAACTAGGTGGATAACCTATATGATGCAACAACACAAGCACACGAGCAAGCAAGGATAGGAACACAAATAAGCTTGCACAAGTAAAGGGATAAGATAACCAAGAGTGGAGCCGGTGGAGACGAGGATGTGTTACCGAAGTTCCTTCCTTTTGAGGGAAAGTGCGTCTCCGTTAGAGCGGTGTGGAGGCACAATGCTCCCCAAGAAGCCACTAGGGCCACCGTAATCTCCTCACGCCCTCGCACAATGCAAGAGCCGTGATTCCACTATTGGTGCCCTTAAAGGCGGCAGAACCTTTACAAACAAGGTTGGGGCAATCTCCACAACTTAATTGGAGGCTCCCAACAACACCACGAAGCTTCACCACAATGGAATATGGCTCCACGGTGACCTCAACCGTCTAGGATGCTCAAACACCCAAGAGTAACAAGATCCGCAAGGGATAAGTGGGGGAAATCAAATATCTTGTGGTGGAAGTGTAGATCGGCCATTGTCACCCAATCCCGAGCAAATCAACAAGTTTGATTGGCTAGGGAGAGAGATCGGGCCAAAATGGAGCTTGGAGCAACAATGGAGCTTAGAGAGAGAAGAGGTGGTCAACTAGAGGTTGAAGAAGGCCCTTATATAGTCATGGGAAAAATCCAACCGTTATCCACTTAGTCAGCCCGCGACGCGCGGTACTACCGCTCCAGGGGCGCGGTACTACCGCGAGGCCGCATGGTACTACCGTGGTGGACCACGGTACTACCGCAAGAGCAAAGACAGCCGGGACTACTCGACTGGGCAGTACTACCGCTAGCGCAGTACTACCGCTCCCCCCTTACGGTACTACCGCAAGGCGTGGAGTCACGACCTGAGAAGGGCGCGGATGAAATAAATTACATCCGTGCCAACTTCTGCTGAAACTGCGGTAGTGCGAAAATCCGACGCGGTACTACCGCTCCTCAGGAGCGGTACAACCGTAGCGCGTGCCTACTATCGTGACTCTACGGTACTTGGTAGGAGGGCCACGGTACTACGGCTCAGGGGAGCAGTACTACCGTGGGCCCCCGTGGTACTACCGCGCTGGACGAGCGGTACTACCGTGGTGGGCGCGGATCTAAAAAATTACATCAGCCCCTACTACCGCACCGGAGCGGCACTAGGCCTGGGAGCCGCGGTACTACCTCTCATGAGGAGCGGTACTACCGTGGCACCCCGCGGTACTACCGCGTGTACCTGCGGTACTACCGCCAAATCTGATGGCAAATGTCGATTTCCGCACAACCAAGATAACGAAGGGAAGCTCCAAAGTGCGAGGAAAGGAGGGACAAGTGTATGTGTTGATTCCGCCCTAACCTTTCCGACGCGGACCTGTCTTAATAGTACGGCTCTCCTACGACTCAAATCCACCAAAAGAAGCGTGGGGCGGCCGCCGTCTTCAATAGTCTCCGAGGGCACCGAATCGTCTCGAGCCTAGAGATGAACCATCTGAGGAACTCAAAGCATACGATTAGTCCGCAGAAGTATCGTCATCAATCACCAAAACACTTACGGGATAAATATGCCCTTACAAGCAGTATAGGATTAACTGAAAGCAGTAACATGCTACGCTACTCTAATGCAAGCAGTATAGAGAAGAATAGGCGATATCTGGTCATCAAGGGGGGGGCTTGCCTGATTGCTCACGGCAAGAAGGAGGGGTCGTCAACTCCGTGAGTCGTCTTTGGGTAGCAGCGGCGTCGGTCTCGGTGTCTAGCGAGAGACGAGGGGGAAGAAACAATACATACAATGCAAACAAATGCATGACGATGCATGACATGACAAGGCGTGATGCTAGGTGTGCCCAATCGCGGTAGTAGGCGATACCGGCGAAGGGGGGAAACATCCGGGAAAGTATTCCCGGTGTTTTGCATTTTCGGACAGATGAACCGGAGGGGAAATGTTGCATGTTCGATATGTTAGGGATGTGTGGTGGATGAACGAGCTGCGTATCCAGATTCGTCTCGTCGTTCTCAGCAACTTTCATGTAGAAAGCATTTTCATCTGAGCTACGGTTTATTTTATATGATTTTCTAAAGTTTTAAATCATTTTTAGAATTTATTTAATTGATTTAATCTAACATTATCTAGAATAGTGCATGCTCGCGTCATCATGACGTTAGCATGACGTCAGCAGTCAACAGGGCGTTGACTGGGTCAAACTGACGTGTGGGGGCCCGGCTATCATTGACTGTTAACTAACCTACCAGATTAATTAACTAAACTTAGTGATTAGGTTAATCTATCAGGATTAATTAAGTTAATTAATTCTTTAATTAGTTAATTAATTAATATTTTAATTATTTACTTATCTATTTTTTATTAAATCTCTTTTTTTTAATTTTCATTCTGGCGTGGGCCTGTTTGTCATAGGCCCATAGGGGCCTTAGCGATTCTGAGCGTGCAGGCGCTAGCGGCAGCGGTGTGGTGCCCGTGCCCGAGGCCGTAGCCTGCCCGGGCGACGGGGAGAGCCGGGCACGAGCTCCGGCGGCCAGGGGCCGCGATGGCGCTGGCCGGAACAGGTGGCGGGCCGGAGGGGAGGTGGCGAGGAAGGCAGTGAGGTAGGTCGCCGCCATGTCGAGCTCGCGTCCATGGTGGATGGCGGGGGAAGGCAGAGAGGCTCCGGCCGGGAGCGGCGATGCGTGCGGTGGCGCACAGGAGCATCAGCGGACGTGGCTGCGGTGCGACGGCAGCGGCGAGGCCGCGAGTGGCAAACGGGGGCGCGGCGACGTGGTCGCACGGGCGAACCCCAGCGTAGCGGGCGGCGCGGGGTGGCATGGACGAGCCGCGGGTCACCGGCGACAGATGGGGAGAAGGGGAGAGGGAGGCCGTGGCCTCACCGGCGATGTAGGGCACGGGGCAGCGGGGGTCGTGGAGGGGGTCGGGGACGACGGCGCCGGAGAGGAAGCAGTCCGGCGAGGTGGTCCTCCAGGCGATGGTGACGGCAAGGGGCGACGGGTGGCTCCGGTGAGGCTCGCGGAGCTCCAGGCGGCGGTGGACGGCGACGGGCGGGCGCTGGGCGTCGGGGGCAACGGGATCGGGGCGACGGTTGCCCCAGATCCAGATCCGTTCGTGTGGGGAGGAGCGAGGAGATCATGCGGGTGGGGGGAGGAGTGGACCGAGAGGGGGTTAGTGGGGATCGGTGAGGCGTTACAGGCGTCAGCGTGTGTGTGTGTGGCGCACGTGATGGAAAGTAGGGAGCGTGAGGTGAGGGCTAGGGTTAGAGCGGGGTGGCTGGGCATTGGGCCGGCCATGCTGGCTTGTTGGGTCGGCTGGTCCAATTGGACCAGGGGGTGGGAGTTTTATCCTTTTCATTTTTCTTTTTCTTTTATTTTTTTCAATTTCCTTTCTGTTTATATAATCTTTAAATTGTTTCAGTTTTGTAAAACCTATAGTTAGCACCTAAATTAGTAATAGTAATTATAATTATACCACTGCCACAATTAATTTTGTAGTTATAAAAAGTAGTTTATAAATTAATCATTTAAGGGACGTTTAAATAATTGTTCCAGCTACCGTTTTAGTTATATTAGAGCATTTAAACATTTTATAAAAGTGTGGTTTCTCCACCATAATTACCTATGCATTATTTGGTTCACTCCGAACATTTTAGTTTTAATATTGAAAACTTTTATTGTTTGCTTGATTTTGAATTTGAATTCGAACCAGTTTCGAACTAAGCGGGTTTATCAACAGTAACCGAGGTGACGTGGCATCACTAGTAGGGAATTACTGTAGTCTAATTATCCGGGCGTCACAGCATATTTACTTCATATATATTATGTGGCATGCTTTCTTTCTTTGTCTCAATATATAGGGGAAACTCCACCTAATCTCAATTTGGATGAGATGTGCATGGAATTCATTTTCATATTTGTATGCACATATTTATGTGGAGTTTGTCCTATGTATTGGTGTTTCTAACTTTTTGGTCCCAATGAGTTTGGGTACCGTTTAGTTTGCGTTGTTCTTCTAGGAACATTTGGAGATACATTCAATGCTCCGCTCACTCACAAGGAAGGTGTCGTCACCATGTGCATATTGGAGTCAAGCTAGGATGATCAATGAACTACTATCTACCTTCAATTGGTATCTACTACATCCTTCCAATGATATCTCGGTAACAAGTATCTATTCATGCTTTCCTCTCTTGCATTCTACCTTGTGTAGGTTGCATCTTGGCATGATATTCATTTCATATCTTGTGATACTTGTTTCCTTTCTCAAAGCATCTCAACGATGATCTCATGTTGCTAGTTGTGATGTCTTTGATGGTTGTGTGGTAGGAATTCATCTATATCCAATAAGACCATATCTAGCCATGTGCTATGCTTCCAAGCAAGTATCTTATTGGTATATCTATGACTTCCTTTTGGATATCTTGTTCCTTCGTGTTGTAACTATTTTGGGTGTACATCCTTCTTTGTAGATATATATCATCATGATTTCGTCTACCTAGAATCTTATACACTTGAGAGAAGTTGCATATCTAGATGATATCCTTTCTTTCACGTCCACCTTGTCTTTCTTATGTTATTTCTTTGGTGGCTCCGTGGAAGCTTTTGCCTTGAGTGCATGTCCTCTATCGTTGCATATTGATTCACTCTTGTGTGGTGAAGATTATTTTCCTCATGCTTGTCTTGACGAGGCCTTTGCCATCTTAATTGGTATCCCTCGTCCTGATGAGGCTTTCCTTTTCTATCTTCACCACGGGTTGTCACAAGCATAGGTTCTTTATATGCTTATTAGTAAGCTTGTGAACCCATTTGCTAGTTGTGTGTGAGAATGATAGGCCTTGCACCGTGTGCCTCATTCTTTCAAGACTATGTTCATGCTTAATGCTCATCCTAATTTTAGTCTTCTCAAGTGCTTCGCCATGACTCACACACATCATTTTTGGTTGAGCCTTTTCTTAAGTTGCCTCTCTTACATGTTGCTCAACCATGTTCTTGTTGCAAGCGCTAGGCTTTGTTTCCTTTATGCTCACTTGCACTCGTTGTGAGTTTCTATTGATTTTGGGGGAGCTATGATCCTATTTTGTGCACTTTCTATTCAAATACAAATATTCTTATGTGTGCACAAATCATGGGGAGCTTCTCTAGTTTCTTTAGATCACTCCTTAGCGCTTATCTTATTATCTTTATTCTTGTGGCACGTAGGATCTTTGGTCTAGTTGGTTCATTTGATATCCGTTGATTGCTTGCTTCAATTGGTTTCTTCTGATTGCTTGTGTCTCTCTTTGTTATGTCTTTGTGGCATATATTTCCGTTGCAATCGTTGTGCCTCAATATAGTTTGTGTTCCTCCAAGCATTTACTGTTGGATATGTGTATTGCCTTCCACTCTCTTGTGGAGAAATACACACTTTTATGGAGGATCACAATTTATATTGGCCTTCTTAGATTTTCACCCATTTTGGCAATCGATGCCAATGGGGAGAAGTTTCAGAGTTTTGTGGAGAGGTTTAGAGAGTTATCTCCTCTTGCTTTGGTTTTGTTCCTTAGCATTTGCATCTCATTCGCCTGCATTATTGGTTGGTGCATTGCATAGTGATACATAATTCCTTGTATAAACTCTCTTGAAAGTGATTGTCATCAATTACCAAAATGGGGGAGATTGAAAGAACATGCGGTGCCCCCATGGTTGGTTTTGGTAATTGATGACAATCTCTATGGACTAATGGTTGTCTTGAGTTATATTCCAAGGATTTGTCCATAGGCTTTTCTTTAAGTCCATGTGTTGGTTTCAAGGATTTTATGCGTTGACCAAGTTACTATTAAGGAATTATCCAAAGATGGGTCATGTGAGTGTTGAGCTTATTACAAGCATGTCTTGAAGAAGAAGTTTTTGTGATCATTCATGTTTACCTTCAAAACATCATCCAAATGAAGAGAGTTGGAAAGATTCAAGGTTGATCAAGACTAAGTCAAGAGTGAATCAAGTTGATCAACTCAGAAAGCTTAGAAGAGGTACCGAGAGGGATCAAGCGGTCCCATGGTATGGTAAGCATTGTCAATTACGCTTTGTGCACTAACCCATGATCTCCGTGCGAGTTCTTTGTGGGGTTAGGTTGTGGTGTGCAAGTTCAAGTGAAGCATGACGAAAAGATCAAATGCTTGAAGCTTGCCGTCCATTGTGATGATAATGGACTTGTGAAGATGTGCGGAAGAGTGTCTCACCCATAGTGGAGTATGGGGGAGCAATCATCTAGTCTTCATCGAGCCAACGCAATCAACAAAGGTGGTCCAACTTGAGGGAGTCAAGATCTTCATCAGCTAGCTCAAGTGGACCATGTGCAAGGCAAAGGTTTTCCCTTGATGGGTTTTCTATTTTACCGGTCTCGTGGTGGTAGTTGGGAGACCGGGTTATAGGATCGTTTGTCGTACTATCAAGGGGGGCTCTCAAGTTGGTAGCTTGATCGTATCGTTTGTAGAGAGCTCAAACCATTGCATCCTTGCATCATGTTTCTTGGTTCTTGTTTGGTTATGTTTGTGAGTCTTAGAGCTTATGGTCATCTTGATGACACGCTTGAGTTCATCGAAAACGGAGTTCGCATGCGTCTTCTATGATGTTTTCGGTGTTGGCGGTTTTACCGGTCTTATCCGAGGAAGGGTTCTCACCATTTTCTTATGGGAATTTTCTCATTTGCTTATTCTTGATATTTCTATCAAGATTGTGTTAGCCCATGTCGTTAGCTTTCCAATAAACTTGGTTTCGTTGAATTCGGAGTCCGTTTGCAAAAGTTGTGGCTGTTTTGGTAAAGGCTGCAGCGGTACTACCGCGACTAGAGCGGATGTAATTTTTTACTACCGCGGCTCCTGAGCGGTAGTACCGCTCCCGGGCAATACTATCGCGGCTCCTATGTGGTAGTACTGCTCTGGACCAAAATCTCGTGTTTTTCTCAACGGAAGTAGGCACGGAAGTATTTTTTTAGTACCGCTCACAAGCAGTAGTACCGCTACCATTTGTGGTAGTACCGTAAGGTCGAGCGGTAGTACCATGAGGACGAGCGGTAGTACCGATCCGGCGGTTCTACTGGCCTTTTGCCTCCTCGCTGTTGTTTTTCAAAGGGGTACTACCGCTAGGGCGGTAGTACCGCTCCTTGGAGCGGTAGTACCGCTCTGTGCGGGCTGTGAGCATAACGGTAGGATTTTTCCCCACCTATAAAAGGGGGTCTTCTTCCCCATTGAACCTTATCCCTTATGCTCGTGTTCATCCCCCATTGCTGACCTTCTTCAAGCTTGCTAACTCTCAATCCCTCCATGGATTCTTGCTAGTTTTTGAGGGAAAAGAGAGAGGAGATCTAGATCCACGTTTCCACCAATCACTTTCTCCTCTAAGTGAGGGGAACCCCTTGGATCTAGATCTTGGAGTTCTTCGTGTTCTTCTTTCGTTCTTCCTCTCATTTTCCTCCCTAGCATTAGTTGCTTTGGTGGGATTTGGAAGAGAAGTACTTGGGCACTCCGTGTGCCCTTGCCATTGCATTTGGTGCATCGGTTTGAGTTCTCCACGTGATACGTGGAAGTTACAAGTTGAGAAGTTTATTACTCTTGGGTGCTTGGTGCCCTTGAGATTGTTCCTCTTGGGTGCTTGGGAGCCCTAGACGGTTGGTGGTGTAAAGCTCCGGGCAAGCGTCGGGGTCTCCAATTAGGTTGTGGAGATCGCCCCGAGCAATTTGACGGGTTCCGGTGACCGCCCCCAAGGGTTGCCATTTGTACGGGTTCGGTGACCGCCCTCAAGGGTCCCTTAGTGGAATCACGGCATCTTGCATTGTGAGAGGGCGTGTGTAACATCCCAAAATTCTAAATTTTGGAATGTTATATTAAATAAATAGTTTTGATTGTTTGTTTGATTGTTGTCTGAATGATTGAGTGAAATTGAGTGAAATTCAAAACTTTTTGAAGGTTAAATGAGATGGAATTAAAGGACTTTCCCAAACTTTCATTTTTCTTTTACGATCTCCGGGAATTCAAATTCCTTTCATCACAAAACCCTAGAGAGAAGATGACATGACTTCTTCCATTTATTTAAATGACAAGGGGTGTTGAAAATATTTTCCAATTCTGAAACTTTATGCAACTCAATGATTTTCACGAGCGAAGATAAAATGACTTCTTCAAAACATATGAAATATGAGTTGGGAGTTTTAAAAGAATTAAATTCAAAGTTCTTTTGAATTTATTTCCAATTTGGAGTTATTTGAGTTTTATTCAAATTATTTTTCTCCAAAAACAAAATATACGGAAAATAGGGTAACATGAATCCCTACATCAGAAAATTGGAGAGAAATTAATTTGAAGTCATTTTGGTATTTTAAAAATGATTTTTATTGGACCAGTAGCACTGTGTGAATTATTAAAATTTGTGTGGATTTTATTTGACATTAGAGTAATGTTCATCTTGTAGGAAATATTTTTCTGCGGATTTTGATATATTATATGCCTTTATAAAAGTTTTAATTATTTTGTTTTTGTTTTAGTTCTGTGAAATTTTGTTAAAAAAAATATGAAGCGCCTTGGGCCAAAGGCCCAAGCCGCCGACCAGCCACCGGCCAAGGCCAAGGCCAAGGCCATCGCACGCACACACACCTAGGGGCCAGGAGCCCAGGTTTCCTATTCTTTACAAATCCTAGTAGGATTTGATCCCGTTCGTTATTCCGCTTATTCCGATTTGTTTCTAGATCTTGTCCCTCCTTGTTTCCTAATCCGACTCTATTTCTTGTCCCCTACCCCAAGCAAAGCCCTCCCCTCCCCAATATAAATACCCAAGCACCCCCCCCTCCAACACATCAAACCAACACCTCTCCTCTCCTCTCCTCTCCTCTCCTCTCCGCAGCAGCAGCAGTGCAGCACCACCGCCGCCGCCAAGTGCCGCCGCCGCGCCCTCGACCTCTCCTGAGGTTTATATAATCTCCTCTCCACCGTCCCGTGATCTCCTTTCCTCTAGGAGCAACCGCAACATCGGATCCGATATTCTTCCCCAACTCCGACGACTACTCCGATGAGATCCACGAAATCCCGTAATTCATTTTTTTCAGAAAATAGCAATCTTAGAAAATTCATATCTTTTAGAGTTTTTAGTATTTTTGAGTGATTCCAATTGCTATGTGTCACAAATTTGCTGAAGTTTCTGTTAGTTCAATTTTATTTCACATTTGAGCAGTTTAAATTTGTGTTTGTATGAATTTTCTCAAATCACTAGATTTGAGCTATTTTGAGTTAGGAATATTATTTTGACCGATTCTTTTTGCTCCTGGTCTCTAGGACCTTTGTTTATCCAGTAGTATTTAGTATTTTATTTCTAGGTTAATTTAAATTAGGTTTTTAGCAAAACAGTACTGTTTTATTATTAGTTCTGTTTTAGCTTTTTCTTTATTGTTTTTATTAGTTTTAAATTATTTCTTTTTGTCACTTTTGACAAAATTAGTTGTGTTTCTGTTAGAAAACAGGAGAAAAATTTATTTTTATTTTAAAAATTTTATTTTCCTTAGTTTTGTATGAAACCTTCTATAGGTCATAGTTAGAGTTTTATAAAAGCTTTTTATTTGTTTCTTTTTGCAAATAAAATTTTATGAAAAAATACTTTCTGTTAACTTAGTTGTTTTACTTTTTATTTTCTGTTAAATTATTAGTTTAGTGTTTTAATTGCTGTTAAGTTTTTTTACTTAGGGCAAAACTATGTTAGATGCTTGTAGCAAAGTCATAGATTTTCGTTAGTAGTTTTTCTTTCTAGTTTTATTTGAAGCTTCTTTGGACTTTGTTGGAGTTTTATTATTGAGTTTTTTTTGTTTTAATTGTTATTTTGAGTGTTAGTATTGCTTGCTAGAATGATTGCTTATGTGAATGCTATGTTTGACTTGTATAGATTTTCTTCGGAGAGTGACGAATAGTTCTATCAAATTTTGTGAGAGTGTTGTTATCTTCATCAACGCATTCGTGCAAGTTCACTTTGACCATGCTTTCATACCTATGTTTTATTGCATTTAGTGGCATCTTTGCAACCACCCTACAGTAGTGATATTGAATTCTTGTAGTTGAGTAGTATGCATGAGGTAGGAACCCATCACCCTGTTACCAAGCCCGGGACGATATTTTATTTTAATGCTACGCTATAGTAGACGGGGTTGGTATGAGTGCACGAGAGTGGTGTGAGAATGGAGGATCTACGTCAATGACGACAACTCCATGATGGAATCTGCAAGGACTGCATCTTCAAGGCCTCAAGACTTCAAGACTCGACACAAGAATTCAATACACACTCTTTGGGTGAAGGATGGTTGACGGGCACCTGGAGAAACCAAAGTGGTTGGCGGGATGCATGGAGAAGCGCCATGACATCTGCGGAAAGCTTCACCCTGACTCAAAGAGACGGAAGAATACTTCATGCCCGGAAGCTTACATGCAACCGCAAGTCAATATGGGCTCTGGCTTGGTTGACCTTAGTTGTGACTCTGGCTGGGGCCGGTGCTAGCAGATGTAGAACTACGGTAGGATTGGATGAGCACCGACAGTGGTCGTGGGAACTCTTCGAAGACCATGTTTGGTCATCTTGTTCTCAAACACCCTGAAGTGCGAGAACGTAAAAGAGGGATCGAATCTTGCGGGTAAAGTGTACAAACCTCTGCAGAGGGTTAAAACCTAATCGATTAGCCGTGTCCCGATTACGGACAATTTGAGCATCTGGACTTGGACCTATCTCGAACTCTCAACACCGGATTGATAACTTAATTGTGGGCAACATATGATGATTTTGGGCTATGAGACATCGGTTGGCGGAACCATGTCATGATAGAAAACTCCATAGTACAGACTTCATTTATTCCTTTGATGTAGGGAAAATAAATCAGCTTTTACGCATAAACAAAACTCAGACACGAGCCACAAAGCCATATTGCATATAGTATAGTTTTATCATCTGTTTTCTCATGTTGTGATCTTGCCGGTACATTCAATGTACTGACCTACACGGCTGCAACGTATCATGTTGCAGACATTTACTTCCGACGAGTAAGAGTACGGTACAGGGTTACGGCCTACACTCAACCTGCCGATGGCGTTGATGGGACTCCACACCCGACTATTTGTTTCCGCTGTGACTTATGAGGTATATATCAGTTTTACGTTAATTATACATGTGATTGCACTTTGATATATACATTGATGTACTGTGTGTGCCAGCATACTGATCCAGGGATGGCACAGCAACACAGAGGCTTGACCGTCTGAGGTCGGGTCGCTACAGATATGGTATCAGAGCACATGTTGACTGTAGGACGTGACCCTAGAAATCGGAAAGCCCCTTGGACAGGATATCTCAAAAACTTTATTTTCAAAAAGACTCTTACTCCTCATCTTTTCTGATTTTATCAAATAGACACTCTCACCTCAAATAGTTAGAATATACACCTTTTCCTTTTGACCACCACGGAAGATCAATCAAGTCGCTCCAAGAATTAAAGATATCGGACAACCGATGGCCATTTCAGAGTAAAGAGGATTTCACCATGCGTTGGAAGAATTGCAGCTGCAACAATTGAAGACTCCGAAGACTTGAAGAATTTGAAGTTCCTGAAGAATTATTTGACCTTTAGAGACCAAACCCTGTTATACACCTACGTTAGATGCGACGATTTGTGAGCTGTCATTTGTTTGATGTTTTCCGACAGCCACAAAGTAAAACTTGTTTCTTCAAAACTATCGTTTGTATTGTGTGTATCCTCCCCACCTCTCTCATATCTCATCCCAAAACTTTTGGACCCCATAGATGATGAATGAAGTTGGACTGATATTCTCTGGATCAAGACTCAGCCGGAGGCGGAGCTATGGATTCGGAACATGGAGAATCACTTGGAGCAATTTGGTTTCAAGGAAGAATGAAGTATCGTGACGCTCTTCAAGATTTTGAAGGAAGTGTTGCAACATGGTGGCAGATGCATCAAGCTATACAGGGATGGAATGGAGCAAAGACTTGGGAAGAATTCAAGAAGACTCTCTTGAGGTCCCGTCTTACCCGGAAGCACCATGATACACCAAGAAATAAACCTTGTGCCTGCAAGATTTGCGGAGAAATAGGACACACCCAGGGGGAACACAAGGATGGATGCCCTCATTGTGAGGAGAAACACCCAGCTGAGGAATGCCTAACTAGTCAGGTGACTTGTTTCTTGTGTGAAGGAACCACCCACTACCCGACTCAGTGTCACATTTACCCCATGGTGCAACAAACTATTCAGGAGCAGGAAGAAGGAATGAAAGAAGCGCTCCGAGAAGTTATGAAAGAACCTGTGATGAAGGAATGTGTTGAAGACCCTGAGAAGGCCTCAACAGATTTTACTCCAATGCCTGCTATTCATGTGGAGAAGAAGGACATTTTTCACAGTATTGCACCAAGGAAAGAAAAGAGTATCTGGGATACTTCCCGACGGAAGCAATAGAGTTTGATCCACAGGAAATAGAAGGTTTGATCAGAATGAAGAAACCCAAGAAGAGAAAACAAAGACACCCTCAGAACAACCCAATTTCTACAAAGAGGGACAAGAGTCATATTACCTGTTTTGAATGTAAGGACGTCGGGCATTATGCCAATCATTGTCTCGAAAGGAAGCAAGGAACTCAAGGAGCAGGCACCATCTCCAAGAAGCCCAAAGACTTATCGAATATTTGTTTTCATTGCAAGGAAGTAGGACATTATGCTACTAAATGTCCCGACAAGATGAAAGCTGGAGTTGAGTAGTTGGAATTTTGATATTGGAAACAAGAGTAGTAGAAAGCAATTTCATTTTCATGAGTTCGATGAGTTGAGTTATGTAATGGGTGCTCAGAGTTTGTAATGAATGCATGAATCAATAAAGTTAAGGTGTGATGATTTTATATGTTGAATTTTATGGGTTGTTACTCCATGAACAAAGAGTTTTGACCATTTTCGAGGATATGAGAAAATATGGTCTATGGAAGAATTTGTGCATTTTAAGGGTGGTAGTACCCTGTGAAGAAGACTAGACTAATGGATAAGAAAATATATATTCCACGGACTGTAGTTCGAAGGAAAAAAAGTTGGAGTTTTGCTTTTGATATGATGGTATGAAGAAACAGAGTACTACTGGATTTAAAGGAGGTGTAATATGGAACAAGAGAGTTACTCCAAGGATGAGTTAAAGCTGCACTAGTGTTGAAGTGGGCTCATAACCCACAGGCCCAGGAATTAATACGGGTCAAGTACCCACTGGAGGAATTTTGGGAATAGACTATGATTTGATCAACCGACGATTCTATAGGAGTTTACACAAAACCTGAGAGTTGTTAAGGAACGATAGATGTTTGTTTGGCCTGCAGAATCAATGGATTTTCCGAACTTGGTTCGTCGACAAGAGAAATTCTGCAATGCTTGTGAGGATGACCGAGTGTTAGAATGCGAGATTCGCAAAACCATGTACAAGGTAACTATTTGGGTGCGGGATGGATTGATCACCATACCGACTTACTCTTATTATTCGCTTTGCTATATGGGATGGTAAAATCTGAGTGACTTACCTATAGTAGAGAGATGACGATCAAAACCTTGTTTAAACCTTAGAAAGGTATAGGTATTTTTTCCCTTGTACACGGCAGTTGTTGCCAACCGTAGGTTATACGGTGAGGTTCAACCCAGACCCGTTTTCTGCAGGGGAAACCATAAATCGTTGACCACCATGAGGTACCGATATTTGTTTAGAATTGGCGCCAGACCCGTCAGCTATGAAGACCCAGTCTCGGAATAACCTTACCAAGAGTAAAAGACAAAAGAATTGAGGAAAAGGTTATGCCACTACCGGAAGAGCCCAGAGAAGGAATTATCCTTAATATCTGAGAAGACCGACACTGTCGGCAATAAGGATGGAGTATCTGAGTTTTGATGGAACCGTAACAATGCTTCTAACGGTGGTAGCACCCGAGACCCGGAGACGATCGATGGATTTTGAGAAGACCCCCAAACCCTAACCTATTTCTTGCTAGCCTCTTCGAATCTCGGGGACGAGATTCATTTTAAGTGCGGTAGATTTGTAACATCCCAAACTTCTAAATTTTGGAATGTTATATTAAATAAATAGTTTTGATTGTTTGTTTGATTGTTGTCTGAATGATTGAGTGAAATTGAGTGAAATTCGAAACTTTTTGAAGGTTAAATGAGAGGGAATTAAAGGACTTTCCCAAACTTTCATTTTTCTTTTATGATCGCCGGGAATTCAAATTCCTTTCATCACAAAACCCTAGAGAGAAGATGACATGACTTCTTCCATTTATTTAAATGACAAGGGGTGTTGAAAATATTTTCCAATTCTGAAACTTTATGCAACTCAATGATTTTCACGGCGAAGATAAAATGACTTCTTCAAAACATATGAAATATGAGTTGGGAGTTTTAAAAGAATTAAATTCAAAGTTCTTTTGAATTTATTTCCAATTTGGAGTTATTTGAGTTTTATTAAAATTATTTTTCTCCAAAAACAAAATATATGGAAAATAGGGTAACATGAATCCCTACATTAGAAAATTGGAGATAAATTAATTTGAAGTCATTTTGGTATTTTAAAAATGATTTTTATTGGACCAGTAGCACTGTGTGAATTATTAAAATTTGTGTGGATTTTATTTGACATTAGAATAATGTTCATCTTGTAGGAAATATTTTTCATGGATTTTGATATATTATATGCCTATATAAAAGTTTTAATTATTTTGTTTTTGTTTTAGTTCTGTGAAATTTTGTTAAAAAAAAATATGCAGCGCCTTGGGTCAAAGGCCCAAGCCGCTGACCAGCCACCGGCCAAGGCCAAGGCCAAGGCCATCGCACGCACACACTTAGGGGCCAGGGAGCCCAGGTTTCCTATTCTTTACAAATGCTAGTAGGATTTGATCCCGTTTAGATTATTCCGCTTATTCCGATTTGTTTCTAGATCTTTTCCTTTTTGTTTCCTAATCCTAGTCTATTTCTTGTCCCCTACCCCAAGCAAAGCCCTCCCCTCCCCAATATAAATACCCAAGCACCCCCCCTCCAACACATCAAACCAACACCTCTCCTCTCCTCTCCTCTTCGCAGCAGCAGCACTGCAGCACCACCGCCGCCGCCAAGTGCCGCCGCCGCGCCCTCGACCTCTCCTGAGGTTTATATAATCTCCTCTCCACCGTCCCGTTATCTCCTTTCCTCTAGGAGCAACCGCAACATTGGATCCGATCTTCTTCCCCAACTCCGACGACTACTCCGGTGAGATCCACGAAATCCTGTAATTCATTTTTTTCAGAAAATAGCAATCTTAGAAAATTCATATCTTTTAGAGTTTTTAGTATTTTTGAGTGATTCCAATTGATATGTGTCACAAATTTGCTGAAGTTTCTGTTAGTTCAATTTTATTTCACATTTGAGCAGTTTAAATTTGTGTTTAGATGAATTTTCTCAAATCACTAGATTTGAGCTATTTTGAGTTAGGAATATTATTTTTGACCGATTCTTTTTGCTCCTGGTCTCTAGGACCTTTGTTTATCCAGTAGTATTTAGTATTTTATTTTTAGGTTAATTTAAATCAGGTTTTTAGCAAAACAGTACTGTTTTATTATTAGTTCTGTTTTAGCTTTTTCTTTATTGTTTTTATTAGTTTTAAATTATTTCTTTTTGTCACTTTTGACAAAATTAGTTGTGTTTCTGTTAGAAAACAGGAGAAAAATTTATTTTTATTTTAAAAATTTTATTTTCCTTAGTTTTGTATGAAACCTTCTATAGGTCATAGTTAGAGTTTTATAAAAGCTTTTTATTTGTTTCTTTTTGCAAATAAAATTTTATGAAAAAATACTTTCTGTTAACTTAGTTGTTTTACTTTTTATTTTATGTTAAATTATTAGTTTAGTGTTTTAATTGCTGTTAAGTTTTTTTACTTAGGGCAAAACTATGTTAGATGCTTGTAGCAAAGTCATAGATTTTCGTTAGTAGTTTTTCTTTCTAGTTTTATTTGAAGCTTCTTTGGACTTTGTTGGAGTTTTATTATTGAGTTTTTTTGTTTTAATTGTTATTTTGAGTGTTAGTATTGCTTGCTAGAATGATTGCTTATGTGAATGCTATGTTTGACTTGTATAGATTTTCTTCGGAGAGTGACGAATAGTTCTATCAAATTTTGTGAGAGTGTTGTTATCTTCATCAACGTACCAGGCAAGTTCACTTTGACCATGCTTTCATACCTATGTTTTATTGCATTTAGTGGCATCTTTGCAACCACCCTATAGTAGTGATATTGAATTCTTGTAGTTGAGTAGTATGCATGAGGTAGGAACCCATCACCCTATTACCAAGCCCGGGACGATATTTTATTTTAATGCTACGCTATAGTAGACGGGGTTTGGTATGAGTGCACGAGAGTGGTGTGAGAATGGAGGATCTACGTCAATGACGACAACTCCATGATGGAATCTGCAAGGACTGCATCTTCAAGGCCTCAAGACTTCAAGACTCGAGACAAGAATAGAATACACACTACTGGGTGAAGGATGGTTGACGGGCACCCTGGAGAAACCAGTGGTTGGCCGGGATGCATGGAGAAGCGCCATGACATCTTGCGGAAAGCTTCACCCAGACTCAAAGAGACGGAAGAATACTTCATGCCCCGAAGCTTACCTGTGCAACCGCAAGTCAATATGGGCTCTGGCTTGGTTGACCTTAGTTGTGACTCTGGCTGGGACGGTGCTAGCAGATGTAGAACTACGGTAGGATTGGATGAGCACCGAACAGTGGTCAGAGGAACTCTTCGGAAGACCATGTTTCGGTCGTCTTGTTCTCAAACACCCTGAAGTGCGAGAACGTAAAAGAGGATCAAATCTTGCGGGTAAAGTGTACAAACCTCTGCAGAGGGTTAAAACCTAATCGATTAGCCGTGTCCCGATTACGGACAATTTGAGCATCCGGACTTGGACCTATCTCGGAACTCTCAACACCGGATTGATAACTTAATTGTGGGCAACATATGATGATTTTGGGCTATGAGACATCGGTTGGCGGAACCATGTCATGATAGAAAACTCCATAGTACAGACTTCATTTATTCCTTTGATGTAGGGAAAATAAATCAGCTTTTACGCAAACAAAACTCAGACACGAGCCACAAAGCCATATTGCATATAGTATAGTTTTATCATCTGTTGTCTCATGTTGTGATCTTGCGGTACATTCAATGTCTTGACCTACACGGCTGCAACGTATCATGTTGCGTACATTTACTTCCGACGGTAAGAGTACGACAGAGTTACGGCCTACACTCAACCTGCCGATGGCGTTGATGGGACTCCACACCGACTATTTGTTTCCGCATGACTTATGAGGTATATATCAGTTTTACGTTAATTATACATGTGATTGCACTTTGATATATACATTGATGTACTGTGTGTGCCAGCATACTGATCCAGGGATGGCACAGCAACACAGAGGCTTGACCGTCTGAGGTCGGGTCGCTACAGCGTGAGGAGATTACTGTGGCCCTAGTGGCTTCTTGGGGAGCATTGTGCCTCCACACCGCTCCAAACGGAGATTAGCATCCGCAAGGGTGTGAACTTCGGGATACATCGTCGTCTCCGCGTGCCTCGGTTATCTCTTACCCGAGCCCTTTACTTATGCACTTTACTTTATGATAGCCATATTGTTCTTTGTCATATATCTTGCTATCACATAGTTGCTTATCTTGCTTAGCATAAGTTGTTGGTGCACATAGGTGAGCCTAGTTGTTTTAGGTTTTGTGCTTGACAAATTAACCACTAGGTTTATTCCGCATTGGTTCAAGCCTTAACCGTATTTATTTTAAAATGCCTATTCACCCCCCCCCCCTCTAGGCGACATCCTCGATCTTTCAGTTGGTATCAGAGCCTCGTCTCTCTTTGTTAGGCTTAACCGCGTAGAGAGTAAAGATTTCGACTAGGGGATTATGATTCTCTGACACTCTTAGTTTCGATGGCACAAATTTTGATGTTTGGGTAATTCGCATGCTTAACCTCTTTAGGGTCATGGACCCAAATTTAGAGCGAATTGAAGATATGGGTTTTTATCCTCCAAAGGGTCCCCAAAGATTATCTTTAGATGATGAGAGAAACTCTTATCTCAATGCTCAAGCTTCTAATGTGCTTTTCGATGCTTTGAGCAATGTAGTTATATTTCAACTCATGTCGTTCTGGGATGCTCATGAGTTATGGACAAAGCAAGATAAATATGGTGCGTCCAAAATTTGTGGGGATGATTGTTCTCCCTCCTCCTCCGGCCGTGTTGCCTTCTCAACTTCTTCTACTTCACCTACATGTGTATTGCCACAAGGTAATGCTAGGGTGAGTAGTGGTGGTCATTGCAATGATGATAGTGTGCTTGTTCTTGGTGATTCTTTATCACTATCTTATTGCAATGCTCCTTATTTGGGCTTTAACACTTGGAGCACTCCAAATGTTTCACATGCTTGTGTTGATATTCCTTGCATATCATGTAGAAATTGCTTGACTAAATCTCATGATGACATGCTTGCTATGTCTTGTTGCCATGATAAAAATTCATCTATTTCCTCGAATTATTGTGCTAACAATGTAGAGGAAACCGAACACTCCATGGAACAAGATGTGGTGTTTAATGGTGCCTCAAGGGATCCTACATCATCATCTATTGCTTTTTGCCTTATGGCTAAGGCATCAAATGTATCTCCTACTCTGTACCCCAATATGTCTCTTGATGATGATGTTGATGCTAATGATGATGAGGATAATGATGAAGAGAATGATAATGTTGCCTCCTTAAAAGCTAAGGGGCAAATGATTTTTAAAGCTCTTCATAAAAATAAAATTGCTCGTTCCAACTTCATGGAAATAATGTCCATTGCCATTGATGGCAAGAAATATTTTGATGAGTTGGAATCTCGTCTTGAGGAGCATGAGGTCACCATTGATAAAATGGAAGCTCATGAGCGTGATTACGCAAATGAGACCGCGGAGCTATCTCAAACTCTTGAACATGAACAAACCACCTCCGAATCTCTTGAGGAGACTTTTGCTCTAGAATTATCTAGAGTGGGGGAATCTCATGATAGAGCACTTGAGGTGGCCAATGGTTTCAAAACTAAAAATGCTAAGCTTGAAGTTTCTCATGCTAGACTCCTTGAGGATTTTGAGCACCTCAAAAATGGCTCAAGGGTCATCAAGGGTGAGCTCATCAAACTCACCGAGTCTCGTGCCCAACTTGAAGCTTCTTATTTAAAAGAGTTTGCCAGGTTGTCCTCTCCTATTGTTGTAAATGATTATGCTTGTGCTACTAACTCTATTACTTGTGAAGCATCCATTTTGAAGGAGAATGTTGAGCTACGGGCTCAACTTGAGGTGCTATCTAGCAATTATGGGAAATTGGAAGAAAGTCATGAAAAGCTCTCAAGCTCTCATGATGATCTTCTAGTATCCCATAATGTGCTAAAGATATCTCATGAGGCCATGACTGCTAAGGTAACATCTAGTGAGCCTCATGTGGATACTAGCACTACTTCTAGTCAAAATACTATATTGCCACGTGCTAGTCCTTGTAATTCATCTACTCACAATGTTGATACATCTTGTTATGAATTTCTTTCCTTGCCTTTTTGCTCTAACGATGAAGCTTATATTTCCTCTAGTACTTGTGTTGAGACTAACCATGTAGAGGAAATCAAAGAGCTCAAGGCCCAAGTCACTTGTTTGAAGAAAGACTTGGAAAAGAGTCGTGAAGGGAAATCCACACTCAACAATATCTTGAGTGTGCAAAAATCTCCCAATGACAAAGGTGGACTTGGATTCAACTCCAATAAGAAGAAGAAGTCCAAGAGAATCAAGAAGAAGGGCCAAGAACAAGTCAAGAATTCGGCCAAGATTATTCGCTTCAAGTGCAAAATTGAAGGGCATCATGTTAGATCTTTCCCATTGAAGAAGAAGGACATTAGTGTCAAGCAACAATGGAAGATGCCACAAGTTCAATCTCATGCTCAACCTCAAGTTTAAGAAAGGCCACTTCCCAAGAAGACTCAAGTTAATGCTTCTCTTGTTGAGAAATCAAGTGAGAAGAAAGTGAAGAGTAGACGTTGGTACTCATGTCATGAGAAAGGTCACGTCGCTTCTTCATGCACTAGTGGTAACTTATCCAACCAAATTATTATTGATTATATTTATTCTCTTAGGAAGGATAAAGTTGGCAATGTGTTTGCCAAAATTGTTGGTACTCAAAGTGGCGTCAAGAAAAGAACCATTTAGGTAGCCAAGCCTATTGTGACTAGCTTCTTAGGACCCAACTTGGTTGGGGACCAACAAGCTCAAACTTGATCAATAGGTGTTGTTGGAGGGCATTGGAGACTTGGCTACATTATGAAGAATTAAGGGGACTTCATCATTCTTATTGTCTCAAGCCAAGTCAATTTGATTATCAAGTTTCTATCTTATATCCAATGTGCCTCCTTGCGGTAACTTGTACTTAAATTGTTTACATTGAAAGTTACTTGCCCCCTTGCATGTTTTGGTTTTGTTCCTTGCATGTGTTTGTATATGTTGTGATTCCAACTTGCTTATCTTGAGCAATCAAGTATGTGTGTGTTGGTTTGCACATCATGCACGTGTGTGTCGTGCGTTGAGCCTTTATGCTTCTTGTTTGTACCCTAGTTGGCTCTTGTGAGAGATTAATGGAATATCCCATTATGGGGGAGTGATGTGGGTTGTACACCTCACAATCCTATAACTGCGTGTACATGAGTAATACCATCTAGTAATGATATTTCAAGATTATCTAGTCTCTATGTGGTATGTCTTCTCATGAGAAATTCAAATTCTAAATAGTCCATTAATTATCTCTCGTTGGATCCTATTATTGCCTCTTGTTAACTTTTCTTTGGTATCACAATATGGCGGAGTAATATGCTATGTGCATATTACAAGCCAAGAAAATGTGTACATTTGAGATATTGTCACTTAGAGTTGATATGATTAATTATCTTGTTCCTAAGTGACATGTTAGATCTACAAGTTGCAATTTGCTTGTGCTTGTTGTGAAGATGATGTTGGATGTCCTTGTTATCTACCATCGGGATTTATTTTCAAATACTTCTTGTCTTTTGACAATTGGTAGTCACTTTTGTGTGGTAGAATCTATTGATCATCTTTACTTTGGCTTTTGTTTTTCTTTGCCTTTTATCTTGCCAAGGTTTGTGTCAACTCCCATTGTCTTCCATACCACTTGTTGTTGTCTAGGGTTTTCTAGATATAGTGAAAGTGGTGATCCCACCTTGTGCATTTTGTATTCAAATACAAATCCCCTGTATAATGCACAACTCATGGGGGAGCTATCCTATTTTCTCTAGAACACTCTTCTTGTGATCCTTATCAAGTGTGCTGGTGGAAGGCAAGCCATTTCTTTTTGGTACTGTGCCATCATGAAACTTTGTTGAGAGCTTGGTTTGTTTGGAACCATCCTCTCTTTGGGAGTTTGACATCTGTTTTTTAGTGTGTACCAATGGATATCTCACTCCTTGATGTATCCTTAATGATATCTTCCAAGCGATGATTTATCTATTTGGTATCCTTTTCTCTTGGCATTTCGTTTTGTTTTGGTTTCAGTTCTGGAAAGTCTTAAGCATGCATATTTATTTCATGTATGTTATGTGGCATGCTTTCTTTCTTTGTCTCAATATATAGGGGAAACTCCACCTAGTCTCAATTTGGATGAGATGTGCATGGAATTCATTTTCATATTTGTACGCACATATTTATGTGGAGTTTGTCCTATGTATTGGTGTTTCTTACTTTTTGGTCCCAATGAGTTTGGGTACCGTTTAGTTTGCGTTCTTCTTCTAGGAACATTTGGAGATGCATTGGATGCTCGGCTCACTCACAAGGAAGGTGTCGTCACCATGTGCATATTGGAGTCAAGCTAGGATGATCAATGAACTACTATCTACCTTCAATTGGTATCTACTACATCCTTCCAACGATATCTCGGTAACAAGTATCTACTCATGCTTTCCTCTCTTGCATTCTACCTTGTGTAGGTTGCATCTTGGCATGATATTCATTTCATATCTTGTGATACTTGTTTCCTTTCTCAAAGCATCTCAACGATGATCTCATGTTGCTAGTTGTGATGTCTTTGATGGTTGTGTGGTAGGAATTCATCTATATCCAATAAGACCATATCTAGCCATGTGCTATGCTTCCAAGCAAGTATCTTACTGGTATATCTATGACTTCCTTTTGGATATCTTGTTCCTTCGTGTTGTAACTATTCCGGGTGTACATCCTTCTTTGTAGATATATATCATCATGATTTCGTCTACCTAGAATCTTATACACTTGAGAGAAGTTGCATATCTAGATGATATCCTTTCTTTCACGTCCACCTTGTCTTTCTTATGTTATTTCTTTGGTGGCTCCGTGGAAGCTTTTGCCTTGAGTGCATGTCATCTATCGTTGCATCTTGATGCACTCTTGTGTGGTGAAGATTATTTTCCTCATGCTTGTCTTGACGAGGCCTTTGCCATCTTAATTGGTATCCCTCGTCCTAATGAGGCTTTCCTTTTCTATCTTCACCACGGGTTGTCACAAGCATAGGTTCTTTTTATGCTTATTAGTAAGCTTGTGAACCCATTTGCTAGTTGTGTGTGAGAATGATAGGCCTTGCACCGTGTGCCTCATTCTTTCAAGACTATGTTGATGCTTAATGCTCATCCTAGTTTTAGTCTTCTCAAGTGCTTCGCCATGACTCACACACATCATTTTTGGTTGAGCCTTTTCTTAAGTTGCCTCTCTTACATGTTGCTCAACCATGTGCTTGTTGCAAGCGCTAGGCTTTGTTTCCTTTATGCTCACTTGCTCTCGTTGTGAGTTTCTACTCATTTTGGGGGAGCTATGATCCTACTTTGTGCACTTTGTATTCAAATACAAATATTCTTATGTGTGCACAAATCATGGGGAGCTTCTCTAGTTTCTTTAGAACACTCCTTTGCGCTTATCTTATTATCTTTATTCTTATGGCACGTAAGATCTTTGGTCTAGCTGGTTCATTTGATATCCGTTGATTGCTTGCTTCAATTGGTTTCTTCTGATTGCTTGTGTCTCTCTTTGTTATGTCTTTGTGGCATATCTTTCCGTTGTAATCGTTGTCAAGAATATAGTTTGTGTTCCTCCAATCATTTACTGTTGGATATGTGTATTGCCTTCCACTCTCTTGTGGAGAAATACACACTTTATGGAGGATCACAATTTATATTGGCCTTCTTAGATTTTCGTCCATTTTGGCAATCGATGCCAATGGGGGAGAAGTTTCAGAGAGTTTCGTGGAGAGGTTTAGAGAGTTATCTCCTCTTGCTTTGGTTTTGTTCCTTAGCATTTGCATCTCATTCGCATGCATTATTGGTTGGTGCATTGCATAGTGATACATAATTCCTTGTATAAACTCTCTTGAAAGTGATTGTCATCAATTACCAAAATGGGGGAGATTGAAAGAACATGTGGTGCCCCCATGTTTGGTTTTGGTAATTGATGACAATCTCTATGGACTAATGGTTGTCTTGAGTTATATTCCAAGGATTTGTCCATAGGCTTTTCTTGAAGTCCATGTGTTGGTTTCAAGGATTTTATGCGTTGACCAAGGTACTATTAAGGAATTATCCAAAGATGGGTCATGTGAGTGTTGAGCTTATTACAAGCATGTCTTGAAGAAGAAGTTTGTGTGATCATTCATGTTTACCTTCAAGACATCATCCAAATGAAGAGAGTTGGAAAGATTCAAGGTTGATCAAGACTAAGTCAAGAGTGAATCAAGTTGATCAACTCACAAAGCTTAGAAGAGGTACCGAATGGGATCAAGCGGTCCCATGGTATGGTGAGCATTGTCAATTACGCTTTGTGCACTAACCCATGATCTTCGTGAGAGTTCTTTGTGGGGTTAGGTTGTGGTGTGCAAGTTCAAGTGAAGCATGACGAAAAGATCAAATGCTTGAAGCTTGCCGTCCATTGTGATGATAATGGACTTGTGAAGATGTGCGGAAGAGTGTCTCACCCATAGTGGAGTATTGGGGAGCAATCATCTAGTCTTCATCGAGCCAACGCAATCAACAAAGGTGGTCCAACTTGAGGGAGTCAAGATCTTCATCGGCTAGCTCAAGTGGACCATGTGCAAGGCAAAGGTTTTCCCTTGATAGGTTTTCTATTTTACCGGTCTCGTGGTGGTAGTTGGGAGACCGGGTTATAGGATCGTTTGCCGTACTATCTAGGGGGCTCTCAAGTGGTAGCTTGATCGTATCGTTTGTAGAGAGCTCAAACCATTGCATCCTTGCATCATTTTTCTTGGTTCTTGTTTGGTTATGTTTGTGAGTCTTAGAGCTTATGGTCATCTTTATGACACGCTTGAGTTCATCAAAAACGGAGTTCGCATGCGTCTTCTATGATGTTTTCGGTGTTGGAGGTTTTACCGGTCTTATCCGAGGAAGGGTCCTCACCATTTTATTATGGGACTTTTCTCATTTTCTTATTCTTGATATTTCTATCAAGATTGTGTTAGCCCATGTCTTTAGCTTTCCAACAAACTTGGTTTCGTTGAATTCGGAGTCCGTTTGCAACAGTTGTGGCTGTTTTGGTAAAGGCTGCAGCGGTACTACCGCGACTAGAGCGGATGTAATTTTTTACTACCGCGGCTCCTGAGCGGTAGTACCGCTCCCAAACAGTACTACAGCGGCTCCTAAGCGGTAGTACCGCTCTGGACCAAAATCTCGTGTTTTGCTCAACGGAAGTAGGCGGGGAAGTATTTTTTTTAGTACCGCTCGCAAGTAGTAGTACCGTTACCATTTGCGGTAGTACCGTGAGGTCGAGCGGTAGTACCATGAGGACGAGCGGTAGTACCGCTCTGGCGGTTCTACTGGCCTTTTGCCTCCTCGCTGTTTTTTTTCAAAGGGGTACTACCGCCCTAGCGGTAGTACCGCTCTGTGCGGGCTGTGAGCATAACGGTAGGATTTTTCCCCACCTATAAAAGGGGGTCTTCTTCCCCATTCAACCTTATCCCTTAAGCTCGTGTTCATCCCCCATTGTTGACCTTCTTCGAGCTTGCTAACTCTCAATCCCTCCATGGATTCTTGCTAGTTTTCTAGGGAAAAGAGAGAGGAGACCTAGATCCACGTTTCCACCAATCACTTTCTCCTCTAAGTGAGGGGAACCCCTTGGATCTAGATCTTGGAGTTCTTCGTGTTCTTCTTTCGTTCTTCCTCTCATTTTCCTCCCTAGCATTAGTTGCTTTGGTGGGATTTGGGAGAGAAGGACTTGGGCACTCCGTGTGCCCTTGCCATTGCATTTGGTGCATCGGTTTGAGTTCTCCACGTGATACGTGGAAGTTACAAGTTGAGAAGTTTATTACTCTTGGGTGCTTGGTGCCCTTGAGCTTGTTCCTCTTGTGTGCTTGGGCGCCCTAGACGGTTGGTGGTGTTCGGAGCTCAATCATTGTGGTGTAAAGCTCCGGGCAGGCGTCGACGTCTCCAATTAGGTTGTGGAGATCGCCCCGAGCTATTTGACGGGTTTCGGTGACCGCCCCAAGGATTGCCAAAGTGTACGGGTTCGGTGACCGCCCCCAAGGTTTGCCATTTGTACGGGTTCAGTGACCGCCCTCAAGGGTCCCATAGTGGAATCACGACATCTTGCATTGTGCGAGGGCGTGAGGAGATTACTGTGGCCCTAGTGGCTTCTTGGGGAGCATTGTGCCTCCACACCGCTCCAAACGGAGATTAGCATCCGCAAGGGTGTGAACTTCGGGATACATCGTCGTCTCCGCGTGCCTCGGTTATCTCTTACCCGAGCCCTTTACTTATGCACTTTACTTTGTGATAGCCATATTGTTCTTTGTCATATACCTTGCTATCACATAGTTGCTTATCTTGCTTAGCATAAGTTGTTGGTGCACATAGGTGAGCCTAGTTGTTTTAGGTTTTGTGCTTGACAAATTAACCACTAGGTCCATTCCGCATTTGTTCAAGCCTTAACCGTATTTATTTTAAAACGCCTATTCACCCCCCCCCCCTCTAGGCGACATCCTCGATCTTTCAATTGGTATCAGAGCCTCGTCTCTCTTTGTTAGGCTTAACCGCATAGAGAGTAAAGATTTAGACTAGGGGATTAGGATTCTCTGACACTCTTAGTTTCGATGGCACAAATTTTGATGTTTGGGTAATTCGCATGCTTAACCTCTTTAGGGTCATGGACCCAAATTTAGAGCGAATTGTAGATATGGGTTTTTATCCTCCAAAGGATCCCCAAAGATTATCTTTAGAGGATGAGAAAAACTCTTATCTCAATGCTCAAGCTTCTAATATGCTTTTTGATGCTTTGAGCAATGTAGTTATATTTCAACTCATGTCGTTCCGGGATGCTCATGAGTTATGGACAAAGCTTCAAGATAAATATGGTGCGTCCAAGATTTGTGGGGATGATTGTTCTCCCTCCTCCTCCGGCCGTGTTGCCTTCTCAACTTCTTCTACTTCACCTACATGTGGATTGCCACAAGGTAATGCTAGGGTGAGTAGTGGTGGTCATTGCACTGATGATAGTGTGCTTGTTCTTGGTGATTCATCATCACTATCTTATTGCAATGCTCCTTCTTTGGGCTTTAACACTTCGAGCACTCCAAATGTTTCACATGCTTGTGTTGATAGTCCTCGCATATAATGTAGAAATTGCTTGACTAAATCTCATGATGATATGCTTGCTATGTCTTGTTGCCATGATAAAAATGCATCTATTTCCTCGAATTATTGTGCTAACAATGTAGAGGAAACCAAACACTCCATGGAACAAGATGTGGTGCTTAATGGTGCCTCAGGGGATCCTACATCATCATTTATGGCTTTTTGCCTTATGTCTAAGGCATCAAAGGTATCTCCTACTATGTACCCCAATATGTCTCTTGATGATGATGTTGATGCTAATGATGATGAGGATAATGATGAAGAGAATGATAATGTTGCCTCCTTAAAAACTAAGGGGGAAATGATTTTGAAAGCTCTTCATAAAAATAAAATTGCTCGTTCCAACTTCATGGAAATAATGTCCATTGCCATTTATGGCAAGAAATATTTTGTAGACTTGGAATCTCGTCTTGAGGAGCATGAGGTCACCATTGATAAAATGGAAGCTCATGAGCGTGATTACGCAAATGAGATCGTGGAGCTATCTCAAACTCTTGAACATGAACAAACCACCTCCGAATCTCTTGAGGAGAAGTGTGCTCTAGAATTATCTAGAGTGAGGGAATCTCATGATAGAGCACTTGAGGTGGCCAATGGTTTCAAAACTAAAAATGCTAAGCTTGAAGTTTCTCATGCTAGACTCCTTGAGGATTTTGAGCACCTCAAAAATGGCTCAAGGGTCATCAAGGGTGAGCTCATCAAACTCACCGAGTCTCATGCCCAACTTGAAGCTTCTTATTTAAAAGAGTTTGCCAAGTTGTCCTCTCCTATTGTTGTAAATGATGATGCTTGTGCCACTAACTCTATTACTTGTGAAGCATCCATTTTGAAGGAGAATGTTGAGCTACGGGCTCAACTTGAGGTGCTATCTAGCAATTATGGGAAATTGGAAGAAAGTCATGAAAAGCGCTCAAGCTCTCATGATGATCTTCTAGAATCCCATAATGTGCTAAAGATATCTCATGAGGCCATGACTGCTAAGGTAACATCTAGTGAGCCTCATGTGGATACTAGCACTACTTCTAGTCAAAATACTATATTGCTACGTGCTAGTCCTTGTAATTCATCTACTCACAATGTTGGTACATCTTGTTATGAATTTCTTTCCTTGCCTTGTTGCTCTAACGATGAAGCTTATACTTCCTCTAGTACTTGTGTTGAGACTAACCATGTAGAGGAAATCAAAGAACTCAAGGCCCAAGTCACTTGTTTGAAGAAAGACTTGGAAAAGAGTCGTGAAGGGAAATCCACACTCAACAATATCTTGAGTGTGCAAAAATCCCCCAATGACAAAGGTGGACTTGGATTCAACTCCAATAAGAAGAAGAAGTCCAAGAGAATCAAGAATAAGGGCCAAGAACAAGTCAAGAATTCGGCCAAGATTATTTGCTTCAAGTGCAAAATTGAAGGGCATCATGTTAGATCTTGCCCAATGAAGAAGAAGGCCATTAGTGTCAAGCAACAATGGAAGAGGCCACAAGGTCAATCTCATGCTCAACCTCAAGTTGAAGAGAGTGAAGAGTAGACGTTGCTACTTATGTCGTGAGAAAGGTCACGTCGCTTCTTCATGCACTAGTGGTAACTTATCCAACCCAATTATTATTGATGATATTTATTATCTTAGGAAGGATAAGGTTGGCAATGTGTTTGCCAAAATTGTTGGTACTCAAAGTGGCGTCAAGAAAAGAACCATTTAGGTAGCCAAGCCTATTGTGACTAACTTCTTAGGACCCAACTTGGTTGGGGACCAACAAGCTCAAACTTGATCAATAGGTGTTGTTGGAGGGCATTGGAGACTTGGCTACATTATGAAGAATTAAGGGGACTTCATCATTCTTATTGTCTCAAGCCAAGTCAATTAGATTATCAAGTTTCTATCTTATATCCAATGTGCCTCCTTGCGGTAACTTGTACTTAAACTGTTTACACTGAAAGTTACTTGCCCCCTTGCATGTTTTGGTTTTGTTCCTTGCATGTGTTTGTATATGTTATGATTCCAACTTGCTTATCTTGAGCAATCAAGTATGTGTGTGTTGGTTTGCACATCATGTACGTGTGTGTCATGCGTTGAGCCTTTATGCTTCTTGTTTGTACCCTAGTTGGCTCTTGTGAGAGATTAATGGAATATCCCAATATGGGGGAGTGATGTGGGTTGTACACCCCACAATCCTATAACTGTGTGTACATGAGTAATACCATCTAGTATTGATATTTCAAGATTATCTAGTCTCTATGTGGTATGTCTTCTCATGAGAAATTCAAATTCTAAATAGTCCATTAATTATCTCTCGTTGGATCCTATTATTGCCTCTTGTTAACTTTTCTTTGGTATCACATGATGGGGGAGTAATATGCTATGTGCATATTACAAGCCAAGAAAATGTGTACATTTGAGATATTGTCACTTAGAGTTGATATGATTAATTATTTTGTTCCTAAGTGACATGTTAGATCTACAAGTTGCAATTTGCTTGTGCTTGTTGTGAAGATGATGTTGGATGTCCTTGTTATCTACCATCGGGATTTATTTTCAAATACTTCTTGTCTTTTGACAATTGGTAGTCACTTTTGTGTGGTAGAATTTATTGATCATCTTTACTTTGGCTTTTGTTTTTATTTGCCTTTTCTCTTGCCAAGGTTTGTGTCAAATCCCATTGTCTTCCATACCACTTGTGGATCTTGTTTATTTCTTGTTGTTGTCTAGGGTTTTCTGGATATAGTGAAAGTGGTGATCCCACCTTGTGCATTTTGTATTCAAATACAAATCCCCTGTATAATGCACAACTCATGGGGGAGCTATCCTATTTTCTCTAGAACACTCTTCTTGTGATCCTTATCAAGTGTGCTTGTGGAAGGCAAGCCATTTCTTTTTGGTACTTTGTGCCATCATGAAACTTTGTTGAGAGCTTGGTTTGTTTGGAACCATCCTCTCTTTGGGAGCTTGACATCCTTTTTTTAGTGTGTACCAATGGATATCTCACTCCTTGATGTATCCTTAATGATATCTTCCAAGTGATGATTTATCTATTTGGTATCCTTTTCTCTTGGCATTTCGTTTTGTTTTGGTTTCAGTTCTGGAAAGTCTTGAGCATGCATATTTATTTCATGTATGTTATGTGGCATGCTTTCTTTCTTTGTCTCAATATATAGGGGAAACTCCACCTAGTCTCAATTTGGATGAGATGTGCATGGAATTCATTTTCATATTTGTACGCACATATTTATGTGGAGTTTGTCCTATGTATTGGTGTTTCTAACTTTTTGATCCCAATGAGTTTGGGTACCGTTTAGTTTGCGTTCTTCTTCTAGGAACATTTGGAGATGCATTGGATGCTCGGCTCACTCACAAGGAAGGTGTCGTCACCATGTGCGTATTGGAGTCAAGCTAGGATGATCAATGAACTACTATCTACCTTCAATTGGTATCTACTACATCCTTCCAATGATATCTCGGTAACAAGTATCTATTCATGCTTTCCTCTCTTGCATTCTACCTTGTGTAGGTTGCATCTTGGCATGATATTCATTTCATATCTTGTGATACTTGTTTCCTTTCTCAAAGCATCTCAACGATGATATCATGTTGCTAGTTGTGATGCCTTTGATGGTTGTGTGGTAGGAATTCATCTATGTCAAATAAGACCATATCTAGCCATGGGCTATGCTTCCAAGCAAGTATCTTATTGGTATATCTATGACTTCCTTTTGGATATCTTGTTCCTTTGTGTTATAACTATTCCGGGTGTACATCCTTCTTTTTAGATATATATCATCATGATTTCGTCTACCTAGAATCTTATACACTTTAGAGAAGTTGCATATCTAGATGATATCCTTTCTTTCACGTCCACCTTGTCTTTCTTATGTTATTTCTTTGGTGGCTCCGTGGAAGCTTTTGCCTTGAGTGCATGTCCTCTATCGTTGCATCTTGATGCACTCTTGTGTGGTTAAGATTATTTTCCTCATGCTTGTCTTGACGAGGCCTTTGCCATCTTAATTGGTATCCCTCGTCCTGATGAGGCTTTCATTTTCTATCTTCACCACGGGCTGTCACAAGCATAGGTTCGTTATATGCTTATTAGTAAGCTTGTGAACCCATTTGCTAGTTGTGTGTGAGAATGATAGGCCTTGCACCGTGTGCCTCATTCTTTCAAGACTATGTTGATGCTTAATGCTCATCCTAATTTTAGTCTTCTCAAGTGCTTCGCCATGACTCACACACATCATTTTTGGTTGAGCCTTTTCTTAAGTTGCCTCTCTTACATGTTGCTCAACCATGTGCTTGTTGCAAGCGCTAGGCTTTGTTTCCTTTATGCTCACTTGCACTCGTTGTGAGTTTCTATTGATTTTGGGGGAGCTATGATCCTACTTTGTGCACTTTGTATTCAAATACAAATATTCTTATGTGTGCACAAATCATGGGGAGCTTCTCTAGTTTCTTTAGAACACTCCTTAGCGCTTATCTTATTATCTTTATTCTTGTGGCACGTAGGACCTTTGGTCTAGTTGGTTCATTTGATATCCATTGATTGCTTGCTTCAATTGGTTTCTTCTGATTGCTTGTGTCTCTCTTTGTTATGTCTTTGTGGCATATCTTTCCGTTGCAATCGTTGTGCCTCAATATAGTTTGTGTTCCTCCAAGCATTTACTGTTGTATATGTGTATTGCCTTCCACTCTCTTGTGGACAAATACACACTTTATGGAGGATCACAATTTATATTGGCCTTCTTAGATTTCCGTCCATTTTGGCAATCGATGCCAATGGGGGAGAAGTTTCAGAGAGTTTTGTGGAGAGGTTTAGAGAGTTATCTCCTCTTGCTTTGGTTTTGTTCCTTAGCATTTTCATCTCATTCGCATGCATTATTGGTCGGTGCATTGCATAGTGATACATAATTCCTTGTATAAACTCTCTTGAAAGTGATTGTCATCAATTACCAAAATGGGGGAGATTGAAAGATCATGCGGTGCCCCCATGTTTGGTTTTGGTAATTGATGACAATCTCTATGGACTAATGGTTGTCTTGAGTTATATTCCAAGGATTTGTCCATAGGCTTTTCTTGAAGTCCATGTGTTGGTTTCAAGGATTTTATGCGTTGACCAAGGTACTATTAAGGAATTATCCAAAGATGGATCATGTGAGTGTTGAGCTTATTACAAGCATGTCTTGAAGAAGAAGTTTGTGTGATCATTCATGTTTACCTTCAAGACATCATCCAAATGAAGAGAGTTGGAAAGATTCAAGGTTGATCAAGACTAAGTCAAGAGTGAATCAAGTTGATCAACTCACAAAGCTTAGAAGAGGTACCGAGAGGGATCAGGCGGTCCCATGGTATGGTAAGCATTGTCAATTACGCTTTGTGCACTAACCCATGATCTTCGTGAGAGTTCTTTGTGGGGTTAGGTTGTGGTGTGCAAGTTCAAGTGAAGCATGATGAAAAGATCAAATGCTTGAAGCTTGCCGTAAATTGTGATGATAATGACTTATGAAGATGTGCGGAAGAGTGTCTCACCCATAGTGGAGTATGGGGGAGCAATCATCTAGTCTTCATCGAGCCAACGCAATCAACAAAGGTGGTCCAACTTGAGGGAGTCAAGATCTTCATCATCTAGCTCAAGTGGACCATGTGCAAGGAAAAGGTTTGCCCTTGATAGGTTTTCTATTTTACCGGTCTCGTGGTGGTAGGTGGGAGACCGGGTTATAGGGTCGTTTGCCGTACTATCAAGGGGGGCTCTCAAGTAGGTAGCTTGATTGTATCGTTTGTAGAGAGCTCAAACCATTGCATCCTTGCATCATGTATCTTGGTTCTTGTTTGGTTATGTTTGTGAGTCTTAGAGCTTATGGTCATCTTGATGACACGCTTGAGTTCATCGAAAACGGAGTTCGCATGCGTCTTCTATGATGTTTTCGGTGTTGGCGGTTTTACCGGTCTTATCCGAGGAAGGGTTCTCACCATTTTCTTATGGGACTTTTCTCATTGTCTTATTCTTGATATTTCTATCAAGATTGTGTTAGCCCATGTCGTTAGCTTTCCAACAAATTTGGTTTCGTTGAATTCGGAGTCCGTTTGCAAAAGTTGTGGCTGTTTTGGTAAAGGCTGCAGCGGTACTACCTCGACTAGAGCGGATGTAATTTTTTACTACCGCGGCTCCTGAGCGGTAGTACCGCTCCCGAGCAGTACTACCGCGGCTCCTAAATGGTAGTACCGCTCTGGACCAAAATCTCGTGTTTTGCTCAACGGAAGTAGGCACGGAAGTATTTTTTTAGTACCGCTCGCAAGCAGTAGTACCGCTACCATTTGCGGTAGTACCGTGAGGTCGAGCGGTAGTACCATGAGGACGAGCGGTAGTACCGCTCCGGCGATTCTACTGGCCTTTTTCCTCCTCGCTGTTGTTTTTCAAAGGTACTACCGCCCTAGCGGTAGTACCGCTCCTGAGCGGTAGTACCGCTCTGTGCGGGCTGTGAGCATAATCAGAGGATTTTTTCCCCACCTATAAAAGGGGGTCTTCTTCCCCATTGAACCTTATCCCTTAAGCTCGTGTTCATCCCCCATTGTTTATCTTCTTCGAGCTTGCTAACTCTCAATCCCTCCATGGATTCTTGCTAGTTTTTGAGGGAAAAGAGAGAGGAGATCTAGATCCACGTTTCCACCAATCACTTTCTCCTCTAAGTGAGGGGAACCCCTTGGATCTAGATCTTGGAGTTCTTCGTGTTCTTCTTTCGTTCTTCCTCTCATTTTCCTCCCTAGCATTAGTTGCTTTGGTGGGATTTGGGAGAGAAGGACTTGGGCACTCCGTGTGCCCTTGCCATTGCATTTGGTGCATCGGTTTGAGTTCTCCACGTGATACGTGGAAGTTACAAGTTGAGAAGCTTATTACTCTTGGGTGCTTGGTTCCCTTGAGCTTGTTCCTCTTGGGTGCTTGGGCACCCTAGACGGTTGGTGGTGTTCGGAGCTCAATCATTGTGGTGTAAAACTCCGGGCAAGCGTCGGGGTCTCCAATTAGGTTGTGGAGATCGCCCCGAGCAATTTGACGGGTTCCGTGACCGCCGCCCCAAGGGTTGCCAAAGTGTACGGGTTCGGTGACCGCCCCAAGGGTTGCCATTTATGCAGGTTCGGTGACCGCCTCGTGGGTCCCTTAGTGGAATCACGGCATCTTGCACTGTGCGAGGGCGTGAGGAGATTACGGTGGCCCTAGTGGCTTCTTGTTGAGCATTGTGCCTCCACACCGCTCCAAATGGAGATCAGCATCCGCAAGGGTGTGAACTTCGGGATACATCATCGTCTCCGCGTGCCTCGGTTATGTCTTAACCGAGCCCTTTACTTATGCACTTTACTTTGTGATAGCCATATTGTTCTTTGTCATATATCTTGCTATCACATAGTTGCTTATCTTGCTTAGCATAAGTTGTTGGTGCACATAGGTGAGCCAAGTTGTTTTAGGTTTTGTGCTTGACAAATTAACCACTAGGTTTATTCCGCATTTGTTCAAGCCTTAACCGTATTTATTTTAAAGCGCCTATTCACCCCCCCCCCCTCTAGGCGACATCCTCGATCTTTCAAGTGCGTCGTGCCCGGACGCCGGTTTGCAGTACCACGAGATCCACGGCCAGGCGATACCGGATCAGAGCCAGAGAGGATTCGATGGGGATTGAGAGAGGGGTGAGAGAGAGATGTAGGGGAGCACAAAGCGTAAAAGATAAGGTGGGGAAACGAGTCGCACGGACGTTGAAGAGGTGTTCGTGGTGGGCCCGTGGAAAGCTATGAAGGAGGTTTGCCTGAGTGAATAATCAGGCAGTTGAAACAGAGAGTTTTTCTATACCCCAAGCCCTAATCCTGTGCCAATCTTTTTTTAGGAAAAATCGCATGCCAATCTTTTTTTTGAGGGAAAATCCCATGCGATCTTTTATTTGGGGGGGGGGGGGCGCAATCCCATGCCAATTTTTTTTAGGGAAATTCTCATGCCAGTATTAACTCTAGCTAGGTTTCCGCTACCCTAAGACATTGCCGCTTCGCGTTAGTGGCTTCGTTTAGCACCCTGGGTCTTAGAGCATCTCTAGCAGACCCCGCAAAAATATGAACCCGCATATGTGTTTTGTAGTTCATGAAAAAAGGCATATGCAGGCCGGCACGGCCGAGGATAGATTCAGACCCCGCAAAACGGACCCGTAAAAGGGCATATTCACCGAATATGCGTTTTTACGGGTCGGCTACGCGGGGTTTGCTCAGGCAGCGCCAAGCCGACCCGCAAACCGAAAACCCCAATAAGCTAAAGTGAGTTCAAATTCGAACAAATGAGTTCAAATTCAAATGCTAAACATAGTTCGCGCGTGAAATAAAGCATAGTTTTGATAGGACAAACGCAAAAGGACTTGCAAAAGAGACGATCACGTCCGGCATCCTCTTGGTCGATCTTCACTCCCCGCCGTCGAGTCCATGGAGATCATCGGAGCCACCGAATCCACCTTCGGTGCTTGTGCCAACATCGGCAGTGAAACAATCGGCTGGTGCACTGTACGCATCGGTGACATTGGCTCCAAACCCCCCACTGAATCCACCTCCCGCGCTATAACACGCACTGGCCGACACAACCATTCTCCTCTTCAAGATTTCCCTTCTTGCCATATCATGCCATTCTTTGGTGAGGCCGTCCATGTCATTGCAGTTCATTGACATGATCTTGTTCTCTTCGGCGAGCAACATGGATGTGGCTTTGTTCTCATCGGCACGTACTCTTCTGATCATCCACGCCGCCCTCCATTTCATTGTACTCAAATGCGGCGAATGGGGCCTCATCGATGTCAACGGCGTTGGTGTCCAACAAGTTCACGAACTCGGCAGTTGCATTGTTCGAACCACCGCTATAGCGAACGGCAAAAAGTCCGAACTAATCGTGAAAGCAAAGATTATTTCCATGACCTAGGAGTAAAAGAATGACCGAGCCATACATTGCGCCAATTTCGTCGAACACATCGGCTGCGGTGGGAGCAGCACCGTTGAATGGGATCGCCGGGGAACCTATTTCAACGCCGGAGGGAGTGGATGAAGTAGCCGGCCTCTTTGTAGCCGGAATCTTCCTCCGCTTTGCGCCCGGGACCTTAGAGACCTTCGCCCCCGCCGGCCGGGATCGCGCAGCAGCATTGGCGCCCGGAGCGCGGGCCCTGCCGGCGGGGGCGGCCGGGTTCCCGCCCTGCACGAGCACGCTGCCCTGACGCTTGCGGGTAGCTGCGGTGGTGCCTTGGGCGACGGCGGGGCCAACATGGCCTGCGACAAGATCCGCCCGAGGGGATTGAGCGTGCGAGACCTCGACGGAGACAGGGGAGGGCAAGGTGTCATCCATGGCGGTGACAGAACCCCGGGGAGGATGAACAGGAGCGGGAGCTGGCGGTAGCAATGGTGGTCAGGGGTGGGAGGAGCAGGAACGGCCGTGCGGAAATGTCCCTCCCGTCAAATCCCGCTGCGGATAGTGTCGTGGTTCTAAGTCTGACAGTAGAATGGGGGGTAGGTATGGAGAGGCAAGATCCTAGCTATGGAGTAGTTGTATACCCAAGGGATTTACGAGTTCAGGCCCTTCTCGGAGGAAGTAATAGCCCTACGTCTTGGAGCCCGGAGGCGGTCGACTGGAATATATGCGTATGTGTTACAGTGCGAACCCTTCTACCGTGGAGGGGGTGGCTTATATAGAGTGCGCCAGACCCCAGCCAGCCCACGTAGTAGAGGGTTTAAGGTGCGTTAAAGCTAGGCGTTCTTAACGCCTTACATAAAGTGTCATTAAGGTCATAAAGACTATTTAACTACTGCACCGCTTGGGTACCGAGTGGCTCTTGGACTCCTGGTGGTCGAGTGGGTCTTCGTGGTCGAAAGTGTCTTTGAATCATCGAGTGGAAACCTACCAGTCGATCGGAAGGCTGCTTCTCTTGTGAGTGTCCTTGTGGAGGGTACCTTTGGGCAGGTCTATGACCCTACCCCGGTACATGACTTCATCATTAGCCCCGAATGGATCGAGGTTTGAGTGAGGAAGGAGTTGATAATCTTTCCGACCTGTTCTTCGTGTTGTGAGTGCGTCTTACTCGGATCAACGACCTTTTAGTGATGGCATCAACTTCTCTTTCAGTCGCCTTGATCCATTCTTCACGTTTGTCGAGTGAACTTTGTGAACCTGAGGATTTCCGAGCGACGGATCTGAGGAAATCTGTTATCTGACGAGTTGCTCTGCGGTTAGCGGATTTCGCGGGATCCGAATTTTGGGAAGCGCGCGAAGCAGAGAAAACCACGGCACTCGGATGGGATAAGACGATGACGCCTCGATCTTCGCGCCGCCTTTTTCACCATGTATCTTGCGTGCGCCTGTTGCGGGATTGCGACGGGATTGCCTGGGCCTACCGGTCAGCCACTCGGAAGCGGCCCCATATAAAGCGTTGGTCAGGGCATTTTGAACAGTGCGACCTCAGACTTCTCCTCTCTCCGCCTCCAAACTTTCTCGCCGCGCTCTTAAATGCATCCAGCGAAGCTCGGTACTTTTCTGCCGGCGACCATGGTGAAGGAGAAGACCGCAGCCCTGGAGCAGGTGAAGAAGGCGGCGGCGGCCAAGGGGAGAGCGCCCAGTCGGGGCGGCTCCTCTTCGCGGTCCAAGCTGCCGCAGGGCTGGGTCCAAGGAGACTGGATCCGCTCGACCATCACCGAGAAGGATCTCACCGATCTGGCCAATGAAGGACTGATCCCCCATGGGTCGGCGAGGCTTCCGGGCACGGAGTGGCAACCGCAGCCTGAAGAGGGTGAGTGCGTCCTCCTGGCCACCCACGTAGATCGGGGGTTTTCTCTGCCGCCAAATCCTTTTTTCCGGGGGTTTTTGAACTTTTTTGGAGCGCAACTCCATCATTTCACTCCAAAATCCATTGTCTATCTTGCTGCTTTCGTTTCGCTATGTGAGAATTTCTTGGGTTGTCGACCGCACTGGGGTCTCTTCAAGCACATATTCACCTGTCGCTCTCAGACGGTGAAGAAAACGAGCCCGAATGACGAGAGGACCCAAGTAATCCAGATGTGTGGGGGACTCGGGGTCCAGATGAGGGGGAAGGGCGCCTTTCCAGCTATGACTCTCCCCGACTCGGTTAGAGGGTGGCAGACGACCTGGTTTTACTGCCAAGACCAGCCGACGTCAAGGCCGACCTGGGCTCCCTCCTTTCTCCATGAGTCGAGTGAACAAGCCATCTTCCCTGAAGGTGTTACCAGAGGAGAAGGCCCAAGTAAAGCTGTTGATGGAGCGTGTAGTCCAGCTTATTCGCGATGGGGTGACCGGCATGGACCTCCTGGAGGTTTTTCTCCGACGGCGTATTCAGCCACTCCAATACCGAGGTCATCCGATGTGGATGTACTCTGGTACGGATGATACCACTCGTGTCCATCCAGAGGAGGTCGATGGAGCCACGCTGGAGAAGTGGATGACTGCCATCACAGGAAACAAGGACAACCCTCATGAGCTAGGAGGATTCCACCACTCGACCAGAAGTTACCAACTGCATAAGGTATAACCACTTATCTCCGATCGTGATTCTGCTGCATTCATTCTCATAGACGCCAATTCACAACTGACTTTCACCTTGTTTTGTTGTCTTCTAGGTCACCATTGAGATGTACTCGATGCCCAACGGGGCGCAGGAAACAGTCGAAGAAGAAGAAGGAAGTGGAGGTGAAAGTCCGGAGGAATGGGAATCCAATGGCGAGGAGGATGAGGACGATGATAGCTCAGATGATGAGGAGGAGGAGGAGGAAGAGGAGGAAGACGTTGATCCTCCTCGCTCGGAGGGAAGGTCCAAGTTGACGCATGGCCCGGCGGCCGGGCGCGGCAAAGCTGTTGTGCCTACCGGGCAGTCGACGAAGCGACCTAGGACAACTTCTCCAGCGCCGACTGAGAAACCGCCGAAGCAACCTCGAGCGACGTCGTCAAAGCCGGCGAAGGCCCTGCCCAAGACGCGAATGGTCATCCCCACCATCTCCGGGTAACCAACAGAACCTTGTATTTCCTTATTCAACATGAGTGAACTTTTGGTCGACTTGATGACTGATCAGCCGATTCTTGGAATCTACAGCGCCGCTACCTCCAAGACTTCAGCCAAGCACGAAGACCAGGAAATGGAGGATGCGGACACCTCCAACCTTGGTAAGATCTCTGAGGTTTCGCTTTTTAGTCGACTGGAGCTTTTAGTCGATTGGATTTCCATGTTTACTTCTGAATCTTTCTTGTAGTTCCGCCTCACGTCATTGATCTCCCCGATGATGACGAGGAAGCGCCATTGAGGAAGAGGAAGAACAAGAGAGTGCTCACGGGCAGGGCTGCTCAAGTCGGAGCGATTCTCGAGATGCTGATTTCGAGGAGGCAACCCCACTCGGACTTCGTGTCTTCGTTGTACCGGCCGACAAGTGCCCGACCCACCTCGTCGATCGCTGATCCACCATCTCTCTTTGCTACACACCACGTCTTAGGAAGACCAAGTAAGTGCTGCTAAGGAGGCCATACGCCAGCGGGATCATGATGGAGCGGGTGAAAGCGGTCCGAGAGGCTAGTCAGGCGGCCTATGATGCTAGTTCAGCTCTCCAGAGCAATGTCCAAGTAAGTCAGTCGTTGCTTGCTTTGTTAGGATATGCTACCTGAAACTGCTTCCTTCTGGAGATTTCCATATCTCAGACACCCACCGGGTGTGTGTGTCGATTGAACTTTTGTGGGGCACGCCGAGTGCACCCATCGGTGTAGTCCCCGAGATTATGGTCGATCGCATGCGATCGGCTTTAGTCTCTATGTTGTGATCTTCTTCACTCGACCTGGACGGACCAAGTCGAATGGAACTGTAAAAACGGTGGGGGCACGCTAAGTGCACCCACTGGGTGTAGTCCCCGAGACTATGGTCGACTGCGTACAGTCGACTATACTCTAAAGAGCTATATTTTTTTACTGCGGCTGACCGCTGACAATTAGCCATGGTTTTAGAATCATAACCTTTTTGCCTCTTTTGGTCGACTGGTCGAACCAAATTGGTAAACCAGTGGGGTCACGCTGAGTGCACCCCGGGTGAAGTCCCGAGACTACTGCCGAATGTTTTGATTCGACCGTAGTCTTAGAAATGCTACTATTTTTCCTTAATCACTCGGAAGTGATCTGTCTTTGATGTCTTTCGTTGGTTGACTCTTTGTAGAAATCTTGCGAGCTTGTGGCTCGCTATATCGAAGTTAGAGAACAAGCAGATCCAGCTCAACCTCGATTTGAAGCTTGCTCAGAGAATTTGCGTAGGCAAAGGATGAAGCAAAAGTTATGGCTGGTGAGAATTTTTGACGATCGCCTTTGTTTTTCTGCTCATTCTCAACTCGTTTCTCATTGTTGCTTTGCAGATAAACCGGAAGAGACTTTGAAGAAGGACCTTGACCTTGCAGAGAGGCCTGTATAAGGCTTTGGAGAAAACAAAGCTCAAGAAGAGAAGCTTGCCTCACCGACAAACTCGAAGATGAAAATGCCAAGCTGAAAGTCATTCTTGACGCGCTAACAAGGAAGTTAGTCGATCAAGAACGACAAGATTGCTCTGTCGACAAGGCTGGCCAATCAAGGGAAGCGAAACGACACAGAGATTTATCTTGGAGGGCTCGCCAAGAAGTCGCTTTCTCATGCTTGAAGGTAATCTCTTTTATCCGACTGTCTTGCTCTCACCGCTCATCACATGATCGTTATTTTGAGTCCGAGCTGTGTTTTCAGAATTCTGCCAAAACTTTGAAGAAGAAACCAGTCAGTGGAAACCAGCTTGGACCCCATCAACTCTCCCTGTGAAGGACGGTTGCTATGAATGTGCTCCGATCGAGTCTCGCGTTGCTAAGCGTGGTGGATTATCTTGCTCGACCGAAAGTTGCGATGTCGCGGATCGACTCGACTCTCCGCCGTAATGCACTCTTCGTAATGATCTTGAATCTCGATGACTCGACCGAACGGGATTCCAAGTCGAAAAGTGAGGAATGGAAAAAGTCTTACGCCAGTGTGGTGCTGATGTTGCTCTATCTCTGGTTTGTGTCCACCGCAAAGAAGCGCAAGAGGACAAGCTGGTGTCTCTCAAGGTTGCCAATACCAGAAGCACGACTTCAGATCTTTCATGGAGACTTTCATCGCTGTCGCTACCCAGATACAACGGAATCGACCTCGACCAGTTTGTTGCACCTTCCAGTCCTCCACGGAGGAGTAAAAAACTTCTAAGTCCCACTTTAAATTTGCCTCGGAATGCCGAGTGGTTTCAGAATCGATAAACTTTAACAGCTTAACGCGTGAGCACCTTTGGATCCGTGGGACGTTTATCCGAACTTGATTTTTCCTTTAACATGCTTTGTTTGCCTTCGAGAGAACTTTATTCCTCATTCGGAAGATATTCCGTTGAAATTCCAGTCGACTTGTGCTTCATTTATCCTGCAGGTAGAGACGGAACACAGACTGCGACTGACCTTGTTGTCCTTACGGATTGGGACGAACCGCACGTTGTACTTGTGGCGAAGCTCCGAAGGAGGAGGTAGCAATCGACCTGCACCTCGTCAGTCCCGCGGATCGGGATGGACCGCATGTTGTACTTGTGGCGAAGCTCTGAAGGAGGAGGTAGCAGTCGACCTGCACCTCGTCGTCCTTGCGGATTGGGATGAATTCCTTACTTAGGCGAGCACTAGGCTGCAACTAAGCCCCCGAGTGGGAGGTTTGCTCTCCACTCGATAGGATTTTTATTACTTAGGCGAACACTAGGTTGCAGCTAAGCCTCCGAGTGGGAGGTTTGCTCTCCACTCGGTAGGATTTTTATTACTTAGGCGAGCACTAGGCTGCAGCTAAGCCTCCGAGTGGGAGGTTTGCTCTCCACTCAGTAGGATTTTTATTACTTAGGCAAGCACTAGGCTGCAGCTAAGCCTCCGAGTGGGAGGTTTGCTCTCCACTCGGTAGGATTTTTATTACTTAGGCGAGCACTAGGCTGCAGCTAAGCCTCCGAGTGGGAGGTTTGCTCTCCACTCGGTAGGATTTTTATTACTTAGGCGCAGCACCGGGTCAAGAAGCTAAGCCCCCGAGTGGGAGGTTTGCTCTCCACTCGGAAGGATTTTTATTACTTTGGATGTTTAAGGCGAATCCTAGGGCTGTTGTAAGCCCCCGAGTGGGAGGCTGGCTCACCACTCGGCAGGATTTGAATACTTAGGCGAGTACTTGGACTGCAGCTAAGCCTCCGAGTGGGAGGCTGGCTCGCCACTCGGTAGGATCTTTAATACTTAGGCGAGTACTTGGACTGCAGCTAAGCCTCCGAGTGGGAGGTTGGCTCGCCACTCGGTAGGATTTTGAATACTTAGGCGAGTACTTGGACTGCAGCTAAGCCTCCGAGTGGGAGGCTGACTCGCCACTCGGTAGGATTTTGAATACTTAGGCGAGTACTTGGACTGCAGCTAAGCCTCCGAGTGGGAGGCTGGCTCGCCACTCGGTAGGATTTTGAATACTTAGGCGGCGATTGCAGCTAAGCCCCCGAGTGAGAGACTGGCTCGCACTCGGAAGGACTTTTTACAAACTTAGGCGAATCGGATTCGCAACTAAGCCACCCACTGGGGAAATTTCAACAAAAGCAATAACAATCACTGGGAAAATTATAACGTTCTTGTCTTAGATAAACAAACTACAGAAGTACTTTTATTACATCTCAACCGAGTGAGTTTTAAGTGTAAAAGGGGCGGAGCAGCTCTGCGTTCCAAGCTCGAGGCTCGTCGATCTGGCGATCAACGTTGTAGAGATGATATGCTCCGTTGTGGAGGACTCTTGTGACGATGAAGGGACCTTCCCAAGTGGGGGCGAGCTTGTGTGGTTTCTGTTGATCCACTCGGAGGACTAAATCTCCCTCTTGGAAGGCTCGACTCTTCACATTTTTGGCATGGAACCGACGCAAGTCCTGCTGATAGATAGTCGAGCGGATCAGGGCCATTTCTCTCTCCTCTTCCAAGAGGTCGACTGCATCTTGCCGGGCTTGTTCCGCTTCTTCTTCAGAGTATAGCTCGACTCGAGGCGCATTGTGAGGCAGGTCACTCGGCAAGACTGCTTCAGCTCCATAGACCAGGAAGAATGGAGTTCTCCCAGTCGACCGATTAGGAGTGGTCCTCAATCCCCAGAGAACTGATGGAAGTTCGTCGACCCAAGCTCCTGCTGCGTGCTTGAGATCACGCATCAGCCGTGGTTTCAGCCCTTTGAGAATGAGGCCGTTCGCTCGTTCTGCTTGTCCATTCGACTGAGGATGAGCCACTGAAGCATAGTCGACCCGCGTGCCTTGAGAGGCGCAGAAGGCTTTGAACTTGTCATTGTCGAAGTTTGACCCATTTTCGGTGATGATGCTATGCGGAACTCCATATCTGAATATCAACTCTCTGATGAAACTGATAGCAGTGCATGCATCGAGGTTCTTGATGGGCTTGGCTTCGATCCACTTGGTGAACTTGTCGATCGCTACTAGCAAATGAGTGAAGCCGCTTCGCCAGTTCTCAATGGTCCAATCATGTCCAATCCCCAAACAGCGAAGGGCCGACGAGTGGAATGGTCTTCAAGGCTGAGGCGGGCTTGTGCGACATGTTGGAATAGAACTGACATCCTTCACACTTGTCAACTATTTCTTTTGCCATTTCATTTGCTTTTGGCCAGTAAAATCCTGCTCGGTATGCTTTAGCCACAATGGTCCGAGAGGACACATGATGGCCACAGGTCCCCGAGTGGATATCCTCAAGAATTATCTGACCTTCTTCCGGCATGATGCACTTCTGGCCGACTCCAGTCACGCTTTCTCTGAACAACTGTCCCTTGATCATTGTAAAGGCCTTGGATCGTCGGACGATCTGTCGAGCCTCTTCTTCATTCTCTGGGAGCTCTTTCCTTAGGATATATGCGATGTACGGCACCGTCCAGTCGGGAGTGATGACCACCTCTTCCATAATTAGGTCGGCCACAGCTGGGATCTCAACTTCAGTCGGATCATCGGCACTCTTTTGCTGCGGGGCTTCTTCCGTGAAAGGATCCTCCTGCACTGAAGGTGCATGAATGTGCTCCAAAAACACATTACTGGGAATTGCTTCCCTTTTGGATCCTATCTTCGCCAAATCATCTGCAGCTTGATTTTTCAGTCGGGGTATATGATGAAGCTCTAACCCCTCGAATTTCTTCTCCAGATTTCTCAACGCATTACAATAACTTTGTCATAGCTGGGCTTCTGACATCCCACTCCTTCATCACTTGATTAAGAACCAGATCCGAGTCGCCGTAGACCATAAGGCGACGGACGCCGAGTGAAATGGCCATGCACAACCCATACAGGAGTGCTTCATATTCTGCTTCGTTATTGGAAGAATCAAAGTGAATCTGGAGAACATACTTGAGCCTATCTCCTCGGGGGGAAACCAATACAACCCCCGCACTGTAACCGTTCAAAGATCTTGGAACCATCGAAAAACATAGTCCAAAGGTTCCGAGTGAACTTGAGTCGAAAGCTGCTGTTCAGTCCACTCGGCGAGGAAATCTGCTATTGCTTGGGACTTGATGGCTTTCTTTGCCTCAAACTTGATATCTAGGGGAAGGAGTTCAATCGCCCATTTTTCCACTCGACCGATTGCATCTCTGTTATGAAGAATTTCGACAAAGGGGCATTGCCGACGATCGTATTGGAATGATCGGAGAAATAATGAGCAACCTTCTTCGTGGTCATATAGATCCCATAAACAAGCTTCGATAGTGAGGGTATCTTTGCTTTGACGGGTCAAGACTTCGTAAAGATAATAAACCGGGCGTTGAACTTTGAAAGCTTTTCCTTCTTCTTCCGCTCGGCGTAAATGCAGTCTTGACGACTTGTCCGATGGCTGCAATGTAAAGCAAAGGCTCTTCTTGATTGGAGCAAAGAAGCACCGGTGGGTGGAGAGCGAGCTTTGAGCTCGCAAACGCTGCATCAGCTTCTAGAGTCCACTCGAACTTGTCTCGACTTCTTCATCACCGGTAAAGAGGCAATGCCTTTTCACCGAGGCGAGAGATGAATCGACTTAAAGCGGCCAAGCATCCAGTAAGTTTCTGGACATCGTGCACACGCACAGGGCGCTTCATTCGGAGTATGGTGCCAACCTTTTCCGGGTTAGCATCGATTCCTCGCTCAGAAACGAGAAAAACGAGTAACTTTCCACCAGGAACTCCAAATGTACACTTCGATGGGTTAAGCTTGATACCATACCTCCTGAGATTGGCAAATGTTTCAGCAAGGTCAATCAACAGGTCGGAACCCTTTCGTGACTTGACCACTATATCATCCATGTACGCTTCCACATTCCGACTGATTTGAGTGAGCAAACACTTCTGAATCATCCTCATGAATGTGGCTCCGGCATTCTTGAGACCGAATGGCATGGTCACATAACAGAAGCACCCGAATTGAGTGATGAACGTTGTTTTAATCTCATCGGGTCCATACAGACGGATCTGATGGTACCCGGAATAGGCGTCTAAAAAGGACAACCTCTCACATCCCGCAGTTGAGTCGACTATTTGGTCGATGCGAGGAAGAGGGAAGTGATCTTTCGGGCAGGCCCGATTGATATGCTTGAAATCGATGCACATGCGCAACGACTTGTCCTTCTTGGGGACCATGACGACATTGGCGAGCCACTCGGAGTGGTAGATCTCTCGGATGAACTCTGCTGCTAAGAGCCGAGCCACCTCCTCGCCAATGGCCTTTCTCTTCTAGACGGCGGACCGCCGAAGATACTCTTTAACCGGTTTGAATTTTGGGTCGACTCGTAGGCGATGCTCAGCCAGCCCCCTGGGAACACCCGGCATGTCAGCAGGCTTCCATGCAAAGATGTCCCGGTTCTCACGGAGGAACTGGATGAGCGCTTCTTCCTATTTTGAGTCGAGTGTTGTTGAGATGTTGGTCGAGCAGCATTTGGATCAGTCGGGTGAATGTGAACCTGCTTCGTCTCGCCGATCGGTGAAATGTTGACTCAGAGCGGGCTTCTTAGCTCGCAACAAATCACCGGATCTGCAGTTTTCTCGATACTCTTGTAGCTCTACCATCGCCAACCGAGCGTCAGCGATCTTAGAGCCTTTCTGAAGCACTCTTCTGCCTTCTTGATTTAAGATACACGTAACATGGTCGGGCCATGAAAGCGTGCATAAGCTGGTCTCCCTGCAATAGCATGATAAGCGCTCGAAATCCACGACCTCAAAGGTCAACTTTTCTTTCCGAAAATGCTTTGAATCACCAAAACTACATCAAGAGCAATTGGGCCGAGTGACTCAGCCTTCTTTCCGTGAATGACTCCGTGGAAGCTCGTATTCTTTGATCGAGTCCGACATCGGAATGCCCATCCCTTTCAACGTCTCACAGATAATATGATCAAGCCACTACCTCCATCCATCAGGACTTTGGTCAGTCGAGTGCCTTCAACAACTGGGTTGACCACCAATGCTTGCCTCCCAGGGGTGGCAATGTGCGTCGGGTGATCAGACTGGTCGAATGTGATGGCGGGGACCATTTCAGATAATTGGGAGTCGCCGGAGCAACCAAGTTCACTTCCTGATTGATAACCTTCAATCGAATTTTGCTTTCGACGTCAGCAAAAATCATCAGGGTGGAATTGACCTGGGGATATCCACCATCACCGCTATCTCTGTCCTCAACTTTGTCTGCCTCCTTATCCTTATCCTTGAGCTGTTTCCTTTGGAACCGCTGAATCAAGAGCCGACATCGTGAGTGGTATGTTTCGTAAATGAGTTTACTCTCTTCATCTTTCTTTGTATGAATATGACATGGCAAATCCAACACGTTGTTTCCATCCTGGTCTTTCACCTTCTTGGGGTTCCAAGGACCCTTGGGTTTCCCCTTGAACTTTCACAGGGTCACGGCCAAGGCCTCTCCGGAGCCGCTGGCTCGGCTTTTGCTTCGCTTCCGATGGAATTTCCTCCGCCGCCTCATTGGCGGCCGATTTATATTTACCACTCCGGAGCCGATCCTCTTCTTCACCATTTGCATACTTGGTGGCAATCTCCATCATCCGACTCAGGGTCATATCTCCGGTTCGACCAAATTTCAAACTCAATTCTCTGTTCTTGACGCCTTCCTTGAAGGCACAGACTGCCTGGTGATCAGATACATTCTCGACTGTGTGGTGCAAAGTGATCCACCTCTGGATATAAACTCTCAAAGTTTCACTCGACTTTTGCACACACGACTGCAACTCATTAAACCTGCTGGTCGCTTGCAAGTTCCTTCAAGCGTCTCGACAAACACTCGGGCAAGATCTTCCCAAGTGTAAATACTGCTGGGTGCTAATCGATTCAACCACGCTCGCTGAACCCTCCAACATAAGATGCAAATGCTTCATGGCTACCTCATCGTTGCCACCGCCGATCTGAACCGCCACTCGGTAATCTTCAAGCCAAGTGTCGCTTGGATTCTCCGATGAACTTATCGACTCAGCCGCCAACCTGAAGTTGGGAGGAATCACCATGACTCGATGACTCTGCTGAAACACTCGTCCCGAGACATGAACTCTGCTTTGGAAGGAACATCTCTATCATGGCCGTCTCGGTGAGCTCTGTTCTGTCGACCAAACCTTGAATGATAATAGATCTCGTGATCAAAGCTCGGTTCCACAGGGTCGACCGAACTCTTCGCCCAAAGACCGTGTTGGCGTCTCGTCGTCTGCCGCCGAGGAGCGTATGATCCACCCCTTGGGGAGGAGAGGCACTCGGCGTCGATCGTTGCGATCGAATCGGTGCTCATACTGCTTTCATGACCATTGTATTGATCATCACGCCGCCTCCACGTTCCTCACGCCTCGGGGGCGATCTTGGACTATGGGCCGACTGGACTGAATTCGCAGCAACGGATTGGCTGTGAACCCTGTTCCGCGATTGGGATACAACTGAGTTTTGATCTCCTGCTGCCCGGAGCAAATCCCTGATTTGCTGCAAACCTCTACCCGCTTCCATCGAGAAGGCTGAATTGACTCGCTATACTGGCGGCAATGCTAAATTCTGAATCGGAGTTCGATATACCTGAGTTGGCGGTTGAAAGAGTCAAGGCCGATCGGATTCGAACCCTTGGTCGCGACGCTCGTCGAGTACTCGCTGAAGATTCTCCAGCCGAAAAGGCTCAGCCAGGTTGGCTGCCGCATCCTCCAAGGCGCGAGCCTCGGGGGTTTCTCCAACGATAGGAGTGTGAAGTACATCCATGTTCCGACGGTGAAGCTCCTCCCTCTGGAGCGAAGTGAGGGGTTCGGGCAAGTACTCTTCGTGGACTTGCCCCGGATCGTCTCCACCGCCACCTCCGTTGGTGCGGGTGAATCCAGGGGGACTGCGTGGTCCATCGACCATCAGAACCTCTGCCGCCGGGTCACTGCTATCGCATTCGGACGCGATCTCTCTGAACCCGGTCGAGCAATTCGTAGAGAGATTCGTCGGGCTCGATCGCCGCGACTTGGGGGATGGCCGACTGGCGGGCCACCGCATGCCTCACCCACCGCTGAAGCCTCGACCGACCGGAACGCTTGCGCCGGTGGGAGACTGGGAGTGAAGATGGCGCAGGAGCCGACCCATACTGGGTCGACGGTTGCCGCAGGAGGACGCCGCGGACACACGCGCGAAAGTGTGTCGCCCCGCGGACGGGGAGCGCGTCCACGTCGAGTGGAGCCTCCTGAAGCCAAGCGGAGTCGTCGGCGACGAACGTGAGCGCACCGAGACGGATCTCGTGGCCGTCAACCAGAACTCCACCTGAAATCATGATGTAGGAGATCGAAAGAATCCCAACTTCTCCAACAAATCGCTAGAACACCGCCCCACGGTGGGCGCCAACCGTCGTGGTTCTAAGTCCGACAAGAGAATGGGGGTAGGTATGGAGAGGCAAGATCCTAGCTATGGAGTAGTTGTATCGCAAAGGGATTTACGAAGTTCAGGCCCTTCTCGGAGGAAGTAATAGCCCCTCGTCTCGGAGCCCGGAGGCGGCCGATTTGGATTATATGCGTATGTGTTATAGGGTGCGAACCCTTCTACCTGTGGAGGGTGGCTTATATAGAGTGCGCCAGACCCCAGCCAGCCCACGTAGTAGAGGGTTTAAGGTGTGTTAAAGCTAGGCATTCTTGGTAACGCCTTACATAAAGTGTCATTAAGGTCATAAAGACTATTTAACTTCTGCACCGTTTGGGTACCGAGTGGCTCTTGGACTCCTGATGGTCGAGTGGGTCTTCATGGTCGAGTGTCGTTGAATCTGTCGAGTGGAAACCTACCAGGTCGACTGGAAGGCTGCTTCTCTTGTGAGTGTCCTTGTGGAGGGTACCTTTGGGCAGGTTTATGACCCTACCCCAGGTACATGACTTCATCAGATAGGGGCCGAGCTCGGGTCGTGCTCCCGCCCCGTGAAACTAGAGGTCGGGGGAGATCTTTTGCTGCGCCCCGCAAAAACATTTCTGGGTCGGACGCGGATGCGGTGTCTGTTCGGGCGGGATTTTCCGCGCCGCCCGCATTTTGGCGGTTATTTTGCGGGTCGGAGCCTTTTGCGGGGTTGCTAGAGTTGCTCTTATATTATGGCGGAGGTGTGGCATAGTGTATGCTACTCTCTCTATGTCAAAAACGCTCTTATATTATGGCGAAGGAAGTATGTTTTTTTTTTATGTTTCAAACTTTATTTTCTGCCATAGAAACAGCAATAGTGCTGCACATTTGCTTGCTCAGTTCGGCCTGAGGGCGGCTGTGCCTGCCACCAGTTGGGCTGATCTTACCCAGCTCGATTGGGTGGCTCTCTTTTTTGATTAATTTGTTGAAAGGAACTGTTCAAACCCCCCCAATGCTATCACTCATCTTCATCTTGGCAGCACTTTCAAAATCTCATGAGACATTAATTAAAGGGATGGGAAAAAAGGGCAGCAAAGAGTGGAAATGGGGAAAAAAAGATAGAAAAGAGAAGAGAAGAAAGCAAAGAAAAGACAATAAAAGAGAAGAAAAGAAAGCAAAGGAAATAAAAGAGAGAAAAATAAAAGAAAATGAAATACATTGAGTGGAGCGTTGTCTATCGGCAAAGCATAGACATCAATAAAAAGAGGAAATTTAATGTTTTGTCGAGGCGGGTTTTTTGGCCTGCACTTTGCCGGGTGTCTTAGTTTTCCCAAGTGTCTTTACAGCCCTCGATTTAGGAGGCCCTTTGACGAGTGCCGAACCCAAAAAAAAAACACTCAGCAAAGAGCCGTCACTGCGTGAAGTTCTGATATCAACTACTCACTTCGTTTGAAATTATTTATCTCGATATAATAGATGTATCTAGAACTAAAATACATCTAGATACATTCATTTTTCACGATAAGTAATTCCAAACGAAGGGAGTACTTGCAAGCTGAGCTGCCACCACGTCACATATGTACCAAAAGGCAGTGTCTTATAAAAAAATGAGCCGAGCCATTTTATTCTTTCTTCTTTCTTAGAGAAAAAAAATCATTTCTCCCCAAATATTTCTATAAACCAGGATAATTTTTAAAAAAATTGGGAGGTGTGCCCACATGATAATTAATTTTTTGTTTGTCACCACATTTGCACATTTCGATGGAAAAGAAATCCAATCTTCAAATTCAACAATGTAAATCTTCCATAAGCATCAGTCTGTAAGAACATCTAACCAAAGTTTCGTTCATACAACGTTTATTTATTTTGATCAGGTCATCATTTTTTTATTTTGGTGAAAGTTGCCGCCTGAGCATGTTCATGTCTCCAGCCGGGACGGGACATATATAATTTACATAACTCAAGGACAAACCATAAGAGACGGATCAAGCACCTACACTACACAGGTCTCCCATCGACCATAACTCGAGCTGAAGCTTCCTCCACCACTCTTCTGAGCATACTCAGCAATGGCTCCGCGCGCGCAAGCGTCCCACGTCCTTGCGATTTCTCGCAGCGACATGGGCTCGTCTAGGCCCCGCAGCAATACGCCAAACTTCGACTTCACTTTGCTAGACAGGTCATCCGAGTTTCTGATGGACAACACAGTTAGTTCAATCCACCTAAACAACTTTGGCAAATAATGAGTGAGCAGAGTGGCTACGGACCTTTGTTCGTCCAGAAACTTGTCGAGGAGCACCGGGGAGCATTTAGGGTAGCCAGCAGGGACAAGCAACCTCAGCGGCATAATCGGACTCTGCCACATTCCAACAAAACGAAATGAGCAGATGTCCACAACATCAAGTGTGTGCGCGTTCTTTCAAAAACTTACCGTCTGTGCAGATGCCAACATGGACTTCAAGCTCGGACTAACTGCCACAGCAGTATATGTGCATTTGATGACTGTCCCTTCAGATGTGGCAGCGAGTGACTCATCATCATCCTCACATACACGGAGCTCCGTGTCTATGAGCCCTTGGTTTATCTCCTCGATCTCCTCCAAGAGAGCATGATTTACCTGCACAAAGATGGATCAAATGCCAGTGCAAATGCAACGTAGCCAACAATTAACAACATCTGAGTCAATGGAACTAGTACATTCCCTTCCATGGAAAGGGTAAATAAATAAATAAATAGCCACTACTTTAAGTATAACTACTGGTTAGAATAATCTTCTCTTCGTTTCTCAACAGATAATCTTGACATACCTCAGTTTTTCGCCGCTTGGCACGTGAGGTTGCGGTTGACTGTAGATCAGGGGTATCTACACCAAATGTTTGCTTGAAGCTATCGTCGACACTTCCAGCTGATGACACATTGAGAGGCATGGCACTTATATCACGCTTCATTTTCTTCGATGCACCACTTCCATCATTTGTTATGAAATTCCTGGCTTGTAGCCGGCACTTTGTCATAGCAACTAAATCTTCACCAACAGCAGTTCTCGAACCATTACCGGGTGCTGACCCAGCAATCCTGTCCATCATGCTTACAACAGATCGAATGTCGCCAACTGCGGCATTAAGAGACTCGCGCTGTGTTGTTCGCAACTGCATGTGACATGACATTGAACATAAAATAGGCAACAAATAATAACTAGAAGACCCTGTATGAACTAACTTACAGCATTAAACTGAATCATGCAAATGGCTTCTTATGTACTCCCTCCGTCCGAAAAAGCTAAGCTTGTCCCAAGGGACAAGCTATTTCGGACGGAGGGAGTACTACCACAACAGCAGGACAGACTGCCGGACAGCAAATCTGGATTCTCTAGTAATGAAACCAGTTCAATTCTTTGCTACATGTGCTTTCAAATAATAGGATAGCAAGAATGGCATGGATAGGCAGCATTGCTTTCATTTCAAATAATAATTGACCGAAGTGAAGCGTATTTTTCATGTTACACATGCTTTAGAATCTTCAGATGGTAAGGACGAAAATGATTATGCACCGTTCTTGTCATTTGTACTAATTAATTGAAGTGGACCAGAAAAGAGCATGATATATCTAATCCCTATAATCAAATTCCCATTCTTGGTCATCATTTTTTTATGCCAGTATGCTTCAGAACAGTCTGCCTAAATTGGAAAATAGTCAAGTTCTACAGTACATTCAGAACAACACTGATTAAGAACAAAAAATTACAGACAGTATAAACATAAAACGGCAAGACACTTACTGCTTTAAGTAAGCGGTCCATAGGCCTTTCTGCTGCATTTGATTTGGTTGGAACTTGAGTTGGCATGTTAGCCTGACTTCCATCCCCACTTGTAAATTCTGCTAGTAAGGGTGATGCTGATATCCCTGGTGTATTCACAGCAATTGACTGTGTCTGGGGCGCTAGGGAGGTTTGCTGATGTCCAGTCTGCCCAGTATTAGTAAGTGATGATATATTGGAGTGTTGTTTGTCTGAATCCACTGGTATAGGAGAGGGGGCGACAGATGGGGATGGCGATGGAACATATGGTGAGTTAGCTGAATTCAATGGTGTCCCAGTCTTGACTTGAGATGGCAACAGGTTGTGCTGATCAACCTGAGGAGAATGGTGTGAAATTTGTGGAGATGATGCTTGGAGGTTTTGTGGTGACGAAATTGGGAAAGGAACACCCTGTTTCAACTGCTGATTGTAGTAGTTACTGCGTTGGCCCAAGTGCTGTTGATAAATTCCAGATTTCACTGCAGTTCCTTGCCTAGCCTTTGACTCATTAACATCATTTCCAGCATGAAGCTGTGGAACCTGCATCTGTACTTGCTGCTGTTTCTGTAATTGTTGCTGTATTGGGAACTGCTGTTGAAGCATTTGTTGCTTTTGCTGGTACTGCTGAAACATCTGACGCTTCATTTGCTGACTCTGCATCATATGATGATCCTGCTGTTGCTGCTTCAGCTGCTGTAATGAACTTGCATTTGCTTGCATGGAGTTACCATTAGGTTGCATCGTGCTCATTGAGTTATGAGATAGCATGCTACTACTTGTCTGCAGTTGTGTATTCATTGTTCCCTGCATCGGCCCAGCGTTCCCCTGTTGTAATGCGCCACTCACCGAACCATGCTGCAAAGAATTCAAATTGCCTCCTTGAGCAGCGCCCAAATTAGAGACAGCCTGATGCTGCATGTTTGTACCATTTTGCTGTGTGGGGGCACTGAAGTTTGTTGTTGGAGGCACAGGGACATGCTGGATACCAGTTACACCAGAGGACTGTAATCCAGTGCTCATACTTGACAAACTTGCTTGAGGATTAGTATGACTATCATGCTGCTGCAAATTCTGGGAAGTCTGTTGCTGCTGTAAAATGCTAGAATTAGGAGCTTGTCCTGCAGGTGGCTGGAACTGTTGCTGTATTTGTGGCTGCACTGGCTTCCTTCTTTGTGAATTTAAGATGCTGATAATCTGTTTCTCATATTGAGGAACTTTGTCCCTCATAGCAGGTTGGATAGTACTCTTGCTAATTTGCAGCAGTTGTAATATACGGTCCAACATAGTTTTAAAGTTCTTCATTCTATCATACTGCTCAGATGGCTTTTGAGGTGGTATAATGCTGTCAACATGTTGTAGCTTCATAGATATCTTATTGGACAAATCACTGAGTTCTGCAAAGTATTGGTCCTTCAAGCTCTTAATCTGTTGATAACAAAGACCACATACATATAAACTTGGTGCAGAAGCTATATAGAGATGAAAAAAGAACAGCTAATAGACCATTGTTTGTCATTAAGTCAGCAAATATGGCACTGGCAAGATATTTCAAGTAGCTTTTCGAAGTATACAAATCTAAAACAAAATAAGAAACTATGGTGCCCATTAAATAAAATCATTTACTCCCTCCGTTTCAGTTTACAAGTCCTGCGTGTATACCTAGGTTGCCAATTTTATCATCTTAATATAAACTATATAACACAAAAATTATACCTTTTGAAAATAGAACATCTGAAGTTTATATTTGTTATATTTTTGTAATATATGACTTGTATTATGTTGGTCAAATTGACGACCTAGGGGTACGCGCACGCCCTGTAAACTGAGAGAGAGGGAGTAATAAAGATTGCTAACTGCCTTGAGGCTTTGCTACATCTTGATACTCTGTATGGTTGTATGCTCCATACTCCACATTCACACAGAATACGGTATATATATACATATAATATATACTCCCTTCGTCCCAAAATAAGTGTCGCTTACTAACTTTGTACTAAATCAGTGACACTTATTTTGGGATGGAGGGAATATCTTATAAGAAGAATGCCAGAATGTAGTGCATCTACACACTAGACTATTGTGCTGTATGAATTTGTTGGAACACAGACCAAAAGAAAAAGAGATGGACAACATTAAGACCAAAAGTAAAAGGTCCCAACATCCAACGGCGTGCTCAAGCTCTTTGTTCTAGGGGGCGCTCTCTACGAATTTTAGGATGTTCCAAAAAGGGAGTTGCTAAAAAGGATTATATCAGTGTCATGTCTTACCATTTGATAGATCTCCTCTTGCCAATCACCTGCACCTGCAAGGCCTGTTTGAGTGGTAGAGTCCGCAGATGCTGCATAAAAAGCAAGGTTGTCAAAGAGTACTAGGATACAATGAACAAGTCACCAAATAACAAGCTAAAAGCACATTATAGGATGGAATGCAGGGGCAATTGGGAAACTTTTGAACCAAATCGAACAGTCACAGAAGATCCATATGGCCAGCTTAGTCATCATGAATATTGCACAGTAGCATTTCCAGAAAAAATATCAACAAATAAGAAAACCCAATGTGGTGAACAAAAGTAACAGAAGATCAACATGGTCAGTTTAGTCAACATGATGATTAGAGGGTACTTGATCACAAAACATCACAACTTGGATACACTTCTTATCAGGTAAGGTAAGGCAAGATAATTATTCTTTTTCTGTCACAGAATATATTAAATGGAAGCTCCATTAGATACACCACTAAGATATAGGTAATGCATATGATACAACACAAGATACAATGCACTAGAGTGCCCTTATGCTTCAATAAGGGTTAGGATACAAGAATCCAGGTTGTAGTCTAATAAAGACATTGTATTATGGTCCACAATGTAACTGTTGGCAAGATAAGTACGGGCATGGAGGGTCTTGATGGGCAACACACATTTTCCCCTAAACTTTTCTATGTATGTATTATGAGTCCAGATCGATTAGCTAGTTTAGACTGCACAAGGAAAGTAAGGCCACAATAGGAAGATAAACATAAGAACACGGAGAAAAAGAAGAGGGAAAACAATAAGAGCATACGATGGATCTACAATGAAAGTACATGTGAAAACTTACTACTAGAGGAAACTTCTTGAAGGCCCCTCTGTGCCTGAATAAATTGCTTTTGTTGATCCATGTTATTTTGTTGCAAGAGCATGCCTCCTGAAGTTTGAAGTCTTTGCTGCATGGAGGATTGCTGCTGCATCCCTAATTGCTGTTGTAGTTGATTAGGCTGGGACTGGAACTGCGACATAAGATGTTGCTGCGATTGCTGAAGTTGGTTGTGTTGGGACTGAGGTTGCATCAAACCCATTGGTGGTTGTTGAGCATGCTGTTGTTGCTGCGTTTGCTGAGCTTTCATTTGTAGCATATGCATCCGCTGCTGCTGTTGATTTTGTTGCTGCTGCTGTAAACTTGACATGTTTGCCTGAGAGCCCAATTGTTGTGGCTGATGCAGAGGCATAGACTGCTGGTTCAACATCTGCTGCTGTGTTTGCTGCACATTCAAAAGATTATTTGACTGAGCTGGTAGCCTCTGTTGCTGCTGCATCTCCACAGCGCCATTCTGTTGACCAATTAGCTGATTTCGTTCTAAATTTGGTTGTTGTCCCATCAACTGTTGCTGCTGCTGCTGCTGTAAAGGAATATTGGGCTGCTGACGCTGCAGAGAAGGCTGTTGATGCATGGACGGCTGTGCTTGTTGCTGCTGCCTCCCAACAGATTGCTGAGGTTGCTGGAGTAATGATGGCACAGATTGTTGCACGGAATTCAGTTGATTTTGTTGAATACCACTCTGAGTAACTGACTGCCTGGACATTGGCTGTGTCTGTGGAACGGTAGACTGCACAGGGTGAAGGCCAGATGACATCTGCATCATGGATTGCTGTGTAGATTGCATCTGTGTTGGCTGCAACAAAGATTGCTGCTGCTGAATATGCGGTTGCATGAGTGAATTCTGCTGCAATTTCTGCTTCATCAGCATTTGCTGCTGCTGATAAATTAATTGCTGCGATTGTTGCTGTTGCTGCCTTCCTGCCATTTGCCTCTGTGCAGCATAAATATCTTGTGAAGTACCTTGCGCCAAGCCATTATTCATTGTGTTCTGTGGCATGACAGACACATTCTGCATCGTTGATGTTTGGTTGACACCTGGCAAGTTCTGTCCAATATTAGTGAGTGCAGAAGCTTGTACAGATGTAGTATTTGGTTGCCTGGCCTGTTGCTGAGACATCAAGGGAATTGCTGATGGCTGTGCTTGATTACTGCCTTCTGAAGGAAGTCCAGGGGCTGTTTCAGAAAAGGTACCATACGTTATGAAAATATCTTGTGAACAAATACTTCTTGCGGAACAGTAACAGGCACACAAAGCGCTGAAAGCAGCATCTTACAGATCAAGTTAAGACGTTTTGTATTTTCCATTAGAAAAAAAAACATGTACTAAAGCAATTAAAGGACATGCAACGTGATTTGCTTTAGAGAGCATGCAAATAAGTGTTGGCATATCTTTTCATTAAGACAAGAGTGAATATAATTTTTTGTGATATAGTTTACATTTTCTTAGTTAATTTATAGGTCAAATTTTAGCCCAGAATAAGAGGGGGCCTAATAAACCCGGACGGAGGGAGTAACGGTTAGTTCTTTTAGGCAAGCTGAGAAGAAGATCGCGTCTGAGCAGTTGCAGAAGTTCACTTGCCAACCTTCATCTCTGAAGCCAGTTGTTTTTAACCTCGAATGATGAATCCATTCATTTTTACCCCTTGGTCCTATCACATGTGGTATTCTGCTTACTCAGAAGGTACATGGTAGACTTATGGCATCACTATATACCTCAGCAACTTAACTAAAAAAGGTTATCCTTGAAATAAATAAAAAGGAAAAATTAAAACATATATTTTGGTAAAATCTTAATTATTTTGAAAATTCAGAATGATCCAATAGTCAAATGATGACATGTTGCTAAGTTGTTTAATGGCCAGTCCAGATAAACTTTTTTGAGTTCCCTAAAAAATATATAAACGTTTTTTCAAATATTCAGCCTGAAAAATGTTTCCCTAAATTCCCTTTAAACCCATTATATCATTATTATTTTATCCTAATGTTCTCAATTTTTTATATTTCCTTTCTTCAATTGCTGCTTTGGTGTGTAAGATGATACCACATCAGCATCTCCAACAGCTCCCCTTTCCCATCCCCATTCTCTATATCAAGGGAGTTGGCCAAAAATACTGCTCCAACAGCCCCTCTCCCAATACCCTCCCCAATAGTGGGCGGCAATAAACTGCTCCTTTCCCACCCGAGTTGCGACGCCCTGATCCACAGTGGCGATGCCATCTCAGCCGCGAGCCAACGGACCCCGGCGCCCCTCTCCTTCCTCCTCCGGCAACCCTCGCCTGAAAACCGCCCCCGCCCCGTGCACCCTCAGCGGGCGGTGACACCCAGGCCAGGAGCACCGCTAAGCACGTGTCCCGTCCCCGCCGGCATCGTGGGGGGGAATGGAGGCGGCATGCCGGGCGGCAGCGAACAAGCCAAGGGCGACAGTGGCCATGCCACCGCCAGCCTCCTTCACTACGACCCCGCCGACCTTCTTCACCGCACCACCGCCAGCGAAGAAATCGATATGGATGATGCCCACGAGGTGTTTGACTATATGCCCGAAATGTATATTTTTTTATTTTTTATTTTTATTTCTTTTTTTTTTTGCTATATGAATAAAATTCAATGCAAAGTTTGAGAATATGAATCATGGTGTCGATACAATGCTCATTAGTTTTATGTTTGCGTATATGTAGTGAGCAATCATATCTCAACATGATGAACGAGTCAGTCGGCATAGATAGCATTTCACTGTCCACTCAGCCTGAGGTTGATGAAGCTCCCGTTGGGGTTGCCCCAACAAACTCCTAGCTTGTCGACGACAACCAACAAATTCCCATTGGAGGAGCTGGATTTGTGTTGAAGACGGTAGTCAGAGAGATAATAGCAATAAAAAAGAGTTGGAGGCAAAGAAAAAACAAGAAGAGGAAGCAAGGTTGTTGGAGGTCAAGGCCACGTAGGAGCACAAGGTGGCATGTGAGGAGCGCAAGGAGGCAATTGAAGAAGAGAAGTTGAGGGTCCTTGGACAGGAAGTGAATGCAAAGATGGAGAAGAATACAAGATCATGTTCATGAACCCCACTAGGCTTGATCCAAACCAAATCAAGTACCTTGAGTTGATGAAAGCACAAATTCTAGCATCAAAGATGAGAGGGGATGCGAGTGGGAGTGGAAATGGGAGCGAGTGATGTTCTATGTTCAATTTTCATGTTTATGTGAATCTTATGTTGCATTTTGATTTTGAATTCGTCTTTGAATTTTGAACTCGGGAAGTGTGGATTTGAAATGATGCGACTTGTTGAAAACTGAAACATAATGTTTCAAATTATGGTGCTGTGGTATTTAAGTATTCATAGTGTTCGCACCAGTATGTAGAGACATAGAGACAGAATATTAGGGGAGATTTATTGGGGATCTGCGAAAGCATCCATCCCCAATAACCTGAAGCTGTTATTGGGGATCCGTTGGAGATGCTCAAAGGGAAAGTAAACTGATTTGGTAGTTCACAGTTAAACACAACCAGTTTCAAAGTTCAAGGTTGAAAAGTTAACTTTTGCAATAGCTCAACTTAAAAAATAAACCTTTTCAATACTACTGCTGACACGTGCATCATTATTAAAACCGACCAGACCACTAGTTTAACCAGAATAAACGAGAACCCTGTTCCAATCTAGTTCACGGTGAAGGCTATTTCCCCTGTTCCAATCTAGTTCACGGTTACGGCTGTTTAGCCGAGCAACCTGATGTGAACCGGGGAAAACCCGGTTGAACAAACCAAACCGGCACTGGACCAGGGGTTAATAAAATATTCTGTATGTGCAAAGAATCGGACAGTCTTTAAGGTAGCAAGGCCAACTACCTCAGTCGAATAACTAACTAGGCAGTTCGTTTGTTATCTTCGTACTTAACATTGTTTCTACCATACTAAAAAACCACGCAATAATATTTTATTTGAACCTTGGGCCGCCGAACCGGCGGTCTGACCACTGAACCAAGGCACTTACCATGTCACTCTGCGTTCAATAAATGCGCACATGACACAAGCTAGATGTGCAATTCTTATAAATTATGCTGGAGAGGGGAGGGTGATTTAATGCAATGAAGCACATAATCTCAGCACTTGATGGAATAAAATATTGACAATCAAGCAAAGATGACAAATTGTGCAACACTCAGTTTACTGTATATGACACCTTACTGGAGTTATTTTGATTTGGAATCACTTGAGCATTTCCAGCAGCCTGTTGTGTCTTCGTCTCCATAGAGAGCATTTTCAGAGAAATCTTCCGCAAATAATCAGACTGAGTAATAGAAAAGAAAATGATGTAAAGTTCTATACCAAATCAGTAAATAGTGGCTTGCAATCAACAGTTCTGATGCAAGCAGTTTAGCATGGTAGTGAAGGTGTTTCAGCTCTTAACAATTGAATTCAATAAATGCCATCTAAGCAGCAAAACACATCGCCTCAAATAAGTGATATGAACAGTAAATCCAAATAAAGACAGTGACACTGTACTGCAACTTTATCAATTAAACAAATATTCACTATAACTGAGTTAGGAAATATGATGAAGAGTTGTAGATTGCTCCAACGTTTGTAACAAATAAGCCAGACGAACAGAAATTCGAAATGGAAATGGTGATATGGTACGCCCCAACCAAATAAATACAATTGGTTTTGTTTTACCAGACTGGAGTAGATGCAACTCGTATGAAGCCCGTTCAAATGGAGGGAAAGAGGGAGTAAGGTCTTGTTTGATTTTTAGTCCGAGAAAAATGATTCTATACAACTGTGAATCCCATGGTCTTGGGTAGTACTATCCTTCCAACATAAGATACTTTTATTTCATCTATAACAAATTCAGATGCATGGACATGTGGCATAGAAACATGAATTGGAAGAGTAACTAACTGCAGATGCTGATGATACAGTACGAGATTCAACATGTGAAGATTAGAATTAGCGATTTGGCATATCATTTATGTAACATATTACATTAAAAATATAGTAGCTTATTGGGCCAGTTCTTTTCGCAGCATAAAAAATAAGCCGCCCCCTACCCTGCTTTTCCCATAAGCCGCCTCTCTTGTTCATTCGGGCTTCTAAACTAGTTATAAAATAGCTAATTTAGAAGTCTCAACAAACTTAGAGGACGGATTATTTTTTAAGCTGGGGAGAGGCAGCTTAATTTTTAAGCTGCCCTAAAGAACTTGCCCTAACTTACATTATGTATGTATATACTAAATGTGAAAAATAACTGGGATGTGCAACAAATAGTTCCCAGCAGCACATAAATTTTTTTTCTCAAGCATGAGAAAAATCAGGATATATTCCCAAGAGTAGGTGAAGAAAAATTTAGCACTTACAACAATTGAAGACAGTTCTGCTGTATTATTATACCGCAAACTATGTTTGAATAGAAGAAAAACTCATAACTAATGTATGCTCTGCTGCGAGAAGTAGCGAAGACAGGTAAAAAAAATTACCTGATTGGTTGCTGCAGTATAGATCTTCTCTTCGAATCGCACGGCGATCTTTTGAAGTTCGTTCACTCCGTCTGGCGCAGACGCTGGCAGATGCTTCTTCAGAGTTTCCGTTCTGCACGCATAACGCAAGACTCGAATAAATTCATGGGACGCATTGCTTTTCAGCAGCTGTGCGCAATAAAACATGTTGCATCTGAGATGTAAAATGGAAGCATACGAGGAACTCTAGTTCAGGAACAAAACTGCGTCCCGGAACAGCACTGACAGAATGGTTTACCCTAGCTACACGTGATGAAACAAACGTTATGATGTTCTGTGCCATACAAATTCGCACCTCCTGGCCAATAAACTTGTGTTAAATCGGTTATTGGATATAATTCTAATCTGGTTGCTAAAGTAATTTGGCTGGATGGATTCGTAGCAGTTGCGCGCTACAGGTTGATTAGCGAATCCCCCGAGCGGGGAATTTCGACTAATCGAGAACAGAGGGGCGCACAAACTGGGCGCTCTGTGCGTAGATCGAGGGCGAATCTGCCGTTACCGCTGGCTAGATCGAGGCTCTATCAGATCAACCGACGACAAAACCGACCCGAAAACAGGGGACGAAGGATCGAATCGACAGGATTAGATTAGAGGGAGGGGGGAGCGAACCCAATCAGATCAGATCGATCGGGGCCCTGCTTACATACATCTTGTTGACGATCCGGGCGCGCGCGTCGGGCTGGAGCCCGGTGCGCCAGTCGCCCCCGGCGGGGGGCGGCGGCGCGCCCGGGTCAACGCCCCCGACCCCGGCGGCGGGATCCGAGCCCTGGGTGGGGCGCCAGTTGGCGTCCATGGCCCCGGATCGGCGGGCGGCGTGCGCTGCTGGCCTAGGGCTCGAGGGGATCGAGGTGGAGATCGAGGCGGGTTGTGGATGTGGAGGTGGAGGCGGTGCCGCTGGTTGGGTTCGTATATACAGTGCGGGCCGGACGGCGGCGAGGAGGTGGTCAAGCCTGCCCGCCGCGGTCTCAGATAATATAATCCGCCGACCTGATTATATTAATAAATAATCGGAAATACGACCCCGATGGCGCGTTTCAGTTTCGGTTCCGAGGCCGGGCCGCGTTGAGCAGTGGTCGGGTGTTTCCTGCTAGGATCATGCCAGTTGCTGCGCCAGTCCATTTTTTTTTAATAAAATCTTTATATCATATATTTATATTTATTAATTGAAGGCATCATTTATTTTTCTTAAAAACTATTAAGACCGCCCACTTGTTCGATAAAACCGTGGAAATTTGTTAAGATGCTGGAAGAACGAAACATGCAATCCCAGTAAATACACGGGAAGATGTGTTTTAGTACCGTGATGATATGGCTATGACTCTACACCCTCCGTCCTTAAAAGAGTGTATTTTCAACTTTGTTGGAGGGTCAAGCTATCTCAAAATTTGATCGAGTTTGTGCAAAAATATATATATCAATGCTTGCGGAACGAAATAGGTATATATGCCAAAAATACATTTTTATCATCAATCTAATGCTATTAATTTGATGGTATAAATGTTGGTCTATTATTGTATAAATACGGTCGAACGTAACAAAGTTTGACTTTCTAATAAAGTTGGAAGTACATTTTCAAAGACGTAGGAGTAGATGGCTTGTCATGAGAATGTGTGGATAGCACTGTCCACTTTTTGGCAGTCTGGCCGAGAAAAATGAGCCAACTTCCCGAATGAAAATACATGAGACTTATTCTAGTACTTACACGGATATATTCGATTAGAGGACTCCAACGTTTTCTTCATCTCTCCGTCGGTTCAACTTGCAGCAATACCTCTTTGTTTGCAGTCACTTATTGTTCTTGTGTTCTGACCACCTGAAACAATGTTGATAGTAAGGTGGGGCTTGATTCTCTGGCTAGCCGTCACTGCGGCCAAGGTGCTTGGTCCATCTCGATCTTGCTCGATCGGAACAGTCTCTTGCCCATTCGGGTTAGTGTTAGGAAGGACTAGAGCAGTCTCTGGTGAAACATACATGGCAGTAGGACTTTGTCTAAGAGTTGGTTGGTTGGCTTCAGTATCACGAGCTTCATCAGTACTCGGATCATGTTTTTTTTTAAAGGAGGATGACCTCCGGCCTCTGTATCTGGAAGATGCATACGGTCACTTTATTGATTATTTTCGAGGACCTTACAAAGTATTACAACAATATGCCTGAATCCGCCATCTTGGCAACATATGCCACTACTCCTATTCATATGATGAAGGGGTGCTATCTGGGCCACATACCCGGTCTACTCACCTAAGCCTACCATCAAAAGCCAGAAGCCCCAGCCGAGCCACATACCGGGTCGGGGCATAAACTGGTCTGACACACTCACATGTGTCGTCGCCGCCATCTTCCACAAGTCCGTCTTCAGAGCAGATATTGAGGCTTCTACCTTGTCAGGCCACTCCGTCATCGATGCCACCTTGACGCCAGACAACTACCTCCACTGCGCTGAGTCCATCCCAGCGCATCGGGCGCCGAGTCTTCATCGCACCACGCCGCCGAGATTAAATGCGTCATCAATGTGAAGGACGGCACCGCTCCACCAAAAGGCACCCGCTGGTCCCTCGATCCTGTACGCCTTCAAGAATGACGCCCCCAAGGAGGAAACGACACCAACGCGTCGCCGTCATCCGATCAACTGATCTAGGGTTTCCCCCGGAGGTAGCGGATAGAGGTCTAGAGCTTCTCCACGGCGATGCCTTCAAGAAGGTAATGACACCACAGGGTGCCACCAACGCCGGTCTTGGCAACAAGCCGAGCACAAGGTTTTCACCCGGATCCGCTCGAAGAACCTCCATCACGTATTGTGCACACGGGTCGCCGCCGATCTGAGACGCCGCACATCGAGCAAGCCGCACCGGGCAGATCAGATCTGTCATGAGGCAAACCATGCATGGCGCCGACCCAACCACCAGGCCCTCCATGCCATCACCGCCGATCCGAGGTCAGATGGTCCGTCGCTGTAGATCCGGCCGCCGCCGCCGAACGCAGCCAAGGCCGCTGCCCGACGCAGGGCTGGCTGCCGCAACCGCCACCACCACCGCCCTAGGACAAGGCCGCCGCCGCGCTGCCGCCGGTCAAGGCAGGCCCGCCACGCCACGGAGGCCAGATCGGCCATGCCACCTCACGCCGCGGAGCTCCGCACCGTCCCCATCGCGGGGAGAGAGGAAAGGCCCCCACCACCGCCGTCAGCCCCCGGGCAATAGGCCGGCGGCGTCCTTCGGCGACGGCGGAGGGAGGGATGGAAGGACGGGGAGCCCCCGGCGGCTAGGGTTGGGATCCCGTCCGAGTCGCCCGAGCGGGGGCGACGCGGGGGGTTGGGAGCGGCGGGGGGTTATCGCTTCCGGGTGAAATATGACGAAGAGCGGTTCGAACTTATGAGTGTCAAGTTGATCTGTGTCTCCTTAATTGCGAGTCAGGCCGACCTGGAATAGCAAGCGTGCATCAGTACTCGGATCATGTGTTGCTGCCGGAACATTAGCAGTCTCCTTTTTGCGGTAGTGGGAGTTGTGGTCTTGTCAATTCAAGTAATAATTTATAATTTCACTCCAGATGTAGTGTTAGAAAGTTGCATGCCTCTGGAAGACACCGCATCTAAGTCAAACACTTTGTGGGATTTATAAATTGTGCCTCGTGTAGTGCAGTTCGCGAAGCTCATAGTAGGAGCGGCTCTACAAGTCATATAATGAGATGAGAGTTCATTCGACACGCTGGAATTGAGAGTTTTAGTTGGAATCACTTACTTTGGGCCAGTGGGCGCGACCTTCCTTAATTTATGAAGTGTGGATCATTTCAGGGGCTTGTTGCTAACTTCCTTGACGGTCATTTTTTCTGCTTTGTAGGACCTAGCGCCTTTTGTTTCTTTGGCTCGGTTCCACTCAGGGTTTCTTGAGAGCCCGGTTGGCATGATCATCACCATCATCATTGAGGTCATGTTGCCTTTTGCGTGTGTTTTTCGGGTCAACAGAAACTGGAGGAGAAGGTGTTGATCCTGCTTCATCGTCGGATTCCTCTTCTTTTTCATGCTTGTTTGGGGACCTTTGTCCCGTACTGTTCTCCGATACTTTTTCACCCGGATCATTTCCAGGAAGAGGAACAATGTAATGGAAATTGTGGAATGCCTGCAAAGTCAATTGGTAAGTTCAGTTGGGAAGCAAATAAAAATTATCAAACCGAAGCAATCATATAAATGCAATTGAGAAACGTACCACAACGGGGAGGTGGTCAGCATCATAAGGAGGCACTCAACCTTGCATACAGATTTTGTCACGCATCATAGTTATGTGCCTCATCTTCTGTTCAATTTTTTCTTGAGAGAGTTCTTGCAAGTTCACTCGGATGGAGCCATTGATCCCCTCATAGGTGTGCATACTACATACATTTGCCTCGGATTTTTTTTAGAGAAAAGGCATAAAGGCCCGACTTTAAATTAATGAAGCCATCAACCGGCTAGGATACAATGGTGCTGAATTACAAAGGCAAAGACTTGACCAAAAACTGAAAAATACATGCCAAATTCACTACGACCAAGAGCAGCAGAGAATAAGGCAGCAAGAAAACTGCGATCAACCCGCCGGAGATCTTGCACAGCTAGAACGGCAGGGCCGAAGCCACCCGGCGACAGCAAAAGCCGTGAACATGAAGATCCAGACCACGTGAAGAAAACCATCGACTCCACCGCCCGTCGCCTCGAGCCACTGCCGGAGGAGAGACCACTATCTCCCCTTCGTCCAGACCGTGCCGAACACGCGGACGCCCACTGCCGGCCGGCGACCAACCAGCAAACAAAGCGAAGAGCCGCTGAAGGATGCGGAAGAACCCACACGCCACCACCAACGCCGGCAACCAAGGGAACCGAGCACCGCCGCCGCCACCCACCACCACGCACCAGGTCCACAACCCCCAACCACCCCTTGAACGGCGCCTCCAGGAAGGGCCGAGACGCCAGAGCGCCTCCACCGTCCGGCCAAAAAGGCCAAGGCTTTCGCCCGGGGAAGGGAGGAGGAGGAGGAGGAGGACGGATCTGGAAGCTCGACCCGCCCTCAAGGGGGAGAACGACACCGGAGCGCTGCCGGCGTCGAGGTCGACGCGAAATCGACCAGGGGTTTCCCCGGTTCCAAGTCTCCACCGCCCCATCCTCGAAGCCCAGATCTGACGAACCAGCCACCAGATCAGCGAGAGGAGACCGCCGCAGGGGGGAAGGGGCTGGGAGGAAGAAGAGCCGCCCACCGTTGCAGCAAGACCTCGCCGTCCTCACGCCACCCACGCGGCCGGGAGGGAGGGCCAGCACCTGCGCGCGTCGTCCACCGGAGAAAATGATGCCGCCATCTCCACCCAGGGCCGCCGCCCTGGCTTCCAAAGCTCCTCACGTCGGCGCGAGGCAGCAGCTTGCCTCGGAATTTTAGCGGCTGAATATGGCGGCTCACCCAGTCGGCCATGAGATTGTTCCCCTCCAATCCCTGGTCCTTGAGGCCGATCATGGTGGTGGACTGGTGGCCAAGATTTCACCCTCGTGAGCCTTGGATTCTACCAAGACTTATACATGACTTGGTTACGCGTGTAGGGAGGCAGTCCAATGCTATCATCAGGCACGTGTATGTCATTACAATAAAAGCAACCTGATTGCCACCCTTTTCAAAGTATCGGGCCACTTCATATCAAAATAAGTTGCTATATTTCTTTACTTGCAATCCTAACTCCCGTATAGTTGGGTACTTGGGTTAAGTTGGTAGGCGGAGCATCACGATTTTCCTTCTTCACGCTCTGGGTTCAAGAACTAAAGGTATGTTTCCATAAAGCCCAATGTGGATCCGTACCGAGAAAGTTCTTGCAGCGGGTCACGAAACAGGAAAGACAAGCTATGGAATTGGGGGGCAAATGGTGGATATGCGCATCATGAAAACTAAGGAATGCTCGAAAGAAAGGATGTGGTGGCATAGAAAATGCTATCTCAAGATGGGAGATAAGGAGTGCCCGTTCATTGAGTTGTGGGGTTGGCTTCGTCTCTGGGCATCAAGGATCCTCCATCCCTTCGTTAGCAGCATTCCATCGACAAGGAGCTTGGAGAGCGCCTGCTACATCACTGTCGACGGCAGCCAGTTACCCTGCTTCCAGTCAGGCAGGATTTCGACGGTGGCAGTCATGGTCTTCCTTTTCTTATTTTGCTCCAACTTGCCCGTCTGATCATCGGCTATAGAGACGGCCGAGGAAGCGGTGGGTAGATTCGCAAGGAAGAGATGGGTGCAGCGGCGGGTTCTCTGTGAGAGGAAGGATTGGGGAGAATCGCAGGATTTCCCCTTTGTTTCTTTATATATAACGAGGGACTAGAAACCGTCACTCAATCAGCTGGACATGTGTTCAAGGAAAGGGTGAAAACTTTGGCTAGTGGAGAAATCCACGCACGGTAACTGAGGCACCCTCCCCGTGTTTCTTTAAATAAACATTTGTTCACATATGTCAAAAAAGGTCAATCATGGGATGATACGTCTCCAACGTATTTATAATTTTTTATTGTTTAATATTATTATATTACCCCTTTTGAATGTTTATGGGCTTTATTTTACATATTTATATTATTTTTTGGGACTAATCTACTAACCGGAGGCCCAGCCCGTATTTCTTTTTTTTGCCTATTTCAGTATTTCGAAGAAAAGGAATATCAAACGGAGTCCAAACGGAATGAAACCTTCGGGAGCGTGATTTTTAGAACGAACGTGATCCAGAGAACTTGGAGTGCAAGTCAAGAAGCAAACGAGGCGGCCAGGAGATAGGAGGGCGCGCCCACCCCTCCTAGGCGCGCCCCCTGTCTCTCTTTTTGGATCTCAATACAATGTTCTCCCCCTCTCTTGTGGAGATCTATTCGATGTAAACTCTTTTTGCGGTGTGTTTGTCGAGATCCGATGAATTGTGGGTTCATGATCAAGTTTATCTATGAATAATATTTGAATCTTCTCTGAATTCTTTTATGTATGATTGAGTTATCTTTGCAAGTCTCTTCGAATTATCAGTTTGGTTTGGCCTACTAGATTGATCTTTCTTGCCATGGGAGAAGTGCTTAGTGTCGGGGGGATGAACCCCAGGCAGGCAACGGAACCCGGATCTATTTCAAAAACAGCGGGGCCCGCATCGCCCCGCAAACCGGCGTGCGCCTTGCCGGGTCGAGCCCGGATCTATTTCAAAAACAGCAGGGCCCGCATCGCCCCGCAAACCGGCGTGCGCCAGGCCGGGTCGCTCGACCCGGCAAGCGCGCAACCCGCCAAGACCCTCGACTTCGGCAAGAATGCGTCGACCACGGCAGCGGCTGGCGCCAAGGCAACTCAGCCCGGCGCAACCTTGGCTTCCCCAGCAAGCCAACCCACCCGTGGCGTCCACGGCAACCCAACCACGGGTCAGCTCCCGTCCCATCCAGGCCGTACGATGGGACGAGACCTCAATCACTGATGACCAAGACTACAGTGCCCCCGCCCATGCTCGTGGTCAGCCGGAGCGTGGCAAAAGTGCCCCTTACCTACCCGCTGACCAGGGCTGGCACGACAACAGTATTCCCGTCCTCACCGCTGACGACAGCAAGCGGCGGCCTGACGGAGAACACTGTGCGCGGCTCGACTCAGCCACGCCATGACGATCGATAAGACGGCGCACAGTCCCTCTAGGCACGCGGGGCCCGCACCTAGGGGAACCCGGCGAACCACAAGCTCCCAAGCGGGACCCAGCCCGGTACCCCGGACACCGACAATACGGACCCACCGACTCGGCATATTACCATTGTAACCCTGGGTGGGTTGATCTATAAAACCCCCCAGGAGTCCACGCCTACGGGGGCATGATATGTGAGATTTCCCAGCATGCAAAGCCATACAAGATAAAGCAAGCAAGATAGGACTAGCCACTACATAGCAACACCAGAGAGAAGGAGCAGCGGGAGCCTTGGCCAGCCTCCTTCCTCCTCCATAGAGCTCCAGGAGCGACATTGTACTATCAACCATCCAACTAAACTCGGCAGTACTAGGGGTGTTATTTCTTCGGAGAGCCCCGAACCTGGGTATGTCCGGCGTCCCGCGCCCGTGCATATCAACCTCGCCTCCGAAGCCCACCAGCGCCCTCGAGCCTCCTCCTCTCTTTAGCCATCCCTTGGCATCTGCCGTGCGCCCACCACGACAGTTGGCGCCCACCGTGGGGCAGCTCGAGGAGCTGGCCGGAAGCATGCTTCGGACGGGGCCCCTCTCCTACTCCGACGAGTCCGTCGCTCTGGCGGACGACGTCATCGGCGCGCTCGCCGCCTCCTTCACCGCGCTGCGCATCTCCGACGCGCTCGCGGCCGACGAGTACCCCAGGGGGGTGCTCAGCTACTCCGACTCCCCGCTCTCTCTCAGCGGCGGATTCACTGCCGGGGCAATGGACGCCCACGTAGAGGTCTTCGTCACCGGCGATGGCGCCTCTTCCTCGTCGAGCAAGGCGAGAAGAGTCGCCGAAGCCGCGGGCGCCACGGCACGAACGTAGCCGTCCGACCCGCTGCGCACCGCGATGCAGAGCCTCCGCATCCCCATCGGCACCGACGTCAATGCCACCAACGTCGCTGAAGCCCGAACCCAGCTCGAGGGCGGCGCCCAAGAAATGCCGGACTGTTGAGACGCTGGCCGCCACTCCTGACGCCGCTGGAAGCTGCCGGATGGAGCACGACACCGCCCAGATTCACGCCCGCCCTTGGCCGAGCTAAGCCGGGCCCGATACCAGCGCCGGGAGGAAGCGTCGGCCGGGCCTTCGCGCCGTCCGGACCGTCTGAAGACCCGATCAAGAACATGCGCGCTGCGAGGCAGCAGCGGTCGGCCTCGACCAACTTCGCGGGCGAGAGCTTAAGGCGCATCGGGCGGATGCGCGAGCTCCTCCACGCCGCCAACACCCAGCAGATCGCCTCAACCAGCTCGCCAAGCCGGCGGGGTCAGCTCCGCCCGCCTTGGCGGACCAGCGAACTCCTGCACACGGCCTCTTTGCCGCCCGGCGCGCCTCCGGCCAAGGCGGACCAGCTAACCCAGCCAGCACCGCCCGGCCTTTCTGGGCAACGAGCCCGCCCGCGAAGACCAGCCGGACCCGGCGATCTGGCGGCGTCCGGCTCCAGCCGACCCGGCCCCTCGGGGCCTGGCCGCCCGATCGACTTCGGTCCGCGCGCCGGCTGGCCGGCGTCCGGCTCCAGCCGACCCGGCCCCTCGGGGCGCCCGGTCGACTCGCCCGCGCGCCATCGACGATGCCGACGCGCGCCACCGCCTCGATCAGCTCGCTCGCTCCCTGGAGGTGAAGGAGAGCGGCGCTATCGGGCCGGCGTATTTCGGCCCACGCATCCGGGAGGAGCCCTTCCCCAAGGGGTTCGTGCTTCCCCGCGACACCCCCAAGTACAATGGGACCATGAAGCCAGAAGACTGGCTCACCGACTACACCACGGCCATTGGCATCACCGGTGCCAATCGTCGTCTCGCCGTGCGCTATGCACCGCTCATGCTCCAAAGATCGGCGCGCACATGGTTGAACAGCCTGCCGATGGGCAGCATCAACGCATGGGTCGATTTTGAGGAAGCATTTGTCCGCAACTTCACGGGGACGTACAAGCGGCCGGTCGCTGACCAGCTCGCCATGTGCGTGCGAGGGCCGGCGGAGACCGACGCGAAGTACCTCGCATCTTTGGACCGAGCTCGGAACAGCTGTGAGGGCGTCCATGAAGTCCAGCGATCAATACTTCGTCGGGTGCCGAGGCGACACCCTCCTCAAGCACAAGCTTCTACGCTCCGAGCCGCCACCATGGCGCGCTCATGGTGACGGCGGACAAGTACGCCAACGCCGACTCCGCCATGAAGATCCAGGTGGCGCTGGACGAGGCCGGCAAGGCGAAGCCGGTCCCTCCACAGAAGCCGGTCGACGAAAGCAGCCGGCAGCAGCACCACCAGAACAACATGCGCAAGGCCGAGCAGTCGGTGCAACGTCACGACAACCGGCTCGTCGCGGTCGCCGAGCCCGCGGCGGACCCGGCAGCGAAGCGCCGGCAGACCGGCAAGATGGCGTGGCAACCCGCTGAGCTTTGAAGAGATGCTTGACGCCCCATGCAAGCACCACAGTGGTGCAAGACCCTCCACGCACACGCTTCGACAGTGCACCATCACCAAGCGCATCATAAGGGGCGACGTCCCGCCTCCTCCGGCTCCGGGTGCGGGGCAGCCGCCTCCGCCTCCACCGCCGCCTCCCGCCGGCGGCGCGATACGGAACGACGCCTACCCGGACCAGAACGCGGCCTACATCGTCTTCACCAGCCTCGGCGACGACAAGCGCAGCGAGCGCCTCCTCCGGCAGGAGGTGAACACCGTCGTCCCGGCCAAGACGGATTTCATGCATTGGTCGGATCCCGATCACCTGGACCCGGGAGGATCACCCGGCAGTCATGCCGAGTCCGGGTGGATACGCCCTCGTCCTCAACCCTACCATCATCGCGCGGTTCACCTGCAAGTTCTCCCGAGTCCTCATCGACGGCGGCAGCAGCATAAACATCCTCTACCGCGACACGATGACCAAGCTCGGCCTCAAGGCCGAGGACCTGGAGCCAACCCGGGCCATCTTCCACGGCATCGTACCCGGCCTCTCCTGTTCACCCATTGGCCGGGTCCGACTCGACGTCCTGTTTGGCGACAGCAGCCACTTCCGACGCGAACCAATCTGGTTCGAGGTAGTGGACCTGTCCAACGCGTATCATGCATTGCTTTGGGCATTACGCTTCGCCAAGTTCATGGCGGTTCCCCACTACGCGTACCTGAAGATGAAGATGCCGGGTCCCAAGGGCCTCATTACCGTCACCAGCGACTACCGCAAGTCTCTGGAGTGCGCCCGAGACGGTGCCAAGCTGGCCAAGTCGCTGGTCATTGCCGAGTAGCGGCGCCAGCTCGACCGGATCGTCGTCCTGGCCGGCGAGGCCTCCGACGCATCGATCCCGGCCCGGGACCTGGCCGATGAGGCCGCCTTCAAGCCCTCCAAGGAAACCAAGAAAGTGAAGCTGAACCCAGAAGACCCCAGCTGCAGCAAGTACATTGTCGTAGGCGCCCGCCTCGACAGCAAATAGGAAGGCGAGCTCGTCGACTTCCTCCGTGAGAATCGGGATATCTTCGCATGGACCCACAAAGACATGCCGGGTATCCCGAGGAAGTACGCCGAGCACAAACTCCACGTCCGCAAGGATGCCAAGCCTGTCCGTCAACCCCTCCGCCGATTTTTCAAAGAGAAGAGAAGAACTATTGGTGAAGAGGTCGCCAAGCTCTTGGCGGCCGGCTTCATAATGGAAGTGTTTCACCCCGAGTGGCTGGCCAACCCAGTCCTCGTCCTAAAGAAGAACAAGACCTGGCGCATGTGTATCGACTACACCAGCCTCAACAAGGCCTGTCCCAAGGATCCGTTCGCCCTCCCGCGGATCGACCAAGTCATCGACTCGACCGCCGGGTGCGAGCTGCTGTCCTTCCTGGACGCCTACTCCGGCTATCACTAGATCAAGCTGGACCCGGCCGATGCCCTGAAGACATCCTTCATCACGCCCTTCGGGGCGTACTGCTACATCACCATGTCGTTCGGGTTGAAGAACGCCGGCGCCACCTTCCAACGCTGCATGCAGAAATGCCTGCTACCGCAACTCGGCAAGAACATCCACGTGTACGTGGACGATATCGTGGTGAAGACCAAGCAGCACCTCACGCTCCTCGACGATCTGAAGGAAACATTCACCAACCTTCGTGAATACAAGGTCAAGCTCAACTCGGAAAAGTGCGTCTTCAGCATCCCAGCCGGAAAGCTGCTCGGTTTCCTCATCTCGGAACGCGGTATCGAGGCGAACCCGGAGAAGATCAAGGCCATCGAGCGCATGCGCAAGCCAACCCGGCTGCGCGATTTCCAGTTCACGGGCTGCAGCCGGTCGGCCGGTTTCTAAGCCGGGTGGCGAGAAAACCGCCCTGTACCGCCTAATGAAGAAAACAAACCCGTTCGAGTGGAACGGCAAGGCGGACGAAGCCTTCCAAGACCTCAAGCGCATGCTCTCCACCGCACCCGTCCTGGCCGCGCCGACCGACAAGGAGCCGCTGTTGCTCTACATAGCCGCGACCTCGCGGCGGTCGACCGCAGTCTTTGGTGGTCGGCGGCCGGAGAAGGGCAAGATCCAGGCCGTCCGGCGCACGGTCTACTACCCCGAAGTGCTCTCCACCTCCAAGCAGAACTACCGCACTACGAAGATGTGTTACGGCGTGTACCTCACCGCCAAGAAGCTGAAGCGATACTTTCAAGAACATGCCGTCATCATCGTCAAGACGGCGCCCTATCGGAGAAATCATCGGGTGCGGGGCGCCTCGCCGGTCGCCAAGTGGGTGATCCAGCTGGCAGCCACACCATCCTCTGAGCCCCGCACCACGATCAAGTCTCGAGCCCTGGCGATTTCCTCGTCGGCCGACGAGACCCGATTGCCGCCGCCTCCCGACTCGACGCATTGGCGCATGCACTTCGACGGGTCCAATATGCGACTCGGCTTAGGGGCCGGCATCGTACTGTCATCTCTGAAGGGTGACCGACTCCGCTAAGCACTCTAGATCCACTTCGCCGCCTCCAACAACGTCGCCGAATACGAAGCCCTTGTGCACGGCCTCCGGCTCGCCAAGGAACTCGGCATCCGGCGCATCCTGTGCTACGGCGACTCGGACTTAGTGGTGCAGCAGTGCTCCGGCGAGTGGGACGCCCGCGACTCCAACATGGCAAGCTATTGCTTTCTCATCCAGAAGCTGTCCGGATCCTTCGATGGTTGCGAGTTCCTCCACATCCCGCGTGCGGAGAACGAGGTAGCTGACACGCTCGCCAAGATCGCCTCATCGCGTCAAGGCATCCCGTCCGGCGTCTCCCTCGAGCACCTGCGCAAGCCGTCCGTCAAGCCGTCGCTGGACTCCGAGTCCATCAACGTCCCAGAAGACCCGGCCGCGCCGCAAGCCGGCCCGAGGACTGCTCAAGCCGACCCAGGGACTGCTAAACCCGGCCCGGGGGCTGCTCAACCTAGCCCGGGGGCTGCTCAGCTCAACCCGGCCACCATCACCCCGGACCAGGCCGTCGCCGTCACCAACCCGGGGGCTGCTCAACCCGGCCCAGGAGCCGCCGATTCGGAACCCACCCAGGTGGCCGTCTTCACCGCCGTCACGGCCCCATCTTGGGCCCTGCCGATATCAGAATGGCTGGAGAACGGGGTTCTCCCCATGGACGAGACCGAGGCTCGGCAAGTTCAGCGTCGGGCGTCCGCCTACAACATCATCAACAACGAGCTCGTCAAGCGCAGCTCTACCGGCGTGTTCCAGCGCTGCGTCGAGCAGGACCGCGGCATCGAGATCCTCCTCGACATTCACCAGGGCGAGTGCGGGCACCACGCCGCATCTCGATCCCTCGTGGCCAAGGCGTTCCGCCATGGCTTCTACTGGCCAACGGCCCTCGAAGACGCTTAGTCGCTCGTCCTCAAGTGCGAAGGATGCGGTAACCCCAAGCGCAGCAACTAGCCGGCGTCAGCACTCCGCACCATCCCGATCGCCTGGCCCTTCGCGGTCTGGGGACTCGACATGGTGGGACCCTTCAGAACCGCTCGAGGCGGCATGACGCACTTGCTGGTGGCAGTGGAAAAGTTCACCAAATGGATCGATGCAAGACCAATCAAGAAACTGGACGGGCCAACAGCCGTCCGGTTCATCAAGGACACAACGGTGTGCTACGGCATGCCGAACAGCATCATCACCGACAATGGCACCAACTTCGCTAAGGGCGCGCTCGAGCAATACTGCTCCGTCTCCGGCATCCTCCTCGACCTGGCCTCCGTGGCACATCCGCAGTCCAACGTGCAAGTCGAGCGGGCCAACGGACTCATCCTGTCCGGCATCAAGCCGCGACTCGTCGAGCCACTCGCCTGCTCACCCGGCAGTTGGCTCGACGAGTTGCCCGTGGTTCTTTGGAGTCTGCGCACAACACCAAACCGGTCGACCGGGTTCACCTTGTTCTTCCTCGTCTACGGATCCAAAGCCATCATCTCGACCGACGACGAGTTCAACTCGCCGTGCGTCATGATGTACACCGAAGCAGAAGCAAGAGAAGCACGCGAAGACGGCGTCGACCTGCTTGAAGAGGCGCGCCTTCTGGCACTTAGCCACTCGGCTATCTACCAGCAAGGCCTAAGGCACTACCACAACAGGAAGATCAAGCCTCTCGCATTCTGCGAAGGCGACCTCGTCCTCCGACTCGTCCAAGAGCAGGCAGGTCGACACAAGCTGTCCTCTCCATGGGAAGGCCCGTTCATCATGAGCAGGACTTTGCGCGACCGCAACGCCTACTTCCTCATCGACGCGCGCAAATCGAAGAAGCGCAAGAGGGACACCGCCGGCGAAAAACGACCCGGCCGTGGAACGCGGAACTCCTCCGCTGTCCTCTCCATGGGAAGGCCCGTTCACCGTGAGCAGGACTTTGCGCGACCGCAACGCCTACTACCTCATCGATGTGCGCAAATCGAAGAAGCGCAAGAGGGACACCGCCGGCGAAGAAACGACCCGGCCGTGGAACGCGGAACTCCTCCGTCCGTTTTACAGTTAGCCGCACGAATGTATGTATCAACGCCTTTTGTAAGCATATGAAACTATGGGGTCCCCGAACGAGACTTGGGGGCTGCCTTTGGCCGACCAATTTATTGCGTCCATATTTCGCACTACTTTACTACCGAACCCGGCCGCCGGCTCGACTAGCTCGACCTGGGGGCTCGGGGGCTGGCCGGCTTGATCATCACCCCACCTCTTTACTTGGTGATTCCTGATAAAGTTAGGATGCCGTGGCCCCCCACTTCGCCCTAAAACCGCAGATCCAGCTCTGACTGACGGCGGGCAAGCATAACGGGCTAAAGCTCCCCTACGAATCATACACTAAGTCAAAGCCGCCGAGTCGACCAACCCGGCCCGACGCTTGTCAACTAAGTTAGCCGCACGACCGACTGCTCACCAACCGGCCAAGCCAGATTGCCGCCAGCTGGCCTAGTGGGTGTTTCGCTCGCGCTCAACGCTTCTAAGGACCCAACTCCTGCGGCCGCCTCTTGAAGAGCCGAACTCCTTGTCACGGACCGGAGCCTCGGCCGTCGACTCAGCAGGGGGAGTTTAGAGAGGAGCAACACATGAAACAAGTTCGAAAAAAGCAGAAGGCAAAAAGCAAATAAACACTCACAACATTTACGCATAAATGTTTCAAGCAAAGGCCCACGGCCCGAGTTCATTACACCCTAAAAACCCCAGTGGGTGGGTGGACCTGCTACTTAACAAAATTTTCTACAAAAGATTCTCAGGCATTCCCAGCGCCGCCTCGCGACGTCGACGGCTCCCCCCGGCCGGCCTCCGGGTCCAGCGAAGCACCTGTCGGATTTCGGGTTTCGGCAGACCCTTGAGGTTCGAACACTGGGGTGCGCACGAAGATCTCTCCCCTACCAACTCACGTCTCGAAGTCTCGCAAAGATCTAGGAAAGAAAGATGAACACCACGAGAGGACCACGAGATTTATACTGGTTCAGGCCACCATTGTGGTGTAATACCCTACTCCAGTGTGTGGTGTGGTGGATTGCCTCAGGGGCTGATGATGAACAGTACAAAGGGAGAACAGCCTCGCGAGGGGCTGTTCTCGAGCTGGTGCGATGAACTGCTTGGGCGAGTTCAGTCGCTTCTCTCCCTCTCTCCGGTCGATCTCTCTCTGGTCGATCTCCCTCTGGTCGATCTCCCACTGGTCGATCTCCGCTTTTTTCTACCTTGTGGTGGCTAGTCCTATTTATAGAGCAAGGCCCTGGGCCTCTCCCCAAATAATGAGCGGGAAGGGCGCCAACAATTGGCCATTTCAAAGGGGAACATCTGGTACACTTATCCTGACTAAAGTTGGTCTTCGGCTGCCAAAGGCTCTGACGGTGACGCCGCCCTGGACTCCATGATGACCTCCATCCTGCTGTCCTGCTGGTCTTGGTCTTGTTGCACCGAAACGGTAACCTTTGTCCGATGCCCTGGCCTGTGCTTGCCCCCTTAGCACCGAAAGGGAAACAAGGACACTGCGCAGGCCGGCACCCGCCTGGCCTCCGGTCCTCATGGCTTGCGTCACGGGCCCTTCAGGAGGTGCCCCGCCTTGATCTCTCCGCTTCCTCGCGAGCCCGCCTGAGGAGGCTGCTCCTGAGGAAGCTCCCTGTTGTCCGCCCAACGAGGCTTGGCCCCTCGCGAGGGTCTTGAGCTTGAGCTGATGAAGCTGGGCTGCATTGGGCCCCCACTTGAGCCACGCCCAGCGAGCGAGCAAGTCTGGGGACCCCGTTCCCGGCCGACAACAGCCCGGGCCCAAAGCGCGCCCGGACTTGGCTTAGCGAAGCGAAGGGCAAGTCTTGGCGCGCGAGCTCCAACAGCCTGCGGCCTTGGGCGCCGCGTGGCGGTTGATTGGGCGTGGGTGTCTCCGCTTCCCCACGACGCCTTGGCAATCGCACGACTTGACAAGTCCCTGCATGCAAAGACGGGTCATGATTACCTGCGATCGTGGAGGCCGATGGTTGGCCTCCTCCGGCTATAAGTACGGAACGGCACGAGCCACTCCAGTTTGTCTCCCTCTTCTAATCCTCCTCTTCTTCATCTTCGCCATCACTCCACCTCACGCCGATGGCACCAATCCGCCGGTTCTCTGCAGAAGGGAAAGGCCCCCCGAGAGGGTCCTGACCTGCTTCCGCCGAAGAAGCGGTTAGTCCTCCGCGGCGGAGACGAGTGTGCACGGCTGGAGGCATCAAGGCCACAATGCACGGCGCCACCGCCGGGTTCTCGCTGCCCTTGTATGCTTGAATCGGGGGCACTGAAGAAGAAGGCGCCGGGCGGCACTGCGGGTGCCGCCACCGATGCCGGCGGGTTACGGCGGTACGCGTCGTTCCTCCTGGAGTCCACGCCGAGGGCTCCTCTCGCGAGCTTGTGCTCCACGCCGCCATGGCTCCTCGGTCTTGGGTTCGCCTTCCTCCCTCCTTCGCCTTCGAGATCCCGCCGAGGGGACCCCTTGAGCTATGGCTGCAGCACGGTGACTGCGGCACCCCCGCGACCGGAGCGGAGGTCGAGGTCGTCGCTCCGGGCGAGGTCTACATGACCAGCGGGTGGGCGAGATCGCCCGAGTCTGCCGGGACAGGCGCCCTCGTAATCCACCTCGTCTCGATGGCGCCTCCTGATGTTCTTCTTCAAGGTCTTCGACGCGGAAGGACGCCGGCTGGAGTGCTGCCCTGAGAAAGGCGGCCGGGGCATCGCCGTAGCGAGGACCTGGCCCGCCAATCGCTCCCCCAGCAGCTCCTCAGGCGGCGGCGAAAGTGCTGGAGGATCCAGCAACTCCGCCGAGCTTCACGCGACCCCGGAGACGAGCGACGACAGCTACGAGCCCCCGAGCTCACGTCGCACTCGGAGCAGGGCAGGCTTGTCAGGTCGGCGATGCCACTGATCTGGATGGGGTTGGCGCTGGTGCCTGATGGCCCACTGTTGATGATGGCGTCTCCCGTGGAGGCGTGCGTAGTTAGCGCTCCTTAGGATTAGCACCCTTTGTTTCCTGCGAGGAATCGAAGTACCACCCCACGGGGGCATGTAAGGCGCTGGCCATGTCTTTTGTGAATATTATATCCTCATGACGAATTAACGCGAGATGCTTGTCCTGTCCCGGCTTGGCTCCCCCTTTCTTTCCTCACGAGGGCTTGGTGCTCTGTTGACAGTCCCGGTCCCGTGCACGCCTTCAGCCGTCGCCGTATGCTGTGTCACGATGTCGTGGTCAAGGCCAGGAGGTGAGCGGCCCAAGGTCCAGTAAGAGCCCATGAGTCGCGATGCTCAGGCGCCCCCTTTTAACGTGCAAGCGGGTCGTGCCGAAGAGGAGGAGAAGAAGGCTCGCGATGCCACCATCATTACTCCTGGAGCAGGTCCTGCACATCAACCACGTGGGGAAACAAGGTCTGCCGTCACGGTTGTCAGCTAGCCATTGGTCGCTCCGAGGGAGTGATTGGGGCACTGAGAGCCTGGTGAGGTGGCGCCTCACGGGGCTATCGTGGCCAGAGCTCGGCTGCTCAGATTTTCCGGTGTTGCAGGGACGGGCCCGTGCGCAAGTGCCGTGCCAGAGCGAGCAGCTCTAAAGGTAGATGTCAATCGAGCAGGCGGTTAAGTCGAGCAGGTTAAGCATGAAGGAGCTAATCCATTTAGATAGATGCATGGAAGTAAACGCCACTGGGTCTGGCCCGAGCAGCCTGGGGATAATGCAGCCCGAGGGGCGCCCCCAACAAAGCAGATGAAAAACATTAAGCAAAACAGATACATGCCGCAGGGATGGACCCACGCGACCTGGGAATGATGCGGCCCTGCGGGTGCTCCCAGCTGAAGATAAAACTTAAAAAGATGTCACCTGGTACCATTGCAGAGCGAGTGTCGGAGTAGCTGACGACGCGTGGTGAAGAAGCCGCTCCTCATGAGCCTTCGGAGCCCTGAGCCTCGGGAGGCTCTGAGGGTCCGGGTGGCTCCTCGAGGCCCATCTCCATCTCCTCCCACGAGCAGCGGTGCACAGCCACCGAGCTTCGAGGATGCTCCTCATCGTGTCTTTGGTGGGCGGCAGCCCGCGTTCGGCAGGACGAAGGGCATGCGAACGTAGCTGTGAGGTGGGCCCTCACAACGCACCACGCATGAAGGCCAGAGGCGCTCCTGAGACGCGGCTCGGTTGAGCCCCGGTACGTCGATGCAGACGCACAACCCACCATCCTCGCCGGGATGTGGGGCTGCGGCGGGTAGGCGGCGACTGCCACACATGACTCTTGACTCCTGTAGCTCTTGAATGTTCCTTGCGATGAACTCCTGGTGGTTTTGCCTTCCCTGCCTTATACCTTCCTGAGGGAAACGTGCCTTGAAGCACGCCTCCAAGTGGTGCCCTCCCGCCTCCCTCGTGACCTTGGCGAGGTCGGTGGCCCTCCAGGAGAGAGCCCCCGAGCCCTGCCCGAGGAGGGCGTCGGCCGCGCCTTCCTATGCGGCAGAGGGTGGCGCCCCTTGAACGTGCGTGGGCCCTGATGCGGCGCCTCCGGAGGCGCCTGCCTCGCGAGCGCTTGGGCCAGGTGAAGCCTTCTTCTTCTTAGGGACCGCCTCAGGGAGCCTACCGCTCCTGTGATCTGGGTCTTCGATTGCCGCGGCCTGGAAGGCACGCTCAAGAGAGCACACTCCATCCCTCTCCTCGCAGGGCACTGTGATGATTCCACCGCTTCCTGGCATCTTGAGGACATTGTAGCCATGGTGAGTCACTGCCATGAACTTGGCCAAGGCTGGATACCCGAGGATGGCATTGTACGGCAGGCGAATGTGGGCGACGTCAAAGTCAATGAGCTCGGTGCGGTAATTGTTGCGCTGCCCAAAAGTGACGGGAAGACGAACTTGCCCTATTGGAAAAGTGGAACCATCAGTGACTCCTGAGAAAGGCTTGGTTGGCTGAAGCTGATTGTATGGCACTTGGAGATTGTGGAACGTTTCGGACAGACGGGGCGTTGAGCCCAGCTCCGCCGTTGATGAGGGTCCTGGTGACTTGCACATTGCTGATGACTGGGGAACAAAGCATCGGGAGGACCCCGGCCGTTGCCGCACACTTGAGCTGATCCGCTGAGCTGAACGTGATAGCGCACGCAGACCACCTGAGAGGGCACGTGGCCTCAAGCTTGGGAAGGACTGCATTCACCTCGCGAGCAAACTGCTTGAAGATGCGCCGAGAGCTGGGGCCTGGCGCCGCCAGGATGCAAGCGATTGCTGACTCTGAAGCCCCAGCCCCTCGTCCCCTGGTGATGGTCTTCATTCCTCATTGGCGGCAGTGGCAGAGGAGGGAGGCCTGCGTTGCCTTGAGGGCGGTCCTCGCGAGGCTGATCCCTCCAACCTCCCTCGCGAGGCTAGTCACGCCACCCTTGGCGAGGGCCACGGTCTTCCCATCATCCTCCACCTCTTCCTCCTCCTCGGCCATAGCCCCGGTCGCTGCGGTTGGGGCGTCGGCCGATACGTCCATCTCGCACGGCCCTGAGCTCCTGACATTCATTGGTGTTGTGGGTGTGGAGGTCGTGGTACACGCAGTACCGGCTGCCCTTAGATGACTCAGGTTGATCCCTGCCTCGATTGGTGTCCGGCTCCGCTGCGAGCACAACAGCCCCCTTGCGCTTCACGTCCTTGACCTTGGGCTTCTTTTCTTCTGGGTCGGCAGCCGGGAGCTCGAGGAGGGAGAGGCGCCCTTCCTTAGCCCTGGCACACTTGGTAGCCAGGTTGAACAGCTCCAGCGATGTGCACAGGTCTTCGTGGATCGCTAGCTCCTCTTTCATCTTGATGTCACGCACGCCATCGGAGAAAGCTGAGATGATGGCCTCCTCAACACAGGGATCTTGAGGCGGGCGTTGTTGAAGCGCTGGATGTACTTCTGCAGGGTCTCTCCCGGCTATTGCTTGATGCAGCGCAGGTCACTCATGACCGGGGGCCGGTCGCGAGTACCTTGGAAGTTGGCGATGAAGCGGGTGCGCATCTCGTCCCAGGAGGAGATCGTGCCTGGAGCCAAGTTCAGGAGCCAAGTGCGGGCACCGTCCTTGAGCGCCATGGGGAACCAATTCGCCATGACCTTCTCGTCTCCGTTGGCGGCCTCGATGCCCAACTCGTAGAGCTGGAGGAACTCCGCGGGGTCTGTAGTGTCGTTGTAGCGCGGAGGCAGGTCTGGCTTGAACTTGCCGGGCCACGCGACGCTACACAGCTTGGAGGTGAAAGCGCGGCAGCCTGCGGTGGCCACCGGAGCTCTCTGCTGGTGCGGGGCTTGCTCCTGGAGATTCCCGCGCGCCGCTGCCTGGAGCAGCGCGGGGTCCTGATGTGGCAGCGCAGGGATGTGGTCATGGCGCACCGGTGCTGGGAGAACGCGAGCACCTTCTTGGGGGCGAGGGATCTCTTGGCAGCTCCTTTCCTGTCGCGCAGGCACGGGACGCGGCGGGTCTCGTCCTGGGACCGCGCGCCTGGGAGCCAGGGCGCCTTCTTGGGGTGGAGATGGTGGAGGCACCTCCTGCTCCTCGCCTCCTGCGCAGGACGGAGGGTGAGGCAGCAAGAGGGACAACATGGGAGAGCCCCTGCGGCGCTGACGAGCTCGGTGATGCGGGCGAGCCAGTCCTCGTAGAGGTCGTCGACGGGGCGATAGTGCAGGAGATCATGTGCCACGAGCAGCGCGGCGTCTTGGCGTCCATGAAGCGCTGACAGGCGTGGACGGCAACGAACCAGAGTCGGCGGCAGCGTGGCGGTGCGACCATCGCCATCGCGCACCGCCGAAGGATGCGAGATGAGGCTCTGCTGCTCGTTCCTCGCCAGCCGGTGGCGGCGTTGGCAGCGGCGGCGAGCAGCGAGGCGTCGCCGGCAGGCGCCGTCACGAAGCGGACAGCGGTGGCGAGAGCAGCCCGACGCTCGGCGCGAGCTCAGTGAGCGTCAGCCATAGTCACGGCGGAAGATCACACGCGGCTAGCGGAAGAAAAGATTCCGGCGCACCCCTACCTGGCGCGCCAAATGTCGGATTTCGGGTTCCGGCAGACCCTTGAGGTTCGAACACTGGGGTGCGCATGAAGATCTCTCCCCTACCAGCTCACGTCTCGAAGTCTCGCAAAGATCTAGGCAAGAAAGATGAACACACAGAGAACACGAGATTTATACTGGTTCAGGCCACCATTGTTGTGTAATACCCTACTCCAGTGTGTGGTGTGGTGGATTGCCTCAGGGGCTGATGATGAACAGTACAAAGGGAGAACAGCCTCGCGAGGGGCTGTTCTTGAGCTGGTGCAATGAACTGCTTGGGTGAGTTCAGTCACTTCTCTCCCTCTCTTCGGTCGATCTCTCTCTGGTCGATCTCCCTCTGGTCGATCTCCCTGTGGTCGATCTCCCACTGGTCGATCTCCCTCTTGTCGATCTCCCACTGGTCGATCTCCCTCTGGTCGATCTCCCACTGGTCGATCTCCCTCTGGTCGATCTCCCACTGGTCGATCTCCGGTTTTTTCTACCTTGTGGTGGCTAGTCCTATTTATAGAGCGAGGCCCTGGGCCTCTCCCCAAATAATGAGCGGGAAGGGCACCAACAATTGGCCATTTCTAAGGGGAACATCTGGTACACTTATCCTGACTAAAGTTGGTCTTCGGCTGCCAAAGGCTCTGACGGTGACCCCGCCCTGGGCTCCACGATGACCTCCATCCTGCCGTCCTACTGGTCTTGGTCTTGTTGCACCGAAACGGTAACATTTGTCCGATGCCCTGGCCTGTGCTTGCCCCCTTAGCACCGAAAGGGAAACAAGGACACTGCGCAGGCCGGCGCCCGCCTGGCACCCGCCTGGCCTCCGGTCCTCATGGCTTGCATCACAGGCCCCTCGGGAGGTGCCCCGCCTTGATCTCTCCGCCTCCTTGCGAGCCCGCCTAAGGAGGCTGCTCCTGAGGAAGCTCCCTGTCATCCGCTCTGCGAGGCTTGGCCCCTCGCGAGGGTCTTGAGCTTGAGCTGATGAAGCTGGGCTGCATTGGGCCCCCACTTGAGCCACGCCGCACGCCGCAGGCAGGCAAGTCTGGGGACCCCCATTCCCAGAACGCCGACAGCACCTGTGTCCTCTTCGGCTTCCGCGTCGCAGTAGATGCCCGTCTCCTCCGAGCTGCACTCCGGGTCGCGAAGAAGCAAGCCGTAGTCGTCGCCTGTTGGAAATATGCCCTAGAGGCAATAATAAAATGGTTATTATTGTATTTCTTTGTTCATGATAATAGTCTATTATTCATGCTATAATTGTGTTATCCAGAAATCGTAATACACGTGTGAATACATAGACCACAACATGTCCCTAGTGAGCCTCTAGTTGACTAGCTCGTTGATCAACAGATAGTCATGGTTTTCGACTATGGACATTGGATGTCATTGATAACGGGATCACATCATTGGGAAAATGATGTGATGGACAAGACCTAATCCTAAGCATAGCTCAAAGATCGTGTAGTTCGTTTAGCCAGAGCTTTTCCAAAGGTCAAGTATCATTTCTTTAGACCATGAGATTGTGCAACTCTCGGATACCGTTGGAGTGCTTTGGGTGTGCCAAACGTCACAACGTAACTGGGTGACTATAAAGGTACACTACGGCTATCTCCGAATGTGTCTGTTAGGTTGGCACGAATCGAGACTTGGATTTGTCACTCCGTATGACGGAGAGGTATCTCTGGGCCCACTCGGTAATGCATCATCCTAATGAGCTCAATGTGACCAAGTGTCTGGTCACGGGATCATGCATTACGGTACGTGTAAAGTGACTTGCTTCAGAACGAGATTAAACGAGGTATTGGGATACCGATGATCGAATCTCGGGCAAGTAACGTACCGATTGACAAAGGGAATTGTATACGGGGTTACTTGAATCCTCGACATCGTGGTTCATTCGATGAGATCATCGAGGAGCATGTGGGAGCCAACATGGGTATCCAGATCCCGCTGTTGGTTAATGACCGGAGAGGCATCTCGGTCATGTCTGCATGTCTCCCGAACCCGTAGGGTCTACACACTTAAGGTTCGGTGACGCTAGGGTTGTAAAGATATGAGTATGCAGTAACTCGAAAGTTGTTCGAAGTCCCAGATGAGATCCCGGACGTCATGAGGAGTTCCAGACTGGTCCGGAGGTAAAGAATTATATATAGGAAGTCAGGTTTCGGCCATCGGGAAAGTTCCGGGGGGGGGGGGCACCGGTATTGTACCGGGACCACCGGAAGGGTCCCAGGGGTCCACCGGGTGGGGCCACCAATCCCGGAGGGCCCCATGGGCTGAAGTGGGAGGAACCAGCCTGGTGGGCTGGTGCGCCTTGAGCCCCCTGCGCCTAGGGTTGGGAAACCCTAGGGGTGGGGGCGCCTCCACCTGGCTTGGGGGGCAAGCCACCCCCTGGCCGCCGCCCCCCTAGGAGATTGCATCTCCTAGGGCTGGTGCCCCCAATAGGAGGCCTATATAAAGAGGGGGGAGGGAGGGCAGCCGGACCCATGCTCTTGGCGCCTCCCTCTCCCCTTGCTACACCTCTCCCTCTCGCAGACGCTTGGCGAAGCCCTGCCGAGATCGTTGCTGCATCCACCACCACGCCGTCGTGCTGCTGGTCCTTCCCCCTTGCTGGATCAAGAAGGAGGAGACGTCTTCCCAACCGTAGTGTGTTGAACGCGGAGGTGCTGTCCGTTCAGCACTAGGATCATCGGTGATTTGGATCACGACGAGTACGACTCCCTCAACCCCGTTCTCTTGAACGCTTCCGCTCGCGATCTACAAGGGTATGTAGATGCACTCCTCTCTCTCATTGCTAGATGAACTCATAGATTGATCTTGGTGAAGCGTAGAATTTTTTTATTTTCTGCAACATTCTCCAACAGTGGTATTAGAGCTAGGTCTATGCGTAGTTCTCTTTGCACGAGTAGAACACAAATTTGTTGTGGGCGTAGATGTTTTCAACTTTCTTGCCACTACTAGTCTTATTTTGCTTCAGCGGTATTGTGGGATGAAGCGGCCCGAACCGACCTTACACGTACGCTTACGTGAGGCGGAGTTCCACCGACTAACATGCACTAGTTGCATAAGGTGGCTAGCGGGTGTCTGTCTCTCCCACTTTAGTTGGAGCGGATTTGATGAAAAGGGTCCTTATGAAGGGTAAATAGAAGTTGACAAATCACGTTGTGGCTTTCACGTAGGTAAGAAAAGCGTTCTTGCTAGAACCCTATTGCAGCCACGTAAAATATGCAACAACAATTAGAGGACGTCTAACTTGTTTTTGCAGCAATTGCTTTGTGATGTGATATGGCGTAAGTTGTGATGAATGATATATATGTGATGTATGAGATCATGTTCTTGTAATAGGAATCACGACTTGCATGTCGATGAGTATGACAACCGGTAGGAGCCATAGGAGTTGTCTTAATTATTGTATGACCTGCGTGTCAATGATTTAACGCCATGTAATTACTTTACTTTATTGCTAAACCGTTAGCCATAGTAGTAGAAGTAATAGTTGGCGAAACAACTTCATCGAGACACGATGATGGAGATCATGATGATGGAGATCATGGTGTCATGCCGGTGACGAAGATGATCATGGAGCCCCGAAGATGGAGATCGAAGGAGCTATATGATATTGGCCATATCATGTCACTACTATTTGATTGCATGTGATGTTTATCATGTTTTTGCATCTTGTTTACTTAGAACGATGATAGTAAATAAGATGATCCCTCATAATAATTTCAAGAAAGTGTTCCCCCTAACTGTGCGCCGTTGCGAAAGTTCGTTGTTTCGAAGCACCACGTGATGATCGGGTGTGATAGATTCTAACGTTCACTGACAACGGGTGTAAGACAGATTTACACGCATAAACACTTAGGTTAACCAGCGAGCCTAGCATGTACAGACATGGCCTCGGAACGCAAGAGACCGAAAGGTCGAACATGAGTCGAATGGAAGATACGATCAACATGGAGATGTTCACCGATGATGACTAGTCCGTCTCACGTGATGATCGGACACGGCCTAGTCGACTCGGGTCATGTATCACTTAGATGACTAGAGGGATGTCAAATCTGAGTGGGAGTTCATTAAATAATTTGATTAGATGAACTTAATTATCATGAACTTAGTCTAAAATCTTTACAATGTGTCTTGTAGATCAAATGGCCCATGTTACCCTCAACTTCAACGCGTTCCTAGAGAAAACCAAGCTGAAAGATGATGGCAGCAACTATACGGATTGGGTCCTAACACGAGGATCATCCTCATAGCTGCAAAGAAAGATTATGTCTTAGAAGCACCGCTAGGTGAAGCTCCCATCCGAAGAACCAAGGCGTTATGAGCGCTTGGTAGTCTCGTCTTGATGACTACTCCCTCGTTCAGTGCGGCATGCTTTACAGATTAGAACCGGGGCTCCAAAAGCGTTTTGAGCAACACGGAGCATATGAGATGTTCGAAGAGCTGAAAATGGTTTTCCAATCTCATGCCCTGGTCGAGAGATATGAAGTCTCCGACAAGTTCTTCAGTTGTAAGATGGAGGAAAATAGTTCTGTCAGTGAGCACATACTCAAAATATGCAGGTTGCACAACCGCTTGACTCAGCTGGGAGTTAATCTCCCGGATGACGCGGTTATTGACAGAATCCTTGATCGCTTCCACCGAGCTACAAGAGCTTTGTGATGAACTTCAATATGCGAGGATGGAAAAGACCATTCCTGAGGTATATTCAATGCTGAAATCAGCAGAGGTAGAGATCAAGAAGGAACATCAAGTGTTGATGGTGAATAAAACCACTAAGTTCAAGAAAGGCAAGGGTAAGAAGAACTTCAAGAAGGAAGGCAAGGAGTTGCGCCCGATAAAACAGATCTTTGGGAAGAAGTCAAAGAATGGACCCAAGCCTGGCCCGAAAGTGCTTTTATTGCAAGGGAAGCGGACACTAGAAGCAGAACTGCCCCAAATACTTAGCGGACAAGAAGGCTGGCAACACTAAAGGTATATGTGATATACATGTAATTGATGTGTACCTTACCAGTACTCGTAGTAGCTCCTGGGTATTTGATACAGGTGCCGTTGCTCATATTTGTAACTCAAAGCAGGAGCTGCGGAATAAGCGGAGACTGGCGAAGGACAAGGTGACGATGCGCGTCGGGAATGGTTCCAAGGTTGATGTGATCGCCGTCGGCACGCTACCTCTACATTTACCTACGGGATTAATTTTAAACCTTAATAATTGTTATTTAGTGCTAGCTTTGAGCATGGACATTGTATCTGGATCTCGTTTAATACGAGATGGCTACTCATTTAAATCTGAGAATAATGGTTGTTCTATTTATAAAAGAGATATGTTTTATGGTCATGCCCCGATGGTCAATGGTTTATTCTTAATGAATCTCGAACGTGATGTTACACATATTCATAGTGTGAATACCAAAAGATGTAAAGTTGATAACGATAGTCCCACATACTTGTGGCACTTGCCGCCTTGGTCAAATTGGTGTCAAGCGCATGAAGAAGCTCCATGCCGATGGACTTTTAGAGTCTCTCGATTATGAATCATTTGACACATGCGAACCATGCCTCATGGGCAAAATGACCAAGACTCCGCTTCTCCCGGAACAATGGGGCGAGCAACCAACTTATTAGAAATCATACATACTGATGTGTGCGGTCCAATGAGCGTTGAGGCTCGCGGAGGATATCGTTATGTTCTCACTCTCACTGACGACTTGAGTAGATATGGGTATGTCTACTTGATGAAACACAAGTATGAGGCCTTTTGAAAAGTTCAAGGAATTTCAGAATGAGGTAGAGAATCAACGTGACCGAAAAATAAAGTTCTTATGGTCAGATCGTGGAGGAGAATATTTAAGTCACGAATTTGGTACGCACTTAAGGAAATGTGGAATCGTTTCACAACTCACGCCGCCTGGAACACCTCAGCGTAACGGTGTGTCCGAACATCGTAATCGCACTTTATTAGATATGGTGCGGTCTATGATGTCTCTTGCTGATTTACCGGTATCATTTTGGGGATGCGCTCTAGAGACAACTACATTCACTTTAAATAGGGCACCGTCTAAATCCGTTGAGACGACACCGTATGAATTATGGTTTGGGAAGAAACCTAAGCTGTCGTTTCTAAAAGTTTGGGGTTGCGATGCTTATGTCAAGAAACTTCAACCTGAAAAGCTCGAACCCAAGTCGGAAAAATGCGTCTTCATAGGATACCCTAAGGAAAACCATTGGGTATACCTTCTACCTCGAATCCGAAGGCAAGATCTTTGTTGCCAAGAACGGGTCCTTTATGGAGAAAGAGTTTCTCTCGAGAGAAGTAAGTGGGAGGAAAGTGGAACTTGATGAAGTACTACCTCTTGAACCGGTGAGTAGCGCAGCTCAGGAAGATGTTCCTGTGGTGCCAGCACCAACTGAAGAGGAAGTTAATGATGATGATCAAGGTACTTCGTACCAAGCTACTACTGAACTTCATAGGTCCACGAGGACACGTTCCACACCAGAGTGGTATGGCAACCCTGTCCTGGAAATCATGTTGTTAGACAACAGTGAACCTTCGAACTATGAAGAAGTTGAAGTCCATCCGAATCATGTTAGCAATTGCCGCATACTATGATTATGAGATATGGCAGATGGACGTCAAAACGACATTCCTTAACGGCTATCTTAAGGAAGAACTGTATATGATGCAGCCGGAAGGTTTTGTCGATCCCGAGAATCTTGACAAGGTATGCAAGCTCCAAATGATCCATTTATGGGCTGGTGCAAGCATCTCGGAGTTGGAACATTCGCTTTGATGAGATGATCAAAGTGTTTGGGTTTATGCAGACTTATGGAGAAGCCTGCGTTTACAAGAAAGTGAGTGGGAGCTCTGTAGCGTTTCTCATATTATATGTAGATGACATACTTTTGATGGGAAATGATATAGAACTTTTGGACAACATTAAGGCCTACTTGAATAAGTGTTTTTCATTGAAGGACCTTGGAGAAGCTGCTTACATATTAGGCATCAAGATCTATAGGGATAGATCAAGACGCCTCATAGGTCTTTCACAAAGCACATACCTTCATAAGATATTGAAGAAGTTCAATATGGATCAGTCCAAGAAAGGGTTCTTGCACATGTTGCAAGGTGTGAGATTGACCTCGGCTCAATGCCCGACCACGGCAGAAGATAAAGAAGAGATGAGTGTCATCCCCTATGCCTCAGCCATAGGATCTATTATGTATGCCATGCTGTGTACCAGACCTCATGTAAACCTTGCCGTAAGTTTGGTAGGAAGGTACCAAAGTAATCCCGGCAAGGAACACTGGACAGCGGTCAAGAATATCCTGAAGTACCTGAAGAGGACAAAGGACATGTTTCTCGTCTATGGAGGTGACGAAGAGCTCGTCGTAAAGGGTTACGCCGACGCTAGCTTCGACACAGATCTGGATGACTCTAAGTCACAAGCCGGATACGTGTATATTTTGAATGGCGGGGCAGTAAGCTGGTGCAGTTGCAAGCAAAGCGTCGTGGCGGGATCTATATGTGAAGCGGAATACATGGCAGCCTCGGAGGCAGCACATGAAGCAATCTGGATGAAGGAGTTCATCACCGACCTAGGAGTCATACCCAATGTGTCGGGGCCGATCGCACTCTTCTGTGACAACACTGGAGCTATTGCACTTGCCAAGGAGCCCAGGTTTCACAAGAAGACCATGCACATCAAGCGTCGCTTCAACTCCATTCGTGAAAATGTTCAAGATGGAGACATAGATATTTGTAAAGTACATACGGACCTGAATGTAGCAGATCCGTTGACTAAACCTCTCCCTAGGGAAAAACATGATCAACACCAGAACTCTATGGGTGTTCGATTCATCACAATGTAACTAGACGATTGACTCTAGTGCAAGTGGGAGACTATTGGAAATATGACCTAGAGGCAATAATAAAATGGTTATTATTATATTTTTTTGTTCATGATAATAGTCTATTATTCATGCTATAATTGTGTTATCCGGAAATCGTAATACACGTGTGAATACATAGACCACAACGTGTCCCTAGTGAGCCTCTAGTTGACTAGCTCGTTGATCAACAGATAGTCATCGCTTCCTGACTATGGACATTGGATGTCATTGATAACGGGATCACATCATTGGGAGAATGATGTGATGGACAAGACCCAATCCTAAGCATAGCTCAAAGATCGTGTAGTTCGTTTAGCTAGAGCTTTTCCAAATGTCAAGTATCATTTCCTTAGCCCATGAGATTGTGCAACTCCGGATACCGTGGGAGTGCTTTGGGTGTGCCAAACATCACAACGTGAATCGGGTGACTATAAAGGTACACTACGGGTATCTCCGAAAGTGTTTGTTGGGTTGGCACGAATTGAGATCGGCATTTGTCACTCCGCATGACGGAGAGGTATCTTCTGGGCCCACTCGGTAATGCATCATCATAATGAGCTCAATGTGACCAAGTGTCTGGTCACGGGATCATGCATTACGGCAGTGCGAATAAAGTGACTTGCCGGTAACGAGATTAAACAAGGTATTGGGATACCGACAATCGAATCTCGGGCAAGTAACATACCGATTGACAAAGGGAATTGTATACGGGGTTACTTGAATCCTCGACATCGTGGTTCATCCGATGAGATCATTGAGGAGCATGTGGGAGCCAACATGGGTATCCAGATCCCACTGTTGGTTAATGACCGGAGAGGCATCTCGGTCATGTCTGCATGTCTCCCGAACCTGTAGGGTCTAGACACTTAAGGTTCGGTGACGCTAGGGTTGTAAAGATATGAGTATGCAGTAACCCGAAAGTTGTTCGGAGTCCCGGATGAGATCCCGGATGTCACGAGGAGTTCCGGAATGGTCCTGAGGTAAAGAATTATATATAGGAAGTCAGGTTTTGGCCATCGGGAAAGTTTCAGGGGGGCACCGATATTGTACTGGGACCACCGGAAGGGTCCCGGGGGTCCACCGGGTGGGGCCACCTATCCCGGAGGGCCCCATGGGCTGAAGTGGGAGGGGAACCAGCCCCTGATGGGCTGGTGCGCCCCCCTTGGCCCCCCTGCGCCTAGGGTTGGGAAACCCTAGGGGTGGGGGCGCCTCCACCTGGCTTGGCGGGCAAGCCACCCCCTGGCCGCCGCCCCCCTAGGAGATTGCATCTCCTAGGGCCGGCGCCCCCCCTAGAGGCCTATATAAAGAGGGGGGAGGGAGGGCATCCGGACCCATGCTCTTGGTGCCTCCCTCTCCCCTTGCTACACCTCTCCCTCTCGCAGACGCTTGGCGAAGCCCTGCCGAGATCGCTGCTGCATCCACCACCACGCCGTCGTGCTGCTGGATCTTCATCAACCTCTCCTTCCCCCTTGCTGGATCAAGAAGGAGGAGACGTCTTCCCAACCATACGTGTGTTGAACGCGGAGGTGCTGTCCTTTCAGCCCTAGGATCATCGATGATTTGGATCACGACGAGTACGACTCCCTCAACCCCGTTCTCTTGAACGCTTTCGCTCGCGATCTACAAGGGTATGTAGATGCACTCCTCTCTCTCGTTGCTAGATGAACTCATAGATTGATCTTGGTGAATCGTAGAAAATTTTTATTTTCTGCAACGTTCTCCAACATCACCATCCACGACCGCGCCGTCTTCCGTCCGTTCCGGATGGAACTCATCGTGGAAGGCGAACTCGGCGATATAGCTGGCCTGGGAGGCGATCCGGCTGACCTGCTCTGCAGAATCGCTCCGAGCAATGGCTGACCCATCAAGGTCGTCGGTGAATCACGGGTGCCAAGACAAAGACGATCCGGAGCGCCATCTCAGCAGCGGCCCGGGCGGCGGAAACGCGCCAGTCGCTAAGGCGATCCGGACCCATCTCCAACCAGAGCGCCAGACGCGGGAAGCTGCGCGGATGGACGGAGTCCGGCCACAAGGCCGCCGTCATCGCGGTACCGGCTCGGGGCAGCCGCTCCATCTGCGTCCCCAAGACCCGCAGCCGGGCCTCAACAGCGGCAATGATCTCCGGGAAGGTTCAGGCCGTTAGCGGATCCATCCCGGACCCAACAACGCCCGTCGGGTCGCGCTGATAGCGGACGGCTTCCTCCGCCAGCCGCTGCGTCTCCGGAAAGGCCCCTGTAGCCAAAGAAGAAGCAAGTTAGAAGAGCAACAAAGAAGAAAGGGCCGGGCCCCGACCCGCCAAACAACAAAGAAGCATCACTTACTGGAGAAAGACTCTTCCAGGTGCTGCGCCACGAGCAACGTACCACGTCGCTCCCGCTCCAAGACACGGTCCCGCTCCTCGAGCGCCTTCTCCAGGTCGGCCGCCCTAGCAAGGGCCGCCTCGAGCCTCGGCCTGGCGGGCCTCCTCAGCCGTGGTGGCCTGCTCCCGCAGACGCTCCACCTCGTCCTGGAGCCGGTCCTTGTCGTCGACCAGCTGGCCACGCTGCTGGTCCACCTCGACCAGGGCCTGCTGCGTCTCCACCACCTTGGCGGCCTCCGCCTTAAGAAGCTCAACCTCGGCCTCGAGGCGGCTCTTATGACCCGCCAGCTGCTCGTGTAGCCGGTTGGCCTCGTCAAGAGACCGCCAGGCCGTGGCCGCCTCCGCCCTCGCCTGCGCCGCCTCGACGCCGAGATGGCTGGAATCAGCAACGAGCCGGTCATAGTGATGACCAGCCCGGAACAGTCGGGTCCGCCAAGACAGCACCTCGGCTGCAAAGAAGAAGAATTCAACAAAAAGAAAGAATAAGACAAGACCTAAGATTTGGCCCAACTGTTACACAGTTGGCCCGAATCTCGGGGGCTACACCGAGTGGGTGCGCTAGCGCGCCCCCACTAGAAGAAAAGAACACAACAAAGCACCCGCGGCGACGTGAAGCTCCTCCTCCTTGGCAGCAAGCTGCTCCTTGAGCTCCCGATGCTTGACCAGGAGCCGGTTGAAGGCGGCAACCCGGAAGGCGTCAAGGTGCTGAAGAGAAGACCAAAGTCAACACAAGGCCAACGCTCCTAAGGTTCGACCCAACTACTACATAGTTGGCCCGAACCTCGGGGGCTACACCCAGTGGGTCTTGTTGGCGCGCCTCACGAAGATGAAATCACAAGAAAACAACAAGAAGAAGGACTTACCAGGACGGCGCGCTCCAGGTCGCGCGTCCGCTCCGTCTCGGCCTGGGCGAGGGCCTCAAGGCGCTCCGTCCGGCCTCGCAGACGGCGGTCGACGGCATCCGCGCTGCCTCCTCGGGTGCTGGGCTCGAAGACGGCGCCCCGCTTCCATGCTGGCTGCGGCATGGCAGCTCGGCGCCCGCTGCCGAGGCACCAGGTGTGCCCCGGCTGGCCGCTATGCGGCTGCCAACACCTCCTCCGTCGCCCCTTCCGGCGCCAATGGTGATCCAGACACCGGGACGCCCTGCGTCGCCACCTCAGGCACCGCCGCCTGCGGTGCCTCCTCCATAGCCGACGGTGCCTCCGGCGCCGCCGCCTGCGGCGCCCCCTCCAGGACGCCGCCGCCTCCACCACCATCAGCCCCCGCGCGCTCGACCACGTCGGCTCGCGGCGGGGTATCGCCCCCCACCTCCACGACCTCCTAGTCGAGGAGCATCACCTCGGGCCGGCTCCCACGGCCGCGCTCCCTCACCGACGACGGTTCAAAAACCGTCGCCTCCACCACCGTGCCCTCCGGCATCTCGCGCCAGGCCGGCTCTGTGCCGCCTCGCACCCATGCCGCCGCCGCGTCGGTCCAAGCCCGGCATGACGCCGCCTCCAGCTCCGCCTTGGCCCGGTTCCTGTCCCGCCAGGCCAAGGCCTCGGCGTCGTCCGGGTCCAGGCCGAGGTCCGAGTCGCCTCGTCCCTCCTCCCCGGCCAGGCCGGCGAGGTCGGACCGGCTCCTGCGGAACGCGGTCCCTTCAGCGGCCGCGGCCTCCGCCGCCGCCCTCGCCAGCGCGATGGGTGACCTGAAGAAGAAGGCAAAATAAGCAAAAGAGACAAGAAATCCAGGCGCAAGCGGGAAATAAAACTTACCCCGTCAAGACTGGGACCGGGGTCGGCTTCCCGCGCCTCCTCTTGGCCGGCCTCCCAGGCTCGGCCGGATCCGCCGTGCGCTTCGAGGCCCGGGGCCGCAGCGCGACGCTGTCCTTCCCGTGCGGGCGGCTCAGCGCCACCCCATGCGAGGACCCGTTTCCACCCGCCTCGCCGCCTCCCCCGCCCAACGCCGCTACATCAACAACTGGCGGCAGCGTCGCCTACGCCGCAACACGCCCAAACGATCCAAGACAAATGAAGAAGAGAAAGACTCGAAGCTTACCCGCGCGACGCCCAGCGCCGGCGTCGGACTCGGCCACCTCCTCGCCACCGTGAGCCGCGGGCTCCTCTGGGGCCACCGGCGCCACCTGCAGCGGAGCCCGGGCGTAAGGATGCCGGCTCGCATTCAGAAGAATCTCCCGCGACGCGTCGGGACGAAAGAGAAGATGCGCGGTAGAAACATAGCAAGACCAGATGCTCACCTACGGCGCCGGGTTCGCCTGGCTGTACAGTGCGTTGCCGAATCGCCAATCCTCTCCAAGATTGGCCCTGGAGATGATGTTGACGGCGCGCGCGACCTGCTCCGCAGACAGCCGCGTCGACCCCATTCGGTTGGGGTCCTGCAGGCCGATCATCTCGCCAATGAGGCAGGAGCGCCTCTGAAGCGGGAGGACCCGGCGGGTGATGAACGCAGCGAGAAGGTCCGTGCAGGTGAGCCCCTCCTGCGTCCTCATCACCATCACCCGCTCGCAGAGGTTGATGATCTCCTGCGACGGGCGCCGGGGCGAGTAGCCCCAGTTCGTCTTCGCCCGCGGCGACGCGATGACGAAGGGGGGAAGATTGATATGGTCCGCGCCTTGGTTGCGGACGTAGAAGAAGGAATTCTGCCACTTCTTGGCAGAATCCTCGAGCGGAATCTTGGGGAAATCTGCCCCCGACCGCTTGGAGATAACAGCGGCGCCGCAGTCGGCGAACTCCCCGGCCGACGGGCCCTGCTGTTTCAAGGAGAAGAAGCGCGCCCAGAGGTCGATCGTCGGCTCGACCCCCAGGTACCCCTCGCATAGGGTCACGAAGCCGGATAGTTGGACGATGGCGCCGGCGCCAAGATGCTGCGGTTGAAGCCCGAAGAACTCCAAGAAGGCGCGGAAGAAGGTGCTCATTGGCAGCCCGAGCCCGCGCTCGAAATGAGTAAGGAAGACGACGCGCTCCTGCCCCTCGGGTCGGGGCCTTTGATCGCCGCGCGGCAGGCGGACACCGACGTCCGTCTCCCGCGGCAAGCGCCACAAAGCTCGAAGCTGCGTGATGTCCTCAGGGGTGACGTTGGAGCCCATCCAAGAGCCCGACGGCAGCGCAATGGATAGAAGCGGAAAGAAGAAGACGAGCAACGGAGGAAGCTCTGCTCGGGGCTGCAGCCGCAGCTGTGTGTCGGTGGCAAGGAGCAGAGCACGAGCAAGGGGACAGGAGGGCGTGAGCGAGAATGGTGTCCGCCGCCCCCTTTGTCCCCCTCAATTTATAAGCCCCAGTTCAAACGTGGGGGAGTGGGATCGTCTGCACGCGCTCGTTCCACTACCCCGCAATAAGTGCGCACGTACACACGCACTAACTGCGCGGGGAAGTGCAACCGGCCCCCAGACGCCGCAATAGATCCGCACGCGTGGCCAAGGGCGCGCAGCGGCTGGCCCCAGCCCGTCGCCCAGTCCCATCACGCGTGTGGCCTGTCAGGTCCCTCCGGCTTCCGGGCAACACGTGGCACCTGCGCGAAGCCCGAGGGATCGCCTCAAGATTCGACGGACGCCTCAGTTCCCGCCACGGCCGGGATGCCGCGATCCGGTTTCCGAGAAAACCGGCACACAATGGGTGTTGCCGGACCTGGCGTTCGCAGATTCCGCCTTGCTCAAGGGGGAAGCTGCGAAGGCCCACTCATCCGAAGACGACGGACCTTCACAGCTTCGGGGACTACTGTCGGGGGGATGAACCCCAGGCAGGCAACGGAACCCGGATCTATTTCAAAAACAGCGGGGCCCGCATCGCCCCGCAAACCGGCGTGCGCCAGGCCGGGTCGCTCGACCCGGCAAGGCGCGCAACCCGGCCAAGACCCTCGACTCGGCAAGGTACGTCGACCCGGCCGCAGCGGCTGGCGCAAGGCAACTCAGCCCGGCGCAACCTTGGCTTCCCCAGCAAGCCAACCCACCCGTGGCATCCACGGCAACCCAGCCACGGGTCAGCTCCCGTCCCATCCAGGCCATACGATGGGACGAGACCTCAATCACCGATGACCAAGACTACAGTGCCCCCGCCCATGCCCGTGGTCAGCCGAAGCGTGGCAACAATGCCCCTTACCTACCCACGACTGGCCGCACGGCAATGTTGTTCCCGTCCTCACCACTGACGACAGCAAGCGGCGGCCTGACGGAGAACACTGTGCGCGGCTTGACTCGGCCACGCCATGACGATCGACAAGACGGCGCACAGTCCCCTAGGCACGCGGGGCCCGCACCTAGGGGAACCCGGCGAACCACAAGCTCCCAAGCGGGACACAGCCCGGTACCCCGGACACCGACAATACAGACCCACCGACTCGGCATATTACTGATACGTCTCCAACGTATCTATAATTTTTGATTGCTCCATGCTACTTTATCTACTGTTTTGGACTATATTGGGCTTTATTTTCCACTTTTATATTACTTTTGGGACTAACCTACTAACCGGAGGCCCAGCCCGTAATTGTTGTTTTTTGCCTATTTCAGTGTTTCAAGAAACGGAATATCAAACGGAGTCCAAACGGAATGAAACCTTCGGGAATGCGATTTTCCAACCGAACGTGATCCACGAGACTTGGACCCTACTCCAAGAAGTGCCAGAGGCGGTCACGAGGGTGGAGGGCGCCCCCTACCTCGTGGGCCCCCTGACGCTCCACCAACGTACTCCTTCCTCCTATATATGCCTACGTACCCCCAAACGATTAGAACGGGAGCCAAAAACCTAATTCCACTGCCGCAACCTTCTGTATCCACGAGATCCCATCTTGGGGCCTGTTCCGGAGCTCCGCCGGAGGAGGCATCCACCATGGAGGGCTTCTACATCAACACCATAGCCTCTCCGATGAAGTGTGAGTAGTTTACTTCAGACCTTCGGGTCCATAGCTAGTAGCTAGATGGCTTCTTCTCTCTTTTTGGATCTCAATACAATGTTCTCCCCCTCTCCCGTGGAGATCTATTCGATGTAATCTTCTTTTTGCGGTGTGTTTGTTGAGACCAATGAATTGTGGGTTTATGATCCAGCTTATCTATGAATAATATTTGAATCTTCTCTGAATTCTTTTATGTATGATTGAGTTATCTTTGCAAGTCTCTTGAATTATCCGTTTGGTTTGGCCAACTAGATTGGTAGTTCTTGCAATGGGAGAAGTGCTTAGCTTTGGGTTCAATCTTGCGGTGCCCCTACCCAGTGACAGAAAGGGTTGCAAGGCAGGTATTGTATTGTTGCCATCGAGGATAACAAGATGGGGTATTTATCATATTGCATGAATTTATTCCTCTACATCATGTCATCTTGCTTAAGGCGTTACTCTGTTTTTAACTTAATACTCTAGATGCGTCTGGATAGCGGTCGATGAGTGGAGTAATAGTAGTAGATGCGTAATCATTTCGATCTACTTGTCACGGACGTGATGCCTATATACATGATCATACCTAGATAACCTCATAACTATGCTCAATTACATCAATTGCTCATCAGTAATTTGTTCACCCACCGTAGAATACTTATGCTCTTGAGAGAAGCCACTAGTGAAACCTATGGCCCCCGGGTCTATTCTCATCATATCAATCTCTATCTCTTTATTTACTTGTTTGTTTTTACTTTGCTTTTACTTTTTACTTTGCATCTTTATACCAAAAATACCAAAAATATTATCTCTATCAGATCTCACTCTCGTAAGTGACCATGAAGGGATTGACAACCCCTAATCGCGTTGGTTGCGAGTAGCTATCGTTTTGTGCAGGTACGAGGGACTTGCGCATGGCCTCCTACTGGATTGATACCTTGGTTCTCAAAAACTGAGGGAAATACTTACGCTACTGTGCTGCATCATCCTCTCCTCTTCGGGGAAAACCAACGCAAGCTCAAGACATAGCAATTACCATTGTAACCCTGGGTGGGTTGATCTATAAAACCCCCCAGGAGTCCACGCCTACGGGGGCATGATATGTGAGATCCCCAGCATGCAAAGCCATACGAGATAAAGCAAGCAAGATAGGACTAGCTACTACATAGCAACACCAGAGAGAAGGAGCAGCCGGAGCCTTGGCCAGCCTCCTTCCTCCTCCATACAGCTCCAGGAGCGACATTGTACTATCAACCATCCAACTAAACTCGGCAGGACTAGGGGTGTTATCTCTCCGGAGAGCCCCGAACCTGGGTATGTCCGGCGTCCCGCGCCCGCGCATATGAACCTCGCCTCCGAAGCTGATAACCCACAAGTATAGGGGATCGCAACAGTTTTCGAGGATAGAGTATTCAACCCAAATTTGTTGATTCGACACAAGGGGAGCCAAAGAATATTCTCACGTATTAGCAGCTGAGTTGTTAATTCAACCACACCTGGAAACTTAATATCTGCAGCAAAGTGTTTAGTAGCAAAGTAATATGATAGTGGTGGTAACGGTAACAAAAGTAAAGACAACAAAAGTAATGTTTTTGGTATTTTTGTAGTGATGATAATAGTAGCAACGGAAAAGTAAATAAGCGTAAACCAGTATATGGAAAACTCATAGGCACCGGATCAGTGATGGATAATTATGCCGGATGTGGTTCGTCATGTAACAGTCATAACATAGGGTGACACAAAACTAGCTCCAGTTCATCAATATAATGTAGGCATGTATTCCGTATATAGTCATTCGTGCTTATGGAAAAGAACTTGCATGACATCTTTTGTCCTACCCTCCGTGGCAGCGGGTCCTATTGGAAACTAAGGGATATTAAGGCCTCCTTTTAATAGAGAACCGGAACAAAGCATTAGCACATAGTGAATACATGAACTCCTCAAATTATGGTCATCACCGGAGTGGTCCCGATTATTGTCACTGGGGTTGCGGATCATAACACATAGTAGGTGACTATAGACTTGCAAGATAGGATCAAGAACACACATATATTCATGAAAACATAATAGGTTCAAATCTGAAATCATGGCACTCGGGCCCTAGTGACAAGCATTAAGCATAGCAAAGTCATAGCAACATCAATCTCAGAACATAGTGGATACTAGGGATCATACCCTAACAAAGCTAACTCAATTACATGATAAATCCCATCCAACCCATCACCGTCCTGCAAGCCTACGATGGAATTACTCACGCACGGCGGTGATCATCATGAAATTGGTGATGGAGGATGGTTGATGATGACGACGGCAATGAATCGCCCTCCCTGGAGCCCCGAACGGACTCCAGATCAGCCCTCCCGAGAGAGATTAGGGCTTGGCGGCGGCTCCGTATCGTAAAACGCGATGATTTCTTTCTCCCCGAAAGCCAATATATGGAGTTGGAGTTGGCGTCGGAGGGCCACCAGGGGGCCCACGAGGTAGGGAGGCGCGCCTAGGGGAGGCGCCCCACCCTCATGGACAGTGTGGGCCCCCTGGTCTTCATCTTTGGTGAGGATTTTTTATTATTTATTCTAAGATATTCCGTGGAGTTTCAGGTCATTCCGAGAACTTTTGTTTTCTGCACATAAAACAACACCATGGCAATTCTGCTGAAAACAGCGTCAGTCCGAGTTAGTTCCATTCAAATCATACAAGTTAGAGTCCAAAACAAGGGTAAAAGTGTTTGAAAAAGTAGATATGACGGAGACGTATCAACTCCCCCAAGCTTAAACCCTTGCTTGTCATCAAGCAATTCAGTTGACAAACTGAAAGAGAAAAAGAAAAACTTTTACAAACTCTGTTTGCTCTTGTTGTTGTAAACATGAAAAGCCAGCATTCAAGTTTCAGCAAATATTATGAACTAACCATACTCACAATAACACATAGGTCTCACAATTACTCATAGCAATAATATAATCAGCTAGCGAGCCATAATAATAAAACTCGGATGACAACACTTTCTCAAAATAATCATAACATGATATAACAAAATGGTATCTCGCTAGCCCTTTCTGGGACCGCAAAACATAAATGCAGAGCACCTTTAAAGATCAAGGACTGACTAAACATTGTAATTCATGGTAAAAGAGATCCAGTCAAGTCGTACCCAATATAAACCAATTATAATGAATGCAATCTACTTTGTGCTATCCAGCGGGTGATTTTTAATAAGAAGGGTGATGACTCAACATAAAAGTAAATAGATATGCCCTTCGCAGAGGGAAGCAGTGATTTGTAGAGGTGCCAGAGCTCGATTTGAAATAGAGATAAATTATATTTTGAGCGGCATACTTTCACTTTGTCAGCGCAACAACTAAGAGATGGCTGTATCTTCCATACTACATGCATTATAGGCAGTTCCCAAACAGAATGGTAAAGGTTTATACTCCCCCTCCTCCACAAGCATCAATCCATGGCTTGCTCGAAACAACGAGTGCCTCCAACATTCAACGGGTCCCTAGGGGCGTTTTTTTAATTATTTTGATTTGCTTTGATCTTTTTGGATCATGGGACTGGGCATCCCGGTTACCGGCCCTTTCTCGTGAATGAGGAGCGGAGTCCACTCCTCTTGAGAATAACCCACCTAGCATGGAAGATATAGGCAGCCCTAGTTGCACATGAGCTGCTCGAGCATACAAAACAGAATTTTTATTTGAAGGTTTGGAGTTTGACACATACAAATTTACTTGGAACGGCTGGTAGATACCGCATATAGGAAGGTATGGTGGACTCATATGGAACAACTTTGGGGTTTTAAGGAGTTTAGATGCACAAGCAGTATTCCCGCTTAGTACAGGTGAAGGCTAGCAAAAGACCGAAGCGACCAACTGAGAGAGCGACAACAGTCGTAAACATGCATTAAAATTAATTTACACCGAATATAAGCATGACTAGGATATAATCCACCATGAACATAAATATCATGAAGGCTATGTTGATTTGATTCAACTACATGCGTGAACATGTGCCAAGTCGAGTCACTCAATTCATTCAAAGGAGGATACCATCCCATCATACCATATCATAATCATTCTAATAGCATGTTGGCACGCTATGTAAACCATTATAACTCATAGCTAATCAAGCATGGCACAAGCAACTATAATCTCTAAATGTCGTTGCAAATATGTTTACTTCATAATAGCTGAATCAGAACGATGAATCATCATATTTACAAAAACAAGAGAGGTCGAGTTCATACCAGCTTTTCTCATCCCAATAAGTCCATCATATATCATCATTATTGCCTTTCACTTGCACGACCGAATGGTGTGTATAATAATAAGAGTGCACATGCATTGGACTAAGCTGGAATCTGCAAGCATTCAACTCAAGAGAGAAGACAAGTAATATGGGCTCTTGGTTAAATCAACAATGATGCATATAAGAGCCACTTCAACAATTTAATCATGGTCTTCTCCTACTGACCCCAAAGAAAAGAAAGGAAATAAAAACTATTTACACGGGAAAGCTCCCAACAAGCAAAAGAAGAACAGGAAATATTTTTGGGTTTTCTTTTTAATTATTACTACTACAACAGGAAATAAACTACTACTATTTTTTTTGTTTTTTCTAAGGTTTATCAAACACACAAGAAGAAAGCTAGAAAAAGAAAATAAACTAGCATGGATATTACAGTGAAAGAGTATGAGCACCGACATCTACTTAATGAGTGTGTGTGAGCATAAATGTAATGTCGGTGAGAAATACGTACTCCCCCAAGCTTAGGCTTTTAGCCTAAGTTGGTCTATTGCCAGGGATAGCCTGGCTGATACCCGTAGGTGTAGCTGGGGTCGTACTGCGATGCAGCGTGGCATCGAGCTGCCTCTGCTCTCCTCTCGTACTCATCTGCCTCCTCCCTGGTAATAATATATCTTCCTCTCGTCTGAAAATCAAAGAAGGCAGGAGCAGGAAGAGTAACACGGACAACATGTCGTTTGTTAAAGATTAGTCGATACTGGAAAGGTGGTCCAGTCCTCTCAATGAACTGGTGGGAAAACATAGAATCAAGATCTAAATAAGAAGGGGGTAAATCCATATCACCCTCATGAATGTCTACATCAAGAAAATTAGCTAAGCGGGTTGCATAAATTCCTCCAAAGAAATCTCCGTTATGTCTATTATGATGCAACCTACGAGCTACAATGGCTCCCATATGATAAGATTGGTCCCCGACACAGCACTTACGAGAATGCTGAGATCGAGCACACATGTGACATGCTTCATCCTTAGCATTTATGCATCTACCAATGAAGAGAGCAAAATAATGTATAGCAGGAAAGTGAATGCTCCCTGTGGTGGCTTGCGCTATATCTCTAGATTCCCCACAGTTATTCTAGCAAGAAAGTCTCTATATTCAGATTTAGGGGATCGCTGATACTACCCCAAGATGGAAGTTTGCATGCAAGAGTGAAATCCTCTAAGTCCATGGTATAAGATTTGTCATAAAGGTCAAACATGACTGAAGGAGAATTACGCGAAGATGAAAACTCAAACCTCCCCACAAATGAACTTGTGAGATCACGATACTGGGGGCATTTATCAGCTTCAAAGTCCTCAAGACCAGCATTACGCAAATATGCGTAGAATTCTTCTTTAATTCCCACTTGATTCATAAAATTTTCCGAAGGCCATTCACAGGGCCTCACGAGAGCGTCTCTTGGTGGTTCCTCGTCACCATCACGCATTGCAAGCCTGGGACCTTGCTTCCTTGAAGAACCACCTTGGAACATCTTCCTAAGAATATTGTTTTCTCTGAAAAATAATTCTGAAATTTTTAGTAACTTCAAACAAAAGTGAACCAACTTCAATAAAATTGATAGCAACAACTCCCACAAGTGCCTAGGGCCTATATCAAGCATTAGAACTGCTTAGAGCCATATAAATTTGACATGCAAGCTCAAGAACATGGTCACCTATGCAGCACAAATTTGCAATGAATAAAGCACTAAAACAAAAACTAATTGGACCAATGGAGGAGTCACATACCAAGGAACAATCTGCCCAAGCAGTTTTGTGAGAGGTGCTTTGAGCAAGGAGATCGAAAATCGCAGCAAAAGTTGCTGGAACACGAGCTTGAGTTGGTTTTTCGGGTTTGTGTGAGACAGAGGAAGAAGATGGGTGCAGGGATAAGTGGAGGAGGGCCACCGTGGGCCCACGAGGCAGGGGGGCGCACCCAGGGGGGTAGGGCGCGCCCTCCACCCTCGTGGCCAGGTGGCAGCTCCCCCCGCGGTAATTTTTGCACAGTAAATCCTCAAATATTCCCGAAAAAATCATATTAAATTGGCATGGCATTCTGAGGACTTTTATTTTTGGGATATTTTTATATTGCACGGATAAGTCGGGAGACAGACAGAAAAATACTATTTTACTTTATTTCTACTAAGTAACAGAAAATATAAAGAGGGTACAGAAGGTTGTGCTTCTAGTTTCATCCGTCTCATGCTCATCAAAAAGAATCCACTAACAAGGTTGATCAAGTCTTGTTAACAAACTTATTCCGATAATCATGGAACCAGAGAAATTTCGAATAACATTATGTTACCTCAACGGGGATATGGACATCCCCAATAATAAGTATATCATATTTCTTCTTAACAGTAGGGAGAGGAAATTCAAAACCTCCAAATATAATCGATGGAGTTTTTCCAATAGAGTTGATACTATAAACTTGAGGTTGTTTCCTCGGAAAATGTATCGTGTGCTCATGACCATTAACATGAAAAGTAACATTGCCTTTGTTGCAATCAATAATAGCCCCTGCAGTATTAAGGAAAGGTCTTCCAAGAATAATAGACATACTATCATCCTCGGGAATATCAAGAATAACAAAGTCCGTTAAAATAGTAACGTTTGCAACCACAAGGCACATCCTCACAAATACCGACAGGTATAGCAGTTGATTTATCAGCCATTTGCAAAGATATTTCAGTAGGTGTCATATTCAAGTCAAGTCTACGATATAAAGAGAGAGGCATAACACTAACACCGGCTCCAAGATCACATAAAGCAGTTTTAACATAATTTCTTTTAATGGAGCATGGTATAGTAGGTACTCCTGGATCTCCAAGTTTCTTTGGTATTCCACCCTTCAAAGTATAATTAGCAAGCATGGTGGAAATTTCAGCTTCAGGTATCTTTCTTTTATTTGTTGTGATATCCTTCATATACTTAGCATAAGGATTTGTTTTGAGCACATCAGTTAATCGCATACATAAAAGATAGGTCTAATCATTTCAAAGCAAAGCGCTCAAAATCCTCATCATCCTTTTTCTTGGATGGTTTGGGAGGAAAGGGCATGGGTTTCTGAACCCATGGTTCTCTTTCTTTACCATGTTTCCTAGCAACAAAATCTCTCTTATCATAATGTTGATTCTATGATTGTGGGTTATCAAGATCAACAGCAGGTTCAACTTCTACTTCATTATCATTACTAGGTTGAGCATCATCATGAACATCATCATTAACATTTTCACTAGGTTCATGTTTATTACCAGATTGTGTTTCAGCATCAGACATAGAGATATCATTCGGATTATCTGGTGGTTTAGCAATAGGTTCACTAGAAGTTTGCAAAGTCCTATCATTTTTTTTCTTCCTTTTAGAAGAACTAGGCATATCAATATTATTTCTCTGAGAATCTTGCTCGATTCTCTTAGGGTGGCCTTCAGGATACAAAGGTTCCTGAGTCATTCTACCAGTTCTAGTAGCCACTCTAACATAATCATTTTTCTTACTATTCATTTCATCAAGCACTTCTTTCTCGAGCTTTAAGTACTTGTTCTACTTGAGTGGTAACCATAGAAGCATGTTTGCTAACAAGTTTAAGTTCACCTCTAATATTAGCCATGTAATCACTCAAGCGTTTAATCATAAAGGTATTCTGTTTTAATTGTCTACCAAAATAAGCATTAAAGTCATCTTGCTTAAACATAAAGTTATCAAACTCATCCAAGCACCGACTAGCAATTTTAGTAGGAGGGACTTCAGCTTTATCATACCTATAGAGAGAATTTACCTTTACTACCTGTGCCGGGATATCGTGGAGGTTCTTGATAAATAAGTAATTGAGATCATATACTTCTTCAACAAAGTGTAAATTAAGACCATGTATTTCTTCAATAGGAGGTAAATTATTAACATCTTCAGCTTTAATACCTTTTTTCTTTCATAGATTTCTTTGCTTCTTGCATATCTTCGACTGAGAAATAGAACACCTCTCATATTCGGAGATGGATTAGGAATAGGCTCAGTAAATGCCTCTGGAGCTGGCTCAGGAGGTGCCCAATTATTTTCATTTGCCAACATATTATTCAATAGAATTTCAGCATCATCCGGTGTTCTTTCCCTGAAAAGAGAACCAGCACAACTATCCAGGTAATCTCTGGAAGCATCGGTTAGTCCATTATAAAAGATATCAAGTATTTCAGGTTTCTTAAGAGGATGATCAGGCAAAGCATTAAGTAACTTGAGAAGCCTCCCCCAAGCTTGTGGGAGACTCTCTTCTTCAATTTGCACAAAATTATATATATCCCTCAAAGCGGCTTGTTTCTTATGAGCTGGGAAATATTTGGCAGAGAAGTAATAAATCATATCCTGGGGACTACGCACACAACCAGGATCAAGAGAATTAAACCATATCTTAGCATCACCCTTTAATGAGAACGGAAATATTTTGAATATATAAAAGTAGCGCGATCTCTCATCATTAGTAAACAGGGTGGCTATATCGTTTAATTTAGTAATATGTGCCACAACAGTTTCAGATTCATAGCCATAAAAAGGATCAGATTCAACCAAAGTAATTATATCAGGATCAACAGAGAATTCATAATAATCCTTATCAGGAACACAGATAGGTGAAGTAGCAAAAGCAGGGTCAGGCCTCATCCTATCTCTAAGAGATTCTTTACTCCATTTAACTAGCAGCCTCTTAAGTTCATATCTATCCTTGCAGGCAAAAATAGCTACAGAAGATTCAGCATAAAAAAGATAACCCTCAGGAATAGCAGGCATATTTTCATCATCACTTTCATCATTGTATTCAGTTTCAATAATTTCTCTTTCTCTAGACCTAGAAATTTGTTCATCTAGAAATTCACCAAGGGGCACAGTAGTTTCATCATAAATATCATGCATAGCAGAAGTGGAATCATCAATAACATGCGACATATCGGAACGAATAGCAGAAGCAGGTTTAGGTGTCGCTAACTTACTCATAACAGAAGGTGAATCAAGTGCAGAGCTAGATGGCAGTTCCTTACCTCCCCTCGTAGTTGAGATATAAATTTTTAACTTAGCGTCTTTCAAGTTCTTCATAGTGTCCAGCAGATATAAATCCCAAGTGACTCAAACAATAGAGCTATGCTCCCCGGCAACGGCGCCAGAAAAAGGTCTTGATAACCCACAAGTATAGGGGATCGCAACAGATTTCGAGGGTAGAGTATTCAACCCAAATTTGTTGATTCGACACAAGGGGAGCCAAAGAATATTCTCAAGTATTAGCAGCTGAGTTGTCAATTCAACCACACCTGGAAACTTAATATCTGCAGCAAAGTGTTTAGTAACAAAGTAATATGATAGTGGTGGTAACGGTAACAAAAGTAATGTTTTTGGTATTTTTGTAGTGATGATAACAGTAGCAACGGAAAAGTAAATAAGCGTAAACCAGTATATGGAAAACTCGTAGGCACCGGATCAGTGATGGATAATTATGCCGGATGTGGTTCGTCATGTAACAGTCATAATATAGGGTGACACAGAACTAGCTCCAGTTCATCAATATAATGTAGGCATGTATTCCGTATATAGTCATACGTGCTTATGAAAAAGAACTTGCTTGACATCTTTTATCCTACCCTCCCGTGGCAGCGGGGTCCTATTGGAAACTAAGGGATATTAAGGCCTCCTTTTAATAGAGAACCGGAACAAAGCATTAGCACATAGTGAATACATGAACTCCTCAAACTATGGTCATCACCGGAGTGGTCCCGATTATTGTCACTTCGGGGTTGCCGGATCATAACACATAGTAGGTGACTATAGACTTGCAAGATAGGATCAAGAACACACATATATTCATGAAAACGTAATAGGTTCAGATCTGAAATCATGGCACTCGGTCCCTAGTGACAAGCATTAAGCATAGCAAAGTCATAGCAACATCAATCTCAGAACATAGTGGATACTAGGGACCAAACCCTAACAAAGCTAACTCGATTACATGATAAATCTCATCCAACCCATCACCGTCCAGCAAGCCTACGATGGAATTACTCACGCACGGCGGTGAACATCATGAAATTGGTGATGGAGGATGGTTGATGATGACGACGGCGACGACTCCCCCTCTCCGGAGCCCCGAACGGACTCCAGATCAGCCCTCCCGAGAGAGATTAGGGCTTGGCGGCGGCTCCGTATCGTAAAACGCGATGATTTTTTTCTCCCCGAAAGCCAATATATGGAGTTGGAGTTGGCGTCGGAGGGCCACCAGGGAGCCCACGAGGTAGGGCGGCGCGCCCAGGTGGGAGGGGCGCGCCCCCCACCCTCGTGGACAGGGTGTGGGCCCCCTAGTCTTCATCTTTGGCGATGATTTTTTATTATTTATTCTAAGATATTCCGTGGAGTTTTAGGTCAGTCCGAGAACTTTTGTTTTCTGCACATAAAATAACACCATGGCAATTCTGCTGAAAACAGCGTCAGTCCGGGTTAGTTCCATTCAAATCATACAAGTTAGAGTCCAAAACAAGGGCAAAAGTGTTTGGAAAAGTAGATACAACGGAGACATATCAGAAGCCCACCAGCGCCCTCGAGCCTCCTCTCCTCTTTAGCCATCCCTTGGCATCTGCCGTGCGCCCACCACGACACTTAGCTTTGGGTTCAATCTTGCGGTGTCCTTACCCAGTGACAGAAAGGGTTGCAAGTCACGTATTGTATTGTTGCCATCAAGGATAAAAAGATGGGGTTTATATGATATTGCTTGAGTTTATCCCTCTACATCATGTCATCTTTCTTAATGCGTTACTTTGTTCTTATGAACTTAATACTCTAGATGCATGCTGGATAGCGGTCGATGTGTGGAGTAATAGTAGTAGATGCAGGCAGGAGTCGGTCTACTTGTCACAGACGTGATGCCTATATACATGGTCATGCCTAGATAATCTCATAATTATTCGCTTTTCTATCAATTGCTCGACAGTAATTTGTTCACCCATCGTAATACTTATGATATCTTGAGAGAAGCCACTAGTGAAACCTATGGCCCCCGGGTCTATCTTTTATCATATTAGCTTTCAATCTACTTTTATTTGCATCTGTATTGTAAAATACCAAAAATATATTTATCTTATCATACTATCTCTTTAAGATCTCACTTTCGCAAGTAGCTGTGAAGGGATTGACAACCCCTTTATTGCGTTGGTTGCGAGTTCTTTGTTTGTTTGTGTAGGTGCGTGGGACTTTTGAGGAGCCTCCGACTGGATTGATACCTTGGTTCTCAAAAACTGAGGGAAATACTTACGCTACTTTGCTGCATCACCCTTTCCTCTTTAAGAAAAACCAACGCAAGCTCAAGACGTAGCATGGGAACCAAGGAGTTCGCCAGCAAAACTGTCCCATCAAATCTCATTGAAATCTTTCGGCGGCACGCAAAAGATACACTCTGATCAGTTCAGAGAAACCATTAGACGGTTCAATTCCAATCAGATGAAATTTTAATCCCGATTCAGAGAATCTTAAACTAAATTTTCTATAGAACTTGTGTGAAGAAAACCGAGTGAGCATTCACTCTACGCAGATCAATTATGCAAGCAAGTAAACCGATGATCCATTCTATTAGATTTCCATATCACTCATGAACATCTTGAACAACGAGTGAATTCACTGCCTTCTACGACATGGTTTGGTCATTTTTCTATCTAGGAGCCTAAGTATTGAAACCGCAAGTTTGGATCCGTGGTGGATGAGAAATTGGTGTTCCTCTCGGATAATGATTGGCATCTCTCTGGAGAATTAGACCAAACACCATAATCATCGCTCGGATTTTATAATACATCTTTAGTTGGATCACTAGTCAGCCTCTCCCGAGAGATGATTCAGATCACCAGACATTTCCTAAAAACTTGTTCATAATACTTGAAGCCGTAAATGTTTTGCTCTTTAGAAACCATAAGGATCTCTTCCGACCAAATCCGCTGCTCATCAAAATCTAACAATTAATCGGGATTCAGATTCCCATGAAGGTCCAGCAATCCGATGAACTGCTCGATTTTCATGTCAAGATCCTAACGGATTCAGAGGCTAAGGACGAGGTCATCCTCCACCGGGTAGGGCCATGGAGACATAAAACTCAGGGACCATGGAGGCCCAAGCCCATATTTAGATACATTATAACCATGCACTCTTCTAGCCCTCTGAGGCCATTACCGTTTTTAGCCGTCGGATCTCAAGTAGTGGGTGTTTCTGGCCATTGGATCCTCCGCTAATCCTGCCTGGGCTTCCTTCGCTATGCAGGTCGCGCACATGGATTTGGCCGCTGCTCCCGAAACAAAATCCACCATCTGATGTTAATTGGGCCTATTGGGCCTTCGGTCTGTAGTAATCGCTTTCGTGTCCATCATCAAACGAGAAAATTAAAATTGTAATTTTATCTTCGAGGGTAGAGCAGCAAATCATGATGCTGACAGATTAGCCAAATACTCGCATTCCTTGGATCAGGGAAGACATGTCTGGATGTTAATACCACACGATCCATTTTGTATTCCACAAGTTGTGGACTATGAGCAATAAAGTTTTGTTATACCCCTAAAAAAAATCAAACGAGAAAAAAAAATCATGGACCGCACACATGGGAAGGAAGGAGGCGCGGGTCGGTCTACGCGATCTGTGCGAGGTGCTTGATGTTGTTGACCTTGCCGGCGGACGGACGTTTGCGGTCAGGATGAATCGTTCCTGCGAACCAAGAGACAGGGTGGGCAGGACAGGAGAGGACTCGTCGGGCGACGCCAAGGGGCGGTGACAAGGTAACGAATCGTCTCTGTCGGTTGGGCCGGAGATTTTGGAGTAATTCTCCGTTGACGTAGCTTTTATGTCAATTGATGTGTACCACTCGCGGGCGACGATAACTGCAGCTCAGTTACTCCTAAACGGTCCTGCTTCCTCTTCATTCGATCCATGCGCGATTGGACGCATAGTGTCCTCCTCTCATGGCGACGGGGCCTCACACGGCGATGGGTGAGGAGGTCGGAACACGAGATTGACTTCGTCGCGTCAGTTTGGGGCCACTCCCCTCGTCGGCTTGCGCCACCGGCTCACTCTCGCAACACCATTCCAGCCTGTCCAGGCCGAGGTAGATGAGAAGGGATGTAGCTTTGTGCTACAGCGCCTCCGGTCAGTCTAGCTCGGTGACGCTACCACCGCTGCCTCAAGTTCTTCCAGCATTCGACATGGTGCCCCTTCGGAGTGGAACCTGGTGATACGATACGAGGGACTTCGTCCGTGCAGTGTCGGACTGGTTGCCGGCTGCCGCCGCCGTCAATACAGGCGATCTGGACGTCGTGTTTGTATCGTCGGCTAAGCTGGTTCTTGGGCTCCCCAACTTTTTAACACCAAGGTGCATCTCCCGTCTCTACTGTAAATACATAGCACCATTGGTTGCGAACTGCTCTGTGTTATGACTTATATGAACCCAAAGGATTGTTGCTTTTTCCCCTAGCTGAGAGGTGTTGGATGTTCAAGTGTTAGTACGTGATTTAAGTGCTATTCAGTATGATTGTGATAATCTGGATTCTGGAATGAGATGTCTGCCCCATACAAAATCAGAAGCTATGAAAGAAAAAGAAGCTACATCTTTGTTTTTTTAATGTAGTTTGCAAATAATCACCCTGATCTGTTGGTTCACACCAAGGTGTAAAAAACAGAGACTACACAGTCAGATTTGTGTTATTTTATATAGCAGCTGTGCTATATAAGATCTTTGGTTATGTGAAATTTCTGATGCTTCAAGTACAGGTAAGTTCAGTATTATTAGTACGTACTATATGTACGAGGTATATGAACCATGCAACTTTATATTTTTTATTTCTTGATGGAACTTTAATGCTGTGATGTTGCATGGCTGGTTATTCATATTTAATTTTCAGTTCAATAAAGGTAGCCGTGGTACAAATTGACTATGACCTTTTTTTTTTTGCGGGGACAAATTGACTACTATGACTAATATAGTATTACGCACTATTGCGTTTCTATTTGGGTAGGCTTGTTTGTTATCTTTCATGTGTTTCTATTCTGCTCTATCAAAGTTGGAAAATAATATTTCATCTTATTACAACTACAATTTGGCTCATGTTTGATAATGGGTATATCTTTAAGGTGCAATTCACACCCCAAGGTATCGATGGTTTATAGGATAGATCTTGTTTGTTTATCTTTCATGTGTTTCTATTCTGCTCTATCAAAGTTGGAAACCAAGATGTCATCATATTATAACTACAATTCGGCTCATGTTTGATAATGGGTATATCTTTAGGACTGTGCTAACGACCAGTCGACTGGTCGTTAGCGACAGATCCGGACGACTTCTCTCGATGTGGGAATCGATCCACGCCACCTCCTTTTTTTTCTTCTGGCGCAATAAAATCAATCAAGTTGGCGGAACTGGGAATCGAACCCACCACCTCTTGGTAGGCCAAGATAGTTGCAACCACCCGGTCTAGATTAAGCCAGTGATTAGATTGAAGTTAGATAGTATTTGTACTGGTACTTAGCGTGACCTGAAAATGAACCATTTTTCTTTTTTTCCTTTCATATTTTGTATCCTATATAGATGGCTCGGCTGCTCTGTTAATATTTACAACATTATGGTAACTTTAACGTAGTAAAAATTGTTGACATATCCCAGTAACTTCGTTGTAAATAGCATGCCATGGTACACAGGTTTTTTTCGAGGGTACAAACGTTATCAACACTCTGGTATGTAACTTATGATGCTTTTTATACATAAGTTATCGGGGAATATTTTAAATATTTTTTCTTGGGTCAGAGTTACGGTAGGTGTTGTACAAAATTATTATGCTTTGCAGTCTGTAAAAAATCATGATATTTACACATGGCAGCGGTATATAAATTATCATACTATTTACATAGTAATTATCAGGGTACGTTTCAAGCACCCCTCGTGTTGAAATATTACCGTCATATTTGCATCTAAATTATCAGGGCTGCAGTGCATAAATTATCATGTCATTTACACAACAGTTATTCTGAGTTATGTTTTCCAAAGAGAAAATTTTCAAAGTCAAAGTTATCAGCTATGTTGTGTGTATATTATCATGTTATTTGCACAGAAATTACCGGGGTATGATTTTCAACAACTTTTATCCTGGGGTCAAAGGAGTTACCACGGTGTTAAATGCGTGGGTTATCAGCTTTGTTGTGTGTATACTACCATCCTATTTACACAGAATTTACCAAGGATTGTTTTTCAATATTTTTCCTCGGGTCAAATGGTTACCATAGTGTTTGTACGTGAGTTATCAACTTTGTTGTGTCTATATTATCATGTTATTTACATACAAGTTACTGGACTAGATTATTTAACATTTTTTTTGGGTAAAAAGGTTATCATGGTGCTTGCACGCGAGTTATCATCTTTGTTTTGCTTATATTGCCATGATATTTGCACAAAAGTTACCGGGAGTATTGTTTTCAACAACTTTCATTCTAGGGTTAAAAGAATTACCCTAGTGTTTGTATGCGAGTTATCGGCTCTATTGTGCATATATTACCATCATATTTACATAAAAAGTTACCAGGGTTTGTTTTTCCACTAAATTTTTCCCCAGTCAAAACTTACCGGCTCTATTGTGTGACCACGAGTGTTTGTTACATTATCAGGTCGTGCCTAAATTACTGTGTTATTTACATAAAATTGATGTGTATATTATCCTGTTGTTTAGACAAAATTATCAGGATATGTTTCAATATATTTTTTTCCGGATCAAAATTACCATGGTATTTGTATGTAAGTTATCAGATCTACAATGTATAATCGTGCTATTTACCCATAAGTTATCACGGTCTTTGCATCATAATTTACTAGGTCCGCATGCGTCAAATACCATGCTATTTACATACAAGTTCCCGGTTTTGTCACGTGAGAGAAGCGGATCGAGTTGTTTTTCTTTTCCACTTATTTAATAAGGTATAAAATACATGTAATCTGCATAAAAAACCAGAGGAGACAGTTAGCTCAGCTGGTAGGGTGCTATGGCCTCAACCAACAGGTTCCCAGTTTGATTCTTGCAAGCGCCTTTTTTACTTTCCACGCGTGAAACTGGAAAAAAAAGGATCGATTGTTGCGCGGGAGAGAAAAAAAGCCGATCGAGCGATTGTTGCGCGCGAGGAGTGGATTGAGCGGTCGCCAGGTCGTACGTGCCTGTTGCTAACGAACAGTCGGCAGGAAATTAGCTTTATCGATATCTTTAATGTGCAATTCACACACCAAGATATCGATAGTTTAAGGATAGATCAAGTAGTAAGCTTACATTTGAGTTCGGTGTGGTTTTATTTATTTTTTTAAAAATCCTATCATATTTTGGCATAAAATAGTTTGGCTTGGTTAACTACACGATAGAATTTTTAGATTATAATGATTTTTATCACCTTATTTGTCATGACCTTTCATATTTTGGCAAAAAAAACTATTATTGAAAAACTTTATGGGCGCAGGAACACGTGTGCTCTAGAGGTAGGCTTGTGGAGATATTTAGTAAGTATATCATCATGTATATAAGCTGACACAAAAGTGTTCAGATGTTGGGCAATTTCAATTCTTATTATTGTGAACAAAACGTATTTTCTCTTTTCAATTTCTACTTTACTACTGATTGGAATACCTCACATATCAAAACAAAAGGGAAACATACTTAGAACAACTTATTTGAACATATTTTAATTTCATGTAATTAACAATTTGGTTTTGTTTAGCTTTTGCCTCCATATATTTACGATAATTTATATCATTCTACCCTCAAAATGGACGGGCGCAGCAATGCGCGCCATCAATGATCTAGTATTCTACAAACCAAGACAAGGCAACAACATGAGGGTTTGATCGCTCGGTATGGGCACCTGCAGGAGGATTACTTCACTCGACACGCAAGGACGTCCTTCACTCGGAGTAACAAGAGCCCAACGGCCCGAAGCATTAATGGACACGTCCACTCAGCATTGAAGCCTGGTGTTACCAATAGCAATTAGACTACCCATAGTGGGGAGTAACTTAGACTAGTAACATGTATATATTACCTGTCTATGTTACTATCTCTATAGTGGGGAGTAACATATATGTGGTGTCATGCAACACTTCATTTATTAGTTTGTAGGCTCATCTTGTTTTGGTATGTGTGATGTTACTCATAGTGTGAGTAACTAGCTATGTTACTCAAATAATATCTCTCCTCATTACATCATTGCCACATAAGCAAATTTCTTGAGTTAGACTTTATGTTACTCTTGAAGTTACTCCCACTATAGGTAGTCTTAGAAATTCCATTATCTTTGGTAGTTGACGCGTATTATTTCTCTTTATTTCACCTGTAATGTAAATAGCAGCAGCCCAGGGGTATATCGAACTCTATATATAGCCTACCTCTGGTGTCCAGTTACGGGTTCAGAAACCTTTGTATTTGCAAATCCATACGCAAGAAACATCTCTACGTGAGAACATGACTAGGGTTTTTACCTCCACCGAAGAGGGGTCTGAACCTATACAATCCTTGTGTCACCTACTTGTGTCTCCAGAGATCAAGCCTCGTTCTACTATCCTCTTACTGTTAATAGCTAGATGGTTCGGATTGACTCGTAAATTATCCTTTTTCTAGTTAACCCATAAATTCTCTTTTTCTGATTAACCCGTAAATTACCTTTAATACATAGATGGATCGGATCCCCAACCATGAGATTGTTACTTTATAGCGTATCTGTTCATTCAGAAGTCGTCACCTAGACCATTTTCAGTCAAATGTATATGCCCCTTCACTCTCGAGCAAAAATAACTAATCTTCATGAAATCATCATCTTCTACACACAATCTAGATAATGCCCACCTCTGTGAGAGAGTTGGCTGGTTGTTGAGCTTGACACTTTTCATCTCCAAAAAGCAATCGTTCAAATTCCAGATCTAGGAATTCATGATGCTGGGCATGATGGTCAACTACGTAGACGTGTCATATGTATCACTTCGAGAAAAATGAGTTATACTCCAAAGTGGTACTAGCTTTGGATTTCCAAATTTGTCGCTGATAAGTAATTCTCATTGCTGCCTGTGCTACCACCTTGTTCTTCTTCATCACGAATTTCCATCAACGACACTCCAGTTTTGTGCGCAACTACAAGTCTGCAGATAGATAAAAGAACACATGCTTTTACTAATCTATAATCATAGGAAATGAAAAGGATGTAAATGACCACACCATCTATATAGCTAAGCATGCTATGAAGGGGAAGTAAGAAAATTAATAAGAACTAGAAACATTGATTACCTTCCTGATCCCACCAAACATGCGAGGCCCACAACCCATCCACTATCATGGAAGTTATGTATTCTCTTGAGCCTGGAAAATATGAAGCACTCCATAATTTACCATTATAGAAGCTAACCCGCATGTGTCTGCGCGCGTGCGTGCGTGCAATGTCATGTAGAGGTGCCATGTTCTCAAGGTGTGTGCGTGTGCGTGTGCGTGTGATAAGGACATACTCTAGTGGTTACCTGAAATCATTTGAGCTCCACGCGTGAACATCACCATCCTTTGTACCTGTAATTAGAACTGGAAGATTGGGATGGGAAACGACCTGAAAAACTGCAGACTCATGTTCAAGTGTATGAACGCACTCCTTCTTGTCCATGTCCCATATCTGATTTGAAAAAGAAAAAAGAAACAAGGCACTGATATATTAGGAATGTTAGATGCATGTTGTATTAATGTACTTCCCAACATGATAGCCGACCTTGGCAGTCGCATCCCAGGAGCCACTAATCAAATACTGCTGACCATCACGCGTGAAGAAATCCAGGAAGTTCACTACATGCCTATGCCCAAAAAGAGTATACTTGGATTTGGGAGAATCGAGACTCCAAACCTGAACACCAACCATAAGAGCTTCCAGTCAAGGTATACTAGAAAATGAAACGTACTCCACCTCATCACTGAATCAAACATTGCTTAGCAAAGAAATAAGAGAGAAAGCAAAACCTTTATTGTAGTATCATGCGAAGCACTTGCAAAACTGTTGGTGTCCGCCGGGTTAAATTTCAGGGTCATAATAGCAGCCGAGTGCTCTTCAAATGTCTGTATGCAATTACGGTCCCAAAGCTTTATTTCCGCAGCACATCCTGACAGCACATATGGCTGGGTTGGATGAACGGCTAATGTACACCAAACGTCTGCACGATCCAGAGCTCTGAAACTCGTGACTTTTCGCATTTCCTTTTCGTAGTTGTACACATGGACGGCACAGTCAGATGACACTGCCACAAACCATCCCTTTCGTGCAATGAACTTAACATCCGTAACTGCAGTGAGAACGATCATCTTGTTAGCATATCAGTGTACATGTGGTGGAAGAAACTTATGTTGACAACAAGTCAGAGTGCTTGCCAGGTTCTGCTGAGACCTTAGTCAAACCGGCCACTTTCTGCCAGTAAACACATCTGACTAAATTGTTAGTCCAATATAAGCAAATATGACCTAAATACACACTCAATAACGGCTGGAATACTGCCATGAGAAAACAGTGGGTAAAAACATTTGCCATCTACCATCACCAAAGATAGGCTTTTCCTGGTATTTGGCAATCAAAAGAAACTGTATATGCTCTTATGAATAAAATCAAAAATGCTTGGACTGCGAGCATCTTTTTTGTACAGAGGGCACGAGGTAATAATTAAATTTCTTTCTTTGTCTTAAATAGTAACTACCAAAGCAATACAGTAACTTGCCTGTGTGTTATAGTTCCATGTCTTAACATTCCCAAGTGAGGTACCCACTATAATCCTGTATGATAAGAAGGTATTAAATGCAGGATAATCGCAGCTAGTGCATTCACTTGAAAAAGAGGTTTAATATTCAAATGCCTATATTATTCTATGCACTTACAACGGCTCTTTCTGGTGTGCATCTATGCAATAGATTTTCCCAGCTGTATCATCTATGATCTGACCAAGCAAAATTCATGTGAACATTTGAGAAACCACCCCCAAGATGGAGGATCTGGGAAGAGAGGAAAATGAAAACCCCAAAACCAATACCTGTATTAAAGGTGGCATTGTCTGCTGCGTTGTTAGTTCATCAAAGAAGAAAAACAAAAGGAAGCATCAGTACAATTCACTAAAGCATCAGTACAAGAAAATCAAAATATAGGTCACAAGACCACAAAATTACGTTACAATATTTTCTGTTCGTAATTTTACATAATAAAAAGTATTTTTTACAGTCGATATGTATTTTCTTACATTCTCGTTTGACTACCGACATCAGGAAAAATTACGAGAAGTAAAAATATGGTGCAGTGATGTAAAAATAGAGGGGGTGAACAATAATTATTCTTCACCCTGGGTGATGAATAGTCTGATCCTACAAATATAAGGGGACTACTGTGATTATATGGACGTATTAAAATAAGTAAAAACGAATTTGATCTAGAAGTGTATTAATTTGGCATTCCAACTACAATCAAAGATCATTTGCATGACCACTAATTAGATAGACAAAGTTGTATAAGTTAATATTCTTAGAATGGCGCACCTCATTGGCATCAAAAACCACATCCAAATCCACCTCATCAACCATGGTGTCTGCCTCTTTAATGAGCTTGTTTGTAGTTATATCCTCAACTGCATGGCCTTCAATCATCACTTTGGTGCTCCATACAGTAGATTCATTGGCACGATCTGTGAGGGCATTGCCCTGCGGTTGCAATGTTATTCCAACATTACACTTGGATCGTGGCATGATAATGCCTTTGTGTGGCTGTGTGCAGTATGCAAGGGGTCTTACACCCCTGGTAACCAATGCTAGTTCACATATCCCCACTGAACAAAAAAAATTACTCAAAATATCGGACCCCGAAAGCCATAGTTTCCCTTTCTGAAATTTGTCTTAATTACTTTTCTGACATTGTTTGCTCTTACTTGCACCATTATTCATTACACACAAGTTTCATTTGTATCGGCTGATAATTAACTAGACAAAGCATTTCAAAAAGTTTTATTTCTTAGATTAGCGATCCTGGTGGTTGTATCACGTGTTGATGCGCGCGCGCGCGCACACACACACACACACACACACACACAACTGGTGAGACATATCAACAAACAAAATTCTGACTTGTGATTTGTGAGCAAGAGTTAAATTTATTCCTATTAATTTAATACTTCTTGAAAAAGAAAAGAAGTGTAAGCTAATCTAATCTACATATAATAGGACTATTGGCTATATTGTGGTATTAAAAAAATTGAAGAATCAATTTTATCGAGATGTTTATTAATTCGGCTCTCTAACTACAATGAATGATCATGTGTGCTCAATGCTAACTAAATGCAAAGCTTTGCAAGTTAGTATTCTTAGACAACTCACCTCACTGATTTTGTCAATTGCTTCTTGTGGTTCACTTACATCAAAAACCACATCCAAATTCACCTCATCAACCACATTGGCTGTCTCTTTGATGAACATGCTTTTAGTTATATCCTCAAATGCAATACCATCATTCACTTTGGTGCTCCACACAACAAATTCATTGGCACGCTGCATATCTATTGGCACATTGCCTTGCGCCTGCAGTGTTATTTCGATGTTACACTTGGATCGTGGTGGCATAATGTCTTTCTGCGGTTGTGTGTTGTATGACTTGGGGCTCATATTTTGGACATTGAAGGCAATGTAAGAGTCCGTCTCATTGGTTAGTTGAATCTCGCAGGACATCTGTTTGTTAAGGGAAAAAGGGAAATGTAGTTTGAGTGGCTCAATTCCAAGCATATCATCCTCCTCCAGGCAAGAGCTTATCTGCAAGATAAGTGCAGGACATATATTATTCAGTATGATAAAGATACTTGGCCAGGGACATTCAAGAGTTTACCTTCCCAAATGTATATTCGTTGGCATTGTTGATTTCCTCATTTACAACTTCGATATGTCTGATATCATTTATTATATCCCATATAAAGGGCCGCTTGGATGGTTCACGTTCTTGGCAGAGTAACCCAATTTCGATGCATTTGGCTACTTGTTTGTAAACCAATGGTGTTTCCTTTCCTGATTTTTTCCATCTGTGCCTCCATCTCCTAAGTACCTGTCACCCCACAAAATATGGCATAAATAGAATAAATCAAAGAGTTTTAAAAAATAACTTCAAAAGTGATGGGACATGATGACTCGTACCACAAAACCATTGTATGCGTCTCTCTCCTCTACACATAGTTAGATGCAGGAGCTAGATGCCTAGGATCGATGCAAAAAAGTCTATCATCAAGCACGTAAGCTCCTAATATCTTTTCACAAATCGAGCATCCCATGTGTTCTTTTTTGCTTCAAGAGAGATGAAAAAGGCTTGATACATAAAAAAGCATAGAGATAAATGTGAATGACCATATAGATGGATTTTCTCGTTGCGTGCATGCAGTAAAGGTGTGGGTACTTATTCTTCTTCTGGATATTGTTGATTCTATATAACCTACTTTTGTGTTTAATCCAAACTATGTTTTTAATCTTATGCAAACTACTTTGTTTATAAGAATTATGTGAATATATCTGATGCAAATATGGTTGTATGTAGCCTTTTGATGCAGGTGCAGTGATACGGTGCTCTTGCTGCGGTGCCGGGTGACCATCTGGTGCCGATACTTGCTGTGGCAGGGGTGGTTACTTTTCAGGAGAAGTGGGGAGCCCGTGGTGGCAGTGGTAAGCTGGCGGCAGTGCGCACATGTCGTTGGTGCTGGTAGAAGTGGCAGGAGTGTGTGGATCAGATGAATTTGTGTTCAGGACGGAGATGTTCGTACGTGTGGCGGCTGGGGAGGAATTATGTAGTGTAGTGTGTGGAAGTGAAGACAGACATGATTGTGGTCGACGACAAGCAACAAAGATGGTAGTGGGAGCTGTGTGTGGCATGGGGGGCAATATATAGGCCTGGTATGTTCTTCGTTTGGTGGAGGCACTATTAATTAAATAATAATTGTTTTACTTAGATCTCATTTGATTTTGAGTGAACGTGAAGCTATTTTGGGATGTTAATTAATTAAATAATAATGATTGTTTTACTTAGATCTTATTTGAATTTGAGTGAAATATGAAGCTTTTGGCAGTTTATTTGAATATTTAAATAGAGTGGGAATAAAAGGACTTTCCCAAAATGCCCCAATTAAATTTTGGTTGCTTTGGAATTTTACTTGAGTTTTGAAATATCCATACATTTCCAAATCAAAGGAAATTAAACGAGAGATGATAATATGACTTCCTCAATACATAGAATTTGTTTTTTAATATTATTGGGTTATTTATTTGGAAGTTGAAAAATAATCTGGGAAATATTTTGAACCCTAAATGAAATTTTAGAGAATATTTATAATCCCCAAAATAGAATTTTATTAAAATTTGGAATTTTAGTTAATTAAAAATAATGTTGGTTTTGCTTACATCTTATTTGATTTCATTGAAACCTGAAGCTATGTTAGGATTCTAATTAATTAAATAACAATTATTATTTTACTAAGATCTTATTTGAATTCAAATGAAATCTGTAGCTTTTAGGAGTTTATTTGAATATTTTAAAAGAGAGGGAATAAAAAGACTTCCCCAAAATGCCTCCATGGAATTTTGGTTGCTTTAGAACTTTACTCGAATTTTTAAATATTCATACATTTTGGGAATATTCATAAGTTTTTCAACCGTGTATCCATCCGGAGGCTCAACGTCTGACTTTTCCGGTGAAAAATTCTTTTCTTCCATTGTGTCCTCTCGTGATCATCTATATTATTGTTATAGGTTGAAAAGCTACGTATCTATACCGGAAGGAGTTCTGATTCAATTAAAATATGAAGTTTCAACCATATCTTTAAGACTGTTAACTCTTTTGAGTTAATTCTCTCTCCTGTCATTCTAAAGCACTATAAGGATGCATAAGACATATAACATTTAAATTATGTTGTTCTTTGCACCATCCATATCTTTTCTTGTGTTCTTTTGAATTCTTCGATATGGCATGATCCTTTACTGGATGTTATTTGCTCACCTTAGATTGATTAGAGAGCGAAATAGAATAATATCAGGCTTATACTACTACAAGTGAAGACCAGCATGGCAAGTTGCATCTCTTGTTCATGCCCATGAACCTATATTTTTACTATGCATTTAGTACCTTTTGAGTAGTATGCATGAGTAGGAATATGTATGATAAATATTCAGTATGATCCCAGAGTAGTTCAATGAGTATGGCTGAGCTTTCTTATACTTGTCGCCGTCGTTGTAGATAGTACTTGTTGACAAAAGTAGACGGGGATTTGGTGAAGTGGTTTTGTGGAAAGATGTGAGAAACAATGTAGTAATCAGGATCGACTTAATTAGTGAACTACCTGGGCGGAATAGGTATGTATGGTGGCAAAGTACATTGTTAACATCATGGGGAATGTGTTCATTAAAAATATCCACCCATGAGAGTGCACACAAGTGGACCCCTCACCCAGGCTTAAAAGATCAACCACCTTTTCATGATTGGTAGCTTCTGTGTGCAGCAGACATTATGCACTTTGGCTTAGTTGAATAGATTGTAGTGACACTTGCAATGGTACTAATGGATGTAGCTATGTAGGTGAGATGGGACTACCAGGGGCTAAGGGTACTCTTCTGGAAGACTTGGTCTTAGTTTTCAGAAAAAGCCTTGTGGGAACGTGTGCGAACCTCTGCAGAGTGTATAATCTAAGTACTTAGTTGTGTCCCCATTTATGCACGATTGTTGAGTGGTCTCGCCACATTTAATAATTTAAGTGGGTTTCATCAACTAAGGTAATAGATTGAGTTGGAGGTGCCCAATTCAACCATATGTTATATGCAGAGATTGAATAATATTTTCATAGTAGGATAAAATTGGCTTTATGCAAAATAAAATTTAGAGCTTTCCATTTTAGCCATATCCTTGCATATAGATGATAGGTCTCACTTGGGTGTGACTTGTCGGTACACTCAATATACTGACCTGCATGACCGCAACTTACCATGTCAACGATTTTATATGACGAGTAACGGATGCGACGTAGGGTTACGATGTCCATACTCAACTTTGTCAGTGGCATTGATGGGACTCCGTAGTTTTATTTGTTATTTTTTGATGTGTGAACTAGACTGTGGGCTATGAGGTAATAAATACTCTGGGTTTACGTTATATTCTTACATGTGATTTTTTTTGTGGTATATCAAGTACTGTTTGTGCTAGCTACTAAGATTCAGTTCAGATAGTAGCATAGTGACCATAGAGATTCAGATACTACCATATCTGGGTCATTACACATTCTCCCAAAAATACGGCAACCAAGGAAAACACAAATTGGACGCTTGGTCATTTTATTTACTTCAAGCCCGCACGCTTGGGCACTCGTTGTCATTTTATTTACTTCAAGCCCGCACGCTTGGGCACTCGTTGTCATTTTATTTACTTCAAGCCCGCACGCTTGGGCACTCGTTTACTCAAACCCTTAAGAATTCAAGAAGAATAATCTGTTACTTGAACTAACACTACTACACTGACATACAAAAATACTAACACTACTAGACTAACATATAAAAACCATAGAGATGCGGGTGACCACCGAGACGGACTTGGGGTGGTGGAGGAGGCGCTTCACAAGGTAGTTGAGGGGGAAATGGCTTCTAGTGCTCATAGTCAGGGCGAATCCCTAGCCAGGACACACACACACACACACACACACAGGGAAAAGAGGAAGTTGGAGCCGACATCGAGGTTGATGGTTTATGCCGTGCAATCGAATCATCTCACCAAAAAAGCTAGACAGAGGAAGTTGAAGCCCTCTAAGTAGGGGGTACATATGAGCCCCTTGTAGGCTAGGAGGCCATGACCTTCTTCAGCGTATGTGGACGTTGGAAATGGTCTTTCTTGACATGGAAAGCTTGTCATTGCAGGACCAAGTGTCATTGGGCACCCCATGTCATGCCCATTTATAAGTCAGCGGCAAGATGAAGAATTAACCGTAATGCCTTCGTCTATTCCCCGCATCGAAGCTCCATGTGGTTACATCCATCAATAACCTATTCATGCCCGAAACCCCAAGGTTTACAAAGAGATTGTAAGAGGTGGGTGCGTGAAACTAGGAATAAATACACACGGTGTGAACAAGATCTTTCAGAGATGTCATATGGGTCGTGTCATCATCATTATGACTGGATAGGATGGAGTTTGCTTCAACCATATGCGAGATTATCAGAATAACAAAACAAATTTCTAGGAAAGTGTGCAACACATGCATATCTTCATCTATCAATGAACAAAAGATGATAGTCCATATCCTTCTGGTTTATCTTCTAGGAGATGGGAATTCTGAGAGGGAAAGCGAGTTTTTACTTAGAGCGCATCTTAAGGAAAAAAACTCGTAAAACCAAGACAAGATACGCGAAAATCTGAAGCAAATTACTAGGTAAGTTCTAGGGACGACCTTCTCAGAAGCTTGGTCAGAGAAGTTCTGACCTACTTGACAATACTCATGTTCAAGACCATTCTGAGTATTGTTGGGGGCTTGTCGATGAAGATACCATTATTCATATGAATAACATATTTTTGTAAAAGACATGATGACCCGACCGCATTTGAGTACATGTTTTCCAAAAGACCCTCTTAGACTAAGCAGCAAAGGGACTCAAATGCGGATAAGGAAGAAACCACATGGAATACAAATGGTTAGCCAATTAAGGGATATAGGTAGGATCTCGGTGGCAAGTCTGTTTGATCCAAAATTTAAGAAAAGACACGAATGCATATAAGAAGCCCGAGGCCATGCAAGAGGGTAACCACAATTTAAGTTATGAAACATCTGTCAAGCTCTAGCAGATCTAGTGTTTTCGCCATCTGTCCACATACATCCTTGCAATCATCCCCAGAAGATACATGATGTTCAAGGTAGGACGTGGAACTTTTACCCACCTTGGGGGCCTAAACCTACGTAGATGTGTCTCTCGTATCATCATTCTCATCAGTGCATCGCCGACGGGATCTTGTGTCAACCCTATTTCCTCAATTTTGACTTGACTATGTAGAAACGACTGACCCAAATCATGCACTGATACCGATGCCACATGGCTTAAATATAAATGTTTCTAGCCGCCATATGAAGCTACCATGTGTTGGTACCGATTTAAAACGGTGGAACGAGTGATATGGACCTCAATATGGCGAGCTACTAAAGCGTTTACGTTCCGGTGCTGTGATTGTTTTCAAGTAAGACCATCATGTTGCTTATATTTTCATTCTAAATATGTTCTTATACTAGATAATCCATCCAACACCGTAATATGCAAATTAAGTAGGACTATTAAGAAAATGGTAACCAATATGCAAGGTAGAAAGTTAGGATATTTCTACAAAAACGATTGTCTGCATGGCAAGATAGAACCCTCTTACAGTGTTGCTATTATTGAGGATCTCCTTTCCTCCCGTCACTAGCTCGATGATTATTTTTCCCAAACTGTACATGTCTGATTTGAATGACATATTTCCTTCAGATATGTACTCTGGAGCACAATATCCTCTGCAAAAAAAGGTCGGCATTTCAATGTATTACAGCATCAGAAAATGTGAAAGAAGATGCCGAGAAATTATGTTGTTCTGATGCATAGCTTACAGTGATCCGAGACGGTCTTCACTCATGGTTTTTGACTTTTCATCAAGTCTTGATAAACCGAAATCTGTGATTTTCGGCACCATATCATTATCTAGTAGTATATTGCCAGGTTTCAAATCCATATGATATATGTGCTTCTCCGTGTGCAAATGATGCAAACCTTCACATATTCCTCTAATTATTCCATAGCGTGTATTCCATTCCAGTCCTCTTAATTCATCTACATAATGCAAAAAGTAGCAGTGAGACATAAAAGTTTTCATCATTTGATTTGTGCATGCGCTAAATTGCATTATGAATGTATATATCACATCTTGATCATGGAAAATAAAGATAAGTTAGTAAAGATAAGAGCTTGTTGCAAGAATGACGTACCAGTAACATACTTTTGTAGACTTCCATTGCTGATATACTCAAAACAGAGTAGTCTTTCTCTTACCTCAGCATAAATATGTCGTTTTGATCCTGCAATTTGTATGGCTATCTGATCTGTGCTAGCACAGAAGCCAAGAAAGCGTACGACATTTTTATGTTTAATGTTCAACAGGCTGTCAACTTCTCGATAAAATAACGTCTCATTGATTGAATGACTGTTCCTTATCCTCTTTACGGCAACGTTCCCATTACGAAGCACTCCCTGTTTAACTTCTCTTGTGAGCATTCAAAAAGTGTTTAGCCGAATTTGAAGATGCTGTGCAAGAAAGATAATACAGAAGTTTGGGATGCAGCAACAGATGGAAGCCCCTTTTTTTCCCGAGAGAGCACACCTAATGTTACAGTACAATTGCACCACCACACATGCATATATATGCTAGGAAAAAGGTTTGTAACTCCATGACAACCTTAAGGCGGTTCCATTTTCCGAATTAATGTTGGATACTATGTTTCGATCCTAGGAACAGAATTCCGTAATATACGACACAAAGAATATACCCGGTTGACTGACTTCAATATATACCAGATACTGCTAGAACCAAGTGGCATCTTGCAGACGAATGTAACATATATATATGGTATTTACTAGTTCGCAACACCAATTATTAACATAGTTTTGCTAACTCGAGGACTGCTCAAGCCAATATAACAATTCCAAGTGCGATCTCTAGATATCATATGCCTAATTTATGGTTAAAAAGCAATTTACCTTATAAACAGTTGCAAATCCACCGTGACCGATTTCTCGATCATCCGAGAAATTTTCTGTGATATCCTTCAAAAGTGCGAGTGATAGATTTGTCGGCTTCTCTCTTCCATCAAGTATATGCTCCAGGACCACACGATCCATGTATGATGTATCTGATGTGCAATCAGTTTGACAGTATGCAGTATCAACATTGGCAAAAAGAGGTTTGTTCCAGATCAGCGCTATTTAAGGCAGCATATGGTAATTTAAGAACAATTGTCTATAGTAAATCGTTCGTGCACCGACCAATATTTAAGGCAACTGTATTCTACCTTTTGTGATCTTCAACGAAATAAGGAAACGCAAATGTGCAATGCAATAGTGGGCGCCTGAGTTTATGCTTTACATATTTATGCATTTGAGGAAATCCATTCAAGTTTATTTGTGTGCATCATGTTAAAGCTTATGCACCCACAATCAAGGGCCGAGGCATGTCCTGGGCAAAATCCTGTCGAAAGCCCTAGTGCAAGGCCCAAAACTCTCTACCAAAGGCTTATTATTGGCGGTTTCTGACCTTTGATGTACTCACCATGGAATCAAGTTAGTTGCGGAGATTTTACTTGTTCCACTAAGCCGGACACAAAAATTAATTCCAAATGCAGCTAATGTATGCATTCCCTAGATATACAATATTTACGAGCCTGAACTTTGAGATAAGATGATTAATTGCAGTCTTCCTTTTTTTTTCTTTACATCTTAAGTATTACTCCCTCTGTCTCATATTAACTTTCGCTCAAACGGAGTTAATCCTTCAAGCTTGTGGATGAATAATACGCCTTCCTCCATTCTATCCCTTATTGAACAATGTATCCTTATTTGATATCAAATAAAAACTGCCATGATGGCACTATCTCAAAAAAAAACTTTCTAAATTTTAATCGCAAAGTTTGTGCCTCTCCTTACCATGTTCTTCACAAAGCCAGCAATGGAAGATCCCGTTGCCAGTAAAACAGAGGCGGTCACGGTGTTGTTGCTCTCTAAGATCCACATCTTGCTATATATGCCGAACCACTCAAGTGGACTGAGACGGTGTTAGCTGATGAAGTTGGTTGAGAAGATGATCCCTTGTTTGGTGTTGATCATAGAGTAGTAGGTACACTCTTTTATTTTGTTTTGATTTGTTATGTTGAACTTCTCTAAGGCTGGTAATCCCCTCAAACAGTCTGGCAGGTTCGACACATGTTTTCTCAGCTTTGCAAGTTCGTGACCAATGTGCACATTTGTGCAAGTTCATAGATTATTTTACTCTTGAGGAGCCTACACATTCTCCTCCCTTTCTTTACATCTTAAAGTATTAGCTTTCTAGTAGTTTGGGTTTTAATTGCAAGGTTTGTGCCTCTCCATGTTCTTCACAGGGCCCCCAGTTTCCTGGGGCCTTGATTTTCCAAACACCAATGCAACTAAGTGTGGGCCATTGTGCAGAGCAGCGAAGCAGGTTCTCCACATGTGGGCCGGAAGCGTTTGCAAGGCGCGATTGAATGCAGAAAAAAAAAACTTACCGATCAGCTGACACAAGATCTAGGGTTCCAACGCTACGGCGACTTGGCAACGTCGGCATCTCTTCGTCCGCAGCGATCAGGCCAACTTCACCGCGCGACCCCAAACGGACGTCCGGATTGGCCAGATTTTGTCCGTTTGGGGCGCAGATGGATTTGCCCGTGTCCGGCTTTGTCTGGTGGGTCATGCGTTCGCCCACCGCGCGGCCGCCCCCCAACTCATGTCCGGAGTGGATGTGAATAAAAATAAAATAAAAACTAGAATAAAATAACTTAAAAAGTAAATAAATGCATTTAAAAAAATATGAAACATATATAGGGGTACGGCCACAAAACGGCACACTTGCTCAGTCCACTTAAATGGCCCAGTTTCATAATTAACATAAAAACAAAATAAAAAAGCCTCCCGCGCGCTCTTGCCGCGCCCGTCGGTGCCGTGGCCGTCGCCGTCTTCACTGGTCACCAGTGTCGTCGTCGTCGCTTACGAGGTCGACGTAGTCCGGCGGCGTCCACATGTGGGGCGGCGGCGCGTGGTAGACGGGGGCGGCCTGGAAGGCCGGAGGTGCCTGCACCACCTCCTCCTGTGGCGAGGCCTCCCGCTCCAGTGACCGCGGCGGAGTGGCGCACCAGTTCACGCCCACGCCAGCGGCCATCTCCGGAGCAAAGGCAGGACCAGCCCACTCGCCCAAGCAGCTCTGAACGCGGCCGGCGGCTCCTCCTCCATCGCGTCCTCCGTGACAGCCGCCATCTGCAGCTCCGGGAAGAAGACGTCGCCGGCGGCAGAGAGGGCCATGGCCTCCTCCAGGCCGTCCCATTGCCGCTCGTCATGTGTGTTCATGGAGTCCTCCATGACACGCTGCACGAGACGGGCCTCCTCCTCCGCTGTCATGCGAGGAGGTGGAGGTGGCGACGAAGACGGGGAAGGCGGCGGCGTATGCGTGCCGCGCAGACTCACAGACGCCTCAAGGCCGCACGTGGCCGCCGCCCCGACACCGCGTTGGGCGCACGACGCGCGGCGCGTGTCGTGCTCGTCCTGGAGCCATGTGTCCCACAGCGGGGAGTCGGGGGCATACCTGTAGTCGTAGTACAGGTCGTCGGGGAGGAGGCGGCGGCGGCGTGCGATCTCGTCGCGCCGGGCACGGCCGCTCGCCGGCACCGGAGGGATGGGGACTCGGTCCGCGGAGAGGTGCCATCCGTTGGGGAGGTGGACGTCGCTCCACGGGACCGGCGTCCTCGTCTCCCAGTACCTCCGGCACACGTCCGCGCAGATGTACTGTCGGTCGCGCTCACCGGCGGGCCGAGGGGCAATGGTGAAGGGGGCCGGCGCGGGGGCTCGACGGGAGGAGCGCGGCGGTGACGCGGGCTCCTCCTTCTTCACGGATCCGCGGCGGCGGCCCGAGGAGGAGCCGGCCTCACGGTCGTGCTTCCCCTTGCGGCCGTAGTTCCACAGGCCCATGGCTGCGGCCGGCCGGCAAGGTCGACGACGGGGAGCGGTTTAGGGTTTCGAGGGTGTCGGGTTTCGAGGTGGCAGAGAGGGGCCGGAGTGGGAACTGTGGACGACGAGCGATCCACGGCTTCCCATTTAAGAAGGACGACGACCCGGAGCTGTGCAGATGACAGGTGGGGCCACCCGCCCGTGCGCATTAATGTTGACGGGTGGGAGGTAGATGGCCGCCTGCCACGCGGCCCCGACGCGGGTGTTTGAAGCGTCCGTTCGCTGTCCGCCGCGACCTAAACCCGGTGCAATTTTGCTCGAAATGGGTCGACCCGGACACAAAACGGACCAGATGGGTCCGGACCGTCGCGCGCTGGGCCGCCTGGTTTGTCCGTTTTACCCCAAATGGACGGGATCGGACAAGATAGGGTCGCGCGGTGGAGTTGGCCTCACAAATCGATCCTTCGCCCAGGACGGCAAGACCAGGAGTCGTTCGAGTCTACGTCCATTGGCCATCGCTCAAAGACCGGTGACCCGTGAAGCTTTGGCCATGAGTCTGTCAGTTCCGTCAACCATCTAGCACTTTGGCTTTTGAGCTTTGCTGATAGCCTGTTACTACTAATTTTGTTAGTATGATTTTTGTATACTAGACGCCTAGTGTTCCTTGATCAAAGTTATGTCTTGATCTGGACAATATGAATTTGATCACAAAAGGGCAAAAAACCAGGAATTGGGGGTCTTAATCAATATGACTTATGGCTATGAGTATGTTTAATATTAAAAAGTTGCAACTGTCTTCCAATAGTCAGTCACTATCAAGATTCGCAAGTGTTCACCGATAATCAATTACAAGTTCCAAGATTTCATTCCTAATAACACGGAAAAAATGATGTTGTTTAAGTAAAAACTATGCAACCAAACACTGAATATGTACGATTCTTGAGATTTCGGCGACACATTAGAACACATAAATTATTATTATTATTATTATTATTATTATTATTATTATTATTATTATACGTTTATTTATAGTAAGGTAGGCCTTATTTTCGAGCTTTGCACAGGGCCTTCGATTTTACCGGCCCGGCCCTGGTTCTTCACATGGAGAGGAGATCAGGGTGTCGTTGCTCTCTAAGATCCAGAAACTGATATGCCCTAGGGCATCGCCGATCCCCTAAATTTCAAAGGAGTAAACGGCCGAGTAAACGAGCAGATATACTCCTTAAAAAATGGCCGTTCCTAGCCGACCCCCTAAATTTAACGGAGCAAAAATTTATTTGGCTTAAGCATTTCATGAAACACTTGCTATGCAGCAAGCAGCGATGATGGTGACCACACCATCAACATCGGAGAGCATGTCGGACACGCACGTCGCAGTAGGTCACGTGTGCCCGGTCACCATTGTCGGTGCTGCCGATCACCGCCGTGTCTGGCCTTCGGCTACTCGTGCGGCCGCGGCGGCGGGTTCGGCGTCCTGTACCGCGGCATGCTCGCGGACGGATCGGTGCTGCTGCTATGGGCGCAGCAGAGGAGCGTGATCCTCGACCTGGCGAGGGGCTGGAGTACATGCACTACGGCGTAAAGCCGGGATCTACCACTACGAAGATCTACATGCACTACGGCGTGAAGCGAGGGGGCTGGAGTACATACACTACATGCACAACGACGTGGAGTGCATGCGGGCGGCGGACTTCGGGCTGGCACGCCGGAGCCGGGACGGGCAGTCGCACCTGACGACGCGCTGGAGGTGATGAGCGGCCGGCCCGGATGGTGCTGGTCGCGGACTGGGCGGGGACGCTCGTCGCAGGCCGGACGAGGGAGGTGCCCGCGGAGGCTCTGCTTCGGGAGAAAGAGTGCCGGGCGACCGTGGCGGCCATGGAGAGGTTCGTGCTCGTCGGCCTGCCGGTCACAGACGAGAAGGTAGGAGGGAAAAGGGCCGCGAGGTCGCCGACGAGGTTGCCGGCGAGGCCCAAAGCCACCGTCAAGGGAGAGCTTGACAAGGGGCCTTCACACGAGTCGCCAGGCGGCCACGCACGCGAAGGAGGTGTTTACTCCAACCCGTCACGGAGGAGTATTTTTATGAGTCGGGGAGGCCGTGGAGAAAAAATTTACCCCTCTAGCGATTATAAGGGATCGGCTAAGTGTTGGCTAGAGAATAAAAAATGTTTTACTCCTCTAAAGCTTTTTAGCGTATCGCCAGAGATGCTCTTACAAAGTTACAAATCAGGTGGACCAAGAGGATGTTGGTTGGTTGATGTCCGTTGAACTGAAAAAAGATGCTCTCTTGTTTGGTGTTGATCATAGAGTAGTACGTACGTTTAGTTCTATGAGGCCATAGGATGATAACTTCTCGACTGTTTACAACAAGAAGTTTTGCCGACTCCAGCGAGAGAGGGGCGATGACGGCGACACGCCTTCAGCTCACTTCTGTGATTGTAGTCGTCGCTATGTAGTCTACATATCTGGATGTAATTTTCATTATTTCTGGTTTCAGTTGTACTGTCATGATTGAAGATGAATAGATTGTATTTTTAAGTACTAGTACACTCATTTCTTTTGTTCATTTTATTATGTTGAACTTTTCTAGAGCTAACCCCCGAAGACATCCTAGCTTTCTAGTATAACACTAGATGGAACAAACTTCTCTATGTGCAATTTTTTTTTGCGGGAGTTCTCTATGTACAATATGTAATACATATCTGCTTCATAATTAAGAAGCTACTTAACAAAGTTGTGTTATTTTTTTCAGATCTGAAGAGTCAAGATAGAATTTAAAAGAACATATACAAACTGTATTAATCGACACTGGAAAATATTTGACAAGTAAAGGGCTGGAGTACTAACCTGGAGGCTCAATCAACCAGGATGGGGCTAGCTACTAAAGAAACATCCAAGAAGAGGGGAATAGCAAGATGAGACATGATCCACCTACCAGCAGCTAGTTGGGTTTATAGAAAGAGCCATTAAGTGTGGGCGATATCAGGTGGGTGACTAAGTCCAAGTTTGGATGTAATTAAATGGACTAAAAGACTTACTGCTATAGAAAGTTAAGGTCCTTCTAGCAAGTGCATGATGCATCATCCTTATCACAATTGTTACTTTTTGTAACACTGGGCAGTCTAGAAACTAGTACGTGAGCGCTAAGATTTGCCAACATTCTACTCCCTCTGTTCAGAAATACTTGTCGGAGAAATGGATAAAAATGGATGCATCTAGAACTGGAATATGTCTAGATACATCCATTCCTTCGACAAGTATTTGCGGACGGAGGGAGTAGTTTTTTTATAACACTGGACATTCTAACTTTCTATAACAACGGTAAATTATTGATTTAGGACACACGTGAGCCATTTAAACCAGAAAGGAGGGAGTACCTTTGATCGAGATCAAATCGAGTTGGCGACTTCTTTTATGCACCACCTTGTTCAGGTTTATTAGTCTTCGTCGTCTTTTAAGTCACATTTTGACCATAAATTCAAGTCATATGCTAAAAAATATTGTTGGATCCATATTTAAAAGTAGTCTCCAAAGTACTATTTTTTGTTACATATAAATCATATTTTCCAAGTTAAATCTGTTGACCCCAAATACGAAAAGGCTCTACTTGGCCACTATGCCAGTTAATAAATTATTTATTCCTAGTGCAAAGGTCATGGCATTGGGTGGAGGTGGAAGAAGACATCAATGAAGGATGATCGCAGTATCAATTAATAAATTATTGATTCCTAGTGCGATCATGACATTGGGTGGAGGTGGAACGGTCGCAGCAATATCCTTGCAGTCAATGTAGGTCACTCTTTTCTTATTGGGCCGGACTAACTGGTGATCGTTCCAATTATAGGGACAACTACAAATGACCCGTTTTCTACCTGTCGCTATCCTATGTCCCGCGCATGCGCATGCCCACTGATTTTCTCCCTTCTTCCCAAAGCTGCATGTGCCAACACTAAATCACTGGTGTTTCTCGCCGTATTCCTTTTCTAGTCACAAAAGAAATATAAAAAAGAAATAAAGTGTTGGAAGGAGGACTTGAACCCAAGTCTATTGAATAGCTACTAGCCAAATAACCAACTCAACCCACTTTACTTGTTGTCCACCATACATGAAAAAAAAAGGGTATTTGGCCCCTTCTTCCTACCATGTCAGCAAAAAAGTTAAATGTTTTGCTTTGATAACTTTGGCATGAGCAGCATGGTAACTATGGCATGAGCATCCTATAACTATAGCATGAGAAGACCGGTAACTTTACACATAGGTTATTGGGGCATGTTTCAATAACTTTTACCCCGGTGGAAGTTACGACAATGTTTTAACATAAGTTATCAGATTTGTGGTGCTTAGATTACCATGTAATTTACGCATAAGTTAATGGGGATATATTTCAACAACAAAAATCTCGGGTCAAAGTTATCGTGGTGTTTATACGCAAGTTATCAAGTCTATGGTGCGTAAATTACCATAGCGGTTACACATGAGTTACCGGGGTCTGTTCAACAACTCCCCTAGAGGAAGTTGCCACGGTGTAATGTAAGTTGTCATGTTTCCAGTCCATAAATTACCATCCTATTTACACAGAAGATACTGGAGGTATGTTTCAACAAAACATTTCCTTGGATCAAAGATACCGTGGTGTTTATACATAAGTTATTAGGTCTATAGCGCGTAATTACCATGATGTTTACACATAAGTTACTGGGGATATGTTTCAAAAAATGATTTCCCTAGATTAAAGTTACCGCGTTGTTTACACGTAAGTTATCCGGTCTGTGGTGCATAAATTAGCATGTTATTTACGCAGAAGTTACGGTGGTATGTTTCAACCTCTCTTTTTCGGGTGAAAATTATCATGTCGTCTATACATAAATTATCAGGTCCATGGTGCATAAATCACCATGTGAGTATATAGAAGTTACCTGGGTATGTATCAATAACTCCTCAAGGTCAAAGTTAATATGGTGTTTGTACATATGTTATCAAGTCTGTGGTGCGTAAAATGACCATCTTTTACACAGAGAATTACCGGGGTATATTTGAAACAATGTTTGGAATTAATATTCATGCACTAATAAGAAGAGACGAATGGTCAAATAGTGATTTTTTTTCTTTCAACTAGAAGAACCAAACAGGAGGAGTTGGCAAATGGGCTAAGAGATTAGTGTTGAAGTTTTGAGTTTAATTATCGGCTTTAGCGTGAATTTTTTGCCTACAAAACTGCAAACATACTCTGCGTCAACATCAAGTATGAAAACTGCTATCGTGAAGGGAAAAAATAATCATGGTTAATGCTTACCTGCCCATGCCCACACACCAATTAGGATTCCCATTAAGAGGGCAAATTAGGATCACACAAAATCATGATCCCAAAAGCGATAGATAAATGATTGTGATGGGACGACCAACCGACACTCGGCCGGTCGCTCTCGCTCGCACGTGTGCGATGTGGGGGACATGTGTTGCTATCTCCCTTGACCTTATCCCTTCTCTGGAAATTAGGATTCCCACTAAGAGCACAAATTAGGATCACACAAAATCATGATCTCATTAAAAGCGCTAGGTAAATGATTGTGATGGGATGACCAACCGAGCACTCGACCGGTCGCTCTCACTCGCGCGCGTGCGATGTGGGCCACAAGTGTCGCTATCTCCCCTTGACCTTATCCCTTCGCTGGTTGTGATGCTCTCCTCCACTCCTTTTCTTCTTCCTCCATCCACACATCTCCTTCTCTATCTCTATCTCTATATCCTCTCAACGAGGACGTTGTTCCCTTGTGCGCCACTGCTGCAAGCTGTTGTCCCTCGTGCGTCCCCCCAGTTCAACATCATTGTGCCCAATCCCCCTCCTCTGATGCAAGGTGTTGCTCTCGCCATGTGTTGCCATTGCTACAAGCGAGGGAGTCCATGGACGACGCGCTGCCCCCCCCCCCCCTCCTCTGCGATCTCGACGCGACGAAGCTTGCACACCCCTGTGGATGCAACACCATTTTTTTCAAGGCGGCGTGCTCCTGCTATGGCTTTGTTTTTTATTTAGCCGGTTGCAGCCTTTTGATTTGTTGATTCCAGCTTTTTATTTCACCCATCACAACAATTTCATCAAGCATCACCAACTTTTGATTCACCAATTGTTTTTGCTGATAGTAGCATTTTGCGTCGTAGGTTCCAACTTTTGATTTCGTCGGCCGCAGCAATCGCCTTTTTGACAGTAACATCTTTTTGATTCACCAATTATAGCATTTTATTTTGGCAATAGTAGCTTTTTACCGGAGGATGTGGGATCAATAATGAATTTTTTGCTACAACCGGAGACGCCTGTTGCCATCGTGACTGTAAGCACATGCACGCGGAGTTGCAGCTAGCGATGCTATATACTAGATCGGCAACGGTGTATGCTTCAACGACGGGAGATTGCGACCTGCTGTGAGCGGTTCCTCGAGGGGGAGCTTTGTCTACATGAGCTTCGTCGAGCGATTTCATTGGAGGTCCTGTGGGAGGCATCTGCCAGTCCGGCAAGGGGGCGTTGCCGGCCATGAAGCACAACGGCAGTGATTTGGCGTGCGAATCGCTCGTGGGCTGTGTGGGGATGAGAAACAGACAATTATTTTGCATCGACATTCTTTCTTGCTGTGATGCATCCTAGTCTAATGGTTGTTATGGGTTGAATCGGAGGGCTCGCGCACGGCCGGCCAAAATTTGTGCCGGGGTACCGACGGCTAGTGCCGCTCAAAGCGCTAATTTTCACCTGGCTGATGATATCCATGCGCGAACACAAAATCACGACCCCATTAAAAGCGTCAATTATCGCATGCAATCATGATCCCATTAAAAGTGACAATTATTCTCACGTTGACTCTCCTCTCAGTTTATGATGTCTACTATGCAATTTTTATTCTTGTAGACTCGGTTGGGCCTCCAAACACAGAGTTTTGTAGAACAGTAGCAAATTTTTCAATTGGATGACCTAAGATTTATAAATTCATTAGAGGTGTAAAATGAAGATGGTCTCTCTCAAACAACTCTGCAATCAAAAAACAAGAAATCTCTTCGGTCCTCAACACACCCAATACAACGGTAAATTGTATAGGTACACTAGTTTGGCAAAAAGATGATGATACAAGTGTAGAATCGATAGTAGAATAGGTTTTTATGATCTAAATAAATAAAAACAGTAAGGTAGCAAGTAACAAAAATGAGCACAAACGGTATTTCAATGCTTAGAAACAAGGTATAGGTTCATACTTTCACTACCACAATCTCTCAAGTGCTAACATAATTGAATCATATAACAATTGCTCAATGTGCCACAAAGAATCACTCCAAAGTTGTTATCAATAGCGGAGAACATAAGATGAAATTGTTGTACGTAGCAAACCATCTCAAAGTCATCCTTTTCGATCAATCTATTGAGTCATCCTTATAAGTGCCACAAACACCCCTAGAGTTCATACTAAAATAACATCATATGATATGCATTAATTAATTTTAATGTCACCTAGATACTCCAATGTCACCACAAGTATATGTGAGTTAATTATTCGACATGCATGACGTACATCAAGTGTTCCCAAAATCCAAAAAACTCAATCCGATAATAATGAAACCTCGAAGAAAAAGACTCAATTCATCACAACAAGATAGAGAGGGAAGAACACCACATGATCCAACTATATTAACAAAGCTCGTGGTACATCAAGATCATACCAAATCAAGAACATGAGAGAGAGAGAGAGAGAGAGAGAGAGAACACATAGCTACTTGAACATACTCTTAACCCCAAGGGTGAACTACTCCTCCTCGTCATGGAGACCGCCGGGATGATGAAGATGGCCTCCGGTGATCTTTTCCCCCTCCGGCAGGGTGCCGAAAAAGGCCTCCAGATGAGAGTGCTTCGATACAGAGGCTTGCGGCGGCGGTGTGGAAGTTCTAGATTTCTTTCCGGGGGTTGCTGCGTTTATAAGATATTTTAACGTTATTTCATGCATGTGGGACCCACGAGCTTAGACGGCACCACCCCTATCCGAGGACTGCGAGATCGTTCGAATCTATATAAAAAGTACGGTTGGCCAAATAACTTTTTTGTTTCTTATTATTATCTTATTACAAATGAAAACCTTGGTTTCACACAGAGCTGGCCAGATGGGCCTGCCTGGTCCGGCACGGCCCACCCACCTTAATCATGCATCGCATGACACGACCCGTCGTGGCACATTTAATAGCCGGGCCGTGCCGCGCAGGCCTGCGTACTGGAGCCTGCAGCCCAACCACGGCCCAGATGTTAATCGAGCTGATCCACCAGCACGCCAGACACATAGGCCCACCTCCTGTTTGGCATGTGGGGCTATTTTTACCTACTGGGCTGGTATTAGGCCATATATACATACATAACAAATAGAAAAAAGATAAAATGGGTCGTGTCGTGCCAGCTCGCGTGCTCAGCCTAGCAGCCCAAGCACGTTCCAAGGTATGTCGCGTGCCTGGAATGGCCCGTTTAGCCCGGTGCCATGCCTGGTCCGCCACATGTCATGCTAGCGTGCTCGCGGGTTGGCAATGCCAGGCCTGGCCCGTTTGGTCAGCTTTGGTTTCACATGGGACTGCTCCCCTTAACTTAGGCATTTAAGTGTTTTTTAAACTGGCCCGTGGTTCAAGAGTTTATAGTAGAAAAACTTGTCATTGGTGCGCACCATGATGCAAAAACAACAGCAACAACAATCGACCTGTTTTTGCTAAACAAATGCCACAACAAGCTCCGGGTTTTGTACTAGCCGTTTTGCAAGTTTGGATCTAGAGTAGGGGAGTAGTGAGACACACACTAGAAAACTTCTTGGGATGTGTCAGTTGGTATGCCCATTTATTTATGGGGTTGTGCCTGGGCCTGAAGGCTAGGCACGAGGGACAACACAACAAGGCTCGTGTACTAAACATGCCCTCGCAGGCGTTGCTGTGACAGACACGTTTAGCCTTGGGCCATGTCATGTCGGTCCAGGTGGCCAGGTATGGGAACAAACATGCTATGGGTCAAGATAGATTCCTCCATCTGAGGGCACATCGAATTCAATCTTGTTGGAGTGGCCGCAAAGACACAAAACAAAGGTGCAGTGGGTTTGGTCTGTCGCAATGAGCAAGGGGATTTCCAGGGTGTGTCGGCGAGCGTATTTGATGGCATAGTCGATCCCGAGACCCTCGAGGTTCTCGCTTGCTGGGAAGCCATTTCTTTGGTTGAAGATCTGGGACTAACCAAATTACATGTTTCAACCGACCGTCTAAGAGTCGTATAGGAGCTTCAAGCCAACAAGAACTTCAGAAGCCACTATATGATCTTGCATAAGATTAAGAAGCATAGTTCCCCTTTCACAACGTTCAAATTTTACATGAGGGGCGTAAACCACAACGGGGAAGCTGACCGGCCAGCTGAGATGGCCTCTTCCCTTGAGTTAGGCCATCATATTTGGTTAAATTCCTCTCCAGAACATTTATGTATTTCTGTAACCATTGATCTTATGCAATAAAGCACGTTATGATTCTAAAAAACATGTGCCGCGGGTACTCCTCCATGGTGGTCGTCTTCCTCATCGGAGGAGGATCACGCGTGGGTGAACATTCAAGTGAGAGCATGAGCAGTGACGTCTCAGGTGGGCTGCACGCCATGGAACGGGGCGAGTGGATGATGATTAGGGCCCGCTTCTTTTTCAACAACTTCTTTGTTTTAGCAGCTCCGACCGAAAAAGAACCAAAATCTTTTTCACGTTTTGTGCGGGTGCACACATCTCCTTCACAAAACCAGACACAAACATAGGTGGGAGGACTAAAAGAGAATGACTACGCGTCACTCGACTGAACCGTTTTTGTGGCCAGTCAACTCTTTCTGAACTGTTGGATGTTGATCCAAGGATCTGCAGTCATCTTTCACCTCAAACTAGAAGCGCACAGTTCATCTTCTTCGTTGGGCCACCGCCTAGCCCAGGCCAAACCGCCAGCCTCCGCCACCCGCGGCCGGCGGTCGCGGCCCCGCCCTTCGCTCGACCCCCCACAGCCAGGCTTGCCACCGCCCCCGGCCATCCCTCTAGCCCCGCCCCCATCTAGTTTTCTTCTCCAGCGAAGCCACACCACCGCCCCTCCGCCGCCCCCCCACCATCGCCCCCACCCTGAATCCTAAGATAGATAATGGAGTGATGACGATGAGCCCATTCCTTCTCTCCGGTGAGGCCTTTCCTTCTCCTTCCTTCTTCCATAATTTGAAAATCGACTGACCCAAACTCGAAAATCTAGCTAAATCGGGACTAAAAAACCTGGGGGAGAAGTCCTGATTATAACAAATATCGCCGGTTCTAATTTATTAGCCCCTGAAACGAGCCTGTATTTACGCCGATATTGCCACTCCATCCACGAAACGAGCCGGCCCTTCTCTTCTCTCCCGAAGCAGCCCGTCGCCCCCCCTCCCCCCTCTCTCTCTCGCACCAAAAAGAAAAAAAAAAGCTCTCGCGCTAGGGTTCCTCCAGCGCCGCCGCTCCCCTACCCCGCCGCCTCCCGGCGGCCCCCCTCCCCCCCGCCTCCGTCTCCAGCCCCAGCCGCTCCCCCACCGCCCGCCGCCGACGCCCTCCCGCCGCTCCTCCGCCCCCCGCGACCGACCAGCCACCGCTCCCCACGCACCGCGCCAGCCCAAATTCCCCGCCTTCCGCCGGCCCCATCCTCCCGCGTCCGTCCCCCGCCGGCCCGTCCCACCGCCCGCCCCCGACGCCCCGCCTCGACGCGGCGCGGAGCCCGGGCCGAAACACTAGCCACCGCGCGCGTGCACGCCTCCGGCTCCCCGCGACGCCAGCGGAGGCCTCCCCCTCCGGGGCCAAGGATTCCGACGGAGCTTCCAGCGGGGCTGCCCTCCGCCCGCCCCGGCCAAGACACGCTCAGGTTGGTCCTTTTATCTCTCTCGCACACACCACGAGGGTCCGATCTGTGATTCTAGGGTTAATGGGCTGGGGTTCTTGGCAATTTCGGGTGGCTCCTTCGATTGGGGATTGGATAACCGGGCGTCTACCTGGCTTAATAAAGGCTCGTAGTATTATGTCTAAGGAATCTCCAATAGGCCATTAACCCTAGAATCATACTGTAGATGTCTTTCGCTGATTGGGCTGTCCACTCTAGCATAATCGAGGCTTTTTGGGTATGTTGGGGAATCTCCAATAGGTCGTTTATTGGCTTGTTACTAGGAGAAGGAAAAAAAAATCCGATTTTTTTTCTAGTGAAGGCCATTCAGCTAGCCGTATTGATTATCAAACACCATGGAACCGAGCAAGGATAATACCCTGCTTGGCAGCATGCTGCCTCCATCCTGGTGACATAATCACAGTAATCCATGGAGGATCCGTAGTAGACCCCAGCTAGTATGTGCTTGGTAGTAGGGGTCGAAACGCACACCGTTTCCCATTGTTGGCAAAATAAAACTAGGGGGATCAACATCCTGAACACAGGATAAGGAAAGTTGTCCCTTTTTGGAAAAATTGTCTATGAACTCTGACTTTTACTTGGAAACATTTGATGATTGTCCTGTGTGTTCTATGCATGTTACACTTACTGTAATCACCCTTCTGTTTTGTTACTAGCTGCCGCAGATTATGGAGGCATAAGGCATTAACTCCATGCTTTCCGCACACATTTTGTTCCAGATTCAGAGTTCTTACTTTCCTCTTTTGAAAAATAAGAAATTGAAATTTAGTCACCACTCGTTGTCTGTATGAGCTGTTAGTGTTGTTATTTCATACAGTAGATTTTATTTTATCTGTACTGCCCTAAGTTCTGTCCAGTCAAAATAAACTGTTCGTCCTAGAATGGATAGTACTCCTACATGACAGTCTCATTGTCCTCTGTCTTCTTTTTCCTGTGTGGCATATGGTTATCTCGGCATTTTAAGCAGCTTGCTTCTGACTGAATATTCTGTTTTCAGCTGACTGAGAGAAGCTGTGCTGTATGTACCATGTGTGCCTATTGGAGAGGGCATCATGAAGCCTGAAGTTACTGGTCATTTGCCAAAATCAGAAAGTACTAAACCAAACACAATGACCACGCAAGCCTGTAAGAGGCGGAGGTCAGTTTATATAAGCAGTGGGTCAGAAGATTCTGGTACAGATTCAGAGGTTGAGGGAAGTAAACGGTCTCAAAAATCTGGGACGACGTCAATATCTTCATCTGAGCATCGACCATCTTCTAACAACAAGGCTGGAAGCATGAATGCTAGCAAGACAAGGGTCTGTAGAAATATTCTGGGGAAGCTCATGGATCACCCGGGTGGTTGGCTGTTCCATAAACCGGTTGATCCAGACCTATTTGGCATTCCTGATTACTTTGATGTTATCCGCAATCCAATGGACCTGGGCACTGTCAAGAAGAAACTCACAAACAAGAATTATTTAAGCACCGATGAGTTTGCAGCAGATGTGAGACTAACATTTTCAAATGCAATGACGTATAATCCTCCTGGAAATCAGGTCCACACAGTAGCTGAACAGCTGAATATAATGTTTAATTCGGAATGGACATCATATGAAAGAAAATGGAGCGACAGAAATCTGAAGCCAGTGCAGTTGCCGATGAAGGTAATTAAGGCTCATGTGGCTGTCAATTCAAAGCCAGTGGTTTCTGGAGGGCTGGTCGCATGCTCAAATTCATCTGCAAAGAAGACATTGACAAATGCAATATCCTCCAAAGTAAGACCACCTGATACCTTCATTCACTTGGTTATTTGATATTTTGTCTTTCTAACGGCAATATGATTTTAATGTACTGCTATACGTTATATGAACAGGTAAAAATTAAGTTTTGTGTGCGTGGATCGGGGCAGACCTTATCCAAAGGTGTGAATGGTGCAACTTCTTTTCATTATGTGCCACAAACTTTTCAGGATTATACTCTTCTGTCATGATTATAGATGTTTTTTTTTATAATCCAGAGACACCTTTGCAAGCAGCTGGTAGCAAAGAGGGCTCTTTAAATCATTCTATCCCATGCACCAAGGTTTTGACAACGAGTTCCCTTCTGTCCGATGCATTTCTGTATTTAATTTTATGGCACATCATTAGTGAAGCAAATTCTCAGTTGTCCCTCCTAAGACTTGTATTCCATCTTTAGGAGAGTGCTAACACAACTAAGGTCCAGTCAAGTGAGCACAGAGTTCAGTCCATTGGTATGTTGATGAATTCCATCTAATTGTATCCCATGCCATCTGTTTTGTTAATGCTTTTGTTTGCTCTCTTAGGAAATGAATCACGGTCTTGCAGTGATACTTCAACTTCGCCTCTTTCTTCCTATGGTCAAGGTTCTATCAGCTTGCCCTCTTTTATCATATCTTTGTTCATCTAATTATTTTTTAATTCTTTATCTGTGGTGATAACATAACAGTTAGGAACTTGGCACAATGTTGTTGCCATTTATTTTGTTGCTAATGCAATGCATGTTGTGACGTGAATCTCAGGAGACGGAAGTTATTTACAGGCCGAACCTTTGTCACCAGCCAAGGCCCTGCGTGCAGCAATGCTTAAGAGGCGTTTTGCTGGAACGATTGTGAAGGCACAGCAGAAGGCACTTCTGGACCATGTAATTTTCTGTAATATATATGCTAAATTTTGTACGCTAGTATTACAATTATGCTATTTAGTCAGCAAGTTTTCTGCTGCACTTACAGTCCTGGCTGATGTGCTGTTTTGATCTCTTTCTTAGGGGCAGCAAATAGACCCTGCAAAATTACAGTTGGAAAAGGAGAGGCTGGAAAAAAGGCAGCAAGAAGGTAATAATTAGCCATGAGCTTCTGATCAGCAATTTTATATAGGCTGGATACATTTTGCTGTCCACTAGTTCTGTGAGTTGGGTCAAGTATCTTATATGTGCACTGAACTCTCTCTCGTAGTCATGTGGACTTGTAGTTCCGTTCTTTAAATGTGATACTTTTTCATTTAAACCCAAAATAAACTACACTTGTTTTAATTTTTCACGCTGAAAATAAGCTAAACTTGTTTGAATTCTCATGCCCAAAATAAGATGCTTTGAATTCTTATTCCAAAAATAAGATATATACTTGTTTGAATTGTACTACCTCTGTTTCTAAATGTAAGACGTTTTGGCAGTTCAAATTGAACTGCTTGAACTGCCAGAACATCTTATATTTGGGAACAGAGGGATTATTAGATATGAGATGTTTTTGGTGTTCAAAATGGGGCTGTTCGATGCTGGGATTGCTGGCAGTGGCAAGTCTTCACTATAGTCTCACATGCTGATATGGCACTAATAATAAGTGAGGCGAAAGTGAGGCTTGATATTTTATCTTGATATAGTTTATTAATGGATGGATTATGTTTTTTGAACAAGTTTATTAGTCATCAGACCTTAATTCTTGTGCACAACTACAAAAAGAATGCCAAAAGTGTCCCTTCCCCAGATTTATTTGTACAGTCCGTAATTTGTGTATTTCATGCCTTGGCTTATAGTGACGTTTCACCTAGTTCAGCTAATTTTGGCATTGTTAGCTACCATTGTGTATTGGCTAGGAACTGATAGTTATTGCATCCTACGGAAATGGTTTATATGCCTCAACTCTGATCCACTCTTAAAATGGTTGTTGATGAACCAAGTGTCTTCTTTCTCATGTTTGGTTCTCTGAATTGCCTTTTCCTCTTGCTCAAAACCATCCATGTGCCAGCCAATTTGAAGAGTTCAACTTTGTCTCTAGTCATTCTATGTCCTATTTCGCCATATGTTTCCATTACCAGTGGAGTGCCCATACACTGGAACATTGTATTTTTCTACTTTGCCAGCATGACATGATACAGATATTACTGTAATTCAACATGAACGTTGTTAAAAGAAAGAGCATCCCTACAAAATTGAGGCATATGTACACATTGGCAAGGGTCATGAATACCACATGATCAAGTTTCAGGGACCATTGCTGTACTTATTTTGATCTTATCTGAAGTAAGTTGGCGATAAGTAAAATACAATCTGGTTAGTAAATGAAAGATGCTTATGCATTAAGCATTAGCAGTAGCTGGTAGATACGCATCAGTTAATTATAGACAGTTGCCTGTCAGCTAGATAATCAGTTTATAGCTTCTCTATTATAGGAAGTCCCGTTGCTTGTAGGCAATCAAGGAAGGAAGAATTAACAACATGGATTGATATTTTTTCAAAGAGTAGCTGTTATTTGTTTGATATGATAAGATGGATGAGTTGGTTCTTGGTTCTGTGAGGTTTTTCCATTACTGTAGCGTCTGGTATGTAAGTCTAGGCACTAAAGGTTGTGGGTTGTTTGGAACAAACCGACTTACCCCTGTACCGACCTAGTACTCTATACTCCTTCCATTTCTTAATGTTAGTTATATTTTTGGGCACAATAATGGAGGATTTGGGATAGAAATATCCCTGCTTAGTTTGGTGATTACAGGCATAATTATGGGTGATAAATTAATTATTCTTCCAAAAAATAACTTGGACCATTGCATACATGAAGCATGGCTTCCGAAAATAAATGGCTGTTGGATTTATTTTGGGTAGAATCTGCAGTTCAATGGAAATAAAGCAAATACACCTAACAAATTGGAATTTCTCTCAAAAACATATCTACTCCCTCTGTCCCATAATATAAGAACGTTTTTGACACTAGTGTCAAAAACGTTCTTATATTATGGGACGGAGGGAATACCTAATAACATTAAGAAACGGAGGGAGTATATAGCAGTAGGGATGATGGGCAACAACATGAACTCTTTGAAAATGGAGAACAGAAACTCTAAAAATATATTCTGTATGGCTCATTTTTAGGTCGTACTCTTTTGTGCCGCGTTGACATTGAGTTACACCATTGCCGTTAAATGCTGGCCTTATTATGGCTTCCTCCAAATTCGTTCTGTGCTGCAGAGAAAGAAAGGATTGAGGCCCAGGTGAAGGCTGCTGAAGCTGCTGCACAGTTCAAGTTAGATGAAGAACTAAGGAAGAAGAGGGAGCGAGAAAGAGAGGCAGCACGGCTGGCACTACACATGGTACTAGCTGCTTGCCCTTTGACCATCCAGCGAGTCTCTAAGCTTGATGTCCCACAGTGGCTATTCAACCTTTTTCCTTCTTGCAGATGAAGAAGACTGTCGACATTGACAACAGCGACTTCCTAAAGGACCTGGAAAACATCAGCAAGAAGTGGGAGCTGAACCCTCCTGCCAAGCTAATCGTGGATTTCGTCGACGGGATGGAGCTCCCACCTGGCCTCGGAAGCCCGCTGGAGAGGCTCGGGCTCTTCATGAAGAGAGACATCGAAGAAGAGGTCGAAGATGAAATGGAGGACTCACCAACCTCCGTGGATGTCGACAGCGTATCACCACCCTCCGTGGATGCCGACAGCATATCACCACCCTCCGTTGATGTCAACAGCATGTTACCGCCTGCCGTCGATATGGATATCGACGGGGAGGAAGGAGAGATCGGCTGCTGTGGGTAGCATTCTTTTTTCTTATGACTTTGCTTCGCATACGTATTGTGTACCAACACGATCGTACATCGTGGTTATAAGGTTACGATGTGATTCTGCCCCGCGAGCGGGCTATGTCGACATAAGCGGAGTGCACTGTAACTGTTGTGGTATTCAGAGTGAGTTTCTCGTACGAATGTTCTGTAAAACAATTGGAAAAAAGAGAAAAAAAAAGAGATATAGTAGTGAAGTGCATGTGTATATATGTTGCGCGTGCGATGGTGGTGTTGTATTGTCCCTGTGAAATGGCATTTTGCCTTCAGTCGTGACAAGCACATCCTGATGGTGATGCACAGCTACAGCCAGGGTAACTACGCTAGGACTAGTCCAAAGCACCTCGGTGCAATGGTCACTTTGGCTCAGCTGATGAACACCTAGAGCAATGTGTGCATGGGGTCGCTCTTCCATGGTGTGGTGGACTGTGCAGGTATGTCATGTTGCAACCGTCGGATGGTACACGAAGGGTGTGTTTGGTTCCCGAACGCAGTGTAATGGAATGTCATCGTTTCGTTTTCGTTCCACTGTAATGGGTTGGTTCCGTCCTTATGTTTAGTGTGCGTAATTCAAATGAATGAAATGGTTACATTTTAGTGTTTGGTTTGAGAGATGGCTCGGCGCTTCCTGGCGTGTGCCGTCGCTGTTGCCCCGGTGCAAGACCGTCGCACACCCGCTTCGGAGGAGGACGAGAGAAGGGAGATGATGTTGTAGACGAAGGAAGACAGCCGGGGCGGCATTTGGTGCCAAAAGTTAAAGAACGCGGAAAACAGGTGCCAGAATTTGTCTCGGCGTCCATATGCGCGGTTCAATTATCATCTGCAGACGCATACACCACTTGCGTGGCGTCGGGCCCAGTGGCAGTGACTGGCAGAGCTGGAACGATGTTTGTTTTGCACAAACCCCCTATATTAATACCAGATCTCGTATAAAGTCTCTAAAAAGCCAATATATGTCTGGTCCCACCTGTCAGTTATACAAAGGGAAAATTCAAATGACAAATGGAGTTTATGGTGGTTCAAACCCTAGACCTCATGCTATAGTGGCGACACTAGTGAACAAATCACTGAATTGGGTTTGTAGTCTGTTAAGGATAGCCCACATGGTGTTAGTCCGAGAAATTCAGGAGTTGAGGAAATGTGATAGGAAGATCTCAATTGCTAAAATTACTCTTACAAAAAAAAATTAATCATTGGTTAGCGACCTACGGGCGTAAAACTCCTCGCACCGCGGTGTGGCTAGGGGGAGGATTGGATGAAGTTATTGAATTTTGTAAGTTTGATGCACCACCTTAAGCAATAAATATCTCCTTTCCCCCGCAAAAATTGATAGCCAAGCACATAATGGCTTATATATGTAAATTATAATCACAGTAAAAAATAAAGTTAGAATATTCGTTCATTATAAATAATATAAATACAAATAAAATAACTTACTTGAAAAATATATTTGTGCATTATATATTTGAATATATGTTCATATAATTTTTGAAACTGTTCACATATTTAACAAAATATTCATGTAGTATACAAGAAATATTTATGTTGTTTTAAAAAGTGTTTAGATGTTTAATTTTTTTGCGTGTTTGCCAAAATATTTTTATATAAAATATGATAAGGCAAATAATATGTATGAAAACAATATATTTTTAAACAACAATATGTAATTCTTAAATTTATACTAATACTTCTTAAATAATTCTTAACTGCTTTACATTATAAAAAATATAATTCTTAAGTATTATTTTAGTTTTATATATATGGTTTGTCAAATAATACATGAATATTGTAACAAGGGAAAAACTAAAATGGGCCATAGTGGTTACAGCCCATTTAAGAGCCATGTGCGTGTCCGGAGATAAGTCATTAAGCTTTGTTATCCGGCAATTCCTATTTGCCCGTAGGTCGCTCGATATCGACCTAGCGACCCCACTCCCCCCCACCCCACTCCCCGGCGCTCTTCCTGCTATGCATAATTAGGTCATTCGAGCATTATTCCCATTTGTTTTTTCTTGGTTCTTTGTCCTTTTTCATTCTTGTTCTTTCCTTTCTTTTTTCTGTATTTTTTCATTTTCATTTTTTTCTTTTAGAAGTCATGAACATTTCCGAAATTCAAATATTTTCCTTTCAAATGCGAATATTTTTATTTACAATTTCTGAAGATACTTAGAATTCAGGGAATTTTTTTAAAATTTACATTTTTTAAAATTTCGATTTTTTTCATCAACCTCAAAAAATAGTTTTCGAGATTTAAAAATGTTTAGCGATTTGAAAAAATGTTCATCAATTTTAAATAATGCTCGCGGAGTTCAAAATTTGTTCATCATATTCAAAAAATTTTCTTTAATTTTTTTCATAAAATATAAAAGATATTCGTTGAATTCATAATTTGTTCATCATATACAAAAATGTTCACTAAAATTCATAAATGTTCATGAAAAAATCAAAATTTGTGTATTATAATACAAAAAATGTTCTTCAAAATTCCAAAATATGTTTATAAAAATTCAAGAAGTTTTTTTAATTTTTATTTTTTCTAAATTGGCGAACACTTTTGAAATTCATGATTTATTTTGCGATCTTGAACATTTTTTGAACATTTTTGAAGTATCGAACTATTTGAAAGAAGCAAAAAGGGAAACCAGAAAAGAAAAAACAACAACAAATAAACAAAAATAATAAAAAAGGGAAACTGGGGAGCCTGCCCAGGTCTTGGGTCGGCCCAAGTTCGCGCGTAGGGAGCGAGGGTGTGTGCGTTTGGTCGACACTCAACGCATTGCTCGTGGAATAGGAGCTCCCTTGCTATGCTTCGTATGCGGCAAACTCTATTGGGTCGGGTGGCTCTTTGTCTGCGCTATAGAATGAGGTGTTTAGTTCCAGCCCTTGTGGTAAACATTTTTCGTATGAGTTTTCCCTTTGCATCTAACAGGTGGGACCCAATGGTCATAGAGACATAGTGGCATTTCAGGGGCTTTATATGAGATTCCTATTAATGTAGGGGGTTTGTGAAAAAAAACGATTCATCTTTACTCAATCGCTAACAGTGGGCCAGGTGCCACGCTATCACATGACACGAGCGGTGTATACGGCTGCAAACAAAAAATTCTAATATACATGCACAGTAAGGCAAGCTGGTACTAGTTTTTCGTAGTTTACAACTTTCGGCACCAAATTGCACATGCTATGCAACTTTGTGTACGGCGAATGTATTCAACTCCGTTGGCAAAACATAAGTAACTTCCATACGAAAGAACTGCAGCATGGGTACAACTGACATCGACTCGACCCGGCTCATCTCAGAAGCTCCCCCATGCTTGCTATATGGCATCATACTCCTTTTCAGTCAACACAACGTCCTGATGAAGTACCAAATGAACAACTTTACTCAGGGACAAACGATAAGTTCGTTTGCCTCCTACCAGGCTATCTTGCTCGATTGAGACGGGCACGTTGATACGTCTTCAACGTATCTATATTTTTGATTGTTCCATGCTGTTATATTATCATTCTTGAATATTTTACATTTATTTTATAGCAACTTTATATCTTTTTTGAGACTAACCAATTGACATAGTGCCCAGTGCCAGTTGCTGTTTTTTTGCTTGTTTTTTACTTCGCAGAATATCCATATCAAACGGAGTCCAAACGCAGCGAAACTTTTTAGAGATTTTTTTGGACCAGAATACAACTTGGGAGCCAAGGAAGCACCAGAGGGGAGGCCCATGGGACCACCACCCACCTGGGCGCGCTAGAGGCCCTTGGCGCGCCCTGATGGGTGATGGGGCCCATGGAGGTCCTCTCCACCGCCTCTTAGCTCTATAAATTCCCAAATATCCCAGAAACCCTAGGGGAGCGATCGAAACACAATTACAGTTGCCGCAAGTTTGAGAACCACGAGATCCAATCTAGAGCCCTATTCCGGCACATTGCTGGAGGGGATCACGATCACGAAGGGGTTCATCATCCTCATTGGTGCTCCTCCAATGATGCATGCGTAGTTCACCATAGACCTACGGGTCTGTAGGCAGTAGCTAGATGGCTTCTTCTCTCTTTTTGATTCTCAATACAATGTTCTCCTCGATGTTCTTGGAGATCAATTTGATGTAATGACTTTTTGCGGTGTGTTTGTTGGGATACGATGAAGTGCGAGTTTATGATTAGATCTATCCATGAATATTATTTAAGTTTTCTTTGATCTTATGCATGATTGTTATAGCCTTGTATTTCTTCTCCGAATCTTTGGTTTAGTTAGGCCAACTAGATCAATTTTTCTTGCAATGGGAGGAAGTGCTTTGTGATGGGTTCGATCTTGCGGTGTCCTCACCTAGTGACAGAAGGGGTAGCGAGGCACGCATGTATCGTTGCTATTAAGGATAAAAAGATATGGTCTATTCCTACATGAATAGATCTTGTCTACATCATGTCATCGTTCTTATTGCATTACTCTGTTTGTCCATGAACTTAATATACTAGATGCATGCTGGATAGCGTTCGATGTGTGGAGTAATAGTAGTAGATGCAGACAAGAGTCGGTCTACTAATCTTGGACGTGATGCCTATATACATGATCATTGTCTTGGATATCATCATAATTATTTGCTCTTCTATCAATTGCCCCCCCCCGGGCCTATCTTTTATCATATTTTTTTCAGATCTATTATTCCAAAAAACCCAAAAATACCTTGCTCCACCTTTTCTTTACTTATTTTATTTCATGTTTTGCAAGATCTATTTATCCAATCTACCACAATTTTATCTATCTTTTTACCGTAGAGGGATTAACAACCCTTCTTGCGCGTTGGGTTACAAGTATTTGTTCTTTGTGTGCATGTACCATTTACATAGTATTGCTTGGTTCTCCTACTGGATTGATAACCTTGGTTTCATAACTAAGGGAAATACTTACCATAGCTGTGCTACATCATCTCTTCCTCTTTGGGGAAATACCGACGTAGATTCAAGCCACGTCACACGCTTGCGCCCGAAACAACGTGTCGCATGCCACGCCTTACTATGTGGGGCTCAGGGGGTTGGTCAGGTATCTTAATTTACACATGCTCGGACAATGGATGTTGGCCGGCTGTCATCTGCCTCTTGTTAGACTCAACGTGCATGTGGCATTTCTTCCGCTTGTGCGGGGGCATGTGATGCTTGGGCCACTGTGTAGAGACAGCTGTGGAAGGATCGAGAAGAGTGGTCTCGGGGGGGGGGGGTGATTAGACCCTTAACGAGTAAAAGTGGAAGTTTTTAGTTTCTTCAAGTTAAGTTGAGTTTAGCACAAGTTAAAGGGCATCCAATACATCTAAAGCAAGCATGACAAGCGTATAAGCAGCGAAAATAGTAAAGCATGCAATTTACAAGAAAGTAAATGGATGGGATTGGAGTGTCCAAACGCAATGGAGACGCGGAGAATTTTTGGCGTGGTTCCGATAGGTGGTGCTATTGTACGTCCACATTAATGGAGACTTCAACCCATGAAGGGTAACAATTGCGCGAGTCCATGGAGGGCTCCACGCACGAAAGGTCCACGAAGAAGCAACCTTGTCTATCCCACCATGGTCATCGCCCACAAAGGACTTGTCTCACTCGGGAAGATCTTCACGAAGTAGGAGACCTCTTGCCCTTACAAACTTCTTGGTTCAACTCCACATCATGAAGGAGGCTCCCAAGCGACACCTAACCAATCTAGGAGACACCACTCTCCAAAAGGAAATATATGGTGTGTTGATGATGAATTCCTTGCTCTTGTGCTTCAAATGATAGTCAGGCCCGTACGGGGCACATGTGCAGGAGGTGCAACTGCACAGGGCCCCCCAAAAAATAGGGCCCCCAAATTAGTTTTTTACTACTCAAAACAGCGACTAATTAATGAAGAAATTAGTCAAATTCTTTCTGAACACATAGCAGTAGCTACAGAGAGTATTTACTCCTGGACAATCGGGCCAGGTCTTTTGTCGTGGGAATGCATGCATTTTTCGCTCTTTGCCTTTGATCTTCCCAACGGTAGCATTGATGGGAGGATGAGAAGTACAACCGAAATACTACCAATTCTATTTAAAACTAGTGATTTCCGTGGCCACGGAGAGATAGGATTAATTGTAGGTAAATTATGTATAAATCAAAACGAGTATTTCTAATGTAAAAATATTCCATACTTGCATTGTTTATGAACAAAAGTATACATATACATTGGACCATAGTCGTTGCAACAATTAAATAAGGACATATCCCATCCTTTAGAAAGTAAACAAATTAAATAATTTCCAATTTAGCACAAATGTCTAGTAACAAGAAATAAACATGCTGGTGTGGATTTTTTTCCTGATTTGTCACAATAGCACTTCGACTACCAGAGGATCGCGTTCCTTTTTTGTGGTTTCATTTTAACTAAAATGACATAGACGGGTTTTTTTATATATACAAAGATAGCACTTCAAAATTGTGCTTGGAAATAATTAATGGAGATAAACTTGAAGATTTTTTTGAAAGGAAGTACTTGAAAGATTGCTCGTTCCAACTAAAATACAGATTCGATATTTATTAATTCATAACTTTGCATTTTCGCAATATATGTTGTTTTACAACATATAGTTCGTGGAAAATTTGTGCTGCGCATCTGGTAAATTTTAAAAACTTTTTGGGCTAACTATTTTTCTTAATTTAATTATCAGGGCCTGAACTTTGATTTAGCTCCGGGCCCCCAAATTCTCAGGTACGGCCCTGATGATAGTCTCCCAAACACTAAACTCTCTCTCATGGATTCGGCTATGGTGGAAGAAGGATTTGAGTGGAAAGAAACTTGGGGAAGGCCAGAAATCAAGGTTCAAATGGTAGGAATGGAATCTCTTGATCTCAACACATGAGCAGGTGGTTCTCTTTTAGAAAATGAATGGTGGAAGTGTATATGCACGTTCTGATGGCTCTCTCTTATGAGAAGAAGGGGGTGGAGGAGTATATATAGCCTCCACACAAAATCCAGCACACTTTTGACCCATCTCGGCGGCATTGACCATAAAATTCGGTGGCACCGATTTGTGTAAAAATATGAATGTTGGGAATCTCGGTGGGACCGACTGGAACAACTCAGTGGGACCGACTGGAACAACTCAGTGGGACCGATGTGCTAGGGCTTAGGGAAAACTTCATCTCGGTGGCACCGATTGCATCATCTCGGTGGGAACAAAGTGAATGCAATGAGTAACATAGAATCAGTCAAGCCAACTCGGTGGGACTGATTGCAACAGCTCGGTGAGACCGAAGTTATTGCAACAAGTCATAGAGCACTGGCAAGGCCATCTCAATGAGACCGAGATCCGTGTTGGTGAGACCGAATCTTTAGTGTGGTGGCAGTGGCTATGTCAAGATGAACATGGTGGCTCCGGATGGCAAATATCGGTGGGGCCGAGTTGGAGTTTTGGTTTTGGACATTTGGATAGAGAAAGTGGCTTAGGGTTTTGGAGCAATATCAGTAAGCAGTTGAGCAACAAGATCATTAAGCAACATCTCATCCCCTTTTAATAGTATTGGCTTTCCTATGGACTCAATGTGATCTTGGACCACTTAAACAAAAATGTAGAGTCTTGAGATTTTGCCAATCCTTGTCCTTATCATTTTGAAGGGGTTGCACATCCTATTCTCCATGGCACGCCACTGTTGAACTTATCTGAAATACACTAGATAAAACTATTAGTCCAACAAGAGATATGTTGACATTAATTACCAAAATCACCCAGGGAGCACTGGTGCTTTCAATCTCCCCTTTTTGGTAATTGATGACAACATACATCAAAGGTTCAAGTAAATAATATGAAGAGTAGTAAGTAAGGTTTGGAAGAACATGTAACTTGCATGACCTGCCCCTACATGTATGCACTCATGTGATGATAGAATTGAAAGTACATGTGAATGCACAACATGAAAGAGTAAGTATTGAGTTACATGTATCTTGGCCATGTGCATCAGAGAAAAAAGTGAAGTGAGATGTACCTTCATGTTTATGAATCCCTCTTGCAAAAAATATGTGCAAAAGCAAGAGATCATCATGCACATGAGTGTGATGCATATACCTACCTTGTGGTTCTTTAGCCGATTCTTGAAGAGGTAGACTTGAGAAAACGTGGTTAAATAACACAAGAGAACTTCAAGCAAGAGAGATTTCAAGATCTACCAGAGTACCAAGACTGGGATGACATGTAGTAGGTGAGTATCACAGAGTGAGTACTTCATTTGAGTATTAACATGTCCCCAAAGAATTAAGGATTTACAATAAATTCCAAGGATTTTTCTCCCCAATGTCTAGGTTTTCCTCTCCCCCTGAATCTAACATCTGATAATGGGAGTACGTAGGGTGAGATAAAATCAGAGCAAAAAGATATTATAGTAGAGTAGGCTCAAAGAAAATTAAAGGCTAAAATAATGATTGACATATCTTTCCCCTCTTAAAGATATGTGAATTCTCTCCTCTTATGAAAATGCCTCTCTCTTAGAAGAGCTTTAATGTGCTCTCTCTCATTATATAGATAAGCTTTGATGTGCTCTCTCTCCTCCTTTGACATCAATTTCCAAGAAGGGTCCTTCATGGATATAACTCAAGTGAATGTGGTCCTAGAGAGACACAAGTAAGCAGTATGTAGCTTAAGATGCAGGTAAAGGGAAAGAATCATTGAGTGAAGCTGATAAAACATAAACACTTTAAGATGACAAAACTATTTTCTCATCAATGAATATGTGGCACCGATTTGTATCTATTGGTGACTCCGAGATGAGGCAGTCACAGACAAAGCATATCGGTGACACCGAGTTAGTCCATTTCGGTAAAACTGATGAACTGTTGTGCAAGTAGAACATTTGCTTCGGTCTGGCCGATAGGCTTGGATCGATGGAACCGAGTTCAACGCAGAGGAAAGATTTTGTCAACTCAACTCAGTTGCAATAGAAATTTCACAAAGATTTTCCAGGAATTTGACAGAATTTGCAATGAATTTGCAATGAATTTGCTTAAAGATACAAAACAAAAAAGAAATGAAATAAAGAGAATCTAGATGAAGTTTTTTTGCTTTAGAAGGGAAACACAATAGAAAGATGAAATGCAAAAGAAATGCAATGAACAAAAAGAACACTAGAGAACTTCATCTAGGGGTGGTCATGAGATAGTCACCTATGTTAGAGTATATTGACTTAGGAGTCAAGTGAGATCACTTGATCATAGTTCATACTCATCGTTAAGCTCAATATGGGGTTGCGATTTTTCATTTAAGCATCTTGATGTATTCTCATCTTGTTGAGTTACTTTGGCTCATGACTTGGAGCAAAGCTTCTCTAAGATGGAAAGACATACCTTGGGTTGTGGTGTTGAACTTGATCATGTAGTTGAACTTGTGGTGGATGCTCAGTGTTGATGTGGTCCATCAAGAGTTGGGAGCATACTTAGGAATTTGATTCTCATCTTCCTACATGGGTTAGTCTTGTAAGGAATAACACTTGTGTATCCAAAATGAGAAGAGTGAAATTCATCATATTGATATTATCAAAGGACATGTTAAGTGTGTTCATGCTTCCTTGATTTCAACAACCAAAGCATAGATACTTAGTGATGTAGAAATTTCTCAAGATGTGAGTGATTTGCAATCTCATAGATTGAGGCTCATCCAAGTACCTACAAGGATTAGATACCATACAAGGGTGCAAATGTATCCAAGATAAATGGTAGTCATCATTTGAGAAAGATCAAGGATTAGTCATATAGGCTCATGCCTTGCATGTATCCAAATGGAATTTCTATTCCAAATTTGAAGCATCAATTATGTTCAACTCACTCCTCAAACAAAAAATATCTTTTCATCAAGCGGTTTAGTGAAGATATCCGCCAATTGCTTGTCGGTACAAACATGCTTAAGATTGATATCTCCTTTAGCAATATGATCACGAATGAAATGATGACGAACTTCAATATGTTTAGTTCGAGAATGTTGCACATGATTGTGTGCAATCTTAATAGCACTCTCATTATCGCAAATCAATGGAACATGTCTCACATGTATCCCATAATCTTTAAGAGTTTGGGCCATCCAAAGTAATTGAGCACAACATGATCCGACAACAATGTATTCCGTTTAGGCGGTGGATAAGGATGCTGAGTTTTGTTTCTTGGAAGACCAAGAGAGAAGGGATCTACCAATAAATTGACATGTACCCGAAGTGGACTTTCTATCAACCTTATCACCAACATAATTCGAGTCGGAATAGCCAACAAGATCAAAATATGACCTCTTAGGGTACCAAATGCCAAATTTTGGTGTATGAATCGAATATCTCATTATCCTTTTCATGACCTTAAGATGATATTATTTAGGAGCAACTTGATATCATGCACACATGCACACAATTAGCATAATATCGGGACGGGATGCACAAAGATATAATAATGAACCATAGATCGGTAAACCTTTTGGTCAACTGGGTTGCCATCCTTAGTCAAGTCAGGATGTCCACTAGTAGGCATGGGTGTTTTCATACCTTTGCTTTCTTGCATATTGAACTTCTTGAAAAGATCCTTGGTATACTTTGTTTGTGAGACAAAGGTACCTTCCTTAGTTTGCTTGATTTTCAAATCAAGGAAAAATTTGAGTTCACTCATCATAGACATCTCAAACTTCTCCGACATTAACCTTCCAAACTTTTCACTAAAATGAGGGTTAGTAGAACCAAATATGATATCATCCACATAAATTTGGCACATAAATAATTCTCTATTAACCCTTTTATTAAAAAGAGTAGAATCAATTTTCCCAATTAATAAGCCTTTTTCAATAAGAAACTTAGTCAAGCATTTATACCAAACTCTAGGAGCTGTTTAAGACCATAAAGAGCTTTGCGAAGTTTGTAAACATGATTAGGTTTCTTGGGATTAACAAAGCCGGGAGGTTGTTTAGCATAAACTTCCTCCTCAATTTCACCATTTAGAAAAGCACTTTTAATGTCCATTTGGTATAAGGTGATATCATGGTGATTGGCATAAGCAAGTAAAATGTGAATGGACTCAAATCTAGCAACTGGGGCATATGTCTCACCATAGTTCATACCTTCGACTTGAGTGTAGCCTTGAGCAACGAGACACGCCTTGTTGCGTACAACTTGTCCATCCTCATCTTGCTTATTCCAGAACACCCACTTGGTTCCAATGACATTTTGACATCGTTGGGCTTTTCAACCAATGTCCATACTTGATTCCTCTCGAAGTTGTGTAGCTCTTCATGCATTTGTACATCCATGTTGATGGAGACCTTTTTCTTTTGTTGGCATTTGAAACTAGGTGGTATAAATTTATCAACAATATAATTAGCATAGTCAGCAAACTAAGGAGTATTATGAGAAGCATTTATGACAACTAGTTGTTCATCAGGGAAACTATCATCAATGGGCGGTGGGTCATCAAGGATATTTTCTAACCTAGGCAAGTTATTAGCTACGGGGTTCTCAGCTCCCTTCCTATCAGTGATATGTAAATCAAATTCTTGTAGCAAAAGAATCCACCTAATGAGTGTAGGTTTAGCATCTTTCTTTTCCATAAGATATTTAATAGCAGCATGATCGGTGTGAACAATTACTTTAGAATCAACAATGTAAGATCTCAATTTATCACAAGCAAAAACAACTGCTAAAAAATTCTTTTCAGTAGTAGCATAATTTCTTTGGGCACTGTCTAGAGTTTTACTAGCATAACGAATAACATTTAATTTCATATCAACTCTTGGTCCTAGAACAACAGCAACAACATAATCACTAGCATCACACATAATTCAAAAGGCAAGTTCCAATCAGGTGGTTGAATAATAGGTGAAGAAATTAAGACATTCTTAAGTGTTTCAAAGGCTTATACACAATCATCATAAAAAACAAATGGAACATCCTTTTGTAAAAGATTTGTAAGAGGCCTAGAAATTTTGGAGAAGTCTTTAATAAACCTGCTATAAAAACCAACATGACCTAGGAAACTTCGAATACCTTTAATATCTTTAGGACATGGCATTTTCTCAATTGCATCAACTTTAGCTTTATCTACCTCAATACCTCATTCAGAAATTTTATGCCCCAAGACAATACCTTCATTCACCATAAAGTGGCACTTCTCCCAACTCAAGAAAATATTAATTTTTTCACATCTCTCCAGAACTTGATCAAGGTTGCTTAAGCAATCATCAAAAGAAGTTTCTTAAACAGAATAATCATCCATGAAAACCTCAACAATCTTTTCACAAAAGTCAGTGAATATAGCAGTCATACATCTTTGAAAGGTAGCAGGTGCATTGCATAAACCAAAAGGCATACATCTATAAGCATAAGTTCCAAAAGGGCAAGTAAAAGTGGTTTTCTATTGACCAGGTTGTGATACAGGTATTTGAGAGAAACCAGAGTATCCATCAAGAAATAAAAAATGTGTGTGCTTAGATAGTCTTTATAGCATTTGATCAATAAAAGGTAGATCCTTTCTAGTAGCTTTGTTTAGTTTTCTAAAATCAATTACCATTCTATAGCCAGTCATTATTCTTTGTGGAATGAGTTTATTTTTATCATTAGGAACAATAGTAATACCTCCTTTCTTAGGGACACAATGAACATGAATAACCCATCTACTATCAGCTATACGTTAAATTATACCTGCTTCTAGAAGCTTTAATATTTTAGCTCTCACCACTTCCTTCATCTTAGGATTTAGTCACCGTTGATGATCAACAATAGGTTTAGCATCAGGTTCCATATTAATTTTGTGTTGACAAAGAGTGGGACTAATGCCCTTAAGATCATCAAGAGTATATCCACTAGCAGCATGATGCTTCCTCAGAATTTTTTAATAATCTCTCTTCTTCATGTTCTGAAAGGTTAGCACTAAGAATAACATGATACACCTTTTTATCATCAAGATAAGCATATTTCAAAGTGTCAGGAAATTGCTTCAATCCAAACACAAGTTCACCTTTAGGTGGAGGAGGACCTCCTAGAGTTTCAACAAGCAAATTGTGTTTAAGGATAGGTTGTTTTTCAAAGAATATTTTATCTATTTCATTTCTTTCATGTAAGTGCATATCATTTTCATGGTCGAGCAAATATTGTTCTAATGGATCAGTAGGGGGTACGACAATAGAAGCAAGACCAATTATTTAATCCTTACTAGGAACCTCTTTATCACGAGGATGTCTACGAAACTTAGAGAAATTAAACTCGTGAGACACATCACCAAAATTGACACTGGCAGTTTCTCTATGGCAATCTATCTTGGCATTGATAGTGTTCAAGAAAGGTCTATCAAATATTATGGGACCCATCTTGGGGGGAACCAAGAACTAGAAAATCAGTAGGGTATTTTATTTTTCCACAGAAGACTTCAACATCTCTAACAATCCCAAGTGGTGTGATAGTATCTCTATTAGCAAGTTTAGTAGTGACATCAATATCTTCTATTACAGCGGGTGCTATACCAATCATAATTTCTTGGTAAAGAGTAACAGGAATAACATTAACACTAGCACCCATATCACATAAACCATGATAGCAATGATCTCCAAATTTTAACTGAAACAGTGGGCATGCCAGAAACAGGTATATTTTTGTCCTTAGTATCGAGTTTGGCAATTCTAGCAGCTTCATCACAGAAATAAATAACATGCCCATTAATATTATCAACCAAGAGATCTTTAACCATAGAAATACTAGGTTCTACTTTAATTTGTTCAGGGGGTCCAGGTGCTCTAATATTACTTTTGTTAACTATGGGTGAGACTTTAGCATGTTCCTTAATCCTAACGAGGAAAGGTGGTTTTTCAATATAAGCAGTAGGAACCACAGGATCAACATTGTAAATGATAGTCTCATCTTTCACTGTAATTGGTTCTTTAATTTCTTCTTTAATAGGGGGGGGGGTGATATTTAAACCACTTCTCCTTAGGGAGATCAATGTGAGTAGAACATGATTCACAAAAAGAAGCTACTATCTCGGAGTCAAGTCCATATTTAGTGCTAAACTTATGAAAAGCATTGGTATCCATAAAAGATTTAACACAATCAAACTCAAGCTTTATACCTGACTCTTTACCTTCGTCGAGTTCCCAATCTTTATAGTTCCGTTTAATTCTTTCCAAGAGATCCCACGTGAATTCAATAGTCTTCATAAAAGAACCAGAACAAGAAGTATCGAGAATGGATTGATCATTACGAGAAAGCCAAGCATAAAAATTCTGAATAATAACTTCTCTTGAGAGCTCATGTTGGGGCATGAATATAACATTGATTTAAGCCTCCCCAAGCTAGAGCAATACTTTCTCCTTCACGAGGCCAAAAGAAATATATAATTCCAATCGCGATGAACTATATGCATATGATAATTTTTTGGTGAAATTCTAATTTTAATAGATTCAAATTCCAAGCTCCAATATCATCACACAACCTCTACCATGTCAATGCTTTTCTGCAAATATAAAGGGAAAACCTTATTCTTGACTTCATCTTCGGGTAAACCTGCAAGCTTAAATAATCCATAAACTCCATCCACATATATTAGATGCATATCGGGATGTAGTGTTTCATCTCATGCATAAGGATTAGCTAGCAGTTTCTCTACCATACCCGAAGGAATTTCATAACCAATATTTTTAGTAGGTGCAGTAGGGTGAGGGGCAACTCTTTTTGTTTCTGGTCGAGGTGAACATACCCCGAACAAACCCCTCAAAGGACTGTTTTCCATAGTAACAAGTGACAATAAATTTGAGCACATAATATAAAATTTTCCTTACCGATTTCCACTTACCAAGAGCGCTTCATTCCCTAGGAACGGTGCTAGAAAAGAGTCTTGATGACCCACAAGTATAGGGGATCAATCGTAGTCCTTTCGACAAGTAAGAGTGTCAAACCCAACGAGGAGCAGAAGTAAATGACAAGCGGTTTTCAGCAAGGTAATTTCTGCAGGCACTAAAATTGCCGGTGACAGGTAGTTTGATAGCAAGATAATTTGTAACGAGCAAGTAATGGTAATGGTAACATAAGTGCAGCAAGCTAGAACAATCCTTTTTAGCAAAGGATAGGCCGGAGCGGTCTCTTATAATAAGCAAAGCATTCTTGAGGGCACACAAGAATTTCATCTAGTCACTTTCATCATGTTGGTTTGATTCGCGTTCACTACTTCGATAATTTGATATGTGGGTGGACCGATGCTTGGGTGCTGTTCTTAATTGAACAAGCCTCCCACTTATGATTAACCCCCCTCGCAAGCATCCGCAACTAAGAAAGAAGAATTAAGACAACAATCTAACCATAGCATTAAACATATGGATCCAAATCAGCCCCTTACGAAATAGCGCATAAACTAGGGTTTAAGCTTCTGTCACTCTAGCAACCCATCATCTAATAACTACTCCACAATGCATTCCCTTAGGCCCAAAGACGGTGAAGTTTCATGTAGCCGAAGTTCACATAACACCACTAAGAGAATCACAACATACACATCATCAAAATATTGAATGAATATCAAATTCACATGATACTTGCAACATGACTTCTCCCGTGACCTCGAGAACAAAGGAAACTACTCACAAATAATATTCATTCTCAAGACCAGAGGAGTAATAAATATCATAATGGATCTGAACATATAATCTTCCACCAAATAAACCGGCTAGCATCAACTACAAGATGTAATCAACAGTACTAGTCACCCACATGTACCAATCTGAGGTTTTGATACAAAGATTGAACACAAGAGATGAACTAGGGTTTGAGATGGGATGTTGTTGTTGAAGATGTTAATGAAGATTGGACTCCCAAAGATGAGAGGGATGTTGGTGATGACAATGGCTTGGATTTCCCCCTCCGGGAGGGAAGTTCCCCTGTCGGAATCGCTTCGCTGGAGGAAAAAAGTGCTCCTACCCTAGTTCCGCCTCGAGGGGGCGGTGCTCCATCCTGAAAGTCCTCCCCTTATTTTTTTCTAGGTCAAAAGACCTTATGTACCAGAAGGTGGGCACCGGAGGTCGGCCTGGGCCTCACTACCCACCAGGGCGCGCTCGGAGGGGGTGACCCCCTTAGGTAGTTCTTTTCTCCATTATTTTTATATATTCCAAAACAATTCTCCATGAAATTTCAGCTCATTTGGAGATGTGCAGAATAGGTATCTCTGACATAGCTTTTTCAGGTCTAGAATTCGAGCTGCCGACATTCTCCCTCTTTGTGCAAACCTTGCATATTATGAGATAAAAAGGCATTAGAATTACCCCACAAAGTGTTTTAATGCATAAAAACACTACAAATAATAGTAGGAAAACATGATGCAAAATGGACGTATCATGCTCAACGTCATCATCACCTAGGTCAAGTGATTCGTTAGATTTATGACCATTACAATGTTCAAGTTTATGAATTCTAATTTTCTTCGAGATGATGCTACTAACGATTCCAACGGCACCCTTTGCACGTATAAGATCGCGGAGCTCAGATAGACATTCATCAAACTTGGGATCACTAGGCTTCATCTTATGAAAAGCAATGGACTTTAGAAGGATTTCATTCAGATTTTTCAAAGAGTAATTTGGAAAGCGTTCCTCAAGATAATCCCATATAGTATATGCGCATTCAAAGGTTGGCAAGCAAACAAGCATATTTCTAGGCAATCCTCTAATGATAAGATCAATAGTCCTAAGATTGCGAACCATGTCAAGATACTCATCAGGGGCAGGATGCAAAGGATCAACGTGAGGCACATAAGGGCTACTAATATACTTGCTCAAATTATATTCATTAAAAACTCAAGCATCTCAATTTTTCATGAACTGTAAAACTCCCCATCAAGAATAGGCACTCTAGTCTAATACTCCCAAACATATACTCATTCATTTTCCTCCAATGGCGATTAAGCCAAAGCAATGGAGACCAAAGTTCTGATACCAATTGAAAGGATCGAGAAGAGGGGTCTAGAGGGTGTGTGTGTGTGTGTGTGTGGGGGGGGGGGTTGATTAGACCCTTAACAAGTAAAGTGAAAGTTTTTAGTTTCTTCAAGTTAAGGTTGAGTTTAGCACAAGTTAAATGGCATCCAATACATCTCAAGCAAGCATGACAAGAGTATAAGCAGTGAAAAGAGTAAAGCATGCAATTTGCAAGAAAGTAAAGGGATGCGTTTGGAGTGTGCAAACGCAATGGAGGCGCAGATAAATTTTCGGCGTGGTTCCGATTGGTAGTGCTATCGTATGCCCACGTTGATGGAGAGTTCAACCCATGAAAGGGGAACGGTTGTGCGAATCCACGGACGGCTCCACCCATGATGGGTCCACGAAGAAGCAACCTTGTCTATCCCACCATGGCCATCAGCCACGAAGGACTTGCCTCACTCGGGTACGTAGATCTTCGTGAAGTAGGCGATCTCCTTGCCCTTACAAACTTCTTGGTTCAACTCCACATCATGACGGAAGCTTCCAAGCGACACCTAACCAATCTAGGAGACACCACTGTCCAAAAGGTAATAGACGGTGTGTTGATGATGAACTCCGTGCTCTTGTGCTTCAAATGATAGTCTCTCCAACACTCAACTCTTGATACATCTCCATCATATCTATAATTTTTGATTGTTTCATGCCAATGTTTTACAACTTTTATATACTTTTGGCAACAATTTATATGATTTTCTTACACTATCATGTTGATCCAGTGCCTAGTGCCAGTTCCTGTTTGTTGCATGTTTTTTGTTTCATAGAAAATCCATATTAAACGAAGTCCAAATGGTATAAAAACTTACGGAGATTTCTTTTGGAGTATATGTGATTTTTGGGAAAAAGAATCAATGCGAGACGATACCCGAGGAGTCCACAAGGCAGGGGGCGCCCTAGTGGGTAGGGCGTGCCCTGGGCCCTTGTGGCCACTCCATAAGGCGGCTGGTGCCCTTCTTTCACCGCAAGAAATATAATATCTGGACAAAAATCGTGTTAATCTTTCAGCCTAATCGGAGTTACGGGTCTCCGGGAATTCAAGAAACGATGAAAGGCCAGAAACAGGGAGCGCATAAATAGAAGGAAACAAAGAGAGAGAGAGAGATGCAATCTCGGAGGGGATCCCGCCCCTCTGCCGCCATGGAGGCCATGGACCAGAGGGGAAACTCTTCTCCCATCTAGGGGGATGGTCAAGGAGGAATAAGAAGGAGGGGGCTCTCTCTCTCTCTCCCCCCCTCTCTCCCTGTGGCGCCAGAAGGCGTCGGGGCCATCATCGTGACGGTGATCTACACCAACAACTTCGCCGCCGTTATCAGCAACTCTCTCACCCTCTATGCAGCGGTGTAACACCCCTTCTCCCAGCTGTAATCTCTACTTGAACATGGTGCTCAATGCTATATATTATTTCCCAGTGATGTATGGCTATCCTATGATGTTTGAGTAGATCCGTTTTGTCCTATGGGTTAATTGATGATCGTGATTGGTTTGAGTTGTATGTTTTATTATTGGCTGCCCTATGGTGCTCTCCGTGTCGCGCAAGCGTGAGGGATCCCCGCTGTAGGGTTTGCAATATGTTCATGATTTGCTTACGGTGGGTAGCATGAGTGACAGAAGCACAACCCTGATTAAGTAGGTTGTTTGCATATGGGAGTAAAGAGGACTTGATACCTTATAATGCTATGTTTGGGTTTTACCTTAATGATCTTTAGTAGTCACTACTAGGGAAAAGCCTATACATAGGATATTACCAGCAGCGCATTCTAAAATAAGGCGCTGCTGCAATATAGCAGTAGCGCGCTCCAGCAGTACTCGCTGCTGAAATAAAAGTAGCAGTAGCGCGCCTCTACTAAGCCGCGCTACCGCTATAATTCCCAAGACCCTGCCGCGAAGCTAGTTATAGCAGCAGCGCGTTAAATTGAAGTGCGCTACTGCTGGGTAGCTTAGCAGCAGCGCCTTTACCTATAGCGCGCTACTGCTAAAACTAGCTATCTCCCACCACCCACGCTCTCCTCTATCCGATCCACACTCACACTCACACTCACTCCATCTCCCCCTCAACCCCCGGCGCCGGTCCTCCCCCGCCAGCTGCCGTCGCCTACCCCTGTTCCCTCTGCGCCGCCGTCACCTCCTCCTCCGTCCTTCCTCGACTCGCCGCCGGCCGGCCCCTCCTCGCTCCGCCCTTCCTCCTCCGTCCTACTCTCTCCTCCCTCCTCCAGCCGTCTCTCCTTCTCCCTCCTCCCTCCTCCATCCACAACCCCTCCTCCCTGCTACATTTTGATTTAGTAGGCTAGTTCATATGCAACATTTTGATTTAGTTCATATGATTTAGTTGATTTATTAGGCTAGTTGATTTAGTTGATTTAGAACATTTTGATTTAGTTGATTTAGTACGCAAGTTGATTTAGTAGGCTAGTTGATTTAGTTGATTTATAGAACATTTTGATTTAGTTGATTTAGTAGGCAAGTTGATTTAATAGGCTAGTTGATTTAGTTGATTTATAGAACATTTTGATTTAGTTGATTTAGTAGGCAAGTTGATTTAATAGGCTAGTTGATTTAGTTGATTTATAGAACATTTTGATTTAACAACTATTTTTCTTTCCTGTGAAGTGGATCGTTAATCCTTTGCTCATATTGCTTTAGGAAAATGGCGCCACCACCACCACCACCACCATGTCGATTGTGCAAGTCAAGGTGCGCCAGCAGCCTTGCAACTGGCAAGCTGTTCGGCATCTACTTCCAGCCGTGTTTTCGTCATGCGGCGATAAGAAATTATATGAAATGTAACAACTATTTTATTTTTAGTGTTGACATTACTGCATTGTGTCATTTTGCTTTTTTACACAGATCGTCCCATGCAATGTGAGGTTGAAATTCAACAAGCTGACAGGAGACACCGTGACATTTGAGGCTAGGAGATGGATGGGCTCGTTTCCTCTGTAACATCCCAAAATTCTAAATTTTGGAATGTTATAAACACATAGATAGTTTTGATTGATTGATTGGTTGATTGACTGCAAGTGAGTGAATTGAAACTTTTGAAAGTTAAATGAGAGGGAATAAAAAGACTTTCCCAAACTTTCATTTTGCTTTTGTGCTCTCCGTGAATTCAAATTCTTTTCACCACAAAACCCTGGAGAGAAGATGATATGACTTCTTCCATTTATTTAAATGATAAGGGGTGTTGAAAATATTTGAATTTCATTTGAGAATATTTCCAATTTTGAAACTTTATGCAACTCAATGATTTTCACGAGCGAAGATAAAATGACTTCTTCAAAACATATGAAATATGAGTTGGGAGTTTCAAAGAAATAAATTCAAAGTTCTTTTGAATTTTGAGTTATTTGAGTTTTATTCAAATTATTTTTCTCCAAAAATAAAATATACGGAAAATAGGGTAACATGATTCCCTACATCAGAATTGGAGAGAAATCAATTTGAATTAATTTTGGTATTTCTAAAATGATTTTTATTGGATTTTATTAGACCAGTAGCACTCTTTAAATTATCTGAATTTGTATGTATTTTATTTGACTCTATAAAAATGTTCAGCTTGTAGGAAATCTTTTTATGAAAATTTTGGTATATAATATGCCTATATAAAGTTTATTTTGATTTTCGTTTTTCAGTTTATCGCTTTCTGTTTAAAAAAACAAATAACAAAAACTGCACGCGCGCCTGAAACTAACTGTCGCCAATGTGCGCATCATAATACCAGCGGGCGCCCCATTTTTTCTTTTTCTATATAATATATGGGCCAGGCCCAGCAGGCCATATTTCTTTCCCATATATTTTTTCTTTCCATAGTTTTTCTTTCTCTTTTCTATTGCTCAAAAGAAAAATTATAGTGTGCGCGGCCAGCCGAACCGTCTGAAGGCTTTTTGGCCCATGGCGCAGCTTTCATCTCTGTTTCGTATATTTTCGTCTATGTTTAGTCCCATATTGCTTAGGTTTTGATCCCTAAACCTCTTTTCCACCTATAAATATAGACCCATAGAGCCTCCAAAAATCATCCGATTCGGGTTAAATCAATATTTTGGTTTGACTAGATTCCTTAAAGAAAAATATGTTTCTCTCTCCTGCGCGACTTCTTCCCTCTCCGAAGTTGTCTTTTCTCTAACTTAAAAAGGTATATTTCTTTGTATTTTTTTCCATAACTTATTTTTCTTCCGTAAAACAGCTTGGCCCTAATTTTTCAAATAGCCATAACTTTTTACTCGTTCATCTAAATTAGATAAAACCAGCGCCTATAGTTTCGTCTTGTTTTCACCTATCCAGTTAACCTGTCACGTCAACTTTTTAAAATTTTCAAATTTCGAAATTTGTTCAGATTCATATTCAAACTTCTTTTGTTCATAACTTGAGTTCCGTAATTCCGTTTGAGTTGATTCTTTTTGCAAAGCGAAGCTCTTGACCTAAACTTTCTGATAAGGCCAAATTCACATAATTTTGGTACTGTTAGAAATTGTTTTATGTTGCAAGAGTTATTTGCTTGTTTTTGATGTTTTTCGATTTGTTTTCTTCGTTCTCTCCGATCTTTTGAGTGATTGCTTATGTGTGGTTACTATTGCTTGCTTACGATAGATTGACCGGAGTGTGACGAGTAGACCTATCAAGAGTTTTGAGTGCGAACCATCTTCGTCAAATTGCAGGCAAGTAACACTTTGATCATACTTTCTCATACCCAGTTTTTATGCATTAGATCAATCCGATCAATCCTCGAACACTTGCATGATTAGGATCTAATTAAATTGTGGGATGGGGAGTAGTTGAGGTAGTACCTATTACCTGTTTTATTATCAAACCTTTGGGAGTTACTTCTACGTTGCTTGTTATGCTATGCTATGCTAGTAGACGTGGATTGGGTGAGTGAATCCATGACAGATGTGAGGTTGTTATTTAATGGTTTATTTAAGGTGGCAACTTAAACACACATCTGGGTGGATTGAGGCACCTGTTTTTTTATCAGGACTTGCCTGTTTTTCTTCGGACCGCCACCCAGGCTCAAAGGGATCATGAGATTATTCAAACTAGAAACTTCCGTGTGCAGCCACAAGCCATTATGGGCTCTGGCATAGTTGATTAAGTCGTGTGAACTCTTACAGTGGTAGACTAGCTGATGTAGGGGTTGTAGGTGGTACGGTCTACCCATCGTAAGGTGCAAACACTTCTGAAAGACTATGTCTCGGTCATCCGTCTCTCAAACGCCATGTAGTGCGAGAAACCAAACGGAGGCGATCGAGTCTTGTGGGGAAAAGTGCGCAAACCTCTGCAGAGTGTATAAACTAATCATGGTTAGCCGTGTCCCCGATTATGGACATCTTGAGTATCTAGTACTTGGATTATCCTGTTGATCTCATCATGTTACTTTAATTAATATGGTTGGGTTTTAATGAGTACTTTTAATTGGGATTGAGGATGCTGTCAACCATTCTCAATGTTTAACAACCACCCTGATAGTTAAATAAAATTTATTCCTTCGCAGTAGGGAAAAATTGGCTTTTCGCAAAACCTTATAACCATAGAGCTTTTACACCAGCCATATATGCATGTAGTATAGGCTTATTCTTTCATTACTCTCTATGTGTTACATTGCCAGCATATTCCATGTGCTGACCCATTTTCGGGCTGCAACTTTTCATGTTGCAGACTTTTCAGACGACGAGTAAGTGATACGTTAGGGTTACGATTTCCTATACTCAACTTTGCCGTTGGTGTTGATGGGAATCCACAACCTTGTTGCTTCCGCTATATTTGGATTGAGGTAGTAGTATTTACGTTATTTATACATGTGATTTACCTCTGTTATAAATCCTTCGAGTACTGTGTGTGTCAGCATACCGATCCAGGGATGACACGAAAGCACGGAGACTTGATCCATTCGGGTCGGGTCGCTACAGCCCGCATGCGTCTTACTGGTAGTGAGTTGATCAGCTTCTCCTTCAGAGCAGAAAGACCCAAGCTGGCTGTCATTTATATCAACCTGGTGGAAGATGATGAAGATGACAAAGATGATGAAGATAATGCGGACCCACTCGATGAAGAATATGAGGACCCACTTCATGAAGCCATTGTAGCTCAAAGAATGAGGTTGAGCAAGGAGGAGGTGTGCAACGTATGGGACATAATACCGCCATGTGCTGATTTTGTCGGGGTGCCATTCGTGACCCGCCTGACAAGTACCATGGTCGATCGACATGATATGGTATGTTATACTTACAATTGCAAATTATCCGATGATATGCTTAGTTTAGAGTCCAATGGTATGTTGTGTGGAATCTAGTCGATGATATTCTTTAGTGTAGAGTTCGATCACATTCTTATTAGTGTAGAATCTAAGGAACTATTAATAGTGTAGATAATCCATATATACCTATTTGCAAGAGTATGTGCGAGGCTATTTATTAATTGATATGTTTTTCTTATTCAGAAATTGGCAAAGAGCCTATTTGTGAGTTATGGTATCGAGCCTGATGAAGAAGGCTCAGCTGGACTACACCTTAGCGCAAGGGGCTCCGTCACAACCTGTACTTACCGTGTGGACACTGACGGTCGCACATACTTAAACTCGGTTGGGTGGAAGAGATTCCTCGATGGCAAGAATCTTCGTGTTGGACAGGCCATCCTAATTACTATCAGGAACACCCACCGCCCAGGCTTGAGGATGATGATCGTCTTTGATATCATCTAGAACTACATATGTGTGTGTGGCTATATCATCTAGAACTACATATGATGATCGTCGTCGATATCGTCTAGAACTACATATGATGATCGTCGTCGATATCATCTAGAACTACATATGATGATCATCGTCGATATGACCTTGTACTGCTTGAGGATGCATGTTGACTATATATGAAATTTTTATCTAGTACTCCCTTCGTTCCAAATTACTCGTCGTGGTTTGAACTAAAACCACGACGAGTAATTTGGAACGGAGGGAGTACTACCTAGTACCTATAATGCTTTATGAAATTGATATCTAGTAGTACCTAGTATCTGGAAATTGCAGTTTATTGAAACCGAAACAGGGTAGGAAGCGGGGGAAAATGATGAAAGATATAGCAGTAGCAAGGGGCTACGAAATCGCTATAGCTAACTAATAGTAGCGCATTCTGGAAAAGCGCTAATGATATAGTCAACAGTAGTAGCGCGTGTGCGGACCACGCTACTACTAACAGTTAGCTGTAGCGCCGTAGTAGTAGCGCGGCTGCCCGCGCTGCTGCTAGCCTCAAAACCCGCGCTACTACTAGGGTTTTCCCTAGTAGTGAGTTGCAGATGCTTGCTAGAGTTCCAATCATAAGTGCATATGATCCAAGCAGAGATAGCATGTTAGCTTATGCCTCTCCCTCATATAAAATTGCAATAATGATTACCGGTCTAGTTATCAAGAAGCTCTCTACTAAAACTAACTTAGTTGTGTCTTTATCTAAACAACCCCTAGTTTTTATTTACGTGCTCTTTATTATCTTGCAAACCTATCCTACAACACCTACAAAGTACTTCTAGTTTCATACTTGTTCTAGGTAAAGCGAATGTTAAGCGTGCGTAGGGTTGTATCGGTAGTTGATAGAACTTGAGGGAATATTTGTTCTACCTTTAGCTCCTCGTTGGGTTCGACACTCTTACTTATCGAAAGAGGCTACAACTGATCCCATATACTTGTGGGTTATCAACTCTCTTTTACAGATTTGGCTATGGTGGAAGAAGGATTTGAGTGAAAAGCAACTTGGGGAAGGCTAGAAATAAAGGTTCAAATGGTAGGAATGGAATCTCTTGATCTCAACATAGGAGCAGGTGGTTCTCTTTTAGAAAATGAATGGTGGAAGTGTAGGCACGTTTTGATGGCTCTCTCTTATGAGAAGAAGGGGGTGGAGGGGTATATATATCTTCCACACAAAATCCAACCATTAAGCACTTTTCACCCATCTCGGTGGCACCCATCAGAATACTCGGTGGCATAGATCTGTGTACAAACATGAGCGTTGGGAATTTCGGTGGGACCGACCGGAACAACTCAGTGGGACTGATGTGCTAGGGCTTAGGGCAAACTTCATCTTGGTGGCACCGATTGCATCATCTCGGTTGGACACGAAGTGAATGCAATGAGTAACAGAGAATCAGTCAAGCCAACTCGATGGGACCGATTGCAACATCTCGGTGAGAAAGAAGTGATTGCAACAAGTCATAGAGCGCTGGCAATGCCATCTCAATGAGACCGAGACCCGTATCGGTGAGACCGAATCGTTAGGGTTTTGGTAGTGGCTATGTCAAGATGAACTCGTGGCCCCGGATGGGAAATATTGGTGGGGCCAAGTTGGAGTTTAGGTTTTGCACATATTTGGATAGAGAAAGTGACTGAGGGTTTTGGAGCAATTTCACTAAGCACTTGAGCAATAAGATTATTAAAAAACACCTCATCCCCTTTTAATAGTATTAGCTTTCCTATGGAATCAATGTGATCTTGGATCACTTAAACAAAAAAGTAGACTCTTGAGCTTTTGTCAATTCTTGTCCTTATCATTTTGAAGGGGTTCCACATCCTCTTGTCTATGCCACACCACTGTTGAACTTATCTGAAATACACTAGATAAAACTATTAGTTTAACAAGAAATATGTTGACATTAATTACTGAAATCACCCAGGGAGCACTTTTGCTCTCAAGCTGTCATGCGTGGAGTCTTATCGCTCGTGCATGCGTGTGTGGGAAGGCTTGTGCGTATTTCTTGGACTCCATCAGGCTATCCCAGTTTACATATGCTTGGATACTGGATGCTGACCGACTGCCATCTGCCCATGTGTTCCGTTCGCTTGTGCGGGGGCATCCGGTGTTTGGACTACTGAGCAGAGGTGGTCTTCATGCGTGGAGTCTTCCCATCTGTGCATGCACGTATCGAACAACTCGTGCGTGTTTCTTGGACCCGACACGACTATTCCGCCCAACACCTGGGTGGTTCTTCGAGGCAATCGTGGTGATACTGCGGATCCGCTGTCTTATTGGTTAGACAAGGTAGGCGTATGACAGTTTGCTGGTGAGAGAGAGAGATAGATAGATAAATACTAGAGAGAGAGAGAGAGAGAGAGAGAGAGAGAGAGAGAGAGAGAGAGAGTAAGTAAGGACTAACATGTGGAGCCATTCCATCGCCCTGTAATGTTTTAATGTGTCCGCAGACAACATTGTAGTCGCGGAACTGGGAAACCGCGTTAAATGCAGCAATACACCACCGCATGGCACCGTGCCAACCAACGGCAGTCCGAGTAGATTCATATGACCCGGCAATGACCTAGACCCAATAGCATCCACACATGTCATTCTAAACGGCCACATCCACCTCACCAAGGCACACCATCTTCCGCAGCTTTATGAGTCACTCGCCACCAAGGCCCAAAGCATCCGACAATCTACTCGACCCCATCGTTGTGTAATCGGCCAAACACTTCTATCAATTTTGGAGCTCCCTTTTCTGTACTTGGACGCCAAAAACCACCTGCTCCACCCTGAAGTGCGTATCAAATAATGACTGTGGCTGAAGCCAACGGGACGGTACAACTCACTGTTCAAAACCATACGGCGTGGGTGAATGTGACGCCTGCCATAAGATACGATGGATAACAGTGAACATAGCTCTCTGCACTGCATCTGCCTCACCCGGCTAAACCCACCAGCACATCTCTCTCCCTAGCTGCGCTGAGCAGAAACCAACCCACTAAACCGCGCCTATGGCGACACCTCTAGGATCATGAACCTGACAAGTCCGCATGCTCGAAGCACTGAAAGGAATGCGCACCCGCTAACTAATCCTAATATGACCTCATATGTGAACAACCCATGAAATACATAAGGTCGAACGATAAAGAACACATATAAAAAAGCAACACCCAAGAACAAAATTTATTCGAATGATTAGCATTATACACAAGAAAGGCAATATCTGACCAAAACATTTATCAAAGCAACACCATCACATACCATCACTTGACAATTTCCAGCTTCAAAAGTTTGTATTTTCCTATCCAACTCATGTTCACTATATATTTTCCTTACATGGGCCTCACACGCCTTTTCCTTCTACCTCACGCGATGGGCAAAATCCATGCGGCTCCATGAAAGGACAAATCAGAAGCCGCGGAGACCTGCGACGATGAGGAAGGCAAAAGGTGGTGAACGAGAAGAAAATACACGCCATAGGCAAGAGGGAAACAAATTGAATGACCTCACCTTGCATGAGGAGATAACAAACCGCTGGTCGCCGGCGACGAGAAACTGAACATATCACAAAGCTGAGCTGGCACGAGAAACTAATGGTCCGCTGCTACTCCCATATGAGTTGTTGGATCCCTAAAGAGGAAGGGTGATGTAGTACAAACGCAAAAGTATTTTCCTTAGTTAAGAACCTAGGTTTAATAAAACCAGTACGAGTAAACAAGCTAACAAGATAAGCAACACTTATAAACAAACAAAATAAATACTTGCACCCAACTTGGCAACGGCATTGTCAATCCCCTTGTCTTGCTAGTTACAAGGTTAAAATCAAACAGTGGATAGACAATGATATAGTGAAAGGAAATAAAAGAGGCAATTTTGTAGAAGAAAGTATTAATGGAGAATAGACTCGGGGGCCATAGGTTCACTAGTGGCATCTCTCTCAAAAGTAGGTAATAACATGGTGGAGAAATTAATGTTGGGCAATTGATAGAAAAACAACATTCATAACTATGATCATTCATGTCATAATCTTGTATATGCAATACGTCCGTGGTAAGTAGACCGTTATCCAACTGCATCTACTACTATTACTCCACCCCTTAGATCATAATCCAGCATGCATATCAAGGTATTAGGTTTACTAGAAACCGAGCAATGCAATAAGCAAGATGACATCATGTAGATATAAAGAAATCTAGCAATAAGATTAAACCCCATAGTTTTATCCTTAGCAACAACAATACAAATATGTGTACTGTCCCCATTCTGTCACTGGGATATAGAACACTGTAAGATTGAACCTACTACTATGCACCACTCCCTCTAAAGAATTACCCATCTATCTTGACCAAAAAAGACAAATAACTCGAAAAGCATACATAGCTACTCAATTATACAACAAAGAAACTCCAAAATATTCAATAGTATACAACTAATAATCTGACCAGTAATCCACAATTCATAGGATGCCAACAAACACACCAAAAGAATTACATTGGATTGATCTTGGAAGAGAACATGGTATTGAAGAGATCCAAAAATAGAGAAAAAAACCCATCTAACTGAACTATGGACCCGTAGGTCCTAAAGGAACTATTCACACATCATCATGGAGACAACAAGGTTGATGAAGATGTTCCAGCAATGGCTTTCCCCTCCAAAAGAACTCGGAAATAGGGCGCCATATGAGATATCTTCGGAACAACATCTTGCGGCGGCGATAAAATTCTCTTGGAAGCACGACGAATGGTTTAGTATTTATAGGGATTTACGGCGGTGGAGTTAGACTAATGCGGTGCTCAAGGGTCCCACATGGACAGGTGGAGTGGCCATCCCTTGGATGCGCCATGTCTCCATGTGGCTGCCTCGTCGGTCCCCTCAGTGTCTCCTGAAGCTTTGAGTGTTTCTTGTTTCCCAAAAACAATCGTGTTAAATCGGCAACGTATTTTGACTTCGGTAGATATTTATTTCCCACGAAATCAAAAACAAGAAGAAAACAGGAACCGGAACTGGGAACTATGTTAATACGCTAGTCCATAAAAATCATATAAAATGATATAATATATAAAAATGATAATATAGCAACATGAAACAATTAAAAATATAGATATGTTTTACACATCAACCGTCCGCCGGTGCCGACGACAAACAAACCGCTACACCGAGAAAATTTAAGGAAGCCGTGCCAGTGAAGAAAACATAATGGTATGCAATGCGGACACAAGAGAAGAAGAAGACAACCTCGTCATATATACCAGGACACCCCCACACACCGCAACAAACCAACATACAACCGCCCCATGAATAAATGGGCCGAGGCCACTCGCTTCAAGGTGAAGTTGGAGCATTCCGCTGCCAACAGTCCACCCACACACTGACGACGTACACGGCAACAAAAAATAAGCTCGGATTGGAGAACCAAACTCCTAGGTAGGTAGACAGGCCGATCAGTTGCTTCCTCTCTACTTGGAAGTTCTTGCGCCCCCAAGTACAAGGGTTTGTAGCAAGCAACAATTTCCCTTAAGTGACCTCTAGGTCTGTCAAACCAGCATGAGCTAAGTGCTTACAACCATGATCAATACGTGCACACAGACAAAAAAAATCTCCTTGTGCCCCCGACAATACTAGTGAGGTTTTCAATTTCACTAGGTTTGCTAGTTTCAAATGTGGAAAGAGTTGAATGAAATAATCAAGAAAGAAAATTTAAGGAATTGAAAGGACCTTTATTGAGATTGAACAATTTATGGAAGAAAATGGACCGGGGTCCATAGGTTCACTAGAGATCTCTCTCCAAAAGAAAACATGGTGTGGTAACAAATCATATTAGGGAAATGATTAAATTGCAATATTTTTGAGTATGACTATTCATGTAAAAATTAACATATGAGCATCCATCTATAATATTATGCCATCTATAGTTAATACACTACCCAAGACTGCTATTCAGAATCCATCTTAAAGTATTAAGTTAAAAACATAGTATTGCAATTGGTATGATGATATGAAGGAGATGGTATATTGTCTTCACCTTGCGTTCAAAGGAAAAGTACACAACCAACTTTTTATCCCTAGTGGCAAGAAAACAAATATAAGCCTTTTCCACTTTCTGTCACTATGTTAGCTTACTCGTACGGTTGAATCCAACTATCATACATAACTCCCTCTGATGATCAAACCCCAAAATTGGCCAAAGAAAAAGAGAGAATAGATTAAAGAGCATATATAAATAATAATTATGCAACAAAAGAACCAAATATGTCTCAAGAGAATTCATGAATAAATCTTATGATAAAGTGAAAATTCATTATATACCATAGAATACACCACCAAATTAAGTCAGAGATCACAATAATGGAGTAAAAGTAAGGAATAAGGACCTTTATTGAGATTGTAAACTTTATGAAAGAAAATGGACCAGGTTCCATAGGTTCACTAGAGGCCTGTCTCCAGAAGAAAACATGGTGTGGTAAAAAATCATAGTTGGGCAATGATTAAATTACAATATTTTTGAGTATGACTATTCATGGCATGCATCTATAATACTCCCTCTGTTCCTAAATATAAGTCTTTCTAGAGATTTCAATATGGACTACATATAAATGTATGTAGACATAGTCTAGAGTCACTACTAGGGTAAACCCTAGTAGTAGCGCTTGTTTTATAGCTACTAGTAGCGCTCGTACAAGCGCTATCAATAAGGCGCTACAGCTAACAGGTAGCAGTAGCGCCAGCGCTACTGCTATACCTAGTTAGCGGTAGCACTCGTCATGGAAAAGCGCTGCTGATAATAGTAAGTAGGAGTAGCGCTCGTCATTGAAAAGCACAACTGCTTATTTTTCATGTATTTTTGAAAATGCAGCTTATTTTTGCTGTATTTGTATAGGTTTTATATACAGTACTTTCATCATATGATTTTATGACCATGATTAGTTAGTATATACAATAGTGGGTGAAATGAATGTGTATTAGGTTCAAGTGGAGGCAACATGTGGTGCATGTCGAAAGTATACTACTAATCCAAACTTGATCTTGATCTAGTTTGGATTAGTAGTACTTTCGATGTGCACCACATGTTGCCTCCACTTGAACCTAATCCACATTCTATCATGATCAACATCATCATCATCATCATATTAATATAAAAACTCTTGCATCATATCATCACCAACAACACTAGCTAATAATCATCATAGTCATTACCACCAACACTATTTAATCATCATAGCCATAGTGTACTATCTAATCACCACCAACACTAGCTAATAATAATCATCATAGTCATTACCACCAACACTAACTATTTAATCATCATAGTCATAGTGTAGCACATCATCATCTTCAAACTTAGTCTAGCTAGCTAATCACTCCTGCTGCTCTCTCTCAGGTAAAATAGCATAAAACATGTGTAACACTCTTGCTTCATCATATTGGAGAACGCAGATGAACCTGTCTCCTAATTGTGGGCTGTGTGTTTGATTGCTGCCCCCTAGTACTTCTCTGCTGCGATCCTTCACAATTTTGCTCCAATCTTTGACTATTAAGACTTGCTCACTTTGAGAAATGATGAATGCACTCATGTGCAATGCAGGATATCTTGGCCGTAAGCTAACCATTGTCATGCGAACTTTAGGCTCGATCCAACGAGGCACAACACTCATCAGGAGTCCCTGTTGAAGAACATCGTAGTAACATACTTAGCAATGAAGTTTAGCTTAAAAAATAATGTATGCAAAAGATGCACTAAGGACAATAGTAAAAATCTTACCATCTTTCCTAAATAGATGTGACCGTAGTTCAATACACACACTAGTGGTCACACATTTTGAGTACTAATATCTGGAAGTCCAGGAAAATAACCTGTCTTGACAGTATCAAGATCCTCAAGCCATGAAACATAATGACCTATCTCCTCGCAGTTTAGTTCAGCCCCCAGACAGTAGTAGGTGCTGTCTACCAAGCGCCGAACATGTTTGCTTGAATGGAAATAAGTTGTCAATAGAAATTAGTTGTCAACTATTTTTAAATAAACAATATAAATTACTTAATAAATATGGTTGAGAAACTCACATAATGGTAGAACTGGAGGCATCTGCACATCGACCCAGATGTCGATATTACCTTCAATTTCATCTTCCGGACGAATATCAAAGGTGATAAGCATATTAGGCTCAAATGCATAAGCCTTGCATAGTGCTCTCCAATTTTTGCATTCAGAATAGGAGTAGGTGTCTACATTGTATAATTTTACGGCAAAAGTATAACCATGCTCAGTCCTCAAGTGAACTCTCTTTACCTCCATACTTTCCATAGTATTGAAACCAATCTTATCCAAGACATAAATTCTTGCATGGCAGGGGATACGCTAGTAGAATAGTAAAAAAAATTAAAATTATAAGTTGAAGCAAAAGAAGCAGAAGTCATGCTTAATTACGACAAAATACTTGTCGTCATGACTTACTCTATCCACTTTGAAGTTCTCATCCAGCACAATGCTGAAGCGCCTACCACCAACTAGGTGAGGCCTGTCGCACAGGTCGTGCTCGTCTTTGCAGTATTCACACATAACGAATTCCCTTTCGCCGTCAGACATTTCCTATGTTCATAGTTGAAACATTAATTGAAAATCGATCAAAGGCAACTACCAGGAAGCTCAACACAGATCACTGTTACTCAGTATGCAACGGGTTGACTTTAGGTCTGTCGAGTCTTCCTTCCTAAACTCTCATCTCATGTATATGGTGGGCACTCCCTCTCTGATATTGCGACCTTCAGTGATGGTCGCTACTCCTCCTTAGCCTAGTGCACTACAAATATCTAGCACAAGGAAAATAAGGAGAAGCGACCCCCATGACAACATTGGGCATTCTTATTCTCTCATATATGGTGGACACTCCCTCACCGATTTTTTGACCATCGATGATGGTCGCTACTCCTTCTTCCCCTAGTGCAAAACAAAGGTCTAGCACAAAGAGAAGAAGGTGAAGCGACCCCCACGACAACACTCGCATTCTTCTTATCTCATATATGGTGACTGTCATGTATGGAGCCCCGCAGACTTAAGTCAACTTGAAATGTCATTTCTCTTTCTAGAAAATCCGGGGCACTCAATATTTCCTACATATTCTAGCACAAGTCATGCTTAAATTCATGGAAAAATCCGGCATGACCTTTGCTAACATAGGACATATCGAGCGCCTGAAATTTGTCGGAACGGAAATGAATCAACACTCTAGCAAAACATAGGCCACTCGGACTCTCCCTGCGATACAAAGATGTCCATACACATACAACGATGCATTTCAATGGTTCATATTGACAAAAACATTTCAATATATCTTATAACCTGAACATTTCATTTGGTTAAGAAGCATAACTAAATACCCTAGTTCTACTCTATTCAACACAGAGGAGTAGAGAAGGAGGAGGTGGACTTTTAGCTCACCGACTCGGGTGTAGAGGAAGTAGAGGTAGCCCGGATGACGATCACTCCAACGAGACACGACTCTACAAAGCCTGCATATTCCACTGAGTAAGATTTTAGATCATCAAATCTCATATAGGATTCTTTGATGACAAAGTGATAATGACATAAAGTAATTAAATTTTCCAATACATTTCTATATTGGAAAACAAAACTACAAAAAAAATTCCATACCTAAATTTTCTTACTAAAATTTTTTATTACTAAAAATTTTCTTAATAAAAATTTTTATTACTAAAATTTTCAATTACTAAAACTTTTTTATATTCAAAAAACCTATTCACTAGTCTATTAAGCACTTACTATAAATAAACTAGTTCTATTAACCACTTACTATAAATAAACTAGATCAATTAACCACTTACTATAAATAAACTAGTTCTATTAACCACTTACTATAAATAAACTAGTTCTATTAAACACTTACTAAAAAACATCCTTGTTCTAGCCCTAACACTTACTAAAAATACCTTGTTCTAATCCTAAAAATTGAAAAGACCTATACAATTACTAAAAATACCCTAGTTCTAGCCCTAACATCTGTCCATCCATCCATCCATCTATCTATATATCCTCATAAACCTACATTTACGAAAAAACCTACATTTGATACCGTCATCGAACGAAATCTATTGTATTAAAAAACCTAGATTTAATAAAAATTCTCATATAGCATAATACATTTCTGTACCTAAAAATTTATATTATTATTTTATTTTACTAAAAATATTATTACTAAATTATATTACTAAAAAACTTTCTATTACAGAAAGGAGGAGGAGGAGGGAGGAGGAGGGAGGAGGAGGGAGGAGGAGGAGAGAGAAGGAGGAGGAGGATAAGAGAGCAGGTGGGAGGAGGAGGGAGGAGGAGGGAGGAGGAGGAGGAGGGGGCCGACGGAGGGAGGAGGAGGGGGGAGGAGGAGGGGGAGGAGGAGGGAGGAGGAGGGAGGGAGGGTGAAAGGACAACGATGTTGCCTAGAGGGGGGGGGTCGCGTTTTCAAATCTTTTACGGATTGGGCTATATCCTAATGCGGAAATAAACTAAGCGGATACTTTTCAAGAACAAATCCTAAATATACTAGGCTCAATAAGTGCACCAACAACTTAGGATAAACAAGATGGGAACAATGAGGATATGAGTAAGCACAAGTAAGTCACACAAACTTACTCAATGTATATCATGAGATATGGAAATGTATAATACAGACAACCACAAGTAAGCAATACAAGCTTACACAAATTGTATCACAATATATGGAATTGAATTATACAAGCAAACTCAAGTAAGCACTACAAGCTTACACAAGTTATGTCACAAGATATGAAAATGAATGTTACAAGCTAGCAATTCACACTAAGCATAAGATAGAACAATAGTAGAAAGTATGAATTACGAATATAAATTGTAGGCCTAAATAATCTCTTCAAGGGAATGGCCAACACAATATAATGAGGATAACAAGATATAGTGAAGGAATGCACGGTCAAGTGACCAAAGTAAACCACAAGTAAGGAGTTTGGGTTAGGGATAAGCAAAGTCACAAAGACGAGGATGTATCCCGATGTTCATTTCCTTGGAGGGAAGCTAGTCACCATTAGAGAGGTGGATGTTACCACGAAGGCACACCAACGCCACGAAGGCTCACCCTATTCTCCTTGAGATATCACCACGAAGGAGATTCTCAACCACTAGTGGTGGACCTTGAGGCGGCCTCCAAACCTTCATAAACTTTCCGGGGGGACAAATCACAAGTTGATTCCTCACCGGAGCACTCCTACCGCCTAGGAGTCTCCAACCTCCAAGAGTAATAAGAACAAAGGGGAAATGCTCAAGACTTGATCAAATCTCAAATTCCTTTAGTCAAGAGAAGGAGAGGGAGTGGATCTATCAATGGGTGAAATCTCTCTCAAGAACTCTCACAAATCTCTCCGGGATCTAAGATTTAAGGTAGGAGAAGGAGAGGGAGCTTTTCTGAAATGTGGGTCAGGATATTTGTGTTGCTCAACCCCTCCACAAAGTGGTGAAGGGGTATTTATAGTATGGGCACAAATCTGGCTGTTTGGGGGAATTCTGCCCAGGAAAGTGTCGGACGTCCGGTGGATTACCGGACGTCCGGTGGAACACCGAACGTCCGACGGCTGTAGCACGCCATCAAACGAATGTAGCAGGATATTTGTGAAACAGGTTTGATGGATGTCCGACACTTTTCGGTCGTCCGGTGACCGGATGTCCGGTAAGTACCGGAAATCCACCCGTTTGCTGCTGGATATGGCCACCAGATTTCCAGATGCTACCGGACGTCCGGCCAATAAAAAATAGCAGGAACCCCAAAACTAAAACATGCACAACTTTTTCATACGGACTCCGGTTTTGATGATCTTTGGCTCGTTTTGAAGCTATGGAAAAACTCCAGGTCCTCACATAGAGAACCACCCAAGATAAACCAAAATGGAGGGTGCAAAGTATGCAAAGGTTAGATCATATATTTTGGTAAACTATTTGGCTTTGGCTTTTCTTTGGCATATAGGATATGAGTGGAATTGTGTATAGAAGATGTTGACTTGAGCAAATCCATCACAAACCCCTTTGATCCGCTCTTAATAGTGCGGGATCCCTATAACTCAAGAATCATAGAAGATCTACACTACATAGCTATCGAGAATCCATTCTTGAGTGTATATGTTTCTTTGGTGGTCATCACTCCACAACACTAACGTCGAAGGAACTAATACCTTTGACACAAGCCGTTCACTTGAGCTTGATGTTTATGTTTCTTCTTGGCTCAAGATGAAGGCAAGACATTGGTGAATTCTTCAAGTCTCTCCCTCATACATAATGTGGGAAGCTTTGCTTTGTATTCATCTTCACTTGTCCATCATGTGATCATCCACAGGCTTCAAGCATGTAATCCTTTGGGATGGTTATCTTGAACTTGCCCTTGTCAACCATGATCACCAACACTTGATGTCATCCTCTCATAGACACTTGAAATCTCTCTCTCGATGCGAGCCCATGAGAATCACCTAACCCTCAAAAACATAGACACCACATAGTATGGGTTAGTATACAGAGTGCAATCGATAATTTCTTATCATACCACAAGATCCTATGTGGTGCATCATTTGCGCTCGTGTGTTGACCATTTAGAGTTCGATCTTTGAGCTTCATCTTGGTCAACCTATATCTCTACCTCATGTTTAATCTTGACGTCTTGAAGGGTATATTGAATTCTTCACTTGAACAGCTTTCTTGAATACTTGATCAATCATGAATCAACACATGAGTCCATTATGATCATATCTTTGAGCCATATGATCATATCTTTGAGCCACTCCTAGAATTCATCATTCAAATCATCCTTTTAAGATCTTGATCCATTATGGCTCAAACCATAGCTCTAAGCACGTCAACTCTTAAGATACTCCAATGAACTTCATTTTGATCATCTTAAGGTAATTGTTGCTTCAAAGGAGTTGTCTTCCATTATTCTTCAATCATTTTCCAATGGGACTAACCTTTCAAATGTATATCTCAATGAAAACATTAGTCCATAAGGATTGTCACTAATTACCAAAACCACATATGGGGACTACATGCACTTTCAGAGGGGCGCTGGTGGGCGACGGCGGTGACGGCGCGCGGCGGAGTGAGTGGGAGTGTGAGGGGGAGAGTGAGGACGCGCGCGGGCCGTGTACGGATAAGGTGCCCCGTAGTAGTAGCGCTGTTTATCAACCACCGCTACTGCTAAGTACAATAGCAGTAGCGTTTTTAATGTATGAGCGCTACTAGTATACCTAGCCTACCTACAACCGTCTGGCAATTGTAGTAGTAGAATGTTTTCTATATACAACGCTACTGCTATGTGCATAGTAGCAGCGCTCTTACAGACCAAGTGCTACTGCTAGCAGCAACGCTTCCTTTTTAAAAGCGCTACTGGTGAGCTCCTTTGTATAAGCATTTCCCTAGTAGTGAGTGTAGATTCACTCATTTTTCTTCGTATGTAGTCTATATTGAAATATCTAAAAAGACTTATATTTAGGAACAGAGGGAGTATTAGGACTTCTATAGTTAATACTCCACCCAAGACCGCTATTCAACAAGCATATCAAAGTATAAAGTGAATAAAACAAATTATTGCAATTATTATGATCACATAAATGAGATGGTATATTGTCTTCACCCCACGTTCGAAGGAAAAGTACAAAACCAACTTTTTATCCCTACGGCAACAAAATAGATACAAGCCTTTTCCACTTTCTGCCACTATGTTAGCTTACTTATACGGTTGAACCTAACTATCATACACAACTCCTCTGATTGGCCAAAGAAAAATAGATAATAGATTGAAGAGCATATATAAATAATAATTATGCATCAAAAGAACAAAATAGATCTTAAGAGAATTCATGAATAAATCTGATCATAAAGTGACAATTCATCATATAACATCGAACATACCACAAAATTACCTCAGATGGATCAAAATCATGTAGGGCAGCTCATGTGATATTTGTATTTAGAATCAAGAGAGAGAGAGAGAGAGAGAGAGAGAGAGAGAGAGAGAGAGAGAGAGAGAGAGAGAGAGAGAGAGAGAGAGAGAGAGAGAGAGAGAGAGAGAGAGAGAGCCATCTAGGTACTTCTACAGAAGCATGGCCCAAAGGAAACTATCACGGGCGATCATCATCGCCTTCATGTTGATGGAGATGGAAACCATGAGAACCCCCTCCGAAAAAGTTCCAAAAAAGGCCTCCAGACTAGACCATGAAGAAACAAATGTGTGTGGCGGCGGAAATTTTGGGGCATAAAATCCCGAGGGTTTTCAAAAGCATATAAGGGAAGATGGACCAAGAGGCGGTAAATCAGAGCAACATAGGGCCCATGCATCAGGCCCACGCGTCCCCTGGGCGCGCGGAGAGGGCGCGTGGGGGCCACAGGCAGCCCTCATGTCTATGTTGGTTACCCCAGAAAGCTTCTGCACTTGAGACTTTCACTGATTTGTTTCCGGGTTTTTGAGCCCGATAAAATTTAATCTCCCGCAAAGTCCAAAAACAACAGAAAACAAGAACTGGCACTCTGCACTAAATTAATAGGTTAGCCAAGGAAAAAAATACAAAGTGTTCGCAAAACTATGCCAAAGTGATATAGATATAGTATGAAACAATAAGAAAAATATAGATACATTTTAGATGTATCAACAGTCGCTTCTATAATGCGCGAGGCAGCACACACGACGCGGGACCAATGCCCTGAGCTGTCAAGCACATGCACGCAGAACCGTGCATGAGAACCAAACATCCAGGGTGGATAGAGAGCCTAAGTAGGAGACTCTCAAGCACGTGAGGAGGCACACAATCCCTAGCCGGATGGCCCTTTCCGACCACCCAGCACGCGCTGCTCCGATCCAGATAGTCGCGTTGGACTAAATGGCACGACTAAACCAACCTGCCCGGGGGCCAAGGACGTTGAAAGGAGGACCAAAGCTATCCTAACGTATGGGGCAACGTGCAATAGGTGCAAGCGGGTGCGGTAGAAAACACCACATGACGGTGGCCCATGGCATGCCCGCGGTCCACCCGTCATGGACCCCAAGGGAAGCCGCCCAGGTGCATGCTGTCCGGGCCGATTGGATGACGTGGAGAGCCCGAGGGAGTCAACTGTGGGAGGCCAGAGTGAAGTGGATGGTGCAGATGTACTCCAGCATCCTTTATAGGATTAACAAAGTGATGATCTAATAACAAAGTATAGCATTTTGCTAGGACTTTCCAACACCCTTGTTCTAGGAACAATATTTTCCCATTGTTACCATCATCCTTGTTACTTTAACAATGCCCTATGATCAGGAAAACAAGATTATCACACAACACATGAGCTAGTCTCAGAGGTGATATTAAGGAACTACTTAGTGTTTATCTTTCCACACATGGAACTAGGTTTTCCTCTCAATCTCATACTCTAGAAGCGATTGCTGATCAACCATAAAATTTATTATTGCCTCTAGGGTATATTTCCAAGAAATACGTTATTTAAGAGTGAAATGAGGATATGTCCTAGGACCTATAGTACTAAGCCAACCACATAGGTCGGACTAGTGATCCACTCCTTTACTTGTCGATTGTTGTCTCAATAATCTTGCATAGTACCAGGTGATATCCATCGATAACCTGTGAGTTGTGAGTCACGTACTCTGGAGCACAACTTGCGCTCCAACATATATTCTTCCCTAGTGAGTTGTCCGATATTGGTTTGTTGAGGATAGCATGGATGGAGGAAATAGATGATGCCTTTGCTTTGAATCTAGGAAGAGGGTAGCTCAAGTTCCATTTTAAGAATCATGATATCGATTGGTCAAAGATTATCCACCCTCATAGGGGCTGCATGGTCTTATATTTATTTATCCATACAATAGAGATGACAATGATTGGTTACAAGACTCGAGGTACACGAAACAGATAGAGATAGACTACCATATAAAAAAATGATTAGGTAGGTTTACTTGATTGTAAATGTAAATGGTGATAGGGGATCTGTATACCTAAATTTGACATCAGGTCTGTTGATCCAATGGTCTAATTCCAAAAGTTTTGGTCTCGAATTCATCCCTTTGACGCAAATCATCTTACTTTGTATAGGAAATTTACACCAAAGAAAGTGAGTGTTTATATATTTATTTGCATAAAAAATATTCTCTCATAGTCAATGAATTCACACAATTGTAGACATAAATGTATACAAGGAAGAAATCTTGATGTGCCGAAATGACACAATACCTCGAATGAATTTCATGACATTACCAACAAATTCTAGAATAAAACAAGGAACTCTATGTGATATACACTAGGAGGGTCATCATTAGATTATTCAGTCTCAATATTAGAGAGGAATGATATCCTAGTATCTGTAATTTAAGCAAGCACTGCAAAAAGTGTCAAGATGTACAAATCATTAATTTTAAGTTAATTTTGAGGTATGCTTGCTTTGCTTTATGATGCATCAAGGGTTCTTTTGCTTAATTAGGTTATACTAGTCATCAACCCGTGCATCCGCACGGGCTAGCGAATTTGGATTTCAGTACTATTAATTATAATAATGTGTTTAACATGTAAAATAAATTATTCGATGGTACTGGGGAAAGAGAGGTTGTATTTCTTTTCGACTTGTGATTAGACAGTTTTCATGAATTTTACTTTTAGGTTTTCCCATCTCTCGTAGTTCTCAAATATGATGTCTTGGTGACACGATTATGGAGCCGATATTGATGGAAAACGTAGTTGCAAACGTGAAGTTCATTTTATGTGCTATTTTCTTTGAACCTATGTATCTAAAAGAAATCCAAATATAAAATATGAAGTAATTTATTTTTACTTGTACCAGATTGTGAGGTGTGATGAAAGTAAACACTTTATTTGGCTCTAGCGTTTGCTAAGACAGTAAGCAATCCTCCCGGCATCTCATAAGTTTTAGCTTCCTCATGAAATAACATTTTATCGGCCACAACTTTTTGGATATGTTTTATCTAGAAAATTGCAATGGCGTACTATCATATCAAGATGTGAGGGCAAGGAGGCAATCACCTCCTTTCATGTCTTTTACCCCTAGAATGAATGGACGCACATGTCCTATGGATAATAGCTGCAATTCCCTAACCTTAGGATAGACATGTGCTTGCATTATCTTTGTTCCATTAAGAGTGAATAGTTACCCTGACTTTATTTCTCTCAATACTTAAGCCAAAATGACACTAAAATAAGTGTTAGATTCTACTCTTGGTAATACTGCCTGTTACTTACAAAAACTTTGGATATATACCTTGAATTTATTATCCATGCCTCGAGTTAATCATCTATTTATCTATAAAAATAATATATTGAACTGGGGATTTCTAAACATTTTGGTGTAAGATGTATATTTACTCACATAACATTGAACTATACAAATACTGGGACATACATATATACTCAGCCATGTAAATATGAGAACTTTGTTATGTGTCCTCCATAGTGATAATCTGTTTTTCTTCTCTATGTGTATACGAATTTCAAGATTTAATAATGTTGCCAATCTGACCAATCCATTGTTACATGCATGTACGTATACATATATGTATGATCCATTATGCTAAAAAGGCTAATTTAATAGAAGAAGCATTAGCCGAGACAGCATGATGTCATTGTTATTACCTTTGCTGCCTGCAGAAATTCAGTCAAATATAAATAGGCACTATACGCTAGACTACATGATGCCATTCTCATTGCCTTATTGCACGCATGGCGCTGGCTGCATACATACTGTGTCCAAGGCCAAGAGTAGCTCTCGATGAGGCAGTCCTCTTCTGTTATCATTGATGTACTGCCAATACAAATCTCTTTTTCTGAAGATAATCTCACATAATCTTGAGGAGTTCAATTAAAATTGGGCATTCATGTTAGCAAATAGAGAGAGAAACGTGATGTAGTAGTATATATGAAGAGAAGTAAAATTGAAAATATACAATAATTAGCTAATTACTACGATGAGTTATTCCCAGTGCTACGTCGTCGCCTGAACATAGGAATTTTGTTAATTCAGTACGTATAGAAGGGAAAGTAGTGGCTGAACCCATCTTCGGTGCACCCACGGTGCACCCATGCAAGAAAATATAGCAAAACACTTTAAAAAATTCTAAAACTTTGTGGGAATGTTCATCAATAAATGTTATGGGCGCTTGCAAAATTTGGTGGTCAAATAACATCCGAGGAGCTCTGTACAAAAAAGACAAAATTACAAAATCTGTTGAAACAGTGCACACACATTTTGACTAATTTTCAGTGATTTTGTGTTGAGCTGCAAATTAGCCAAACTCTTGTGTCAGGCTTGTTCGTGGCAGTTCCTCAAGTCAGCAGTTTTACTGATGATGTCGGCTGCCCGATCCGCTTCAGTTTGACACCAATACACTTGACCAACTGTTGCATCAATCATTGTGAGAATTATTCATTAATTAACCCAAAATAGATGTTTGATTGTTGTGTGATTCAAACCTGAAAACAGTGGAGATTAGAAGGTTGGAGGAGGAATCGGGAAGGGGCTGAAGCTGGATCTTGGCTCTTTTCAGATCAGATGCAATATTTTCCAAGCAGCTCCGGGATTCGTCAAAGAAATCCCGGGAGAGGAGAGGAGAGCTGATGGAGGGTTGAAGGGAACAAATACGTATGCGAGGGACCAGAATAGATTACCAATCAGGAAACGATCTTGTTTCTGGCAAAACGTTCTTACTTTTGTATCTCGCAAGGAGGAAGATGCACGAGTGTCGCCCTAGGATTCTATTGATGAACCACAGCGGCAGATGATGACCTGTGGCAGGGGCAGCAGCAGCGTGTTGCTCGCTGCTCTATCTTATCGCCTCGTTCCTTCCCCATGGCCGCCAGTCAGCATCTTGGAAGGCCATGGGTGCGCCTACTATCTCTCCATCGTCTCCGCCGACGCGTTCGACCTAGCAGAGTCGTGCATCGTGATAGGATTATGTTAGTTTGTTTGCAGCCTATAGAATCGCTAGGGAAGGTTTTCACGTGGAAGGCGGGGTCTGGGAAGAGGTTTTCACGTGGGAGGTGGCATCACACATTTTTTCCTTTTACAACGTAAAGAGAAGTCCTGGCGTAAGAGGTGGGATAAAATGTGAGGACTTCTTGAGAGAAATCATCGGACGATTATGGATAACAAATAAGAAGATCCAACGGACAATTTTGCTTAATTCTAAGGATTAACGTGGAGGCTCGGATGGTGCATCCAATTAGTAAATATAAGATAGTTCTCATTATGTCTTATATTTCGGCTAGAAAACTGGAAGTACCAGACCAAGATGCATTTTAATGAGAAGATCATTGTTTATGGGGTTATATGATTTCATTTCCGGTACTTCTCCTATGAATTTACATGGAGGCCGAATTGTTTGTCCGGTGAACAGACACCGTGTAAATCCTTCACAAAAATTATGTTGATACGACATACAAACATACGACATCACAAGCCCTTTAATACGATTTAAGGGATGTGGCAGTACTTACTATCATCGTGGACAATTCTTACGAAAATCTAACTAATGCAAACAAAAGGAGTCAACATGCCACACATCATTTGGAGATGAAAGGAGTCAATGTTCCACATAAAAAGGAGATGAAAGGAGTCAATGCGCCACACAGCAAGAAAGAAAAGAAGAGTCAACACGCCACACAGCAAGAAAGAAAAGAAGAGTCAACACGCCACTCGATAAATGGAGATGAAAAGATTCGATCTGATACATGAAAATTGGAGATGAAAGTAGTAAAGGCGTTATACGACAAATATATATCTTGAGAATCAAGAAGTTCAGATCTGGAGGATTAGACCGACACTTAACAATTAGTATTTAGGAAGACCTAGGAGCACCACTTAATCTCATTCCTACAACTTAGTATATACAATGATCTACAAGAATTACTAATAATTGTGCTATTTTGTGAATTGGATATTAGGTAATATTCATCCTGGTACTTTCTAAAGGTTGGCATTAGACTAGTGTTTTGTGAGCTAATCTATGGTTTTATCTTTTTGAAAAAATATGGAGGGGATGATATACTATGACTTTCCATGAAGGTTCTCGTTGTTCATCAAAATCATGAATTCTCATGTGAATTATTACGAGATACAATGAACTGGCAAATAATCTGCCAAACCTTTAGGAGACAATTAAGGGAATAAACTGCATACCATATACATGTAATATTTTGTTATGGAAAAAGAGTAGATGCACCATGTGAAATATGGAGATGCAACGTAAAAATGTAAAATGTTTTCATTTCCATGGGGGAGTCATAAAGTTCTCCAAGTTCATTTAAAAAGAGAAAATCATAGATGTATCACTATAGATCATTGCATCCTATTGGACTTCATTTGAAGCAACGAGCTTAAGTGGTGTCTTGGGGTGTTTCTAAATATAAATCGTTGTGTGCCAATTTAAACCTCCACATCTGAACATTCTAGTTCTCATGACATATATTTGTCGCATAGTGCGTTGACTCATTTAATCTCTATTTGTCATGTGTTATGTTGAATAATTTCATCTCCATTTATCACGTGGCGTGTTTACTCCCAATATTATTGTTTGTCGAGTGGTGCGTTGACTCCTTTCAGCTCCAATTTTCGTGTGGCATGTTGACTCCTTCCATCTCCAATTGTCACGTGGCATGTTGGCTCCATTTATTTACATTATTTAGGTTTTCATAAGCATTTTCCACCATGGTAGTAAGCAGCACTGCTACATCGCTTAAATAATATCAATAGGATTTGATTTATCATATGTTTGTGTCTCACAACATAATTATTCATGTGCATGAATAATGTAAGCTCCAGGTAAATTCAATAGAACATCATTGCTCTCTAATATTTTGCGAAAAAGAATATGAAACTAGTAAAAGGTAAATCTTGCAAGAAAGGGCTGCCACGGGCTGGCTTCTTCTACAACGATGTATTTTAAGTTGTAGGGAGGTCCACCAGCCTAAATCATAACCATAGGCTTTTGGCCAACACTTTAAATTTAAAATCCAAATTCTTCATCGCTTCTCTGTTTTCATGTGATTCTTTGGGAATCAGTAAGCATTGTCAAATTTTCTGTTGGGCTTTGGTTTTTAAAAGGATTCATGACAAAGTTTTATTTTTGGATCCAGGACTCCAATGAGTCTTGGTTTTTGAAAATTCTGAAAATAAATATTTGAGGTGTAAAGTATGGCTTTTTTTTGGACATGCACATACATATATGATCTTTGCAGCTATAATTTTCCATGTAATTCATGTTTTTATACATACATACATACATACATACATACATACATACATACATACATACATACATACATACATACATACATACACAAAAGAGCCACTATATGGATTTAGAAATAACAAACAGTACATACGAGATACATACGCCTGCGTACGGCCGGGAAACGCGTCCTCTCGCTCTCGTCCCTGGCGGCTCCAACCCTAGCTGCCGCTGGGAGACACCAATATTCCAGCGCCGTCCTCCGGCGGCTCCCCTCCGCCGGCGACCTTGGTCGTCGGTGGTGAGGGTGGTCGCCGGATCCACGCGTGTGGATCGTTTTTCCTTCCTCGTAGTATAGGTTTTTAGACTGTTCATCATCTTGGCTTCGGCGGTGAAGATGACGGTGTTAAATAAAGATTCTTCGGATCCTTCTCTGACAAGGCCATCAGCCCTATTGTTGGAGATGGATTTGGAAACCAGTCTGTTCAAGCAAGGATGGCGTGGCGGTGGCGGCATCCTCGTGGTGGACTTATGTCCTAGGGCTCCGCCGTTGCGACGGTGTTTGCTCCAGCATCGGAGCGGAGCTTGGGAGATAGTCCAGGAGCGGATGCAGATTGTGGTCTGCGTCGACGACATATGGAAGACGGAATGTGTCTGAGTTCGTGGTTCGTGGATGGCAGGTATGGTTTCCTCCTTCGGCGTCTTAGTCGTGGTCGGGTGCTAGATCTGGAGTTCAATGGAGTGCCTGGGGTGTTGCCCTGGTCTGATTCGTTCAACGTCAATGGCTTCACTTTGGTAATCCACTGGAGCTCCGCAAAGCTGCTTATCAGCGATGGAGCCGCGTCGAGCTCGGGTGTGGAGGTGATCTGTCATTCTTTTCTTTGGTGGCTGCTGTGGTGGTGCCGAAGGCAGGTGACATGCATTGTTGTCAAGCTCAGAGATATTCTGCTATCTTTTCAGTTTTGTCATGTCGGTCGACGTGACTTGTACTTTGATCATTACGATATGAATGAGACACGTATTACCACGCAAAAAAAACAGTACATGATGTACTTATCCTCATGCAAAGTATATTTTAATACATTTTTACACATATGTAATATATACATACAGGTGGAATTATTTTCAGATTTCAAACTTTTCAATAGGATTTCTATTGAACAAAATTCTGTGTTCAGTAGGCCCGGCCGCCAAATCACCTCACTCGTTCAATGGATCATCTCTTAGTTTGTATATCACATGATGCAGTATTTTCGGATAACTGAAAATGGATAATGGATTTGAGATACTGATCATACTCTTTGAACGCACCAAATCATTTCGAGGACCCTCTTTTGGAATACATATGGTATCATCTGTAGCTCGAACATCTGGGGTGAGAAAACAACAAAACGAAAACCAAGAAAGTGGACCGGGTCAAGTGCCAGGCCACGAAAAGATATGTTGACATTTGACAATGGAATGGAGACAAAAATAGGAAGCTTCATGGAGGAGAATGAAAACAAAAAAGGCACTAAACTACAGACATCTATCTCCTGCACGATATATATTTCTTCTCTTCTTTGTAAATGATACATCTTTCTTTCTCGCTCGCTTCTTTGTAATCAAGACATGTAACGTATGCATTTAGGCCTCCACATTTTCACGGCGCCATTCAATCACAAGTATACGAATGCACACCCTCTCCTTACCCGGTCAAAGCAAGTAAAAAGACGCTCTCTCCATCTCCATTCAACTGAAAAAAGCTAGAGCCTCACCTTCGTAATTCAGAGCATTTGGTGGCAAAACAACAAAAGAAAAGATATAAAACAGGAACAGACGCGTGGTTTTGCTCTCCTCTCATGGAAGGAACCTAATCACCTCTTTCAAAGAAATATCTGGGCTCACACTAGGCCCGGCCTCCAAATGACCTCGCTCATCGAATGGATCATCTCTTAGTTTATATATCACATAATGCAGTAATTCAGATAACTGAAAATATATGATCGATTTGACATACTGATCATACTGTTTCAACGCACCAAAAAAATATGGTGAGAATTGAGATGAGGCCGGGTATTAATTTGAGATATCATCTCCAAGACCCTCTTTTGTAATACAGATGATATCATCTATAGCTCCAGCATCGGGAGAAAACATCAAAACGAAAACCAAGACTGGCCCACGAACAGATATGCTGACATTTGACAATGGACGGAAAGAAAAATAGGAAGGTTCGTGGAAGGGGAATGCAAACAGAAACGGCACTAAACAACAGACATCTATCTCCTGTAGGATATATATATCTCTTTCTCTTCTTTGTAAACCATATATCTTTCTCTCTCTCCATCTCCATTCAACCGAAAAATCCGAACGTCTGCAGTGCACACACGCACGGGGAGCAGAGCGCCTTCCACCTCTGGACCGCAAGACTTCCACCCCCGTCTCCTCCTACAAATAGCCCCCTGCATCCTCCAGCCCTCTCACCACCGCGGTCCTTCTCCTCTCAAATCCACATTGTTCTGGTCTTCCTGTCGCGAGGAAGCCATTGTAGGAGGTGAAACAATCAGGGATCTAATAGAGGTTTTGGGTTGTGCTCTTGATTGTTGCGGGGTTTGTGTTGGTTACCCCCCGTTGTTTTCTAATTAGTTGTTTCTTGATGGCGTTTGCCTTGCCAGGCGAGAAGAATTTCGGAGAACATGGCGGCTATGGGTGGGGACGAAAGGCAGAGGATGGAGGCTCCGGCAGGGGACAAGTTCCCTGAGGGGCTGCGCGTCCTCGCTGTTGACGACGACAGCGTCTGCCTCAGGGTACTGGAGGTCGTTCTGCGTCGCTGCAAATACAACCGTGAGTCTCTCCGCCCTAGTCCATTAGAAATTAGAATCGGAGCTAGGTGATCCTTTCTTCTTTCTGTGAGTAATCCTTGCTGCTGTACAGCAACGACCGTGACGGACGCGAAGACGGCGTTGAAGATGCTAAGGGCGGGGAAGGCAGAGTTCGACCTGGTGATCACCGACGTGCACATGCCAGGCATGGACGGCTTCAAGCTCCTTGAGCTCATCCACCTTGAGATGGATCTGCCCGTCATCAGTACTCTCACTGCTCAACTTAAAGTCTTTTTTTCTTTCATTTTAACATGCCATGAGCTGGCAATTGTCTTCAAGAGCGTACTTTTACTACTCCGCAAAAAAAATAGAGCGTACTTTTACTCCTGCATTTTGGAGATCCAGGATATTAATTAATTAATTTTGGAGAAAGTATACAATTGCGCCGCACCCATTTGCTAGGTTGGCATGAAATATACAATTCGGAAATTACCTATATTGTGTTCACATTATTAAAGGGTTACTCATCTCTTTTACGGGTAAATGATTACTCTTCTTCAATCTCCTTGAGATTATTAGTCTTGAAAACAATTTACTCTTGAGAATATATAGCATATAAAGTAGGAGTGCCACTTTTAAGTAGATACATTGAGTAGGCTAATGATAATATCCACAATCTTGCAGATTTCTTGACATTGTGCTATAGTTACTTTTTAGCCATTGTTTCTGTTTATTTCTATTAAAAGAGTGAAATTTGTCCCATTTAATATTCTTTGAAACACCAAATTTATCATGGCCATGATATTGTTTGAAAATCATACGTAATACATTTGCTTCCCCGATTGCATGGCACCTTTGAAGAACATTTAAACTTTTTCTTCCTTTAAGCATTGGGGAAAACATCATATCCAGTTCATAGATTTTTGTGAAGTTACAAATTCCAAAACTAAGTTGTGGGCCATATGTCATGCAGTGCTATCTGTGGATTGCGACAAGAAGGCTGTGATGAAGGGCATAACACATGGGGCGTGCGACTATTTGGTGAAGCCAGTGTGCACCAACGAGCTAAAAAATATATGGCAACATGTTGAAAGGAGGAGAAATTTTGAAGCAAAAACACACATAAACAACAACAACAACAATGATCATGATGATGATAGAGTGCAGCCAAGGACTGCTGCCACGAGCAAGGACTCAGAGAATAAGCGCAATGAAGGATATGATTCTAACAAGAACCAAGAGATCACACACGTATCCACCACCTGGAAGAAGCCAAGGGTGGTATGGACAATTGAGCTTCAGAACAAATTTCTAGAAGTTATTGACCAGATCGGCCTAGACAGTAAGACTTTATATTTTTTACCTCATTCATTGATACAATTCTTATATTTCTGTGATTGTTTCCACTAAGAAATTTTATTACTTTTTTGTAGAGGCCGTTCCAAAAAAGATATTGGAACTAATGAAAGTGGATTACCTCACCAGAGACAGTATTGCAAGTCATCTACAGGTTTATTTTTTACCATTATCCTTATATTCACCCTCTGTGTTCCTATTTTTGTTCCATTCTAACATTTTTTCATAGATAAGTTCAAGCTTTTATTTTGTGGGGAAACTATCAATGTAAGCTTTAGTAATGCACCTAACATGAAGATGTGTGTAATTACAATTATTTTTTGTCCCAATAATGAGTCTTCTTATACCGTGGATGCTCTACACTTTCAAGTATTTTTGTCCCTATAATGGGTCTTCTTATACAATGGATTCCCTACACGTTTTGCTGCCACATGTCTATCCTTACTTTTTCCCATGAGCGTGCTTCTCATACCTGGTTTATTTGTCTATCTTTTTATTTCAGAAGTATAGGTTGCACTTGAGAAGAGTCAAACCAAATCCAGTTGGTGATGCCTCTGAAAGACATAACTCATCCTACAACAACATGAACAACCAGGGGAGTTTCATGCGTAACCATGAACATGAAAGATGGTCTATGTCCTCTGGTCTTTTAAGTCCAAACAATTTTTCTGCAATGGGTCACTTAGCTCAGCCGGCGAACACACATAGAAACTCGTGCACGGGGTCATTCATCCATGATGGTAGAATGTACAAGTATGTCGCACCAAAACTGTCGGATGCGGGAAGATTCGCTGGCTCCATTGACCCTCCTGCCAACCTATACAACAACATACCCAATGAAACAACTTTAGATGAATTTCCTTCATATAATTTTGGCGATTCCTATGCTGGCCGCATGCGTGGTAAGATGGTGGAGACAAACAAAGGCAAGTTTCCAGACCCTTCATACAATTCTACAACACATGCGACGTTGACTGGTGTTCTTCATAGAGGTATAATATCTCCCATCTCATCAAATGTGAACGTAGAGGTGCAAAATGAAATGGCAACGGTCATAAGAAATGCTACATCTATGGAAGGCTTCAATGAGCAGATTGTTCCAAAAAATGCACCTAGCAACCAAAGCTTCGTAGGGATGTTGAATGCCTGCGGCAGTCGTCCAGTGTCATCATCTGAGATGGTTAAGGGAGGGAGCAGCAGTATATCAGTAGATGGCTTGAGTGAGCGGATGGCACCATTCAACATAGCAAAAAACACAAGCTCAGTCGGAATGATGTTGAATGAAAACACCGCACCTGGTAATGGTAGATTCTCAATGACACATACAGATATGGTTAATAGTGGAAGAACTATTTCTACACTTTCCAACCATCAGACAGAAAATGTAAATGCAATGACTGACAAGCTTGATGGCGGGGATGCAGTTAGCAATCACCCTATGCAAGTGGGTACTATTGGTCAGCATGCACTTAATGATCAATTTAATGACATCAATGACTTCTCATGGGATGATTTTTTTCTCAACCCGCTGGATGCAGTAAGTACTTTTCTTGTTGGCTTTTATCTAGGCATTGTATATGAATTGTTGAGTTGGACATGTGTATTTAAATCAAAGTTTTCTTTCTCACTGTAGGATTTCACTATCGAGGATGATTTCATGGGTGGAGAAGAATAGTTCTGTCTATTAGCCCAACCTATGCACGCGATGTTTTCTGCATGTGCGTTGGCCACTTGTACACTAATCATTCGTCTGTTCTTGCACATTGTATCATGAAATTGTGTGTACCAGTGTATTCTAGTTGGAAGCATGGTCTTGCTGGGTAATCTATTTTACATGAGCTTTAGATTTTAAGTTGGTGTTGTATTTTGAGATCCTAAATGATGTTCTATTATGTTATGTCAATTGTAGTTAGTTTAATTATCTATGTTACCATATGATGCATCTCTTTTCCGAGAGAACCTTGCAAACTAAAAAGCACGTTACCCTATCTATGAGAAGGGCCTTAGGGCCCATGCTTCAGACACACCCGAACGAAAATGTATGATCGATTTGATATATACCGATCATACTGTTTCAATGCACCAAAACAATTAGGTGAGAATTGCGATGAGGCCGGGTATTAATTTGAGATATCATCTCCAAGACCCTCTTTTGTAATACACAGATGATATCATCTATAGCTCCAGCATCGGGAGAAAACAACAAAAACAAAACCAAGACCGGGCCACAAACAGATACGTTGACATTTGACAATGGAATGAAAACAAAAATAGGAAGGTTCGTGGAGGGGAATGAAAACAGAAAAGGCACTAAACAACAGACATCTATCTCCTGTAGGATACATATTTCTTTCTCTTCTTTGTAAACGATATATCTTTCTTTGTCTCTCTTGTTTGTAATCAAGAGATGTAACGCATGCACAAGTATAAGAGTTTAGGGCACTACATTTTCACGTTGCCATGCGAGTAGGTAGGGTTGGGATCTGACCGCTGAGACGATGACCGTACAATCTCTGTCTGCCCGGTCAAAGGAAGTAAGAAGCAAGATCCCTCCTCTTCGCCATAGTCCATTACAAATTTACAATCGTCGCCATGTGATCCTTTTTTCTCTGCTGCTGTACAGCAACGACGGTGATGGATGGGAAGACAACATTGAAGATGCTCAGGGCGGGGAAGGAGCAGTTCGACCTGGTGATCACCGACGTGCGCATGCCAGGCATGGACGGCTTCAAGCCTCGAGCTCATCCGCCTCGAGATGGGTCTGCCCGTCATCAGTACTACTCTCACTGTTCAAAACAAAGTCTTGTTTTTTTTAGCATGCATGAGCTGACAATTGAGTGTCTTTAAGAACGTACTTTTACTCCTGAATTTTGGAGATCCAGCATATATTAATTAATTACTTTTGGTAGAGGATGATATCATTTGACATTCCACGAAGGTACACGTTATTTTTGGTTGCACTCAGATTGTGCATCACCAAAATTTGGAATTCTCACGTGTATTATTATGAGATACTATAGCCGTTTTAATTCACCAGAATATTCTGTTACAGACTTCGTCCCCTTGATTTAGATGAGTTAACTCCTCCCTAATGTGGGTTGCCTGCATTTTGTTTGATTTCCCAGTGAATTGCTCCTCCAAGTTGGTCCACACTTAGACGCAGTCGACATAATTTCGACCTATTGTCGCACTACTGTCTCCATGCTTCCCAATAGCCATGTATAGTAATACTCTATCATTGATCTGTCTTGTCTGAGTATCACCACTTTTTTGCTTTTCTTCATTATTAGCAAGCAGGTTCTCATAGCCATGGGAAGTCAGTATCAGTTGAGCATGGCATGCCCAACTGACATAGTTGCCAGGACGTAATAACCTCACTGGATTCGGTTCCAGGGTATACTTAGTTGTCTCCATATAAGTTGTTGTTGCTCAAGCAATTTACTGAAAATTTCATACATTTTTCCTATACTAGAATCCCTTGACTTTTCCTTAGATTGTTTTGTCATTTCCAATGCAAAAGCACACGCCAAGCACACTCAACAATTGTCTTAAGGTTCACCATAGCAGGTGCTTGTCGTAGCACACTAATTTGTTTAACTTGGCCTCTCCTCTGTTTGTGATGGAGACGTCACGCAGGAGAATAACAGACAAATAAAAACTTGGAGATGAACTAGATGTTGCCGTGCTAGGTACCAGGAAGAAGGACGACGCTTTGAGGATGAAGTTGACCTCATCACAAACCGGTTGAGCTTGACACCAAACCGGGGCAGCACTGCATACCTATATCCGGGTCCAACGGCGGTACAACACCTCACTCCGGCGGACTGCGGCGGGAATGAAGACAGGGACTCAGAGATGCCACACCACCACAAACGATATGAATGACCGCAAGCTTCGGACTGCGGTGACACAACGCCTCGTTGGCGGCTAATCTTTGCTCAGAATTGCGGGGAGAACACGCAGGAACGATCCTGCTCTGATGCCATATTGATTCTCATATGAAAATCATGAAGATTTGAGTGAGCTGAGTGAAAGAACAAAGAGGGAGGCATGGATGTGGAAGTGCGAGGTAGTGGTGAGGCCAATGCATCAGAGTTGGCGGGATGTTGGAATAAGCCACGGCGTGTGGTGTGGTCGGGCCGTCAGGCGCGTCGGGTACGCGCGGGATATGCGGGACGCACTGGTGCGGTCGGACTTGTCGGGCGCGTCGGGTGCATGCGGGACGTGCGGGACACAGTGAAAACGTGACGAGTGTGCATGTGTGTAGCGTGTGTGTGCCCCGGTGGCGCGCGAGTCCGTACTCACGTTGGTGTCCACCGTGTAGTCTAGAGTCTAGGTCATATACGTAGCTAGCAGCAGTGGACGTCGGAGCGTCCGGTGACCGGTGTGCTGGCCGAGTCTAGAGGAGTTAGTTTGCATCAGGTTGTTAGCTGCATGCATGATCGGGTCAAGTGGCCGTTGCAGAGTCGAACGTGGGCGTGGATGCATGCGTGATGGAAGCGTGGGCGCTGCGTCTCTGCCGGCTACAAAGCAGGCTGATGTGCTCATGTTTGGAGGGCGATGCGTGTGCCAGTTGTATGAGTTTGGTACTCTTGGAATAGTAACGGGGCTGTGTCTGCATCCGGGTGAAACTCCATTGTATTGTGCTCCTCTTTCTTCTACCTCTAGCTACGTGAGAGAGAGAGCATGTTGGGGCGGCGACAACATTTGGTATTAGAGCTTCGGTGCGATGCTGCCGGTGGCCATGTCGCCCGTCCCTCATGATGGTGGTGGCGGGGTGATGGCGTTGCAGCTGCTGCCATTGACGACGACGACCTACACCACCTGGGCGATCAAGGCGGAGGCTATCCTTGACGCCCAGGGGCTGTGGAGTGCAGTGGCTCCGGCGGAGGGCGCGGCGGTCGACGCCGGAAAGAGCAAGACGGCGTGGACGGCGATGTTGGGCACGTTGCCGGAGGACTTGTTGATGCAGGTAGCGACGATCGGGTATGGGACTCCCTCAAAGTGCGCTTCATCTGTGCCGATCGGGTGCAGCGGCGAGGCTCGGGACGCTGCGCGACGAGTTCGATCGCCTGCTGATGGGCGACGGTGACGAGCTCGACGACTACACCGGGAAGGTCATCGGCATGGTGGCGAAGTACGCAATTCTTGGGTCGACGCTCGATGACAGCGCCATGATGAAGAAGTTGCTCGACACCATGCCAGACCGCCTGTACGCCGCGGTGGCCGGAATCGAGCAATTTTGCAACATGGAGGAGATGGCGGTTGAGGAGGCGCTCGGGCGGCTCAAGGCGTTCGAGGAGAGGACGCGGCGGCGCGCACGGGCCGGCGGCGAGCGCGCGCACGGGCAGCTGATGATGACGGCGGCACAGTGGGCAGCTCGGGAGCGATGGCAAGGCGGACGCGGCTTCAGCTGAAGATGATGCAGTGCACCAAAAGATCACCAACTTGCTTAGAACTATATTCGGCCTTATCAATGAGAAATCTGGGTAAAGCAGCCTTTCCGAGTGTGAAATCAATGCACCCCAAGCCGACGCCTCCGAGAACCACCCGGATCCCATTGCCTTTGTTGTTCCTGGCCTTGGTCGTAGTGGAGGTAGACTTCAACGAGGGAGAAGTAACTGTTGTGGCCAAAGGAAACCCTGTCGAAGAAGGTGTCGGTGACGTAGTCATTGTTAGTACCGTCGCAGTTGAAACAGAGATAGTACTTGTGGTCAGCATAGCCTTGCATGAAGACAGCAGCGACAACGACGACGCCCCTACCTCCTTTAAACTGTTCTTTAGTGGAAACTGCAATCAAATAGCCTCCTTGGACAGCCATGAAGGTCCTTAGATCATCAGGTGCGCCCAACACACAAATGTTTCCGCTTCTCGAGGATTTGCATGACTGGCCACAGAATGGCGGCAAGAACCCCAATAGCAATATTAACTTGTCAAGTCTGCAATCAAGCTCCAATGTTCCAAGCAAGATATTGATGGTTACCCACTGATTTAGTTTGCCGCTGGCCATTGGCTTCTCCATTCTCAGCAGGATGCATATAGAAACTGCACATGCAAGCCAGACTTGAAGCAAATAATGCATCGGGGACGTCAATGTGCATGTACCACATAGATAGCTCGCAAAGCCTCCGGGGTCCCACAACTGCTCAAGGTGATCGCCACTAGCTGAAGTACTGTCAAGCAAATGAGCTGCCCAATCTCCCTGACACAACAACACGGGATGCGAGATTGCGTCAAGTGCCAGGAGGAGTAGCGGTGCCGCCATGGTCGACCTCCAATGCTTTCGGCCCCGGCCGCTGATGACCCGCAAGTATACGGGATAGTTGTAGCCTCTTTCGATAAGTAAGAGTGTCGAACCCAACGAGGAGCTAAAGGTAGAACAAATACTCTCTCAAGTCCTATCGGTCACTGATACGACTCTACGCACGTTTGACGTTCGCTTTACCTAGAACAAGTATGAAACTAGAAGTACTTTGTAGGCGTGATAGGATAGGTTTGCAAGATAATAAAGAGCACGTAAGCATAAACTAGGGGCAGTTTAGATAAAGATTCAATAAAGTAAATATAGCGAGTATGGAAAAGTGATGGTAGGAGTTGTGAAATTGCCCCTAAGCAATTGACTATGTTACTAGACCGGCAATCACTATTGCAATTCTATTTGAGGGAGAAACATAAGCTAACATATCATCCCTTACTTGGAATTCTATGCACTTATGATTGGAACTCTAGCAAGCATCCGCAACTACTAAAGATTCATTAAAGTAAAACCCAACCATAGCATTAAAGCATCAAGTCCCTTATTATCCCATATGCAAACAACCTACTTACTCGGGTTTGTGTTTCAGTCACTCACGCAACCCACCATAAGCAAATCATAAACATATTGCAAACCCTACAGCGGGAATCCCTCACGCTTGCGCGACATGGAGGGCACAATAGGACAGCACCAATAAGAAAACATGCAACTCAAACCAATCATAGCAATTCATCAATCACCGATAGGACAACGAAAGTCTACTCAGACATCATAGGATGGCAACACATCATTGAAAAATAATATGAAGCATAAAGCACCATGTTCAAGTAGAGGATACAGCGGGTTGCGGGAGAGTGGACCGCTGAATATAGAAGGGGGAAGGTGATGGAGATGTTGGTGAAGATGACGGCGGTGTTGGTGAAGATCGCGGTGATGATGATGGCCCCCGGCGGCGTTCCGGCGCCACCGGGAGGAGAGAGCCCCCCTTCTTCTTCTTCTTCCTTGACCTTCTCCCTAGATGGGAGAAGGGTTTCCCCTCTGGTCCTTGGCTCCCATGGCGTGGGAGGGGCGAGAGCCCCTCCGAGATTGGATCTATCTCTCTGTTTCCGCGTTCTGTAATTCTGCCCTGGCACCGTTCCCTTTATATCTGGAGATCCGTAACTCCGATTGGATTGAAACCTTCGCCCAGGTCGTTTTCCAAAAATTAGCTTTCTTGCGGCCAAAGAAGGGCATCAACCGCCTTTTGGGTGGCCCACGAGAGTGGGGCCGCGCCCCCTGGAGTGGTGGTGGGCTCCTATCTCGTGGCCACCTCGGGCATCGTCTCGCGTTGATTGTTCCTCCCAAAAATCACAAATATTCCAAATAATTCTCCGTCCGTCTTTATCCCGTTTGGACTCCGTTTGATATTGGGTTTCTGCGAAACAAAAACATGCAATGTAGGAACTGGCACTGGGCACTGGATCAATATGTTAGTCCCAAAAAATAGTATAAAAAGTTGCCAAAAGTATATAAAAGTTGAATAATATTGGCATCAAACAATAAAAAATTATAGATACGACGGAGACGTATCAGCATCCCCAAGCTTAATTTCTGCTCGTCCTCGAGTATGTAAATGATAAAAAAAGATAATTTTTGATGTGGAATGCTACCTAGCATAATCTTGATCATATGTCTAATCATGGCATGAATATTAAGACACGAGTGATTCAAAGCAATAGTCTATCCTTTGACATAAAAACAATAATACTTCAAGCATACCAACGAAGCAATTATGTCTTATTGAAATAACATAGCCAAAGAAAGCTCATCCCTACAAAATCATATAGTCTGGCTATGCTCCATCTTCACCACACAAAATATTCACATCATGCACAACCCCTATGACAAGCCAAACAATTGTTTCATACTTTTGACATTTCTCAAACCTTTTCAACTTTCACGCAATACGTGAGCATGAGCCATGGACATAGCACTATAGGTGGATAGAATATGATGATGGGGGTTATGTGGAGAAGACAAAAAAGGAGAAAGTCTCACATCGACGCGGCTAATCAATGGGCTATGGAGATGCCCATCAATTGATGTCAATGTGAGGAGTAGGGATTGCCATGCAATGGATGCACTAAGAGATATAAGTGTATGATAGCTCAATAAAAGAAACTAAGTGGGTGTGCATCCAACTTGCTTGCTCATGAAGACCTAGGGCATTTGAGGAAGCCCATCGTTGGAATATACAAGCCAAGTTCTATAATGAAAATTCTCACTAGTATATGAAAGTGACAACATAGGAGACAATCTATATGAAGAACATGGTGCTACTTTGAAGCACAAGTGTGGAAAAAGAGATAGTAACATTGCCCCTTTTTATTTATTTTCTTTTTTTGGCCTTTCTTTTTTTTCTTCTTTTTGGCCTTCTTTTTTGGGACAATGCTCTAATAATGATGATCATCACACTTTTATTTACTTACAACTCAATATTACAACTCGATACTGGAACAAAGATATGACTCTATATGAATGCTTCCGGCGGTGTACCGGGATGTGCAATGATCTAGCGTAACAATGACATGAAAAAACGGACAAGCCACGAAAACATCATGCTAGCTATCTTACGATCATGCAAAGCAATATGACAATGAATGCTCAAGTCATAAATATGATGATGATGGAAGTTGCATGGCAATATATCTCGGAATGGCTATGGAAATGCCATAATAGATAGGTATGGTGGCTGTTTTGAGGAAGATATAATGAGGCTTATGTGTGATAGAGCGTGTCGTATCACGGGGTTTGGATGCACCGGCGAAGTTTGCACCAACTCTCGAGGTGAGAAAGGGCAATGCACGGCATCAAGAGGCTAGCAATGATGGAAGGGTGAGAGTGCGTATAATCCATGGACTCAACATTAGTCACAAAGAACTCACATACTTATTGCAAAAATCTATTAGTCATCAAAACAAAGTAACGCGCATGCTCCTAGGGGGATAGATTGGTAGGAAAAAACCATCGCTCGTCCCCGGCCGCCACTCATAAGGAAGGCAATCAATAAACACCTCATGCTCTGACTTCGTTACATAACGGTTCACCATACGTGCATGCTACGGGACTTGCAAACCTGAACACAAGTATTTCTCAATTTCACAATTACTCAACTAGCACGACTCTAATATCACCACCTTTATATCGCAAAACTATTGCAAGGAATCAAACATATCATATTCAGCGATCTACAAGTTTATGTTGGATTTTATGACTAACCATGTGAATGACCAGTTCCTGTCATCTCTCTAAATAGATATAAGTGAAGCAAGAGAGTTTAATTCTTTCTACAAAATATATGCCCACGCTCTAACAAATATAAGTGAAGCAAAAGAGCATTCTACAAATGGCGGTTGTCTATGTAAAGAGAAACAGGCAATCCAAACTTCAAATGATATAAGTGAAGCACATGAAGCATTCTATAAAGCCATACTCAAATGATTTTTGTGAAGTGCAATGAGCATTCTATAAATCAACCAAGGACTATCTCATACCAGCATGGTGCATAAAAGAAAAATGAAAACTAAATGCAAAAGACGCTCCAAGATTTGCACATAATGCATGCATGAGCAAGCGAATTCGAAAACATACCGATACTTGTTGAAGAAAGAGGATGCCTTCCGGGGCATCCCCAAGCTTAGACGCTTGAGTCTCCTTGAATATTTACTTGGGGTGCCTTGGGCATCCCCAAGCTTGAGCTTTGCCTCTCTTCCTTTTCCTCATATCGAGACATCCTCGATTAGACACTACATCCACACAAAACTTCAACAGAAAACTCGGTAAGATCCGTTAGTATAATAAAGTAAATCACCACTCTAAGTACTGTTGCAAACCAATTCATATTTTGTTTTTTCATTGTGTCTACTGTAATATAACTTTTCCCTGACTTAATCCACTAATATAAATTGATAGTCTCATCAAAACAAGCAAACTATGCATCAAAAACAGAATCTGTCTAAAACAGAACAGTCTGTAGCAATCTGAACATTCACCATACTTCTGATACTTGAAAAATTATGCAAAAATTAGGAAAAATAAATAATTTGTACATAAAGACAGTGCAAGAAGAATCAGAACCATTTGGCGTTCCAGTAAAAAAGTAAAATTCGCGCACTACAGCCAAAGTTTCTGTCCTGCACCGTACAAACCAACAAGCATTGTAAACATCCTAAAGGCAAACCTTGGCACATTATTTTTATAATACAATGGAATTGTACAAGGGGATAATTATTTTTGTTGAAAAGTTTCTGTAATCAAGATTCACATAGTTTCTGTGAGCATGAACAAAGTTCAAGGCTAGCTCCCACTTCAAACAATGCTTGTCTCTCTCACTTTCACTTTCCTTTTTGAAAAGTTTTAGGGTTCCCCTCTTTATTTTTGTGTTTTTAAACTATAAGAAAGCACTCAACAGAAATAAATGACTCTATAAAACTTCCGGGTTGTCTCCCTGGCAGCGCTTTCTTTAAAGCCATTAAGCTAGGAATTTAGTGCTCAAGTAATGAATCCACCCGGATCCCAAGGTATATCAAAGCCAATTTTAATTAACAATGATTTGTAATTTAGTAGTGAGCACAAAGTAACATGTCTCAAGCAATGACGAAGTCTAACTATCTTCCTATGCATCGGCATGTCATAAGAGAACAATTCATGCACACATAGTAAAGGTCAATGCATAGTATAAGCAGTTTCTTGCAATTCTATCGTGTTGGAAACATAGAGAGGTGGAGATAGAGTTCCTCTCTCATAATAATTGCAAGTAGGAGCAGCAAGAACATGCATTTTATATTCATCAAAATCATCATGTGCAATGGTAAAAGGCAACCCATCAATATAATCCTTAATAAGCACAAACTTCTCCGATATAGTGTAATTTGGAGAATTCAAAAAGATAATAGGACTATCATGCGTGGGTGCAATAGCAACAATTTCATGTTTAACATAAGGAACTATAGCAAGTTCATCTCCATAAGCATAATTCATATTGGCATCTTGGCCACAAGCATAGCAAGCATCATCAAAAAGGGATATTTCAAACAAATTCAAGGGATCATAGCAATCATCCTTCAGTAAGCACGAAGGGGAATTAAATAATGTATGAGTTGGAGGGTTACTCTCATTAGAAGGTGGGCACGGGTAGCTAATCCACTCTTCCTCCTTTTGTTCTTCGCTCTCCTCATCATCTTTTTCATCCAATGAGCTCATAGTTTCATCAATTTCTTCTTGCATAGCTTCCTGCAAAATATTAGTATCTTCTTGGACAGTGTTGAATTTCTTCATAAAAGCATTAATATAGTAATTGTATTCATAATTTTCATAGCAATATCCAAGTATAGCAAGATTTTCCGGCCTATAACCATCATTATCAAAAGCTTCATACTTTTCAAACAAAGCTTCAATATCATAGGCAGCCTTAAAAGCAACAAATTCTTCTATTTGTTCCACATCATAGTAATAATATATACCATTAGCATAAGAAGCTAAGGTTTCATTATCGTTAAATTTGCATGAAAAGGGGAGGTGTGGAGCCTCCATCCTAGAGCAACAAGTAATATCATATCTCAAGCATAGCTTCCAGGCATACCAACGCAACATAATAATTGATCCCATAATAGTTTTCCTTTTTGTGTCAAGCGATAATCCCTAAAGTATTCACGTTGATCCAACGTGTCTCCCATTATAAAGTTGAGTGGGGTTTTCTCAGGATTATCAAAGTAGTACATAATATCTCTCACATAATGAGAATCGGGGGTTTTAGGAGTTACCCCATCTACATGAGTAGCAAGTACCTCTAATTTTTTTGGTATTTTGTGTTCCGTATCCATAACAAAAATAGAGAACAACTAAGAACAGCAAATAAAAATTACTTAGTGATAAAGCAAACAAGCACACACGAGAATATTCACCCCACGCTATGACTCCCCGGCAACGGCGCCAGAAAAAGGTCTTGATGACCCGCAAGTATACGGGATAGTTTTAGCCTCTTTTGATAAGTAAGAGTGTTGAACCCAACGACGAGCTAAAGGTAGAACAAATACTCTCTCAAGTCCTATTGGCCACTGATACGACTCTACACACGCTTGACGTTCGCTTTACCTAGAACAAGTATGAAACTAGAAGTACTTTGTAGGATAGGTTTGCAAGATAATAAAGAGCACGCAAGCATAAACTAGGGGCTGTTTAGATAAAGATTCAATAAAGTAAATATAGCGAGTGTGGATAAGTGGTGGTAGGAGTTGTGAAATTGCCCCTAAGCAATTGACTATGTTACTAGACCGGTAATCACTATTGCAATTCTATTTGAGGGAGAGGCATAAGCTAACATATCATCCCTTACTTGGAATTCTATGCACTTATGATTGGAACTCTAGCAAGCATCCGCAACTACTAAAGATTCATTAAGGTAAAACCCAACCATAGCATTAAAGCATCAAGTCCCCTTTTATCCCATATGCAAACAACCTACTTACTCGGGTTTGTGTTTCACCACTCACGCAACCCACCATAAGCAAATCATAAACATATTGCAAACCCTACAGCTGAATCCCTCACGCTATGCCGACACGGAGGGCACAATAGGACAGCACCAATAATAAAACATGCAACTCAAACCAATCATAGCAATTCATCAATCACCCATAGGACAACGAAAATCTACTCCGACATCATAGGATGGCAACACATCATTGGAAAATAATATGAAGCATAAAGCACCATGTTCAAGTAGAGGGTACAGCGGGTTGCGGGAGAGTGGACCGCTGAATATAGAAGGGGGAAGGTGATGGAGATGTTGGTGAAGATGACGGGGGTGTTGGTGAAGATCGCGGTGATGATGATGGCCCCCGGCGGCCTTCCGGCGCCACCGGAAGCAAGGGGGAGAGAGCCCCCCTTCTTCTTCTTCTTCTTCCTTGACCTTCTCCCTAGATGGGAGAATGGTTTCCCCTCTGGTCCTTGGCTCCCATGGCGTGGGAGGGGCGAGAGCCCCTCCAAGATTGGATCTATCTCTCTGTTTCTGCGTTCTGTAATTCTGCCCTGGCACCATTCCCTTTATATCCGGATATCCGTAACTCCGATTGTATTGAAACCTTCGCCCAGATCGTTTTCCAAAAATTAGCTTTCTTACGGCCAAAGAAGGGCATCAACCGCCTTACGGGTGGCCCACGAGAGTGCGGGCCGCGCCCCCTGGAGTGGTGGTGGCCCCTATCTCGTGGCCACCTCGGGCATCGTCTCGCGTTGATTCTTCCTCCCAAAAATTACAAATATTCCAAAATAATTCTCCGTCCGTTTTTATCCCGTTTGGACTCCGTTTGATATTGGGTTTCTGCGAAACAAAAACATGCAATGCATGTGAACTAGCACTGGGCACTGGATCAATATGTTAGTCCCAAAAAATAGTATAAAAAGTTGCCAAAAGTATATAAAAGTTGAATAATATTGGCATGGAACAATCAAATATTATAGATACGTTGGAGACGTATCAGCCGCCTTGCCTCCTTGCTCGCCACAGGTGTAAGGGCATGTTTGTTGGAAATATACCCTAGAGGCAATAATAAAATGGTTATTATTATATTTCTGTGTTCATGATAATTGTCTATTGTTCATGCTATAATTGTGTTATCCGGAAATCATAATACATGTGTGAACACATAGACCACAACACGTCCCTAGTGAGCCTCTAGTTGACTCGCTCGTTGATCAACAGATAGTTGTGATTTCCTGACTATGGACATTGGATGTCATTGATAACGGGATCACATCATTAGGAGAATGATGTGATGGACAAGACCCAATCCTAAGCATAGCACAAGATCGTGTAGTTCGTTTTGCTAGAGCTTTTCCAATGTCAAGTATCATTTCCTTAGACCATGAGATTGTGCAACTCCCGGATATCGTAGGAGTGCTTTGGGTGTGCCAAACGTCACAATGTAACTGGGTGACTATAAAGGTACACTACAGGTATTTCCGAAAGTGTCTGTTGGGTTGGCACGAATCGAGACTGGGATTTGTCACTCCGTATGACGGAGAGGTATCTCTGGGCCACTCGGTAATGCATCATCATAATGAGCTCAATGTGACCAAGTGGTTGATCACGGGATCATGCATTACGGTACGAGTAAAGTGACTTGCCGGTAACGAGATTAAACGAGGTATTGGGATACCGACGATCGAGTCTCGGCAAGTAACGTACCGATTGACAAAGGGAATTGTATACTTGATTGATGGATCCTCGACATCGTGGTTCATCCGATGAGATCATCGAGGAGCATGTGGGAGCCAACATCGGTATCCAGATCCCGCTGTTGGTTATTGGCTGGAGAGGCGTCTCGGTCATGTCTGCATGTCTCCCGAACCCGTAGGGTCTACACACTTAAAGTTCGGTGATGCTAGGGTTGTAGAGATATAAGTATGCGGTAACCCGAAAGTTGTTCGGAGTCCCGGATGAGATCCCGGACGCCACGAGGAGTTTCGGAATGGTCCGGAGGTGAAGAATTATATATAGGAAGTCCAGTTTTGGCCATCGGGAAAGTTTCGGGGGTCATCGGTATTATACCGGGACCACCGGAAGGGTCCCGGGGGTCCACCGGGTGGGGCCACCTATCCCTGAGGGCCCCATGGGCTGAAGTGGGAGGGGAACCAGCCCCTGTGGGCTGGTGCGCCCCCCCCCTTGGCCCCCCTAGCCTAGGGTTGGAAACCCTAGGGGTGGGGCGCCCACTTGGCTTGGGGCAAGCCACCCCTTGGCCCCCATCTAGATGGGATCTAGAGGGGCTGGCGCCCCCTGGACCCCTATATAAAGAGGGGGGAGGGAGGGCTGCGCACCCTAGCCCCTGGCGCCTCCCTCTCCCTCTCCAACACCTCCTCCTCCTCCGTAGAGCTTGGCGAAGCCCTGCCGAGATCCCCGCTGCATCCACCACCACGCCGTCGTGCTGCTGGATCTCCATCAACCTCTCCTTCCCCCTTGCTGGATCAAGAAGGAGGAGACGTCTTCCCAACCGTACGTGTGTTGAACGCGGAGGTGCCGTCCATTCGGCGCTCGGTCATCGGTGATTTGGATCACGACGAGTACGACTCCATCAACCCCGTTCACTTGAACGCTTCCGCTCGCGATCTACAAGGGTATGTAGATGCACTCCTATCCCTCTCGTTGCTAGAACACTCCATAGATTGATCTTGGTGATGCATAGAAAATTTTAATTTCTGCAACCCATAACCCAACAGTGGTATCAGAGCTAGGTCTATGCGTAGTTTCTATACACGAGTAGAACACAAACTTGTTGTGGGCGTATATGTTGTCAATTTTCTTGCCGCTACTTGTCTTATCTTGCTTCGGCGGCATCGTGGAATGAAGCGGCCCGGACCGACCTTACACGTACGCTTACGTGAGACAGGTTCCACCGACTGACATGCACTAGTTGCATAAGGTGGCTAGCGGGTGTCTGTCTCTCCCACTTTAGTTGGAGCGGATTCGATGAAAAGGGTCCTTATGAAGGGTAAATAGAAATTGGCATATCACGTTGTGGTTTTACGTAGGTAAGAAACATTCTTCCTAGAAACCTATAGAAGCCACGTAAAAAACTTGCAACAACAATTAGAGGACGTCTAACTTGTTTTTGCAGCATGTGCCTATGTGATGTGATATGGCCAAAAGATGTGATGAATGATATATGTGATGTATAAGATTGATCATGTACTTGTAATAGGAATCACGACTTGCATGTCGATGAGTATGACAACCGGCAGGGGCCATAGGAGTTGTCATTATTTTTTTGGTATGACCTGTGTGTCATTGAATAACGCCATGTAAATTACTTTACTTTATTGCTAAACACGTTAGCCATAGAAGTAGAAGTAATCGTTGGCGTGACAACTTAATGAAGACACGATGATGAAGATCATGATGATGGAGATCATGGTGTCATGCCGGTGACGAAGATGATCACGGCGCCCCGAAGATGGAGATCAAAGGAGCAATATGATATTGGCCATATCATGTCACTATTTGATTGCATGTGATGTTTATCATGTTTTACATCTTATTTGCTTAGAACGACGGTAGATTAAATAAGATGATCCCTCAAAATAATTTCAAGAAAGTGTCCCCCCTAACTGTGCACCATTGCGAAAGTTCGTTGTTTCGAAGCACCACGTGATGATCGGGTGTGATATATTCTAACGTTCGAATACACGGGTGTAAGCCAGATTTACACACGCAATACACTTAGGTTGACTTGACGAGCCTAGCATGTACGCATATGGCCTCGGAACACGGAAGACCGAAAGGTCGAGCATGAGTCGTATAGAAGATACGATCAACATGAAGATGTTCACCAATGTTGACTAGTCCGTCTCACGTGATGATCGGACACGGCCTAATTGACTCGGATCATGTTTCACTTAGATGACTAGAGGGATGTCTATCTGAGTGGGAGTTCATTGAATAATTTGATTAGATGAACTTAATTATCATAAACTTAGTCTAAAATCTTTACAATATGTCTTGTAGATCGAATGGCCCATGCTAATGTTACCCTCAACTTCAACGCGTTCCTAGAGAAAACCAAGCTGAAAGATGATGGCAGCAACTATACGGACTGGGTCCGGAACCTGAGGATCATCCTCATAGCTGCCAAGAAAGATTATGTCCTAGAAGCACCGCTAGGTGAAGCACCCATCCCAGAGAACCAAGACGTTATGAACGCTTGGCAGTCTCGTGCTGATGATTACTCCCTCGTTCAGTGCGGCATGCTTTACAGCTTAGAACAGGGGCTCCAAAAGCGTTTTGAGCAACACGGAGCATATGAGATGTTCGAAGAGCTGAAAATGGTTTTCCAAGATCATGCTCGGGTCGAGAGATATGAAGTATCTGACAAGTTCTTCAGTTGTAAGATGGAGGAAAATAGTTCTGTCAGTGAGCACATACTCAAAATGTCTGGGTTGCACAACCGCTTGACTCAGCTGGGAGTTAATCTCCTGGATGACGCGGTCATTGACAGGATCCTTCAGTCGCTTCCACCAAGCTACAAGAGCTTTGTGATGAACTTCAATATGCAGGGGATGGAAAAGACCATTCGTGAGGTATATTCAATGTTGAAATCAGCGGAGGTGGAGATCAAAAAGGAATATCAAGTGTTGATGGTGAATAAAACCACTAAGTTCAAGAACAAGGGTAAGAAGAACTTCAAGAAGGACGGCAAGGGAGTTGCCGCGCCTGGTAAGCCAGTTGCCGGGAAGAAGCCAAAGAATGGACCCAAGCCTGAGACTGAGTGCTTTTATTGCAAGGGAAGTGGCCACTGGAAGCGGAACTGCCCCAAATACTTAGCGGACAAGAAGGCCGGCAACACTAAAGGTATATGTGATATACATGTAATTGATGTGTACCTTACCAGTACTCGTAGTAGCTCCTAGGTATTTGATACCGGTGCGGTTGCTCATATTTGTAACTCAAAGCAGGAGCTGCGGAATAAGCGGAGACTGGTGAAGGACGAGGTGACGATGCGCGTCGGGAATGGTTCCAAGGTCGATGTGATCGCTGTCAGCACGCTACCTCTACATTTACCTACGGGATTAGTTTTAAACCTCAATAATTGTTATTTAGTGCCAGCTTTGAGCATGAACATTGTATCTGGATCTCGTTTAATGCGAGATGGCTACTCATTTAAATCCGAGAATAATGGTTGTTCTATTTATATGAGAGATATGTTTTATGGTCATGCCCCGCTGGTGAATGGTTTATTCTTAATGAATCTCGAGCGTAATGTTACACATATTCATAGTGTGAATACCAAAAGATGTAAGGTTGATAATGATAGTCCCACATACTTGTGGCACTGCCGCCTTGGTCACATAGGTGTCAAACGCATGAAGAAGCTCCATGCAGATGGACTTTTGGAGTCTCTTGATTACGAATCATTTGACACGTGCGAACCATGCCTCATGGGTAAGATGACCAAGAATCGTTCTCCGGAACAATGGAGCGAGCAACCAACTTATTGGAAATCATACATACTGATGTGTGCGGTCCAATGAGTGTTGAGGCTCGCGGTGGCTATCATTATGTTCTCACTCTCACTGATGACTTGAGTAGATATGGGTATGTCTACTTAATGAAACACAAGTCTGAGACCTTTTAAAAATTCAAGGAATTTTAGAGTGAGGTTGAGAATCAACGTGACAAGAAAATAAAGTTCTTACGATCAGATCGTGGAGGGGAATATTTGAGTCATGAATTTGGCACACACTTAAGGAAATGTGGAATAGTTTCACAACTCACGCCGCCTGGAACACCTCAGTGAAATGGTGTGTCCGAACGTCGTAATCGCACTCTATTGGATATGGTGCGATCTATGATGTCTCTTACCGATCTACCGCTCTCATTTTGGGGCTATGCTTTAGACACTGCCGCATTCACTTTAAATAGGGCTCCGTCGAAATCCGTTGAGTCGACACCGTATGAATTATGGTTTGGTAAGAAACCTAAGATGTCGTTTCTAAAAGTTTGGGGATGCGATGCTTATGTCAAGAAACTTCAACCTGAAAAGCTCGAACCCAAGTCGGAAAAATGCGTCTTCATAGGATACCCTAAGGAAACCATTGGGTATACCTTCTACCTCAGATCTGAAGGCAAGATCTTTGTTGCCAAGAACGGGTCCTTTCTGGAGAAAGAGTTTCTCTCGAAAGAAGTAAGTGGGAGGAAAGTAGAGCTTGATGAAGTACTGCCTCTTGAAACGGAAAGTAGCGCAGCTCAGGAAGATGTTCCTGTGGTGCCTGCACTGACTAGAGAGGAAGTTAATGATGATGATCAAGATACTTCAGATCAAGCTCCTACTGAACATCGTAGGTCCACAAGGACACGTTCCGCACTAGAGTGGTACGGCAACCCCGTCCTGGAAATCATGTTGTTAGACAACGGTGAACCTTTGAACTATGAAGAAGCGATGGCGGGCCCAGATTCCGACAAATGGCTAGAAGCCATGAAATCCGAGATAGGATCCATGTATGAAAACGAAGTATGGACTTTGGTGACTTGCCCGATGATCGGCGAGCCATAGAAAATAAATGGATCTTTAAGAAGAAGATGACGCGGATGGTAATGTGACCATCTATAAGGCTCGGCTTGTCGCTAAGGGTTATCGACAAGTTCAAGGGGTTGACTACGATGAGACTTTCTCACCCGTAGCAAAGCTGAAGTCCGTCCGAAACATGTTAGCAATTGCCGCATACTATGATTATCAGATATGGCAAATGGACGTCAAAACGGCATTCCTTAACGGCCATCTTAAGGAAGAACTGTATATGATGCAGCCGGAAGGTTTTGTCGATCCTAAGAATGCTAAGAAGGTGTGCAAGCTCCAACGCTCAATCTATGGGCTGGTGCAAGCATCTCGGAGTTGGAACATTCGATTTGATGAGATGATCAAAGCGTTTGGGTTTACACAGACTTATGGAGAAGGCTGTGTTTACAAGAAAGTGAGTGGGAGCTTCGTAGCATTTCTCATATTATATGTGGATGACATATTGTTGATGGGAAATGATATAGAATTCTCGGAAAGCATAAAGGCCTACTTGAACAACTGTTTTTCAATGAAGGACCTTGGAGAAGCTGCTTATATATTAGGCATCAAGATCTATAGAGATAGATCGAGACGCCTCATTGGTCTTTCACAAAGTACGTACCTTGACAAGATATTGAAGAAATTCAATATGAATCAGTCCAAGAAGGGGTTCTTGCTCAGACATGCAAGGTGTGCAATTGAGCACGGCTCAATGCCCGACCACGGCGTAAGATAGAGAAAAGATGAGTGTCGTCCCCTATGCCTCGGCCATAGGGTCTATTATGTATGCCATGCTGTGTACCAGACCTGATGTAAACCTTGTCGTAAGTTTGGTAGGAAGGTACCAAAGTAATCCCGGCATGGAACACTGGACAGCGGTCAAGAATATCCTGAAGTACCTGAAGAGGACTAAGGATATGTTTCTCGTTTATGGAGGTGACGAAAAGCTCGTCGTAAAGGGTTACGTCGATGCTACCTTCGACACAGATCTGGATGACTCTAAGTCACAAACCGGATACGTGTATATTTTGAAAGGTGGGGCAGTAAGCTGGTGCAGTTGCAAGCAAAGCGTCGTGGCGGGATCTACATGTGAAGCGGAGTACATGGCAGCCTCGGAGGCAGCGCATGAAGCAATCTGGGTGAAGGAGTTCATCACCGACCTAGGAGTCATACCCAATGCGTCGGGGCCGATCACACTCTTCTGTGACAACACTGGAGCTATTGCCCTTGCCAAGGAGTCCAGGTTTCACAGGAAGACCATGCATATCAAGCGTCGCTTCAACTCCATGCGTGAAAGTGTTCAAAATGGAGACATAGATATTTGTAAAGTACATACGGACCTGAATGTAGCAGATCCGTTGACTAAACCTCTCCCTAGAGCAAAACATGATCAACACCAGAACTCTATGGGTGTTCGATTCATCACAATGTAACTAGATTATTGGCTCTAGTGCAAGTGGGAGACTGTTGGAAATATGCCCTAGAGGAAATAATAAAATGGTTATTATTATATTTATTTGTTCATGATAATTGTCTATTGTTCATGATATAATTGTTGGAAATATGCCCTAGAGGCAATAATAAAAGGATTATTATTGTATTTCTTGTTCATGATAATTATCTTTTATTCATGCTATAATTGTATTATCCGGAAATCGTAATACACGTGTGAATACATAGACTACAACATGTCCCTAGTGAGCCTCTAGTTGACTAGCTCGTTGATCAATAGATAGTCATGGTTTCCTGACTATGGACATTGGATGTCATTGATAACGGGATCACATCATTAGGAGAATGATGTGATGGACAAGACCCAACCCTAAGCATAGCACAAGATCGTGTAGTTCGTTTTGCTAGAGCTTTTCCAATGTCAAGTATCTTTTCCTTAGACCATGAGATCGTGTAACTCCCGGATACCGTAGGAGTGCTTTGGTTGTACCAAATGTCACAACGTAACTGGGTGACTATAAAGGTGCACTACAGGTATCTCCGAAAGTGTCTGTTGGGTTGACACGGATCGAGACTGGGATTTGTCACTCCGTATTACGGAGAGGTATCACTGGGCCCACTCGGTAATGCATCATCAAAATGAGCTCAAGGTGACCAAGTGTTTGGTCACGGGATCATGCATTACGGTACGAGTAAAGTGACTTGCCGGTAACGAGATTGAACGAGGTATTGGGATACCGACGATCGAATCTCGGGCAAGTAACATACCGATTGAAAAAGGGAATTGTATACGGGGTTGCTTGAATCCTCGACATCGTGGTTCATCCGATGAGATCATCGAGGAGCATGTGGGAGCCAACATGGGTATCCAGATCCCGCTGTTGGTTATTGACCGGGGAGCAGTCTCGGTCATATGTCTCGCTGTCTCCCGAACCCGTAGGGTCTACACACTTAAGGTTCGGTGGCGCTTAGGTTGTATGAATATGAGTATGCAGCAAACCGAAAGTTGTTGAGTCCGGATGAGATCCCGGACGTCACGAGGAGTTCCGGAATGGTCCGGAGGTAAAGAATTATATATGGGAAGTCGAGTTTCGGCCATCGGGAAAGTTTCGGGGACCACCAGTATTGTACCGGGACCACCGGAAGGGTCACGGGGGTCCACCGGGTGGGGCCACCTATCCCGGAGGGCCCCATGGGCTGAAGTGGGAGGGGAACCAGCCCCAGGTGGGCTGGTGCGCACCCCCTGGGCCCCCCTCTGTGCCTAGGGTTGGGAACCCCTTGGGGAGGGGGCGCCTCCACTTGCCTTGGGGGGCAAGTCTCCCCCCTTGGCCGCCCCCCCTAGGAGATCCCATCTCCTAGGGCCGGCGCCCCCCCTGGGGTCCCTATATAAAGAGGGGGGTGGGAGGGCAGCCGCACCAAACACCTGGCGCCTCCCTCCCCTCCCTGCTACACCTCTCCCTCCCGTAGTTGCTTGGCGAAGCCCTGCCGGAGCCCTGCTGCATCCACCACCACGCCGTCGTGCTGCTGGATCTTCATCAACCTCTCCCTCCTCCTTGCTGGATCAAGGTGCGGGAGACGTCATCCGCTCCGTACGTGTGTTGAACGCGGAGTTGTTGTCCGTTTGACACTTGGTCATCGGTGATTTGGATCACGACGAGTACGACTCCCTCAACCCCGTTCTCTTGAACGCTTCCGCTCGTGATCTACAAAGGTATGTAGATGCACTCCTATCACTCATTGCTAGATGAACTCATAGATGGATCTTGGTGAAACCGTAGGAAAATTTTTATTTTCTGCAACGTTCCCCAACAGTGGCATCATGAGCTAGGTCTATGCGTAGTTCTCTATTGCACGAGTAGAACACAAATCTGTTGTGGGCGTAGATGTTGTCAACTTTCGTGCTGTTATTAGTCTTATTTTGCTTCAGAGGTATTGTGGTATGAAGCGGCCCGGACCGACCTTACACGTACGCTTACGTGAGACAGGTTCCACCGACTGACATGCACTAGTTGCATAAGGTGGCTAGCGGGTGTCTGTCTCTCCCACTTTAGTTGGAGCGGATTCGACGAAAAGGGTCCTTATGAAGGGTAAATAGAAGTTGACAAATCACGTTGTGGCTTTTTCAGTAGGTAAGAAAGCGTTCTTGCTAGAACCCTATTGCAGCCACGTAAAAGATGCAACAACAATTAGAGGACGTCTAACTTGTTTTTGCAGCAATTGCCTTGTGATGTGATATGGCCAAAAGTTGTGATGAATGATGAATGATATATTGTGATGTATGAGATCATGTTCTTGTAATAGGAATCACGACTTGCATGTCGATGAGTATGACAACGGCAGGAGCCATAGGAGTTGTCTTAATTATTGTATGACCTGCGTGTCATTGATTCAACGCCATGTAATTACTTTGCTTTATTGCTAAACCGTTAGCTATAGTAGTAGAAGTAATAGTTGGCGAGCAACTTCATGAAGACACGATGATGGAGATCATGATGATGGAGATCATGGTGTCATGCTGGTGACAAGATGATCATGGAGCCCCGAAGATGGAGATCAAAGGAGCTATATGATATTGGCCATATCATGTCACTACTATATAATTGCATGTGATGTTTATTATGTTTATGCATCTTGTTTACTTAGAACGACGGTAGTAAATAAGATGATCCCTTATAATAATTTCAAGAAAGTGTTCTCCCTAACTGTGCGCTGTTGCTAAAGTTCGTCGTTTCGAAGCACCACGTGATGATCGGGTGTGATAGATTCCTACGTTCACATACAGCGGGTGTAAGACAGTTTTACACATGCAAAACACTTAGGTTAACTTGACGAGCCTAGCATGTACAGACATGGCCTCGAAACACAAGAGACCGAAAGGTTGAACATGAGTCGTATGGAAGATACGATCAACATGAAGATGTTCACCGATGATGACTAGTCCGTCTCACGTGATGATCGGACACGGCCTAGTCGACTCGGATCATGTAACACTTAGATGACTAGAGGGATGTCAAATCTGAGTGGGAGTTCATTAAATAATTTAATTAGATGAACTTAATTATCAGGAACTTAGTCTCAAATCTTTGCAAAAATGTCTTGTAGATCAAATGGCCAACGCTCATGTCAACATGAACTTCAACGCGTTCCTAGAGAAAACCAAGCTGAAAGATGATGGCAGCAACTATTCGGACTGGGTCCGGAACCTGAGGATCATCCTCATAGCAGCCAAGAAACAATATGTCCTAGAAGCACCGCTAGGTGAAGCACCCATCCCAAGGAACCAAGACGTTATGAACGCTTGGCAGTCTCGTGTTGATGATTACTCCCTCATTCAGTGCGGCATGCTTTACAGCTTAGAACAGGGGCTCCAAAAGCGTTTTGAGCAACACAGAGCATATGAGTTATTCGAGGAGCTAAAAATGGTTTTCCAAGCTCATGCCCGGGTCGAGAGATATGAAGTCTCCGACAAGTTCTATAGTTGTAAGATGGAGGAAAATAGTTCTGTCAGTGAGCACATACTCAAAATGTCTGGGTTGCACAACCGCCTGTCCCAACTGGACATTAACCTCCCGGATGAGGCGGTCATTGACAGAATCCTTCAGTCGCTCCCACCGAGCTACAAGAGCTTTGTGATGAACTACAATATGCAGGGGATGGTGAAAACTATTCCTGAAGTATTTTCAATGCTGAAGTCAGCAGAGGTAGAAATCAAGAAGGAACATCAAGTGTTGATGGTCAATAAAACCACTAAGTTCAAGAAGGGAAAGGGTAAGAAGAACTTCAAGAAGGACGGCAAGGATGTTGCCGCGCCCGGTAAGCCAGTTGCCAGGAAGAAGTCAAAGAATGGACCCAAGCCTGAGACTGAGTGCTTTTATTGCAAAGGGAAGGGTCACTGGAAGCGGAACTGCCCCAAATACTTAGCAGACAAGAAGGCCGGCAACACTAAAGGTATATTTGATATACATGTAATTGATGTGTACCTTACCAGTACTCGTAGTAACTCCTGGGTATTTGATACCGGTGCTGTTGCTCATATTTGTAACTCACAGCAGGAGCTGCGGAATAAACGAAGACTGGCAAAGGACGAGGTGACGATGCGCGCCGGGAATGGTTCCAAGGTCGATGTGATCACCGTCGGCACGCTACCTCTACATTTACCTACGGGATTAGTTTTAAACCTCAATAATTGTTATTTAGTGCCAAGTTTGAGCATGAACATTGTATCAGGATCTCGTTTAATACGAGATGGCTACTCATTTAAATCCGAGAATAATGGTTGTTCTATTTATATGAGAGATATGTTTTATGGTCATGCTCCGATGGTCAATGGTTTATTCTTAATGAATCTCGAACGTGATGTTACACATATTCATAGTGTGAATACCAAAAGATCTAAAGTTGATAACGATAGTCCCACGTACTTGTGGCACTGCCGCCTTGGTCACATTGGTGTCAAGCGCATGAAGATGCTCCATGCTGATGGACTTTTAGAGTCTCTCGATTATGAATCATTTGACACATGCGAACCATGCCTCATGGGCAAAATGACCAAGACTTCGTTCTCCGGAACAATGGAGCGAGCAACCAACTTATTGGAAATCATACATACTGATGTGTGCGGTCCAATGAGCGTTGAGGCTCACGGAGGATATCGTTATGTTCTCACTCTCACTGACGACTTAAGTAGATATGGGTATGTCTACTTAATGAAACACAAGTCTGAGACCTTTGAAAAGTTCAAGGAATTTCAGAATGAGGTAGAAAATCAACGTGACCGAAAAATAAAGTTCTTACGATCAGATCGTGGAGGAGAATATTTAAGTCACGAATTTGGTACACACTTAAGGAAATGTGGAATCGTTTCACAACTCACGCCGCCTGGAACACCTCAGCGTAACGGTGTGTCCGAACGTCGTATTCGCACTCTATTGGATATGGTGCGATCTATGATGTCTCTTACTGATTTACCACTATCATTTTGAGGATACGCTCTAGAGACAGCTACATTCACTTTAAATAGGGCTTCGTCTAAATCCGTTGAGACGGCACCGTATGAATTATGGTTTGGGAAGAAACCTAAGCTGTCGTTTCTAAAAGTTTGGGGATGCAATGCTTATGTCAAGAAACTTCAACCTGAAAAGCTCGAACCCAAGTCGGAAAAATGTGTCTTCATAGGATACCCTAAGGAAACCATTGGGTATACCTTCTACCTTAGATCCGAAGGCAAGATTTTTGTTGCCAAGAACGGATCCTTTCTGGAAAAGAGTTTCTCTCGAAAGGAGTAAGTGGGAGGAAAGTAGAACTTCGATGAAGTACTACCTCTTGAACCGGAAAGTAGTGCAGCTCAGGAAAATGTTCCTATGGTGCCTACACCGACTGGAGAGGAAATTAATCATGATGATCAAGGTACTTCGGATCAAGTTGCTACTGAACGTCGTAGGTCCACAAGGACACGTTCCACACCAGAGTGGTATGGCAACCCCGTCCTGGAAATCATGTTGTTGGACAACGGTGAACCTTCGAACTATGAAGAAGCGATGGCGGGCCCAGATTCCAAAAAATGGCTTGAAGCCATGCAATCCGGGATAGGATCCATGTATGAAAACAAAGTATGGACTTTGACAGACTTGCCCGATGATCGGCGAGCGATAGAAAACAAATGGATCTTTAAGAAGAAGACGAACGCGGATGGTAATGTTACCATCTATAAAGCTCGACTTGTCGCTAAGGGTTATCGGCAAGTTCAAGGGGTTGACTACGATGAGACTTTCTCTCCCGTAGCGAAGCTGAAGTCCGTCCGAATCATGTTAGCAATTACTGCATACTATGATTATGAGATATGGCAAATGGACGTCAAAACGGCATTCCTTAATGGCTATCTTAAGGAAGAACTGTATATGATGCAGCCGGAAGGTTTTGTTGACCCTAAGAATGCTAACAAGGTATGCAAGCTCCAGCGATCCATTTATGGGCTGGTGCAAGCATCTCGGAGTTGGAACATTTGCTTTGATGAGATGATCAAAGCGTTTGGGTTTATGCATACTTATGGAGAAGCCTGTGTTTACAAGAAAGTGAGTGGGAGCTCTGTAGCATTTCTCATATTATATGTAGATGACATACTTTTGATGGGAAATGATATAGAACTTTTGGACAGCATTAAGGCTTACTTAAATAAGAGTTTTTCAATGAAGGACCTTGGAGAAGCTGCTTACATATTAGGCAACAAGATCTATAGGGATAGATCGAGACGCCTCATAGGTCTTTCACAAAGCACATACCTTGATAAGATATTGAAGAAGTTCAAAATGGATCAGTCCAAGAAAGGGTTCTTGCCTGAATTACATAAGGTGTGAGATTGAGCTCGGCACAATGCCCGACCACGGCAGAAGATAAAGAAGAGATGAGTGTCATCCCTATGCTTCAGCCTTAGGATCTATTATGTATGCCATGTTGTGTACTGCATCAGATGTAAACCTTGCCGTAAGTTTGGTAGGAAGGTACCAAAGTAATCCCGGCAAGGAACAACTGGACAGCGGTCAAGAATATCCTGAAGTACCTGAAAAGACTAAGGACATGTTTCTCGTTTATGGAGGTGACGAAGAGCTCGTAAAGAAGGGTTACGTCGACGCTTAGCTTTGACATAGATCTGGATGACTCTAAGTCACAAACCGGATACGTGTATATGTTGAATGGTGGAGCGGTAGCTGGTGCCGCAAGCGAAGCGTCGTGGCGGGATCTACATGTGAAGCGGAGTACATGGCAGCCACGGAGGCAGCGCATGAAGCAATTTGGGTGAAGGAGTTCATCACCGACCTAGGAGTCATACCCAATGCGTCGGGGCCGATCAAACTCTTCTGCGACAACACTGGAGCTATTGCACTTGCCAAGGAGCCCAGGTTTCACAAGAAGACCAGGCACATCAAGCGTCGCTTCAACTCCATTCGTGAAAATGTTCAAGATGGAGACATAGAAATTTGCAAAGTGCATACGGATCTGAATGTCGCAGATCCGTTGACTAAACCTCTTTCGCGAGCAAAACATGATCAACACATGAACTCTATGGGTGTTCGATTCATCACAATGTAACTAGATTATTGACTCTAGTGCAAGTGGGAGACTGTTGGAAATATGCCCTAGAGGCAATAATAAAAGGATTATTATTGTATTTCTTGTTCATGATAATTGTCTTTTATTCATGCTATAATTGTATTATCTGGAAATCGTAATACACGTGTGAATACATAGACTACAACATGTCCCTAGTGAGCCTCTAGTTGACTAGCTCGTTGATCAATAGATAGTCATGGTTTCGACTATGGACATTGGATGTCATTGATAACGGGATCACATCATTAGGAGACTGATGTGATGGACAAGACCCAATCCTAAGCATAGCACAAGATCGTGTAGTTCGTTTTGCTAGAGCTTTTCCAATGTCAAGTATCTTTTCCTTAGACCATGAGATCGTGTAACTCCCGGATACCGTAGGAGTGCTTTGGGTGTACCAAACGTCACAACGAAACAATGTGAAAATAAATGAGCACTACAGGTATCTCCGAAAGTGTCTGTTGGGATGACACGGATCGAGACTGGGATTTGTCACTCCGTATTACGGAGAGGTATCACTGGGCCCACTCGGTAATGCATCATAAAAATGACCTCAAGGTGACCAAGTGTTTGGTCACGGGATCATGCATTATGGTATGAGTAAAGTGACTTGTCGGTAACGAGATTGAACGAGGTATTGGGATACCGACGATCGAATCTCGGGCAAGTAACATACCGATTGACAAAGGGAATTGTAGGGGTTGCTTGAATCCTCGACATCGTGGTTCATCCGATGAGATCACCGAGGAGCATGTGGGAGCCAACATGGGTATCCATATACCGCTGTTGGTTATTGACCGGAGAGCAGTCTCGGTCATGTCTGCATGTCTCCCGAACCCGTAGGGTCTACACACTTAAGGTTCGGTGACGCTAGGGTTGTATGAATATGAGTATGCAGCAAACCGAAAGTTGTTCGGAGTCCCGGATGAGATCCCAGACGTCACGAGGAGTTCCGGAATGGTCCGGAGGTAAAGAATTATATATGGGAAGTCGAGTTTCGGCCATCGGGAAAGTTTCGGGGACCACCGGTAATGTACCGGTACCACCGGAAGGGTCCCGGGGGTCCACCGGGTGGGGCCACCTATCCCGGAGGGCCCCATGGGCTGAAGTGGGAGGAGAACCAGCCCCAGGTGGGCTGGTGCACCCCCCTGGGCCCCCCTCTGCGCCTAGGGTTTGGAACCCTAGGAGAGGGGCGCCTCCACTTGCCTTGGGGGGCAAGTCTCCCCCCTTGCCCCCCCCCCCTAGGAGATCCCATCTCCTAGGCCTGGAGCCCCCCTGGGGTCCCTATATAAAGAGGGGGGTTGGCAGGGCAGCCGCACCAAACACCTGGCGCCTCCCTCCCCTCCCTGCTACACCTCTCCCTCACGTAGTTGCTTGGCGAAGCCCTGCCGGAGCCTTGCTGCATCCACCACCACGCCGTCGTGCTGCTGGATCTTCATCAACCTCTCCCTCCTCCTTGCTGGATCAAGGTGCGGGAGACGTCATCCGCTCCGTATGTGTGTTGAATGCGGAGGTGCTATCCGTTCGTCACTTGGTCATCGGTGATTTGGATCACGACGAGTACAACTCCCTCAACCCCGTTCTCTTGAACGCTTCCGCTCGTGATCTACAAAGGTATGTAGATGCACTCCTATCACTCGTTGCTAGATGAACTCATAGATGGATCTTGGTGAAACCGTAGGAAATTTTTTATTTTCTGCAACGTTCCCCAACAATAATTGTGTTATCCGGAAATCGTAATACATGTGTGAACACATAGACAACAACACGTCCCTAGTGAGCCTCTAGTTGACTAGCTCGTTGATCAACAGATAGTCGTGATTTCCTGACTATGGACATTGGATGTCATTGATAACGGGATCACATCATTAGGAGAATGATGTGATGGACAAGACCCAATCCAAAGCATAGCACAAGATCGTGTAGTTCGTTTTGCTAGAGCTTTTCCAATGTCAAGTATCATTTCCTTAGACCATGAGATTGTGCAACTCCCGGATACCGTAGGAGTGCTTTGGGTGTGCCAAACGTCACAACATAACTAGGTGACTATAAAGGTACACAACGGGTATCTTCGAAAATGTCTGTTGGGTTGGCATGAATCGAGACTGGGATTTGTCACTCCGTATGACGTAGAGGTATCTCTGGGCCCACTCGGTAATGCATCATCATAATGAGCTCAATGTGACCAAGTGGTTGATCACGGGATCATGCATTATGGTACGAGTGAAGTGACTTGCCGGTAACGAGATTGAACGAGGTATTGGGATACCGACGATCGAGTCCCGGGCAAGTAACGTACCGATTAACAAAGGGAATTGTATACGGGATTGATTGAATCCTCGACATCGTGGTTCATCCGATGAGATCATCGAGGAGCATGTGGGAGCCAACATGGGTATCCAGATCCCGCTGTTGGTTATTGCCCGGAGAGGCGTCTCGGTCATGTTTGCATGTCTCCCGAACCCGTAGGGTCTACACACTTAAGGTTCGGTGACGCTAGGGTTGTAGAGATATAAGTATGCGGTAACCCAAAAGTTATTCGGAGTCCCGGATGAGATCCCGGACGCCACGAGGAGTTCCGGAATGGTCCGGAGGTGAAGAATTTTATATAGTAAGTCCAGTTTCGGCCATCGGGAAAGTTTCGGGGGTCACCGGTATTTTACCGGGACCACGGAAGGGTCCCGGGGGTCCACCGGGTGGGGCCACCTATCTCGGAGGGCCCCATGGGCTGAAGTGGGAGGGGAACCAGCCCCTGGTGGGCTGGTGCGCACCCCCTTGCCCCCCCCTGCGCCTAGGGTTGGAAACCCTAGGGGTGGGGGCGCCCTACTTGGCTTGGGGGGCAAGCCACCCCCTTGGCCCCCCCCCCATCTAGATGAGATCTAGAGGGGCCGGCGCCCCCTGGACCCCTATATAAAGAGGGGGGAGGGGAGGGCTGCGCACCCTAGCCCCTGGCGCCTCCCTCTCCCTCTCCAACACCCTCCTCCTCCGTGAGAGCTTGGCGAAGCCCTGCCGAGATCCCCCTTGCATCCACCACCACGCCCGTCGTGCTGGATCTCCATCAACCTCTCCTCCCCCTTGCTGGATCAAGAAGGAGGAGACGTCTTCCCAACCGTACGTGTGTTGAACGCGGAGGTGTCGTCCGTTCGGCGCTCGGTCATCGGTGATTTGGATCACGACGAGTACGACTCCATCAACCCCGTTCACTTGAACGCTTCCGCTCGCGATCTACAAGGGTTTGTAGATGCACTCCTATCCCTCTCGTTGCTAGAACACTCCATAGATTGATCTTGGTGATGCGTAGAAAATTTTAATTTCTGCAACCCATAACCCAACAATCTTTAGCCCTAAGATGTTTTGGTGATTGATGACAATGCTTTTGCGGACTAATCGTGTGCACTGAGCTTTTCAGAGATTCATTCTTTGGCACGAGACGATTCCCTCCCCTCGGAGTTTGAAGTGAAGACGGTGTAGTCTTTTCAATTCAGTTTGGTGGACTAGTTTCGTAGAGATCACCGTACTATCAAGAGGGGGTCCGTTTTGGAGAAAGGCTAGGGTGGAATGATCACGTACACATCCCTTGCACACCCTCCAAGCCTTTCCACTTCATTGGAGAGCCCGTTCTTGTCCTCTTTGTGCATTCTCTGGTCTGAGCAGTAGTACCGCGGGCCGGAGCGGTAGTACCGCTTGGGTGCTATAAGCGGCAGTACCGCCCCACAGCGGTAATACCGCTTGTAGCCCCAGCCATAGTACCGCTGCGATTTCGTGCTAGTGCCGCCTCGATTTGAGGGCTCATTTTTCGTGTCGGACTTTACGGTACCAGCGCAGCAGCAGAGGCGATAGTACCGCTCTCGAGCGGTAGTACCGCAGGTTGGAGCGGTAGTACCGCTTAGGCTGTTAAGCGGTAGTACCGCTGGCCTAGCGGTAGTACCGCTCTTTGCGGGGCTGGTAAGGGGGGCAACGGTTGGATTGTTCCCCCCACTATATAAGTGGGTCTTCTTCTCCAAAATTGACCTACCTCTTCCCCCAAAAGCTCCATTGTTGCTCCAAGCTCCATTTTCGCCCGATCTCTCTCCCTAGCTAATCAAACTTGTTGATTTGCTCGGGATTGGTTGAGAAGGCCCCGATCTACACTTGCACCAAGAGAAATTTGATTCCCCCCACTAATCCCTAGCGGATCTTGTTACTCTTGGGTGTTTGAGTACCCTAGACGGTTGAAGTCACCGTGAAGCCATAGTCCATTGTGGTGAAGCTTCGTGGTGTTGTTGGGAACCTCCAATTAAGTTGTGGAGATTGCCCCAACCTTGTTTGTAAAGGTTCAGTCGCCGCCTTCAAGGGCACCATTAGTGGATTCACGGCATCTTGCATTGTGCGAGGGCGTGAGGAGAATACGGTGGCCCTAGTGGTTCCTTGGGGAGCATTGTGCCTCCACACCGCTCTAACAGAGACGTACTTCCCCTAAAAAGGAAGGAACTTTGGTAACACATCCTCGTCTCCACCGGCTCCACTCTTGGTTATCTCGTGCCTTTACTTGTGCAAGCTTATTTGTGTTATATCCCTTGCTTGCTTGTGTGCTTGTTGTTGTTGCATCATATAGGTTGATCACCTAGTTGCATTTCTAGACAACCTACTTTGATGCAAAGTTTAATCTGGTAAAGCAAAGCTAAAAATTGTTAGTTGCCTATTCACCCCCCCCTCTAGTCAACTATATCGATCCTTTCAATTGGTATCAGAGCCTCGTCTCTTTTTAAGGACTTTACCGTCCGAAGAGTATGGTTGACGTCGAAGACGATGTGGGAGAGCACTCCGGTGTGAATCCGATATCGTCTACGGGAGATGGGGGTAACTCGATCTCACGTGAGGAATTCAATGTGGCATTGGACACATTGAAAACCTCCATGACGAGCGAGGTCAAGGACATGTTTAAGGAATTCTTAGAAGGGCTTAAACTTTCCACCGCACCCGTGAAAGTGGGTGATCCCGCCAACACGGTGACGGATGCTAACCCGACAAGGGGAAGCTACTAGTGAGAAAGCTCCTTCATCTAGTGGTAAGAATGGCACCGGCATCTTTGCCCATGTGCAACCCCACCCGTTTATGGTGGACCGATTCCTTCTACTCATTTGAATCATGCCGGTCCTCCCCCCAAGATTGATAAAAAGGAGGACTTTGATTCTTGGGTCTATCGTTTTAAGCGTCATTTAAATCATGTGAACACTAACCTTTGGAGAATCATTGAAGAAGGTTTTTATCCGCATGACCGGAGCAACTTCACTCCTAGAGAAGCCGTGGATGATCAGTTCAATGGGAATGCTCTCTTCATCATCCAAGAGGCAATCCTTCCCGAAGACCTCCCGCATCTTCGGCCCTACTCATTGGCCAAAGAAGCTTGGCACAAAGTGCTCTCCCTCTATCGGGGAAGCGCAAGCATTCAACGTTCCAATTATGAAGTGGTACGAGATGAAGCCGATGAGTTTGCAATGAGAGAAGATGAAGAACCTCATGAGCTCTATCGGAGAGTTACCAAGCTCGCGGTCTCTCTCCGGGATCATGGAAGTAAGGACACGGATGACAATTGGATCAAGCGCAAATTCCTCAAGGCAATGATGCCCTATCACAAAGCCATGTCCTCCGTCATCCATCAAAGGCCGGACTTCCACACCTTGTCCTCAAGTGATGTGTTAGATGAGTTTGTGGCTATGAGCATATTGGACAAGACCGCCGACAATGCGGTACTTCGCTCTCAAAGAGCGAAAAGGCCCAACCTTGCCTTGAAGGCCAAGGTCCATGTCGAAGAAGAGGAAGAGGAGGAAGAAGAGGAGAGCAATGTCGAAGATACGAAGTATGCCTATCATGAACACATGGCACTTGCTTCAAGGCAATTTTGGAGCAAGAAGAACTCAAGCCCCAACTTCAACAAGAACAATTCAAGTGGCGCAAAGGGAAAGAAACGAGTGAGGACTTGTTTCAATTGTGGCAATGTGAGCCACTTTGTTGCGGAGTGCCCTTATGAGAAGAGGGAAGACAACGGTGGCAAGCTCATCCGTAAGGACAAGGCCAAGTCGTTCCCCAACAAGAGCAACTTCACCAAGAAGACTCCTCCCAAGGCTTTGGTGGTACAAGAAGAATACAATGAGGACGATGACGATGATGAAGATGGTGAGTCGGTTGCCATGGCCTCCGTTGCCATTGCGACGACTCCACGGGTCTCTCTCTTCGACTCACCCAATGAGAGGATCACCGCCAAGTGCCTCATGGATAAAGCCACCAACAAGGTAACCCCCAACATCAAAAATACCATCATCAATCATTCTTCTTCGACGGATAGCATTGATGAACATGAGGGAACTAATGTGGAGGAGAATGAGTTTGAAGCCTTTATGGGTAAACTCAAGGGCAAATCCAAGAAGCACTTCGTTGCTCTCTTGGAACAACTTGGTGAAGCCAATGACATGATCGAGGCTCACTTGCATATAATTTACTTTCCGTCCGTCAACTTGCAATCATGGGCTTTGCCACTTTCTTTGATATTGATACCGTGGCCCTCTTGTGGAGCAAGACTCTTAAAGTAGCCTTTGTTGGGCATGTCGAGAACGGTCTATATGTGATTAACTTTTCGGAGCGACCCACTAAGACCGCGACATGCCTAATGGCTAAAGTTGAAGTGGGATGGCTTTGGCATCGCCGTTTAGCCCACGTCAATATGAGATCTTTGCAAAGTCTTCTCAAGGGGGACCATGTCCGTGGACTAACCAACGTTAGTTTTGCCAATGATCGTGCTTGCAGTGCTTGTATCGAAGGAAAGCTACATGAGAAGGCTCACCCTCCCACGACTTTGATTTACTCAAAGAGGCCTTTGGAGCTCCTTCACATGGATCTCTTTGGGCCTCCATCCTTTGATGGTCTTGGGGGTAGAAAGTATTGCTTGGTGATTGTGGATGACTATTCAAGATACACTTGGGTATATTTCTTCAAGAGGAAGAGCGAGACCCAACAAACCGTCATTGACTTTGAAAATGAAGATCAACGTCAACACAATGCAAAGATCTTGAAAATAAGGAGTGACAACGGCACCGAGTTCAAGAACTACACCTTGGATGAGTTTCTTAGTGATGAGGGGATCAAGCATCAATATTCCGCTCCATACACCCCTCAAAAAAATGGTGTTGCGGAGAGGAAGAACCGGACGTTGATGGATGCGGCAAGGACCATGATGGCGGAGTTCAAGTCTCCATACAACTTTTGGGCCAAAGACATCAACACCGCGTGGCATGCATCAAATCGTCTCTATCTTCGCAAAGGCTTGAACAAGACTCCTTATGAGATACTCACCGGTAACAAGCCCAACCTCAAGTACTTTCGGGTGTTCGGGTGTAAGTGTTTCATTCTCAAGAAAGGTGTTCGGTTGTCTAAGTTTGAAGCTAGAGCTTATGAGGGCATATTTGTTAGTTATCCTACAAACTCTCATGCTTACCGTGTCCTCAATAAATCCACGGGACTTATTGAGGAGACGTGTAACGTGGATTTTGATGAGAATAACGGCTCCCAAGTGGAGCAAAGTGGCACTTGTGATGTAGGTGATGAAATTCCTCCTCAAGTCATAAGAAGAATGGGTGTTGGTTTTATCCTACCTGTTGAGGAACCCCTTGTGGCCGAAGGAGAAGGACAATGCTCCACTCAAGTGGAGCCATCACCAACCCAAGGCCCACACGCTTCCGAAGAACAAAGTGAAGGCCCTCAACCTCATGAACAAGACCAAGGGCAAGATCATGCTCAAGACGATGTTGACACACCAAGTGATGTCCAAGGTCAAGTTCTCCCCCTCGAGCAAGTTCAAGATCAAGAACATGCTCAAGACGGTGCTCAAGATGATCAAGTGACCGCTCCTCAACTCACTTCCGAGGAGGAATTGGAGCGTCGTGCCGTGAAGATTGCTTCCAAGCTCACCACCAAAGGTCATCTCATGGAGAATGTGGTTGGAAGCCTAAGAAAGGGGGTAAGCACTCGTAGACAATTAGCAAACTATTGTGAACATCATGCGTTTGTCTCTTGTGTGGAACCCCAAAAGGTCTACGAGGCGCCAAGATCTGGATTGGCTCAATGCCATGCATGAAGAACTCAATAACTTCGAGTACAACAAGGTGTGGAGATTGGTGTCAAGGCCAACGGGGAACCACAATGTCATTGGAACCAAGTGGATTTTCAAGAATAAGCAAGATGCTCATGGGACCATCGTTCGCAACAAGGCAAGATTGGTGGCACAAGGCTACTCGCAAGTCGACGGTATCGACTACGGTGAAATCTTTGCTCCCGTTGCTCGCCTTGAATCCATTCGTTTGTTGATTGCTTATGCTTCTCATCACAACTTTAAGTTGCAACAAATGGATGTTAAAAGTGCGTTTCTTAATGGTCCTATTAATGATTTGGTATACGTCAAGCAACCCCCCGGGTTCGAGGATCCCTACTTTCCCGATCATGTGTATCAACTCGACAAGGCACTCTATGGCCTTAAACAAGCCCCACGTCGTGGTATGACCACCTTACCGAAGTTGTTACAAAACCGTGGATTTGAAGTTGGGCTAATCGATCCCACTCTTTTTACTAAGAAGGTCAAAGGGGAGTTGTTTGTATGCCAACTATATGTTGATGATATTATCTTTGGTTCCCCTAACAAAGCTTTCAATGAGGAATTTGCCGCTCTCATGACCTCCAAGTTCAAGATGTCTTCGATGTGAGAGTTGAAGTTCTTCCTTGGTTTTGATATCAAGCAAAGAAGAGAAGGTACCTTCATCAACCAAGCTAAATACACCCAAGACATGCTCAAGATATTACAGCTAAATGTTGTCATGCCGGCTTCCACTCCAATGCCTACCAAATGCTAACTTGACATTGGTCCCAATGGTAAAGCGGTGGATCAAAAGGTATATCGCTCCATGATTGGATCCTTGCTTTACCTTTGTGCATCTAGACCGGATATCATGTTGAGTGTGGGAATTTGTGCATGATTTCAAGCCGCACCTAAGGAAAGCCACTTTGTGGCGGTCAAGCGAATCTTTTGATATTTGGCTCATACCCCAAACTTTGTCTTGTGGTACCCAAGAGGAGCAAACTTCAAGCTTGTAGGATATTTGGATTCCGATTGGGCGGGAGACGAAGTGGATAGGAAGTCCACTTCTGGAGTGTGCCAATTCCTTGGTTGCTCTTTGGTAAGTTGGTCTTCTAAAAAGCAAAGTTGTGTGTCTCTCTCGTCCACCGAAGCGGAGTATGTGGCGGTCGGTAGTTGTTGTGCACAACTCTTATGGATGAGGCAAACTTTAAAGGATTACGGTGTCATTTGTGACAAAGTGCCTCTTTGGTGTGACAATGAAAGTGCCATCAAGGTTTCTCTCAACCCGGTACAACACTTCAAGACGAAGCATGTTGAGATTCGGTATCACTTCATCCAGGATCACATTAGGCGAGGAGAGATCGAGTTCAACTACGTCAACACTCATGATAACCTTGCAGATATCTTCACGAAGCCTTTGGATGAAGCAAGATTTCACGAGTTAAGGCATGAGCTAAATATCATTGATTCGAGCAATGTGGTTTATACCTTTGCACAACCCACCACACTCAATTTGATGTCTAGTTTAGATGTAGGCATGGACATAGGGGGAGTGTTGTTCTCACAATGAACTTTCCCTCCCCCCATTTTGCATAAATTGATCAAATCTTTCACATTAGCCATTTTTTAGGTACTTGTGTTTCAAAGAGGAGTTTTGGTCATGGGCCAAAGGTTAAAATCTTCACGGTGCCATACCTCTTGACTCAAACATAGGTGGCCTCGGCCACCGCCCCTCTCTTGAAGGGGTGTGTCTTCTGTCCTCTTGCTAGTGTTCCTTGTGGTTTCTTGGTTTTCGGTTTGTCTTTCCTTGTCTTTTGAGCCGTGCGTTTAAAAGTCTAGTTTTGATGTGCGCTGGGCGGTACTATCGCTAGTGGCGCGGTACTACCGCTTACGATGTTAAGCGGTACTACCGCCCGCCACCGCGGTACTACCGCTGGGGACGGGTTCAGGGGGTTAAGTCGTGGGCAGTGGTGGTTTTCTCCCCCCCATACCCATTTGCTTCGTTCCCCAGTTCCTCTTCTTCTCTCCAGCGCCATCTCGCCGCGGGAGGGCTCCGGCGGCCCTCCGTCTCCGGACCGTCCCTCTCCATTTCCTTCGGTGGAGTCGATCCCCACCTCGTCCTCTTGACATGGATGCCGGTATTGCCCTCGTTCCTCTTCTCTTCTTGTCTAGATTTCAGATCTAGTGTTTAGGGGCAATGGTGGATGCATCTCTAGTTTTTTGGCTAAAACTAGGCTTGAGTAGATTGGAGAGGCACCTAGACTCTTTGGATTGATGTTTGGTAGGTTTATTTTTGAATTTGGCATCTCCGGTAGTGCTGGATCTTTCCACGGCAGTAGGGAACTGTTGTTCCTCGTCTCGAGCGGTACTACCTTGAAGCGGCACTAAATGATACTACCGCTCAAGCGGTACTTGCCATGATGGTCGCGGTACTACCGCCTGATGCCCAGTTCCATCATATTCTACCACATATTGATCTTTGTTTGGTCTGTTTGTTGGTTTTTGATCGTTCTTTCTGGCTGCTTCGTGTGTCCGTGTGTTTGGTTCCAGGTGATGAACATCCTGAGTAGCAAGCCCGCCATGTCAACCCCGAAGCTGTTTCCACGCCAAAGCGCCGTCGCACTTCCGAAGTCTCAGGTGGTTCCTCCAATGCTCCACGCCGCCAATGGGTGCTTCTTCAAGCGCTAATCCCCCTCCCTAGAAGATGCCTGCCAACAGACCGAAGCCTAGTGGGAAGAAGGTGACTGAGATGTCCTCCAAGGAATTCTGGGACAGGCGTCGCCGCAATCCTTATGTTGAAGACCAAGACCCGCCTTTGTCAATCGTCTGCTCGAACCGCTTTCAAGATGCCACCTACTTTCAAGTGATCAAGTCTAAGGAGAACCTCTTTGTCAATGTTCACTCCATCAACACGGATGCTATGGAACAGGACCCTGAGTACTTTGGTGAAGCCCTTCAGATGTGCTCTCAGTTGAACATTCTCAAGATCATGCAGTTCAACAAGGACTTTGATGCTGACTTGGTGGCTCAATTCTTTGCCACTGTCCATCTAGGAACTGATGAAAACAGGACTCTGACTTGGATGACGAATGGGAAGCTGCTAGTTGTCAAGTGGAAGGCTTTCATGGAGTTGCTTGAGGTGGTAGATCACGGGCTTGAGTCTCCAGTCGGGTTCCGTCCTCACCATAATATTACCTCCACTCACAAGCAAGCTCTCTGGCCCTACTGCATTAAGAAGGTCAATCCTGAGACTAAGAAGACAACCTATGAGCTGCCTGCCTTTCTGGATATCCTTCACCGTGTGTTCCGCGAGACTCTCTTCCCTCGTATCGGGAATCTGGATCAGGTTCATTCCTATCTTGTGGACATGCATCTCTTCTGCCAGCATGAGAAGGAGGCAAACACTGGCGAGTCCTCGGATATCTCTCATGTGATGTGGTCTGAGCTTCTTTACATTGTGTCGGCGCAAGTGCCCGATATATGCTCCATTCATCATGTTGCTCATTGAGAAAGCCTGGAGACGCACCTATCCCGAGGAGTCGCTGGAAACTAGAGAGTTGGTTTCTCATGAGATCAAGCGTCTGAGGAAGAAGGATAATTGGGTACCTCCGTTCCTCAAACTGGGGCTCCACCTTCTGCGGCTGCCATGGAGACCGAGGGCGAGGCGGATGCTGGTATTGATCTTGACTCTGAGCCTTCTGAGGCAGAGCCCTCTTGGGCAAAGAAGCTCAAGCTCAAGATGAAGAAGCTTGTCTGTTTGGAGTCTCACGGTCAGTACATGACTCATGTGGCTAAGAAGAAAGCAAGGGGTCGTCACAAGGAGCTTATGTGTCAGTTGGGTGCGACTGTCACCAGCGGCTCTGAGGGTCAGATCACTGAGGAAGAGGAGTGGATCGAGCAGCACTTTCCATGGACTGATTTAGATGTCGAGCAGTTTCCGACTGAGGATGGTGGTGTAGATGTCTGATGTTCGAGATCTTCAGTTTGATCTCACCTGGAGCCGTAGGTTCGCTCTTTGCCCCTTTTGGTGTCTCGATGCCAAAGGGGGAGAGAGTCTAGGGATTTGTGTCGTTGAGTTGCGAGTGTGTCTTTGTGGTCTTTGTGGTTTCGGTGTGTTTGCTCGCCATTTGCTTTGTTTGGTTTTGTGTCAGTGAGACCTAAGTTCCAGTCATATGGTGTGAGACATATGCTACCCTATCTCTATCTTATAGAGTTGCATGCTTATTATGTTATTTATATACCCTGCTCTCATGGACCCTGCTCTTATGAGTGTTGATCCTAGTATGTGTGCCGTGCAGTCCAAAGCACTTATATTGATAGCACACATCTAGGGGGAGCCCGCCTCTATTTTAGATATGTGGGGTTTTCTTATGACCATTATCTTTCTACGTTTCATGCAAATCCCGTATTATCATCAATCCACCAAAAAGGGGGAGATTGTAAGGGCATCTTTAGCCCTAAGATGTTTTGGTGATTGATGACAATGCTTTTGCGGACTAATCGTGTGCACTGAGCTTTTCAGAGATTCATTCTTTGGCACGAGACGATTCCCTCCCCTCGGAGTTTGAAGCGAAGACGGTGTAGTCTTTTCGATTCAGTTTGGTGGACTAGTTTCGTAGAGATCACCGTACTATCAAGAGGGGGTCCGTTTTGGAAAGGCTAGGGTGGAATCATCATGTACACATCCCTTGCACACCCTCCGAGCCTTTCCACTTCATTGGAGAGCTCGTTCTTGTCCTCTTTGTGCCTTCTCTAGTCTGAGCGGTAGTACCGCGGGCCGGAGCGATAGTACCGCTTGGGTGCTATAAGCGGCAGTACTGCCAATGATAATTACGCTTGTAGCCCAACCGTAGTACCGCTTCTTGATTTCGTGCTAGTGCCGCCTCGATTCGAGGGCTCGTTTTTCGTGTCGGACTTTACGGTACCAGCCGCAGCAGGAGAGGCGGTAGTACCGCTCTCGAGCGGTACTACCGCGGGTTAGAGCGGTAGTACCGCTTAGGCTGTTAAGCTGTAGTACCGCTCTCTGCGGGACTGGTAAGGGAAGCAACGGTTGGATTGTTCCCCCCACTATATAAGTGGGTCTTCTTCTCCAAAGTTGACCTACCTCTTCCCCCAAAAGCTCCATTGTTGCTCCAAGCTCCATTTTCACCCGATCTCTCTCCCTAGCCAATCAAACTTGTTGATTTGCTCGGGATTGGTTGAGAAGGCCCCGATCTACACTTGCACCAAGAGAAATTTGATTCCCCCCACTAATCCCTAGCGGATCTTGTTACTCTTGGGTGTTTGAACACCCTAGACGGTTGAGGTCACCGTGAAGCCATAGTCCATTGTGGTGAAGCTTCGTGGTGTTGTTGGGAGCCTCCAATTAAGTTGTGGAGATTGCCCCAACCTTGTTTGTAAAGGTTCGGTCGCCGCCTTCAAGGGCACCATTAGTGGATTCACGGCATCTTGCATTGTGCGAGGGCGTAAGGAGAATACGGTGGCCCTAGTGGTTTCTTGGGGAGCATTTTGCTTCCACACCGCTCTTACGGAGACGTACTTCCCCTAAAAAGGAAGGAACTTCGGTAACACATCCTCGTCTCCACTGGCTCCACTCTTGGTTATCTCGTGCCTTACTTGTGCAAGCTTATTTGTGTTATATCCCTTGCTTGCTTGTGTGCTTGTTGTTGTTGCATCATATAGGTTGCTCACCTAGTTGCATTTCTAGACAACCTACTTTGATGCAAAGTTTAATCTGGTAAAGAAAAGCTAAAAATTGTTAGTTGTCTATTCACCCCCCCCCCTCTAGTCAACTATATTGATCCTTTCAACAGGCACCAGCAGGAGCAGCAGCAACCCGAAGTTTCTGCAACGTCGTGAGAGTACTTATGGTGCTAGGTGGAACAGCACGGCCGACGGCTTCCCTCTCGCATGCGCGATGCAGGCCAATGCGCTGCCTCCTTCCTGCTAGCTATCCTCACACCGACCCTGCTTTATGTCTGCCTCTCTCTGAATTAGGACACGAAATCCTGAATTTCATTTCAGAACTCACGAGTAGATGGCAAGGTTTAGAAATCAGAGCATGCTGAGTGAATTGCAAAAAACCACCATATTTGTGGACCCTAAATAAAAAAACCACCATGTTTTGTTTTTTTTTTGCAAAAACCCACCGGTATTGTGCTGACAATTTGCAAAAAACGCTAACGAGTCAATAAGAGATGTCTAACGCAAAAACTGACGAGTGGGTACCACCGGTCAGGCTGATGTGGCACCAAATTCTCCCACCGTTTGTTTAGCCAGTCAAATGACAGGTAGGGCCCACCTGTCATCTTCTTTGCTTCTGTCTCCTCTTATGCATTTTATCGAGCAGTTTGTGGGCGTACAGCCAGCCGCCACCATTGTGCCCAAGCCCCGACACGGCTGTTGCGTGCGCCATGGCCATCGCTTAGGTCACCCACGCCGAGCTGCACCAGGCCATGCCCTGACGCCGCCTGACGCGCGACGAGTCAAACACCCGAGCTGCGCCCCGCCATGGCCGTCGCCGACGTTGCACACGCCCGAGCTGCAACCTCCCAATGACAGTTGTCGACTTGTCATGCCCTCCCGCAGCACCCGCGCTGCTGCCGTCCCGAGCTGGAGCATGCTCCTCGCGCGCACCAAATCCACTGGAGAGTGCTCGTCGCGCGCACGCACGAAGCTCCAGGCTCGTGCTCACCGTTGTCGTCGTTACCGTCGCGGCCAACGGCCATCCCCGTGATAGCCACCTTGTCCAGAAGCCCCGCCTACTCGCGCTTGACCTCGTCGTAGAATGAATGGCGGCGGGAAGCCCACAAGCTGACACTCACATCCTTTCTTCCCCGATCATGTCCGTCGGCCACCGACCCAGATCTCCGGCCATGGCGAACCCCGCGTCCTCCCGGCGACTCCCTCGCTTTCCCTGCGGCGCCTATGAAGATGCGCGCGACCACGCTCCGGATTCGCACCGCGGGTTTCCCTTCATCTTCCATCTGTCTCCACGTGAGCCCGTGCTCTGTCTGTCAGTCGCCGCTGCACGGAAGACGCCCCCGTGCCTCTCCCTACCTAGCCTCCATGCCCAAGGTGAGCTCTGGTGCTATTTCCCCTTCTCCCCGAGCCCCTCGCGCACCACTGCTGCTCGTCGGCGACTTCGGTGGTGCTCTGGCCGCCCGAGGATCTCGCCGTAGTGGTGCTGCAGCCGCCCTGAACGCCGTGGCCTCCACCTCGCGGTGTCCAAGCAAGTGGATGCGAGCGCAGGAGGGTGGCCGACGGAGTCGCCCGCCACCAAAGGAGACCACGCCAGGGTACATCTCGCCGGATTTGTTGCGTCGATGGGGAGAAGATCTAGCTGACAGGCCACACGCCCAACTAACGTTTTGAGCAAACGGCGTTAATTTGTGTTGCAGTCATCACATAAAGCGGGCCCTCCTTGTCAGATTCGGTGTCAGAGAGAGCTTAGTCGTGCGATCAGTGTTTTTTGAAAATCTTTTACTGAATACCGGATGTTTTTTGCAAAAAAACGAAACGTGGTGGTTTTTCGAATTAGGATCCACAAATGTGATGGTTTTTTGCAATTTACTCGAGCATGCTTGACTGGAGTGAGCAAAGTTCTACAAGACAAATTACGGACACATGGACTTTTGGATTTGATTGGCAACTCTAATCGCTAAAACTGCACCATGGAATTGAGGTCCACGTTAACTCGAAGTGGATTGTTGATGATTGGATATGTTGTCTGCACAGGGAATGCTAGAAGATGTGCTGGTTTAAAGTTGATATTTCTTAATAAGCTCCAACCGGCTATATACTAGGTACATTAAATCATTGGCAGTAATATAATTTCTTAGAAGAAGTTTCATGCTAAGTATTCTGAAAGCATGTTTCCAATTTCTGAAAAACATTTTTTTCATTAGCAAGAACATTGCACTTTCTTAGCGTGTCTTATTTGTAAAAAATAATGGTGTATTAGAGGAGAACTGTCTTTTTTTTTGCGATAACACTAGTACTACTCAAATAGTAAAGTCTTTACAATCATCACGGGCAAAACGCATGACTTCATCTAGCCCAGAACCTAACCAGGTCATAGTTCGGCCTTCTACTCGAGCAAACCTAGCTAAACTATCACTAGCTTTATTCTAAGCACGTGAGACAGGAGTAATACAAGTTTGTCTTAGACGAAAAGAAGTCTAATTTCATTCACCAAGGAGGCATAAACCGAGCGGTCAACTTCACCAGACGAGATCAAAGACACCGCCAACCTCGAATCCGACTCAATGGCAATTGGAAGGTCCGATCTTTGAATGGAAAGGGATAGACCTTCCATAATTCCGCGCAATTCAGCCTCAACCGCATCTCTACAAGAGTATAATGATCTACACGTAGAAAAAATGATCGAGCCCCTCCAATCCCGAAGAATCATACCAGCGCATGCTGCCTCGCTATCCACAAACGACCCATCAGTGCTCAATTTAACCCACCCATGGCCAGGGGGACTCCACTTCGGTTCAACAATTTCCTGATGAGTTGAAGCTCTTTTCACCAACAGATTATCATAAGACAAGTAGCCCTTCCCTTTAGTGGGATCCATCTCTGAGTTGAGTTTAATAGCAAGAAGTTCATCATGATATCTTCCCAGGAAACCCACGGAAACATCCATGGGTGGGGCCGGCTTGTGGTGGACAACCTCATTGCGGACATACCAGCTTCTCCAGAATATAATAAGCAGTTTGCATCGATCAACATCAGCCATAGTGTCCATCACATGAAGGAGCCATTCCTTGCTTGTTTGAACAATTGATTCAATAGGTGGAAGCCTCCACTGTTCTCCCATTACCCTATAGAGGTCTCGTCCACGCTGGCATCTCAAAAAAGGATGATAGTTATCCTCTTCCTCCATACCACAAACAGGGCATGTACTCACCACTTCAAGCCCAATCTTGTGCTTGTTCTTTCACGTGGGCAAGGAGTCAGTCGCCAACCGCCAAGCGAAGTTTCGAACTATCGGCGGTATCTCACAACTCCAAATCAATTTCCAACAGCTTCTCCCCCCGGAGCTGGAAGAACTGGTGGAGGCCGAGTCTGCTGAATGAGCTTCCTGAAACGCGAACTGATACGTTGATTTAACAGAAAAAGCACCATGTTTCCTGGGTCCCCATGCAGTCACGTCCTCGTCCAATCTAGGTGAAGCTCGGATCTTCATGATCTCATACACATTCGCAGCCAGAAAATGTCTCTGTAGCAAATCAATTTTCCACGAGCGATTAGCATTCAGGAGGTCTGAAACAAACCAAATGCGGCATCTCCCCTGCAGTGAGATCGGCCTAAATGAATATGGCCTAGGGATCCAGTTATCACGCCATATACGGATGCTCCTACCATTACCGACCCTCCAGATCAGTCCTATCTTTAGGAGATCGAGACCATGGCTGATCGCCTGCCAAGAAGACGATGCATTCCCAGAGAAAACCGTGTCCTCAATCTTGCCATTGGGGTAATATCGAGCCTTTAACACCCGGGCACAAAGACTTTCAGGTTTTGAGATCAAACTCCAAGCTTGGCAAGCCAGCAAGGCTTGGTTAAATAACCGGAAGTCACGAAACCCAACTCCTCCTCTATCTTTTGGTTGCATGAGCTGGTCCCAACCTTTCCAATGAACCTTGCGTTTGCCCTCAGCAGCCCCCCAATAAAAGTTTCTCACCATTTTCGTGAGATCATCGCACACCGAGTAGGGCAGCTTGAATATCCCCATTATATAGGTTGGAAGAGCTTGGGGAACAGATTTAATCAGCACCTCACGTCCCGGTTGTGCTAACATGCCATCACCCCACTGATTGAGCCGCTTTGTTAAGCTGGTTTGGAGGTTCTGAAACCGCCCTTTGGACATGCATCCCTCTGGAGTCGGGAGACCTAGATATTTCTCTTCAAACACCGTACTTGTGACTTTCAAGACGCCACGTACCTGCTCCTGGACAGCAACAGGACATGCAGCTCCAAAGAACAATGAACATTTGATGTAGTTTAAATTTTGGCCCGTGGCCGAACTATACATCTCCAAAGTCTTGATCACATTTTCTGCCTGGGCACTCAAAGCCTCAAAAAACAATAAGGTATCATCTGCAAATAAAATATGGGATATACCCGGAGCTCTTCTGCATACTTTGACCGGTGTGATCTCATTCTTTGCCACCTTATTTTTCAGAACAGTAGACAGCCCATCCGCCACAAACAGGAACAAGAATGGTGAAAGAGGGTCACCTTGCCGTAGCCCACGCGACGGTGCAAATGAATCTAAGAGGGTTCCGTTAAATTTGACAGAGTATCTCACCGATGTGACACACGTCATCACCCAATCAATCCATCGATGAGAGAAACCCAGCTTTTGTATCACCTGCCTCAAAAAGACCCAATCCACTCTATCATATGCCTTGGACAGATCTAGCTTATAAGCACAATAACTCTTTGTAGGATCCTTCTCTTGCTTGATGTAATGGAGACACTCAAATGCAACCAAAGCATTATCAGTGATCATCCTCCCCAGAATGAAAGCACTCTGTTCCGGGGAGATTAAGTTGTCCAAAAGAGGCCGCAGCCGATTAACTAAACACTTGGATATAACCTTATAAATTACATTGCACAAACTGATGGACCTGTACTCAGATAGCTTAGCAGGGTTAGGTGTTTTAGGAATAAGAACAATAGAAGTAGAGTTTACCCCTTCTGGCATTATTCCAGTACGAATGAAATCCTTCATCGCTGCAAGAACCCCTTCCTTAAGTGTAGCCCAATTTCGCTAAAAAAAACCGGGCCGGCAGGCCATCCGGACCCGGGGCCTTCATTGGCCCTATCTGAAATAATGTATCTGAAATCTCCTTTTCAGAAAAGGGAGCAACCAGTTTAGCATTGTCCTCCTCCATCACCTTTCCTTCCATAAGTTCCAAAACAGCAGCTGCATCCAGAGAGTGATCTGTTGTGAAAATTTCCTTGAAGTAGTCATTCGCCATCTTGCTCATTACTGAACTATCGGTATGCATCACTCCAATGCTATATGTGAGCTCACAAATCTTATTCTTCCTGGCTCTCCGAACGGCCTTACTCTAAAAATACTTTGTGTTCCTATCTCCTTCTTTCAACCAAGTAATTCTCGAACGTTGGAGCCACAACATCTCTTCATGGTACAATAGTTCGTTCATTTTATCCATGATGCTTCTGATTTCCGCCCTATCAGCATTCATATGCATCAACTCTTCCAGTTGGCTTCGCGACTTGGCCAACTCCCTCCTGATGTTTCCAATTTTTTTTTGCTCCAAACACTTAGTGACGCCATAGTTTTCGATGGTGCATCACAGAGCTGCGACAGAGTTTGGATTCCTCCCACGGCCGCCCAAGCTTCTTTTATAATTTCCGGCAAGGCAGCATCCCGTTCCCAAAACAAATCGTATCTCCTAGTGCTCCTACCTGCATGCCCTGGGTTAGCCGACCCATTCAGCAAAACAACTACATGATCCGAACAGGGAGAGGGTATATGCGCAACAGAGGAAAAAGCAAACAGATTTCTCCACGCGTTCGTCGCCACTGCCCTGTCCAAACGAACCTTAACATTATTCCTTCTGCTTCGCTTGTTATCATATGTGAATGGAACACCACTGAAACCCAAATCAACCAGTCCGCACATCTCCAGGGTGTCCCGAAATGCCAACATCTGAGCTCCTGATCTTGGTGTATTAGACATGTGCTCAAAATCTCACATAGCCTCATTGAAATCACGCACAACTAACCATGGCAGATCATTGACATTTTTCAAATTCTGTAGTGTTGACCACATTAGCGGTCTGTTTTCCACTCTGGGTTCTCCATACACAAACGTCACACTCCATTGCACTGCATCCTGCTGGACTCGAACTAGGGCATCGATATACCTTTCGTTCTTGTCCAAAACCTGCACATCATAAGCTTCATGCCAGAAAAGAGCCAAGCCACCACTCATTCCATTGCTGTCCACCCCTGCAAACCCCTTCAGTCCCAGTCTGCCCCGGATTCTTCTCAACCTCTCCGCCTTTTGCCTCGTCTCACACAAAAAGACCATGTTGGGGGAATGCGACTGACAAAGAGTCGCTATCTCACGAATTGTCCGGGTATTCCCCCTCCCCGGCAGTTCCAACTCAGGAGATTCATTGGGCTCGGCGGTCCTCCCTCTCCTTGCTTCCTTCGCTTGACAATTGGTTCCCTACCCGGTGTCGCGTCGGGGCGAACTACACCCTGAGTATCATCTGTCGCACTATTCCCCTCAAGCATGAGAACTGTGTTTGAGACCTTCCCAACCAGGCTATCCACCACCTGACCTTTTATATTGATAGAACCATCGGCACTAACTAGCCTCTTCCAAACCCCTCTTCCGTCCTCTTCCACCTGAGCTAAATTGTTATGGAACAACTCCATGTTATCTACTCCATGACCCTCCTCGCCTCCACGACCCCATGCGTCCCCAGACCTACCTCCTCTATTCCCCCGACCACCATCACCATCACCACTCCTTCCTCCCCCTCGGGGGCGCCATTAAACATAGTGCGCCCCCTTCCAGCTCCAGCTCTACCTCCACCTCGACCGCCCCTCACACCTCCGCCCACCGGCTCGTTGATCCAGTGTAACCAGTCGCCCCATTCAAATGTTGCCGGCTCATGAACACCATCTCCACACTCCTCAACCACATGCCCCATCTTCCCACAAAAGAAGGAAAAGTCGGGTAACTTCTCATAGCTAACAGGGTACTTCTTTCTCTCCTTGAGCGTAATTGGCACAAAACGCACCAGCGGCATATTGACGTTAGCAAAAACTCTCACCCGTAGGTGGCTTGACGGGTTGATTTTTCCTTCATTGACCACTACTGTAAATGGTGGGCTTCCAACCTTCTTCGCCACCTTCTCCGCAAGCTCCCTCTTCCTCGTCAAACCATCCGGAAGACCTTTTATTCTGGCCCACAGAGGATACATATCAAGCACATATTCGGCTACATTTGTGAATCCATCATACTCCACCATTACTACGGGGTCCCTTCTGAACTGCCACGGCCCCCCTTCCAGTGATCACCTAGACAATGAAATTGTGCCAGGAACAGATTCGGCCCCTTGACATTGAAGGTTACCCCTTGTGCACAAACCCATGCATTCCTCATGGCGTTTAGTAAGGCAGCATGGCTAAAGGGCCTCATGGTATGAACCCTAAATAACGCCAGCCAGCGAACCTCTTTGATTAACTCCTCAACCTCCCCAGACAGGTCCAAGTCCTCCTCCTCCTCACCGTGAAGATTCATGCCCTCGAACACATCTGCTACGGTTGGGTCGGGACCAAGGTGATCCCAATCCTCACCCCCATCGGCCTCCTGATCGGCCTCTGCCGCGGACCCCCTCTCCGTCGTGCTCCCTCCAACTCCACCGTTTTCCATCTGCCCTCCAGCCGACAACTCTCCCTCCCGCAGCTTTTCGCCCATATCCATCTCCTTCTGAACTTCCTTCGAACCTCCCGACGCCATCTTAGCAGCAGAAGCCGCCATGCAGCAATAGCCCCGGTCGACGCAGGCGTAGGGCACCCCACACGCGCGAGGATCCGATAGACAAACGGTAGATTGAACGTGGACTCCGGCGGCGGTGCCGTCGGAGGAAGGTGGAGACCCTAGCGGAACCCTAGGGGAAAAAGAAAAGCGCCCATCTCTCCTCTCAACTTTTCAGAGGAGAACTGTCTGACCGTGGAAAATGTTGTTCCTGTGTGGTCGTGTAATGATTAATGACAAGGAGTTTACCGAACATGGTAACCAGAAAAAGTAAAATAATGCTCCTAAAAAACGGAGAAGTAAAATAAAATTGACAGGAAATAAACCCCAAAGTTTAGCTGAAAGTCGATGCCATGATCCCACATGGCAGACAAATACGCCAAAGTTATTCAGGTTGGTTGATCGTGCCCTAATACAAATCTCGACATGAGAGGAATGTGTCCTCTCACGCAGGGTGACGGCGGCAAAGGCGGTGGAAAAACGGCGTCCGGTGTCTACACCTTCGTGGCCAGGTTGCAGCGGCACGGGATCAATCTTCAGCTGTGGTTTAGAGTTGGTGCTGGATATGTAAGTGTATCATAAACTAAATTAAGTGGTGTTGAGAAAACTAAATTAAGATGTACAACATCAATGTTAATGTTTATGGACGTACTGCGAGCATCTGAATTGTTTTTCATTTGAATATAGGGTAGTACGTGCCATGGACTACATGTACATCAAGGGGAGACCTCTTAGGCCTTTACAATGCTAGGTTTTTAGGGAGGTACTTAGAAAAATAAACCGGATTTTCTAAAGCACCAGTGCCCATTTCTACATAAGAGACGCCTAACTAAGCATCTACCATATACAAATAAGCACCGGTGCTTAAGGAAAGCTTGGTTTATTTTTCTATAAGCGTCTCTCTTTTTTTCTTGAGACAACTATAAGCGTCTCTCCTAAGCACCTTGCATTGTACAAGGCCTTATACAACGCGTTTTGCCCCGCGGATTGCTTCCGGCGCCCGAAGGGAGCTACCGCAGCCCATTAGCCCGCACGCTCGTTGCTGGATCGCTTGCACACACGTAATTCTCCAAAAAAAAATATCTAAAACACATGATTCTCCAGGAAAAAAAATATCGGTTACACGTTCGCTATATTCGCTCGGTCGCTCGATCTGTGCTAGTAGTTGTTTGACCTGTGACCATGAACAACGACCGTTGACAAAGAAGTTGATGTTGACTTTAAAAAATAGTGTATTTAAAAAATATCATAAATTTTAAAAAGGTCATGTAATTGAAAATATTCAAGGCTTTGAAAAAAAAGTTCATGAATTTGAAAAAAAACCTTTAGGGATTTGGATAAAGTTCTTCATTTTAAAAAAGTTGATGCATTCAAAAAGCATTCACGAACTATTAAAAAAAGTTCACGAAAGTAAAAAAATATAACCATTTTTTGGGAAAAAAGTGCACAAATTTTAACAATAGGTTAACATTTAAATAAATACGAATTCAGAAAATTTCATGAATTTTAAAAATAATAGAGTTTCATAAACGTTAATGAATTAAAATAGGTTCACGAATTTGGGATAAACGAATTTGAAATATTTCATAATTTTCGAAAAGGTTCAAGAATTTGTGAAAATCAGAAAAATATAAAAAGAAAATAACAGAAAAAAGACCAAAAGCCGGTATAAAACAGGAAAAAAAAAGGCGAGCAGAGCAAGACTACCGCCACTGTGCTAAATTGGCCAGCCTGTTTCAATCAGGTAAGTTGCGCTGCATACTGATTAGAGCGCCAAGTAGGATTCGGCCATCCAGCGTGGGAGCGCCTATACAACGCGGTACGCGCCCGCAGCCACGGGAGCGCGTACCCTCCCGCTCCCCCCGCGCGCCCTCATGGGCCGGCCCATGTGCGGGGCGGGGAGCCCCTTGTTTTCTAGCCTTTTTTCTGTTTTCAGCTTTATTTTGTTTTTAAATATAATTAGTATTTCAGAAAAAGTTATAAATTGTCCACTTATTCGTGAATTCAAAAATTGTTCACAATTTGATTTGTTTTTCAAGAAATGATAAATTCTCAAGGATTCAAGAAAATGTTCGCAATTTCAAAAATAATGTTCGTCTATTCAAAAAAGTTTATAATTTCAAAAAAAAATCACAATTTCAAAAAATTGCTCACGATTTCAAAAAATGTTAATGATTTCATAAAACTGTTCACGATTTCAAGAAAATGTTCATGATTTCAAAAAAGGAGAAACAGAACATTAAAGAAAAGAGAAAAAGAAAATTGTTCACGATTTCAAAAAAAATGTTCACGATTTTAAAAAATTCTCATGATTTCAAAAAAAGAGAAACAGAACATTAAAGAAAAGAGAAAAAGAAAAATGTTCACGATTTCAAAAAAATATTCATGATTTCAAAAAAATGTTCAGGATTTCATAAAAAGAGAAACTGAACATTAAAGAAAACACAAAAAGGAAAAAATTAATCTGAAAATGTAAAAAGAAAAAGGAAATACAAAATAAAAAACTGGTAAAAATAAACAAGAGAAAACCGGTTCTGGGAAGGTTCTAGAACCTTCCCAAAACCGGTGGGGAGGGATCCCTATATGGGCACGCACAGTGGTTCGCCCCGACTGGGCCGGCCAATATTTTTTCTTGTCTAAAAAAACTGATAGTATAATTTTCTTTTCTTTTTTTCTCTTTTTTGTTTTCTGCTTATTTCCTTTTTTTCTCTTTTGAAAGTGAAATAAAAAAATGTTGAATTTCTCAATCATTTTTTGAAAACATGAACGTTTGTTAAAACAGAGAACAAATATGAAAATGCGAACAATTTTTTAAAGCATGAAATGTTTTTGAATTTTGAGAACAGTATTTAAAACAAAGAATAATTTGAAAAATTCATAAACGTGAATAATTTTCGTAAATATGAAAAAATGTATGAATTTTGAGAACAAATTTCGAAAAATGAGAACATTTTTTAAAAATCCAGAACAATTTTTTGAAAACTCAGAACATTTTTGTGCGCATCCACCAAATTTTTCTAAAAGGCGAAAACTTTTTTCGAATTTGAGGAACACATTTTGAAAATACCTAACATTTTTTGAAAATCCAAATCATTTTTCTGAAGAAAGCGGAAACATTTTCCTAATTTGAAGAACATTTTTTAAAATCTCAGAACATTTTCTGGAAATCAAGAACATTTTTCTAAAAAGCAAAATCATTTTCCAAATATCAAGAACATTTTCTGAAAATCCTGAACATTTTTTGAGAATTCAAAACATTTTTTAAAACAGAAACAGAAAGGAATAAAGAGAAGAGAAAAAGAAAAAAAAACGGTTCAAAGGTTCCCAAAACCGGGATCTGTGAAATGTGTTAAACAGGCCGGCCCATTTAAATCGCTCGCCTCTGGTTTGCTGTGCGTTTGCCCGACATTTTGACGCAACGAGCGTCAAATAGGATATTCCACGCGCCAGCTCGCTAGCGGGCGACGTACGCGCCGTATAGGAACCCTGATCCAGCGTGAACACGTTAGCTATGAGAGGGCCGAGGGGACCGGAGAAGTTTTTTTTTATAGTGGGCCAGCAAAAGGTTAAAAATGGTATGGGTCTTGGACAAATGTCTAGACTAGCGGCATTTCCTATTCCACGCTTCTGGCGCCTGTTACAGTATAGACTGCCAACGGGCCCACACCCCAGCATTGCTATGGGCTGGTCCATTTTTCCTTTTTTTTCATTTAAACATCCAAGAAAGGTGTTGGCTGGCGGCGGGATCAAACTGGCGACCTCATTGTTTGAAGGGAAGGGTAGCAACCATCAGGCCACTCGCCCGCTTGCACACACATACTTCATTTTTCACTTTTATTTCGTTCCTCGGTTCTGTTTTTTTATGTCTTGTCTGTTTTTCCTGTTTTTCGTTAAATGCGTTATATTTTTAAATTTGTTAATGTTTTTTTCAAAATCGATGAACTTTTAATATTTTAGATGAACTTGTTTCAAACTAAATGAGTTTTTTTTTCAAATTTAATGAACTTGTTTTCATATTTGATGAACTCTTTTTTTATTTTTAATGAACTTTTTTCCAAATTCGGTGAAAATTTTAATTTCGGTAATTTTTTTAAAATTTGATGAACCTTTTCTAAATTCAATAAATTTGATGAGCTTTTTTTCAAATTTATGAACTTTTTCCAACACCCATGAACATTTTTTGAATTCACAATCTTTTTTGTTTTTATGAATTTATTTATTTTTAAGTTTTAATTTTTTGCAACTGCGATCGAGCGCTCGCATTCACATGGGCCCGCGACCAGCATTTCTGCGTGGGCACCAGGGAGCTTCCCCTGGCGCATGAAACACCGAATAGGAGCACCTGCTTGCTGTTCGTAAGTTGCTTGAAAATGGCAAACGCGATCAGCCGACTTTACTTGGTGAGAGTAAGGCAGCATGGATTTTCGAGGTCGAGCCAGGAATGAGCAAAGACAAGGACGCCACAACATCGATATCAACGGAATAGGTCAAAGATTTAACATGTTAGGGTGCAGGGTGAGGCTGTCACCCGAGAATAAGAATATGGTCGGTGGGCGGTGCACTTAGACGGGAGGCCTGGATGACGACGGAGGCGGCGGCGGATAGCGGGCGCGCGTGAAGGAGCATGATCCACAGCCGTTGTCCTAAAAGAAAATTGTTTGATGATGAATTGGCAAAAATAATGGACCGTCGGATTTTTGCTTCGATTTCTATTAGCCATTGATTTAATTGAGGCGCAAATTTTCACCGAACTCAGGCCTCGGCACCCCTCACGATCTCATCCGCAGTTCTCTCGCGCCGCTTCTCTCCTCCGTCGCCTCGCCTCGCCTCTGCCTCTCCGTCTCGCCGCTGCTAACTTCCTCACGTTGGCGCACGGCTGCTACCTCCCTCCCTGCACCGTGCAATCCCATTGCTCTCCACGCGTAAAGCCAAACCAAGAGCAATCAACGGTGAGGAGGATCGGAGCGACCTGTAGCCATTGACCTGCTCCGGTGAACGCCGACGGGGCTGAGCTCCAAGTGCCCTGCTCTTCTGCCCGGCCCACAGCATGGTATGCATCCTCTGCCTTTCTCATCCCAAGGTTCGACCCTCCCCCTTCTTCAGAATCCCACACTTTATTTGTCAGTTGGGCAATGCACTCCAGGTGTTTGATGAATTGCTAACTTGCTGAGGCTTCAAGGTAAATGGGTTTTTTTCTTCTTCTCAGGAATAGTTAACAGATTTTCGGCCATTCAACACCCCAACTATTGTTGATACTTTATTAATTGGCGATTGGATTCACTCGACACATCTGTAGGTCCTGGGTCAGCGCTCAGCAGCCAATCCACTTTCCCTCTCTGTTTTTACTGCAATAGAACATGCCGCTATTGACTTCAACAATGACAGTCATAAGATGTGATGCTGGGGCATATTTACATAGGTAGAGCTAGCATCCAATGGATCATCACCACGTTAGCATTCCCCCCTCGTAACTTTCAGTGTCAGATTGTCAATGCAAATGAAATCATGGTCCTGTATCAACAGGAGCAGTCCTCATTTAGTATTTGTAAAAGTTGGGGTGTATTCCTCATGATCATCCACATACGTGCACTTTTGAATAAAATTAACCCATCCTGTGCTTTCCGTCTGAGTGGCAACTCTAGTGTAATCATAATCATGGTAATCTTGCTAACATTCTGATACTCCGGGTAAGGACGGTGCATGTGAGTGCTTGATGGACTAATACTCTGCTCGACCTGACGCTTGTGTCCGACAGAAAACTGAAGCAAAATGAAATGCAGTTGAGCTAGGGCTATTCTTCGGGCAGTGCATGGGATAAAAATGATTAAATCAACTAACGGAGCAAGCGGTAAACGTGAGTACACCTAAGAGCAGAATGCTTCCCTTCTTCTAACTATAACAATAAGACGGGACGAGATCAGTTTTGTATTTAACACAAGGAGAAATAAGTATTAAACAAATCTTAGCATCCTTTGAAAGGAAGGAAAACTGAAGGTAATTAATTTAGACATCTTTCTACTGGTGTAGTCCAATGAACTCGTTTGTGCTGGCACACCGTAACAGGTTTGTTGCCAGCATCAAATTGACCACAGTCCACAAATCACTTTTAATAAAGACCATCAGAAAATCCAACTGCCCGTAAAGAGTGTGCATAGGTAGTATATTTTTACAAAAATACATGTTTATTGCTAATAAGCACACAAGCAATGTGCAAAACAAATATACAAAAAACGATGGTTTGCGAAGGCTGGATATCTAGCTAATTAGTGATAGCTGAAAAAAAAGGGAACTCTTCATGTTGATGCTGGTAGTTTTTCCAGCTTCACGGCAGGCTTATTTGGATGAGTGGCAAGATATCTCTCAAACTCTGTCCTGAATTGCTCATCATTGGTACCCTTGAGCAAGACTTCCTTGAGTTCAGACAGATTATTCAGGCCGGCAAGCTGACATGATCCATTTGAGTAGTCAATCTCGAGCAGCTCAAGATTTTTCATCGACTTTGATCCAAAATTTACTTGTAAATTGCTGGAGCCGCAACCAATCTCAAGGATCTTCACCTTTTCGAATGTGGTCAACTCACATCCAGATAACTCATGAAAAAAATGGAGCTTGCCACCCTGAAGCTGCTTGACACGAAGGCGTAGAATACACAGGTTTGGTAGCTTGGCAAGGAACTCAATGTCAGTTTTCTCTAAAGTGGCCATCTCCACATCCAACTTCCTGAGCTTGCTAAGTTGGCCCTCAATTAGAGGTAACTTGTCTTGAAGCCCATGCAGTTTAAGACTCTGTAGGTTCTCCCAAGGCAGGGAGATGCCATCCAAGGAACCTTGATTTCCCTCGGCAAGCCGCACCAACAAGGATTCCAAATGCACGTGACCTGAGATTGCAGAGAAGAAGTCCTCGCTGTTATGCCTATTGATGCCAGACACACCAAGCTTGCGCAATTGGGTGAGTTTCTTGAGCTCTTTCACAAATGCTTTTCCCCCAGAAGCAATGACATTGACAACACCAAGTGTATGCAGGGCTGTCAGTTTTCCAATCCCTCTAGGAACCTCAACACCAAGTAGGGCACGACGTCTGCGGAACTCTAGCAAGCTGCGGGATGGGGCAGGTGATGTCAATTCTGAGATGGTAGTGCCAGCTCGGACATACTGCAGCTTCTGTAACTTCCCGATGTTCTTTGGCAGTCTAGCTACGGAGGTGTGTCTCACATCCAGTGTCTGGAGCTGCCTAAGCTCACCCAGTGAACTAGGAAGATGGGAGATCTCACTACATCCTCTTAAGGAGAAAAACTTGAGGCGGCGCAGCCGCTTCACCATCTCAATAAGATCTTCATCCTTTAAACCTGATGCATCCTCCAGATCAAGAACCCGAAGCAACCTCATACTTTTGGAGATAAAGAATGATTCCCACTTTCCAAACACTGTGAGCGATCGTAACCGTGAGAAGTCAATGCTCTCAAATACAATTATGTCTCTGACCCAATTCTTCAATATGATAAGGTGACGCCCTTTGCGTTCGGTGGTCAGGACACAATTGGGCCCAAGTTCAAAGACAAGGTTCTCTTCCATTCTTCGCGAGACGATGTACTCGCGGATGAAGCCATTGACCTGGCACATGACTATCCTTGTGTCACTGAATGCAGTGGTGACTAACTGTGGCATCTGCTGGATTATGCTTAGATCAAGGAGCTTGGAGAAGAAGTTCTCCCCTTTGTCCACCGCAGATTCTTCATCACTATCTCTAGAGTAACCTTCTGCAATCCACCTCCTTACTAGTCGCCTTCGTCGAATGCCATGGCCTCGAGGAAAAATTGATAGATAGAAGATACATGGCTTAATTGAATCCGGGCAAGTACGGAAGTAAGAATACATCCAATCAAATAGGCCCCGCAGACTATCATACTCTTGATTGGTCTCTAGAGTGTGCATAAATTTGCTATTCAACGAACGCACAGTATCCATGGTTGTTACCGTCTGTGTTGCCAATAAGGCAGCTATGGAAACTATCACCTTGGGAAGACCTCCACACTTCATAATAAGTTCTTGTAGCTCGTCATTTTGATGGCCAATCAAACCGGACGATGGATTGTTCCTCTGCACCTGTTGTTCAAAAGATTTAGCATTAATTAACTTCAGATTTTTGAGTTGCATAATATAGACCAAGTAACCTTCCTTTGTACATATATGCATCATATATGCAATATTGTTTTTTGCAAAATGAAGCAAAGTAATTCATCCGTGCATGTTGTGTTATCCCATAAGATGCCGGTTATGGCTGATCCAAATACTTTAACCGCTCAACCATCCGGGTCTAATGGTCCAGATTCTATGTTATGTCGATGCGCTCGTTCCCAAACATGTATTGCACATGTTCAGTTACTAGACGTGAACAAGAAATTATTTTCATGTTTCTGTATGATGACAAGTATCCATAATTAAATAAATCTATGTCGTTCAGATAACACACACAAAAATATTCCTCTAACTTTGCTAACCAATAAAAACAAACTATTTATTTTTGGTCAAAAATGATATCATCAATTCTGAGAATGGTGATTTCATATTTATTTTATTCACATGAAAATACAATATTAAATTCCAAGATGCATGTTAAATACTCTGTTTACATCTACTGATATTATGGTTGTTTGTTACTTACTTTCCTATTCATAATATTTGCACCTTCAAAAGCCAACTCAATGTTTTGTATATTTTGAAATATATATTAAAATATCATAGATATACCACATAGTAAAATACTTGTACGTGAAAGTAATATGGCTATTTGTAAAAAGACACAAGATCATAAATGGAACAATTAGAACTGATATTTTATATATTGCAAATAGTCATACGTCTTTTTGCAAGTGGACACTAGAGATTCCGGTCAAAGTTGAACACCCACATTTGTTTTGAATATTTTTTCATACATATATTTGAAATGCTTAGAGTTTCAAGGCTGCATTTCTGGATAATATAAATTACGGATGCACGAGTAATAATGTACCATGCATGAAGTGTTAAATTTGTCAGAACATTTGTTTTTCGGAAGGAGGGATAATCCGCTAGCTCTGCATCAATTGATGCACACAACCATTTTACTATTGCAAAGTTAGATCATCCAAGATGTCATAAAAGGATCTTAACCAGTTGAATCATTAATTATGTGAGAATATGCAGCAAACTACCGAAGTACCATAGTTCCCTCAAAGGATATTTTTTATAGATAATATGGCTTATAAGAAAACACACCTCTTTCCTGAACAGATCCATGGCGGCACCAGCTTCTAGACCTTTCACATTAAAGACTTGATCTTCATTATTTGTGCAATGTGTGGCCACACTAGCTTCTGTTGTAATAACAATGATAACACTTGCAGAAGATCTAGTCACCAAGGTAGCCTGTATCAAGTCCCAGTCTTCTTTGGACCGGAGATTATTAATAACAATGAGATACTTATGTTTGCTCAGAAGCTGACGGCACTCTTTAATTGGGTCTTTTTCTGAATGATGATCCAAAAGTAAGCTTCGGGAGAAATCCCTTAGGTTGAATGGATATGATATATCCACCCAACAGTATTTTTCAAACTGGCCACGAAGCATTCTTTCATAATACAAGTTTTCAACAAGAGCTGATTTTCCAACACCAGCTATTCCCCAAACAGATATAACTGGGGAACTTTTGAAACGTGCCCCAGCTGTATAACTGCGAAGCTCATTCATTTCCGACTCACGTCCAACAAGAGGATTATTTTCCATCCAGTCATTGACAACTCTCTTACTGGCGGACGTAAGTTTCTCTAAAGGTGAACTTTGGCTCACTTTAGACAACATTAGCTTCTCTTCTTCGTCTCCATAATAGCGAGAACCCTACAGGTGGTGAGTGTTAACAACTTAACATGCAAAGACAGCAAAGGTACATATATGAAATTCATTGAAGTACTAATTTCCTAGACAAGCTATCCAATCTAGCGGGAAAAAACTATTTGCGGTAAATATCACAAGAAAAGGAGTATTGCTGGAATTGAATGGTTTTCTAACTCAGTTAAAAATGTCAACTAGCTTGTGTTAAATTGTGCATTTCAACATGATTGTTTACAAAACTAGAATTGTCCCCAACAACTACGCAGGAAACATTCTTAATCGTATATAACTTTTGAACTCTATGATATATTAAGCTGTTTACATAATCTCAAACTATGACTGATTGTGCGTCTATACATGACAATAGACCAATATGCAAAATTGAATATTTTATAGTGGGCCAATTGGCCAATGGTTTATAACTGAATTGGCAAGTTGTCAAACTCTAATGAATAAAGCATGCACTCATTTCAAAATTGAATAAGGCGCACACGCATTTTAAAATTGAACTTTGACATAAATTACACTCATGAAAGTCTCACAGAGGTATAATTATGAAAATCTAGGGATTGCAGTCTACTAATAAGAGAGGGCCCACCAATTTGATGGCCTGATATTTTGTTTTCGCTTAAATTTGCAGGGACCATCTTATCCTTTTATGATCCATAATGTTTTAGTATATAATAGATTAGTTGGTGTTCTCGTTGACTAAACACTAATGTATCATTTTGATAAACAAAAATGTTTGTTGCATGTATAATATAATTCAAACATTAACATTTTAAAGTTTCATGTCAAGAAAAATAATAAATTCACTAGTTAAAAATGTTTTACTGGAAGTAATTGATGATGCTTTGTGCTTAACTAATTACCTCCTTGAAGAAGGCACAAACCGAGTGCTCAGGGGAGAACTGCTTGAGCTCCAGTGGTTGGTAAGGGTGTCCGATGCACAAGCTTGCGATGTCAAATTGCTGGGTGGACACAATGATCCAGCTACCATTTTTTTTGTCAGGAAGAAATGTCCTGACAGCATCCCAATCTACCATTTCAGTCAGGTTCTCCAAGACAACGAGGTAAATCTTGGTGTTGACTTCTTCCAGAAATTCCTTGAGGAGATCTTCTTGCTTGGCCTCCATTTTCTTGAGGACAAGTACGCCTACATCTGTACCCTCCAATTTTTCAGCGTAAGCCTTTGTGGAGTAGACCTGAGCCATGAAACGCCGCACGAACTCATGGGGGTCAAAAGGATGCATCAGCTTGACCCAGGCACGGCACACAAATTTCTTGCTGATTTCTGGATCATTGTACGCCTTCCGGATGATGGAAATCGTCCCAAGATCTCCACTTGTTCCCCACACGGAGATCACCTGAAGGTGAGGGTCGGTATTGTCCTTGTTGGTGATCAACTGTGTGAGATCCCCCAATCCTTGCTGCTTCCTCGCTGTGTCCCTCGACTCAGCAAGCATGTTGAATGCTGGCGCACCGAGTGAGGCGCCAGGCGCAGGCATGTGGTGCTGCATGACGGCTGCCTTGGAGCCAGAGTCGCTGATGAGGTTGTAGCGCGAGTTCCTGGTACTCACATCATTCACCCTCGCCTTGAGCTGCTCGATTTCGCCGACAGCCTCGTCAAGCGACAGTTGAGATGGTGGCAGCCCTATGCACCAAGGCGGGAGCATGCGCCACCACCAACCAGTCTTGGGGTCGAGGTGGACAACAAACTCGATGCAGTCCTCCACATCGTAGGCCAGCTCCCGGACCTGCCGCACCCAGGTCATCACCACCTTGTTCTCCACGCGCTCCGCGGTGGCGACGTTGAGAAATGAGTGCATCATTTCAAACTCGCCTGTGATGAACACCAGGTCGCGCTGCGCGCTCTCCCGGAGCTGGGCCTCCTCCCCGATAGCCGCCTGGGCCTTGGTCAGCGCACCCTCCACCACCGACTTGGCCAACCCAACAACCAGGTCCGCCATGGCTGCAGCCTGGTACCTCTCAAGATTCTATGTTTCTTGTGGGTGATGCTAGTGCTTGATGGGGTTGTTGTGCATCGACTTGTGGAAGATGGCAACCTTAAAGGGGGAGATGGCTAGCTTGCAAGACCTGCTGGCCAGATCTGTGAGATGTGGTCAAGTCTTCGCCAATCCACTGTAAATTAATTTAATGATCTTGCCTGGCAACAGCTAATGGCTCTCTGGAGCCAATATTTTTCAACGGTTACTCGTACAACTCTGTGATTTTTTAATCTTAATATCTTCACAAAAACCGTACAGTATATGATTATCTGTATTACGCATGCAGGAGGCCTTGGAGTTGTTCAAGAAGACCAAGGACCACCACAAACTCCCTTTCGAAGATGTCAAAAAAAGGCACGAGTTTCTGTAATCGTGATAGAATATGAAAGGGTTAGTTCCCCGCGGTATCGATCTGTGCATCATATGTTATGGCACATGGTTAATTTGTTTCATATATGACATGTATTATGGCTGAAAACCAGAATTTCAAAATGAAAATAACAAACATACTATTATGTTTTTGCTACTACTATACTTATGACAACATGTTTTTCAATCATAGGCTAGCTAGAAAGGGTCAAAGCCAAATGAAATTACCTTTAAAGTCAACAATCAAGAAACATGAAGATGATACGTGCATGCCATTGTTTCCACATCCAATGCTAGATATCTTGGGTTTTCACCCCGAGAGTCAGGTCCGAAACAACACTTCAAGAAAACAACACATGTATGACTATGTTGTCAAATTAATATAAATTTTATTGATATACATATAGACTACATACTAACTGAGTAATTAATTGTTGGTCAAACTCTCATTTGAATCAATAATGATATGCAATATATTATGGAAGGGCGACTTGCTTTATCTTAATTGTCAAACAGTGTTTCTTGATAAAAGGGAAAAAAGTGCACTTATATTTCATTTACAGATTCAAAGCATTGCAGTTGTACCTTAACAGACTAACAAAGAGAAATGGCTTCTACTCCCTCCGTTCCCAAATAATTGTCTTTCTAGCCATCTCAAATGGACTAAAACATATGGATGTATGTAGACATGTTTTAGAGTGTAGATTCACTCATTTTGCTCCGTATGTAGTCACTTGTTAAAATCTCTAGAAAGACAATTATTTAGGAACGGAGGGAGTAGCTGTTTGAACAAAGCAATGTTTAATATCGAAGCAAAAAAAAAATGCCATAGGAAGCAAAGCCTAAGGGATAGTATTATAAAATATTAAATTATGTAATCATATGAAAAGAACACCAGAAGGACACGTGGCTCAAGCCTTTGAAGCTCACATGTGTCTTGACAACAAATCGTTGGTCACTAGTTTTAATGTTGTCTTTGATGTGGCAACTTTATTTTTGTCATTTCTTCTGTAAAAGTAGGATATTGGGAACACCATTATTCAGAGATTATTCTATGAATCCTAGAGCAGGCAAAAAGCTAAGATGGCTTGGCTCGATGGATCTGTCTGGTTGTAACATCATATGCCTCGTTAACCACCATCAAGTGTTCAAATTACATATGGAGCCTTTGTCATAGACGAAAAGCCAATGTCTTAGATCAAAGGATCTTCCTGTCTGTAATGCTGCCAATATGCTTAGTTAACCATAATCAATTAACAGACCATATTATTTCTCTAACAAACCTCAACTCTATAATTTAGAGTTATGAGAAGAGCTGGGTATTTTAGACAAGAGTTTCCAGATCCGTGACACGAGCTGGATATATATATATCCCAAACAGCAATTGCCAGTTCTATGAGGTGAGAGTATTTTTTTAAAGGGACACTTCTGTAGAGACGAGAGCTGAAGTCATAACTATTCATATAGGTAGAAGCCATTTCCCTCGTCGTGTACTCATCTATGAGATGAGTAAATTTTGTATAAATTGGTGGGTGCATGAATCGTATTATCTGGATGTGTACAATGCTCAAATCCATATAGGTGGCATGTTGTGAGAGATGGAGGCCCACAAAAGCAATAAGATTGTTTTCTTTCACTCTGCTATGTACCTCAGCTTTGTGTTGGTTGGCTATATCAATCACCAATGGATTTGGCCCGTCTAGTACGAATATGCTTTGTTAACCACCACATCAAGACTGAGTCTTGGTCTGCGATCCCCAACGTTCCCACTTGCTATTATCACCTACCGTCGGTGCAGTGGCCCATGATGTTAATACCCTCAATTATTCATTGGCACTGGGCCAAATGCATAATAACTAATTTATCTATACTACGGTCTTCCATGCACGGAGGTCGGCATCTTTGTGATCAATTTGTCCACATGGTTTGTGGGTAAGAGCCAACAATAGCATAGCACTACATTAAACAACCATCGACCTAGGTTGGACCGTTGGAGGGTTTAGCCTTTCTTTCAAGTGTTTTTGATAGGATGGGTGTTTTCGGCCTTCATTTGTTCTGTTTTGATGGTGTGTGATGGATTTTACTGTTTTGGGTTCATTTGATTTTCTTGGATGGCGATGTGTCTAAGTTTATTTATGTTGGTTGCTTGTATGCACTAGTTAGAAGAGAACATCCCCGCAAATAAAAGTTAGAACAGAACATGGCCTTGGAGGTGATTCTGGTAAATAACTCTCAGGTGGTTTGGGTTCGACACCAAGCCAGTGAAGCACAGGCATAGACACATACATCACACAGGTGAGAATGTCGTAGAATTTGGGGGAGGAAATGAATTTGGACGGAGACATGCATGGTTGGTATCCATTCCGGAATTCCTATCCTAGCCACTTTTCGGATATGTGTTCTGGAGAGAGCAGTGCACCGGCGGTCTGGCCGGATTCAACTTCCCAGAGAATCTTGAGTGCCGACTGGCTAGAGTGAGCCTATCCACGCCTTCTGCAATCAGAGCGTACCAAGACGTCCAACCTAGCTAACGACCAAAGCAACAATCGCTGCCGTACAATAATACATCAAGCATGGGTCTAATACCACTGCACTGCAGGGAGGGTGACACTTTGGGAAAGACGGATTTTCGACAACCAACATCTTCGTATTAAGTGCAAAATTTTGATTATATATTTAACTGACAAATTGTCAATGCATGTCATAAAAAATTATATCATTGGATTCGTATTTGAACATAGTTTCAAATGATACTATTTTTTTGGCATGCATTAACAGTTTGTTAATTAAATCCATGGTCTTTAGGGGGCATGGCCACAATGGCTAGTTGAGAGAGGATAATGGGGAGAAATGAATTTGGACGGAGACATATATGGTTGGTATCCATTCATTCCTATCCTAGGCCAAGTTTTGGATATGTGTTCTTAAGAGAGCAGTGCACCTACGGTCTGGCTAGACTTACTCTATCCACGCCCTGTGCAATCACAGCGTACCAAGACATCCAACCTAGCTAACGACCAAAACAACTGTCGCTGGTGTCAAGCAAGTGGTGAAGAGCGAGTAGCATACGAAGACGTCCGACCTACTCCCAGCTAACAACCAAAACAGCAATCCATGCTCGTCATGCAAGTTGTGAAACCAGGACCAAGGATGACTTCAGGAGGGTGACACCCACTGCTTGATTGTCTGTATGACATTGATTTGCTCATTTATTGTGTCCAACCATTGCACGCTGGCTCTGCTTCCCTTCTGCAAAAGCCCAATAATTTTGAGAAAGTTGCAGTGACGAACCTGGAAAATTACGAAAAGCTCAAAAACTTTGGACAAAATCACACAAAAATTCAGAAGAAAATTATGTGAATTTGGAGAGAAATAAGGATAAATCCAAGAAATGGGGGGTGGATTGTGGATGCCTCTTACGACTCTGTTCCCATTGGACCCTCTTTGATGGGATCTTTCTTGTGTCTCCACTCTTCTCGATGATCGAAAGCAACCCCTCCACCCAGAGTCATCCCCGAACCTGCGTTTTCTCTAGAAGATTGAATGTTTCTCCCTTCACGAGCATTAAACATCAAGGTTAGCACAAATAATTCAAAGGAGAAATAATAATTACCATCAAAACTCTAATAATCTTCACTCTTCTTTGCCGCAAAATGCCCTTTTCCTAGAAAGTGGAAACTCCACAAGATTATTACTCCTTGCCCCCTACCCCTGGCCGGTCTCCTCAAGAGTCACTTAGAAGCAAACTTCCATGCCCAGTGGTTGGGGATGTTGCCTCGGTTTGCTGGACAAGGATCGTGTCGGACTGGTTGATGTCACCCATCATTGGCTTGCTCCTACCCAAGATCCTCGAATGCATCACAGAAGTCATGGGACTGAAGATCCACATCATCCTGAAGGTATAAGACATGTCGCATGCCGTACATAAAGAGAGGAGGCTACTGAGAGGGGGAGCAAACATATCTACGATACCTCTACATGTCCTTATGTGATTTTTGTCACAATTTTCTGAAACTTTTAATTACCTTATTCTAAATTGTCAAAATTATGAGCCTGGGATCAAAAAGTATGCCACTCTGGTGCGCCAATATATGTTGATATCTAGCATCGTATCAAACTAAATGGCTTTATATTGGGAGAAAACTCGCATAAATGAACAATCATCGTGACTCGTAAAGATCCAAGTCATGTGCAACTTTGTAGTTGTTTGTATAAATGTATGTTGACAACCAAGATCCTATGGAATGAGATGTGAGACAATGAACCGAAGTGGCCACTCGTTGGTGACTAAGAGAAAATCCAAGTCATGTACAACTTTCCAAAACCAATTGTTGGATAAACGAATATGCACAGACAACATCTTGTCGAATTAAATGTTTTTTTAGGTTGTGGCTAGGGTGGAGGGACGACTGGTCACAAGTGACTAAAACGAAGTCCAAGTCAAGTTTTTTTTCCTTAAAAGAGGGTAAAAGACTCCGCCTCTAAAAACCCAAGTCAAGCGAAATTTCTGAAATTTGTTCCCTCCTTGCAACTCACTTTCCCCTCTGCCTCCCAAAAAGCAGAAACCACACAATGTTATTACTTTACGTCTCCTCATAAGTCTCTTATAAGAAGCTTTATGTGGCCACCATGATCGTGTCGTGCTGGTTTATATCGTCTATCATCAACTTGTTTCTACCCAAGATCCTCTCATATGTTTGACCACCTGAGTTAAGGGAGCTAGAGATCAACGTCACACTGGGGTTGAAGAACACGCTGGTGCAGAGAGGGGAGCAAAGTATGTAGGACACAACTACATGTCCTTATGGTATTTTTGTTAGAATTTTCTGGAACATGTAATTACCTTTTTCCAGAATTTTGAAATTCTGGTCCCCATGAAGCTCGGAAGCAAATGTCTCCACTATTCATGCGTAAAATCAAAGTCGAGTGCAATTATCTAAACTATGTTCCCTCTTGCATATCACCTTAAGGCCCAGTTCTTTTGGGCGATTCTCCCAGAATCTTGAGAATTGATCCTTTACCCAGCTTCTCCCAGAATCTTGTATCTATATATTTTTTACAATCCTAACTATTCATATCCTAACTAGCTAGGATTGTAAAAAAAATATGAGTTCAAGATTCTGGGAGAAGCTGGGTGGAGGGTCGATTCTCAAGATTATGGGAGAATCGGCCAAAAGAACTGGGCCTAAGTACATTAGGTAACTAGTAAATGCGTATGTGCAATGCGCGTTGATATTAGTGAGAAAACTAATGGCATGTTGATATTACGGTTGTAGTCGATATTTGTAATGTCCCTTTGGCTGGTGGCAGCAGATTGTGACATGATGTTGCAATGACGTCTCATGATGCATCGTGTCAGGACCGATGGCCATGCCCAAATTTACCACTGGCATACACTATGTGACGGACGCTTGGGGTTGCTGGTGTGTCCCGGATATGAGATTTTGGCGACACTGTCCTCTCTCGCCAATTGATCAGTGACCCACGTCACACGTGCATCAACACATGTTTTTACCTCCGCAAATGGCCGTTGGTGGCTGGGTCGTTTGTGTGCTGTCTGTATGGTTTTCAGTTTGCATGGTAATGTCCATGTCCATATTGAAGGAAATATGCCCTAAAGATAATAATAAAGTTATTATTTATTTCCTTATATCATGATAAATGTTTATTATTCATGCTAAAATTGTATTAACCTGAAACATAAAACATGTGTGAATACTTAGACAAACAGATTGTCACTAGTATGCCTCTATTTGACTAGCTCGTTGATCAAAGATGGTTATGTTTCTTAGCCATTGACATGAGTTGTCATTTGATTAACGGGATCACATCATTAGGAGAATGATGTGATTGACATGATCCATTCTGTTAGTTTAGCACATGATCGTTTAGTTGTTGCTGTTGCTTTCTTCATGACTTATACATGTTCCTATGACTATGAGATTATGCAACTCCCATTTACCGGAGGGACACTTTGTGTGCTACCAAGCGTCACAACGTAACTGGATGATTATAAAGGTGCTCTACAGGTGTCTCCGAAGGTACATTTTGGGTTGACGTATTTCGAGATTAGGATTTGTCACTTCGATTGTCGGAGAGGTATCTCTGAGTCCTCTCAGTAATACACATCACTTAAGCCTTGCAACTAATGAGTTAGTTGCGGAATGATGTATTACGGAACGAGTAAAGAGACTTGCCGGCAACGAGATTGAACTAGGTATTGAGATACCGACGATCGAATCTCGGGCAAATAACATACCGATGACAAAGGGAACAACGTATGTTGTTATGCGGTCTGACCGATAAAGATCTTCGTAGAATATGTGGGAGCCAATATGAGCATCCAGGTTCCGCTATTGGTTATTGACCGGAGACGTGTCTCGGTCATGTCTACATAGTTCTCGAACCCGTAGGGTCCGCACGCTTAAGGTTTCGATGACAATTATATTATGATTTTATGTGTTTTGATGTACCGAAGGAGTTCGGAGTCCCGGATGAGATAGGGGACATGACAAGGAGTCTCGAAATGGTCGAGACGTAAAGATCGATATATTGGACGACTATATTCGGACTTCGGAAAGGTTCCGAGTGATTCGGGTATTTTTGAGTAGGAGAGTTACGGGAATTCGCCGGAGAGTATATGGGCCTTATTGGGCCATACGGGAATAGAGGAGAGAGGCCGAAAGGAAGGAGGCGCGCAGCCCCCCTCTGGTCCGAATTGGACAAGGGGTGCAGCCCCCTTTTCCTTCCTCCTCTCCCCCTCTTTCCTTCTCTCCTACTCCAACAAGGAAGGGGGGGGGGGAGTCCTACTCCCGGTGGGAGGAGGACTCCTCCTGGCGCGCCCCTCCTGGCCGGCCGACCCCCTCCCCCTGGCTCCTTTATATACGGGGGCAGGGGGCACCTCGAGGGACAACAACAATTGATCCCTTGGATCTCTTAGCCGTGTGCGGTGCCCCCCTCCACCATAGTCCTCCTCGATAATATTGTAGCGGTGCTTAGGCGAAGCCCTGCGACGGTAGAACATCAAGATCGTCACCATGCCGTCGTGCTGACGTAACTCTCCCTCGACACTAGGCAGTTCGAGGGACGTCATCGAGCTGAACGTGTGCTACAACTCGAAGGTACCGTAGTTTCGGTGCTTGATCGGTCGGGCCGTGAAGACGTACGACTAAATCAACCGCGTTGTTCTAACGCTTCCGCTTTCGGTCTACGATGGTACGTGGACGACACTCTCCTCTGTCGTTGTTATGCATCCCCATGATCTTGCGTGTGTGTAGGAATTTTTTTGAAATTAATACGTTCCCCAACAGTGGCATCCGATCCTAGGTTTTATGCGTTGATGTTATATGCACGAGTAGAACACAAGTGAGTTGTGGGCAATATAAGTCATACTGCTTACCAGCATGTCATACTTTGGTTTGGCGGTATTGTTGGATGAAGCGGCCCGGACCGACATTACGCAGCGTGACGCTTACGAGACTGGTTCTACCGACGTGCTTTGCACACAGGTGGCTGGCGGATGTCAGTTTCTCCAACTTTAGTTGGACCGAGTGTGACTACGCCCGGTCCTTGCGAAGGTTAAAACATCACCAACTTGACAAACTATCGTTGTGGTTTTGATGCGTAGGTAAGAACGGTTCTTGCTCAGCCCGTAGCAGCCACGTAAAACTTGCAACTACAAAGTAGAGGACGTCTAACTTGTTTTTGCAGGGCATGTTGTGATATGATATGGTCAAGACATGATGAGATATAAGTTGTTGTATGAGATGATCATGTTTTGTTGAAGTTATCGGCAACTGGCAGAAGCCTTATGATTGTCTCTTTATTGCATAAAATGCAAGCGCCAAGTAATTGCTTTACTTTATCGCTATGCGATAGCAATAGTTGCAAGAGCAATAGTTGGCGAGACGACCATGTAACGACACATTGATATAGATCAAGATGATGGAGATCATGGTGTCATGCCGGTAACGATGAAGATCATGACGATGCTTTGGAGATGGAGATCAAAGGCACAAGATGATGATGGCCATATCATGTCACATATTTTTGATTGCATATGATATTTATCTTTTATACATCTTATTTTGCTTAGTTCGGCGGTAGCTTTATAAGATGATATCTCACTAAATTTCAAGATAAAAGTGTTCTCCCTGAGTATGCACCGTTGCCAAAATTCATCGTGCCCAGACACCACGTGATGATCGGGTGTGATAAGCTCTACGTCCATCTACAACGGGTGCAAGCCAGTTTTGCACACGCAGAATACTCAGGTTAAACTTGACGAGCCTAGCATATGCAGATATGGCCTCGGAACACCGAGACCGAAAGGTCGAGCGTGAATCATATAGTAGATATGATCAACATAGTGATGTTCACCATTGAAAACTACTCCATTTACGTGATGATCGGTTATGGTTTAGTTGATTTGGATCACGTGATCACTTAGATGATTAGAGGGATGTCTATCTAAGTGGGAGTTCTTAAGTAATATGATTAATTGAACTTTAATTTATCATGAACTTAGTCCTGGTAGTATTTTGCAAATTATGTTGTAGATCAATAGCTCGCGTTGTTGCTTTCATATGTTTATTTTGATATGATTCCTAGAGAAAAACTATGTTGAAAGATGTTAGTAGCAATGATGCGGATTCGATCCGTGATATGAGGATTATCCTCGTTGCTGCACAGAAGAATTATGTCCTTTATGCACCGCTAGGTGACGGACCTATTACAGAAGCAGATGCAGACGTTATGAACGTTTGGCTAGCTCAATATGATGACTACTTGATAGTTTTGTGCACCATCCTTTATGGCTTAGAACCGGGACTACAAAAACATTTTTTGAAACATCACGGAACATATGAGATGTTCCATGAGATGAAATTGATATTTCAGACTCATGCCCGTGTCAAGAGGTATGAGACCTCTGACAAATACTTCGCCTAAAAGATGGAGGAGAATTGCTCAACTAGTGAGCAAGTACTTAGATTGTCTGAGTACTACAATCGCTTGAATCAAGTGGGAGTTAATCTTCCAGATAAGATAGTGATTGGCAGAGTTCTCTATTCACCCTCACCAAGTTACTGGAACTTCGTGATGAACTATAATGCAAGGGATGACGAAAACGATTCCCGAGCTCTTCGTGATGCTGAAATCGACGAATGTAGAAATCAAGAAAAGAGCATCAAGCGTTGATGATTGAAAAGACCACTAGTTTCAAGAAAAGGGCAAAGGGAAAGAAAGGGAACTTCAAGCAGAATCAAGCAAGTTGTCACTCCTGCGAAGAAGCCCAAAGATGGACCAAAGCCTGAAACTGAGTGATTATACTACAAAGAAAATGGTCACTAGAAGCGGAAATGCCCTGAATATTTGGTGGATAAGAAGGATGGCAAAGTGAACAAGGGTATATTTGATATACAGGTTATTGATGTGTACCTTACTAGTGTTTATAGTAGCCCCTGAGTATTTGATACTTGTTCGGTTGCTAAAAATTAGTAACTCGAAACAGGAGTTACAGAATAAACAACGACTAGTTGAGGGTGAAGTGACGATGAGTGTTGGAAGTAGTTCCAAGATTGATATGATCATCATCGCACACTCTCTATACTTTCGGGATTAGTGTTAAACCTAAATAAATGTTATTTGGCGTTTGCGTTGAGCATGAATATGATTTGATCATGTTTATTGCAATACGGTTATTCATTTAAAATCAGAGAATAATTGTTGTTCTGTTTACATGAATAAAACCTTCGACGGTCATACACCCAATAAAATAGTTTGTTGGATCTCGATCGTAGTGATACACATATTCATAATATTTGATGCCAAAAGATGCAAAGTTGATAATGATAGTGCAACTTATTTGTGGCACTACCGTTTGGGTCATATCGGTGTAAAGCGCATGAAGAAACTCCATAAAGATGGATTTTTTGAATCATTTGATTATGAATCATTTGATGCTTGCGAATCGTGCCTTATGGGCAAGATGACTAAAACCCCGTTCTCCGGAACAACGGAACGAGCTAGTGACTTATTGGAAATAATACATACTGATGTATGTGGTCCAATGAGTATTGATGCTCGTGGCGGGTATCGTTATTTTCTGACCTTCACAAAATGATTTGAGCAGATATGAGTATATCTTCTTAATGAAACACAAATCTGAAACATTTGAAAAGTTCAAAGAATTTCAGAGTGAAGTGGAGAATCATCGTAACAAGAAAATAAAGTTTCTACGATCTGATCGTGGAGGAGAATATTTGAGTTACGAGTTTGGCCTTCACATAAAACAATGTGGAATAGTTTCACAGCTCACGCCACATGGAACACCACAGCGTAATGGTGTGTCCAAACGTCATAACCGTACTTTATTGGATATAGTACAATCTATGATGTCTCTTACCGATTTACCACTATCGTTTTGGGGTTATGCATTAGAGACAGCTGCATTCACTTTAAAAAGGGCACCATCGAAATCCGTTGAGACGACGCCTTATGAACTGTGGTTTGGCAAGAAACCAAAGTTGTCGTTTCTTAAAGTTTGGGGTTGCGATGCTTATGTGAAAAAGTTTCGACCTGATAAGCTCGAACCTAAATCGGAGAAGTGCGTCTTCATAGAATACCCAAAGGAAACTGTTGGGTACACCTTCTATCACAGATCCAAAGGCAAGAGATTCGTTGCTAAAATGGATCCTTTCTAGAGAAGGAGTTTCTCTCGAAAGAAGTGAGTGGGAGGAAAGTAGAGCTTGATAAGGTAATTGTACCTTCTCCCGAATTGGAAAATAGTTAATCACAGAAATCGGTTCCAGTGATTCCTATACCAATTAGTGAGGAAGCTAATGATGATGATCATGAAACTTCAGATCAAGTTACTACCGAACCTCGTAGGCCTTCCAGAGTAAGATCTGCACCAGAGTGGTACGGTAATCCTGTTCTGGAAGTCATGTTACTAGACCATGATGAACCTACGAACTATGAGGAAGCGATGATGAGCCCAGATTCCGTGAAATGGCTTGAGGCCATAAAATCTTAGATAGGATCCATGTATGAGAACAAAGTATGGACTTTGGTTGACTTGCTCGATGATCAGCAAGCCATGTTAAATAAATGGATCTTCAAGAGGAAGACGGACACTGATAGTAGTGTTACTAGCGACTTGTTGCGAAAGGTTTTCGACAAGTTCAAGGTGTTGAATTTGATGAGATTTTCTCACTCGTAACGATGTTTAAGTCTGTCCGAATCGTGTTAGCAATTTCCACATTTTATGAAATATGGCAAATGGATATCAAAACTGTGTTCCTGAATGGATTTCTGAAAGAAGAGTTGTATATGATGCAACCAGAAGGTTTTGTCGATCCGAAAGGTGCTAACAAAATGTGCAAGCTCCAGCGATCCATCAATGGACTGGTGCAAGCATCTCGGAGTTGGAATATACGCTTTGATGAGTTGATCAAAGCATATGGTTTTATACAGACTTTTGGAAAGGCCTGTATTTACAAGAAAGTGAGTGGGAGCACTACAACCTTTCTGATAAGTATATGTGAATGACATATTGTTGATCGGAAATGATGTAGAATTTTCTGGAAAGCATAAAGAAGTGTTTGAAAGGAGTTTTGCAAAGAAAGACCTCGGTGAAGCTGCTTACATTGAGCATCAAGATCTATAGAGATAGATCAAGACGCTTGATAAGATTTTTCAATGAGTACATACCTTGACAAGATTTTGAAGTAGTTCAAAATGGAACAGTCAAAGAAAGAGTTCTTGCCTGTGATGCAAAGGTGTGAAGTTGAGTAAGACTCAAAAACCCGACCATGGCAGAAAATAAAAAGAGAATGAAAAGTCATTCCCTATGCCTCAGTCATAGGTTCTATAAAGTATGCTATGTTGTGTACCAGACCTATTATATACCTTGCTCTGAGTTTGGCAAAGGAATACAATTTTGATCTAAGAGTAGATCACTGGACAACGATCAAGAATATCCTTAGTGAGGACTAAGGAGATGTTTCTCGATTATGGAGGTGATAAAAGAGTTCGTCGTAAAGAGTTACATCGATGCAAGCTTTTACGTCGATTCAGATGACTCTAAGTCTAAATCTGGATACATATTGAAAGTGGGAGCAATTAGCTAGAGTAGCTCCGTGCAGAGCATTGTAGACATAGAATATTTGCAAAATACATACGGCTCTGAATGTGACAGACCCGTTGACTAAACTTCTCTCATGAGCAAAACATGATCATACCTTAGTACTCTTTGGGTGTTAATCACATAGCGATGTGAACTAGATTATTGACTCTAGCAAACCCTTCAGGTGTTGGTCACATGACGATGTGAACTATGGGTGTTAATCACATACAGATGTGAATATTAGTGTTGAATCACATGATGATGTGAACTAGATTATTGACTCTAGTGCAAGTGGGAGACTGAAGGAAATATGCCCTACAGGAAATAATAAAGTTATTATTTATTTCCTTATATCATGATAAATTTTTATTATTCATGCTAAAATTGTATTAACCGGAAACATAATACATGTGTGAATACATAGACAAACAGATTGTCACTAGTATGCCTCTACTTGACTAGCTCGTTGATCAAAGATGGTTATGTTTCCTAGCCATTGACATGAGTTGTCATTTGATTAACATGACCACATCATTAGGAGAATGATGTGATTGACATGACCCATTCTGTTAGCTTAGCACATGATCGTTTAGTATGTTGCTGTTGCTTTCTTCATGACTTATACATGTTTCTATGACTATGAGATTATGCAACTCCCGTTTACCGGAGGAACACTTTGTGTGCTACCAAACGTCACAACGTAACTGGGTGATTATAAAGGTGCTCTACAGGTGTCTCCGAAGGTACATGTTGGGTTGGTGTATTTCGAGATTAGGATTTATCACTCCGATTGTCGGAGAGGTATCTCTGGGTCCTCTCAATAATACACATCACTTAAGCATTGCAAGCATTGCAACTAATGAGTTAGTTGCGGGATGATGTATTACGGAACGAGTAAAGAGACTTGCCGGTAACAGATTGAACTAGGTATTGAGATACCGACGATCGAATCTCAGGCAAGTAACATACCGATGACAAAGGGAACAACGTATGTTGTTATGCGGTCTGACCGACAAACATCTTCGTAGAATATGTGGGAGCCAATATGAGCATCCAGGTTCCGCTATTGGTTATTGACCGGAGGCATGTCTCGGTCATGTCTACATAGTTCTCGACCCGTAGGGTCCGCACGCTTAAGGTTTCGATGACAGTTATATTATGAGTTTATGTGTTTTTATGTACCGAAGGAGTTCGGAGACCCGGATGAGATCGGGGACATGACAAGGAGTCTCGAAATTGCTGAGACGTAAAGATCGATATATGAGACGACTATATTCGGACTTCGGAAAGGTTCCGAATGATTCGGGTATTTCTCGGAGTACCGGAGAGTTACGAGAATTCGCCGGGGAGTATATGGGCCTTATTGGGCCATACGGGAATAGAGGAGAGAGGCCGAAAGGAAGGAGGCGCGCAGCCCCCCTCTGGTCTGAATTGGACAAGGGGTGCAGCCCCCTTTTCCTTCGTCCTCTCCCCCTCTTTCCTTCTCTCCTACTCCAACAAGGAAGGGGGAGTCCTACTCCGGTGGGAGGAGGACTCCTCCTGGCACGCCCTCTGGCCGGGCCGACCCTCCCCTGGCTCCTTTGTATCACAGGCGGGGGGCACCTCGAGGGACAACAACAATTCATCCCTTGGATCTCTTAGCCGTGTGCGGTGCCCCCCTCCACAATAGTCCTCCTCGATAATATTGTAGCGGTGCTTAGGCGAAGCCCTACGATGGTAGAACATCAATATCGTCACCACGCCGTCATCTTGTGGAACTCTCCTCGACACTTTCGGCTGGATCGGAGTTCGAGGGACGTCATCGAGCTGAACGTGTGCTAGAACTGGAGGTGCCGTAGTTTCGGTGCTTGATCGGTCTGGCCGTGAAGACGTACGACTACATCAACCGCGTTGTTCTAACGCTTCCGCTTTCGGTCTACGAGGGTACGTGGACGGCACTCTCCTCTGTCGTTGCTATGCGTCACCATGATCTTGCGTGTGCGTAGGAATTTTTTTGAAATTACTACGTTCCCCAACACATATCGTGTGCGCTTGCATCATCTTCATTGGGTTTGGTGTTGTTCGCCATGGTTAGTCGTTGCTTGTCTTCTGTTTCTTTTTTTTCTCTACGAATATATAGATTCATTCTTGTATGACTTTGCACTTTGCTGGTGGGAGCATTTGTGTGTGTGCTTTGGTGTTGTCTATGTGCATTCTAGTCATGGATAGAACGGGGGTGTGTTCACTATGTTGGTAGCCCCTCAATGCTATATTTTAAGTTAATAAAAATACTCTTTATATTAAAAAAATTAATATCCAAGAAAAACTAAATCTTATTTCAAATTAACATGAGCAAAGGATAGTATGAATCTGTCACATCTTGGTGCTTGGTCAATAAAAAAACTCTACAGCAATTCTCGAGAAATTACATTTGGTATTTCCACAATGACACGACATCAATCAAAGGGACTTATTTCCAAAATAAAAATAAGGTACACTTAGCAATAGTGGGACATGCATGGTTTCTTCACCGGATCCCAACAGACCCATCTTTCATGCTCACTGTAGACCTGATCGAAGACCTGGTATTACTTATACCTTGTTAATTTACATTATCGACGATGTGTAGCATAACCTAAATGATAGTGCAGATATGAATTACTACAATAAAAATATTAAATAAAAGATAACTATCTAACTAAATTGAGAAGGAACAAGTTAATAAGTTAAGTTTGCATTTAGTTGCACATTGCAATGTACTACAAGAGTGGCAAAATCCCTTCTATAATTTGCAGATCTTATATGGCTTAAATTAACAAACCGGTAAGGCCATGCTTGTTAGAAAGCAATACAGAGTATTAGAGTAAAGTAATAGTAGAGCCGGCAACCGGCTATAAAAAACTGTCATGCCATCAAAACCAACCTTATTAGTTACACATATAATAGAGTTGGCTACACGGTTAGCTATTAGATTAGTGTTTTCCTTTTAATTTCTCTCTTCTTTTGTCTCATGTAATGTTTTTACCTTGGAGTATGCGTTGACTTGAGACCTACTCTTGCATGAGAGCTCACTTTTTTTTTTCTCTCGTTCACATAGCCAAAAGTGACATGTAAGTGGACTTACAGCCCCTTCCATAATTCGTGTCGTGGTTTTAGTTCAAATTGAATGAAGCGAGTACTATACTTGCTCCTTCGGGCACCCACAATAAATGTCTTTTCTCTATACACAGTTGCAAACTTGCACATATAAGAACAAAGGGACTATTCTTGTCTTCCTTTCCTCTCCTAGCCTATTTTTCTGAAAGAAAAATCCCTTACTTTAATATTGAACCCTTGCGCACACACACAATATCTAACTTTTATGGGGGTGAAACGAAGCAAAACTCAAACTTCCTTTCGTAATGAATGTTAAAGTGTAGAGTAAAATCAAAATTAAAATAACTCCAAAACAAGTATGACAGCAAATTTTGAATTAGAAATATATATCAAGGAAGTAAAATATATATACAATATACATGAATATGAGTGTAATTTCGCCAGTTGAATATTTATTGTTCAGAGGCACCAACGAGAAACTACAAGGACGTATTTGTTAAAGGTGATTAGCCTTTGAAAGGAAAACTGAAATTAAACTCCTTCTATACATTTCCATGAAATTATTTCGTGTAAGTAGAGCATGTGGCTCATTGTTTTCATACCTTGTTTGCAGTTCAGTTTATTCCGTTGAGGGTGTCAATAATTTTTTCTATAGTGGGTCTGCCTTTCCGATCGATGGTAACACATTCCAGCCCAATTTTGATGCATCGCTTAACTTGGTGGAGGCAATCTGGGGTTAATTTTGAGTACTTGAATGTTATGTAATCCTCTGTCCAATTTTTTTGTACCTACATGCAAAAATGGAATCACGATGGCTGGTGAAAAATATGTGGTAAACAAACTAAATTTATGTAAGCTTCGATTTCCGTAGTCTGACAATCATATAATATTTCCTCTTACATTATCAATAAAATTTCTTGCAGATGGTTGGTTGTTTTCAGGACAATTCTTCTCTCCTGTGGTGATCTCAATTATGAGTAGGCCTAAACTATATATATCTGATTGCGCTGAGATTTCACCCCTGTATAGATATTCTGGAGCCATATATCCACTGCATGTCATTAAATTTAAAAGATTAGTCAATACGGAAGAAGTAAAATGTAGTTTGCATTATAGCAAAGAAATACTATCTTAGAATTTCATGATGAGCTTACTATGATCCCACAACTGTCTGTGTGCACAATCGGGTTTGTGCTTCGCCAAAGACTCTAGAGAGTGCAAAGTCCGCAATCTTAGGCACCATATCTTGATCCAACAATATATTCTCGGGCTTCAGATCCATATGGATTATGGGAATATCTAATTTGTGTAGATAACGTAACCCCTTGCAGATCCCTTTGATTATTTTGAAACGTGTATCCCAATCGATAATGAGTTTACCTGAAGAGACAAGAAGCCGGCTTACTTTTCCAAAATAAATACAAATAAACTATTGCAGCGACGTCAAAACTCTAAGTAATCTACAAATTAAAGTGATGCCGTAACTCCATACCCAAAAATGTTACCACTAAAGGAAACTAGAAGAGAATGCAGAATATGACAAATAATGTTGTACATACCAAATAGATTCTTTGCAAGGTCCCCTTTAGGTAAATATTCATAGCAGAGTACACTTTCAGTAACATCTGCCTGAATATATCGATGATCGAACTGCACCAATTTCTTTGTTGTTTCACTGCAGTATCCAACCATTTTTACAATGTTTGGGTGTTTGAGCACCATAATATTCTGAACCTCATTTATAAATATCTTGCCAGCTGGCATTGGTGCGTTTTCCTGAAGTTTCTTCACAGCAATCACTGTGCCATCATCTGGATTAATTCCCTGTTTAATGTCACAGACACACAATAAGTAGGTATATTTTTATCAACCTTAGTTGAAATTGAGGACAAATAAATATTAAGGAAAATCTGACCTTGTAAAGTTTTCCAAATGGATTGTCACTAATTTCTCGCTCCTTAGAGAAGTCATTTGTAATTTTCTTCACAAAATCGTAGGGTAGTTCTGCCGGTAGTTGCAGGTTAGTACTTCCGGTGGCCATCTCTGATAATTTAGAAAGCATGAGCAGACACAAGATGTGAATTAATCGCGCTATAACTTTTTATCTCAACAAAGCAGCACAGCTGTTCAACAGCGTATACAAGACTAAAAATGCAAGCGTATATATAGAGATTACAGAACGATCATCTAGAAGGGAAGGACTTGGCAAGATGATTCTGCAGAGATCTAAAAAGAACATGCTTCACTAAAGCACTGACCTTGAGAGGAACAATAGCTTGCGGGATCCTTGCTGGGAAGAGAGAAACGAGATCTCGGTCTCCAAGCTTGGCTCCTTGCTACTACTTGAAGCGGACCTAGCAAGTACTCCCAGAGATCTGAGTACTTGCTAGCTAGCTGCAGGCGTACATATGTGGATCGAGGAGGAAGAAGGGTAAGTTGACTTGAGTGGGGCCTAAGCTGGGTCCATTGGGTCCATGTGATTAGATGCTAATGGTGGTTGCAGCCTTGCAGCCTTGGATACTGAAATTAATAACAAGGAACTGTTGGACAGAATATTTGAACGGCATCTATGAATTCTTCCGTCTCCATTGACAATATCACGTGGGCTGCTTTGGTAACATTGGCAGGTTGGTTATTATAACCATGGATCGCTTAGAGGATGGTGTAATTAATTTAATGGCAAACGCGATGTCATATTAAGTGGCAATTAGCATTATGAAGTAAACTAGTACTCCCTTCATAAACTAATATAAAAGCATTTAGATCACTACTTTAGTGATCTAAATGCTATTATATTAGTTTACAGAGGGAGTAATACGTACGATTAAGCATATTCATTCGGTAGGTACATCTGACAGCGTACGATTATGGTGTACTTCAAATCTAAATAAAGAGACATTGGATGTGCAGCCTACTCGTTCAGTGCATTGGGTTGGGTTTAACTACACCTGGAGTCCGGAGATCTGGCCATTAGATTAAGAAAATACAGTCTGGCATTTTCGTCTCTTCCCAACAGACCAAACCATCTCCACATGTGAACATGTAGGACTAAATGAGGACGTGGGGTGCCGGGTGATGTGGATATCTTTTGATGGTGGTCGTCGTTACACTCCACTGGGTTTAAATTGCACTAGGAGGTTGGACCATTAGTTTATGACAAGATAGTCTTGCAATTTCTTCCTTTTTTTTTGCGGCAAAGACAGTCTTGCAATTTCGTCTCTTCCAAAACACAATGGATTATACCTTGTTCGAAGGCGTGCATGTGACATAGCCATACATACGTGTAGATCTTGTCCCCAGCAACAACAAAAAAGGTGTATATCTTATCTTTTTTTTTTATTGCGGGGGTTGTATATCTTATCTGGCCAAGCAAATAAACCAATAAAGAAAGGAAGAAGCAGGACTCAAGAGGGAAAAATGATTGTTTGCTCTCAAAATTCCGGTGAATCTCCATATTAGTTTTTCTCTAAAAAATCTTGAAAGGGGTCCAGCATTCGATGCTTTTTTTTCCTGCTCGGCTTGAAGCAGGCCCAGCAATCTAAAAAGGAAAAAAGGGCTTGAACCTTGAAGCCCATCAACTTAGCAGACTAGCCCATATACTAGTAAGTTAGCCCACTACCGAAGACACGCAACCAGCTTGGTCGCGCAAATGCTATCTCTTGCCAGCTGCGAATTTATAATAGGCTTGTCCAAAACTATAGCTGCAAGCAAGTTTTTTCCCCTGTGGTTATTTTCGGCCTTTTCACTGTCTTGCATCTGATTTCTATGGCTTTTCCGTAGTTTCCTATAGGTTTTAATTTTTTCTCTTTATTTCATTCATTTTTTCTTCATTTTTATTTGTTTCATTCTTGATTTTCTCCAGTTTCTCTTGGGTTTTATATTTTATTTCTTTTATTTCCTTTTTTCAGCACATGTCTAATTTTTATTTGCAGTATATATTTTTCATAAACATCAGTAATATCTCATATACATTTTTATATATTTCAAATATATGATTAGTATTTTCTAAAATAATTGTTTAAATGATTCTTTTTCATACACAATACACATTTTCATGTACATATAAAATATTTCTTACATATGTTAAACAATTTTCTAATACATGATTAACATTATTTTTCAATAAGAGCTTTGAATATGTTTTATGAATAAGTACTAATGTTTTTTCAAATAACGTTAAAACATTTTATGAATGATGCAAAATATCATTTAAAACTAAATAAACTATTTTAGAAAAACTGAGCGAATATTATTTTAAAATAAGTTTAAAAAAATAAGCGAACTTCTTTTAATGTGTCACAAACATATTTTTGAATCACTGAACATTTTATCAAATGTCATGCTCATTTTTTTGAATGCTATGAAACATGTTTTTGAATTATACGGAGCTTTTTTGTAAGATTTTCCAAAAAACTCATGTAGATTTTCATGAAACGCATGAACATTTTTGAAATACCACATTCAATTTTTTCCCGAATAGTACTATTATTTTCTCTAAGTTGAGAAAACGTTTGTTTTTGACAAATTACCTAATTATTTTTCCATAAGATATGTACTGATTATATTTTTTCCTGAGGTTCTTCCTAGCATTTTCACCCGTCTTGCATTTGCTTTCTAAGGTTCTAGTTTTCTTTGGTTTCTCTTTTTTTCCCTTTATTTTCTATTTTTCTTTTTCTTCGGGTTTCTTTGTCTCTTTATTCGGTTTTCACCAGCTTTTTTCGGGTTTTTATTTTATTTTTATTTCTTCCCTTTTTTAAAACATGTCTAATTATTGCATACATATTGTACATTTTTCGTATACTTTAGCAATATTTTTATACACGTTTTTTTGAATACATGATTAACAGGTTTTTTTTGAATATGTGATTTGACTGCTTATTTAATAAACAATGTACATTTTCGTATGCATATAAATATATATTTTTATATATTTTTTAATTTTATTTAGATGATTAACATATTTTTCAAATATGTGTTGTGAATTTTTTTTTTGAATCCGTGCTAATCATTTCAGGTACATGTTGAAACATTTTTGAATGATATAAAAAGTATTTTAAACTAATCTAAAAAATTTGAAGTGCAAAAAATATATTTTTGAAACGCATGCTCATTTTTAAATGTTGCACACAATTTTTTGAATGGTATGGATTTTTTTTTGAATTACACGAAGGTTTTTTAATTGTGTAAGATTTTCCAAAAAAACTTATGTACATTAACTTTGAAATGCATGAACATTTTTTAAATGTCACATACAATATGTTGAGTGGTAAAAATATTTTTTGATAGTTGAGGATGCTTTTTTTACACAAAATGAACATTTTTAAAATGTGCGAATAAAACTTTGAAGTAGATTAAGTTGATTATTTTATCATAATATATGTATTTATAATTTTCAAAACATGTAAACAAAATAAAGAAGGAAATTCGGGTGACGTCAACATGAGGAAAGCATAGGGCTACATGGCCAGCCCACTACATAGCGGTTGCATTAGCACTTGAATTAGCATAGAGAGGTGTATTTTTTTATGAGCCGTATGCACAATCATGGATGAATGTTTTAGATTCAGTGAACTATGGCTCATGCTGGCCCATGTGTTATGTCTGATTTCCATGTTGCTAGTCCCGTATGAGTTGATGGATTTCTCTGAAGAGGAATACTGATGTAGTAAAGCAACCAAAGTATTTCCCTTAGTTAGGAATTAAGGTTTAATAGAACCAGTAGGAGTCAACAAGCTAACAAGATAAGCAGGACCTCCACATAAAGAAAATAAATACTTGCTCCCAACTTGGCGAGGAGGTTGTCAATCAACTCGTCGTGCTAGTTGTAAGGTTAAAAGCAAATAGTGGATTGATAGTGGTATAGTGAAATGGCAAAATAATAGAAAAAAAAGAAAAAATAATTATTATAGAAGCAAGTTTAAATGGAGAATAGACCCGAGGGGCATAGGTTCACTAATGGCATCTCTCTCGAAAGCAGGTAATGGCATGGCAAACAAATTACTGTTGGGCAATTGACATAAAAGCATCATTCATAACTATGATCATTCATGGCATAACCTTGTATAGGAATTACTTTCGTGATAAGTAGATTGTTATCCAACTGCATATACTACTATTACTCCATCCTGAAACTGCTATCCAACATTCATATCAAGGCATTAAGTTTAATAAAAAAAATAGAGCAACGCAATAAGCAAGATAACATAATGTAGACAGAAAGAAATGTAGCAATAGGATAAATCTCCGTTGTTCTATCCTTAGTGGAAACAATACAATACGTGTCTTAATCCATTTTGTAGTTGGAGTGGAGCACCACAAGATTGGACCCACTACTATGCACCACTCCCTCTAAAGAATTAACCATCTATCATGGCCAGAGAAGACAAATAACTTAGAAAGCATACAAAACTACTTAATTATATAAGAAATAAACTTGCAAAGATTCAATAATATTCAATGAACAATCTGGTCAAAAATCCACAATTCATCGGATATCAACACTGCATAAAAAGTACGATGGATTGATGTCGGGAGAGAACATGGTATTAAAGATCCGAGAGAGAAAGAGAGAGGGGGGAGGGAGAGGGAGACTAGAGAGGGAGAGGGAGAGAGAGAGAGAGAGAGAGAGAGAGAGAGAGAGAGAGAGCCATCTAGCTACTACTATAGACCCGTAGGTCCTATCCCCCTCTGACAGAGCTCCGAAATAGGGATCTAGATGGGATCGCGTCAGAACAGAGGCTAGCGGGGGCGATATTTTTCTCTCTATTGTTGCACGGATGGTCAAGGGAATTATTAGATTTATGGGCCAAATAATTAGGTCAAGACGAGGCTCAAGGGTCCTTTCGACTTCTCCGGAAGATTCTAGTGTTCCTTCTGGTCGATAAAAAATCTTCACAGATTGGTCAGATATGTTAAAGGCATTGGACGGGTATGTTCAGACTTCTTCTTTTCAAAGTGAAAAACTAGAATTTTGCATTTTATGGTCAAACCTGATGACGGTGGCGCTTCGGCATCATTTCCTACACCAATATTCATGATACAGTAATCCCAACCTAATGATGCCATGTCACCATGTTTGCTAAGTTAAATTGGCACTTAGTTGGACCTCAAGACAAATTCAAATTCAAATGCAAGTCAAATTATTATGTCTTTAAACCGTAAAACAAAAATGTTTGTTGGGTTGCAAATATTCACCAACTGATTGTCATAAATAAAACAACATCATGAAAAATAGCCTTAACCTAATTACAACAGCACCAACAACACTAAATAGAGCCATTTCAATTTAAACAAATAATTAAGCATTTCAAAATAAATTGCAACTATTTGTGCTAACTCAATATATGGCCTAGTATTTATGTGCTAATTTTCATATGCTACCAAAATCATTTGTTATTTAATGAATTATCAAACTGAGGAGAATTAATTAAATTAAGAGAAAAAGGTGAAATACATTATTACGCAACTGGGTCTTGATAGAACAGTGATGCCGAGCCCACCTAACCACCCTCATCCCCCACATATGTTCACCGCACCCCCGTGGCTGCAGAAAGCGCGTCCATGGCTAGGGATCGCCACGCGACGTGCATCCAGCCCCTCCTGATGTCCTACAAGACCCCTGATGCTCCGTAGTCAAACCTAGACGTCGCCACTTCCGCCCTCGCGCCACTTTCGTCCCCGCAAACATCGGCTAAAGCTCTATGTCCATGACCTTGTCGTCCTTGCGACCATCATCGTCCCTGCACTGAGCTAGCGTTTCAAGGTGCATCGCCGTCTTCGTCTTCCTCGCCTGCGCCATCGCATCGAGCTCGGGGAGTCACCCCATCGACACCCGCGTCTTTTTCCTCACCTTCGGCGCCATCCTCCACTACGTTGATTCACCGCCCTTGCAGCTACTAGCTTCTCTTTGGCCCTCCTTGTGCCTCCCCTGTGAGCCCGCCGCCGTAAGCCGCCCCCTTCGTGCTCGACCGCTGCCCTCGGAGCCCGTGCTCACCACACCCGCGGGCATGTCCCGTGCGCGCCGCCCCTGTGTGCCCTGCAAGCCTCCCCGGTCGCGCCCCCGCTCGCCCTTGCGAGCCGTTGATGCATTGCTAGCTACTCCCTACTCCTGCTGCTTGCTGCTTGTTGTTGTGCTGCTCTGCTGCCGCTCGCTACCATTGCTCTGCTGCTGCTCTTACAATGATGCATGCTGCTGCTTCTGCTAACTGCTGCTTGTTGTAAACTACGTTGGGATTTTCCTCAAAGAGGAGAGGAGATGCATTACAGTAGAGATAAATATTTCCCTCGTGACAACCAAGATTATCGAACCAGTAGTAGAACCAAGCAAACTCTCATCATCAGTACCTGCACAAACAAAAGAAAATACTTGCACCCAATGCGGGCAAGAGGGTTTGTTAATGAAGGAAATATGCCCCAGAGGCAATAATAAAATTATTATTTATTTCCTTATTTCATGATAAATATTTATTATTCATGCTAGAATTGTATTAACTGGAAACTTAGTACATGTGTGAATACATAGACAAACATAATGTCACTAGTATGCCTCTACTTGACTAGCTCGTTGAATCAAAGATGGTTAAGTTTCCTAGCCATAGACATGAGTTGCCATTTGATTAACGGGATCACATCATTAGAGAATGATGTGATTGACTTGACCCATTCCGTTAGCTTAGCACTTGATCGTTTAGTATGTTGTTATTGCTTTCTTCATGACTTATACATGTTCCTATGACTATGAGATTATGCAACTCCCGTTTACCGGAGGAACACTTTGTGTGCTACCAAACGTCACAATGTAACTGGGTGATTATAAAGGAGCTCTGAAACGTCACAATGTCCGGAGATAAAGTTTGATATATGGGATAATAGTGTTTGATCTCTGAAAGGGTTCCGGAATTCACCGGAAGGGGTTCCGGATGTTTTCCGAAATGTTTGGGTACAAGAACACATTATTTGGGCCAAAGGGGAAAGCCCACGAGGCTTTTGGAAAGTGCAAAAGGAAGTGTTGCGGAGACCAGAGGCTAGACGCCAGAACCACGGCGTCTAGGACGCCGGAACCACAGCGTCTAGCCACAGAGTCCGTGTAGGACTCTTGCCTTTCGGGCAAAACCGACTTTGAGGAGGCTTTTACTCCAAGTTTTGACCCCAGGGCACAACATATTAATAGAGGGGCAGGGCTAGCACGAAAGAGACATCAAGAAACACCAAGTCGTGTGCCGGCAACCCCGTCCCCTCTAGTTTATCCTCCGTCATAGTTTTCGTAGTGCTTAATTAGGCAAAGCCCTGTGGAGATTGTTCTTCACCAACACCGTCACCATGCCGTCGTGCCGCCGGAAGTCATCTAATACTTCGCCCGTCTTGCTGGATCAAGAAGGCGAGGACGTCATCGAGCTGAACGTGTGCAGAACTCGGAGGTGCCATGCGTTTGGCACTTGGATCGGTCGGGTCGTGAAGATGTACGGCTACATCAACCGCGTTGATAAACACTTCCGCTTAGCGATCTTCAAGGGTATGAAGATACACTCCCCCTCTCGTTGCTATGCATCACCATGATCTTGCGTGTGCGTAGGAATTTTTTTGAAATTACTACGTTCCCCAACAGTGGCATCCGAGCCAGGTTTTATGCGTAGATGTTATATGCACGAGTAGAACACAAGTGAGTTGTGCATGATACAAGTCATACTGCTTACCAGCATGTCATACTTTGGTTCGGCGGTATTGTTGTAATAAGTGGCCCGGACCGACATTACGCGTACGCTTACGCGAGACTGGTTCTACCGATGTGCTTTGCACACAGGTGGCTGGCGGGTGTCAGTTTCTCCAACTTTAGTTGAACCGAGTGTGGCTACGCCCGGTCCTTGAGAAGGTTAAAACAGCACTAACTTGACGAACTATCGTTGTGGTTTTGATGCGTAGGTAAGAACGGTTCTTGCTCAGCCCGTAGCAGCCACGTAAAACTTGCAACAACAAGGTAGAGGACGTCTAACTTGTTTTTGCAGGGCATGTTGTGATGTGATATGGTCAAGACGTGATGCTATATTTTATTGTATGAGATGATCATGTTTTGTAATCGAGTTATCGGCAACTGGCAGGAGCCATATGGTTGTCGCTTTATTGTATGCAATGCAATCGCCCTGTAATTCCTTTTAATTTATCACTAAGCGGTAGCGATAGTCGTAGAAGCAATAGGTGGCGAAAGCGACAACGATGCTACGATGGAGATCAAGGTGTCGGCGCCCGGTGACGATGGTGATCATGACGGTGCTTCGGAGATGGAGATCATAAGCACAAGATGATGATGGCCATATCATATCACTTATATTGAGTGCATGTGATGTTTATCCTTTATGCATCTTATTTTGCTTTGATTGATGGTAGCATTATAAGATGATCTCTCACTAAATTTCAAGGTATAAGTGTTCTCCCTGAGTATGCACCGTTGCGAAAGTTCTTCGTGCTGAGACACCACGTGATGATCAGGTGCGATAGGCTCTACGTTCAAATACAACGGGTGCAAAACAGTTGCACACGCGGAATACTCAGGTTAAACTTGGCGAGCCTAGCATATACAGATATGGCCTCGGAACACTTGAGACCGAAAGGTCGAGCGTGAATCATATAGTAGATATGATCAACATAGTGATGTTCACCATTGAAAACTACTCCATCTCACGTGATGATCGGACATGGTTTAGTTGATTTGGATCACGTGATCACTTAGATGATTAGAGGGATGTCTATCTAAGTGGGAGTTCTTAAGTAATATGATTAATTGAACTTTAATTTATCATGAACTTAGTCCTGATAGTATTTTGCAAATAATGTTGTAGATCAATAGCTCGCGTTGTTGCTTCCCTATGTTTTATATGTGTTCCTAGAGAAAACTAAGTTGAAACATGATAGTAGCAATGATGCGGACTGGGTCCATGATCTGAGGTTTTATCCTCATTGCCGCACAAAAGAATTATGTCCTTGATGCACCGCTAGGTGACAGACCTATTGCAAGAGCAGATGCAGACGTTATGAACATTTGGCTAGCTCAATATGATGACTACTTGATAGTTTTGTTGGGGAACGTAGTAATTTCAAAAAAATTCCTACGCACACGCAAGATCATGGTGATGCATAGCAACGAGAGGGGAGAGTGTAGTCCACGTACCCTCGTAGACCGAAAGCGGAAGCGTTAGAACAACGCGGTTGATGTAGTCGTACGTCTTCACGGCCCGACCAATCAAGCACCGAAACTATGACACCTCCGAGTTCTAGCACACGTTCAACTCGATGACGATCCCCGTACTCCGATCCAGCAGAATGTTGGGGATGAGTTCCGTCAGCACGACGGCGTGGTAATGATCTTGATGTTTTACCGTCGCAGGGCTTCGCCATTTCGTTGTGGTTTTCCGGGTGGCGTGAGTTGCGAAACTATTCCGCATTGCTTCAAATGTAAACCAAACTCGTAACTCAAATATTCTCCTCCACGATCAGATCGTAGAAATTTTATTTTCTTGTTACGATGATTTTCCACTTCACTCTGAAATTCTTTGAACTTTTCAAATATTGCAGACTTGTGTTTCATCAAGTAGATATACCCATATCTGCTCAAATCATCTGTGAAGGTGAGAAAATAACGATACCCGCCGCGAGCCTCAATATTCATTGGACCACATACATCAGTATGTATGATTTCCAACAAATCGTTGCTCGCTCCATAGTTCCGGAGAACGGCGTTTTAGTCATCTTGCCCATGAGGCATGGTTCGCAAGTACCAACTGATTCATAATCAAGTGATTCCAGAAGTCCATCAGTATGGAGTTTCTTCATGCGCTTTACACCAATATGACCCAAACGGCATTGCCACAAATAAGTTGCACTATCATTATCAACTCTGCATCTTTTGGCTTCAACATTATGAATATGTGTATCACTACTATCGAGATTTAATAAAAATAGACCACTCTTCAAGGGTGCATGACCATAAAAGATATTACTCATATAAATAGAACAACCATTATTCTCTGATTTAAATGAATAACCGTCTCGCATCAAACAAGATCCAGATATAATGTTCATGCTCAACGCTGGCACCAGATAACAATTATTCAGGTCTAAAACTAATCCCGATGGTAGATGTAGAGGTAGCGTGCCGACCGCGATCACATCAACTTTGGAATCATTTCCCACGCGCATCGTCACCTCGTCCTTAGCCAATCTTCGCTTAATCCATAGTCCCTGTTTCGAGTTGCAAATATTAGCAACATAACTAGTATCAAATACCCAAGTGTTACTGCGAGCATTAGTAAGGTACACATCAATAACATGTATATCACATATACCTTTGTTCACCTTGCCATCCTTCTTATCCGCCAAATACTTGGGGCAGTTCCGCTTCCAGTGTCCAGTCTGCTTGCAGTAGAAGCACTCAGTCTCAGGCTTAGGTCCAGATTTGGGTTTCTTCTCTTGAGCAACAACTTGCTTGTTGTTCTTCTTGAAGTTCCCCTTCTTCTTCCCTTTACCCTTTTTCTTGAAACTGGTGGTCTTATTGACCATCAACACTTGATGCTCCTTCTTGATCTCTACCTCCAGCCTTTAGCATTACGAAGAGCTCGGGAATAGTCTTGTCCATCCCTTGCATATTATAGTTCATCACGAAGCTCTTGTAGCTTGGTGGCGATGATTGAAGAATTCTGTCAATGACACTATCATCGTGAAGATTAACTCCAGTTGAATCAAGTGATTATTATACCCAGACATTTTGAGTATATGTTCACTGACAGAACTATTCTCCTCCATCTTGCAGCTATAGAACTTATTGGAGACTTGATATCTCTCAATCCGGGCATTTGCTTGGAATATTAACTTCAACTCCTGAAACATCTCATATGCTCCATGACGTTCAAAACTCGTTGAAGTCCCGGTTCTAAGCCGTAAAGAATGGCGCACTTAACTATCGAGTAGTCATCAACTTTGCTCTGCCAGACGTTCTTAACGTCGTCAGTTGCATCTGCAGCAAGCCTGGCACCCAGCGGTGCTTCCAGGACGTAATTCTTCTATGCAGCAATGAGGATAATCCTCAAGTTATGGACCCAGTCCGTGTAATTGCTATCATCATCTTTCAACTTAGCTTTCTCAAGGAACGCATTAAAATTCAACGGAACAACAACACGAGCCATCTATCTACAACAAACATAGACAAGCAAAATACTATCATGTACTAAGTTCATGATAAATTTAAGTTCAATTAATCATATTACTAAAGAACTCCCTATTAGAAAGACATCTCTCTAGTCATCTAAGTGATCACGTGATCCAAATCAACTAAACCATGTCCGATCATCACGTGAGATGGAGTAGTTTTCAATGGTGAACATCACTATGTTGATCATATCTACTATATGATTCATGTTCGACCTTTTGGTCTCCGTATTCCGAGGCCATATCTGTATATGCTAGGCTCGTCAAGTTTAACCTGAGTATTCTGCATGTGCAACTGTTTTGCACCCGTTGTATTTGAACGTAGAGCCTATCACACCCAATCATCACGTGGTGTCTCAGCACGAAGAACTTTCGCAATGGTGCATATTCAGGGAGAACACTTCTTGATAATTACTGAGAGATCATCTTAAAGTGCTACCGTCAATCAAAGCAAGATAAGATGCATAAAGGATAAACATGACATGCAATCAATATAAGTGATATGATATGGCTATCATCATCTTGTGCTTGTGATCTCCATCGTAGCATCGTTATCGTTTACGCCATCTATTGCTTCTACGACTATCGCTATCGCTTAGTGATAAAGTAAAGCAATTACAGGGCGTTTGCATTTCATACAATAGAGCGACAACCATATGGCTCCTGCCAGTTGCCAATAACTTCGGTTACAAAACATGATCATCTCATACAATAAAATATAGCATCACGTCTTGACCATATCACATCACAACATTCCCTGCAAAAACAAGTTAGACGCCCTCTACTTTGTTGTTGCAAATTTTACGTGGCTGCTACGGGCTGAGCAAGAACCGTTCTTACCTACGCATCAAAACCACAACGATAGTTCGTCAAGTTAGTGATGTTTTAACCTTCACAAGGACCGGGCGTAGCCACTTTTCAGTTCAACTAAAGTTGGAGAAACAGACACCGCCAGCCACCTGTGTGCAAAGCACGTCGGTAGAACCAGTCTCGCATAAGCGTACGCGTAATGTCGGTCCAGGCCGCTTCATCCAACAATACCGCCGAACCAAAGTATGACATGCTGGTAAGAAGTATGACTTGTATCGCGCACAACTCACTTGTGTTCTACTCGTGCATATAACATCTACGCATAAAACCTGGCTCAGATGCCACTGTTGGGGAACGTAGTAATTTCAAAAAAATTCCTACGCACACGCAAGATCATGGTGATGCATAGCAAAGAGAGGGGAGAGTGTTGTCCACGTACCCTCGTAGACCGAAAGCGGAAGCGTTAGAACAACGCGGTTGATGTAGTCGTACGTCTTCACGGCCCGACCGATCAAGCACCGAAACTACGACACCTCCGAGTTCTAGCACACGTTCAGCTCGATGAGAATCCCCGTACTCCGATCCAGCAGAATGTCGGGGATGAGTTCCGTCTGCACGACGGCGTGGTGACGATCTTGATGTTCTACCGTCGCAGGGCTTCGCCTAAGCACCGCTACAATATTATCGAGGAGGACTATGGTGGAGGGGGGCACCGCACACAGCTAAGAGATCAAGAGATAAATTGTTGTGTCTAGAGGTGCCCCCCGCCCCCATATATAAAGGAGCCAGGGGGAGTGAGCGGCTGGCCTAGGAGGGTGCGCGCCAAGGGGAGTCCTCCTTTCCTTGTTGGACTAGGAGAAGGGGGAAGGAGGAGGGAGAGGAAGGAAAGGGGGGGGGGGTGCCGCCCCTCTCCTTGTCCTATTCAGACTAGAGGGGAGGGGCGCGCGGCCCAGCCCTTGCCTCCTCTCCTCTTCGCCACTAAGGCCCATGTAGGCCCATTAAGCCCCCGGGGGGTTCCGGTAACCTCTCGGTACTCCGGTAAAATCCCGATTTCACCCGGAACACTTCCGATATCCAAATATAGGCTTCCAATATATCAATCTTCATGTATCGACCATTTTGAGACTCCTCGTCATGTCCGTAATCTCATCCGGGACTCCGAACAAAACTTCAGTACATCAAAACTCATAAACTCATAATATAACTGTCATCGAGACCTTAAGCGTGCGGACCCTACGGGTTCGAGAACTATGTAGACATGACCGAGAGTCGTTTCCGGTCAATAACCAATAGTGGAACCTGGATGCTCATATTGGCTCCTACATATTCTACGAAGATCTTTATCGGTCAAACCGCATAACAACATACGTTGTTCCCTTTGTCATCGGTATGTTACTTGCCCGAGATTCGATCGTCGGTATCCAATACCTAGTTCAATCTCGTTACGGCAAGTCTCTTTACTCGTTACGTAATGCATCATTCCGTAACTAACTCATTAGCTACATTGCTTGCAAGGCTTGTAGTGATGTGCATTACCGAGAGGGCCCAGAGATACCTCTCCGACAATCGGAGTGACAAAACCTAATCTCGAAATACGCCAACTCAACATGTACCTTTGGAGACACCTATAGAGAACCTTTATAATCACCCAGTTATGTTGTGACGTTTGGTAGCACACAAAGTGTTCCTCCGGTAAACGGGAGTTTCATAATCTCATAGTTATAGGAACTTCTATAAGTCATGAAGAAAGCAATAGCAACATACTAAACGATCAAGTGCTAAGCTAACGGAATGGGTCAAGTCAATCACATCATTCTCCTAATGATGTGATCCCGTTAATCAAATGACAACACATGTCTATGGTTAGGAAACATAACCATCTTTGATTAATGAGCTAGTCAAGTAGAGGCATGATACGTCTCCAACGTATCTATAATTTTTGATTGCTCCATGCTACTTTATCTATTGTTTTGGACTATAATGGGCTTTATTTTCCACTTTTATATTATTTTTGGGACTAACCTATTAACCGGAGGCCCAGCCCGTAATTGCTGTTTTTGCCTATTTTAGTGTTTGAAAGAAAGCGGAATATCAAACGGAGTCCAAACGGAATGAAACCTTCGAACGTGATCTTCTCACCGAGCGTGATCCAGGAGACTTGGACCCTACTCCAAGAAGTGCAGGCGGTCACGAGGTGGGGCGCGCCCTCCCCCCCTGGGCGCGCCCCCTGCCTCGTGGGCCCCCTGACGCTCCACCGACGTACTCCTTCCTCCTATATATACCTACGTACCCCCAATAGATCAGGGACGGAGCCAAAAACCTAATACCACCGCCGTAACTTCCTGTATCCACGAGATCCCATCTTGGGGCCTGTTCCGGAGCTCCGCCGGAGGGGGCATCCACCACGGAGGGCTTCTACATCAACACCATAGCCCCTCCGATGAAGTGTGAGTAGTTTACTTCAGACCTTTGGGTCCATAGTTAGTAGCTAGATGGCTTCTTCTCTCTTTTTGGATCTCAATACAATGTTCTCCCCCTCTCTCATGGAGATCTATTCGATGTAATCTTCTTTTGGCGGTGTGTTTGTTGAGACCGATGAATTGTGGGTTTATGATCCAACTTATCTATGGAAAATATTTGATTCTTCTCTGAATTCTTTTATGTATGATTGAGTTATCTCTGCAAGTCTCTTCGAATTATCCGTTTGGTTTGGACAACTAGATTGGTAGTTCTTGCAATGGGAGAAGTGCTTAGCTTTGGGTTCAATCTTGCGGTGTCCTTACCCGATGTGAGAAAGGGTTGCAAGGCACGTGTTGTATTGTTGCCATCGAGGATAACAAGATGGGGTATTTATCATATTGCATGAATTTATTCCTCTACATCATGTCATCTTGCTTAAGGCGTTACTCTGTTTTTAACTTAATACTCCAGATGCATGCTGGATAGCGGTCGATGAGTGGAGTAATAGTAGTAGATGCAGAATCATTTCGGTCTACTTGTCACGAACGTGATGCCTATATACATGATCATTGCCTGGATAACCTCATAACTATGCTCAATTCTGTCAATTGCTCAACAATAATTTGTTCACCCACCATAGAATACTTATGCTCTTGAGAGAAGCCACTAGTGAAACCTATGGCCCCCGGATCTATTCTCATCATATCAATCTCCATCACTTTATTTACTTGCTTTGCTTTTACTTTTCACTTTGCATCTTTATACCAAAAATACCAAAAATATTATCTCTATCAGATCTCACTCTCGTAAGTGACCGTGAAGGGATTGACAACCCCTAATCGCGTTGGTTGCGAGTAGCTATCATTTTGTGCAGGTCTACGAGGGACTTGCGCGTGGTCTCCTCTTGGATTGATACCTTGGTTCTCAAAACTGAGGGAAATACTTAAGCTACTTTGCTGCATCATCCTCTCCTCTTCGGGGAAATCGAACACAGTGCTCAAGAGGTAGCAAGAAGAATTTCTGGCGCCGTTGCCGTGGAGGCTTACGCAAAAGTCAACATACCAAGTACCCATCACAATCCCTATCTCTCGCATTACATTATTTGCCATTTGCCTCTCGTTTTCCTCTCCCCCACTTCACCCTTGCCGTTTTATTCGCCCTCTCTTTCCCAATCTCCTCCTCTTTTTCCCTTTGCCTTTTTCCTCGTCCTCTTGTTTGCCCGTGTGTTAGTTTGCTTGTTCGTCGCGATGGCTCAAGATGCTACCAAATTGTGTGACTTCACCAATACCAATAATAATGATTTCCTTAGCACTCCGATTGCTCCTCTTGCCAATACCGAATCTTGTGAAATCAATACTGCTTTGTTGAATCTTGTTATGAAAGATCAATTCGCCCGGCCTTCCTAGTGAAGATGCCGCTACTCATCTGAATGGCTTTGTTGATTTATGTGATATGCAAAAGAAAAAAGATGTCGATAATGATGTCGTTAAATTGAAGCTATTTCCTTTTTCGCTTAGAGATCGTGCTAAAGCGTGGTTTTCATCTTTTCCTAAAAATAGTATTGATTCTTGGAACAAGTGCAAAGATGCTTTTATCTCTACGTATTTTCCTCCCGGAACTATATTATGGATTTTAAGCAACTTGATCATGAACATGTTGCACAAGCTTGGGAGAGAATGAAATTAATGATACGTAATTGTCCTACTCATGGTTTGAACTTATGGATGATTATACAAAAAAATTATGCTGGATTGAATTTTGCTTCTAGAAATCTTTTAGATTCGGCCGCGGGAGGCACTTTTATGGAAATCACTTTAGGAGATGCTACTAAACTCCTAGATAATATTATGGTTAATTATTATCAATGGCATACTGATAGATCTACTAATAAAAAAGTGCATGCTATAGAAGAAATCAATGTTTTGAGTGGAAAGATGGATGAACTTATGAAGTTATTTACTAAGAGTGTTTCTTGTGATCCTAATGATATGGCTTTATCTACCTTGATTGAGAATAATAAAGAATCTATGGATGTGAATTTTGTTGGTAGGAATAGTTTTGGAAACAACGCGTATAGAGGGAATTTTAATCCTAGGCCTTATCCTAGTAATCCTTCTAATAATTATGGAAATTCCTACAACAACTCTTATGGAAATTTTAATAAGATGCCCTCTGAATTTGAGAGTAGTGTTAAAGAGTTTATGAATCACAAAAGAATTTTAATGCTTTGCTTGAAGAGAAATTACTTAAAGTTGATGATTTGGCTAGGAACGTTGATAGAATTTCTCTTGATGTTGATTCTTTAAAGCTTAGATCTATTCCTCCTAAGCATGATATCAATGAGTCTCTCAAAGCTATGATAATTTCCATTGATGAGTGCAAAGAAAGAACCGCTAGGATGCGTGCTTCCAAAGATGCCTTTATTAAAGCGTGTTCTTCTAATTCCTATGAAAATCAAGATGAAGATCTAAAAGTTATTGATGTGTCCCCTATTAAATCTTTTTTTTGCAATATGAATCTTGATGAAACTGAATATGATCTTCCTTTACCTAGAAGGCGTTCTAAGAATTCGGAGTTTTTAGATCTTAATGATGAAATTGATAAAAGTGGGATCGAAAGAAATAAAAATCTAGATGTTGCTAAACCCACTTTATTGAATCTCAAGGAATTTAATTATGAAAATTGCTCTTTAATTGATTGTATTTCCTTGTTGCAATCCGTGCTAGATTCTCCTCATGCTTATAGTCAAAATAAGGCTTTTATCGAACACATTGTGGATGCCTTAATGCAATCTTATGAAGAAAAGCTTGAGTTGAAAATTTCTATCCCTAGGAAACTCCATGATGAGTGGGAACCTACTATTAAAATTAAAATTAAAATTATGAGTTTCATGCTTTGTGTGATTTGGGTGCTAGTGTCTCTACTATTCCCAAAACTTTGTGTGATTTGCTAGATTTCCATGATTTTGATGATTGCTCTCTAAACTTGCATCTTGCAGATTCCACTATTAAAAAGCCTATGGGAAGAATTAATGATGTTCTTATTGTTGCAAATAGGAACTATGTGCCCGTAGATTTTATCGTTCTTGATATAGATTGCAATCTTTCATGTCCTATTATTCTTGGTAGACCTTTCCTTAGAACGATTGGTGCAATTATTGATATGAAGGAAGGAAACATTAGATTCCAATTTCCCTTAAAAGGCATGGAACACTTTCCTAGAAAGAAAATAAAATTACCATATGAATCTATCATGAGAGCCACTTATGGATTGCCTACCAAAGATGGCAATACCTAGATCTATCCTTGTTTTTATGCCTAGCTAGGGGCGTTAAACGATAGCGCTTGTTGGGAGGCAACCCAATTTTATTTTGTGTTTTTTGTTTTTGCTCCTGTTTAGGAATAAATAATCCATCTAGCCTCTGTTTAGATGTGGTTTTATCTTTTAATTAGTGTTTGTGCCAAGTTGAACCTATTGGATCTTCTTGGATGATAGTTATTTGATCTTGCTGTAATTTCCAGAATCTTTGTGCTCAGTGCCCGAATTGTTAAAAATCACCAGAACGTGATAAAATACTTATTCCAATTTCTGCTGATCAATAAAAAAATTGTCCAGATCTTCTAAGTTTGGTAGAATTTTTTGGGTTCCAGAAGTTTGCGTTAGTTACAGATTACTACAGACTGTTCTGTTTTTGACAGATTCTGTTTTGCGTGTGTTGTTTGCTTATTTTGATGAATCTATGGCTAGTAAAATAGTTTATAATCCATAGATAAGTTGGAATACAGTAGGTTTAACACCAATATAAATAAATAATGAGTTCATTAAAGTACCTTAAAGTAGTCTTTTGTTTTCTTTCTCTAACGGAGCTCACGAGATTTCTGTTGAGTTTTGTGTTGTGAAGTTTTCAAGTTTTGGGTGAATTCTTTTGATGGATTATGGAACAAGGAGTGGAAAGAGCCTAAGCTTGGGGATGCCCATGGCACCCCCAAGATAATCCAAGGACACCAAAAAGTCAAAGCTTGGGGATGCCCGGAAGGCATCCCCTCTTTCGTCCACTTCCATCGGTAATTTACTTGGAGCTATATTTTTATTCACCAACATGATATGTGTTTTGCTTGGATCGTCTTGTATTATTTGAGTCTTTGCTTGTTAGTTTACCACAATCATCCTTGCTGTACACACCTTTTGAGAGAGCCATATATGAATTAGAATTTGTTAGAATACTCTATGTGCTTCACTTATATCTTTTGAGCTTGATAGTTTGCTCATAGTGCTTCACTTATATCTTTTTGAGCGTGATAATTTTTGCTCTAGTGCTTCACTTAGACCTTTTAGAGCACGGTGGTGGACTTGTTTTAAATAAACTTGATCTCTCATGCTTCACTTAGATTATTTTGAGAGTCATTAATAGCATGGTAATTTGCTTAATGTTAATATACTTGGTGTTCAAGATATGTGAAACTTTCTTTTGAGTGCGTTGAATACTAAGATAAGTTTGATGCTTGATAATTGTTTTGAGATATGGAGGTAATAATATCAAAGTCATGCTGGTTGAGTAGTTGTGAATTTGAGAAATGCCTGTGTTGAAGTTTGTAAGTCCCGTAGCATGCACGTATGGTAAAAGTTGTGTAACAAATTTGAAGCATGAAGTGTACCTGGCTTGTGCATCCTTATGAGTGGCGGTCGGGGACGAGCGATGGTCTTTTCCTACCAATCTACCCCCTAGGAGCATGCGCGTAGTACTTGATTTTGATGACTTCTAAATTTTTGCAATAAGCATATGAGTTCTTTTGACTAATGTTGAGTCCATGGATTATACGCACTCTTACCTTTCCGCCATTGCTAGCCTCTTGATTGCCGTGCATTGCCCTTTCTCACATTGAGAGTTGGCGCAAACTTCGCCGGTGCATCGAAACCCCGTGATACGATACGCTCTATCACACATAAACCTCCCTATATCTTCCTCAAAACAGCCACCATACCTACCTCTTATGGCATTTCCATAGCCATTCCGAGATATATTGCCATGCAACTTTCCACCGTTCCGTTCATCATTATTATGACACACATTACTTTTGTCATATTGCCATTGCATGATCATGTAGTTGACATCGTATTTGTGGCAAAGCCACCATGCATTATTTTTCATACATGTCACTCTTGATTCATTGCACCATCCCGGTACACCGGAGGCATTCATATAGAGTCATACCTTGTTCTAGTTTCGAGTTGTAATCCTCATGTTGTAATCAATAGAAGTGTGATGATCATCATTATTAGAGCATTGCCCAAAAAAAAGAGAAAGGCCAAAAAAATAGAAAGGCCAAAAAAAAGGAAAGGCCCAAAAGAAGAGAAAAGAAAAGGGCAATGCTACTATCTCTTTTTCCACACTTGTGCTTCAAAGTAGCACCATGTTCTTCATGTAATGAGTCTCATATTTTGTGCTTCAAAGTAGCACCATGTTTTTCATATAGTGAGTCTCATAAGTTGTCTTTTTCATACTAGTGGGAATTTTTCATTATAGAACTTGGCTTGTATATTCCTACGATGGGCTTCCTCAAATGCCCTAGGTCTTCATGAGCAAGCAAGTTGGATGTACACCCACTAGTTTTCTTTTGTTGAGCATTCATAGCTCTAGTGCATCCGTTGCATGGCAATCCCTACTCCTCATGTTGACATCAATTGATGGGCATCTCCATAGCCCGTTGATTATCCACGTCAATGTGAGACTTTCTCCTTTTTTGTCTTCTCCACACAATCCCCATCATCATATTCTATTCCACCCATAGTGCTATATCGATGGCTCACGCTCATGTATTGCGTGAAGGTTGAAAAAGTTTGAGATTATTTAAGTATGAAACAATTGCTTGGCTTGTCATCGGGGTATAGAAGTTGGGAACATCTTTGTGTGTGTGAAAATGAAGCAGAGTCTAACTATATGATTTTGTAGGGATGAACTTTCTTTGGCCATGTTATTTTGAGATGACATAATTATTTTGATAAGTATGCTTGAAGTATTATTATTTTTATGTCAATATGAACTTTTGTCTTGAATCTTTCGGATCTGAATATTCATATCACAATTAAGAAGATTTATATTGAAATTATGCCAAAGTATCACTCCTCATCAAAAATTCTCCTTTTATCATTTATCTACTCGAGGACGAGCAGGAATTAAGCTTGGGGATGCAGATCGTCTCCAACGTATCTATAATTTTTATTGTTCCATGCTACTTTATCTATTGTTTTGGACTATAATGGGCTTTATTTTCCACTTTTATATTATTTTTGGGACTAACCTATTAACCGGAGGCCCAGCCCGAAATTGCTGTTTTTTGCCTATTTCTGTTTCAAGAAAGCGGAATATCAAGCAATTACAAAGCGGAATGAAACCTTGAGGCGTGATCTTCTCACCGAACGTGATTCAGGAGACTTGGACCCTACTCCAAGAAGTGCGGGCGGTCACGAGGTGAGGCGCGCCCTCCCCCTGGGCGCGCCCCCCTGCCTCGTGGGCCCCCTGACGCTCAACCAACGTACTCCTTCCTCCTATATATACCTACGTACCCCCAACAGATCAGAGACGGAGCCAAAAACCTAATTCCACCGCCGTAACTTCCTGTATCCACGAGATCCCATCTTGGGGCCTGTTCCGGAGCTCCGCCGGAGGGGAATCCACCACGGAGGGCTTCTACATCATCATCATAGCCTCTCAGATGAAGTATGAGTAGTTTACTTCAGACCTTCGGGTCTATAGTTAGTAGCTAGATGGCTTCTTCTCTCTTTTTGGATCTCAATACAATGTTCTCCCCCTTTCTCGTGAAGATCTATTCGATGTAATCTTCTTTTGGCGGTGTGTTTGTTGAGACCGATGAATTGTGGGTTTATGATCCAACTTATCTATGGAAAATATTTGATTCGTCTCTGAATTCTTTTATGTATGATTGAGTTATCTTTGCAAGTCTCTTCGAATTATCCGTTTGGTTTGGACAACTAGATTGGTAGTTCTTGCAATGGGAGAAGTGCTTAGCTTTGGGTTCAATCTTGCGGTGTCCTTACCCGATGTGAAAGAGTTGCAAGGCACGTATTGTATTGTTGCCATCGAGGATAACAAGATGGGGTATTTATCATATTGCATGAATTTATTCCTCTACATCATGTCGTCTTGCTTAAGGCGTTACTCTGTTTTTAACTTAATACTCCAGATGCATGCTGGATAGCGGTCGATGAGTGGAGTAATAGTAGTAGATGCAGAATCGTTTCGGTCTACTTGTCACGGACGTGATGCCTATATACATGATCATTGCCTGGATAACCTCATAACTATGCTCAATTACATCAATTGCTCAACAGTAATTTGTTCACCCACCGTAGAATACTTATGCTCTTGAGAGAAGCCACTAGTGAAACCTATGGCCCCGGATCTATTCTCATCATATCAATCTCCATCACTTTATTTACTTGCTTTGCTTTTTACTTTTCACTTTGCATCTTTATACCAAAAATACCAAAAATATTATCTCTATCAGGTCTCACTCTCGTAAGTGACCGTGAAGGGATTGACAACCCCTAATCGCGTTGGTTGCGAGTAGCTATCGTTTTGTGTAGGTACGAGGGACTTGCGCGTGGTCTCCTACTAGATTGATACCTTGGTTCTCAAAAACTGAGGGAAATACTTACGCTACTTTGCTGCATCATCCTCTCCTCTTCGGGGAAATCCAACGCAGTGCTCAAGAGGTAGAAAGGCATACTAGTTTCATTAAGTTTGTCTATGTATTCACACATGTATTACGTTTCCGGTTAATACAATTCTAGCATGAATAATAAACATTTATCATGATATGAGGAAATAAATAATAACTTTATTATTGCCTCTAGGGCATATTTCCTTCAGTCTCCCACTTGCACTAGAGGCAATAATCTAGATTACACAGTAACAACTCTAACACCCATGGAGTCTTGGTGCTGATCATGTTTTGGTTGTGGAAGAGGCTTAGTCAACAGGTTTGCAACATTCAGATCCGTATGTATCTTGCATATCTCTATGTCTCCCACCTGGACTTGATCCCGGATGGAATTGAAGCGTCTCTTGATGTGTTTGGTCCTCTTGTGAAATCTGGATTCCTTTGCCAAGGCAATTGCACCAGTATTGTCACAGAAGATCTTCATTGGTCCCGATGCACTAGGTATGACACCTAGATCAGAAATGAACTCTTTCATCTAGACTCCTTCATTTGCTGCTTCCGAAGCAGCTATGTACTCCGCTTCGCATGTAGATCCAGCCACGACGCTTTGTTTAGAACTGCACCAACTGGAAGCTCCACCGTTCAATATAAATACGTATCTGGTTTGCGATTTAGAATCGTCCGGATCAGTTTCAAAGCTTGCATCGACGTAACCATTTACGACTAGCTCTTTGTCACCTCCATAAACGAGAAACATATCCTTAGTCCTTTTCAGGTATTTCAGGATGTTCTTGACCACTGTCCAGTGATCCACTCCTGGATTACTTTGGTACCTCCCTGCCAAACTTATTGTTAAGCATACGTCAGGTCTGGTACACAGCATTGCATACATGATAGAGCCTATGGCTAAAGCATAGGGAACATCTTTCATTTTCTCTCTATCTTCTGTTGTGGTCGGGCATTGAGTCTGACTCAACTTCACACCTTGTAATATAGGCAAAAATCCTTTCTTTGCCTGGTCCATTTTGAACTTTTTCAAAACTTTATCAAGGTATGTGCTTTGTGAAAGTCCAATTAAGCGTCTTGATCTATCTCTATAGATCTTGATGCCCAATATGTAAGCAGCTTCACCGAGGTCTTTCATCGAAAAACTTTTATTCAAGTATCCCTTTATGCTATCCAGAAATTATATATCATTACCAATTAACAATATGTCATCTACATATAATATCAGAAATGCTACAGAGCTCCCACTCACTTTCTTGTAAATACAGGCTTCTCCAAAAGTCTGTACAAAACCATATGCTTTGATCACACTATCAAAGCGTTTATTCCAACTCCGAGAGGCTTGTACCAGTCCATAAATGGATTGCTGGAGCTTGCACACTTTGTTAGCACCTTTTGGATCGACAAAACCTTCCGGTTGCATCATATACAACTCTTCTTCCATAAATCCATTCAGGAATGTATTTTTGACATCCATTTGCCATATTTCATAATCATAAAATGCGGCAATTGCTAACATGATTCGAACATACTTAAGCATCGCTACGGGTGAGAAAGTCTCATCGTAGTCAACCCCTTGAACTTGTCGAAAACCTTTCGCAACAAGTCGAGCTTTGTAGACAGTTACATTACCATCAACGTCAGTCTTCTTCTTGAAGATCCATTTATTCTCGATGGCCTGCCGATCATCGGCAAGTCAACCAAAGTCCATACTTTGTTCTCATACATGGATCCCATCTCAGATTTCATGGCCTCAAGCCATTTTGCGGAATCTGGGCTCATCATCGCTTCCTCATAGTTCGTAGGTTCGCCATGGTCAAGTAACATGACTTCCAGAATAGGATTACCGTACCACTCTAGTGCGGATCTTACTCTGGTTGACCTACGAGGTTCGGTAGTAACTTGATCTGAAGTTTCATGATCAATATCATTAGCTTCCTCACTGATTGGTGTAGTTGTCACAGGAACCGGTTCTTGTGATGAACTACTTTCCAGTAAGGGAGCAGGTACAGTTACCTCATCAAGTTCTACTTTCCTCCCACTCACTTCTTTTGAAAGAAACTCCTTCTTTAGAAAGGATCGGAATTTAGCAACAAAAATCTTGCCCTCAGATCTGTGATAGAAGGTGTACCCAATAGTCTCTTTTGGGTATCCTATGAAGACACATTTCTCCGATTTGGGTTCGAGCTTATCTGGTTGAAGTTTCTTCACATAAGCATCGCAGCCCCAAACTTTAAGAAACAACAACTTTGGTTTCTTGCCAAACCACAGTTCATAAGGCGTCGTCTCAACAGATTTTGATGGTGCCCTATTTAACGTGAATGCGGCAGTCTCTAAAGCATAACCCCAAAATTATAGCGGTAAATTAGTAAGAGACATCATAGATCGCACCATATCTAGTAAAGTATGATTACGATGTTCAGACACACCTATGGTTAGGAAACATAACCATCTTTGATTAATGAGCTAGTCAAGTAGAGGCATACTAGTGACATTAAGTTTGTCTATGTATTCACACATGTATTATGTTTCTGGTTAATACAATTCTAGCATGAATAATAAACATTTATCATGATATGAGGAAATAAATAATAACTTTATTATTGCCTCTAGGGCATATTTCCTTCAAGTTTAGTGCACCATGCTTAACGGCTTAGAATCGTGACTTCAAAGATGTTTTGAACGTCATGGACCATATGAGATGTTCCAGGAGTTGAAGTTAATATTTCAAGCAAATACCCGAGTTGAGAGATATGAAGTCTCAAACAAGTTCTATAGCTAAAAGATGGAGGAGAACTGCTCAACTAGTGAGCATGTGCTCAGATTGTCTGGGTACTACAATCGCTTGAATCAAGTGGGAGTTAATCTTCCAGATAAGATAGTGATTGACAGAGTTCTCTAGTCACCATCACCAAGTTACTAGAACTTCGTGATGAACTATAGTATGGAAGGGATGACGAAAATGATTCCCGGGCTCTTCGTGATGCTGAAATCGACGAAGGTAGAAATCAAGAAAGAGCATCAAGTGTTGATGATTGACAAGACCACTAGTTTCAAGAAAAGGGAAAGAAAGGGAACTTCAAGTAGAATGACAAGCAAGTTTTCACTCCCGCGAAGAAGCCCAAAGTTGGACCAAAGCCTGAAACTGAGTGCTTACACTCCAAAGGAAATGGTCACTAGAAGCGGAAATGTACTGAATATTTGGTGGATAAGAAGGATGGCAAAGTGAACAAGGGTATATTTGATATACAGGTTATTGATGTCTACCTTACTAGTGTTTATAGTACCCCCTGGGTATTTGATACTTGTTCGGTTGCTAAAAATTAGTAACTCGAAACAGGAGTTACAGAATAAATAGAGACTAGTTAAGGGTGAAGTGATGATGTGTGTTGGAAGTAGTTCCAAGATTGATATGATCATCATCACACACTCCCTATACCTTCGAGATTAGTGTTAAACCTAAATAAAGGTTATTTGGCGTTTGCGTTGAGCATGAATATGATTTGATCATGTTTATTGCAATATGATTATTCATTTAAAGTCAGAGAATAATTGTTGTTACATTTTACATGAATAAAACCTTCAATGGTCATACACCCAATGAAAATAGTTTGTTGGATTTCGATCGTAGTGATACACATATTCATAATATTGATGCCAAAAGATGCAAAGTTAATAATGATAGTGCAACTTATTTGTGGCACTACCGTTTGGGTCATATCGGTGTAAGGCGCATCAAGAAACTCCATAAATATGGATTTTCGGAATCACTTGGTTATGAATCATTTGATGCTTGCGAACCGATCCTATTTGTCAATATGACTAAAACTCCGTTCTCGGAACAATGGAACGAGCTACTGACTTGTTGGAAATAATACATACCGATGTATGCGGTCCAATGAGTGTTGAAGCTCGCGGCGGGTATCGTTATTTTCTGACCTTCACAGATGATTTGAGCAGATATGGGTATATCTACTTTATGAAACATAAGTCTGAAACATTTGAAAAGTTCAAAGAATTTCAGAGTGAAGTGGAGAATCATCATAACAAGAAAATAAAGTTTCTACGATCTGATCGTGGAGGAGAATATTTGAGTTACGAGTTTGGCCTTCATATAAAACAATGTGGAATAGTTTCACAGGTCACGCCACATGGAACACCACAGCGTAATGGTGTGTCCGGACGTCCTAACCACACTCTATTGGATATGGTGTGATCTATGATGTATCTTACTGATTTACCACTATCGTTTTTGGGTTATGCATTAGAGACAACTTCATTCACTTTAAGTAGGGCACCATTAAAATCCGTTGAGACGACGCCTTATGAACTGTGGTTTGGCAAGAAACCAAAGTTGTCATTTCTTAAAGTTTGGGGCTGCGATACTTATGTGGAAAAATTTCAACCTGATAAGCTCGAACCCAAATCGGAGAAGTGCGTCTTCATAGAATACCCAAAGGAAACTGTTGGGTACACCTTCTATCACAGATCTGAAGGCAAAACATTTGTTGCTAAGAATGGATCCTTTCTAGAGAAGGAGTTTCTCTCGAAAGAAGTGAGTGGGAGGAAAGTAGAACTTGATGAGGTAACTGTACCTGCTCCCTTATTGGAAAGTAGTTCATCACAGAAATCAGTTCCAGTGATTCCTACACCAATTAGTGAGGAAGCTAATGATGATGATCATGAAACTTCAGATTAAGTTACTACAGAACCTCGTAGGTCTTCCAAAGTACAGTCCGCACCAGAGTGGTATGGTAATCCTGTTCTGGAAGTCATGTTACTATACCATGATGAACCTACAAACTATGAGGAAGTGATGATGAGCCCAGATTCCGCGAAATGGCTTGAGGCCATGAAATCTGAGATGGGATCCATGTATGAGAACAAAGTGTGGACTTTGGTGGAGTTACCCGATGATCGGCAAGCCATATTGTATAAATGGATCTTCAAGAGGAAGACGGACGCTGATAGTAGTGTTACTATCTACAAAGCTCGACTTGTTGAAAAAGGTTTTTTTTACAAGTTCAAGGTGTTGAAGACGATGAGATTTTCTCATTTGTATCGATGCTTAAGTCTGTCCGAATCATGTTAGCAATTGCCATATTTTATGAAATTTGACAAATGGATGTCAAAACTACATTCCTTAATGGATTTTTTAAAGAAGTTGTATATGATGCAACCAGAAGGTTTTGTCAATCCTAAAGGTGCTAACAAAGTGTGAAAGCTCCAGTGATCCATCTATGGACTGGTGCAAGCATCTCAGAGTTGGAATATATGCTTTGATGAGTTGATCAAAGCATATGGTTTCTCTGAACTTTTGGAAAAGCCTGTATTTACAAGAAAGTGAGTGGGAGCTCTGTAGCATTTCTAATACTATATGTAGATGACATATTGTTAATTGGAAATGATATAGAATTTCTGGATAGCATAAAAGGATACTTGAGAAAGAGTTTTTCAATGAAAGACGTTGGTGAAGTTGCTTACACATTGAGCATCAAGATCTATAGAGATGGATCAAGATGCTCGATGAGATTTTTCAATGAGTACATACCTTGATAAGTTTTTGAAGTAGTTCAAAATGGAACAGTCAAAGAAAGAGTTCTTGCCTGTGTTGCAAAGGTGTGAAATTGAGTAAAGACTCAAATCCCGACCACGGCAGAAAATAGAAAGAGAATGAAAGTCATTCCCTATGCCTTAGTCATAGGTTCTATAAAGTATGCTATGTTGTGTACCAGACCTATTATATACCTTGCTCTGGGTTTGGCAAGGGAGTACAACTTTGATCTAGGAGTAGATCACCGGACAGCGGTCAAGAATATCCTTAGTAAGTACTAAGGAAATGTTTCTCGATTATGGAGGTGATAAAAGAGTTTGTCGTAAAAGTTACATCGGTGCAAGCTTTTACACAGATCCAGATGACTCTAAGTGTCAATCTGGATACATATTGAAAGTGGGAGCAATTAGCTAGAGTAGCTCTGTGCAAAGCATTGTAGACATAGAATATTTGCAAAATACATACGGCTCTGAATGTGACAGGCCCGTTGACAAAACTTCTCTCACGAGCAAAACATGATCATACCTTAGTACTCTTTGGGTGTTAATCACATAGCGATGTGAACTAGATTATTGACTCTAGTAAACCCTTTGGATGTTGGTCACATGACGATGTGAACTATGGATGTTAATCACATACAGATGTGAATATTGGTGTTAAATCACATGATGATGTGAACTAGATTATTTACTCTAGTGCAAGTGGGAGACTGAAGGAAATATGCCCTAGAGGCAATAATAAAGTTATTATTTATTTCCTTATTTCATGATAAATGTTTATTATTCATGCTAGAATTGTATTAACCGGAAACTTAGTACATGTGTGAATACATAGACAAACATAATGTCACTAATATGCCTCTACTTGACTAGCTCGTTGAATCAAAGATGGTTTAGTTTCCTAGCCATAGGCATGAGTTGTCATTTGATTAACGGGATCACATCATTGAGAATGATGTGATTGACTTGACCCATTCTGTTAGCTTAGCACTTGATCGTTTAGTATGTTGTTATTGCTTTCTTCATGACTTATACATGTTCCTATGACTATGAGATTATGCAACTCCCGTTTACCGGAGGAACACTTTGTGTGCTACCAAACATCACAATGTAACTGGGTGATTGTAAAGGAGCTCTACAGGTGTCTCCGAAGGTACATGTTGAGTTGGCGTATTTCAAGATTAGGATTTGTCACTCTGATTGTCGGAGAGGTATCTCTGGGCCCTCTCGATAATGCACATCACTATAAGCCTTGCTAGCAATGTAGCTAAAGAGTTAGTTGCGGGATAATGCATTACATATTGAGTAAAGAGACTTGCCGGTAATCAGATTGAACTAGGTATGATGATACCGACGATCGAATCTCAGGCAAGTAACATACCGATGACAAAGGGAACAACGTATGTTGTTATGCGGTTCGACCGATAAAGATCTTCGTAGAATATGTAGGAGCCAATATGGGCATCCAGGTTCCGCTATTGGTTATTGACTGGAGAAATGTCTCGGTCATGTCTACATAGTTCTCGAACACGTAGGGTCTGCACGCTTAACGTTCGTTGACGATATAGTATTATATGAGTTATGTATGTTGGTAACCGAATGTTGTTTGGAGTCCCCGATGAGATTACAGACATGACGAGGAACTCCAGAATGGTCCGGAGATAAAGTTTGATATATGGGATAATAGTGTTTGTTCTCTGGAAGGGTTCCGGAATTCACCGGAAGGGGTTCCGGATGTTCCCCGAAATGTTTGGGTACGAGAACACGTTATTTGGGCCAAAGGGGAAAGCCCACGAGGTTTTTGGAAAGTGCAAAAGGAAGTTTTACGGAGACCCGGAGGCTAGGCAGCGGGCAGGAACCTGGCGTCTAGCCCTGGAGTCCGTGTAGGACTCTTGCCTTTCAGGAAAAACCGACTTTGAGGAGGCTTTTACTCCAAGTTTCGACTCCAGGGCTCAACACATAAATAGAGGGGCAGGGCTAGCACCAAAGAGACATCAAGAAACACCAAGCCGTGTGCCGGCAACCCCATCCCCTCTAGTTTATCCTTCGTAGTTTCTGTAGTGCTTAGGCGAAGCCCTGCGGAGATTGTTCTTCACCAACACCGTCACCACGCCATCGTGCTGCCGGAACTCATCTACTACTTCGCCTGTCTTGCTGGATCAAGAAGGCGTGGACATCATCGAGCTGAACGTGTGCAGAACTCGGAGGTGCCGTGTGTTCGGTACTAGGATCGGTCGGATCGTGAAGACGTACGACTACATCAATCGCGTTGATAAACGCTTCCGCTTAGCGATCTTCAAGGGTATGAAGATACACCCCTCCTCTCGTTGCTATGCATCACCATGATCTTGCGTGTGCATAGGAAATGTTTTGAAATTACTACGTTCCCCAACAGTCAATCCCCTTGAACTCAATAACATCCCAATTTTCAATTTGAATGTTATTTATAGATCATTCATATGCATCCATGATTTATGCATTTTTCCTTTATTTGTTTTATTTGAATTTTGATCCTAGAAACCTTAAGCAACTCAAGGACTAATTGAGAGAGTTGGAGGTTTCCCAAAATCCAATTTAGAATTTTCAAAATTTGGAAAATTGGATCAAATTGTTTTATTCAAAAATCTTTTCCACTTATTTCAATTAAATAAAATAAAGAGGGATGATAAAAGGACTTCTTCAAAAACAACAAAGAAATGTTGGAAGTTGAATTTTGAATTTTTGAATATTTTATTTGATTTTATTGCAGATTTTATTAGTAAAAAAGTTTGTTTTTAATTTCGGCATTTAGGCCCAGAAAAATGTTTTCACAAGGTCATTAATAAGGCCATATAATTATGTGAATTTTTCTGATATATATATATATATATATATATATAGATATATATATATATAGTACAGTTTTGGTACTTTTCTCTCTCTGGAAAATGTTTAAAAAATAAAAATCTTCCCCTTGGGCGGCCCGGCCTACCAGCCACGCAGCCCGCCACCCAGCCGAGTCAGCCGCCCGCCCGCCAGCGCCGCCGCCCGCCGTGTCCGCCTCGGACACCGCCTCCGCCTCGCCCTCCTCCAAGCCCGCCCCTCCCCCTTTATAAGCCGCCGCCCCAACCCTCTCTCCTCCCATCAAGCCCAGCCGCCCCCCGCCGCCCTCTTCACACCCTTGCCGCCGCCATACGCTTGTCGCCACCGTCGTCGCAGCCGCCGTCCCGTGCCACATCTGCCGTCACCGCAGCCGCCGTCCGCCGCTGCCGGAGACACCGGAGCCGTCCGCCGCCGCCGAACGCCTCCCCGCCGACGATCGCCGCCGCGGTAATGCCCGGCCCTTCTCATCCACCGGATCCCCGTCCGACAGTTAGGATTAGATCTAGGTTTTGTTTTTTAAACCTTTTTTATTTAGTGAACGCCCGTTCGTTAGATCTCTATAGCGAACGTTTTTCGTTTCATAAGCTTCTGTAGCGAACGCTCATTCGATAGTTTTTTCTTTTTCTTTTCTTTTCTGCTAGGGACCTATCCGCTAGGATTTTATTTACAGATCGATCCCTGTTTTTTAAACTAGCACAACTTTCTGCTCGTTTGTCCAAATTCGATGAAACCAACGTCAAAATCTTCAGCATGATCTCATCTATCCAGCAAACCAACTCAAATATATTTTTGAAAGATTTAAAATTTGAATTTGTTTGGATCTGAATTTGAACTTCTTTTGATCGTAACTTGAGTTTCGTAGCTCCGTTTTAGTTGATTATTTTTGAAAATCGAAGCTCTTGACGTAAAATTTCTATTAGGATCTAATCCACATAATTATGGTAATGTTAAAAATTGTTTTCTGTTTAAAGGAGTTATTTCCTTGTTTTTGTGTTTTCTGAATCTTTTCTTTGATTTTCTTTGCATCTTTTGCTTGAGTGCTTATGTATGTTATTGTTTGTTTATGATAGATTTTATGGAGTGCGAAGCTTGCTACTACGAATCTCTAGAGTTTATCGATCGTCAGCCAGGTAAGTTACAATTTGATCATAGTCTTTTATACCCAGTTTTTACTTTGCATTAGTTTCGCCCTCAAAGATTGCATGAGTAGGATTGGGAACATGTGGTTTTGCTATATAGTTCATGAGGTAGGAACCTATTACCTTTGATCACACCGGGAATATACTTTTTGCTCATAAATTGCTTAGCCATGCTCTTAGACGGGGATTGGTATGTGAGATTCATGAAAGTTGCGAGAGTAATAATAACTAAGGGAAAATTAAGGTGGCAACTTTAATACACATCCGGGTGGATTGTTTGGGGCACCTGGAGAAACCAGTTCTTGCCCGAGGGAATCCCGGAGTGCCCGTGTGATTACCCTATGTCCGCCACCAGGCTCAAAGGGATCATATGATTTTCATGCCTAGAAACTTCTGTGTGCAGCCAGAAGCCATTATGGGCTCTGGCATAGTTGAGTAAGTTGTGTGACCTCTTTCCGTGGTAGACTAGCTGATGTAGTGAGAAAGTAGGTGTACCGATCTACCAAGGGTTTACAGGGAATACTTCAGAAAGGCTATGTCTCGATCTTCCAATCATGGATGCGGCCGAGTCTTGTGGGGAAAAGTGCGCAAACCTCTGCAGAGTGTACAAACTAATCATGATTAGCCGTGTCCCCGGTTATGGACTATTTGAGTATCTGAAGTGAATTATTTGTTGATCTCATCACTCTTTAATTAATGTATTGGGTTTATTATTTTATACTTGGTAATTTTGGGTTTCAGTTGGAGGAACCTTCTCAATAATGACATAAACTTGGTAGTAACTAAAATTTATTCCTTTTTTGTAGGGAAAAACTAGCTTTATGCAAAATTAAACTTAGAGCCTCCACCAGCCAAATATGCATATAGATATAGTATTTTTCATTCATTGCTCTAGTGTGTGACTTTGCCAGCATATTCCATGTGCTGACCTACACGGCTGCAACGTCTAATGTTGCAAAGTTTTCTGAAGAATAAGGTGTGCTAGGTCGTTGTCATGCACTCAGTTTTGCCGTGGAGTTGATAGACTCATTTATCTTCGAAGCTTTTGCAGTTATTTTTTTAGTTGGCCTTCAGCCATATTTATGTAATAAATTCTCTTTATGAGGACCGTGATGTAAGAAGTGTGTGACTGAACTATGTTATAAATCCTTGAGTACTGTGTGTGTGTCAGCATACTGATCCAGGGATGACACTTAAGCACAGATACTTCGATGCATTGGGATCGGGTCGCTACAAGATGGTATTAGAGCACACGCTGACTGTAGGATGCGACCACTAGGAAAAGCCACAGGATACTCCTCTCTATTCATTTCTAATTCTCCTCTATTTCTAGTCTATAGATGCCGGACCCCAGGAGCAAGTTCACTCAACCGGATGACGACACCCCCTTCAGACGGCACTTGAAGGAAATCACGAAATACCTGAACATCGGTCTACCAAGCTTCACCGGAACCTTCACTGCAACTTTACCAAAGGAGGAACACTGGAAGATCAAAGTTCATGTTCCGTGAAGGACTTTTGCACCAACTACTGAGCCCATCGAGTTTACCTTGGATGCACCAACTTGGAGCTTAGGATAGAGCATGGCAGCTCACATCACTTTTGGACGCATTTGTGAAGTGTACCACAAGGATCTTGAAGACACCATCTATAAGATTTGTGGACGCCGGGATGAGCAATGGGAGATGATTCGCACCAGGAAGGATGGATCTATTGCAGCATACATACAGGAGATGGATAAACACATTCGTCGATACGAGAAACAGATGTGCGCTATCATGAAGAAGACCAAGAAGGTGATGACCAGGAATATCGAGCTAGAAGAGGAACTCAAGGTAAACCGCGATGGATATGAAAAGGAAATTGCTGTGCTACTGGAGAATAATGAAGACCTGAAGAGGAGGCTAGGAGTACCCGAGGTGAAAAAACAACTGAATATTCATGAGGATGACTACATCATACTAGATGACATGGACAGTGATGAAGATGTAGACAGTGATGAAGATGAAGACAGTGATGAGGATGAAGACAGTGATGATGATGCTGGCGATGATGATTATTATGAGCCAATGGAGTCTTTCACCGATCAAAACTTCTAGTCGACCACCATACTACTATTAGAGTTCTTCCAAGTAGTTAGAAATCGTTCGTGAGATTTTGTAATAGTAGCTTAGATCGGCTGTGTGAATCTTGTTTGAATTTGAGTGGTGTGATTTGAATATGTTTGTCTCATATGCATATGGGTAGTGAAACCTCTTATTAGACCTTATTCTATTCTGTTTTTTCACCCCTCTAACCCATCAGATGCCTCCGAGACGTGACCCCAGATTCACTTTCCCGCCGGAGCTCACCTAGTTAATCCAACAGCAGAACGCCTTGATGCAGATGATCATCCTGAAACAAGGCAACAACAACAACCCACCGCCACCACCCCCAGTTGATAACCTAGCCCGTTTCCTAAGGTTGAATCCGCTGGTATTCTCTAGCAGCACCGAGCCGATTGTTGCTGATGATTGGCTCCCAAGATCGGGAGGGAGCTAACAACTACTAGATGCACAGATGCAGAGAAAGTGTGCTTTGCCGCACATCAGCTTGATGGACCCGCAGCCTCTTGGTGGGAGAATTTCACCGCCACCTACCCCATTGCTATAGTTAAATGGGATCAGTTTCAGTAGGCCTTCCGCACCGCACATGTCTCAGCTGGAGCAATGAGTTTGACGAAGCGTGAGTTCCGCAACCTATGCCAGTTGAGTCGTATGGTGGGGCAATATGTGGATGAGTTTAGCAAGTTAGCACGCTATGCCCCAGATGATGTGGCCACAGATGTCGCGAAGGAGGAGAAATTTCTTGAGAGACTCAATGATGAGCTGAGTATGCAGTTGATGGTGGCAACCTTCAACAACTACCAGGATCTGGTAGACAGGGCCCTCATGATTGAAGGCAAGCAGCAGCAGATAGAAAGCCACAAGCGGAAGTATGGACAGGGGAAGTACAACTCTGGAGCTCAGCAGAAGCCCTGCTATTCCCCGTACTTGGGAGGACACACTCATCATACCCATGGAGGACATAACCATGGGGGCCATTCACACAATGGAGGAAGTTCACACAACCATAGTGGCCCTAAGAATGGTAATGGGAATGGAGGAGGCAACAGTTAGAGCCGTTCTAACCCCGCGACACCTGCAAAGAAAGATCTGAGTCACATTACCTGTTTCAAGTGCAGGAAGACAGGACACTATGCCACTGAATGTCCTGAGGCAAAGAATGGAAATGGCAATGGAAGCTATGGAAAGAATCCCAACCCTTTCACCAGGGGTCAGGTGAATCACGTCATTGTGGAGGAAATTGACGAGCAGCCCGACGCAGTTGTCGGTAAGTTTTTGATAAATGCATTTACAGCCCTTGTTCTTTTTTACACTGGTGCATAGCATTCATTCATATCAAGGGGATTTGTGGACAAGTTTAAGTTGCCAACCGTAGCCCTTAGTGAGTTCCCCAGGATCAGAGTCTATGGCTAGTCGAGGATGTTATCAGTTGCCATTGACCATAGGTAGACACGTTTTCCCCACATACCTCATTATCTTGGAGTCACAAGGATTGGATGTGATCCTAGGCATGGATTGGCTATCCAAGTACGAGGGAAACATCGATTGTGCCAGTAAATCGATTGTTCTCACCACCTCAGAGGGAAAACGGATCAAGTCTGTGTCTAGGCATGCGCCAAGGAGGACTCAAGTGAATTCTCTTTCGGGAGTGGTTCAGGAGGAAGTACCATTTGTGAAGGATTATCCCGATGTATTCCCGGAGGAATTACCAGGCATGCCACCAGACCGAGACACAGAGTTTCTGATCGAATTGTTGCCAGGCACCAGATCAATATCCAAGAGACCGTATAGGATGCCCACCAATGATCTAGAGGAAATTAAGGAGCAGATTAAGGAATTATTGGAGAAGGTTTATATTCGACCGAGTTCATCACCTTGGGGAGCTCCAGTGCTTCTAGTTGAGAAGAAGGATGGGTCCTTGAGAATGGTTGTTGATTATCGTGCATTGAATGGGGTGACGATAAAAAACAAACACCCTCTGTCGATGATCAATGATTTGTTTGACCAGTTGCAGGGAGCTAAAGTTTTCTCCAAGATCGATCTTTGGTCAGGATATCACCGGCTGAAGATCCGAGAGCAGGATATACCTAAGACAGCTTTTACCACAAGGTATGGGCTTCATGAGTATACGGTTATGTCATTTGGGTTGACTAATGCCCCTGCCTATTTTATGAGTATGATGAACAAGGTATTCATGGAGTTCTTGGACAAGTTCATCGTGGTGTTCATTGACGATATATTGGTCTATTCAAAGAACGAAGAAGAACACAAGGAACATTTGCGCTTGGTACTCGAGAAGCTCAGGGAACATCAGTTATATGCCAAGTTTAGCAAATGTGAGTTTTGGTTGAAGGAAGTCGGATTTCTCGGGCACGTTATATCAGGAGAAGGTATAGCAGTAGACCCTACCAAGGTTGAAGCCGTCACCGAATGGATGGCACCCACCTCAGTTGGAGAGATACGCAGTTTCCTTGGACTCGCAGGTAATTATCGGAGATTTATTGAGAATTTCTCCAAGATCACGAAGCCATTGATGGAGTTATTGAAGAAAGACACTAAGTTTAATTGGACCGAGGATTGTGAGGCCAGTTTTCAGGAGTTGAAGAAACGTTTGGTTACAGCCCCAGTGCTAGTTCTCCCGAATATACGTAAGGATTTCCAAGTATATTGCGACGCTTCTCGTCAGGGACTTGGAGGCGTTCTTATGCAAGAAGGAAGAGTTGTTTCATATGACTCACGTCAGCTTCGACCTCATGAGTTGAATTATGCCACGCATGATTTGGAGTTAGCAGCCGTAGTGCATGCGCTCAAGACTTGAAGGCACTTTCTTATCGGAAATTGTTGCGATGTTTACACGGATCATAAGAGTTTGAAGTATATCTTTACGCAGAAGAAGTTGAACCTCAGGCAGAGGAGATGGTTGGAGCTCATAAAGGATTATGACATGAGATTGCATTATCACCCAGGAAAGGCCAATGTTGTGGCAGATGGTTTGAGCCGCAAGAGTCATGTTAATACTCTCATCACCGAAGGATTACCTCAAGAGTTAGCCGATGATCTCCGAGAACTTCGCTTGGAGATAGTTCCGAGAGGTTTTGTTGCGGCACTGGAAATTCAGTCCACTTTGCTGGGAAAGATCAGAGAAGCTAGCCCAGAAGACGGACAAGGAGATTGTAGAGATAAAAGAAATGATGAGTAAAGGAAAGGCTAAAGGTTTTCGTGAGGATGAGAACAGAACTTTATGGTTTGAGGATCACATCTATGTGCCCGATGACCCTGAGATCATTGAAGTTAATTCTTCATGAGGCTCATGATTGCCTTATTCGATTCACCCAGGCAACACCAAGATGTATCTGGACCTGAAGGAGAGTTTCTGGTGGACATATATGAAGAATGATATTGCCGAGTATGTAGCAGTATGCGATGTATGTCAGAGAGTTAAGGCAGAACATTAGAAACCAGCAGGATTACTTCATCCTTTGTCGATACCCGAATGAAAATGGGATAAACTTGGCATGGATTTCATCACCGGATTGCCCAGGACTCGTTCAGGTTATGACTCCATCTAGGTTGTAGTTGATCGCTTGACCAAGGTGGCCCACTTCATCCCCGTGAAAACCACGTATACAAGTGCTAAGTTGGCCAAGATATACATGACCAGGATCATATGTCTGCATGGAGTTCCGAGGACCATCGTATCAGATAGAGGAACACGGTGTACTTCGATGTTTTGGAACCAGTTACACGGAACTTTGGGTACCATGCTAGAGTTTAGTACAACCTTTCATCCACAGACAGATGGGCAGGCCGAGAGAATCAACCAGATTCTGGAGGACATGTTGAGAGCTTGTGCTCTAGATTATGGATCTAGTTGGGATGATAATTTACCCTATGCAGAGTTCGCATATAACAACAACTATCAAGCCAGCTTGATGATGGCCCCTTTCGAAGCTTTGTACGGAAGGAGGTGCAGGACACCATTGATGTGGGATGAAGTTGGAAATAGACAGTTGTTCAGACCAGATTTAATCATAGATTCTGAGGATAAGGTCAAGTTGATCCGTGGTAGACTCGAGATAGCTCAGTCTAGGCAGAAGAGTTATGCGGATACTAAACGCAAGGAGGTAACCTATGAAGTTGGAGACAGAGCCTATCTTCGTGTGTCCCCACTTCGAGGAGTTAAATGACTTAGAGTCAAAGGAAAGTTAGCACCATGATTTGTGGAACCATACAGAGTCTTGGAACGTATGGGAGAAGTTGCCTACAAGTTGGAATTACCCGAAGGTTTGTCAGGAGTTCATGATGTGTTTCACGTTTCCCAGTTGCAGAAGTGCCATGCAGAGATGGTCGATATTCCTATGAGAGATACAATGCCTCTGGAAGCAATTCAGTTGGACAGTGACTTGACCTCTGAGGAGAAACCCGTCAAGATTCTCGAGTTTGCCAACCGAGTTACCCGCAGCAAAGTCATCAAGTTTTGCAAGGTTTAGTGGAGTCACCATACCGAGGAGGAAGCCACCTGGGAGTGAGAAGAAGACCTCCGAAAGGACCACCCACACCTATTAACTGACCAATCCGAATCTCGAGGGCGAGATTCATCTTAAGGGGGGTAGGTTTGTAACATCCCAATTTTCAATTTGGATGTTATTTATAGATCATTCATATGCATCCATGATTTATGCATTTTTCCTTTATTTGTTTTATTTGAATTTTGATCCTAGAAACCTTAAGAAACTCAAGGACCAATTGAGAGAGTTGGAGGTTTCCCAAATATCCATTTTTGAATTTTCAAAATTTGGAAAATTGGATCAAATTGTTTTATTCAAAATTCTTTTCCACTTATTTCTAAATAAAATAAAGAGGGAAGATAAAAGGACTTCTTCAAAAACAACAAAGAAATATTGGAAAATGAATTTTGAATTTTTCAATATTTTATTTGATTTTATTTACAGGATTACTTATTTTATTGCGGAGTTTATTAGTACTAAAAAGTTTGTTTTTAATTTAGGCATTTAGGGCCAGAAAAATGTTCACAAGGTCATTAATAAGGCCATATAATTATGTGAATTTTTCTGTTATTTTTAGATATATATTTATTATAGTTTTCGTACTTTTTCTCTCTGGAAAATGTTTTAAAAAATCTTCCTGCCTTGGCTGAAATTTGGTGACTACCCAGCCGAGCCACGGCCAGCCAATGACGCCACCAACCCAGTGGAGTCCCGCCCGCCGCCTCCACGCCGCCGCTTGTGTGTACGCCTCGGACACCGCCTCCGCCTCGCCCCTCCTCCAAGCCATCGCATGCCCCCACGCCTTTATAAGTCGCCGCCCCCGTCCCCTCTCTCCTCCTCATCAAGCCGCAGCCGCCGCCGTCACCACTGCCGCCGCCCTCTTCACAGCTGTCGTCGCCATCTGCCGCAGCCGCTACCGCCGCCCCGTGCCGCATCCGCCGTCGTCCGCCGCCAACAACCGCCGCCGTGGTAATGCCCGACCCTTCTCATCCGCCGGATTCCCATGCGACGGTTAGGATTAGATCTAGGTTTTGTTTTTTTAACTTTTTTTAGTTAGTGAACGTCCGTTTGTTAGATCTGTGTAGCGAACGTTTTTCATTTCATAAGCTTCTGTAGCGAACGTTCGTTTGATAGTTTTTTCTTTTTCTTTTCTTTCCTGCCAGGGACCTATCCGCTAGGATTTTATTTACAAATCAGTCCCTATTTTTCAAACTAGCACAACTTTCTGCTCGTTTGTCCAAATTTGATGAAACCAACGCCAAAATCTTCAGCATGATATCATCTATCTAGTAAACCAACTCAAATATATTTTTGAAAGATTTCAAATTTGAATTTTTTCAGATCTAAATTTGAATTTCTTTTGATCGTAACTTGAGTTTCGTAGCTCCGTTTTAGTTGATTCTTTTTGCAAATTGAAGCTCTTGACGTAAACTTTATGTTAAGGTCTAATCCACATAATTATGGTACTATTAAAATTGTTTTCTGTTTAATGGACTTATTTGCTTGTTTTTGTGTTTTCTGAATCTTTTCTTCGATATTCTTTGCATCTTTTGCTTGAGTGCTTATGTATGCTATTGTTTGTTTACGATAGATTTTCGTAGTGCGAAGCTTGCTACTACGAATCTCTAGAGTTTACCGATCGTCAGCAAGGCAAGTTAAACTTTGATCATACTCTTTTATAGCCAGTTTTTACTATGCCTTAGTTTCACCCTCAAAGATTGCATGAGTAGGATTGGGAACATGTGGTTTTGCTATGTAGTTCATGATGTAGGAACCTATTACCTTTGATCACCCCGAGAATATATGTTTTTCTCATAAATTGCTTAGCAATGCTCATAGACGTGGATTGGTATGTGAGATTCATGAAAGTTGCGAGAGTAATAATAACTAAGGGAAAATTAAGGTGGCAACTTTAATACACATCTGGGTGGATTGTTTGGGGCACCTAGAGAAAATAGTGCTTGCCCAAGGGAATCCCGGAGTACCCGTGTGATTACCCTAGGTCCGCCACCCAGGCTCAAAGGGATCATATGATTTTTCATGCCTAGAAACTTCCGTGTGCAGCCATAAGCCATTATGGGCTCTAGCATAGTTGAGTAAGTTGTGTGACCTCTTTGCGTGGTAGACTAGCTAATGTAGTGGGAAAGTAGGTGTACCGGTGTAACCAGGGTTTAGAGGGAATACTTCAGAAAGGTTATGTGTTGATATTCCGATCATGGATGCGGTCGAGTCTTGTGGGAAAAAGTGCGCAAACCTCTGCAGAGTGTACAAACTGATCATGATTAGCTGTGTCCTTGGTTATGGACAATTTGAGTGTGTGGAAGTGAATTATTTGTTGATCTCATCACTCATTAATTAATGTATTGGGTTTATTATTTTATACTTGGTAATTTTGGGTTTGAGTTGGAGGAACCTTCTCAATAATGGCATAAACTTGGTAGTAAATAAAATTTATTCCTTTGTTGTAGGGAAAAGCTAGCTTTATGCAAAATTAAACTTAGAGCCTCCACCAGCCAAATATGCATATAGATATAGTCTTTTTCATTCATTGCTCTGTAGTGTGACTTTGCCAGCATATTCCATGTGCTGACCTACACGGTTGCAATGTGTAATGTTGCAGAGTATTCCGACGAAGAATAAGGTGTGCTAGGTCATTGCCATGCACTCAGTTTTGCCGTGGAGTTGATGGACTCATTTATCTTTGAAGCTTCCACAGTTATTTTATTTTTTTAGTTGGCCTTGAGCCATATTTATGTAATAAATTCTCTTTATGAGGACCTCGATGTAATAAGTGTGTGATTGAACTTTGTTATAAATCCTCGAGTACTGTGCTTGTCAGTATACCGATCCAGGGATGACACTTAAGCACATATACTTTGATCCATTGGGATCGGGTCGCTACAGACTCGTTACTTACAAGGATCAAATCATGTATAGGTAGATTTATAAATTGCAAAAAAATTAAATAAGTTGCAGCAAAGTATTTTTAGTTTTTATTATATGGTAAAAGTAGACCAGGGGTCATGGTTTTCACTAGAGGCTTCTCTCTCGAACACATAACATACAATGGGTAAACAAATTACTGTTGAGCAACTGCTAGAAAAGCGCATAGTTTTGACGTTATTCAGGACAATGATCACTCATATAGGCATCACGTCCGTGACAAGTAGACCGACTCCTGCCTGCTCTACTACTATTACTCCACCAATCGACGCTATCCATCATGCATCTATGGTAATAAGTTCTTGGCGAACAGAGTAACGCTTTAAACAAGATGACATGATAGTGCTAGAAATTTGGCGAAACAGAAATAAATCAACGTTTCGCTAAAATATCTGCTCTTATTATGTATCCCCTATAAAGAAAGTTCCTATAATCTACGGTCTACGATCTACGAATACGAATAGGAAAGTTCCTATAATCTACGGTCTATGATCTACGAATACGAATAAGAAAGTTTGTATAATCTACGGTCTGCAATCTACGAATACGAATAAGAAAGTTCCTATAATCGACGAACAAAGAATGTAGCTAACAATACCAACAACACTACATTACAGTTTGGCCTTGAACTCTTGTTTAAAACATTGTCTCTTACTATGAATCCCTGTAAACAATCTACAAATAAGAAAGTGCCTACAATATACGATCTACAAATCCTAGCCATAACGCTACCAACAAAAAGATGTAATACAACACAATACGAGTCACAAGCAATCTACGATCTACAAACTCTAGCCGTAACTCCCTAACCCACATACTCCTAACTCTAACCCTAGCTCCCCTACCAATGTGTGTGGCGGTCACGACCGTGGGTGTTGGTGGCAGCCACAGCCATTGGTGTGGGTGACGGCGGGGAAGATGAGATCGACGGGGGCGACGAAGAGGACGGTGGGACCTCCGGAGCCGGTGAAGAGGACGGCGAGGCAGAGGTGACGGCGGCGCCGAGAGCGAGATCCATGGGGGAGAGTTAGGGTGAGTGAGTGGGTGAAGTGTGGGGGAGGACGAGCTGCGCGTGGGTTGATAAAATGTGTTCGTGGTGCGATGGATGGTAACAAGCAACATCACAGCTATGTTTTGCCAAAACTCAACATTTGGCAAGGATAATTAGTGGCGGGTGTTAGTCACCGTTCGCCACTGCTTGGTCATCTACCTGTGGCGAGCGATAGGTGGAGCCCGTCACCGCTGAGTTACGCAAACAAGTTCCGCCCGGAAGATTATAACTTCGGCTGGCGATGAGTTCGGCCCGCCACAGTTACTCTCTTAGAGGTGGCGGACAATTTTTGGATCCTAGACTCCCATAAGTCTTGGTTTTGGAAATTCTGAAATAAATATTTGAGGTATAAATAAAGTATGACTTTTATGGACATTCACGTATAGATATGTTCTTTGCACCTATAAAGTTCCATGTAATTTTTGTTTTTGTACAAACATACATACACGAAAGAGGCACTATATGGATTTAGAAATAACAAACAGTACATGCACGCACGAATCACATGGTCAAGTATATTCTAATAAAATTTTACACATGTAAAATACATCAAAATATACATACATATGGAATTATTTTCAGATTTTATATTTAAAAAAAAGGATTTCTTTTAAAGAAAAATCTCAGCTCATTAGGCCTGCGGACTCCAAATTACCTCACTCGTTCAATTGATCATCTCTTAGTTTATATTTATCACATAATGCAGTAATTCAGATAACTGAAAATGTATGATCGATTTGACATACTGATCATACTCTTTCAATGCACCAAAACAAATTGGTGAGAATTGAGACGAGGGTATTAATTCGAGATATCATCTCCAAAGACCATCTTTTGAAATACAGATGATATCATCTATAGCTGGAACATCTGTAGAGAAAACAACAAAATGAAAACCAAGAAAGTAGACTGGGTCAGATGACATGCCATGAAGAGATATGTTGACATTTGACAATCGAATGGAAACAAAAAAAGGAAGCTTCATGGAGGGGAATGGAAACAAAAAAAGGCACTAAACAACAGATATCTATCTCCTGTAAGATATATATTTCTCTCTCTTCTTCGTAACCAAGAGATGTGACGTATGCACAAGTAAATGAGTTTAGGCTTCCACCGGGTGGCAGACCCGGTTAGCAATCTCAAACCTTGATATATGCAAAAAAAATTGAGTTTAGGCTTCCACATTTTCACGTTGCCCGGTCAAAGGACGACAAAAGACACTCTCTCCATGCAACCGAACACTGCAAGAGCCGTCAGAAAACAAAAGAGAGGATATAAAGCAGGAACAAAAGAGAGAATATAAAGCCGATGGCACAAACAGACACACTGCATGCACAAATTATGGAATAGAAAGTACTGCATGCGCGCGCGCGCACACACACACACACACGGGTGCAGAGCGCCTTCCATCTCTGGACCACAAGACTTCCACACCCCTCTCCTCCTATAAATAGCCCCCTGTATCCTCCAGGCCTTCTCAGCACTGCAGTCATTCCTGCTCTCAAATACACATTGTTTTTTTATAGAATTAATATCAATGCGATGCACCTCTTTTCCCGAGATAACCTTGTAAAGTAAAAAACAGGGAGCCAGTAGTGGGCAGACCCCATAGGCATGTCGTTTCGCTACACTGACATCACTTACTATTTCTTTTACATTTTATATTTTGAAAACTACTAAATACATGTATTGTGAAAAAATAATCAAGTTTTTATAAATTGTTCATCACGAATTTAAACAATGGTCATCCAGCATAAAAAAAGTGCACTCAACTTTTAGAAAATATAGCATTGAAGAAAAGTGCACATCATATTTCCAAAATGTTCACATGTTTCAAAAAAATGTATGTGACACTTTGGTATAAACTTATACAATGTAAAAAAAATCATAAGATTGAAAATTTTACCTTATTTAAAAAAATATTCTACCATTTTAAAAAATATGTTTGTGATACTTAAATGTATATATTTTTCATAGAAGTGGAACATCTCATGTCCCATCACATATGAACATCCCAAGGATACCCAACTTGCAAGATATGCAACACCATCTATCCAGCTTCCTCTGTAATTTGAAGTTGCACCGTTCATAAGCAACACCACATCAGCGGCAGACTTCTGGGACTAGATGGTTCTATTAAATGCACCAACAAATAAAGCCTTATTGGGATACTGAATGCCTGTGGCAATGCTCCAATGTCACGATCTGAGATGGTCAAGGGCAGGAGCATTAGTACATTAATGGCTAGCTTCCATGAGCAGAAATGATCTTGAATGGCACCTAGGAAGAACTAGTTAGACACTTTCCAACCTACGAAGAGTTAGTATCATCGTCGTGACATGCAAGCTTGATGGCGGGGACACAACTGGTATTGACCATGCGCTAGAAGGTATTGCTGATCAGCATGCGCTTAATGATCGCCTGAATGACATCAATGACTTCTCATGGGATGATGTATTTTATAACCCGCCGAATGAAGTAAGGACTTATCTCATTGGCCATTATCGTTGCTTTGCATGTGAGCAATTGATCGGACTATTGAATTTATATAGAATTTTTCTCACTGTAGTATTTCATTACGGAGGATCTTGTCATGGGTGGAGAATGATAGTTATGTCTGTTAGCCCAAACTACATATGTGATGTTTTCAGCATGTGTGTTGGTGACTCGTTGACTAATCATTCCTTTGTTCTTGCACACTATACAGTGAAATTGTGTGAATTGTCGTAGTCTAGTTAGAAGCACGGTCGTGTTGGGGAATCTCTTTTACATGAGTTCTAGCTTTTAAGTTATAAAGTATTCATCACAAATTTAAAGAATGGTCATGCGGCATAAAAAAAAGTGGGCTCAACTTTTAGAACAAATTTGTAGCATTAAATAAAAGTGTATGTCACATTTCCAAAATGTTCACATGTTTAAGAAAATGTACCTGACACTTTTGCAAAAAAAACTTATACAATGTAAAAGAGATTATACCGTTAAAATGCACCTTATCTTTAAAAAATAGTAAGGCATTTCAAAAATATACACATACTCTGGGTATTGTAACTAATGAAAATGTACACATACTCAAGATACCCATGGGTTCATGTCGGTAGTTCAATCAAAATATTGACGTGCATCCCCTCATGATTACAAATAGTTCTTTTTATTTATTCCAAATGACTGTCATGTAACTTCCATCTATATATATAATATTTCAAAATGTAAACAAAAGAAATAAAAGGAAAAATAAAAAATGTCAGAAAAATTTAATGAATCAACAAAGAAGCAAACTGGGCCAACCCACTACAGTAACGCCTGAGGTAAGAGGTCCTTCTGTCTCGCCACAACCAAGACTCCCTTCAAATAGGGACGGGGCTATGTCTTGCTTTATGTGAGATCATATCTCCGCTAATGGGACATGCTGCTATTTGGTGAAGCATGTCCGTACCAACAAGCTCAAAAACACAATATATTGGAAAGAGGAGAAATCCTGAGGCAACAAGCCATATCAACAACAGCGATGATGATGATATTGATGATAGAGTGCAGCCAAGGACTGCTGGCAAGAATAATGAATCAGATAATCAGAGCAATGATGGGGATGATTCTAGAGTGAACAAGGAGAGCACACTAGTATCCAGCACCTATAAGAAGCCAAGGGTGGCATATGGACACGTGATCTTCATAATAAGTTTCTAGAAGCTATAAACCAGATCGGCCTTGATAGTTACACCTCACATTTTAAGCCACATTCAACAATACAGATCTTGAGGTTCTACATTTTTAATTAATAATTTGTATTACATTTTGGTAGTGGTTGTTCAAATAAATATTGAAGAAAATGAATGTGGATTACCTCACTAGGTAGAGTAACGCGAGTCATCTAAATATATATTTTATGCTTAATTTCTATGTGAGAAGATTCACCAGTTCCAGCGACCCTCTCGCCAGCATATTCAACAATATACCCAATGACAAAACATTATATGAATTACCTTCATACAATTCCAGTCATTCCTATGATGACCACATGCATGGCAAGCTGGTGGAGGTAATCAAAAACAGGTTTCTAGGTCCTTCTTACCGTTATGCAAGGGAGACATAGTTGACTGGCATTCTTCATAGAGGTGGAACATCTCGTGTTCCATCACGTGTGAACATCAAAAAGACACCAACTTGAAAGATATGCAACACCGTCTATCCAGGTGCCTCTACAATTTGAAATGGCACCATTTGTATGCAACACCACATCAGCGGCACGCAACTGTGACCATATTGAATGCCTGTGGTAGTGACCAATGTAACCATCTAAGATGGTTATGGGTGGGAGCATTAGTACAAAAGTGGCAATCTACAATGAGCAGATGACACCATTCAACATAGCAAGAAACACGAGCTCATCTGAAATGATGTTAATTGGCAAATCTGCACATGGCAATGGTAAAATTTCAATGACACAAACTCATATGGTAAGCACTGGAAGAACTAGTTACACACATTCAACCTATAGAGAGATAATGTCATCGTGGTGACACACAAGCTTGATAGCGGGACACATCTGGTATTCACTATGCGCAAGAAGGTATTGTTGATCAACATGCGCTTAATGATCGTATGAATCACATCAATGACTTCTCATGGGATGAAATATTTTACAACCCGCCGAATGAAGTAAGAACTTCTCTCATTGGCCTTTACATAGGCTTTGCATATGAATAGTTGATTGGAAGATTTTTTAAATCAATTTTTTTTCGCATTGTAGTATTTCACTATGGAGGTTGTTGTCATGGGTGGAAAATGATAGCTATGTTTGTGCGCCCAAACGACACACGTGATATTTTCAGCATGTTTGTTGGTGACTTTTTGACTTATCATTCCTTTGTTCTTGCACAATATACTGTCATATTGTGTGAACTATTGTATTGTAGTTAGAAGCACGGTTGTCTCCGGGAATGTCTTTTACATGAACGTTAGCTTTTAAATTATTGTTGTATTTTCAGATCATAAATAATGTTATATTGTTATATCAACTGTAATTGGTTTCATTCTCTATGTTAGCAATGCGATGCACCCCCTTTCCCGAGATAACCTTGCAAAAAAAAAAAAACAGGGAGCCAGTAGTGGGCAAACCCCATAGGCACGTGGTTTCTCTACATTGGCATCGCATAATTTTTTTACTTTTTTATATTTTGAAAATACTAAATACATATATGATGATAAAATAATCTAGTTAATTTTATGAAGTCTTCATCATAAATTTAAACAATGTTCATGCGGTATAAAAGAAGTGCGCTCTAGTTTTAGAAAATATATGTAGCATTAAACAAAAGTGTATGTCACATTTCCAAATATTCACACGGGTTCAAAAGAATGTATTTGACACTTTTGCAACAACTTATAAAATATAAAATAAATCGTACCATTAAAAATGTACTTTATCTGTAAAAGAATATATAGGCATTTCAAAAATATGCTGTGAGATTTAAAAATATATTATTCATAGAGGTAGAACATCTTGTGTCCCATCACATGAGAACATCCCAAGGATACCCAACTTACAAGATGGTTCTATTCAACGCACCAAGCAACCAAATCTTTGTTGTGATATTGAATACCTTGGCAGTGATCCAGTGTTACCATCTGAGATGGTTAAGGGCGGGAGCATTAGTACATCAGGGGCAAACTTCAATGAGCAGATGATGCCATTCAACATAGAAAAAACACAAGCTGATCGGAATGACGTCGAATGGAAACTCTGCACATGGTAATTGTAGAATTTCAATGACACAAACTCATATTGTTAACAGTGGAAGAACTAGGCACACACTTTCCAACCTACCAATAGATAATATCGTCACCTTGACACACAACTTTGATGGCCGGGACACAGCTGATATTGACCATGTACAAGAAGGTATTGTCGATCAGCATGCGCATGTTTTTTTATGGTATCTCAAATGTAATCAGTTTTATTCGCTATGATATTCTCTATGATATCAATGTGATGCACCTCTTTTCCTGAGATAACCTTGCAAAGTAAAAAAACAGGGAGTCGATAGTACGCAAACCCCATAGGTATGTGCTTTCGCTATGCTGACGTCTCTTACAATTTGTTTTTACTTTATTTTGTATTAAAAAACTAAATAGATGTATTGTGAAAATATAATCTGGTAAATTTTATGAAGTGTTCATCACTAATTTAAACAATGGTCATGGGGCGTAAAAAAGTGCGCTCAAATTTTAGAAAATATTTGTAGTATTAAAAAGAAGTGTATGTAAGATTTCCAAAATGTTCACATGTTAAAACAAAATGTACGTGACACTTTTGCAAAAACATATACATTGTAAAAGAAACCATACAATTAAGAATGTACCTTATCTTTAAAATGTATTCTGGCATTTCAAAAATATGTTTGTGTTATTTAAAAATATATTATTCATAAGGTGGATCATCTCATGTCCCATCACATGTGAACATCCCGAGGACACCCAAATTGCAAGACATGCAACAACATCTATCCAGGTTCCTCTGCAATTTGAAGTGGCACCATTCATAAGAAACACCATATCAGTTGCGGGCTTCTGTGACTAGATGGTTATATTGAACGCACCTAGCAACCAAAAGCTTTGTTGGGATATTGAATGCCCGTGGCAGTGCTCCGGTGTCACTATCTGAGATGATTAAGGGTGGGAGCGTTAGTATATCAGTGGAAAGCTTATGTGAGCATATGACGCCATTCAACATAGAAAGAAACACAAGCTCAGAATGCCTTTGAAAAGCAACTCCACACATGGTAATGGTAGAATTTCAATGACACAAGCTCATATGGTTCATAGTGGGAAGAACTAGTTATACACTTCCTAACCTACAAAGAGACAATATCGTCATGGTGACACACAACCTTGATGGCAGGGACACAACTGGTATTGACCATGCAAAAGAAGGTATTGTTGTTCAGCATGCGCTTAATGATCACATGAATGGCGTCAATTACTTCTCATGGGATGATATGTTGTGCAACCCACCGAATGAAGTAAGGACTTCATTCATTGGCCTTTTTCTAGGCTTTGCATGTGAATTATTGATTGGATGATTGTATTTATATCTATTTTTCTCTGCAGTATTTCACTATGGAGGATGTTGTCATGGGTGGAGGACATGTGTGTTGGTGAATTTTTGACTAATCGTTCCTTTCTTCTTGCACATTACACCGTGAAACTGTGTGAATTACTTTAGTCTAGTTACAAGCACATTTGTCTTGGGGAATGTATTTTACATGGGCTTTAGCTTTTATGTTGTTATTGTATTTTCATACCATAAATGATGTTTTGTTATGTTATCTTAAATGTAATCAGTTTTATTATCTATGTTAATGCAAGTGTTTTCCCGAGATAACCTTGCAAAGTAAGAAACAGAGAGCCAGTAGTGGGCAAACTCCATAGGCATGTGCTTTGGCTACACTGGCGTCACTTACATTTTGTTCTTTACTTTATTTTATATTGCATGAAAACTAAATAAATGTATTGAGAAAAATAATCTATTTAATTTTATGAAGTGTTCAACACTAATTTAAACTTTTAGAAAATGATTGTAGCATTAAACAAGAGTGTATGTCACATTTCCAAAATGTTCACATGTAAAAAAAGTATGTGACACTTCTAAAAAAAGTACCTTATCTTTACAAAATATTCTGGCATTCCAAAAATGTTGTTGTTATTTAAAAATATATTATTTGTAGAGGTATACCATCTTGTGTCCCATCACATGTGAACATTCCAAGGATACCCTACTTGCAAGATATGCAACATCATCTATCCAGGTACCACTGAAATTTAAATTGGCACTATTCATCAGCAACACAACATCAGTGGTAGGCTTATGCGATTAGATGGTTCTATTTAACGTGCCTAGCAACAAAAGATTTGTTGGGATATCGAATACCTGTGTTTGAAGCTCAGTCGTGTTGGGGAATCTCTTTTACATGGGCTTTTGCTTTAAGTTGTTTTCAGTTTTCAGATCATAAATGATTTTATGGTATGTTATCTTAAATGTATTCAGTTTTATTCTCTTTGTTATCAATGGGATGCACCATTTTCCCCCGGATAACCTTACGAACTCAAAAATAAGAAGCCGGTAGTGGGCAAACCCCTTAGGCATGTCCTTTCGCTATGCTAGCGTCACTTACAATTTTTTTTCACTTTTTTTATATTTAAAAAAATACTAAATACATGTATTGTGAAAAGGTCAACTAATTAATTTTATGGAGTGTTGACAACAAATTTAAACAATGGTAATGCAGCGTAAAGAAAGTGCGCTGAACTTTTAGAAAATGTTTGTAGCATTAAACAAAAGTTTATGTCACATTTCCAAAATGTTCACATGTAAAAAAATGTACTTGACACTTTTGCAAATACTTAAACAATGTAAAAGAAATCATACCATTAAAATGTACCTTATCTTTAAAAAAATTCAGGCAATTAAAAAATATATTTGTGAAATTTGAAAATATATTATTCATAGAGGTGGAACATCTTGTGACCCATCACACGTGAACATCCCAAGGATACCGAACTTGCAAGATATGCAAAAAAAATCTATCCAGGTTCATCTGAAATTTGAAGTGGCACTGTCGGTGTCAAAACCGGCGGATCTCGGGTAGGAGGTCCCGAACTGTGCGTCTAGGCGGATGGTAACAGGAGACAAGGGACACTATGTTTTTACCCAGGTTCGGGCCCTCACGGTGGAGGTAATACCCTACTCCTTCTTGATTAATATTGATGACATGGGTAGTACAAGAGTAGATCTACCACGAGATCAGAGAGGCTAAACCCTAGAAGCTAGCCTATGGTATGATTGTTGTTCGTCCTACGGACTAAAACCCTTCGGTTTATATAGACACCGAATAGGGTTAGGGTTACACTGAGTCGATTCTGGTGGTAGGATAACTACAGATCCGTATCGCCAAGCTTGCCTTCCACGCCAAGGAAAGTCCCATCCGGACACGTGACGAAGTCTTCAATCTTGTATCTTCATAGTCCAGGACTCCGGCCAAAGATGATAGTTCGGCTATCCGGACACCCCTAGTCCAGACTCCTCGGTAGCCCTGAACCAGGCTTCAATGACGACGAGTCCAGTAGCGCATATTGTCTTCGGCATTGCAAGGCGGGTTCCCCCTCGAATACTTCATAGAAGATTTTGAACACAAGGATAGTGTCCGCTCTGCAAAACAAGTTCCACATACTGCCGTAGAGAGAATAACTTTTGCACGGATGTCTTTGGCGTATTCCGCGGCGTGACATCACACCACGGCCAGGCCTTCATACGAATCGTTTTTTTACTGTTCCACCTTAGCGCGTTTAGCGAGGCGGTTTCCTTGGCACGTATTATCAAAGCGGAGATCGTGCCCCCTTATTCCGGGATTCCCATCAATACGGACGTGGGTAACCCATCCGCGCCCTTGATTACGGCGCTTGGGAGATAAGCGAGTTTTACCAGGCTGGCGGGGGATGCATAGCTTCGTCCATCCATATAAGGGGATAAGGATCCACCTTTTCACCCTCGCCTTCTTCCTCCTTTGCTCATCCATTTCCGCACTCGAGCTCCAGCGCCAACGTCCGCACACCCCACCTCAACCTTCTCCAACTATGTCCGGAGGCGGAGGCAGGTGGATGGCCTCCTCCGTCACGGAGGGGCACATCGAAGCTGCGGAGGCGGATACTTGTCCAGCAACATCGCGCACCAGCTGCCCGACGCGGGCAGCTCATTCCAACCCCAGGCCCCATGAGAGGGTGGTGTTTCTCCCCACTTCCTCCAGCGGACTAGGTTTTCCACTTCACCCATTTGTCCGGGGCTCATGTTCTACTACGGCCTGGACTTCCACGATCTGGCACCGAACTTCATCCTCAACATCTCGGCGTTTATCGTGGGTATGCGAGGCCTTCCTCGCATCCAGCCCCACTTGACTTATGGCTGAAGATCTTCAATGTCGGGCCGAAGGTAGTGGGCGGCCGCCAAGCCGTCTTGGAGGTGCCATGGTTGGCAAGATGGCCAAAGTCCTATGGATCGAGGGCTCCTTTGTGGAGACCATAAAGGGGTGGCAATCGGGGTGGTTGTACATCACCGAGCCGCGCGACTCTCAATGGGCGGCGGCCCCCGAATTCCGATCTGGCTTCCCCACACGGCTCACATCATGGAAAGATACAGGCCTGACGTGGGGGGATTCGGACGAGCTGTCTGGACTCCAAACCTGCGTCCGAAACCTGGTGGACAAGAATCTCAGGCTTGTCAACGTAATCCAGGTGATGCTCATCCACCGGATTCTCCCATGCCAACAACGGGCCTTCAAGTTGTGGGAGTTCGATCTGGCACAGCACCCAACTCTGAAAAGGCTCTTTGACACTATGTACAAAGATGCCTGGAAGGTGCTGTTCAAGGGCGCCGAGGCTCCCACATCCGCTACCGAAGATCGCGGATTCAGCTCGCAGTGTCAAGCCAGCGAGGTAAGTTATTTTACCCTTTATGGGACTCTTGTTTTTCATAGATTGACTCTATGTGGGATCTAAAACTCCCTAACCTTTGACAGGACTGGCTAAAGACGTCCGGACAGATTAACTGTCCGGCCCCTTTGCCAGAAGACCCAGCGGACGCCCGATTGACGGGGCTGCTGGCTCCGGCACCTCACGTGGTGCCGGAGAAGAAGGCCAAGAAGGAGGCCACGGGAACTCGAAGGAGCTCCCGGCGCCAGGTGCTGTCGGACTCACCGCCCAACAACTCTGAGGCGGAATCCTCCTCTGAGGAAGAGGAGGAGGAAGAAGCCTCTCCCCGGTGAAGGAGAGAAGAAAAGGAAGGCCGCCCCAACTGGGGAGGCCGGAGGGTCCAAGAAGGGAAGGACCCTTCCTCCGGACTTCTCCACCAACGCCGACAACGACGAGGAGGAGTGGCCAACAAGGGCCAAGCCCCTGGTGAGATCGTAAGTGTCCGGACAGCCATGGCTTTTTTTCATTGCATAGTGTTCTCTGATGTCGAACAATCATGCAGCCCGCCCAAGGACGAGTTCGCCGCTTCGTCGAGCGGGTCCCTGAGTTCGTCTGAAATGGAGAGCACTTCACTTCCGGCCGCCTCCTCGCCTCACACTGCGGACGACGCCGAGGTGGGGCCCCAAGGGGGGCCTGGTCAAGAGGAGGTGGCGCAGGAGGCGCCGCAAGGCAACCTCCGGACTCCAGGCGTGTGGGGGGCGAGACCCCCAGGGGCTCTAAGCCCGACCCTCGTCCGGACTCCATACCGGAACCTTCAGCGGTTCCGAAGTCCGGCAAGTGGTCCCTTCGTAGGAAGGGTAAGACGCCGGTGTCCTCTGTCCAACCGGAGGCACCGGATAGCTTACTAGAGGCGCTTAACAGCACCTCCATCGAGGAGGAGCACCGCACTGTTATGAGTGTGGTGATCCAGAAAGTTCAGTCCGCCAAGAGCGGGCTGACTGATGCCTGTACCAGCCTTCTAACAGGCTTTGAGGTAAGTTTAGAATATGTAAAAATATTACCGCATAGACAGTAGCCCCTGATGCTTAGTTCGGTGTTCGGAAAGAAAAGCCGGACTAAGGATCTAAAAAGATATCTGTGAGAGTCGACATAAGTATGTCAATATGGGAATGCAGGCTCTTGGCTGCGACCTCTGCCCTTGGCAAGCGGAGGTCAATGCATTGAAGCAGAGCCTCGAGCGGTCCGAGAACGAGCTCGGCCTTGCCAAGAAGCAGCTCGAGGAAAAGGAAAGTAAGTAATACCTTATTAAAGAAATACCTTATAGAAAGGATTTGGTTGCAAAAGATAACAGGAATAACATGGGTACTGCAGGGGCCACGAGCGAGGTGGCGACCCTGAAGGAGGCGGTGTCCGTGGCCGAAAACAAAGCAGCTGCGGAGCGCACCGAGCGAGAGAAGGGGGAGGCGCAGCTGGCGGAGGTACGGCAAGAGCTCCAGGCTCTCGTGGAAAAACACGAGGGTTTGGAGCGTGACTCGAAGACCCGAGAGTCCGAGCTTGCCTCAGCTCTTGAGAGTGCCAAAGCTGCTAAGGCCGAGGCCCAAAAAGCCCTCCACGAGATTGAGGCAATAAAGAAGATCGCGGCGGGTAAGGCATTCTTTATGCAGAGCAAGAATGTAAAATTCAATTATCTAGTACTTACCCGAATCCGGAGCTCTCTAGGAGCGTTCGCAGATCTGCCCCGTAGTGTGTCTGATGCTGCCGCGTTCTACCGCGCCAAGGAGGGAGCTCGACGGAGAAAGTGTTCTGGTCTCAGTATGTTGAGGCCGACCGTTTGGTGACCCTGAGCGACCAGCTGAAGTAGCTGGTCGAGCTCCACAAGGTCGCCGAACATGCCATGAAGGGCCTCATAGTTCGGCTCTGGCCATTGGAAGCCATGCCTGGGAGCTACTTCGGGTTAGTGCAGCGGCTGGTGGGCCTTTGTCCATGGATTGAAGTCATCAAGCGCTCCGTCTGCATTGAAGGTGCCCGTTGGGCCTTGCCCGTGCTAAAGTGCCTTTGGGGCAAGCTGGGCCGCGAGAAGCTTGTGACGGACGGGCCACCGAAGGGCAAGGATCATCGCAAGCCTGAGATGTACTATGAGGGCGTCCTGAAGGGTGCCCGCCGTATAGCGGATGAGTGCTCCAAAGATGTAATTTTTCAATAGACTCGCATTTGTTATCCTGTACGCTGAAAACTTGTTCATATGCGCTAAGCAACGCTTGTTAATTTAAAATATTACCTTCTGTGTGGCCGTTTATCAAATTTGAGAGATGGCAAGTCGTTGGCTTCAGCCCCCATGCCACGAGTGCTGGGGTGTTCGGGATGAACTTGAGCGCTCTTGTTCCCATTCTTGGGTCCATCGAGGGAGGCGCTCAGCATAGCGAACAAGGCAACCGGACTTATAGTGCTTGAACACTCTCACTTAGCCATAGAATTCTATAATTTTAAATTTCGTGAAGCCCTAGTATTCGAAAGACCCGAGTTCGGGCGCTATCCACGCCTTGGCGGACAATGCCGGTTCCTCGCTCTAAGCGGCATAAGTCTTTAGGGACCGAAAAAACCTCTCGAACAACGACCGGCTCTCGCCCTATCATGACGGTCAGTTTTAGCTTTCTCCAGAGGTGCTCAACCCAGCTCAACTGGGCACAATCGCAGTGGTTCTCCCGGTGCTACCTTAGCCGATATAACGGGCGTAAGGTACCAAAACATGGGAGCCGGGCAAACCCAACTATTGACCCAAGACATGATTCGGAGCCGATGCATATAATGATATAAGTTCGGGTGCCGCACTTGTGAAAGTGTTCGGACTTATCACACCATACTTTTGGGGTACTGAAGCCCCTGGTGTATTGGCCGTACCAAAGTGTATGGGTGCAATATGTCATGAGATGAACATATATATAGATAAAGAAAGGAGTGCGGTAATAGGCAAAAGCTATGTATTGTTTATTCAAAAAGGTACTGCAATGAAAGCAGAACGATACAAATAGTGCGATAAGCAAGGGATGGGACTATTTGACATGTCCCCCTCCAGGGGTAAACTGCGGGATGGTGTGTAAAACAGGTATAATGCTCGTAGTAGAGACCACCTCGACACTCGACGTAGCTTTCTTCTTCCCTGGCTGTTGCATCGTGAGTTCGGCAATTCAAGTGCCGGACAGGGCTTCTTGAAAACGGAGTCCAGAAAGTAAGAAAAAAAAGAAGAAAGAAAAAGAATGACACAATTGGGAGCCCCTGGTGCGGTTGAGCCGCGTGCAGGCGTCGTGGTCGTGCCCTCCCCTTATGCCCATGGTATCTCCAGAGCGTAGTTATGTACGCGTAGTACTGGCTTCGCAATTTTGCGAGGGCTGGGGTTGGGCCCGGATTGCTACACGTGCTTGAATCGTGCCAGGCGGTCTTGTTGTAGGTTACTCCGGGCGCGCTTGACAGTGTTCGGACGTTTACTGGCCGGACTCGAGAATTGCTGTGAAAGGCTGCTTTGCACCTCCGCCGAAAGGGCCGCCGTGTGCTCCTCCGTTCGGAGAGAGCGTTCGGTGTTTCCATTGACCGTGATTACTCCTCGAGGGCCTGGCATCTTGAGCTTGAGGTATGCGTAGTGCGGCACCGCAATGAACTTTGCAAATGCGGTTCGTCCAAGCAGTGCGTGATAGCAGCTGCGGAACGGGACTATGTCGAAGATTAACTCTTCGCTTCGGAAGTTATCCGGGGATCCGAAGACCACTTCGAGTGTAAATGAGCCTGTACAATTGGCCTCTACACCTGGTATTACGCCTTTAAAGGTCATCTTTGTGGGTTTAATCCTTGAGGGGTCTATGCCCTTTTTGCGCACTGTATCCTGATAAAGCAGGTTCAGGCTGCTGCCGCCATCCATCAGGACTCTAGTGAGGTGAAATCCGTCAATAATTGGGTCAAGAACCAATGCAGCGAAACCGCCGTGACGGATGCTAGTGGGGTGGTCCCTTCGATCAAAGGTGATCGGGCAGGAAGACCATGGGTTGAACTTGAGGCGGCTGGCTCCGTCGCATATACGTCCCTTAGTGCACGCTTCCGCTCCCTTTTGGGTATATGGGTTGCGTATATCATGTTCACCGTCCGCACTTGTGTGGGAAAGCCCTTCTGTCCTCTATTGTTCGGCGGCCGGGGCTCTTCCTCGTCATCGCTATGCAGCCCCTTGTCATTGAGTTCGGCACTTAGCTTGCCTGCTTGCTTGAACACCCAACAATCCCTGTTGGTGTGATTGGCTGGTTTTTTGGGGGTGCCATGTATCTGGCACAAGCGATCGAGTATTCGGTCCAAGTTGGACGGGCCCTGGGTATTTCTTTTGAATGGCTTCTTCCGCTGACCGGGTTTAGAGCCTCTGAATCCGGCATTGACTGCCGTATCTTCATCATTATCGCCGTTAATGCGGCGCTTGTTCTTGTTGCGACGCGACCTGCCATTGTTGTCCTTGGTATCCGAACTACCAGGGTTTTTGGTCAAGTTGTTACTACGAGCTAGCCAGCTGTCCTCTCCCGCGCAAAAGCGGGTCATGAGTGTGGTGAGGGCTGCCATGGATTTCGGCTTTTCCTGTCCTAGGTGCCGGGCTAGCCACTCGTCGCGGATGTTATGTTGCATCCGAACAGTCAACGCTTTGATTTTTCTTGGTTAGGAACCGTGTCCAGAATTGTCTGGCCGATTCTTCTGGCTGCTGAATTATGTGGCTGAGGTCATCGGCGTCTGGTGGTCGCACATATGTGCCCTGGAAGTTATCAAGGAATGTGGCTTCCAGGTCCTCCCAACAACCAATTGATTATGCTGGCAAGCTGTTGAGCCAATGCCGAGCTAGTCCTTTAAGCTTGAGTGGGAGGTATTTGATGGCATGTAGATCATCACCGTGGGCCATGTGGATATGGAGGAGATAGTCCTCGATCCGGACCCGCAGGATCTGTGGTACCATCGTATGATTCGATGTTTACGGGTTTGAAGCCCTCAGGGATTTGATGATCCATTACTTCATCTGTGAAGCATAGTGGGTGTGCAGCGCCTCTGTATTGGGCTATATCACGACGTAGCTCATATGAGCTTTGTCTAATGTGTTCGCCCGGCCGGAGTTGCTGTATCCGGCGTGACGGTTATCATCACGTGTCGTGGGGCGCCCACGCGATCTGTAGATCGATCTTGTTTGCCTTGCCTTGTCCTCCAATATGTCTCGCAGGTCTAGCGCGTTTCCCCGTGCCTTGGTACTTTTCGAGCGAAGCCGGAGTGCGGCTTGAATGGAGGGTCTAGAGGCCTCTCTGTCGCGACCACGGGTGGCGGTCGGCGCATCATCTTGCTGGTGATGTAGGTTTGGGTGCTGCTTCCTCTAATTGGGGTAGCACCTGCGTTTGGGGTATCTCTTGGAGGGGCGTTCAAGTTCATGCTCTTCGGCTGCAAGGACTTCAGTCCATCTGTCAGCTAGCAAGTCTTGGTCAGCTCTAAGCTGCTGCTGCTTTTTCTTGAGGCTGCTTGCCGTGGCCATAAGCCTGCGTTTGAAAGCAGCTCCTGTTGGCGGGATCCTCGTGCACGACAAATTAAATTCGTCGTCGAGGCTTGCCTCGTCATCGGAGGGGGGCGCATAATTATCGTCCTCTACCTCTCTTTCTGCTGTACTGTCGTGCGGACTTGCTTCTCCCTCCTCCTGTGCTGAATCCTGCTGGAGGGGGTTGTCTTCGGCACTGTCCGGGGTGTTATTATCTCCCGTGCCGGAATCACCGTTTTTGCTGTGGCGGGATTTAGAGCGGCGCCGCTGACGCCGACGCTTGGGTTGTTTCTTGGAGGGGTCATCCTCCGCTTTTCCATCGCCGTTCCCATCTTTTGGGATGTCCACCATGTATATGTCGTATGTAGTGGCCTTCCGATTGCCACTGTAGGCGCTGGTTCTTGGTCGTCTCCGGCATCGTCGTCCATATCGTCGATGTCTTCGGAGTCGAAGTCGAGCATGTCGGTTAAATCATCGACAGTGGCTACAAAGTGGGTGGTGGGTGGGCGTTGAATTTCTTCGTCGTCCGCATCCCAACCTTCCTGACCGTAGTCCGGCCAGGGCTCTCCTGATAAAGAGAGAGACTTTAGTGAATTCAAGATGTCGCCAAAGGGCGAGTGCTGAAAGATGTTCGCGGCGGTGAACTCCATGACCGGCGCCCAATCGGATTCGATTGGCAGGGGCGCGGAGGGTTCGTAGTCCGAAGAGGAGTCCGGCACCCTGGAGTCAAGGTCTTCGCAAAGGACAGGGATGGAGTTCGGCTCAATCACCGTTGAGATTGTAGCCCCCGAGGCGGTGTCCAACCACTCGTCCTCGATCGGGGGAGTCGGCTCCGAGCTAAGGGTCGGAGCGGACTCTGGTGCGGCTTCAAGGCACCTTTGAGGCAGAGCTAGATCGTCTTGTCGAGACAGGCGCGGCGTGCTTGGCTGTGGCTCGAATCCGTCGAAGATCAAGTCTCCACAGATGTCGGCCGTGTAGTTCAAACTCCCAAATCTGACCTGATGGCCAGGGGCGTAGCTTTCGATCTGCTCCAGATGGCCAAGTGAATTGGCCCGCAGTGCAAAGCCGCCGAATACGAAGATCTGTCCGGGGAGAAAAGTCTCACCCTGGACTGCGTCGTTGCTGATGATTGAAGGAGCCATCGGGCCTATAGGTGACGACACAGAGGAACTCTCAATGAAAGCACCAATGTCGGTGTCAAAACCGGCGGATCTCGGGTAGGGGGTCCCGAACTGTGCGTCTAGGCGGATGGTAACAGGAGACAAGGGACACGATGTTTTTACCCTGGTTCGGGCCCTCTTAATGGAGGTAATACCCTACTCCTGCTTGATTAATATTGATGATATGGGTAATACAAGAGTAGATCTACCACGAGATCAGAGAGGCTAAACCCTAGAAGCTAGCGTATGGTATGATTGTTGTTCGTCCTACGCACTAAAACCCTTCGGTTTATATAGACACCGAATAGGGTTAGGGCTACACAGAGTCGGTTACAATGGTAGGAGATCTACATATCCGTATCGCCAGGCTTGCCTTCCACGCCAAGGAAAGTCCCATCCGGACACGGGACGAAGTCTTCAATCTTGTATCTTCATAGTCTAGGAGTCCGACCAAAGATGATAGTTCGGCTATCCGGACACCCCCTAGTCCAGGACTCCCTCAGGCACCATTCATATGCAACACCAAATTAGTGGCAGGCTTTTGTGACTAGACGGTTCTATTCAACACACCAAGCAACCGAAGCTTTCACTACTAGGAGAAACCTTATAGATAGAAACTTAGCTGTAGCATGGGGCAATGGCGCAACGCTATTGCTATATAGCAATAACGCTCGGCGTGAACCGGCGCTACAGGTAACTCTGTAGCAGTAGCGCTGACGTGCCTGTGGTATTGAATGCTTGTGGCAGCGCTCCACTGCCACCATTTGAGATGATTCCGGCCGGGAGCATTAGTACATCTCTGGCAAGGTTCAATGAGCAGATGATGCCATACAACATAGCAAGAAACACAAGCTGAGTCGGAATGATGTGGAATGACAACTCTGCACATGGTAATGGCAGAATTTCAATGACACAAACTCATATGGTTAACAGTGGAAGAACTAGTTACACGCTTTCCAACCTACATGGAGATAATATCGTTGGGGTGACAACCAAGCTTGATGCCGGGGACACAGCTGGTATAGACCATGCACAAGAAGGCATTGTTGATCGCATGAATGATGGCAATGACTTCTCATGGGATGATATGTTTTGCAATCATATGAATGAAGTAAGGACTTCTCTCATTGGCCTTCATCTAGGCTTTGTATGTGAATCATTGATTGGATAGAATGGTTGTATTTAAATCAATTTTTTTCTCACTGTAGTATTTGACTATGGAGGATGTTGTCATGTGTGGAGAATGATACTTATATCTGTTAGCCCAAACTACACATGTGATGTTTTTAGCATGTGTGTTGGTGACTTGTTGACTAATCATTCCTTTGTTATTGTACATTATACTGTGAAATTGTGTGAATTATTGTAGTCTAGTTAGAAGCACGGTCATGTTGGGGAATCTCATTTACATGAGATTTTTCCTTTTTTTATTTTGAAAAATACTAAATATATTTATTGTCAAAAAATAACATAGTTAATTTTTTATAGTGTTCATTATGAATTTAAACATGGTCATGCGGCATAAAAAAGTGCGCTCAACTTTTAGAAAATTTAGCATTGAACAAAAGTGTTTGTCACATTTCCAAAATGTTCACATGTTACAAAAAGATGTACATGACCAAATTTAAAAATTATATCTTATCTATAAAAAATATTTTGGCATTTCAAAAATATGTTGTGTGATATTTAAAATATGTTATTCATAGAGGTGGAACATCTTGTGTCCCATCACATATGAACATCCCAAGGATACCCAACTTGCAATATATGCAACATCATCTATCCAGGTTTATCCATGTGATAGGCCTTGGGATTTCCCTGAAGAAGAAGGGTGATGTAGTATAGTAGAAGATATTATTTCCCTCAGTTAAGAACCAAGATTTATTGAACCAGTAGGAGACACCACACGAACATTCTAAGTAGTACCTGCACACACACACACACACACACACACAACAATACTAGCACCGAACACGGGCAAGAGGGTTGTCAATCCGTTTGTACTGGTTAATTGCAAGGATTAAATTTGATAGTGCTACATATATAAAAAAGGAAAAAAGTAAATAAATTGCAGCAAGTATTTTTAGGGTTTTAGAAAATATAAAGTGACTGGTCCATGGGGCCATAGCGTTCACTAGAAGCATCTCTCTCACGAGCATAGTATGGTGGGTAAACAATTACTATTGGGCAATCGATAGAATAGCGCATATTTATGATGATTCTTGATGACATGATCAATTACGTCTGTGACAAGTAGATCAGTAATCTTACTAATTCTACTGCTATTACTCCACCCGTCGACCTCTATCCAACATGCATCTTAAGGTATTATGTTAATAACAAATAGAGTAATGCTTGAAGCATGATGACATGATGTAGACAAAACAATACCAAATAATATGTTCGAGCCCCATCATTTTACCCTTAGTAGCAACAATACAAATATGTGCATTACAACTCCTCATGTAATAGAGTAAAGACATAGCAAGATTGAACCTACTACCAAGCACCTCTCCCACCGAAGATAAATGAATCTAATTGGCCGACAGAGATAGATAGATAGTCAGGAGAGAAATACAATAAATTGTTTCCAAACTTTACTTAAGTTTGAACTAAATTTAATTTGAGTTTAATATCCTAAAGTCAAACATAACTCCAAAATAATTACTAGGTTTAAATAATTTCTTAAGTCATATCATAAATTTTTATTTGAATTAAACCTAGGGTTTCCAAGTTATAACCAAACTAGTTGAATTTAATTCAAATCAAATTCCATAAAGTCAAATAATAATCTAAAAATATTACTAAAGTTCACTTTAAGTTTCTGAACCTAGTTGCAAAATAATTATTCTAATAAACACTTTTATTTCAAGGCTAAACCAAATTCAGGTTTTAAATACTATTTGACTTATAGCTACTGTGAAACTATATTTTAATTATAAATTTAAATTATTCTAAAATTGGACAACAATATCTAAGTTGAAATTATAATTCGCTAGGTTTATTTTGCAAAAAGGATCAATTTAATGGAACTTCTAAAATGCAAGTTATTCCCTATATAAATTTGATTCATTTTCTTTTAATTTGAATTTTAAGCTATTCCAATTCCAAGTTTCATTTTCTTAGGAGAAATATTATCTCATAAGGGTCAAAATGCAAAGCGTTTCACTCAATTTGGATTTACAAATAAAAAATTGTGAGTGTTTTAATTTTAGGGTTCTTTTTGCATAATTGACATTTCAATTTGATTAACAGAAATATTCTGGATAATAATTTGGATAAGGCAGGGCCAAGTGGCGTGTTTCTATGGGATGGTATCGATTCGATCTTAACCGGCTGACGTAGTGCATCGGACCTAGGTCGTCGCAGAACTTGGCACAAAACACGACAGCGGCGGTGCACGACTCGGGTGTGGTCGGATTCGATGCTCTAGTGGTCGCCGGCGACAATGGAGGGCATGGTTGGATGTGGGAGACGACAACGAGGTCAAAGGTGGTCTAGGTTGGCTTCGGGGACGACGGATACGTATGGGTTGAGCTCGCCGGAGTTGGCAGCAATAGTGGAGCTCTCGGGTGTGGACGCACTGCTCGCTGTGGTGCCCTCCTAGTCAAGCGAATGGGTCCGCGAGGTGCGCTTGGGTGCGGCGGAGACGATGGACAAGATGGCAGCATCGGGCGCGGAATTACCTCGCCAGAAACAACAAAGTGGTGGTGGAGCTTGATACGTCTACAATGTATCTATAACTAGCTAATACTCCGTGCGTTGCTGTGGAAATTTACGCCAAGAAAATCTAAAGAAAGCAATGCAAATTTATAAGATAATTAAGACATCATGTACATGAGAAACACACCTCCATAAGGCTGTCACCAACTGTTTACTTGAACGTTTTATAGTTTTCTCCTTGCAGTTGCCCATCCTGTCTTTGATTTTCGTATTTCTTACAATCTTGAGTGACATTTTGCAGTTGTTACCAAAACACAGATACATGTGTCTTCTCCTTACCTCACCTCTCAATGTTGTATGAGCAATCAACAATATGAAACAAAATTAGAAACTACTATGATAGTTGGTTAAAGATTGAAGATGGCATTCAGTAATGACATATATGGTGACGGAAATCACGGTACCAAAATAAATTTTAGCTTTCCGACATGATTAAAAATAGTCTTTAAATCAGAGATTCAAAAATAAATGACTGAAAATAACATATGTAGAAACAACATGAGGGAGATCGGATTATCTCTTGACTACAAAATAAAGATTACACGGGTTCACCTCACTTGCAGACTGTTTGAATTTTCATTAGCTACCTTGTCCACATGTAAATACAATGATCTGCACAAACGACATGTGAGTGGCTGAGTTAATTTTAGCAAACTAATGTAGCCGCAAGTGTTTGTATTACAGCTCAAATTTAAATAAAATAGTAATAAGAAAGGTAACCGAATAATCAAAATCTCATTAATCATAGAATGGTTGTAGAGGTCATGAGAAAATATAGAGTTAGTCAAGGAACATAGTAAAAAAGGGGGGTATTTGGAACGTCGGGCGGAACAGACATACCAAAGTCATCGGGTGGAGCCAAGGTTGCGGCGACAAATAGAGGAAAGAGCGCATCGTGTGATAACTGATAAGGCAAACAGGTTAATTGTTTATAGAAAATAACATGCAAATTCAGAGATCTCAGGCAAGCAGGATTCAGGGATACACTTAACTCAAGAGTCAAGGTCGTCAGATCGTTGCTTACAGTCAGCCACCCATACCTAGCAGCTATCAACATCTGCTGTTCTGCACACTGCAGAACCTAAAGTAGTACTGACTCTTATTAGTTAGGCTACTCCTTCATAGTCCTTCCTAGTCTGTACCTCATGTCCACGTACACTTTCCCGTCGTCGTCTACAAATTGCAAACAAAATTCACACATACATGCTCTAGCATAAGATAGAATCATTGTAACAAAATAACTGCACACCATCTCTTTGTACAAACGTCTTATGTCTGGCAGTGTCAGATGGCCGGCATTATTATCTTTGATTTAGTAGAATAGGAACCCCTTGAAAAGATACTGCTTTTGGAGTGGGTTTTGATTTCCTGAGTTTTACCTTCCAATTCTCCATTATAAAACGGAATAGGGTTATTTATAGACAACATGTAACCCTGCTTGCAGCGAATGAACTAATTGGGTACTGAACAATCATCAGTAGTAGGAAGGAAGAATAGGAAGTTGGAGCAAGTACCATGGCCTTTTTCTTGCCGACGAGGACGGGTCGTCTCCACCTCTGTCGCTTTCCGGCCGGATGCCGATTAGGTGTCGCTGTCGTCTGCGTGGAGGACCGCCTACTCATCCACCTCCACGGCTAGTGCATCACCGTAGGAGAGGTGGAGATGATGCCTCCCTTGGCGCTAGGTGAGGTCTTGTTCGAGCGCGTCGCCGGCGCTAGGGAAGAATAAGATGTGACGACAATGGTGGAACGGGGCAGAAGTAGGGCTCATCACGGTGACGGAGCGGCTGCTGCCATGTCCGGCGAGCTGGAGTGGACCTAGCAGGTCAGGTGCGCGTTGCCTTTGTGCTCCACAAAAAGGGCAAAAATGATCGTTCTAGTAGATACGAGAGGAGATAAGGCCATCGCAGCAGTTGAAGAGGCCATCATAATTGTGTGCGTGGTGGAGGGAGGTGAAACGGCCGGGAGGCGAATTGGCATGGAGGTTGAGCGATACATGGAAAAAAGTCCGCTCCAAACCCCAGCGGCTGGTACGATTCTGGTGACCGTCCGGAGCCAACCATCCCGGCAGTTCGCTGATGTGGCATGCAAGGTGATGATGTGGCATGCAAGATGATGTGGACAATGCGCATGTAAAGAGAATTGCTATAATGGGGATCAACTTTTTAAGAATGATAGATTTCTTATTGTTCCATGCTATTATAGTAGCAATCTTGGATGTTTATTATAAACTATATGCAATTATATATCATTTTTTGGGACTACCTTAGTAACCTTGTGCCCAGTGTTAGTTGCTATTTTTTGCTTGGTTTTGGCTTTTCAGAAAATCGGTACCAAACGGAGTCAAAATGCTACGAAACTTTTTATGATTTTTTCTGGACCAGAAGGGACCCTAGAAGCTTCGGGAGAAGACCTGTGGAGCCACGAGGGAGAGACGAGACCATAGAGCGCGCCCAAGGGGGGGGGGGGCAGGCTTGTGGGCTCCTCATGGCACCTCTTGGCCTAATTCCAGCTGTATAAATTCCCAAATATTCTCAATACATCATAGAGGCACCCAAAATACTTTTTCCGCTGCCGCAAGTTTCTGTTCTTCGGAGATCCCATCTGGAGACCTTTTCTGGTACTCTGCCAGAGGGGGAATCGATCACGAAAGGCCTCTACATCAACCTTGCACCCCTTCTGATGATGTGTGGGTAGTTTACCACATACCGACGGGTCCACAACTAGTACCTAGATGGCTTCTTCTCTCTCTTTGATCTTCAATTTAGTGTTGTCCTCGATGTTCTTGGAGATCTATTCAATATCCTTTTTTGCGGTGTGTTTCTTGGGATCCGACGAATTGTGGGTTTATGATCAAATTATTCATGAATATTATTTGAGTCTTTTCCGAATTCTTATATGCATGATTGTCATAGCTTTGTATTTCTCTCTGATCTATCCTTTTGGTTTGGCCAACTAGATTGATTTATCTTGCAATGGAAGAGGTGCTTTGTGATGGGTTCAATCTTGTGGTGTTCAATCCTAGTGACAGAAAGGGACATGCACTACAGGAATCAGCTACTTTGTCATCTGCCACGGCGGACGGCAAAGGCATGGATGGCGGACGGCAAAGGTCTTTGCAGTCCGCGGCGGACGGCAAAAGTGGACGGCAAAATGCACGGACGGGACTAAGAGCTACGTTGCCCGTCTGCTTGAGCGGTCGACGGCAAAGGAGCCTTGGCCATCAGCAGCCGACGGCAAAGAATGCAGACGGCAATAAATGCGCTGTTACTTCCGTTAGGTGGTTAACGGCAAGCCTTTGCCGTCGGCCGCTGACGGCAAACTTCGTAAGGCCTTTGCCGTCAGCCACTGTAGGCAAACTGACCAAATTGGTCAGCCTCCCAGGAAGCACAGTTGCCTGCCACGTGGCCTCTTTGCCGTCCGCTGCTGATGGCAAAGAGCCCTTTGTCGTCGGTGGCAGACGGCAAAGAGCCTGCATATTGGCTTTTTTTTCCATTTTTTTTAATCCAACAATTTTCACAGCAAATATATATGACATATATAGATATATTTCACAGGGCTATTTAACAGCACATAAGTTTCATCGTACATACATATATAGCAAGTTGCACATACACATAAGTTGCAACCATTAGGAAGTTGCACATACATATTACAATGCAAAGTTTCATCAAGATAGCAAGTTCCATCGTAGCAAGCTAGAAGAATACTAGAAGAGAATGAAATAAAAACAAGCACTCCATCATAGCAAGCTAGCTTCCGAGAAGTGAATGAAATCTGCAAAATGGCAAATAAGAAAGTTAGGAAAAGGTGACTAGAAGAAGAAGACTAGAAGAAGAAGCACACCATCATTTGTGAGGTAACTTAGGTGAAATGAATCGTTTATGAGCTAATTTAGGTAAAATGCATCATTTTAGAGCTAACGTAGGTAAAATGGATCGTTTATGAGCTAACTAAGCTAATTATGCCGTTTTTTTTACATAAGTAAGGTAAGTACATGTCATTATTGAGCAAACCTAGTTAACTTAGCATATTATAACTAACTTAGGTCATTTTGGAGGAAACAAAGCTAAGTATAGATCGTTTTAGAGCTAACTTAGGTAAAATGGCTTCGGATTATGCAAATGACGATTTTTGGTTTCGTAGTGTGCTGTCACGAAGTTCGCCGCCTCCTCAGTGATGAATGCCTCAGCCATAGACGCTTCAATTCTACGTTTATTTTTACATTTTTCTCGAAGCATCTTCTGCATCCTCTCAGTTGGGTAGCACCAACGATTTTGCACGGGCCCCCCCAATCTTGCCTCGGTCGGGAGATGCAAAATCAAATGCTGCATTGGATTAAAGAAGCCCGGTGGAAAGATCTTCTCTAACTTGCAGATCAACTCCGGCGCCAACTCTTCCATTTCTTCTAGCACGCCAGGCGATAGTTCTTTCGCACAAAGAACACGGAAGAAATAGCTGAGTTCTGCCAGTACTAGCCATTCATCCTCAGGGATGAAGCCACGCAACATCACCGGCATTACCCGCTCAATCCATATGTGCCAATCATGACTCTTGAGACCAAATATCTTCAATTTATCAAGACTCGCTCCCCTCTTTAGATTCGCTGCATACCCATCAGGGAACATCAACTGCATTTTCACCCACAAGATAATTTCCCTCATAGCTGGCCTTCCAAGATTGAACCATGCCTTTGGCTTCGTCCAGTTCTGCTTTCCTTTCGGTTCTTTCATGTTTTGTAACGGCCTATCACATAGCGCCTCCAGATCGACTCTAGCCTTAGTATTATCCTTTGACTTCCCATCTATGCCGAACAATGTACCAAAAAGTGCCTCGGCGATATTCTTCTCAGTGTGCATCACGTCGATGTTGTGTGGGCAAAGGAGGTCTTTGAAGTAAGGTAGATCCCATAAGCATGTTTTGTGAGTCCAGGCGTGCTCGTAATTATACCCCTTGAAGTACCACAGGCGCTCTGGATCTGGCTCGAGGCGTTTAAGCGATCCAGGTCTGTTGGCCTATCAACGCAGGTGGTGCAGAGTTTTTACAACTCTACCTCGATGAAGTTCTTCTTGTCTTTCCTGAACTTATGGCGAGGATCCAGAACTGTCTATGCATGTCGAAGCAAGAAAACTTGCGACCGACCTGAAGCCAACGAAACTCAAGAGCTCCCTTGCATGTGGGGCACGGGAACCTTCCATGCACACACCAGCCAACGAATAGCGCATACGCCGGCAAGTCATGCGTCGAGTACATGTACCAGACACGCATTATGAAGTTTCGTTTGCTATAGGCGTCGTATGTCTTGAACCCATTATCCCAGGCTTCTTGCAATTCGTCCTTAAGCGGCTGCATGTACACATTCATATTTTTTCCCGGATAGTTGGGCCCTGGAATTATCAACGTCAGGAAAATGTTCTTTCTTTGCATAATCTGTCCGGGGGGGAGATTGAGTGGAAAGACAAATACGGGCCAACAACTGTATTGGGCTGCCGTCATACCAAACACACTGAACCCATCGGTGCTGATGCCGACTCGAGGATGCCTTGGATCTGCCACTTTGTCAGCATGTAATTCATCAAACTTTTTCCACGCAACACCATCCGATGTGTGTACCATCAGATTCCCGTCTGCATCTAGTTCGGTTCTTTTGCCTGTTTTGTGCCATGTCATCTGTCTGGCCGTCTCTTCGACCATGAAAAGACGTTGAAGTCTTGGTATGATTGGCATATACCGAAGAACACTAACAGGGATTTTGGTCTGTGTCTTCTCACCCATACCGTTGTCTACCACAATATACCTGGAAGACTTGCAAATGGGACAATAGTTCAAGTCCGCATAGTCAAGCCTAAATAAGGCACATCCTTTCTCATAGGCATGTATCTTCTCATAGGGCATCTTCAGTGCACGGAGGATTTTGTCCGGCTGGTACAGGTTTGCAGGCATTACATGGCCTTTGGGTAAAAAGCGTCCAAATATTGTCATAATTGCGTCGTAGCATTCTCTGCCCAAGTTGAACAGAGCCTTTAGAGCCATTACTTGTGAGATGGCAGCCAACTGACAAAGCTCAGTGTGCTCGTGGAGCGGACGTTCTGAAGACTCCAACATTTCATTGAAGGCCTTTGCAGATTCCTCCATCTCCTCGTCCGAATCCCGAGCATCATCATAGTCTTGCACCATGTTTTCCATCCCGGTACCATGCTCGTCGGTGCGACGATGATCCACCTCAGCTCGGTCACGTTGGGCAGACTCACCATGAAATGTCCACACCATATAATCGGGCGTAAAACCATTCTTCTGCAGGTGTTTACCCATTTCAGCCTCTGTCCTCTTTTCCCAATTGCCGCATCGGAAACAGGGGCACCAAGTTTTCCTCTGGCCATTTGCAAATGCGGCTTGCACAAACCCCTTGGTTTTTGTGAACCATTCAGCGCTCCATTTGTTCTCGACCAGTGTGACCGGTATACATCTACGCATACGATCACTCATCTTGACTTTGAGCTCTTGGACACACAACAATTATATATATAATTCACCATGTATATATTCATCAGTTGATCTACTTTGTCAATTTTATTACGTCCATGCAACCTACACTCTAATAGGTAATGATAGGTCCTAATCCACCCAGTATGTGTAGATTGGGTTCATTTTCCCATGCTATGCTCGGATCCGACGCAAAATTTCGGCAGCACCTCCCGTTGTTCTCGATACACGTCTGCGCAATAAGCGAGAGAGGATGTGTACCCAGAGAACAACAGGGAGGCAATCGGAAATTTACGCTACGGATCCGGAGCAAAGCATATGGGAAAACGAACCCAATCTACACATACTGGCTGTCCATGGATAGCGTTGGACAATTCGAAGAATCAAGGTTATAAATATGCAAATGCATGCATATTTATAACTATGACGCTTTGAACGGGAGACACATATTGGTTACGCATATCGATGATTCAAGACACATATATAGCTAGCTATCAAGTTTCATCGGCACGAACACGGAACAGAGCAAATAATTAATGGGGAGGAGGACATGTCATTTGTGCTCACCCACGAGCGAAGGGGCAGAGCTCGTCAAGCGCGCCTGGCGAGGTCGTCGAACACCAAACCTCGCAGCGGTGAAACAACTGCACATTTAAATCAACCCGATCAACACAATTATCTATGATGTTTTTCATAGCAAAATCGAAAAATATATGACCTAACTAATAATTCACAAATATAAGACCCTGTCGGCCTCGGAGGGTCGGGTGTCGGGGTGTCTGGGTGTCGTGTCGTTGCCGGGGTGTGGTGTCCGGGTCGGGGTGTCGGGTCAGGGTCGAGAGGTCGGGGTGTCGGGGTCGAGAATTCGAGGGGTCGGGTGTTTCCTTCTATCCTTCTTCTTCTTTCTTTCTCTTCTTCTTCTTCTTTCCTTTCTTCTTCTTCTTCTTTCATCCTTTTCTACTTTTTTACTTCTTTTCGCTTTCTTCTTTTCTTCTTCTTCTACTTCTTCTACTTCTTTTCTTCTTCTTCTTTTTCATCTTTCTCGCTTCTACTTCTTCTACTTCTTCTAATTCTTTTCTAACACTAACACTAACACAATCTAGCACTAACAATTAAACAACAAAAAATGAAAAAAAAAAAAAAAAAGTAGTAGTCCCTCACTGAGCAATGGGACGGTCGTGAGGGCACCAGGCGTGAGGCGGCCTTGGCGTGAGTGGCGAGGCGGCAGGCGTCGGCGGGTGGGATGGGGCGGAGGGTGGTGGGCGGCCAGGCCAAGGGTGCAGGCGGGCGGCGGGCGGGAGGGCTGCGCCCAGCGGGTGGCGGAGGGTGGTGGGGCGACAGGCGTCGGCCGGGTGGGGTGAGGCGGAGGGTGGTGGCGCGACGGGCCAAGGGTGCGGCGGGCGGCCAGGGCGGCGCGGTGGATCTAGCTAGGCGGGGCATCGGGGAGGAGAGGAAGAGAAGGAAGAATGTGAGGCGGGGTGGCGTCCGTTAGTTACTCGGCTCTTTGCCGTCCGCCACTCTTTGCCGTCGCCGTTATCTCTCTTTGCCGTCACGCTGGCAGCGGCAAGAAAATGAAATGTTAAGTTTTTTAAAGCGGGCGGGTGGGTGGGGCCACCTCCCTCTTCTTGCCGTCGGTGGACGGCAACAAAGATTCTTTGCCATCAGCTGGCGTACGGCAACGAAATGGCGCATGGCAAAGAGGTTCTTTGCCGTCTGCCGATTCTTTGTCGTCTGCTTTTCGGTAGCTGATGGCAAAGAGCTTCTTTGCCGTCCGCTAGCGGACGGAAAAGATCTGGCAGATGGCAAAGTAGCTGATTCCAGTAGTGATGACAAGTATTTGTATCATTGCCATTAAGGATAAAAAGATTGGGTTTATTTATATTGATTGGGTTTACTTTGTCTACATCATGTCATCTTGCTTAAGGCGTTACTCCGTACTTAATGAACTTAATACTCTAAATGCACGATGGATAGTGGTCGATGTGTGGAGTAATAGTAGTAGATGCAGACAAGAGTCGGTCTACTTGTCTCAGGCGTGATGCCTATATACATGACCATTGCCTTGAATATCGTCATAACTATGTGTTTTTCTATCATTGCCCAATAGTAATTTGTTTACCCAGCCTCTAGTGAAAACTATGGCCCCGGCGTCTATCTTTATCATACATTAAAATCCAAACATAACTTCGTGCAATTTTTTTACCGTTATTTTATTTTGTGTTTTTGTTTATATATCTACCATTATCAGACTTGATCCTTGCAATTAACTGTCGGGATTGACAACCCCTTGTTTGCATTGGGTGCAAGTATTTGTTCTATTGTGTCTAGGTGTTGTTCACGAGGTCTTGTGTGGTTCTCCTACTGGATTGATAACCTTGGTTCTTAACTGAGGGAAATACTTACCTCTACTATACAGCGTCGTCCTCTCCTCTTCAAGGAAATCCCAACGTAGCTCACAAGTAGCATAGCTCTTCGGTCTTCGGTGCAATTAGGGTTCCAGACGGGCCTCGGGCTCGCCGGAGTTGTCTAGCAGTGGTTAATCGAGTGGTGCTTGGGGTTGCTGGAATTTCATTGGAGAAATTCTAGGTCAGAGACGGAGAAGAGGGGGTCGGGGTGGAGCATCTTGGGGAGGAGCGTGATACTTCTCCGTCGTATCTACTTTTTCAAACACTTCTGCTCTTGTTTTGGACTCTAATTTGCATGATTTGAATGAAACTAACTTGTTTTCAGCAGAACTACCATGGTGTTGTTTTTTGTCCAGAAATAAAAGTTCTTGAAATTGGACGAAACTTTTTGGAGAGTTTATATGGAATAAAAGAAATATATTGTAGCGAACACCCACCAAAGGGGGGCCACCTGTTTCCCACAAGGCAACAGGGCAGGACCATCCTTGTGGGGCCCACAAGGCTCCGCTGATCCTAATCTCAACTCTGTAAATACCGTCTTCCTGAGAAAAAATTAGAGAAGAAGTTTCATCGTGTTTCACGATACAGAGCTGCCGCCACCTCTTGTTCTTCATCGGGAGGGCTGATCTGGAGTCCGTTTGGGGCTCCGGAGAGGGGGCGTTCATCGCCATCATCATCACCAACCCTTCTCCATCAACAATTCCATGATGCGCACCACCGGGAGTGAGTAATTCCTTTGTAGGCTTCCTGGACGGTGATGGAGTTGGATGAGATTTGTCATGCAATCGAGTAAATTTGTTAGGGCTTGATCTCTAGTATCCACTATGTTGTGAGATTGATATTTCTATGACTTTGCTATGCTTAATGCTTGTCACTAAGGCCCAAGTGCCGTGATTTCATATCTGAACATTTTCATGAACACATTTGATTTACTGATCCTATCTGCTAGTTATATGCACTTTTATTGTTCTGATTTATAGACCCCAAAGTGGCAATAGTTGGGATACTCTCCGGGTATGACTATAATTCGAGGAGTTCATGTATTCACCATGTGTTAATGCTTTGTTCCGGTTCTCTATTAAAACGAGGCCTTAATATCCCTTAGTTCCTTAGGGTAGGACAAAAGATGTCATGTAAGTTCTTATTATAAGCACACATAAATATGTGGGTGGCGGAAATCACCGACCAGGAGACCCATGAACGGCGGTGGATCTGGCCGTTCCACACGTTCGAGCTAACGGCCTTGGAGTACGACCGGTGGCAGGTCCGGTTCCACAGCCGCGAGTCGAGGCTCAATGTCCCGTTCGGTACAGCTCTGATACACCTCATCCCACCAGAGCCGGGGTGGTGAGCGCTCAGATGGCGCAAGAGGACTGTAAGGCGAGGGAGCGCCTCGAGGCAGAGGCAACCGCCGAGGCCTACATGATGATCTCCGCCGGCAGTACCAGGAGCTCGTAGAGGCAGAGCGGTCGGTATTTGCCATCAATGATGACGAAGATATCGTCATCTCCGACGACGAGGGCGGCAACGAGGGCAGTGAGTAGGATATCAATGTCGAGGAGTAGCAGAGAGTCTTCCCCAACGACGATGAAGACGACAGCAGCCTGGGCCAGGAAGCACCAAGGATGGCCTTGCCAGGAAGGACTGTCTTGACCTCCAAGGCCAAATTTAGTACAAGTTTTTAGTTTCTTTAAATTTATGTTTAATATTCGGTTGCGAGGATTATCTATGTTGAACTTATGTTTACGCGCATGCATATTTCGGCTAAACTTTGTTTGAATTTATGCAAATTTACTTTTCCTCCGCTAACTTTAAGGAATCGGCTAGGTCCAGCGAAATTTTAGTGAAGTGTATATACTCCACTAAGAGCATCTACTACCCGGCGCCTCAACCCCGCCTCATACGCCTGGGCGGGCCGCCCGTTCACTGACCGGTCAGTTTTTTCGACCTAGCCAGATGCCTCAAACGCCTAGGCTGACCGGCTGCTACCTCTTGAGCATGCGTTTGGTTTTCCCTTGAAGAGGAAAGGGTGATGCAGCAAAGTAGCGTAAGTATTTCCCTCAGTTTTTGAGAACCAAGGTATCAATCCAGTAGGAGGCTAGACGCAAATCCCTCGTACCTGCACAAACAAATAAGAACCTTGCAACCAACGCGATAAAGGGGTTGTCAATCCCTTCACGGCCACTTGCAAAAGTGAGATCTGATAGAGATAATAAGATAAATATTTTTGGTATTTTTATGATATAGATTGGAAAGTAAGATTGTAAAATAAAATAGATCGGAAAGTTATATGATGGAAAATAGACCCGGGGGCCATAGGTTTCACTAGTGGCTTCTCTCAAGATACCATAAGTATTACGGTGGGTGAACAAATTATTGTCGAGCAATTGATAGAAAAGTGCATAGTTATGAGAATATCTAGGCATGATCATGTATATATGCATCACGTCTACGACAAGTAGATCAAAACGATTCTGTATCTACTACTATTACTCCACACATCGACCACTATCCAGCATGCATCTAGAGTATTAAGTTCATAAGAACAGAGTAACGCATTAGGCAAGATGACATTATGTAGAGGGATAAACTCAAGCAATATGATATAAACCCCATCTATTTATCCTTAATGGCAACAATACAATACGTGCCTTGCTGCCCCTGCTGTCACTGGGAAACGACACCATAAGATTGAACCTAAAGCTAAGCACTTCTCCCATTGCAAGAAAGATCAATCTAGTAGGCCAAACCAAACTGACAATTCGAAGAGACTTGCAAAGATAACAAATCATACATAAAAGAATTCAGAGGAGATTCAAATATTGTTCATAGATAATCTTGATCATAAACCCACAATTCATCGGATCTCGACAAACACACCGCAAAGAGAATTACATCGAATAGATCTCCAAGAAGATCGAGGAGAACTTTGTATTGAGATCCAAAGAGAGAGAAGAAGCCATCTAGCTAATAACTATGGACCCGAAGGTCTGTGGTAAACTACTCACACTTCATCGGAGAGGCTATGGCGTTGATGTAGAAGCCCTTCGTGATCGATTCCCCCTCCGACGGAGCGCTGGAAAAGGCCCCAAGATGGAATCTCACGGGTATAGAAGGTTGCAGCGGTGGAAATAGGGTTTCGTGGTGCTCCTGGATGTCGGTCAGGGGAGCCACGAGGGGCCCACGAGGGTGGGGGCGCGCCTACCCCCCTGGGCGCGCCTCCCTGCCTCGTGGCCGCCTCGTTTCTTTCTTGACGTCCACTCCAAGTCTCCTGGTTTGCATTTGTTCCAAAAATAACTCTCCCGAAGGTTTCATTCCGTTTGGACTCCATTTGATATTCCTTTGAAATAGGAAAAAAAACAACAATTTGGGCTGGGCATCCGGTTAATAGGTTAGTCCCAAAAATAATATAAAAGCATATAGTAAAGCCCATTAAACATCCAAAACAAGTAATATAATAGCATGGAACAATAAAAAATTATAGATACGTTGGAGACGTATCAAGCATCCCCAAGCTTAATTCCTGCTCGTCCTCGAGTAGGTAAATGATAAAAATAGAATTTTTGATGTGGAATGCTACCTAACATAATTCTCAAAGTTATTTTCTTTATTGTGGCATGAATGTTCAGATCCAAAAGATTTAAGATAAAAGTTTAATATTGACATAAAAATAGTAATACTTCAAGCATACTAACAAAGTAATCATGTCTTATCAAAATAACATAGCCAAAGAAAGCTTATCCCTACAAAATCATATAGTTTGGCCATGCTTCATTTTCATCACACAAAATGCTCCCATCATGCACAACCCCGGTTTCAGCCAAGCAATTGGTTCATACTTTTTAACGCGCTTCAGCCTTTTCAACCCTCACGCAATACATGAGCGTAAGCCATGGACATAGCACTATGGCTGGAGTAGAGTATGATGATAGGGATTATGTGAGAGGACAAAAAATGAGGAAGTGTCACATTGACATGGCTAATCAACGGGCTATGGAGATACCCATCAATTGATGTCAATGCGAGGAGTAGGGATTGCCATGCAACGGATGCACTAGAGCTATAAATGTATGAAAGCTCATCAAAAGAAACTAAGTGGGTGTGCATCCAACTTGCTTGCTCACGAAGACCTAGGGCATTTTGAGGAAGCCCATCATTGAATATACAAGCCAAGTTCTATAATGAAAAATTCCCACTAGTATATGAAAGTGACAACATAGGAGACTCTATATCATGAAGATCATGGTGCTACTTTGAAGCACAAGTGTGGTAAAAGGATAGTAACATTGTCCCTTCTCTCTTTTTCTCACATTCATTTTTTCCTTTTTTTTTGGTCGGCTTCTTTGGCCTCTTTTTTTATTTGGGCTTCTTTGGCCCCTTTTATTTTTCATAAAGTCCGGAGTCTCATCCAGACTTGTTGGGGAATCATAGTCTCCATCATCCTTTCCTCACTTGGGACAATGCTCTAATAATAAAGATCATCACACTTCCACTACTAGGGAAAACGCTATACACACAGGTATAGCAGTAGCGTTGGTCAAAACTCGGCGCTAGCGCTACTTAGTAGTAGCGCTTGTTGCAAAACCACGCTACAATCGTTATTTTAGCAGCAACAGCGGCGTCTTCACGTAAAAGCGCTACTACTAAAATTCTCTCACTAGTGCCGGTAGGCTAGGAATAATGTAGCGCTTCTCCCAGAAGCACGCTACTGCTAAAAACATTGTAGCAGCGCGTTTCTTCTTTACAGCGCTACTGCTATGTAAAAGAAAATAAATAGAAAAATAAGTAGAAAAGTAAATGAAAATGAAAGAAATAGAAAAAGGAGAAATGAAAAAAAGAAAATGTAAAGAAAACAAAAGAAAAAGAAAAAGAAAACAGAAAGGGTTAGCTGCAGCGCGTTTCTCTGGAACACGCTATAGCTATAATAGATATAGCGTGTTTCAGCAAAGCAGCGCTACTTTGCTAGTTTGACTCAAATCCCGGCGGCTCTGGCTCAAAATTTCGCTAAGTCCTCCCCCCCCCCCTCTCTACTCCCCCCTGTCCCCCAACTGCTCCATCGCCATGTTGCCTGCCTTGGCGCCGACCACCGCCGCCGCCCACGCCCGAGGCTGCCTTCGACCAGACCGCCGCCGCCCGAGGCCGCCCCCTCGACCTCACAGCCGCCGCCCGAGGCCGTCGTCGACCTCATTGTCGCCTCCCTTGAGCTCGCCGCCGCCGCCCTCGACCTCACCGCCGCTGCCCGAGCCAGAGCCTGCCCTCGCCGCCGACCGTAAGGCTATGCCTCTCCTGTCCCTACCCTCCTATTTCTCTCTGCTAGGGCAATTATATATGTGTTGATATTGTGTTGATGTTCATATGAACCCTAGGTGTTCATATGAACCCTAGATTTTTTTAGGGCAGTAGGCATTTTATAGCATTTAGGAAAAATGATTTGCAATTTTTTTAGGAAATTAGCTAGGGAATTTTTTATGAAAATTCCTAAACAGTAATTCCATTTAGCTTTAAACTAATAGAGGGTATATAAATAATAGTAGCATTTAGACTTAAATTAACAGAGGGTATAAACAAAAAACACTTAGCTATAAAAAAATATTTTGACTACGGACCTGAATTTGTTCCAAATTTCATTCAAATGAAATTTGAATTATTTGGACTATGGACCTGATTATTTTTGAAAAAATTGGGTGTAGGCACTAAGGTCTTGCTGTGGAAATTCTGGTGAGGTCAAAAGGGTTAGAGAAAATGTAGTTCCTAGACTTTTAGCTTTAGACAAAAAACAAAAGTATTTAGCTATAAATAAAAAACAGTAGCTATGGCATTTAGCTATAAACAAAAAATAGAATTGTTTTTCTTTTCAAAAACTTGGTCAAACAGAACAGTAGCTATAAATACTTTTAGCTTTAGACAAAAAACAAAAGTATTTAGCTATAAATAAAAAACAGTAGCTATGGCATTTAGCTATAAACAAAAAACAGAATTGTTTTTCTTTTCGAAAACTTGGTCAAACAGAACAATAGCTATATGTCATTGATGTTCATTTGCATATTCCATTATTGTTGATTATATCTTTTCATTGAAGTGGCCATGTTATATGCAAATTCCTCCATAGTGTTTGCTCATGTTATATCTTTTCATTGAAGTTGTTCGATTGTGCCCAAGTGGCGGTTGTTTCCAGGGAATGATGCTGAGTGGCCTATGTTTTACCGGAATGTTGATTCATTTCTGTTCCGGCAAATTTCAGGTTCTCGATTTGTCCACTTTTTAGCAAAGGTCATGCCGAAATTTTCCGTGAATTTCGGCATGACTTGTGCTACAAACTAGGACGTATCGAGTGCCCGGGATTTTCCTCACCAGGAAGGATTCAAAAAACCTGCAAAACAAAAGTCCATTTTTATGTCATTATTCATTTAAAAAGGTCTAGAATTAATAGACTAGAATTAATCAAAGGAAACATGGCTAGCAACTATGAAGGACAGGGTTACGGTGATTATGACGGCGTCTACCGGCGGCGAGCGAATATTTTAGCCTTACCGATGGTCAACCGATGTTATTCTGGGTCCACCGGTGGCATCGGGACTGAGACCGACATGCGAACCGGTCTGAGACCGAGACCGGCACTGAGATTCAGACCGGCATCGAGACGGCGCTGAGACCGGTGCTGCCTCGGGGAGCGGAGCCGGTGTAGAACCGAAAGCAAAGAGGCAACGGGTTCCTAACAAACTCAGGACTACTAGACTGGTGGTCACGGAGGTGGACGACGGCAATTTTGAGCCAAAGGCGCCCGAGGAAGCGTGTGCGTGCTACGGCAATCAAATTGGCTGCATCATACGGACAACTGCCACCATCAATGATGAGAAACTACATAAGATAGAAAATATGAGGAGCTCCTTCCTAAAGAAGTTTCACCAGATATTCTTGTTCCCGGGCCGGAATGAGAAGGATTATGAAGATCCAGACGAGGACCCGGCAATGAAGAAGATAAACAAACACGCCATGACCAAGTTTAGCGACGCGTTGGCCGCCTGGAAAAATTGAGTGAAAGCAAAGATCAATGACGGGGAACCCTACTCCGAGATTGTAAAGGATAATCCGACAATCACGGAAGAGCAGTTTCAAATATTCAAGGAGGCTTGCGAGGCCGAAGATGCCAAAAAAAAGTCTAAGTACATGAAGGGGCTTCAAAAGAGGAACATTGGGAGCCACCACCTCGGAAGCCGTGGTTACGATGGAAAGAGGTCCAAATGGGCCAAGGAGGACGCGGAAGCATGAAGTCTGGGCATCCTGCACCCCTTGGCGGATTTCACCGTCCCGCAGGAGCGTGACGTCCTGAGGGCCCAGCACCGTTGGGACCCAGTGAAGAAGGTTTACGAGACAACACCGGTCATTACGGAGTTCATGAGACTGCTGGTAATTTTAGTTTCTGATCAATTCGACTGCACACGTTAGTCATATTTGTAAACGATCCTTGTGCCTTTTGCAGAGAGAGCAGCACTGGATTGCGGCTGAAAACGACTCGCCGTCTGAGGCATTGGCGAGGCCCAAGTGGGACACTCCATTCAACCGGGCGTTGAACATATTGAAACGACAACCGGTGGATACTCGACCGTCGTATGGGCCGCGTGCGGTGTCGGAGACAGCGCCATGTGGAAGAAGTACTACCGTGAGACCACGGAGGAGAGAAAGGAAAGATGGAGGTTAATCAAGAAAACATCGACAAGAAGGTTGAGATTGCGGTTGAGAAGAAATCATCTCAGACAGTCGCAACAGCGGTAGCTGCCGCAAAACAGGTGGTTGCAGATTTGTCTACTTCCTTGGTGACGGGCGTTATCACTTAGACAAGGAAAAATCCAGAAAAAAATGCAGAGGACTTTCCCCTTGCTGACTTCTTGGGAGCACCTGCTCCCGCACCGGCTCCCGCACCTGCTCCCGCACCTGCTCCCGCACCGGCTCCCGCACCTGCTCCCGCACCGGCTCCCGCACCGGACGTGCTCGGCGGTGCTTCGTCTTTGGCTGAGCTCGACGCCCTCACGGTATCTGTCACACCGGCCCCCTTCAATATAAATGTATAATCTCCCGTTTTCGTTGCCTTTCGGATGTCTCACGTCGCAGACTTTTCTTTGCAGGCCGACGAAACCCCGTGCACCATATTGTACACCATCGGCGACCAGAAGGTGGCCGTGGGGAAGGCGACGATAATGAAGCCGAAGGAACCATTGTTCCACAGCCGACCGATCCCCCCGAACTTCTTCAAGGTTTCCATGGCCAGTGTCGAACCGGGCCACGAGAATTTGCCTCCTCCAACACTACTGGTGGATGACGAGGAGACACCGCGGCGGCTTGGTGATTGTTGCAATGGGTGGGTCCTTTTGTGGCCAAAGAGTGCGCCGTTTGGGCGGCGGGAGCACACCCACGAGCACGCAGCCTCAACAAGGTATGAACATCAACACCCCACCTACCCAATTAGCATCGGGTGTCAGGTTGGGTGATAGCGGACGGGGTAAGGAGGAGGCTCCATTAGTCGCTGATGACGTCGCCATGGATGAGGATGACGATGACGATGGCGCTGAACAGTATGTCTATACTGGCGCCTCCTCAGGGTTTGAGCGTCATGAGTCGGTGCCTGAATTACCGTCTCAACGTATTATTGACGACCTTCCGGTAGTAAAGAAGTCTAGGAAGAGAGCGAGGAAAGGCAAAAAAGCTGATTCTATGATCCAACCGCCTCAGCAGCCTCGGCTTCAGGACCATATAGATATTCCTGATGCGGATAAATGGCATATCCCCGGTCAACCAATCCTACCTGCAACAGCGCTACGGGCCAGATTCGGCGATCTAAGGAGACTTCATGACGATGTGCTGCGGGTAGAGAAATGCCTCATCGCCTCGAAAGATCCAGGATACCCACTGTACGTGGTTAACGTTCCACGGCAAATGTCGTACGTCGATAGCTTCCCTGCGGATAAGTTCTTCCTCCGATTCGATTACATATTCGACATGTTTCACGTGAAGAAGCTGGATTTTACGTTTGTCCGCCTTTATGCCTTGCACATGAACTACATCATTGGGGTTGAGCAAATAGGTCATATCTGTGTCGCTGAGCCGTACTACATGCACGAGAGCTTCTTGGGAGTCTGTGCAGAGCAGCGTGAATACGCGAGGGATTACATCGTCAGTTTCATGCTCGCCAATAAGGACAAGGAGGCGATTCTCGTGCCTTATCATCCCGTGTAAGTCATCCGCGCTGCTATCCTTCCTTCGATTTCAATAATTCATTTGCACGGTGGAGGCTAATTAATTTGAGGTGTACTTATTTTGCGCAGCGGCGGGCGTGCCGTCCTCATCATCCTCTACCCCCGATTCTCCCACGCTCTTTACTTGGACTCGTCGAAGAACATTCACAAAAAGGATTACACCCACATCAAAGATGTTCTCGACAGTGCTATGTTTTACTACCAAGCAAGGGGTGGAGAGGTTAGGGACAAGAAGAGAAGGGGCAGCAGGGCCGCCTTCGGCCATAAGAGCGACTTCTGCTGCATCCAAAGAACCGAAAGATTCTCTTAATGATGGATTCTATGTCCTACACCACATGCTGGAGTATAGACGGGATCACCAGAACCTTCAAATGTCACCTAGATCTGGCGATGCCCATATTCTGCAATGGGCAAAGGACATAGGAGATATCGAGGATCACCGACTTCGAGCTGAGTTCTATAACATCCAGCGCGAACTTGCCCAAATCATCATGAAAGAGGTCGTTGGAAAAACAAGGATGTTCTACGGAGAAGGACAAATGTCGCGGGAAGACGCCCGAACATGGATAGCCTCTCAGCGTCTCTACATGAAGCCTTTCACTAAGCTCGGGGACTATCTCCCTGACCTCGATGGATGGCACGGCATGTTGGAGTGATTGTCGATATATGACAATGTGTCTGTTTAGTCCATACTTTCCGTATGACAAAACTTTGAGTTATGCGCAATGAAACTTTATTTGTGATGTAATTAAACCGTCCTCCTCCTCGACTAGCGAAGATCACTCTAGTTAGGGCATTTTGGGTACGATGAACTTTGTTATTTATGCTTATGATATGTTGTTCCTATTTTTGCCAAGTCTGTCTCTTTCTGTTGCTCAACTATATATGTTGCATATCATCGACTCATGTGATGATGCAGGTGCATAGATCATCGATGGCGAAGAAGTGCTACGCCAGGAGTATATATACGATGAGTGGCCGGAGTGTCAGGCCCAGGTGTTGCCGGTTTCCGGTTTCGGCGACGGGCAGTAGTTAGTTTAGGTTCACGCTAATGCGAGAGAGGATCTGAACTCATGTACTCAAAGTGATAGCTCTTCTCGCGTATACCATTGTTTATATGGATGACGATGTATTTGCAAGTAATCAAGGACTTGTATCGCTATTTTCGAGATGATGACGAGAGACCACTTTGTGTTGGATGATGAGTATGATGAGACTATTTGTATGTATATGCTATGATTATATTCGTGGTCTCGCAGGCATTTGTATGTGTATCATGATGACATTTCTATGTGCTAAAGATTCTTCTATAAAGCCTGTTCAAATACAAAACAAATATGCCCAAAAAAACAAAAAACCTGTTAAATTAGCAGTAGCGAGTGTATAGAAGTTAGCAGCAGCGCCGCTATAGCAATGGTGCGTTGTTGCAAAGGGCGCTAGAGCTACTAGCAGTAGCGTGCTCCCAGTAACCGTGCTGCTGCTACACTTGTGTAGCAGTAGCGCCGGTGACCACGCGCTACTGCTATATGTTAGCTGTAGCGCCTTATTAGTAGCGCCCCATCCCGCGCTACTGATACACCTAAAACTCGCGCTGCTGCTAGCCTTTTTCCTAGTAGTGTTCTATTTATTTACAACTCAAGAATTACAACTCAATACTTAGGACAAAATATGACTCTATGTGAATGCCTCCGGCGGTGTACCGGGATATGCAATGAATCAAGAGCGACATGTATGAAAGAATTATAAAGGTGGCTTTGCCACAAATACGATCTCAACTACGTGATCATGCAAAAAGCAATATGACAATGATGGAACTTGTCATAATAAACGAAACGGTGGAAAGTTGCATGGCAATATATCTCGGAATGGCTATGGAAATGCCATAATAGGTAGGTATGGTGGCTGTTTTGAGGAAGATATAAGGAGGTTTATGTGTGATAGAGCGTATCGTATCACGGGGTTTGGATGCACCGGCGAAGTTTGCACCAACTCTCAAGGTGAGAAAGGTCAATGCACGGTATCGTAGAGGCTAGCAAATTGCGGAAGGGTAAGAGTGCATATAATCCATGGACTCACATTAGTCATAAAGAACTCATATACTTATTGCAAAAGTTTATTAGCCCTCGAAGCAAAGTACTACTACGCATGCTCCTATGGGAAGGGTTGGTAGGAGTTAACCATCGCGCGATCCCGACCTCCACTCATAAGGAAGGCAATCAAAGAACACCCCATGCTTCAAATTTGTCACACAACGTTCATCATACATGCATGCTACGGGACTTGCCAACTTTAACACAAGTATTTCACAATTTCATAATTACCCAACTAGCATGACTCTAATATTACCACCTTTATATCTCAAAACAATTATCAATTATCAAATTTTATCATAGTATATGATAGTTTTTATTATACCTATCTTGGATGCTCATCATTTTAAGACTAATTTTATAACCAAAGAAAATACCATGATGTTCTGAAAGACTCTCAAAATAATATAAGTGAAGCATGAGAGATCAATAATTTCTACAAAATAAAACCACCGCCGTGCTCTAAAAAGATATAAGCACTAGAGCAAAATTGTCTAGCTCAAAAGATATAAGTGAAGCACATAGAGTATTCTAATAAATTTCGATTCATGTGTGTCTCTCCAAAAGGTGTGTACAGAAAGGATGATTTTGGTAAACTAAAAAGCTAAGACTCATATCATACAAGATGCTCCAAGCAAAACACATATCATGTGGCGAATAAAAATATAGCATCAAGCAAAGTTACCGATGGACGAAGACGAAAGAGGGGATGCCTTCCGGGGCATCCCCAAGCTTATGCTTTTGGTTGTCCTTGAATTTTACCTCGGGGTGCCTTGGGCGTCCCCAAGCTTAGGCTCTTGCCACTCCTTATTCCATAATCCATCAAATCTTTACCCAAAACTCGAAAACTTCACAACACAAAAACTCAACAGAAAACTCGTAAGCTCCGTTAGTATAAGAAAACAAACCACCACTTTAAGGTACTGTAATGAACTCATTCTTTATTTATATTGGTGTTAAACCTACTGTATTACAACTTCTCTATGGTTCATACCCCCCGATACTGGCCATAGATTCATCAAAATAAGCAAACAACACACGAAAAACAGAATCTGTCAAAAACAGAACAGTCTGTAGTAATCTGTAACTTTAGAATACTTATAGAACCCCAAAAATTCTACCAAAATAGGAAGTCCTAAGAAATTTGTCTATTAATCTTCTTCAGAAATAATTAACTTAAAATCACGTTTCTGTGATTTATTAAAATTATTCTCGTGCGTGCAAAAGTTTCTGTTTTTCAGCAAGATCAAATTAACTATAGGTTCTACTTGGAACAAACACTAATTAAAACATAAAACCACATCTAACCAGAGGCTAGATGAATTATTTATTACTAAGCAGGAACAAAAAGTAAAGAACAAAAATAAAATTGGGTTGCCTCCCAACAAGCCCTATCGTTTAACGCCCCTAGCTAGGCATATAAGCGAGAATAGATCTAAGTATTGCCATCTTTGGTATTCAATTCATAGTTGGCTCTCTTAATAGATTCATAAGGTAATTTGATTTTCTTCCTAGGAAAGTGTTCCATGCCTTTACTTAATAGAAATTGGAATCTAATATTTCCTTCTTTCATATCAATAATTGCACCAATCGTTTTAAGGAAAGGTCTACCAAGAATAATAGGACATGAAAGATTGCAATCTATATCAAGAACAATAAAATCTACGGGCACATAATTCCTATTTGCAACAATAAGAACATCATTAATCCTTCCCATAGGTTTCTTAATGGTGGAATCTGCAAGGTGCAAGTTTAAAGAGCAATCATCAAATTCACGGAAGCCTAACACATCACACGAAGTTTTTTGAATCGTGGAAACACTAGCACCCAAATCACACAAAGCATAGAATTCATGATCTTTAATTTTAATTTTAATAGTAGGTTCCACTCATCATAAAGTTTTCTAGGGATAGAAACTTCTAATTCAAGTTTTTCTTTATAAGATTGGATTAAAGCATCAACGATATGTTTAGTAAAAGCTTTATTTTGACTATAAGCATGAGGAGAATTTAACACGGATTACAACAAGGAAATACAATCTATTAAAGAACAATTATCATAATTAAATTCCTTGAAATCCAAAATAGTGAGTTCATTGCTATGTAAAATTTTGACCTCTTCAATCCCACTTTTACCAATTTTTGCATCAAGATCTAAAAACTCCGAATCACTGGGACGCCTTTTAACTAAAGTTGACGTATCTCCAGTCCCATTATTACCAAGATTCATACTGCAAAACAAAGATTTAATAGGGGACACATCAATCACTTTTATATCTTCATCCCTATTATCATGAAAACTAGAAGAACACGCTTTTATAAAGCAATCTTTCTTGGCACGCATCCTAAAGGTTCTTTCCTTGCACTTATCAATGGAAATTCTCATAGATTTGAGAGTCTCATTGATCTCATGCTTAGGTGGAATGGATCTAAGTTTCAAAGAATCAACATCAAGAGAAATTCTATCCACGTTCCTAGCCAACTCATCAATCTTAGGCAATTTTTCTTCAAGCAAGGCATTGAAATTCTTTTGAGAAGTCATAAACTCTTTAACACTATTCTCAAAATCAGAGGGCATCTTATTAAAATTTCCATAAGAGTTGTTGTAGGAATTACCATAATTATTAGAGGAATTACTAGGAAACGGCCTAGGATTAAAGTTTCATCTATACACGTTGTTACCAAAATTATTCCCACCAACAAAATTCACATCCATAGATTCATTATTATTCTCAATCAAAGTAGACAAAGGCTTATCATTAGGATCATTAGGAGCACTCTTATTAGCAAACAATTTCATAAGTTCATCCATCTTTCCACTCAAAACAGTAATCTCTTCTATCGCATGAACCTTTTTACTAGTAGATCTTTCCGTGTGACATTGAGAATAATTAACCATAATATTATCTAGGAGTTTAGTAGCTTATCCCAAAGTGATTTACATAAAAGTGCCTCCCGCGGCCGAATCTAAAAGATTTCTAGTAGCAAAATTCAATCTGGCATAAAAAATTTGTATGATCATCCATAAATTTAATCCATGTGTAGGGCAATTGCGAATCATTAATTTCATCCTCTCCCAAGATTGTGCAACATGTTGATGATCAAGTTGCTTAAAATTCATAATATTGTTTCTAAGAGAGATGATCTTAGAGGGAGGAAAACACTTAGACATAAAAGCATCTTTGCACTTATTCCACGAATCAATACTATTTTTAGGCAAAGACGAAAACCAAGTTTTATCACGATCTCTAAGCGAAAATAGAAATAGCTTCAATTTAACAATATCATTATCCACGTCTTTCTTCTTTTGCATATCACACAAATCAACAAAGTTGTTTAGATGAGTAGCGGCATCTTCACCAGGAAGGCCAGAGAATTGATCTTTCATGACAAGATTCAACAAAGCAGCATTAATTTCACAAGATTTGGCATCGGTAAGAGGAGCAATCGGAGTGCTAAGAAAATCATTATTGTTGGTACTGGAAAAATCACATAATTTAGTATAATCTTGAGCCATCATGACAAACAATCCAACACACAAGCACACAAGAGGCAAGTGAAAAAGAGGTGAACGGGAAAAAGAGGGCGAATAAAACGGCAAGGGTGAAGTGGGGGAGAGGAAAACGAGAGGCAAATGGAAAATAATGTAATGCGAGGGATAAGAGTTTGTGATGGGTACTTGGTATGTCTTGACTTGTGCGTAGACTCCCCGGCAACGGCGCCAGAAATCCTTCTTGCTACCTCTTCAGCATGTGTTGGTTTTTCCTTGAAGAGGAAAGGGTGATGCAGCAAAGGAGCGTAAGTATTTCCCTCAGTTTTTGAGAACCAAGGTATCAATCCAGTATGAGGCTACATGCAAATCCCTCGTACCTGCACAAACAAATAAGAACCTTACAACCAATGCGATAAAGGGGTTGTCAATCCCTTCACGACCACTTGCAAAAGTGAGATCTGATAGAGATAATAAGATAAATATTTTTGGTATTTTTATGATATAGATTGGAAAGTAAGATTGCAAAATAAAATAGATCGGAAACTTATATGATGGAAAATAGATCCGGGGGCCATAGGTTTCACTAGTGGCTTCTCTCAAGATAGCATAAGTATTACGGTGGGTGAACAAATTACTGTCGAGCAATTGATAGAAAAGTGCATAGTTATGAGAAATCTAGGCATGATCATGTATATAGGCATCACGTCTGCGACAAGTAGATCGAAACGATTCTGCATCTACTACTATTACTCCACACATCGACTGCTATCCAGCATGCATCTAGAGTATTAAGTTCATAAGAACAGCGTAACACATTAGGCAATATGACATATGATATAGAGGGATAAACTCAAGCAATATCATATAAACCCCATCTTTTTATCCTCGATGGCAACAATACAATACGTGCCTTGCTGTCCCTGCTGTCACTGGGAAAGGACACCGCAAGATTGAACCCAAAGCTAAGCACTTCTCCCATTGCAAGAAAGATCAATCTAGTAGGCTAAACCAAACTGATAATTGGAAGAGACTTGCAAAGATAACAAATCATACATAAAAGAATTCAGAGGAGATTCAAATATTGTTCATAGATAATCTTGATCATAAACCCACAATTGGATCTCGACAAACACGCCGCAAAAAGAATTACGTCAAATAGATCTCCAAGAAGATCGAGGAGAACTTTGTATTGAGATCCAAAGAGAGAGAAGAAGCTATCTAGCTAATAACTATGGACCCGAAGGTCTGTGGTAAACTATCACACTTCATCGGAGAGGCTATGGCATTGATGTAGAAGCCCTTCGTGATCGATTCTCCCTCCGGCAGAGCGCGGGAAAAGGCCCCAAGATGGAATCTCACGGGTACAGAAGGTTGCGGCGGTGGAAATAGGGTTTCCTGGCGCTCCTGGATGTTTTCAGGGTATATGAATATATATAGGCGAAGGAAGTCGGTCAGGGAGCCACGAGGGGCCCACGAGGGTGGGGGCACGCCTACCCCCTGGGCGCGCCTCCCTGCCTCGTGGCCGCCTCGTTTCTTTCTTGACGTCCACTCCAAGTCTCCTGGATTGTGTTTGTTCCAAAAATAACTCTCCCGAAGGTTTCATTCCGTTTGGACTCCATTTGATATTCCTTTTCTGCGAAACACTGAAATAGGCAAAAAAAACAACAATTTGGACTGGGCCTCCGGTTAATAGGTTAGTCCCAAAAATTATATAGAAGTGTATAGTAAAGCCCATTAAACATCCAAAACAGATAATATAATAGCATGGAACAATCAAAAATTATAGATACATTGGAAACGTATCACCAGGAACCCCCATATCCAGCCAAAATCTGGTGCGGATATGAGGGCGCCCGGGCACGCCCGCCATGTCAAACTGACGAAGGGGTCCCACGCGGAAACGCCCTCGAACCCTACGGTCTGAAGCTCGTCTCCTCCGTCAGACTGGTGGCGCTGCATGGCGCAATTCCGGTGGGCCGCGTAGTGCATTTCCCGGCTATTTAAGTCGACCGGCGGCAGCGAAGCCCTACCATCCATCCACATTTTCCTCCTCTTGTCCGCCGACGTTGCCACTTTTCACTCCACCCGTCCGCCTAGTAGCCATGCCCCCACAACATCGGGTGAGCAGCGAGCCATTTCTGACGCCAAAGCGCCGACTCGAGCTCCTTGAGCAGATCAAGGCTAGGTGTGAAGCCCATATCGTTGCGGGGTTACCTCCGGATGCAGTGGATCCGGAAGAGGGGAGGAGGATGATGAGGAGGAGGTGGTGGAGGAGGAGGACGATGCCGACGAGGAGGAGGAGGAGGACATTGAGGAGGAAGATGTGGGGGACGCTGGCGACGAGGATCTGCAGGCGGAAGCAGGTCATCCTCAATTCCCTCCGGTAGGAGTCTGCTGCAGAGTCAAAGACGTCGTCGCCAGCAGAAGATGGAGGCGCATGAGGCCGCGAATGAGGCGAAGATGTTCGCCTACATGGATTAGATCGAGCAGGAGGAGAATGAGCCGGAGCCCTCCTACCCGCCCGTCCAGCCGGCGCCCGGCATCGTCGTCGTGGACATCTCCAACGACGAAGAGTAGCTAGGGTAGTACGTAGGATTTCTTTTGCAGGCTTTGTATGGATCTAAGGGATGAAATATAAGAGAGGCGGATAGAAAGTGGCTAATTTGAGGTGTGCCGGGGCAGTGCCCACGGACGCGTCTGGGTGCGTCCGTGAGTGTTTGTGGGGCTGGATTTGCAAAGTCCAGTTGTAGATGCACTAAGGTATACTATTACATTTACTCACTATTTTTTAGGGATCGGTTAGAAATGTCCTCAATACAATACAGTTGCTCTTTGTCAATGCTTGCCTTAACTGGCTACATTTATTATCAGTCAAGATCATCGGCGCCGTGTGTAGGTGATATATGATCCCTACATCGGCGCCGATAAATAGAAAAAATTAAAGAGAGAGTAGGTGAGTCGCCGCCGTGTCGTCTATCATCGGCGCCGATAGTTCATGACCAATGCAAACAGATTAGCAGTCAAGATCACACGTCTTTTTTGGCATATATGATTAGGCCTTTTTTAGACGAAAGCAAACGGCTTACAACAAAAGTATTATGCAAACGATACTAGCTGGGACGAAAATTTGACGATGATGAATCCATTGACGTGGCACAGTTTGCTCAAATGCATGGATTGCTTGATTAGCAGGGTCATGCAAGAATCGGCCACCGTGTGTCGTCTGCATAGCAGCGCTCTTTTTAAGAATGCGCTAACTCTAACTCTAGCACATTCTCTATACCTCCATACTAAGAAGACTAGGCCCGTAAGGGTTCCATTTTTCTGGTTTTTTTAAAAAAAAAATTACATACGTTGTTTGAGCGACACGTTACCTTCGTGTGTGCAGTACATCTTACAGCGGCCTTCCTTTGTTTTCTTTTTAATATTTGTTTGACTGCGCGTCGCATGCATGTCTTGCTCCAGTTCACGTGAGCTTTTCTGATGGCCTTCTAGATTTCCTGCGATTGCTGCATGGGTCATGCATACCGCCACGTCCACCTCACACGTTGTGACTGGCAGTTTACTGATGGACTCGTTGCCTTCTAGGCTTTTACCTTCTCTGTTGGGGTGACGCGTGTGCGTAAAAGTTTTCTGGGATGTGTTCCATTTCATTCTTCCTTTGCTTGGACTGTTCAAGCACATTTTGTTTATTGCTGCATAGGTGTGATGGGCTCTTGGAAGGTTTTTCTTAAAAAAGAGGTGTATGGGCTGATTTTGTCTCATGCCAAAAGATTAGGTTGACCGCGCATGGCTCTTCTGGAGATGTATGGGCTGGTTTTGTTTTTAGCACCGCTGCATGGCTCATGCATGCATGCATGTAGCCACGTTTGCCTGTTGTATGGTTGTCTCTCTGTGTTATGGATGGACACGTTGTGTTCTTGGTCTTTCTGGTGGGTTCCTTTTTCATCTCCTTTTGCTTGCCTATAAGTAGCTCCTTGCTATGTTGGTCCTTCATTCAGTTTCCACATCCTTCCCTAGATTGGTCTTCTCGATTCAGTTTCCGCCTCACTGCCACATCCATTCTCTCCAGGCTCTAGCACCGTCTTGCCTTCGGCAGTTGGAGACGGAGCATCTGGTCTTGGAAAGCCGCATCAGGACGTTCGGTGCGGTGGTCATGGCGCACCCTGCTGGGTCTACTTCACCATCGTCGTGCTCCGCCGCCGCCTAAAGCCAACGCACCGATGAGGTCCGGCTTGGAGCACAGTAGCAAGCACCAGTTTGAGGCGAGGTATATCGCATTGGTCTCCTGCTGCTCACAGGCGAGGCCTCGGACGAGCGGCCAAATCCACGTGAGGTGGATGTTGCAGGCACGGCCATCTCCCCTTCCTTCCTTCTTTTTCCCTCCAACTACAATGTTATCTTTACCATGTCATCTTTCTTTGTTATATTGGTTTTTCACCCATAGGGATAGAGATGTTACCTCAGTTCGGCAACGAAGCCAATGATTTGTATCCAATAATTTTTGTTAATACGGTAACAACTTATTTCAGTCCACCTGACGGAACGAGTTTGCATTTTGCATCTGATGATGTCAGAACTTACAGAAAGTTTCTAAAATAAATTATGACATGGTATTTTTCTTCACTCTTGATTTGTTCCATTCGTATTATCTGCTCTGCCCTAGGTTCGTCCCCAATTATAAAATTTGGAGCCTCCAGCTGAAGGTCCAAGGAGGTGGAAGCATGAACAATGCCCTCATCAAATCAACTTAACTGGATTCGACTCGAAGGATGACTTTCGAGAAAAGGTAGTACGCAACTTCATTTATATTATGCACTTCACATAGCCTGAGACCATGGTGAGTACATGGTCTTTTGACTTACTTTCTTTGTAGTCGTTTTATAAATTGAGGAGGGGTAGCAGATGGATGGCATTGCCATGCAGAACTAAAAACACTGTTGTATGACTAGAGACTCTTCACTGGAATAAAAACAGGTGCGTGAGATGATAGATCGGGACAGACATGCATGCTCCAAGTTGTGAGCAGTTTTGTTTTTCAGAGAGATGTTTATCCTGGAATGGAAATTTTTCTTATGAACATTTCTTAATGTGCCAGTTATGTGGTGTTTGGTCGGACGTGCGCATTTGCAGCACCATGGGGTACTCTTTGGCTGAAGTACATATTTTGTATCTTCTTTGGACCTAAATCAGACTGTTCAAGTGGTGTTTGCTCAGAACATGCAGGTGGAGCACCATGTATAATTTATGGCTAAATCACATCGGCAGGGAAGCACTATCTAGGACCGTTTAGACACTACCTAGAAGAGTGTTCTGTCTACGAAGGTACAGAGTTCAGACACTAGCTAGAAGAGTGTTCTGTCTACAAAGGTAGAAAGACAAATAGTTTCATTTCTCATGTTGACAGTCAGCTACAAGAGTATTTTGTCTCATTTCTCAATTGACATAATGAACTGTGAGTTTGCCAGCCAAATGTCATACACATAGATATACAGTGTTAATAGCTGACAAGAATATGGATTTCCTTCCTCTGTCATGATGTGCGGTATAGTTTATTGCCGCCTGGTGGTGATAGTCAATTCCCCTCTTGTCACTATCTTATGTTAACCCTTATTTTCACCATATTTGTTTATGCAGAGCCAAAGAAGGAACAAATAATCAACACAACCAAAAGAAACAAAATTAGGATTTGAAGGACGGGAGGGCAACACTCTATTAATATTATGAATGATCTGAATTGATGATCATTTTCTTTAAATAAAAAACACTACCAACAATTGAAGGGTTGCTTGAATCAAAATACCCTTATACGGTTAATTTAGTTCTTTCCAACAAATTGTGTTCATAATTACCATACAATTTCTATTGACTTTAAAATATGTGAGGAGTGATTTATGAAGGCATGTTATATTCAACCTTAATATTAGTACTTAAATCTAATTTCTTTTCTTTAGACGTTCATTGAAGCTATTATTTGCTTTCCCTTTGGGTAAGCCAAGGACGCCTGCTACAACTAGAAGAAAGTTCAATGGATAAAAAATTATTCCCTCTGTAAAGAAATGTAAGAGTGTTTATATCATTAAAATAGTTATCTAAACGCTCTTATATTTGTTTACGGAGGGAGTATATATTACCCAAGAAAACACATAAAACCCATCAGCAGATCAACTTGCATCAGGCACGCACTACTGGCCAGAGTCAAAACTTCCCAAAACTTAGTCTGCACTGAATAGGAATTGAGCTAAGGCAAAAGCTACTCACGATGCACCTCCTGCGGTCAGGGACAAAGGGCAAAACGAGTCTACAACTCAATGAGGAAGATGTTCAGCCGCCGCCCTCATCCACCTCCAGCTCCAAAAGCACCTGCTCCCCCGCAAGTCCTACCGCGTCGACTACCACGCGTGGGCACCAGATCCGGCAGAGGTTGCCCTCGTGGGCTTCACAAATCCCACCACCTGCGCATCAGCTGCCGAGCGGGCGGGCCAGCGCGGGCTCCGTTGCTGCAGCGACGGCCATGGCTGACCGCCTCCTTCCGCACGAGGCAGGGTCTCCTCGAGATTGCACGCGAGGCACGCGGTCTTGGCTTCGGTCTCTGGGAGAGCTCAGTCTCTTGGGGTTAAGAGCAGCACGAACGAGAAGCAGGGTGCTGGCCACCGGCGTGACCCGTGACTCCGGCAGATCGGGTCACGGGCGAGCGGCTGCAGCGGCGAGCACTAGCACGCAAGAGAGAGGACATTGGAGTCGTGACCGGTCAATTCACTAGAGGAAATGATTTCGGGAACATGTTCTGGATCCATCTCGTCCTCTCTCTCTCTCTCTCTCTCTCTCTCTCTCTCTCTCTCTCTCTCTTATATTGTGATGTGCTCAGCCTCAGAGTACAGCGGGCGCAACTAGCATACGATCATCACTTCAGGTGCAATCGTGCAGTCGTGCGATCCAACTATGTGGACCCTTGGATGAGAAATGAGTTGTCCATATTTAGCAGCTTGGCATATATATGTTCTCTCAAAGGAATTTGCGTACATGACATCCAGTGAAATATTGTTTAATTTACATGTGTTCGTCAATGTAGCAACTCTTATTTCTGATGAATCTGATCTAGCAAAGGTTTTGTTTTGTTTTGTACATTTCTGCTTCAGGATTTGCAGCATAATCCGTTTTAACTACCATAATGTGAAATCTCTATCGAGAACACTATAAAGACACACATATGGAAAACATACAACAATGCTGAAGAAGTCCATAAAAGCAAATTCCAAAAAAAATCAATGGAGCGCGGCGTGCCGCCGCGCACTACTCGCTAGGTATACCTAAAAGGCTAAAACTGTTGTAGGGCAATTTATAAACGAGCATCTAGCCTTTATTTTATATTTAGAGGAAGGAGGAGGTTTTTTTTAATGTTGTCTATCCACAAACTTTTTGGTGCCACAAACATTATAGGACAGGCCTTACCTCCCGCCACCGCCCACCTCACCGCGCTGCACGGGGTACCCCTTAAGCAATGATTACGCCCCATCGCGCTTGTATTCGTGATTTCATTTCTGCACATACGGTAGTGACTCGAAGAACTGTAGGACGCACTTTCCAAACATTAAAAATTCTTGAATAACTACATTTATTTGAAATTGGGACCAATTAATTAAAATTAAAATTTTTAAAATTCTAAACATTTTTGGATCTGCAACATTTCTAAAATTCCAAACATTTTTCGAAAACACAAATATTATAAAGTTCTAAAAAGATGATAAAAGAACCAACAGGAAATAGAAAAGAAAAACAGACCTGAAGCAAATCAAAACCTTTCGGAAGGTCCCAAAACCAGTTTAAAATATTTTGAATTCAAAAAATGTCAAATTTTTCACGAATTTTATAAATATTTTATTTAAAAAAATCATGACTTCAAGAATCATTACACAAATTTAAATAGAAAATAAAAATAAATAAGGAAAAGATATAACCAGAAGAAAATCAAATAAAAAAACAGAAGAAAAAGAAGGAACAGGCCAGGGAACGTTCTGGAACCTTTCCAAAGCAATCGAACACACCAAACGGCAAATGGGCCAGACAATATTCCAATGAACCACGCACGGAATAGGAATTGCCCGGTGAAATATGCTAAGATAGCAGCAGCTTCTTCTTCTCATTCAGTGTTATGTTTAAAATAAGTTCATTTGAAATATAAATATCCTAATATTTTCATGAATGTTTTTCTAAACTGCTCATTTACTTAAAAAACACTCCAAGTATTATTCTTAAATGCATGTATTTTAAAAATGTTCTTGCATTTTTAAATATGTTCACCTTGTAATTGAAAAGTGATTGCAGTGTATTTAGAAAAAGTGAAAGCGTTTCTGAAAACCAAATGTACACAGCGTATTCTAAAAATGATCTCCACGTATATGAATGTTTTTATCACATATTTGAAAAAAGTTCTTCATGTATTTCAACAACGTCAATAGCATATTTGAAAAATGTTCGTCGAACATTGGAAAATCTTTAACACGTAGTTCAAATGTTCGTGTCGAATATGAAATAGTTGTCACGTATTTGAAGAAAATGTTCATAGAATATTTTGGAAATTCTTCGTGGGATATTGGAAAATGGTTCATCACATACCTAAAAAATCGCATTTTTGAAAATAAATATATACTGTTTATACAAAAATGTCCATCAAATATTGGAAAAAACATATGCCATGTATGTAAATTTTCCATTGCGTATTTGAAAATAAATATCCATTGAATATTTAAAAAATTTACATTACATTTTGAAAAATGTGTTCATCATGTGTTAAAAATCATAGCTTATTCAAAATAAATGTTCCTCGGGTATTTGAAAATATCTGTTGCATATTGCGAAATTGTTCCTCACGTATTTTCAAAAATATTCATCGCATATTGGAAAATGTTTTCTTCTGTGTATATATAATTTTCCATCACATATTTAAAAAGAATTTAATTGTTAAATATACTGTATTAATGCACTACAGGAAAAGAATTTAATTGTTAATCTATTTAAAAAGAATTTTCCATCACATATTTAAAAAGAATTTAATTGTTAATCTATTTAAAAAGAATATTCATCTGTATTAAATTTACTGTTCATCACATACAGGAAATAATTCATCAGGTATTTAATTGTTATAAGAATTTGAAATAATGTAGACCACACACTTAAAATTTATTAATGCACTAAGAAATTTTATATGTTTTCTTTAGAAATAAAATTATAAGGGAATTAGTTCAGGTAATTTAAAATATTCATCAGGTATTTCAAAAATAATAATTTGTTAAACATCTTCTTTATTATTTTCAAAATTATTCATCGTGCTTTTTAATTAAAACATCCGCTTGTAAAGTTTTTATTTATTAAATAAATATTTTTTCCTTAAAAATGCTTACATTTCTTATAAGAAGTAAACATAGTAATAAAAATGGAGAAAATGGCAAAAGGAATAAACGTTGAAAACTTTATGGAAAATAGAAAAATTAATAGAAACTAAAAACAAAGAAAAAATGGAAATGAAAAGTAATTAAAAAAAGAAAAATTCTGGAACAAAATAAATTTTCCATTGCGGTGAGGTTTTGAGAAGGAAAACGACTCGGATTGCGAATGTACTCCCTCTGTAAAGAAATAGGACAGCATTTAGATCACTAAAATGATCCCTTTTACTACCAGGCTTTTCTCTATATATGGGTTGTGATGTTACTCCCTTTGTAAAGAAATATATGGGGGAGTACAACTTAATATTTTTTACAGAGGGTGTGCAACTTAAAAAAGTGATCTAAACGCTCTTATATTTCTTTACAGAGGGAGTACAACTTAAATATACAATGTGGTGTACTAGTGATGTACAACTTAAATATACAATATGTTGTACTTTATTCGAACATATAGTCATTAAATGTACTTGTTTGCAGCGTTGGGGAAGTGTTCATGGGCTATCAATCCGCCGGTATACAAATCAGGGGTGTGATTTTCCGCGGAATATGTGTTTCAACACACGACATTTTGATAGTCATGTTATTGTTTAACAATGGTATAGCCTTGCAGGGTTAGCCGTGTCGGTGGTTATGGATGGCGTGGACATTACATACATGACCATAGAACAACTTCAACCTTTAATAAATCAAACTTGACCAACCTTCTGGGTGCCTTGGTGATTCTTCTTTGTAGGGATGTGCAGGGGAATGCAAGGTTATGTTATAATTGTAGTCAGGTTAGATGAATGGAGTAGTTGGTTCAACGTACACTATCTTATGTTGTTTTGTGCTCTCTTACCTTATCTCTCAATAGACGCAAGGTGTAACCTATTTCTATAAATGCTTAGCGCTTGCTGCTGCTGAATCATATCCCCTTGAGAATGATACATAATTAGATAGATCTGATTTAAGTTTTGTGGAGTACGTCATCTAGTCACCTTGCTTTTCAACAACACTGCCATAGAGGACTTCTCCGGCTTCGATGATGCATTCTTCATGGAGTTGGCTTGCCACTGGTAGATATAGGTTTCCACGTGTCAGCTTGCCTGACCATCGAGTTGGATACATTGGTCATCTTCCTGGCCTCTTAGGCCTATTTGTCTTTTGTCTATAGTCAGCCCGATGTAATGTAGGATTGTGTTGGTCTCTTGCTATAATGATTATATCATGTGAGCCCAGTTGTATCTTATATAAGTACAATTCGAGTCCTATGATGATATCGACGATGTATTACCCGAGATATGTGCTAATGCATGCGTGTATGATATGAAAGCATATATCATGGGCAACGTCACGGATATGCGCCTATTCTAGATCTTGGCTGGAAAAGCGAGATTTAGAGTAGTTCTACATCTGGGGCTTGACATAATAAATTCAGTCCATATCTAGGTTTGTGGCTGAGCCACCCATAGTCGACCATCGTGGGGCTATGTCTCGCTTATTGCGAGATGCACACCCACCTCACCTTTGTCACTCCTTTGAACGGGTTAGCCCAACACTTAGCCCACGCAACAATTTTGCGAGGGTTCTATTCATCGTTTCTAGAACCTTCCATGTGTTTTTTTCTTATTTTGTTTCTATGTGTTTTTATCGGTATTCACATGTTTTCTTTATTATTATTTTCTACTGTTTTTTTATTTTCAAATACATGTCAACTATTTTAATGCACATTGTACATTTTTTGTCTCTGTTGAACATTTTCTCACATACATGTTTGAACATTATTTATTTTTGAATAAACGTTAAAACAATTCAAATAAAAATTAACATTTTTAATGAAACAATTTTTTTTATTATGCGAGCATTTATTTTGCATTATAATATTTTTCAGGAACATACTTTTGAAATGTCACTTGCATATTTGAATGGTGCAAAATAAAATTTCCTCAAACAGTTTTTGCATTGATAAACATGTATTCAAAATATCATTAACATATTTTTTCAAAACATGTGGACTTTTTATAAATGTCATGGGCGTTTTTCTCGATGGTACAGAACAATTTCAAAATTGCGTTAACATTTATTTTAAAAAATTTCTAAAATATCACAAACATTTTTTAAACACGTGTACATTTTTCTAAATGTCACAAATATTTTGTTGAATGGTACAAACATTTTTTAAGAACCAACCAGCGAAAGAAACGAACAAAGAGCTTCCGACTAGGCCTTCCCACTTCAACGGTTCTTGAGGCGAGTGATTGTTCGGTCTCACGTGAGGTGAGACAAAGCCTCTCCCGTTGACCATTGTCTGCTAGCAGGAATGAAATTCGAAATAGCAGAGCTAAGACCTAGTGGACAAATAATCAAGTGTTCTCATGTATACCTACTAAAAATATAGAGAGATAACTTAATTTTAACTTTTATTTGGGAAGGCAAAAAAAAATAGAGAAATGTGTAGGCATCTATTGTTGTTTTTGCCAGTTATGGCTTCTTTGTTTTATTAGCGGTTTGTGTGTATTGAACTTTGCTATTTGTAATTTGGTTAATGCGGTTGTGTCCATTGCCATGATGAAGTGGCTGGAGGTTGCCCTCCTTTACAAATGAAACTAAATATGGAGGCAGAAGGACAGGGCGGCAGCGACCTAAATCAAGCTTTCGTCGCTCGTCATGGCTCTATGGGGAAAGTTGGGGAGATTGGAGGAAAACGGTTTGGGGAGATTTAAGCAAATATGTAAGAAAACTGGTGCGACTAAAAAACAAAATCGACGGACGACGAGGCCGTGCGAGGGAATGCTGGAGATTGTAGCAAAGGAAATGAACGACGTACAGACTCTTCTTTAATAGTAAATGTTTGAACATTTGAAATTACAAGATGTATATGGATCCTTCGCACGCTGGAAAGAGAGATGAGATCTGGGTCAATGTTTTTATTTTTCCTCCAATGGTTCATAAGATAGGATTATTATAGGAATAGGAAACTTGCCTGAAATGAGATGACATGTATCTCAAGTCTTATAAGTAGGAATAAAAAAGGAGATGTCATTTGGTTCACAACATAGGAAAAAGTTTCAATTGAGTCTAGGCTCATGTTTATTTTCTTTTGAAATGTGGAGGATAGGAACCAACCCTGTGCAGGAGTAAGAATCGGTTCCTATGAACTAGAGGGCTCCGAAGGAAAAATTCCAACAAAAATCCTATCGTATGGAATTCCTATGAAATTCCTCCAAACCATAGGAGGCCTAGAATGCTAGATAGCCGCAGTGGTACATATGTGACTTGGCTTCTGAAATAAGCTGGAGTAAGCTGGCTTCTAAAATAAGCCTACTAATTAAGAGTTGATTAATAGGATTCTGCAAATATATTTTTGATTGGTCTTCTAGAATAAATTGGGTAGGAGGCAGTTTATTCTAGAAGTCTAAAAAATCTACCAAAATAACTGGCCCTTACGCCGAAGCGGAACAAGGGTAATTTGACTAGACTGGGGGCCAAGTTGAGTCGTCTTTCGAAGCGGAACTGGGTAGGAGGTCCATGTGAGTAGATGCCTTGCTAATAATGTAGTACTCCCTCCGTCCAAAAATACTTGTCGAAGAAATGCATAAAAATGGATGTATCTAGAACTAAAATACGTCTAGATACATTCATTCCTCTGACAAGTATTTCCGGACGAAGGGAGTACGTGGGAAACGGGTTGCCTGCCTGCCTAGATCCATGTAACGAGTATATTTTTCCTGATTTAGTACCACATGATAACGTGTAGCGTGCAATGGTGGTTGCCGCATTGGACTACTGAAATTAATATGTTCGCGATACCAGTGGCACTTTGATACGAATATGCCTTCTGCTTGTCTTCACGTATCGTACTTCTAAAAATATGGGTCCTTTTGTCCGACGACACACAGGCGTTGCCAAATGACTGTGTTTGATGTCGCGGTTATGCTGTTGCGTGTCGTTGATTACCCCGGCATGTTTTCGGGGTCATGTCCTTTGTTTTTAATTTCCTTACTAACTTTTTTTTGCGGGTGAATTTTCTTACTAATTTTGTTGTGCGTATTCTCAATATCTGGATTTGGTACAATTTTTGTATGAATTTAATATTAATATGTTTCCTTTTATCAAGAAAATATGTACGTTCAATAAGAACATAAACACTGTAGCAAGAATGGATTTAACATACCGTAGATACCATCAGGTTCGCTAATAATTAATGTCAGGTATTAGTTTCGGAATTAATTACTACCTCGTCACAAAACAGGCATTTGCCCCACTTTATATATCATACCAAATGGCTTTGGTTAGCAAAAAGCTGGCAACCGACGCATCGTTGGACTAAGTCCTGCGCATCTGCCCTGGCCGTCGGCCAATAAAATCCTGTACGGAAGGTCTTGCCTACAAGGGCCCGGACTGCGGCGTGGTGCCCACACAGTCCGGCGTGAATTTCAGCCAGGAGGTTTCGCCCTTCCTCTTCGGAGATACACCTTTGAAGGACTCCGGTAGTGCTTTTCTTATAAAGCTCTCCCTCATGGACTTTATAGGCTTTAGATCGCCGTACTATGCAGCGAGCCTCATTTTGGTCTTCGGGGAGTTCCTGCCTAGTTAGGTAGGCTAGGAATGGCTCCGTCCACGGGGCGACAACCGCTATTATTTCGTGAGCGGAGGTTGTTATCTCGGGGGCAGAGCCTCCGGTTGTGTCAGAGTGTTCGGCGTCAGGCAGTGCGGTTGGGTCCGGATTGATATTGCCGGACTCCCCTTCCCATAATACGGATGGCTTGAACAGCCGTTCCAGAAAGATATTGGGTGGGACGGCTTCGCCTTTTGCACCGATGCGTGCCAATATATCCGCCGCCTGGTTGTTATCCCGGGCTATATGATGAAATTCGAGCCCTTCAACCGTCTTGACCTTTTTAGGACCGCATTGCGGTATGCTGCCATTTTCGGGTCTTTGGCATCAAAGTCCCCGTTTATTTGAGATATTGCGAGGTTCGAATCCCCGCGCACCTCTAGGCGTTGAATTCCCATGGAGACTGCCATCCGGAGGCCGTGCAGAAGGGCCTCGTATTCGGCTGCGTTGTTGGAGTCCGTATACATTATCTGAAGGACATATTGGACTGTGTCCCCGGTTGGGGACGTCAGGACGACGCCAGCCCCCAGGCCGGCCAACATTTTGGAGCCGTCAAAGTGCATGATCCAATTGGAGTATGCGCCGTACTCTTTAGGGAGTTCGGCTTCAGTCCATTCGGCCACGAAGTCGGCCAAAACCTGCGACTTAATAGCTCGTCGTGGCTTATAAGTTATGTCGAATGGAAGGAGCTCTATGGCCCATTTAGCAATCCGGCCCGTCGCGTCGCGGTTGTTTATAATGTCGTTAAGAGGTACTTCTGAGGCTACCGTTATCGAACACTCTTGAAAGTAGTGTCGTAGCTTCCGGGATGCCATGAACACCGCGTATGCTATCTTTTGATAGTGTGGGTACCGGGACTTGCATGGAGTTAGGACAGTGGACACATAGTAAACTGGTTTTTGAAGGGGGAACCGGTGTCCGTCCGTTTCTTGTTCGACAACGAGCACCGCACTGACAACTTGATGTGTTGCGGCGATATATAATAGCATTGGTTCGCCCACGTTGGGCGCGGCCAGGACCGGATTTGTTGCCAAAATGGCCTTTATTTCTTCGAGTCCGGCCGTGGCAGCATCCGTCCACTCGAAGTGTTCGGTGCGGCGGAGGAGGCGGTAAAGGGGTAACTCCTTTTCTCCCAAACGGGAAATAAAGCGGCTTAGAGCCGCCACGCATCCCGTCAATTTTTGTATTTGTTTGAGGTCTTTTGGAATATCCAATTGCGACAGAGCTCGGATCTTGGCTGGGTTTGCTTCAATTCCTCTACCGGACACAATGAAGCCCAGTAGCTTTCCGGCTGGAACGCCGAAGACGCATTTTTCCGGATTGAGCTTGATGTCATATTTTCGAAGATTATCGAATGTGAGCCTCAAGTCGTCTACTAGAGTTTCGACGTGCTTGGTTTTGACGACCACGTCATCTACATATGCTTCCACTGTTTTGCCGATCTGGTTTGCCAGACATGTCTGAATCATGCGCTGATATGTTGCGCCGGCGTTTTTGAGCCCAAAGGGCATTGTGTTGAAAAAGAACAGGCCGTATGGAGTGATGAATGCTGTTGCAGCTTGGTCTGGCTCCGCCATCTTGATTTGGTGGTAGCCGGATGCAGCGTCGAGGAAGCACAATGAGTCGTGTCCTGCTGTGGCGTCAATAATTTGATCAATTCGAGGAAGGGGGAAGGGATCCTTTAGGCAAGCCTTATTAAGGTCTTTAAAATCAACACATAGGCGCCTGGATTTATCCTTCTTTGGTACCATCACCAGGTTTGCTAGCCAGTCCGGATGTTTTATATCTCTGATGAATCCGGCTTCCAAAAGTTTGGCTAGCTCCTCTCCCATGGCCTGTCTCTTGGGTTCGGAAAAGCGCCGAAGAGCCTGTTTGACTGGCTTGAATCCTTTTAGGATATTTAGGCTGTGCTCGGCCAGCCGACGTGGGATTCCTGGCATGTCTGAAGGGTGCCAGGCAAAGATGTCCCAATTTTCTCGTAGAAATTCTCGTAGTGCGGAGTCTACATCAGGGTTTAATTGTACCCCAATGGAGGCCGTCTTTGCAGGGTCCGTTGGGTGGACTTGGAATTTGACTATTTCATCCGCTGGTTTAAAAGAGGTGGACTTGAATCTTTTATCAAGTATCACATCGTCCCTGTTCACCGTGGAGCGCATCGCGGTGAGTTCTTCGGCCGCTAGGGCTTCGGATAGTGCCTCGAGGGCTAGTGCGGCTGTCTTGTTTTCGGTAGCAGTGCTATGTTCAGATCACTAGCGAGAATGATGATTCCGTTAGGTCCGGGCATTTTAAGCTTCATGTACCCATAATGGGGTATAGCTTGAAAAATTGTGAATGCCTCTCGCCCTAACAAAGCATGATATTCGCTGTTGAACGGGGCCACTTGAAATGTGACCTCCTCGGACCTGTAATTGTCCGGCGAGTCGAACACTACGTCCAGTGTGATTTTTTCCTGTGCAGCATGCTTCCCGGCTAGGGATTATTCCTCAAAAGGTTGTGCTGCTTCGCTCAATGCGGTTCCAGTCTATTTCCATTTTTCGGAGAGTTTCCTCATAGATGAGGTTTAGTCCGCTGCCGCCATCCATGAGTACCTTAGTAAGGCGAAAGTCGTCCACTATCGGACTGAGGACCAATGCGGCTGGTGCTCGGGCTGTTCGGAATTTAGGTTAAATCCTTTGGCATTAAAGGTAATAGCCGTGTCACTCCATGGATTTATTGTTGCTACTTGGTAGACTTCACAAGGTTGCGGAGTGTTCGTTTTCGCATGTTATTTGATGCGAAAGTCTCGAAGACTGTTAACACCGTACTGGTGTTGCTGGGCTGGGATTCTGAAGCTAGAAACTCTTCGCCGCTCTTGGCCACCTGCCGTAGTATCCAACATGCTCGAAGGCTATGAGTTGGAGTGGCGCCCTCTGTGCTATGAATTTTGCAGGGTCCGTTTAGCCAACCCTCCAAAGACGGTTCCGCACCCTTTAGGGGTTTTGGTTTTTTGGTATTTAACCCAGGTGCTTGATAATGATGCACCCTTTTGTTCCGGACTAGGGATGTATTCGTGGTCGGATTATCCCAAAATTTACTTTCGGTTTTCCAGGCGCTCTCCATCGCACAGTACTTTTGTACTATGGTCACCAAGTCAGCAAAGCGTGTAATTTCGCGACGACTTATGGCGTTTAGGATTCCCTTGTCGTGCAATTATTGCAGAAAATCGGGATTGCGTCCTCCTCTTGGCAGTCCTTTATCCTGTTCATAACCAGGAGGAATCTGGCCCAGTAATGATGTACTGTTTCAGCGGGCTCTTGCCGAATTCGAGAGAGATCGTTAATGTTTGGGTGGGCGGGTGGAACTAGATCCGGAACCCTGTCCAATTTAGGACTCAGGGGCCGAGAAGTTTCCGAACTCGGAAGTTTGGATTTTTGAATGTTATCCAAAGAGTCCAACCCGCCGCTGACTTTAAGTTCGTGGCTTGATCGACATCCGTCCCTCTGCGGGAATCCGGGATGGAGGGATCGGGAATCGGACGTAGCTAGTCCTTAAGATAGAAGAAGAATCGCCGCATTGCTCCTCTGTCACGGCAACATGATGGGTAGCACGGGAGAGTTGATCTCTCTCGAGATCGGTTTTAGGCCCGATCCGGTCGTAGTCTGTGGCGACTCCTGTGGCGGCGATGCGATCCAAGAGCTCGTTTACGGAGGAGAGCTTGATCGGATCTAACTGTTCGGCAAGTTCCGAATTAACATGGAGATTGGTTTCGATGACTCGAGAGGTCATCGTCGGCGCGGTGGCCGAACTGGCGGTCATAAGAAAACCACCTAGCCGAAGAGTCTGACCAGCGGCCAAGGCTCCTTTGGCGATGGTGTCGTCTTTAAAGACGGGATGAGGCATCCTACCTGACGGCGACGGCACAGAGGAACTCTCAATGAAAGCACCAATGTCGGTGTCAAAACCGGCGGATCTCGAGTAGGGGTCCCGAACTGTGCGTCTAGGCGGATGGTAACAGGAGACAAGGGACACGATGTTTTTACCCAGGTTCGGGCCCTCTCGATGGAGGTAATACCCTACTCCTGCTTGATTAATATTGATGATATGGGTAGACAAGAGTAGATCTACCACGAGATCAAGGAGGCTAAACCCTAGAAGCTAGCCTATGGTATGATTGTTGTTCTTCCTACGGACTAAAACCCTTCGGTTTATATAGACACCGGATAGGTTAGGGTTACACATAGTCGGTTACAATGGTAGGAGATCTACATATCCGTATCGCCAAGCTTGCCTTCCACGCCAAGGAAAGTCCCATCCGGACACGGAACGAAGTCTTCAATCTTGTATCTTCATAGTCTTGGAGTCCGGCCGTGATGATAGTTCGGCTATCCGGACACCCCCTAGTCCAGGACTCCCTCAGTAACCCTTGAAGATCCAGTGTCTCCATACTCTTTGCTGAAGTTTTTAAACTAGCTAATAGATGAATCTTGTTAACTAAGCTACTTAATACTCCCTCCGTCTGGAAATATTTGTCGTAGAAATGGATACAAATGGATGTATCTAAAACTAAAATACATCTAGATACATCCATTCCTCGGACAAATATTTTCGGACGGAGGAAGTACATGTTAACCAGTCTTGTCACCATGTCTATGTATTCTTTGTTGAAACTATGAGGAGGGCTTGTGCAAGTTGCTAGTAAACACTTAGTAGTGAAAAACATACATAAGTTGCTCTGATAACTCCAAGAACAATGGACAGCATGGTTCAGATGAGTAGAGGAGCAAACCGTTTTTTGTCTTTTTATATTGGCTGAGCCTGGCATGTAACTTATCTGTGTTCAATAGCATTTTTTTGGATGTATGTAAAAACATATAAACAAACAGATTCATGGCCAAGCCCAATATAAACAAACAGAGTAAGCAGCCCAGCCCTAAGTAACAAACAAACAAACAAACAGAAAAATGGAAATAAGCCCAGGGCTAAGCCGGATGCGACCCAGCAGAAGACGGCTAGTAAACAGGCCTAATCTACCAATGGTGATGTCAGCCGACTGAAGTCTCAGTCGACTGAGACCCAGACAGTCCCATTGTAGATATCGTTGCACTCCAGTGGGTTTAAATTACGCTAGTTGGTCCGGCCCTTAATTATATTATCACAAGATAGTCTTGCGATTGTGTCTCTTCCAAATCAACATGGCACCCGCCGGGTTCGGGTGCGGGTAATGGTCGCCCATACCCTTACCCATCCCAATATTTTTCGCTCAAACCCGTACCCGTACCCGCACCTCGGGTTTCAAATTGTTTCCATACCCGTACTCGGCCGGGTGCGGGTAATACCCGCGGGTTAAATACCCATCTCGGCTACCCAATTCATACTCCATCATGTATTTTTTTTAGCATTTCGGCATATATGCACAAAAATTTCAGCACCTATACTTCGAAAATTTCAACACATATATACCACATTTTAGCATTTCATCACATACATATCACGATTTGTAGTGCGATGGAATAAAAAGGTAATTTACAAAAGTGGATAGCAGTACGCATGAACTAGGTGGCACCAAACAATGTCAAATTACATTCATGGATGAGTAGGCATGTAAGTGAACTTCTTAGAGAAACGTTCACATATGTTCTTTCTCATTTTTTTTCCATTACAAGACAAACAAGAGGGACACCATTTTCTATAATTTTCTTTTATTGAAGTTACTTCTGCGGCCCCTACTTTAAAATGATCAAATGAAGGAGACTATAATAAAATCAACAAAATTAAAGACAAAATCATGAGTTCACAAAACAAGATCAACACATTTAAACTCATGCACATGGGTAAGCGGAGTGGTTTTGGATCGAGGGTAGCAGTTGCATATTCGTACGCGGGTATGGGTATTGCCTTCACGTATTCATACCCGGCTTACCCGATGGGTACACAAAATTTCCATTTATTAACTCATGGGTATTTATTTTTCCCAAACCCTTACTATAATAGGGTTTTTACCCGTCGGGTTCGCGGGTCGCGGGTACCCATTGCCATGTTGACTTCCAAATCATAATGGATTATGCTTTCTTTGCAGGCGTGCATGTGACATAGCCATACATAGGTGTAGATCTTATCTGGCCAAGCTAACGTACCAATAAACAAGGAAAGGAGCGGGACTTCAGAGAGGAAATGAATTTTGGTTCTCGAAATTCAAGTGAATCTCCAAAAATTTTCACTAAAAACTCTTGAAGGGGTCCAGTGACCGTTGCTTGGAACGGCGGTCTGCGCAGTGGCGGAGCTACTCAAGGCTTGAAAGCAGGTCCAGCAATGTGAAAAAATAGTCTTGAACCTTGGAGCCCACCAACTTAGCAAATGTGAAAAAATAGTCTTGAACCTTGAAGCCCACCAACTTAGCAGACTAGCCCATGTAGTTAGTCAGCCCAGTGTTGAAGACACACAACCAGCTTGGTCCTGCAAGCATTTCTCAAAAACATAAATAAAAACCTTGGTCCTGCAAGCCGATGACAGATTGTGACGACATGTTTTTTGCGGTCGTTTCCTCTGTTTTTTCTTCGTAATAATTCGCTTGTGTGCATTCTCAATGGCTCAATGTCTAGACTAGCTCTTGGGATTCTGTTCTTGTATAGGCTGGGTATATTTTTTAATGAACTTAGTATTAATATGTTACGCTTGATCAAGAAAATATGCGAAATGCAATAGGAACGTAAATACTTTGCCAATGAAAAGTTTAAAATATCATACATACCAGGGGTTCTGAAAATTAGAATCAGATTTAACCATTAACTCATGGCCTACTCACAAAATAGGCTTTTGACTGACTTTATATATAAAACACCAATCACAGTACAGGGCCGAACAATATAAAGTAGTGAGAAACCCTCAAAGAAAGCATACAAAGATCTAAAAGAGCAAAGGGTGGCCTAAATACAATGACCGAACCAACTAACAGTGCCTGGGCTCCATGACAATGATTCCTGGAGGATAACGGTGCAAAGCGTCACCGCTTTCGAGTCTGTACAGACAAGGGTTTTCACCTGAAGCCCCGATCGCCACCCCAAATCCAACCGCCCGCTGAGAGAGGAGGAGTCATGCCAGCCTCTGGCAACAGGCCCCAAGCCACCGCCTACAATAGAGTGCCACTAGTCCGCACCAGTGCCAAGCCCGGTCGGGCGTCACCAGCGAGGAGTCACGCGCCACCCGCAGCCGCCGAAGACCCTGGCTGATCCAGATCAAGCCGCTGCCACTTTGACGGAAGCCACAGCTGCGCAACCCACCACGCCATCACCTAATGCTCGCGACCCTGCCGTCAGTGCCCGCAACCAGGCCTCCGCGCCCCATGGCAGCGCGTTGCCGCCATCATGCACCTGCCTCCACCAAACGGGAGGAAAGGAAGCCCCGTCGCAGCCGGCCGGGCTTCACCCAACAAAGGCAAGACGGCTAGGGTCCCCCCCCCCCCTCCCGTGTGGCGCTTGCGGAAGGGAAAGTTTTTTTTTCTCATGACCCAATCAACACAATCGAAATGCAAGTACATGTTGTACCATGCACAACCATGGCGACTATAATTATGCACATCTAGAGCGAACCGAGCGTAACTCAGATTGTTAGGTTCCTTGTGGTGGAACCAACACATCAGGGTTCAAGTCTTGGACTTGGCATTGATGCTTGCACTTTCCTTGATTTATTTCAGGTTCTCCAGGATATGCGTTCATTGTGTGGTGACGTTCCTGTCGACTACGAAGGCGTCTGTGATGAATTCGTCAATATGAAGTGATGTGCCTGTCCAGTCTTTCAAAGGTGCTCATAGGTGTAGGATATGCGCGTGCATAGAGATGAGTGTATATGTGTATGTATGAGCGTTTGTACCTGTTAAAAAAAATTATGCACAGCAAGCAACACATGCGGGCATGCGAGAAAAGAGGGGTCCATTGTCTACTTGCACATGATTTTCCTCGCAAGCCGCTCCATGTTTCAGCTTTCTAAATGTAGTCGCCCAGATCTACACATCAACTGCTCACTGCAAACAAGCTACCAACTGGTTAATAAAGTTGCTCTTTGTCGATGCTTGTCTTGACTGGCTAGGCTGGAGAATATTTGGGAGAAAGGACCCGTATGTACGTACGTACATGTGTCGATCCTATCTTCACCCAGTAGTATAACGTGAATCATGCCATGGTTGCCTATGGGAGTAGGTGAGTCGCCACGTCGGCCATCGTCGGCGCTGATAGCTCATGAGTCATGACCAATGCAAGCATACCCTTTCTTGGCAAACTTAAAACTCAAATTTAGCAGTCAAGGCCACACATCTTTTTTGACATATATGATGAGGCCTCGCAAATGCTAGCACCACTAGCCTTTTCTGAGACGAAAGCAAACGGCTTTCATTAAACATCGATCAAAGCAGCATCGAATCCCACTAGGTTTATAATTCTTGAAAACATGAACTTCCCCAAAGCTTACTCAATCGACCTCGTGAGACATGCATGCATGCCTTGGCCACACTAGTGGAAAAACAGGCTTCCGTCCAGCCCCATAAGTCGCGAAGCTGTAGGAACCGCGACTAATGGGACCTTTAGTCGCGGTTCTGGAGGTGAACCGCGACCAAAGGCCTGGGCCCAGGGCGCTCGGTGGCCAGCTGGTGCATCGTGAGGGGCTTTAGTCATGATTGGCCGGGACAACGCGACTAAAGGCCTTCGGCACCTTTAGTCACGGTTTGCCGTGCCAACCGCAACTAAAGCCCCTCCCTATATATACCCATCCAGCAGCCAACACTTAGCCATTTGGAGCCATTCTCTTCACAAGTGGGTGTAGGTTTGCTTTTGGTTCCTCTTATGCACATAAGGTGTTTGATGAAATGCCCCAAGAGCATGAAACAAACATGACATGAAGTGTTGGAGCCACACTCTTCGATCATGATTAGCAACTTGATGAACCTTTGATGTGTCATTATGCATGTGTTTTTTTAATTGTTTAATTTATATTGTTTGTAGCTATTTAGTTTAAAAATTGAATGATGGTTAATTATATATTTTATATTATAATAATGCAGATGAATCGGCAATGGATTTACGTTAACCGACTCTCCGGCGAGTTCACTACGGGTTTGAAAGATTTCCTCGTAGTGGCTAATGCGAACAAGCGGGGGGGGTTTTGTTATCTGTCCATGTGTTATCTGTAAGAATGAGAAGGGTTACTCTTCCTCAAGAGTTGTTCACATGCATCTGCTTCAGAAGGGTTTCATGCCAAGCTATAATTGTTGGACCAAGCATGGAGAAAGAGGGGTTATAATGGAAGAAGATGAAGAAGGGATGATTTCATCGATGAAAGCTATCTTGCTCATTTCGGTGATACTTTCATGGAGGATCTGCTGAAGGTGAAGGGGAAGGAGAAGAAGAGGCACGTGATGATCCCGTTGATGATCTTGGTGGGACCATTGCTGATGCACGGAGACGCCATGCGAAACTGAAAAGGAGAGGAGAATTTGGATCGCATGTTAGAGGATCACAGAAAGGCGCTGTACCCGGATGCGATGATGGTCTGAAAAAGCTGGGCTGCACTGCTGGATTTGCTGAAATGGAAGGCAGAGGCAGGTGTAGCTGACTCGGCATTTGAAAACTTGCTGAAAATGTTGAAGAATATGTTTCCAAAGGATAACGAGTTGCCCGCCAAAGACGTCTGAAGCAAAGAAGGTTGTCTGCCCTCTAGGTTTAGAGGTTACGAAGATACATGCATGCATCAACGATTGCATCCTCTACCGCGGTGAATACGAGAATTTGAATGAATGCCGGTATGCACCTTGCATTGCGTTATAAGATCGAGGCGATGACCATGGTGACGATGTTGAGGGCCAGAAACCCAGGAAGAGGGTTCCCGCCAAGGTGATGTGGTATGCTCCTATAATACCACGGTTGAAACGTCTGTTCAGGAACAAAGAGCATGCCAAGTTGTTGCGATGGCACAAAGAGGACCGTAAGTCGGACGGGGAGTTGAGACACACCGCAGATGGAGCGCAATGGAGAAAGATCGACGGATGGTTCAAAGATTTTGCAGGTAGCGCAAGGAACATAAGATTTGCTCTAAGCACGGATGGCATGAATCCTTTTGGCGAGCGTAGCTCCAGCCATAGCACCTGGCCCGTGACTCTATGCATCTACAACCTTCCTCCTTGGTTGTGCATGAAGCGGAAGTTCATTATGATGCGGTGCTCATCCAAGGTCCGAAGCAACCCGGCAACGACATCGATGTGTACCTAAGGCCATTAGTTGATGAACTTTTACAGCTGTGGGGTGGTGTCCGTGTGTGGGATGAGCACAAACAAGAGGAATTTGACCTCTGACGTTGCTTTTCGTAACCATCAACGATTGGCCTGCTCTTAGTAACCTTTCGGGACTGTCAAATAAGGGATACCATGCATGCACGCACTGCTTACATGAGACTGAAAGTGTACATTTGCCAAATTGTAAGAAGAACGTGTACCTTGGGCATCGTCGATTTCTTCCGAAAATTCATCCAAAGAAGAAAGAAAGGCAAGCATTACAACGGCAAGGCAGATCACCGGCGAAGCCTGCGGAACGACTGGTGCTGAGGTATTTGATATGGTCAAGGATTTGAAAGTCATCTTTGGAAAGGTCTGGCGGACAATCAGTTCGAAGGGAGCCGACGGGCACGCAGCCATGTGGAAGAAGAAATCTATATTCTGGGAGCTAGAATATTGGAAAGTCCTAGATGTCCGCTCTGCAATCGACGTGATGCACGTTCACGAAGAATATTTGCGTGAACCTCCTAAGCTTCTTGGGCGTGTATGGGAAGACAAATGATACAAAGGAAGCACGGCAGGACCAGCAACGTTTGAAAGACCCCGATGACCGGCATCCGGAATGGTTTCAAGGTCGTGCCAGCTACGCTCGACCAAAGAAGAGAAGGTCATCTTTTTGAATGCCTGAGCAGTATGAAGGTTCCGTCTGGATTCTCGTCCAATATAAAGGGAATAATAAACATGGCGGAGAAAAGTTCCAAAACCTGAAGTCTCACGACTGCCACGTGATTATGACGCAATTGCTTCCGATTGCTTTGAGGGGCTCCTGCCGGAAAATGTTCGAGCAGCCATTGTGAAGCTATGTGCATTCCTCAATGCAATCTCTCAGAAGGTAATCAATCCAGAAGTTCTACCACGGTTCTGAGCGATGTGATCCAATGTCTTGTCAGTTTCGAGTTGGTGTTCCGCCATCCTTCTTCAATATTATGACGCACCTCCTGGTTCACCTAGTCGAAGAGATTTTCGCTCGGTCCTGTATTTCTACACAATATGTTCCCCTTGAGAGGTTCATGGGAGTATTAAAGAAATATGTTAAGAACCGTGCTAGGCCAGAAGGAAGCATCGCCAAGGGCTATGGAAATGAGGAGGTAATTGAGTTTTGTGTTGACTTTGTTCCTGACCTTAAGCCGATTGGTCTTCCTCGATCGGCACGAGGGGAGACTAAGTGGAAAAGGCACGATCGGAATGAAATCAACGATATGTATGGACGGCCATTCTCGACTGAAGCACACCACCTTTGTCTTGACCAATTCCAGCTTGGTGGCTCCGTGCTTTGAGAAACACAAGAATATTTTACGTTCGACAACCCGGGAAGCCTGAATCCTGGATTAGGAAGGCCCACATGGAGACTTTCGGCAGTTGGTTGAGAAAACATTTAATGAATGACAATGATGTTGTAGATCAGCTGTACATGTTGGCCAAGACACCATCTTCGACTATAACGACTTTCCAAGGGTACGAGATAAATGGGAATACATTTTACACGATCGCCCAAGATAAAAAGAGCACCAACCAAAACAGTGGTGTCCGCTTTGATGCAGCAACCGAGAATGGGCAAGAGGTCACATATTATGGTTACATAGAGGAGATATGGGAACTTGACTATGGACCCTCCTTTAAGGTCCCTTTGTTCCGGTGCAAATGGTTCAAGCTAACAGGAGGTGGGGTAAAGGTGGACCAGCAATACGGAATGACAATGGTGGATTTCAACAATCTTGGTTACCTTGACGAACCATTCGTCCTAGCGAAAGATGTCGCTCAGGTTTTCTATGTGAAGGACATGAGTAGCAAACCGAGGAAGCGGAAAGATAAGAAAGCGATCAGTACATCATGCGATGATCCAAAGCGCCACATTGTTCTTTCAGGGAAAAGAAACATCGTGGGAGTGGAGGACAAGACGGACATGTCGAAGATTATAATATGTTTGCTGAAATTCCGCCCTTCAAAGTGAACACCGACCCAAGCATTAAGTTAAATGATGAGGGCGCTCCATGGATACTGCACAATCGTAAGCAAGCAGGGACACAAGGGAAGAAATGATGTGTAATAATTTATTGTACCAAACTTTGTTGAATGGATCATGTGAATTATATTACCAAACTTTATTGTACCAAACCGGCGCTTAGGCTCCGGCCCGGTGGGGGCCTTGATAGCCAGTGGACAAGGGTAGTTCGAGGCGCAAAGCTCCTCCACCCTCGACGCCGCCCGCCGTCGCCCTCGCCCCCGTCGCGCCGGACTGCCCGTCCCCGCCTCTCCTTCGTCGGTCCTCCCCGCGCATCGCCGCCCTCTCCTTGGTGAGCTCCCCATCGGGCCCCGTCCGGCCGTCTCCCCGGCCCCCTCCGAACGCTTCGCCCGCCCGGCCGTCCGTCGCCGCGCCCGCCTCTGCATGGCGGCGCCCGCGTCAACTCCCTGACGTCCCGGTTCTTGCGCTCGCGGACCGGCCACTTCCCCTCCGCCGCCTGTTCGGCCGCGCCATCGACCCTTGGCCGCCGAGCTCGTGCTGGCTCCCCCTCGCCCGGGCAGGCTACGGCCTCGGGCATGGGCACCACACCCGCTGCCCGCTAAGCGCCCGGCGCCCGTTAAGGCCCCTGGTCCAATGACAATTGGGGCCCACGCCCCAACGATTTAAAAAAGGAGAGAAGAGAATTTAGAAAATAAATAAATAAATATATTAATTAATTAATCAGTTAATTAAATTAATTAACTTAATTAATTGTGTTTAGTAAACCTAATTAAATAACTAATATAACTAATCTGTTAATTAATCTAATTAACTTGGTTAATTAGTTAACGAGACAATTTAATTAATTCTGTTAATTCTAAAATGATATAAAACTTTAAAATTAATATAAAATAATCCGTAACTCGGATGAAAATACTTTGTACATGAAAGTTGCTCGTAACGATGAGGCGGATCCGGATCGCAGCCCGTTCGTCCGCCACACATCCCTAGCATAGCAAACACGTAACTTTCCCCTCCGGTTCATCTGTCAAAACGCGAATCACCGGGATACTTTCCGGATGTTTCCCCCTTTCGCCGGTGCGACCTCTCTTGCCGCGTTAGGGCACACCTAGCACCGCGTATTGCCAGGTTACGCTTTGTGATGCTTTGATTGCTCTGTTATTTATTGTGTTCCCTCCGTTACTTCTTTCCGGTGAACCCCGAGGCTGCGGCGACCCCAAGTTCGACTACGGAGCACCCGTCTCGCGCTCTACCGCGACACCCTCTCCACCCCTTCCTCGCCCCTCCTTTTGCCACCGCCCTTCGCCACCGCCACCGCCACCGCCCCTTCTTCACTTAATTAATTTGTTTTTACTACATGTTTTCAGGGTGACATAATGGCGGACGATAGAGCTGACCCGATTATGGACAACTATGATCCGGACGGTGAAGCACATATGTTCGGCATCATAAGCGGCGATATTCAATATGTGCCGACCGGAGAATAATAAGATGATATCTCTTCTTATCTTAACCTTGACGGTGAAGATTAAGGGCGCCTTCAGAAATAAGATGCCGAAGAAAGGTCGATAAACGACGATCTTCAAATGGAAGTAGCAACCACCTCCGGCGCCGTGGTATATATATAATTTGTGCCTATGGTTATACATACTAACTGATTTGAATAAATATTTTTGTACTAACGCGAGAGTATCTCTTTCTTATTTTAGCCCTCGGCGGATCGTCGAAACAATCGAGTGCGTCGTCAAAGCGTGGCGCAACCAAGACGATGAAACAAGGAGAAACATGCACCATCGAGGTTGTCGACGGTGCAACGGTAGGTCGCTGGAGCCCCGCAAGAACGCCACCAAGTTTGTCAGCCAATGCGGAGCCATTGTTAGAGACAACGTCTCGATCACCGTCGAGGAGTGGAATGAGCCAAAGAAGGCACGAATTGATGGTTTCACTTTTGTCGATAAGAGAACAAAAAAGATTGCTTCAAGAAGCTTATGGAACATTTCGTTCTACCTTCGGAATACAACAAATTCGATGAGGAGGGTAACAAGATTGAGGAAAACAAGGAGAGGAGGAGGCTAGTCAAACAGTTCGCTCTTCATAATATGGCCGACGCATTCCGGAAATTCAAGCAAAATCTAGCCCGTGACTTTGTCAAGCAGAACAAGACTCCGGATTTCAAAGGACAATATGAGAAACTGAAACATGATTGGCCAGAATTTGTGAAGCAAAAGAAATCGGAGCAGTTCATTGAAATATCGAAAAAATAAGGAAAATGCGGCTAAGAAGGAGTACAATCATGTTATGGGGCCAGAGGGTATCGCATTTTGGTGCCTAGGTTGGAGAAGATGGAGAACGAGATGAGGCGCGAGGAATCCGTCCAGTGCGGAGGATGGGACCCAAGGGCCAAAAAGCTGGTGGAAATGCGGGCATGGGGGAACGCTGAACCCGGAGACAGGGGAGTGTGTTTACGGGGCAAATTAATTAAACCCACCCAAGCCCTTATTGACGCAATGAAGGATGCTCAACAGGGAAGATCAAGTTCAACAGAGAGAGCAGCGGCTGACAAAAGCCCTCGAATCCTGAACACGGAGGGCGTGTACGAGGCATGGGGCACATTCCGTGGAAAATAGGGTTCCCCGAGCGATGACCCGTCTGATTCTGAAGCCGTAAGAGAAAGATGGATCGGGAATCAGATGTTGTGGCGCGGTTGGCATCGGAAATGGATGTGATGAAGAAAACCATGAGTGTACTAGTAGCGAAAGAGATGCAGCTCGGGTGCAGCATGAAGATCATCCAGCGGATCTCGGAAGCCAGCAGCGGAGAAGCAGCGTGGCTTCCACGGAGGCCCCACCGGCTGGTGCAGATGCACCGACGATCGAAATTACTGCACCGGAGCCTCCGGTGGTCGAAATTACTGCACCGGAGCCTCTGGTGGTCGAAATTACTGCACCGGAGCCTCCTCGCTACCCGTGGGCGATATAAAGGAGATGAAAGAATGTCATCTGTATTATCCTATCGGGAACATGTCCATGAAGGTAGCCATCGGCAGTGCTTTACCATGTTTACCGGAGCACTCCACCACAACAACCCCATTCAAGATGGCTATGCTCGTGTCACGGTGGAGGACATAGTCCAAGGGTTTGAGGACTTGGAGATTGACATTGCTACACCTGAAGGGGAGAAAAGACTTGGAGATGTCAAGCGCCATTTCATTCTATGGCAAAAGAAGTTTATCAAGTTTCCAGGCGAGGCGCCAAGGACAACAAGTCCACCCCCCTACGGTGGTGGTGGTGGCGGTTCACCTACACCTCCGTCACGTCAGCCGACGCCGCCCCCCAGTCCACAACGTCCGGCGGGTGATCAGCCGCCGCCCCCCAGTCCTCGTCCGGCGGGTGATCAGACGCCGCCCCCCAATCCACCTCCGACAAAGAAGCAGAAGCAGTCCTGGATTATTAACCCGGACCCTTATGTACCTAAGACCACAAAGGTACGGAGCCATCATGAAGCCTCTCCCCACAAGGCCTTGGGAGCGTAGTGCCGAGGAAGTCGGCGCTGACGGCTGCTCATTATGAGAAATGGAAGGCGGACTGCAAGAAGAAAAGAGAGCCCGAGCCCAAGCCAAGATATTACGATGAGCAAAAGAAGTGGGCTAAGTCATTTTTGAGCACACCGTCCCAAGCGAAGAATCTGCCTAACGACTATGCACGTGAACTTCGCAGGCAGGCACTCATGTTCAACGAGAACAAAGAGCGGGAGAAGGCCGAAAGTAAAATAAGCGGAAACAAGTTGCCCAGCTCGGGGAACAAAGTAAACAATCGATTGCCCGCTTATAGTGGAAGCCCGGATGCCCCGAGATCATACAAGCTCGACAGACATGGATTGATCAGTAACGAGTGCCCGGAGAACAAGCGGCCAACTTAGGTATTACTCTTCGTGAACTGTTAGGCCTTGATGAGGCGCCCGGTGAAGGAGGTAGTAATTACATATGTCAAGAATGGGCCTCTCGTCGAGCCTGCGCAGAAAATGATCTACGACCAAATGAAAGGTCTGCTGAATTGGTACAAGGGTTACATAAAAATAAAAACGCCAAAGAATATATTTATGCGGAAGTTAGACATGAGCATCACTTCAAACATTACTATGTACAAATTGCACTGAGTGAATTGTTCCAGCTTTTCAATCTGCGAGCTCGACAAATCTATCATCGGTTGCTACATTACGTAAGTGATTTATTAATTTCTACCCCATCTCGTTCATATTGCCTGCACTATATATATGTCCTAACTATATTGTTGTGTCCGCTATTATACATGCAGAATGAAGATTAAGGAATGCAGAGTAAGGAACATCCATGATGTTGGGTTCATTGACCCACACATCGTTAATGGACATGTGTTGGGCGTCACCCACCGACGTGGAGGCAGACCTGTGGCAGTTTCTTACAAAGCAGGAACTCAAAAGTGATATTCTATTTCCTTACCATTTTGGGTGAGTGTTTCTGTCTTGAGCACATTAATTCTCTTTTGTTTACTCCATGCATGGTATGTGGCGGCTAATCGATGAGTTATGCATGACGTATTGTGCATGTATCGTGTCCGCAGGTTCCACTGGATTCTGCTAGTAATTAAAGTTAACACCTCAGAATGTCTCGTCCACGACTCTCTGAATATGGATCCAAAGCTTTGGGCCGACATGAGAAGAATGCTGCAGAAGTAATTATTTTCATTCATTTGCGCTCTATATCGATCGGCCTATTACGTTCATTTCCTAATATCAAGTAACTAATAACTCTCTAGTTCACTTAATTTTCTTTGCCTCGTAGGGTTTGGAGGCGGTTCGTAGATACAAAGGTCGGTGAATTTAAAAAGAGCTAGAATTCAAAATGTTAAAGCCTAAGAATGCTGGGGATATTCAGCCACGGAGACCAATCTATGTGGATACTATGTTCAGAGAGGATCCGGAGATACACCTCTGAGCGGGTTCGAGTGATACCAATGCTCAGAGGAATAACCTCCGGATGATGCTTAGTCTAGAAGCTCGCTTCCGACCACTTCAAGAGGAACTAGCTGGATGGTTCAGCAGGAAGTCCTCCATCCTAAAGGAGAACACTATTACGAGGGCGTAGAACTTTATATGGATTAAATCATGTATGGAAACTTGTTCAAAATTGTATATGGTCATCCGATGATATTGAATATATATTGTATATTCCTCTTGAATTCTTTTGGTTCTAATTTCAAATTTATTTGAGATTGTACATTCATATGCATGTATGTAGTACCGTAGAATATATGAAACTCCTTCAAAATTAAAATAAAGCACAAAAGAAATAAAATAATACAAATTAAACAGAAAACAGGTTTAGGGGGGTGGCTAAAACCCTAAACCTGTGGCGGCCTTTAGTCGCGGTTGGCCGGAAAGAACCGCGACTAAAGGTCCTCCGCTTGACAACCGCTGGCGCCCACGTGGGCGGGCCGTTAGTCGCGGTTCTTAAGCAGCCGCGACTAAAGGTTAGAGGCTTTAGTCGCGCTTATTTGGTCGCGGTTGCGCAACCGCGACTAATGGCAGTTGCGAACCGCGACCAAAGGTCTTTTTTCCACCAGTGCCAAAGACCGACAGGGAGACATGATTGCACACGCCCTCCTGCAGCATACTCCAGCTGCACATTTACAAATAAGTGGAAAGAAAAGCACATCATTAGCTAAAAGTCGTCACGTACTCCCCTCTAGCGCCCGTTTTAACAGGGGGTCGAGAACCAGTCTCTACTGTGATCTCGTTGATGCCAGGTCCATGGCACACTCAGCGAACTTTCAAGCATGCATGCTTCGGCTTCAGCCCAAACAGCGTGTTGCACCTCCACCTTTTGCACCGACCAGCTCCAGTACCCATAAAATATCCCAAATGATGAAGCTCTTTTCTGTCAAAAAAGAAAAGAGGACTCAGCAGTCCCAGTTTGATTTAGCGCCGGAAAAGAAACAGATAGAGCAACATATTTTTGTCTATAAACATGGTAAAAGTTTGTAATGTTTGACTTTTGAAAAAATTGATACACACTAGATTACAGAAAGGATGGAGTAGTAGCTATGTACTCCCTCCGTCCGGAAATACTTGTCATCAAAATGGATGAAAATGGATGTATCTAGAACTAAAATACATCTAGATACATCCATTTCAATGACAAGTATTTACGGACGGAGGGAGTAGCAAGATCAAAACGTGCTTTGATGATTATATCACATGGGCTACCCCACATAATTGAAGGTTCTCTTGGGGTTATATCAAAGTTCCACTTTTTTTTCATAAGATTGATGTAAACCTCAACAAAAACTTATTGAAGCATAGGGGGGAAAACTGGGCTATTTTGCAGAACAGAAAAGGATTTAACATCTAAAGTTTGACCAAACTGAAGGATATGATTTCTTAGAAACATGTGTATGAATCTCACAGAAAAGAATGGTCTAGAACTCTAGATAGACAGAGAAGGGGGGGCTTGTCTTTTTGAAGGTAAAGGCCCAAGGTTTGTGCTGGTCAAACCGTTTGTGCTATAGTCACACAATAGTATTCTCGGCCGGCCGGAGCATGTCGTAAGGTAATGTTGCGTCCAAGCAACCCACGTTAGCCAAGAATAACTTTACTACTGTACTAACCCACGATAGAGAGATCCCCGCGCCCCGTCGCCTCTTGCACGCTTCTTTATATACACTTGACGATAGACCACCCTCCTTCAACACAAGCTAGCTACTTCAAGCTGCTAGAGATGAAGCCCTGCACAGCCATAGCTCTGCTGCTCGTTGTAGCAGCACAATGCGCCGCCCTGGCCACCGCCGCCGGTCCCAGAGTCATCATCGTCGGCGCCGGCATGTCTGGTAAGCTATACACGCTACACACATGCATCATGCGTTTTGCATCGACATAGATACATGCATGCGGGAGGTTGGTTCGAGTGCACATGTAACGGATGCAAGTTCTTGTGCTTGGTGGTCTTAGGGATCTCTGCTGGAAAGAGGTTGTCCGAGGCTGGGATCACTGATCTGCTGATCCTGGAGGCGACGGACCGCATCGGCGGGCGCATCCACAAGACCAAGTTCGCTGGGGTGAACGTGGAGATGGGTGCTAACTGGGTGGAAGGGGTGAATGGCGACGAGATGAACCCCATCTGGACCATGGCCAATGGTACCGGAGGCCTCAACCTCAGGACCTTCCGCTCCGACTTCGACCACCTCGCCAGCAACACCTACAAGCAAGAGTATGTAAACGTGCTGGTTTTCATTTCAGTTTCAGAAATGTTTCGGCCACAGGCAAAAACACTAAATTCCACTCAAATTCAGTGGCTTCAAATTTTCTTTCTGCCAAATGGCCGAAATATCCACTTAGATTAAACTTAGACCCAACCAAATATTATGAAAATTATTTACATTTGTTTCACAGCTGAGCTGATTAATTTTTCTTGTGTGGATGCAGCGGTGGCCTCTACGACGAGAAAGTTGTTGAGAATATAATCGAGAGAATGGATGAAGTGGAGGAGAGCGGGAGCAAGCTCTCCGGCACCTTGCACCACAGCGGCCACCAGGACATGTCTGTCATGGCCATGCAACGCCTCAACGACCAGTACGTATACGGTTCATATATTGCTCCCTGCAGTAACTAGGCCTGTGTGCTAGCTTCGAAACATAGATCTGTGATAGTACTTGTTAGGGATTTATTGATTGGACTGATTGGTATCCCAGATCTCATACTATCCCTGATGTGGGAATACGAAAAACATAGGAACAAAAGGTCACGTTATCTTGAACACTATCGATTACATGATCGTGCACATTGAAAAATGTAGCATTACTCGGAAGAGATTTAGGGGATGCAAATTTGCAATGAATATAGTGAAATGAATCCTAAGGAAAAAAATCCTACGGGTTACATCTTATGAATCAAACAATTCACTTCGGAAAGATTATTAATATTAGAATCCTCCAAAATTTCTATGACGATTCTTGAACCAAAAAGCCCTCTCCCTAACTAGGGACTATGGGATTGAAAGTCTCTTTTTTTTCTTGTAAGTGTATTGAGAGCTAGTCAGCCGATGGCTCATGCTCACCCTCTATATACATGTCTTTATCACATATATATTGTTGTATAATTACCCTCCCTTCTCAATATAGTTTAGTCCAGCAAGTGCATTCCATTCCAGCAAATTTCATACCACAATCATGCAGTTTGCAATACTAAATCATCAAATTAATATATTTAGCAGATGCCAGCCACTGCCTTGTCCAAGAGCCAACTTTCATATAAAAGTGCCCCAAGTTTTTAAAAGAAATCACTATTTTTTACATTCACCAACCACATTTTCGCCTCCGGCGACATAGCATCGCCGCCTTGGGCGCCAGTAGTGTGTGGATCATTAGCACCTCCTGCCTCTGATCGAGCGTGACAAAGCAAGATTATTCAAGTGCCATATCACTAACTATTTTACTGCTCCTAAAGCTTCCTCACAGCTGTAAAAATAATCCCGTTAGACAAAGTGCTAAGTAGTAGTATCTTAAACGGAAAACTAGTCCTCCAACCGACCGTTCCATCGATCGGATCGGCCGGATGCGCACGCCTAATGCTTCCTTTTGCAAGCAACCGTTTATAGCTGTCAGCAGAGAAATGTATCTTTATTTTGCGGTGCATTGATTTGTGCAATCTCCCCTGTGTCCCAGTATGCCTTCGGGTCCCGCGAGGCCGGTGGACATGGTGATCGACTACTACCAGCACGACTTCGAGTTCGCCGAGCCGCCGCGCGTGACAAGCCTGCAGAACACGCAGCCGCTGCCGACGTTCAGCAACTTCGGCGACGACGTCTACTTCGTGGCCGACCAGCGTGGCTACGAGTCCGTGGTGTACCACGTCGCGGGGCAGTACCTCAAGACCGACCGCAAGTCCGGCGCCGTAACCGACCCGAGGCTCAAGCTCAACACGGTGGTGCGGGAGATCAGCTACTTCCCGAGCGGCGTCGCGGTGAGGACCGAGGACCACAAGGTGTACCGGGCCGACTACGTCGTCGTCTCCGCCAGCCTCGGCGTCCTGCAGACGGACCTCATACGGTTCAAGCCGCAGCTGCCGTCGTGGAAGATCGTGTCCATCTACCAGTTCGACATGGCCGTGTACACCAAGATCTTCCTCAAGTTCCCCAAGAGGTTTTGGCCGGAGGGGGAAGGCAAGGAGTTCTTCCTCTACGCCAGCGGCAGGAGAGGCTACTTCCCCGTGTGGCAGCAGTTCGAACAGCAGTACCCCGGCTCCAACGTGCTGCTGGTCACGGTCACCGACGACGAGTCGAGGCGGATCGAGCAGCAGACCGACAACCAAACGATGGCCGAGGCGGTGGCGGTGCTGCGGAAGATGTTCCCCGGGGAGGACGTGCCGGACGCCACCGAGATCCTCGTGCCGAGGTGGTGGTCCAACCGGTTCTTCAAGGGCTCCTTCTCCAACTGGCCCATCGGCGTCAACCGCTACGAATACGACCTCATCCGGGTACAAAAAAATCTACTACTACTACATTTGTCTTGCATTTCACTCATCCTCCACTGACAATAATACTAAATTGATGTTTTTCTGTGATGTGATTCAGGCTCCCGTTGGGAGGGTTTACTTCACGGGCGAGCACACGAGCGAAAAGTACAACGGATATGTCCACGGGGCGTACCATGCAGGTGCATTTTTACATCAAAAGCCGTTCTCCTCATGCTCTGCACTCTGCATTGTGTTTTTAGATGCTCATTCTCTGCATTGTTCAGAGTGTTTTGCTTTCACTTTTGGTTTCCAGGGTATTCACGTGTGATGTGTCGGCGTTAATTTCCTAGGTATCGACTCTGCTGACATCCTCATCAACTGTGCCAAGAAGAAGATGTGCAAATACGATGTCAAGGGAAAGCATGACTAATCTCAAGGTATTCATATCCTGCTGGGACTGATATGTAACCCATAAAAGCATGACTAATCTCAAGATTTTGATATCTTATTTTTATACTTTTCGATTGCCTAATAATACCATCGCAATTCTTCCCTGTGTTGCAGATTAATCGCGGAGTCACCAGCTAAAACAGCAGAAGTAACGGGTTGAAACCGAGTCAGTGCACTGCATTATTCCGGTGTTCATCTGTGTCGGGTCATTGTTCAATGGTTTTCTGGGCAATCCATACTTTCTCTCTTTGCGACATGTTTGTTGTTTGGCTCAGTTTGGAGTTGTTCTCATTTAATTATTTATTTATGAAACTTCTACGAAACAGGAGTTGACAATAATGTCTTTTGCCCATTTGTTGTACAATAACATTTTATGAGAATATTGTGGGAAGCAAAGATATATTCATATGCAATAAAGAGCAACATAACATTGATCAATTGACTAAATAGCAAATATATGAAACGGCAGTTCGACAAATAATCGAGGTTAATTGCTTTCTGAAACACGAGACAAAATCTTTGTCATTTTCATTTATTAAGAAAAAGTTGGTGCCTAGTTAATTCGAGAAATCAGGAGAAAACCAACCAACACCTAGCATGATGAAGGAACAAAGCACCACCATTCAGATTGTATTTTAGCACCACTTTGGTCTAGGAAGATTGGTATTAAGCATGAAATATCTTATATTTACTAATTGGAAGCACCATACGAGGTTCCACGTTAATTTTCTAAATGTTAAGAAATTATATTCATCTGATTAAAGTATAATGTATTTCTAGCCGTTCATCATGCATAACAAGCCCCGTTGTAGTCCCACGTACGAGAGCCCCGTCAAGTCCTTGGTCTCTATCTCTCATTGTCCCTCAAAAGCACGTGAGACTATCCAAAAAAACATGAGCCATATTGTCCTTGGTCTCCGTCTCCCAATGATTCCCCACAATTGAATTTTGTTGCCCACTTGTGAGATATATGCCACGCCAAGAAGCAACTCGCAAGTCACCAAGGAATAATTTCCGGCTTGTGTTGTGGTGCTGCCCAAAGCTGACCCCCAATTATGTGCTAATTGACGATGCTTTTGGCCTTGACTAAGACAGCTAGATGAAGCTAGCACGAGGCCAGGTGAAGAAAATTCCGGCGGCCAGAAGCGAAAATGAGGCATACATACTTTGATTGATCCTGGAACTGACGCACGACAACGACGCTTCCAGGCTTTGAGGGGTGCATTTATTCTTTCTTTTCAGATTTATTCAACATGCATCTTTCCTTCCTTCTCAGATTTTTCTGATGTATGGAACGGCCTCCATTAACTGGACATCATGGTAAAGTAATTAACTTGACAAGATCATATTTTAAATTTTAAAAGATGAAAAAATGCAACGATTGTAAACATATATGATACGTATACACATGGTCATGGAAATATGATAATTTTTTTGAGGTTGAAATATGATAATTTACATGCCGGGAAAATAAGGAATTAAGTTATTGTGCACTAAGCGACACTAGGTAACGGTATCTGGCCGTCAAAAATGGATTAAAATTAAAATAAGTACATATCATAAATTATCATCTTATTTTCTTTGAGTGAACAATTATCATATTATTTTACCGAATTTCACATATGCATAGCCTACCTAACCTCTAGATGTCGACACTGTTAATGAGTTTACAAAACTTGAACTATCGTATATGTCTTACTAACTTAAACATACTCAGCGAGTTTAAATAGGCTGATTTACTGTTGAAATAAAGTTAACATGTAATGAAAAAAATTGTATACTACTCTGCATTGTACTAAGTAATCTCTTGTAAGAAAATACAATAAATTCACTTGAAGGTTTGGTTTGGTCATCCTGACAAGTTATGTGGACTAACGCTATGTTTGTGCAAGATCAGTGGTAACATGATCACAATCAACAGGCCAGATCGTCTATAGACTGAATTTATATAAATTCCATGGAATGTGTTAGATGCCAATTTTTAACAATAGGAAATAATTAGGAAGTGTAATGAATTAATTCCCGGAGTAATCAGACTCATTACCAATAAGTGCTAGAAATCCAATGGACTGGAGGAATGTGCTATTCAGTTCGTTTGACAGCATCGACTCAAATTTTCCCCAACCTATATCAATCAAATCCCTGGAAATAGAATGTGATCTCTACTCCTAATGTCTCAGTTGGTAGGTCGCGTTCCGGGTTTTATTTTTGTCCCACCTCACCCGGTCTTTTTTGGTACTTCTTTGGTACTTCCTCCCACCTCCCCCTCAGCTGTGAAAAATCAAGAAAAACCCCGCGATCGAGTCCCGCACACGCCCGAACTCTACTCCTAATGGAGCAGTTGGTAGCCTCGTACGGTTTATTTTCGTCCCACCACTTTCAACCGTTATATTTCACTGGTTTTTTTTCGTCCCTTCCCCACCCCACCGGTTTAGTTTCGCGTCACCCTCTCACACAACGAAAAAAATCTTAACGGATCATAACTTTCCATGCCGGTGCAAGTTATTTTTAGTAATGTCTTTATGTGAAAGAATCAATCACGATCAATCTCTAAATATCAAATCTAAATTAATTAACCTTACCTTAAATTGCTCAATCACATTAATTAGGAAACAAAATAACCGATTTTAAGAAAATATCTACTCTTAATGGAGGGTACTCCCTCAGTTCCTAAATATAGGGTGTATAGTTTTTGGCACGGAAATTAAAGAACGCAAGTGGAGGGAAAATTTCACAAATTTTGAGCGAGATTACATCTGACTAATTGACATGAGAAAATAGAGGAGCTTTCTCTATATAAGGAAATGTAATCAAATCCCTTAAAAACTTATCCAAGCGAGTGGTGCAACGCAATACACCCTATATTTTGAACTTTTTTTCAAAAATCTATACACCTTATATCAAGGAATGGAGGGAGTATTACATACCAAACATAGGTACGTCATTAGCTCGCTTCCTTCCCTTCTCTTCCCTTCGTCCCTCAGTCCCATGCTCGTGGCGCTGAAGTGGCATCAACAGGCGATGGCGGCGAGGACATCACGTGGCAGCCCCTGAAGCACGAACACGACTGCACCTCAGGTCCGCCGTCTCCCAAGATATGGGTGAGTTCTTGTGATGCCCACCCTAAACCCTCACGTCCTACAAATTCCTCAACCTCTACCATCTCGATTTCGTCCATGCTCTGATCGAAATGACGATGCAGCTCCGGCCGATTGACAATGGTGGTTCACCATCCTTCCTCTCAGCACCCACTCCTGGAGGAATGACACACCATGCCGATCGAACCCGGTCGAGATCACTCACCAAGATTGCTATTCGGAAGTTTTTTGTCAAAAAGTGAAGAGTGAGCCACTTGTGCAGGTGCAGGTTTTGTTTAAAATCCAATTTGTTTATCCTTTTGTCGCTGAAATTGTTTACTAATTATGTCATTCGTCCCACCTCCTATGATTTTTTTGCTACCTCCTCCCACCTTCGCTGGTTTTTTTTGTAGATTTTTTCGTCCCCTCCTCCCACTTCATCGGTTTATTTTCGCGTCACCCTCTCACACAATGAAAGAAATCTGAAAAGATCAGAACTTTCCATACTGGCGCAAGTTATTTGGTAATGTAGAATCAATCACGAACAATCTCTAAAGATCAAATCTAAATTAATTAACCTTACCTTAAATCACTCAATCACATTAATTAGAAAACAAATAATTGATTTTCAGAAAAATCGCTCAATCACATTAACCTTACCTTAACTCACGGATGGTAATCAATCTCCAAACAAAGGAAACAATACATCGAGAGAGCAGTAAATAAACTCCCTTTCTTATGACATGTATATGATCTTCCCTTCCCTCTCCGTTGTCGAGCGTTCTTGATTTTCGAGGCCGATGCTTGGGCTGCGTCCTTTGGGTCGCGACGGTGCGGGGACGAGGACGGCGAGGCCGGGTGCCGCGGCACCCGCGTTAGCTGGGCCGTGAAGGGGCGAAGAAGGCGGCTTCCTGGCCCAGGAGTTGGTGCGATGGAAGCGGCACTTGAAGGATCCGGCGTGGGTGGCCGGCGCGCAGACGCACTTGGAAGCGGGCCCTTCGCGTGCGCCGGACGGCGTCGATGCCGACCCGTGCCATCTCCTCCACGTATTCTTGGAGCTGTGGCTGACCCGTTTACATGAAATTAATTTCCTCAGTTGTGGCGGCAAATATAATACACATAATCCATATTGTTATGCACTAGCGCGTGTGTGAAATAGATGGATTATGGTCACGTATACAATAAGATGGATATGTGTGTGTGTGTGTGTTAGAGAGAGAGGGGAGAGGGGGAGAGAGAGTGTGGAAGAGGGGGGAGAGAGAGTGTGTGTGAGAATTTGATGGTAAAAAAGGTCGCCAATGTCACTTGATATGTATGAGTATATTAATATTGAACTCTTAAAGTTAATGTGACCCCGTTGCAACGCACGGGCGTTCTTCTAGTAGTACTAACTTCTCTATTTCCTGTTAAGATAATTTTTGTATTTTATTGTAAAAAAATTCACTTCCTTAACTGATTAATCAATGGTTAACACGTGTATAAGTTGGGGATTCTAAGATGGGGAAAAGACTACTCGATGGGTGGTGCCAACATGTAAGTGGAATTGATAAAGTAGTACACTTCTGATTGCTTCTTCGGTATTTGGTTAGGTTTTTGGTTTGTATATACTAAGTCTGTTATTAAAAGATGGAAGTGTGCAACTATTATGGTATGCATATTTTTTTCAATGAGTATAAGCAAAAAATACTCCATGCCTAATCCGAACGCCCTAATAAGAAAAAAAAGGATAAATATTGATTAAATAAGTTGTTTTTTAAGTACTTACCATTCAAAAATAAGTGTTGTATATAATTTTTGGATTATGTTTCGGGATTCCTACATAAATTATAACTTTTTACCTATTTTTCTAAAAATTAAATATGAATATTTTCACACGATTATTAAACTATGAAGATATTATTTACCTATTTTCATATTCATCATTGATACGTCCATTTTGCATCATGCTTTTATATCGATATTTATTGCATTATGGGCTGTTATTACACGTTATGTCACGATACTTATACCTATTCTCTCTTATTTTACAAGGTTCACATGAAGAGGGAGAATGCCAGCAGCTGGAATTCTGGGCTGGAAAAGGAGAAAATATTAGAGAGCTATTCTGCACAGCTCCAAAAGTCCTGAAACTTCACGGAGGCAGTTTTTGGAATTAATAAAAAATACTGGAGAAAGAATCAATCAGAGGGCCCCACACCCTGGCCACGAGGGTGGGGGCGCGCCCTACCCCCCCTGGGCCCCCTGGCAGGCCTCCGATGCCCATCTTCTGCTATATGAAGTCTTTTACCCTGGAAAAAATCATAAGCAAGCTTTCGGGAAGAAACTCCGCCGCCACGAGGCGGAACCTTGGCGGAACCAATCTAGGGCTCCGGCGGAGCTGTTCTGCCAGGGAAACATCCCTCCGGGAGGGGGAAATCATTGCCATTGTCATCACCAATGATCTTCTCATCAGGAGGGGGTCAATCTCCATCAACATCTTCACCAGCACCATCTCCTCTAAAACCCTAGTTCATCTCTTGTATCTAATCTTTGTCTCAAAGCCTCAGATTGGAACATGCGGGTTGCTAGTAGTGTTGATTACTCCTTCTAGTTGATGCTACTTGGTTTATTTGGTGGAAGATCATATGTTCAGATCCTTTATGCATATTAATACCCCTCTGATTATGAACATGAATATGATTTGTGAGTAATTATGTTTGTTCCCGAGGACATGGGAGAAGTCTTGCTATAAGTAGTCATGTGAATTTAGTATTCGTTTGATATTTTGATGAGATGTATGTTGTCTTTCCTCTAGTGGTGTTATGTGAACGTCGACTACATGACACTTCACTATTGTTTGGGCATAGAGGAAGGCATTGGAAAGTAATAAGTAGATGATGGGTTGCTAGAGTGACAGAAATTTAAACCCTAGTTTATGAGTTGCTTCGTAAGGGGCTGATTTGGATACATATGTTTCATGCTATAGTTAGGTTTACCTTAATACTTATCTTGTAGTTGCGGATGCTTGCAATAGGGGTTAATCATAAGCGGGATACTTGTCCAAGAAAGGGCAGTACCCAAGCACCGGTTCACCCATATACCAAATTATCAAAGTAACGAACGCGAATCATATGAGCGTGATGAAAACAGGCTTGACGATAATTCCCATTTGTCCTCGGAAACGCTTTCCTTTATATAAGAGTTTGTCCAGGCTTGTCCTTTGCTACAAAAAGGATTGGGCCATCTTGCTGCACCTTACTTGCTTTCATTACTTGTTACTCGTTACAAATTATCTTATCACAAAACTATCTGTTACCGATAATTTCAGTGCTTGCAGCGAATACCTTACTGAAAACCGCTTATCATTTTCTTCTGCTCCTTGTTGGGTTCGCCACTCTTACTTATCACTGAAAACCGCTTATCATTTTCTTCTGCTCCTTGTTGGGTTCGCCACTCTTACTTATCGAAAGGACTACGATAGATCCCCTATACTTGTGGGTCATCAATCATTCATTCAATGGTTCGCACACAACAAGTGTGTTTTTCAGCCAGATGCCAGCAAAAGAATGGTTACTAGAACTGTTGAACCAATGTATCATTCAAAAATCTAGCCCATGCAGATGCATGGGTTGATGACTAGTTTAATTAAGGCTAATAGTTTAGTAATTTCTCATGGAGGCATTATAAATCTACATTGGTATAAACCTACTATTAAATATTAATATAAAACATGAATTTTATGAAGTTGTCAAAATCATTGTAATCTCTCACAAAGTGAATACCTACACACACACACACACACACACACACACACACAAAAAGACACACTAGCAGCTGACCTAAGAAAAAACCCAAGACCTCCACTGGATCGGGCACGCCACAAGACTGGAGGTAATATTGACTCGGTTAAATGAGTCGACCCAAGAGGTTTTTATGAAACCCGGTGACCCAGGGAAATGCTAATCTAGTCTTGGGTAGATTTGATCCCAGTAAGGAATTTGGCCAAAAAACACAGCTCTTTTTTTTACGAGAGAGAAAACACACTATTTTAAGTTATCAAAACTTAAAAAAAAATCATGCATGTAGAGAATGGATACAAGTATGTATGTGCTAAACATAAAAACTATTATTCTGGAAAGTCCAGTAATCATTCATTTCGGGCTTTGTTCGAAATTCGGTAGAAATGTGAGGCCCAAGATCTGCCAGGATGTTGGGCTTTGGGCCCGGCCGTTCTATTAAAAATGTGCTCTGGTAACCCAGGCCTGTTTCCACTGGGCCAGGTGGATTGTTTCCACGAGGCCTAACAGAAATGTGCTCTTACCTAAAAAAAACCAGAAATGTGCTCTGGTGCTCTGTCGCCTTCCCCTAAAAAAACCTTCTGTGTTGCCTTCCCCTAAAAAAAATCCCTTCGGTGTTGCCTCCAAACAAACAAAAAAAATGTATTGTGTGTAGCCTCACTGACGATAATACTAGATTCACGGGCAATCAGCGACGGACTTTCACGGACACAGGTGCATTCCCTTCTTTAATTGGCCCCCCCTGATTTTCAGTGGTGGGCCCGCCTCACTTAATTAAACCTCAACCAATCAAATCGTAACCACCCCGTAAAACCCCCGTAAGAGCCCGTGTGTCTAGCATTACTCCCTCACTGACTATGTCTCCCTGAAAAGAAAAAGGTCTTGGCAACGGAGCTCCTACCTGATTCTCTTTACTGCATTTTGGCCGTGAGGTAGCCAAATAAAATTAGTATTTGGGAGGCGTGTTATTCTTCTTCTTTTTTCCAATTCATATCGAACGGCTATGCAGGCGTCCTACTTTTGCTCTGGATAGGACGTCCGAGCTAGATAGTCTCCCCCTTTAAACTATTTGAAATCAGCGAACGTAATTCTTACAAAACAAGATTAACTTGTACCATCTTAGTCAACGACTTTGCATGCCAGAGAAACAGATTCTCATTTCAAACTGACATAAGCAGAGACAACACTAAAACTACTGTTGCATCTAAAGTACAGTAGTTGATTAATAATAATAAAATACATTACACATAGAAAATTACACTTAAATATTTCCAAAATGACATGGCAACAAAGGGTCTTCTTTCCAAATTAAAGTTACAGTCTTCCAGCAATAACAGGGCGTGCATGTTTCATTTCTTATGACCAAAAAAGGAGCTAATTGTCTTCTTGGTAGTTGTAGACGGACGGGGGACCTAAAAGTTTGTGTATATATAGCAAGTTAGAATCATTGGAAATGTCCAGAGTAAACCATATATGCTCATCATATGTTTGATTTACTTAATTAGAAAATATATGTTTAAGTAATACAGTAAGATGTGTTTTAAAAATGAGAGGAAACAAAATAAATTGTGCATTTAGTAGACACCAGTATAATAAACAAGATTATGCAGATAATGGCCAGGTTGCATATATCTTATTCAAAGCATTTTATGCTATACACCTGAAGATGCAAAAATGTGTTTTTCTAAACATCAAGGACATAAAATTAAATTTGTTCACTCAATAATTCCTACATGCAGAACATGTTTTATACTGTAGTAGGCAAATTTTAACATCCAGAACTGGAAATACATACAATCCCTTTCTTGATAAATGTTCAAGTGTGTATGTGCACTACTTAGTAATCAGAATAATAACAAAACATGAATAAAATCGAATATGTTGATGCCAAAAAATGTAAAACATATGAATGTATCTAACATACTACATATACATAAATATGAGTGCAATTTCGGCACTTAAAACATCTGTGCATAGGTACCATCTATGAGGAAAGTGGTAGTTATCAGCATTTAGTTACCATAGAAAAAGAAGTGATCAAGCTTCCCAAAAGAAAATTGAACATAGCTATTTCTATACAGTTTTAATATTATATCATCTCACAAAACAACTTCTTAATTTGCACCCAGTAATATTACCTCGGTAACCCTTTTGCTTGGATGTAGTCCTTTGAGCGAGTCAACGATTTCTTCTATCCGAGGTCTTTTTGTTCTATCAATCTCAACACATTTTGACCCAATATCAATGCATGTTTTAACTTGTTGCAGGCTTTCATGATCCAACGTTGAATAGTTGGACGTTATGTTCTCCAGCGTCCATTCTTTACGCACCTACAGAAGTGGAATCAAGATGCTTAGTGACAATAAACAAACAAAATGTATAAAATATGCTTTGCTTATCAAATAATAAAGTGATATTTCCTCTTACTTTATCAACAAAACTTCTCGCAGATGGTTGGTCTTTTTCACGAGGATTCTGCTCTCCGGTGGCGATCTCGATTATCACTAGGCCTAAACTGTATATGTCTGACTGAGCCGAGATTTCACCCCTGTAAAGATATTCTGGAGCCATGTACCCACTGGAGCACATTAACATCAAAAGTTAATTAGGCAAAGCTGAAGCGGCAGAAGGCATATACAATGTAACCAAGGAACAACTACTGATATGAACTTTCATGATGAGCTTACTATGATCCGACAACTGTTTGTGTGCACAAGCGGGTTTGTTCTTGGCCAAAGACCCTTGAGAGTGCAAAATCGGCGATCTTTGGCACCATATTTGCATCCAACAGTACATTTTCAGGCTTCAAATCCATATGGACAATGGGAATATCCAACTTGTGTAGAAAATATAAGCCCTGGCAAATCCCCTTGATTATTTTGAAGCGTGTGTCCCAACTAATATCTTGTTTAGTCGAATCTTTGGGCTCTGCATATCATCAGGGTAAAAAGATAAATACGGTAAACATACGTTGTGAGAAGCTACATGGGGTGTTGCTTTGAAACTATAAACATGGCAATAATGTGATTTCCTAGCTCCAGTATGAAATGCAACCGCATACAGCTGAAAACAGAAATGCGAGATATGTTGACATACCAAAAAGATTCTCCTGGAGGCTCCCATTAGGTAAATACTCATAGCAGATCAAGCTCTCAGTGATGTCTGCCTGGATGTATCTCTTATCAAACTGCACCAGTTTCTTCTGCGTTTCGCTGCAGAACCCAACGACCTCCACTATGTTCTCATGCTTGAGAGACATAACATTCTGAACCTCTTTGTTGAACTGCTTATCAGCGGGCATTGGCGCGTTCTCCTGAAGTTTCTTCACGGCAATCACTCTGTCATCATCCGGCACAATCCCCTGTTCAATCCCATATGTGTGATCTGTCTTAGCATACGTGTATGAGCCTTAATTAACAGGAAGCAGAGGAAAATAACAGGGGAGAAACCACCAGACCTTGTAAAGTGTACCGAAGGGGCTTCCGCTTATCTTCCGGTCTTCGCCGAAATCGTTGGTGATTTTCTTCAGAAAATCGAACGGCAGCTGCTTCGGCAGCTCGGGCCCTGGCTGCTTGCTCTCTTGGGTACTATTACTTCCGGTCGCCATCTCTGAGGAGCTAAGAAACACGAGGAGCCACAGAATGCGGATTAAGTGCTCTTCTGATTCCGTGTGCAAGACTTAAGAGGTAAAATTTCACCGGATCTACTAGCACTCAAAATAATCAGTACAAGATTCACAAAATTAAGCGCTGACCTTGAGGGGAATAGTCGAGGGGTCCTTGCAGGGGGGAGCGAAGGCAGATGAATCCTTTGCCGGGGAGAGGGAAGTGGGGTGAATCTTAGCTAGCGGCAGAGTGGTGTAGATTTATACGGAGCAGCCCGAGGAGGAAGAAGGGTGGTATGTTGACCTGAATGGAGAGGCTGAGGTTGAGTCCTCAGCTTGGGTCCATGTGGTGAGATGCCCAGAAAAAAGGGAAGCGCGTCTGTCACCACCTAGATCCCTTCGCCATAATTTAATTCCACATGCTAACGCGTCGTTCCTGTCGTAGCGTACGTCTGCTCGTGTCCACTGGTGGATGCAGCAGCCTTGGATTATTGGAACTGGTAGGGACCGAAGTTTTGGGCCGCATATGGGCCGGTTGGCACTTTGGCAGGGTTTTTCATATTCTTTACTAAGAACCTGGTGCTTCGGCCGAGATCACTAGTTATTTTGGAGGCCGAAATCACTAGTTAAAGAGTACTTTTTGCAAAGATCACTCCACTTTTCTAGATTGCGACAAGTGACGCACTGTATGAGCGCTACTTGTTGCAATCTGGGAGTTTTTTTTTCTTTTTCACAGATTTCGTTAAACAAAATGTTTTATCTCTTAAACCATGCGTCCAAATCTCGAACCATTTTTGCCGTCAAGATTTTCAAAACTATATCTCATGTTCATAGGTTTCGACGAAAAATATCACAAAAAAGGGATAAAGCGACCAAACTGGGAGCATGTTTTCTTTTCCTTTCCGAAGAGGCACACCTGTGCCTATCGCGGAACCAAATCCATCCTCCACGAGAACTGAATCCGTGTCTCACGCAGAATGGAAAATAATGATTTTTATTCTTTTTCGAGAGACACGACTATGCCTCTTGCAAAAGCAAATCCATATCTTCAATTTTTTTGTCCAAAACTTAAGAAAAACCTAAAGAAAACCGAAAAGCAAAAAAAAAACATCTAAAGGCCGAAAACACGTAAAAATTAAAAGAAAACAAAATCCAAATGAAGCATACAGAGCGCGGCATGCGCCGACAGCTGAGAGCGTGCCAAATCCACCGAAAGTGATCCTTGCGAGGACTCCCCAAGGAGTACTCGCTGCTGCTTTGGCGAGATGGTTGGTATAGGTGAGGTGCTAAGTGCATTAAAAAAATTATCAACTAATCTTCCCAATGCATAGCTGCTTAGGCCCTTCCCAGTGCTCCATTATGGACAGGTGCTAAGCATGTCACATAAGCCAAAAAATGACATGACGCAGCTATTAAGGAGGAGAGAGAGCACTTTGGTGATCCCAGAAAGAACCAATGGCAAGCGCGTGAACCTAGACAAACCACTTAAATGAAAAAAGCTGACCAATGCATGAAAGAGTTTAGGTGCTAAATCATTTAATAAGTGAGCTTAGCAACAACAAGCTAAGCACCTATGCATTGGGGAGTTGATTTGCTAAGCTATTTAATACACTTAGCACCTCATCTAAGCACCTTTACATTGGAAGAGACCTTAGTTTTTGTAGCTAAGCTTCTTCAATTTAATTGTTTAACACTTAAACTCCTTCATGAATTGGTTTGTAGTCATTATGCATAGGTTCACATGCTTAGCATTGTTTCCTCCTAGGGTCATTATAATGCTCTCTCTCCTCCTTTATTGCTCTGCCACATCAGTTTTTTTTTTTTTTTGCCTATGTGGCTTTCCTAGCACCGGTACACCCTGAAGCACTGAGAAGGGCCTAAAAATATAACGTTGCACATCTGGATCTATGATCTGTCGCATGGGGGCATGGTGTAATTAAGTTAGCAGCAAACACGCTTTAGCCACGCTTAGGCCATAGGCGTAATACGTAAGTACTAACAACTAGCATTAATCAATCCCTTAATCAACAAAGTAATATGTGGCTGTCAGTTAGGCGCACTCAGCTGGCATCAAGCATATCCGGGTTATGGAATGAGTACGTATATATGCAGCTGTGCGGCTTAGTAGCTGCACTATCATTGCGTTTAAATTATACCATGAAGTTAGGCCGTTAGTTTAGTCTTGTGACTTTGTTTCTTCCAACGCACAAATGTATACCTTCTTCGCAGGCCAGCATGTGACATAGCAAATAGGTGTGCATTTTCTCAGGTCAAGCTAAATAAAATTAACAAAGAATGAAAGACGTGGGACTTCAGATGAGAAATGGCTTTGGCTCTCAAAGCTCCAGTGAATCCTTCGTTTTAGTATTTCAAGAGAGGTCCATATCGCAATCTCAAACTAGCACCAAACTCTAATATGCAATCTTGAATTATATATGAAATCGTCTATTTTGCAGCTTTGAACTACCAAAACCGGAGAAGAAACAACCATGTACTTGTATTTGACTGGTTTATTCAATCTGGGAAAGTTTCAACAAGTTGTTCTGAATAAAAATGGAAATAAAAAAAATTGAGAACATTCTCAAAGATCCGCACTGCCCTTTTATTCAATCTGAAAAAGTTTCAACCAGTTTTGCGAAAAGAAAAAAAAAATGGAACAGAAATTACAAATAAGGATCCATTTTGAGTACAAATTTGGCCAAAATAGGAAGTGCCCAAAATTTCTGTAAAAAAAATAAAAAAAGTTAAACTACCCTTATATTCAATCTGGGAAATTTTCAACAAGTTGTTCTGAATAAAAATGGAAATAAAAAATTTAAATTCAGAGTCATTCTAGGACAAATTTGACCAAAAAATGGAGTGCCCAGATCTTTTTTGCAAAAATTCTCAAAAATCCACACTACCCTCATATTAATTCTGTCAAAGTTTCAACAAGTTATACAAAATAGAAAAAAAAACTTAAACAAAAATGTACATTCAGCGCAATTTTCAGTCGAAATTTGGTGGAAAAAAAACTGCCCAGATATTTGGTGGCTATCAAGCATGGGCAGCCTAGCTAGCGGTAACCTCAAATTTATCCCCTTCTGCCATCTTGCAGTCGAGTTATCGTAGCTATATAGTTTTCCTGCTTTTATTATGTTTGTATATTTGATACCTTGTAACATATGCAATTTGTTCCAAAATATATATGACGCGTACTAGCATGTGGTGATGTCAATATAGGGGTCTGAATCTACAAATTCTTCCATGTCATCGCCAGGGTCGCCAGGATATGGTGCCTCTGCCAGTGCTAGGATCTGCATTATCTCCTCCATGCTCTGCATCGGCTGCTCTGCCTCCTTGGTGCTCATCGTGCTATCATCAGCCAGGAGATTCATCAAGAACCATGGATGGTTTCTTATCTCGGGGACCGTCATTCTCTGTATTTCATAATCAGCACGATAGTTATTCGGTAGTAGTGTCTGAAAGGAAATAATATAACACTATGCAAAAATATATATAATGCCTCAAACAACGTTGCATACACATAGCAGGTACTCACAGCAGCTGGGTCAGCAACAAAGATCTTAGAAATGAGGTCCCGGCACTCGGCAGATACGTGCAGGTCATCTGGAACAGAGTATTCCACGCTCTGTATCCTCTGTCACTATGAAATTCTAGTTAGTTTTGTGATCAGAATGGATGGAGATGGAACAGAGAGTTAGATGCTGGAACAGAGAAATTAACCTGAATTATCTTCCTAAAGTTTATAGGCTCGTCGTCAGGACACTGGAAGGGGTAGGCACCAACTAGCATGGCGTAGAGCGTCACTCCACAGGACCACACATCGGCGATCTACATTGAGAAATTAACAGAGAAATAGTTCCAAATATGTATGAGCTTTCAATCGAATCCATGTATGTATGTGTAACATATCAACATTGAACTGAATTCCAATGTGTATGTATGTATGTATGTATTACTCTGTAAACTAATATAAGAGCGTTTAGATTACTAAAGTAGTGATCTAAACGCTCTTATATTAGTTTATGGAGGGAGTATGTATGTATGTATGTATGGATACCTTGCCATCATATTCCCTTTGCTGAAAAACCTCAGGAGCGATGTACACCCGTGTTTGGTCAGACGCTCTCGGTGCTCCCGGCTGCGACTGACGCTACGGACCAATGAAGCAACAGAGGTTCAGGCAGAAAATATAGCTCTCGAGTTTGGCATCTAGGCAGCGCAAATATGAAGTGGACTACTGCTGAAGTGAAAACGAAATCTCTATCTGTGGAGTACCTTTGAAACGGCAGGGCCGCATATCTTGAGGCGAGGAGGCCCGGCGCAACTCCCATCCAGCACGATGTTCTCCAGCTTCAGGTTACGGTGGCATATTTCCTACCAAAATATTTAGACGGCACGCACGGTTTCAGTACTTTTAGCCTGGCTACCGACATTTTTTTTTTGAGGACCGACATTGTTTCCACAAGAAGCTGCAATTGGCAGTGGAAGAGTACTACTAGTCTGTACCATGGAGTGGCAGTAGCTGACTCCCGATACCAGTTGCCGGAACAGCAGACGCGCCTGAAAAAATGGCACAAGCTTGGACGGTTGGTACAGAGAAAGAAAGAAACGACGGTTGGTAGGAACCAATAATGGAGGAGTTGACCGGGGGCACCTCGTCCTCGCTGAACCGGCCGGCGGCGCGGACCCGCCGGTGGAGGTCGGGGCGTGCTCCGAGACGACGGCGAGGTGCGTCGGGGTGAGGACGAGCTCCCTGAGGCGGACGACGCTGGGGTGGCGCAGCGACCGGTGCCTGATGATCTCCCGCCGCACGGCCTCGTCCACCTGCTCCCCTCGCGGGATGTACGTGACGGCCACGAGCTGGCCGTCGGCGCCGCTGCGCATGACGTCGGAGCCGGGGATGCCGGTGTACTTGTCCATCGATTCCTGAGCTCAGCGTGGATTCAGTTTTGCTGTGGCCTGTGGGTCGGGCAGGCACAAGAGGAGCAGGAGGCCGATGAGGCTATGAATCAAAGCTCCCCTTCTCGGTCTCTCTCTCCTTTTTTCTAGTGAGTCTCTTTTTAGGCTCAACCAGACTTTTAGCTTTTTGCTATGCTTGAGGACGTTTGCCGAGTGTCGGCAACACTGCACTCGACAAAATTAATTGGTGGACCGATTGGGGTTTTGTGTTTGTCGAGTGTCAATCAGATGAACCTGCGGTAGGTGTTGTTTCCGTCAGCTGGTTGTCAATCACATTTATTTTGCGATTACCCATTTACGACACTAGGCAAAAAAGTTTGCAAGTGTCTAACGGAAAGGATTTGGGAAAGACCACTATACCAGGATTACTCTCACCTTGAGCTCCAATGAGCCCGTATGAACAGAAAATTCATTAAAAAATCAAAAATAAATTCATCATGACATTTTTTGTGTGCGGGTACATTGACGAATGTTCTGAATGCTTGCAAAATTTCAGCATGGAATGAAATCACACTTGTGGGAGTGGTAGAAAAAAAAATCAATGCTCCAAAAATGCCATTTTCAAAAGCATCTTGGAGTGCTGGGTTTTTTTTTCTGCGACTTCCACAAATGTCATTCGGAAGTAAAAAATTGCAACCTCTTAAAACATTTGCTAAAGTTTACCACAGAAAAATTTGAGATTTTTTTGAATGTTATTTAATTATTGTTTAAAATTTACTGTTCATGCGAGCTCATTTGAGCTAGCGAGCGGTTGGGGCCTTTCCGCTATACCAGTGCAACATTCGGTGTACTTTTTGCCGAACATTTATGGCCCTTGGCAAATTGCTCGATTCCAATTAATAGTGCTTACATAAGTAAATTTGTTGTCCCTAAATTTATCGCCTAGTGCAGATTTAGTCCCTCGTCTTTAAAAAGTGCTGATTTGGTCCCTCAACTTTAAACCATTTTAAACTAACATTTAAATGCGACTACATTACAAACGGTACATCCTAATCTTTTGTTGTTCCCAGGACAGACAACAATTTCTATTTTCATAGGAGACCTTCTTTAATATCTCATCTAAGCACTCAATGCCATATATTTAGCCCTGCTGAGAGAAAATTTGAAAGCAGTCAAATCAAACAAAGAGAAAGAGGGTCTGTACATTCCCAAAACACTCAACTTTGGTTAACCTGTGCTGGGATATGATTTAGTGCTACATATCAAGCTCTCGAAGATGTGAAGGCGCCGGGGCGAAGACCCGGAGCATTACCTACATTCAATGCCACCGGAGATCAAAGCTCGTGGTCGCCTGCCCAGCAACGTAGCACGTACGCCTGACACGTGCAGGGATACGAACTCAGCCACAGACACACTGGGCAGAGGGAGTGGGAGACAAACATAAGGTGAGGTCATTGCCAGCATTGGATTGGGGGTGAAGAACCACCTCACATTAAACAAGCTAGAGAATTTAGGCTGGCTGAGATGAGGTTGCGAGCTGAATGGATGAAATCTACTGTAGCAAATCCGACAGAAGGGACGCCTTTGTTCTGGCAATCAGTATGGCACCTGCAACTTCACAGTAAGATCATTACAGTTGTATACGCAAGTGCCTGCCTTTACAAAGAAATCTTCAATGGCACGGCATGAATGTGGACGCGGTCTGCCCCATCAGTCTGTTGGAGATAGTGGGCACCATTTTCTGAAGTGCAAACATGTGAGAGATCGCATTGGCAGCAAGGAAAACATGGAGGAGACCGTCTACAACTGATCAATTGCGCAACTACCATGCAGACTTTGGTTCACTTAGCCCTGGTCGTGCACTCAGCACATGTAAATTTGTGTTTGGTGAATGCACATTAGACACATATATACTAAGTGCCTACATGAAGTAAGATACTTGTGAATACCATGTAAAAGAGCACTGTATTGTCTTCAACAGTTTTTCCCGCAGGATTAAGAAAAAAAAAGAGATTGTCTTCACCAAAAACAACTCTTCATCTTCCATATCATACTGACTTTATTATATAAAAATTAACCGTAGAAGGGTTCAAAAAAAGAAAACTCTTCCTCTTCTGTACGAAGAAGAGCATAAAGAAGAAACATTATTATAGCACCCAGAATCAACTGCTGAAACTGTTTGTTTCGACGATAGGTGCACCAACGCGGTAGTTCATATATAATGTCATTGTTCCCATCTCTAGCAACTGGTTGTTCACCATGGATCTCCATCATTGACACTGTCTGATTATCTCCAATTACAACCCTAATAGATAAAGAATAGTTGGTTTACATGTTTGCCAAAAATAGACTATGTTCAACGGAGGTTATTCAGATATGCGAGAAGGGTCTGTTTGAAAGCTCGTTGTTTTTGGATGTCCAAAAATAGATTATGTTCAACGGAGGGTGTTCGGATAACCGAGAAGGGTCCGTTTGAAAGCTCGTTGTTTTTCGACATCCGTTAAATGACCCCAAATGTTTTCAACTAGCTTCTATGACCTAACAATTTCTAGAAATTGTCAACAATTTTGGAATTTCAAAGTGCGTATGAAAAAATTACGAACTTGAACACTTTTTTCCAAAAATGTTAACATAATACGTAAAATTGATGAAAAATTTGAACAAAAATTGCAAACCACGTAATTTTTTAAAAAATTATCAGCTTTTTTGAAACCAATACATTTTCAAATTTGTGAACAAAATATTGGAAAGCCAGAATGTTTTATGAATCTAGAACATTGTTTAGAATGTTATACAATATTTGAAAACAAGAACATTTTATGTTATGCCAAAAAAATTCAAATTTTTGAACAAGTTTCACAGAGAATAATAAAGTTCAAAAGTAGAAAAATGAATTAACAAAAAGAGAAGAAAAACGAAAATAATTGCAATGAAAAAATGCTTAGGCCCTAGAAAATAAGAAATGTTTTCAGAAAATGTCAGTATATTTGAAAAATTATTCGTAAATTTGTAAAAATGTATGTGTTTTCGAGTAATGCTCGCCAATTTGAAAAAGTGTTTGCATTTTTTTGAAATGTTCAGAAATTTAAATATTTTTCACGTTTTCAAGAAAATGTTCACAAATTTTCATAAATTATTCGTCTTTTCATAAAAATGTCTGCAATTTCAGAAAAATCGTTACAGTTGTAAAAAAAAGTTCTTAAAATTCGAAAAATATTCATAAAATCAATGTATTATTCAGAAAAAAGGTTCGGAAATTTGAAAAAAATATGTGTTTCCGAAAGAGGTTCAAAATTTTAAAAAAGGTTTGTATTTATAAAAATATTCGTGTTTTCAAAAACAAGGGCTCTATGTTAATAGGTTAGTCCCAAAAATCATATAAAATAGCATATAAATGCATATAAAACATCCTAGATGGGTAATATAATAGCATGGAACAATCAAAAATTATAGATACATCGGAGACGTGTCAAGCATCCCCAAGCTTAATTCCTGCTCGTCCTCGAGTAGGTAATGATAAAAATAGAATTTTTTTTATGTGGAATGCTACCTAACATAACTTTCAATGTAATTTCCTTTATTGTGGAATGAATGTTCAAATCCGAAAGATTCAAGACAAAAGTTTAATATTGACATAAAAATAATAATACTTCAAGCATACTAACAAAGCAATTATGTCTTCTCAAAATAACATGGCCAAAGAAAGTTATCCCTACAAAATCATACAGCTTGGCTATGCTCCATCTTCGTCACACAAAACACTCAAATCATGCACAACCCCGGTTTCAGCAAAGCAATTGTTTCATACTTTGATTTTTTTCAAACTTTTTCAACTTTCACGCAATACATGAGCGTGAGCCATGGACATAGCACTATGGGTGGAATAGAATATAATGATGGGGGTTGTGTAGAGAAGACAAAAAGGAGAAAGTCTCACATTGACGCGGCTAATCAACGGGCTTGGGAGATGCCCATCAATTGATGTCAATGCAAGGAGTAGGGATTGCCATGCAACGGATGCACTAGAGCTATAAATGTATGAAAGCTCAACAAAAGAAACTAAGTGGGTGTGCATCCAACTTGCTTGCTCACGAAGACCTAGGGCATTTGAGGAAGCCCGTTGTTGGAATATACAAGCCAAGTTCTATAATAAAAAATTCCCACTAGTATATGAAAGTAACAAAATAAGAGACTCTCTATCATAAAGATCATGCTGCTACTTTAAAGCACACGTATGGAAAAAGGATAGTAACATTGTCCCTCTTATTTTATTTTATTTTTCTTTTTTTATTTGGCCTTTCTTTTTTTTTCTTTTTGTGGGACAATGCTCTAATAATGATGATCATCACGCTTCTATTCATTTACAACTCAATGATTACAACTCGATACTAGAACAAAATATGACTCTATATGGATGCCTCCGGCGGTGTACCGGGATGGGAAATGAATCAAGAGTGACATGTATGATAATTATGCATGGTGGCTTTGCCACAATACGATGTCAACTACATGATCATGCAAGGCAATATGACAATGATAAAGCGTGTCATAATAAATGAAACGGTGGAAAGCTGCATGGCAATATATCTCGGAATGGCTATGGAAATGCCATAATAGGTAGGTATGGTGGCTGTTTTGAGGAAGATATAAGGAGGTTTATGTGTGATAGATCGTATCATATAACGGGGTTTGGATGCACCGGCGAAGTTTGCACCAACTCTCAAGGTGAGAAAGGGCAATGCATGGTAGCAAAGAGGCTAGCAATGATGGAAGGGTGAGAGTGCGTATAATCCATGGACTTAACATTAGTGATAAAGAACTCACATACTTATTGCAAAAATCTACAAGTCATCAAAACCAAGCACTACACGCATGCTCCTAGGGGAAGGGTTGGTAGGAGTTAACCAACGCGCGATCCCGACCTTCGCACAAGGGATGACAATCAAAGAACACCTCATGTTTCAAATTTGTTACACAACGGTTACCATACGTGCATGCTACGGGACTTGCAAACCTCAACACAAGTATTTCTCAAATTCACAATTACTCAACTAGCACAACTTTAATATCACCATTTTCATATCTCAAAACAATCATCAAGTATCAAACTTCTCATAGTATTCAATGCACTCTATATGAAAGTTTTTATTATACCCATCTTGAATGCCCATCATATTAGGACTAAATTCATAACCAAAGCAAATTACCATGCTGTTCTAAAGACTCTCAAAATAATATAAGTGAAGCATGAGAGATCAAATATTTCTTCAAAATAAAACCACCGCCGTGCTCTAAAAGGATATAAGTGAAGCACTAGAGCAAACGGCAAACTACTCCAAAAGATATCAGTAAAGATCAATGAGTAGTTGAATAATTATGCAACTATGTGAAGACTGTCTAACATTTAAGAATTTCAGATCTTGGGATTTTATTCAAACAGCAAGCAAAACAAAATAAAATAAAATGACGCTCCAAGTGAAACACATATCATGTGGTGAATAAAAATATAGCTCCAAGTAAAGTTACCGATGAACGAAGACGAAAGAGGGGATGCCATCCGGGGCATCCCCAAGATTAGGCTCTTGGTTGTCCTTGAATATTGCCTTGGGGTGCGTTGGGCATACCCAAGCTTAGGCTCTTGCCACTCCTTATTCCATAGTCCATCGAATCTTTACCCAAAACTTGAAAACTGCACAACACAAAACTCAACAGAAAATCTTATGAGCTCCGTTAGTATAAGAAAATAAATCACCACTTTTGGTACTGTTGTAAAATCATTCCAAATTCAAATTGGTGTAATATCTACTGTATTCCAACTTCTCTATGGTTCATACCTTCCGATACTACTCATAGATTCATCAAAATAAGCAAACAACACATAGAAAACAGAATCTGTCAAAAACAAAACATCCTGTAGTAATCTGTAACTCTCGAATATTTATGTAACTCCAAAAATCCTACCAAATTAGGAAATCCTGAGAAATTTGTGTACCAATCCATAGAAAAAATAATCATATCAATATCATGCTTCTGTGAATTATGAAAACTAATTTACTGGGCGCCAAAGTTTCTGATTTTCAGCAGGATCAACGCAACTATCACCGTAAGCTATCCTAAAGGTCTTACATGGCACTTTATTGAAACAAAAGCTATAAAACATGATTAATACAGTAGCATAATCATGTGAACACACAAAAACAAATGTGCAGTATGTGTGCCACAAGGCCGGTCAGACCCCTCCACCGATGCCAGAGATTGCTTCGGGGACCATAGTGAGTTTAATTTCAATGGTCATTAGTTACAAGTATTAACATTTGAGTGTCATCATGCTAACGAGACATTGAAAATGATCTTTGGTGCAGCGTGCCTCCAGGCAAGCATCACACGATCCTTCTCCAGGTGGTGGTACCGGCACCAGCCACACCGGTGCTTCACCTCCGTGATGACGGTAAGTTTTCTCTAGTGTTCTTCTTAACAAATGTATAAAGACCTACACTTAGCTTTATTTTCTCCAAAATGCTTACCATAATGACCTAGACTTAGCTTATCTTCCTCGAAAGTGACATAATTAGCTTACTTAGCTCCAAAATGATCCATTTTACCTTAGTTAGAACTAGAACGATCTATACTTAGCTTTGTTTCCTCGAAAATGACCTAAGTTAGCTCTAATATACTTAGTTACCTAGGTTTGCTCAATAATGATATACACTTAGCTTACTTATGTAAAAAGTGGCATAATTAGCTTACTTAGGTTTTAACCGGCATAACAACCTTGGTAACCTCATATATGTCATATACTTAGCTTATTTTCCTTGAAAATGACATAATAAGCTTAATTAGATCCAAAATAATCAATTTTACCTAAGTTAGCTCCAAAATGACCTAAGTTAGCTCTAATATGCTAAGTTAGCTCTAATATGCATATTTACCTAGGTTAGCTTAATAAGTACCTAGACTTAGCTTACTTATGTAAAAAATGGCATAATATTCTTAGTTAACTCAAAAATGGTATAATTACCTGGTTAGCTCAATAGTGATCCATTTTACTTAAGTTAGCTCCAAAATGATCCATTTTACCTAGGTTAGCTTTAAAATGATTCATTTTACCTATGTTAGCTCGAAAATGATCCATTTTACCTAAGTTAGCTCATAAATGATCCATTTTACCTAATTTAACTCATAAATGATCCATTTTATCTAAGTTAGCTCCAAAATGATCCATTTTAGATAAGTTAGCTCATAGATGATCCATTTTACCTAAGTTTGCTCCAAAACGACCTAAGTTAGCTCTAATATGCTTAGTTACCTAGGTTAGCTCAATAATGACCTATACTTAGCTCCTACATATCAAAAATGGCATAATATGCTTAGTTCACTCAAAAATGGATTAATTAGCTAGGTTAGCTCCATTTTACCTAAGTTAGCTCATAAATGTCATTTTTTTTCTAAGTTAGCTCATAAATGTCATTTTTTTTCTAAGTTAGCTCATAAATGTCATATAGTTCTTGCACCGCTTGTCAAACCAGGCACGATCCGCACCGTCCACTAGCTGGCGGTATCCTGAGGCTAGCCGGTTCATCAGATGGATGTCTCCAACGCCTTCCTTCATGGCCATCTTGAGGAGCAGGTTTACGGTGAGCAGTTGATACGTCTCCAACGTATCTATAATTTATGAAGTATTCATGCTATTATATTATCCATCTACGATGTTTTATATGCATTTATATGCTATTTTATATGATTTTTGGGACTAACCTATTAACCTAGAGCCCAGTGCTAGTTTACATTTTTCCTTGTTTTTGAGTTTTACGGAAAAGGAATACCAAACGGAGTCCAATTGACGTGCCAATTTTTTATGATTTTTATGGACCAAAAGAAGACCCCGGAGCAAAAGAGTTGGGCCAGAAGAGTCTCGAGCCGTCGACGAGGGTGGGGGGCACGCCCACCCCCCTGGGCATGTGGGCCTACCTCGTGAATGACTCGGGTACCTCCTTGACGTGAGACCTACGCCAAAAATTCCTATAAATACAGAAACCTCCAGAAAATAACCTAGATCGGGAGTTCCACCGCCGCAAGCCTCTGTAGCCACCAAAAACCAATCGGGACCCTGTTCTGGCACCCTGCCGGAGGGGGGATCCCTCACCGGTGGCCATCTTCATCATCCCGGCGCTCTCCATGACGAGGAGGGAGTAATTCGCCCTCGGGGCTGAGGGTATGTACCAGTAGCTATGTGTTTGATCTCTCTCACTCTCTCTCGTGTTCTTGATTTGACACGATCTTGATGTATCGCGAGCTTTGCTATTATAGTTGGATCTTATGATGTTTCTCCCCCTCTACTCTCTTGTAATGGATTGAGTTTTCCCTTTGAAGTTATCTTATCGAATTGAGTCTTTAAGGATTTGAGAACACTTGATGTTTGTCTTGCATGTGCTTATCTGTGGTGACAATGGGATATTCACGTGATCTAATTGATGTATGTTTTGGTGATCAACTTGCGGGTTTAGTGACCTTGTGAACTTATGCATAGGGGTTGGCACACGTTTTCGTCTTGGCTCTCCGATAGAAACTTTGGGGCACTCTTTGAAATACTTTGTGTTGGTTGAATAGATGAATATGAGATTGTGTGATGCTTATCGTATAATCATGCCCACAGATACTTAAGGTGACAATGGAGTATCTAGGTGACATTAGGGTTTTGGTTGATTTGTATCTTAAGGTGTTATTCTAGTACGAACTCTATGATGGATCGAACGGAAAGAACATCTTCGTGTGATTTTACTATGGACTCTTGAATAGATCGATCCGAAAGGATAACTTTGAGGTGGTTTCGTACCCTACAATAATCTCTTTGTTTGTTCTCCACTATTAGTGACTTTGGAGTGACTCTTTGTTGCATGTTGAGGGATAGTTATATGATCCAGTTATGTTATTATTGTTAAGAGAACTTGCACTAGTGAAAGTATGAACCTTAGGCTTTGTTTCCTACCACTGCAATATTGTGTCCCCAACACACCCAATACAATGGTATATTGTATAGGTGCACTAGTTCGGCGAAGAGATGGTGATACAAGTGCAATATGGATGGTAGATATGAGTATTTGTAATCTGAAATTATAAAAACAGCAAGGTAGCAAGTAACAAAAGTGAGCGTAAACGGGAGACTCTTTGTTATTTGGTTGCAGGGTTGCTTGAGAGAGACCATCTTCCTCCTACGCCTCCCATGGATTGATAAACCATAGGTCATCCACTTGAGGGAAATTTGCTACTGTCCTACAAACATCTACACTTGGAGGCCCAACAACGTCTATAAGAAGAAGGTTGCGTAGTAGACATCAAGCTCTTTTCTGGCACCGTTGCCATGGAGGTGAGTGCTTTAAGTTATATCTTCAGATCTTTCAATCGAATCTTTTTGTTTCTTGTTTTATCACTAGTTTAGTCTATAAAAGAAAACTAAAAAAAAGGAATTGAGTTTGTCTCATACGCTTCATCTTTTTAATATCTTTCGTGAGAATGATGGTAAGGAAAATTCTGCTCAAGTGCTAGAAGAAGAAATCTATAAAATGTTTGTCACTAAATCTTTGCATGATGAGCATGATTGCAATCTTGTTAGTATGAATTCTTTGAATACCTATGATGCTAATGATATGCAAAGCCACAAGCTTGGGGATGCTATGTTTGATGAAGAAAATATGTTTAGCCCCCCCCCCCCAGTTTTGATGAGAATATTTATTATGATGAACGCATGCCTCCTATTTATGATGATTATGTTGATGAAAGTGGATTTGGAGAGGTCATGACTTTATTTAGTGATGAATCCACTATTTCGGAAGAGGTTCCAATTGATTATGAGAACAAAGTTGCTATCTATGATGATTATTGTGATGACTTTTATGCTATTCAGAATAATGATAACCATGAAACTTGTCATCATGATTTTAGTTTTCAATTGGATTATGCCTCACATGATAGTTATTTTGTTGAGTTTGCTCCCACTATTATTCATGAGAAGAAATTTGCTTATGTGGAGAGTAATAAAATTTCCATGCTTGTAGATCATGAAAAGAATGCTTTATGTGCTGGTTATATTGTTGAATTCATTCATGATGCCACTGAAAATTATTATGAGGGAGGAACATATGCTGGTAGGAATTTCAATAATATCAAGTTTCCTCTCTATGTGCTTAAAATCTTGAAGCTATGCTTGTTTTGCCTTCCTATGCTAGTTGATTATTGTTCCCATAAGTTGTTTGCTCACAAAAGCCCTATGGATAGGAAGTGGGTTAGACTTAAATGTTCTAGTCATATTCTTCATGATGCTCTCTTTATGTTTCAATTCTTATCTTTTATGTGAGCATCATTGAAATCATCATGCCTAGCTAGGGGCGTTAAACGATAACGCTTGTTGGGAGGTGTAAGTGCATCTAGTGCCCCTTAGTGATTTTGGTGTATTGAAGACTTATAGGTTAAGAGACTAATGTGTTTATGAGTGTACACAGGTCTATAAGTCTATGAGGAGTTTGATATTTACAGAGAATGTCGACCCTAAAAATGAAGTTCTTCGACTGAAGACTTTGATATTCTAAAGACTTTCTGAAGACTTTGAAAGTGAAGAAATTGGTGTGACCTTGAAGACTTGGTATTCATTTGAGGAACATGAAGCGTGAAGACTTTTGTTTTCGCAGTTTCGTTTTTATCTTTCTTGAGTCATAGGAAACACACCGTCTTTGTTAAAGGGGTCGAGGAAATACTAAGGAAAAATTTCCATGTGATGCTCAACTCAAAATCCTACACCTACCAATCCCTTCGAGTGAAGCCTTTGGAAATCTCATACAGCTCAGTCAATTTCTGCAGTGATGAGATGAAGTTCTTCCGTCATTTGAGGAATTTGTTCTGACTGAGGAGTTAGGAATTCGCCAGTGCGTATTGCCTACACAGTGAGGAACATGATAGCCCTGAGGAATTTGAGAGTCAAATTTCCGACCGTTGCTGTGCTACGCGCCAGCTGCCCGCATTCTCTTATGCTTACTTCTGAGTACTTATTCCACTGCAAGTAGTTCTTCACTTAGGAATTTCCTCACCGGATAATTCCTCATTGAAGAATTCATAAAAAATCGCCTATTCACCCCCCTCTAGTCGATATAACGCACTTTCAATTGGTATCAGAGCAAGGTACTACCTTGTTCTGTGTGATTTTGGTTTAACCACCTGGAGTTTTAGTTATGTCGACCGCAGGTATGATCAAGGTCTCAGCTGGTTGTCCTACCTTTGATGGGACGGACTACCCCTACTGGAAGAACAAGATGCGAATGCATCTTGAGGCAATTGACAACGATCTCTGGTATGTTGTGGAAAATGGTGTTCCCTCACCACACCTTCTCTGAATGCTGCCGGTGTGAAGAGATTCAAGCAACTCGATTCTCAAGCGAAGAATATCATATGTGGCCATCTGAGCAAAGGACAATATGGAAGAGTGAGTGCTTTGGAAACTGCTAAGCTCATCTGGGACAAGCTGTCCAAAGTAAAGGAAGGAGTCTCAACTCAGCGTGACTCTCGAGTTGATGTTCTTCGCAATCTCTTCAACCGCTTCAAAAGACTCGGCAAAGAAAATGTTCAACAAACCTTCGATCGCCTCACTGACATCTCAAATGAGCTTCAAGCGCTTGGTGCCACTGACATCACCGACCATGAGGTGGTGAAGAAATTGTTGAGATCGCTTGATTCCTCATTTGATACTCTGGCACTGATGATACAAGAGCGTGCTGACTACAAGTCACTTGATCCAGCTGATATCCTCGAGAGGTAAATACTCATGAGTTCCAGCTTGCTGAAAAGAGAGATCTCCATGGTTCTAGCTATGGAAAATCACGTGCCCTGAAGGCCAAGGCTGTGTCTGAATCTGATTGTGAAGACTCTGGTAGCAGCCCTTGGAGATCCTGAAGAATTGAGCCTGGAGCTAGCACTGCTCGTGAAGAAATTCCAGAAGTTCTCAAGACGTGGTCGCTTTGGAAAATCCTCAAGGAGCAGTGATTCCTCATCCAGTGACTATAAGAGAAGACTTTGCCACAAATGCAAGAAACCTGGTCACTACATTCAAGATTGTCCTCAGTGGGAAAAGGAATTAAAGAAGAAGAAATACAAGGATTACAGTTCTGATGACGCTAAGAAGAAGAAGAAATCGTCGAAATCTTTTTCATCAAAATCCTCAAAGCCTCCTTCTCACAAGAAGAGTATCTCCAAGAAGGCTCGGGCATTCATTGGCAAGGAAATGGACTCTGAAGCTGAATCTGAGGAACATGAGGAAGAGGAGGCATCAGAAGAATCCGAGTCTGGTGTGGCGAGTCTGGCTCTCGCTATTGCTTTCACAAGATGTCCATCTTCAACTCTGAAGAAAATGACCTCACCAAAGAAAGCTGATGAAGATAGTGATGACTATGCTCCCACCTATTGCTTCATGGCAAAGGGTGCCAAGGTACTCAAATATACCTCCTCTGAATCTAGTGAAAATGAATCTGATGAAGATCTAAAGCCCAGCTACTCAAAACTTGCTAAAATTGTTGTAAAACAACAAAGGGCTTTTGAAAAGGTTCAAAACATGCTAGACAAAAGTGATGATATGTTGGGTGAAGAAATGGATCGCACTAAAGCCCTGACTGAAAATCTCAGAGACTTCAGTCTAGGTTTGACAGCCTTCAAGGTCATCATAACACTCTCTTATCTGATCATGAGAAACTTTCTTATGAATTTCTTCAAAGAAAGCAAGATCTTGAGAAGCTAAGAGTGAGTTATGAAGATCTTCAGAAGGAGCGCGATTCATTACTTGCTCAACAAATCAGTGCTTCTCAGGAAGAATTTGTTCCTCCATGCTTAAAGTGCATTGAACGTGAATCTGCTAATTCTTCACCTGAATGTTCAAATGCTTCTAATGTTACAAATTCTTCACCTGCCTCTGCTATCACTAATTCCTCATCTGAGGACATTGCTAGTATCACTGATGATGCAGGGCTGAAGGAATTGTACATGACAGGCATGTACAAAAGCCTCAAAGGGCATCAGACTCTTTGTGATGTGCTTAAAAAGCAGATCCTCAACAGGAATCCTAGGAAAGAGGGTATTGCCTTTGAGAGGAAACTCAATGCTGATGGAACATATTGGAAGCCTGAGCAGTACCCCAAAACCTCATGGGTTGCTGCAAAGGGACCTCCAGTTGATCCATCTAACTTATCCGCTTTACATGTGAATCTCCTCATTCTTCTGATGAGTCATCTGTCTCCAACTATAAACTGTTCAAAAATCAGAATGGTGAAGTATTTGCTAGATATGTTGGCACTAACTGCAGGAACGGTTCCCCTATGAAGAAAATCTGGGTTCCCAAGAAGTGCCTTGAAAGTCTTCAGTGAATGTCCTCATGACACCACCTGTGAAGAAAAGGAACCCCAGATCAAACTCTTCATATGGACCAAATTCTTCATATGGATCCAAGTCCTCATACGGACCAAATTCCTCACGTGGATCAAATTCCTCAAAGGGATCAAAGTCCTCATAAGATTATCATCGTGCTAACAACTCTGTTTCGCAGGGTAGAGCTAAGGGCTATGAATATGTGTATTATTCTTCAAACCAATATGTTCATAAGTCCTCGAAGAATTTCTCTGCTTATTCATATGCTTACCCTAACCCCTCTTATGTGAAACGAAATGGATTGGCCTCTATGCCACCATTCTCATATGGAGCTCGTAGAGTGATGAACTCTTTGCCACCCCTTCAGATGTGGGTGGTGAAGAAAAGGAACTAATCTCTTCTGCGAGGTCAGGCCTCCGGGCGTGCTTTTACGTCTCAAGAATTTCTTTGGGGCACGACAAAATGCTCGACAGGGGCCTTGAGCTAATCATGAAGAAATGAACTTTCATTTCACACGTCTTCAGACTGCTTATCTGTTATACTGCCTGATGAAATTCATCTGATGAAATTGATATCATATTCTTCACTGATGAAGTATATGAGATCGTAAGTTGCACTAATTCATCTGCAGGATTGAGGGAGTCTCGGACTAGGGGGTGTACGGATAGCCGGACTATCATCACGGCCGGACTCCAAGACTATGAAGATACAAGATTGAAGACTTCGTCCCGTGTCCGGATGGGACTTTCCTTGGCGTGGAAGGCAAGCTTGGCGATCCGGATATGTAGATCTCCTACCATTGTAACCGACTCTGTGTAACCCTAACCTATCCGGTGTCTATATAAACCGGAGGGTTTTAGTCCGTTGGACGAACAACAATCATACCATAGGCTAGCTTCTAGGGTTTAGCCTCCTTGATCTCGTGGTAGATCTACTCTTGTACTACCCATATCATCAATATTAATCAAGCGGGAGTAGGGTTTTACCTCCATCGAGAGGGCCCGAACCTGGGTAAAAACATCGTGTCCCTTGTCTCCTATTACCATCCGCCTAGACGCACAGTTCAGGACCCCCTACCCGAGATCCGCCGGTTTTGACACCGACATTGGTGCTTTCATTGAGAGTTCCTCTGTGCCGTCACCGATAGGCCCGACGGCTCCTTCGATCATCAACAACGACGCGGTCCAGGGTGAGACTTTTCTCCCCGGACAGATCTTCGTATTCGGCAGCTTTGCACTGCGGGCCAATTCGCTTGGCCATCTGGAGCAGATCGAAAGCTACGCCCCTGGCCATCAGGTCAGATTTGGAAGTTTGAACTATACGGCCGATATCCGCGGAGACTTGATCTTCGATGGATTCGAGCCGCAGCCAAGCGTGCCGCACTGTCTCGATGGGCATGATTTAGCTCTGCCACCGAACAGTGTCCTGGAGGCCGCACCAGCATCCGCTCCGGCCCTTGATCCGGAGCCGGATTCCCCGATCGAGGACGAGTGGTTGGACACCGCCTCGGGGGCTACGATCTCTACGGCAATTGAGCCGAACTCCATCCCTGTCCTTTGTGAAGGCCTCGACCCCAGGGTGCCGGACTCCTCTCCGGACTCCGAACCCTCCGCGCCCCTACCAATCGAATCCGATTGGGCGCTGGTCATGGAGTTCACGGCCGCGGACATCTTTCAACACTCGCCCCTTGGTGACATCTTGAATTCACTAAAGTCTCTCTCTTTATCCGGAGAGCCCTGGCCGGACTACGGTCAGGGAGGTTGGGATGCGGACGACGAAGAAATTCAACGCCCACCCACCACCCACTTCGTAGCCACCGTTGAAAGCTTACACGACGTGCTCGATTTTGACTCCGAAGACATCGACGGTATGGACGACGATGTAGGAGACAACAATGAACCAGCACCTATAGGATGCTGGACAACCACCTCATCCCATGATGTATACATGGTGGATACACCTAAAGGAAATGAAGACGAGGAACAACGGGACACTACGAAGGATAAATCCCTCGAAAAGCTGTCAAAACGGCAACGTAAACGCCGAACCAAGTCCCGCCTCAACAAAAACCCAGCCATAGAGCCGGGCGAACAGGTGGACGACGAACATGCTATCGAGCAATCGTCCGAACAAGACAACTTGGATAAACAACCAGTCCCCGGCGAAGACAACAGTCCAGACGACCTCACGCTGGACAAAATGCTGGAGCAAGATAACCTCCAGAAAAGGCTCGTCGCCACTGCGCGTAGCCTGAAAAAGTAGAAGCGGAAGCTCAAAATAGCGGAAGATGCACTCAGGATCATATGGAGCAAAGTATTCAACACCGCAGACAAATCTGGCGACGATGCGAACAAAGAGCTACCCAAAAGAAAGCTACTGCCGAATGTGACAAGGAGGCCTTAGAGCCCCGCAATCAATCAAAAATAAGAAGGCCACCCGGCCGGATGAACGACCCCGACAAAAGAAAGCGGCAAATGGCGCCAAGACACAAGCTAGTATGCGATCCGCATAAGGATTCACATCAAAAGGATGGCCCAGTTAGGTCCATCTATGGGCCAAAAAAGCAAGCTCTTCAAAGCATGCAACACACCAAATATCCGAACATCACGGCACACCCAAATATAGGGGCGCCGCACATCCCCTATGTTTCACCGATGAGGTGCTGGATCATGAATTTCCAGCGGGATTCAAACCCGTAAACATAGAGGCATCTGACGGAACAATGCACCACGAGTCTGGATTGAGGATTACATCCTCCACATACACATGGCTCGAGGAGATGATCTCCACGCCATCAAATACTTACCCCTCAAACTCAAAGGGCCGGCTCGGCATGGGCTCAAAAGCCTTCCCGAAAAATCCATTGGAAGCTGGGAAGAGCTCGAGGATGCGTTTCGGGCAAATTTCCAGGGGACCTATGTCCGCCCTCCGGATGCAGACGATCTAATCACATAACTCAACAGCCCGGAGAGTCAGCCCGGAAATTCTGGAACAGGTTCCTTACTAAAAAGAACCAAATAGTCGACTGTCCGGACGCTGAAGCCTTAGCAGCCTTCAAACACAACGTCCGAGACGAATGGCTCGCCAGACACCTCGGCCAAGAAAAGCCAAGAACAATGGCCACATTAACAAGCCTCATGACCCGCTTTTGCGCGGGAGAGGATAGCTGGCTAGCAAGATGCAGCACCAGCGACCCAAGTACATCCGAAGTCAGGGATGGAAACGGGAAACCACGACGCAACAAGGACCAGTCCCGGATTAAAGGGAACGGTCCAAAGAGTGCGGCAGTCAACGCCGGATTCAAAAGCTCACCGCAGAACAGCAAAAAACTGCCCCTTAAAGACAATAGCGATGAGCTATCCAACTTCAACAAAATCTTGGACAAGATATGTCAAATCCACAGTACTCACAGGAGGCACGCAAACCATACCCACGTAAATTGTTGGGTTTCAAACAGTCCGGCAGACTCAACGCCCGAACACAAGGGCTCGACACACCAAGTGAAGATGATGACGAGCACCACAAGCAGAGCCCCGGAAAACAAAAGACTTACCCACAAGAGGTTAAAACAGTAAACTCACTTCACGTGATCAAAGGGAAAAACAGAGCGGCGCCCACTAAAAGGCGCCCCGCACACTGGTTGTCAAAACCAATCACCTTCGACCATCAGGACTATTCCGAAAATATCCGGAACGCCGGATGGACTGCCTTGATATTGGATCCTATAATCGACGGATTCCAATTTACACAAGTCCTCATGGATGGCGGCAGTGACATAAACCTGATATATCAGGACACAATCCGCCGGATGGGGATAGACCCAACAAAAATTCGCCCTAGCAACACCTCCTTTAAAGGGGTAGTGCCAGGCCCATATGCCCATTGTACGGGCTACATACTGCTTGAAGTTGTGTTCGGCTCATCCGACAACTTCCGTCGCGAAAGGTTAATCTTCCATGTCGCCCCATTTAAAAGTAGCCATCAAGCACTATTGGGACGTGAAGCTTTCACCCGCTTTAACGCAATACCGCACTATGCATCTCTTACACTTAAGATGTCCGGTCCACGCGGCATCATCTCATTAAAAGGGAGTATTAAGTGTTACTCGAGCACGGAAGAACATGAGACTGCCTTGACAGCCCCACACCTATCCGGCTCCGCTAGTCAAAGAAACTGAATAGGTCATTCAAACCCCGGACACGGCTAGGCGAGTCCGGCGCCTACTAGCGGCATACCCTCATACAAGGGGCTGCATGCATGTACAATAAGAGACAATAAAGCTGAATTTTATTCACTTCTTTGAACCGTACTCTGTCTATTTTATATTAAGTACATCTTTCGCACGATCCTTTCTCTTGTAAACTAAGTTCCTCTCTTTTACAGATGAACAACGTGCTACACCCGTCCAGGATACGGCACAACGGAGACACAGGCGCAGACGTGCAGTAGGGACCCGTTGCAAGGATTCTTTTCAGATTAAGACCCTGCCTAAACCTTTTTTTTACTGTCTCTTGTTGATATACTTCCCCCGGTTTCTTACTATAACCAAGGAGGAGGCTGGCGTTTTGGCATTGGCCGCAGCAGAATTTCTGCACGTACCTGGACACCAGGGGCTTAGGGCATTATTCTGCCCGTTTTTATAAATACCGAATACCTTAGGGAGTGTTCGGCGTCTCGAGTTAGGCCTTATATGCATCAGCTCCGAATCATGTCTTTGGTCAAATGTTGGGTTTGCCCGGCTCCTGTGTTTTGCTGCCTTACGTTCCGTTTTATCGGCTAACGGCACCGGGAGAAATCTTCTGCGATTGTGCCCGGTTCGGCGGGCGAGCACCTCGAGAGAAAGCCGAAAACTGACTGTCATGATATAGCGAGAGACTGGCCAACCACCGATGACTCACGGAATGTTTAGGATTCCTCCGCATTAACGAAGGACCGGTTTTCGGTCGAGCACATACGCACCCCAAATTCGGGAGAGTGCGGTGCCCCCAGGGGCTATATAGTAGCCCCACCCTCGAACTCCTATGGCTAAGTGAAAGTGATAAAGCATTATAGTCCGGTTGCCTGGTTTGCTACGCTATCACCTCCTTAACAGGACCAAGACGTTGGATTAAGTGTGAAAAAGTGCTTTCTTTGCAAACACCCCCGCACTATGTGCGTGGGGGCTGAAGCCAAGGACTGCCATCTTTCAGGTTATATATACATATACATAAACGGCCGCACATGGAGTAGTTTACTACTTGAACGCACAATTATAAAAAGCTCTTATATTATATTGAAACATTGTTTTCATAAATCATACATGTCATTTAGACATAATATCCTTCGAGCACTGCGTCTCTATTAAACGAGCGCCCGGCAGGACTTCTTCAAAGTAGTGCTCGGCAGGTACTCAACTTCTGTTCGAATCTTGGGATGCAACGTCGGTGGCCTTCATCTCTGCCCAGTATGTCTTGACACGGGCCAGAGCCATCCGCGCTCCCTCAATACATGCCGATCGCTTCATCGGCCGTCGTCTGCGATACCGCACCAAGAAACTGCTGCACTAAACCAAAATAACTCTTCGGTGGGGTCCGCCCGGCCACAAATGAGTCGAGACATGCTTCATGGCAAATCCGGATAACCGATTCAGCTCGGCCCATTCGGCCAACCGATCGGTCAACGGCAGAGGACGCTCCGGACTATGGAATTGCGACCAATATAGCTCTTCCCTTCTGTGCCCCTTCTGGCCCCGGAAGTGCTCAACCGCGTCCACAGCGCTCGCCGCCAAGTCCAGATAAGCATCCTCCAAACTCCACAACTTATCCAACTGAGCATACTTTGGATCCGTATATTTCCTCCGCAGCAGAAACGGTTTCCAGCCGGAATTGCCCCGGCCTGACTCAGCTCCTCCTTGGCAGCTCTCAAAGCCGAATGGGCACTCTTGGATTCGGCGACGGCCTTTTTTAGGCCCTCTTGCTCCGCTTGACATTCTTTTTCAAGAACCTCGCAGCGATCGGTAGTATTCTTCAACTTTCTGGCCATATCGGCCATTTCCTCCTTGCTTCGGCAGTGAGCAGCCCGTTAAACTTCTAGCTCTTGACGCCTTTAAAGCGCCGACATTACTATTCCTGGCTTGCTCTTTCGCTATGAAGTTCCGCCCGCAGCTCCTCCACAAAGAGCGGCACCATCTGCATTAAGCATAAAAATAGTAAGACATGGGCGTCAAGCTCCCTTACTAGGTGTCCGCATAGAAGTCGCATACCTTGCGACTCGTCAAACCGTTTATTGACCAGCGCGATGTCCGCATCCGCTTCGTCAAGTTGCCTCTTTAGTTCGGCATATTCATCAGTCCGGCTGGCCACTGGACGCCCCGCCACCTATTTAGGAGCGGCAATATGTTACAACCGAGATTTTGATCCTCGGCACGCTGTCAATTTTGACAACATTCCGAGTCTCAGGGGCTACTATCTATACAGGGCACATTCTATATGCATAACTGTCAGAAGGTACATCATTTTTGCGTACCTTGAACCCCGTCAGTAAGCTTCTGACGGCTTCATGCAATCCGCTCTTCGCGGATGCAATTCTATCAATCACCGTACCCATTAGAGCACGGTGCTCTTTTGAGATAACCGCTCGCCCGAGCAGATCCTTCAGATCCTCCGACCGCACGCCAGTTGGCGCCGGACTCTCCGGCCCCGCCGGACTGGGGGACACCGTCCGCGACGACACCTCGGGGTCGTCCGCCTCGCACGAGGGTGCGACAGGTGGAGGCGTTTCGCTCTCCATCATCTCCGGAAGAAGATCCCCCGAAGACGAGCTCTGCTGAGAAGGGCCGAGATCCGAACTACAAGGTACAATTTCGGTTATATTTAGAAATAAATACGGGGATGTTTCTTATTTACAAAACTCCTTCCTTTTTACTTACGGCTCGCTGGAGGGCTGATCCCCTTGGGAAAACAGTGCGGCTGGGATACTTCCTATTGCCGGACTCTCTGACGAAGATTTCTTTTCCCTCTTCGAGGCCTTGACCTCCAGATCTTCCGAAGCGGTCCTCTTCTCTCCTTGGAGGATGGGACCTTTGATCCCTCTCTCCTCAAAGGCCTCCTTCATGGAGGAAGTTGCTTCCCCGCTCCCCTCGCCTTCTTTAAAAGGCGCGGCCTTCAACATCCTGGCCAGCATGGGATCCGGCGTGTTCTCTGGGAGGGGAGCCGGACACCTTATTAACTTTGCCTTGGCTATCCACTCCTGTTCAAGAAACGACTCCTTTAAAGGGCATATATATATATATATATGATAAATAAATGAACAGCTTGTCCGGTTACAGGACTACTTACTTGAGTATCTGGGCAATTGCAGCTTAGTCCTGCGTCCTCAGTCAGGTCCGGACACTTCTCTTGTGATCCGAAGAACAATTTGTACATCTCCACGGGCGTCGTGCCCATAAAATTTTGGAGAGCTCGTGGTCCCTCCGGATTGAATTCCCACAGGCGGAGGGGCGACGTTTGTAGGGCAGAAGGCGCCGGATCAACATAACCTGCGTCACTGCAACCAGATTGATCTCTCTTTCTTGGAGGTCTCGAATACGGCCCTGCAGCAAAGGAACGTCCTTGGACGGTCCCCAGTCGAGCCCCTTGTTGACCCATGACGCCAGCTCTTTGTGGTGGACCGGAACGGAAGGCGGGGAGCGCCGCCCATTTGGTGCCCCTTGGAGCGGTGATATAAAACCACTCCCGTTGCCACAAACCAAGATCCTCTTGAAAAGAGCCCTCGGGCCACGGAGCATCAGCGCATTTGCTTATGGCCGCCCCTTCGCACTCTGCTTGCTGCCCGTCGATCATCTTTGGCTCCACCTTGAAGGTCTTGAGCCACAATCCAAAGTGAGGGGTAATATGGAGGAAGGCCTCACATATTACAATGAATGACGAGATATGGAGGATGGACTCCGGATTCAAGTCATGGAAATCAAGCCCATAATAAAACATGAGCCCCCGCACAAAGGGATCCGTCGGGAAGCCTAAACCCCGAGGAAGTGAGACACAAACACCACGTTCTCGCCGGGCTCAGGAGTGGGAATGACCTGCCCTGGAGCAGGCAGAATATACGAGATCTCGCCGGTTAGATACCTGGCATCTCGCAGCTTTAACACATCTTCTTCTGTGACGGAGGAAGACATCCATCGGCCGCGCTGGTCGGAGCCGGACATCGTCGAAAGTCCGAAGTGCCTAAATCTGAAGCTTTGGGTGTTGGAACTCGAAGCGCGGGGCGAACTCGATGGAGGGTGTATTACGAAGAGGGCATTGGTCTCATTATAAAGAGGTCGAATACCAAGAGCCCACCCCGTGGTCGACTAGGACTCGCCTTTGATAGAGTAGGCGTGCCAACGGGCACGGTTGGGTTACCCACATCCGTATTGATGAGAATCCCGGAATAAGGGGCACGATCTATGCTTTGATAAGACGTGCTAAGGAAACCGCCTCGCTGAACGCGCTAAGGTGGAACGGTAAAAAACTATTCATATAAAGGCCTGGCCATGGTGTGATGTCACGCCGCGGAATACGTCAGCAGATCTGTGCAAAAGTTATTCTCTCTACGGTGGTATGTGGAACTTGTTTTGCAGAGCGGACACTATCCTGGTGTTCAAAACCTTCTATGAAGTATTCGGAGGAGGAACCCGCCTTGCATTGCCGAAGACAATGTGCGCGCGGACTCGTCGTCATTGAAGCCTGGTTCAGGGCTAATGAGGAGTCCGGACTAGGGGTGTCCGGATAGCCGGACTATCATCACGGCCGGACTCCAAGACTATGAAGATACAAGATTGAAGACTTCGTCCCGTGTCCGGATGGGACTTTCCTTGGCGTGGAAGGCAAGCTTGGCGACACAGATATGTAGATCTCCTACCATTGTAACCAACTCTGTGTAACCCTAACCTATCCGGTGTCTATATAAACCGGAGGGTTTTAGTCCGTAGGACGAACAACAATCATACCATAGGCTAGCTTCTAGGGTTTAGCCTCCTTGATCTCGTGGTAGATCTACTCTTGTACTACCCATATCATCAATATTAATCAAGCAGGAGTAGGGTATTACCTCCATCGAGAGGGCCCGAACCTGGGTAAAAACATCGTGTCCCTTCTCTCCTGTTACCATCCGCCTAGATGCACAATACGGGACCCCCTACTCGAGATCGGTCGGTTTTGACACCGACAAGGATGATCAACCCAAAGCCAATGAGTGGGTTCTCGATAGTGGATGTACAAATCACATGACTGGTGACAAGAATCTATTGATGGATGCTCCCTTATCACCGTCACATCTGAAGCATATCATCTTTGCTGACCAAGGCAAAAGTCAGGTATTGGGTCTTGGTAAGGTTGCGATCTCTAAGGACATACACATGGACAAAGTCATGCTTGTTGAGTCCTTAGGATATAACCTCATGTCAGTCTCAATGCTTTGTGATCTTGATATGGTTGTTGTCTTTGGCAAGTATCGTTGTGTTGTGATCATGGAAGCTGACAATTCCAAAGTCTTGAAGGCTTTAGGAGAGGAGACTTGTATATTGTTGATTTCTCTCTGAGGACCACAACCAGCCGTGTGTCTACTTGCAAAAGCTTCAGAAGGCTGGCTATGGCATCGACGACTTGGTCACGCAGGCATGAGGAATTTGCACATGCTTGCGAAGAAGAAGTATGTCATTGGCATTGAGAATGTCAAATTCCTCAAGGATCACTTGTGTGGAGCCTGTGAAGCTGGAAAAATGACCAAGGCCAAGCATCCAGCGAAGACTATCATGACCACTACTCGTCCATTCGAGTTGCTTCGCATGGACCTCTTTGGTCCAAATCATTACTCAACAGTCACTAATGATGCATCTCTATATGGCTTTGTTATTGTTGATGATTACTCTCGTTACACATGGGTACACATTGTTACTTACAAACATGAAGTGCAGGAAGTCTTCAAACGATTTTCCTTGAGGGCTTCAACCAACTTTGGTGTGAAGATCAGGCACATCAGGAGTGACAATGGAACTGAGTTCAAGAATTCCGGTCTTGATGCCTATCTTGATGAACTTGGTATTACTCATGAGTTATCTGCTCCCTATACTCCTCAGCAAAATGGCATCGTGGAGCGCAAGAACAGAACTCTTGTTGAGATGGCTTGCACTATGCTTGATGAATACAAAACGCCTCGTCGTTTTTGGATTGATGCAATTGATACCGTGTGCCACATCATCAACATAGTATATCTTCACAAATTCTTCAAGAAGACTGCTTATGAACTCCTCACTGACAAGAAACCCAATGTGAGTTATTTCAAAGTCTTGATTGCTAAATGCTGGATTAGAGATCCTCATCACAATTCTAAATTTTCACCGAAAGCACCTGAAGGTTTTATGCTTGGTTACGGAAAGGACTCGCACACCTACAGAGTCTTCAACATCGCTCTCCACAAGATTGTTGACACTGTAGATGTGTGGTTCGATGAAACTAATGGCTCGCAAAGAGAGCACCTACCTTCTGTGTTAGATGAACCAGCACCTGAGGAATCTATCAAGTTCAAGGCAACTGAGGATGTCATTCCTACTGAAGAATCTGCTGAAGAATTCATTCCTGTACGCGAAGAACGTCGAGCTGATGCACCTGAGGATAATGCTGAAGAAAATGGTACTGAAGAAAATGCTGATCAAATTCCTCGACGACAACCAGCTCATCCTCGCGTTGCAAAAGAAGTGCAAGTTGACAAGATCATCGATGACATTGAAGCGCCAGGTCCTCTCACACGCTCAAAAGCTTCACATTTATCTAACTTTTGTGGGCACTATGCTTTTGTCTCTATCACAGAGCCCACTAAGGTAGATGAAGCATTTCTGGAGCCTGAGTGGATTCAGGCAATGCAAGAAGAATTACATCAGTTCGAGCTCAACAATGTCTGGGAACTGGTCAAACGTCCAGATCCTCGCAAGCATAATGTCGGTGTCAAAACCGGCGGATCTCGGGTAGGGGGTCCCGAACTGTGCGTATAGGCGGATGGTAACATGAGACAAGGGACACGATGTTTTTTACCCAGGTTCGAGCCCTCTCGATGGAGGTAATACCCTACTCCTGCTTGATTAATATTCATGATATGGGTAGTACAAGAGTAGATCTACCACGAGATCAGAGAGGCTAAACCCTAGAAGCTAGCCTATGGTATGATTGTTGTTCGTCCTATGGACTAAAATCCTCCGGTTTATATAGACACCGGATAGGGTTAGGGTTACACAGAGTCGGTTACAATTGTAGGAGATCTACATATCCGTATCACCAAGCTTGCCTTCCACGCCAAGGAAAGCCCCATCCGGACACGGGACGAAGTCTTCAATATTGTATCTTCATAGTCTTGGAGTCCGCCAAAGATGATAGTTCGCTATCCGGACACCCCTAGTCAAGGACTCCCTCAGTAGCCCCAGAACCAGGCTTCAATGACGACGAGTCCGGCGCGCATATTGTCTTCGGCATTGCAAGGCGGGTTCCTCCTCCAAATACTTCATAGAAGGTTTTGAACACAAGGATAGTGTCCGGCTCTGCAAAACAAATTCCATATACCACTGTAGAGAGTTTAACTTTTGCACAGATCTGCTGACGTATTCCGCGGTGTGACATCACACCACGGCCAGGCCTTTATATGAATCGTTTTTTACTGTTCCACCTCAGCGCGTTTAGCGAGGCGGTTTCCCTGGCACGTCTTATCAATGCATAGATCGTGCCCCCTTATTCCAGGATTCTCATCAATACGGACGTGGGTAACCCATCCGCGCCCTTGATTACGGCGCTTGGGCGACAAGCGAGTTTTACCAGGCTGGCGGGGGCCGCATAGCTTCGTCCGTCCATATAAGGGGATAAGGATCCACCTTTTTCACCTACGCCTTCTTCCTCCTTTGCTTATCCATTTCCGCGCACTCGAGCTCCAGCGCCCAAGTCCGCACACCCCACCACAACCTTCTCCAACTATATGCAGGCGGGAGGCGGTGGATGGCCTCCTCCGTCACGGAGGGGCACATCACAAGACTGCGGGAGGCGGATACTTTTCGGCGACGACATCGTGTCGGCTACCCGATGAGGGGCAGCTCATCCCCACTCCCGAGCCCCATGAGAGGGTGGTGTTCCTCACCCACTTCCTCCATGGACTAGGTTTTCCACTTCACCCATTTGTCCGGGGCTCATGTTCTACTATGGCCTGGATTTCCATGATCGGCCCCAAACATCATCCTCAATATCTCGGCGTTTACGTGCGTGTGCGAAACCTTCCTCTGCATCCAACCCCACTTCGGTTTATGGTTGAAGACCTTTAGCGTCAAGCCGAAGATAGTGGGCGGCCGACAGCGGAGTCTTGAGGCGCTATATGGTGGGCAGGATGCCCAATGTCCTTTGGCTCGAGGGCTCCTTCATGGAGACAATAAAGGTGGCAATCGGGGTGGTTCTACATCATCGAGCCGCTGACTCCAAATGGGCGGCGGCCCCAATTCAGATCTGGCTCCCCACGGCTCACATCATGGAAAGGGACGGGCCTGAAGTGGGGTGATTCGGAAGAGCTGACTGGACTCCAAAACTGTGTCCGAAACCTGGTGGACAAGAAGCTCAAGCTTGTCCACGTAGTCCAGGTCATGCCCATCCGCCGGATTCTCCCATGCCAGGAACGGGCGTTTAATTTGTGGGAGTTTGATCCGGCACATCACCGAACCTTGAGCTGGCTCTTCGACACTATGTACGAAGATGCCTGGAAGGTGCTGTTCAAGGGCGCCGAAGCCCCCGCATCCGCTAACAAAGATCGCGGATACAGCTCGCAGCGTCAAGCCGGCGAGGTAAGTTATTTTACCCTTTACGGGACTCTTTTTTCATAGATTGACTCTATGTGGGATCTAAAACTCCCTAATCTTTGACAGGACTGGGTGAAGACGTCCGGACATATTAACTGTCCGGCTCCTTTGCCGGAAGACCCAGCAGATGCCCAATTGACGGGGCTGCTGGCTCGGGTACCCCATGTGGTGCCGGAGAAGAAGTACAAGAAGGAGGCCACGGGAACTCGAAGGAGCTCCTGACGACAGGTGCTGTCAGATTCTGAAGCAGAATCTTCTCCTGAGAACGAGGAGGAGGAAAAATAAGCCTCTCCCCAGTGAGGAGAGGAAAGGAAGGCCGCTAGCCAGGGAGGCCAGAGGGTCTAAGAAGGGAAGGACCCTTCCTCCGGACTTCTCCACCAACGTCGACAACGACCAGGAGGAGTGGCCAACAAGGGCCAAGCCCCTGGCGAGATCGTAAGTGTACGGATACCCATGGCTTTTTTTATCATTGCATAGTGCTCTCTAATGCCGAACAATCATGCAGCCCGCCCAAGGGCGAGCTCGCCGCTTCGACGAGCGGGTCCCTGAGTTCGTCAGAAATGGAGAGTACTTCACTTCCGGCCGCCTCCTCACCTCACGCTGCGGACGATGCCGAGGTGGGACCCCAAGGGGGGCCTGGTCAAGAGGAGGTGGCACAGGAGGCACCGCAAGACAACCTCCCGAACTCCAGGCACGTGGGGGGCGAGACCCCCAGGGGCTCTAAGCCCGACCCTCGTCCGGACTCCATGCCGGAACCTTCAGCGGTTCCGGAGTCCGGCAAGCGGTCCCTTCATTAGAAGGGTAAGACGCCGGTGTCCTCCGTCCAACCGGAGGCACCGGATAGCTTACTGGAGGCACTTAACAGCGCCTCCATCGAGGAGGAGCACCACACTGTTATGAGTGCGGTGATCCGGACAGTTCAGTCCGCCAAGAGCGGGCTGACCGAAGCCTGTACCAGCCTTCTAATAGGCTTTGAGGTAAGTTTAGAATATGTAAAAATATTACCGCATAGACAGTAGTCCACGATGCTTAGTTCGGTGTTCGGAAAGAAAAGCGGACTAAGGATCTAAAAAGATATCTGTGAGAGTCTAACATAAGTATGTCAATATGGGAATGCAGGCTGCGCTGTTGACCTCTGCCGCACTGACTGCGGAGGTCGATGCATTGAAGCAGAGCCTCGAGCGGTCCGAGAACGAGCTCGGCTTTGCCAAGAAGCAGCTCGAGGACAAGGAAGGTAAGTAATACCTTATTAAAGAAATACCTTATAGAAAGGTTTTGGTTGCAAAAATAACAGGAATAACATAGGTACTGCAGGGGCCACGAACGAGGTGGCGACTCTGAAGGAAGCGGTGTCCGTGGCCGAAAGCAAAGTGGCCGCGGAGCGCACCGAGCGAGAGAAGGAGGAGGCGCAGCTGGCAGAGGTGCGGCAAGAGCTCCAGGCTCTCGTGAAAAAACACGAGGGTTTGGAGCGTGACTCGAACCGAGTCCGAGCTTGCCTCGGCTCTTGAGAGTGCCAAAGCTGCTAAGGCCGAGGCCCAAAAAGCCCTCCAAGAAATTGAGTCAATAAAGAAGATAGCGGCGGGTAAGGCATTCTTTATGCAAAGCAAGCATGCGAAAGTGAATTACCTATTACTTACCCGGATTCGGAGCTCTCCAGGAGCATTCGCAGATCCGCCCTGTAGTGTGTCTGATGCTGCCGCGTTCTACTGCGCCAAGGAGGGGAGCTCGACGGAAAAGGTGTTCTGGTCTCAGTATGCTGAGGCCGGACATCCGGTGCCCCTAAGCGACCAGCTGAAGCAGCTGGTCGAGCTCCACAAGGTCGTCGAACAGGCCATGAAGGGCCTCATAGTTCGGCTGTGGCCATTGGAAGCCATGCCTGGGAGCTACTTTGGGCTAGTGCGGCGGCTGGTGGACGCCTGTCCAAGGATTGAAGTCATCAAGCGCTCCGTCTGCATTGAAGGTGCCCGTCGGGCCTTGCCCGTGCTAAAGTGCACTTTGGGGCAAGCTGGATGCTTGGAGAAGCTTCGTGACGGGCCAGACCACGAAGGGCAAGGAGCATCATACGCCCGAAATGTACTATGAGGGCCTCTGAAGGGTGCCCGCCGTATAAGCGGATGAGTGCTCCAAAGATGTAATTTTGAATAGACTCGCATTTGTTATCCTGTACGCTGAAAACTTGTTCATATCGCTAAGCAACGCTTGTTAATTTAAAATATTACCTTCTCATGCGGCCGTTTATCAAATTTGAGAGATGGCAAGTCGTTGGCTTCAGCCCCCATGCCACGAGTGCTGGGGTGTTCGGGATAAACTTGAGAGCTCTTGTTCCCATTCTTGGGTCCATCGAGGGAGGCGTTCAATGCAATGAACAAGGCAACCGGACTTATAATGCTTGAACACTCTCACTTAGCCATAGAATTCTATAATTTTAAATTTCGGCGAAGCCCCTAGTATTCGGAAGACCGAGTTCGGGGCGCTATCCACGCCTTAGCCGGACAATTCCGGTTCCTCGCTCTAAGCGGCATAAGTCTTTAGGGACCCGAAAAAACCTCTCGAACAGCGACCGGCTCTCGCCCTATCATGACGGTCAGTTTTATCTTTCTCCACTGAGGTGCTCAACCCAACTCAACCGGGGCACAATCGCAGTGGTTCTCCCGGTGCTACCTTAGCCGATATAACGGAACGTAAGGTACCAAAACACGGGAGCCGGGCAAACCCAACTATTGACCCAAGACATGATTCGGAGCCGATTCATATAATGCTATAAGTTAAAGTGCCGCACTTGTGAAAGTGTTCAGACTTATCACACCATAATTTTTGGGGTACTTAAGCCCCCTGGTGTATTGGCCGTACCAAAAGTGTAATGCAGGTGCAACATGTCATGAAATGAACATATATATAGATAAAAAAGGCAATAATAGGCAAGAGCTATATATTGGTTATTAAAAGAAACTGCAAATAAAAGCAGAGCGATACAAATTGTGCGATAAGCAAGGGATGGGACTATTTAACATGTCCCCCTCGAGGGTAAGCTGCGGGATGGTATGTAAAACAGGTATAATGCTCGTAGTAGAGACCACCTAAACACTCGATGTAGCTTTTCGCTTCCCTGGCTGTTGCATCGTTAGTTCGGCAATTCTAGTGCCGGACAGGACTTCTGGAGAACGGAGTCCTGAAAGTAAGAAAAAAGAAAAAAAGAAAAAGAATGACACAATTGGGAGCCCCTGGTGCGGTTGAGCCGCGTGCAGGCGTGCCGTGGTCGTGCCCCTCCTTATGCCCATGGTATCTCCAGGCGTAGTTATGCAGCGTAATCTTGGCTTCGCAATTTCGCGAGGGCTGGGGTTGGGGCGGATTACTCTGGCGATGCTTGAATCGTGCCGAGCGGTCTTGTTGTAGGTTACTCGGTAGCGCTTGACGGTGTCCGGGCGTTTAGCGGCGGACTCGAGAACTGCTGTGAGAGGCTGCTTTGCACCTCCGCGCGAGAACGCCGTGTGCTCCTCCGTTCGGAGAAGGCGTTCGGTGTTCCATTGACCGTGATTACTCCTTGAGGGCCTAGCATCTTGAGCTTGAGGTATGCATAGTGCGGCACCGCATTGAACTTTACCGTCAATGCGGTTCGTCCGAGCGATGCGTGATAGCCACTGCGGAGCGGGACTATGTCGAAGATTAACTCTTCGCCGGAAGTTATCCGGGATCCGAAGACCACTTCAAGTGTAACTGAGCCCGTACAATTGGCCTCTACACCCGGTATGACGCCTTTAAAGGTCGTCTTTGTGGGTTTAATCCTTGAGGGGTCTATGCCCATTTTGCGCGCTGTATCCTGATAAAGCAGGTTCAGGCTGCTGCCACCGTCCATCAGGACTCTAGTGAGGTGAAATCCGTCAACAATTGGGTCAAGAACCAATGCGGCGAAACCGCCATGACGGATGCTAGTGGGGTGGTCCCTTCGATCAAAGGTGATCGGGCAGGAAGACCATGGGTTGTACTTCGGGGCGACTGGCTCCATCGCGTATACATCCCTTAGCGCACGCTTCCGCTCCCTTTTGGGTATATGGGTTGCGTATATCATGTTCACCGTCCGCACTTGTGGGGGGAAACCCTTCTGTCCTCTATTGTTCGGCAGCCGGGGCTCTTCCTCGTCATCGCTATGCAGCCCCTTGTCATTGAGTTCGGCACTTAGCTTGCCTGCTTGCTTGAACACCCAACAGTTCCTGTTGGTGTGATTGGCTGGTTTTTCGGGGTTGCCATGTATCTGGCACAAGCGATCGAGTATTCGGTCCAAGTTGGGCCGGGCCTGGGTATTTCTTTTGAATGGCTTCTTCCGCTGACGGGTTTAGAGCCTCTGAATCCGGCATTGACTGCCGTATCTTCATCATTATGTCGCCCGTTTATGCAGCGCTTGTTCTTGTTCTGACGCCGACCTGCCATTGCTGTCCTTGGTATCCGAACTACCAGGGTTTTTGGTCATGTTGTTTCTCTGAGCTAGCCAGCTGTCCTCTCCCGCACAAAAGCGGGTCATGAGTGTTGTAAGGGCTGCCATGGATTTGGCTTTTCCTGTCCTAGGTGCCGGGCAAGCCACTCGTCGCGGATGTTATGTTTGAAGGCTGCAAGGGCCTTTGCATCCGGACAGTCAACGATTTGATTTTTCTTTGTTAGAAACCGTGTCCAGAATTGTTTGGACGATTCTTCTGGCTGCTGAATTATATGGCTAAGGTCATCGGCGTCTGGTGGTCGCACATATGTGCCCTGGAAGTTATCAAGGAATGCGGCTTCCAGGTCCTCCCAACAACCAATTGATTCTGCTTTCAAGATGTTGAGCCAATGTCAAGCTGGTCCTTTAAGCTTGAGTGGGAGGTATTTGATGGCATGTAGATCATCGCCGCGGGCCATGTGGATATGGAGGAGATAGTCCTCGATCCAGACCGCAGGATCTGTGGTACAATCGTATGATTCGATGTTTACGGGTTTGAAGCCCTCGGAGATTTGATGATCCATTACTTCATCTGTGAAGCATAGTGGCTGTCTTGGCGCCTACGTATTGGGCTATATCACGGCGTAGCTCATATGAGCTTTGTCTATTGTGTTCGCCCGGCGGATTTCTTTGTATCTGGCGTGGCGGTTATCATCACGTGTCGTGGGCGCCCGCGATCCGTAGATCGATCTTGTATGTTTTGCCTTATCCTCCAATATATCTACAAGTCCGGTAGCGTTTTCCGTGCCTTGGTACTTTTTGAGCGGCGTCGGGTTGTGGCTTGAGCAGAGGGCGAGAGGCTTCTGTCGCGACCCGCAGGGTGACCGACCTGCCATGTCGTCTTGCTGGTGACTTGGGTGCTTCCTCTTGATCGAGGCAACGGCCTGCGTTTGGGGTAGCTTTTGGAGGCGTTGAGTTCATACTCTTGGGCTGCAAGGACTTCAGTCCATCTGTCAGCTAGCAGGTCATGGTCAGCTCTAAGCTGTTGCTGCTATTTCTTGAGGCTGCTTGCCGTGGCTATAAGCCTGCGTTTGAAACACTCCTGTTGGCGGGATCCTCGAGCACGACAAATTAAATGCGTCGTTGAGGCTTGCCTCATCTTCGGAGGAGGCGCATAATTATCGTCCTCTACCTCTCTTTACTGCGCACTATCGTGCGGACTTGCTTCTCCCTCCTCTGTCTTTGAGTCCTGCTGGAGGGTTGTCTTCAACCTTTGTCCGGAGTGTTATTATCTCCCATGCCGGAATCACCCTTTTGCTATGGCGGGATTTAGGCGGCGCCGCTGGCGTCGGCGCTTGGGCGTCAAATTCAGCGGCAGCGAGCAGATCGACTCACTTACCCAGCAAAGGGGTCTCGGCAGCTGCGGCAGCTAGCGAATGATCCAGCATTGGATAGCACCGCCCCATCCATGCCGAGAAGCAGCGTGGGTTCCGCCCAGACGGCGCAATGCTGGGTAGATACCCGTGGATGACATCACGGAGAACACTAGCTACTGCGAGCTACGTCAAAATGAAGAACATATCCATGAAGGTGGCGGACGGCGTTGCTTTTCCGATTACCCCAAAGCAACCTACCATTGCATCCCGATTCGAGAGGGCTATGCTCGTGTCATGGTTGGCGGTGGTGCACCCATATTCGGGGCTAGAGCTTGACATTCCTGGAGGTGACGACGGCGCTTTCTCGGAGGCGCCAACCATCGTATCATCCTATGGAAAAAGATTGCATCATCTTTGAAGGCCACCGACACGCGTCATCCGACTCCTCGTCGAAGTCCGCCACCGAGTCAGCAGTCTCCCGCTCCTGCAAGTCCACCAAGTCCGGCAAAGTGTCAGGCCACTCCTCCTCCATGTCCGGCAAAGTGTCAGGCCACTCCTCCTCCAAGTCCGGCAAAGTGTCAGGCCACTCCTCCTCCTCCAAGTCCGCCACAACGTCAGACGTCCACTCCTCCTCCAAGTCCGGCACAACCTCAGGCCACTCCTCCTCCAAGTCCGGCATAGCTTCAGGCGGCCACTCCTCCTCGTCCAACTCAGCCCCGTCAGCCGGCGTCTCCGCCGCCTCAGCAATCGCAGAAGAGACACCCCGCAGCTATGGTGCGTAGCGGTATGAGTCGAGGTAGTACAGGAAGTACAGGCGGAGGCAAGCGATATAAATATGGTCCAAGCCTCACTCCTCTTCCGCAGAGGTCTTATGACAGGTCCGAGGAGGAAATCGCAGCCATATCGAAGTCCGAGGTGGAAGCCCATTTTGCACCAAAACCGCCACCGCCGCCAACGGAGAAAGTGCCGAGGAAGCGATTGACCACTTCATTCGTATGGCTCAACCACCAGCTCCCAAGCCTGTTGACACAGACTTTGAGCGCCACATCAGGAAGTTAAATCGAGCATGTCTACGTAAGGAGGCGAGCTCAGGATCGAGCAAACAAGAAGCAGCTGTCAAAAAATGCAGGGAAAACCATTCCCCAGCTAGGAGAACAGGCGGCGCAATCGATCCCCTCACTTGTTGTGCCAACAACACGTGACGATCTGTGGCGTAATATTATTGTGGGCAAACAGTTTACGTTCTGAGGTGGGCAATGTGGTAATAACGGAGGACCATATAATGCAGGCTGAAGTTCTCAAAATCACTGTTGGACAACTCCTCGAGATCGAGCCCATGCCTGTGCTTAGAGAGGATGAAATAAAAAGGAAATATGTCCGGGGCCAACCTTTGGTCGAGCCAGACAAGGTCAAGAACCTCCCAACGAGAATGTATGAATTGCATCAATGGTACATGAACATTACCAAGATTTCCGATCGATTGTCCCTCATGGTGAATGTCAAGGAGGAGCATTACTTCCATGAGAAAGCTGTGTCCGTCGAGTATTCTGAACTGTTTCAGTTATACAATCAAGGCGCACTCGACAAATCTATTGTCGAGTTGCTATTATGCGTAAGTGATTTCTTTACGTAATTTAAGTCTCAAGCTAGCTGTCTTGATCCTTTTGATCAATCATTACCTGTAATTATCCTCACTATATTCTTTTACGTGGTATTATATGCAGGATGAAGATATATGAAATGAGAAAAGGTGGACGCTTTGGCATTGGGTTCATTGACCCAAACACCGTTAATGAATACACATGGAAACTAAATCCACGTTATCAAAAGGACGTAGAGGACAACATGCTAGAGTTCTTGAAGCTCCTGAAATACAATGAAGATATACTACTTCCTTACAACTTCCAGTGAGTCACACTGTCTTGTACTACAAATTCTCTGTTTTTGCCTACTAGCTAGCTACATGTTTTTGCTTTACATATGCCCGCTTAATTAAGACATGCAAGCGTGTGTGCATGCAGATTTCACTGGGTCTTGTGTATCATTAAAGTTGGCCTTGAACAGTTGAAATACTGGACTCACTACTCAAAGAAAAAACTGACTATAACATCTTGTTTGGGATAGTCAACAGGTAATTTAAATCATTATTAACTATATATCTCGACCTATTTAGTTCATCATTTTTCATGATATGAACTATTTAATAACCCCTTTATTCATTTTCTTTGTCGGCGGGCAGGGCTTGGGCAAGGTTCATCAGCGTGACCCCAGGAGAATCGAAACAAAAGCTTAAATGGTTTCGACCCACGGTAAGTAATTAAGTAGTACTAGCTAGCTAGCTAGCTGCCATCTCTTTAATTATCATGCTTGATTAATTATTATCTGATCAAATTCCATTCTCGTAAAGGCCACAGGCGAGCACGGGGACTGATCATGTGCATTCTGCGTTTGCGAGAACATTGGCAATGATGGCGTCCGCAAGGAGCAGATCTCAAAGACAGGAATGGGTACGCTTATCAAAACACTATTCACAATTTTTACACCATTATCGATAACTAGTCACACAACTAATACACATGCATATTGATCTCCTTCTTAACAGTTCACAGAGGTGCGGGAGAAGCTCCTAGAAAGCGAATGGCGTAGAAGCACTTCAAGAGGAAATAGCGGAATTTTTGCTCGACCAGGTTATAAATCCGAAGGGAGAATACTATTACCCGCTACCGCCCCCATCGTGCTCCGAAGGCACCAATTAGGCTAATGCCACTAGCTCCGAAGGCAACATGCATATGTAGGAGAAATTGTATATAGCTATACATGTGTGTATGTGTGAATTAATTAATATAATGGTTTGTGAGACATTGATGATATATATATATATATATATGCATGATTGGTTCTACTAGAAATTCTATATATATATATATATATATATATATATATATATATATATATATATATATATATATAGTGATGCTATTCATCACCCAGGGTGCAGAATAAGTTATTCTTCACCCGGGGTAATCTTACGATCACTTCATAATTAAATTACATTTGGAATTTAAATAGTTACATTCCTATTGATTCACGTAAAATTTGATATAAAAAAATAAAAATATAGGTCATAAGACAAGAAAATTTGGAGTTTATGTATATTTTACACTATATTTTTACGTTCGTAATTTTACATAACATAAAATATTTTTTACGGTGATTATATATTTTCTTACGGTCTCTTTTTACGTCAGAAATAAGACAAAACTTACGGAATGTAAAATTACAGTGCGTTGGTGGTAAAATAGAGGGGGGTGAAGAATAACTATTCCTCACCCAGGGTGACGAATAGTCAATCCCTATATATATATATATATATATATATATATATATATATATATATATATATATATATATATATATATATATACATACGTGTATAATGTGTAGTATCGTAAAATACCAGCAAACGAAAAAGAATTAAATTGATAACACAAATTTAATTGAAAAATAAAAAATAAAACAAAAACCCACAAACATTTAGTACCGGAGGGCTCCCGGCCCCCGGAGTTGCCTCGTGCCACGTGGTTGGCCTTTAGCACCGGTTCGTGCTGAACCGGTACAAAAGGGGGGGGGGGGGAGGGGGCTTTAGTGACCACACTTTAGTGCCGGTTGTTGAACCGGCACTAAAGGGCCTTACGAATCGGTGCTATTGCCCGGTTCTGCACTAGTGCCGGTAAATAATTTAGTGCTCAACTAGCGGTTACTCTGGCACCTATCACACGCATCTGAAGTTTTAAATTGTGGAGTCCGTCTTGTTAAGTACATGTGGATTTGAAAGTTGACAGGTTAGACCTCGAGATCTGCTTTACGAATCTTATATCTCCCGACCACTACCGTGGTTACCCAGGCGGGATCTGTCAGCCATCACGTGTATCACCCTCGTCTGACGCTCTTAATTTGTGAAGTCTAGTCTGATTGGTCTTCTTTGCTACATTCAAATCTGAAAGCAAAGAGGTCTCTCAATACTTAACGTCTCTACTTGCTCCTCTTTTCATTTCTATGCAACCCCAACCTTTGTAGGTGGATCCAGTTCGATCTTCTTGATTCTCTCTTCTACTTTCTGTTTCGTGAGCAGCTCTTGCATATCTTCCAGGTTAGTGCACCAGCTCTTGTTGGATAAGCCATGTTCTTTTTGAATTCTATCTTGTTGATTTCAGATCTGAAAAATTGATGCAATACGATTTGCTGTTATGTATCAATAAAAACTAATGAAGTAGTTTGTTGCACCGTATGATGAAATTCCCTTACTATCCAAAAAGTAAAGCGTGTTACAGAACAATGATTTTTTTAGGGGTAAAATAGTAACTAAATGTTTTCAATTGAAACGATTTGTTCCAAAAGGTGCCAAAGCAATGCATTTTTAAGGCCAAATCCAAACTGCTTCTAGAACAAAGTCTTATTGGACATTTAATTACTAGCGAGATACAACCCACCTTGTAGCTTTCTATGGTGCTTTCTATGGTATCATGACATCAGGGAATATGGTGCTATATTGAACGGCGTAGATTTTTCCCATTATATAGCTGGAGTGGTCATATTCATTCATTACTGTTGATATTTGGGGTTGAGAGGTGATGGGAGATCCTGCGGCAAATGGCCTTGCTAACTGGTAAGTGTTAGGTGAGCCATGGAAAGAGCAAGTACCAATGATGGGCTTCTCCTAGTGATTTCAGAACCTTTTTCACATTGTCAAGCAATTTTATAGCAGTATTATGTTTCAATCATACTGAGAGGGCAAGTCTTGAGTAAATAAGACACTTTGTTTCCAGATGGACATCTAGCAAGACGGGCCTACTGGCACGTGCTATACTCGAAGACTTTGATACCATCTGCAAGATGGTTGATATAATACATACAATGAGCATATATTTTAGGATAGAATTATAAAACCTAATCTCTAGTAGTTAGTTGCATGCAAAGTGTATATAGTATGTTATAGAGAAAAAGGTCGGTGATTGGTGATTTAGTTAGTCCAGTTGAATGTAAACTACCACAGGGGAAGCTCCCATTTGATTAAATTGGATTTATCCCCCACAATAGCTATAGATGAATTTTTCAAGTCTTTGAATTAAAGCTAAGAAATAAATAAGTTAAACTTAAGAGTTTTTCATTTGCACAAATCTAGTTCCAGGAACTTGTGTTCCCTGATCTGCACAATTTAACAGAGTAACAGGTATATATGCATGTGTTGATTTGCATCAATTTTCTCATAAGAATTTTGGTCTTCCTGTCCCCAAGATCCATTGAACTCTCTACTGAATGATTTACAAATCTAAGTTGTACTTGTGAATTTCCTTTCGTTTCCTCTTTCGGCATTTCTGTCTCAATTTGCTTTGATTCCCAAACAAGTTTATCACTTCGTAGGACTTTATGAACAGTTCAAAAATTATTATGGTCGAACTTGTTGAGCATATTTCGTTTTTGGGTTAGTACTTCTTTACAAACTTGTTTGCTTCTCTTTAATGCATGGACTGGACTTTGGACACATCGGTAGACATGTGTATAGCAGTTCCACGTGCATAACTACTGGGACATGTTTTGTTAAAGAGAAGCAAACATGTTTACCTGATACTTTTGTTTTCATATTTAATTTAGTATAGTTTTGAAAACAGTTCTTTTACATATCTTTACTGCAGGGTTTCATCAAACCGTTGGCCATCTGCATAGCAGTTCCTGTTTGCGCTTTGGTGATTCACGTAAGGAGTAAGTTTTGAGTACGTACACATTTTGTTGTTGCAATGCTTGCTCACATCGCAGACTAAATTATTACTATCCAAAAATAAAAGAGCTTAAATAAAAAGGCGGTTTGTTTTAGTATGAAAAGAATCATGGTAGCATACTTGCGTAAATAGCAAAAAACTACCACATTACGGGCTAGGATTACGAAAAACCACTTTTCATAATTTTTCAAAATGTTGCCACTATTTTGGTTGGCTGTTCCAAAAAACCCAAGTAACTGAATGTTTAATTTTTAATTATGATTATGACATGAATGGCCCAGTCATCAGGTCCACGTGGCAAAAATGTCAACGCCGTTATGTAACCAATTTTTTTGACTGTTATGACTGGGTGAGGTCCACATGTCAGCTTCTGTCTACTAATTTCTCTCTCTATACACCACCGGCGCCCAATCGCCTCTGTTGGAACCAAGGATGACGAACAATCACAAGAACATGAGACTCACAATTTGGTGGGCGACGAACGCCCGCAACGGGGCGCCGAACGCCCCGCCGGCGACGAACGTCGTACTCTCTTCTTTGTATTTCAACTCGGCTCACTTGGGCACCGAACTCTTTACATCCTTTAGAGCAACTCCAAAGGCCCGACCCAAACCGTCCGTCCGCATCCGTTTGGGTTGGCGCAAATAAATGTGGAGGCCCAATGCGGCGACCCAAACCCAAAAAGTGCCCTATTCGCGCCTGACGGCAGCGCATTTTGCGCGAAATCGTCGGCGCGGACGCTTGGCAGACACCTCAGCGCCTTCTCGATGTCCGCGCGTCTCCACCTGGCGGTCATCATTATGGCGGCCGCCCACCTCAGGCCCGCAGCGTCAGCGGCAACGGTGGTCCTCCTTTTAATCCGGCGTGCGTGGGGGCTGTCCTCATCCGCTTCCAGAAGCCCCCCGTCCCCATCTTGCCACCCCTTTTGCTCCCCCGTCGGCGGCAAAGCCCCGGCCACCCCTCTTCCTCCCCGCCTAAAGGCGGCGCGTTCCTAACCTGCGAGGCACCAGCTGAACGTGCCAAGGCACCAGGCGAGTGGCACTGGCAGCACCGCGTTCCTCTCCCCACCCGGGCGTGACCACGCCACAAGACTGGCATCAAGATTCGTAGAGGATCCGGTGCCGGCTGTGCATGATCGGCTAGAAGCGTCTTGTCGTCGGCGGGCGCTGCTGATGCCGCCGACTTCGCCCAACTGGTCTCATTGTTTCTCTTGAGCACGAGGAGGCGGCGGCGGCATCCGCAAAATCGCCCGCATCTACGCCGCCGCCCGCTTCGTCATTCGCGGCGAGGACCAGGAGGCGGAGGCTGCCTACAAAGCGGCCATGGCGGCTGTCGCCGGGAGAGTGAGGAGGAGGCGGCGTGGGGTGGCGGAGGAGGAGGCATCTGAGGCTGCCATGGCGGAGGCCATGGCCCTCTCCATGGCGGGCGACTGCGTCATGCCGCTGGTGACCCGCCGTCCCGGTCAAGGCCGAGCTGGGCGGGTCCATCAGCGCTACTCCTGGGCGGGAGTAGTCGCGAAGTGAATCAGCCGCCGCGGTCTTGATGCAAGCGGCGCCAACGCAGGAGGCGGCGTACCTCGAACAATGGCGCCAGCGGCGGCTGGTCGAGGCGCCGTGAAGGAGAACACCTCGAGATGCTCGGCGTGGCGCTGAGGAGGAGCAGCGCGAGGCGAGGAGGAAACACGTCAGGCCCAGGCAGCGGCGGCACAGCCGCGCCCGACATCAACGCCCTCTGGTACACGGCGTTCCCTTGGGACGGCTCTGCGCCTACACTCGTCGACCTTACCGGCCCCGACGATGATGACGGCGAGGATGCCAAGGGCAGCGCGCCGCCTCGTATTTAGTCTTTTTAATGTTAATTAATGTGGATGTGGACGCGTGGACTAAAGCCGGCCTTCGTGGCCGGCTTTTAATGTTTAACTAGTAGAATGCCCGTGCGTTGCTACGGGCCTTTTAATTATTTTTCTCATTGCATACATTTAATACTTGGTGGATTTTTGGCACAAATTCCCACCACAGCATATGGGACCCTTGTCGATGAATTCTTTTTGATCGTCGACATAGTCCTCTTAGTTAAATTTGTTCTGTTTTATTATGCTACACACACTGAACTATGATGATGTGTCTAGGGCACATCTAGATGTGCTCTAGTTATTGCACATCTAAGTATAAAGAGAAAAATAAAAAAGAAAAAGAAAATATTCACACGAATCTCGACGTAATATCAATGACATAGGATTTAGATGTGCAATCATTATGACACATCTAGATGTGCTTTAGCAAAACTGATAAATTAACTACAACACCTGGACAAAAATTGTACCAGACATCTCCTAATTATCATAGGAGTCCTAATTACCAGCAGTTCAATAAGGAAATGGGCGGATGCCATACATGAGTCAGCACGTCCAATGCTGATTTGGCACTTGAACAAGATATGTTGTTACTACTTTTTCCAGTTCTATACAATTTTTCTAAGGATGGCTCTGTCCTACATCATCATGTAATTCTATAACCTGAACCAAAAGATGATTATAATTTAGAAACTAATCATTTGTTGTGAGAGAACGGTGTATGGTATGCATAAAGTATCATGTATGCTAATGACATTACCACATGGATTAAGAATCAAGTAAAGTTGTATATCAAAATGTATCTCCATGAAAAGTTTCATCTCGAGCATAATGTTAACCTAAAGGAATCAACAATTAAAGCTTGAAAATAATAAAGAAAACTGTAGGAATTCAACAACGTTCATTATTCCATAGAGGTTCTGGGATGGACACCATGCAAAACTAAAAGGACAAGAAACCATGGTAGTTTGTATGAAAATGATTACCATCAGGACAGAACAATTTTCTACTACCTCTGTCCTATAATATAAGAACGTTTTGACTCTAGTGTAGTGCCAAAAAGCGTTCTTATATTATGGGACGAAGAATACTAATTTTTCTTTTGGAGGTACTGACATGCATTTACTATTAATTTTAAAAACATGCACTACTGAGATATGGAAAATTATGATACTGCAATAAAACTCTACAATTGAGTAGAAAATGACCAAAATGGAGAGCTCCATGCGCCTACATGACCTTACTTTTAAAAGTTAAAAACAACTTGCCCGCTAAGAGTAGTAAATTGCATCTACTATCTTCTCGGTGTTTGGATCACACAGCTCACCAATATATGCATTGAATTCTGGCTAGCACCCATGATAAGAAGTTGGGGCATCATCTATGGCGTGTAAGATTGCTTCAACTCACCTTGCGGCGACCTCATCAACAATTACGAACCGGTGGCGACTTCCTCGGGCATCAGGTATTGCGGCGTGCCGATGTCGATGGCCAGCTCAAAGTGCATGTCATGTCACAACAGCGCCGAGTGCCGAGAGCGATGTCTCAGGCGTTGCGACGCGGAGGCCATGGCGGCGTCGAATCGCTTCTTGAAGTCGGCTGCTCCCGCAGCATAAACACCGTGACTGACCATTCTCGGCGATGCAGAACGCACTTAGGGTGGCCAACACCACCCAGAGGTTGTGCCCCATCACGGTGATGCTCACATCCTCGTCCTTGTACGTGTCCACCAACTTCCGCACCTTAATCAGCAGTGACTCCTAGCTTTTTCCCCTCCTTCAAGAGGTACCACACTTAGTAGAAAACACGAATTACATCAATAAGTATAAAGAATCTATAGTCCAAATATAAATATATGTTTGTACATAACACTGACAACTGGATAAAGCATATGTGCAAATTCTAAGAAACTAATATACTTATGTTCCAACTCAAATACTCAATTGATGATTCACAGAAGAAACAGATCAACTGAACAAAGAAAAAGAGCATTGTTTCCGGACATGACCGACAAAATTCCTCTTCCTCCTTCAATTTTTAGAATATGAATTAGGTTCTTGGCGATGGAATTAGAACCCATATGTCCAAAACTCCTGAAGCTGAATAATATGCACCTTTAACTTTGACGGTCGTTCCTCCATCATTACGCATGTTCCTCAGTAAGAGTTTATTACCTCCATTAAGGTGAATGCAGTGAACCAGTGGCACAAAGATCTTGAAATTTGAATGCTGGAATAAATCCATGCATGAATGTATTGTCCTAAGACATTGGCACCAAATAAACAAACTAAATCAAGGTGCACAAGAGGCCTCTAGTGGGATGGAATAAAAGATAAATAAGCTTAATTGCACTACCACAGAAATAAAAGATAATTATGAGGTGAAAAGAACTGAAAATCCAACGTAAACTGAACCGACAGAACCGATGGGCATGCATCTTCCTGTTTGTACCACTCATGACCCCATGCTGGCCAATTCCTCCCTTTCTCCTGTGAACCAGAAAAAAAAATCAGTACGGACAAAAGTTTGACTTTCCTTACTTAAATACTAATTTGACTTTAACGGTAAATCTAAGCAAGAAAAGGAACTAAACTGGTTGATCTTTTCTTGTTTTGTTCCGTTATCGCTTTCTATAGTATAACCCAATCCTTTTTTTGATAGAATGGAAAAAAGGCACTAACCACGCTCTTGTTGAACTTGAGAAATTGTACATTAGAGAAAAGCAAATTATAGATCAATACATAAGACAAAAAAGATACTCCTTGCGGGCAACCGATGTGGAGACAAACTACAAGAACATGATAATCCGCACATACTAAGGTGTCCATTTTGAACTTTAAAGTCTGTAGAAAATGTTGTCTGCACCACTATCACCATTAGGAGACTTCATCCATTTTCCCTACACTAAACTTAAAGTAGTCAACGGTAGGGGTTAAATACGAAAATATCACTTTGGTGTGTAGCATGGTGGTCATAGATGTAGCTGCAAAGAAGCTGAATGATTACATGTTTTAGCGACTGAGTTTTAGTTTCAGTACTATTAAAAGTGCTTTATCAACAATACTCAGAGGTCAAACGCATGGCATTGCTCTCTAGTATGCATATGTGTCCTCAAGTAATCAAACACGGGCATATAATTTAAAAGCACGAACAGTTACTAAACACGCCTTGCCCATTTTATTGTGTAAGAGGAATGAGATCCGACACTGATGGTAAATCAGTCGTGAGAAATAGCATCTGCTCAAGTAAAATCATTTCCATCAACCTTCACCGTAGAATTAGTATGTATCGACATGAACAACAGTAATTTCCTATGGACTGAGACAACTCTCAAATGTGTCCTTAAAAAGATAGCCACAAGCAGGAACCCAAAAGGCGATTATCTTACCAAAATTTTGCACTTCCATTGGGCTTGAACCTGAGATCTCCGCTGGAAACACCATGGCAAATGCCTGTCGATTGCAACCACCTACCGACCTTCACATTGTCCAAAATATCAATACCCATCCTGATACAACCAAATGGTCTGTAGTTAGTCCAGAAAGATTTGTAGAAAATCAACCACATGGCGGAGGAGATCAGCGGTGTGGCTGTACGGTTGGTAGTCGAAGAAGAAGGGGCTCCAGCGCCATTGACATGGAGGAGGTCATCCGTCGTCGATGAGGGGCCTTCCGGGCATCCTCACCACCTGAAAAAGGGTCTCCGGCGCCATTGACGTGGAGGAGGTCATCCGCCGTCGATGAGGGACCTTCCGGGCATCCTCACAACTTGGAAAAAACACGGCGATATCTCCAGCAGCGCCCACGAACTTCCGTCGTCCTCCTGGCCGCCGTCCTCGTCCTGCTATAACCGTGCCCGTGCATGGCGCCGGACCCATCAACTATGGTGGTCCGCAGCGCCGCGAGGCTGGCGGGGCACACCCACCTTGGATTCACAGGCGCGGGCATGCCGCCAGCGAGGGCGACACTACTGTCTTCGACCATGAAGAAGATGGAAGGTGCGTTGCGGACGGGGTTCATGAACCGCCTGACTCGGCAAGGATGATGTCGTCTCTCTCATGCGGACTCGGCCAAGACATCGGTAGCGAACACGATGCGTCCCACACATGGTCGATGACAGCTACGTTGATTTGATGGTGGCGGAGAAGACCAGGGGCGATGGGGATCAGGAAGTGAAGAGTAAGGAGAGAAGTTGACAAATAGGAAGGCTAAGCGTTGAATGCGGTGCGGTAGATCAGGAGCTTATAGTTGGAAAAGATTCTATGGACGGATCACACACTATATGAGAAAAGGAAACAAATTGCACACAAATAGGAAACAGAGGAGTACCTTCCTATGCAGGTGCACGACGCATGCACCTCCTTTTTTTGCTTTTTCTTACCGTGCAAAAACCAGAGAAAGTGAGCAAGCGGGAGGTGGGGTTTTTGATAAAAATCGGAGGACTGATTTCCCAATCGATATCGGTGGGATTTCCTTGATGGGATGGGTGGAGCATACGAGCGAGCGAAGCAGCGTGCGTACCCGTTCATTAGAAGTAGAGATATAACAATTTCACAATAAGATTTGTTTGTCATGGTTTACTTGTTAATTTTTTTAAAATCCGTTATTTGTTTCTCGAAAATCTAATGGGAGGGATCAATTGATTTGGATAAGTTAGGAAAGTTATATCCATGATCTTTTGTATGTTAGGAAAGTGCTGATTTTGGAAAGAAAAGAGGGGAGTGAAAAATAAACCAATGGATAAAAAACCCGTGGGTGGTGGTGGGAGGTGGGAGAAAATAAAACGGACGAAAATAAAACCGAATTACCAGGCTACCAACTGCTCCATTAGGAGTAAAGATCAATGCTTGTATTTTTTTAAATGTTTGTATTCTTTTTATTATTAATCGTCAAAATTGGTCGGGCCAGTGTTGGGCGCATGCACCGACTCAAATGTGCAAGCGGACGTTGGTGTTCGCCGGGCCAACTCAAACGGATGAAAAACGGACAAATTCACCGTCCGTTTGGGTTGGCCCGTTGGAGTTGCTCTTAAGTAGTCACGCACGCACGGACTAGCCAGCCACTTAACCCGGCCACTAACGTCACAACGCACGCCCAACTTCTCCTACATACATGCACGCTCAGCTTCACCACAACGCCCACACGACTTGGCTGTCCATGTAGCTAGCGAACCAACTAACAACCTGGACTAACCAAGCTCACCAACCTGGACTAACCAGGGTTTTGAGGCAACAGCTACGCGGTGCGCACACGCACACCGCCGACGTGTCTTTTTTTCTAACACCCTCTTGCTCCCTGCTGGAGGAGAAGCGCCGCCGAGCAGCAGCGGCAAGCAGCAACAGCTGGCGGCAAGCAGTTGCCGAGGCAAGCAGCAGCAGCAGCGGCAAGAGGGAGTAACGGCAAGCAGCAGCGGCGGCGGACGGCAAGCGGCAGCAGGGGCAGCAAGCGCGATCGACGGCAAGCAGCAGCAGCTAGCGCCGGCGGCTTAGCTGCGGCTGCGTCTTGACGCGGTCGTGCATGGCTAGAAGAGCTAGCTCGGGCTGGCTGCCGTCATGCATGGCTAGATACCTAGCTCCGGCTGCTTCCGTGCCTGAGGTAGCGACCTCCGGCCGCCGCAGTCATGCATGGACCTGATTGCTTTTCTCGAAAAAGTATCAGAGACTTGATTGCTTTTAGGAAAACTATTAGAGACCTGATTGTTTTTAAGTTATAGGGATCCGATTGCTTTTTATAAAAGTTACAAGGATCCGATTAGTCTTTATTTTTTTGAAAGGGTCCGAATGAGGATCCATCTGTCATAACTGTCAACCTAATGGTCAAAAATAACGGTGTTGACTTTTATGCCACATCAGACATGATTGAAAATTAACCATTCAATCACTTGGATTTTTTTGAAACAACCAACCAAAATAGTGATAGCATTTTGAGAAATTAAGAAAGCGATAGTTTTCCGTAACCCTAACCCGTAATGTGGTACTACATTTATTTTGCTATTTACTCTAGCATAATAAGAATAGTGCTGCCATAAATATTGTGGGGAAAAAATGTCACGATAGTTTTATTATAGACAATTTTGCTGTACGATTGTTTTGCTGTGGGGGAAAAAATGGTCTGATCATTGTGGCAATCCTTCCTTGCAACCGTGCTCTATTTAGGAACAATTTTTTTAGATGCTGATGGTGTAATTGATTAGACAGGGGATAGATGGAACCTGATATTCTGGAGCGTATACTCGATGGAAAAGAGAAACCGATGAATCTTCCTTTTGCACTTTTGAAGAACATAACAGGACATTTCTCTGAAGATCAAGTACTTGGTCATGGTGGATTCGCAACAGTTTACAAGGTAACATTTACATTTAAAGTAAATCAAGCATATAGCACCTAAAAGATATCAAGAGTTAGCAGTGCAGCACTACAAACTGGAGTGCATATTTTCTGATGCCCCATGATATGCATCTACATGTTCCAAATTGTTAGAAAATGTATTTAAGATCTTGATAAATTAGCAATTGTCAGTATAAAATAAAACAGAATGGCCCTGTCGTCCGAGCATGCAGGCGGCGCCCCTAATCTCCTCGACCGGCTGGCTCCTCCTCTTGCTTCTTCCCTACTTGCGCCGCTGGGCGACTCCGTGGGGAAAACCAGTGCAGCCGGCGGTATCGGCGGGACATTTGTTGTTCCTTTTCTTCTTTGGATCTTCCTACGCAACCCGACGGCGCAAGGGTTACCTGCCCATGGCGCTCCTAGATGGCGAAGGCTGGTTTGTCCCGCAGCGTCCATGGTGGTTAGCCGCGTCAACTCTTGCTTGGCAAGATGGACTGCATCCGCACCAAGTCCAGCGTATGATTTGATCGCAGCGGAAACAAATCCTGAGTTGGACTGCATCGCCATGTCCGCAGCGTCCGATTTGTTTGCACGGGACACAAACCCTCTGTAGGGCAATAAGCCCGCGGCGAGGCGTCACGGTGCGCGCATGGAGTGCGCGCCGCGGTGAACGTGTCGGGCTCAGCCCCAGGCAGCCTGGGTGGCGTGTGTGCATAACCAAGTGTGTGTGCGTGTGTGGCCGGTAGCGTACGACCCGCAGCGTGCCGTTCGCGATGTAAGCGAGATCGCGGAGCAGTGACTGCGTCGGGCGCTGGACTCGGGCCATGGCGACTGCGTGCGTCTTGGCGTCTGGTGCCGCGAGCCTGGGAGGCGTGGGGCGTGGGAGGTGCGTGTGTGGAGTGCGTGGGAGGCGTGGTGCAGCGCGTCAATGCGCAGCGGGTATAAAGCCAGCTCCTCCCTCCCATTGTAGCACACTGAATCGAGTTCGAGCTCGAGGAAGAAAAGGCCGTTCATGTGGCAGGCCGTACGTGCGCCGGAAAACCACCTGTGCCCCGTGTCTTCTTCTTCCTCCTTCTTCTTCGCTGGTTTGAGCCACCGAGAGAGAGAGAGAGAGAGAGAGAGAGAGAGAGAGAGAGAGAGAGAGAGAGAGAGAGAGAGAGAGAGAGAGAGAGAGCGCTTCGAGAGAGAGGGGAGAGGGAGAGCTTAGAGAGCTAGGGGCGAGGGAGAGCTGAGAGAGCGAGGGTAGAGGGAGAGCTTAGAGAGCTAGGGTAGAGGGAGAGCTAGAGTATGCTTTCTACGGTTTGAGGCGGCAACAACACCCTCCACATCATGCCATCTCGGTGGCGGATCATGAGACTCAGGTCATATAGATGCCTCTTCTACATCGATGGACAATGCACATCGAGAGCATGTCCGCCATCGGCGCTCATGATGTCCCACCGCTGGCAAAATTGGTTAGGCAGTGGGCATCGACTTGACAACGACAGCGATGGTAGCGAAGGCCTAACGCGGTGTTGCGCTTGGGGTGCTTTGCGGCTAGTCTGCTCAGGTTGAGCGGAGTTCTCTCCGGCAATGTGGCAGTCAATGGGGAGCTCCACCGGCGGTGCTGGTCTGTATGTAAAGCCACTCAGGCCAGCGGTGGCACCCTCGATGCAGTTAGCGGTGGCCACTGGAAGGTCTTCATGGCGTTACTTCCTTCAGTTCGGTGGCTCATACCTTGCGTGATGCAACGAAAGGATCTTTTGTTTGTTTTGGCGGCTCTCACTCCAACTAGTTTGTCAGCCAGGGATGCAATCTATGGATGGCGGTTTGGCCTTGAAGGGTATAGTTGTGCAGCAGCAGCTGTGGATTTTAGCTGGCGCATATAGCTGTTGGGATAATGGAAAAGCCGCGGGGATAAGACATAATTGACTTGATTTTGATTGTGCTTCTCGAGTACCTGGCCTCAAGTTCTTGGGTGAAAATCCTAGGTCTGACGGAGTTGATTTCTGGACTCAGGGTGGACACGGTCCGGTCCCTGACCGAGCCACCGTTTGGACCGGCGGCGGACGGACGGACGGACCGAGAAGGCGGCGGTCCTCTTTTCCTGGACCGGACCGGCGGAGGTAAAGCTCAGGCCGGACCGAAAGGACCGGCGGTGGCGAGGTCATGACCTGGCAGCAACAGGACGCGGTGGCGCTGGCCGGGCCACGATTGTTGCATGCGCACGTATGTTCTTTAGCAGTTTTCCGCTACATGCAAGCAATTTAACGCGTGCATGAGTCAACTATTTTGTACGTACTGTCCTTCGATGCAAAAAAAAAAAAGAATTGTACGTACTGTCCTGGCCGTGATTAGAGGATCAAGTTTTACGTGGGGTTAGTCGTGGGATGACGCCGTAATGGACGGATCAAACCTTGTTTTCTGGTTATTTTATTATCTGACCAATGAAAAGAAGGAAAGAAAGTAACGGCCCATGATTTTCTCTGTGTGGGTGGGGCAGCGACAGATACTGAAGATTCTGAAAATACTGTAGATACTGAAGAAACTGAATCGTGATTGCACATACAGATTTGGTAAGCTTTTACGTAGGAATAGGAGTTTCCTTGTGTTTTCTGTTGGATTGAATGAAAGGAAACAACATTGTGGAATAAAGGGAAACGGCAGCGTGGAGTTAGTTGTGGGATGGTGCCGTGATTATCGGATCTAATCCCGTTTCTCTTTTCTGTTGGACTGAATAATAGAAAAGAAACTTCAGCCCGTGACCAGAGTCTCCTACCTCTTGCCCCTATCTCTTCAATTGACGAAATTACACTTATTCTGGTGAACAACGACGGGGCGGGGCATGGCCAGTGCGTCGCCGGCGGCTGCGACGTCGAGGAATGATGTGCAGCTTCGGTCCGCTCGGTCGGACCGGTTAAAGACTGGACCAGACCGAGTAAATTTCGGGCTGAAATTTAGGGACCGGACCGGCCAATTTCTTCAACGGGCCAGGACCGATCGGTCCGGTCTACAAGCAGACCCTGGCGGGCTGAAAAGCCCGCTCGCTCCGTCAACCTGAGTCACGGACCGGTGACGATGTTTCTTGCATTGCTACCTTATTGAAGGCATTGCTCGGAAATGCTCGGACTTGTTCTTCTGGGTGAAAACCTAGAATTTGGCCTTTGGTGGTTGGATCAGGTGACGGCGGTGGTCGAGCGTCGTTCCCTTCCTGAAGACATTGTTGTTGAAGAATCTCGTTGTCTTTGTGGTGTCAAGAGATGTTTGATGCGTATATGATCATTGTTGTAGTTTGTCCATAGTTGTTTTGATCGCTTCATTTTTTTAAAATTTCCCCGCTTAGGCATAACTTTTGTCTTATATATGATTTTGCTATTTGGCGGTGTGTTTTTTTGTATGTGTGAGTTAGTGTTGGTTGTGTACATCCTAACTACATAGAGGCCGGGTGTGTGCTCATGGTGTTTGTGTCCAACTGATGCTTCATTTTAAGTCAATAACATTTTACCCTTTGTTAAAAATATTGATAATGTACACTATAGGGTGTGGTGTCAACCTGCAAATTCCTGGGCGAAAACATGTTCATTTTCTGTAAATAAAAAAGGCCCAACAATGTTAGTGAACAATTTGTTCTTTTATACAAACACAAATGTGCTAGTTTATGGCCTAAAATTCATTCTTTTAAATGTCACCTAACAATGTAGATATAGGATCCTTTGAAAACATCTTTAATCTAGGAATATGTTGTCGACTTGGGCCTGACCTCCACTTTAGCCAAACTATGTGAACACTCAGAGTTGTAACTACTCCCTACTAAATCAACGACACTTATTTTGGGACGAATGGAGTAGTAAATATCATTTTGTTACCTTTTGCATTTTCTATACTGATATAGTGACATGTCTCCAAAATAACATTTAACTTTGGTGTTATATATTGCAACTCAGATTCTTTGGGTGGTATATTACCAATTTCCTTTGGGTTTACATAGTGCGCCATGTTTGAAGTAAGAAAACCAATTTGTTAAGTGGGACAGGGTACACTGTGTGAGATTCTGGCGGAGAGCATTGAATATTTTCCTAACATGTGCAAGGAACGTGCATGTTTGGGTGTGGCTACTTTGTACTCTCCCTCAGAAAGTAAAAGTTGTATGCTTAATTTCAACATACATTCCCAATTTTCTTCATCTTTTTATTGCACCGCCATCAAAACTTTTTTTACAACAGGGCATCCTTCCAAATGGTTGTGTTGCTGTGAACAGGATTAGAAACAACCATTCAATCGGCGAAGATATTTTACCGTGAAGTTGATAGCCTGTTGGCGATTGACCATAAAAATGTAGTAAGATTTCTTGGCTTCTGTGCTAGCACAGACCATGCAGCGATACAAGTTGAAGGATCAAGACAACATATTTACGCTGAGATAAGAGAAAGATTGCTTTGTTTTGAGTATATTAGCAATGGAAGCCTACAAGAACATATTAACGGTATGTCAATGTTGCATGTAATGCATCTCTTACCTTTTCTTATGAGTCTTCTTTTCTTTCATTTATGCTTTTGAAGTCACATGTTGCTACATATCATTCAGTGTTCAATTAGCATGCACAAATCATATAGAAAGTTTTCATACTCCCTACTAATTCTTATTCTACAGGCGAATTAAGGGGACTTGAATGGAATACACGTTATCATATTATTATGGGAATCTGTGAAGGCTTGCATCATCTGCACGCGGAAAAGCATATATATCATATGGATCTGAAACCGGCCAATATACTACTAGATGATCATATGGTACCTAAAATGGCGATTTTGGTCTATCAAGACTTCGATGAAAAGTCCAAGACCATTAATGAAGGCGATTTGGATCATTGTAAGCAATGCATTAAAAGTACCAACTTTTTCTTTGCTTGTATTTACTATTTTACATTCTATGATGTCATAATGCATCAAACTACCATTTTCTCTTATGCAGAGGGTATTGTGCTCGAATACCTATGTCATGGCAAGATGCCGTTCAAATCTGACATGTATAGTTTGGGCATTATAATCATTGAACTGGTGACAGGTGACAAGGGTATCCGACAATAATAAAAATAATGTAAGTGTGCTTTTATCTGACCATGCATATGGCCCCTCTTAAGGAATATACTGAAAATTTAGATACACAGATTATTCGGTTTCTCTAAGTACTACTTATTTTGCATACTATCGTAGTGGATCACATATCTACTTTGAATAATATATTGTAAATAACCAAATTAAAATATATTACACCTGTATGTATGGATGGGTTTGTCTTCCTCTAAGGCAAGTGACAAACTTTTAAAGATCATATTGCAAATTACAAGCATAAAGGCGTCATTGTAAAGGTGTTTCAAAAATTGTCATGAATGGCCATGCTTACCCATGGTTTAAAAATTGAATACAATACTACATACACTTCTTCAACCAAAAAAGCGACACTGTAGTTAGAAGCATCTAAAAGTAGGGTAAAATTATTGTGTATTTGGAGAAGTTTTGGACAATAAAGAACAGAAACACGAAAGAACCAGGAAATTGATGTAGTAATCTAAGGTCCATGCGTAAAAATAGCACAACAACACTACTATATTTATAGGTAACCTCGATGGACCACCTTAGGAAAAATTTGCATTGTGTATTTATCCTCAACAGCAACAAAAATACTATTTTTTCTTTTTCTCCTACACCCTCTGTTTCTAAATATAAGCCCCTTTAGATATTTCAATAAGAACTACATACAGATGAATATAGAAGCATTTTAGAGTGTAGATTCACACATTTTGTTCCATACATAGTCCCTATTGGAATGTCTAAAAAGGCTTATATTTAGGAATGGAGAGAGTGGGACACACCAAGTGTTGCACTGATTTTTGGTTTTGATGATTTGATCCTTACACCCAAAACTGTTGAGCGTTGGATCACGAAAGGGTAGGGAGATTTTTTGGCTCTACTTTTTGTTACATGAGAGTTTTGCAAATTGAAGTACTCTTTTGAGAATTGAGATTATGTGTTTTATGTCCTTACATGTGAAGTTTCTGCATACACCTAGTTCCTACTAAATACCAGATCTGTTATTAATCATGAGAACACACAAATATGGGAAGTTATTTTGGTTTATGGCAGAATCTCTTTTGGTACTTTGGATAAAACATGTAAACTCAGACCAGTTCCATTTGTGAGAGGATTCCACCTGATCTGAGCCTTTGAGGTCAGCTTGCCTTAGAATGTGCCCATACTATGTTTTGTGGCATACCCCACCTGCAGCTTGTAGGCATCAGAACACACAATCCTAACCAGGATAATGGGCGAGACATATGCTAGTTGATTGTCAGATATCTCACAATCACCTCCCTTGCTGCATAATTGAAGGCGCCCACTCGGGTTGCATAATAAGATATAAACGACTGACCATACATCAAATTCAGATCTTTGTTAAACAATTGGCCATCTTCCTTATTCACCTTCATCATATTACAGGTACTTCGAAAATGGAGGCACAGGTGGAAAAAGTCAGGGAAAGAGACACCATTCTGTTTCAAACAAGTAACTAAATGCATCGAAATAGGGCTACTATGCCAGGACATTGACCCATGTAGAAGGCCTTTTAAATGGGATGTATTACATGATATCAAATTGGAAGGTGTCAATGGACAAATCAGCAACACAGATGAATCTATAGTTGGCCAGGTAAGCTTGTATGCTCCCTTGATCATCAATAACCATGTAATATTGCACTGTAGGTACCCCATCATGTCATTTAAATGACAATATTTTGCTCTTGAAGGCTTCTACATATGATTTTTATTGTTATTCGTGTTGTATTGAGTTCATTTAAGATGATCCCAGCTAGATATGAGCCATTAATGCTCTGGCAATCTCATCGTTTGCTACTATCTCTCATGAGGTAAGCTGCTACAAGATCGTGCGGGGCTACTATGTCCTTTGCGCATTTCTTAAAATAAGGAAGTAAGCAAGACAAATAATAACAATGATAATTAATTTGACATCATCTCACTTCCAAATTTCTTTTTGTTGCAAAATGGCGCAGTGCATTGGGTTATTGTAACCGTTGACATGCACATATGTTCTAACAATTAATTATTGGTTTTAGATGACACAATTTGCCTTATGTTAGAAGAAAGCCGCATTACCTATATTGACTTTTAAAAACATAAAGAATTTAGGCCAACTTGTAACACATGGGGAGATAAAATATTTCTTGTCCAAACCTATCAGGTGGTAAATCAGAGAACACGCATATTTCATTAATACAAAATATGTATGGTATATTTAGGGTGAACCAACACGCATATCATATTTGGAAAACTTCGTATTGAAAGGAGTGAAACTTAAATCTATCAGAAAAAACTCAATCTTACTTTCTTACCATGTTTATTGAACCAAGTATATCATTAGATTAATCAAAGTCTAGGATGAACTTCCGATCGTACATGAGCATACTAGAAATGTATGAATATATATAACAAAATATTATGAAAGAGAATTTAATATGTGGATGGGCCTATTTCAGAATGTCATACCATAGAGATGTTGAAACATGGTCTACAAAACATAGATGGTATGTAGTAGTGAGTCTTCTTAAGATAACTACCTATTAGGTGTGGCCACTTCTAAACCGAAGTTCGATCACTGAACCTGGACCGAATGAATAAATCAGTATCCTCATTTTATTCTCTTTTGATTTTTGTTATGATTTTCATTTCTAACTGTCTAGTACTTCGTTGTTTGTTTGGTTTTAGTTTGAGATGAATTTACTGTAGCATCAAACTGATCGGCCGGAGAATCTATAGCCCAAATCTTGAGAAGGCCACCCAATTGGGGAGAACCCTCCACTGAGGGCATGCGTGGGAGCTAACACATGTTTCTCCGTGGGTGCTCTCCGTGAGATAAATCACATGCTTAGTAGCTCAAATTGCCCATATTGGGGGCATGGCTAATGAATTAGGTTCGATACTCTCTAGAGGTTTGGAAACTTTCACCATAGGCAGAATCAACCATTTTTGCTATCATATTCATCTATGTATGACGTGGAGAAGAGCGTGATTAAGTATTTTAGAGGTGAACCCTCTTACCACCAATCAACGCCCGCTCCACTTACACACCCACTTGCCAATTGCGCTACTAGATAAGGCTTCCCACAACCTACTTAACCCAGCCAAAGCCCTCATTGCATGTGGTTGCACGGTAATCTCTAGGTTCTATTGAAATGCGCTTGTTTTGGACTTGGGCGACGGTCCCCATCAAATTCTGAGCACACATCCCTGGACTAGAGCTCATGTCGACTAAACTCAACACACAACTTTGCCAGGAGGAAACATTTTTGTGCTTTTAGTATCAAAAGCGATTTTCTATAACCTACATGCTCTCATCCTGAGCTAAATAGTTTTGAAATCAGTTGTGCCTACCCCACACAATATATAGCACACCACTTGGAGAACATACAACATGTATACAACCTAGGGTCCCAAAATCATCATGGCCAAAAGATTCCTAAGGTTTTTACCAACCCTGCTCATAACTAAATTATTCCAAACATATTTCATACATACTTAATTAAGGTAAACCTACTATTGCATACATATAATAGCAAATCAACATTGGCAAAAGCATAATTATAGGATGCCATTATTGTCTAGGGTGTAAGTTACCTTCCTGTTAGTGGTACTCTGCGTCGTCAAAGTATGCAGATGCGCACTCTGGGTAATCCATCGAGAAGAAAACGTAAATTTCAATGAACATATTGAAAATGAAAAACATTGTCCAATAATGAAAAAAACATGTTATTTTATACATCATAACTAGGAGTATATCCATGGTCCTTACCTAGAAAAAACTAGTATGAAATTTTTTTAATCTAACAGGATCTATGGCTTGAAAGATATGGGTTAAGAGCTTCCAAACTCGACTTGAATTTGATTGGGATCTGAAGTTTCAAAATCTCAAATTTCATGGGTTGGGCAAATTAACACAACTTTTCGCGAGGTTCAAAATGCAAATAATAATTATGTCAAAAGGATCACTTGAATAAGAGATATGCCAAACTGAATATTCAACTTAAATATAAATTTTAATAAGTGAAACTTGATCCAAATTTAATTTCAATGGCTAGACAGAAAGTACACTATAATGAAATTAAATTTATGAAACAAACAATTCAAATGTTGTGTAGACTACAATATTATATTTATACATTCAAACAAAATTTGAACTCCTGAACCTGCTTGTGGCAACTTCTAGTGCATCTGATCTAATCAATATCCAAGATTAGAAGATACCTTTTGGCCAGTCATAAATGATGTAGTGGTGTAAACACATGGCCTGTATAGTCGTGCAAGTGGAAATCAAAGGGCAAGATGTGTGTGTGTGTGTGTGTGAGTGTGTGTGTGTGTGTGTGTGTGTGTGTGTGTGTGCGGGTGTGTGTGTGTGTGTGTGTGTGTGTGTGTGAATGTGTGTGTGTGTGTGTGTGTGTGTGTGTGTGTGAGAGAGTGAGAGAGAGAGAGAGAGGCCTCACTTCATGGAAAAAATGTAGCCGAACCTAAAAACAAAAGTGGGGTGGGGATCTTGAGGTTGACAAAGGCGTGGTTACGTAAGCTTTCTAGACTCCTAGAATTAGTCAACCTAAATGAAGAAGATGTCATGATGGTCTACTGCTTCAATTGTTCCCGGAGCTCCTCCATAGACAGTTGTCTTTAGTTTCTCAATATGGCGCTGCTGGTGACAAGAGAGGAGGTGTGCATCCATCGTTGGCTGATAAGGGAGAGCACAGGTGCACGCTTTATAGGTTGGGGAGGCCGGGGTTGAGCTGCTCACTATAGTTGTAATCGCCGGTGTATCATTTTTGGCAATCAAGGCTACTCAATGGCTTTGAAAAGGCACAGTGAGGGTCGGGGTAAGTGCATTTGTGTCCCAAAACCTTCCGGGCCACTCTACAATCGTGGGTGGAACGAAAACATTCGGAGCGACAAAGACATCACTCAATGGATGTAGTTTCTGGAGGTTGAGGATGGCCTTCTAGGTGGACCAGCGTATCACTTGTTTGTGTGTGTGTGGCGGTGGGGTGGGGGCGGGGGGGAGGATCACGGTAGACATTCGATCTGAAACAACCGATTGAGATTATAAGAGACAATTCGATCCTGTTTTAAAGAGGTGGGTGGGTTGTGGCGTGTTCTAAGATAAATAGTTCCTGTTAATTTGCAGCGATATAATTTGATAAATTCAACCTATTTCCTATACAAAAATAATACTGGAAATGATATATGGCTTAATAAACGCCAAATCACTTCCTAAAAATCCATGAACAATCCAATAAATGATAATTCTTATATTGGGCTTAGAAAAATATTTTCCACCCAAAATTAATTTTGGAAATTCATTTATTTTTCAAAAACATATATATAGGCCTTTAATACCATATACTATGTAAGGCGCTTAGAGATAATCCCAAAATAAAATAGTTACTATATAAGCATTGCTTATCTACGTAGCATAGCCGGATGGCAATATTATCCATGGATCTGGGTATCCATGGATATCCAACCATTAGGTAAGGGTTTGAAGGACTCAAATCTTGATCTATGGATACCTAATAGATAAATGTCACACATGGCCATGACACATGTCATATTATATGTTCTCATTTCATATGCGACCATTAAGTATTGAGCATACTATTGTATGTTATTTATAGTTCTCATTTATGCGAAACTATTAATTTGTATTTTCAAAAGTGTTACCCGACCTTTCATAGGTATTTTATGATATCAACATGTTCATATTATTATGGTTATTGTTTTTATAAGCGGATATGGACCACGGATAGATGGATATCCAACAGGTACAGGTATGGAGGGCATATGTGACCCTTGTATACTTTCATTTGTGGGCAATGGATGGGCTCGTGGATATGGAGTGCGGATCTGGTTTGGTTTGACCCTTCCAAACCTAACCCATAGCCATCCCTAAGCATATGTGCCTAATTATGCACCTATGTTCTACCCATAAGCACTAGCACTTCAGTAAAAAAACCACATTATTTTACTAAGCACCTCTCAAAGCACCATGCATTGTACATGTCCTAGTAAATCAATAAATTTATTTTCCAGGGTTTATTAATTCCTATAAGGTTCTGAAAATTCAATTTTTTTCATAGGATGACTCAAGTTGATTTTTTTAACTACTACAGAACAAAATTCGAATTTGGATTTAATAAAAGGTTTTATTTTTATTAACATTCCAATTTGTAGAGCTAGTCCTCGACCCGTACATCTATACGGCTAGTTACTAAAGTAGTAGTAATAATAATAATAATAATAATAATAATAATAATAATAATAATAATAATAATAGCTAGTAAAATTTAGCTTACATGAAACATTCATAAGCATTTTAGGCATGCATAACATGGTTTAACGATTCAACATGAACAATCATGATAAGGAAATTTCTACAAAAGTCAATGCTAGCTTTTTTTTCTTCTCACATATTTGTTTATTCTTAAGTGAAACTTTCTATAGTTGGCCAAGATTATAGGAAACATATCAACATTTACAATAAAAAGCGAATATAAGTAGATCCATCATAGAATATATTTTCATATTGTACTTACTTGGTATTATGGATGTTTATATTTTTAATATAAATTTGGTCAAACTCTAGGAAGTTTGACTTAAGACAACATGTCTAAAGTAAAAAGAAATGGAGAGGGTATTAAAACATAGTTATTTGCCTTGGTTCTCCATAGGGAAAATAATTATATTCATCAATGAAGCAACTTGTTATCAATGTGTTCTATTGAAAAATAATAATTTATATTTCCTCGCACATTGGTGCAGAAAGCTAAAATTACCCATGCAAAACTAGACTCATTAGATGTATCATCTTGTTTTTCATCAATGATATTTGTTTTTGAGTTTTCAATGAATTGCATGTAAATATTTTAATTCAAAACTTGAAGATTGCCCATGCGTTGCTGCAGAAACGCTGAGGGACATGTAACTACGAAATATAGTTACTGCACCTCAACAAACAATGTGTTAAGTTAGCAACTTAGTGTTTTGAGGAATTGTGACAATAGATTCCAGTTCGTGTACGTAATGAAAAACAATATAGGGTCCTCCCTCTCTTTCATTCGTTAGACCTATCTCTAAAGAAAAAATCTTTTACCAATGTAGAGTTTTCCAAAAGGAAAAAAACTGCTTCAATATTTGGGAATAGAGGAAGAGTCAACCAATACTTCTATGCATGTCATGACTATGTGTGTGATCCTCTCTTCTTGCAGAAAAGCCCTTACTTGGAGGATGATATGCTTGGGATTGAGCCGCTCGAGCTACACTTTCCTTATGAGCCTAATAAACAGATTTCATGCTCACTTTGTCTAACCAATGAGACAGATTTTCAGATTGCCTTCAATGTTCAAAAGATGAGCCCCATCCCATACATCATACAACCACATACAGGCATTACGGTGCACGCAATCCAGGTGTAGTGTTGACATAACATTCCCACTACTGCAGAAGGCACCTCACGATATGCGGCGTGTTGTCGAGTTTATCGTATGGAGCACCATAGTGAATGATGGCCTTGCAATTGAGGATATAACAACATGCTTCTTCGATAAAGAGACAGGTAATACAGTTGATAAGGTGAATCTGGATGTTGCATTTGATGCACATATACAAAGAGAGCTTCCTGATGTCCATCCTCTTGAGTTTGACCTCTCCCTCGAATTCAACAAATTGGAGACAACCCAAGTGCTTAATTCATTACTGCAGGTACGATGAGCATCATATATGATGCTTAACTTAATTTTCAGAAAGCTTTTCAGGAATAATCTGCACTTCACTAGTCCTAGTACATGTACTGCTGGGAATAAATTGAACTATTTTAGTTTCCATATTAGATATTGTGTCCGGTTTGGTCAGTTTGGCTAGTCCGTGATGTGCATGGAAAGTATGAGTGCTACTTGAGCTGTTAGGCGTGAATGCGTGTAGATATAGAAGTCTTGTCCGAGTCAGTTCTTGCGTTGAGGTTTGCCTACTGCGTATGCCTATAAAGGCAGGCACGGTTCATGAATTTATTGTACCCCAAGATTCATAATAAGAAATAAAGAAAAACTAGAAGGTAACAGACCTACCCTTGGCCAATGTTTTTCATCATGTCTATTCATGTTATTTTGATGTGACCAAGCCCTCGAAAATCCAACATATACATCAAACCTTCTTAAGTTTCTTTTCATTTGTCCTTGACATATGTGCATTCTATTTCTAGTGACTTTATAAAGGAGTATTATATAAAAAGTAATCATCTGAGTGCACAATTTTCACTTTCCTATCACACTATACTAGCTCTGCTCTCCACATGTCTGCCTGTTCTTTGATATGTTGGCATTGTGTATTGACCAGGTGTATGTTAGTCCACTCAGGGCAGCTCTTGAAACTGCTCAACATTTTGATTATGTGTTCAAGTACTTATTTACAACCTAATTACTTTGTTGTGTGTTAAACATGTAAGGCTCCTCTTCCGATTTCCTCGAGCAAAAATAAAAGGTGGAAGTTCATAATTGAAGCGTTCAAGCAGAAGATGGGATTGGACCCCGACCACTTAGCCAGCAAGTTAAAAGTAATTAAGGAGGCCATCTGCGAATGCTATGCTGGACGCACTTCAAACTTGCACATGGCGGAACTTCACGGGTCAATCGCCTGTCTCCCCCCATCCCTCCCTTTATTTTATCCGGTCTTTCTGGTCAGTGGGTAATTGTAATTTTCTGGTGAATCAACAGGTTTGCTTGTAACCTAGTTCTTCATAACCACGGTGAAGAGCTCTACAACGCAATGGAGGTGGCCATGGCTTCGGAGGTGCAGGGTCTCCGCAGGGCTCTTGATGCTGCTCCAAATGGCACACCATTCTTGCAGGAACTCCTGGCCAAGTGGCACCGGCACAGGAGCGCCACCTATGACATCGTCAACATGCTGATGTACATGGATTCGACTTTTGTTCGGATGGAGCATAAGATGTCCGTCTACGAGCTGGGAATCGACCTGTGGCGCTACAACGTGATCCATTCTGACAAGGTCTCGTGGAGGCTAATCAAAGCGGTGAGGCGGGAAAAGGAAGGCAAGGAGGCCACCACCATGTACGTGCATGGGGCCCTAGCAGATGTGAAAAGATGCTGGAGGAGCTTGAAGATCGGGCAATCTATTGGGGGCTCGCGTGATCAACAACCCAAAATCAGCACCGCACGATACCATGCGGATGTGTGCCACCAGCTGTTATACTGTCGGGTATATACTCCCTCCGTACCGGTTCATTTGTCACGTTACAAAAACCAAATAATACAAAAACTCTTAGGCGCAGTATATTAACTACTCATCTCGTTTTGTATTTTTTGCCACGAAAAAAGAAATCAGCCAATAGTAGACGTAGGGCGTGTATGCATTCAATGACTTAAGACTACTTAGCACAACATGTAGTGATCAATTCTCTGCATGAAATGACATTATTTATCAAATAAACATCAAGTTTTCTCGTCTTTTTCCACCTTGATCATGGTGCATATCTTAAGATGACTGATGCACCGGTATAGAGCAAGTAAGATGCATTGGACGAAAATATGGGCCGCATGTGCGTGCATTAACAGCGATGGCAGCTGGTAGGTTGAGGACGGATGAGACGAGCGTTGCACGGCTCAGTTAATAAACCTGGTCCAGGCTCATCCAGATCCATGGGTTAGCTGCCGTAACTGCCATATAAAGGTCGCACGTCCGTTTAGTATCTCCAGTTCTCCACCGAGCCAACCTTGCCCATACTTTTCCACACCTTCGCCGCTCGTTGCCTTTCTCGTTCGGCCGTCATATGTCGACCGCGTCTTCATCCTCTATACCGGTGCCAACAGATTTTCTTCTTCCTCTCATCTCGTGCCCACTATGAGGAGTGTAGAAGACTAGAATAGGTTGTGCAACACAACTCCATTGATCGGTGCACCAGACATTATACAGGATGGGGTTACAACCTCAGCTATACAGGAGAACTAGGAGGTGGGCCCAAGACACAATATGCACGTACACAATATATTCAACACCCCGTGGTGAAGCGGCGCCAGAGATGCAGAGACTGAAACAAAACTCCTCGAAGGTGGAAGTAGGCAGTCCCTTAGTCATCACATCGGCGAACTGTTGTGCGGTCGGAACATGAAGGACCCAGATGCATCCAAGGGCCACTTGCTCACGCACAAAGTTAATGTCCAACTCAATGTGCTTAGTCCGGCGGTGATGAACGGGGTTGACGAAAAGGTACACCGCAGAGAGGCGTTGTCATAGTAGACAACCATAGCCTGAGAGACATCATAACGCAAGTCCTGAAGTAACTGTCGTAGCCAGGTGCACTCGGCGACAGCGTTAGCCACGGCTCAGTACTCAGCCTCCGCGCTGGAGCGCGAAGCTGTGGGTTGTCGCTTGAATGACCACGAAGCAGTGAAGGACCGAGGTAGAAGCAGTAGCTAGAGATGGAGTGGCGTGTGTCTAGGCAGCCAACCCAATCAATATCAAAATAAGCCACCATCTCCAGAGAACTGGATACCGTGAGAGTGAGTCCAAGAGATATTGTGCCATAGATGTATCGGAGAATCCATTTCATGAGTGTCCAATGAGAGTCACGAGGCGTGCATATGGAGACTCACCTGCTGAACATCGTCTTGTAGATCTGGCGGTGAGAGTCGAATCTTGAAGATCACCTGTGATGGACGGTAGAACGGAGCATCAACATGGACGAGCTATCAAGAGCAGAGACCTTGGCCTTCGTGTCAACAGGAATAGCAACATGGTGACAGTTGAGCATGCCTGCATGCTCAAGTAGCTCATGTGCATACTTCTGCTGATGAACAAAGAAGCCGTCGGGTCACCGAACGACCTCAATGCCAAGGAAATAATGGAGAGCGCCCAAGTCCTTGATGGCAAATTAAATCACGCAGCCGGAGAGTGGTCTCTTGAAGAAGGGTCGTGGAGGAGGTCGTCGAGGATGATGTCGTCAACTTTGAGGAGCAAATATGCCGTCGTGTCGCCGCGGTGATAGACAAACAGCGAGGCATCCGAGCGAGTGACGCTGAAGCCCAGTGTTTGAAGGAATCCGACAATGCGCTGGTACCAGGCGCGATGTGTTTGCTTGAGACCGTATAGAGACCGGGACAACAAGCACACATGCCCAGGAAGAGAGGCGTCGACGAAACCGGTGGGCTGCTGATGTCTACTACGCAACCTTCTTCTTGTAGGCGTTGTTGGGCCTCCAAGTGCAGAGGTTTGTCTGACAGTAGCAAATTTCCCTCAAGTGGATGACCTAAGGTTTATCAATCCATAGGAGGCGTAGGATGAAGATGGTCTCTGTCAAGGAACCCTGCAACCAAATAACAAAGAGTCTCTTGTGTCCCCAACACACCCAATACAATGGTATATTGTATAGGTGCATTAGTTAATGAAGAGATGGTGATACAAGTGCAATATGGATGGTAGATATGAGTGTTTGTAATCTAAAATTATAAAAACAACAAGGTAGCAAGTAACTAAAGTGAGAGTAAACAGTATTGCAGTGGTAGGAAACAAGGCCTAAGGTTCATACTTTCACTAGTGCAAGTTCTCTCAACAATAATAACATAACTGGATCATATAACTATCCCTCAACATGCAACATAGAGTCACTCCAAAGTCACTAATAGTGGAGTGTTTGACGAGTTTTATGCACTATTGCATAAAATATATTTTTAGTGAGTTTTAACGCAGGCTAGATAAGCAATGGCAAGTCAAAATATAAAGCTCGCGTACGTACCTAAATACCACAGGTGTATTGAAACATCTCGTTAGTCCAAATGGACTAGATGAGTTGATTAACATTTTAGCATTGCATGCATTGCCAAGATTCCCATGCATGTACTAGTACATGCATGCAACACATTCTGGTGCACGTCCTGGCCGGACTGAACGCGGTTTAAAATCTGTACACCAATGTATACGTACGTATATTCAAGTATCTGCAGCCAGCCAGCAACCTCCTAATTGGTATGTATTTGTATATCCTATATATACATACACCGTATGTATGCGTATTCGGTTATCTGCGGCCGGCCGGCAAGCACCCTCGTACATGTCTCCGTACCCACAATACGTGCCCATGAGGCAGTGATTCTTATGGATTTTATTTGATCTTCATGCGTACATGGAAAGTGAATGAAAGGAAAGCCAGCACATCCTTCTGCGGCACGATACAGAGAGTTGGCAAGTCTTCGATTATTGGATGTGTATCAGTTTTGTTTCCTTTCTTTGTACAGACTTAGGAATCAAGAAGCGAAAACTGCGGCCGTGTTCAGCGTTGGCACCAATCCAACACTCCCGGCTGGCTATATAAAGCAAAGCCGAGGAGGCAACAGGAGCACCAGAAAAACCCACCGGTCGCCGCGGCAAGAACAAGGAGGTAGACCCAGGAGGAGACACGCCCGTGGCGCGGAGAAGACGACGCGCCTAGCGGAGGAAACCAGAGGAGCACGATGGCGCCCTCGCACACACGCCCATGGACGACGAGGATGCATGTTAAGCTCGCTGGATACACCGGCGACGACGACGATGGAGATCTTCAGGACATCCATATACATATATGCATTGTTATTATGCATGGTGGGTTTATGGTACGCATGTGTTTTCTCTGATGTATAGGTGCAATGGGGCGGCGCCACACACCAAGCAGGCAGTCAAGACCTCACATACGCACGCACAAGACGAAGAAAAGATGAGGGCTCACGGGCGGGGACCAGCGGATGAAGAACAAGCTAGCCACGCACGTCGCAGGCCAGGACCAGAACCTGGTGGCGTGCCCGGCGGCAGCGTCGAGGTGGAGAAGGCGCTGCCGCTAAATGGGACCAGAACCTGGTGGCGTGCCCGGCGGCAGCGTCAAGGTGGAGAAGGCGCCCCTAAGCGGCAGCGTCGTCGATGAAAGATAGGCTGGGCGCCGCAGCTGATCAGAAGCTGCGGCTGAGATGACCAGCGATGCATGGAGAGGTCTTTCTCGCTGCAGGCATCAACTATGTTTTGTTTCTTTTTTTATCAGGTTTCAAAGAACGCACACATTAGAAGGATGGAGCAGACGAGCTAGCACAACTCACGCACCAAAGAGATGGCGCATCCATCAAGCAGCAGGAGGCCGGAGCCATCCAGGCGAGAAGGTGCCGCACAAAGAGAGCAAAAGAGGGAGACAGAGGCGGCGGCGAGGCAAAAGCACCTCCGTGGCTCCTGCACACAAAGAAGGCGAGGAGGCAGCGCCCCTGGCGGCAGCATCGAGAAGATCGGAGGCGCGCCCATGCAGCGGCGCGTGCGCTAAGGGGATGCAGGCATGCGGCGAGGACATCCTCACCACGGAAGCAAAGCAGCGGCGAGCAGATGAAAGTGCCAGCGGGAGGACTTCCGGCGGTGCAATAATCTTGTTGTTTCTCTATGTGTTATTGCAGGATGGCCAAAGGACATGTTGAGTTCATGATGTACGTATGCATCACTACCGTCTTGCGGCGAGGCGAGAACACATCCACAAGATCCAGCAACAAGCACACATCCGCAGGCTCCCTTGCAGCGCAGAGAGAGCGAGGAGGCGCCCCTGGCCACCATGTCGAGGAGATCGGAGGTGCGCCCATGCGACGGCCAGCGTCGCCAAGGGGCGTAGTGAAGGCATCCTCACATGGAAGCAGAGCATCGACAAGCAGATGAAGCGTGCCAGCGGGAGAACTTTCGGCTGTGCAATAATCTTTCTTTTTCTATGGTTATCATCTATTTTGCAGAATGACCTCCGCACGGCGCCCTAGCAGAGGTGGCGAGGGCGATGGAGCACTCTTCTCAGATTTGAGGAGGCGAGCGACCGCCCATGAGGTGGCCGCGACGAAGAGGCGCTCTTCTCGTACCAAGTGCTGTCGAGGCGGTGGGCGGCAGCCCGGCGGTGGTGGCCGCGGACGAAGCGACACTCTTTCTCGTACCAGATGCAATGAAGACGGCGGACGACGCAGGACAAGGAGACTGCATCAACACTGTCAGGCCCATAGCCAACATCATCAACCCAGTCCCGGGCCTTGGGCTCGCAAGGATTCCGCCGTGTGCGCGGAGGATGCCGCCGCCGTGCCGCAGTGGATCGCGGCGCGGAGTTCGCCAAGATGACACCGGTGTCAACTTCATCAAGCCGGCGCCATGGAGGATGAAGGCATGGAGGCTCGGGAGGATGCCGCCGCCGTAACGCGGTGGATGGCACCATGAAGTTCGCCAAGATGAAGCCAATGTCAACATCATCAACCTGGTGCCGCAAGGATCGTGACGGGGAGCTCACAAGAAGGACAACGACCATCCACTTCATCATGTTGGAGCTAGAGGACGGAGGCGTGGCGCCCATTGAGGATGCCGCCGACATCTACTTCGTCAAGCTGGAGCCCGGCGCGCGGAGCTACGCGAGGATGGTGTCGGCGTGCTGCGGAGGATGGCGAGGCGGAGCTTCGCTAGGGCGGCCTTCGTCCTCTTCTTTATCAAGTCGGCGCCATGGAGGACAAAAGGCGTGGAGGTTACGCAATGATGCCGCTACCGTGCCGCCTTGGATGGCGGCGCGAGCTCGCCAAGAAGGGCGCCCATCGCCAACACCGGTACCGCAGAGAATGCGTGGCGTGGAGCTCCCAAGGAGGACACTACCAGCGTCAACATCATCAAGCTGGACCGGAGGCATGGAGCTCCGAGGATGCCACCGCGTGCCGCGAAGGGCAGCGGAGGCATGGAGCTCGCGGGACATCACCACCAATGTCTACCTCGTCAAGATGGAGCCAGCGACACGGAGCCAAGAAGATAACACACACCCTCGATGTTATGCGCAACACAGAGCCGCGATGCGGTGCTGTCCGTGACCTGGAAGAGAAGATGGTGCCACATGATGGTCTCCACGACCCGGAGCCCATGAAGATGAGGCATGATGGCGAGGAGGCAACGTGACTTTGCCAACACTAACTTCCGATGGCCCCGTGAGGCGGCGCCCTTGTCTTGGAGGACCGCCGTAAACACGGCGTCCAGCCAAAACAAGGCGCCAACCACCAGCACTGCCGATCTGACGGCGTTGGATTTACACCAACGCCGGTCTCCATAAGAATACTTCCGCGAGGCGAACCCCTTGCATACCCGACGAAGCCGCTACATCGTCAAGAAGTCCGAGCAGAGCAGGACCCATGCAACTTCAACATCGTCAACAAATTCCATATACCACTGTAGAGAGTTTAACTTTTGCACAGATCTGCTGACGTATTCCGCGGTGTGACATCACACCACGGCCAGGCCTTTATATGAATCGTTTTTTACTGTTCCACCTCGGTAGCGTTTAGCGGCGGTTTCCCTGGCACGTCTTATCAATGCATAGATCGTGCCCCCTTATTCCAGGATTCTCATCAATACGGACGTGGGTAACCCATCCGCGCCCTTGATTACGGCGCTTGGGCGACAAGCGAGTTTTACCAGGCTGGCGGGGGCCGCATAACCGTCCGTCCATATAAGGGATAAGGATCCACCTTTTTCACCTCGCCTTCTTCCTCCTTTGCTTATCCATTTCCGCGCACTTTTCGAGCTCCAGCGCCCAAGTCCGCACACCCCACCACAACCTTCTCCAACTATATGCAGGCGGGAGGCAGGTGGATGGCCTCCTCCGTCACGGAGGGGCACATCCAAGACTGCGGGAGGCGGATACTTGTCCGGCGACATCGGCGTGTCGGCTACCCGATGAGGGCAGCTCATCCCCACTCCCAGGCCCCATGAGAGGGTGGTGTTCCTCACCCACTTCCTCCGCGGACTAGGTTTTCCACTTCACCCATTTGTCCGGGGGCTCATGTTCTACTATGGCCTGGATTTCCATGATCTGGCCCCAAACATCATCCTCAATATCTCGACGTTTACGTCGTGTGCGAGGCCTTCCTCTGCATCCAACCCCACTTCGGTTTATGGTTGAAGACCTTTAGCGTCAAGCCGAAGATAGTGGGCGGCCGACAGGCGGAGTCTTGAGGCGCTATGGTGGGCAGGATGCCCAATGTCCTTTGGCTCGAGGCTCCTTCATGGAGACAATAAAGGGTGGCAATCGGGGTGGTTCTACATCATCGAGCCAGACTCCAAATGGGCGGCGGCCCCAATTCAGATCTGGCTCCCCACACGGCTCACATCATGGAAAGGGCGGGCCTGAAGTGGGAGTGATTCGGAAGAGCTGTTGGACTCCAAAACTGTGTCGAAACACGGTGGACAAGAAGCTCAAGCTTGTCCCACGTAGTCCAGTCATGCCCATCCGCGGATTCTCCCATGCCAGGAGCAGGCGTTTAATTTGTGGGAGTTTGATCCGGCACATCACGAACCTTGAGCTGGCTCTTGACACTATGTGCGAAGATGCACGGAAGAGTGCTGTTCAAAGGCGCGAAGCCCCGCATCCGCTAACAAAGATCGCGGATACAGCTCATGGCGTCAAGCGGCGAGTAAGTTATTTACCCTTCACGGGACTCTTTTTCATAGATTGACTCTATGTGGGATCTAAAACTCCCTAATCTTTGGCGGGACTGGGTGAAGGCGTCCGGACATATTAACTGTCCGGCTCCTTTGCCGGAAGACCCAGCAGATGCCCAATTGACGGGGCTGCTGGCTCGGGTACCCCATGTGGTGCCGGAGAAGAAGTACAAGAAGGAGGCCACGGGAACTCGAAGGAGCTCCTGACGGCAGTCTTTGTCGGTCTGAAGCAGAATCTTCTCCACGAGAACGAGGAGGAGGAAAAAGCCTCTCCCCAGTGAAGAGAGGAGAGGAAAAGGAAGGCCGCCCCAAGCTGGGGAGGCGGAGAATCTAAGAAGGAAGGACCCTTCCTCCGGACTTCTCCACCAGCGTCGACAACGACCAGGAGGAGTGGCCAACAAGGGCCAAGCCCCTGGCGAGATCGTAAGTGTACGGATACCCATGGCTTTTTTTATCATTGCATAGTGCTCTCTAATGCCGAACAATCATGCAGCCCGCCCAAGGGCGAGCTCGCCCGCTTGACGGCGGGTCCACTGAGTTCGTCGAGAAATGGAGAGTACTTCACTTCCGGCCGCCTCCTCACCTCACGCTGCAGACGATGCGAGGTGGGACCCCAAGGGGGCCTGGTCAGAAGGAGGTGGCACAGGAGGCACCGCAAGACAACCTCCGAACTCCGAGCACGTGGGGGCGAGACCCCGAGGCTCTAAGCCCGACCCTCGTCCGGACTCCATGCGGAACCTTCAGCGGTTCCGAGTCCGGCAGCGGTCCCTTCATTAGAAGGTAAGGCGCGGTGTCCTCCGTCCAACCGGAGGCACGGATAACTCTTGGAGGCATAACAGCGCCTCCATCGAGGAGGAGCACCACCTTTGTTATGAGTGCGGTGATCCGGACAGTTCAGTCCGCCAAGGCGGGCTGACCGGCTTATACCAGCCTTCTAATAGGCTTTGAGGTAAGTTTAGAATATGTAAAAATATTACCGCATAGACAGTAGTCCTGATGCTTAGTTCGGTGTTAGGAAAGAAAAGCCGGACTAAGGATCTAAAAGATATCATAATAGTCTAACATAAGTATGTCAATATGGGAATGCAGGCTGTGCTGTTGACCTCTGCCGCCTTGTTGCGGAGGTCGATGCATTGAAGCGAGCCTCGGCGGTCCGAGAACGAGCTCGGCTTTGCCAAGAAGCAGCTCGAGGACAAGGAAGGTAAGTAATACCTTATTAAAGAAATACCTTATAGAAAGGTTTTGGTTGCAAAAAATAACAGGAATAACATAGGTACTGCAGGGGCCACGAACGAGGTGGCGACTCTGAAGGAAGCGGTGTCCGTGGCCGAAAGCAAAGTGGCCAGGCTGCAGGCGAGAAGAAGGAGGGCGCAGCTGGCGGAGGTGCGGCAAGAGCTCCAGGCTCTCGTGAAAAAACACGAGGGTTTGGGCGTGACTCGAACCGAGTCCGAGCTTGCCTCGGCTCTTGAGAGTGCCAAAGCTGCTAAGGCCGAGGCCCAAAAAGCCCTCAAGAAATTGAGTCAATAAAGAAGATAGCGGCGGGTAAGGCATTCTTTATGCAAAGCAAGCATCACAGTGAATTACCTATTACTTACCGGATTCGGAGCTCTCCGGGAGCATTCGCAGATCCGCCCTGTAGTGTGTACGATGCTGCAGCGTTCTCTGCGCCAAGGAGGGAGCTCGGCGGAAAAGGTGTTACGGTCTCGGTATCTTTGAGGCGGACATCCAGTGCCCCTAAGCGACCAGCTGAAGCAGCTGGTCGAGCTCCACAAGGTCGTCGAACAGGCCATGAAGGGCCTCATAGTTGGTGTGGCCATTGGAAGCCATGCACAGGAGCTACTTTGGGCTAGTCACGGCGGCTGGTGGGCCTTTGTCCAAGGATTGAAGTCATCAAGCGCTCCGTCTGCATTGAAGGTGCCCGTCGGGCCCTTGCCCGTGCTAAAGTGCCTTTGGGGCAAGCTGGATCTTGAGAAGCTTCGTGACAGACCGGGCCACCGAAGGGCAAGGAGCATCGCCGCCGAAATGTACTATGAGGGCCTCTGAAGGGTGCCCGCCGTATAAGCGGATGAGTGCTCCAAAGATGTAATTTTTGAATAGACTAGCATTTGTTATCACATGTCGCTGAAAACTTGTTCATATGCGCTAAGCAACGCTTGTTAATTTAAAATATTACCTTCTGTGCGGCCGTTTATCAAATTTGAGAGATGGCAAGTCGTTGGCTTCAGCCCCCATGCCACGAGTGCTGGGGTGTTCGGGATAAACTTGAGAGCTCTTGTTCCCATTCTTGGGTCCATCGAGGGAGGCGTTCAATGCAATGAACAAGGCAACGGACTTATAATGTGAACACTCTCACTTAGCCATAGAATTCTATAATTTTAAATTTGGTGAAGCCCCTAGTATTCGGAAGACCGAGTTGAGGCGCTATCACGCCTTGGCGGACAATTCGGTTCCTCGCTATAAGCGGCATAAGTCTTTAGGGACCCGAAAAAACCTCTCGAACAGCGACCGGCTCTCGCCCTATCATGACGGTCAGTTTTATCTTTCTCCACTGAGGTGCTCAACCCAACTCAACCGGGGCACAATCGCAGTGGTTCTCCCGGTGCTACCTTAGCCGATATAGCGGGCGTAAGGTACCAAAACACGGGGCGGGCAAACCCAACTATTGACCCAAGACATGATTGAACCGATTCATATAATGCTATAAGTTGAGGTGCCGCACTTGTGAAAGTGTTCAGACTTATCACACCATAATTTTTGGGGTACTTAAGCCCCTGGTGTATTGGCCGTACCAAAGTGTACGGGTGCAACATGTCATGAAATGAACATATATATAGATAAAAAAGGCAATAATAGGCAAGAGCTATATATTGGTTATTAAAAAGAAAGCGCAAATAAAAGCAGAACGATACAAATTGTGCGATAAGCAAGGGATGGGACTATTTAACATGTCCCCCTCCAGGGGTAAGCTGCGGGATGGTATGTAAAACAGGTATAATGCTCGTAGTAGAGACCACCTAAACACTCGATGTAGCTTTTCGCTTCCCTGGCTGTTGCATCGTTAGTTCGGCAATTCTAGTGCCGGACAGGACTTCTGGAGAAGCGAGTCCTGAAAGTAAGAAAAAGAAAAAAGAAAAGAATGACACAATTGGGGCCCACAGTGCGGTTGAGCCGCGTGCAGGCGTCATGGTCGTGCCCTCCCTTATGCCCATGGTATCTCCGGGCGTAGTTATGCAGCGTAATCTTGGCCGCAATTTCGCGAGGGCTGGGGTTGGGGCGGATTACTCTGGCGATGCTTGAATCGTGCAGGCGGTCTTGTTGTAGGTTACTCGGTAGCGCTTGGCGGTGTCCGGACGTTTAGCGGCGGACTCGAGAACTGCTGTGAGAGGCTGCTTTGCACCTCCGCGCGAGAACGCCCGTGTGCTCCTCCGTTCGGAGAAGGCGTTCGGTGTTCCATTGACCGTGATTACTCCTTGAGGGCCTAGCATCTTGAGCTTGAGGTATGCATAGTGCGGCACCGCATTGAACTTTACCGTCACGGTTCGTCCGGCGATGCGTGATAGCCACTGCGGGCAGGACTATGTCGAAGATTAACTCTTCGCTTCGGAAGTTATCCGGGGATCCGAAGACCACTTCAAGTGTAACTGAGCCCGTACAATTGGCCTCTACACCCGGTATGACGCCTTTAAAGGTCGTCTTTGTAGGTTTAATCCTTGAGGGGTCTATGCCCATTTTGCGTATTGTATCATGATAAAGCAGGTTCAGGCTGCTGCCACCGTCCATCAGGACTCTAGTGAGGTGAAATCCGTCAACAATTGGGTCAATAACCAATGCGGCGAAACCGCCATGACGGATGCTAGTGGGGTGGTCCCTTCGATCAAAGGTGATCGGGCAGGAAGACCATGGGTTGTACTTCGGGGCGACTGGCTCCATCGCGTATACATCCCTTAGCGCGCTTCCGTTCCCTTTTGGGTATATGGGTCGCGTATATCATGTTCACCGTCCGCACTTGTGGGGGGAAACCCTTCTATCCTCTATTGTTCGGCGGCTGGGGCTCTTCCTCGTCATCGCTATGCAGCCCCTTGTCATTGAGTTCGGCACTTAGCTTGCCTGCTTGCTTGAACACCCAACAGTTCCTGTTGGTGTGATTGGCTGGTTTTTCGGGGTTGCCATGTATTTGGCACAAGCGATCGAGTATTCGGTCCAAGTTGGGCCAGGCCCTGGGTATTTCTTTTGAATGGCTTCTTCCGCTGACCGGGTTTAGAGCCTCTGAATCCGGCATTGACTGCCGTATCTTCATCATTGTCGCCGTTTATGCAGCGCTTGTTCTTGTTGCGACGCGACCTGCCATTGCTGTCCTTGGTATCCGAACTACCAGGGTTTTTGGTCATGTTGTTTCTACGAGCTAGCCAGCTGTCCTCTCCCGCACAAAAGCGGGTCATGAGTGTTGTAAGGGCTGCCATGGATTTCGGCTTTTCCTGTCCTAGGTGCCGGGCAAGCCACTCGTCGCGGTTGTTATGTTTGAAGGCTGCAAGGGCCTCTGCATCCGTACAGTCAACGATTTGATTTTTCTTTGTTAGGAACCGTGTCCAGAATTGTTTGGCCGATTCTTCTGGCTGCTGAATTATATGGCTAAGGTCATCGGCGTCTGGTGGTCGCACATATGTTCCCCAGAAGTTATCAAGGAATGCGGCTTCCAGGTCCTCCCAACAACCGATTGACTCTGCTTTCAAGATGTTGAGCCAATGTCAAGCTGGTCCTTTAAGCTTGAGTGGGAGGTATTTGATGGCATGTAGATCATCGCCCTTGGGCCATGTGGATATGGAGGAGATAGTCCTCGATCCAGACCGCAGGATCTGTGGTACAATCGTATGATTCGATGTTTACGGGTTTGAAGCCCTCGGAGATTTGATGATCCATTACTTCATCTGTGAAGCATAGTGGCTGTGCGGCGCCTCTGTATTGGGCTATATCACGACGTAGCTCATATGAGCTTTGTCTATTGTGTTCGGCCCGGCCGGATTTGCTGTATCTGGCGTGACGGTTATCATCACGTGTCGTGGGCGCCCGCGATCCGTGAATCGATCTTGTATGTTTTGCCTTATCCTCCAATATATCTACGCAAGTCCGGTAGCGTTTTCCGTGCCTTGGTACTTTTGGCGGCGTCGGGTTGTGGCTTGAGCGGAGGGCGAGAGGCTTCTGCATCGCTGACCCGCAGGGTGACCGACCTGCCATGTCGTCTTGGTGACTTGGGTGCTTCCTCTTGATCGAGGCAGCGGCCTGCGTTTGGGGTAGCTTTTGGAGGCGTTTGAGTTCATACTCTTGGCTGCAAGGACTTGATCCATCTGTTAGCTAGCAGGTCTTGGTCAGCTCTAAGCTGTTGCTGCTTTTCTTGAGGCTGCTTGCCGTGGCTATAAGCCTGCGTTTGAAACACTCCTGTTGGCGGGATCCTCGGGCACGACAAATTAAATGCGTCGTTGAGGCTTGCCTCATCTTAGGGAGGCGCATAATTATCGTCCTCTACCTCTCTTTCTGCCGCACTATCGTGCGGACTTGCTTCTCCCTCCTCTGTCTTTGAGTCCTGCTTTGGAGGGGTTGTCTTCGGCTTTGTCCGGTGTTATTATCTCCCATGCGGAATCACCCTTTTTGCTATGGCGGGATTTAGGCGGCGCCCGGCTGGCGTCGGCGCTTGGGCGTCAAATTCCAGCGGCAGCGAGGCAGATCGACTCACTTACCCAGCAAAGGGGTCTCGGCAGCTGCAGCAGCTAGCGAATGATCCAGCATTGGATAGCACCGCCCCATCCATGCCGAGAAGCAGCGTGGGTTCCGCCCGGACGGCGCAATGCTGGGTAGATACCCGTGGATGACATCACGGAGAACACTAGCTGCGAGCTACGTCAAAATGAAGAACATATCCATGAAGGTGGCGGACGGCGTTGCTTTTCGATTACCCCCAAAGCAACCTACCATTGCATCCCGATTCGAGAGGGCTATGCTCGTGTCATAGTTGGCGGTGGTGCACCCATATTGAGGCTAGAGCTTGACATTCCTGGAGGTGACGGCGGCGCTTTCTCGGAGGCGCCAACCATCGTATCATCCTATGGAAAAAAGTTGCATCATCTTTGAAGGCCACCGACACGCGTCATCCGACTCCTCGTCGAAGTCCGCCACGAGTCAGCAGTCTCCCGCTCCTGCAAGTCCACCAAGTCCGGCAAAGTGTCGAGCCACTCCTCCTCCATGTCCGGCAAAGTGTCGAGCCACTCCTCCTCCAAGTCCGGCAAAGTGTCGAGCCTCCTCCTCCTCCTCCAAGTCCGCCACAACGTCAGGCGTCCACTCCTCCTCCAAGTCCGGCACAACCTCAGGCCACTCCTCCTCCAAGTCCGGCATAGCTTGAGCGGCCCTCCTCCTCGTCCAACTCAGCCCCGTCGGCCCGGCGTCTCCGCCCGCCTCGGCAATCGCAGAAGAGACACCCGCAGCTATGGTGCGTGGCGGTATGGTCGAGGTAGTACAGGAAGTACAGGCGGAGGCAAGCGATATAAATATGGTCCAAGCCTCACTCCTCTTCCGCAGAGGTCTTATGACAGGTCCGAGGAGGAAATCGCAGCCATATCGAAGTCCGAGGTGGAAGCCCATTTTGCACCAAAACCGCCACCGCCGCCAAGGGAGAAAGTGCCCGAGGAAACGATTGACCACTTCATTCGTATGGCTCAACCACCAGCTCCCAAGCCTGTTGACACAGACTTTGGCGCCACATCAGGAAGTTAAATCGAGCATGTCTCGTGGGAGGCGAGCTCGAGGATCGAACAAACAAGAAGCAGCTGTCAAAAATGCAGGAAAACCATTCCCAGCTAGGAGAACAGTGCGGCAATCGATCCCCTCACTTGTTGTGCCAACAACACGTGACGATCTGTAGCCAATATTATTGTGGGCAAACAGTTTACGTTCTGAGGTGGGCAATGTGGTAATAACGGAGGACCATATAATGCAGGCTGAAGTTCTCAAAATCACTGTTGGACAACTCCTCGAGATCGAGCCCATGCACTGTGCTTAGAGAGGATGAAATAAAAAGGAAATATGTCCGGGGCCAACCTTTGGTCGAGCCAGGACAAGGTCAAGAACCTCCCAACGAGAATGTATGAATTGCATCAATGGTACATGAACATTACCAAGATTTCCGATCGATTGTCCCTCATGGTGAATGTCAAGGAGGAGCATTACTTCCATGAGAAAGCTGTGTCCGTCGAGTATTCTGAACTGTTTCAGTTATACAATCAAGACGCACTCGACAAATCTATTGTCAGTTGCTATTATGCACGTAAGTGATTTCTTTACGTAATTTAAGTCTCAAGCTAGCTGTCTTGATCCTTTTGATCAATCATTACCTGTAATTATCCTCACTATATTCTTTTACGTGGTATTATATGCAGGATGAAGATATATGAAATGAGAAAAGGTGGACGCTTTGGCATTGGGTTCATTGACCCAAACACCGTTAATGAATACACATGGAAACTAAATCCACGTTATCAAAAGGATGTAGAGGACAACATGCTAGAGTTCTTGAAGCTCCTGAAATACAATGAAGATATACTACTTCCTTACAACTTCCAGTGAGTCACACTGTCTTGTACTACAAATTCTCTGTTTTTGCCTACTAGCTAGCTACATGTTTTTGCTTTACATATGCCCGCTTAATTAAGACATGCAACGTGTGTGCATGCAGATTTCACTGGGTCTTGTGTATCATTAAAGTTGGCCTTGGAACAGTTGAAATACTGGACTCACTACTCAAAGAAAAAACTGACTATAACATCTTGTTTGGGATAGTCAACAGGTAATTTAAATCATTATTAACTATATATCTCGACCTATTTAGTTCATCATTTTCATGATATGAACTATTTAATAACCCCTTTATTCATTTTCTTTGTCGGCGGGCAGGGTTTGGGCAAGGTTCATCAGCGTGACCCCAGGAGAATCGAAACAAAAGCTTAAATGGTTTCGACCCACGGTAAGTAATTAAGTAGTACTAGCTAGCTAGCTAGCTGCCATCTCTTTAATTATCATGCTTGATTAATTATTATCTGATCAAATTCCATTCTCGTAAAGGCCCTGAAGCAGGCACAGGGGACTGATCTGTGTGCATTCTGCGTTTGCGAGAACATTGGCAATGATGGCGTCCGCAAGGAGCAGATCTCAAAGACAGGAATGGGTACGCTTATCAAAACACTATTCACAATTTTTACACCATTATCGATATCTAGTCACACAACTAATACACATGCATATTGATCTCCTTCTTAACAGTTCACAGAGGTGCGGGAGAAGCTCCTAGAAAGCGGGCGCGTAGAAGCACTTCAAGAGGAAATAAGCGGAATTTTTGCTCGACCAGGTTATAAATCCGAAGGAGAATACTATTACCGCTACCGCCCCATCGTGCTCGAAGGCACCAATTAGGCTAATGCCACTAGCTCCGAAGGCAACATGCATATGTAGGAGAAATTGTATATAGCTATACATGTGTGTATGTGTGAATTAATTAATATAATGGTTTGTGAGACATTGATGATATATATATATATGCATGATTGGTTCTACTAGAAATTCTATATATATATATATATATATATATATATATATATATATATATATATATATATAGATATAGTGATGCTATTCATCACCCAGGGTGCAGAATAAGTTATTCTTCACCGGGGTAATCTTCTGATCACTTCATAATTAAATTACATTTGGAATTCAAATAGTTACATTCCTATTGATTCACGTAAAATTTGATATAAAAAAATAAAAATATAGGTCATAAGACAAGAAAATTTGGAGTTTATGTATATTTTACACTATATTTTTACGTTCGTAATTTTACATAACATAAAATATTTTTTACGGTGATTATATATTTTCTTACGGTCTCTTTTTACGTCAGAAATAAAGACAAAACTTACGGAATGTAAAATTACAGTGCGTTGGTGGTAAAATAGAGGGTGAAGAATAACTATTCCTCACCCAGGGTGACAAATAGTCAATCCTATATATATATATATATATATTTATATATATATATATATATATATATATATATATATATATATATATATATGCATAACGTGTATAATGTGTAGTATCGTAAAATACCAGCAAACGAAAAAGAATTAAATTGATAACACAAATTTAATTGAAAAATAAAAAATAAAACAAAAACCCACAAACATTTAGTACCGGAGGGCTCCCGGCCCCCGGAGTTGCCTCGTGCCACGTGGTTGGCCTTTAGCACGGTTCGTGCTGAACCCGGTACAAAGGGGGAGGGGCTTTAGTGACCACACTTTAGTGCGGTTGTTGAACCCGGCACTAAAGGAACCTCTGAATCGGTGCTATTGCCGGTTCTGCACTAGTGCCGGTAAATAATTTAGTGCTCAACTAGCGCGGTTACTCTGGCACCTATCACACGCATCTGAAGTTTTAAATTGTGGAGTCCGTCTTGTTAAGTACATGTGGATTTGAAAGTTGACAGGTTAGACCTCGAGATCTGCTTTACGAATCTTATATCTCCCGACCACTACCGTGGTTACCCAGGCGGGATCTGTCAGCCATCACGTGTATCACCCTCGTCTGACGCTCTTAATTTGTGAAGTCTAGTCTGATTGGTCTTCTTTGCTACATTCAAATCTGAAAGCAAAGAGGTCTCTCAATACTTAACGTCTCTACTTGCTCCTCTTTTCATTTCTATGCAACCCCAACCTTTGTAGGTGGATCCAGTTCGATCTTCTTGATTCTCTCTTCTACTTTCTGTTTCGTGAGCAGCTCTTGCATATCTTCCAGGTTAGTGCACCAGCTCTTGTTGGATAAGCCATGTTCTTTTGAATTCTATCTTGTTGATTTCAGATCTGAAAAATTGATGCAATACGATTTGCTGTTATGTATCAATAAAAACTAATGAAGTAGTTTGTTGCACCGTATGATGAAATTCCTTACTATCCAAAAAGTAAAAGCGTGTTACAGAACAATGATTTTTTAGGGGTAAAATAGTAACTAAATGTTTTCAATTGAAGCGATTTGTTCCAAAAGGTGCCAAAGCAATGCATTTTTAAGGCCAAATCAAACTGCTTCTAGAACAAAGTCTTATTGGACATTTAATTACTAGCGAGATACAACCCACCTTGTAGCTTTCTATGGTGCTTTCTATGGTATCATGACATCAGGGAATATGGTGCTATATTGAGCAGGCGTAGATTTTTCCCATTATATAGCTGGAGTGGTCATATTCATTCATTACTGTTGATATTTGGGGTTGAGAGGTGATGGGAGATCCTGCGGCAAATGGCCTTGCTAACTGGTAAGTGTTAGGTGAGCCATGGAAAGAGCAAGTACCAATGATGGGCTTCTCCCTAGTGATTTCAGAACCTTTTTCACATTGTCAAGCAATTTTATAGCAGTATTATGTTTCAATCATACTGAGAGGGCAAGTCTTGATAAATAAGACACTTTGTTTCCAGATGGACATCTAGCAAGACGGGCCTACTGGCACGTGCTATACTCGAAGACTTTGATACCATCTGCAAGATGGTTGATATAATACATACAATGAGCATATATTTTAGGATAGAATTATAAAACCTAATCTCTAGTAGTTAGTTGCATGCAAAGTGTATATAGTATGTTATAGAGAAAAAGGTCGGTGATTGGTGATTTAGTTAGTCCAGTTGAATGTAAACTACCACAGGGGAAGCTCCCATTTGATTAAATTGGATTTATCCCCCACAATAGCTATAGATGAATTTTTCAAGTCTTTGAATTAAAGCTAAGAAATAAATAAGTTAAACTTAAGAGTTTTTCATTTGCACAAATCTAGTTCCAGGAACTTGTGTTCCCTGATCTGCACAATTTAACAGAGTAACAGGTATATATGCATGTGTTGATTTGCATCAATTTTCTCATAAGAATTTTGGTCTTCCTGTCCCCAAGATCCATTGAACTCTCTACTGAATGATTTACAAATCTAAGTTGTACTTGTGAATTTCCTTTCGTTTCCTCTTTCGGCATTTCTGTCTCAATTTGCTTTGATTCCCAAACAAGTTTATCACTTCGTAGGACTTTATGAACAGTTCAAAAATTATTATGGTCGAACTTGTTGAGCATATTTCGTTTTTGGGTTAGTACTTCTTTACAAACTTGTTTGCTTCTCTTTAATGCATGGACTGGACTTTGGACACATCGGTGAACATGTGTATAGCAGTTCCACGTGCATAACTACTGGGACATGTTTTGTTAAAGAGAAGCAAACATGTTTACCTGATACTTTTGTTTTCATATTTAATTTAGTATAGTTTTGAAAACAGTTCTTTTACATATCTTTACTGCAGGGTTTCATCAAACCGTTGGCCATCTGCATAGCAGTTCCTGTTTGCGCTTTGGTGATTCACGTAAGGAGTAAGTTTTGAGTACGTACACATTTTGTTGTTGCAATGCTTGCTCACATCGCAGACTAAATTATTACTATCCAAAAATAAAAGAGCTTAAATAAAAAGGCGGTTTGTTTTAGTATGAAAAGAATCATGGTAGCATACTTGCGTAAATAGCAAAAACTACCACATTACGGGCTAGGATTACGAAAAACCACTTTTCATAATTTTTCAAAATGTTGCCACTATTTTGGTTGGCTGTTCCAAAAAACCCAAGTAACTGAATGTTTAATTTTTAATTATGATTATGACATGAATGGCCCAGTCATCAGGTCCACGTGGCAAAAATGTCAACGCCGTTATGTAACCAATTTTTTTGACTGTTATGACTGGGTGAGGTCCACATGTCAGCTTCTGTCTACTAATTTCTCTCTCTATACACCACCGGCGCCCAATCGCCTCTGTTGGAACCAAGGATGACGAACAATCACAAGAACATGAGACTCACAATTTGGTGGGCGACGAACGCCCGCAACGGGGCGCCGAACGCCCCGCCGGCGACGAACGTCGTACTCTCTTCTTTGTATTTCAACTCGGCTCACTTGGGCACCGAACTCTTTACATCCTTTAGAGCAACTCCAAAGGCCCGACCCAAACCGTCCGTCCGCATCCGTTTGGGTTGGCGCAAATAAATGTGGAGGCCCAATGCGGCGACCCAAACCCAAAAAGTGCCCTATTCGCGCCCACGACGACGCATTTGCGCACGAAATACGTCGGCGCGGACGCGAAGCAGACACCTCACGCGCCTTCTCGATGTCCGCCGCGTCTCCACCTGACGGTCATCATTATGGCGGCCGCCCACCTCAGGCCCACGCGTCAGCGACGGTGGTCCTCCTTTTTTAATCCGAGCGTGCGTGGGGGGGGGGGGGCTGTCCTCATCCGCTTCCAGAAGCCCCCCGTCCCAATCTTGCCACCCCTTTTGCTCCCCCGTCGGCGGCAAAGCCCCGGCCCCCCCTCTTCCACCCCCCCCCCCCCCCCCGCCTAAGGCGGCGCGTTCTAGCCTGCCGAGGCACCAGCTGAACGTGCCAAGGCACCAGGCCGAGTGGCACTGGCAGCACCGCGTTCCTCTCCCCCACCCAGACGTGACCACGCCACAAGACTGGCATCTAGATTCGTAGAGGATCCGGTGCCGGCTGTGCCGCGGTCGGCTAGGGCGTGCGTCGTCGGCGGGCGCTGCTGATGCCCCTTCGACTCGCCCAACTGGTCTCATTGTTTCTCTTCGAGCACGAGGAGGCGAGGCGACGCGGCATCCGCAAAGTCGCCCGCATCTCGCCGCCGCCCCCGCTCGTCATTCGCGACGAGGACCAGGAGGCGGAGGCTGCCTACAAGGCGGCCATGGCGGCTGTCCTTCGGGAGAGTGAGGAGGAGGAGCGGCGTAGGGTGGCGGAGGAGGAGGCATACGAGGCTGCCATGGCGGAGGCCATGGCCCTCTCCATGGCGGGCGACTGCGTCATGCCGCTGGTGACCCCGCCGTCCCCGGTCAAGGCCGAGCTGGAGGCGGGTCCATCAAGCGCTACTCCTGGACGGGAGTAGTGCGCGAGTGGATCAGCGCGCCGTCGGTCTGGATGGGGGCGACGCCGACGCAGGAGGCGGCGTACCTCGAACAATGACGCCAGCGACGGCTGGTCGAGGAGCGCCGTGAAGGAGAACACCTCGAGATGCTCGAGCGTGACGCTGAGGAGGAGCAGCGCGAGGCCGAGGAGGAGGCACGTCAGGCCCAGGCAGCGGCGGCACAGCCGCGCCCGACATCAACGCCCTCTGGTACACGGCGTTCCCTTGGGACGGCTCTGCGCCTACACTCGTCGACCTTACCGGCCCCGACGATGATGACGGCGAGGATGCCAAGGGCAGCGCCCCGCCTCGTATTTAGTCTTTTTAATGTTAATTAATGTGGATGTGGACGCGTGGACTAAAGCCGGCCTTCGTGGCCGGCTTTTAATGTTTAACTAGTAGAATGCCCGTGCGTTGCTACGGGCCTTTTAATTTATTTTTTCTCATTGCATACATTTAATACTTGGTGGATTTTTGGCACAAATTCCCACCACAACGCCTTGGGACCCTTGTCGATGAATTCTTTTTGATCGTCGACATAGTCCTCTTAGTTAAATTTGTTCTGTTTTATTATGCTACACACACTGAACTATGATGATGTGTCTAGGGCACATCTAGATGTGCTCTAGTTATTGCACATCTAATTATAAATAGAAAAATAAAAAAGAAAAAGAAAATATTCACACGAATCTCGACGTAATATCAATGACATAGGATTTAGATGTGCAATCATTATGACACATCTAGATGTGCTTTAGCAAAACTGATAAATTAACTACAACACCTGGACAAAAATTGTACCAGACATCTCCTAATTATCATAGGAGTCCTAATTACCAGCAGTTCAATAAGGAAATGGGCGGATGCCATACATGAGTCAAGCGCGTCCAATGCTGATTTGGCACTTGAACAAGATATGTTGTTACTACTTTTTCCAGTTCTATACAATTTTTCTAAGGATGGCTCTGTCCTACATCATCATGTAATTCTATAACCTGAACCAAAAGATGATTATAATTTAGAAACTAATCATTTGTTGTGAGAGAACGGTGTATGGTATGCATAAAGTATCATGTATGCTAATGACATTACCACATGGATTAAGAATCAAGTAAAGTTGTATATCAAAAATGTATCTCCATGAAAAGTTTCATCTCGAGCATAATGTTAACCTAAAGGAATCAACAATTAAAGCTTGAAAATAATAAAGAAAACTGTAGGAATTCAACAACGTTCATTATTCCATAGAGGTTCTGGGATGGACACCATGCAAAACTAAAAGGACAAGAAACCATGGTAGTTTGTATGAAAATGATTACCATCAGGACAGAACAATTTTCTACTACCTCTGTCCTATAATATAAGAACGTTTTTGACTCTAGTGTAGTGCCAAAAACGTTCTTATATTATGGGACGAAGGGAGTACTAATTTTTCTTTTTGGAGGTACTGACATGCATTTACTATTAATTTTAAAAAACATGCACTACTGAGATATGGAAAATTATGATACTGCAATAAAACTCTACAATTGAGTAGAAAATGACCAAAATGGAGAGCTCCATGCGCCTACATGACCTTACTTTTAAAAAGTTAAAACAACTTGCCCGCTAAGAGTAGTAAATTGCATCTACTATCTTCTCGGTGTTTGGATCACACAGCTCACCAATATATGCATTCAATTCTGGCTAGCACCCATGATAAGAAGTTGGGGCATCATCTATGGCGTATGAGATTGCTTCAACTCACCTTGCGGCGACCTCATCAACAATTACGAACCGGGCGGCGACTTCCTCAGGCATCAGGTATTGCGACGTGCCGATGTCGATGGCCAGCTCAAAGCGCATGTCATGTCACAACAGCGCCGAGTGCCAGGGAACGATGTCTCAGGCGTTGCGACCGCGGAGGCCATGGCGACGTCGAATCGCTTCTTGAAGTCGGCTGCTCCCACGCGCAAACACCGTGACTGACCATTCTCGGCGATGCAGAACGCACTTAGGGTGGCCAACGCCACCCAGAGGTTGTGCCCCATCACGGTGATGCTCACATCCTCGTCCTTGTACGTGTCCACCAACTTCCGCACCTTAATCAGCAGTGACTCCTAGCTTTTTCCCCTCCTTCAAGAGGTACCACACTTAGTAGAAAACACGAATTACCGCAATAAGTATAAAGAATCTATAGTCCAAATATAAATATATGTTTGTACATAACACTGACAACTGGATAAAGCATATGTGCAAATTCTAAGAAACTAATATACTTATGTTCCAACTCAAATACTCAATTGATGATTCACAGAAGAAACAGATCAACTGAACAAAGAAAAAGAGCATTGTTTCCGGACATGACCGACAAAATTCCTCTTCCTCCCCTTCAATTTTTAGAATATGAATTAGGTTCTTGGCCGATGGAATTAGAACCCATATGTCCAAAACTCCTGAAGCTGAATAATATGCACCTTTAACTTTGACGGTCGTTCCTCCATCATTACGCATGTTCCTCAGTAAGAGTTTATTACCTCCATTAAGGTGAATGCAATGAACCAGTGGCACAAAGATCTTGAAATTTGAATGCTGGAATAAATCCATGCATGAATGTATTGTCCTAAGACATTGGCACCAAATAAACACCAGAACTAAATCAAGGTGCACAAGAGGCCTCTAGTGGGATGGAATAAAAGATAAATAAGCTTAATTGCACTACCACAGAAATAAAAGATAATTATGAGGTGAAAAGAACTGAAAATCCAACGTAAACTGAACCGACAGAACCGATGGGCATGCATCTTCCTGTTTGTACCACTCATGACCCCATGCTGGCCAATTCCTCCCTTTCTCCTGTGAACCAGAAAAAAAATCAGTACGGACAAAAGTTTGACTTTCCTTACTTAAATACTAATTTGACCTTAACGGTAAATCTAAGCAAGAAAAGGAACTAAACTGGTTGATCTTTTCTTGTTTTGTTCGATTATCGCTTTCTATAGTATAACCCAATCCTTTTTTGATAGAATGGAAAAAAGGCACTAACCACGCTCTTGTTGAACTTGAGAAATTGTACATTAGAGAAAAGCAAATTATAGATCAATACATAAGACAAAAAGATACTCCTTGCGGGCAACCGATGTGGAGACAAACTACAAGAACATGATAATCCGCACATACTAAGGTGTCCATTTTGAACTTTAAAGTCTGTAGAAAATGTTGTCTGCACCACTATCACCATTAGGAGACTTCATCCATTTTCCCTACACTAAACTTAAAGTAGTCAACGGTAGGGGTTAAATACGAAAATATCACTTTGGTGTGTAGCATGGTGGTCATAGATGTAGCTGCAAAGAAGCTGAATGATTACATGTTTTAGCGACTGAGTTTTAGTTTCAGTACTATTAAAAAGTGCTTTATCAACAATACTCAGAGGTCAAACGCATGGCATTGCTCTCTAGTATGCATATGTGTCCTCAAGTAATCAAACACGGGCATATAATTTAAAGCACGAACAGTTACTAAACACGCCTTGCCCATTTTATTGTGTAATAGGAATGAGATCCGACACTGATGGTAAATCAGACGTGAGAAAAAGCATCTGCTCAAGTAAAATCATTTCCATCAACCTTCACCGTAGAATTAGTATGTATCGACATGAAAAACAGTAATTTCCTATGGACTGAGACAACTCTCAAATGTGTCCTTAAAAAAGATAGCCACAAGCAGGAACCCAAAAGACGATTATCTTACCAAAATTTTGCACTTCCATTGGGCTTGAACCTGAGATCTCCGCTGGAAACACCATGGCAAATGCCTGTCAGTGCAACCACCTACCGACCTTCACATTGTCCAAAATATCAATACCCATCCTGATACAACCAAATGGTCTGTAGTTAGTCCAGAAAGATTTGTAGAAAATCAACCACATGGCGGAGGAGATCAACGGTGTGGCTGTACGGTTGGCGGAGTCGAAGAAGAAGGGCTCCAGCGCCATTGACATGGAGGAGGTCATCCGTCGTCGATGAGGGCCTTCCGGCATCCTCACCACCTGAAAAAGGGTCTCCGGCGCCATTGGCGTGGAGGAGGTCATCCGCCGTCGATGAGGGACCTTCCGGGCATCCTCACAACTTGGAAAAACACGGCGATATCTCCAGCAGCGCCCACGAACTTCCGTCGTCCTCCTGGCCGCCGTCCTCGTCCTGCTATAACCGTGCCCGTGCATGACGCGGACCCATCAACTATGGTGGTCACGCAGCGCGCGAGGCTGAGCGGGCACACCCACCTTGGATTCACAGGCGCAGGCATGCCGCCAGCGAGGGCGACACTACTGTCTTCGACCATGAAGAAGATGGAAGGTGCGTTGCCGGACGGGGTTCATGAACGTCGCCTGACTCGGCAAGGATGATGTCGTCTCTCTCATGCCGGACTCGGCCAAGACATCGGGAGCGGGCACGATCGTCCCACAGATTGTCGATGACATCTACAGTGATTCGATGGTTGCAGGAGAAGCCCAGGGTAGATGGGGATCAGGAAGTGAAGAGTAAGGAGAGAAGTTGACAAATAGGAAGGCTAGCGTTGAATGCGGTGCGGTAGATCAGGAGCTTATAGTTGGAAAAGATTCTATGGACGGATCACACACTATATGAGAAAAAGGAAACAAATTGCACACAAATAGGAAACAGAGGGAGTACCTTCCTATGCAGGTGCACGAGCGCATGCACCTCCTTTTTTTGCTTTTCTTACCGTGCAAAAACCAGAGAAAGTGAGCAAAGCGGGAGGTGGGGTTTTTGATAAAAATCGGAGGACTGATTTCCCAATCGATATCGGTGGGATTTCCTTCGATGGGATGGGTGGAACGCATTCGAGCGAGCGAAGCTTGACGTGCGTACCCGTTCATTAGAAGTAGAGATATAACAATTTCACAATAAGATTTGTTTGTCATGGTTTACTTGTTAATTTTTTAAAATCCGTTATTTGTTTCTCGAAAATCTAATGGGAGGATCAATTGATTTGGATAAGTTAGGAAAGTTATATCCATGATCTTTTGTATGTTAGGAAAGTGCTGATTTTGGAAAGAAAAGAGGGGAGTGAAAAATAAACCAATGGATAAAAAACCCGTGGGTGGTGGTGGGAGGTGGGAGAAAATAAAACCGGACGAAAATAAAACCGGAGTACCAGGCTACCAACTGCTCCATTAGGAGTAAAGATCAATGCTTGTATTTTTTTTAAATGTTTGTATTCTTTTTTATTCGTGTCGTCAAAATTGGTCGGGCCAGTGTTGGACGCATGCACCGACTCAAATGTGCAAGCGGACGTTGGTGTTCGCCGGGCCAACTCAAACGGATGAAAAACGGACAAATTCACCGTCCGTTTGGGTTGGCCCGTTGGAGTTGCTCTTAAGTAGTCACGCACGCACGGACTAGCCAGCCACTTAACCCGGCCACTAACGTCACAACGCACGCCCAACTACTCCTACATACATGCACGCTCAGCTTCACCACAACGCCCACACGACTTGGCTGTCCATGTAGCTAGCGAACCAACTAACAACCTGGACTAACCAAGCTCACCAACCTGGACTAACCAGGGTTTTGAGGCAACAGCTACGCGGTGCGCACACGCACACCGCCGACGTGTCTTTTTTTCTAACACCCTCTTGCTCCCTGCTGGAGGAGAAGCGCCGCCGAGCAGCAGCGGCAAGCAGCAACAGCTGGCGGCAAGCAGTTGCCGAGGCAAGCAGCAGCAGCAGCGGCAAGAGGGAGTAACGGCAAGCAGCAGCGGCGGCGGACGGCAAGCGGCAGCAGGGGCAGCAAGCGCGATCGACGGCAAGCAGCAGCAGCTAGCGCCGGCGGCTTAGCTGCGGCTGCGTCTTGACGCGGTCGTGCATGGCTAGAGAGCTAGCTCGGGCTGGCTGCCGTCATGCATGGCTAGATACCTAGCTCCGGCTGCTTCCGTGCCTGAGGTAGCGACCTCCGGCCGCCGCAGTCATGCATGGACCTGATTGCTTTTCTCGAAAAGTATCAGAGACTTGATTGCTTTTTAGGAAAACTATTAGAGACCTGATTGTTTTTTTAAGTTATAGGGATCCGATTGCTTTTTATAAAAGTTACAAGGATCCGATTAGTCTTTATTTTTTTTGAAAGGGTCCGAATGAGGGATCCATCTGTCATAACTGTCAACCTAATGGTCAAAAATAACGGTGTTGACTTTTATGCCACATCAGACATGATTGAAAATTAACCATTCAATCACTTGGATTTTTTTGAAACAACCAACCAAAATAGTGATAGCATTTTGAGAAATTAAGAAAGCGATAGTTTTCCGTAACCCTAACCCGTAATGTGGTACTACATTTATTTTGCTATTTACTCTAGCATAATAAGAATAGTGCTGCCATAAATATTGTGGGGAAAAAATGTCACGATAGTTTTATTATAGACAATTTTGCTGTACGATTGTTTTGCTGTGGGGAAAAATGGTCTGATCATTGTGGCAATCCTTCCTTGCAACCGTGCTCTATTTAGGAACAATTTTTTTAGATGCTGATGGTGTAATTGATTAGACAGGGGATAGATGGAACCTGATATTCTGGAGCGTATACTCGATGGAAAAGAGAAACCGATGAATCTTCCTTTTGCACTTTTGAAGAACATAACAGGACATTTCTCTGAAGATCAAGTACTTGGTCATGGTGGATTCGCAACAGTTTACAAGGTAACATTTACATTTAAAGTAAATCAAGCATATAGCACCTAAAGATATCAAGAGTTAGCAGTGCAGCACTACAAACTGGAGTGCATATTTTCTGATGCCCCATGATATGCATCTACATGTTCCAAATTGTTAGAAAATGTATTTAAGATCTTGATAAATTAGCAATTGTCAGTATAAAATAAAACAGAATGGCCCTGTCGTCCGAGCATGGCGGCGCCCCCAATCTCCTCGACCGGCTGGCTCCTCCTCTTGCTTCTTCCCTCGCCGCCGCTGGACGACTCCGTGGGGAAAACCAGTGCAGCCGACGGTATCGGCGGGACATTTGTTTTTCCTTTTCTTCTTTGGATCTTCCTACGCAACCCGACGGCGCAAGGGTTACCTGCCCATGGCGCTCCTAGATGGCGAAGGCTGGTTTGTCCCGCAGCGTCCATGGTGGTTAGCCGCGTCAACTCTTGCTTGGCAAGATGGACTGCATCCGCACCAAGTCCACGCGTATGATTTGATCGCAGCGGGAAACAAATCCTGAGTTGGACTGCATCGCCATGTCCACGCGTCCGATTTGTTTGCACGGGACACAAACCCTCTGTAGGGCAATAAGCCACGGCGAGGGGCGTCACGGTGCGCATGGGTGCGCGCACGGTGAACGTGTCGGGCTCAGCCCCAGGCAGCCTGGGTCGCGTGTGTGCATAACCAAGTGTGTGTGCGTGTGTGTCGGCGCGTACGACCACGCGTGCCGTTGCGTGTAGGCGAGATACGCGGAGCAGTGACTGCGTCGGGGCGCTGGACTCGGGCCATGGCGACTGCGTGCGTGCGCGTCTGGTGCACGAGCCTGGGAGCGTGGGACGTGGGAGGTGCGTGTGTGGAGTGCGTGGGAGCGTGGTGCAGCGCGTCAATGCGCGCGGGTATAAAGCCAGCTCCTCCCTCCCATTGTAGCACACTGAATCGAGTTCGAGCTCGAGGAAGAAAAGGCCGTTCATGTGGCAGGCCGTACGTGCGCCGGAAAACCACCTGTGCCCCGTGTCTTCTTCTTCCTCCTTCTTCTTCGCTGGTTTGAGCCACAGAGAGAGAGAGAGAGAGAGAGAGAGAGAGAGAGAGAGAGAGAGAGAGAGAGAGAGAGAGAGAGAGAGAGAGAGAGAGGGAGCTTAGAGAGCTAGGGTAGAGGGAGAGCTTAGAGAGCTAGGGTAGAGGGAGAGCTTAGAGAGCTAGGGTAGAGGGAGAGCTTAGAGAGCTAGGGTAGAGGGAGAGCTAGAGTATGCTACGGTTTCGGGGCGGCAACAACACCCTCCACATCATGCCATCTACGGTGGCCGGATCATGAGACTCAGGTCATATAGATGCCTCTTCTACATCGATGGACAATGCACATCAGAGAGCATGTCCGCCATCGGCGCTCATGATGTCCCACCGCTGGCAAAATTGGTTAGGCAGTGGGCATCGACTTGACAACGACAACGATGGTAGCCGAAGGCCTAACGCAGTTGTTGCGCTTGGGGTGCTTTGCCGGCTAGTCTGCTCAGGTTCGGAACGGAGTTCTCTCCGGCAATGTGGCAGTCAATGGGGAGCTCCACCGACGGTGCTGGTCTGTATGAAGCCACTCAGGCCCGCGGTGGCACCCTCGGTACGGTTAGCGGTGGCCACTGGAAGGTCTTCATGAGCGTTACTTCCTTCAGTTCCGGTGGCTCATACCTTGCGTGATGCAACCGAAAGGATCTTTTGTTTGTTTTGGCGGCTCTCACTCCAACTAGTTTGTCAGCCAGGGATGCAATCTATGGATGGCGGTTTGACGCAGAGGGTATAGTTGTGCAGCAGCAGCTGTGGATTTTTAGCTGAGCGCATATAGCTGTTGGGATAATGGAAAAGCCGCAGGGATAAGACATAATTGACTTCGATTTTGATTGTGCTTCTCGAGTACCTGGCCTCAAGTTACTGGGTGAAAATCCTAGGTCTGACCGGAGTTGATTTTACGGACTCAGGGTGGACACGGTCCGGTCCCTGACCGAGCCACCGTTTGGACCGGCCAGCGGCGGACCGGACCGGACCGAGAAGAGCGGCGGTCCTCTTTTCCTGGACCGGACCGGCGGAGGTAAAGCTCAGGCCGGACCGAAAGGACCGGCGGTGGCGAGGTCATGACCTGGCAGCAACGGGACGCGGTGGCGCTGGCCGGGCCACGATTGTTGCATGCGCACGTATGTTCTTTAGCAGTTTTTCCGCTACATGCAAGCAATTTAACGCGTGCATGAGTCAACTATTTTGTACGTACTGTCCTTCGATGCAAAAAAAAAAAAGAATTGTACGTACTGTCCTGGCCGTGATTAGAGGATCAAGTTTTACGTGGGGTTAGTCGTGGGATGACGCCGTAATGGACGGATCAAACCTTGTTTTTCTGGTTATTTTTATTATCTGACCAATGAAAAGAAGGAAAGAAAGTAACGGCCCATGATTTTCTCTGTGTGGGTGGGGCAGCGACAGATACTGAAGATTCTGAAAATACTGTAGATACTGAAGAAACTGAATCGTGATTGCACATACAGATTTGGTAAGCTTTTTACGTAGGAATAGGAGTTTCCTTGTGTTTTCTGTTGGATTGAATGAAAGGAAACAACATTGTGGAATAAAGGGAAACGGCAGCGTGGAGTTAGTTGTGGGATGGTGCCGTGATTATCGGATCTAATCCCGTTTCTCTTTTCTGTTGGACTGAATAATAGAAAAGAAACTTCAGCCCGTGACCAGAGTCTCCTACCTCTTGCCCCTATCTCTTCAATTGACGAAATTACACTTATTCTGGTGAACAACGACGGGGCGGGGCATGGCCAGTGCGTCGCCGGCGGCTGCGACGTCGAGGAATGATGTGCAGCTTCGGTCCGCTCGGTCGGACCGGTTAAAGACTGGACCAGACCGAGTAAATTTCGGGCTGAAATTTAGGGACCGGACCGGCCAATTTCTTCAACGGGCCAGGACCGATCGGTCCGGTCTACAACGGGCCACGAGCGGGCTGAAAAGCCCGCTCGCTCCGTCCAACCTGAGTACGGACCGGTGACGATGTTTCTTGCATTGCTACCTTATTGAAGGCATTGCTCGGAAATGCTCGGACTTGTTCTTCTGGGTGAAAACCTAGAATTTGGCCTTTGGTGGTTGGATCAGGTGACGGCGGTGGTCGAGCGTCGTTCCCTTCCTGAAGACATTGTTGTTGAAGAATCTCGTTGTCTTTGTGGTGTCAAGAGATGTTTGATGCGTATATGATCATTGTTGTAGTTTGTCCATAGTTGTTTTGATCGCTTCATTTTTTTAAAATTTCCCCGCTTAGGCATAACTTTTGTCTTATATATGATTTTGCTATTTGGCGGTGTGTTTTTTTGTATGTGTGAGTTAGTGTTGGTTGTGTACATCCTAACTACATAGAGGCCGGTGTGTGCTCATGGTGTTTGTGTCCAACTGATGCTTCATTTTAAGTCAATAACATTTTACCCTTTGTTAAAAATATTGATAATGTACACTATAGGGTGTGGTGTCAACCTGCAAATTCCTGGGCGAAAACATGTTCATTTTCTGTAAATAAAAAGGCCCAACAATGTTAGTGAACAATTTGTTCTTTTATACAAACACAAATGTGCTAGTTTATGGCCTAAAATTCATTCTTTTAAATGTCACCTAACAATGTAGATATAGGATCCTTTGAAAACATCTTTAATCTAGGAATATGTTGTCGACTTGGGCCTGACCTCCACTTTAGCCAAACTATGTGAACACTCAGAGTTGTAACTACTCCCTACTAAATCAACGACACTTATTTTGGGACGAATGGAGTAGTAAATATCATTTTTGTTACCTTTTGCATTTTCTATACTGATATAGTGACATGTCTCCAAAATAACATTTAACTTTGGTGTTATATATTGCAACTCAGATTCTTTGGGTGGTATATTACCAATTTCCTTTGGGTTTACATAGTGCGCCATGTTTGAAGTAAGAAAACCAATTTGTTAAGTGGGACAGGGTACACTGTGTGAAGTTACGGCGGAGAGCATTGAATATTTTCCTAACATGTGCAAGGAACGTGCATGTTTGGGTGTGGCTACTTTGTACTCTCCCTCAGAAAGTAAAAGTTGTATGCTTAATTTCAACATACATTCCCAATTTTCTTCATCTTTTTATTGCACCGCCATCAAAACTTTTTTTACAACAGGGCATCCTTCCAAATGGTTGTGTTGCTGTGAACAGGATTAGAAACAACCATTCAATCGACGAGAAGATATTTTACCGTGAAGTTGATAGCCTGTTGGCGATTGACCATAAAAATGTAGTAAGATTTCTTGGCTTCTGTGCTAGCACAGACCATGCAGCGATACAAGTTGAAGGATCAAGACAACATATTTACGCTGAGATAAGAGAAAGATTGCTTTGTTTTGAGTATATTAGCAATGGAAGCCTACAAGAACATATTAACGGTATGTCAATGTTGCATGTAATGCATCTCTTACCTTTTCTTATGAGTCTTCTTTTCTTTCATTTATGCTTTTGAAGTCACATGTTGCTACATATCATTCAGTGTTCAATTAGCATGCACAAATCATATAGAAAGTTTTCATACTCCCTACTAATTCTTATTCTACAGACGAATTAAGGGGACTTGAATGGAATACACGTTATCATATTATTATGGGAATCTGTGAAGGCTTGCATCATCTGCACGCGGAAAAGCATATATATCATATGGATCTGAAACCGGCCAATATACTACTAGATGATCATATGGTACCTAAAATCGCCGATTTTGGTCTATCAAGACTCGATGAAAAGTCCAAGACCATTAATGAAGGGCGATTTGGGTCATTGTAAGCAATGCATTAAAAGTACCAACTTTTTCTTTGCTTGTATTTACTATTTTACATTCTATGATGTCATAATGCATCAAACTACCATTTTCTCTTATGCAGAGGGTATTGTGCTCCAGAATACCTATGTCATGGCAAGATGCCGTTCAAATCTGACATGTATAGTTTGGGCATTATAATCATTGAACTGGTGACAGGTGACAAGGGTATCCCTGACAATAATAAAAATAATGTAAGTGTGCTTTTATCTGACCATGCATATGGCCCCTCTTAAGGAATATACTGAAAATTTAGATACACAGATTATTCGGTTTCTCTAAGTACTACTTATTTTGCATACTATCGTAGTGGATCACATATCTACTTTGAATAATATATTGTAAATAACCAAATTAAAATATATTACACCTGTATGTATGGATGGGTTTGTCTTCCTCTAAGGCAAGTGACAAACTTTTAAAGATCATATTGCAAATTACAAGCATAAGGCGTCATTGTAAAGGTGTTTCAAAAATTGTCATGAATGGCCATGCTTACCCATGGTTTAAAAATTGAATACAATACTACATACACTTCTTCAACCAAAAAGAGCGACACTGTAGTTAGAAGCATCTAAAAGTAGGGTAAAATTATTGTGTATTTGGAGAAGTTTTGGACAATAAAGAACAGAAACACGAAAGAACCAGGGGGGAAATTGATGTAGTAATCTAAGGTCCATGCGTAAAAATAGCACAACAACACTACTATATTTATAGGTAACCTCGATGGACCACCTTAGGAAAAATTTGCATTGTGTATTTATCCTCAACAGCAACAAAAATACTATTTTTTTTCTTTTTCTCCTACACCCTCTGTTTCTAAATATAAGCCCCTTTAGATATTTCAATAAGAACTACATACAGATGAATATAGAAGCATTTTAGAGTGTAGATTCACACATTTTGTTCCATACATAGTCCCTATTGGAATGTCTAAAAAGGCTTATATTTAGGAATGGAGAGAGTGGGACACACCAAGTGTTGCACTGATTTTTGGTTTTGATGATTTGATCCTTACACCCAAAACTGTTGAGCGTTGGATCACGAAAGGGTAGGGGAGATTTTTTTGGCTCTACTTTTTGTTACATGAGAGTTTTTGCAAATTGAAGTACTCTTTTGAGAATTGAGATTATGTGTTTTATGTCCTTACATGTGAAGTTTCTGCATACACCTAGTTCCTACTAAATACCAGATCTGTTATTAATCATGAGAACACACAAATATGGGAAGTTATTTTGGTTTATGGCAGAATCTCTTTTGGTACTTTGGATAAAACATGTAAACTCCAGACCAGTTCCATTTGTGAGAGGATTCCACCTGATCTGAGCCTTTGAGGTCAGCTTGCCTTAGAATGTGCCCATACTATGTTTTGTGGCATACCCCACCTGCAGCTTGTAGGCATCAGAACACACAATCCTAACCAGGATAATGGGCGAGACATATGCTAGTTGATTGTCAGATATCTCACAATCACCTCCCTTGCTGCATAATTGAAGGCGCCCACTGGTTGCATAATAAGATATAAACGACTGACCATACATCAAATTCAGATCTTTGTTAAACAATTGGCCATCTTCCTTATTCACCTTCATCATATTACAGGTACTTCGAAAATGGAGGCACAGGTGGAAAAAGTCAGGGAAAGAGACACCATTCTGTTTCAAACAAGTAACTAAATGCATCGAAATAGGGCTACTATGCCAGGACATTGACCCATGTAGAAGGCCTTTTAAATGGGATGTATTACATGATATCAAATTGAAGGTGTCAATGGACAAATCAGCAACACAGATGAATCTATAGTTGGCCGTAAGCTTGTATGCTCCCTTGATCATCAATAACCATGTAATATTGCACTGTAGGTACCCCATCATGTCATTTAAATGACAATATTTTGCTCTTGAAGGCTTCTACATATGATTTTTATTGTTATTCGTGTTGTATTGAGTTCATTTAAGATGATCCCAGCTAGATATGAGCCATTAATGCTCCGCAATCTCATCGCTTGCTACTATCTCTCATGAGGTAAGCTGCTACAAGATCGCAAGGGCTACTATGTCCTTTATGCATTTCTTAAAATAAGGAAGTAAGCAAGACAAATAATAACAATGATAATTAATTTGACATCATCTCACTTCCAAATTTCTTTTTGTTGCAAAATGGCGCAGTGCATTGGGTTATTGTAACCGTTGACATGCACATATGTTCTAACAATTAATTATTGGTTTTAGATGACACAATTTGCCTTATGTTAGAAGAAAGCACGTACCTATATTGACTTTTAAAAACATAAAGAATTTAGGCCAACTTGTAACACATGGGGAGATAAAATATTTCTTGTCCAAACCTATCAGGTGGTAAATCAGAGAACACGCATATTTCATTAATACAAAATATGTATGGTATATTTAGGGTGAACCAACACGCATATCATATTTGGAAAACTTCAGATTGAAAGGAGTGAAACTTAAATCTATCAGAAAAAACTCAATCTTACTTTCTTACCATGTTTATTGAACCAAGTATATCATTAGATTAATCAAAGTCTAGGATGAACTTCCGATCTTACCGCAGAGCATACTAGAAATGTATGAATATATATAACAAAATATTATGAAAGAGAATTTAATATGTGGATGGGCCTATTTCAGAATGTCATACCATAGAGATGTTGAAACATGGTCTACAAAACATAGATGGTATGTAGTAGTGAGTCTTCTTAAGATAACTACCTATTAGGTGTGGCCACTTCTAAACCAAGTTCGATCACTGAACCTGGACCGAATGAATAAATCAGTATCCTCATTTTATTCTCTTTTGATTTTTGTTATGATTTTCATTTCTAACTGTCTAGTACTTCGTTGTTTGTTTGGTTTTAGTTTGAGATGAATTTACTGTAGCATCAAACTGATCGGCCAGAGAATCTATAGCCCAAATGCGCAGAGAAGGCCACCCAATTGGGGAGAACCCTCCACTGAGGGCATGCGTGGGAGCTAACACATGTTTCTCCGTGGGTGCTCTCCGTGAGATAAATCACATGCTTAGTAGCTCAAATTGCCCATATTGGGGGCATGGCTAATGAATTAGGTTCGATACTCTCTAGAGGTTTGGAAACTTTCACCATAGGCAGAATCAACCATTTTTGCTATCATATTCATCTATGTATGACGTGGAGAAGAGCGTGATTAAGTATTTTAGAGGTGAACCCTCTTACCACCAATCAACGCCCGCTCCACTTACACACCCACTTGCCAATTGCGCTACTAGATAAGGCTTCCCACAACCTACTTAACCCAGCCAAAGCCCTCATTGCATGTGGTTGCACGGTAATCTCTAGGTTCTATTGAAATGCGCTTGTTTTGGACTTGGGCGACGGTCCCCATCAAATTCTGAGCACACATCCCTGGACTAGAGCTCATGTCGACTAAACTCAACACACAACTTTGCCAGGAGGAAACATTTTTGTGCTTTTTAGTATCAAAACGATTTTCTATAACCTACATGCTCTCATCCTGAGCTAAATAGTTTTGAAATCAGTTGTGCCTACCCCCACACAATATATAGCACACCACTTGGAGAACATACAACATGTATACAACCTAGGGTCCCAAAATCATCATGGCCAAAGATTCCTAAGGTTTTTACCAACCCTGCTCATAACTAAATTATTCCAAACATATTTCATACATACTTAATTAAGGTAAACCTACTATTGCATACATATAATAGCAAATCAACATTGGCAAAAAGCATAATTATAGGATGCCATTATTGTCTAGGGTGTAAGTTACCTTCCTGTTAGTGGTACTCTGAGTCGTCAAAGTATGCAGATGCGCACTCTGGGTAATCCATCGAGAAGAAAACGTAAATTTCAATGAACATATTGAAAATGAAAAACATTGTCCAATAATGAAAAAAACATGTTATTTTATACATCATAACTAGGAGTATATCCATGGTCCTTACCTAGAAAAAACTAGTATGAAAATTTTTTAATCTAACAGGATCTATGGCTTGAAAGATATGGGTTAAGAGCTTCCAAACTCGACTTGAATTTGATTGGGATCTGAAGTTTCAAAATCTCAAATTTCATGGGTTGGGCAAATTAACACAACTTTTCGCGAGGTTCAAAATGCAAATAATAATTATGTCAAAAGGATCACTTGAATAAGAGATATGCCAAACTGAATATTCAACTTAAATATAAATTTTAATAAGTGAAACGATCCAAATTTGAATTTCAATGGCTAGACAGAAAGTACACTATAATGAAATTAAATTTATGAAACAAACAATTCAAATGTTGTGTAGACTACAATATTATATTTATACATTCAAACAAAATTTGAACTCCTGAACCTGCTGTGGCAACTTCTAGTGCATCTGATCTAATCAATATCCAAGATTAGAAGATACCTTTTGGCCAGTCATAAATGATGTAGTGGTGTAAACACATGGCCTGTATAGTCGTGCAAGTGGAAATCAAAGGGCAAGATGTGTGTGTGTGTGTGTGTGTGAGTGTGTGTGTGTGTGTGTGTGTGTGTGTGTGCGGGTGTGTGTGTGTGTGTGTGTGTGTGTGTGTGTGTGTGTGTGTGTGTGTGAGTGAGTGAGTGAGAGAGAAAGAGAGAGAGAGGCCTCACTTCATGGAAAAAAATGTAGCCGAACCTAAAAACAAAAGTGGGGGTGGGGATCTTGAGGTTGACAAAGACGTGGTTCTGTCGCTTTCTAGACTCCTAGAATTAGTCAACCTAAATGAAGAAGATGTCATGATGGTCTACTGCTTCAATTGTTCCCGGAGCTCCTCCATAGACAGTTGTCTTTAGTTTCTCAATATGGCGCTGCTGGTGACAAGAGAGGAGGTGTGCATCCATCGTTGGCTGATAAGGGAGAGCCTGGGTGCACGCTTTATAGGTTGGGGAGGCCGGGGTTGAGCTGCTCACTATAGTTGTAATCGCCGGTGTATCATTTTTGGCAATCAAGGCTACTCAATGGCTTTGAAAAGGCACAGTGAGGGTCGGGGTAAGTGCATTTGTGTCCCAAAACCTTCCGGGCCACTCTACAATCGTGGGTGGAACGAAAACATTCGGAGCGACAAAGACATCACTCAATGGATGTAGTTTCTGGAGGTTGAGGATGGCCTTCTAGGTGGACCCGCGTATCACTTGTTTGTGTGTGTGTGGCGGTGGGGTGGGGGGGGGAGGGGATGCGTAGACATTCGATCTGAAACAAACGATTGAGATTATAAGAGACAATTCGATCCTGTTTTAAAGAGGTGGGTGGGTTGTATGGCGTGTTCTAAGATAAATAGTTCCTGTTAATTTGCCGCGATATAATTTGATAAATTCAACCTATTTCCTATACAAAATAATACTGGAAATGATATATGGCTTAATAAACGCCAAATCACTTCCTAAAAATCCATGAACAATCCAATAAATGATAATTCTTATATTGGGCTTAGAAAAATATTTTCCACCCAAAATTAATTTTGGAAATTCAATTATTTTTCAAAACATATATATAGGCCTTTAATACCATATACTATGTAAGGCGCTTAGAGATAATCCCAAAATAAAATAGTTACTATATAAGCATTGCTTATCTCTGTAGCATAGCCGGATGGCAATATTATCCATGGATCTGGGTATCCATGGATATCCAGCCCATTGGGTAAGGGTTTGAAGGACTCAAATCTTGATCTATGGATACCTAATAGATAAATGTCACACATGGCCATGACACATGTCATATTATATGTTCTCATTTCATGTCGACCATTAAGTATTGAGCATACTATTGTATGTTATTTATAGTTCTCATTTATGCGAAACTATTAATTTGTATTTTCAAAAGTGTTACCCGACCTTTCATAGGTATTTTATGATATCAACATGTTCATATTATTATGGTTATTGTTTTTTATAAACGGATATGGACCACGGATAGATGGATATCCAACAGGTACAGGTATGGAGGGCATATGTGACCCTTGTATACTTTCATTTGTGGGCAATGGATGGGCTCGTGGATATGGGTACGGATCTGGTTTGGTTTGACCCTTCCAAACCTAACCCATAGCCATCCCTAAGCATATGTGCCTAATTATGCACCTATGTTCTACCCATAAGCACTAGCACTTCAGTAAAAAAACCACATTATTTTACTAAGCACCTCTCAAAGCACCATGCATTGTACATGTCCTAGTAAATCAATAAATTTATTTTCCAGGGTTTATTAATTCCTATAAGGTTCTGAAAATTCAATTTTTTTCATAGGATGACTCAAGTTGATTTTTTTAACTACTACAGAACAAAATTCGAATTTGGATTTAATAAAAGGTTTTATTTTTATTAACATTCCAATTTGTAGAGCTAGTCCTCGACCCGTACATCTATACGGCTAGTTACTAAAGTAGTAATAATAATAATAATAATAATAATAATAATAATAATAATAATAATAATAATAATAATAATAATAATAGCTAGTAAAATTTAGCTTACATGAAACATTCATAAGCATTTTAGGCATGCATAACATGGTTTAACGATTCAACATGAACAATCATGATAAGGAAATTTCTACAAAAGTCAATGCTAGCTTTTTTTTTCTTCTCACATATTTGTTTATTCTTAAGTGAAACTTTCTATAGTTGGCCAAGATTATAGGAAACATATCAACATTTACAATAAAAACGAATATAAGTAGATCCATCATAGAATATATTTTCATATTGTACTTACTTGGTATTATGGATGTTTATATTTTTAATATAAATTTGGTCAAACTCTAGGAAGTTTGACTTAAGACAACATGCAAAGTAAAAAAGAAATGGAGAGGGTATTAAAACATAGTTATTTGCCTTGGTTCTCCATAGGGAAAATAATTATATTCATCAATGAAGCAACTTGTTATCAATGTGTTCTATTGAAAAATAATAATTTATATTTCCTCGCACATTGGTGCAGAAACGCTAAGAATTACCCATGCAAAACTAGACTCATTAGATGTATCATCTTGTTTTTCATCAATGATATTTGTTTTTGAGTTTTCAATGAATTGCATGTAAATATTTTAATTCAAAACTTGAAGATTGCCCATGCGTTGCTGCAGAAACGCTGAGGGACATGTAATCATTTAAATATAGTTACTGCACCTCAACAAACAATGTGTTAAGTTAGCAACTTAGTGTTTTGAGGAATTGTGACAATAGATTCCAGTTCGTGTAATGTAATGAAAAACAATATAGGGTCCTCCTCTCTTTCATTCGTTAGACCTATCTCTAAAGAAAAAATCTTTTACCAATGTAGAGTTTTCCAAAAGGAAAAAACTGCTTCAATATTTGGGAATAGAGGAAGAGTCAACCAATACTTCTATGCATGTCATGACTATGTGTGTGATCCTCTTCTTGCAGAAAAGCCCTTACTTGGAGGATGATATGCTTGGGATTGAGCCGCTCGAGCTACACTTTCCTTATGAGCCTAATAAACAGATTTCATGCTCACTTTGTCTAACCAATGAGACAGATTTTCAGATTGCCTTCAATGTTCAAAAGATGAGCCCCATCCCATACATCATACAACCACATACAGTGCATTCTGGTGCCGCAATCCAGGTGTAGTGTTGACATAACATTCCAACTACTGCAGAAGGCACCTCACGATATGCGGCGTGTTGACGAGTTTATCGTATGGAGCACCATAGTGAATGATGGCCTTGCAATTGAGGATATAACAACATGCTTCTTCGATAAAGAGACAGGTAATACAGTTGATAAGGTGAATCTGGATGTTGCATTTGATGCACATATACAAAGAGAGCTTCCTGATGTCCATCCTCTTGAGTTTGACCTCTCCCTCGAATTCAACAAATTGGAGACAACCCAAGTGCTTAATTCATTACTGCAGGTACGATGAGCATCATATATGATGCTTAACTTAATTTTCAGAAAGCTTTTCAGGAATAATCTGCACTTCACTAGTCCTAGTACATGTACTGCTGGGAATAAATTGAACTATTTTAGTTTCCATATTAGATATTGTGTCCGGTTTGGTCAGTTTGGCTAGTCCGTGATGTGCATGGAAAGTATGAGTGCTACTTGAGCTGTTAGAGCGTAGTACGTGTAGATATAGAAGTCTTGTCCGAGTCAGTTCTTGCGTTGAGGTTTGCTTCATCATGTATGCCTATAAAGGCAGGCACGGTTCATGAATTTATTGTACCCCAAGATTCATAATAAGAAATAAAGAAAAACTAGAAGGTAACAGACCTACCCTTGGCCAATGTTTTTCATCATGTCTATTCATGTTATTTTGATGTGACCAAGCCCTCGAAAATCCAACATATACATCAAACCTTCTTAAGTTTCTTTTCATTTGTCCTTGACATATGTGCATTCTATTTCTAGTGACTTTATAAAGGAGTATTATATAAAAGTAATCATCTGAGTGCACAATTTTCACTTTCCTATCACACTATACTAGCTCTGCTCTCCACATGTCTGCCTGTTCTTTGATATGTTGGCATTGTGTATTGACCAGGTGTATGTTAGTCCACTCAGGGCAGCTCTTGAAACTGCTCAACATTTTGATTATGTGTTCAAGTACTTATTTACAACCTAATTACTTTGTTGTGTGTTCGCTTGTAAGGCTCCTCTTCCGATTTCCTCGAGCAAAAATAAAAGGTGGAAGTTCATAATTGAAGCGTTCAAGCAGAAGATGGGATTGGACCCCGACCACTTAGCCAGCAAGTTAAAAGTAATTAAGGAGGCCATCTGCGAATGCTATGCTGGACGCACTTCAAACTTGCACATGGCGGAACTTCACGGGTCAATCGCCTGTCTCCCCCCATCCCTCCCTTTATTTTATCCGGTCTTTCTGGTCAGTGGGTAATTGTAATTTTCTGGTGAATCAACAGGTTTGCTTGTAACCTAGTTCTTCATAACCACGGTGAAGAGCTCTACAACGCAATGGAGGTGGCCATGGCTTCGAGGTGCAGGGTCTCCGCAGGGCTCTTGATGCTGCTCCAAATGGCACACCATTCTTGCAGGAACTCCTGGCCAAGTGGCACCGCACAGGAGCGCCACCTATGACATCGTCAACATGCTGATGTACATGGATTCGACTTTTGTTCGGATGGAGCATAAGATGTCCGTCTACGAGCTGGGAATCGACCTGTGGCGCTACAACGTGATCCATTCTGACAAGGTCTCGTGGAGGCTAATCAAAGCGGTGAGGCGGGAAAAGGAAGGCAAGGAGGCCACCACCATGTACGTGCATGGGGCCCTAGCAGATGTGAAAAAGATGCTGGAGGAGCTTGAAGATCGGGCAATCTATTGGGGCTCGCGTGATCAACAACCCAAAATCAGCACCGCACGATACCATGCGGATGTGTGCCACCAGCTGTTATACTGTCGGGTATATACTCCTCCGTACCGGTTCATTTGTCACGTTATTAAAACCAAATAATACAAAAACTCTTAGGCGCAGTATATTAACTACTCATCTCGCTTTTGTATTTTTGCCACGAAAAAGAAATCAGCCAATAGTAGACGAGGGCGGTATGCATTCAATGACTTAAGACTACTTAGCACAACATGTAGTGATCAATTCTCTGCATGAAATGACATTATTTATCAAATAAACATCAAGTTTTCGTCTTTTTTCCACCTTGATCATGGTGCATATCTTAAGATGACTGATGCACCGGTATAGAGCAAGTAAGATGCATTGACGAAAATATGGGCCGCATGTGCGTGCATTAACAGCGATGGCAGCTGGTAGGTTGAGGACGGATGAGACGAGCGTTGCACGGCTCAGTTAATAAACCTGGTCCAGGCTCATCCAGATCCATGGGTTAGCTGCCGTAACTGCCATATAAAGGTCGCACGTCCGTTTAGTATCTCCAGTTCTCCACCGAGCCAACCTTGCCCATACTTTTCCACACCTTCGCCGCTCGTTGCCTTTCTCGTTCGGCCGTCATATGTCGACCGCGTCTTCATCCTCTATACCGGTGCCAACAGATTTTCTTCTTCCTCTCATCTCGTGCCCACTATGAGGGGGAGTGTAGAAGACTAGAATAGGTTGTGCAACACAACTCCATTGATCGGTGCACCAGACATTATACAGGATGGGGTTACAACCTCAGCTATACAGGAGAACTAGGAGGTGGGCCCAAGACACAATATGCACGTACACAATATATTCAACACCCCCCGTGGTCGAAGCGGCGCCAGAGATGCAGAGACTGAAACAAAACTCCTCGAAGGTGGAAGTAGGCAGTCCCTTAGTCATCACATCGGCGAACTGTTGTGCGGTCGGAACATGAAGGACCCAGATGCATCCAAGGGCCACTTGCTCACGCACAAAGTTAATGTCCAACTCAATGTGCTTAGTCCGGCGGTGATGAACGGGGTTGACGAAAAGGTACACCGCAGAGACGTTGTCATAGTAGACAACCATAGCCTGAGAGACATCATAACGCAAGTCCTGAAGTAACTGTCGAGCCAGGTGCACTCGGCGACAGCGTTAGCCACGGCTCAGTACTCAGCCTCCGCGCTGGAGCGCGAAGCTGTGGGTTGTCGCTTGAATGACCACGAAACGAGTGAAGGACCGAGGTAGAAGCAGTAGCCAGAGATGGAGTGACGTGTGTCAAGGCAGCCAACCCAATCAATATCAAAATAAGCCACCATCTCCAGAGAACTGGATACCGTGAGAGTGAGTCCAAGAGATATTGTGCCATAGATGTATCGGAGAATCCATTTCATGAGTGTCCAATGAGAGTCACGAGGGGCGTGCATATGGAGACTCACCTGCTGAACATCGTACTGTAGATCTGGCCAGGTGAGAGTCAGATACTGAAGATCACCAACGATGGACCGGTAGAACGGAGCATCCAACATGCACGAAGCTATCAAGAGCAGAGACCTTGGCCTTCGTGGTCAACAGGAGTAGCAACATGGTGACAGTTGAGCATGCCTGCATGCTCAAGTAGCTCATGTGCATACTTCGCTGATGAACAAAGAAGCCGCCGGGTCACCGAACGACCTCAATGCCAAGGAAATAATGGAGAGCGCCCAAGTCCTTGATGGCAAATTCGCCACGCAGCCGGAGAGTGGTCTACTGAAGAAGGGTCGTGGAGGAGGTCGCCAGATGATGTCGCCAACTTTGAGGAGCAAATATGCCGCCGTGTCGCCAAGGTGATAGACAAACAGCGAGGCATCCGAGCGAGTGACGCTGAAGCCCAGTGTTTGAAGGAATCCGACAATGCGCTGGTACCAGGCGCGATGTGTTTGCTTGAGACCGTATAGAGACCGGGACAACAAGCACACATGCCCAGGAAGAGAGGCGTCGACGAAACCGGTGGGCTGCTGATGTCTACTACGCAACCTTCTTCTTGTAGACGTTGTTGGGCCTCCAAGTGCAGAGGTTTGTACGACAGTAGCAAATTTTCCCTCAAGTGGATGACCTAAGGTTTATCAATCCATAGGAGGCGAGGGATGAAGATGGTCTCTGTCAAGGAACCCTGCAACCAAATAACAAAGAGTCTCTTGTGTCCCCAACACACCCAATACAATGGTATATTGTATAGGTGCATTAGTTCGCCAAGAGATGGTGATACAAGTGCAATATGGATGGTAGATATGAGTGTTTGTAATCTAAAATTATAAAAACAGCAAGGTAGCAAGTAACAAAAGTGAGCGTAAACAGTATTGCAGTGGTAGGAAACAAGGCCTAAGGTTCATACTTTCACTAGTGCAAGTTCTCTCAACAATAATAACATAACTGGATCATATAACTATCCCTCAACATGCAACATAGAGTCACTCCAAAGTCACTAATAGTGGAGTGTTTGACGAGTTTTTATGCACTATTGCATAAAATATATTTTTAGTGAGTTTTAACGCAGGCTAGATAAGCAATGGCAAGTCAAAATATAAAGCTCGCGTACGTACCTAAATACCACAGGTGTATTGAACATCTCGTTAGTCCAAATGGACTAGATGAGTTGATTAACATTTTAGCATTGCATGCATTGTTAAGATTCCCATGCATGTACTAGTACATGCATGCAACACATTCTGGTGCACGTCCTGGCCGGACTGAACGCGGTTTAAAATCTGTACACCAATGTATACGTACGTATATTCAAGTATCTGCAGCCAGCCAGCAACCTCCTAATTGGTATGTATTTGTATATCCTATATATACATACACCGTATGTATGCGTATTCGGTTATCTGCGGCCGGCCGGCCGGCAAGCTCCCTCGTACATGTCTCCGTACCCACAATACGTGCCCATGAGGCAGTGATTCTTATGGATTTTATTTGATCTTCATGCGTACATGGAAAGTGAATGAAAGGAAAGCCAGCACATCCTTCTGCGGCACGATACAGAGAGTTGGCAAGTCTTCGATTATTGGATGTGTATCAGTTTTGTTTCCTTTCTTTGTACAGACTTAGGAATCAAGAAGCGAAAACTGCGGCCGTGTTCAGCGTTGGCACCAATCCAACACTCCCGGCTGGCTATATAAAGCAAAGCCGAGGAGGCAACGGGAGCACCAGAAAACCCACCAGCCGCCGCGGCAAGAACAAGGAGGTAGACCCAGGAGGAGACACGCCCGTGGCGGCGGAGAAGACGACGCGCCTAGCGGAGGAAACCAGAGGAGCACGATGGCGCCTCGCACACACGCCCATGGACGACGAGGATGCATGTTAAGCTCGCTGGATACACCGGCGACGACGACGATGGAGATCTTCAGGACATCCATATACATATATGCATTGTTATTATGCATGGTGGGTTTATGGTACGCATGTGTTTTCTCTGATGTATCAGGTGCAATGGGGCGGCGCCACACACCAAGCAGGCAGTCAAGACCTCACATACGCACGCACAAGACGAAGAAAAGATGAGGGCTCACGGGCGGGGACCAGCCGGATGAAGAACAAGCTAGCCACGCACGTCGCAGGCCAGGACCAGAACCTGGTGACGTGCCCGGCGGCAGCGCCGAGGTGGGAGAAGACGCTGCCGCCAGGCCAGGACCAGAACCTGGTGACGTGCCCGGCGGCAGCGCTGGCAGGAGAAGACGCGCTTCAGCGGCAGCGCCGCCGATGAAGATAGGCTGGAGGCGCCGCAGCTGATCAGAAGCTGCGGCTGAGATGACCGCGATGCATGGAGAGGTCTTTCTCGCTGCAGGCATCAACTATGTTTTGTTACTTTTTTTTATCAGGTTTCAAAGAACGCACACATTAGAAGGATGGAACGGACGAGCTAGCACAACTCACGCACCAAAGAGATGACGATCCATCAAGCAGCAGGAGGACGGAGCCATCCAGGCGAGAAGGTGCCGCACAAAGAGAGCAAAAGAGGGAGACAGAGGCAGCCGGCGAGGCAAAAGCACCTCCCGTAGGCTCCTGCACACAAAGAAGACGAGGAGACGCGCCCCTGGCGGCAGCATCGAGAAGATCGGAGAGCGCCTATGCAGCGGCGCTGCGGCGCCTAAGGGGATGCAGGCATGCGGCGAGGACATCCTCACACGGAAGCAAAGCAGCGATTTAGCAGATGAAAGTGCCCGCTGGAGGACTTCCGCGGTGCAATAATCTTGTTGTTTCTCTATGTGTTATTGCAGGATGGCCAAAGGACATGTTGAGTTCATGATGTACGATGCATCACTACCGCCTTGGCGGCGCAGGCGAGAACACATCCACAAGATCCAGCAACAAGCACACATCCGCAGGCTCTCGCACGCCGCAGAGAAGACGAGGAGACGCGCCTCTGGCCACCATGTCGAGGAGATCGGAGGGTGCGCCTACGCGACGGGCGCAGACGCCAAGGGGACGAGTGAAGGCATCCTCACATGGAAGCAGAGCATCGACAAGCAGATGAACGTGCCCGCGGGAGAACTTTCGGCTGTGCAATAATCTTTCTTTTTCTATGGTTATCATCTATTTTGCAGAATGACCTCCGCACGACGCGCCTAGCAGAGGTGGCCGAGGACGATGGAGCACTCTTCTCAGATTTGAGGAGGCGAACGACACGCCCAACGGAGGTGGCCGCGAACGAAGAGGCGCCTTCTCGCATCAAGTGCTGTCGAGGCGGTGGACGACGCGCCCGGGCGGTGGTGGCCGCGACGGTTTACACTCTTTTCTCGCATCAGATGCAATGAAGACGGCGGACGACGAGGACAAGGAGACTGCAGCAACACCGCCAGGTCCATGGCCAACATCATCAACCCAGTCCCGGAGGCGCCGGAGCTCGCAAGGATTCCGCCGCAGGCGCGAGGATGCCGCCGCCGCGTCAGCAGTGGATCGCGCGCCGAGTTCGCCAAGATGACACCGTGTCAACTTCATCAAGCCGGGCGCCATGGAGGATGAAGGCATGGAGGCTCGGAGGATGCCGCCGCCAGAACGCGTGGATGGCACCATGAAGTTCGCCAAGATGAAGCCAATGTCAACATCATCAACCTGGTGCCGCAAGGATCGTGACGGGGAGCTCACAAGAAGGACAACGACCATCCACTTCATCATGTTGGAGCTAGAGGACGGAGGCGTGGCGCCCATTGAGGATGCCGCCGACATCTACTTCGCCAAGCTGGAGCCCGGCGCGGAGCTCGCAGGGGATGGTGTCGCGGTTATGCGGAGGATGGCGAGACGGAGCTCGCTAGGACGACGCCGCCCTCTTCTTTATCAAGTCGGGCGCCATGGAGGACAAAGGCGTGAGGTTCGCAATGATGCCGCTACTGCAGCCGCCTTGGATGGCGGCGCGGAGCTCGCCAAGAGGACGCCCATCGCCAACACCCGGTACCGCAGAGAATCGTGGCGTGGAGCTCGCAAGGAGGACACTACCAACGTCAACATCATCAAGCTGGACCGGAGGCATGGAGCTCCCGAGGATGCCACCGCGTGCCGCTGGCGACGACGGAGGCATGGAGCTCGCGACATCACCACCAATGTCTACCTCGCTAAGATGGAGCCCGCGACACGGAGCCAAGAAGATAACACACACCTCGATGTTGTTCTGCAATACAGAGCCGCTGATGCGGTGCTGTCCGTGACCTGAAGAGAAGATGGTGCCACATGATGGTCTCCACGACCCGGAGCCCATGAAGATGAGGCATGATGGCGAGGGAGGCAACGTGATTTTGCCAACACTAACTTCCGATGGTCTGCGGAGGCGGGCGCTTTGTCTTGGAGGACCGCCAGAACACGGCGCCCAGCCAAAACAAGGCGCCAACCACATCGGCATCGCCGATACGAAGCGAAGCGTTGATTTACACCAACGCCGGTCTCCATAAGAATACTTCCGCGAGGCGTAACCCTTGCATACCCGACGGCCGCCACATCGCCAAGAAGTCCGAGCAGAGCAGGACCCATGCAACTTCAACATCGCCAACAAATTCCATATACCATCAGAGAGTTTAACTTTTGCACAGATCTGTCGACGATTCCGCGGTGTGACATCACACCACGGCCAGGCCTTTATATGAATCGCTTTTTACTGTTCCACCTCAGCCGCTTAGCGAGGCGGTTTCCGGCACGCCTTATCAATGCATAGATCGTGCCCCTTATTCCAGGATTCTCATCAATACGGACGGTAACCCATCCGCGCCCTTGATTACGGGCGCTTGGGCGACAAGCGAAGTTTTACCAGGCTGGCGGGGGCCGATAGCTTCATTCATTCATATAAGGGATAAGGATCCACCTTTTTCACCCACGCCTTCTTCCTCCTTTGCTTATCCATTTCACAAGACTCGAGCTCCAGCGCCCAAGTCCGCACACCCCACCTCAACCTTCTCCAACTATGTCTGGAGCGGGAGGCAGGTGGATTGCCTCCTCCGCCACGGAGGGGCACATCACAAGACTGCGGGAGGCCGGATACTTGTCCGGTGACATCGCGTGTCGGCTACCCGACGAGGGGCAGCTCATCCCCACTCCTGTGCCCCATGAGAGGGTGGTGTTCCTCACCCACTTCCTCCGCTGGACTAGGTTTTCCACTTCACCCATTTGTCCGGGGCTCATGTTCTACTATGGCCTGATTTCCATGATCCGCCCCAAACATCATCTCAATATCTCGACGCTACGCCGTGGTGCGAGGCCTTCCTCTCGCATCCAACCCCACTTCGGTTTATGGTTGAAGACCTTAGCGCCAAGTCAAGATAGTGGGCGGCCGACAGGCGGAGTGCGGAGGCGCTATGGTGGGCAGGATGCCCAATGTCCTTTGGCTCGAGGGCTCCTTCATGGAGACAATAAAGGGGTGGCAATCGGGGTGGTTCTACATCATCGAGCCGCGCGGCTCCAAATGGGCGGCGGCCCCCGAATTCAGATCTGGCTCCCCCACACGGCTCACATCATGGAAAGGGACGGGCCTGAAGTGGGGTGATTCGGAAGAGCTGACTGGACTCCAAAACTGTGTCCGAAACCTGGTGGACAAGAAGCTCAAGCTTGTCCACGTAGTCCAGGTCATGCCCATCCGCCGGATTCTCCCATGCCAGGAACGGGCGTTTAATTTGTGGGAGTTTGATCCGGCACATCACCGAACCTTGAGCTGGCTCTTCGACACTATGTACGAAGATGCCTGGAAGGTGCTGTTCAAGGGCGCCGAAGCCCCCGCATCCGCTAACAAAGATCGCGGATACAGCTCGCAGCGTCAAGCCGGCGAGGTAAGTTATTTTACCCTTTACGGGACTCTTTTTTCATAGATTGACTCTATGTGGGATCTAAAACTCCCTAATCTTTGACAGACTGGGTGAAGACGTCCGACATATTAACTGTCCGGCCTTTGCCGGAAGACCCAGCAGATGCCCAATTGACGGGCTGCTGGCTCGGTACCCCATGTGGTGCCGGAGAAGAAGTACAAGAAGGAGGCCACGGAACTCAAGGAGCTCGACGACAAAAGTGCCGCTGATTCTGAAGCGTAATCTTCTCCCGAGAACGAGGAGGAGGAAGAAGCCTCTCCCCGGGGGAGGAGAGGAAAGGAAGGCCGCCTAACCGGGAGGCCAGAGGGTCTAAGAAGGGAAGGACCCTTCCTCCGACTTCTCCACCAACGCCGACAACGCACTGTGAGGAGGGCTAACAAGGGCCAAGCCTCGGCGAGATCGTAAGTGTACGGATACCCATGGCTTTTTTATCATTGCATAGTGCTCTCTAATGCCGAACAATCATGCAGCCCGCCTAAGGGCGAAGCTCGCCGCTCGACGAGCGGGTCCCCGAGTTCGCTGTAAATGGAGAGTACTTCACTTCCGCCGCCTCACCTCACGCCATGGACGATGCCGAGGTGGGACCTCAAGGGGGCCTGGTCAAGAGGAGGTGGCACAGGAGGCACCGCAAGACAACCTCCCGAACTCTGTGCACGTGGGGGCGAGACCTCAGGGGCTCTAAGCTCGACCTCGTCCGATTCCATGCCGGAACCTTCAGCGGTTCCGAGTCCGGCAAGCGGTCCTTCATTAGAAGGAAGACGCCGTGTCCTCCGCCCAACCGAGGCACCGGATATGCATCGGAGGCGCTTAACAGCGCCTCCATCGAGGAGGAGCACCGCACTGTTATGAGTGCGGTGATCCGGACAGTTCAGTCCGCCAAGAGCGGGCTGACCGAAGCCTGTACCAGCCTTCTAATAGGCTTTGAGGTAAGTTTAGAATATGTAAAAATATTACCGCATAGACAGTAGCCCCTGATGCTTAGTTCGGTGTTCGGAAAGAAAAGCCGGACTAAGGATCTAAAAAGATATACGCAGGAGTCTAACATAAGTATGTCAATATGGGAATGCAGGCTGCGCTGTTGACCTCTCGCCAAGACCGATCATGGAGGTCGATGCATTGAAGCAGAGCCTCGAGCGGTCCGAGAACGAGCTCGGCTTTGCCAAGAAGCAGCTCGAGGACAAGGAAGGTAAGTAATACCTTATTAAAGAAATACCTTATAGAAAGGTTTTGGTTGCAAAAAATAACAGGAATAACATAGGTACTGCAGGGGCCACGAACGAGGTGGCGACTCTGAAGGAAGCGGTGTCCGTGGCCGAAAGCAAAGTGGCCGCGGAGCGCACCGAGCGAGAGAAGGAGGAGGCGCAGCTGGCAGAGGTGCGGCAAGAGCTCCGTGCTCGTGAAAAACACGAGGGTTTGGAGCGTGACTCAAGACCCGAGAGTCCGAGCTTGCCTCGCTCTTGAGAGTGCCAAAGTTGCTAAGGCCGAGGCCCAAAAAGCCCTCCAAGAAATTGAGTCAATAAAGAAGATAGCGGCGGTAAGGCATTCTTTATGCAAAGCAAGCATGCGAAAGTGAATTACCTATTACTTACCCGGATTCGAGCTCTCCAGAGCATTCGCAGATCCGCCTCAGAGTGTGTCCGATGATGCCGCTGCTTCTATCAAGCGCCAAGGAGGGGAGCTCGACGGAAAAGGTGTTCTGGTCTCAGTATGCTGAGGCCGGACATCCGGTGCCCCTAAGCGACCAGCTGAAGCAGCTGGTCGAGCTCCACAAGGTCGCCGAACAGGCCATGAAGGGCCTCATAGTTCGGCTGTGGCCATTGGAAGCCATGCCTGGGAGCTACTTTGGGCTAGTGCGGCGGCTGGTGGACGCCTGTCCACGGATTGAAGTCATCAAGCGCTCCGTCTGCATTGAAGGTGCCTGTTGGCCCTTGCCCGCAAGCTAAAGTGCACTGGGCAAGCTGGATGCGGAGAAGCTCGTGACGGACGGGCCACCGAAGGGCAAGGAGCATCGCACGCCCGAAATGTACTATGAGGGCCTCCTCAAGGGTGCCCGCCAGATAGCGGATGAGTGCTCCAAAGATGTAATTTTTGAATAGACTCGCATTTGTTATCCTGCACGCTGAAAACTTGTTCATATGCGCTTAAGCAACGCTTGTTAATTTAAAATATTACCTTCAGGCGGCCGCTTATCAAATTTGAGAGATGGCAAGTCGTTATTTCAGCCCCCATGCCACGAAAGTGCTGGGGTGTTCGGATAAACTTGAGAGCTCTTGTTCCCATTCTTGGGTCCATCGAGGAGGCGCTCAATGCAATGAACAAGGCAACCGGACTTATAATGCTTGAACACTCTCACTTAGCCATAGAATTCTATAATTTTAAATTTCGCGAAGCCCCTAGTATTCGGAAGACCGAAGTTCGGGCGCTTATCCACGCCTTTGGCCGGACAATTCGGTTCCTCGCCTAAGCGGCATAAGTCTTTAGGGACCCGAAAAACCTCTCGAACAGCGATCGCTCTCGCCTCTATCATGACGGTCAGTTTTATCTTTCTCCACCGAGGTGCTCAACCCAACTCAACCGGGCACAATCGCAGTGGTTCTCCGGTGCTACCTTAGCCGATATAACGGAACGTAAGGTACCAAAACACGGGAGCCGGGCAAACCCAACTATTGACCCAAGACATGATTCGGAGCCGATTCATATAATGCTATAAGTTCGGGGTGCCGCACTTGTGAAAGTGTTCAGACTTATCACACCATAATTTTTGGGGTACTTAAGCCCCTGGTGTATTGGCCGTACCAAAGTGTACGGGTGCAACATGTCATGAAATGAACATATATATAGATAAAAAGGCAATAATAGGCAAGAGCTATATATTGGTTATTAAAAAGAAACTGCAAATAAAAGCAGAACGATACAAATTGTGCGATAAGCAAGGGATGGGACTATTTAACATGTCCTCTCCGGGTAAGCTGCGGGATGGTATGTAAAAAAGGTATAATGCTCGTAGTAGAGACCACCTGAACACTCGATGTAGCTTTCTGCTTCCCTGGCTGTTGCATCGTGAGTTCGGCAATTCTAGTGCCGGACAGGACTTCTGGAGAACGGAGTCCTGAAAGTAAGAAAAAAGAAAAAAAGAAAAAGAATGACACAATTGGGAGCCCCTGGTGCGGTTGAGCCGCATTCTGGGCGTGCCGTGGTCGTGCCCCTCCCCTTATGCCCATGGTATCTCCAGAGCGTAGTTATGTACGCGTAGTACTGGCTTCGCAATTTCGCGAGGGCTGGGGTTAGCCGGATTGCTACGCTGCTTGAATCGTGCCAGCGGTCTTGTTGTAGGTTACTCCGGCGCGCTTGATGTTGTCCGGACGCTTAGCGGCCGGACTCGAGAACTGCTGTGAGAGGCTGCTTTGCACCTCCGCCGCGAGGGTCGCCGTGTGCTCCTCCGCTCGAGAGAGCTGCTCGTGTTTCCATTGACCGTGATTACTCCTTGAGGGCCTAGCATCTTGAGTTTGAGGTATGCATAGTGCGGCACCGCATTGAACTTTGCAAATGCGGTTCGTCCGAGCAGTGCGTGATAGCCACTGCGGAACGGGACTATGTCGAAGATTAACTCTTCGCTTCGAAGTTATCCGGGATCCAAGACCACTTCAAGTGTAATCGAGCCCGCATAATTGGCCTCTACACCGGTATGACGCCTTTAAAGGTCGCCTTTTGTAGGTTTAATCCTTGAGGGTCTATGCCCATTTTGCGATTGTATCATGATAAAGCAGGTTCAGGTTGCTGCCACCGCCCATCAGACTCTAGTGAGGTGAAATCCACAACAATTGGGTCAAGAACCAATGCGCGCGAAACCGCCATGACGGATGCTAGTGGGTGGTCCTTCGATCAAAGGTGATCGGGCAGGAAGACCATGGGTTGTACTTCGGGCGACCGCTCCATCACAGATACATCCCTTTAGCGCACGCTTCCGCCCCTTTTGGGTATATGGGTTGCGTATATCATGTTCACCGTCCGCACTTGTGGGGGAAACCCTTCTGTCCTCTATTGTTCGGCAGCCGGGGCTCTTCCTCGTCATCGCTATGCAGCCCCTTGTCATTGAGTTCGGCACTTAGCTTGCCTGCTTGCTTGAACACCCAACAGTTCCTGTTGGTGTGATTGGCTGGTTTTTCGGGGTTGCCATGTATTTGGCACAAGCGATCGAGTATTCGGTCCAAGTTGGACGGGCCCTGGGTATTTCTTTTGAATGGCTTCTTCCGCTGACCGGGTTTAGAGCTCAATCCGCATTGACCGCCGATCTTCATCATTGTCGCCGCTTATGCAGCGCTTTGTTCTTGCTGCGACGCCGACCTGCCATTGCTGTCCTTGGTATCCGAACTACCAGGGTTTTTGGTCATGTTGTTTCTACGAAGCCAGCTAGTTGTCCTCTCCCGCACAAAAGCGGGTCATGAGTGTTGTAAGGGCTGCCATGGATTTCGCTTTTCCTGTCCTAGGTGCCGGGCAAGCCACTCGTCATGTTGTTATGTTTGAAGGCTGCAAGGGCCTCTCGTGATCCGCATACCAACGATTTGATTTTTCTTTGTTAGGAACCGTGTCCGTAATTGTTTGGCCGATTCTTCCGCTGCTGAATTATATGGCTAAGGTCATCGGCGCTGTGGTCGCATATATGTGCCCCGGAAGTTATCAAGGAATGCGGCTTCCGTGTCCTCCCAACAACCAATTGATTCTGCTTTCAAGATGTTGAGCCAATGTCAAGCTGGTCCTTTAAGCTTGAGTGGGAGGTATTTGATGGCATGTAGATCATCGCCAAGGGCCATGTGGATATGGAGGAGATAGTCCTCGATCCAGACCGCAGGATCTGTGGTACAATCGTATGATTCGATGTTTACGGGTTTGAAGCCCTCGGAGATTTGATGATCCATTACTTCATCTGTGAAGCATAGTGGCTGTGCGGCGCCTCAGATATTATATCACGACGTAGCTCATATGAGCTTTGTCTATTGTGTTCGCCCGCCGGATTTGTCAGATCCGGCGTGACGGTTATCATCACGCGGTCGGGCGCCCACGCCGATCCGTAGATCGATCTTGTATGTTTTGCCTTATCCTCCAATATATCTCGCAAGTCCGCGCGCGCTTTTCCTGCCTTGGTACTTTTTGAGCGCGCCGGGTTGTGGCTTGAGCAGAGGGCCGAGAGGCTTTCTCCGTCATGCCACGGGTGACCGGCCTGCCATGTCGTGGCGCTGGTGACTTGGGTGCTTCCTCTTCGATCGAGGCAACGGCCCGCGCTTGGGGTAGCTTTTGAGGGGCGCTCGAGTTCATACTCTTCGCTGCAAGGACTTCACCCATCCGTTAGCTAGCAGGTCTTGGTCAGCTCTAAGTCGTTGCTGCTTTTTCTTGAGGCTGCTTGCCGTGGCTATAAGCCTGCGCTTGAAACACTCCTGTTCGGCGGGATCCTCGTGCACGACAAATTGCCGTCGTTGAGGCTTGCCTCATCTTCGGAGGGAGGCGATAATTATCGCCCTCTACCTTTTTCTCGCCGCACTATCGCGGCGGACTTGCTTCTCCCTCCTCCCGTGGCCGAAGTCCCGCCGAGGGGGTTGTCTTCGCACCGTCCGGAGTGTTATTATCTCCCATGCCGGAATCACCCTTTTGCTATGGCGGATTTAGAGCGGCGCCACGACGCCGGGCGCTACGCCAAATTCCAGCCGCAGCAGGAGCAGATCGACTCACTTACCCAGCAAAGGGGTCTCAAAGAATGGCAGCAGCTAGCTTAATGATCCAAAGCATTGGATAGCACCGCCCATCCATGCCGAGAAGCAGCGTGGGTTCCGCCGGACGACGCAATGTTGGTAGATACCCCGTGGATGACATCACGGAGAACACTAGCTGCGAGCTACACGCCAAAATGAAGAACATATCCATGAAGGTGGCGGACGGCGTTGCTTTTCCAGCTACTCCCCAAAGCAACCTACCATTGCATCCCGATTCCAGAGGGCTATGCTCGTGTCATGGTTGACGAGGTGGTGCACCCATATTCGGGCTAGAGCTTGACATTCCCGGAGGTGACGACGAGCGCTTTCTGAGACGCCCAACCATCGATCATCCTATGGAAAAAGGATTGCATCATCTTTCAAGGCCACCGACACTGGCCATCCGACTCCTCGTCAAGTCCGCCACCGAGTCAGCAGTCTCCCGCCTCCCGCAAGTCCACCAAGTCCGCAAAGTGTCAGCCACCTCCTCCATGTCCGCAAAGTGTCGTGCCACCTCCTCCAAGTCCGCAAAGTGTCAGCCACCTCCTCCTCCAAGTCCGCCACAACGCCGACGCCCACCTCCTCCAAGTCCGCACAACCTCGTGCCACTCCTCCTCCAAGTCCGCATAGCTTCAGCGGCCACTCCTCCTCGGCCCAACTCAGCCTCACACCGGGCTGCCTCCGCCTCAAGAATCGCAGAAGAGACACCCCGCAGCTATGGTGCGAGCGGTATGAGTCGAGGTAGTACAGAAGTACAAAGGAGGCAAGCGATATAAATATGGTCCAAGCCTCACCTCTTCCGCAGAGGTCTTATGACAGGTCCGAGGAGGAAATCGCAGCCATATCAAGTCCGAGGTGGAAGCCCATTTTGCACCAAAACCGCCACCGCCGCCAAGGGAGAAAGTGCCCGAGGAAACGATTGACCACTTCATTCAGATGGTTTCAACCACTAGCTCCCAAGCCTGTTGACACAGACTTTGAGCGCCACATCGTGAAGTTAAATCGAGCATGTTCACGTAAGGAGGCGAGCTCAGATCGAGCAAACAAGAAGCAGCTGTCAAAAATGCAGGAAAACCATTCCCCAGCTAGGAGAACAAAGCGGCGCATCGATCCCTCACTTGTTGTGCCAACAACACGTGATAAAGACGCTACCAATATTATTGTGGGAAAACAGTTTACGCTCCTGAGGTGGGCAATGTGGTAATAACGGAGGACCATATAATGCAGGCTGAAGTTCTCAAAATCACTGTTGGACAACTCCTCGAGATCGAGCCCATGCCTGTGCTTAGAGAGGATGAAATAAAAGGAAATATGTCCGGGGCCAACCTTTGGTCGAGCTGCATAAGGTCAAGAACCTCCCAACGAGAATGTATGAATTGCATCAATGGTACATGAACATTACCAAGATTTCCGATCGATTGTCCCTCATGGTGAATGTCAAGGAGGAGCATTACTTCCATGAGAAAGCTGTGTCCACGAGTATTCTGAACTGTTTCAGTTATATAATCAAGACGCACTCGACAAATCTATTGTCAGTTGCTATTGTCCGTAAGTGATTTCTTTCTGTAATTTAAGTCTCAAGCTAGCTGTACTGATCCTTTTGATCAATCATTACCTGTAATTATCCTCACTATATTCTTTTCTCGTGGTATTATATGCAGGATGAAGATATATGAAATGAGAAAAGGTGGACGCTGGCATTGGGTTCATTGACCCAAACACCGTTAATGAATACACATGGAAACTAAATCCACGTTATCAAAAGGATGTAGAGGACAACATGCTAGAGTTCTTGAAGCTCCTGAAATACAATGAAGATATACTACTTCCTTACAACTTCCAAAGGAGTCACACTGTCCTGTACTACAAATACTCTGTTTTTGCCTACTATCTAGCTACATGTTTATGCTTTACAAAGGCCCGATTAATTAAGTCATGCAAACGTGAGTGCATGCAGATTTCACTGGGTCTTGTGTATCATTAAAGTTGACGCCGGAACAGTTGAAATACTGGACTCACTACTCAAAGAAAAAACTGACTATAACATCTTGTTTGGGATAGTCAACAGGTAATTTAAATCATTATTAACTATATATCTCGACCTATTTAGTTCATCATTTTTCATGATATGAACTATTTAATAACCCCTTTATTCATTTTCTTTGTCGGCGGGCAGGGTTTGGGCAAGGTTCATCAGCGTGACCCCAGGAGAATCGAAACAAAAGCTTAAATGGTTTCGACCCACGGTAAGTAATTATAGTACTAGCTAGCTAGCTAGCTGCCATCTCTTTAATTATCATGCTTGATTAATTATTATCTGATCAAATTCCATTCTCGTAAAGGCCCTCAAGCAGTGCATGGGACTGATCTGTGTGCATTCTCAAGGCTTATGCAGAACATTGGCAATGATGGCGTCCGCAAGGAGCAGATCTCAAAGACAGGAATGGGTACGCTTATCAAAACACTATTCACAATTTTTACACCATTATCGATATCTAGTCACACAACTAATACACATGCATATTGATCTCCTTCTTAACAGTTCACAGAGGTGCGGGAGAAGCTCCTAGAAACGGAGCGCCAGAGAAGCACTTCAAGAGGAAATAGCGGAATTTTTGCTCGACCAGGTTATAAATCCAAGGGAGAATACTATTACCCGCCATCACTTCCCCATCGTGTTCAAGGCACCAATTAGGCTAATGCCACTAGCTCCGAAGGCAACATGCATATGTAGGAGAAATTGTATATAGCTATACATGTGTGTATGTGTGAATTAATTAATATAATGGTTTGTGAGACATTGATGATATATATATATATATGCATGATTGGTTCTACTAGAAATTCTATATATATATATATATATATATATATATATATATATATATATATATATATATATATATATATATATATATATATATATATATATATAGTGATGTTATTCATCACCCAGGTGCAGAATAAGTTATTCTTCACCCGTAATCTTACGATCGCTTCATAATTAAATTACATTTGGAATTTAAATAGTTACATTCCTATTGATTCACGTAAAATTTGATATAAAAAAATAAAAATATAGGTCATAAGACAAGAAAATTTGGAGTTTATGTATATTTTACACTATATTTTTACGCTCGTAATTTTACATAACATAAAATATTTTTACGGTGATTATATATTTTCACGGCCCTTTTTACGCCAGAAATAAGACAAAACTTACGGAATGTAAAATTACAGTGCTGGTGGTAAAATAGAGGGGTGAAGAATAACTATTCTCACCCAGGGTGACAAATAGTCAATCCCTATATATATATATATATATATATATATATATATATATATATATATATATATATATATATATATATATATGCATAACGTGTATAATGTGTAGTATCGTAAAATACCAGCAAATCTAAAAAGAATTAAATTGATAACACAAATTTAATTGAAAAATAAAAATAAAACAAAACCCACAAACATTTAGTACCGAGGGCTCCTGCCCCGGAGTTGCCTCGTACACGTGGTTGGTTTTAGCACCGGTTCGTGCTGAACCGTACAAAAGGGGAGGGGCTTTAGTGACCACACTTTAGTGCCGGTTGTTGAACCGGCACTAAAGGGCCTTACGAATCGGTGCTATTGCCCGGTTCTGCACTAGTGCCGGTAAATAATTTAGTGCTCAACTAGCGCGGTTACTCTGGCACCTATCACACGCATCTGAAGTTTTAAATTGTGGAGTCCGTCTTGTTAAGTACATGTGGATTTGAAAGTTGACAGGTTAGACCTCGAGATCTGCTTTACGAATCTTATATCTCCCGACCACTACCGTGGTTACCCAGGCGGGATCTGTCAGCCATCACGTGTATCACCCTCGTCTGACGCTCTTAATTTGTGAAGTCTAGTCTGATTGGTCTTCTTTGCTACATTCAAATCTGAAAGCAAAGAGGTCTCTCCAATACTTAACGTCTCTACTTGCTCCTCTTTTCATTTCTATGCAACCCCAACCTTTGTAGGTGGATCCAGTTCGATCTTCTTGATTCTCTCTTCTACTTTCTGTTTCGTGAGCAGCTCTTGCATATCTTCCAGGTTAGTGCACCAGCTCTTGTTGGATAAGCCATGTTCTTTTTGAATTCTATCTTGTTGATTTCAGATCTGAAAAATTGATGCAATACGATTTGCTGTTATGTATCAATAAAAACTAATGAAGTAGTTTGTTGCACCGTATGATGAAATTCCCTTACTATCCAAAAAGTAAAGCGTGTTACAGAACAATGATTTTTTTAGGGGTAAAATAGTAACTAAATGTTTTCAATTGAAACGATTTGTTCCAAAAGGTGCCAAAGCAATGCATTTTTAAGGCCAAATCCAAACTGCTTCTAGAACAAAGTCTTATTGGACATTTAATTACTAGCGAGATACAACCCACCTTGTAGCTTTCTATGGTGCTTTCTATGGTATCATGACATCAGGGAATATGGTGCTATATTGAACGGCGTAGATTTTTCCCATTATATAGCTGGAGTGGTCATATTCATTCATTACTGTTGATATTTGGGGTTGAGAGGTGATGGGAGATCCTGCGGCAAATGGCCTTGCTAACTGGTAAGTGTTAGGTGAGCCATGGAAAGAGCAAGTACCAATGATGGGCTTCTCCCTAGTGATTTCAGAACCTTTTTCACATTGTCAAGCAATTTTATAGCAGTATTATGTTTCAATCATACTGAGAGGGCAAGTGCGAGTAAATAAGACACTTTGTTTCCAGATGGACATCTAGCAAGACGGGCCTACTGGCACGTGCTATACTCGAAGACTTTGATACCATCTGCAAGATGGTTGATATAATACATACAATGAGCATATATTTTAGGATAGAATTATAAAACCTAATCTCTAGTAGTTAGTTGCATGCAAAGTGTATATAGTAGGTTATAGAGAAAAGGTCGGTGATTGGTGATTTAGTTAGTCCAGTTGAATGTAAACTACCACAGGGGAAGCTCCCATTTGATTAAATTGGATTTATCCCCCACAATAGCTATAGATGAATTTTTCAAGTCTTTGAATTAAAGCTAAGAAATAAATAAGTTAAACTTAAGAGTTTTTTCATTTGCACAAATCTAGTTCCAGGAACTTGTGTTCCCTGATCTGCACAATTTAACAGAGTAACAGGTATATATGCATGTGTTGATTTGCATCAATTTTCTCATAAGAATTTTGGTCTTCCTGTCCCCAAGATCCATTGAACTCTCTACTGAATGATTTACAAATCTAAGTTGTACTTGTGAATTTCCTTTCGTTTCCTCTTTCGGCATTTCTGTCTCAATTTGCTTTGATTCCCAAACAAGTTTATCACTTCGTAGGACTTTATGAACAGTTCAAAAATTATTATGGTCGAACTTGTTGAGCATATTTCGTTTTTGGGTTAGTACTTCTTTACAAACTTGTTTGCTTCTCTTTAATGCATGGACTGGACTTTGGACACATCGGTAGACATGTGTATAGCAGTTCCACGTGCATAACTACTGGGACATGTTTTGTTAAAGAGAAGCAAACATGTTTACCTGATACTTTTGTTTTCATATTTAATTTAGTATAGTTTTGAAAACAGTTCTTTACATATCTTTACTGCAGGGTTTCATCAAACCGTTGGCCATCTGCATAGCAGTTCCTGTTTGCGCTTTGGTGATTCACGTAAGGAGTAAGTTTTGAGTACGTACACATTTTGTTGTTGCAATGCTTGCTCACATCGCAGACTAGAATTATTACTATCCAAAAATAAAAGAGCTTAAATAAAAAGACGGTTTGTTTTAGTATGAAAAGAATCATGGTAGCATACTTGCGTAAATAGCAAAAAACTACCACATTACGGGCTAGGATTACGAAAAACCACTTTTCATAATTTTTCAAAATGTTGCCACTATTTTGGTTGGCTGTTCCAAAAAACCCAAGTAACTGAATGTTTAATTTTTAATTATGATTATGACATGAATGGCCCAGTCATCAGGTCCACGTGGCAAAAATGTCAACGCCGTTATGTAACCAATTTTTTTGACTGTTATGACTGGGTGAGGTCCACATGTCAGCTTCTGTCTACTAATTTCTCTCTATACACCACCGGCGCCCAATCGCCTCTGTTGGAACCAAGGATGACGAACAATCACAAGAACATGAGACTCACATTTGGTGGGCGACGAACGCCCGCAACGGGGCGCCGAACGCCCCGCCGGCGACGAACGTCGTACTCTCTTCTTTGTATTTCAACTCGGCTCACTTGGGCACCGAACTCTTTACATCCTTTAGAGCAACTCCAAAGGCCCGACCCAAACCGTCCGTCCGCATCCGCTTGGGTTGGCGCAAATAAATGTGGAGGCCCAATGCGGCGACTCCAAACCCAAAAGTGCCCTATTCGCTACCACGACGACGCATTTGGCGCACGAATACGCCGGGCGCTGACGCCGGGCAGACACCTCACGCGCTTCTCGATGTCCGCCGCTTCCACCTGACGGTCATCATTATGGCGTCGCCCACCTCAGGCCCACGCGTCAGCGACGGTGGTCCTCCTTAATCCGAAGCGCAGCGTGGGGGGGCTGTCCTCATCCGCCTGTAAGCCCCCGCCCCCATCTTGCCACCCCTTTTGCTCCCGTCGGCGGCAAAGCCCCGCCACCTCTTCCTCCCCGCTTAAGGCGGCGCTGTTTCTAGCCTGCCGAGGCACCAGCTGAACGCGTTAAGGCACCAGGCCGAGTGGCACCGGCAGCACCGCTGCCTCTCCCCCACCCAGACGTGACCACGCCACAAGACTGGCATCTAGATTCGTAGAGGATCCGGTGCCGGCTGTGCCGCGGTCGGCTAGGGCGTGCGTCGTCGGCGGGCGCTGCTGATGCCCCTTCGACTCGCCCAACTGGTCTCATTGTTTCTCTTCGAGCACGAGGAGGCGAGGCGACGCGGCATCCGCAAAGTCGCCCGCATCTCGCCGCCGCCCCCGCTCGTCATTCGCGACGAGGACCAGGAGGCGGAGGCTGCCTACAAGGCGGCCATGGCGGCTGTCCTTCGGGAGAGTGAGGAGGAGGAGCGGCGTAGGGTGGCGGAGGAGGAGGCATACGAGGCTGCCATGGCGGAGGCCATGGCCCTCTCCATGGCGGGCGACTGCGTCATGCCGCTGGTGACCCCGCCGTCCCCGGTCAAGGCCGAGCTGGAGGCGGGTCCATCAAGCGCTACTCCTGGACGGGAGTAGTGCGCGAGTGGATCAGCGCGCCGCCGGTCTTGATGCAGGCGACGCCAACGCAGGAGGCGGCGTACCTCGAACAATGGCGCCAGCGACGGCTGGTCGAGGAGCGCCGTGAAGGAGAACACCTCGAGATGCTCGAGCGTGACGCTGAGGAGGAGCAGCGCGAGGCCGAGGAGGAGGCACGTCAGGCCCAGGCAGCGGCGGCACAGCCGCGCCCGACATCAACGCCTCCGTACACGGCGTTCCTTGGGACGGCTCAAGGCTTACACTCGCCGACCTTACCGCCCCGACGATGATGACGGGCGAGGATGCCAAGGGCAGCGCCTACCAGATTTAGTCTTTTTAATGTTAATTAATGTGGATGTGGACGCGGATTAAAGCCGCCTTCGTGGCCGGCTTTTAATGTTTAACTAGTAGAATGCCCGGCTGCTACGGGCCTTTTAATTTATTTTTTCTCATTGCATACATTTAATACTTGGTGGATTTTGGCACAAATTCCCACCACAACGCCTTTGGGACCCTTTGTCGATGAATTCTTTTTGATCGTCGACATAGTCCTCTTAGTTAAATTTGTTCTGTTTTATTATGCTACACACACTGAACTATGATGATGTGTCTAGGGCACATCTAGATGTGCTCTAGTTATTGCACATCTAAGTATAAAGAGAAAAATAAAAAAGAAAAAGAAAATATTCACACCTAATCTCGACGTAATATCAATGACATAGGATTTAGATGTGCAATCATTATGACACATCTAGATGTGCTTTAGCAAAACTGATAAATTAACTACAACACCTGGACAAAAATTGTACCAGACATCTCCTAATTATCATAGGAGTCCTAATTACCAACGGTTCAATAAGGAAATGGGCGGATGCCATACATGAGTCAGCTGCCATTCAATGCTGATTTGGCACTTGAACAAGATATGTTGTTACTACTTTTTTCCAGTTCTATACAATTTTTCTAAGGATGGCTCTGTCCTACATCATCATGTAATTCTATAACCTGAACCAAAAGATGATTATAATTTAGAAACTAATCATTTGTTGTGAGAGAACGGTGTATGGTATGCATAAAGTATCATGTATGCTAATGACATTACCACATGGATTAAGAATCAAGTAAAGTTGTATATCAAAATGTATCTCCATGAAAAGTTTCATCTCGAGCATAATGTTAACCTAAAGGAATCAACAATTAAAGCTTGAAAATAATAAGAAAACTGTAGGAATTCAACAACGCTCATTATTCCATAGAGGTTCTGGGATGGACACCATGCAAAACTAAAAGGACAAGAAACCATGGTAGTTTGTATGAAAATGATTACCATCAGGACAGAACAATTTTCATTACCTTCTGTCCTATATTATAAGAACGCTTTTGACTCTAGTGTAGTGCCAAAACGCTCTTATATTATGGGACTAAGGAGTACTAATTTTTCTTTTTGGAGGTACTGACATGCATTTACTATTAATTTTAAAAAACATGCACTACTGAGATATGGAAAATTATGATACTGCAATAAAACTCTACAATTGAGTAGAAAATGACCAAAATGGAGAGCTCCATGCGCCTACATGACCTTACTTTTAAAAAGTTAAAAACAACTTGCCCGCTAAGAGTAGTAAATTGCATCTACTATCTTCTCGGTGTTTGGATCACACAGCTCACCAATATATGCATTCGAATTTACGGCTAGCACCCATGATAAGAAGTTGGGGGCATCATCTATGGCGTATGAGATTGCTTCAACTCACCTTGCGGCGACCTCATCAACAATTACGAACCGGGCGGCGACTTCCTCAGGCATCAGGTATTGCGACGTGCCGATGTCGATGGCCAGCTCAAAGCGCATGTCATGTCACAACAGCGCCGAGTGCCAGGGAACGATGTCTCAGGCGCTATGCATGCTGGAGGCCATGGCGACGCCGAATCGCTTCTTGAAGTCGGCTGCTCCCACGCGCAAACACCGTGACTGACCATTCTCGGCGATGCAGAACGCACTTAGGGTGGCCAACGCCACCCAGAGGTTGTGCCCCATCACGGTGATGCTCACATCCTCGTCCTTGTACGTGTCCACCAACTTCCGCACCTTAATCAGCAGTGACTCCTAGCTTTTTCCCCTCCTTCAAGAGGTACCACACTTAGTAGAAAACACGAATTACCGCAATAAGTATAAAGAATCTATAGTCCAAATATAAATATATGTTTGTACATAACACTGACAACTGGATAAAGCATATGTGCAAATTCTAAGAAACTAATATACTTATGTTCCAACTCAAATACTCAATTGATGATTCACAGAAGAAACAGATCAACTGAACAAAGAAAAAGAGCATTGTTTCCGGACATGACCGACAAAATTCCTCTTCCTCCCTTCAATTTTTAGAATATGAATTAGGTTCTTGGCCGATGGAATTAGAACCCATATGTCCAAAACTCCTGAAGCTGAATAATATGCACCTTTAACTTTGACGGTCGCTCCTCCATCATTACGCATGTTCCTCAAGAAGAGTTTATTACCTCCATTAAGGTGAATGCAATGAACCAGTGGCACAAAGATCTTGAAATTTGAATGCTGGAATAAATCCATGCATGAATGTATTGTCCTAAGACATTGGCACCAAATAAACACCAGAACTAAATCAAGGTGCACAAGAGGCCTCTAGTGGGATGGAATAAAAGATAAATAAGCTTAATTGCACTACCACAGAAATAAAAGATAATTATGAGGTGAAAAGAACTGAAAATCCAACGTAAACTGAACCGACAGAACCGATGGGCATGCATCTTCCTGTTTGTACCACTCATGACCCCATGCTGGCCAATTCTCCCTTTCTCCTGTGAACCAGAAAAAATCAGTACGGACAAAAGTTTGACTTTCCTTACTTAAATACTAATTTGACTTTAACGGTAAATCTAAGCAAGAAAAGGAACTAAACTGGTTGATCTTTTCTTGTTTTGTTCCGTTATCGCTTTCTATAGTATAACCCAATCCTTTTTTGATAGAATGGAAAAAGGCACTAACCACGCCTTGTTGAACTTGAGAAATTGTACATTAGAGAAAAGCAAATTATAGATCAATACATAAGACAAAAAGATACTCCTTATGGGCAACCGATGTGGAGACAAACTACAAGAACATGATAATCCGCACATACTAAGGTGTCCATTTTGAACTTTAAAGTCTGTAGAAAATGTTGTCTGCACCACTATCACCATTAGGAGACTTCATCCATTTTCCCTACACTAAACTTAAAGTAGTCAACGGTAGGGGTTAAATACGAAAATATCACTTTGGTGTGTAGCATGGTGGTCATAGATGTAGCTGCAAAGAAGCTGAATGATTACATGTTTTAGCGACTGAGTTTTAGTTTCAGTACTATTAAAAAGTGCTTTATCAACAATACTCAGAGGTCAAACGCATGGCATTGCTCTCTAGTATGCATATGTGTCCTCAAGTAATCAAACACGGGCATATAATTTAAAGCACGAACAGTTACTAAACACGCCTTGCCCATTTTATTGTGTAATAGGAATGAGATCCGACATCGATGGTAAATCAGACGTGAGAAAAGCATCTGCTCAAGTAAAATCATTTCCATCAACCTTCACCGTAGAATTAGTATGTATCGACATGAAAAACAGTAATTTCCTATGGACTGAGACAACTCTCAAATGTGTCCTTAAAAAGATAGCCACAAGCAGGAACCCAAAAGACGCATTATCTTACCAAAATTTTGCACTTCCATTGGGCTTGAACCTGAGATCTCCGCTGGAAACACCATGGCAAATGCCTGTCACAAGGCAACCACCTACCGACCTTCACATTGTCCAAAATATCAATACCCATCCTGATACAACCAAATGGTCTGTAGTTAGTCCAGAAAGATTTGTAGAAAATCAACCACATGGCGGAGGAGATCAACGGTGTGGCTGTACGGTTGGCGGAGTCGAAGAAGAAGGGGCTCCAGCGCCATTGACATGGAGGAGGTCATCCGCCGTCGATGAGGGGCCTTCCGGGCATCCTCACCACCTGAAAAAGGGTCTCCGGCGCCATTGACGTGGAGGAGGTCATCCGCCGTCGATGAGGGACCTTCCGGCATCCTCACAACTTGGAAAAACACGGCGATATCTCCAACGCTACGCCATTTAACTTCCTGCCGCCCTCCTGGCCGCCGCCCTCGCCCTGCTATAACTGCGTTCGCATGACGCCGGACCCATCAACTATGGTGGTCACGCGCACGAGGCTGAGCGGGGCACACCCACCTTGGATTCACAGGCCGCAGGCATGCCTTGACGAGGACGACACTACTGTCTTCGACCATGAAGAAGATGGAAGGGTGCGTTGCCGGACGGGGTTCATGAACTTCGCCTGACTCGGCAAGGATGATGTCGTCTCTCTCATGCCGGACTCGGCCAAGACATCGGGCGCGGGCACGATCGTCCCACACATGGTCGATGACAGCTACGTTGATTTGATGGTGGCCGGAGAAGACCAGGGACGATGGGGATCAGGAAGTGAAGAGTAAGGAGAGAAGTTGACAAATAGGAAGGCTAGCGTTGAATGCGGTGCGGTAGATCAGGAGCTTATAGTTGGAAAAGATTCTATGGACGGATCACACACTATATGAGAAAAAGGAAACAAATTGCACACAAATAGGAAACAGAGGGAGTACCTTCCTATGCAGGTGCACGAGCGCATGCACCTCCTTTTTTTTTTGCTTTTTCTTACCGTGCAAAAACCAGAGAAAGTGAGCAAACGGGAGGTGGGGTTTTTGATAAAAATCGGAGGACTGATTTCCCAATCGATATCGGTGGGATTTCCTTCGATGGGATGGGTGGAACGCATTTAACGAATCTAAACGACGACGCATTCGCTCATTAGAAGAAGAGATATAACAATTTCACAATAAGATTTGTTTGTCATGGTTTACTTGTTAATTTTTTTAAAATCCGTTATTTGTTTCTCGAAAATCTAATGGGAGGGATCAATTGATTTGGATAAGTTAGGAAAGTTATATCCATGATCTTTTGTATGTTAGGAAAGTGCTGATTTTGGAAAGAAAAGAGGGGAGTGAAAAATAAACCAATGGATAAAAACCCGTGGGGGGTGGTGGGAGGTGGGAGAAAATAAAACCGGACGAAAATAAAACCGGAGTACCAGGCTACCAACTGCTCCATTAGGAGTAAAGATCAATGCTTGTATTTTTTTTAAATGTTTGTATTCTTTTTTATTCGTGTCGTCAAAATTGGTCGGGCCAGTGTTGGACGCATGCACCGACTCAAATGTGCAAGCGGACGTTGGTGTTCGCCGGGCCAACTCAAACGGATGAAAAACGGACAAATTCACCGTCCGCTTGGGTTGGCCTGTTGAGTTGTTTTAAGTAGTCACGCACGCACGGACTAGCCAGCCACTTAACCCGGCCACTAACGTCACAACGCACGCCCAACTACTCCTACATACATGCACGCTCAGCTTCACCACAACGCCCACACGACTTGGCTGTCCATGTAGCTAGCGAACCAACTAACAACCTGGACTAACTAAGCTCACCAACCTGACTAACCAGGGTTTTGAGGCAACAGCTACGCGGTGCGCACACGCACACCGCCGACGTGTCTTTTTTTCTAACACCCTCTTGCTCCCTGCTGGAGGAGAAGCGCCGCCGAGCAGCAGCGGCAAGCAGCAACAGCTGGCGGCAAGCAGTTGCCGAGGCAAGCAGCAGCAGCAGCGGCAAGAGGGAGTAACGGCAAGCAGCAGCGGCGGCGGACGGCAAGCGGCAGCAGGGGCAGCAAGCGCGATCGACGGCAAGCAGCAGCAGCTAGCGCCGGCGGCTTAGCTGCGGCTGCGTCTTGACGCGGTCGTGCATGGCTAGAGAGCTAGCTCGGGCTGGCTGCCGTCATGCATGGCTAGATACCTAGCTCCGGCTGCTTCCGTGCCTGAGGTAGCGACCTCCGGCCGCCGCAGTCATGCATGGACCTGATTGCTTTTCTCGAAAAAGTATCAGAGACTTGATTGCTTTTTAGGAAAACTATTAGAGACCTGATTGTTTTTTTAAGTTATAGGGATCCGATTGCTTTTTATAAAAGTTACAAGGATCCGATTAGTCTTTATTTTTTTTGAAAGGGTCCGAATGAGGGATCCATCTGTCATAACTGTCAACCTAATGGTCAAAAATAACGGTGTTGACTTTTATGCCACATCAGACATGATTGAAAATTAACCATTCAATCACTTGGATTTTTTTGAAACAACCAACCAAAATAGTGATAGCATTTTGAGAAATTAAGAAAGCGATAGTTTTCCGTAACCCTAACCCGTAATGTGGTACTACATTTATTTTGCTATTTACTCTAGCATAATAAGAATAGTGCTGCCATAAATATTGTGGGGAAAAATGTCACGATAGTTTTATTATAGACAATTTTGCTGTACGATTGTTTTGCTGTGGGGAAAAATGGTCTGATCATTGTGGCAATCCTTCCTTGCAACCGTGCTCTATTTAGGAACAATTTTTTAGATGCTGATGGTGTAATTGATTAGACAGGGGATAGATGGAACCTGATATTCTGGAGCGTATACTGATGGAAAAGAGAAACCGATGAATCTTCCTTTTGCACTTTTGAAGAACATAACAGGACATTTCTCTGAAGATCAAGTACTTGGTCATGGTGGATTCGCAACAGTTTACAAGGTAACATTTACATTTAAAGTAAATCAAGCATATAGCACCTAAAGATATCAAGAGTTAGCAGTGCAGCACTACAAACTGGAGTGCATATTTTCTGATGCCCCATGATATGCATCTACATGTTCCAAATTGTTAGAAAATGTATTTAAGATCTTGATAAATTAGCAATTGTCAGTATAAAATAAAACAGAATGGCCCTGTCGTCCGAACGCACGGGCGGCGCCCCCAATCTCCTCGACCGGCTGGCTCCTCCTCTTGCTTCTTCCCTCGCCGCCGCTGGACGACTCCGTGGGGAAAACCAGTGCAGCCGACGGTATCGGCGGGACATTTGTTTTTCCTTTTCTTCTTTGGATCTTCCTACGCAACCCGACGGCGCAAGGGTTACCTGCCCATGGCGCTCCTAGATGGCGAAGGCTGGTTTGTCCCGCAGCGTCCATGGTGGTTAGCCGCCAACTCTTGCTTGGCAAGATGGACTGCATCCGCACCAAGTCCACGCGCGTATGATTTGATCGCAGCGGAAACAAATCCTGAGTTGGACTGCATCGCCATGTCCACGCTGTCCGATTTGTTTGCACGGGACACAAACCCTCTGTAGGGCAATAAGCCACGGCGAGGGCGCCACGGTGCGCATGGGTGCGCCGCACGGTGAACGTGAAATGGGCTCAGCCCCAGGCAGCCTGGGTCGCGGTGTGCATAACCAAGTGTGTGTGCGTGTGTGTCGGCGCACGACCACGCAGCGTGCCGCTATGCGGTAGGCGAGATACGCTGGAGCAGTGATCGCGTCGGGCGCTGGACTCGGGCCATGGCGACTGCGTGCGCGCGTCTGGTGCACGAGCCTGGGAGCGTGGGACGGGAGGTGCGTGTGTGGATTGCGTGGGAGCAGGTGCAGCGCCAATGCGCGCTGGTATAAAGCCAGCTCCTCCCTCCCATTGTAGCACACTGAATCGAGTTCGAGCTCGAGGAAGAAAAGGCCGCTCATGTGGCAGGCCGTGACGTGCGCCGGAAACCACCTGTGCCCCGTGTCTTCTTCTTCCTCCTTCTTCTTCGCTGGTTTGAGCCACCGAGAGAGAGAGAGAGAGAGAGAGAGAGAGAGAGAGAGAGAGAGAGAGAGAGAGAGAGAGAGAGAGAGAGAGAGAGAGAGAGAGAGAGAGAGAGAGAGAGAGAGAGGGAGCTTAGAGAGCTAGGGTAGAGGGAGAGCTTAGAGAGCTAGGGTAGAGGGAGAGCTTAGAGAGCTAGGGTAGAGGGAGAGCTTAGAGAGCTAGGGTAGAGGGAGAGCTAGAGTATGCTACGGTTTCGGGGCGGCAACAACACCCTCCACATCATGCCATCTACGGTGGCCGGATCATGAGACTCAGGTCATATAGATGCCTCTTCTACATCGATGGACAATGCACATCGAGAGCATGTCCGCCATCGGCGCCATGATGTCCCACCGCTGGCAAAATTGGTTAGGCAGTGGGCATCGACTTGACAACGACAACGATGGTAGCCAAGGCCTAACGCAGTTGTTGCGCTTTGGGGTGCTTTTGCCGGGCTAGTCTGCTCAGGTTCGAACGGAGTTCTCTCCGCAATGTGGCAGTCAATGGGGAGCTCCACCGACGGTGCTGGTCTGTATGAAGCCACTCAGTTCGCTGTGGCACCCTCGGTACGGTTAGCGGTGGCCACCGGAAGGTCTTCATGAGCGTTATTTCCTTCAGTTCCGTGGCTCATACCTTGCGTGATGCAACCGAAAGGATCTTTTGTTTGTTTTGGCGGCTCTCACTCCAACTAGTTTGTCAGCCAGGGATGCAATCTATGGATGGCGGTTTGACGCAGAGGGTATAGTCAGCAGCAGCAGCTGTGGATTTTTAGCTGAGCGCATATAGCTGTTGGGATAATGGAAAAGCCGCAGGGATAAGACATAATTGACTTCGATTTTGATTGTGCTTCTCGAGTACCTGGCCTCAAGTTACTGGGTGAAAATCCTAGGTCTGACCGGAGTTGATTTTACGGACTCAGGGTGGACACGGTCCGGTCCCTGACCGAGCCACCGTTTGGACCGGCCGGCGGCGGACCGGACCGGACCGGACCGAGAAGAGCGGCGGTCCTCTTTTCCTGGACCGGACCGGCGGAGGTAAAGCTCAGGCCGGACCGAAAGGACCGGCGGTGGCGAGGTCATGACCTGGCAGCAACGGGACGCGGTGGCGCTGGCCGGGCCACGATTGTTGCATGCGCACGTATGTTCTTTAGCAGTTTTTCCGCTACATGCAAGCAATTTAACGCGTGCATGAGTCAACTATTTTGTACGTACTGTCCTTCGATGCAAAAAAAAAAAAAGAATTGTACGTACTGTCCTGGCCGTGATTAGAGGATCAATTATTACGTGGGGTTAGAAGTGGTAAGAAGCCGTAATGGACGGATCAAACCTAGTTTTTATGGTTATATTAATTATATGACCAATGAAAAGAAGGAAAGAAAGTAACGGCCCATGATTTTCTCTGTGTGGGTGGGGCAGCGACAGATACTGAAGATTCTGAAAATACTGTAGATACTGAAGAAACTGAATCGTGATTGCACATACAGATTTGGTAAGCTTTTACGTAGGAATAGGAGTTTCCTTGTGTTTTCTGTTGGATTGAATGAAAGGAAACAACATTGTGGAATAAAGGGAAACGGCAGCGTGGAGTTAGTTGTGGGATGGTGCCGTGATTATCGGATCTAATCCTGTTTCTCTTTTCTGTTGGACTGAATAATAGAAAAGAAACTTCAGCCCGTGACCAGAGTCTCCTACCTCTTGCCCCTATCTCTTCAATTGACGAAATTACACTTATTCTGGTGAACAACGACGGGGCGGGGCATGGCCAGTGCGTCGCCGGCGGCTGCGACGTCGAGGAATGATGTGCAGCTTCGGTCCGCTCGGTCGGACCGGTTAAAGACTGGACCAGACCGAGTAAATTTCGGGCTGAAATTTAGGGACCGGACCGCCAATTTCTTCAACGGGCCAGGACCGATCGGGTCCGGCTCATAACGGGCCACGAGCGGGCTGAAAAGCCCGCCGCCCGGCCCAACCTGAGTACGGACCGGTGACGATGTTTCTTGCATTGCTACCTTATTGAAGGCATTGCTCGGAAATGCTCGGACTTGTTCTTCTGGGTGAAAACCTAGAATTTGGCCTTTGGTGGTTGGATCAGGTGACGGCGGTGGTCGAGCGTCGTTCCCTTCCTGAAGACATTGTTGTTGAAGAATCTCGTTGTCTTTGTGGTGTCAAGAGATGTTTGATGCGATATGATCATTGTTGTAGTTTGTCCATAGTTGTTTTGATCGCTTCATTTTTTAAAATTCCCCCGCTTAGGCATAACTTTTGTCTTATATATGATTTTGCTATTTGGCGGTGTGTTTTTTTGTATGTGTGAGTTAGTGTTGGTTGTGTACATCCTAACTACATAGAGGCCGGGTGTGTGCTCATGGTGTTTGTGTCCAACTGATGCTTCATTTTAAGTCAATAACATTTTACCCTTTGTTAAAAATATTGATAATGTACACTATAGGGTGTGGTGTCAACCTGCAAATTCCTGGGCTTAAAACATGTTCATTTTCTGTAAATAAAAAGGCCCAACAATGTTAGTGAACAATTTGTTCTTTTATACAAACACAAATGTGCTAGTTTATGGCCTAAAATTCATTCTTTTAAATGTCACCTAACAATGTAGATATAGGATCCTTTGAAAACATCTTTAATCTAGGAATATGTTGTCGACTTGGGCCTGACCTCCACTTTAGCCAAACTATGTGAACACTCAGAGTTGTAACTACTCCCTACTAAATCAACGACACTTATTTTGGGACTAATGGAGTAGTAAATATCATTTTTGTTACCTTTTGCATTTTCTATACTGATATAGTGACATGTCTCCAAAATAACATTTAACTTTGGTGTTATATATTGCAACTCAGATTCTTTGGGTGGTATATTACCAATTTCCTTTGGGTTTACATAGTGCGCCATGTTTGAAGTAAGAAAACCAATTTGTTAAGTGGGACAGGGTACACTGTGTGAAGTTACGGCGGAGAGCATTGAATATTTTCCTAACATGTGCAAGGAACGTGCATGTTTGGGTGTGGCTACTTTGTACTCTCCCTCAGAAAGTAAAAGTTGTATGCTTAATTTCAACATACATTCCCAATTTTCTTCATCTTTTTATTGCACCGCCATCAAAACTTTTTTTACAACAGGGCATCCTTCCAAATGGTTGTGTTGCTGTGAACAGGATTAGAAACAACCATTCAATCGACGAGAAGATATTTTACCGTGAAGTTGATAGCCTGTTGGCGATTGACCATAAAAATGTAGTAAGATTTCTTGGCTTCTGTGCTAGCACAGACCATGCAGCGATACAAGTTGAAGGATCAAGACAACATATATACGCTTGAGATAAGAGAAAGATTGCATTGTTTTGAGTATATTAGCAATGGAAGCCTACAAGAACATATTAACGGTATGTCAATGTTGCATGTAATGCATCTCTTACCTTTTCTTATGAGTCTTCTTTTCTTTCATTTATGCTTTTGAAGTCACATGTTGCTACATATCATTCAGTGTTCAATTAGCATGCACAAATCATATAGAAAGTTTTCATACTCCCTACTAATTCTTATTCTACAGACGAATTAAGGTACTTGATTGGAATACACGTTATCATATTATTATGGGAATCTGTGAAGGCTTGCATCATCTGCACGCGGAAAAGCATATATATCATATGGATCTGAAACCGGCCAATATACTACTAGATGATCATATGGTACCTAAAATCGCCGATTTTGGTCTATCAAGACTCGATGAAAAGTCAAAGACCATTAATGAAGGGCGATTTGGATCATTGTAAGCAATGCATTAAAAGTACCAACTTTTTCTTTGCTTGTATTTACTATTTTACATTCTATGATGTCATAATGCATCAAACTACCATTTTCTCTTATGCAGAGGGTATTGTGCTCCGTATCACCTATGTCATGGCAAGATGCCGCTCAAATCTGACATGTATAGTTTGGGCATTATAATCATTGAACTGGTGACAGGTGACAAGGGTATCCCTGACAATAATAAAAATAATGTAAGTGTGCTTTTATCTGACCATGCATATGGCCCTCTTAAGGAATATACTGAAAATTTAGATACACAGATTATTCGGTTTCTCTAAGTACTACTTATTTTGCATACTATCGTAGTGGATCACATATCTACTTTGAATAATATATTGTAAATAACCAAATTAAAATATATTACACCTGTATGTATGGATGGGTTTGTCTTCCTCTAAGGCAAGTGACAAACTTTTAAAGATCATATTGCAAATTACAAGCATAAGGCGTCATTGTAAAGGTGTTTCAAAAATTGTCATGAATGGCCATGCTTACCCATGGTTTAAAAATTGAATACAATACTACATACACTTCTTCAACCAAAAAGAGCGACACTGTAGTTAGAAGCATCTAAAAGTAGGGTAAAATTATTGTGTATTTGGAGAAGTTTTGGACAATAAAGAACAGAAACACGAAAGAACCAGGGGGGAAATTGATGTAGTAATCTAAGGTCCATGCGTAAAAATAGCACAACAACACTACTATATTTATAGGTAACCTCGATGGACCACCTTAGGAAAAATTTGCATTGTGTATTTATCCTCAACAGCAACAAAAATACTATTTTTTTTCTTTTTCTCCTACACCCTCTGTTTCTAAATATAAGCCCCTTTAGATATTTCAATAAGAACTACATACAGATGAATATAGAAGCATTTTAGAGTGTAGATTCACACATTTTGTTCCATACATAGTCCCTATTGGAATGTCTAAAAAGGCTTATATTTAGGAATGGAGAGAGTGGGACACACCAAGTGTTGCACTGATTTTTGGTTTTGATGATTTGATCCTTACACCCAAAACTGTTGAGCGTTGGATCACGAAAGGGTAGGGGAGATTTTTTTGGCTCTACTTTTGTTACATGAGAGTTTTTGCAAATTGAAGTACTCTTTTGAGAATTGAGATTATGTGTTTTATGTCCTTACATGTGAAGTTTCTGCATACACCTAGTTCCTACTAAATACCAGATCTGTTATTAATCATGAGAACACACAAATATGGGAAGTTATTTTGGTTTATGGCAGAATCTCTTTGGTACTTTGGATAAAACATGTAAACTCCAGACCAGTTCCATTTGTGAGAGGATTCCACCTGATCTGAGCCTTTGAGGTCAGCTTGCCTTAGAATGTGCCCATACTATGTTTTGTGGCATACCCCACCTGCAGCTTGTAGGCATCGTAACACACAATCCTAACCAGGATAATGGGCGAGACATATGCTAGTTGATTGTCGATATCTCACAATCACCTCCCTTGCTGCATAATTGAAGGCGCCCACTCGGGTTGCATAATAAGATATAAACGACTGACCATACATCAAATTCAGATCTTTGTTAAACAATTGGCCATCTTCCTTATTCACCTTCATCATATTACAGGTACTTCGAAAATGGAGGCACAGGTGGAAAAAGTCAGGGAAAGAGACACCATTCTGTTTCAAACAAGTAACTAAATGCATCGAAATAGGGCTACTATGCCAGGACATTGACCCATGTAGAAGGCCTTTTAAATGGGATGTATTACATGATATCAAATTGAAGGTGTCAATGGACAAATCAGCAACACAGATGAATCTATAGTTGGCCGTAAGCTTGTATGCTCCCTTGATCATCAATAACCATGTAATATTGCACTGTAGGTACCCCATCATGTCATTTAAATGACAATATTTTGCTCTTGAAGGCTTCTACATATGATTTTTATTGTTATTCGTGTTGTATTGAGTTCATTTAAGATGATCCCAGCTAGATATGAGCCATTAATGCTCTGGCAATCTCATCGTTTGCTACTATCTCTCATGAGGTAAGCTGCTACAAGATCGCAAGGGCTACTATGTCCTTTGCGCATTTCTTAAAATAAGGAAGTAAGCAAGACAAATAATAACAATGATAATTAATTTGACATCATCTCACTTCCAAATTTCTTTTTGTTGCAAAATGGCGCAGTGCATTGGGTTATTGTAACCGTTGACATGCACATATGTTCTAACAATTAATTATTGGTTTTAGATGACACAATTTGCCTTATGTTAGAAGAAAGCACGTACCTATATTGACTTTTAAAAACATAAAGAATTTAGGCCAACTTGTAACACATGGGGAGATAAAATATTTCTTGTCCAAACCTATCGTGGTAAATCAGAGAACACGATATTTCATTAATACAAAATATGTATGGTATATTTAGGTGAACCAACACGCATATCATATTTGGAAAACTTCGTATTGAAAGGAGTGAAACTTAAATCTATCAGAAAAAACTCAATCTTACTTTCTTACCATGTTTATTGAACCAAGTATATCATTAGATTAATCAAAGTCTAGGATGAACTTCCGATCTTACCGCAGAGCATACTAGAAATGTATGAATATATATAACAAAATATTATGAAAGAGAATTTAATATGTGGATGGGCCTATTTCAGAATGTCATACCATAGAGATGTTGAAACATGGTCTACAAAACATAGATGGTATGTAGTAGTGAGTCTTCTTAAGATAACTACCTATTAGGTGTGGCCACTTCTAAACCGAAGTTCGATCACTGAACCTGGACCGAATGAATAAATCAGTATCCTCATTTTATTCTCTTTTGATTTTTGTTATGATTTTCATTTCTAACTGTCTAGTACTTCGTTGTTTGTTTGGTTTTAGTTTGAGATGAATTTACTGTAGCATCAAACTGATCGGCCAGAGAATCTATAGCCCAAATGCGCAGAGAAGGCCACCCAATTGGGGAGAACCCTCCACTGAGGGCATGCGTGGGAGCTAACACATGTTTCTCCGTGGGTGCTCTCCGTGAGATAAATCACATGCTTAGTAGCTCAAATTGCCCATATTGGGGGCATGGCTAATGAATTAGGTTCGATACTCTCTAGAGGTTTGGAAACTTTCACCATAGGCAGAATCAACCATTTTTGCTATCATATTCATCTATGTATGACGTGGAGAAGAGCGTGATTAAGTATTTTAGAGGTGAACCCTCTTACCACCAATCAACGCCTGGCCCACTTACACACCCACTTGCCAATTGCGCTACTAGATAAGGCTTCCCACAACCTACTTAACCCAGCCAAAGCCCTCATTGCATGTGGTTGCACGGTAATCTCTAGGTTCTATTGAAATGCGCTTGTTTTGGACTTGGGCGACGGTCCCCATCAAATTCTGAGCACACATCCCTGGACTAGAGCTCATGTCGACTAAACTCAACACACAACTTTGCCAGGAGGAAACATTTTTGTGCTTTTTAGTATCAAAACGATTTTCTATAACCTACATGCTCTCATCCTGAGCTAAATAGTTTTGAAATCAGTTGTGCCTACCCCCACACAATATATAGCACACCACTTGGAGAACATACAACATGTATACAACCTAGGGTCCCAAAATCATCATGGCCAAAGATTCCTAAGGTTTTTACCAACCCTGCTCATAACTAAATTATTCCAAACATATTTCATACATACTTAATTAAGGTAAACCTACTATTGCATACATATAATAGCAAATCAACATTGGCAAAAGCATAATTATAGGATGCCATTATTGTCTAGGGTGTAAGTTACCTTCCTGTTAGTGGTACTCAAGGCCGTCAAAGTATGCAGATGCGCACTGGGTAATCCATCGAGAAGAAAACGAATTTCAATGAACATATTGAAAATGAAAACATTGTCCAATAATGAAAAAACATGTTATTTTATACATCATAACTAGGAGTATATCCATGGTCCTTACCTAGAAAAACTAGTATGAAAATTTTTAATCTAACAGGATCTATGGCTTGAAAGATATGGGTTAAGAGCTTCCAAACTCGACTTGAATTTGATTGGGATCTGAAGTTTCAAAATCTCAAATTTCATGGGTTGGGCAAATTAACACAACTTTTCGCGAGGTTCAAAATGCAAATAATAATTATGTCAAAAGGATCACTTGAATAAGAGATATGCCAAACTGAATATTCAACTTAAATATAAATTTTAATAAGTGAAACGATCCAAATTTGAATTTCAATGGCTAGACAGAAAGTACACTATAATGAAATTAAATTTATGAAACAAACAATTCAAATGTTGTGTAGACTACAATATTATATTTATACATTCAAACAAAATTTGAACTCCTGAACCTGCTGTGGCAACTTCTAGTGCATCTGATCTAATCAATATCCAAGATTAGAAGATACCTTTTGGCCAGTCATAAATGATGTAGTGGTGTAAACACATGGCCTGTATAGTCGTGCAAGTGGAAATCAAAGGGCAAGATGTGTGTGTGTGTGTGTGTGTGAGTGTGTGTGTGTGTGTGTGTGTGTGTGTGTGTGTGTGTGTGTGTGTGTGTGTGTGTGTGTGTGTGTGTGTGTGCATGTGTGTGTGTGTGTGTGTGTGTGTGTGTGTGTGAGTGAGTGAGTGAGAGAGAAAGAGAGAGAGAGGCCTCACTTCATGGAAAAAAATGTAGCCGAACCTAAAAACAAAAGTGGGGGTGGGGATCTTGAGGTTGACAAAGACGTGGTTCTGTCGCTTAGACTCCTAGAATTAGTCAACCTAAATGAAGAAGATGTCATGATGGTCTACTGCTTCAATTGTTCCCGGAGCTCCTCCATAGACAGTTGTCTTTAGTTTCTCAATATGGCGCTGCTGGTGACAAGAGAGGAGGTGTGCATCCATCGTTGGCTGATAAGGGAGAGCCTGGGTGCACGCTTTATAGGTTGGGGAGGCCGGGGTTGAGCTGCTCACTATAGTTGTAATCGCCGGTGTATCATTTTTGGCAATCAAGGCTACTCAATGGCTTTGAAAAGGCACAGTGAGGGTCGGGGTAAGTGCATTTGTGTCCCAAAACCTTCCGGCCACTCTACAATCGTGGGTGGAACGAAACATTCGAGCGACAAAGACATCACTCAATGGATGTAGTTTCTGGAGGTTGAGGATGGCCTTCTAGGTGGACCCGCGTATCACTTGTTTGTGTGTGTGTGGCGGTGGGGTGGGGCGGGGGGGGGGGAGGGGGATGCGGTAGACATTCGATCTGAAACAAACGATTGAGATTATAAGAGACAATTCGATCCTGTTTTAAAGAGGTGGGTGGGTTGTGGCGTGTTCTAAGATAAATAGTTCCTGTTAATTTGCCGCGATATAATTTGATAAATTCAACCTATTTCCTATACAAAAATAATACTGGAAATGATATATGGCTTAATAAACGCCAAATCACTTCCTAAAAATCCATGAACAATCCAATAAATGATAATTCTTATATTGGGCTTAGAAAAATATTTTCCACCCAAAATTAATTTTGGAAATTCATTTATTTTTCAAAAACATATATATAGGCCTTTAATACCATATACTATGTAAGGCGCTTAGAGATAATCCCAAAATAAAATAGTTACTATATAAGCATTGCTTATCTCTGTAGCATAGCCGGATGGCAATATTATCCATGGATCTGGGTATCCATGGATATCCAGCCCATTGGGTAAGGGTTTGAAGGACTCAAATCTTGATCTATGGATACCTAATAGATAAATGTCACACATGGCCATGACACATGTCATATTATATGTTCTCATTTCATGTCGACCATTAAGTATTGAGCATACTATTGTATGTTATTTATAGTTCTCATTTATGCGAAACTATTAATTTGTATTTTCAAAAGTGTTACCCGACCTTTCATAGGTATTTTATGATATCAACATGTTCATATTATTATGGTTATTGTTTTTTATAAACGGATATGGACCACGGATAGATGGATATCCAACAGGTACAGGTATGGAGGGCATATGTGACCCTTGTATACTTTCATTTGTGGGCAATGGATGGGCTCGTGGATATGGGTACGGATCTGGTTTGGTTTGACCCTTCCAAACCTAACCCATAGCCATCCCTAAGCATATGTGCCTAATTATGCACCTATGTTCTACCCATAAGCACTAGCACTTCAGTAAAAAAACCACATTATTTTACTAAGCACCTCTCAAAGCACCATGCATTGTACATGTCCTAGTAAATCAATAAATTTATTTTCCAGGGTTTATTAATTCCTATAAGGTTCTGAAAATTCAATTTTTTTCATAGGATGACTCAAGTTGATTTTTTAACTACTACAGAACAAAATTCAATTTGGATTTAATAAAAGGTTTTATTTTTATTAACATTCCAATTTGTAGAGCTAGTCCTCGACCCGTACATCTATACGGCTAGTTACTAAAGTAGTAGTAATAATAATAATAATAATAATAATAATAATAATAATAATAGCTAGTAAAATTTAGCTTACATGAAACATTCATAAGCATTTTAGGCATGCATAACATGGTTTAACGATTCAACATGAACAATCATGATAAGGAAATTTCTACAAAAGTCAATGCTAGCTTTTTTTTCTTCTCACATATTTGTTTATTCTTAAGTGAAACTTTCTATAGTTGGCCAAGATTATAGGAAACATATCAACATTTACAATAAAAAACGAATATAAGTAGATCCATCATAGAATATATTTTCATATTGTACTTACTTGGTATTATGGATGTTTATATTTTTAATATAAATTTGGTCAAACTCTAGGAAGTTTGACTTAAGACAACATGCAAAGTAAAAAGAAATGGAGAGGGTATTAAAACATAGTTATTTGCCTTGGTTCTCCATAGGGAAAATAATTATATTCATCAATGAAGCAACTTGTTATCAATGTGTTCTATTGAAAAATAATAATTTATATTTCCTCGCACATTGGTGCAGAAACGCTAAGAATTACCCATGCAAAACTAGACTCATTAGATGTATCATCTTGTTTTTCATCAATGATATTTGTTTTTGAGTTTTCAATGAATTGCATGTAAATATTTTAATTCAAAACTTGAAGATTGCCCATGCGTTGCTGCAGAAACGCTGAGGGACATGTAACTACGAAATATAGTTACTGCACCTCAACAAACAATGTGTTAAGTTAGCAACTTAGTGTTTTGAGGAATTGTGACAATAGATTCCAGTTCGTGTACGTAATGAAAAACAATATAGGGTCCTCCCTCTCTTTCATTCGTTAGACCTATCTCTAAAGAAAAAATCTTTACCAATGTAGAGTTTTCCAAAAGGAAAAAACTGCTTCAATATTTGGGAATAGAGGAAGAGTCAACCAATACTTCTATGCATGTCATGACTATGTGTGTGATCCTCTTCTTGCAGAAAAGCCCTTACTTGGAGGATGATATGCTTGGGATTGAGCCGCTCGAGCTACACTTTCCTTATGAGCCTAATAAACAGATTTCATGCTCACTTTGTCTAACCAATGAGACAGATTTTCAGATTGCCTTCAATGTTCAAAAGATGAGCCCCATCCCATACATCATACAACCACATACAGGCATTCTGGTGCCGCAATCCAGGTGTAGTGTTGACATAACATTCCAACTACTGCAGAAGGCACCTCACGATATGCGGCGTGTTGACGAGTTTATCGTATGGAGCACCATAGTGAATGATGGCCTTGCAATTGAGGATATAACAACATGCTTCTTCGATAAAGAGACAGGTAATACAGTTGATAAGGTGAATCTGGATGTTGCATTTGATGCACATATACAAAGAGAGCTTCCTGATGTCCATCCTCTTGAGTTTGACCTCTCCCTCGAATTCAACAAATTGGAGACAACCCAAGTGCTTAATTCATTACTGTAGGTAATGATGAGCATCATATATGATGCTTAACTTAATTTTCAGAAAGCTTTTCAGGAATAATCTGCACTTCACTAGTCCTAGTACATGTACTGCTGGGAATAAATTGAACTATTTTAGTTTCCATATTAGATATTGTGTCCGGTTTGGTCAGTTTGGCTAGTCCGTGATGTGCATGGAAAGTATGAGTGCTACTTGAGCTGTTAGAGCGTAGTACGTGTAGATATAGAAGTCTTGTCCGAGTCAGTTCTTGCGTTGAGGTTTGCCTACTGCGTATGCCTATAAAGGCAGGCACGGTTCATGAATTTATTGTACCCCAAGATTCATAATAAGAAATAAAGAAAAACTAGAAGGTAACAGACCTACCCTTGGCCAATGTTTTTCATCATGTCTATTCATGTTATTTTGATGTGACCAAGCCCTCGAAAATCCAACATATACATCAAACCTTCTTAAGTTTCTTTTCATTTGTCCTTGACATATGTGCATTCTATTTCTAGTGACTTTATAAAGGAGTATTATATAAAAAGTAATCATCTGAGTGCACAATTTTCACTTTCCTATCACACTATACTAGCTCTGCTCTCCACATGTCTGCCTGTTCTTTGATATGTTGGCATTGTGTATTGACCAGGTGTATGTTAGTCCACTCAGGGCAGCTCTTGAAACTGCTCAACATTTTGATTATGTGTTCAAGTACTTATTTACAACCTAATTACTTTGTTGTGTGTTCGCTTGTAAGGCTCCTCTTCCGATTTCCTCGAGCAAAAATAAAAGGTGGAAGTTCATAATTGAAGCGTTCAAGCAGAAGACGGGATTGGACCCCGACCACTTAGCCAGCAAGTTAAAAGTAATTAAGGAGGCCATCTGCGAATGCTATGCTGGACGCACTTCAAACTTGCACATGGCGGAACTTCACGGGTCAATCGCCTGTCTCCCCCCATCCCTCCCTTTATTTTATCCGGTCTTTCTGGTCAGTGGGTAATTGTAATTTTCTGGTGAATCAACAGGTTTGCTTGTAACCTAGTTCTTCATAACCACGGTGAAGAGCTCTACAACGCAATGGAGGTGGCCATGGCTTCGAGGTGCAGGGTCTCCGCAGGGCTCTTGATGCTGCTCCAAATGGCACACCATTCTTGCAGGAACTCCTGGCCAAGTGGCACCGCACAGGAGCGCCACCTATGACATCGCCAACATGCTGATGTACATGGATTCGACTTTTGTTCGGATGGAGCATAAGATGTCCGCTCACGAGCTGGGAATCGACCTGTGGCGCTACAACGTGATCCATTCTGACAAGGTCTCGTGGAGGCTAATCAAAGCGGTGAGGCGGGAAAAGGAAGGCAAGGAGGCCACCACCATGTACGTGCATGGGGCCCTAGCAGATGTGAAAAAGATGCTGGAGGAGCTTGAAGATCGGGCAATCTATTGGGGGCTCGCGTGATCAACAACCCAAAATCAGCACCGCACGATACCATGCGGATGTGTGCCACCAGCTGTTATACTGTCGGGTATATACTCCCTCCGTACCGGTTCATTTGTCACGTTACATAAAACCAAATAATACAAAAACTCTTAGGCGCAGTATATTAACTACTCATCTCGCTTTGTATTTTTGCCACGAAAAAGAAATCAGCCAATAGTAGACGTAGGGCGTGTATGCATTCAATGACTTAAGACTACTTAGCACAACATGTAGTGATCAATTCTCTGCATGAAATGACATTATTTATCAAATAAACATCAAGTTTTCTCGTCTTTTTCCACCTTGATCATGGTGCATATCTTAAGATGACTGATGCACCGGTATAGAGCAAGTAAGATGCATTGACGAAAATATGGGCCGCATGTGCGTGCATTAACAGCGATGGCAGCTGGTAGGTTGAGGACGGATGAGACGAGCGTTGCACGGCTCAGTTAATAAACCTGGTCCAGGCTCATCCAGATCCATGGGTTAGCTGCCGTAACTGCCATATAAAGGTCGCACGTCCGTTTAGTATCTCCAGTTCTCCACCGAGCCAACCTTGCCCATACTTTTCCACACCTTCGCCGCTCGTTGCCTTTCTCGTTCGGCCGTCATATGTCGACCGCGTCTTCATCCTCTATACCGGTGCCAACAGATTTTCTTCTTCCTCTCATCTCGTGCCCACTATGAGGGGAGTGTAGAAGACTAGAATAGGTTGTGCAACACAACTCCATTGATCGGTGCACCAGACATTATACAGGATGGGGTTACAACCTCAGCTATACAGGAGAACTAGGAGGTGGGCCCAAGACACAATATGCACGTACACAATATATTCAACACCCCCCGTGGTCGAAGCGGCGCCAGAGATGCAGAGACTGAAACAAAACTCCTCGAAGGTGGAAGTAGGCAGTCCCTTAGTCATCACATCGGCGAACTGTTGTGCGGTCGGAACATGAAGGACCCAGATGCATCCAAGGGCCACTTGCTCACGCACAAAGTTAATGTCCAACTCAATGTGCTTAGTCCGGCGGTGATGAACGGGGTTGACGAAAAGGTACACCGCAGAGACGTTGTCATAGTAGACAACCATAGCCTGAGAGACATCATAACGCAAGTCCTGAAGTAACTGTCGTAGCCAGGTGCACTCGGCGACAGCGTTAGCCACGGCTCAGTACTCAGCCTCCGCGCTGGAGCGCGAAGCTGTGGGTTGTCGCTTGAATGACCACGAAACGAGTGAAGGACCGAGGTAGAAGCAGTAGCTAGAGATGGAGTGACGTGTGTCAAGGCAGCCAACCCAATCAATATCAAAATAAGCCACCATCTCCAGAGAACTGGATACCGTGAGAGTGAGTCCAAGAGATATTGTGCCATAGATGTATCGGAGAATCCATTTCATGAGTGTCCAATGAGAGTCACGAGGGGCGTGCATATGGAGACTCACCTGCTGAACATCGTACTGTAGATCTGGCCAGGTGAGAGTCAGATACTGAAGATCACCAACGATGGACCGGTAGAACGGAGCATCCAACATGGACGAGCTATCAAGAGCAGAGACCTTGGCCTTCGTGTCAACAGGAGTAGCAACATGGTGACAGTTGAGCATGCCTGCATGCTCAAGTAGCTCATGTGCATACTTCTGCTGATGAACAAAGAAGCCGTCGGGTCACCGAACGACCTCAATGCCAAGGAAATAATGGAGAGCGCCCAAGTCCTTGATGGCAAATTCGTCACGCAGCCGGAGAGTGGTCTACTGAAGAAGGGTCGTGGAGGAGGTCGTCAGGATGATGTCGTCAACTTTGAGGAGCAAATATGCCGTCGTGTCGCCGCGGTGATAGACAAACAGCGAGGCATCCGAGCGAGTGACGCTGAAGCCCAGTGTTTGAAGGAATCCGACAATGCGCTGGTACCAGGCGCGATGTGTTTGCTTGAACCGTATAGAGACCGGGACAACAAGCACACATGCCCAGGAAGAGAGGCGTCGACGAAACCGGTGGGCTGCTGATGTCTACTACGCAACCTTCTTCTTGTAGACGTTGTTGGGCCTCCAAGTGCAGAGGTTTGTACGACAGTAGCAAATTTCCCTCAAGTGGATGACCTAAGGTTTATCAATCCATAGGAGGCGTAGGATGAAGATGGTCTCTGTCAAGGAACCCTGCAACCAAATAACAAAGAGTCTCTTGTGTCCCCAACACACCCAATACAATGGTATATTGTATAGGTGCATTAGTTCGGCGAAGAGATGGTGATACAAGTGCAATATGGATGGTAGATATGAGTGTTTGTAATCTAAAATTATAAAAACAGCAAGGTAGCAAGTAACAAAAGTGAGCGTAAACAGTATTGCAGTGGTAGGAAACAAGGCCTAAGGTTCATACTTTCACTAGTGCAAGTTCTCTCAACAATAATAACATAACTGGATCATATAACTATCCCTCAACATGCAACATAGAGTCACTCCAAAGTCACTAATAGTGGAGTGTTTGACGAGTTTTTATGCACTATTGCATAAAATATATTTTTAGTGAGTTTTAACGCAGGCTAGATAAGCAATGGCAAGTCAAAATATAAAGCTCGCGTACGTACCTAAATACCACAGGTGTATTGAAACATCTCGTTAGTCCAAATGGACTAGATGAGTTGATTAACATTTTAGCATTGCATGCATTGCCAAGATTCCCATGCATGTACTAGTACATGCATGCAACACATTCTGGTGCACGTCCTGGCCGGACTGAACGCGGTTTAAAATCTGTACACCAATGTATACGTACGTATATTCAAGTATCTGCAGCCAGCCAGCAACCTCCTAATTGGTATGTATTTGTATATCCTATATATACATACACCGTATGTATGCGTATTCGGTTATCTGCGGCCGGCCGGCCGGCAAGCTCCCTCGTACATGTCTCCGTACCCACAATACGTGCCCATGAGGCAGTGATTCTTATGGATTTTATTTGATCTTCATGCGTACATGGAAAGTGAATGAAAGGAAAGCCAGCACATCCTTCTGCGGCACGATACAGAGAGTTGGCAAGTCTTCGATTATTGGATGTGTATCAGTTTTGTTTCCTTTCTTTGTACAGACTTAGGAATCAAGAAGCGAAAACTGCGGCCGTGTTCAGCGTTGGCACCAATCCAACACTCCCGGCTGGCTATATAAAGCAAAGCCGAGGAGGCAACGGGAGCACCAGAAAAACCCACCAGCCGCCGCGGCAAGAACAAGGAGGTAGACCCAGGAGGAGACACGCCCGTGGCGGCGGAGAAGACGACGCGCCTAGCGGAGGAAACCAGAGGAGCACGATGGCGCCCTCGCACACACGCCCATGGACGACGAGGATGCATGTTAAGCTCGCTGGATACACCGGCGACGACGACGATGGAGATCTTCAGGACATCCATATACATATATGCATTGTTATTATGCATGGTGGGTTTATGGTACGCATGTGTTTTCTCTGATGTATAGGTGCAATGGGGCGGCGCCACACACCAAGCAGGCAGTCAAGACCTCACATACGCACGCACAAGACGAAGAAAAGATGAGGGCTCACGGGCGGGGACCAGCCGGATGAAGAACAAGCTAGCCACGCACGTCGCAGGCCAGGACCAGAACCTGGTGACGTGCCCCGGCGGCAGCGTCGAGGTGGAGAAGACGCTGCCGCTAGGCCAGGACCAGAACCTGGTGACGTGCCCCGGCGGCAGCGTCAAGGTGGAGAAGACGCGCCCCTAGCGGCAGCGTCGTCGATGAAGATAGGCTGGAGGCGCCGCAGCTGATCAGAAGCTGCGGCTGAGATGACCGCGATGCATGGAGAGGTCTTTCTCGCTGCAGGCATCAACTATGTTTTGTTTCTTTTTTTTATCAGGTTTCAAAGAACGCACACATTAGAAGGATGGAACGGACGAGCTAGCACAACTCACGCACCAAAGAGATGACGCATCCATCAAGCAGCAGGAGGACGGAGCCATCCAGGCGAGAAGGTGCCGCACAAAGAGAGCAAAAGAGGGAGACAGAGGCAGCCGGCGAGGCAAAAGCACCTCCCGTAGGCTCCTGCACACAAAGAAGACGAGGAGACGCGCCCCTGGCGGCAGCATCGAGAAGATCGGAGAGCGCGCCCATGCAGCGGCGCGTGCGCCTAAGGGGATGCAGGCATGCGGCGAGGACATCCTCACACGGAAGCAAAGCAGCGACGAGCAGATGAAAGTGCCCGCGGGAGGACTTCCGGCGGTGCAATAATCTTGTTGTTTCTCTATGTGTTATTGCAGGATGGCCAAAGGACATGTTGAGTTCATGATGTACGTATGCATCACTACCGTCTTGCGGCGAGGCGAGAACACATCCACAAGATCCAGCAACAAGCACACATCCGCAGGCTCCCGCACGCGCAGAGAAGACGAGGAGACGCGCCCCTGGCCACCATGTCGAGGAGATCGGAGGGTGCGCCCATGCGACGGCGCGTACGCCAAGGGGACGTAGTGAAGGCATCCTCACATGGAAGCAGAGCATCGACAAGCAGATGAACGTGCCCGCGGGAGAACTTTCGGCTGTGCAATAATCTTTCTTTTTCTATGGTTATCATCTATTTTGCAGAATGACCTCCGCACGACGCGCCTAGCAGAGGTGGCCGAGGACGATGGAGCACTCTTCTCAGATTTGAGGAGGCGAACGACACGCCCAACGGAGGTGGCCGCGAACGAAGAGGCGCTCTTCTCGTACCAAGTGCTGTCGAGGCGGTGGACGACGCGCCCGGCGGTGGTGGCCGCGGACGAAGCGACACTCTTTCTCGTACCAGATGCAATGAAGACGGCGGACGACGCAGGACAAGGAGACTGCATCAACACTGTCAGGCCCATAGCCAACATCATCAACCCAGTCCCGGAGGCGCGGAGCTCGCAAGGATTCCGCCGTGTGCGCCGGAGGATGCCGCCGCCGCGTCGCAGTGGATCGCGGCGGAGTTCGCCAAGATGACACCGGTGTCAACTTCATCAAGCCGGCGCCATGGAGGATGAAGGCATGGAGGCTCGGGAGGATGCCGCCGCCGTAACGCGGTGGATGGCACCATGAAGTTCGCCAAGATGAAGCCAATGTCAACATCATCAACCTGGTGCCGCAAGGATCGTGACGGGGAGCTCACAAGAAGGACAACGACCATCCACTTCATCATGTTGGAGCTAGAGGACGGAGGCGTGGCGCCCATTGAGGATGCCGCCGACATCTACTTCGTCAAGCTGGAGCCCGAAGGCGCGGAGCTCGCAGGGATGGTGTCGCGTGCTGCGGAGGATGGCGAGACGGAGCTCGCTAGGACGACGCTCGTCCTCTTCTTTATCAAGTCGGCGCCATGGAGGACAAAGGCGTGGAGGTTCGCAATGATGCCGCTACCGTGCCGCCTTGGATGGCGGCGCGGAGCTCGCCAAGAGGACGCCCATCGCCAACACCCGGTACCGCAGAGAATCGTGGCGTGGAGCTCGCAAGGAGGACACTACCAACGTCAACATCATCAAGCTGGACCGGAGGCATGGAGCTCCCGAGGATGCCACCGCGTGCCGCGAAGGACGACGGAGGCATGGAGCTCGCGGGACATCACCACCAATGTCTACCTCGTCAAGATGGAGCCCGCGACACGGAGCCAAGAAGATAACACACACCCTCGATGTTGTCTGCAACACAGAGCCGCGATGCGGTGCTGTCCGTGACCTGGAAGAGAAGATGGTGCCACATGATGGTCTCCACGACCCGGAGCCCATGAAGATGAGGCATGATGGCGAGGAGGCAACGTGACTTTGCCAACACTAACTTCCGATGGCCCCGTGAGGCGGCGCCCTTGTCTTGGAGGACCGCCGTAAACACGGCGTCCAGCCAAAACAAGGCGCCAACCACACTGGCACTGCCGATACGAGCGAGCGTTGGATTTACACCAACGCCGGTCTCCATAAGAATACTTCCGCGAGGCGAACCCCTTGCATACCCGACGAAGCCGCTACATCGTCAAGAAGTCCGAGCAGAGCAGGACCCATGCAACTTCAACACCGACTAAATCAACGTTGTCAAAACCGAAGAGGCGCGACGGCGAGGGCGAACATGGCCAGCACAAAGCCATGGTTTGAGCGGCACATGTACCAAAGAGGACACGGGCTTTGCCGCCGCCCACACACCACACACACACCAGCATCATCATGCATGGAGAACTCGAAGCGAAGACGACGAAGACGACCACGCGGCTTAATCGGAGGTATCTCACGGAGCAACCCGCGGGAGTAATTAACCGGGAGCTTTTCGAGACCCCGGAAACCAGGAGACCGCACATCGCCATAGTCAGGCAGGCCGCGCTAGTAGGCAACAGAGCGCATTTCTTTTTTATGGGATCTTGTAATTTTGTTTGTCCGATGAGATTAATGAAATACTTGCTTCCCATACCATTTTTTTGTACTATGTACACTGGCACACCCGCACACTTTTCTTTTCCCCGGCGCATGAGAGAAATCCATACTCCTGTTCTTCCCTTCTCCCGAAGTGCACAATAAGATTTTTCTTGTGTCAAACAAATTGGCACGCCCAGTGGGACGTGGTTCTCCTCCCATCTTTGTTGTGCAACAATGGTCGTCGATTTCGTCTTCAAGTCTTATCCAACAATATGAGATGGCATCAATCCTTGGGTGCAATTTTAATTTGCCTCATCATCTGCTGGAATTGGAGGCCAAGTGCGTGTCCATGAGATGTTGATATTGTCTATGGGCATTTGTTGCTCCAATGGCACGAAGGTGAAGTGTATACATGAACAAACGAAGAGATTATTGTAGGGTATGAAACCACCTCAAAGTTATCCTTTCGGATCGATCTATTAAGGAGTCCGTAGTAAAATCACACGAAGCTATTCTTTCCGTTCGATCTATCATAGAGTTCGTACTAGAATAACACCTTAAGATACAAATCAACCAAAACCCTTATGTCATCTAGATACTCCATTGTCACCTAAAGTATCCGTGGCCATGATTATACGATAAGCATCACACAATCTCAGATTCATCTATTCAACCAACACAAAGTATTTCAAAGAGTGCCCCAAAGTTTCTATCGGAGAGCCAAGACGAAAACGTGTGCCAACCCCTATGCATAAGTTCACAAGGTCACTAAACCCGCAAGTTGATCACCAAAACGTACATCAAGTAGATCACGTGAATATCCCATTGTCATCACAGATAAGCACATGCAAGACATAACCAATTCCGCTTGACTTGCTTCTAGGCCTTGAAGGCGTTCATAGTCCCGCTTCCTCTGCTCCTCCTCCATCTTCCTCTTCTTCTCCTCCGCAATCTTCTTTCTCGCACGGGTTCTGTAGTCGGTGTTCCAGTCTGAAAACCCCTCATACCACGGAATAGCGCCCTTGCCTCGTGTTCTTCCCGGGTGTTCAGGATTTCCCAGGGCACGCGTAAGCTCATCGTTCTCTCTGTTGGGCTGGAACACCCCCGATCGTGCCTCTTCTATTGCAACAAGTATCGCATCGTCGGCTCCCTTCAGACTTGCCCTCGTCGAAACATTGCCTGTCTTCGGGTCCAACTCCCCCATGCGCATAGAACCAAGTCCTGACCACAGGGGCCAGCTCTTAGTAACCGGAGTGGCACCTGCATCCTCCATCTCTTTCTCAGACTTATCCCACTTAGGCATTGCCACCGCATAGCCACCTGGCCCCAGCTTATTTAACTTATCCTTTTTTTCGGCATTCTTCTTGTTTATTCTCGACCGTTCCTTAGCTAATTCCGAATCATTGAATTTCACGAAATCGTCCCAATGAGCACGTTGGTTCTCTAGTGTTCCCTCGAATACTGGAGTCTTCCTTCCTCCCTTGACGTACTTGTCCCATTCACAATTCTTGTGGTTCTTAAATGCAACCGCCATCTTCCTAAGAGCAGCGTCCTTGACTTTATGCACATCTGCTTCTGTGAAATGATCTGGTAGGGTGAAATGTTCCATGAGAGTATCCCAAAGCAGATCTTTTTGATTCTTGTCGACAAAAGTAACATCTTGTCGACAAAAGTAACATCCCAAAGCAGCATCCTTTATCATTACCAGCAACTTTCCAAATCCCTTGTCAGATACACCATTCTCTGCCTTCCATTGCAGCAATTCCAGTGTGGTGCCTAGCTTTTTCTTGTCAGCTTCGCAATTCGGGTACAACAATTTCTTGTGATCCTCTAACATGCGCTGCAACTTCTTCTTCTCCAAATCACTTGCGCAGTTTCTCTTTGCATCGGCAATGGCCCGACCTAGATCATCAACGGGCTCATCTGATGCCTCTTCTTCAGCTTCTTCCCGCATTGCCTGCCCAGCTTCTTCCCGCATTACCGGCTCAGCTTCTTCTCCCATTGTTGTATCATCGTATTCAGGGAACCCATGGCCAGGATAGCTGTCGTCGTCCTCTTCTTCTTCATTGTCTTCCATCATAACCCCTCTTTCTCCGTGCTTGGTCAAAACATTATAGTGGGGCATGAAACCGGACTCAAACAGGTGGACGTGAATGCTTCTTGACGTAGAGTAATTGCGACCATTCTTACAGCCAGCACATGGACAAGGCATAAAACCATCCGCCCGCTTGTTTGCCTCAGCCGCAAGCAGAAAAGTATGCACACCCTCAACGAACTGGGGAGAGCATCGGTCATCGTACATCCATTGCCGGCTCATCTTCATTACACAACAATCGAATAGACCAAATTAATACAAGTTCATACATAAAGTTCATACAACACTTAAATGCAACAAACAAATAACTCTCTAGCTAAAGCATTTAAATGCAACAACAAATGCGATCAAGATCGCAACTAAGGTAACAATTGATCCAACAGCATAATGATACCAAGCCTCACTATCGATGGCATATTTTCTAATCTTTCTAATCTTCAAGCGCATTTTCTCCATCTTGATCTTGTGATCATCGGCGACATCGGCAACATGCAACTCCAATTCCATCTTCTCCCCTCAATTCTTTTCAATTTTTCTTTCAAGTACTCGTTTTCTCTTTCAACTAAATTTAACCTCTCGACAGTAGGGTCGGTTGGAATTTCCGGTTCACATACCTCCTAGATAAAAATATCTATGTCAACTTGATGGGCATAATTTGTCATAAACACGAAATGCAACAAATAGTTTTAAAAGAGAATATACCACATCCGAATCATAACAAGGACGAGGGCCGACGGGGACAGATATCAAAATCATGGCACTATGTATAACAAACAACGTACGGGTAAGATAATTATTATACGAGTAACTATATATCCAAATCACACAAACGTCAATTTTTTATATAAAATTTCATGGAACAAGAGGCTCACCACAAGGTGGTGCCGGCGACGGGACGGTGCGGGCGATCGACGGTGGTTACGACAGAGATTTAGAAGGCACTAAGTAAACCACACCTACATATGCAAACTAAGTGTTATTTTGACCTCAAATTGCATATAAATCAAATACTACCACATATAATTCCTCCCAAATTACTAAAACCCACAGTTAATCACTATATAAACCAATGCAAGAGCTAATCTAGCAATGAGAGATGAAAGGACAAAGTTGCTAACCTTGGTGATCATTTGAATGGATGAGGGCCTGCAAATCTTGACAAATTTGGGGCAAATTTTGTGATGAACTCGAGAGGAAGAAGGGAAGAACAGATGAGAGGGAGAGGGGAAAGGGGGAAGAACAGAGTGCGGGTGGACGAAGGATTTATATAGGACGACATTTAGTACCGGTTCGTGCCACGAACCGGTACTAAAGGTGCTGGAAGGGCCCCATTCTGACAACATCCTGCCACCACTTTCATTAGTACCGGTTCGTGGCACGAACCGGTGCTAAAGGTTTGCCACGAACCGGTACTAAAGAGCTCCTCCCGGCTAGCCGTTGGAACCGGCACTAATGGCCACATTAGTGCCGGTTCTGTTACAAACCGGGACTAATGTGTCTCACATTTGACCCTTTTTCTACTAGTGCGGGAAGATGGACAGTATTATGAATCCTATATACCACAAGTTCATCCCACTATCTTATTTATCTAAACATGCACCCAATCCATCTAATCACATATATCCCCGACATGCCACCTTCCATTTAAATGCATATGCAAGCCATCTACATCATCAAATTGCATGCAATCAATCAACTTTTCAATATCCATCACATGCACGCCCTACACATCATCAAGCGCCCATGCAACCATCCAACTTTTCACTTTCTACAAAATGCAAACTCTCCACATCCTCAAACAACATGGAAGTTCTTTTTTTCTCAATCAATAAATAATTAAATTTGAATGTCACAGGCCGCGGATTTTGTGTACATGCGGCCACGCGCTGCCGTTATCTCGTGCGTCTGCGAGTGCGTCGTGATCGGCATCTAATATAGCCTCACCTGCCCCACAGGAAAAACTGCACAGTGTTAATGCTAGCCAAATGTGAATATGCCCGCTATACGCTTGTACAAATGGGCCCATGAATTTATGCTCGTACCAATACACCCTTGTATGTTAGCGGTGTGGCTGCGTCGTCTTCATTGATGCACCGCGTGTTAACTGAAGTAATTAATTCATGCTGGGTGTCATTATTAGGGTGCAGGGAGCCTGCTGGTATTAATGATGCGCAGAGCCTTGTCTTATTGAAGCATTCAAGCCAATTGCGGGCGATGGCTCGATAGTTATTTCGTCTTGATGGGTCGGACGCGCACGTCTCCCCTGCAATTTATGACTCTCTCTGTTGTTGCTGTATGTACGTTTACTTCTACATGGTTACGTTCGTTTTCTTAATATGGGTTGACTAATTACGTTGGGGCAGTTGTAACAGTAAGTAGATGATTTATTGATAGACCAGCCCGCAGGCTGCGTGAGCAAGCTTAACATACTGGTGGGTGCATGCAGTCCACAGCGTAAAGGTAAATCGTGTGGAAATGCACTGCACTGAGCACAAGAAGAAATACATATATGGCTACAACACAGTGTACGCAGGAAATGATACTACAGAGCTTGTCGGCGCTCCCTACGCAGAGGAAATGATGCTTCAAAGCTTGTGGATGAAGATCATGGCCATGACCACCAAATTCGCGAGGCACAACACGAAAATGTTCTTCAGCAGCGACTGGTTCTGCTCGAGAAGTGCGACGTGGCGATGGACCGACGCGTGCGAAATCAGATGCCACCACCGTGTGCTGAAGTACTGTATGTACTTGTTCTCCCACTTCCAGAATCTACACCCTCCAAGCTGCGGCGGGAGGAAAGATTAGCACGACGTGGAGGAGAAGGAATGAATAGATTTTTATAAAATCTTACCCGGTGTTGCATTCGGGGCAACGGATGAGTGGGAGTGAAGGCATCGCATTGGCAGCTTGGTGTGATGGAGGTGGTGTTGAGCTGTTCTATGACATGGAAGAACACATGCTTTGGAAGTAGCTGCAAAAACTGAGAGGGATAAGGAAGGGGAGCAACTTCGACTGGCAAACTGGAGAAGAGCGTCGTGCAGCTAGCCGTTGTGCCTGATGTGTGATCAGAACGGGTCCCGTTCCAGCCTGGTGCAATATCTTTTAGTTGTCCAATACTACAGTGCAAGTTATTATTCCAAATTAGTGAGCTCACCTCAGGTGCCGTCTCACTTGCTGGTTGTGGCTCACTAGATTTGTTTGCCGCATCTTGATAATTCTGATTGCCTGTGCTCAACCAACGACAAAGGCATTGGTGAAAAACCGTCCGATTTCACTTCGTACAACACTTTACTATCTGTCTCGTTGTTGCCGATTCAGGTTTCACCGGTCAGACCCCAGCTCATCGGTTCATTGGCAATAAAAACCAAAATATTAAGCTATTTTTCCAGAAAAACACCTTAGGTCAAATGAATACACATAATGTTGGATGTAATACATCAGAAAGTTTGCTAGTCTAGTTGGTTATTGGCCCTTCAGCGTGTCTGGCTCAAGACCAGGGGGTTTGATCCCAGCATAATGCACCATTTTTGGAGTATTTCCTGCCACATATCGACCTGGCGCTAGTCACCGCCTACCATTCTACCGGTGAGATGATGGTGCGGAAGTGGTCGGAATGTCATAACATTTAATTAATTATTAGTTTTCTACCCATACATATCATATAAGCTGAGTTCTTTTATCCACGAATAGAGGATATCCTAACATAATGATAAACTATTTTATGTTATATTTGCAAAAATTCATTATTCTGATGCATGCATCTGTATCATGTTGCATATGTCCAAACACTAGAACGCAATTGATGCTTACCATATGGACTAACTAGCATTAATTAATGTTAAACTGTTCGAACAATAGGTACACAAGAAGAATCCATCATCCCCTTTATATCGGCAGAGGGATGCTGAGCTAGAACAACTTATTTTGAACTGTGGAGGTCTTCCCAAGGTGATAGTTTCTATTGCTGCCTTATTGGCCAGAGAGACGGAAATGCTGATGGACAATGTGCACTCGTTGAATCGCAAATTTATGCAGCATCTGGAGACCAATCCGGAGTATGAATGTCTGCGAGGCCTATTTGATTGGATGCATTCTTACTTCAGTACTTTCCCAGATTCACTTAAGCCATGCATCTTCTACCTATCAGTTTTTCCTCCAGGCCGCAGCATTCAACGAAGGCGGCTAATAAGGAGGTGGATTGCCGAAGGTTACTCCAGAGACAGCGATGAAGAATCGGCGGTAAAGAAAGGGGAGAAGTTTTTTTTCCAAGCTCCTTGATCTTAGCATAATTGAGGAGATACCACGATCAGTCAGCACTGAATTCAGTGGTGACACAAACACAAAGGTAGTCTCACGTCGGGTCAATGGGTTCATCCGTGATTACATCGTCTCACGAAGAATGGAAGAGAACTTTGTATTTGAACTTGGTCCCGACTGTGACCTAACCACCCAACGCACGGGGCGTCACCTTGTTGTTTTGAAAAGCTGGGACAGAGACAGAATTGTGTTTGAGAGCACTGACTTCTCACGTCTACGGTCGCTGACAGTGTTTGGAAAGTGGGAATCCTTCTTCATCTCTCAAAGTATGTGGCTGCTAAGGGTGCTTGACCTGGAGGACGCATTGGGTGTGAAGGATGACGATCTCAAGAAGGTGGTGGAGCGGCTGCATCGCCTGAAGTTTCTCTCTTTACGAGGATGCATTTGATTGAGATATGCCATTTGGCAAGTTCACTAGGTGACCTCAGGCAGCTCCAAACTCTTGATGTGAGACAGACTTCCATAGTCACCCTGCCAGTGAATATCGCCAAATTACAGAAGCTACAGTATATCCGTGCCGGGACCACTGACCCAGCATCAACACTGTCTGTTTCATCTAGCTGGTTGCCGAAGTTCCATAGGCATCGTGGCCTAATTGGTGTTGAGGTGCCTAGAGGGATTGGAAAACTGAGGGCGCTCCACACGCTTGGTGTTGTCAATGTCAGTGCTTCAGGAGGAAAGGCCATCCTGGAAGAGCTCAAGAAGCTCACCCAATTGCGCAAGCTCGGGGTATCTGGCATCAGCAGGCACAACAGCAAGGAGTTCTTCTCTGCAACTTCAGGTCATTGCATTTGGAGTCCTTGTTAGTGTGGCTCGACAGGGACAGTCAAAATTGCTTGGATGAGATATCCCTGCCTTGGGAAAACCTACGTAGTCTTACATTGTGTGGGCTTCAAGACAAGTTGCCACTATCAAGGAACCCTCTTAGTAAGCTCAGGAAGTTGGATCTGGAGATGGTTATTTTACAGGAACATGACATTAAGTTCCTTGCCAGCCTACTAGAACTATGCATTCTACGCCTTCAAGTCAAGCAGCTTAAGCTCCATTTTTATGCCGAGATATGTGGGTGCAGTTGGTCACCTTCTCAAAGGTGAAGATCTTGGAGATTGCTTGCAGCTCCAGTGAGTTATATCTGACCTTTGGATCAAAATCGATGAAGAACCTTGAGGTACTCATGATTGACTACTCCAGTGCATCATATGAGCTTGCCGGCCTTACTAATCTATCTGAACTCAAGGAAGTCTTGCTCAAGGGTACCAATGATGAGGCATTCAGAACACAGTTTGCAAACACCCTTGCCAATCATCCAAAGAGCCCAACCGTGAAGCTGGAGGGGCTACCGCCATCGTCTTGAGAGTCACTGTATCTGTTTGTTTCCTTTTTCTTTCACGTATTACTAGTTAACAGGAATTTTTTTCGAAAAGGCACTAGTTAGCAGGATATCCAGCCTTAGGTTCGTTATTGCTTTAGCTGCAAGTTTTATGCAGCGCCAAAATCAAGTGTGGGTGGCAAAGGATATAGTGGCAGGAGGCTCTGGTCTGCTCTGGCAGTGCCCAGATTTGTTGTAGATAAGCTGACCCACGTTATGGTGGTGGTCGGGACCCCTCCCGTGGTGTAGGCGAGTTTCCGAGCGAAAGCTTTGCATTTCTGGTGTAGGCGACGGCGGGCGCCCATGGGTGCCGTTTTCTTCCTAAAGACGTTGTCGTGGGTCCCGTCCTTGTGCCAGGGCTTTGGGTGAAAACTCTAGTGTTTATTTGGAATCGGCAGCGGCGACACTTCACGTCGTCACCCTCTTCGGGGCATTGTCGTGGAGCTCAGGAGTCATCAGTTGGGCCACGGCTAGGTGTTAAGTTTGTTCCGAGTTCATGTTTATCTTTTGATCTGCTTTGTAAGAGGGTCTCCCTTCTATTTTGTATAGTTCGGCCGTGTACTTTGTTGTAATATTGCTTTATATATAAACGGGACAAGAGCCTGTTTTGAGTGTGTTCATCGTGTATGTCTCTCATTCTGAGCAATGTTCTTAGTTCTTACCGATCATGCGACAACAGCCTTTGTGATCCCTCCTGCGTTTGTACACTTTCTTTGCACATGGTTTGTGTGCTTAGAGCATCTACAGCCGGGCTCCCCGAGTGCGATATCTTAAGGCCATTTCTAGAGTATCTCGCCGTCCCTTCCCTGTGCGGCGGCGCCGCCCCGCACCGGGGAGCCCCTGCCCTCCTCCTACAGCCTCGCCCCTCCTCAGCTCCCCTCCGCCGCCGTCGCCCGGGGCGTCACAGGGCAAAGCCCTTGTGGCGTGGCGGCGGCGGCGGTTTCTCCTCAGATCTCGATCTGGTTGGGAGGCGGCGCTCCTCTCCGGCCAGACTGGCGGCGGTGGCGCAGATCGGCGGCGACATGGAAGTGGTGCGGCGGCGGCGGCAGGGAAGGATGGCACCAGCAACGGCGGATCTGGCCTTGACTCATGTCGGGCTAATTCGTTGTGCTACCGATCTCAATCGCCGTCGGCGGGGGATTGCTCCTGGACTTGATCTGCAACACGAGGATGTCTGGGGTCACTAGTGCAGAACCGGGCAATAGCACCGGTTCGTAAGGCCCTTTAGTGCCGGTTTCACAACCGGCACTAAAGTGTGGTCACTAAAGCCCCCCCCCCCCCTTTAGTACCGGTTCAGTACGAACCGGTGCTAAAGGCCAACCACGTGCACGAGTCAGCTCCGGGGCGGAGTTTAGTACCGGTTGGTAACACCAACCGTACTAAATGTTTGTGGGTTTTTGTTTTATTTTTTTCAATTAAATTTGTGTTATCAGTTTAATTTTTTTTCGTTTGCTGGTATTTTACGATACTATACATTATACACGTTATATATATATATATATATATATATATATATATATATATATCATCAATGTCTCATAAACAATCATATTAATTAATTCACACATACACACATGTATAGCTATATAAAATTTCTCCTACATATGCATGTGGCCTTTGAAGCCAGTGGCATTAGCCTAATTGGTGCCTTCGGAGCACGATGGAGGCGGTAGCGGGTAATAGTATTCTCCCTTCGGATTTATGACCTGGTCGAGCAAAAATCCCGCTATTTCCTCTTGAAGTGCTTCTACGCCATTCGCTTCTAGGAGCTTCTCCCGCACCTCTGTGAACTGTTAAGAAGGAGATCAATATGCATGTGTATTAGTTGTGTGACTAGATATCGATAATGGTGTAAAAATTGTGAATAGTGTTTTGACAAGCGTACCCATTCCTGTCTTTGAGATCTGCTCCTTTCGGACGCCATCATGCGAATGTTCTCGCAAACGCAGAATGCACACAGATCAGTCCCCTCCGCCTGCTTCAGGGCCTTTACGAGAATGGAATTTGATCAGATAATAATTAATCAAGCATGATAATTAAAGAGATGACAGCTAGCTAGCTAGCTAGTACTACTTAATTACTTACCTTGGGTCAAAACCATTTAAGCTTTTGTTTCCATTCTCCTGGGGTCACGCTAATGAACCTTGCCCAAGCACTGCCCGCCGACAAAGAAAATGAATAAAGGGGTTATTAAATAGTTCATATCATGAAATGACGAACTAAATAGGCTGAGATATATAGTTAATAATGATTGAAATTACCTGTTGACTATCCCAAACAAGATGTTATAGTCAGTTTTTTCTTTGAGTAGTGAGTCCAGTATTTCAACTGTTCCGGCGTTAACTTTAATGATACATAAGACCCAGTGAAATCTGCATGCACACACGTTTGCATGTCTTAATTAAGCGGGCACATGTAAAGCAAAAACATGTAGCTAGCTAGTACGCAAAAACAGAGAATTTGTAGTACAAGATAGTGTGACTCACTGGAAGTTGTAAGGAAGTAGTATATCTTCATTGTATTTGAGGCGCTTCAAGAACTCTAGCATGTTGTCCTCTACGTCATTTTGATAACGTGGATTTAGTTTCCATGTGTATTCATTAACGGTGTTTGGGTCATTGAACCCAATGCCAAAGCGTCCACCTTTTCTCATTTCATATATCTTCATCCTGCATATAATACCACAGAAAAGAATATAGTGAGGATAATTACAGGTAATGATTGATCAAAAGGATCAGTACAGCTAGCTTGAGACTTAAATTACAGAAAGAAATCACTTACAGACAATAGCAACTGACGATAGATTTGTCGAGTGCGTCTTAATTGTATAACTGAAACAGTTCAGAATACTCAACGGACAGAGCTTTCTCATGGAAGTAATGCTCCTCCTTGACATTCACCATGAGGGACAATCGATCGAAAATCTTGGTAATGTTCATGTACCATTGATGCAATTCATACATTCTCGTTGGGAGGTTCTTGACCTTGTCTGGATGGACCAAAGGTTGGCCCCAGACATATTTCCGTTTTATTTCATCCTCTCTAAGCACAGGCATGGGCTCGATCTAGAGGAGTTGTCCAACAGTGATTTTGAGAACTTCAGCCTGCATTATATGGTCCTCCGTTATTACCACATTGCCCACCACAGGAACGTAAAATGTTTGCCCACAATAATATTGGGCGCGCGTACTGTCACGTGTTGTTGGCACAACAAGCGACGGGATCGATTGCGCCGCCTGTTCTCCCAGCTGGGGAAAGCTTTTCCCGCATTTTTTGACAGCTGCTTCTTGTTTGCTCGATCCTGAGCTCGCCTCCTTACGTAGACATGCTCGATTTAACTTCCTGATGTGGCGCTCAAAGTCTGTGTCAACAGGCTTGGGAGCTGGTGGTTGAGCCATACGAATGAAGTGGTCAATCGTTTCCTCGGGCACTTTCTCCCTTGGCGGTGGTGGCGGTTTTGGTGCAAAATGGGCTTCCACCTCGGACTTCGATATGGCTGCGATTTCCTCCTCGGACCTGTCATAAGACCTCTGCGGAAGAGGAGTAAGGCTTGGACCATATTTATATCGCTTGCCTCCGCCTGTACTTCCTGTACTACCTCGACTCATACCGCTACGCACCATAGCTGCGGGGTGTCTCTTCTGCGATTGCTGAGGCGGCGGAGACGCCGGCTGACGGGGCTGAGTTGGACGAGGAGGAGTGGCCGCCTGAAGCTATGCCGGACTTGGAGGAGGAGTGGCCTGAGGTTGTGCCGGACTTGGAGGAGGAGTGGACGTCTGACGTTGTGGCGGACTTGGAGGAGGAGGAGTGGCCTGACACTTTGCCGGACTTGGAGGAGGAGTGGCCTGACACTTTGCCGGACATGGAGGAGGAGTGGCCTGACACTTTGCCGGACTTGGTGGACTTGCAGGAGCGGAAGACTGCTGACTCGGTGGCGGACTTCGACGAGGAGTCGGATGACGCGGTGTCGGTGGCCTTCGAAAGATGATGCAATCCTTTTTCCATAGGATGATACGATGGTTGGCGTCTCCGAGAAAGCGCTCGTCGTCACCTCCAGGAATGTCAAGCTCTAGCCCCGAATATGGGTGCACCACCTCGTCAACCATGACACGAGCATAGCCCTCTGGAATCGGGATGCAATGGTAGGTTGCTTTGGGGGTAACTGGAAAAGCAACGCCGTCCGCCACCTTCATGGATATGTTCTTCATTTTGACGTGTAGCTCGCAGCTAGTGTTCTCCGTGATGTCATCCACGGGTTATCTACCCAGCATTGCGTCGTCTGGGTTGAACCCACGCTGCTTCTCGGCATGGATGGGGCGGTGCTATCCAATGCTGGATCATTCGCTAGCTGCTGCAGCTGCTGAGACCCCCTTTGCTGGGTAAGTGAGTCGATCTGCTCCTGCTGCCGCTGGAATTTGACGCCCAAGCGCCGACGTCAGCGGCGCCGCTCTAAATCCCGCCATAGCAAAAAGGGTGATTCCGGCATGGGAGATAATAACACTCCGGACAGTGCCGAAGACAACCCCCTCCAGCAGGACTCAGCACAGGAGGAGGGAGAAGCAAGTCCGCACGATAGTGCGGCAGAAAGAGAGGTAGAGGACGATAATTATGCGCCTCCCTCCGAAGATGAGGCAAGCCTCAACGACGACGAATTTGTCGTGCCTGAGGATCCCGCCGAACAGGAGTGTTTCAAACGCAGGCTTATAGCCACGGCAAGCAGCCTCAAGAAAAAGCAGCAACAGCTTAGAGCTGACCAAGACCTGCTAGCTAACAGATGGACTGAAGTCCTTGCAGCCGAAGAGTATGAACTCGAACGCCCCTCAACAGGCTTGGGAGCTGGTGGTTGAGCCATACGAATGAAGTGGTCAATCGCTTCCTCAGGCACTTTCTCCCTTGGCGGCGGTGGTGGTTTCGGTGCAAAATGGGCTTCCACCTCGGACTTCGATATTGCTGCGATTTCCTCCTCGGACCTGTCATAAGACCTCTGCGGAAGAGGCGTGAGGCTTGGACCATATTTATATCGCTTGCCTCCGCCTGTACTTCCTGTACTACCTCGACTCGTACCGCTACGCACCATAGCTGCGGGGTGTCTCTTCTGCGATTGCTGAGGCGGCGGAGACGCCGGCTGATGGGGCTGAGTTGGACGAGGAGGAGTGGCCGCCTGAAGCTGTGCCGGACTTGGAGGAGGAGTGGCCTGAGGTTGTGCTGGACTTGGAGGAGGAGTGGACGTCTGATGCTGTGGCGGACTTGGAGGAGGAGGAGTGGCCTGACACTTTGCCGGACTTGGAGGAGGAGTGGCCTGACACTTTGCCGGACTTGGTGGACTTGCAGGAGCGGGAGACTGCTGACTCGGTGGCGGACTTCGACGACGAAGTCGGATGACGCGTGTCGGTGGCCTTCAAAGATGATGCAATCCTTTTTCCATAGGATGATACGATGGTTGGCGTCTCCGAGAAAGCGCCGTCCTCACCTCCAGGAATGTCAAGCTCTAGCCCCGAATAAGGCTGCACCACCTCGTCAACCATGACACAAGCATAGCCCTCTGGAATCGGGATGCAATGGTAGGTTGCTTTGGGGGTAACTGGAAAAGCAACGCCGTCCGCCACCTTCATGGATATGTTCTTCATTTTGACGTGTAGCTCGCAGCTAGTGTTCTCCGTGAGGTCATCCACGGGATATCTACCCAGCATTGCGTCATCCGGGGCGGAACCCACGCTGCTTCTCTGCATGGATGGGGCGGTGCTATCCAATGCTGGATCATCCGCTAGCTGCTGCAGCTGCTGAGACCCCCTTTGCTGGCTAAGTGAGTCGATCCGCTCCTGCTGCCGCTGGAATTTGACTGCCAATTCCGCTTGACTTGCTTCTAGGCCTTGAAGGCGTTCATAGTCCCGCTTCCTCTGCTCCTCCTCCATCTTCCTCTTCTTCTCCTCCGCAATCTACTTTCTCGCATGGGTTCTGTAGTCGGTGTTCCAGTCTGAAAACCCCTCATACCACGGAATAGCGCCCTTGCCTCGTGTTCTTCCCGGTGTTCAGGATTTCCCAAGGCACGCGTAAGCTCGTCGTTCTCTCTGTTGGGCTGGAACACCCCCGATCGTGCCTCTTCTATTGCAACAAGTATCGCATCGTCGGCTCCCTTCAGACTTGCCCTCGTCGAAACATTGCCTGTCTTCGGGTCCAACTCCCCCCCATGCGCATAGAACCAAGTCCTGACCCTGGGGGGCCAGCTCTTAGTAACCGGAGTGGCACCTGCATCCTCCATCTCTTTCTCAGACTTATCCCACTTAGGCATTGCCACCGCATAGCCACCTGGCCCCAGCTTATGGAACTTATCCTATTTTCGGCATTCTTCTTGTTTATTCTCGACCGTTCCTTAGCTAATTCCGAATCCTTGAATTTCACGAAATCGTCCCAATGAGCACGTTGGTTCTCTAGTGTTCCCTCGAATATTGGAGTCTTCCTTCCTCCCTTGACGTACTTGTTCCATTCACGATTCTTGTGGTTCTTGAATGCAACCGCCGTCTTCCTAAGAGCAGCGTCCTTGACTTTCTGCACATCTGCTTCTGTGAAATGATCTGGTAGGGTGAAATGTTCCATGAGAGTATCCCAAAGCAGATCTTTTTGATTCTTGTCGACAAAAGTAACATCTGAACATGGAGCAGCGTCCTCTTTGCCTTTTGTCCTTTGTCTTTTGCTGGCTCTCTCCATTCTTGAAGGGAGATCGGAGTTGGTCCTTCACAAGAACTCGGCAGCGATTTAATTAACTTGTCCGCAATCTTCTTAGGCGCTAATGGTTCGCCATTAGGTCTAACTGCCTCGATATTGTACTTTACGCCCTCCTTCAACTTTTTGTTCGGGCCTCGTTTCGTCCCTTTGCCTGAAGATTTGCTTGATCCGGATGGCTGAAAGAACAAAGATCGATTCGTTAATATATCTTCAAGTCATTTAAAACATGTGATGATCACCAGAAACCTGCTTATATAAATATATATACCTCGCTGGTCTTTGTTGTTTCAGGATCAACATGTTCTTCGTCATCGTCATAATCGTAGTTCATGACTTCATCAATTCGGTCATCGCGATCGAATATCATATCACCCTCTCCGGTGTTGTTTAGAAATTCGAGCCGTCATAATCTTCTTCATTCTGATTATCATCGGCCCGCGTATCATATCGAACATGGTCTGTTCTTCCTCTCTGTCGGTATTGTCTGCCATAGCTTTTATTTAACTAATTCGAAAGAAATATAAAACAATTTAGTATTCAAATTACATCGTCTCGAATAATAGATATAATCTCGAATACTTCGTCTAGAATAATAGATACAATCTCGAATAAATCATCTCAAATAATATATAATATTGAATAGTACATCACTGGCTAGCTAATTAAAGATCGAATACTACAGAAGAATCTAGGACACTCGCGGTTCCTGCGTCGCGGGCGGTGGACACCCAAAGAGAAGGAACCCTCACAGGATCATAGCTGAAGTGAGATCCTCAAGATACTGCCAGTATTGGAGAACCTGCCGCCCTCTAGCACAACCATGTAGCGATGGACGTGCTCGCCCTCCTCCCCGACACGGGCGACGCATTTCCTCCGGCGGGACGGGTCCCTCCGACCGAAACTGGCCCACGCGAACGCCACCAAACGAGATCAGGGTCGCCGACGGACCCGGGGCCTGGTTCCTCATCAAGCGGCGCGCCCTCCGGCAGCACCTCCCAAAGGTGCCAGCCGGAGCCTGATCCCGGACATGGGCCAGCTGGACGTCGTCATGACGGGTCGACGGCGAGGATGCGGGCCGGGCATCGTCGAGAACAAATACTAGCTATATGCCCGCAAAATGTAATATTTTTTTAATGATTGGATTTTGATAACTAAAATTTCTAACATTTCTACTATTTCAAAAATCTATATACTATTTCATACTAATTAAGCATCTAACACTAAAAACAGAAAAAAAATTTCTATACATCCATTAAAAACAGAAAAACAACATTATATAAAAAATTCCATACTAATTAAACACTAATTATATCCATCTAACATGCATTCATACATATATACTAGTGAAAAACAATAATCTAAAAAATCTAAACTAATTAAACATACAAAATACGTATATACTAATATATACATGCATTCATACATATATACGTGTATGTGTGTGTGTGTTCATCATGCTTGTGTGTGTGTGTATGGGATCGGGAGGGCGGCGCCGATGGTGGCAGCTGGGGCGAGGGAGAGGGGTTAGAGGGGAGAGCTCACAGCGGGCGACGGCGACGGCAGGCGACGGCCGAGGCAGCGACGGGTCAAGGCCACGCTGCTGGGCGGCGACGCAGGGACGGGCGGCGACGGAGACGAGGAAGGCGACGGGACGGGGCGGCGACGGCGACGGGACGGGGCGGCGACGGTGGACGGGCGGCGACGGTGACGGGCGGCGACGGCGACGGGCGGCGACGGCGACGGGGCGGCGACGGGATGGGGCGGCGACGGCGACGGGTCGGTGACGGCGTCGTCGATCGGGCGAAGCGGTTCAATGGGGAAACAGAGGAAGAAACAGAGGGAGAATGAAAATTTTCAAGTGCTGTATATATAGAAGGCACCTTTAGTACCGGTTGGAGCCATCAACCGTTACTAAAGGTCTGTTTTGGCCAGCCCAAGCAGCGGAAGCGACCCCTTTAGTACCGGTAGTGGCACAAACCGGTACTAAAGGCCCCCTTTAGTACCGGTTTGTGCCACGACCGGTACTAAAGGGGTCTTGCAGGTCTTGATCTTGCGGCAAGTTTAGTCCCACCTCGCTAGCCGAGGGGCGACCGACCTGGTTTATAAACCCCGTGCGGTCGCTCTCTCGAGCTCCTCTCCAAAGCAGGCCTACTGGGCCTACGTGTTCTTTGCTGTCCTGTGGGCCCACTTGGCCTTTGCGGGCCTGCATCCTAGCCCAACAACAGGTTGGGTTTCTAGTCATATGTAGGCCGCTCTGGCCTAGTAGGCGGGCTTTTTTTTGCTTTATTTATTTTTGTGTTGTTTTTTTTGTGTATTTAGAGTTTCTTTGTGAATATTTTTGCTTTAGGTACAAAAAATTACAAATTTTCTGTTAGTGCCCGTAGTTTTCAAATTTGAATAGTTTAAATTTTGAATTATTTGAAATTAGTGTGAATCACTAGTTTGTGAATAATTTAACTATAAAAATAAGTAAAGGCATGAAAGAATTTGTTTGCACATAAAATTTCTTCGCGTTTCAAATGCCAAAACACATAACTACCCTAACTATTACAGAGATTCCTCCGGGTGTGAAACACGTAAGAAAGTGATGATAGTGAAGCCGATCACATCCCAGATCTTTGGGTGTGAAACTTTTTCTTCACGTGTGTCCCTTTGCGCCATAACCATGAAAAATCTTCATCATTTAACGGGATGCTCGGGTCAATATTCACTGTGAATGGAGAAATTTCATCAAACTTTTCATAATCTTCTGACTTGTCTGTCTTGTCATCCACTTCCACGATGTTTCTCTTCCCAGAAAGAGCTATGTGCCGCTTTGGCTCATCGTACGATGCGTTCGCTTCCTTATCTTTTCTTTTTCTTGGCTTGGTAGACATGTCCTTCACATAGAAAACCTGTGCCACATCATTGGCTAGGACGAATGGTTCGTCTGCATACGCAAGATTGTTAAGATCCACTGTTGTCATTCCGCATCGCGGGTCTTCCGTTACCCGCCTCATGTCATATTGACCCATTTGCACCGAAACAAAGGGACCTTTAAACCACGCCGATAGTCAAGTTCCCATATGTCCTGTATATAACCATAATATGTTTCCTTTCCGTCTTGGTTTCTGCATCAAACGGACACCACTGTTTTGGTTGGTGCTCTTCTTATCTTGGGCGATCGTGTAAAATGTATTACCATTTATCTCGCACTTTGAAAGTCATTATATTCGAAGATGGTAACTGGGACAGCAAGTACAGGTCATCTTCAATAGAGGTGTCATGCATGGTACGTGTCTGCAACCAGCTGGCGAAACTCCTGGTTTGTTCACGTGTAATCCAGTCATCAGAGCGTAGCAAATTCTTGTGTTCATCCATATACGGAGCCACCAAGGCGGAATTCTGTAGAACTGTGTAGTGTGCTTCAGTGAGAGAATGTCCGTCCATACATATTATTTGTTCCTCCTAGCGTGCCTTTTTCCATCCAGTCTGCCCTTATGCCGCGATTCAGGAACACCAATCGGCTTAAGGTCAGGAATAAAGTCAATACAAAACTCAATGACCTCCTCATTTTGATGGCCCTTGGAGATGCTTCCTTCCGCCTAGCACGGTTATGAACATATTTCTTTAAGACTCCCATGAACCTCTCAAAGGGGAACATATTGTGTAGAAATACATGACCCAAAACGTTAATCTCTTCAAGATAGGTGAACTAGGACGTGCGTCATGATGTTGAAGAAGGATGGTGGGAACACCAACTCGAAACTGACAAGACATTGCACCAAATCATTCTTTAACCTTGGTATGATTTCTGGAGCGATTAAGAGATTGCATTGAGAAATGCACATAGCTTCACAATGGCTAATCGAACGTTTTCCGGTAGAAGCCCCCTCAATGCAACCGGAAGCAGTTGCGTCATAATCACGTGGCAGTCATGAGACTTTAGGTTCTGGAACTTTTCTCTGCCATGTTTATTATTCCCTTTATATTCGATTTATAGCCAGACGGTACCTTAATATCGAGCAGGCATTCAAAGAAGATTTCCTTCTCTTCTTTGGTAAGAGCGTAGCTTGCATGACCCTGATATATGCCGCCTTCTCCGTGCATACGTTGCTGGTCCTCCGTGCCTCGTGTGTATCTTTTGTCTTCCCATACACGCCCAAGAAGCCAAGCAGGGTCACGCAAAGATTCTTCGTCACGTGCATCACGTCGATTGCGGAGCGGACCTCTAGGTCTTTCCAATATGGCAGGTCCCAAAATATAAATTTCTTCTTCCACATGGGTGCGCGTCCGTCAGCGTCCTTTGGAACAGGTTGTACGCCAGGACCCTTTCCAAATATCACCTTCAAATCCTTGACCATATCATGTACATCAGCACCAGTACGGTGGCGAGGCTTCGTCCGTGATCCGCCTCACCTTTGAAATGCTTGCCTTTCTTTCTTACGGGATGCCTGCTCGGAAGAAATCGACGATGTCCCAGGTACACATTCTTCATACAACTATTCAAATATATACTGTCGGTATCATCCAAACAGTGCGAGCATCCGCGGTATCCCTTGTTTGTCTGTCCTGAAAGGTTAGTAAGAGTAGGCCAATCATTGATGGTCACGAACAGCAACGCCTTTAGGTCAAATTCTTCCCCCATGTGCTCATCCCACGCACGCACACCTGTTCCATTCCACAGTTGTAAGAGTTCTTCAACTAATGGCCTTAGGTACACATCAATGTCGTTGCCGGGTTGCTTAGGGCCTTGGATGAGCACTGGCATCATAATGAACTTCCGCTTCATGCACAACCAAAGAGGAAGGTTATACAAACATAGAGTCACAGGCCAGGTGCTATGGTTGCTGCTCTGCTCCCCAAAAGGATTAATGCCATCTGCGCTTAGACCAAACCATACGCCTCCTTGCGTCATCTGCAAACTCCTTCCCGTACTTTCTTTTGATTTTTCTCCACTGCGACCCGTCACCGGTACTCTCAACTTTTCGCCTTTCTTACGGTCTTCTTCGTGCCATCGCATCGCCTTGGCATGCTCTTTGTTTTGGAACAACGTTTCAACCGTGGTATTATAGGAGAATACCACATCACCTTGGCAGGAATCTTCTTCCAGGGCGCCGCCGTCGACATCACCATGCTCATCGCGGCTGATCTTATAGCGCAATGCACCACATACCGGCAAGCGTTCAAATCCTCGTACTCACCGCGGTAGAGGATGCGATCATTAGGGCATGCATGTATCTTCTGCACCTCTAACCCTAGAGGGCAGAGAGCCTTCTTTGCTTCGTACGTACTCACGGGCAATTCGTTGTCCTTTGGAAGCATATCCTTTATCATTACCAGCAACTTTCCAAATCCCTTGTCAGATACACCAATCTCTGCCTTCCATTGCAGCAATTCCAGTGTGGTGCCCAGCTTTTTCTTGTCACCTACGCAATTCGGGTACAATAATTTTTTGTGATCCTCTAACATGCGCTGCAACTTCTTCCTCTCCAAATCACTTGCGCAGTTTCTCTTTGCATTGGCAATGGCCCGACCTAGATCATCAACGGGCTCATCTGATGCCTCTTCTTCAGCTTCTTCACGCATTGCCGGCCCAGCTTCTTCCGGCATTACCGGCTCAGCTTCTTCCCCCATTGTTGTATCATCGTATTCAGGGAACCCATGGCCAGGATAGCTGTCGTCGTCCTCTTCTTCTTCATTGTCTTCCATCATAACCCCTCTTTCTCCGTGCTTGGTCCAAACATTATAGTGGGGCATGAAACCGGACTCAAACAGGTGGACGTGAATGGTTTTTGACGTAGAGTAATTGCGACCATTCTTACAGCCAGCACATTGACAAGGCATAAAACCATCCGCCCGCTTGTTTGCCTCAGCCGCAAGCAGAAAAGTATGCACGCCCTCAACGAACTGGGGAGAGCATCGGTCATCGTACATCCATTGCCGGCTCATCTTCATTACACAACACCGAATAGACCAAATTAATACAAGTTCATACATAAAGTTCATACAACACTTAAATGCAACAAACAAATAACTCTCTAGCTAAAGCATTTAAATGCAACAACAAATGCGATCAAGATCGCAACTAAGGTAACAATTGATCCAACAGCATAATGATACCAAGCCTCACTATCGATGGCATATTTTCTAATCTTTCTAATCTTCAAGCGCATTTTCTCCATCTTGATCTTTTGATCATCGACGACATCGGCAACATGCAACTCCAATTCCATCTTCTCCCCCTCAATTCTTTTCAATTTTTCTTTCAAGTACTCGTTTTATCTTTCAACTAAATCTAACCTCTCGACAATAGGGTCGGTTGGAATTTCCGGTTCACATACCTCCTAGATAAAAATATCTATGTCAACTTGATGGGCATAATTTGTCATAAACACGAAATGCAACAAATAGTTTTAAAAGAGAATATACCACATCCGAATCATAACAAGGACGAGGGCCGACGGGGACGGATATCAAAACCATGGCACTATGTATAACAAACAACGTACGGGTAAGATAATTATTATACGAGTAACTATATATCCAAATCACACAAACATCAACTTTTTATATAAAATTTCATGAAAAAGAGGCTCACCACAAGGTGGTGCTGGCTACGGGACGGTGCGGGCGATCGACGTTGGTTACGACAGAGATTTAGAAGGCACTAAGTAAACCACACCTACATATGCAAACTAAGTGTTATTTTGACCTCAAATTGCATATAAATCAAATACTACCACATATATATATTTCCTACCAAATTACTAAACTCACAAATTAATAACTATATAAACCAATGCAAGAGCTAATCTAGCAATGAGAGATGAAAGGACAAAGTTGCTAACCTTTGTGATCACTTGAATGGATGGGGGCCTTCAAATCTTGACAAATTTTGGGCAAAATGTGTGATGAGCTCGAGGGGAGAAGAGGAAGAACAAAGAGGAGAGGAGAGGGAAAGGGGGAAGAACAGAGCGAGCTGGACGAAGGGTTTATATGCAGGAGGACCTATAGTACCGTTTCGTGGCACGAACCGGTACTAAAGGTGCTGGAGGGGGCCCAGACTGACAACATCCTGCCACCACCCTCATTAGTACCGGTTCGTGGCACGAACCGGTGCTAAAAGTTAGCCACGAACCGGTACAAATGAGAGCGGCCCGGCTAGCCGTTGGAACCGGCACTAATGTATACATTTGTGCCGGCTCTAATATAAACTGGCACTAATGTGCTTCACGTTTGACCCTTTTTTCTACTAGTGGGTGCCGGTCCTAGGCGTGGTGGTGGTGGCCTTCTTCTTCGTTGGAGTTGGTCGGTCAGCTGGCTGTGCTCACATGGTCATGCAGTGACCGACGGCTTGGCTGGTCGGCGGCAGCGGAACTTGGCCGGTGGCAGCGGCAAAGTTCTGTCTGGATCCCGGGGCGGCGACCCTGGAGGGTGGAGGCCGGTGAAGCTCGGGCTTCCCGCGGCGGCATGGCGTGGTGCAGTCCCTGTCCAAGGCATATCTGTGACGGCGATCTGCTATGGAATTTGGTGATGCTCTCTTAATTCCCATTTTGATTCAGCACAGTAACCAACAAATTGTACTACATTTTCGTGCTTAGTCCCTGTTGGAAACGAGAGTTTTGGCAATGCTTCATGATGTATTGATCGGTGCATATACAAAGACTAGGAGGTGGGCCAGGCTACACAATATACATGCACAAACCATATATTCAACACCCCCCCCCCCCTAGTCGAAGCGTCGCCGGAGACGCAAAAACTGGACCTGAACTCCTTGAAGACAGAAGTAGGCAGTCCTTTCATCATGACATCGGCGAACTGCTGCGCCGTCGGGACGTGGAGGACCCGGATGCGCCAAGGGCCACCTGCTCACGAACGAAGTGTATATCGAGCTCAATATGCTTCGTTCGACGATGATGGAGCGGGTTGGCGGAGAGGTAGACGGCGGAGATGTTGTCGCAGTAGATGAGTGTGGCCTTGTGAACGTCACAAAGCAACTCCTGAAGCAGCTGAAGGAGCCAAGATCATTCAGCAACGGCGTTAGCCACTGCTCGATACTCAGCCTCGGCACTCGAGCAGGACACAGTGGTTTGTCGCTTGGAGGACCAAGAGATCAGAGAGGCCCAAGGTAGACACAGTACCCCGAGGTGGAGCACCGTGTGTCCGGGCAGCCGACCCAGTCCGCATCAGAGTAGGCGACGAGGTCGGTGGAGGCGGAGGCCGTCAGCGTAAGTCCCAAGGACTGGGTGCCGCGTATGTATCAGAGGATACGCTTCACCAGAGTCCAGTGAGAGTCGCGTGGAGCATGCACGTGAAGGCAGACCTGCTGAACAACATACTGCAAGTCCGGGCGCGTCAGGGTCAGGTACTGCAAGGCACAAACAATGGAGCGGCAGAAGGCAGCATCAGATGCAGGCAAACCCTTCAAAGCGGAAACCTTGGCCTTGGTGTCGACGGGCGTAGAAGCGAGCTTGCAGTTAAGCATTCCAACTCGATCGAGAACCTCATGGGCGTAGCACCGCTGGTGCAGGAAGAACCCATCTGGCCATCGAACCACCTCAATGCCAAGGAAGTAATGCAGGGGACCCAAGTCCTTCAGGGCAAACTCATCGCGAAGACGAGCAGTGAGCCGCTCGAGGAGCGCGACAGTGGATGCCGTCAGAATGATGTCATCGACGTATAGCAGCAAGTAGGCCGTGTCAACTCCGTGATGATACACGAAGAGGGATGCATCAGAGCGAGTCGATGTAAATCCGAGTGTCTGCAGGAAGGCGGCGATGCACTGGTACCAGGCCCGAGGTGCCTGCTTCAACCCGTAAAGAGAACGGGAGAGCAAGCACACATGATCTGGGTGCGTGGCGTCGACGAAGCCAGTGGGCTGCTCATAGAACACCTGCTCAGCTAGGTGACCGCGCAAGAAGGCGTTGGACACGTCCAACTAATGCACATGCCATGCTCAGGACACGGCTAGCTGGAGCACGACACGGATCGTGCCCGGTTTAACAACCTAGGAAAATGTGTCGGTGAAGTCCACGCCCGCGCGTTGCCGAAAGCCCCGAACCACCCAGCGAGCCTTATAGCGCTCGAGAGTGACATCCGGACGAGTTTTATGCCGAAAGACCCACTTGCCCGTGATGATGTTGGCATGGGGCGGCCGAGGGACGAGCTGCTAGGTACGGTTCCGCTGGAGCGCGTCGGACTCTTCCTGCATCGCAGCGAACCAATGAGAATCCCGAAGGGCTGCTCGAGCTGACGATGGGAGAGGGGGCGGCTCAGAGACGAAAGCATCGAGAAGGTACTCATCGCCAGGGTACCGTGTGCTCGGGCGGAGGGTGCCAGCCCGAGAGCGAGTCATCGGGCGGGGCAGCGGGTCCGAAGCGGAGACGGGCGACGACGAGGAAGAGCCCGCCTCCTCCGAGAGTTTTGGCAATGCTTCACGATGTATTTACCATGTTGGACGAGATTTTTGGCAATGCTTCACGATGTATTGATCGGTGCATAGCACACGTATATATGAAGTACAAGGTGGGCCACAACCTCAACTATACAAAGACTAGGAGGTGGGCCAGACTACACAATATATATGCACAAACCATATATTCAACAGTCCCATTTTGATGTAGTTCCTGAAGTTTCTTTACAGCAATAATTTTACCACATTGAAGAATTCCCTGTGTAATTAAACATATCTTCATAGCAAGTATGTGTGTTCTGTGTTCTTGATTAATCACTACTAACATTTGAGAAGTGGAGCCAAAAAGAAATTGGACATACCTTGTAAACCACTCCATACCCACCCTCCCCCAGCACTGACTTAGTGGAAAAATCAGATGTGATGTCTTTTTAATATTCTAATGAAAATCGCATTGGTGCAGCATTTGAATCTTGTGGCTTCTTCCCGAGGTCCAACCGCTGTTTAAGGCGGTGTGTACGCGGTTGGAGCAGGTGGCTACAGAGGTTTTTACCCAACATGGGTGGCAGCATAACCTCCGGATCGGTCCATCTCACCTTTCGACATAGGCACAGTGTCGGTCTATAGGACTCTACTATTGCTGATTTGTTGGTTTTTGTTTTCTTCTGGTTGTCAGACTATTGGTGTTCGGCTGTGTGCATCCTAGTTATGCAGAGACCGGGTGTTGCTCATAATGCTTTTTATCCACTTGATGCTACATTTTGAGTTAATAAAATCGCCCTTTATCAAAAAATATCTGATTACATGGAAACAGTATGAGAAAAAATAAATGAAATACACTCTTTTAGACAGATATCACGAATGCATTTGAGATAGTAGTATCTCCCAGAATAACCATTTTTGTAACAGAACACCAGTACGCACATAATTTTCTCTAGTATAGTAATTATTGGTATGACTAGTCCAACAACTGGATTATTTCCCCTCCAGTAAAAACATAATGTGGGAAGTGAATAACATGCTCAAAATTGTAGATAAATTAAGAAAAAAAAAGTGCAAGAGACGGATGTTATTCTTGATGTTATCCGGTAACAGATATATTTGTTCATTCTTGATGTTTGAATGGATCCATACCAAATGCACTTTGAGCGATCAACATCTCAGCAGTCCAAACCACTCCAGCAGTTTATATGTTACTTTAAAAAAATAGTTCATGAAAGAAAAGGTAGTCATCTATGAGAGGAGCGGGCAACCTACTTGGTTTTATCCTGAGCAAATGCCTCGAACAAATGAATTACGCTGCAGCCTGCAGGTCTCCAATGATGAGACCAGAAGACTGTATCAAAGAGGATGAACAATACATATTAGTACTAAAGCAATGGACACAGGAACGAAAAAGATCTCCACCCCTCCCCTGTAGTTAAATGATTTAAGCCGTTGTTGTTAAACTAGATGGAAAATTTTCTAATCCTATTTTGAAGGGTAAACCCCTAATTTTAAGTGAACATAGCTGAACTGCAAAGCAAATTCAGATAAAGATGCTGGACTAAGATAACAGAGTTCGGGACCAAAATCAAGAGCAAGATAACAGAGTTCATGCTGTAATTAAATGCATGACCCAGTTGAAAACTAACAACTTTTATGCAACTGCTGATCGTCGATCGATACAGAACAACAAGCCGTATTTCATCTTTTGTTTTAGATCTGAATGTTTGGGGGCAAACTGTATTTCAGAAAGAGCTTATGTAAAGTTATAAACTGCAAAGCTTGACGGCTGATTGGTGATTCCAAAAATGTACTACTCAGCAAAGAGCTGAAGCGGCACTAACCTGGAAGATCGGTCTGTGGGGATGCAGGCAGCTAGCTAGCTTTGCTCAGGAAACGTCCAACGGTCCAAGCAGAGCTGCAAAGGAGACCAAGCAGAGCAGACGACTTCACATGGGATTGAGAGGACCGACTTCGATTTGCGATGAGGTCGACGCAATGATATGGCTCATGGGTGCAGCCAAGAACCACGGCAGGTGACTGAACACTAAAATATGGGAAAGCTGGTAATCGTACAATCGATTTTTTGGTCAGTTGCATATTAATCTGTGTAGAAATCGTGACATAGATAGGCTGCTGATAGCAATAGGCACCTCGATCTCGATGGCTCAACTTGCGCCGGATTTGGGCTGGCAAAGTGCTAGTGCAAGTCTCTGGGCAAGTAGGGGCCGGCCGGGGAGGGTGAAGAACATGAGCGAACGGTACCTGCACGAACATATGGGGAAGTTGGTATTCGTGCTGCCAATTTTGACCAGTTGTGTATTAATAGGTGTGTCAAACCGTGACACAATTAAAATGTGAAGGCCTGTTTCCTACCTGCATAGGAATAGGAAATCCATCACTACAAATCAAAGGGCTTTAAAGAAAATTTACTTACAAAATTCTTGACATTTATAGTTTCTAAACAAATCCTATATATACCGAAGGAGGCCTAAGCAAATCTCAGAAAACATGCAACATACACTGCACATATATACGAGCAGTGGCAGAGCTAGCAAATTGCCAAAGCCTGGACACGTCATAAACTAAAATTTACGTTGGTCAACCAAACACCATAGTATAGCCCGAAGACTGAAGAGGGGAATAATGGTGCTCGAATCCGGTGTCGACGCCATCAGACGACGAGCCCATCCAACGCGTGCACAACATTCGGATCCGGCGCCGACGCCACCAGACGACGAGCCCAGCCAACACGCTCGAATCTGATGCCCGCCACCTGACAACAATAGTCCAAAGTATATGGGCAAAGTGACGAGGGTGGATTCGCAACGGGACTTAAAAAGACCAGGCCCAACTTGCGAGTCGAGTTTGGACCATCAAGTGAGACAAAGAAGGATGGGCTTAAGTTGCGAGTCATGGATGGACTAGCAAGTGGGACAAGAAAAGGTCGAGGCCCAGTTGCGAGTCGATGGTGGACTTGCAACTGGGAGAAAGAAAGGTCGGGCCCTAGTTGCGAATCAAGGGTGAACTTGCAATTGGAACAAAAAGTTTGGGCCACAGTTGCGACTCGAGTGTGGATTTGCAATTTGGAAAAAAAGGTTGGGCCCTACTTGCGAGTCGAGGGTGGACTTGCAACTCGGACAAAAAAGGTGGGCCCAAGTTATGATTCGAGGATGGACTTGCAACTGGAAGAAAAAATGTTGGGCCCCAGATCTGAATCGAGGGTGGACTTGCAGTTGGAACAAAAAGCTCGAGCCACAATTGCGAGTCGAGTGTGGACTTGCAACTCGGACAGAAAAGATTGAGCCCTAGTTGCGAGTCAAGGGTGGACTTGCAACTAAGACAAAAAGGGTGGGCCCTAGTTGCGAGTCGAGGATGGACTTGCAACTCGGACAAAAAAGGTTGGGCCCCAGTTGCGAGTCGACCCTGGACTTGCAACTCGGACAAAAACAAGTCTGGCCCCATTTGTGAGTCGAGAGTGGACTTACAAATAGGACAAAAAAGGTTAGGCCTCAGTTACAATTGAGGGTGGACTTTCCAATTGGGATAGAAAAAATAGGAGCCCAATTACATGTCGAAGGTGGACTTGAAATTAGGACAAAAATATATAGGGGTCCAGTTGCGAGTCCAGAGTGAAATTGCAACTGGGAAAAAAGGTTGGGCTCCAATTGCGACACGACGGTGGACTTGTAACTCGGACAAAAAAAAGATCAGACCCCCAGTTGCGAGTTCAGGGTGGACTTGCAAGTGGGACCAAAAATCAGGTCTCAGTTATGAGTCGGGGAGGGGGGGGGGGCGCGGGTTGCAATAGGGACAAAAAGGTTGGGCCCCAGTTGTGAGTGGAGGGCGGACATGCAACTAGAAAAAAAGGTTGGGCTCTAGCTGCGAGTCAACGGTGGACTTGCAATTGGGACAAAAAAGTTTAGGTCCCAGTTGCGACTCGAGGTTGGACTTGGAACTGGGGAAAAAAGAAGATCGGGCCCCAGTTGCGAGTCGAGTGTGAACTTGCAACTGGGATAAAAAAGATCGGGTCCTAATTACGAGTTGAGGGCGGACTTGCAACTGAGACAAACAAGGTTCAAACCCTAGGCGAACAACAATATACGCAATAAACAAACAACAACAAGCGAAGCAAAAGATAGATCATTTGCATGAAAATTTTGAGAACTAAATCAAAGGTGAATATAAAATAGACTTATAAATTTTGAAAAATCATGGATTTTAAAATGACAAAAAAAAGAATACAAAAAAACATAAGAAGAGGAAAAGCCCTAATAATGCAACCTAAAATGATTAAGCAAGCAAGCAGCGAGCGAGGGCTCTCGACTTTGAACACATAGCAAGCAGCGTGCAGAGGAGAAGCCTTGATAATGCAACCAGAAGACGCGACTTGACGAATGGTAAAAACTGAAGAAAAGGCCCACCCCGCCGGCCTGACAGCCGTGAGAACGTGGTGCGAACAATCACACGGCAGGCACATCACATGTGCACGGCTTTTAAAGACAAAAAAAATTAACAGCCCCGGACTTAGATGTGAGATAATATGTTACATCTAAATGTGAAATAACAATCCCGAACAATTATACCAGACTAAACGAAACCAGAGGGAGTAATAAGTTTGATTTTTTCCTAGATAAAAGGTGCGCGAGGTGGTCTGCCGGCAGAACATCGAATATGAACCATTCGATTGACTGGTAGACCACGGGATCATTATGGGCTCTTAGATTTCACTTAATCAAATGTATCCGAAGGTTTTGTTTACCCGGTGTACACTTTATGGTGTGTCTTAGGAATTCATGTTTGCTTTTTTAATAGTAATGTAGATTCACAAGTTTATATATATGTACAAGTTGCCTGAAAAAAATCAGAAAGTCGTCTATCCCTCAAAAAATGCAAGTCGCCTTGAGAATAAGGAAACAAAGGATGAAGTGTGGGTCTTATCCAATAAAATGGGGAGAAAGGAGATGTGCGCGCTAAATAAATTACGCTAATGATTCTGGCAATGCTCTGTGGCGGATAAAAGAGAGAGAAGTGACTACCATGACTATTGAATTTGCAAGCATCGATAATAACACAAAGGAATTAATACCCAGGGAGGTGAGAGTGCTAAAACGGGCCCTTTAGCAAGATATTTGGTGGCCCCGTCCAATTCCAAAAATTGCTCCGACTTTTAAAAAAATGCCCCATTTGAAAATTATGCCCTTTAATGGAGGAATTAGTCAATTTGGTTTTGCTACACTTTGATTTATTCATGGATGATGTGACTAGAACTATCATATAAAGATCATACCCAAAGAGTATTGTAGTGTAGCATGGTTCTTAATATATCACTGATATACATGTCTGCTAGAACTTGGTGTGTGTGCTTCCCTGCCACCGTCGAGTGATAACATTAAAATGTTGTCATGCCATGATAGTGGATCTTTTGATGAACACACCAATTACATTTCGAATTGCAACGCACGGGCATATGTCCTAGTAATTATAAATCAAATGAAGCAGCAGCAAACTAGCATGGGTCATGCGTAGCCGCTAGCTGCTGCTGTGGGGAAGCATTACACGGCGTCGGAAGTACAGTAGCAGCAGATACATACATAGTATGATTAAATAATGAACGTGTGCCATATGACTAATGTATCCAACCAAATACACAACGGCCGCAGATCATATTGAGGGTAAATGAGGGGATTTCTGTTGCTGCCCTAGCTAGCAACTGCTTCTTCAGCTTCCACAATAGCATCCGGCTCTTCGTCAAGGATCTCCATCGTGAATAGCGCCGACTCGTTTCCCATCACAACCCTGGTTGGCAAAGAATATGTGGTTTACAGGTTTCACATCATAAGAAATTGAATGGCTCGAACACAAGAAGAATGGATGGAGCTACCTTAGCTCTCGAGAACAAACTCTATAAATGAAAAAGGAAAATTATATATGTTATTTTATTAGGCAGGCAAAAAAGCCAACATGAACAAGATAAATACTCCCTAGCTATTATCACTAAGTGGCCTTGTATAAGTAGACAGAGGGAGTTTTGATTACCTTCCTAGCGGCGTCAAACATGTGAGACCATTAGCACCTCCCTCGGTGGTAAGTTGTCTCTTGTACCTGTATATGAAGTAGTTCGTTACTAATTGCTCTATGAATGTTACATATCTTCTGTTAAAGTTGTGTCGAATATTATTGTACAAGTTAGGTTACAGTTAGACTTGGAGTCGTATGATGTGTAGACAGGATATGGAGTCGTGTCCAAGTAGGACACTTGTATCCTAGGCCTCTCATATATAGCGGGCTAGACACACGATGTAACCTATGCCAACATAATAGCACGGGCACACGGGGGAGCCGGCGGCATGTGCAGGCGCCCGGGCGGCCGGGGTGCGGTATTGTAGCAGTGTCATGGGGAGGAGCGCCCGTAGTCATATGCCCCGGGATGTAGCCATATCGGTGAACCTCGTTAACAAATCGCGGTGTCGTGCTTGTTTGATTGCTTGACCCTCGGTAGATCAACGGTGGCCTCGGATTTATTCTGACATCTTCTATATCTAAATAGCCCTCTCTAACTATTTCTCTCAACATGCAAGCATGCCACATCATCGCACAATATGCATAAGAAAAAACCCACCCTCATAAGTCACAAGCATATATGTGCTTTTGCTTAGCGACAATTCATAGTGTGCAAATTTGAGCATCTTTTCACAATCATTTCTAAAAAGCAAAGCAACAAGAGACTGAGAGTTGGATTTGTCACCAATGTCTTTCCTCTGTCCGCTTTTGCTTAGCGACAATTCATAGTGTGTAAATTTGAGCATCTTTTCAATATTTTCTTATAACCTATTTACTTTTGAATCTTTTTAAAAGAATTTTGAGAGTAGTTCCTTTCTTTTGTTTATTCTGGTTATATGCCCATCTGCGCTGCCCCCTGCTTCCGGCGCTCCGGCGCTGCTCCCGGTGCCTTCACCCATGCAGCCTACGGGCGTCCTTCCATCAATCCTTTGCACGCCACAGCGCTCTTTTCCTGTGCACCAGGCGACTGGCGTCAACCCTTTGTATGCCACGACGCTCTTCTTCTCCACTGGGTGTTCACCCAGGAACATTCCCTTGTCGTGTCTTGTCGTCGTTGCCGGCGCATCAGGTATATGGCCGGCACACCTCACCTTCTCCATCTTGGTCACCTCAGGCGTCTGTCACAACGACCGCAGTCGGGCATCTAGATTGTCATCCCTCATCAGAAGGAGACTGGCCAGGAGCTAGCAACGTGTACCTTTGGAGGCATCCCCTACCCAACCAACTAACGAAGTTCACTTCAGCAGCAGGGTAAGAACCCAACACGATGCCGACGACAACTAGGCAAGTGAGGCGCTTCAGGACGGACTCCACAATATTTATACTTTTTTGATAGGGACTGTGTGTCTAAGGCTGAGAGTTTATGGGTTTCTCTTGGAGTCTTGGTAGTGACGCTAAAGAGATAGCTTCTTCCATTATAATGACTTAAAGTATGCAGAGATAGATAGGGTGATAATTATCTTATAAAAAAACTGCGTCCATGATACCCAATGAGGATGATCGTCTACTTTGAGGAAGAGATTGTGGTGATGATTTCTCAATGGATAATGAGAACCCGGACGAAGTGGAAGTCTGCAAGGTCACAACCCAATCATTTAACTCAAGAATATTTGTTAACTTGGACTATTTGTTTCATTGGATTAGTTGTTGCATTCAAAGTATTTGTTAGTTTGGATTATTTTTTCTTTTCTAATAATTCTTTGTATTCTGATTATTTGTTAGTTTAAATAAGCTAAATCAGGCTTGTAATATTGTTGAATTGTTTGATGTTGAACCGTGGAAAGTTTGGATTATTTTAAGCCAAATGGGAGTTGGAATAGAGCGTACATGCAACTCGATAGAATAAATACAAAAAAAATGGAGGTTGCCCTTTTGGGGAATCTGAGTTTGCCCGATTGTTTAACAAAGAACTACCATAATTCGATCAACCCTAACGATGAGCTACCACTTTGATTTTTTTTAAACCTATCATTCTACGACTATTTTTCCTTTTTTGCAAAATACTATCATGTCAGAAAGGTGCCTGATTTGGCTCGTTTAAACTCGTTTATGATACGCTGGGCTCACCCGTCAGGGTTGAAAAAGTCAACATCATTACTTTGGCCGTTAACATGTAGTGCCCACATGCCAGTTTCATCTCCTTCCTCTAAAATTCACATGGAATATCTAGGTCACTGCCAAGTCCTCCAGGCATCCTTCCTTGCCGTGCCCCTCCTTCTTCCTTCTACCTCCCATCTCTCACTCTCTTCTTCTTCCACCTTCTCCAATGCGACCTCGCCTCTGCCATCATGGACGCCACCCCGTCCGGATCTGCCCGTCAGCCTCGTTGGTCCCCTTCCGCCGCTCCGCATCGCCCATCTCTGGTCACCATCATGGATCCTCTCTTCCCAACCTTGAGGCTCGCCGGTCGCCTCTTTACCATGGGGAGCAAAACAGGGGAGTTGCACCACAAATCACGCCTCCTCCCATCCATGCGGCCAAAGAAGATCCACAACGGGCCAAGCTAGCACACAACTATTGCGCTAGCTTGGCCGGTGCATGGATCCGCATGGCCGTCGTTGTTGACCCCACCCTAGCTCGACGGCGGTAGTTGCCTGCCATGGCAAAGGATGGTGAGGTGGGTGGGCTAGATGAAAGAGGAGACTTGGGGATTTTATAGACTCATATGTGGGTCCCACATGTCATAACGCCCAACTTGTCGGTCAAACAGACAGTGTTGACTTATGGTACCACGCCGGCCCTAACAAGTGGGCCATTCCTGTTATAAACAGGTTTAAACGAGCTAAATCAGTCATTTTTTTGACATGGTAGGTTTTTTGGCAAAAAAATAGTCATAGAGTGGTACATTTTGAATATTTCTATAAAGTGGTAGCTTATCGTTAGGGTTGACTGAATTGTGGCAGTTTTTTTTTTGTTAAACACTTGAGTTTGCCCATTGGCTCAACAACCTCCAGAAAATTATGGAGTTCACTCCAAAAGCGTTCAAAGGAGGCAAGGCGAAAGTCCGGGCGCATGATGCATCCAGCCAGTGGTCACCTTACTGCCAACAAAAACATTTACACCATGTGGTTGGGGCTTGGTAGGGAAACAAACGCGCTTGAATTTTCATGACCGTAATGCAGGCCTCCTTCATGGAAGCATGCAAAAAGGCCTAGCCTAAAATCTACTATTAGTGTGCTATTAGTGAAATATTGTAATTGATTTATATAGCGAGTCATTGATCAGCACGCTATAGCGCGCTATTTTTTCAGTGCCTATCCCACAGCTGCAACTTAGTGTGCAAGATTTTTGTCGTGAGATGGATAGAGAAAACATTTTCTTCTATGACAAAAATGAGCAGATGCTCTAGAGCTACATGGAACAGGTAGTTGACGATGTTTTACAAAATGGCCAGATAAAATGCAGAGATGAAGGGGGTGATCCATAGTCGGAAAAGACCATGCCGGCAAGGCAAGGGCGAGGGGGAGAAAGACACTCTGGAATGGAAGGAAGCAAGGATGTGGTTCTGGAAGAATTTACATGGGGTGTTCACTAGTAGAAAAAGGGTCAAATGTGAGACACATTAGTCTCGGTTTGTAACAGAACCGGCACTAATGTGTCCATTAGTGCCGGTTCCAACGGCTAGGCGGGAGGAGCTCTTTAGTACCGGTTCAGGATGGCGAACCTTTAGCACCGGTTCGTGCCACGAACCGGTACTAAAGAAAGTGGTGCAGGATGTTGTCAGAGTGGGGCCCTTCCAGCACCTTTAGTACCGGTTCGTGGCACGAACCGGTACTAAAGGTCGTCCTATATAAACCCTTCGTCCACCCGCACTCTGTTCTTCCCCCTTTCCCTCTCCTCTCCTATGTTCTTCCCTTCTTCCTCTCGAAGTTCATCACAAAATTTGCCCCAAATTTGTCAAGATTTGTAGGCCCCATCCATTCAAATGATCACCAAGGTTAGCAACTTTGTCCTTTCATCTCTCATTGCTAGATTAGCTCTTGCATTGGTTTATATAGTGATTAATTATGGGTTTTAGTAATTTGGGAGGAATTATATGTGGTAGTATTTGATTTATATGCAATTTGAGGTCAAAATAACACTTAGTTTGCATATGTAGGTGTGTTTTACTTAGTGCCTTCTAAATCTCTGTCGTAATTCACTGCCGATCGCCTCAAGACCGTCTCTGTCAGCCGGCACCACCTTGTGGTGAGCCTCTTGTTCATGAAATTTTATATAAAAATTGATGTTTGTGTGATTTGGATATATAGTTACTCGTATAATTATCTTACCCGTACGTTGTTTGTTATACATAGTGCCATGGTTTTGATATCCGTCCCCGTCGGCCCTCGTCCTTGTTATGATTTGGATGTGGTATATTCTCTTTTAAAACTATTTGTTGCATTTCGTGTTTATGACAAATTATGCCCATCAAGTTGACATAGATATTTTTATCTAGGAGGTATGTGAACCGGAAATTCCAACCGACCCTATTGTCGAAAGGTTAAATTTAGTTGAAAGAGAAAACGAGTACTTGAAAGAAAAATTGAAAAGAATTGAGGGGAGAAGATGGAATTGGAGTTGCATGTTGCCGATGTCGCCGATGATCACAAGATCAAGAAGGAGAAAATGCGCTTGAAGATTAGAAAGATTAGAAAATATGCCATCGATAGTGAGGCTTGGTATCATTATGCTATTGGATCAATTGTTACCTTAGTTGCGATCTTGATCGCATTTGTTGTTGCATTTAAATGCTTTAGCTAGAGAGTTATTTGTTTGTTGCATTTAAGTGTTGTATGAACTTTATGCATGAACTTGTATTAATTTGGTCTATTCGGTGTTGTGTAATGAAGATGAGCCGCAATGGACGTCACGATGACCGATGCTCTCCCCAGTTCGTTGAGGGCGTGCATGCTTTTCTGCTTGCGGCTGAGGCAAACAAGCGGCGGATGGTTTTATGCCTTGTCCATGTGCTGGCTGTAAGAATGGTCGCAATTACTCTACGTCAAGAACCATTCACGTCCACCTGTTTGAGTCCGGTTTCATGCCCCACTATAATGTTTGGACCAAGCACGGATAAAGAGGGGTTATGATGGAAGACAATGAAGAAGAAGAGGACGACGACAGCTATCCTGGCCAGGGGTTCCCTGAATACGATGATACAACAATGGGGGAAGAAGCTGAGCCGGTAATGCGGGAAGAAGCTGAGCCGGCAATGCGGGAAGAAGCTGAAGAAGAGGCATCAGATGAGCCCGTTGATGATCTAGGTCGGGCCATTGCCGATGCAAAGAGAAACTGCGCAAGTGATTTGGAGAAGAAGAAGTTGCAGCGCATGTTAGAGGATCACAAAAATTGTTGTACCCGAATTGCGTATGTGACAAGAAAAAGCTGGGCACCACACTGGAATTGCTGCAATGGAAGGCAGAGAATGGTGTATCTGACAAGGGATTTGGAAAGTTGCTGGTAATGATAAAGGATATGCTTTCAAAGGACAACGAATTGCCCGGGAGTACGTACGAAGCAAAGAAGGTTGTCTGCCCTCTAGGGTTAGAGGTGCAGAAGATACATTCATGCCCTAATGATTGCATCCTCTACCGCGGTGAGTACGAGGATTTGAACGCTTGCCCGGTATGTGGTGCATTGCACTATAAGATTAGCCGCGATGACCCTGGTGATGTCGAGGGCGAGCGCCCAGAAGAAGATTCCTGCCAAGGTGATGTGGTATTCTCCTATAATACCACGGTTGAAACGTTTGTTCCAAAACAAAGAGCATGCCAAGGCGATGCGATGGCACAGAGAAGACCGTAAGAAAGACGAAAAGTTGAGAGTACCCGCTGACGGGTCGCAGTGGAGAAAAATCGAAAGAAAGTACGGGAAGGAGTTTGCAGATGACGCAAGGAGCGTATGGTTTGGTCTAAGCGCAGATGGCATTAATCCTTTTGGGGAGCAGAGCAGCAACCATAGCACCTGGCCTGTGACTCTATGTCTGTATAACCTTCCTCCTTGGTTGTGCATGAAGCGGAAGTTCATTATGATGCCAGTGCTCATCCAAGGCCCTAAGCAACCCGGCAACGACATTGATGTGTACCTAAGGCCATTAGTTGAAGAACTCTTACAACTGTGGAATGGAACAGGTGTACGGCGTGGGATGAGCACACAGGGGAAGAATTTGACCTAAAGGCGTTGCTGTTCGTGAGCATCAATGATTGGCCTGCTCTCAGTAACCTTTCAGGATAGACAAACAAGGGATACCGCGGACGCACGCACTGTTTGGATGATACCGACAGTATATATTTGAATAGTTGTAAGAAGAATGTGTACCTGGGACATCGTCGATTTCTTCCGAGCAGGCATCCCGTAAGAAAGAAAGGCAAGCATTTCAAAGGTGAGGCGGATCACCGGATGAAGCCTCGCCACCGCATCGGTGCTGATGTACATGATATGGTCAAGGATTTGAAGGTGATATTTGGAAAGGGTCCTGGCGGACAACCTGTTCCAAAGGACGCCGACGGACGCCGCACCCATGTGGAAGAAGAAATCTATATTTTGGGACCTGCCATATTGGAAAGACCTAGAGGTCCGCTCCGCAATCGACGTGATGCACGTGGCGAAGAATCTTTGCGTGACCCTGCTTGGCTTCTTGGGCGTGTATGGGAAGACAAAAGATACACACGAGGCACGGGAGGACCAGCAACGTATGCACGGAGAAGACGGCATACATCGTGGTCATGCAAGCTACGCCTACCAAAGAAGAGAAGGAAATCTTCTTTGAATGCCTGCTCGATATTAAGGTACCGTCTGGCTTCGTCGAATATAAAGAGAATAATAAACATGGCGGAGAAAAAGTTCCAGAACCTAAAGTCTCATGACTGCCACGTGATTATGACGCAACTGCTTCCGGTTGCATTGAGGGGGCTTCTACCGAAAAACGTTCGATTAGCCACTGTGAAGCTATGTGCATTTCTCAATGCAATCTCTCATAAGGTAATCGCCCAGAAATCATACCAAGGTTACAGAATGATTTGGTGCAATGTCTTGTCGGGCTTCGAGTTGGTGTTCCCACCATCCTTCTTCAACATCATGATGCACGTCCTAGTTCACCTATGCGAAGAGATTAACGTTTTGGGTCATGTATTTCTACACAATATGTTCCCCTTTGAGAGGTTTATGGGAGTCTTAAATAAATATGTTCATAACCGTGCTAGGCCAGAAGGAAGCATCTCCAAGGGCCATCAAAATGAGGAGGTCATTGAGTTTTGTATTGACTTTATTCCTGACCTTAAACCGATTGGTGTTCCTGAATCATGCATAAGGGCAGACTGGATGGAAAAGGCACGCTAGGAGGAACAAATAATATGTATGGACGAACATTCTCTCACTGAAGCACACTACACAGTTCTACAGAATTCCCTTGGTGGCTCCGTGATATGGATGAACACAAGAATTTGCTACGCTCCAAACACCCGGAGCGGTCTGATGACTGGATTACACGTGAACAAACCAGGAGTTTCGCCAGCTGGTTGCAGACATGTACCATGCATGACACCTCTATTGAAGATGACATGTACTTGCTGTCCCAGTTACCATCTTCGAATATAATGACTTTCAAAGGGTACGAGATAAATGGTAATACATTTTACACGATCGCCCAAGATAAGAAGAGCACCAACCAAAACAGTGGTGTCCGCTTTGATGCGTAAACCAAGACGGAAAGGAAACATATTATGGTTATATACAGGACATATGGGAACTTGACTATCGACGTGGTTTAAAGGTCCCTTTGTTTTGGTGCAAATGGGTCAATATGACACGAGGCGGGTAACGGAAGACCCAGATGCGGAATGACAACAATGGATCTCAACAATCTTGCGTATGCAGACGAACCATTCATCCTAGCCAATGATGTGGCACAGGTTTTTTATGTGAAGGACATGTCTACCAAGCCAAGAAAAAGAAAAGATAAGGAAGAGAATGCATCGTACGATGCGCCAAAGTGGCACATAGTTCTTTCTGGGAAGAGAAACATCGTGGGAGTGGATGACAAGATAGACAAGTCAGAAGATTATGAAAAGTTTGATGAAATTACTCCATTCACAGTGAATATTGACCAGAGCATCCCGTTAAATGATGAAGATTTTCCATGGTTACGGCGCAAAGGGACACACGCGAAGAAAAAGTTTCACACCCAAAGATCTGGGATGTGATCGACTTCACTATCATCACTTTCTTCTGTGTTTCACACCCAGAGGGGAATCTCTGTAATAGTTAGGGTAGTTATGTGTTTTGGCATTTGAAACGCGAAGAAATTTTATGTGCAAACAAATTCTTTCATGCCCTTACTGATTTTTAAAGTTAAATTATTCACAAACTAGTGATTCACACTAATTTCAAATAATTCAAAATTTAAACTATTCAAATTTGAAAACTACGGGAACTAACAGAAAGTTTGTAATTTTTTGTACCTAAATCAAAAATATTCACAAAGAAACTCTAAATACACAAAAAAACAACACAAAAATAAATAAAGCAAAAAAAAAAAGCCCCCCTACTAGGCCAGAGCGGCCTGCATACGACTAGAAACCCAACCTGTTGTTGGGCCAGGATGCAGGCCCGCAAAGGCCAAGTGGGCCCACACGGCAGCAAAGAACACGTAGGCCCAGTAGGCCTGCTTTGGAGAGGAGCTCGAGAGCGACCGCACGGGGTTTATAAACCAGTGCGGTCGCCTCGGCTAGCGAGGTGGGACTAAACCTGCCGCATCAAGACTGCGCCAACAAGACTTCTTTAGTACCGGTCGTGGCACAAACCGGTACTAAAGAGGGGGCCTTTAGTACCGGGTTTGTGCCACCACCCGGTACTAAAGGCGGTCGCTTCCGCCGCTTGGCTGGCAACTGGCCTTTAGTACCGGTTGGTGGCACAAACCGTACTAAAGGCCCTCCTATATAAACAACACTTACGAAAATTTCAGTTTCTCATCCGCTTCTTCTCCTCTCGCACTGCCGCTCGCCGTCCCCCAGACGTCTCCATCCTCGCCGCCGCTTCTGCCGCCGCTTCTGCCCCGCTGCCGCCGCCTGGTTGCCCTCGCCCCTGCTGCCCCTGCTGCCACCGGGCGCCTCTGCCCCTGCCTGGCCCTCGTCGTCCCGTCCTCGCTGCCGGCGCCGCCTGGCCCCTGCTGCCGCCTGCCCCTGTCTCCCTGCTGCTATCCTCGTTGCCGCCGCCCGCCGCCTGTCAAGGCCTGCCTCGCCGCCGCCTGCTGTCCTCGGCTTCACCGTGAGCTGCCACACACACACATACATTTTTTGTTTTTAGTTATACAAATAGTTAGAAATTTTTCTGTTTTTAGAAATTGTTAGAAATTTTTCTGTTTTTCAGAAATAGTTAGAAATGTTAGAAATGTTAGAATAGTTAGAAATGTTAGAATAGTTAGAAATGTTAGAATTGTTATACAAATGTTAGTTATATATATAGAAATGTTATAAACTTTTTTATGTTTTGTAGTTATAAAAATATTAGAAATATTATAGAAATGTTAGTTATATATAGCATTGTTAGAAATGTTATTGAAATTTTAGAAATTTTAGTTATCAAAATCCAATCATTAAAAAAATGTTACTTTTTGCGGCATATAGCTAGTATTTGTTCTCGACGATGCCCGACCCGCATCCTCGCCGTCGACACGTCCGCGACGACGTCCGGCTGACCCATGTCCGGGACTGGGCTCCGCCGGGCTGGCACTGAGAGGTGCTGCCTGGAGGGGCGCGCCGCTTGATGAGGAACCCGGCCTCGGGTCCCGTCGTCGACCTTGATCTCGTTGGTGGCGTTCGCGTGGGCCAGTTTCGATGCGGAGGGAGCCGGCCCCGCCGGAGGTGGTACGTCGCCGTGTCAGGGAGGAGGACGAGCACGTCCATCGCTACATGGTTGCATTAGAGGGCGGAAGGTTCTCCAATACCTGGCAGTTTCTTCAGGGATCTCACTTCAGCTATGATCACGTGAGGGTTCCTTCTTTTTGGGTGTCCACAGCCCGCGCCGCAGGAACCGCGAGTGTCCTAGATTCTTCTGTAGTATTCGATCTTTATTAGCTACCTAGCCAGTGATGTATTCGAGAGTATATCTATTATTCGAGACGATGTATTCGAGATTATATCTATTATTCGAGACGACGTAATTTGAATACTAAATTGTTTTATATTTCTTTTGGATTAGTTAAATAAAAGCTATGGCGGACAATACCGGCAGAGAGCGAGAACAGGCCATGTTCGATATGATACGCCATCCTCACGGGCCAGATGATGATCAGAATGAAGAAGATTATGACGGCTCCTAATTTCTAAACAACACCGGAGAGGGTGATATGATATTCGATCGCGACTACGAATTGATGAAGTCATGAACTATGATTATGATGATGACGAAGAAAATATTGATCTTGAAACAACAAAGACCGGCGAGGTATATATATTTATATAAGCACGCATCTGGTGATCATCACATGTTTTAAATGACTTGAAGATATATTTACGAATCGCTCTTTGTTCTTTCAGCCATCCGGATCGAGCAAATCTTCAGGCAAAAGGACGAAACGAGGCCCGAACAAAAAGTTGAAGGAGGGCGTAAAGTACAATATCGAGGCAATCAGACCTAATGGCGAACCATTAGCGCCTAAGAAGATTGCGGACAAGTTCGTTTGTCAGTGCGGAGTTGTTGTGAAGGACCAACTCCCGATCTCCCTTCAAGAATAGAAAGAGCCAGCAAAAGACAAAAGACAAAAAGACAAAAAGGACGCTGCTCCACGTCCAGATGTTACTTTTGTCGACAAAAGACAAAAAGAACTGCTTTGGGATACTCTCATAGAACATTTCACCCTACCAGATCATTTCATAGAAGCAGATGTGCAGAAAGTCAAGGACGCTGCTCTTAGAAAGATGGCAGTTGCATTCAAGAACCACAAGAATCGTGAATGGGACAAGTACGTCAAGGGAGGAAGGAAGACTCTAGTATTAGAGGGAACACTAGAGATCCAACGTGCTCATTGGGACGATTTCGTGAAATTCAAGGATTCGAAATTAGCTAAGGAACGGTCGAGAATAAACAAGAAGAATGCCGAAAAAAAGGATAAGTTTCATAAGCTGGGGCCAGGTGGCTATGCGGTGGCAATGCCTAAGTGGGATAAGTCTGAGAAAGAGATGGAGGATGCAGGTGTCACTCTGGTTACTAAGAGCTGGCCCCCCAGATGCAGGACTTGGTTCTATGCGCATGGGGGGGGAGTTGGACCCGAAGACAGGCAATGTTTCGACGAGGGCAAGTCTGAAGGGAGCCGACGATGCAATACTTGTTGCAATAGAAGAGGCACGATCGAGGGTGTTCCAGCCCACAGAGAGAACGACGAGCTTACGCGTGCTGGAAATCCTGAACACCGGGAAGAACACGAGGCAAGGGCGCTATTCCGTGGTATGAGGGGTTTTCAGACCGACAACGACTACGTAACCCGTGCGAGAAAGAAGATTGCGGAGGAGAAGAAGAGGAAGATGGAGGAGGAGCAGAGGAAGCGGGACTATGAACGCCTTCAAGGACTAGAAGCAAGTCAAGCGGAATTGGCGGTCAAATTCCAGCGGCAGCGAGAGCAGATCGACTCACTTAGCCAGCAAAGGGGGTCTCAGCAGCTGCAGCAGCTAGCGGATGATCCAGCATTGGATAGCACCGCCCCATCCATGCCGATAAGCAGCGTGGGTTCGGCCCCGGACGACGCAATGCTGGATAGATACCCCGTGGATGACATCACGGATAACACTAAGTGCGAGCTACACGTCAAAATGAAGAACATATCCATGAAGGTGGCGGACGCCGTTGCTTTTACAAATCCCCCCAAGGCAACCTTTCATTGGAACCCGATTCCAGCGGGCTATGCTCGTGTCTTGGTTGATGACGTGGTGAACCCATATTCGGAGCTACATCTTGACATTCCTGGAGGTGACGACGAGCACTTTCCTAAGAGGCCAAACATCGTATCATCCTATGGAAAAAGGATTGCATCATCTTTCGAAGGCCACCGACACCGCGTCAGCCGACTCCTCGTCGAAGTCCGCCATCGAGTCAGCAGACTCCCGCCTCCGCAAGTCCACCAAGTCCGCAAAGTGTCGTGCAACCTCCTCCTCCAAGTCCGCCACAGCGTGGACGTCCACCTCCTCCAAGTCCGGCACAACCTCAGGCCACTCCTCCTCCAATTCCGGCAAAGTGTCAGGCCACTCCTCCTCCTCCAAGTCCGCCACAGCGTCAGACGTCCACTCCTCCTCCAAGTCCGGCACAACCTCAGGCCACTCCTCCTCCAAGTCCGGCACAGCTTCAGGCCACTCCTCCTTGTCCAACTCAGCCCCGTCAGCCGTCTCCGCCGCCTCAGCAATCGCAGAAGAGACACCCCGCAGCTATGGTGCGTAGCGGTACGAGTCGAGGTAGTACAGGAAGTACAGGCGGAGGCAAGCGATATAAATATGGTCCAAGCCTCACGCCTCTTCCGTAGAGGCCTTATGACATGTCCGAGGAGGAAAACGCAGCCATATCGAAGGCCCAGGTGGAAGCCCATTTTGCACCGAAACCGCCACCGCCGCCAAGGGAGAAAGTGCCTGAGGAAAGGATTGACCACTTCATTCGTATGGCTCAACCACCAGCTCCCAAGCCTGTTGACACAGACTATGAGCGCCACATCAGGAAGTTAAATCGAGCACGTCTACGTAAGGAGGCGAGCTCGGATCGAGCAAACAACAAGCAGCTGTCGAAAAATGCGGGAAAACCATTCCCCAGCTGGGAGAACAGGCGGCGAATCGATCCCTCGCTTGTTGTGCCAACAACACGCGGATAAAGACGCTACCAATATTATTGTGGGCAAACAGTTTACGTTCGAGGTGGGCAATGTGGTAATAACCAAGGACCATATAATGCAGGTTGAAGTTCTCAACATCACTGTTGGACAACTCCTCGAGATCGAGCCCATGCCTGTGCTTACAGAGGATGAAATAAAACGGAAATATGTCCGGAGCCAACCTTTGGTCGAGCCAGACAAGGTCAAGAACCTCCCAACGAGAATGTATGAATTGCATCAATGGTACATGAACATTACTAAGATTTCCGATCGATTGTCCCTCATGGTGAATGTCAAGGAGGAGCATTACTTCCACGAGAAAGTTCTGTCCGTTGAGTATTCTGAACTATTTCAGTTATACAATCAAGACGCACTCGACAAATCTATCGTCAGTTGCTATTGTCTGTAAGTGATTTCTTTCTGTAATTTAAGTCTCAAGCTAGCTGTAGTGATCCTTTTGATCAATCATTACCTGTAATTATCCTTACTATATTCTTTTCTGTGGTATTATGCAGCATGAAGATGTATGAAATGAGAAAAGGTGGACGCTTTGGCATTGGGTTCATTGACCCAAACACCGTTAATGAATACACATGGCTAATAAATCCACATCATCAAAAGGCCGTAGAGGACAGCATGCTAGAGTTCTTGAAGCGCCTCAAATACAATGAAGATATACTACTTCCTTACAACTTCCAGTGAGTCACACTGTCTTGTACTACAAATTCTCTGTTTTTGCCTACTAGCTAGCTACATGTTTTTTCTTACATATGCCCGCTTAATTAAGACATGCAAACGTGTGTGCATGCAGATTTCACTGGATCTTGTCTATCATTAAAGTTGACGCCGGAACAGTTGAAATACTGGACTCACTACTCAAAGCAAATACTGACTATAACATCTTGTTTGGGATAGTCAAAAAGTAATTTCAATCATTATTAACTATATATCTCGGCCTATTTAGTTCGTCATTTCATGATATGAACTATTTAATAACCCCTTTATTCATTTTCTTTGTCGGCGGGCAGGGCTTGGTCAAGGTTCATCAGCGTCACGGAAGGCGAATGGAAAAAAATGCTTAAATGGTTTCGACCCAAGGTAAGTAATTAAGTAGTACTAGTTAGCTAGCTAGCTGCCATCTCTTTAATTATCATGCTTGATTAATTATTATCTGATCAAATTCCATTCTCGTAAAGGCCCTGAAGCAGGCGCAGAGGACTGCTCTGTGTGCATTCTACATTTGCGAGAACATTCGCATGATGGCGTCCGAAAGGAGCAGATCTCAAAGACAGGAATGGGTACGCTTGTCAGAACACTATTCACAATTTTTACACCATTATCGATATCTAGTCACACAACTAATACACATGCATATTGATCTCCTTCTTAACAGTTCACAGAGGTGCGGGACAAACTCCTAGAAACGGAGCGCGTAGAAGCACTTCAAGAGGAAATAGCGGGATTTTTGCTCGACCAGGTCATAAATCCGAAGGGAGAATACTATTACCCGCTACCGCCCCATGAAAACCACTTCCAATTGTCATCGTGCTGCGAAGGCACCAATTAGGCTAATGCCACTGGCTCCAAGGCAACATGCATATGTAGGAGAAATTGTATATAGCTATACATGTGTGTATGTGTGAATTAATTAATATGATGGTTTGTGAGAGATTGATGATATATATATATATATATTCATGATTTGTTCTACTAGAAATTATATATATATATATATATATATATATATATATATATATATATATATATATATGCATAACGTGTACAATGTGTAGTATCGTAAAATACCAGCAAACGAAAAAGAATTAAAATGAAAACACAAAATTAAATGAAAAAGAAATCATAAAACTAAAAACCCCCAAACCTTATAGTACAGGTTGGTCTTACCAACCGGTACTAAAGGGCTCCAGGCCCCGGAGCTGGCTCGTGCCACGTGGTTGCCCTTTAGCACCGGTTCGTGCTGAACCGGTACTAAAGGGGGGGGGGGGCTTTAGTGCCCACACTTTAGTACCGGTTATGGAACCGGCACTAAAGGGCCTTACGAACCGGTGCTATTGCCCGGTTCTGCACTAGTGGTCCTGGACCCGCAAGATGGCGCTGCATTCCTCGGGGAAGAGACCGTCATGTGCAAGAGCGCTGCAATGGCCAGAAAGCACAACAGCGGCAATGGAGGGAGGGTGCTGATGGCGGCTATGCTATCGAGGGTGGTGCGAAGGGCAATGCTAGAGGAGTCTGGTCCGGCGTTGGCGATCACCGAGTAGCTCATGGGTTAGATCAGGTTGCCCGCATTGGAATTTACAGACAGGCTAACCCTTGTGGCAACTATTTGATCGCACACTCAAATTGCATCAAGTAATCTATTTTTCTGTGTAACTATTGTTTTTCAATGGCTTCCATGTGTAGACTACTGACACGTAAGCATGTGCGAGGTAAGTAGTTAATGATTGCTCTAGGTTGAGTAGACAGTTAATGATTGCTTCAAGTTCCAACTTACAAATAACCATATGAGTTCGATACAAGTTAAACTTCATGGCTATGAATGGGTAAGTACTGATATAATTTTTTTATCTGGTTAACTACAACTAGGTCATTAAATTTTAGTCCAATAAATAAAGTTACATATGTATACAGAGCCTATTGGAACGACCTATGGAGCCTGATTGATTGTACCCTTTCCCCTTTTATTTTTCTGTCTTTTTCGTTTTGCTTTATAAATTTTGTGCTTTGTAAAACCATTCTTTTTCACTCCTAGCTACAATAATGAAAAGTTGCACCGTCAGCATTTTCATCAAATAAATAAATAAATAGTTTCTAGTATCTTGTGAACTTTTGGAATGGAGGCACTAATTGATTGGTACCCCTTTGCTTTTTTTTAGCGACAAAAGTGCAAACCCAATTTTGGAGTTTGTTTATGGGTTTATATGGGAGATGGTGTCTGTTAGTTTATAACCTCTACTGAAAGAAAGTATTATTATGCAGTTTTCCTGATTGATCCATAAGCTCTGATCTTCAGTGTGGGCTTTAAGATGGTGGGAAGATGCATCATTGGGGATCTACTGCTATTTTTGCACCTTAAGAATTTTTTATTGCTGTGAAAGTTCTGTTACAAAGTACCAAAATTCTGTTATAAAAACTTAATTGCAAGACTATCTTTTCAATGGTGCAACAATTTGTAGTTGTTTGGATGTGACCAGCGTTCCAAATAGGAAATGCCCATAGCATCATTCAACTGTTAAATTGAATGTGCTTTATATAATTGCAAGAGTTACTACATCATCATCACCTTATGGTACATTATCCTAAGCTGAGTTTTGAAGAAACTTGTTGTTCCCATAATCTATTTGGTTGGTTTATATTAGTCAAGATATGTCTTGCACTTGCAAGATTACTAGGTTAGGAAAACCTCATAAATTGGTGCGAACTAGGCGTCTGTTGTACATTTAGTAGCATGATAGGTAATTACCTGAAATGTGTGCCCCACAAATGAATAGTGCCATCTCTTGTGCCTATAATTAAAACTGGAAGACTGGGATGGGAAACAACAGAAATAACGGACGACTTGAACTCTCCAAATATTTGAACGCATGCTTTTGTTTGCATGTCCCATATCTGCTTTGAAAAGGAAATATAGTATCAGCAATTCATATATGTGAGTACTATATTAATGTATGTTTCAATGAAATAGCAGACCATGGCAAACTTGTCACTAGAGCCAGTAATCAAATACTGCTTATTATCATCAGTTGTGAAGAACTCAACACAGTTCACTTTGGCTGAATGACCATCCAGAATATATTTAGGCTTGAGTGAATCAAGATTCCAAAGCTGAACACAAAGTATAGAAGTTGATCAACATCCAGTACAAATACACATATCTTCCTTTTGCCAAAATTTAGGATAGAGGAAATATGACAGGAGAGGAATACAAACCTTTACAGTCATATCATTTGAAGTACTAGCAAATTCATTGGGGTCCTTCGGGTTAAATGCAAATTGCAATTCCATGTTAAAATACAATAGTTTCTCAAACTTTTTGACGCACTCCCAGTTCCTATCCCAGTCCCAAAGTTGTATGTACCCACTACATGATGACAACACATACGGTTGGGTTGGATGAACGGCCAATGAGTCGATACCGATTAAGTATCTCTTAACACGAAAACTCGTGATTTTCTGCACCTCCGGTTTATAGCCATACACATAGATTTTTCCACTCCCAGCCCCTAACCCGACAATAAACCATTGCTTTCTTTCAATAAATTTAATATTATCAACTGCAGCAAGAAGGATAATCTTATTAGCATATCAGTGTATATATGATGGAAGTAACTTATGCTAGAAAATGGTAGAGAGCATGCCTGGGGCGTCAACATCTTCGATTTTAACCAAACACACTGATTTCTGTCGGTAAATACAGATGGATTATTTTTTAGTCCAATGCAAAAAAAATTAGTATGCACCATACGTTTGTCAATACAAATTAAGCTTCATGTAATAGCCCTTTACGTTTTTCCCACGGTAATTCAGAATGTGTGATTGGCCATCAGAACCGCTTATGGCCTGGATAACCCATGTCCGCATTAACCTAATGAGGTCCTAATAGATGTGTGCTACAACCATATATACATTGTCTCCACCTACAAAGCATACTTCTTCCTGGGTTTGTTCCTAATCCATCATTTAAAGTGGGAGTGGGAGAGGAGGGTGTGTAACCCTCTTCGGTTGGTACATTTTCAAAGGGATGATGGGGTCCAAGGATCACCCCTTATGGAAACAGGCAGAAAAAGAGATATGTTATATAATGTAACTAAGTTTTGTAATATCTTGGCTGAAGCTTTACTCCTGCTAAGGCACAGCGTAGGTAATTTTAGGCACTGCACGGCATGAAAATAATATATTGTTCAGGCCTCTATAGTTTTCCGGACAAAAAATGACGCGACACTTCGACCAGCAGGTATTGAGAAAATAAATTGGTTCAAATAAAGTTAAGTACACGCTGTAAAAGTTTATTTCATGACGTATCCGGCAATGCCAAAATATTTTATTATATACTAATGATCAAATGTTTGTGCAGCGGCTCACTAGGAGTACAATGTTGGTTGTACAAATCAGTAGAGGCTGTCACCTCAAGTGAGTACTACTTGGCCACTTTGGGTGCTTTCTTAATTCTGTGAGACCAATTTCCTAATGAGAGCATCGTTCATCGAGTTGTATACCATTCACACAAATGTAATAAGCAAGCGCATGCATTAGTCTCACAGAGGTTAAGAGGACGCTCAGGGTTACCAACAAGTGTGGTTAGATAACCCCCCAGACGATTTAATTGGTGCTCTGTCCGGTGATTCTGCCACGCAAAGTTAATGGAAAACGAGCATTCCATGTCAAAAGAAGAGGCTGGCACATGCAGAACACAGTAATTTACTTTCTTTCTTTCAGACAATGTGAGAGAACCCTTCTGCGACTTCTGCATCTGAAGATGCACATGACCCAAATTATTTCATAGTAAATATAAGAAGACGGTAATTTACCTGCATTATATAATCACATATATCAATATATCCATTTTCGTGGCCTGTTGCAATCCTGGGTGATGAGGAGAAAAAAATCAACCCAGGATCTTCAAGTTCTATTAATGCATTAATGTCAGGAAAGATGTTTGAATATTACAGGGATCTTCTATTTCTAAGTTGAGAAAGAAATTTTTTTAGTTAGTTGACAATCTTGATTTTTTTTATTCATATTGCAAAAAAAGATAGCCACAAAATTCTGAAATTATGTTCAACTTCAGTTCTACAAATATGCAATTTGATAGGCGCACATTTCTACAAAGTTACAAATAAGTTTTCGTGCAAGTCTTGGTTTCATCATGTGAAATTCGGTTGACTTAGAAATAAAGATTCCTTAGACAACTAATGTTAAAAGGTTGAATATTATAATGCCCAAACAATATGCTAGGCACGCACCATGACTCTGTCTGATTTATGTCTAGCGAAATCATGCGCTCTTTAGGGACCTCCCTAGATATGATCTGAAAAGACAAAATTCTGGTCAGCATTTTAGATACCAAATTAACGTTAGAGGATCAGTTGAGTGAGAGAACAAAAGTCCGTACCTGTGTTAAAGTAAGGATTGCCTGCTGCATTGATGGTAGTGCATGAAATTGCAAGAGAAACAAAGGGAATTAATCAGCGGATATCAACTCGTTGTTGAAGCAAGATTACGTCAAAAAATATGAACCCAAATGTGATTGCTACCTTACTCATCAGATCAGGAAAGAAAAAAACGAAGAGAAGCAATCACCGGATATATTTATCTTCCACTGGTTCCATCTGTTCATTTCCACAACATGTATTCAGTATTCTAATCTGTTCTCCGACAACCTAAAGACCTGTTCTCATCTGCTGATTCATGCATGTGCTCGGTTCATCTATTTACTTGCATTGTACCTCTCATTCTTTTTTTATTTCATTCCAATAATATTCTATTATTATTTAACTCGAGGCGCCTGCACGGGTGAATCCCTAGCCGCTGACATGAGTCTCCTCTCCTCCATCCACCCCGCTGCTGCCGGAGGAAGCTGACGGGCAAAGCCCGCTCGGTAGATGGCAGTGGCGGGCTTTCTTCCTCTCCCATTGACGGGACCTCCATCCTAGCATGGTGTGCGGCCCTAGACGACACACGTTCGGCGGAGCTCGAAAACCGGGTTAGCGTCCCCAGAGCTTCTTCGAAGAGGCATGGTTGCGGCGGCTGCAAGGGTAGCGTGGCGGCTGCCTGTGGATCTGTGTAGTGGTGGTGTGGCTGGTGGCTCTGGATCTCGGCGGCCCTCCACTAGATCTGAAGGCTAGATCCTCTCCCCTATGCATCCTCTCTCCTACTGCACTAGGTGGTCTGCAGTCTCGTATGATGGAATGTGCTGGCGGGTGCTGGTGGAGGTGGCATGGGACCGAAGGAAACTTGTGTCAGCTCGCTCGTCCTGGCTTGCGACGACCAAGATCGTAGATTTCCTCCTTGCAGGTGTCATCGAGGTCCTTCCCCTCCACCTCGACCCCGCCCGGATGAAGATCTAGAAACCCATCGGATGGGCTGCGACGACATCATGTGTGTCGTTCCCTTCTTGGAGGCGCCACCTGGGGTGTTCGGGTGCTCAGCTAGAGGAACTGCGGACGGACGGGATGGGACCAGTGATAATAGGTGGGGTTCAAGAACGTGAAGCGGCGTGGGATCTACTACATTGACAATGGTGAGTCTCAACGGCATCGGGATGCGGAGTCTCGGCAATGGACGCATATTCATGGACGCGTGCAAGATGGTCGAGATACCTGGCGTCGTGGTGGCATCGACGACAGAACGGTCTGTCAAGGTCAATGCATTTATTAATCCGGAAAACGAGATGGTGGAAGATGGCGGCGACAAATTCTATAGCGTGCGCATGCAGTGCATGCTGAGAGTCTGCTTCACCGTTTGATTCTCTTTGCAAGCTGACGGGCAGCTTGGTGAGGCCACCAGACTTTATGGTATGTACTAGTGCGAGGTCAGGATACATCATCAACCTTGTAGGTAGGGTGATAGTTTTTCGCAAGGAAGGTGGCTTTGGGTTAGTTCATGTATTCATTGTGTAAGGCCTTGTTGAATAATTTAATGAAGATAACTGTTTGCATCTCTCGATGCAGAGGCAGGGGGTTATCCTCGTTTTCAAAAAACATGGTACCATTTAGTCTTTCTTGATTATCCAGTCCAAATCTTTAATCATTTAGAAAGAGTAACTCAGTTTTTCAATTATCTGGTTGTAGTAAAATGCAGAAAAAGTTCCATTATGTAGACTGGTTAAGTGGACAAAGGTTTGCAAGTCAGATTTAATTGTCAGTGACCTTTTCTTTGCGAGGGTCAGTAAGCTTACCACAATGGTTGTGTCCCTTGTTGGTTGTGGCTTACAGGATGCCTTCGCTGCCCACCACTTCACCATCTCATTTATTTTGTTTGATTCTGGCAAAGGTGTGTGTAACAAACCCTCCACCGATTTCGTATTGGCCACCACTTTACTATCTGTCTCTTTGTTTAACATGTCGTTAGTTATACTCCGGTTCTGGGATGTGAGATCGTTACTCACAGTAGTGTTCAGGGCCTGCAGCATGTCCTTGCACTGCATGTCCGACAGCGGCTCGTAGTCTGCCACCATCTGCCTCACACATCTATTACTAAACAGTAAAACTGAGCTACCTACGACCTTCTACAGCGATTTGGCGTTCTTAACCGTCGGATACCTCTTAAGAACGGTCCAGATCTCTTCGGTCCATCCCACAACTCACGTTTCCACGTTTTCACCGCGTCACCCGCTCGGCCCATCATAACCGGGCCGCTGCTCCGCAGGTTGACCTGCATGCTCTCTCCTTAATCGGGCTGACCTGAGAACTGCTGATAGGCCCAGAACATTAGACCATAGAGTAAACGAGGCCTGCCACGTGCTCTCTCTCCATCTATCGATATGTCCTGATGCTGCGCGTGCTCATCCTCTGGCGGAGGCGGAATAATGGCGAGGCAGTCCAGCCATCTAGGAGGTGTGTTACTCCACGTTTGCTTGCTTTCTCTTGGTTACTCTATATATGGGTTATGATTCTCCTTCCCTGTTGCCCCCGTAGCCATTTCTTGTTGCCTATAGGTTGGCTCTCCTTTGTTTCCTCGGCCTGGTAGCAGCTTACCCCTAATGTAATTTTAGTACTGTTATTGTTTGCAGAAACTATTGGAAATTGCTGGAGGCAAACTAGCTGGATGGGTTCGGGGTGGCGATGGAGGCATCGCGTTCCTTCTTGTCGCTTTTGCTCTTTCGAGTGGAGCGGACGCGGGTAAATACCAGGATCGAGTCCCACCCTCTCTCCATCTGATTGTTCCTTCGTATTTCATGTTCAGTTTTTAATGATGGAACAATGAGTTCGGTTTTAGTCCCTATGTGAGAAGATTCTTCCGAGGAAGGCCAAGAATTCTGATTGTTCCTTCGTATTTCATGTTCAGTTTTTATTGATGGAACAGCGAGTTCGGTTTTAGTCCCGATGTGAGAAGATCCTTCCGAGGAAGGCCAAGAATCGCTACAGAAATTATGAATAATACAATTCTACATAGCTATAATTATTATCTTGGATTCGTAGAAAGCACATGTGTTTTTGTTTTTCAATCTCATGTTACCTTGAATTTGTCCAAGTGAGGATTATATTTGATTCTGGTTGCATGAGATTTGTGTCTAATTTAGACCATCTTGGTATGATTATTGTGTGGTTCAAGTGTTGATCAAGCGAGTTAAGGATTTAGTTTTTTGATGACCATGCCAATGGTAGATGTATGCCATGCTATGAGGAATAACATCTTTGTCTTATCAATCAGATTCTCACAAATGAAAAGTTCACTTGCAGAGTGCTCTATGTTTACAGTTCTGAGTTAAGGATTTAGTTTTTTCATGACCATGCTAATGGTAGATTTATGGCATAATATTAGGAATAACATCTTGTTTTATCCATCAGACTCTGACAAATGAAATGTTTAGTTGCAGAGTGCTCTTTGTTTACAGTTGTGAGTAAAACAATTTCTGTGTTTCATATTATAATTTATTCTTTCAGATTTTGGTGTATTATTCACGAAAAAATTATGGGCACAATTTATTACAGCAAGTATTTTTCTTTTCTTTTCTGCAGAGTCCATATTCACTATTAATTCCTGAAAGTCAATGTACATATTGCTGAGCCCATTGCTCCTGAATGTGTTACATGGTACGCTGAGTGTGGGGTGAGTGCCTATGTTTTATCAATCTTGTTTTCCATTTTCAAGATTTAGGAATTAGTTGGTTAAGAAGCTCATCTTTCCCCGCAAAAAAAGCTCATCTTAACTGCAGTGTATTAACACTGCTTGATCTATGCTTCTTCTTTTTTAGCTTTCGAGACCTAGATTCGCTCTTCGGCAAGTATTGCAGGCAATTGTTCAAGCCGGAGACGTTTTTTGCTTAGTTTGGTAATTGTAAGGCAGGCAGTTAAGTATGTTTTGTGATTTTATGAGATGTCGGTAATTTTTAGCTGAACAAGTTGCCCAAGATTAAAAATCAGAATCTAATCTTACTTTACTCCTCCGGATGACATGAAATTGGTAAAGGTATATCTCCCTTCCTAGAAGGATTAATTTGACAAGGCCCATGTTGACGATCTATGCACCATCTCCATGCACCCCAGGATGACTCAGAAAAATAGTCCATCGGTTGTGAGGTTCTTACTTCTCAAATCATGATCACTACGACATAAATAAATCCATAGCATGGCATTTGGATTTAGCTTTTTTTGTGTGTAACTAATGCATCGTGAGGTTTAAAGTGGCGCTCAAGTCAACTCAAAATATTGTTTAAAGTGATTATCCAAAAACTTAAGGTTTGTGTGATAGAATTCAACCGAATCATACATCTGTATCGCGGTTCACTTTGTCATTTGTTATGGTCCTCGCGCACCACTGTGATGCACCTTGCAACCATTGCTTGTGATTATTTTGTTATTTACCTGTAAAAGGTTAACACTTCGAACAACTATCACGGAAGTATCTCTCACATATATTTGTACCCATACAAACTATTCAAATTTTCCAAATATTTGTACTGTTTGGGTTTTTTAAATAATTTTATTATTCGATGTAAATATGGACGGGCGTGGCAACGCGCGCCATCATGTTCTAGTAATCTATAATACTTAAATAGTTCATCCCCACTAACCTATTTCTCTTGACATGCAGCCCATCCACATCAGCATAGATGCCATGTCATTGGTTATCATCCAATCATTCTTCTCTGTTTGCATGTAAACAGCCGAATAGTCTCCCAGTAAAAAAGACCACTTTTCAACTAACGACGAGGGCATATGAGGTCATCCGCCTGGCTAGCACTAAGGCCGTAATTCTCATGTGATTCTTAGACTTCCGTAACTGATGCCCTTTGGCTTTTCTAAAAAAATAAGTTTCTTTTCCATGGGCCACCGTTACTCCAGAATCATAAAAATCCACCACCGCGTGTGCGTGTCCTACACCTTCCTTATCCCGTCTCCACTGCATCTCTCGATCCTTCGATATCACGCATCCTTCTCTGCTTATTAGCCGCCGGCCGCCTCATGGCGCCTTCATCTCCTTCTGCTGCCCCCGTTCGCCTTGCCGCTGGTCGAACCATGCGACGCCTTCGACCTACTGCAGAAGTTAGGACTTAGGAGGAGTTGTGGTGTCACCGGATGCCCTGGGCAACGTGGATCTTGATTCTTGAGCCGCCGCCACCCCCTGTCTTTTTCTATCAGGCTGGATGCTCTGCACAAAAATCTGCATGGCTATTGGTGACAAGTGTTTCCCTGCTCCCTGTCACAGGGCACTGATTCAAGGCACACCCAACGTCATCTATGATCAGAGGAAAAAAATTCATGAAACCGACGAGGTATGTAACTACTATATATCATAGGCTTATATGTTCAACAAGCTTTGGTAATGATATGAGATGGTCACTTTCCTTGATTTTATTCAGAAGAGGTGTGGATCTGTTATGTTTAATTTTGCCCCATGACGTATTCTTGCAAATCCCAGGAACTGATCAAACTAAAAGAGAAGTATGATGCCCATTTGTATGGAAATATTTCATACATGCAGGACTACAGTCATGGGAAGATTGATGGTAATATTACCAAGAAACTGAATATACTGCATCAATGTATTCATTTTCTAAGCTTACTGCAGTATATTCAGAATAAGGAAAAAAAGCCGATTACTTCAGTGTATTCAGAACAAGGAAAATGGCAGTTGTCCAACTTTTCTCCAGGTTATCTAGGGTATGGGCTCAGTTTAAGTTTGAACCCTTTTATTTTATATTTTTCATAGTTGACAGTTTGTTACTCATCTCTGTGCACTAAGCGTTGATGGATCGTACATCCACATATCCTCCTCTGTTTAAGTATCTTGCTTATAAATCCAAACAAATTAATCAGTGCTGACTGTGTTATCTTCCCAACTATTCTGCAATTTGCATATGCTGAACTGACTAAATATGCCTATTTGTCCAAGGTCTGAACAAAACAATTCGTCATGTTTGAGATCTTAAACCACAAAAATTGCCATCCTTTGTTTTTTATTCACTTAATGTAGCTTATAAGGTTTCATGCATAGTTTCTTTTTGTTGGCAACAAATTTTGTTTTCAACTCGACAATTTGGATCTCGGTGCTTATGTGTATAATTACTCATGCTCTATTCAGCCTAATGCTTTGAACAAAATGAATTGGTCCTCACTTTGGCAAACAGAGAGAAAGGAATATGTTTTTTTGTTGATATTGGAGCTCCATCACTCAACTCAAGTATTGCAAGCAAGCAACTAAAGCAACTACAGTGGCCAATAATGCATATATGAAGATTGATTTACAACAACAGCTCCAACATTTGTACATAATCTTTCATATTGTGTCTCTTTCCGAATCCCCGTTAGTGTGTTTATGTACATTGATATTCATGCAAGTCAAACGAGATTACTTATGCCATATCAAGATGTGCCCATTGCAGTTTTCTCATCTTAAGTTCTTAATACATTATGCAAAAAGTTATTCAATTTATCTATCATCATCTTCATCGGACTAAGAGTTCTCGCAGCAACGCGCGGGGTATAATCTAGTTATACATATGCACACACCAAAGTACACAGCTAGTTAAGAAATTGAATTAATAAATTTAAGACTCACAGAACTAATTTTCTCTTTACTGATTATTGTTTCATAAATCTTGGACTCACATGATTTTTGTAGCGTAAATAATTTTATGGTGCTCCTTCCGTCCCAAAATAAGTGTTGCTGATTTAGTACAAAGTTGTACTAAATCAACATTTAGTACAAAGTTGTACTAAATCAACAACATTTATTTTGGGACGGAGGAAGTGTTATTTGGCATATTATGTTCCTTCATAGACATTTAAACCGTGAGCTATGACATGATATATTGACAATATGTAAGTATGTAATCGTACCTTGTCTAATCCATTAAGCATTTCGAGTATATCCTTTGCAGTAGGTCTTTTCTCCATGCTAGGGTGCACACATTCAAGTGCTATACCAATACATTGTCTTACTTGTCGGATAGATGTTTCTGTTGATTTATAGTCTGGTGTGGACATGAGTTTGTTCCTCCAGCTAAGGAGCACCTATGCATTTGCAATAATTAGCTCAAGGATGGTCTACATGCAAATGTAGATTAATTCTGACTTACTTTTTCTGTGAATTGCTGGAGTGATGCTGCAGCACTGTGGGGATTATCTTGCTGGAAATCTGGATAGTCCCTATGACCTGTAATTATCTCTATAACTATGACACCCATACTGAAGATATCTGCCTTGTTTGACACGACACCTCGGATTAAGTATTCTGGCGCCATATATCCACTGCAACAGTATATACAGTAAGAAGTGCAAACATAAACAAAGAGATGTAAAGTAGCTGAGGGAAGGGAAAAAAATCATAGGTGCAAGACCCGTAGCTAACCATGTTCCAGCACGATTATCCGTGATAATTTGTGATTCTTGCTCTCCAAAGATCCTTGATAAACCAAAATCCGCGATTTTTGGTGTCATAGTAGAGTCTATCAATATATTTTCTGGCTTTAGGTCCAGATGAACGATATGGCATTCATCATGAAGGAAATGCATGCCACTGCAAATCCCCTTGATTATCTCGTATCTCATATTCCACTCAAGGCCCAAAGATTCATCTGTAGAAATAGACAAAAAAAAAATAAAAGAACTTTAAACCCATTGAGCAATTAATTACACTTGTGGTACTGTAATGACTTGCATTTTTGGGAGGCATGTGGCATGCGTCAGCACCACCTAAGTTTAAGTACTCTCCAATTCATAATGAGTGCTTTGTTACTTCCTATAAAAAAGAGGGCGCGGATTTGGTGAACATGGGTGCGCGCGCACCCTTTATGTATAGTAAATTTGAAAAATACTAGAAAAAATAAGAAAAATCTAAATTTATTTTTGTAATATATATAGTCAACCGGTATACTCGCATATGAAGTTTCACGAAGAAATCACATATGTGGTAATCTAGGCAAAAATGACAAAACCGAAGCTATATTAGGAAAACATTGTTTAATGAATAGTATGGTCGCATTTGTATTTTCTTCACTAAGAATACCATAGGTATCAATACATAATGAATTTTCACACGTGAATAGAATGATCGACTAAGTTTCATACCATGAAATTTCAGATTTTTTTCATTTTTATAGTATTTTTTATGAATTTACCATTCACGTGGGTGCGCGCACACCCATGTTCACCTTTGTATTTCCGTAAAAAAGATGCCTATATAGTTTTCTGTAAAAAAAGGGGGGGAACCTAGTTTCTTCAATCTAGCTATTCGCCTCACTACATGTCTTTGCACAAACGTGTGTCTGCGCGCACCGTAGCAGTAACAACTTTGTGTGTGGAACCATTCTTAGACCAGAAGCTAACAGAATTTTTTTCCAAAGCATAGCCGACAAAATACACTTTTAATCTGTGTTCGAACGAAGTAAACTTCATAATGAAAAATAGAGTGTAATGTTCCCTAACCATACCAGAAATATGTTTCTTGAGGCTTTTGTTGGATATGTACTCGAAGCAGAGCAACCTTTTGGAATTTCAGCAAAACATGCTTCCCACTTCCACTTGGTCTCTCAATTGCTTCCCATCTTGACTCAGCGCAGTAACCTTTAAGCTGCACTATGTTTTGGTGTTTGATCCCCATAAGATAACTGACCTCATTCTGAAACGTCTCCTCTTTTAATCGCATTTCAAACAGCTTCTTGACAGCGATGATTTTCCCAGTCCGGAGAACTCCCTGTGTTGTAAGTTAAATATCTCTTTTCATAGCACGTACATGTATCTTTGATTATGTACTGCTGGCAACAATTGACAAGTGAATTAAAAGAGGTCATACCTTGTAAACTATTCCATACCCGCCTTCGCCAAGTTTCGACTCTGTGGAGAAGTCACATGTGATATCTTGCAAAAAATCAAGTGGAAGAAACATTGGTGGTGCATTTGGATCCTGTAGCTTCTTCTCCAATTCACCATGTGCACTCGCCATTTCTGTCTAAACAAGGAACTATATGAGAGGGCATCTGTGTGGAAGACCGCATGTGTGGTTGTGTCCCGTTTGTGCATATATGGTGGTGGGGATGGAGGGGGGTGTGGTGTGGGGAGGAAATGGAGCACTACCTGCAGTCGCTGCCGGATGCAAAAAGAATCCGTTTGTCGAACAGAGACGGCAATAGGTTAGTGCAGGATTCAAACAGAAGGGCTGAGAACAGAAAAAGAGAAATAATTAATGAACTAGAACCAAAATGAACTGAAGATTACAATATAAATTTATACATGGACACGACTATTAAATTAGAACTTCTGAACATGGATTATAACTTTTAACGATAAATGATTTCCCCGATACATCCGATACATCCAACTCCCTGGGGCTGCAGCACAGATAAGCCTAGAAGAAAAATAAGAAAAAGAAAGAGAAATAAATGCCGACACCGGTAGATCAACGAAGAAAGGAAGACCGGCAACCGCTGCACCCTCTGAAGAAGTACCACCACGTTCCCAGCATCCTGAAGCACCGCACCCCAAGCAACACCTTCAAGAAGGAATGCGACGATGCCGCCGCTGTTGCCTGAACAAGTTCTAGGGTTTCCCCCGGTACGCGAGGGATAGTGGGGAAGGGGTATACCTGACGCCCCTCAGGAAGGTCCGACGGCGCCCGCAGGTGTCATAGCATCGGTGCCGGCCAGGCCGACAGGGGTTTCTCCCGACCCACAACCACCACCACCACCCCAGGCATTTCGAAATGCACCCCCCTCCTCATCCATCCACCAGCTTGTGCCACCACGACTACCGGTCAGCCCTCACCGCCTCAATGGAGCTGTCAACACGAGACCTGGAGAGGGAGAGGAGACACCGGCCACGGGAGCGACCACAACACGACCCGAGGGAGGGGATAGCCTCCACCGCCACAGCGGAGCCAGCCGAACGCTGTGACTATGACTTGTCGGGCCTCGACGGCACGGCCGGGCCCACTTGGACTCGGACAGACCTATCACCACACTGCAACTCGCCGACCAACGAAGTCCTCACCGCCCGAGACCGCCGCCACCACGCCACTATCAGGGAATGTCGCCGCCGAACACCGAGCCACCGGCCCGCCCCAACCCAGATGGGGCCCAAATGCGCCCAGATCTGGGCTGGGCGGGCCCCGCCAGCAACATCGCCATCGCGCCGCCCCACGGCCAACGGCCGCACTGTCGCGTCGAGAGCCACTGGGCCCGTGGCACCACCACCACTGACGGGCCGCACCGATGCCCGCAGCTGAGCGCCGCCGCTAGCCACCACCGTCCGAGCAGGGGGTGCCGCACGCCGGGAAAGGCAAGCCCGCCGCCGCCAGCACCATGCGGCCGAGGCCCGGCGGCGCTCAATGGCGGCGGGAGGGGGCAGGGGCGATGGACGAGAGCTGGAGAGGAGCGGGGAAGAGGCCCCCTATCGCCTCGCTCGGGGAGGCGACGCGGTGGTACGAGGAAGGGAGGGGAGGGGGAGGGGTAGGGGAGTGTGGGAGGGGTAGCGGCAGTGGCAGGCTCCGGCCGTGGCATCGGCTCCGTGCGGGGGAGCCGGCGGCGGCGGCGAGGGAACCGGGTTTCTGATCGGAGAGTTAGTAGGAGAGGTTTATATGTGAACCAGTCACCGGGATACATCAAGCAGAAGAGCACGAGGTACTGAAGTTACACAAAGTCTTGTACGGGCTATGGCAAGGTCGTTTCTGGTCTGAGTTCCGAAACAAATGGTCTACAAGCCCGTGACTAGAAGATAACTATAGCAGTGCTTGGACTTGGCAAAGTCACTTGGGAAGTGTTGTGTGTAATAAGCCGTGGCGACGAGCTTGTCACGTTGGGCACGTGTATGGAGCGCGCCCTGGGCGCGTCGGGTCCACGGCGGGTCGAGTGTGTGCGTGCGTGTGGTGTGCAAGGGCGTGTCTGTGTGCTGGAACACCGCAGGTGTAAGTGTGTGTGTTGATCGTTGGCGAGCCACGCGGGGCAATCGGGCAGGTTCTGTTGGTGCTCACCGCGAGAAGCGCATGTGCGAGCGCGGGCCAGAGCATGCAGGAACTGGGAAAGATCGCGGGCGAGTGGAGGCGTGGGTGCGCCCAGTTTGCTGGCTCGGGGGTATAAAGCCGCATGGTGGTGTTGTAACAGATGGATACTGTCGAGTTCGTGCTCGAGGAAAGGAAGCACTACGGAAAACAGGTAATTTGCTGTCAGGAGAAGGCTTTGCCGTCAACTTTTTCTCGGGCCAGACGACAAAGACCAATTTTGCCGTTAGCTGCAGACGGCAAAGAAAGACTGACGGCAAAATATGCTTTGTCGTTTTTCAAAAAAAATACAGACGGCAAGCAATAAACTTTCCCGTCTGCCTACTATATAACAGACGGCAAAGTTCTTTGTCGTCTGTTATATTGTAGGCAGACGGCCAAGTTGTTGTTTGCTGTCTGTATTTTTTTAATAGACGACAAAGAGAAAACACACCACGCGGATCGATGATGTGGCAAGATCTAAATCGCAGATCCAATTCGACCGCATCCGTCGGACCTACCCGCACACCCACCCACGAGTCATGTGTCAGGTACCCACCAGTACCGGCCCCACCCACGTGCACGACCGGCCCCACCCACGCACTCGTCTCCTCTATCTCTCCTTACCCCTTTCCCCGAGAGCTCCCTCGTCTCACCTCTCCCGAGCAGAAGCCTGCACGCCCAGTCCCGGCCCCATCGCCTGTCGCCCACGAGCAGATGCGTGACGCCGGCCTTGTCTCCCTCGCCCCCGGAGCAGCCGCACGCTGCCGGCCCCATGTCATGCCGCCGGCCCCGTCTCCCTCGCCCCCGGAGCAGCCGCACGCTGCCGGCCCCGTCTCCCACGCCCCCAGAGCAGCCGCACGCTGCCGGTCCCGTCTCCCGTCGCCGGCCCCGTCTTCCTCACCCCCAGAGCAGCCGCCGGAGCAGGAGGCCACCGCGGCATCATCCTCCTCCTCGCCGCAGTGTCCTCCTCTTCCTCCCTGCCCGCGACCCCACGCCTCCTTCCCATCCCGATCACCTCTGCTCGTCAACTGCCGCCGCCCTTCGACCCGCCCGCGCCGCAAGAGCTCGCCGTCGTGCGAGTAGGAGGCCGTCGCGGGATCCTCCTTCTCCGCCCCGCCACGGGATCCTCCTCCCTGACCGCGACCCCATGCTTCCTCCTGATCTCAAGCTCCTCTGCTCGTCAATCATCGCGCCGCAGCTTCGTCAAGAGCTCGCCGGAGCTACCCTGCAGCACCCCTTTCTCCTTCCGTCTCCCCCGCCCTCCATCCGCCCCTCTGCCATGATAAAATCCGCTCAAGACCACCATCCGCCGCCTCGAGTTCGACGCTCACGCTCGGATCTAACCGCTGGCAAGGGCCAGTGCGTCCTTTTTTGTGAAATATTGTAGTTTTTACGTGTGCTGATTCGTTCATTTGTTCATCATGTACATGGGGAACTTCATATTGTAAATAGTGTATTTCTGTGTAAATTGTGATGATGGATATATTGTGCAAATAGAATTTTCGAGTCTTGTAAAATCCGTTCTGTTGTCATACATTCTTGAACTGTAGATGGTGAAATCGCTGTAATTTTTTTTTTGCCTACGCCATCGAGCAACTACGACCTCCACTGGTGGTTCATTATTTTTAAATGAAATAACTTTCTTTGCCGTCTGGTGTGTATGAGGCAGATGGCAAAGACAGAGTCTGGCTGACGCAAAGCTGCCTTTCTTTGCCGTATGCTATTATTTGATTAACGGCAAAGCTGGAGTTTTGCTAACGGCAAAGATTTTGCCGTCTGCCCGATGAAATGCTGATGGCAAAGAACTCTTTGCCGACTTATCTTTGCCGTCTGACTTTGCCGTCTGCTGACTGACAGCAAAATCTTTGCCGTCTGTTTTTAGGCCTTTGCCGTCTGTAATCCACAGACGGCAAATTACATTATTCCTGTAGTGAAGGAGGCGTTTGTGCGCCGGAAAAGCTCATGTGTCCACCACTCTTCTGATCTTCTGCTTCCTCTCTTTCGTTGGTTCACGCCACGACGTCGGGTGAGAGAGAGCTCAGTGAGAGAGAGAGGAGAGCTAGAGCTAGGGTTTTGCGCCAACAGGAAAGGGTGAGACTTGGGCGCCACCGCGGGTCACTGCTGTGGGTTGCACAAGATATGAGCTTCAGGAGAGAGGTGGAAGGGTCAAGAAGCGCCCCACCGCCGCCAGCCAGCTTGCTGTTGGACATATGTGAGAGATCAGTAGAGTACTACGCTACTACAGACAGCAAGAAATCGGGACAGCTGTCACGTTCGATGACTGCAAATCGCTGGAAGACCTATCATGGACGAGCAGAAACAGCAATGCAATCTTATGAAAAATAATTTACTCTCTAGTACTCCTTTCTAGTACTCCTTGCATAAAGAAATATAAGAGCATTTAGATAACTAAAGTAGTGATCTAAATGCTCTTATATTTGTTTGCAGAGGGAGTATTTATAATAGTTTAATCTATACAGCTCTTTTATCAGCTCTAGGTTCATCGTTCCACCAAGAGCTCCGTATACTCTGATTCTTTTAGCTTTTCTTTTGCACTAGATGCTACTCCATCCGTCCCATAATACAAAAATGTTTTTAACACTATACTAGTATAGAAAATATTCTTATATTATAGGACGCAGGGAGTAGATACTTTGCTCCATACTTATCATAATAGTGGAAGTCTGTTCATTTTGGATCATATGGAAAGAAAAAAAAGAGAGTTGAACCACTAACCTGGAGGGTATGCAGGGATGCAGCGCTTACTGAAAAGTGGCTACTGGAAACAGAGGAACTGAAGCATAGCGTCCAGGTCGAAGAGAGGACTACTAAAATAAGGTTCATGGTTCCTTGTGAAAGCATCTATCCCACTGAGAGTTGAAGCACTAACCTGGAAGATGTGTAGGAAATTTCTCAGAAAATTAGCATCCAAGTGGGCACGCCAGAGGGGCAAGAAGACGCTGGGTCTGGGTCAACCTAGCAGCTGTTCCACAGAAATATGACTGGGTCTGGTTAATTTGGCTCGAAACCAGAAATCCAGGTGCATGCATTCAAACCATGTGAACCAAATTGAGTGGTCCACATAGATATATACGAGCCATCCCTCCCCTCCACTCATTTCTCTCGTTTATCTTCTCGCTTGACTCTTCGGCCCAGGTTTCCTTCCTCGACGTTTCTTTTCCTCGCGCCGAGGAATTACATGTGGTGTTTCATCTGATTTTCAGTTCTGCAAGTGCCGACATAGAATTCAAAATAAAATACACTCCCTCTCTACAAAGATATAAGGCCTACTTGAATTTGAGTCTAATATTGACAGTAAATGTGACCGACAAAATATGAGTTATATGTCATAAAAGTTCGATTGAAGAAAATAATTCGAATTTGAATCCAATAGTATAACTTTTAGAACATATAACTCATAAAATTAGACTAAAAACACAAGAGGTCCGTATCGCGCCTGGAAAATCTGTAGGGATCTAGAAAATCAAACAGGGAAGACTTCACATTTGGATTTGGGTTTGATTTAGTACACGGCAGAGCAATTAAAGTAGTATACAAATCTGGAAAATGCCAAGGCGACGGGGGCGGAGAACAGGGCGTTACCTGCCGCCCGAGAAGCTCGCAGTCGCGTGCGCCTGATGCTGGTGCCGGACGCTTGGCGGAGGGACACATACACACGGCAAGGTCGCACCGCATTGCTCCTCTCCGCCGTCGCCGGCGTCGGATTGGGGGATGGGGATGAAAAAGAAGCGACGCCTCGGGGTAGCACGAGAGCAGAGCAGGGCAATGGGCTCGGTGTGTTAAGCACGTGGGGTGAAATTGGCCCGACAGCACCTGCAAGGCGAATCGGCCCTCACAGGATTCTGACTTTTTTTCCTGCAAGGATTACAATTTACAAACATGGCAGGGATCCCTAAAAGAAACATGGCAGGGCTCGAGTTTTTTTTTTTTTGAGATAACCCAAGCAAAAAAATAGGAGAAATCTAGCGTTGGATTCAGCCTTGTATATTTTGTACTGGATGAATGCGCCCCGGTGCGTGCAAAGATTTGTGTTATATGAATATGTTGTCAAGCCTGTCCGATCTCAAGATTTTGAACGGCGCGAATTTTGTAAAATTTTACACTGTCAATATGCTTTCAAGCTCAAACAATATACCCCCTTCGTCTCAAAATAAGTGTGACCAGGGATATCTAGTAGACGCAATTATATTACAAGAATGTGATGAAGCAATGTATGCAGCTGAGTACTATTACCCGTCAACTCGCACTTCCTGCAGGCAACGATAGCTTTTCTTTCCCTCTCGCAAGGCGGCTAGGGAAAATTTTCCTCCCCTCGATCTTCACCGGTGAGCCCATGGATTCGCCCCCCCCCCCCCTCTTGACCCCCGCTCCGGCGGCCGGCGGCGGGGAGGGGAGTTCTAGTGCCTCAGACCGTAGATAGGTATTGTTTTTTTTTCTTGTAGGGGCGGAATTTAGAAGGATGGCGGCACTTTTCTTCGAGTCAATCTTTTGGGCTCTGGTCCTCTTCAAATTTGTTCGTTGTGACGGATTAGATAGAGCTCCGGCGTAGATTCCTGCCAGCTCCTCGGGGTCGCTAGGTTAGGATTTCTCATTGTGCGTGCGCAACGGCGATATTTGGGGTCAGGTTCTTCATATCGATTCAAGGACTCAACGACGACGACTGCGGCTCCAGGGCGCGCGCTGGTCATTAGCGGCACGAGCACAAAGACTTCTGGCCATCATCGACAAGGCCAGGTCGGCTACGGTATAGGAGTGGCGACAACAGCGCTTCGACGACTCGTTCTGACGGCGGCAGTGGTCGTTCGGTGGTCCATGGACCTCGATTTAATTTTTATTATGTCTAATGTGTTCTGTACTTCCGGTGAATCCAGGGCCGGTCCTGAGATTTTAGGGGCCCGGGGCGAAACTAAAACTTGGGGCCCTTTAACTTTCAAAAGCTACTTTCTGTATAATCTTTGTGCCACTTTATTTTTTTGCTTGTACAACATTCTACTGAGAAAACATGCAGTGGGAGTGATTTTGATTTTCTATAGAGGAATAATTCTTTGGTCACTAACCTTCAATTACTTCATGTGCACTTGTTTGCATATTAGCATTGTCACGTTTTTCTTATTTTATTGCAGATGCGCCAACTAGTCCTAATTGAGTTGTATCTTGATATTTCGTCGATGGTTTTCCGGGGGGAAAAGTGAATGTAAGCTGAAAGCTACAAACTTCCCTTGCATAAAAACTAAGAGTTTTACATGGTATCTAGTACATACCTGGATGTGGCAGTCCAGCGATGGATCACTCATCTCTGTTAAGACCCTTCAAACTGTCCACGGGCTTCCACATTTGGTTCCGAGGACGGACGACCATGGTCAAGGAGACCATTGCTTTCACTGTGCAGCACGCCGGCGGACAAAAGCGTTCACCATGTCAAGCAAAAAAGCTAGGGAATAAGCTAAAGATTTAGGGGAAATCATCAAGAAATAGGACAACTTCTCTGGAACCGGCGGCGGAAGGCATAGGCTGGAGCTGCGGCATCGGTGGTGCCACGGTTACCCCTGGGTGTCTTCGCGTCTGCTGCCCGGCGGCCGCCGCAGCCTTGCGGTGATTAGGTTTCCAGAGATCAGGCGAAAACGGAAAGGAGGCGATTTCATCGTGTGTGATGTGAACTTCTGAAATCACTCCCTTACGATGCGCCGCTCAGCCCGCTCTTGCTTGATGTCGATCGATCTCTCCCAAACGTGGCCAGTGCACGTAGAATTAGCCCAGTTGTCATTTTTTTAGGAACATTAGCGCAGCCCAGTCCAGTCGTATCAACGCTAGAGCACGAACCTGGGGGCCCCTCGTTTCCGGGGGCCCGGGGCGGCCGCCCCCCCTGCCCCCCCATCAGGGCCGGCCCTGGGTGAATCTTTATATTGATCTGATCCTTCTCGCCAGAAAAAAAACTAGCCTATAGAGTATAAACCAAGAGATGAGAATTAAGTTGTCTCCTTCACCCCATCATTCTTGAATGTGCAAGGAAGTCACAAACAAATATTTGAAAGGGGTCACAAAAATTACAAATTTTCAAAAAAAAAAGGTCCATACTGGCCACATAAAGCTGCAGGAACTCAACCAAACGCTACCACACGTCCAACCTTCTTGCCACAGTGATGCACTCCGAGACCTCTCAAAAAGTTCAAGCATGCACCAAGCACAAGCACCTGATGCTTCCTACTCTTCTATGCAGTTTTTTTTTTTTGACATTAACTAATTTGACCACAGGCCAACTGTTCATGTTTTACTACTATAGAAGGGAAGAGGGGGGGGGGGGGGGGATTCATTTAAACCCAACAGTACTATATGGTGTGAAAAGTAGCAAAAGTAGCAAAAATACCAAACATTGATATGATCGATGAATGTGTGCCAAATAGTTTAATCTAGTGATAAATCCCATGTAAAATCGCTGCGGGTTATCCAAATCAGTTGGCGAACAAATCAAATGTGTTCAAAAGAAGTGGCAACGTAGCAAAACCACATTCGAGGCGTACATGCGAGCCTAGTTAAAAAAAAAAAGCTTCCCCGTTAATTGTCTTCTTTGGTGGTGAGGCCTGAAAACAATGGATTTCGTAACCGGCGCTTGTATGGAACTTCGATTTCTGCCCTAGCTAGCATCTGGTCATTCATCATGGATCTCCATTATAGATACTGCCCGATAAGTTCCAATCACAATCCTGATAGATAAAGAATACGTGATTCACATGTTTGGCATCATAAGAAAATAGATGGCGAAAATAGATGGCCCTAGTTAGCGCTCCAGAAAAACTCTATATATGCACAAAGTTGACCAAATAAAGAAAAAATTGTATATGCACGGCGTGCAGTGAACGAATGCCCATTAGGCATTAAAACACTAACATGAAAAACATAAATAGTGATTACCTTCCTGACTCCATCAAACATGCAAGACGATGAACACCTCCATAACCATTAATGTCAACGATTCTCTTAAGCCTGTGGAATATGAAGACGCTTACTAATTTCCCCATAAATATAAAAATTATTTATGTAACCTTCGTAAGCTGATGCAAAACGAGACATCTCTTGTACACATTTAGCACATAGAAATGTTAGGAGTGGCAACAGGAAGGTGTGTGTGTGTGTGTGTGTGTGTGTGTGTGTGTGTGTTCATAAGGACACACTCTAGTGATGAGTACCTGAAATCTGTTGCGCTATGCAAATGAATAGCGCCCTCTGTTGTACCTGTAATAAACAGTGGAATATTGGGATGTGAAATCACACAAGTAACCGAAGACAGGAAACCTCCAAGTTTATAGATACTCTCTCTCGTCTGCAGGTCCCAAACCTAATTTCAGAAAAAGGGCATTATTAGCAAATATACATGCACTTTATTAGCATATTCATTTTTTCAGTGAAAGAGCAGACCCTGGCAGTCTCATCATGTGAACCAGTAATCAAATACTGCCGATCATCCCGTGTGAAGAAATCCAGGCAGTTCACGTGGGAGGAATGCCCACGCAGAGAATAGACAGGTTCGACTGAGTCAATGCTCCAAAGCTGAGACACCAAATATAAGAGTCTGAATCAGGGCCTGATAGAGAAACTATTAAGTGGAGACCGTCAAATTTTAGGTTACACGGAAAAATAGAGAAACAAAACCTTTACTGTGTGATCGCCTGAAGCACTAGCAAAACTGTTGGGGTCGTTTGGGTTAAATTTTAGCTGACTTGCACCATGGGACTCCTCAAAATTTCGTATGCACTCCCAGCCCTTGTCCCAGTCCCAAAGCTGTATGTACTGACCACATGATGACAACACATATGGCTGGGTTGCATGAACAGCCAGTGAGATGATACCGCAGCCGTTTCCCTCACCACGGAAACCCGGGATTCTCTGTATGCCATTTTTGTAGTTATACACATAAATGAAACCATCCACCGACCCAGCAATAAACCAATGCTTCCGTTCGATAAATTTAACAGCAGAAACTGTGGCAGGAAGATCATCTTATTAACATATCATTGCATTATATTTAATAATGAAAGAAACTGTATGCTGCCAAAAATAGTTAGAGAGCATGCCTGTGTCCCCATGTTGAACCGAAGCAATCGATTTCTGGTGGTAAATAAAAGCGAGACGTCTGTTAGTCAAATGCAAACCAAAGTGTACCATATATTCGCCAATATAAATAGGCCTTTCTGTATCTAAAATGGCCATTTGCATTTTGTACAGAAGAAATACACAGATTTTAATGGTAACTAGCTACAAGTTTGAGTGCCTAAGCTGACAATACGTACGATCACAGCAGGATCATGTCTCTTCCCACGATAACCACTCTCCTTAATTAGCTCAATTGTTACTGGAGATGGGGCATTCAGTCGCAGACATTGTCAGAAGGCAGGTTTAGGTATCGCGGATACACTTACATTGTGCGACAAAGGTGAATGGACAACTCGTCTTAGGGCATTTCTAACGATCCCCTAAAAGTTAATGGAGTAAAAGTTGGAGTAAAGTTAGTGGAGTAAAATTTTACTCCACTAACAGTGGCCGCACCTAGCCGATCCCCTATAGTTAGCGGAGTAAAATCAAATTTATGGCCGTTTTGTATACTAGCTGCACAAACACAATCTCTACACAATACATATCTTAAATCATTCAAATTAAAACATGGATAGCAATAACCGTTATAATATAAGGTTTCATCATCGCGTTTTTCAAATTTAAACATGTGAAGTTCACCCAAAAGACATCATTTCAAACACAATGTTTGAATCAAAATCACCACAAACATAACATGTATATTTTGTGGATCAAGCCAATCTTTGGCATGCACGACCACCCTCTTGACCACCACCACCCTCTTTGTAGCAATGATGCAAAGTGAAGGGTTTGTGGCCGAACTTGGTGTTCCGATGCTTGAATAGCTATTGGATGTAGGGGCCACACTCCGCTACTTTCACACCACTAGGTGGAGCATGGTTCACTTGGTCGATGAAACCGGACCATCGGTTGCATTGGTCATGGATGGTGCTCCAACGGGACACAAGGTTTTATTTTTACCTTGTTGGCATTTTATCAAGCACTTGGCGGCCGTGTTTTTTGTTGCCGGCTACGGCCGCCGCTCGCGCCGGAGATGCCGCACGAGGCATAGGCTTTGGACAAGGCGCCACCGCAGTCTTCTTCATATTCTTGTTGGCGGCCGCTTCGGCAAGCGCCGCTGCCGCCATCGGCATTCAAGCCCGTTTGCCTCCGGTAGGTGCGGCGTGCCGTTGCCGGAGACTCGGTGGCCACCCCGGACACCACTGGCGCGGTTGGAGGCAGAGTGGCGCGGTTGGAGGCAGAGCTTGGACCCGGTGGTTTTTTGTCATCCCCAAGATTTTTTTCGGCACCGGCTACAGCACATGGGTGGTTTTCGGCGGCGAAAAGGCGGCGCCAATGGACGACATGGTGAGGGGGGGGGGAGGGGGGCTATCCATTCATGCCGGCTCGGAGGTCATCGGTGGCGGCTGCGGAGGCGGGTGGCGGTGTTGCGCGGGAGGGCGAGAGGGAGTTTTTCTCGGCAACCGCAAGATGAAGTATATTCAGGGAAATCTTGGGGGGAATAAGGACTTGGAGTAAAAATTGTACTCCGTTAACGTTTTTCGGGGATCGACTAGGTCCGCCGTAAGGGAGTAAACCGAAAATTTTACTCCCTTATAGTCATATTGGGGATCGGTTAGAAATGCCCTTAGAGGAACTCTAGCCGATCCCCCAAAACACGTGCAATCTTAAAACTTGTGTGGAAAAAATATTGAACGCATAACACTGAGCTGGTGCCGAAAGACAACCGTCAATGGAAAGAAACACATAAGCAATCTTAAAATGAGTATGAAGAAAAAACATAAAACGCATAACACTGAATAGGTGCCAAAAGGCAACCGTCAATGGTACGGGCGCCTGCCTGACTGCCCGTCATTGGTCGAGGCACCAGTGATGGTCAGCGATGAGCGCCCATCGTCGGTGTTAATTGATTTCAACTAATGGGCGCTCTCCCGTCAGTGGAGGCAGACCCCTCTGCTAACGTTTACATACTGACGGGCAGGCCCGTACGGGGCACATGTGCAGGAGGTGCAACTGCACAGGCCCCCCCAAAAAATAGGGCCCCCAAATTAGTTTTTTACTACTCAAAACAGCGATTAATTAATGAAGAAATTAGCCAAATTCATTCTGAACACATAGCAGTAGCTACAGAGAGTATTTACTCCTGGACAATCGGGCCAGGTCTTTTGTCGTGGGAATGCATGCATTTTTCGCTCTTTGCCTTTGATCTTCCCAACGGTAGCATTGATGGGAGGATGAGGAGTACAACCGAAATACTACCAATTCTATTTAAAACTAGTGATTTCCGTGGCCACGGAGAGATAGGATTAATTGTAGGTAAATTATGTATAAATCAAAACGAGTATTTCTAATGTAAAAATATTCCATACTTGCATTGTTTATGAACAAAAGTATACATATACATCGGACCATAGTCGTTGCAACAATTAAATAAGGACATATCCCATCCTTTAGAAAGTAAACAAATTAAATAATTTCCAATTTAGCACAAATGTCTAGTAACAAGAAATAAACATGCTGGTGTGGATTTTTTTTCCTGATTTGTCACAATAGCACTTCGACTACCAAAGGATCGCGCTCCTTTTTTGTGGTTTCATTTTAACTAAAATGACATAGACGGGGTTTTTTTATATACAAAGATAGCACTTCAAAATTGTGCTTGGAAATAATTAATGGAGATAAACTTGAAGATTTTTTGAAAGGAAGTACTAGAAAGATTGCTCGTTCCAACTAAAATACAGATTCGATATTTATTAATTCATAACTTTGCATTTTCGCAATACATGTTTTTTTTACAACAGATAGTTCGTGGAAAATTTGTGTTGCGCATCTGGTAAATTTTAAAAACTTTTTGGGCTAACTATTTTTCTTAATTTAATTATCAGGGCCTGAACTTTGATTTAGCTCCGGGCCCCCAAATTCTCAGGTACGGCCCTGCTGACGGGTGTATTTATTGGGAGTTAACCTTGTCATATACTCCCTCCATTCCAATAGCCTTGAGGCACCATGGATGGTCGCTGTTGATTGGAGCTCTTCGTCTACGGTGGTGGTGTTCTCGTGCGGCTCAGTTGGTAATGGTTGCTCAAGACCCTCTCATGGTTGCCATCGTGTTGCGGCGAGCGTCGTGCTTTTGGTATTGTCTCAGCTCATCTTTGCTCAAGGTCGGCGCAAGATGCCTCTCAAACTTGTTACCTTTCCGATTTCCTGTGGCGGAGCCCCAGTCAAGATTCGTGTCTGGGATGACACTCGTTGATTGTGGATGCTCCTGAGTTGTGCCATGGGGGCCGGGCTTGCCGATGCGTTCGGCTGTTTGCAAAGTCTTGGTATTGTGATCTCTCCCGACGACACCCCACATCTACTTGCGTCTTTCGTGGTGATGGTCTTATGTCCACTAGCTTGGTCGTGCCTTGTATGGTTTTCGGCCTGGTTTTCCTTATAAATGGGTCAATTTGTTAAGGTTTTCGATTCGGTTTTCCTTATAAACTGGATAATTCCTATGGCATTTGGCCACTTTGAGTAATATATTCAGGTGGAGGAACTCCTCCCTGGTGATTCTAAAAAAAATGTACATTTGATATTAAAAATGCATATCATTAAATACATCATCGGTTATTCCATGTTGCATATCTCTGTAAGCCATGGTAAAATAGCATTTAGAAGAGGTCACTCGCTAAGTCTTTTCTCCAAACACATGAGCAAACATTTTAAATAGCACGCTATAGCATTTAGAAAAGGTCCGTTGCTAAGAGTCTTAGCGTGCTATTTAAAAATTTTCTGTAAACTCAGTCAAAGTTTGCTTAGTTAACTTTACGAAAAATCTATACACACTACATTACATAATGGAGGGAGTACCAAAGAGTTGCATACGTGAGAAGGAAGAAGTCAAATTGATTGAGTTGGATGTCGAGACATCATGCAACCTTAGCCAAGAAGAATATGATGTCAATAGCATTTGGCATCACTCAATAGTTATCCCTAACTATATGTCAGTTGTCATCCACTAGGGTATGAGTTGTGGAGTACGTAAATTAGGTATGAGCTGCATTACTGTAGCAATGTCGGGTACTGTAGCAGTCGGTCACTGTAGCTCGCCCCTGCAGCCTGTCTATAAAGAGAGGCACTCCATATGTAATACGTAAGCTTGTGATATTGATACAAACCTCCAGAGCTTCATACTAGTTCCTTGTGTGCATATGGTGTGTGAGAAAACAGTGAGTGATGTTAAGCTTTATGCACTAGCCAACGCAACCAAAAGTTCAAACTGATGGAAAGGGCTAGTGCAATCCACATATACTGTAACAAGTGAATCCTGGTTTGAGAACCTAACAGTTCTAATAGGACTTACAATAGTGTTTTCTTTCGAATTAATGAAAATCTATAGCTCCTGCCAGTTACTCGGAAAAAAAATGTTAACCTAACTGCTCTTGTATATATGGAAACACGGTAACTTACCTGTGCATCATAGTTCCAAATATGAATGTGTCCGAACGGATGGCTTGTTATAATCCTGTGCAGTGAGAAGAAATTAAGGCATGCTCACATCCTATATAATGCACTCGCTTGAAACAATTGGTTTAAGGATTTTAATAATTGTATTGTGCTACAAACTCACCATCGCTCTGTCCTATTGACGTCTAACGAAAACATGATCTCCCCATGTGTATTCTCCATGGATATGATCTGGTCCGACAAAACGCTTGTCAACATTTTAGAAACCACCTCAAAGTTAGATGACCTAAGAAAGAGTGAAAAAATAAAACATACTTGTGTTGAAGGTGGGATTGCTCGCTACATCGATCACAAATGCATGAAAGAAAAGAGAAACAAAGGGAAGCAATCAGTGATATCAACTGGTCATTAATGTGTTAGTAAGGATGGACAACATTATTGTCACAAATGCCATAAAGGAGAACGAAGGCCAAGGTATGGTGGTGGCGGCACCCACTCTGGAGGAGTACATGACACTTTTGCAAGATTTTGGGAAGGTTTCCATAGAGCATTGTAACCGCGAGTCAAATTTAGTTGCTCATGAGCTAGCTAGTTGGAGGAGTGTTAACAATCCATCTGTGTGGGTTGATGCATCGCCGAATTTTATTGTAAATCTTCTTGTGGATGACGTAGCAGTTATTGGTAAATAAAGCTAGCCGTGAAGGCCTTCCCGTAAAAAAACTGATCATTAAAGGAGCATTGTTTCAGTGATATCAACTGGTCACATGTATTCCCCGTTAGCATCTTAACTGAACTTTTGTTCATCTCAACCCTCCCAACTAAATATGCAATGAAGGTTTTAGGTGCAATCTATGTAATCTAGAGATTAGGAGATCTAATAAGTTAAGAAAGAATTTAATATATTTGACAATATTGACATATGATGCATCTACCATGCTACAAAATTTCAAGTGGAACGATTTTGGACATCATTTCCTATGACATAGTAGATGCATCTCGCATAGTTGATTGTACATATGAACTTAAGCCCTATATTGCACTATAGTTGCCGATCACTATCTCATATGGTTACTTGTCTCATTTAGCATCATTTTTTAAATGATTTACTAGATAGGTCGACCAGACGAAACCCTAATAAATTGGGGTAGTTCATGTGGCAATTTCACCAATGCTTTGTATTGTATGGTTTTGGTCAAACTTGTTTGAAAACCTCTGTAACTATCTACAGATTTATAAATGTTCAGTTGTCTGAATATTTCATAAATCTTGGTCACTTAAGGTTGTAATCTAGAAAGTCGACCTTAGCAAAATGTTACGGTAATCTAAGGTCTACAGGTGCTGATGAGAATGCATGGCTGGATCTTGCTCTGAAGACATAGATATGTGAAAAATACAAAATATGCAACACATGGATGTTGTTCCGAAGAAATAGAAATGTGAAAGAGATTGAAAAAAATAGGCAATCAAACATATGCTCAACTTATATATCCTCGTGGAGCAAACACATTTTGTTAATTGAATGCACTCACCTCACAAGGCGTCTTCCCTTGCGGGACATAAATAGCTTTCAGTGACATGGTATGCACCGCATTCTCCTTTATCGCTTTCTCAAAATATCGGTCACAATCAAATCCGTGTTTAAAAGGTCTGATATACTCATCACTAATAACAGTCTGCAGGATTAAACCAACCTCCCTTTCTTTTAGTAAGTTCTCCATTTCTCCGGTCGTGAGTGTCACGACTAGTGCGTAAGTGGACCTCGCAAGCAAAATGTTATATAATGGAAGCTTCAGTGTGCAGTCCCTGGTATATCTCTTCTCTATCTCCATAAGCCTGAAGACTACTTGGTTATTCTCATTGTTTGTTAGGTGCAGTGAGCAGGGGATCAACTTGTTTGGTTCCATGGGGAAGTAGAGCTTGAGCGGGTAGACGCCAAGAAGCCCGAAGCTTCCAATTACCTGCAAGAGAATTTGCATGGTTAATATCCTCAATTCCCATCGATACATGCTTAATTCATGACATATATATTCCTCTTGCTCACATGAACTTATTTTGTTTGAACTAAGGAAATTTATTCTGTGAATGCCACAAATGGTTCGAACATAAAAGTAACCGAGGATACATAGATGAGTGGGGAAGAGACCCCTCCATAGAGAATATTTTTATCCTCACAATAAAATTCGCCTAAAAGAACATATTGTGTCCTGGGCTTGTCTTACTTTCATCCATGTTGACACTCATAGATTTCAATCTGAACCATTACAGCACCACACTATAGACTCGTCATCTGAAGCAAAATCTGTTGGGGATCGTTGCAGAAATTAAAAAATTTCTACGCATCATCAAGATCAATCTATGGAGAGACTAGCAACGAGAGAGGGGAGTGCATCTTCATACCCTTGAAGATTGTGAAACGGAAGCGTTGCAAGAACGCGGATGAAGGAGTCGTACTCGTCGCGATTTAAATCGCGGTGGATTCCGATCTAAGCGCCGAACAACGATACGTCCGCGTTCAACACACGTGCAGCCCGGTGACGTCTCCCGCGCCTTGATCCAGCAAGGAGGAGGGAGAGGTTGAGAAAGACAGCTCCAGCAGCAGCACGACGGCGTGGTGGTGATGGAGCAGCAGTTCTCCGGCAGGGCTTCGCCAAGCTCACACGGAGGAGGAGAGGTGTTGGGGAGGGGGAGGGCTGCGCCTTGGATGTGGTGCGGCCGCCCTACCTCTACCCCTCTATTTATAGGGTGAAGGGGGAAGGGGGCCGGCCCCTCTAGATGAGATCTAGAGGGAGGGCGGCGGCCAAGGGGAGGGGTTTGCCCCCCAAGCCAAGGGGGGCACCCCCCCTTAGGGTTCCCTCCAACCCTAGGCGCATGGGCCCTAGGGAGGGTGGCGCCCAGCCCACCTAGGGGCTGGTTCCCTTCCACATACAGCCCATAAGGTACTCCGGGGCAGGTGGACCCTCCCGGTGGACCCCCGGAACCCCTCCGGTGGTCCCGGTACAATACCGGTAAACCCCCGAATACTTTCGGTGACCGTATGATGACTTCCCATATATAAATCTTCACCTCCGGACCATTCCGGAACTCCTTGTGATGTCCGGGATCTCATCCGGGACTCCGAAAAACATTCGGTAATCACATACAAATCTTCTCTATAACCCTAGCGTCATTGAACCTTAAGAGTGTAGACCCTACGTGTTCGGGAATCATGTAGACATGACCGAGACAGCTCTCCGGTCAATAAACAACATCAGGATCTGGATACCCATGTTGGCTCCCACATGTTCCACGATGATCTCATCGGATGAACCACGATGTCGAGGATTCAAGCAATCCCGTATACAATTCCCTTTATCAATCGGTACGTTACTTGCCCGAGATTCGATCGTCGGTATTCCAATACCTCGTTCGGTCTCGTTACCGGCAAGTCACTTTACTCGTTCCGTAATGCATGATCCCGTGACTAACTACTTAGTCACATTGAGCTCATTATGATGATGCATTACCGAGTGGGCCCAGAGATACCTCTCCGTCATACGGAGTGACAAATCCCAGTCTCGATTCGTGCCAACCCAACAAACACTTTCTGAGATACCTGTAGTGCACCTTTATAGTCACCCAGTTACGTTGTAACGTTTGATACACCCAAAGCACTCCTATGGTATCCGGGAGTTACACAATCTCATGGTCTAAGGAAATGATACTTGACATTAGAAAAGCTTTAGCAAACGAACTACACGATCTTGTGCTATGCTTAGGATTGGGTCTTGTCCATCACATCATTCTCCTAATGATGTGATACTGTTATCAATGACATCCAATGTCCATAGTCAGGAAACCATGACCATCTGTTGATCAACGAGCTAGTCAACTAGATGCTCACTAGGGACATGTTGTGGTCTATGTATTCACACATGTATTACGGTTTCGGTTAATACAATTATAGCATGAACAACAGACAATTATCATGAACAAGGAAATATAATAATAACCATTTTATTATTGCCTCTAGGGCATATTTCCAACAAAATCATTGGCAAAACTGATCATAATTTGAGGCATTTTAAATAAACGAGCTGCCTGAGATTCCACGGCGCAACAATCTGAGATAATAGGTTATCCATGGCGGTTCACAATTCCAGTCAATTTGGTTGACGATTAACAATTAGCAATGATATTCAAGATGATTCACAAATCCAATTCTAAATTATTATTTTAGTTATCCTGTACCCAAATATAATCAAACTTCATTTTTCATTTGTGTTGACTTATTATCAACTAGAATACCTTTGCAAGGTTACATTGTTAATTACTGAGCTCACCTGATCAACTGTTGGCTCGCTTGCTGGTTGTGTCTCATCAGATTTCTTCACTGCCTGGTGATAACTTGGATTGCATGTGCTCAACTTTGGCGAGGGTATTGGTGACAAACGCTCAGATGTTGCTTCCTCAACAACTTTACCATGTGTCTTGTTCTTGAACATGTCCTCAGTGATACACGGGGGTGTGAGATCATTGCTAGCAGTAGTGTTTAGTACCAGAAACTTGTCAGTGCCATGCATATCCAACAACAACTCTTCGTGGGCTGTCACCTATATAAACACGCACAAATAGTGAGACTTCCAACAAATAAAATTATCTTTCATATATATAATTGAGTTTCTTCTTGTTTATTTGATAGTATGAATCTCCCTTTGATCAAAAGAATAACAAAAGGAATCCTAACAAAATTTGACTTACATATACAATGACTGTTGTAGATTTCTATTTAAATTATATTATGATACTAATATTAGCATAATAAATATGAACTTCTGTAATATTCCCTCCTTTTCAGTTGACAAGGCCATCTATTTTGTCTTAAGTCAAATCCTTTCTAGTTTGATCATGTTTACAGAAAAAATGTGGACATTAATTAATTACACTATGAAAATATATTTCATGACCGATATACTAATATTTATTTGGTATTAGAGATTGTGATATATTTTTCTATGAACTTAGTTAAACTTGAAAGGATCTGACTGGACACAAAATAGGTAGGCTTTGTAAACTGAAAAGGAAAGAGTATTATTTAGGCATATTTCTCTAGCAGCTTTCATTTAAGTTGGGATGTTACCAAATATAGTCCGCCACGAGTAATCATACCTGGTCTACTGAATTAAGTGCCTGGATTATATCCTTTGCAGTAGGTCTGTTGCCCAGATCAGGGTCCACACATTTTAGGGCTATGTCCACACACAGTTTTACTTGTTGGATATGTTTATCCATTGATTTATACTTTGGTGTGGATACAAATTGGTTCCTCCAATTTTCCTGAACCTGTGAATTTGCAACAGTGAGCTAGAGTGATGTTATGTGTGCAAATACTAGATTAATTCATCTTACTCTCTCCGTGAACTTCTGGAAAGATTTGGCCGTTGACTGGGGACTATCTTCCTGGAAATATGGATAGTCCCTACCACCTGTGATTATTTCTATAACTATAACACCAAGGCTGAAGATATCTGCCTTGTTCGAGACTACACCTCGGATTAAGTATTCCGGTGCCATATATCCACTGCAAATACAAAAGCATGAAGCACTGCAAACATAAATAAGGAGATTCAAAGTAGCTAGGGAAAAAGGGGTACAAGAGGTGTAGCTTACCGTGTCCCTGCAGGATTAGCAGTGACAATTCGTGATTGCTGCTTGCTAAAGATCCTCGACAGACCAAAATCAGCTATTTTCGGCATTAGATTAGAGTCCATCAATATATTTTCAGGCTTAAGGTCCAGATGAACCATATAACATTCTTCATGAAGAAAATTTAAACCGTTGCAGATCCCCTTGATTATCTTGAATCTCATATTCCACTCAAGGCCCAAAGATTCATCTGCGGAAACTAATAGACTAATTAAAAGAAATTATAAGCCGATCAATAATTACATTTTGGTACCGTAACCATCTAGGTTTGACTACTACTCAAATGATGTCCTTGCGCTAGTAGCTGACACAACATAGTTCTGAGATGTGTTAACTAACTAAGCTGGGAGAGAGAGAGAGAGAGAGAGGGAGAGAGAGAGAGAGAGAGAGAGAGAGAGAGAGAGAGAGAGAGAGAGAGAGAGAGAGAGAGAGAGAGAGTGAGTGCAGTGTTCTGAAGAACCATACCGGAAATATGTCTGTCAAGACTTTTGTTGGATACATACTCGAAGCAGAGCAACCTGTTCGGCATTTCAGCAAAAATATACTTCCGACTCCCACTTGGTTGCTCTATCGCTTCCCAACTTGATTCTGCACAGTAACCTAGAAATTGTACGATATTTTGGTGCTTAACCCCCATAAGACAACTGACTTCTTTCTGGAACGTCTCCTCTTTTAGCTGTATTTCAAAAAGCTTCTTCACAGCAATAATTTTTCCACTCCGAAAAATTCCCTGTGTGTATTGAGTTAAACTCTCTTCACCGTATGTACATGTATGTTTAATTAATTTTTACTATTGCCAACATTCAAATGTGGAGTTAATAGAATTCCCGTACCTTGTAGACCACTCCAAATCCACCTTCGCCTAGTATTGACTTAGTGGAAAAATCACACGTGATGGTCTTTAGTACTACTAGTGGGAAAGAGATTGGTGTTGCATTTGAATCAGTTAGCTTCTTCTCTAATTCATCACAAGCTGCTGTCTCCATACCTGATTACACAAAGCCACATGAGAAAAAAAAATCAAGTTAACTCTTTTTGACAGGTATATAGAATGAGTTCGAGGTGGAAAATTGTAAACATCTGGACTGGGAGTGTGCATTTATCAGCATAAAAGTGGTATATGAATGGAGTATAATACTCCCAGCCAGGGCACTTGGGGCAAGTTAGGCTATAGCCCCAGAAAATGTTTAATTTTAAAAAAAAAATACATGAAAAGGCAATTGGGCTGGGCTAGTGCCAGCCCTGCTCCGGCGGCCTTGCTCACAAGAGTACAGAACCATTTAGAAAAATTGCTTTTTTAAGCTGCTACGGCAGGCAAAAGCCGGCCTGAACCATTTTCATTTGCATGAACAAGAATGAGATATAACACAACGGCTACAGAAAGCACACGAAACAGAAAGAAGTCAAAAGGAAACAGAGAAAGAGAACCAAAACGAGCTATGCCTGGCACTACAAGCCTTGAACTTGGCATCCAACAGTACGGGAACATACCAAGAAGAGAATGGAGGAGTCTTGTTGGATCAATCGAACGAAGACCCGACGTTGAGAAGACGAGGAGAAAAATGGTTGTTTCTCTCAAAAAAAAAAAAAAGAACAGGAAAAATGGTCGTATGATCTTGGGTTATATACTCCACTCCTTATTCATGAGTTACTCCAACCAGTGGGTTATTTTCTCCAACTGAATTTCAATATGCAGAATTCATGGTGAATTATTTACTAGGAAGAGCAAAGACAAAAAAAGGGGTGGTTGCACACCTATACCATTCAAAGGACTTCTTTGCAACTAACTTGGTCTGACGGACTAGAACAAGTTAACTTGCAAACTGTGCAACACCGAAAAAGGGTTTCCCCCCGCTTTGTATACAAAGCAACCAACCGATACATCCAACGATAGGTGCTGGGGCGGAAGCAGCATAGTCACGCTCAATAGAAAAGAAAGAGAAAATACAAGAGAAACAGATGCCAACAACAGCGGATCGACAAAAAACAAAGAAGAAGCCTCGTGGCTGCTGCACCCACAGGAGATCGTCCACCAAGCTCCCAGCCTCCGAAGCACCGGTACCAATCGGCACCTTCAAGAAGGGACGCGACGATGACGACACTGCTGCCAAGGGTTACCCCCGGTACGCTGTGAGGAGAGAGGAAGGGTAGCCCCGACGCCCTCCAGGAAGGTTCGGCGGTACCCACAAGCGCCACCGCGTCGGTGTCGGCCAAGCAAACAGGGATTTCTCCCAATTCCAACCTCCACCTCACGCACTCCAAAGCTCGCCACCAAACAGACCCTCACCCTGCGCCAACCCGGTCACGAAGCTTCCCACGCCATCTCACCACGGTACCGCGAAGCATGGAACGCACAAAGAAGAAGAGGAGCCGGGACTAGGGCAGCAGCACCGCCGGCACGCGGGAGGGCCCCACTTCCACCGTCGAAGACGGTAGCTGACCGGACGCAATAGAAGGAACATACAAGGCCTGTGGCCGCACAGGCCCGGACCGGATCTCCGAGTCCCGTAAAGTTCCCGCCTTCGCACTGCAGCGGCACACCATCGACGCCGCCGCCCCTGTCCAAGCCGCTCCCCTGCCTCCCCGCACATAGAGCCGCCAATTGGAAGCACCACCATCATGGCACCACCGGCCACCACCACCAGGTCGCCGGACCGCCATCGGCCGAACCGCACCACCGCCGCTCGCCCGCGACGGAGAGGAACCAACGCAGCCGCCAGCAGCCCGAAGCCGGACCCCAACCGCCGCCCACGCCGCCCGCCGCTCGCCGCCGCCGGGCGGATCCGCACACCTCGGCAAGGCGCGCACCACCACGTAGCCGCCACGCACGCCACGCGCGGCCAGGGGACCGCGTGCCGCCACGCCGTGGTGCCCGCCGCACGCACCGCTTCCGCACAGAAGTAGGAGCCCGCGCCGCCCCATCTCGCGCGAAGGAGGAGGAAGAAGACGCCCCGCCGGCGCCGGCGCCGGTTGGGCTTTGCCCGGCTGCGCCCCCTGGCGGTGGCGAGGGAGGAGGGAGGAGGAGGGGAGGCCAACGGCAAGGGCATCTGGGCGCCCACCTCGGCCGCCTCGCGGGTGGCGGCGCGGGGGGAAGGGTTTCGGTCCGAGCCAATATATGAAGCCTTTTTAATCATCGCAAACAGTGCATTGACTAGCATTTTAAACTCTTTTTCAAGGGCAAACGGCACCATGGTATCCTTGGAGAAGAATTATGTTTTTTCATTCTTCATCCTGATTACAGGTTAACCCCTTGCAATCCTCTTCTTTAACATAAATGCATAATTTAGCCACATGTTTTCTCGCCCCCGCGTCGCTCTCCCAGGAGCTGCTCGGGCAAACCTGCACGCAGCCGCGACCTGCTCCCTCCCGCCTCCTCCCCCACCTTGCCGCCGCCATAGGGCATCGCGGGCAAAGCCCGCACGGCGTCGGTGTCGGCGGCGGTGGGGTTGTCTTCTCTCGCGTGCCTCGACGGATCACGACGGATCTCGAGCGGCGGCGGCTGATGCATGTACGTCGGTGGTGCGGGCCTAGGAGCAGGGTGCGGTCCTGTGCCTTCCCTCACGTGTCGGGGTCGCCTTCAATGTTGCTGGAGGCTGGCAGCTGCGGCTAGCGGGGTGTTCTCGCGGCAACCGGATGTCGGGGCGGCTGCCCCGGAGCTTGGCGGTGTGCCCGCACGGCACTCGGTGAGCAGTGGCGGGGCATGGGGCGCGGCGGCGGGCCTCGGCAAGTGGTGGCGGGCACTGGGCTCGCGGCGGCGCTCCGATGTGTGCAGGCTGAGGCAGCCCCTGTGCGCGGTCGGCGGCTCCCTCTTCGACCCGGACGGCGCGGGGGGTTACGGCGGCCCGGCGTGGCCGGTGATCTGGATGCGGTTGGGCCGCGGCTCGCTGGTCCGCCGGAGATCCAAGGGCATCATCGTCTCCGACTCGATCTTCTTCGGTTCGTTCTAGGTCTGGTACAGGGAGATAGTCATCATTTCCCGGTGCTGGCTACATGGATCTAGCGGCGACGGCTGGAACCTTGGTCTAGTCTTCGACAGAGAAGGTGGCAGTCCATGCACACGAAGTGGATGGAGTTCTTCGAACAGATCTGGGTGAAAACCTGCTCTTGGCTATATGCCAAAGCTGGCGATGGCGGCGCTCTACAGTGTCGTTCCCTTCTTGAAGGCATCGCCGTGGAGAAGTTCTAGAGTATGATCTTCTACCTCCCGGGGAAACCCTAGATCGATAGATCAGAAGACGACGACGCGTTTGTGTCGTTTCCCCCTTGGGGCGTCTTTCTTGGAGGTGTACGCGGGCTCGAGGGACCAGTGGACGACGTGTTTGGTGGAGCGGTGCTTCATCATGCACATTGATGGTGACAGATCTCGATGGCTTGGCGCTCTAGAGATTAGGCGTCTGATGTGCGATGATGGACTCGCGCAGGAGGGTGACGCTGTCTGGCGTCGAGGGCAGCTAGACCAGGCAAGGTACATGCAGCAGTACAACACTGAAGATGGATTGATGGCAGGTGGCTGTGGCGACCTCATACCCGGCAGGCGTCCTAGTTGAGGAGTGCGCCAGACTGGCGGGTGCCCATACCCTACAGACGTCCTGGTTGGGACCTCAGCTCTTAGATGTTAGGTTTGGCTGCGAGGTCTGTTTGATATTAGGCCCAGACTATCAACATCCCTTCATCAATTGGATAGGAGTAGCGATAGATGTTGCCTAGACGGTGGCTTTAGTCTTACTGTTGTATGAATTTGTAAGCTCTTGTGTGAATAATTAATAAAGTAGCTGCATGAATCATCCAGATGCAGAGGCCGGGGGTCATCCTCCATTTCTAGAATAAATAAAAAATAAATGCATAATTTAATCACAAATGTGGAAATACCTTTGCTCTTAATTTGATTAGCCTCTATTCTCTTAGCTTGGTTTGGAAACACCGGCAAATATATCGCGAGCAAATGCCTCGCTTGCACTGCAGGTGTGCAATGATGTGCCCAAAAGCCTGTATCAACGAAGATGACAATAAAACTGAGAGCCAGACCAAAATACACACAGGAAGATGGAAGTAGATAAGAACAAGAAAGACCATCCCCTCCCGTCACGTAATTAAGTGACCGAGCCGTGCTTGCCAGATTCATATATAAATTTACATTCCTATTTGGAGGCTAAACTCCCAACATATAACTAAACATAGCTGAATTGCAAAGTGAAATCAAATATACACGCTGAGCAAAGATGAGAAAATACGCTTGGGAACAGAAGCTAGATGCACACATGTCCGGTAGTGTGGACCAGAAACAGTAATGGAACCCAAACCACACAACTGTAAATCGTTCCAAAAGTATTTGCCGAAGAGCTTGGCACTAACCTGATGGTCTATAGGGATGCAGCTGGTTGTTCAGAAAAAACTCCAAGTCGAAGAGATGTGCAAGAAGAAGATGAGACTAGATCCTCCTACCAGCTTCGTGTGGTTGCAGACAGAAATGAAGAGAGGGGCTAACATTGATATCAGACAGAGTAGACTTCACATTAAACAAATTTTGATCAGGGTGATGCATCCCATGGCTGAAGGGGTCGAAAAGATTAACCCCAGGAGGAAGGTGAGCACTAAAATATGTTGAAAATAATAATTGGTACGACCCTTCCATCAGTTAGTGTAAAATAAAATCGTGACATAGGCAGCTACACTTGTGTTATGATTTTAATTGATTTGGTACACAGCAGAGCAATTAGAGTAAGAGATATACAGGTCTGGAAGACGTCAATGTAACAGGAACATTTTTCAGACCCGAAAGCATAAAAGATAAATTCAGCAGAGCTTACAGAACTCTAACAGAAAGGGCCGATTGGCCATTCCAAAAGCATTTACCGAAGAACTGGTGGAGCACTAACCTGGAAGGTTGCCAGGGATGCAGCTAGCCCATCAGGAAATACTCCCTCCGTCCGTAAATACTTATCGGGGAAATGGATGTATGTAGACGTATTTTAGTTCTAGATGCGTCCATTTTTATCCATTTCTCCGACAAGTATTTCCGGACGGAGGGAGTATCAAAGTAGAAGAGATTGGCAAGGAGAGACTGTATCCACCTAGCAGGTTGGGCTTTACATAGAAACGATGACATTGCCAAGAAGATGGGCTAAGTATGCGCGAGATATATAAGTTGACTTTCAAAATTATTATTAATTTGCAGGAGAGTTGAATCTTAAATTTAAATGTAATTAAGAAGGCAAGTTGAGTTTAGGGTATTGCATCTGATGGCTGAAAGGTTCAATACAGGATAACCACGGTAGGTGCATCAGTTGACCTTCAAATTTAATTGAACGCTAACAAATCATCACCATCATGGCATAGGCAGCTCCACTTGTATTATCATTTGATTTGATTTCAGAGCGATTAAAAGTGGTATGATACACAGCTCTGGAACAGGTCAAGGCCACGGGGTGAAGAACTGGAGCAGTGCCGCCGGAGAAGGTCGCGGTGGCTCCCGCGCCAATCCAAGGGTCTCGTACGGCGTGGTGGCATTGCTCCCGGCGGCCGCTGGCCGCCCGTCTTCGCCTGCGAGGTCGCATTGCCCCCGTTATAAGAAAAGAACATGGGCTTAGTGGGTGAAATCAGCCCAGTTATAATTAGCCGAGAAAAATGGCAATATTTGGGCCCACCCTGGACTTTCAACGACCCACGAGAAGCCGAGAGAGTGAAGTGGGAAACCCACAAACAATGGCGCTGGAACCCGGCGGAGGCGGCGGCGGCGCCACCGCGAAGAGGCCACGGCCGCTGGCACATGACGGAAATTTTTTTTTATGAGACCAAGTCTCACAGGTTAGCAGGTAAGACCCATCCTGATGGATGACACATGGCATTCACAAATCACAAAGCATCTACCCCACCCCACACTTGAAATCAGGGGGGAGAGATTAGATGCTCTGTGATTGTGAATGCCACATGTCATCCATCAGGGCGGGTCTCACCTGCTAACCGTGAGACCTGATCTCATATAATTTTTTTCCGCACACGACGAGGAACCGGAGGCGCAACCCGACCACCTCTCGGCACTGATGGAGGCGCTTCAGCTGCGCATCCTGACCTTTCTCCCGCTCAGGTCCGCCATCGTCGCCTCGTCCCTCTCCTGTGCCTGGCGCGGCCTCTGGGCACGCCGCTGGGAGGACGACGGGAACCCCTCCGCCTCTGTCCGCCACCACCTCCGCCCCTACGCCTCCCCGTCGTCAAACAAGCTCCTCGAGACCCTCGAGCTGCGCCAGTCCCAGTCTCGATGCGCGCCCCCAGGCTCAGCCGCTACCTGGACGCCGCCGCCCAATGCGGCGTCGAAGACCTCCGTGTTAGTTCGATTTCATTTATGCGTGTAGTGTAGATGGTTCAGGACATTGTTGGCAGATGAAACTTCACTCGAGCGTACAAGAGGTGTGATGCCAAGCTGGTCGTGCGACGCGGCCGGAATGCAAGGCGTGAAGCCATGCAACAGTGACAGTACAGGAGGTGGAGGACAACCTGTGTGAACCAGTCCTGGAGCTGGTTGTTAATTTAAGTAGCCAAGTAGATAAGGATTAGTTGTTGCTGCATGGACGTTGTGTTGGCCTGGTCATGAGGCCGTTGAGAGGAGGTTGCGCAAGGGCCAAGTTTGTGTACATGCAGATAGTGAGTGCATGGGTTAGTGGCCTTAGTTGCCGAGTGTGGTGGCCAGGCTGTGTGTGTGCATGTCCTATTTCACTTGTAATCATGTTTGCTTTGCATTAAGAGAAACAGAGAGAAGAAAAGGTTGGGCTGTGAGAGTCCGACGCCAAAACCCTGTGTATCCGTCGTATTCTGTGTGTGTTGTGAGGGGCTGAGAGAGTCAGCTCCAACACTCCGGAGGACGAGTCCGGACACGCCCCTCCCCTTCCCCTTCCCAGAGGCGGCCGGCCCCGCCCTCGCGCGCCTCTCGCCGCGGGGCATCAGGCTCTCCGGCCTCCACAGCAGGGCCGCCCGGCCGTGTGCCGCCCTCGAGGCCGTCCTCCTCCACTCCGTCCGCTACGACGACAGGGACCTGTCGAGGATGCTGGCGCTGTGCCCCCGCCTCCGCATCCTCGGCCTCCACTCCTGCGCGGGCATCCATCATAGACTGCATCTGCATCACTGTGGTGGACTTCACGGTGGTTCCTAGCCTCCGGTCGTTCCGCTACAGCGGCGGTTTCTTCTCGTCCTTCCGTCTCCCCGGCAACGCATTGTTCGCTGACCTCGACATCCGTTTCGGCGTCCAGAGAAGCCGCAATGTCCTCATCCGCCAAAAGGTCTATTGACTATTGGAAAATATTTCTTGTCGATTTTTCTTCAGTGCATGATGATTTTCATGCTCAAATGACTGAATTCTGTTAACATTTCTGCTCTATCAGGTGTTCAGTGACTGGTTTGAAAGCCGTGTATGCTCGAAACTCACCACCCTCACCATCTGGAGCAATGTCCTCTTTGTATGTATAATTGTATATGTTTATCTTCTGGAGTTTGGTTTAGTTTGCCATATTTGAAATAAATGGACTGTTTGTGAACCATGAATTCCATCTTAGGTTGTGTCTTCCATGCTTAATGCAACCTCACATGCCGAGTCGACCATGATGGGGGGCGACTTATTTCCAAGCATGACGGAACTACAGTTGCTTATGTTAGAGATGAAGGCCCCTGAGCTTGCATACATCTATGTGTTCCTCAAAAAGAGCGGCTGTTCTAATCTGAAATGGCTATTTGTGCAGGTCTAACACCCGGGGTTTTTTTCTACAATTTTTTTGGTTTTTATTTCTCAGTAGTCAGTCCGTCATGTTAGTACATTGACATCTTTCTTGTGTTTTTATTTCATCACAATGCTTCTTAATGATCATGATTTATCCTTGCAGCTCACTATCCACCATCCACCTCCCCCCACCCCATGCAGCCCATGCCAGGCGAGCCTGTGGTGCATTTGCTTGACTATGTGGGGTTAGAGCCGCCACCAGATGTTTTGGAAAATTTCAAGGTTCTCGCGATGCGGCAACCAAGGCTTTTCATTCAGATGTCTCTGCTGACTTTTAGACTCTTAGTTGCTAGTCGGAAGTCTGGGTTATAGCACTATAGCTAGTAGCACTAACATGTAACATGCCTTCAGAGGTGTTGTGACCAAGGTTTTTGAGTTAACGATTCGTTCTGGGGTAGCAACTCTTGAGTAGTCGACCCTGCAGATGTGACTCGTCAACACATTGTTAAGTCGGCTTTTTTTTTACGACTCGTTTGACTCAAAAACAGTGGTTGTGACTTGTGACTGCCGTCAGAAATTAATTTTGTAGGATTAGTATGTCATATTTTGCTATCTATCGTAGGAAGCTAACAACGAGGCAGCTTTTTTTTCTTTTGTGAATCAACAATGAGGCAGCTCATCAAGCTAGCATGTCATTGGACAATGGTTGAAGGTTGTAAAGTGGATGGTTAGAAGTTGAAGGCTTTAAAGTGAACTTGAGTTGAAGGTTGACAAGTGAACTTCTTTTGCTAGAAAATGGCTACAAGAAATAACCAAAGAACCACTATCATCACATTAGAGATCAGACTTATCTGGTCCATAATTTCCTTGCTCCATATGATCTGGTATGCCCTTGCCCTAAATTATTACAATATTTACTTGCCGCAGATGGCAAGGCAATTCCCTGGCCGCTCTAACTTACAAGAACTCAAGAAGCAACCAAACAACTCAAAATCAGGGCTAAGATCTAAAAGGAAATGAGCGGCCCAATTAATTTAACTTGACAGCAATACAGCTCCAAATTATGAACAGTTGAGCGAGCTCTTTTGCGACTTGTCATTTCTGGTTTGCATCAGTGACCGTTATAGACGATCGGCGCATACATCCAAAGCTCATCAGAGCTCAATAGCTGTTAGGAGATCAAAACAGTAGATAAAGCTTGAAATATATTATTTGTAGCACAGAGAATTATGCAAAATTTTCGTCTTCCCTGGCACTAAATCCTTTATGTATTTTATATGTTGTGTTCTGAAAATAATATAACACAACCTTGCACAAACAATCTAGAAATATATCTCCGGAAACTTTTTGTCACGGAGGTTCAGTGAATTCATTACTCCCTCCGGTGCATATTACGTGTCGCTGCTTTAGCAACTTTATACTGAAAGTTGTACTACAACATCGACAAGTAATACGGATCAGAGGGAGTATTACATTTTTCCTAGTTTAACATTTGGAGTGTAGTTACGTTATACTCTGTTATAATTTTGATTTGGCCCAACTATAATATAAACAAGTACCTTTATTTGCAGCTGCAGAAACTTGATATACGTAGTGGCTTCCTCCAACATTGTGATGATGTCAACCTGGAAATGCAGAAAAAGTTGAAGTGTTAACCTGCATGTCAACAATGTGCTTAGCCAATAATTCAGCCAATCAGTGAGTACTTACTTTGGTTCCATTTGGAATTAACTCTTGCAGTACCTTCAGTTTATCTTCAATCATCTCTCTTCTGCTCGGCTCTCTTCTTCTCTTCTGTTAAAAAGCATAAAAAATGCCATTAGAAAACATAAGCATCGAGTCCATGTTCAGAACAAAAGTTGGCTCAGAACCAGCTCACCTATTTAAAAAAAAAGAATGAATTATTTTTCCAAATTTAGCCAAAAGTTGCAAAACGTAGTCCAAACATTCAAATGGCTTCAAACAAAAGCTCAAAAAGTTCAGAATAGTCTGATCTACATTGAAAGTACTGTAATTCTAAAAAGGCAAGGCCCAAGTCCCACAACCTTTGGTGCCGTGCTTTGACTGGGCCGTGTTGTCCATGCCTCGCGCAGGCTCAAAAACGAACAACCCAAGTCCCGGCACTAGCTAGATTGTTACTCTAAACCTGGCACCATTTCCTTTTTAGATAACATAAGAGATATCAAGAAACGCCAGAGGACGGCATGTTCTTTACTAGTCAAACGAAGATTCACATTATCTTGCTGATTTGATTTTTCATGAAAATAAGTAGTCAAAAACCATAAATTACTCTAATCTACATAAAATAGGACTATTGTAATGTAAATTAGCTTACAACAACAACATCAACAAAGCTTTTAGTCCCAAACAAGTTGAGGAGGCTAGAGGTGAAACCCATAATATATCACAACCAACTCATCATTCTGACACATGGATAGCAAGATTCCACGCACCCCTGTTCATGGCTAGTTCTCTGGTAATACTCCAGTCCTTCAGATTCCTCTTTACGGACTCCTCACATGTCAAATTCAGTCCACCCCGACCTCTCTTGACATTATCAGCACGCTTTAGCCGTCCGCTATGCACTGGCATTTCTGAAGGTCTGCGCCGAATATGTCCAAACAATTTCAGACAATGTTGGATGAGTTTCTCTTCAATTGGCGCTACGCCAACTCTATCTCGTATATCAACATTCCGGACTCGGTCCTTCCTTGTGTGGTCCTCTACTGTAATGTAAATTAGCTTGTGGTATTAAAATCATCTGGAAAATGAACTCGCTCGGGATTAAATTTCTTTTTTGTTATCTAGCACTCAACTACAATCGAAGTTCATTGGTTGGTTTGTATTTTGTTACTTGCTTGTTCTGGCTCACTAGCCTTTGTCACTGTCGTGATGATTCTGACTGCCTATGCTTGATTCTCACAAAGTGAGTATCATACCTATACCTAGTACTATCAAGCATCCCGACTAAACAGTTTTGATAAGGTGACGTACAATTAAACGAAAAGAGAAAGTGTTGAGTATTATATTATATGCACCTAGAAGCCATTGTCAATTTCCGTCATAATAAATATTATACTACTAATATAGTGTGTCTTTTATAGCAGCAATAAATAAGATCTGACTATATGGTACTAATATACGATACCACTATGGGCAGCCTGATTATAATCAGGCCACAGGCTGCGTCCTTCGCGGGTCGCATGCATGTGTGCTGCGTGTCCTTGATGGGCCACACAACCGCCCCTACTTTTCTACCTTATCCCTCCCCCTTCGATTCTGTCCACAATGTTTTCCCATCGATGTTGTCCACTTATCCTTTCTCCTTTCTTCCAAGTCTTGCTTGCTCTTTCTCTCTCCTCACCACAAAATAGTTTGCTCCGCTGCTCCTTTTTCCTCCCTCCCCTTCGACTGCATGCACGCGGCCGAGCGGTCCAAGCCGTCCCCTACCCCCCTCCCCCCATGCTACGACCATGCCCACCTAGAGCCACCTAGTAGAGTTGCAACCGGTGACCACCGGAGATGCCACGGCCGACACCGAGGTGCTACCACGGCGGAGACCACATGGGCGGTCGGCACTGCAACTGCGACGCTTAGATGCTGGAACCACGGTGGCCAGATGCTGGAACTACATTTGATGGTTATTGTGATCCGCGAACACGGGAGCCCTTCGGACCACGACCGATGGTATTGCAATCGTGATGGCCAGATGCTGGAACCACGATGGTCGGATGCAGGAAACCGCGACCATCAGGAGCTTCCTATGTTGACCACGTCAGGCGGGCGGGGTGCTACAACCGTAATGGAAGGATCCTAGAACCGGCACCCGCCGATGCTGCAACTGGCTACGGCGATGGCTACGACCGGGAGCTGCAACCGACAAGGGTGGAGCTGCAACCGAAATCCTCAGATACTATAGACGACGGGCACAGGTGCTACGACCAGTACTCGTAGATGCTAGAAACGATGGGCATGGGTGTGGCGAAAACCATTTTTTTCACAAATCGGCCAATCGTAGTGCTGGAACTGGCAACGGTCGCTGCTACAACCAACACCCAAAGGTACTGGGACCAACGTCCGGCAAACAGCGGTGCCGCCGTGCCGCAACCTCGATCATCGGCAGCGGATCTGGCTGGCTGAAATGCTGCAACCCCAATGGAAGAAGATGCAACCGTCAGCGATAGAAGTCGCATCGGTCGGCCACAGAAGCTGCTAGTAGCGACGATGGACGAGGGTTGAGATGTGGACGGTAGGCTGTTGCACACAGAGGAGGGTGTTTCGGCCGTGGCCGAAGACATGCGGCTAGTGGTCGTGCGGGTGCGACTTTTCTCTTTTCTTCCCGCGTCTAGCGTGCATGGGAGAAGGACCATCCACAAAATGGGGAAGAGTTGACCCTGCGAAGGGGAAGAGGTTCCATCCGACGGCTGTGCTTGGTCCAGTCGCGTGATATGGATGCGATTAGCAAGAGGTGCAGAGTGCCACCTTTCCCATAAGGGAATCGGCGTCAAACCATCCTGAGATTTCTTTGCTCCCCCACTTTACCGTCTGTCTCATTGTTGGGCATGTCATTATTGTTCCTCTCGGGGGTGAGATCCTTATCATAGTAGTTGTCTAGAACCAGCGACTTGTCTTGAAAACATGGCGCTTCGTTGATTTTTCATGTTTTACTTTATAAGGTCACTGAGAACAGCAGGCACATATATCAAGCACAAACCAAATGAAACATAAGACGGTTTGATATACATGTACTACGACTAGTCTAGTGTAAACTATTTCTGTAGAAGCTTTCATAAAATAAAGTAAAGCATCATATACACCGCTCATCATACCTGGTGTAATGTATCATGCACTGGGATATCCAAATTGTCGGATTCGAGGGAGAGATCGAGCTCAGGAAGATGGACTTCAAGAAGCTCAAGTTGTAGTTGTGCATCAAAAACGACATCCAAAGTCACCTTATCAACCGTGTTATTTGTCTCTTTGTTAAACATGTCTGTAGTTATATCCTCATCTGAAATGCCATTATTCACTATGGTGCTCCACACCATAAACTCCTCAAAACGCTCCATATGTCGTGGTGCCTCATTCTGTGGTTGCAATGTTATTTCAACACTCCACTTGGACTGTGGCGGCAAAATGCCTTTGTGTGGCTGTGTGCAGTATGGCAAGGGGCTCATCTTTTGGAAACTGAAGGCAATATAAGAATCTGCTTGGTTAGTTAGCTGAAGTGAGCATGACACCGGTTTATCAAGCTCAAAAGGAAAATGCAACTGGAGTGGCTCAATCCCAAGCATATCATCCTCTGAGTACGGGACTATCTGCAAGACGAAGTATATGTATTCAAGACTGTGAAGATGCATACTCCCTATTATCACCTCGTAAGATATATTTTGAGTTTTTGACCAAAGCAAAATGTTTTAGTGAATTTTGAAGGAGTTGACGGAAGATAATGAGCTCTTTTCCACCAAATGTTTTGTGAAGATGAGACATGGATGAGTGCATAGATTGGTCATGCATAAATGTGTATGACATACATTGAAATAATTAAAGACAAAGCATTATGCTAGTGTTCAGTCTACATGCAAACCTTGTAAATAATTATAGATGATCCTAGATCAAACACAGTTAAAGGCAACTGGGAGTGCAAAGTTCAAATAAGCCATCCATGATATTTTTTAGCATCTTAGCTCGTAAGAGAGTAGCGATGTTAGCCATTATATAATCAATTAATGGCTCATATCAATCTGAGGGCATCTTAAAATGGTACACAAAATAATAATTAAAGTTACAGGGTTGTCAATATAAAAGACCTCAATAACAATATAATGTGAGTTTTAAGACAGGGGGAAGTACGTAAGAGTGTAAAGTTACGAGGTTGTCAGTCACACGGTTCTAGAGGATCAAAGGAGCATGCAAGCTTACCTGGCCAACCATGGATTCATTGGTGTTGCAGATTCTTCCATTGGTTTCTTCCAACCTGATATCATCTATTACATCCCATATAAAAGGCCTTTTACATGGGTCAATTTCCTGGCAGAGTAGCCCTATTTCGATGCATTTAGTTACTTGTTGGTATCTAAATGGTGTCTCCTTCGCAGACTTTTTCCATCTGTGCCTCCATCTTCTAAGTATCTGTAATATCATGAAGGTGATTTAAGACGATGGCCATGTTTACCAGAAATCGAAATGCTGCATACTTAGTCATTCAAATATCTTATCATGCAACCCAAGTGGGTGCCTCCTATCGTGCAGCAAGGGGCGTGATTGTGAGACATATGACAAAACCAGCTTGCATGTATCCCTCCCATTGCATGTAGTTAGACGCATGGTGGTGATGCTTACAATCTGCAGGTTAGGTGTGCCACAAATCATCTAAAAATGGAACTTGTCTGGAGTTTACATGTTTACCCAAACTACCAAAAGAGATTCTGCCACTGCTCATACACCAAGATAACTTCAAGTATTTCTGTTTTCTCATGGTTGATTAAAGCCCTGATATTAAGTGCAAACAAAGTGTATATAGGAACTTTGCGTATATGTTTGGTCAAGTACACAACCCACATCATTGCAATTCTCAAACAAGTACTCCAATTTGCAAACATTCTCTTGTAAAGAAACATCGCTATATCGAATCTCCCCTGAATTCTATAATAAAACGTGCGTCAACTTTGGTGGAAGGATCAAATCTTCGAAACAAAACAAAAAGTTGGTGCAGCACTTGGAGAAAAAGAACAAAATTCTATAATAAAAAAGCATATTTCTACAATGGTCCACCAAATCTCCCCTGATTTTTGTTGTTGTTATTGTTATTGTAACAACAACAAATATGTAGCAATGTCATGCTAGTTTTACACACGGACCTTAGACTAACAAAGAGAAAACAACCAACATAACCATATCTATTTTTCTCCCGTTTCTTTAGTGATTCTCTTGCCGAAACTTCCTCAAATACACAATTTTTTTACCATTTCTAATTACAATATCCCATATTAACATCTACAATCTTCACCTGAAGAAGTTTATGTAGTACTGTACCATTCAATTTTTAAAACTATGGGTACTCACTTCTATGGGTACTTACACTGCTGCCTTAAGCTTCCATTGTGTCTTTGTAAAAGTTTTCATTTCACCTCCGACTAACACAAACCCATCCATCCATGCCGATGCAAGATAAATAAGTCTTCTAAGCTCTGCCAAAGCATTTAGGGCCTGTTCGGTAGCCCTCCACAGCTAGCAAATCCTCAACTCCATCGCCGGCCGCCAACTCCTAACTCCTCGTTAAAATCCCGGAGCTAGGAGATCGTTCGGCGGCGCAGCTTCTTCGCTCGATGGACCATCCCACGCAAAAAGCCCATTGAGGCTCATTGTGGCCCAGTCCGCTGGGAAAATGGGTGGGCTATGAGACGAGGGGAATGGTAGGTGACGAGGAAACATGTGCTCGAACCGGTACGTCATACGGTCACTTGGCGGTGGCAGAGGGGGTAATTTCAGGCAACTGTCGCTTCTTAGGTTCCGAGGAGCTCGGTTTTCGTGGCTCCACCACACCTCATAATTTGTACTACCAAAATCGCCAGCTTCTTGCAAGGAACTCCGGGAGTTATACCGTTCGGGTCAACTCCTGACCTGGAGTTAGAGGAGTTGGGAACCAGAGAGCTACCGAACACGCCCTTACTTTCTGTTGTAGTGCAAGATTTCAGTGCAGAATGTCACATGATTTAATTCATAGTTCACTTACAATTTATTATCCAAACTATATATGTGATTCACTAGGACAATGTGCAAAATAGTACAACCTTTGTAACTTAATATAAGATGTTTTTTTGACAATGTCATGGACTCTAAGAACGTCTTACAGAAAGTTACCGAGGGAGTAGTACTTAGAGAAATCGGATAATTCACATATATAAATTTTTGGGATATTCCTAAAAGGGGCCCATCTGCATGGTCAGATAAAAGCAACTCTTACATTATTTTTATTATTGTCAAGGATACCCTTGTCACCTGTCACCAGTTCGATGATTATAATGCCCAAACTATACATGTCCGATTTGAATGACATCTTGCCATAGTGTAGGTATTCCGGAGCACAATATCCTCTGCACAAGAAAACAATAGTTTGATGCATTCTGACATAGAATGTAAAATAGTAATCCCAGCGAAAACATTTGGTTCATTTAATGCATAGCTTATAATGTTCCACAACGGCCTTCATTCAGGGTCTGTGACATTTGATCGAGCCTTGATAGGCCAAAATCAGTAATTTTCGGTACCATATGATTATCTAGTAGTATATTGGAAGGTTTCAGATCCATATGATAAATATGTTTTTCCTTGTGCAGATGATGCAAGCCTTCACAAATTCCTGTGATTATATGATAACGTGTATCCCATTCAAGCCCCCTTAATTCATCTGTAGGAAAAAAGTAGCAGAGAAGCATGTAAACTTTCATATGATCCGCGCATGTTAATTGCACACTGAATAACATATAGCAAATTTTGTATTTGTCCAGTCTATCCCTTACTGATTGTGGATAGCAACAAAAGAAGTAAGAATCAATGATAAAAGTTGCATCACGTGTATATCACCGACATACCGGTGATATGTTGTTGTAGGCTTCCATTGCTGATATACTCAAAACAGAGCAATCTTTCTCTTATCTCGGCATAAATATGTTGGCTTGATCCTTCCATTTTTATTGCTGTCTGGTCTGTGCTAGCACAAAAGCCAAGAAACCGTACTACATTTTGATGATTAACCGTCAACAGGCTATCAACTTCACAATTAAACAGCCTCTCATCGATTGAATGGTTGTTTCTAATTCGCTTCACAGCAACACACCAATTTGGAAGGACGCCCTGTGTTAATTTATCTTGTGAGCATTTCAAGCAGTTTTAGTCATGTTGTAAGAAACTGGATGGCACAATGCAGTAAAAAGATGGAGAAAACGGGATATGTAGTACTATTACCCAAATTATGAACACAAGTTTTTCCTTTTTTTTTTTGGTGGGGGCGGAGGGAGAGAGAGAGAGAGCAAAGTGGACACACCAAACATGCACGTTCTTTAGAGCATCTCCAACGGGTGACAAAAAATGCTGCAATGATAAAAAAAAACTGTTTTTGGGTCTCTCGGGGTCAAAGAAAGAGCTCCAACAGCATCCATATACCAATATGGCGACCAAAATTCTTTTGGTCCTTATAAAAAAATTGCTACAGATGATGTATATTTGGGTCATCACTAGCAGCAGACCAAAAACTCAAAAGGCCGCGGCAGGAGCCCCAACTGTCTTATCTGGAAATTCACCCCGGCAGCGCCTCGTCGCCCACTGCCACCGCATCTGATTTCGGCTGCCCTTTACCACCGTTGCCACTGTCAAACACGCATCATCTGCCGCACCATATTGTTATGCGTAGGTTGTTAGGAGTCCTGTTAAGATAGACTAGGTTGTTAGGGTTTATCTCTATCTAGTTATCTTGCTTTCTCTTCAAGATGTAATCTCTAACAACTTGTATGCGCTTTACAGGGAGGTGCGCCCCTGCTATATTAACACGTACACGGCGCCCACATCGGGTGAGACAATTCCGCTATCGCACATGGTAATCAGAGCCTTCCTTTTCCAATCTGGCCTCCCGATTGCATCTAGTGCATAGCCATGTCTTCATCCTCCGGCGCCGCTCAACCTAGCCTCAATGGCCAGGTCACCGAGAAGCTCAACTGCACGAACTACGTGCTATGGCGCACGAAGGTCACACCCCACCTGCGGGGCGCCAGTGTCTTCCGCTTCGTCGATGGCATCGCGCCAGAGCTGGCCAGACACCACGTCACCAAGGACAAAGACGACAAGGAGACTTCTGCGCCCAACCCTCTTCTCCCACTTTGGGTCCGGGAGGATCAACAGGTGCTGGTCGCGGTCACCGCGATCACCTGCGCGCGCGAACTCTGGGTGGCACTGGCGGGCATGTTCTCGTCCCAGTCAGTCAGCAGCGTCAACAACATCAGGACTGCGCTCATCAACGCGCAGAAGGGCAACCAATCGGTCGCCTCCTACATCGCCTCCCTGTGCGGCCTCGCTGATGAACTCGCCGCCGCCGGCAAACCTATCCAGGATGACAAATTGATCTCGTACATCCTCCATGGCCTGGACATCGACTACCAGCCACTCGTCACCGCCCTCGACGCCCGCGTCACGCTCGTCACCCTCGACGAGCTCTATGGCCATGCTGAGTAACTTTGATCAGCACATGGCCCAGTTCCACGGCTCCTCCGGCGGCTTCAAGTCCTCTGCCAACGCCGTATCTCGCGGCCGTGGTGGCGGCCCTCGCTCGCGTGGATCTCCCCGCAACAATGGGCGGTCAGGAGGCAACAACAACGCTGTCGGCTCCTCGAACTCCAAGCCTCGCTGTGGCGGCGGCTCCGGCAGGTCCTGTCCAGATGCGCCCCGCTGTCAGATCTGTGGCAAGCTTGGGCACACAGCTAAGGACTGCTGATACCGCTACATGAAGATGACGACTCCTCCCAAGACGAGGACAAGGTTGCCGCGGCTGCGGACAGCTCGTATGGCGTTGACACGAACTGGTACATCGATAGTGGGGCTACCAATCACATCACCAATGAGCTCGAGAAGGTCATAATGAAGGAAAAATACCGTGGCAAAGACCAAATCTACACTGCCAACGGCGAAGGTATGAGGATCAGTAACGTTCACTCACTTTTTAGTACCCCTCGTCATAAAATTCACCTAAAGAAAAATTTGCTAGTTCCTAGTGCCGATAAGAATCTTCTTTCCATTCATAGAATTGCTATTGACAACCATGTCTTCATTGAGTTTCATCCTCATTTTTTCTTGATCAAGGATCAGGCCACGAAGAAAGTTCTCTATCGAGGTAGATGCGTTCGAGGGCTCTACCCGTTGATTCCGGAGCGTAGAAGATTCAATAAACAAGCCTATGGTGTTGCCAAACTCTCGTCAACATGGTGGCACGATCGATTAGGACATGCTGCTTTCTCTTTAGTTGAAAAACTGCTTAGGAAAAATAAGCTCTCATTTGTTGGTGAGCGCGATCTTGAAACTATTTGTGATTCTTGTCAACGAGCAAAAAGTCATCAATTGCCTTATCCTATATCTACTAGTGTTTCTACCAAACCCTTGTAATTAATCTTCTCTGATGTTTGGGGTCCTTCCCCTAGCTCTGTTGGCAGACTAACTTATTATGTGAGCTTCATAGATGACTACAGCAAATTTTCTTGGAACTATCTTCTCAAGGGAAGATCCGCTGTCTTTCAAGTTTTTCAAAACTTTCAAGCTCTTGTTGAACGAAAATTTGATAGTAAGATTATTGCAGTACAATATGATTGGGGAGGGGAGTACGAAATATTAAACTCCTTCTTCCAAACCCTTAGCATATCACATCATGTGTCATGCCCTCACGCTCATCAACAGAATGGCTCTGCTAACGCAAGCACAGGCACATAGTCGAGGTTGGTTTAGCCCTCCTAGCTGGCGCATCTATGCCTCTCAAGTTCTGGGATAAGGCCTTTCTCACAACTATTCATATCATAATTATGCTTCCTAGTCATATCATTAATGATGAAACTCCACTAGAAAGACTTCTCCACACTAAACCCGACTACAAATCTCTTCGTGTCTTCAGGCGTGCCTGTTGGCCCAATCTTCGCTCGTACAACAATCGTAAGCTCATGTTTTGCTCAAGACAGTGTGTTTTCCTAGGCTATAGCACCGAACATAAAGGTGTCAAGTGCCTCGACATTGCCACTGGCCGTGTTTATATTTCACGAGATGTTGTCTTTGATGAAACCAAATTTCCTTTTGTTGATCTTCACCCCTACGCCGATGCTCTCCTCGCCAAGAGATTCTTCTTTTGCCTCCTCATCTCTCCGGTGTTGATCAAGGGGGAAACAATTATGATGATCAACCGCTGACTAACCCTCTTGCTGATGATATGCATGAGCCTTGTGGTGTTACAGGTGAAAACGGCAAAGAAAATGGCGAAAACAGAGAAGAAAACGGTGAAGAAAACCCTCCACCAGAGCTACATTTTATGTGCCGAGAATCTGGAGACAAATCCTCCTCGGGATCCATTCGCCTACAGTGTATCAGATCCTCCTTAGGATCAGCGGCAACATACGCGCCAGGGGAGCCGGCTGCACGCACGCTCGCCTTGGATTAGGCGCCCGCCACGCGGTCGTCGTTCACGGGCTGCGGCGCGTCACCACCTCCGCGCCAATCACCATCCGCCACATGTCATCCCGTGGTTGGCGCGGGTGGCGCTCGCTGTACCAGCCAACCGGTGTGCTACAAGCGGCGCCACCTGGCTCGCTCGACCAGCTTGGGGCCTGAAGCCGGTGCATCACATGCATCTTTGTTTTAATATATGTTGACGATATAATTGTGACAAGCTCATCAAATGAAGCAATCACAGGATTGTTGAAAGATTTGAGTGCATATTTTGCTCTAGAAGACGTTGGTGACTTGCACTATTTTCTTGGGATTGAGGTGAAGAGGCATGCTAATGGACTTCATCTCTCTCAGGAAAAGTATGCAACTGATCTGGTAAAAAAGGCTGGTCTGCAAGGTTGTAAGCCAACACCTACTCCATTATCCAGCTCAGAAAAGTTGTCTCTCACAGAAGGTAATCTCTTGAGTCAAGAAGATAGCACAAAATACAGGAGCTTGGTAGGAGCACTTAAATATCTCACTCTGACCAGACCTGATATATCTTTTGCTGTCAACAAAGTGTGCCAGTTTCTTCATGCACCTACTAATGTCCATTTTAATGTTGCAAAACGCATAGTGAGATATGTCAAAGGAACTTTGAATATTGGCCTAGATTTTAGCAAATCATCCTCAAATCTTGTCAGTGCCTTCTCTGACTCTGATTGGGAAGGATACCTGAATGACAGGCGCTCCACTGGTAGTTTTGCAACCTTTTTTGGACCAAATCTAATCTCATGGTGTGCTCGAAAACAGGCCACTATTTCTAGATCCAGCATAGAGGCAGAATATAAAGCACTAGCAAATGCTACAGCTGAAATTATATGGGTTCAATCCATGCTGAAAGAACTGGGCATAAAGAACACTCCAGCTCCATGTCTGTGGTGTGATAACCTTGGTGCAACTTATCTATCCGCCAATCCAGTTTTTCATGCAAGGACAAAACATATTGAAATAGATTTTTACTTTGTTCGAGAGAGAGTTGCTCAAAAGCAACTTGATATTCGCTTCATTCACTCCAAAGATCATCTTGCAGATGGATTACAAAGGCTTTGCCTGTGAAAAGCTTTGAAATTTTTAAACATAATCTCAACTTGATGAAGTTGTGATTAGGGGAGGTGTCAAACACGCATCATCTACCGCACCATATTGTTATGCGTAGGTTGTTAGGAGTCCTGTTAAGATAGACTAGGTTGTTAGGGTTTATCTCTATCTAGTTATCTTTCTTTCTCTCCAAGATGTAATATTCAACAACTTGTATGCGCTGTACAGGGAGGTGCGCCTCTGCTATATTAACACGTACACGTCGCCCACATCGGGTAAGACATTTCCGCCATCGCACAACCACTCCCTTGGCCGGCCCGGGAAACACCGCTGCCTCGGCGGTTGTTCCCGTGAGCCCCGTTCACCACATCCTCCTTGAACCCCCGCATTAGCTAGATCCATCACTCGCCCACCTCGATCATGGTCGTCTCATCCCTGGCTGCACCAGCCGCATCCAAGGTTGTAATCGCCCTATCTCTCATGGTGTTGGTCGCCCCCAAGTTCTTCCGCCGCCATGGGAGATGTCTCAGCCACCGTCTCCGTGTTGGTCATGCCATAGCTCCTCCATGTCATACCGTGGCGTGCGGATCCAGCCATCAGGCCACTAGGCAGAGATCCGGAATGCGGCATGGGTGTGCATGTGTGCCTCGGCACCTTCAACAATACGATGTAGGTGGTGTTACGTATGACGCTATGTCACTCTTCTACTTAAATTCCAAAGTCGGGTGGTGTTAAATTTCCCCGGCAAAGCCCTTTGTAGATATCCTTGCACCCTCCCCCACCCCCCCCCCTCTCTCTCTCTCTCTCTCTTAGGGTCGACTCCCATCACGAGAAGGAGCACCGCCGGACTGATGCATAGCTCAAGGTTGAGGCCGACGACGATGCCTCTGTGGCGCAACTCATCAAGGCCATTCCACAGCTCCTCGTCGATAACCGGGCATTCTTCGGTCGAAGGATCGAGGACGAGCGCAAGAGATTGGAGGAGCTTGAGCGGGAGCGCAAGATGGATGCCAAGATCGATGATATTTTCGACCAGCTCTGAGATGAGGAGGTGAAACCGTGGAGTAGGTAACCGCCAGTGACCATGAGGACTGGCCCTCCGACGAAGGGGTTATGGACATCTCTGATGAGGACTTCGACCATTACCTCCCGCACCATGATTATGAGTAGATTTAGCTCTACCACAATAAGTGCTAGGAATCTATGAATTCTGATCGTAGTAGTGTTCAAGTTATGTCGTTTCATGTTTAATGTGCAACATTTCATACTAGACAATGAATCTATATGCTTATGTTCACGTTTCATTTGCTTTTCAAATTATAGGTCACCAGTTTTTGGTACGATGGAAAAGTAGAATTTTTCTAGTGACCAAAAACCTTCTTTCTCTATTCCTAAAACCAGTTTTTGGTCATCAAAATTATTGGTCCTTTGTTGGAGATGCTCTTACACACGCTAGAAAAATATTCAAGGCTCTCTACCCTATGACTTGACAGAGTGTACCCTATGCTCTTACACATTTGTGTTTGTGCTTCAAACATGGCACACTGCCAATCCGAGATTGGTAACATAGCACCAAAATAATCTCACTTTTTTTTTGAGGGACCAAAGAATATGACTTGGCAACACCAAAATTAAGTGGTATTTTGCAGATATACCAGTTTATCGCATATGTAGTAGGTAAGAACTATGATATTTAGTAGCTAGTTGATAACTCTGAGTGCTCACATATGATATTTCGACTTCAAGGAAAGTTTCAAACGATATAGCTGTTACGCTAACATTGTTGATTCTTGTTTACTTACAGGAAATGAATATATTTTAGCCGTTGCAGGTTCACACTACACCTTATAATGTACATCGTGCATGTATATTGACAATCATTAATTGAACAAGATTTGGATGCAAATAATATGCACTCCAATTTGTAATGCTGCATAGCTACCCTTGATCTTTGTAGGTTCTATATGCTTAATTTTATTGTAAGAGTAAATGTTACCTTATAAACCGTTGCAAATCCACCCCGTCCAATTACTCGATCTTCAGAGAAATGATCAGTGACGTTCTCCAAAAGTGCAAATGGCAGATTTGTCGGTTTTCCCCTTCTATCAAGTATACGCTCCAGAATATCAGGTTCCATCTATCTGCTGTCCAATCCACCACACTTTCAGCATTGCAGTCAAGATATTTTGTTCCTAATAGAGCACAGTTACAAGGGAGAACAGCCACAGTGAAAAGATATATCTTTTGCCCGTAGCATAACAGTTGTACAACAAAATTGTCTAAGAAAACTTTCATTACAATAAATATTTATGGCAACAATATTGTAAGTACATTAGCATGATTCTTATTTTATTGAAATAAACCATTTTTTCCATTGAAGCTCTTTAATTATTATTTTTGACAACAACAACAACGAGCTAGAGCTGAAACACATAAGCTCTCGGAACCAACTTATGGTTTAGGCACTTGGATAGCTAGGTTCCATGCACCCCTATCCATGCCTAGTTCTTTGGTGATATTTCAGTCCTTCAGATCTATCTTTAAGAACTCCTCCCATGTTAAGTTTGGTCTAGCCCGACCTCTCTTGATGTGCGCAAGCATTCGAACAAGAAAAAAGATATGTACCCAAAACATGTTCCTTTGTGTGGATCAAAGAGCACAAACTCGAACTGCTATGCAGTTGCCCAATGATGTGATTAAACCCTACACTAAGGATTTGTACAAGAACTGTTTGAAGAGGTGCACGCAAAGTAAAAACCAAAAATATGCTTGTCTGATTCAGACGATGTGCACCATGAAGTAGATATGAAAATTGCAATTTATAATCTCATCTGATTCAAAAGAAACTATTTTGTGTGATCAACAACTAACAAGTCATATTACGTTTATTTGCCAGATCTTTAAGGGTCAAGATGGAATTAAGGGGAACATACACAAACCGCAAAACAGAACATGGTTAATTCATTCGGAAAGTAGTGGAGAAAAGGCTGGAGGGGCTAACCTGGAAGATCTTCAGGGACGCAATGAAACTAGCTGTGCAGGGAACATTCAAGTACATGAGTTGGCTAAAAGAGATCTGCCGGAGTTGCACAGAAGAAGTGGAGAGATGGGCACGACGAGATGTTAAGTATGCGCAAGAGAGGTTGACTTTTGAATTTATATAAAATTAAGAAGGTAACTTCATATTATGGTGATGCATGTGATGGCTGACAGGTCCAGCTAGCCACAGTTAGGTGAGCACTAAAATATATACCGGGAGGATCGACCGAGAGTATCTTCTTAATGTTAACAAATTATCCGTGGATTAGTTGGTGTAAAACATGAAAGATGAAATACAAGTACTTCATAACAATCTAACAGAATTCATAAGAACGGACACAAACTGCAAAAAAGAAGATGACCAATCCTTCAAGAAGTTTTAGACAAAGAGTTGGAGACTAACCTGGAAGATCAGTAGGGATCGATGAAACAAGCTGGTCTGGAAACATTAGAAGAGATGTGTTGGAGCTGCATATATAGAAACGAAGAGATGGGAAATAATAGATGTTAGGTATATGCGAGCTCTGTTGACTTTCAAGCTTAAATAAAATGGAATCGATGTCCCAACGTGCACCCGATAAATGCTTTGCACCGTCAGATGCTCTACGAAGAAAAGTATAAATGGTTGGATGGGAAAGATCGTGTGCACGTCGTCTAAATTGTGTCTGCTGTATAGCAGTGCTCTAAATAAAATTAATAAGGTAACTTCAGATTAAGATGATGCATGTGATGGCTGACAGGTCCAATCTGGTTAACCAAGTAGGGGGAGCACTAATAACAAAACTTTATGAAGTAGATTCAGATTAAGATGGTGCATCATGTGATGGCTGCCTGAGAGGGCAGGCAGGTAACCAGGCAGATGAGCAGTAAAATTTAAATGCGAAGATCGAGAGTACTTTCTTCTTAAATGCGTGTTAACAAAAAAAAAATGTGCTAGTAATGCCAATTTCTACTTGAGCAGTTGAGAACACTACAGGCACAGAAAATCCATAAGTAATAAGACAAGAGTAGTAGTACCTGCAGTCGGTGCCGCCAGACAAGATCACCGTGGCGGCGGCGGCAGTGTGGGCCGCCGCTCCGTCGTTGCCGGCGTCGGGTTGGGGTAGAAGAAGCGCATCCCGTGAACACGCCGGGAGAGCTCTTAGATGGGCCAGGAAAGTTGACGTGGGCTTTATTCATGACGGCCTTCCAGAAACATCTGGCCTTTTTAACGGCCGGCCAGCTCGGTGGCAACAGAGAGTGCAGTGGGGAACAATGGCGCTGGGATCCGGCGGCAGCCGGCAGACGGCGACGAGCCGGAGGCGCAACCCGACCACCTCTCGGCACTGCGGGAGGCGCTGCAGCTGCGCATCCTGACCTTTCTCTCGCTCAGGTCCGCCATCCTCGTCTCGTCCCTCTCCCGCGCCTGGCGCGGCCTCTGGGCGCGCCGCTGGGAGGACGACGGGAACCCCTCCGCCTCTCTCCACCACCACCTCCGCCCCTAGGCCTCCCCTTCGTCAACCAAGCTCCTCGAGACCCTCGAGCTGCGCCAGTCCCAGGGCCGGTGTGGGCTAAACAACCGCTACTCCCTCGTCGTCGACGTCCTCTTGATGCGCGCCCGCGGGCTCAGCCGCTACCTCGACGCCGCCGCCCGATGCGGCGTCGAGGACCTCCGCGTCGAGCTGCGGACCAGGCCGGACACGCCCCCCCCCCTCTTCCCCTTCCCGGCGGCGGCCGGCCCCGCCCTCGCGCGCCTCTCGCTGCGCGGCATCGGACTCTCCGGCCTCCACAGCAGGGCTGCCTGGCCGTGCGCGGCCCTCGAGGTGCTGTTACTCCACTCCGTTCGCCTCGACGGCCGGGAGTTGTCGAGGATGCTGGCGCTGTGCCCTCGCCTCCGCATCATCGGCGGTTTCTTCTCGTCCTTCCCTCTCCCCGGCGACGCATTGTTCGCCGACCTCGACATCCGTTTGGCGTCCAGAGAAGCCGCAATGTCCTCATCCGCCGAAAGGTCTATTGACTATTGGAAAATATTTCTTGTCGATTTTTCTTCAGTGACTGGTTCGAAAGCCGTGTTTGCTCAAAACTCGCTACCCTCACCATCTGCAGCAATGTCCTCTTTGTATGTATGCATTTCTCTGCTGAACTTCGGTTTAGTTTGTGATATTTGAAATCATGGACTGTTTGTTGACCTTGAATGCCATCTTAAATAGGTTGTGTCTTCCTTGCTTAATGCAACCTCACATGCCGAATCGAGCAAGATGGGGGGCGACTTATTTTGAAGCATGACGGAACTACAATTGCTTATGTTCGAAATGAAGGCCCCTGAGCTTGCAAACATCTATGTGTTCCTCAAAAAGAGCGGCTGTTCTAATCTAGAGGCTATTTGTGCAGGTTTAACACCTACAAATTTTATGGTTTTTGGTTTGTCAGTAGTCAGTCTGTCATTTTGTTACATTAACATCTTTATTGTGTTTTTATTTCATCGCAATGCTTCTAAATGATCATGATTTGTGATTGCAGCTCCCTATCGCCCCCCGCGAGCCCGTGGTGGATTTGTTTGACTATGTGGGGTTAGAGCCGCCACCGGATGTTTTGGAAAACCTCAAGATGGTCAAGATTATGAATTTCAGTTGGAACCACTTTGAGCTGCAGCTGGTGTGTTTTTTGTGGAGAAAGGCTAGCTCTCTTCGTAAACTGCTATTGATCACTCCCAGTTCGGTGCCATTGCATGTGCCTGGTATTCAGAAGGCAGACCTTTTGTTTCTTGCAGAAGCTGTGGCGAATGGCAAAGTAATTCTTAGTGGGTCTGACGATGCGGCAACCCAGCCATTTCATTCAGATGTCCCTGCTGACTTTTAGACTTTTAGTTGCTAGTCAGAAGTTGAGTGATGGCACTATAGCTTGTAATGTTGTAGCACCAACCTGCCTTTGAAAGCGTTGTGACTGCCGTGAGAAATTAATTTTATATGCAAGCTCACAATGAGGCAACTCATCAGGCTAATATATGCTGCAAGTACTGCTACTGGAGGGTATAACAGTTCTATTGTAGTGCTTCCATTTGCGATTTATAAAATTAAAACCTGCCCTTGGGTCAGGAGTGGTTCACATTTTTACAGAGTTCCCACTTGCAAGTGCCCTTGGGTCTTCAGGTATGTTGTCATGCATTTTTCTTATGATGTAGTGGCGTGGAAGGATTGTTTGCTGGAAGTGAGGCTGTATTGCTAGAGGTGGTGTTGTATCCTGCAATTCCGGCCATCTTATTGAGCTTGGTTCATGACTGGGAGTCAAGATCTATATTTTGATATTTCTTTGTACTGTTTTGTATAGTGAACAATTGAAATTCCCTGGTTTTCAGTGATTATAGTATGACTGAGTTTGTTTCATGAGCAATCTCCGTGCTCTTTCAGATATTGTTTGCTACATAGCACGCAACCTTGCCATATATTGCCCACGCTGTAGGTATGAACTATTTGTTATATAATCATTTAGTATGGAGGGCTCAATACCGTCAATGAACTATCTGTTCTATTTGAATAAAACGTTAATGCAAGATCATAGACGACACACCAATGCACGATATTTGTTAACGAGGTTCACCGATATGGTTACATCCCTGGGGCATATGACTACGGGCGCTCCTCCCCAAGATACCGCAACACCGGCCGCCCGGGTGCCGGCACAAGCCGTCGGCTCCCCCGCGTACCTGTTGCTATCAAGTCGTCATGGGATACAACGTGTGGTGCCCCTCCGTATATAAGAGGCCTAGGATACAACGTATCCGACTCCTACACGACTCGTACCTAACCTCACCAATTACAACTCCAAGTCAACGTAACCCCTTGCGTACATAATATAATCGACACAAATATAACAAACTCTATCTTGGCGAATGTACTCTGAACTTCCATGCTCGAACCTCCATGTACTCTGAACTTGGGTTGTCTTCTTTGTAGCTTATTCAGAGCTACCCGACGGGTCAGACTTGCCGTCACCGTGGGACTTCACTGCTACTCCTGTAACTCCACTCTCCATGGCTCCACCTGCAATAGTACTCCCTTGCAACTTGTAAAGATGTGAAGTCGTCCTCTCTCCTATCATGATAGTCACCCCATCTTTCATGATTTTCATGGTCTTCATATCCCGATCACAACGGAATTCCATACCACCGTCATGAAGAACACCAAGCGAAATTAGGTTCCTCCTTAGCCCTGGCACATGCCTGACTCCCCGAAGCATCCGCTCAACCCCGTCAAACATCTTGATTTTGATGTCACCTACTCCAGCAACACGATAACCTGTGTCATCGCCCACATAGGTTAAACCAAACTCACCAGACTTGTACGAAGAGAACCACTCCCTGTTGGGCGTCGCATGAAAAGAGCAAGCTGAAACCAACATCCACGCTTTAGTTTTTGTTGACCGCCTGTTTGATACAACGAGAACATCACTACTGTTGTCTGAGTCATCATCACGAGTAGCCGCATTAGCACTTGCCCCACCATTCAGTTCCGGGCATTCTCTCTTTATATGTCCCCAATCCTTGCACCTGTAGCACTGCACATTTTTCTTCTTTTTCTTCTCCGCCTCTTGTCCCTTCCTAAGCTGATAACCTGTAACTGCCAATCCCAAACCTTGAGTACTCTCCCTTTCTGCAACATTCTTTTGCTTCATCAACTCATGTCCAAGCAACGCTGCAGTGACTTCCTCATTATTAATGGTTGTCTTTCCATGTGTCGACGTAATGACCAAATGCTCATAGGACGGTGGCAATGAAACAAGAAGAAGTAGTGCCTTATCCTCGTCCTCAATCTTCACATCCAGACGCGCTAGATCCGTGACCAATTGATTAAAGGCATTGACATGCTCCACAAGATCCGACCCCTCCTGCATCTTCAGCCCATAAAACTTTTGCTTCAAATACAGCTTATTTGGTCGCTGACTTGGACATATAACGATTTTCCAACTTGTCTCAAATTCCCTTAGGAGTATCTTCGTCCATGACATGATACATGACCTGATCCGCAAGACAAAGCCGTATGGTACCAGCCGTCTGCACTTGCATATCCTCCCACGCATCATTGTCTGCCTTGGCCGGCTTTGTCTCCTGCAAACCCTTAAAGATTCCCTGCTGCGCTAGAATATCCTTGACTCTTGTTTGCCATAGACCGAAGTTACCCGTGCCATCGAATTTTTCTACATCGAACTTGGTGAACCCCGGCGCCATGCCGAGCCGCGATCTAACCAGCCGGTTGCCGCCGATCTTACCGCCCTTGTTTTCTTCTGCGACTTCCTCAGAAAAAAGATCACTGATCCCGTATTCCTCGTCTGAGGCCACACCGCAGTCCGCGATCTACATAAACAATGTGACCTGCACAACACCCTGTTCGCCCTTCAAAAAACTCCGTGAAGCCTCGCTGTTACAAGCAGATCAACTCTCTGTTACAGAAGCGCTCCACCTTTTCCCGAACTTGCAAACGATTTCTGTGCCTGTTCGTCTCGTCGCCCCAGCCTTTTATTTCCTGCTGGTAGACCCGGCCCTTTTCTCCACACGGTACCGGCCTGCACAAATCTCCTGACTCAAGTCTAATTGCGATCAGCCTTTATCCAAATGGGCCAAACATGCATGCCAAACTAAACAACTGCACCAATTAGCACGAACGCTCGCTTTCCTTTTGTTTAACTAGAAAACCATCCACGCAATCGCTGCCAGTCAACTCCTGCATCAACACGCCTTAGCGCACGCTGCCAGCGGAGACATGTTGCCGCACGCTACCGAAACACGCCAGGCGCGCGTACGTAGCATCAACACCGTAACTTTGCTTCTCTCGATCCGTTCATCTCGGGACAAATCGGCCGCTAATCCGACGAAGCTTCACCTTGTTTCTGATCTTGGTTCTCACCAGCGATTCAGTCACCTGTCCTGTCGCACGTAACCACCGTACGCCAACCCTGCTGGAACCATCGCCACCTCGCGCATAATCCTTGCACGAGCCGTGCCAATACCCTGGCCATCCACGTCGCCGACACAATCCGTCCGCAGTTCCGCGCCGCCGCCCTTGTACAACACCGAGTGCATCATCTCGATGCTCTCACACTCCGATCTATCCAGCCGTCCCCCACGTCTGGTCGCCGATCTGATCGCGAGCTGAATCCGTCACCTCCGCAATGTCTTCAACAACCACTACGCTGGTTTGATCGCCACGTCTAGCCGATCCTTACCGACTACAGCCCATCGAACGGTCCAGGCCTCCTGCCCGAAGTGTCCGACACCACCGACCGCTTCCGAGATCGCCGCCATGCTCCACCTTGCACCAATTGGATGTTCCATGGCACCCATCGAGCATGATCCTCGTACCTCTGGATAATCTTCCGCATAGCCTTCTCGCAACCTTGCTCTGATACCACTTGTTAGAATAAAACGCTAATACAAGATCATAGAAGACACACCGAGGCACGATATTTGTTAACGAGGTTCACCGATATGGCTACATCCCCGGGGCAATGACTATGGGCGCTCCTCCCCAAGATACCACAACACAACCCGCCCGGGCGCCGGCACAAGCCGTCGGCTCCCCCGCGTACATGTTGCTATCAAGTCGTCATGGGTTACGACGTCCCCTCCGTACATAAGAGGCCTAGGATACAACGTGTCCGGCTCCTACACGATTTGTACCTAACCACACCAATTACAACTCCAAGTCCACATAACCCCTTGCGTACATAATATATTCGACACAAATATAACTTCAAGATTAAGGAGGCTGAACGGATTCAGTAGTTCAGACCCATATGTCTCCTTAATGTTAGCTTCAAGATTTTCACCAAAGTGGCTACGAATAGGTTAAACTTGAGAGCTGGCCGTGTTGTCCGTCCATCTCAAACGGCCTCTATGCAAGGACGAAATATACTAGATGGTGTAGTAATCCTGCATGAGACCGTCCACGAGATGCACCGAAAAAATATGAGTGGAGTGATATTCAAAATTGACTTTGAAAAGGCATATGACAAGGTCAAGTGGTCTTTCCTTCAACAGGCCCTAAGGATGAAAGGTTTCTCCGATAAATGGTGCCAGTGGATCAACAATTTTGTAACTGGAGGTAGTGTGGCCATAAAAGACAATGATGATGTAGGCCATTACTTTCAGACAAAAAAAGGACTACGGCAGGGTGACTCCATGTCCCCAATGTTATTTAACATTATCGCTGACATGTTGGTGATTCTGATTGAGCGCGCCAAGCAGGACAGCCAGATTGCAGGAGTAGTGCCACACCTTGTGGATGGTGGCATCTCTATTTTACAATACGCCGATGACACAATTCTTTTTATGGAACATTATCTGGGCAAGGCTCGAAACTTGAAACTCTTGCTTTCAGCGTTTGAGCAAATGTCGGGTCTCAAAATAAACTTCCATAAAAGTGAATTGTTCTACTTTGGAGAAGCCGTTGAGTAGTTATGCTGACCTATTTGGTTGCGCACTTGGCCAATTCCCGATTAAATATCTGGGAATACCGATTCATTATCGACGCCTCACCATTGTAGAGTGGAAGCATGTAGAGGAGCGTCTAGAGAAACGGTTGAGTAGTTGGAAAGGCAAACTACTCTCAGTTGGAGGATGGTTGGTTTTGATTAACTCTGTCCTCACAAATATGGTTCTCTATATGCTTTCTTTCTTCCAACTCCCAAAACGGGTCCTAAAAAGACTAGATTATTTTAGATCCAGATTCTTTTGGCAAGGAGACGGTGAAAAGAAAAAAATACAGGCTGGCCAAATGGAGCATGGTTTGTAGGCCGAAAGACCAAGGAGGGCTCGGAATTCATGACTTGCAGGTCAAAAATGATGCCCTACTCAGTAAATGGTTGTTCAAACTTCTTACTGAGGATGGTGTTTGGCAAACCATGCTGCACAACAAGTATCTAGGTCAAAAGGCGGTGTCCCAGGCATTTTGGAAACCTGGCGATCCGCACTTTTGGGATGGCCTAATGGCGGCAAAGAAACATCTCTTTCGCTTTGGGTCTTTCGCGATAAAGGATGGGTCAGAGATTCGTTTTTCGGAAGATCTCTGGCTAGGCAATGCCAGTCTCCGAGAACAATATCCAGGCTTATACAACATTGTTCGCGATAAGAATAATACTATTACGCAAGTGCTCAGTTCATTCCCGCTGAATATTTCGTTCAGGCGGGATTTGATTGGCCCTAGACTTGTGTCATGGCATAATCTTTTATCCCGACTGGATTCGATTAACCTGACACAAGGCTGGGATGTGTTTCGCTGGAACCTTACTACATCAGGGTCTTTCAATGTAGACTCTTATGTATCGTGCGCTCACATATTCTGAGGTACCTTTGAGTAATAACAAGAAAAATTGAAAGTCCAAGATTCCACTAAAAGTGAAAATTTTCATGTGGTATCTTCGTAGGGGAGTTGTGTTAACCAAAGACAATCTCGCACGACGCAACTGGCAAGGGAGTAAGAAGTGTTGTTTTTGTACTCATGATGAGACAATCAAACACCTCCTGTTCCAATGCAAGTTTGCACGTTCTACGTGGTCAGTCATCCAAATAGCGTCAAATTTGTATCCGCCCACAACTGTTGCCAATATTTGTGGTCATTGGTTGGACGGTATTTCAAATAGGTTCAAAACCCTAATAAGGGTGGGAGCGTATGCCTTAATTTGGTCGCTTTGGCTATGTAGAAATGATTTTGTTTTTAATTGAAAAATGCTTCTCCTCCACAGGTTATTCTCCGGTGTACGCAATTGATACGTATGTGGTCTATGTTACAACGACCGGAGGACCAACCGTTGTTCAAGGCTGTGTGTATGCGATTGGAGCAGGTGGCTATGGAGGTTTTTTCCCAACATGGGTGTCAACATAACCTTCGGATCGATACACCACCTCCATCGACATAGGCATAGTGTCGGTCTATAGGGCTCTACTGTTGCCGATTTGTCGGTTTTTTCATCAATTTTTGTCAAACCTTCATATTGGGCCGTGTGCATACTAGTTATGCAGAGGCCGGGTGTTACTCATAATGCTTTGTATCCGCTTGATGCTACATTTGAGATAATAAAATCACCCTTTATCAAAGAAAAAAACTTGTTTTGTGTTTTGTTTCAGCTGAACTGATGAAGGGACAACTTACACGCTTTAAGTAAAGTTAGGGTGTTAAACATAGTTTTTATGCTGCCAGATAATACAAAAAGACACCATTGTCTTGCACTATTGATTTAGTTGTTCTTTATGTTTGCTCTGTGGTTCAAAAGTTATCAGCTTGCTTTGAGTTAGGAATCGGCATGTACTTATGTGCTCCCTCTATCTGTATTGCAACTTGTTCCCTCAGTTATTGATACTTGTTAGGTTTCCCTTAGTTACTGCAACTTGTTTCGAACAGCAATTCAGTCACAATGCTCTATAAATTACCCATTTAGGTCAACTTTTGGGCATGGATATTTTTTAGGTGGTTTTCTGCAACTCCAAAACATATTTATCCTGTGCATGATGACATCGTATTTCTTGTTTTGCCATCAATTAACAGGAGAAACATTTTGCAGGAAAGTGGCCAGGAAATCTGTACTAGGCAAGGTTAATAAACAGTAGTAGAAAAGGGGGAAAAGGTCCAGGCCGGGTCAGCCCATTAGCCCCGGTTCAGTCTAGAACCGGGACCCATGGTGGCATTGGACCCGGTTCGTGAGCCCCGGGGGCCGGCCGGGCCACGTGGGCGATTGGTCCCGGTTCGTCTGGACCTTTTGGTCCCGGTTGGTGGGACGAACCGGGACAAATGGGCCTCGCTCCTGGCCCACCATCATTGGTCCCGGTTGGTGGCTTGAACCTGGACCAAAGGCTCCCCTTTAGTCCCGGTTCATGCCACCAACCGGGACCAATGAGGTACCTATATATACCCCCTCGCTTAAGAGCAGAGCACACTGCTCTGTTTTTTCTGGCCGCCGATGGGAGAGAGCTTGGTGGTGCTCTAGCTCACCTCCTATGCACACAAGGTGTTCGATGGAATGCCCGAGCCACACTACTTAAGCTTTCTCCTCTCCAAGCTCGACCTCCAAGCTCCATTTTCCTCAATATTTGTCTAGGTTTAGCGGTCCGTCACGCCCGTCCCGTCTTCACCGCCACGATGACTCGCGCCGATCTCATCGCCCGGCACCACCGTGGTGAGCCTCTTGTTCTTATCTTCTTTCTGAAAGGAAAAATATTCTTACTTGTATGTTTAGATAGATACTTGTATTATTTTCTTACTTTTATTATTGCATCTTATATAGTGCTATGGTTTTGGTATCCGCCCCCGTCGGCCCTCGTCATGTCTATGATTCGGATGTGGTATATATTATCTTTTCATAACTATTGGTTAATTTATTGTTTATGACAATTATGCCGACCAACGTGACATAGATTTTATTTATCTAGGAGGTTGTTGAACCGGAAATTCCAACCGACCCTATTGTCGAGAGGTTAAATTTAGTTGAAGAAGAAAACAATTTCTTGAAGGAAAAAGTAAGAAAAAATGAGGAGGAGAAGATGATATTGGAGTTGCATGTTGCGGATGTCGTCGATGATCACAAGATCAAGATGGATGCAATGCGCTTGAAGATTAGAAAGATTAGAAAATATGTCATTCATACCGTGGCTTGGTATCATTATGCCGTTGGATCAGTTGTTACCTTGGTTGCGATTATGATCGCATTTGTTTTCCCATTGAAATGTTTTACATAGTTTCAATGTATGGTTTAATTAATTTAGATGCTCCGTAGAGCTTTATGTTGTTAGATGAGAACTATGTATGTACTTTGGTTTTAATGTGATGATGAACTTCTATTAATTTGGTCACTTAATTATCTATTCATGATGTTCTGTAATGATTTTTGACACACTTAATTATATATAATGCACGCAGATGAACCGGCAATGGATGTACGGTGATGCATACATCTCCGAGTACATTAAGGGCGTGCATGATTTTCTCAAGTGGCTGAGGCAAACAAGCGAGAATGGTTTTATGTGTTGTCCATGCCCTATATGTGGGAATACAAAGTCTTACTCTGACCGGAAAATCCTTCACCCACCTGCTTTACAAGGGTTTCATGCCACACTATAATGTTTGGACGAGGCACGGAGAAATAGGGGTTATGATGGAAGACGGCGAAGAAGAAGAGTACGATGACAACTATGTGCCCCCTGAATACTGTGATGCTACTGAACATCAAGAGGAACTAGACGATGTGCATGATGATGCTGCAACGGGCGAAGCTGCTGAAGATCAAGAGGAACTGACGATGTGCCCGATGATGATGATCTCCGCCGGTCATTATCGATGCAAGGACGCAATGCGAAAGTTAAAAGGAGAAGCTGAAGTTCGATCAAGCATGTTAGAGGATCGCAAAAAGGGTTGTACCCCAATTGCGAAGATGGCAACACAAAGCTCGATGCAGACTCGAATTGCTGCAGTGGAAGGCAGAGAATGCTGTGCCTGACAAAGGATTTGAGAAGCTACTGAAAATATTAAAGAAGAAGCTTCCAAAGGATAACAAATTGCCCGACAGTACATACGCAGCAAAGAAGGTCATATGCCCTCTAGGATTGGACGTGCAGAAGATCCATGCATGCCCTAATGACTGCATCCTCTACCGCGGTGCGTTCAAGGATCTGAACGCATGCCCGGTATGCGGTGCATTATGGTATAAGATCAGCACGAGATGACCACGGTGATGTTGATAGCGAGCCCCCGTGAAGAGGGTTCTGCGAAGGTGATGTGGTCTGCTCCTATAATACCACGGTTGAAACGTCTGTTCAGAAACGGAGAGCATGCCAAGTTGATGCGATGGCACAGTGAGGACCGGAAGAAAGATGGGAAGTTGAGAGCACCACGACGGGTCGCAGATGGCGAAAAATCGAGAGAAAGTACTGGGATGAGTTTGCAAGTGACCCAAGGAACATATGGTTTGCTTTAAGCGCGGATGGCATTAATCCTTTCGGGGAGCAGAGCAGCAATCACAGCACCTGGCCCGTTACTCTTTGTATGTATAACCTTCCTCCTTGGATGTGTATGAAGCGGAAGTTCATTATGATGCCAGTTCTCATCCAAGGCCCTAAGCAACCCGGCAACGACATTGATGTGTACCTAAGGCCATTAGTTGAAGAACTTTTACAGCTATGGAATGGAAACGGTGTATGCGTCGTGGGATGAGCACAAACAGGAGGAATTTGACCTAAAGGCATTGTTGTTCGTGACCATCAACGATTGGCCCGCTCTCAGTAACCTTTCAGGATAGACAAACAAGGGATACCACGCATGCACACACTGTTTACTTGACACCGATAGTATATACCTGGGAAGCTGCAGGAAGAATGTGTACCTGGCCATCGTCGATTTCTTCCGACCAACCATCAATGTCGAAAGAAAGGCAAGCATTTCAAAGGCGAGGCAGATCACCGGAAGAAGCCCGCCATGCGTACCGGTGATCACGTACTTGCTATGGTCAATGATTTACATGTAATCTTTGGAAAGGGTCCCGGCGGACTAGCTGTTCCGAATGACGCTGAGGGACACGCACCCATGTGGAAGAAGAAATCTATATTTTGGGACCTACCCTACTGGAAAGACCAAGAGGTCGCTCTTCAATCGACGTGATGCACGTGACGAAGAACCTTTCCGTGAACCTGCTAGGCTTCTTGGGCGTGTATGGAAAGACAAAAGATACACCTGAGGCACGGGAGGACCTGCAACGTTTGCACAAAAAGACGGCATGCCTCCGAAGCAGTATGAAGGTCCTGCCAGCTACGCTCTTACGAAAGAAGAGAAAGAAATCTTCTTTGAATGCCTGCTCAGTATGAAGGTGAAGGAAATATGCCCTAGAGGCAATAATAAAGTTATTATTTATTTCCTCATATCATGATAAGTGTTTATTATTCATGCTAGAATTTTATTAACCGGAAACATGATACATGTGTGAATACATAGACAAACATAATGTCACTAGTATGCCTCTACTTAACTAGCTCATTGATCAAAGATGGTTATGTTTCCTGACCATAGGCATGTGTTGTCATTTGATTAATGGGATCACATCATTAGGAGAATGATGTGATTGACTTGACCCATTCCGTTAGCCTAGCACTTGATCGTTTAGTATGTTGCTATTGCTTTCTTCATGACTTATAAAAAGTTCCTGCAACTATGAGATTGCGCAACTCCCGTTTACCGGAGGAACACTTTGTGTGCTACCAAACGTCACAACGTAACTGGGTGATTATAAAGGTACTCTACAGGTGTCTCCAAAAGTATATGTTGAGTTGGCATAATTGAGATTAGGTTTTGTCACTCCGATTATCGGAGAGGTATCACTGGGCCGTCTCGGTAATACTCATCACCTAAGCCTTGCAAGCATTGTAACTAATGAGTTAGTTATAAAATGATGTATTACGGAACGAGTAAAGAGACTTTCCGGTAACGAGATTAAACTAGGTATTGGATACCGACGATCGAATCTCGGGCAAGTAACATACTGATGACAAAGGGAACAACGTATGTTGTTATGCGGTTTGACCGATAAAGATCTTCGTAGAAAATGTAGGAACCAATATGAACATCCAGGTTCCACTATTGGTTATTGACCAAGAATAGTTCTAGGTCATGTCTACATAGTTCTCGAACCCGTAGGGTTCGCACGGTTAACGTTACGATGACAGTTTTATGAGTTTATAAGTTTTGATGTACCGAAGTTTGTTCGGAGTCCCGGATGTGATCACGGACATGACGAGGAGTCTCAAAATGGTCGAGACATAAAGATTGATATATTGGAAGCCTATGTTTGGACTTCGGAATAGTTCCGGGTGAAATCGGGATTTTACCGGAACACCGGGGGGGGGGGGTTACCGGAACCCTCCCGGGGGTTAATGGGCCTTAGTGGGCCATGAGGGAGAAGAGGAGGGCCGGCCAGGGCAGGCCGCGTGCCCCCTCCCCCCTAGTCCGAATAGGACAAGGAAGGTGGGGGGGCGCCCCCCTTTCCTCTTTCCCTTCCCCAAGTCCTAATCCAACTAAGAAAAGGGGGGGAGTCGTCCTACTCCCGGTGGGAGTAGGACTCCTCCGACGCGCCTCCTCCTAGGGCCGGCCGCACCCCCCCTTGCTCCTTTATATACGGGGGCAGGAGGCCACCCTAGGACACACAAGTTGATCTACGGATCGTTCCTTAGCCGTGTGCGGTGCCCCCCCTCCACCATATTCCACCTCGGTCATATCGTCGCGGAGTTTAGGCGAAGCCCTGCGCGATGAGCATCATCATCGCCACCACGCCTTCATGTCTTGTGGAACTCATCCCCGACACCCTGCTGGATCGGAGTCCGGGATCGCCATCGAGCTGAACGTGTGCAGAACACGGAGGTGCCGTGCGTTCGGTACTTGGATCGGTCGGATCGTGAAGGCGTCTGACTACATCAACCGTGTTGTCATAACGCTTCCGCTTTTCGGTCTCACAGTACGTGGACACACTCTCCCCTCTCGTTGCTATGCATCACCATGATCTTGCGTGTGCGTAGGAAATTTTTTTGAAATTACTACGTTCCCCAACAGTGGCATCCGAGCATGGTTTTATGCGCAGATGTCATATGCACGAGTAGAACACAAGTAAGTTGTGGGCGATACAAGTCATACTGCTTACCAGCATGTCATACTTTGGTTCGGCGGTATTGTGAGATGAAGCGGCCCGGACCGACATTACGCGTACGCTTACGGGAGACTGGTTTCACCGTTCTGCGAGCACTCGTGCTTAAAGGTGACCGGCGGGTGTCTGCTCTCACTTTAGTTGAACCGAGTGTGGCTACGCCCGGTCCTTGCGAAGGTTAAAACAGCACCAACTTGACAAACTATCGTTGTGGTTTTGATGCGTAGGTAAGAACGGTTCTTGCTCAGCCCATAGCAGCCACGTAAAACTTGCAACAACAAAGTTGAGGACGTCTAACTTGTTTTTGTAGGGCATGTTGTGATGTGATATGGTCAAGACGTGATGCTATATTTTATTGTATGAGATGATCATGTTTTGTAACCGAAGTTATCGGCGACTGGCAGGAGCCATATGGTTGTCGCTTTATTGTATGAAATGCAAACACTATGTAATTGCTTTACTTTATCACTAAGCGGTAGCGATAGTCGTAGAAGCAATAGTTGGCGAGACGACAACGATGCTACGATGGACATCAAGGTGTCGGCGCGGTGGCGATGGTGATCACGACGGTGTTTCGGAGATGGAGATCACAAGCACAAGATGATGATGGCCATATCATATCACTTATATTGATTGCATGTGATGTTTATCCTTTATGCATCTTATCTTGCTTTGATTGACGGTAGCATTTTAAGATGATCTCTCACTAAAAATTATCAAGAAGTGTTCTCCATGAGTATGCACCATTGCCAAAGTTCGTCGTGCCTAGACACCACGTGATGATCGGGTGTGATAAGCTCTACGTCCATGTCCAACGGGTGCAAGCCAGTTTTGCACACGCGGAATACTCAGCTTAAACTTGAAGAGCCTAGCATATGCAGATATGGCCTCGGAACACGGAGACCGAAAGGTCGAGCGTGAAGCATATAGTAGATATGATCAACATAGTGATGTTCACCATTGAAAACTACTCCATCTCACGTGATGATCGGTTATGGTTTAGTTGATTTGGATCACGTGATTACTTAGATGACTAGAGAGATGTCTGTCTAAGTGGGAGTTCTTAAATAATATGATTAATTGAACTTAAATTTATCATGAACTTAGCACCTGATAGTATTTTGCTTATCTATGTTTGTTGTAGATAGATGGCTCGTGTTGTTGTTCCGTTGAATTTTAATGTGTTCCTTGAGAAAGCAAAGTTGAAAGATGATGGTAGCAATTACACGGACTGGGTCCGTAACTTGAGGATTATCCTCATTGCTGCATGTAAGAATTACGTCTGGAAGCACCGCTGGGTGCTGTGCCTGCTGCAGAGCAACGCTAGAAGTTGTGAACGTCTGGCAGAGCAAAGCTGATGACTACTCTATAGTTCAGTGTGCCATGCTTTACGGCTTAGAACCCGGTCTTCAACGATGTTTTGAACGTCATGGAGCATATGAGATGTTCCAGGAGTTGAAGTTAATATTTCAAGCAAATGCCCGGATTGAGAGATATGAAGTCTCCAATAAGTTCTATAGCTGCAAGATGGAGGAGAATAGTTCTGTCAGTGAGCATATACTCAAAATGTCTGGGTATAATAATCACTTGATTCAACTGGGAGTTAATCTTCCGGATGATAGTGTCATTGACAGAATTCTCCAATCACCGCCACCAAGCTACAAGAGCTTCGTGATGAACTATAATATGCAAGGGATGAACAAGACACTTCTCGAGCTCTTCGCAATGCTAAAAGCCGCGGAGGTAGAAATCAAGAAGGAGCATCAAGTGTTGATGGTCAACAAGACCACTAGTTTCAAGAAAAAGGGCAAAGGGAACAAGAATGGGAACTTTAAAAAGAACAGCAAGCAAGTTGCTGCTCAAGAGAAGAAACCCAAGTCTGGACCTAAGCCTGAAACTGAGTGTTTCTACTGCAAGCAAGCTGGTCCTTTGAAGCGGAACTGCCCCAAGTATTTGGCGGATAAGAAGGATGGCAAGGTGAACAAAGGTATATGTGATATACATGTTATTGATGTGTACCTTACTAGAGCTCGCAGAGCACCTGGGTATTTGATAATGGTTACATTGCTAATATTGGCAACTCGAAACAAGGACTACGGAATAAGCGAGCACTGGACAAGGACGAGGTGACGATGCGCGTGGGAAACGGTTCCAAAGTCGATGTGATCGCGGTCGGCACGCTACCTCTACATCTACCTTCGGGATTAGTTTTAGACCTAAATAATTGTTATTTGGTGCCAGCGTTGAGCATGAACATTATATCTGGATCTTGTTTGATGCGAGACGGTTATTCATTTAAATCAGAGAATAATGGTTGTTCTATTTATATGAGTAATATCTTTTATGGTCATGCACCCTTGAAGTGTGGTCTATTCTTATTAAATCTTGATAGTAGTGATACACATATTCATAATGTCGAAGCCAAAAGATGCAGAGTTGATAATGATAGTGCAACTTATTTGTCGCACTGCCGTTTAGGTCATATCGGTGTAAAGCGCATGAAGAAACTCCATCTTGATGGACTTCGGAACCACTTGATTATGAATCACTTGGTACTTGCGAACCGTGCCTCATGGGCAAGATGACTAAAACACCGTTCTCCGGTTCTATGGAGAGAGCAACAGATTTGTTGGAAATCATACATACAGATGTATGTGGTCCGATGAATGTTGAAGCTCGTGGCGGATATCGTTATTTTCTCACCTTCACAGATGATTTAAGCAGTTACGGGTATATCTACTTGATGAAGCATAAATCTGAAACATTTGAAAAGTTCAAAGAATTTCAGAGTGAAGTTGAAAATCATCGTAACAAGTAAATAAAGTTTCTACGATCTGATCGTGGAGGAGAATATTTGAGTTACGAGTTTGGTCTACATTTGAAACAATGCGGAATAGTTTCGCAACTCACGCCACCTAGAACACCACAGCGTAATGGTGTGTCCGAACGTCGTAATCGTACTTTACTAGATATGGTGCGATCTGTGATGTCTCTTACCGATTTACCGCTATCGTTTTGGGGTTATGCTTTAGAGACGGCCGCATTCACGTTAAATAGGGCACCATCAAAATCCGTTAAGACGACACCTTATGAACTGTGGTTTGGCAAGAAACCAAAGTTGTCGTTTCTGAAAGTTTGGGGTTGCGATGCTTATGTGACAAAGCTTCAACCTGATAAGCTTGAACCCAAATCGGAAAAATGTGTCTTCATAGGATACCCAAAGGAGACAATTGGGTACACCTTCTATCACAGATCCGAAGGCAAGACATTCGTTGCCAAGAATGGATCCTTTCTAGAGAAGGAGTTTCTCTCGAAAGAAGTGAGTGGGAGGAAAGTAGAACTTGATGAGGTAACAGTACCAGCTCCCTTATTGGAAAGTAGTTCATCACAGAAATCGGTTCCTGTGACACCTACACCAGTTAGTGAGGAAGTTAATGATGATGATCATGAAACTTCAGATCAAGTTGTTACTGAACTTCGTAGATCAACCAGAGTAAAATCCGCACCAGAGTGGTACGGTAATCCTATTCTGGAAGTCATGCTACTAGATCATGGTGAACCTACGAACTATGAAGAAGAGATGGTGAGCCCAGATTCATAAAATGGCTTGAAGCCATGAAATCTGAGATGGGATCCATGTATGAGAACAAAGTGCGGACTTTGGTTGACTTGCCCGATGGTCGGCAAGCAATAGAGAATAAATGGATTTTCAAGAAGAAGACTGACGCTGACGGTAATGTTACTGTTTACAAAGCTCGACTTGTTTGCAAAAGGTTTTCGACAAGTTCAAGGGGTTGACTACGATGAGACCTTCTCACCCGTAGCGATGCTTAAGTCTGTCCGAATCATGTTAGCAATTGCCGCATTTTATGATTATGAAATATGGCAGATGGATGTCAAAACTGCATTTCTGAATGGATTTACGGAAGAAGAGTTGTATATGATGCAACCGGAAGGTTTTGTCGATCCTAAGGAGCTAACAAAGTGTGCAAGCTCCAACGATCAATCTATGGTCTGGTGCAAGCCTCTCGGAGTTGGAATAAACGCTTTGATAGTGTAATCAAAGCATATGGTTTTATACAGACTTTTGGAGAAGCCTGTATTTACAAGAAAGTGAGTGGGAGCCCTGTAGCATTTCTAATATTATATGTGGACGACATATTGTTGATTGGAAATGATATAGAATTTCTGGATAGCATAAAAGGATACTTTAATAAAAGTTTTTCAATGAAGGACCTCGGTGAAGCTGCTTACATATTAGGCATCAAGATCTATAGAGATAGATCAAGACGCTTGATTGGACTTTCACAATGCACATACCTTGATAAAGTCTTGAAAAAGTTCAATATGGATCAGGCAGAGAAAGGGTTTTTGCCTATATTACAAGGTATAAGATTGAGTCAGACTCAATGCCCGACCACTGCAGAAGATGGAGAGAAAATGAAAGGAGTTCCCTATGCTTCAGCCATAGGCGCTATCATGTATGCAATGCTGTGTACCAGACCTGATGTGTGCCTTGCTATTAGTTTAGCAGGGAGGTACCAAACTAATCCAGGAGTGGATCACTGGACAGCGGTCAAGAATATCCTGAAATACCTGAAAAGGACTAAGGATATGTTTCTCATTTATGGAGGTGACAAAGAGCTTGTCGTAAAGGGTTATGTCGATGCAAGTTTGACACTGATCCAGACGATTCTAAATCGCAAACCAGATATGTATTTTTATTAAACGGTGGAGCTATAAGTTGGTGCAGTTCTAAACAAAGCGTCGTGGCGGGATCTACATGTGAAGCGGAGTACATAGCTGCTTCGGAAGCAGCAAATGAAGGATTCTGGATGAAGGAGTTCATTTCCGATCTAGGTGTTATACCTAGTGCATCGGGACCAATGAAGATCTTCTGTGACAATACTGGTGCAATTGCCTTGGCAAAGGAATCGAGATTTCACAAGAGGACCAAGCACATCAAGAGACGCTTCAATTCCATTCGGGACCAAGTCCAAGTGGGAGACATAAATATTTGCAAGATACATACGGATCTGAATGTTGCAGACCCGTTGACTAAGCCTCTCTCACGAGCAAAACATGATCAGCACCAAGACTCCATGGGTGTTAGAATCATTACTGTGTAATCTAGATTATTGACTCTAGTGCAAGTGGGAGGCTGAAGGAAATACGCCCTAGAGGCAATAATAAAGTTATTATTTATTTCCTCATATCATGATAAATGTTTATTATTCATGCTAGAATTGTATTAACCGGAAACATGATACATGTGTGAATACATAGACAAACATAATGTCACTAGTATGCCTCTACTTAACTAGCTCATTGATCATAGATGGTTATGTTTCCTGACCATAGGCATGTGTTGTCATTTGATTAATGGGATCACATCATTAGGAGAATGATGTGATTGACTTGACCCATTCCGTTAGCCTAGCACTTGATCGTTTAGTATGTTGCTATTGCTTTCTTCATGACTTATACAAAGTTCCTGCAACTATGAGATTGTGCAACTCCCGTTTACCGGAGGAACACTTTGTGTGCTACCAAAAGTCACAACGTAACTGGGTGATTATAAAGGTACTCTACAGGTGTCTCCAAAAGTATATGTTGAGTTGGCATAATTCGAGATTAGGTTTTGTCACTCCGATTGTCGGAGAGGTATCTCTGGGCCTTCTCGGTAATACTCATCACCTAAGCCTTGCAAGCATTGTAACTAATGAGTTAGTTATAAAATGATGTATTACGGAACGAGTAAAGAGACTTGCTGGTAACGAGATTAAACTAGGTATTGGATACCGACGATCGAATCTCGGGCAAGTAACATACCGATGACAAAGGGAACAACGTATGTTGTTATGCGGTTTGACCGATAAAGATCTTCGTAGAAAATGTAGGAACCAATATGAACATCCAGGTTCCACTATTGGTTATTGACCAAGAATAGTTCTAGGTCATGTCTACATAGTTCTCGAACCCGTAGGGTCCGCACGCTTAACGTTACGATGACAGTTTTATGAGTTTATAAGTTTTGATGTACTGAAGTTTGTTCGGAGTCCCGGATGTGATCACGGACATGACGAGGAGTCTCGAAATGGTCGAGACATAAAGATTCATATATTGGAAGCCTATGTTTGGACTTCGGAATAGTTCCGGTGAAATCGGGATTTTACCGAACACCGGGGTTACGGAACCCTCCCGGGGTTAATGGGCCTTATTGGGCCATGAGGGAGAAGAGGAGGGCCGACCAGGGCAGGCCGCCCCTCCCCTAGTCCGAATAGGACAAGGAAGGGGCGGCGCCTCTTCCTCTTTCCCTTCCCCAAGTCCTAATCCAACTAGGAAAAGGGGGGAGTCCTACTCCCGGTGGGAGTAGGACTCCTCCGGCGTGCCTCCTCCTAGGGCCGACCGCACCCCCCCTTGCTCCTTTATATACGGGGGCAGGAGGGCACCCTAGGACACACAAGTTGATCTACGGATCGTTCCTTAGCCGTGTGCGGTGCCCCCCTCCACTATATTCCACCTCGGTCATATCGTCGCGGAGTTTAGGCGAAGCCCTGCGCCGGTAGAGCATCATCATCGTCACCATGCCGTCGTGCTAACGGAACTCATCCCCGACACCCTGCTGGATCGGAGTCCGGGGATCATCATCGAGGTGAACGTGTGCAGAACACGGAGGTGCCGTACGTTCGGTACTTGGATCGGTCGGATCATGAAGACGTACGACTACATCAACCGCGTTGTCATAACTCTTCCGCTTTTGGTCTACGAGGGTACGTGGACACACTCTCCCCTCTCGTTGCTATGCATCACCATGATCTTGCGTGTGCGTAGGAATTTTTTTGAAATTACTACGTTCCCCAACAGAAGGTCCCGACTGGCTTCTCGTCGAATATAAAGGGAATAATAAATATGCCAGAGAAAAAGTTCCAGAACCTAAAGTCTCATGACTGCCACGTGATTATGACGCAACTGCTTCCGGTTGCATTGAGGGGGCTTCTACCGAATAACGTCCGATTAGCCATTGTGAACCTATGTGCATTCCTCAATGCAATCTCTTAGAAGGTGATCGATCCCGAAATCGTACCAAGGCTAAGGAGTGATGTGGCGCAGTGTCTTGTCAGTTTCGAGCTGGTGTTCCCACCATCCTTCTTCAATATCATGACGCACGTCCTAGTTCATCTAGTTGACGAGATTGTCATTCTGGGCCCGTATTTCTACACAATATGTTCCCCTTTGAGAGGTTCATGGAGTCCTAAAGAAATATGTCCAGAATCGCGCTTAGGCCAGAAGGAAGCATCTCCATGGGCCATCAAAGCAGAGGATGTCATCGGGTTTTGTGTTGACTTCATTCCTGGCATTAAGAAGATAGGTCTCCCTAAATCACGGTATGAGGGGAGACTGACTAGAAAAGGCACGCTTGGAAGGGACTCAATAATATGCAGGGACGGATATTCTTGGTCTCAAGCACACTACACAGTTCTACAGAACTCTACCTTGGTGACCCCGTACGTCGATGAAAAGAAGAACAGTCTGCGCTCCAAACACCTGGAGCAGTGCGACGACTAGAATACACGTGAACACATCAGGACTTTCAGCAGTTGGATGGAAACACGTCTCAGAGGTGACAACACTGTTTGTGATGAGCTATACTTGTTGTCCAGGGGACCATCTTCGACTGTTACGATTTGGAAAGGATACGAGATAAATGGGAATACATTTTACACGGTTGACCAAGATCAAAAGAGCACCAACCAAAACAGCGGTGTCTGCTTTGATGCAACAACCGAGAGGGGAAAGGAAACATATTATGGTTACATAGTGGACATATGGGAACTTTACTACGGACATGATTTTAAGGTCCCTTTGTCTAAGTGAAAATGGGTCAATCTGTCAGGAGACGCGGTACAGGTAGACCCATAGTACGGAATGACAACATTGGATATGAAAAATCTTGGGTACACTGACGAACCGTTCGTCCTAGCCAATGATCTGGCACATGTTATCTATGTGAAGGACATGTCTACCAAACCGAGAAAAAAAAAGATAAGGAAGCGAATACATCATACGATGAGCCAAAGCGCCACATAGTTCTTTCAGGAAAAAGGGACATCGTGGGAGTGGAGGGCAAGACAGACATGTCTGAAGATTATCAAAAGTTTCATGAAATTCCGCCCTTCAAAGTCAAGGCTGACCCAAGCATCCTGATAAACGATGAAGATTATCCATGGTTACGGCGCAATAAGCAAATGACACAAGCGAAGAAAAAGTGAAGACTTTCTGCCGCAACTATTATGATGATACCATGCCAACTTTGTAACAGAAGAGTATGATACCATTGTTCGTTTTGTACATGGACATGCTATGTGGGTGAAATTATGATACCATGCCAACTTTCAACTTTTTCAGAGTTCATTTGAAATGCTTTAATATCTTATGGTTCGGCCCTCGTAATACCATTAATCCCGGTTCGCTCCTTGTCAACTATGTTCTCACCAAGAACACTCTCAAGAGGGCAGCCACGTGGGCCATTGGTCCCGGTTCGTCTGGACCTTTTGGTCCCGGTTCCACGCACGAACCGAGACCAATACGCGTCGCCCCTGGCCCATGACCATTAGTCCCGGTTTGTGCCACAAACCGGGACTAAAGGGTTGGTCCTCGTTGCGCTCAGAGTTTAGTCCCACCTTGCCAACCGAAGGGCGCTGACACCGGTTTATAAGCCCGTCCCTCTCTGCCTTGTTGAGCTCCTCTCAAAGTGAAAATAGGTGCCCCTATAGGAATTTGACCTAAATTCATAGTGAATTTCTCTGAAATTCATAGAAATTTATTATGAATTTAGGTTGAATTTTCTCTATAGGCGCATCTATGTTCATTTTTTTAGTAAAGTTAATCACAAACTTGTGATTCACACAAGAATTCAAATTTTAACTATTCAAATTTGAAAACTAATGGCACTAACAGAAAGTTTATAATTTTTCTAAAACTAATGGCACTAACAGAAAGTTTATAATTTTGCTGACCTAAAAGCAAAAAGAATTAAAAAATAAAGCAAAAAACAAAATAAAATAAATAATGCAGAAAACAAAACAAAAAAACTGGAAAGAAAATAAAAATAGCAACAATAAGTATTTTGTTGTAAGTAGAAACAAAATAAAATAAATAAAGCAACAAAGAAAACAAAAAACAAAAAAAAGTGTTTTCAAATTTGAAAACTAATGGCACTAACAGAAAGTTTGTAATTTTCTAAAACTAAAAGCAGAAAATAACTAAAAAATAAAGCAAAAAACAAAAGAAAATAAATAATGCAGAAAACAAAACAAAAAATTAGAAAAAATAAATAAAAATAGCAACAATAAGTATTTTGTTGTAAGTAGAAACAAAATAAAATAAATAAAGCAAGAAAGAAAATAAAAAAACAAAAAATGTTTTCAAATTTGAAAAGTAATTGCACTAACAGAAAGTAGATAATTTTTCTAAAACGAAAAGCAAAAAGAATTAAAAAATAAAGAAAAAACAAAAGAAAATAAATAATGCAGAAAACAAAGCAAAAAAATGGAAAAAAATAAAAATAGTAACAATAAGTAAAGAAAACAAAAAACAAAAAAAGTGCCTCCTACTGGGCCCCCACAGCCTGAATACGACCACAAACCCAACAATGGGCCAGGATTCTGGCCCGTAGTAAGCCCAGTAGGCCCAGAGGCACATAGAGACAAATTAGGCCCGGAAGCCTGCTTTAGAGAGGAGCTCGAGAGGGTTGGCGCATCGCACCTTAGAAACAGGTGCGGCTCTCTCTCAGCTAGCGAGGTGGGACTAAACTCCCACCACCACGCCGTTGTGCAAGGCCTATTGGTCCCGGTTGGTGGCACCAACCGGGACTAAAGGGGTGCATTAGTCCCGGTTGGTGCTACCAACCGGTACCAATGCCCCCCTTTAGTCCTGGTTGGTGCCACCAATCGGGACCAAAGGCCATCGCTTCCCACCCTTTGGGCTGCCGAAAACTGGCCTTTGGTCCCGGGTGGTGGCCCCCATCGGGACTAAAGGGGCATTGGTCCCGGTTGATGCCACAAACCGGGACCAAAGGCCTGTATATAAGTAGCACTTAGGAAAATTTGACGAACTCATCGCCGATTGCCCCGGCCCGCCCAGACGACGCCGAAGCTCATCGACGCCGCCAGGCTGCCAGTCGACGCCGTTCGCTGCCCCGACGCCGCCCGCCCCAGACACCGCCCACGCCCTGTCGTCGCCGCCCCTGTCCGCCGCCAAAGCTGCCCAACCGCCCGCCGCCCGCCGATGCCGTCACGTCATCGTCGCCCGTGCCCGCCGTCGCCGTCGCCGCGCCTGTCGCGCCGCTGGAAAGCACCACGCGCCGGCTCCGCGACCCGTTCATCCCCGAGGCCGTTCGTCCGCCGCCGCACCGATTCCGGCCGGCGACCTCGACCCCTCCCCGTGCTGTGAGCCCCTGCCTCCTCCCGTTTCTTCTCATTGCCGTCCCTTACGTCATCCTCCGTAGCCGCCACCGCCAACCATCGTCGCCGTCGCCGTATAATGCTCTGTATATTCTCACTATATGTATGTATGTATGTATGTATGTATGTATGTATGTATGTATGTATGTATGTATGTATGTATGTATGTATGTCACTGTATAATGCTCTGTATATGCTGTATAATGCTCGTTTTTGCATTTTTTTTGTTACAAAGAAAAAAGGTCTATTTTTTGTTGATATGTATGTTCATATATATGCTCATTAATATTAAAAAAATGTTCATATGCTCATTTAAGAAAATGTTCATATGTAACATTTAAGAAAAAAAGTAAATGTATGTATGTTCTTATGCAAAGAATTATTTTTGGATGAAATGAGATGAAATGAGATGTGTTTTGTGTTGGAGAAGAAAAGAGGAAGAAGGAAGAAGGAAGAAGAAGGAAAAGAGGGTCGGGGGGGGGGGGGGGGGTCGATATACCCCCACCATGGTTACATTTTTAGAAAAGGATTATATATATATGTTCTCTGATTTAGTACATTTTAGGTTAGTTTCATTTTTAGAAAAGTTTTATATATTTAGGAGAGGAAAAGGAAAATAAGAAGAGGAAGAGGAGAAGAAGAGGAGAGGAAGAAAAGGAAGAGGAGAAGAAGAAAAAATAGAAATTTTTCTATTTTTTCTTCTTCTCCTCTATTCCTTTCTTCTTCTCCTCTTTTTTTTCTTCTTTTTTTCTTCGATCTTCTCCTCTATTCCTTTCTTCTTCTCCTCTTTTTATTTCTTCTTCGTTTTCTTATGTTTTATCGGGTCTGTCGTCGTCCATATACCCCTCTTGATAACTTCAACACGAGGGGGGGGGGGGGAGTCGATATACCCCCTCCCCGATAATATTATTTTCCCATGTACGTATGTCGTGTCGATATAATAAACTCCTGATAACTTCAACACGTGGGGGGGGGTCGATATACCCCCTCCCGACAACTTCAACACAAGGGGGGGTCGATATACCCTCCCGATAACTTCAACACGTGGGGGGGTGGGGGTCGATATACCCCTCCCGTTACTATTATTTTCCCATATGCATTATGTAAATGGTTGTCGATAGAAACCCCTCCGATAACTTCAACACGTGGAAAGTCGATATACCCCCTCCCCGATAATATTATTTTCCCATGTACGTATGTCGTCGTTGTCGATATAAACCCGTCCCGATAACTTCAACACGTGGGGGGGGGGGTCGATATACCCCCTCCCATAACTTCAACACGTGGGGGGTCGATATACCCCCTCCCCGATAATATTATTTTCCCATGTACGTATGTCGTCGTTGTCGATATTACCCCCTTGAATCGTTGTCGAGGCCACCCAAAACCCTAGAGAAGCAGCGGCGAGGCCTCTAATTAATATGATTCCTTACTGTGATTAGCTAGCTAGTTCTACGTTTGCCACTAATATATCCATATCTGTCATGTTTGAATAATAATTGCCATGTTGTAAATATTTGTAGAAACTATGGACACCCCCCGAGACGAAGCAACAGAAGCGATGTTGGGTGAGATAATCGCACATGGAAGTGATGCCGTCTTATCGTTTCTGAACGACACCGATGGTCTGGAAGGACAGCGTGAAGAAGTAGGCTATTATGATGGCTCCTTTGACCTAATGCCGGTGCAAGAAGGAGACCATGAGGACGGCTCCGGTGACCCAATGACGGTGCAAGAAGGAGATCGTGATGACGGCTCCGGTGACCGACCCGTGTCTGGCCAGGTATATATGTTAGTTAAGCCTGTGCTGACTAGCTAATTGATGCATTCATTGTTTTGGTATATGTGCACATATTAATTAACTCTCGTCTTTCTTCTTTTTTCTAGCCCTTCGGATCGAGCACAACTTCGGTAAGGAGACGAGGACCGAAGAAAAAGTTGAGCTCGGATGAAAGGTTTGAGATCATAGCAATCGCGCGTGACGGCGAACCGAATCAACCCATCCGGACAAAGAACGCATTTGCTGCTCAGTGCAGGGTTCTTGTTAGGGACAAGATCCCGATCAACATCCACCAATGGTATAAGCCTAAGGAGGAAGTGAAAGTGCAACAATCCCTAGGTGGTTTTGGTAATTCATAACAACATATAGCTCATTGATCTAATGCTATTCCAAGACTATTATTTCAGGAAAGCTCAATGAATGGCATGGCATGGATGATGAAAGTGGATCCCTCAAAATACTAAGGACAAAGGATTGGCTCAAGCTCAAAAGCTCAAGACTCTTCATTTTACATTTTAGTGATCCAAGATCACATTGAGTCTATAGGAAAAGCCAATACTATCAAGGAGGGATGAGGTGTTGCTTAATGAGCCTCTTGCTTCATGTGCTTAGTAATATGCTCCAAAACACTCAACTACTTTCCCACATCCACAAATGACCTAAACCTAAAGCCAAAATCAGTCACACCGATTCTTTCTATCCGGCGCCACCGATTCCAAAAGTCATAGCCACTGCCACAAACCCTAAGCAAATCGGTCTTACCGATATTGATCTCGGTCTCACCGAGATGGGGTTGCAATCTCTCTGTTTCCCTTCGTAACGTTTCGGTCTAACCGAAGTGAGTGATCGGTCCCACCGAGATTGCAATGTAAACTCTCTGTTTCCTTTTTGTAACATTTCGGTCTCACCAAAAAGAGCAAATCGGTCCCACCGAGTTTACCTGACCAACTCTCTAGAAAGCTTATTACCAAATCGGTCTCACCGAGTTTGTGTAATCGGCCTTACCGAGATTACGTTATGCCCTAACCCTAACCAAGTCGGTCTCACCGAGATGCATGTCAGTCCCATCGAAAATCACTAACGGTCACTAGGTTTACTAAATCGGTCCGACCGAGTTTAATGATTCGGTCCCACCGAGTTTGGTAAATTGTGTGTAACGGTTAGATTTTGTGTGGAGGCTATATATACCCCTCCACCTCCTCTTCATTCGTGGAGAGAGCCATCAGAACAAACCTACACTTCCAACTTACCAGTTCTGAGAGAGAACCACCTACTCATGTGTTGAGGCCAAGATATTCCATTCCTACCATATGATCTTGATCTCTAGCCTTCCCCAAGTTGCTTTCCACTGAAACCCTCTTTCCACCAGATCCAAATCCTATGAGAGAGAGTTGAGTGTTGGGGAGACTATCATTTGAAGCACAAGAGCAAGGAGTTCATCATCAACACACCATTTGTTACTTCTTGGAGAGTGGTGTCTCCTAGATTGGCTAGGTGTCACTTGGGAGCCTCAGACAAGATTGTGGAGTTGAACCAAGGAGTTTGTAAGGGCAAGGAGATCGCCTACTTCGTGAAGATCTACCGCTAGTGAGGCAAGTCCTTCGTAGGCGACAACCATGGTGGGATAGACAAGGTTGCTTCTTCGTGGACCCTTCGTGGGTGGAGCCCTCCGTGGACTCGTGCAGCCGTTACCCTTCATGGGTTGAAGTCTCCATCAAAGTGGATGTACGATAACACCACCTATCGGAACCACGACAAAAACATCCGTGTCTCCAATTGCGTTTGAATCCTCCAAACCCTTCCCCTTACTTTCTTGCAAGTTGCATGCTTTAATTTCCGCTGCCTATACACTCTTTGCATGCTTGCTTGAATTGTGTGATGATTGCTTGACTTGTCCTAAAATAGCTAAAATCTGCCAAACTATAAAATTGGGAAAAGGTTAAGTTTTTATTGGTCAAGTAGTCTAATCACCCCCCTCTAGATATACTTCAAGTTCCTACAAGTGGTATCAGAGCTTTGGTCTCCATTTGCTTTGATTTCCATAGCTTTTGGTGGTCATAGCCTTGGTTTCGCAACCTAGGAGAGTATGGCGTCTAGCGAGGGAAATTATCACCGTAGAGGTCCTTACTTTGATGGTACTAATTTTGCTAGTTGGAAGCATAAGATGAAAATGCATATTCTTGGACATAACCCCTCACTGTTTGGGCAATTATTTGTATTGGCTTGCAAGGTGAATTCTTCGATGGGAGAGAACCGAACCGTGAAGCTAATGCGGAAGAATTGAAGATGTTGCAATACAACGTTCAAGCATGTGACATCATCTTCAACGGATTGTGCCCCGAAGAATTCAACAAAATCAGCCGTCTTGAGAATGCAAAGGAAATTTGGGATACTTTGATTCATATGCATGAAGGTACCGAGTCCGTCAAGGAATCCAAGTTGGATGTGCTCCAAAGTCAGCTTGACAAGTTCAAAATGAAGGATCATGAAGGTGTCGCTGAAATGTACTCTAGGCTTGCTCTTATCACAAATGAGATTGCCGGCTTAGGGAGTGAAGAGATGACCGACAAATTCATCATCAAGAAAATCCTAAGAGCATTGGATGGAAAGTATGATACCGTGTGCACATTGATCCAAATGATGCCAAACTACAAAGATCTCAAGCCAACGGAAGTCATTGGAAGGATTGTTGCTCATGAGATGTCTCTCAAGGATAAGGAGGAACTTCACAACAAGTCAAGTGGTGCTTATAAAGCCTCAAGTGAAGCCCCCACATCATCAAGTGAGAAACTAACCTTCAATGAAGAATTAAGCTTAATGGTGAAGAACTTCAACAAATTCTACAAAAGTAGAAGCAAAGAAAGAAGCTCCAAGTCAAGGTCTTACAATGACAAGAGATCTTCTAGTCGAGAGCGCAATTGCTACAATTGTGGGAGACCCGGACACTACTCCAATGAGTGTACGGCACCCTACGAAAGAAGAGAAGATTCTCCAAGAAGAAGGAGCAAAAGAGAAGAATCACCACCAAGAGAGAGGAGGAGTAGAGATGATCATTATGAACAAAGACCCTCACGGAGAAGCAAGGATTCGGAAAGGAAGGACAAGTCATCAAAGAGCTACACAAAAAAAAGACATCAAGATCATGTTGGTGAATGGGTTTCCGGCTCCGACTCCGACCATCACTCCGAGAGAAGCTATCACTCCGACTCCGAATATAATCAAGATGAAGGTGTTGCCGGTCTAGCACTTGTGTCAACCAACTCCTACGACATATTTGAATCACCAAATGAAGGAATTGGAAGATGCTTCATGGCCAAAGGTCCAAAGTTAACACATCCCGAATATGTTGATTTTAATAGTGATGAAGATGACTTGCTAGGTGATGATGATTTACTTGTTGACAACTCTAGTGATGAATACTATGATGAAACGTCAATTAATCATGCTAATCAAACTAATGACAATGATAAGGAGAAAATTGAGCTTATAACTAAAGAACTAAACACTTTTAAGTTGGCTCATGAAACTATCTTCGAAGATCAACAAGAACTTTTAAGGGGTCATGAGAAGTTACGCTTTGAAAAGCTCAATCTTGAGCAAGAGCATGAGTTATTAAAGGCAATCAATGATGATCTCCGCAAGAAAAGTTCTTCTTACATTGCCAAGCGTTTACTCTTATCTACTTACATGCCTCAAGTCAAGTCTAGTAACAAGTACAAGAAAGATACTTCCTCTAGTAGTAACAATAATAATGTCAAATCCAATGTTGTTGCTTCTAGTAGTTCTCTTGATTCCACAAATGATTCTCTTAGCCAAGTTACACTTGAGCAAGAAAATAGTTTATTGAAGGGAATTATAGAGAAAGGTGTTTACAAGAGCCTTGCCGGGAGTAAGCAATTCGAGGAAATTGTACGCAAGCAAGGAAGGCACCGGAAGGATCAAGGTGTTGGTTTTGAACGAAAGTTCAACGCCAATGGAGTTGAGTGGGAAGAAGATAAATACCCCAAGACAAAGTTTGTTCCTCAACAAGAGAAGTATGATCCTACTTCCTTCAAGGGGAAACAAGCTCAAGATGATCTTCCACCACAAGACCACAAGAACAAAGGCAAGGACAAGCTTCAAGAAGAGATTGATACATTTGAAGAAGCACCTAAAGCCTCGTTCGAGTGGGTCCCCAAGACTATGTCAAGTTCTACTTCATCAAGTACAACTACAACTCCAAGGATTCCCATCAAGATGATGTGGATCCCGAAGAAGAAGAACTAGAGAGTTCTTGAGGGTGACTCCGCCAACATTCTTCACTCATATCATTTTGGCAAGAACAAGTGCAATCAACTTTCACATCTTGCACTAGTTCAAGGAGTCACAAACCCTCATTTTGGTAAGGCAAGGGACAAGGTAACCTAATGTTTTCATGGACATCATCTTGTGTGTGCATCACTCTATGTCTATGGATATTCTTGTTTGTTCCTTTTGGGACTAACCCATGTAGGCAAGTTGAAAGTGCAACTCACTCCAAAGGATTGCTCCAAATGATCTACATCAACATTGAGCATCTACATCTTCAACACCTACATGAAGTCATCATCGACAAAACCCAAGGTTAGTTCATCCCTCTAAGGGGGAATCTCACATCTAGGGGGAGCTTAACTCTAAGAATTGAGTCAGAGAAACTCTAATGGTGAGAACACATTAATGCATTATGTAAAAGTGGTAACCCCACTTGAGCTTAAACGATGAGTATGACCTATGATCAAATGTTCTCATTTGACTCCTAAGTCAATATACTCATATATAGATGGCCTAGTCATCGCCAATTGCTTGATAGTTGCTAAAATTGGTTGTGCATGCTTTGTCACATATTTCAATTGCCATCTTATTGTGTGAGCATGTTGGTGCATATTTTACTCATTCAAGGACATCCACTTGTTGTTTTGTTTGTTTGGATTCATTTCTTTCTGCCAAGTGGATGAACAAGAATGCCTAAGAACCTTCTTTAGCTATCTATGCTTTTCTCGTCTCAAACTCTATTCATGCTACATCACAAAATTTGATCAAGTCAGATTCGAACCACTCTGTGTGAGGAGCACTTGAGTCCCCGATTCGTCATAGACTTAAACTTCCAAAACCTCTTAGTGATTCTCGGTCTGACCGATCCTTCCATTTCGGTCCTACCGAGATCATCAAGTTGATCTGAGTTTTCAATCTCGGTGCAACCGATTCAAACTTTTCGGTCTCACCGATTTGTTGTAACTGAACACAGTTATGCATCTCGGTGCCACCGAGTTGTTCCATTCGGTCACACCGACATGGTCGAGCTATATATAGCCACGGGAATATTTTTGGAAATTTCTCCGAAACCCTTCGCCCGCGCAACAGCTCGCTCTGCCATCGTGGTCTCCGGATCGTCTCCTCGCCGCCAAGAGCCTCCAGTCATTTGGTCTCCGCCGCCGTCAACGGATTTCGTCGCCGCCGTAGCAAGTCCACCGCCAAGTTAGGGTATGGACTTAAACTTTGTGCTTTCCATTTATTCTTGCCACGATTGAAACTCATCTATCCAGCCAAAGTAGTTCATAGATTAGATGTGATTCAAATTTTTAGGTTTAGGTTTCCGTCGAAACCATCTCGGACCCACCGAGTTGAAAAACTCGGTCTCGCCGATTTGGCTTATGCCATTGCACTAGTGACTCTCGGTCTGACCGAGAATTACTAATCGGTGCAACCGATTTGAGGATTCTGTGAAACCCTAGCAGTCTCGGTACCACCGAACTGAAACTCGGTCCAACCGAGATCATCAGTTTAGGTTCCAAAACTGCTTCGGTATCACCGAGTTTGAAAATCGGTGGATCCGAAATGCTTTCTGTGGAAAACTAAGACTGAACTTTTGAGTCATTCTTTGCAAAAACCTCTGCATTTTGTGATGCTCATCTTTTCTATCTCATCTATAACACTTCACAGTGGTCAGCAGTCAGCTTTTTGCAAGATGTCCGATCAAAGTGACAGCGAGCAGTCAAGAGCAGATAGACTTGAGTGAGGGCACTAGTCCCTCAACTTCAGATAAAGGGAGCAGAAGTACTCCTAGCAATTTGCCTAAGGCTGCAACTAGGCAAAGGAGGAAAAGAACTTCAGATTCAGAGGATGAAGATTATAGAGCTGAGGAAGATGAGGCTATCTCCAAGAAAGTGGTGCTCAAGAAGGAATATGGCTCAGCAAAGAATGCAAAGCCAGGCATGAAGATCAAAAGGCCTGCAGAAAGACAACCAATGTCCAAAGCCAGAGTGTCTACACAAGCTTCTTTGGAAACCTTACCCAAAGAACCAGTTGCTGCAGAAGGGAAGAAAAGAAAGGAAAGGGTCAAAATGACCATGGCCAGAGTTATTGGGAAACCTTCCATGATGGAAGAGGAAGAAGAGCTTGCTGCACCAGCTCCAAAGGCACCAAAGCTTATGGGTGATGCTATTAGATCAGGGGCTGCCACATCTAAGCCCAAGGAAGCACCCAAAGCTGTCCCCAAGGCCAAGTCTGCACAAAAGAGGAATACCAGGAGTATTCCAGCTGCTGAGAAGAACAAGGCCCCAGTGCTTGAGGATGCTGATGAGGAAGATGAAGAAGGACAGGTTCTGAGAAAGCTCAAGCCCAAGATACCAGACCACAATGATGCACATTCTGTGGCTGAGGACATGAGAACCAGGAAGGATTCAGGGCTAAGACTGTGGAGAATGGAAGATCCATATGCTTCAATGAGAAGAACTGCTGTTGACTACAGGTTCCACACAAAGGAACAACAGGACTTCTATGAAACAATTTTGTTGGACAAGAAGCCCATAGTTTGTGATATGAGGTGGGTCGACTGGAGTTACATGAAGGAGAATGAAGAGCACTATCCTGGAGTGCAAGACAGTTTTGTTGCTCGTGGAGTTGCAGATTTTGTTGGGCAAAAGCTCACAAATTGGAATGATGAACTTATCATGCAGTTCTACTCCACAGCACACTTTTACCCAGATGGAAGAATTGTTTGGATGTCTGAAGGTACAACGTACCAGTCAAATGTTGAGGAGTGGGCAAAGCTGATAAATGCCCCAGAGGAGAATGAGCATGACCCAGACATATATGACAAGAAGAAGATGGGTCACAATTCAATGGCTCACATGTATAAGGATATTCCAGACAAGGCATTAGGAACTCACAAGTTTGGATCAGTTCACTTTCTGCTGTCAGGGTTGCCAACCATAAATTGGATTCCGAGGCACACTTTGTTGCCCAAGTCTGGTGACCACAACATGATCAGTGGGCATTCCATCAACATGTTGCATGTGTTTGATGTGCCACAGAAGTTCAAAGTCATGAGCCTGATCATTGAAACAATCAAGAGGACTGCAGCAGATCAGAAGAGGAGTTGTGGATATGCACCTCAGATTCAAGAATTGATAAACTCAAAAATGGGCACAGGAAAATATCAGTTGGATAAGGAACACTTTCCACTTTATCCAGACTTTGAGGACAATGAGGTTGTCATGAATGAAGATGATCCACAATCAGTTCAAGCTCAGGAGAAGAAGGAGAAGGCAAAGAGGGAGAAAGCTGCCAAGATGCCAACTCAAGAGGAGGCATCTGAGTATTTCTTGAAGAACAAGCAGGAGTAGCTCGGATACTTAATAGCATCAACCCTAAGGATTGAGAAGGGATTGACCACCCTCACTCAAAATCAGGAGAGCCTGGAGAGAATCATAGAACAAAAGTGATATAACTTAGATGTGAAAGTAACTGAGATTCAGTCTGCAGTGGAGGAACTACAAAATGACATGCAGGAGAGGAAGGGGAAAACAACAACTGATGCATTTGCCAGAGTGCCTAGAGCCCAGAGGTCATCTGTTGTGCCAGTTTCTGACACAAGAGCAACTTCATCTGCACCAGCTACAACCTCAGTGCCACCAGCTCCAGCATCTACATCAGCTCCAGCTCCATCTACTTCAAATGAAGCTTTCGTCCTCGGCGTTATCCGGACTCCACCACCTGAAGATCAAGCCTGAGAGTCGATCTAGCACTATGCATTTTCTATGAACTTTTTGGTAACTTCTTGCCAAAGGGGGAGAAAAATGTATAGATCATAGGCTTCGAGAGAGAGAGTGTTGCTCTTGTTCTCTCTTGCTTTATTTGGTGGTTTTTCAATCTTTGTTTGCTTTTGGTTGAGATACTATGCTTGCGAGACATTGATGATCATGTGTTTGATCATAAGCTACAATTATGCATGCTTGATATTATTCTATCTATCTTATGTGATCACTCACTATGCTTGGTGATGAGTGCATGTATTCATTGTTTATTATTTTGAGCGCTCCACCAAGATGTATGTGACATGGAAGAGTAACACATGAACCTAATTCATTGTGCATTTGCAGTCCAAAGAAAATCTAAACATATGCACAAATTTAGGGGGAGCTCTTGCTTATCACATACTTCTCAAAGCGACGATGTTATTTAAATTTTATTATCATTTGTCGAAGCTTTGATCTATATGTTGTAATCAATTACCAAAAAGGGGGAGATTGAAAGTGCAACTACCACTAGGTGATTTTGGTAATTCATAACAACATATAGCTCATTGAGCTAATGCTATTCCAAGACTATTATTTCAGGAAAGCTCAGTGAATGGCATGGCATGGATGATGAAAGTGGATCCCTCAAAATACTAAGGACAAAGGATTGGCTCAAGCTCAAAAGCTCAAGACTCTTCATTTTACATTTTAGTGATCTAAGATCACATTGAGTCTATAGGAAAAGCCAATACTATCAAGGAGGGATGAGGTGTTGCTTAATGAGCCTCTTGCTTCATGTGCTTAGTAATATGCTCCAAAACCCTCAACTACTTTCCCACATCCACAAATGACCTAAACCTAAAGCCAAAATCGGTCACACCGATTCTTTCTATCCGGCGCCACCGATTCCAGAAGTCATAGCCACTGCCACGAACCCTAAGCAAATCGGTCTTACCGATAGGGATCTCGGTCTCACCGAGACGGGGTTGCAATCTCTCTGTTTCCCTTCATAACGTTTCGGTCTAACCGACGTGAGCGATCGGTCCCACCGAGATCGCAATGTAAACTCTCTGTTTCCTTTTTGTAACATTTCGGTCTCACTGAAAAGAGCAAATCGGTCCCACCGAGTTTACCTGACCACCTCTCTGGAAAGCTTATTACCAAATCGGTCTCATCGAGTTTGTGTAATCGGCCTTACCGAGATTACGTTATGCCCTAACCCTAACCGAGTCGGTCTCACCGAGATGCATGTCAGTCCCACCGAAAATCACTAACGGTCACTAGGTTTACTAAATCGGACTGACCGAGTTTAACGATCCGGTCCCACCGAGTTTGGTAAATTGTGTGTAACGGTTAGATTTTGTGTGGAGGCTATATATACCCCTCCACTTCCTCTTCATTCGTGGAGAGAGCCATCAGAACAAACCTACACTTCCAACTTACCAGTTCTGAGAGAGAACCACCTACTCATGTGTTGAGGCCAAGATATTCCATTCCTACCAAGTTTCTTTCCACTCAAACCCTCTTTCCACCAGATCCAAATCCTATGAGAGAGAGTTGAGTGTTGGGGAAACTATCATTTGAAGCACAAGAGCAAGGAGTTCATCATCAACACACCATTTGTTACTTCTTGGAGAGTGGTGTCTCCTAGATTGGCTAGGTGTCACTTGGGAGCCTCCGACAAGATTGTGGAGTTGAACCAAGGAGTTTGTAAGGGCAAGGAGATCGCCTACTTCGTGAAGATCTACCGCTAGTGAGGCAAGTCCTTCGTGGGCGACGGCCATGGTGGGATAGACAAGGTTGCTTCTTCGTGGACCCTTTGTGGGTGGAGCCCTCCATGGACTCGCGGTAGCCGTTACCCTTCGTGGGTTGAAGTCTCCATCAACGTGGATGTACGGTAGCACCACCTATCGGAACCACGACAAAAACATCCGTGTCTCCAATTGCGTTTGAATCCTCCAAACCCTTCCCTTACTTTCTTGCAAGTTGCATGCTTTAATTTTCGCTGCCTATACACTCTTTGCATGCTTGCTTGAATTGTGTGATGATTGCTTGACTTGTCCTAAAATAGCTAAAATCTGCCAAACTATAAAATTGGGAAAAGGTTAAGTTTTTATTGGTCAAGTAGTCTAATCACCCCCCTCTAGACATACTTCAATGTCCTCTGTGAAGACCACGAGGTGTCTTATGTCAATGATATGCAGAAAGATGATCTTTGACCGAGCTGAAGGCAAATTTCACCCTACCGCCAGAGGAGGATCCGGAGAAGCCAGTTACAGAGCAATTAATCAAGTCTTGTGCTCTTAAGAAGATGGCAGGCCTATTCAGGAGGTGGAGGAAAGAGCTGAAAAAGTTTGTCGACAAAGAAGAGACACCATAATTAATCGGCAAATATGAGAAGATCAGAGATCATTGGCCCGCATTTGTGGCCCACAAGACATCGGAAAAGAGTAAGAAGATGTCGGCAACAAACAAGCAAAATGCTGCGAAGAAGAAGTTTCACCATCGCACGGGGCAGGCGGCTACCTCAAGGCCCGGCCTAAGTGGTCCAAGGCTGAGAATGATCTGCTTGATAAAGGGATCGAACCAGAGACAATGAACCGGCCAGACCGTTGCCGGACTTGGTTGTTCGGGGCTGGCGGAACCTTGGACCCTGTATCAAGGAAGTGCCGTTGGACGGACGAGCAACTGAAAATACCAGTCAACAGGCTTCGGCACTATATCGATGCAGCGCAGCAAGGGACGTTCGTTCCAGACAGGGAGAAGGACACGCTCACAATGGCCCTCGGGAATCCTGAGCACCCTGGACGGACACGAGGCACGCCAGGCTCCATTCCGTGGAAGGTTGGTTTTCCGGACGCAGGCGGTTACAGATGCCATGAAAGGAGGAAGAAAGTGGAGCATAGCCAACTACAGGCGCTGCACGAAAGTGTACAAGGGCTAGAGGAACGAGAAGCAGATCGCAGCAAACGACCTGCCGAAGCTTCCCCTTAAGCTACCCCGCCATCTCAGTGGAGAAGCAGCGTGGCTTCCACCGAGCTGCTTCAGCCGGAGCATGTCTTGACGGCTCCTGCTAGCTACCCCGTGGATTTTATCACGGAGTCTCAAAATTGCCACCTTATGACGCAATGGCAGAACTTAAAAGTCAAGGCGGCTGTCGGCGAAGTTCGACCTTCTAAACCCGGCGCAACTTTTCACTATCGTCCGATTCCAGAAGGATATGCTAGGGTGGCGGTGGACGAAATAACGGAGGGATTTGAGGACCTCCAGCTTGACCACCCTACCGGTGAAGGGGAGACTCTGCTGGATTCTGCTCTGAAGACTCCATGCCTATGGCGGAAGGAGTTCATCAAGCTTCCGAACTGGACGCCTCCTCCTCCTCCTCCGGCGAGTTAGGGCACTCCGCCTCCTCCACCGCCTCCTCCTCCGGCGAGTGACGATCAGGGCACTCGGTCTCCTTCTCCGGCGCGTGGCGGCACTTCGCCTCCTTCTCCGCCTGCCACGGCGCGCCCGAGCAGCCAGCAGCCACCTCCTTCTCTGCCTTGCCAACAAGGGCGGAAGAGACCCACCGCTGCCCCGGCTGCTCCAGCGTGTCGTAGTCCTTCTCCTCCGCCTCGTAAGCAAGCACGAAAGAAGACAGACGCTGCAGCCGCTCCGTCTTCTCCGACGTCTAGCAGTACAGCCAGTAGAGGCGGGAGGCAATACAGATACGGTCCTTCTCTCAAGCCTCTAGAGAAGTTACCGTACAAGAGGACCGAGGAGGAAAATGCGAAGATCGTGCAGACCGAAGTGAAGGACTTCTTTGAAGGGTTGAAAGCAAAGAGACATCCACCTCCGGAGGAGAAGGTAGATCCGGTGAAAGCAAAGCGCACTATCGATGCCCTAAGGAAACCACCAAAGTCTCCGCCGAAAACAACTATGAGCGCATTACTGCAAAGACATATCTCGAAGCTAACCGGTCGGGAAGTACTGTCAGTGATCAAAGGTTAAAAGAACGAGCAGCTTGGGAAAAAATTGCCCAGCTCGGAGAACAAGCAAAGCAATCGTGCCCCCCCGCTTAATGTGTCTAGCGACAACGTCGCTAATGCTCCGGGGACGGTGCCCGGTTATAACAATCTTGGAGATTACCTGCCTGATGATGTACATTTTGATTTCTTGGAGGTGAACAAACACAGATACGAGTACGGGAAGCCTCTCGTCAAAGATGAAAAATCTCTAACAACGATGATGCGAAGATTCCATAATTGGTACATGAAAACCTGCAGAAAGTCTGGGGGACGAATACTTTGTATCTGCGAATTAAAGAGGAGCACGACCTCATTGGAACTGATCTGTTGACTGTTCCATTTGAGGAGTTCTTTGAGTTGTTCAATCAAAAGGCCCTCGATAAATTAACGGTCTTTTGCTACTGTCTGTAAGTACTATTTCTGTCATTAAGTCTCTATATATATCTCGGCTCTTTCATTGCATGTATTTATAATTATTTATCCTCACTATATTATGCAGATTGAAGATCGTCAAGTGCAAATAACAAGAAATGTATGATATTGGGTTCATTAACACAAATATCATAGATGAATTTCTGGTTAAAAAGCACGCCGAAGAGGCCGAGGCCAACTTGCTACAATCGTTGATCAAAAATAAAAACAAAGATTTAATACACTTTCCTTACAACTTCAAGTGAGTGTTACTGTCATGTGCATATTAGGTTTCCCTTATTACTCGAGCGAGGTTATAGTAATGTAATTGATGAGTTATGCATGCGTGCGCAGCTTCCACTATGTTCTTCTGGAGATTAAGCTTGAGCAGGGAGTAGTAACCTTCTTAAACTCGACTCGAGACAAAAAGATCCCGAAACCTATGCGGACATGACTAAATTGCTCAACAATTAAGTTCAATTGATCATTATCGCACCATATCGGCAACTTTTTGTTCATTTCCTGATATCTCAAGTAATAATAATTATTTTCTTTGTCTTGCAGGGTTTGGAAACAGTTCACCGCAGAAGCTCCGGGACTGCCGAAGGAGCTGCGATATACATACCCGAAAGTAAGTACTACTAGCTAGCTAGTTGTGCGCATCTCCCGTTGATTCTATAGCTATACTTTCATCAATGCCATTTATAATGCTTCATTATCAGTTTGATTGACCTCTATTTCTCGTAAAGTGCTTGTGGCAGGAAGAAGGGTATAATTTCTATGGGTACTACGTGTGCGAGTTCATCTACAACGCGACTTTGAAAAATAAGCGGGGCTACTCTAAAAGACAATATGAAGTGCGTAAGCAATAATATTCACAATTTCATTTTATTACACCATCATTTCTGTTGAGTTTCATTCATATACGTATTAACCCCCTTCTTCAAATTAGACATGGCAGATGCGGAATGAACTCCTAGAACAAGATCGCATGAAAGCAATTCAAGAGGAATTGGCAGGATTCTTTCTTGACCACGTCATCAATAAAGCCGGAGAATAACATGTGGAAGTTGATTTCAAATGTTAGGGGATTGTAAGAGATCTTACATATTGTATATGTATGTAGCCAGTAGCGTCGGATAGATAATACGAAAACTTGTTGTTCGACCAATCTCTCGGAGGAGAGGTCGATCGATCACTTTCTTGGTATGCATGACGAACTTCTGTACTTAATGGTTCCCTTCATTTTCTTACTAGCTAGCGTGTCGAGGGCCTCTCTATATACAGTACGTAGCTTCGACCAAGCACGGACATAAGAGAGGACACTTCTCTCTATTAATTAGCTAGCTAACACAATATATGAAACATCAAAATTAACCCCCCAAAACCCCCAACCCCCTCCCCCACTGAAATGCTGACGTGTGGATGCCTTTTGGTCCTGATTGATGCCACCAATCGGGACCAAAGGCCCTCCTGCCTGGGCTCGGTGCACCGGCCACGTGGAGGCCCATCTGTCCCGGTTCGTGTTTGAACCGGGACTAAAGATCTATGGCATTAGTAACGACCCTTTAGTCCCGGTTCAAGAACCGGGACAAAAGGCCCTCACCAACCGAGACTAATAGGGGGTTTTCTACTAGTGAAATGGACACGGAAGCTTGAGATTGATAAAGTGTGTACTGTTTGGGTCATTTTTTCGTATATACCATAACCAGGTATGACAGTGAAGCTCGCTCAGTTTAATTAAGAAATATTTATTCCTGAGTACAATATTCTAGTTAGCTTTTCTTGGGAATGGACTCTAATTTACCCCAGGCAGTTAGTTCGAAAATTCTGCCAGAATATTATCCTAGTCGGTTGAAAGACGAACCGGCTTCATTGTACAAAGGAGAGAAAAATAACTAATGTGGTCGCATCGTTGCGTAGTCAGTTATTTCACCACAATCGGTTATGACAAGGGATTTGATAAAGTGATTTCTGCAGTAGTTTTAGAACCACCAAACTTGCACCTATAACAGAAAAGCCCTAGATAACCCGCCAATTCCGGTCCGTGCAACCAACAACATCCCATATTAAGGCCAAAAACATTTTGCTCATAGAAGACCTGACATATGTTTGCGTATATAAAGAAAGAAAAGAGAAAGTGAGGACCATGAAACTACAGTGTCCTCCAAAAGTGACAACGGAAATGGAGTTGAATGGATTGGTGGGTGGGGGCTACAAACTGAGAGAGGAGACAAGATAATAGTATTAGTTAAAAGAAATTGTAAAGCACTGTTGAACGCATACCACATATGCGTCTTAATTTAAGTGATCCAAACTTCTAGTTACATGGTTACGGGTTCATTTGGTATTGCAGTGGGTTATGAATTTATGATAATTCAGTTTTCCCAACCACTGTTTGCTTGTTTAGTGGGTCGTTAACACGCTCTTTTCTACTTCAGTGGCTAATTTTACATAGCAAATTATTACATAATCACAATAGTATAGTACAACAGAAGTTATTCAAGAATGAAATGATGATATAGAAACTTATTCAAGATCGAAATGCTGATAAGGTCTTCCGTGGCACACATGCTCTCCATACCCGGACAGGACGTGCCTTGGTCCTCAAGCGCTTCTTTTTGAGGTTTAACTTCTCCTCGATCATGTCAAGAATTGCCGGACCATCGGGGTGCGCCACCCAGAACACGTTGTTCCAATCATCAATGCCCAATGGTGCAAAGCCGCCCGTCAATGCACGCTCTATATTTTTTTAGATGATCCTAGGCACGTCCTTGTCAATGTGGATGGTGAGCCCAACCTCTAAGAGTTTTACTTCGATGAGGCCATCCAACTCCGGCAGGAGGGTTTGGTTCGTTGAGACAACTGGAAAATTTGCCTCTCCACATGCTCCTTGGGGTCGGAACCAACAGCCATCGCGGCCGCTCCGTCACCGAAGAGAGCGCCTGTGAGACGAGATTGTCAAGGTGGGACCCTGAGGGAGGGGCCACGAAAGGTGGCCACTGGGATCTCCGAGCAGACGATGAGGACGCGTGCCCCATGGTTGTTCTCGCCAATATCCTTTGCCACGGGGATCGCCGTAGCTCCGGCGAAGCAGCCCTTACTGGTGGAAAAACAGGCTTCCGTCCAGCCCCATAAGTCGCGAAGCTGTAGGAACCGCGACTAATGGGACCTTTAGTCGCGGGTCTGGAGGTGAACCGCGACCAAAGGCCTGGGCCCAGGGCGCTCGGTGGCCAGCGGGCGCACGTGAGGGTCTTTAGTCGCGGTTTGCCAGTACAACCGCGACTAAAGTCCTTCGCACTTTTTAGTCACGGTTTGCCAGGCCAACCGCAACTAAAGCCCCCTATATATACCCATCCAGCAGCCAACACTTAGCCATTTGGAGCCATTCTCTTCACAAGTGGGTGTAGGTTTGCTTTTGGTTCCTCTTATGCACATAAGGTGTTTGATGAAATGCCCCAAGAGCATGAAACAAACATGACATGAAGTGTTGGAGCCACACTCCTCGATCGCGGTTAGCAACTTGATGAACCTTTGATGTGTCATTGATAAAATATGCATGTGTGTAGTTCATTGTTTAATTTATATTGTTTGTAGCTAGTTAGTTTAACAAATGCATGATGGTTAATTATATATTTTATATTATAATAATGCAGATGAATCGGCAATGGATGTACGGTAACCGACTCTCCGGTGAGTTCACTACGGGTTTGAAAGATTTCCTCGTAGTGGCTAATGCGAACAAGCGGGGGGGTTTTGTTATCTGTCCATGTGTTATCTGGAAGAATCAGAAGGGTTACTCTTCCTCAAGAGATGTTCACATGCATCTGCTTCGCACGGTTTCATGCCAAGCTATAATTGTTGGACCAAGCATGGAGAAAGAGGGGTTATAATGGAAGAAGATGAAGAAGGGATGATTTCATCGATGAAAGCTATCTTGCTCATTTCGGTGATACTTTCATGGAGGATGCTGAAGGTGAAGGGAAGGTGAAGAAGAGGCACGTGATGATCCCGTTGATGATCTTGGTCGGACCATTGCTGATGCACGGAGACGCTGCGAAACTGAAAAGGAGAGGGAGAATTTGGATCGCATGTTAGAGGATCACAGAAAGGCGCTGTACCCGGATGCGATGATGGTCTGAAAAACTGGGCTGCACAATCGGATTTGCTGAAATGGAAGGCAGAGGCAGGTGTAGCTGACTCGGCATTTGAAAACTTGCTGAAAATGTTGAAGAATATGTTTCCAAAGGATAACGAGTTGCCCGCCAAGATGCGTCTGAAGCAAAGAAGGTTGTCTGCCCTCTAGGTTTAGAGGTTACGAAGATACATGCATGCATCAACGATCGCATCCTCTACCGCGGTGAATACGAGAATTTGAATGAATGCCCGGTATGCACTGCATTGCGTTATAAGATCGGAGGCGATGACCCTGGTGACGATGTTGAGGGCCAGAAACCCAGGAAGAGGGTTCCCGCCAAGGTGATGTGGTATGCTCCTATAATACCACGGTTGAAAGCGTCTGTTCAGGAACAAAGAGCATGCCAAGTTGTTGCGATGGCACAAAGAGGACCGTAAGTCGGACGGGAGTTGAGACACACCGCAGATGGAACGCAATGGAGAAAGACCGACGGATGGTTCAAAGATTTTGCAGCTGACGCAAGGAACATAAGATTTGCTCTAAGTACGGATGGCATGAATCCTTTTGGCGAGCAGAGCTCCAGCCATAGCACCTTGCCCGTGACTCTATGCATCTACAACCTTCCTCCTTGGTTGTGCATGAAGCGGAAGTTCATTATGATGCCAGTGCTCATCCAAGGTCCGAAGCAACCCGGCAACGACATCGATGTGTACCTAAGGCCATTAGTTGATGAACTTTTACAGCTGTGGGGTGGTGTCCGTGTGTGGGATGAGCACAAACAAGAGGAATTTGACCTCTGACGTTGCTTTTCGTAACCATCAACGATTGGCCTGCTCTTAGTAACCTTTCGGGACTGTCAAATAAGGGAAACAATGCATGCACGCATTGCTTACATGAGACTGAAAGTGTACATTTGCCAAATTGTAAGAAGAACGTGTACCTTGGGCATCGTCGATTTCTTCCGAAAATTCATCCAAAGAAGAAAGAAAGGCAAGCATTACAACGGCAAGGCAGATCACCGGCGAAGCTCGCAGAACGCTTGGTGCTGAGGTATTTGATATGGTCAAGGATTTGAAAGTCATCTTTGGAAAGGGTCTGGCGGACAATCAGTTCGAAGGGAGCTGGCGGGCACGCAGCCATGTGGAAGAAGAAATCTATATTCGGGAGCTAGAATATTGGAAAGTCCTAGATGTCCGCTCTGCAATCGACGTGATGCACGTTACGAAGAATATTTGCGTGAACCTCCTAAGCTTCTTGGGCGTGTATGGGAAGACAAATGATACAAAGGAAGCACGGCAGGACCAGCAACGTTTGAAAGACCACGATGACCGGCATCCGGAATGGTTTCAAGGTCGTGCCAGCTACGCCCGACCAAAGAAGAGAAGGTCATCTTTTTGAATGCCTGAGCAGTATGAAGGTCCCGTCTGGATTCTCGTCAATATAAAGGGAATAATAAACATGGCGGAGAAAAAGTTCCAAAACCTGAAGTCTCCACGACCGCCACGTGATTATGACGCAATTGCTTCCGATTGCTTTGAGGGGCTCCTGCCGGAAAATGTTAGAGTAGCCATTGTGAAGCTATGTGCATTCCTCAATGCAATCTCTCGAAGGTAATCAATCCAGAAGTTCTACCACGGTTACTGAGCGATGTGATCCAATGTCTTGTCAGTTTCGAGTTGGTGTTCCCGCCATCCTTCTTCAATATTATGACGCACCTCCTGGTTCACCTAGTCGAAGAGATTTTCGCTCTCGGTCCTGTATTTCTACACAATATGTTCCCCTTGAGAGGTTCATGGGAGTATTAAAGAAATATGTTCAGAACCGTGCTAGGCCAGAAGGAAGCATCGCCAAGGGCTATGGAAATGAGGAGGTAATTGAGTTTTGTGTTGACTTTGTTCCTGACCTTAAGCCGATTGGTCTTCCTCGATCGCTGCACGAGGGGAGACTAAGTGGAAAAGGCACGATCGGAATGAAATCAACGATATGTATGGACGGCCATTCTCTGATCAAGCACACCACACTGTCTTGACCAATTCCAGCTTGGTGGCTCCGTACTTTGAGAAACACAAGAATTTTTACGTTCGACAACCCGGGAAGCCCGAATCCTGGATTAGGAAGGCCCACATGGAGACTTTCGCAGTTGGTTGAGAAAACATTTAATGAATGACAATGATGTTGTAGATCAGCTGTACATGTTGGCCAAGACACCATCTTCGACTATAACGACTTTCCAAGGGTACGAGATAAATGGGAATACATTTTACACGATCGCCCAAGATAAAAATAGCACCAACCAAAACAGTGGTGTCCGCTTTGATGCAGCAACCGAGAATGGGCAAGAGGTCACATATTATGGTTACATAGAGGAGATATGGGAACTTGACTATGGACCCTCCTTTAAGGTCCCTTTGTTCCGGTGCAAATGGTTCAAGCTAACAGGAGGTGGGGTAAAGGTGGACCAGCAATACGGAATGACAATGATGGATTTCAACAATCTTGGTTACCTTGACGAACCATTCGTCCTAGCGAAAGATGTCGCTCAGGTTTTCTATGTGAAGGACATGAGTAGCAAACCGAGGAAACGGAAAGATAAGAAAACGATCAGTACATCATGCGATGATCCAAAGCGCCACATTGTTCTTTCAGGGAAAAGAAACATCGTGGGAGTGGAGGACAAGACAGACATGTCAGGCGATTATAATATGTTTGCTGAAATTCCGCCCTTCAAAGTGAACACCGACCCAAGCATTAAGTTAAATGATGAGGATGCTCCATGGATACGGCACAATCGTAAGCAAGCAGGGACACAAGGGAAGAAAAATGATGTGTAATAATTTATTGTACCAAACTTTGTTGAATGGATCATGTGAATTATATTACCCGTGATGTGTTTGGTGTCCATTTTGAATGATTCGAGATACCACTGATGATACATGAAATTTGGAGTGATTTAGTCATACTCCTGCCTAGGCGTATAATATGCATACTCGTAGTCTTCATAGCCGCCGTCGTTGTCTTGGTAGTAAATCGCCTTCTAAGTTGCCGCCGTTGTCGCCTTTGTCGTCGCTGCTTTGTCATTGTCGTCGGCTAAATGGCTCGAATCGAGGGTAGCGCAGCGGGATATCGCCGGCCGTGATGTAGTCCATGACGCTCTGCAGAGTCCGCCATACCACCATAGCCGACGGCCGGCCTCGTGGAAGTTCCTGTGAGGCAGACCGTCCTCCTCATACTGGCGGCGCCCTCTCACGCCGATTGATGAAGAAGGCGTCCCAAGTATGCTGGTTATCGGGATGCCGAGGATTCATCCGCTGCTCCGGCGTGAGGTCGAGGTAGTAGTGGTTCGTGATGGCCGCCCGCCAGCAGTACCGAGGGACGGAGGGACTGCACGCCGCCGGGCGCTTAGGCTCCAGCCGGTGGGGACGCTGTAGCCCGGTGGACAAGGGTAGTTCGAGAAGAAAGCTCCTCCACCTGCTGGTAGGTTAGAGTGGGTGCGGTGGAAGCCATGAGAGAGTGATGAGAGATTGTAGAGATGTGATAATGCTGGCCAAGCCGGGCTACATATATGTAGTGAGAAATGGCGGGAAAAATGGGAGCGGGAAGACAGGAGGCGGGAAGAAAGTGGCGGGAAGAAAGAGGCGGGAAGACAGGGAAGAAATGGCGGGAAGAAGAGGAATCCAGAGATGGTCATCTAACCTTTAGTCCCGGCTGGTTGGTGCAACCGACTAAAGGTTAGACAGACGTGGGTAGCGCATTTACGCCTGTCGGAGGAACAAGACAAAAGCAGAAGCGGCGCCGTGCCTATAAAAGGACCATCGATACGCCGAAGATAGAGGCGTGAAGAAATGGCGGAAGACATAGGCGGAAAGAACGGCGGGAAGACTGGCCGAAGAACTTGTGGGAAGACAGAGGCGGCCGGAAGAACTTCTCTGAATTTTTTGATATATTATTTGTATTTTTAGAATTTTGAAATGAATTAGTTCTATTTTTCTGAATTTTTTGATATATTATTTGTATTTTTAACATATTGAATTGAATTAGTTTTATTTTTGACATATTATTTGTATTTGCCTCGTAGGGTTTGGAGACGGTTCAGAGATACAAAGGACGTAGAACTTTATATGCATTAAATTATGTATGGAAACTTGTTCAAAATTGTATATGGTCATCCGATGATATTGAATATATATTGTATATTCCTCTTGAATTCTTTTTGGTTCTAATTTCAAATTTGTTTGAAATTGTACATTCATATGCATGTATGTAGTACCGTAGAATATGTGAAACTCCTTCAAAATTAAAATAAAGCACAAAAGAAATAAAACAATACAAATTAAACAGTAAACAATACAACTTAAAAAGACTACAAGACACATTAATCAGAAAACAGGTTTGGGGGGCTAAAACCCTAAACTGCTGGCGGCCTTTAGTCGCGGTTGGCCGAACCAACCGCGACTAAAAAGGTGGGGGCTGAGCATAAAAACTCATAAAAAACCCTTTAGTCGCGGTTTGGCAGGCGACCATGACTAAAGGGTACCTTTAGTCATGGTCTCGCCGCCAACCGCGACTAAAGAGGGCTATAAATACAAGGTCTCGATTCTTGTCTTCTCCGATTCGATTCTCGCTTTGTTTGCTCTGCCCGCGCCCTCGGCGCCCGCCCGTCGCCCTCGCCCTCGGCCGCCACGCCCGTCGCCCTCGCCTACAGCAGCGCCGCCAGCCAGCCTCGGTACTGCCGCCTCGCTCGCCCGCCCTCAACGCCGCCGACCGGCCTCCCTCGCCCACCGCGCGCGCGCCGCCTCGCTCGCTCGCCCTCGACGCACCCTGGTAGTGCATCCGGCCAAGGCCACCTCCGGCTACTTCCTGTAAACCAAAAACAAATAGGAGGGGGGTGCTCGGCTTGGGAAGGCAGCAGGAGCCGGGCGAGGCCGGACTCGGCGGCGGCGTGAGTCGCCCCAGCGGGACTCGAGGCGGCGTCTTGGCGAGGGAGAGGGAGGCGGGCGCCGGGCCTGGGCTGGCTGGGCCGGGCTGGGCCTCGGTCCGAGGGCAGCTTCGTTTTTTAAATTAAAACAAAAGCGAAATAAATAAAATATCAAACGAACTCCGATTTAAATAAAACAAATTTTCCCCGACTCCTAAAAATGAGTCGAACAAAATGAACTTTTAAAACTGCAACATGCATAAAAATCTTAAATGCTCATTTTGCCTAAGCAAAATAAATCTTTCGAAAACCAAATTTGATTTATTTATAATATCTTCGTTTTTCCTAAATGTTGGGAAAGTCATATTATTCCCTCTCTTGAGATTTTTATAGGAAAACTTTATGAAGATAATTTTAAATAAATCCAATGATCCTATTTCCAAAATTTGAGAAATCCCAAATATGAAAATAATGAAACTTCCAACTCTCTCCGAGGGTCCTTGAGTTGCGTGAAATTTCCTAGGATCGGAAAATGCGAGAAAATATGATATGCATGATGATCTAATGTATAACATTCCAAATTGAAAACCAAAACAAATTGTATTTTTTTACCAAACATTGACAAATGTTTAATTGCTTGCAAAGTTTCTTCACAAAATGACATTCGTGAAGACGTGGTTGTCTGTTGTCCTCGCCTCCCTCTCCGTGTGTGTTGTCCTCTCCTCCTCCTCTCCGTGGCCTCGTGCCTGCCGCCTCGTCTCGCGCTCTACCGCGACACCCTCTCCCACCCCTTCCTCGCCCCCTCCTTTTGCCACCGCCCTTTCGCCACCGCCACCGCCACCGTCCCCCTTCTTCACTTAATTAATTTGTTTTTACTACATGTTTTCAGGACTGACATAATGGCGGACGATAGAGCTGACCCGATTATGGACAACTATGATCCGGACGGTGAAGCACATATGTTCGGCATCATAAACGGCGATATTCTATATGTGCCGACCGGAGAAGAAGAAGATGATATCTCTTCTTATCTGAACCTTGACGGTGAAGATGAAGGGCGCCGTCGACAAGATGATGCGAACAAACGTCGATAAACGCATTTATCTTCAATTGGTATTAGCAACCACCTCCGGCGCAGAGTCATATATATACATTGAGCCTCTGGTTATACAAACTAACTGATTTGAATAAATATGTGTGTACTAACAGCGACTCTCTTTCTTATTTTAGCCCTCGGCGGATCGTCAAACAATCGAGTACGCCGTCAAAGCGTGGCGCAACCAAGACGATGAAACAAGGAGAAACATGCACCATCGAGGTTGTCGACAAGGTGCAACCGCAGGCCGCTGGAGCCCCGCAAGAACGCCACCAAGTTTGTCAGCCAATGCGGAGCCATTGTTAGAGACAACGTCTCGATCACCGTCGAGGAGTGGAATGAGCCAAAGAAGGCACGAATTGATCGTTTCACTTTTGTCGATAAGAGAACAAAAAAGATTGCTTCAAGAAGCTTATGGAACATTTCGTTCTACCTCCGAATACAACAAATTCGATGAGGAGGGTAACAAGATTGAGGAAAACAAGGAGGGAGGAGGCTAGTCAAATAGTTCGCTCTTCATAAGATGGCCGACGCATTCCGGAAATTCAAGCAAAATCTAGCCCATGACTTTGTCAAGCAGAACAAGACTCACAATATGAGAAACTGAAACATGATTGGCCAGAATTTGTGAAGCAAAAGAAATCGGAGCAGTTCATTCAAATATCGAAAAAAATAAGGAAAATGCGGCTAAGAAGGAGTACAATCATGTTATGGGGCCAGGAGGGTATCGCATTTAGGTGCCTAGGTTGGAGAAGATGGAGAACGAGCTGAGGGCGCGAGGAATCCGTCGAATGCGGAGGATGGGACCCAAGGGCCAAAAGCTGGTGGTACGGGCATGGGGAACGCTGAACCCGGAGAGGCAGGGAGTGTGTTTACCGGGCAAATTAATTAAACCCACCCAAGCCCTTATTGACGCAATGAAGGATGCTCAACGAGGGAAGATCAAGTTCAACAGAGAGAACGACGCTACCGACAAAAGCCCTCGGGAATCCTGAACACGGAGGGCGATGTACGAGGCATGGGGCACATTCCGTGGAAAATAGGGTTCCCGAGCGATGACCCGTCACGATTCTGAAGCCGTAAGAGAAAGATGGATCGGGAATCAGATGTTGTGGCGCGGTTGGCATCGGAAATGGATGTGATGAAGAAAACCATGAGTGTACTAGTAGCCGAAAGAGATGCAGCTCGGTGCAGCATGAAGATCATCCAGCGGATCTCGGAAGCCAGCAGCGGAGAAGCAGCGTGGCTTCCACGGAGGCCCCACCGGCTGGTGCAGATGCACCGACGATCGAAATTACTGCACCGGAGCCTCTGGTGGTCGAAATTACTGCACCGGAGCCTCTGGTGGTGAAATTACTGCACCGGAGCCTCCTCGCTACCCGTGGACGATATAAAGGAGATGAAAGAATGTCATCTGTATTATCCTATCGGGAACATGTCCATGAAGGTAGCCATCGGCAGTGCTTTACCATGTTTACGGAGCACTCCACCACAACAACCCCATTCAAGATGGCTATGCTCGTGTCACGGTGGAGGACATAGTCCAAGGGTTTGAGGACACAGAGATTGACATTGCTACACCTGAAGGGGAGAAAAGACTTGGAGATGTCAGCGCCATTTCATTCTATGGCAAAAGAAGTTTATCAAGTTTCCAGCGAGGCGCCAAGGACAACAAGTCCACCCCCTACGGTGGTGGTGGTGGCGGTGGCGGTGGTGGTGGTGGTGGTGGTGGTGGCGGTTCACCTACACCTCCGCCACGTCACCGACGCCGCCCCGATCCACAACGTCCCGGGTGATCAGCCGCCGCCCCGATCCTCGTCCGGCCCGGGTGATCGACGCCGCCCCAATCCACCTCCGCAAAGAAGTAGAAGCAGTCCTGGATTATTAACCCGGACCCTTATGTACCTAAGACCACAAAGGTACCGGAGCCATCATCAAGCCTCTCCCCACAAGGCCTTGGGAACGTAGTGCCGAGGAAGTCGGCAGCGACGCTGCTGCTGATTTGGAGAAATGGAAGGCGGAATGCAAGAAGAAAAGAGAGCCCGAGCCCAAGCCAAGATTTTCTCGATGAGCAAAAGAAGTGGGCTAAGTCATTTTTGAGCACACCGTCCCAAGCCAAGAATTTGCCTAACGACTATGCACGTGAACTTGAGGCAGGCACTCATGTTCAAGGAGAACAAAGAGCGGGAGAAGGCCGAAGTAAAATAAGCGGAAACAAGTTGCCCAGCTCGGGGAACAAAGTAAACAATCGATTGCCCGCTTATAGTGGAAGCCTTCTGTCCGGATGCCCCGAGATCATACAAGCTGCGGCAGCACAGGATTGACTGTAACGAAGTGCGAAGAACAAGCGGCCAACTTAGGTATTACTCTTCGTGAACTGTTAGGCCTTGATGAGGCGCCCGATGAAGGAGGTAGTAATTACATATGTCAAGAATGGGCCTCTCGTCGAGCCTGCGCGAGAAAAGGATCTACCTCCACAAATGAAAGGTCTGCTGAAATGGTACAAGGGTTACATAAAAATAAAAACGCCAAAGAATATATTTATGCGGAAGTTAGACATGAGCATCACTTCAAACATTACTATGTACAAATTGAACTGAGTGAATTGTTCCAGCTTTTCAATCTGCCGAGCTCGACAAATCTATCATCGGTTGCTACGTTACGTAAGTGATTTATTAATTTCTACCCCATCTCGTTCATATTGCCTGCACTATATATATGTCCTAACTATATTGTTGTGTCCGCTATTATACATGCAGAATGAAGATTAAGGAATGCAGAGTAAGGAACATCCATGATGTTGGGTTCATTGACCCACACATCATTAATGGACATGTGTTGGAGCGTCACCCGCCGACGTGGAGGCAGACCTGTGGCAGTTTCTTACAAAGCAGGAACTCAAAAGTGATATTCTATTTCCTTACCATTTTGGGTGAGTGTTTCTGTCTTGAGCACATTCTCTTTTGTTTACTCCATGCATGGTATGTGGCGGCTAATCGATGAGTTATGCATGACGTCTTGTGCATGTATCGTGTCCGCAGGTTCCACCGGATTCTGCTAGTAATTAAAGTTAACACCTCGTAATGTCTCGTCCACGACTCTCTGAATATGGATCCAAAGCTTTGGGGCGGCATGAGAAGAATGCTGCGAAGTAATTATTTTCATTCATTTGCGCTCTATATCGATCGGCCTATTTCGTTCATTTCCTAATATCAAGTAACTAATAACTCTCTTGTTCATTTAATTTTCTTTGCCTCGTAGGGTTTGGAGACGGTTCGTAGATACAAAGGTCGGTGAATTCAAAAAGAGCTAGAATTCAAAAGGTCAAAGCCTAAGAATGCTTTGGGGGATATTCAGCCACCAGAGACCAATCTATGTGCATACTATATACGTGAGATGATCCGAGATACACCTGAAGCGGGTTCCGAGTGATACCAATGCTCAGAGGAATAACCTCCGGATGATGCTTAGTCCAGAAGCTCGCTTCCGACCACTTCAAGAGAAACTAGCTGGATGGTTCAGCAGGGAAGTCCTCCATCCTAAAGGAGAACACTATTACGAGGACGTAGAATTTTATATGCATTAAATCATGTATGGAAACTTGTTCAAAATTGTATATGGTCATCCGATGATATTGAATATATATTGTATATTCCTCTTGAATTCTTTTTGGTTCTAATTTCAAATTTATTTGAAATTGTACATTCATATGCATGTATGTAGTACCGTAGAATATATGAAACTCCTTCAAAATTAAAATAAAGCACAAAAGAAATAAAACAATACAAATTAAACAGAAAACAGGTTTGGGGGCTAAAACCCTAAACCTGTGGCGGCCTTTAGTCGCGGTTGGCGAAAGAACCGCGACTAAAGGTCCTCCGCCCGACGGCCGCTTTGGCGCCCACGTGGACGGGCCGTTAGTCGCGGTTCTTAAGCAGCCGCGACTAAAGGTGGGGGGCATTAGTCGCGCTTATTTGGTCGCGGTTGCCCAACCGCGACTAATGGCAGTTGCGAACCGCGACCAAAGGCCTTTTTTCTACCAGTGCCTGCAGGTACAACATGACATGCCTCACCGACGGGTTGAGGCCTAGCATCTTTATGAGATCGCAATCGACACCCGCCGGGTGCAGAACACGTGGTGTGTGATCTTCGACAATGGTTGGCCCTACTCCTTGATTGCCTTTTGTGCTACGTCCTTCCCGAGCTTGGGGATCTCGGTGAGGACGATGCCCCTGGCGCACATCTTGTGGCGACGTGTTGAACTCGCACATGCTAGGTTTTTGCTCAAGCAACTTCTCAGTCATGTGCATGTGCCTCTTCCGAATCATGGACCCTTACCTGCACCCACCACACAAGATGACGACAGTGTAAGAGTTCATGGATTTCAATTTCAGTAAGACTTCAATGAAATTCACTGAATTTGCATCATTTCAGGAGACACCAAAATTATTACCATGCGGTAGGATATTTCAGCCAGTCCAACAGTACGCAAAGAATCATATAAATCTAAAGATATTTTCGATGTTTCAATTGTTTTGTCGAGTTTCAAGTGAAAGTTTCTGTCCTTGACAGGAATGCAGACCAAAATCACTTTTCGGAAACCGAAATTCAAAACAAGTAGTATTTTGTTTACCAGCTACTAGGTATATACTTATAGTTTATTTTTCGTCAAATTTATCAACCAACTTACATATCTGCCTGAACTTTTGCTTGAGCTCGGGGAGGTGGTCGCCGTTGGTGACCCGGAAGTAGTAGTCCGGGTAGTCAGTCTGGTACACGCAGTTGTCCGGCATCGTCGTGCCGATGGCCAGCACCAACGCCAGGCCCTCTCCTCCAACAAAGGCTGCCTGCTAGTACCACTTAACGTCTCAGTACGCTTACAGAGATGCTGAACAAAGATAAGATAGCTACTGAGAGTCTAGTACAAATTTATTTTACTACGCTCCCAGGCCGCCGCGGCGCGAAAGGACATCTCTGCTGCATTCGCGGCGCGACGGGGCATCGCTTCTCCTTCCGCGGCGCGACCAGGCAATAGCAGCACACGTCTTGTTCCAAGAACCGTGCGCGCTCGTTATTACCATCGCACACACTTTTTTAATTAGAATGTGTGCCCGTCTAGCGCACACACGTTGACCTGTCTAATTGTTTATGTTCGTTGTGGCTAACCACAGACAGTTTATCCGTGGGAAGTGTATGCCATCAATCGCAGACATTTTAATTTGGCTGACCGTTTCTGTTATGTTGCCTAATCGCAAACAGTTAATCCTTCTGAAGCGTATGCCGTCAATCACAAACACCTTTATCTAGCTGCCCGTTTCTGTTGTCCCTCCCCATCACAAACAGTTAACCCAAGTGAACTTTATGTCGTATATCACACACGCCTTCATTTGGCTGCCCGTTTCTGTTCTTCTTCCTCATCGCAAACAGTTCATTGAACTAAGCCGTATGCCCTGCATAGCACACGCAACCAAAATCTGAACCGTGATTGATGCATCCGTCATCTCAAATGTTTTGCATATTTTTTGATGGTTTTTTACACCATCATCGCACACAGTTTCGTCGAAGGGTCTCTGATCGTAGTGTCGCGTTAGCAGCATCTTACAGTAGTGAATGAGGTAGTTGCGGAATGATGTATTACAGAACGTGTAAAGAGACTTGCTGGTAACGAGATTGAACTAGGTATGAAGATACGGACGATCGAATCTCGTGCAAGTAACATACCGATGAAAAATGGAATAATTTACGTTGTCATTACGGTACGACCGATAAAGATCTTCGTAGAATATGTGAGAACCAATATGAGCATCCAGGTTCCGCTATTGGTTATTGACCGAAGAGGTGTCTCGGTCATGTCTACATAGTTCTCGAAACCGTAGGGTGCGCACGCTTAACGGTTGATGACGATTTTGTATTATATGAGTTATGTGATTTGGTGACCGAATGTTGTTCGGAGTCCCGGATGAGATCACGGACATGATGAGGAGTCTCGAAATGGTCGAGAGGTAAAGATTCATATATAGGACGATGATATTCGGATACCGAAAGTGTTTTGGGGGTACCGGGTACATCGGGTCACCGGAAGGGGTTCCGGGCACCACCACCCCCGGCAACTATATGGGCCTAATGGGCCAAGAAGGGGATAGACCAGCCCCTAAGGGGCTGGTGTGCCCCATGTAGGCCGAAATAGAAGGGGGAGGAAAGAGGAGAAGAAAGAAAGGAAGCGGAGGGATTCGGCCTCCCCCTTCCTTCCCTTCTCCGGTGGATATGGAAAGGGGGGAGGCCTAATCGGGAGGCACCCAAGTAGGATTCCTCCTACTTGGGGCGCCCCCTTGGCTGCCTCTCCTCCCCTCCAACCTATATATATGAGGGGGGCACTGCTAGAACACACACCAACAATTGTTAGCCGTGTGCGGTGCCCCCCTCCACAGATTACACCCTCGGTCATATCTCCATATAGTGCTTAGGCGAAGCCTCGCGTGGATCACTTCACCTTCACCGTCACCATGCCGTCGTGCTAACGGAGTTGTCCCTCGACACTTTGTTGGATCAAGAGTTCGAGGGACGTTATCGAGCTGAACGTGTACAAAACTCGGAGGTGTTGTACGTTCGGTTCTTGATCGATCGGAACGAGAAGAAGTTCGACTACATCAACCACGTTGTCAAACGCTTCCGCTTTCGGTCTACGAGGGTACGTATACACACTCTCCCCCTCTCGTTGCTATGCATCTCCTAGATAAATCTTGCATGAGCGTAGGAATTTTTTTCAAATTGCACGCTACGTTTCCCAACAATACGGAGGTGATGTTTGGCGATCGCGCAGGGGGGGGGGGGAGGTCAGCTTGATGGCCGTGTCGGCCCCCACGGTGAAACCGCCGACCTGGAGGACCTGTCCTGAAGTCAGGATCCTTCTAGAAGTGATATCGTTGTTGATGACAAGGCGAGCCATAGATCGCTTTTCATGACTACACAACCGAGCTCTTAATGAAAGCACCAATGTCGGTGTCAAAACGACAGACCTTGGGCACGGGGGGCCAAGCTGTGAGTCTGGGGATCAGTGGTAACAAGGGGACGATGGGGACATGATGTTTACCCAGGTTTGGGCCCTCTTAATGGAGGTAAAACCCTACGTCCTGCTTGATTGTATTTGATGAGTGTAGGGGTTACAAGAGTTGATCTACCTCGAGATCGTAATGGCTAAACCCTAATTGTCTAGCCTATGATTATTCTGATAGCCTCTACGGACTTAACCTCCCCAATTTATATACACACCAAAGAGGTCTAGGGTTGTACAGAGTCGGTTTGCAAGGGAGGGAAATAATACATCCGGATACCAAAACTTGCCGTTCACGCATAGAGGAGTCCTACCTGGACGTGGGGGATAATCTTCCGCTCTGTCTCCACGGCCCATAAGTCCGGCCCATATCAAATAGGCCGGATATCCGAGGACCCCCTAATCTAGGACTCCCTCAACCACTTCTAGCGAGGCTGCGGTCACCTGCCTTGAGCCAGCGGCCCTGGCGAATCCTAGCGTCATTTGAGCGAAGACAATGGATTCCCAACGGATCGATTCAGCCTGTGGGGGCGCACTACGCCCGAGAGCATTGGAGAGCCTTGTGGACAACCATCTCCTTCTCAGGAACACAAGAGACAAGGTCCCAGTCGACGAATCCAAATATTTCAGAGTTGGATCAACTGCCCGCCATGCCGGACTAGATCGGAGTTCGTTGGAGATGAGCTAGGGGACAAAGGGGAGTGGCGCGCGTGGAGTTGACTTGCTAGGATTTAATACCGCGTGGATAAAGATGAATTTATGTGTCGTCGGATGGCCCATAGTGGGTCAGATCCGACGTGACAGACACGCCCGAGCGCATTCTGGTGTCTCATATCTGACCTACATAAGAGCTGGGTATGGGGATTGCCGGTCAGCTCGGGGGTTTGGGCAGCATTTTGGGGCATTTAGTTGGGTGGAATTTTTGTGTCTGTGTTGTGAGGCCTCCGGGCGTTCGAAGCAAATATGGGGCGTCCGTTTGTGGATGCTCTTACACAAGTCTAGAAAGAGTCAAAGGCGACGGGATGAAGACCAGGAGCACTACCTACACGGTGCCATGAACTCTGCCGGGCCGAATGAGGGACACGTACGGTGCCATTGTGTTGCCCCAGCCGCCGCTCCGTCGTCGGGTTGGGGAGGAACACGGGGAAGAATTTACTTTGAGGCCAACACGGGGAAAAACTGAACACAATACGGTGAGGAAATGGGTTGTAGTAGACCCGGGCATGGACAACCCGACCCAAAAGCCAAACATCCTGGTCGGGCTCGGTCTCAGCTTTTTTGGCTGAAGCCTGACCCGAAAGCCCGAATAAACCCTGAACAGGGCATACATGGCTATTTTATTAGAAACTAGCAAACATGCCCGTGCGTTGCAACGGGAGAAAACAACACTCACACGCTGTTACCCAGGGAGCATGACTAAAAACCTTACCTTCATGCCCGGAGCATGGCTAAAGACCTCACCCTCATGCGTACCTAACATAATAAGCATGACTAATATACCTCATCCTCGGGTCCACATCCTCTATTTTAATATAACACCAGACACATGTTTCCGCTTGTCGTCTTTGTCGTCCTCGTCGCCGGTGGTTGAAGTACCAGTTGTCGTCTTTGTCATCCTCGGCGCCGGTGGTCATAGTACCAGTTGTCACTAACCGAGGTTGGCCAGGTCCAATTGCTGGAGTGTTGAGCCGCCTTTGCGTCCAGCGAAGATCAAGAGCGTTGAACAAAGTTTTCTTTACCATCTAGCTAATATAATAGGCAAAAGCATTGCACATTATATATGTCGGTATCATCTTGTAAATTGAGTAGTTTGTGTCAGAGAGACCTTGAAATCTTAGTCGGAATCCTCATGCATTTTCACGGAAGTCACTGATTCCTTCCATATCCCTAGTTTAGTAAATTGAACTAAAGCAATGCATCAAGTAGGCATATTTCAAAAAGTTGCCAAGTTTTATTAATAGGTATGGATTAAAACAATGTAGTTACAGTACCTCATAGTAAAAAAATAATCATGTTTTAATAAAAATGTTTGCCTTTTTGAATCTAAAGTTCCAAAAATATTGGTGTTTTGAAAATGTTTGCAAATTCGAAAAAATAATCATAACAATACCTCCTAGTTTTAAAAAATTGTTTGTGTTTTAATAAATACTCAGGTTTCAAAATAAAATAAAAATAGAAACATTGTTATTTTTTGCAAATTTGAAAAATAATCACAATAGTACCTCCTAGTTTAAAAGAATTGTTTGTGTTTTAAAATATAATCAGGTTTCCAAAAAAGAGAAATATTGTTCTTTTTTAAAAAAAGTTCGTGTTTAAATTTTTATTAACAACTTTACAAAATTTCCGCATTCTAAAATATATTCAATTTAAAAAAAAACTCCTATCGCTATCTGCCGTAAATGTAAGCTTATTTTAAAGATTTGCGCTGCTAATTAACCAGAAATTCTTTTCTATTCTAGTGGCTGGCTGTATGATCGCTGCAGCCTTAGTGGCTGGGTTCGATTCCTCACGACGCGCAATTCTTTTTAGGAATTTCTTTTACTGCTGGGTTGTTAATACGCTAATGGGCCGGCCCATTGCGTCCTGTGATTTAATCTTTACCTCTTTACCTAATCTTTATCTTTATCTAATTAATAATAAAGCAAATTAGGTTTCATTCGTCCGTCATGTCATTTTTCAAAAAAGTCTCTCTATTTCAGAGAATTCAACCCGTGGTCCTGTTTTAATCGTGTTTTCATATTTTACACAAAAGTCCCTGTGTTTTGTTGAAATCAACACGCAGTCCGGATTTAAGTCACAACCGAACCGTTATTTTATATTTTTTGAATACCCCCCCGATGTTTTAGGTAATTCGTCTGCGGATCATATTTAAGTTAAACAATATGTTTTTAAATCATGCATATCTTTTAAACCGCAACTCTGATTTTAACATGTTATATATGAAATCTGATTAGAAAAATATGTAGATTATGAATATGAGATTATTTTCACCTGTTAAGTATTTTAAAATATTATTTTTGAATATATTTAAGTCAAATAAATGATTTTTAAATTATCCGTATCTTTTAAACCGTAACTTCGATTTTAACATATTATATATGAAATTTTATTAGAAAAATATGTGGAATCTAAATATGATGTTGATTTTACCTATTAAATATTTTTAAAATATCATTTTGGGAGCAAACTTATAATTTATAGCGTAACATATGTTTTCCTTTCATACCGGCGGCGACCCGTATCCTATATACCTAAGAAGTTCACCCCACTACCTAATTTATCTCTACATGCAGGCTATCCACCTCAGCCATGCAGCCACATCATCCCACCTAATGATTTTCGTTTGAGGTCCATGCACGACATCATCCCTTTTCCCTCTGCCTCCCCGCACGCATGCCCGCATGGGTTGTACTTATCCTGGCCAATTAAGCGCCATTCAATAATTTTCTATCTCTAGATTATTCATCAGTTCCATGCGACCTCACATGCCGGATCGACCAAGATGGGGGGCGACTTATTTCAAAGCATGACGGAACTACAATTGCTTATGTTCGAAATGAATGCCCCTGAGCTTGCAAACATCTATGTGTTCCTCAAAAAGAGCGGCTGATCTACTCTAGAGAGGCTATTTGTGCAGGTTTAACACCTACAAATTTTATGGTTTTTGGTTTGTCAGTAGTCAGTCTGTCATTTTGTTACATTAACATCTTTATTGTGTTTTTATTTCATCGCAATGCTTCTAAATGATCATGATTTGTGATTGCAGCTCCCTATTGCCCCCCGCGAGCCCGTTGTGGATTTGTTTTACTATGTGGGGTTAGAGCCGCCACCGGATGTTTTGAAAAACCTCAGGGTGGTAAAGATTACAAACTTTAGTTGGAACCGCTTTGAGCTGCAGCTGGTGTACTTTCTGTTGAGAAAGGCTAGCTCTCTTCGTAAACTGCTTTGATCACTCCTAGTTTGGTGCCATTGCATGTGCCCGGTATTCAGCAGGCAGACGTTTTGTTTATAGCAGAAGCTGTAGCGAATGGAAAAGTAATTCTCAGTGGGTCTGACGATGCGGCAACCCAGCCATTTCATTCAGATGTCTCTGCCGACTTTTAGGCCTCCTTTGGTTTGTAGGAATCTTGTAGGAATTTTATAGGATAGGATTTTCAAAGGAAAAATTCCTATGGAGCCCTTTGGTTTGTAGAAATGGATTCCTATTCCTATGTAGGATTGGATCCAATCCTTCACATTTCAAAGGAAAAAAAACATTAGCCTAGACTCAATGGAAAAAATCCTATCCTATGCATCAAATGACATCTCTTTGTTTATAGGAATTAAGATGTATGTCATCTCACTTCCTATGGAGTTCCTATTCCTATAATATTTTTATCCTATGAACCAAAGGAGGCCTTAGACTTTTAGTTGCTAGCCAGAAGTGGAATTATGGCTGTATAGCTTGTAATGTTGTAGCACCAACCTGCCTTTGGAGGCGTTGTGACTGCCTTGAGAAAGTAAATTTGTATGCTACAAGCATTAGCATGTCATATTTTGGTATTGACCGTAGCAAGCTAATAATGATGCAACTCACCAGGCTAACATATTCTACAAGGATTACTGCCGAAGGGAATAATAGATCTATTGTGGTGCTGCCATTGGCAATTTATAAAATTAAAGCCTGCCTTTGGGTCAGGAGTGGTTCGCAGTTTTACAGAGTTCCCACTTGCAAGTGCTCTTGGGGTCTGTTTTCATGCTTTTTTCTTATGATGCAGTGGTGTTGAAGGAATGTTCGCTGGAAGTGAGGCTGTATTGCTAGAGGTGGTGTGGTGTTCTGCAATTCAAGCCATATTATTAGGCTTGGTTCAAGACTGTGAATCAAGATATATATTTTCATTTATCTTTTGATATTTCTCTATGCTATTTTGTATAGTGAACAATTGAGATTCACTGGTTTTCGTAGATCATAGTATGACCGAGTTTGTTTCGTGAGAAACCTCCCTGCTCTTTCATATATTGTTTTCTACATAGCATGTAACCTCGCTATATATTGCCTACACTGTAGGTATGAATTATTTTTTACATACGTATTCATTTTTTCTGGAGGGCATAATATCATCAACAATTTATCTGTGTTGTGTTTTGTTTCAACTGAACTGCTGAAGGGACATTCTATATACGCTTTAAGTCAAGTTATGGTATTACTATTAACATAATTTTTATCCTCAAACTTCAGTGGTTCTGTGGTTCTGTTCTTAAGTTTCAGTGGTTCTGTTAAACATAATTTGTTATATATTCATTTTGTCTTGATGTTTTCACTATGATTATGAAGTTATCAGATTTGCTTTTAGTTACCATTCGGTACTCAAACTTTATGTGCTCCCTCTATCTCTATCGCAACTTATTCCCTCAGCTTTGCATCTTATTAGTTTCCCTTCTATCAATAGGTTCTCAGTGATTTTTTTAATGGCGTGTCTGAACACCAATTCAGTCACTATGCTCCATAAATAACCCATTTGTGTCAACATTTGTGCATGCATGTTATTTTCTAGGCTGTTTCCTTTTAGCAACTCAAAAACGTCTTTATCCTGTGCATAGTGCAGTTAACTTGTCATGTCTTGCACATTTACTTCTCTAATGTATGGTTAGATGAAACCAACAGTGTGATGCATGTTTATACATCAAGAAAATGAGGAAACTAACATGGCTATTGATACGCACTCATATTTAGTAGTATAAGATTACTAAAAAATAAGGAGAATATCTATATTTTTCTAACCGTTTGATTATTCAAGGGTATAAATTGGCTGTAATGACATGGTCACAATCGCATAAATTAACTCATTCCAAATATAGCTGATTTACGACATCTCTAATTCATGTTCATAGTTCTACTCAAATTCTTCTCAAACAGGGATATGCCAATCATCACAAAAAGTGCAAACAGTGTCATGGCGTTATCATAAACATCAGATGAAAACAACTTACACGCATACATGATCGCATAGATGCTGCCGTTGTGTTCAATAGCATCACAGAAGTGTGTATCAGCTGAACGGTTTAAAACAGAGTCACAGATACCAAGGACAACTTGCTACGATCGTTTCTTGTAAATCATAACAAATCGAAAATACTCTTTCCTTACAACTGCAAGTGAATGTTACCGTCTTGTGCATATTTGGTTTCCCTTACTCAAGGTTATAGTAATGTAATTGATGAGTTATGCATGCGTACGTAGATTCCATTTTATTCTGCTAGAGATTAAGCTTGACAGGGGAGTAGTATTTGTCTTAGACTCGAGCTGAAAAGATCCCCAGGAGTATGTGGACATGACTAAAATGCTCCAGAAGTAAGTTCAATCGATCATTATCGCACCATATCGACAACTTTGTTCATTTTCTGATATCAAGTAATTATTGTCTTTGTCTGACAGGGTTTGGAAAGAGTTCACCGCAATTGTTCCGGGACTACCGACAGAGCTGCGATTTACACACCTGAAAGTAAGTACTACTAGCTAGTTCCGCACATCTCCCATTGATTCTAACTAGTTTCATCAATACCATTTTGCATGCTTGATTATTAGTTTGATTGAACTCTACTTCTCGTAAAGTGCTTGTGGCAGGAAGCCGGGAATGATTTTTGTGGATACTATGTTTGTTAGTTCATTTACAACTCGACGGCTTCTAAGCAAGGCTACTCTGAAGAGCAATATGAAGTATGTAAACAAAAATATTCACAATTTTATTTTATTACCATCAATTGCGTTGAGTTTCATTCATATATATGTATTGACCCCCTTCTTTAAATTAGTTGTGGCAGAAGCGGGATGAACTCCTACCACATGATCGCATACGAGCAATTCAAGAGTAATTGGCAGGATTCTTTCTTGACCACGTCATACCTAAAGACGAAGAATACCATGTGGAAGTTGAAACCAATTTTAGATGTTAGGGATTGCAAGACATGTTATATTGCATATATGTAGTAGAGTCGGATAGATATATGAAAACATGTTGTTTGACCAATCTCTTAGAGAAAGAGAGGTCTCACTTCTCTCTGTATATAAATGTTCATGACAATCTTCTGTAATTAATGGTTCCTTCATTTGCTTTCTAGCTAGCGTATCGAGTTCTCTCTATACGTATAGTAGCTACCGTCGACCAAGCACGGAGAAAGAGAGGTCGCTTCTCTCCATTAGCTAGCTAACACAATATGATCGAACCTCTAAATTAACCCTCGAAAACCCCCTAACCCCCCCCCCCCCCCTTTAAAAAAAACAAAAACCCCAACTCCTGCCAGGTGCTGACGCGTGGATAACTTTTGGTCCCGCTTGGTATTACCAATTGGGACTAAAGGTCCTCCTGCCTGGGCGCCCTGCAGCGGCCACGTGGAGCCCCTTCTGTCCCAGTTCGTAAGTGAACCGGGACTAAAGGGTTTGGGCTTTAGTCTCGACCCTTTAGTCCCGGTTCCAGAATCGGGGCTAAAGGGCCTCTGGAACCGGTATAAATGGCCCGTTTTCTACTAGTGTCTGCCCTCTAGTCTTGGCGGCCACAAATGTCGTCTTCTCCTTCTATTCTTAGGGCCTAGTGGGCCCCTCATAGTGGACGAGGCTAGGCTCACAGGCGCTAGTGACCCCCGGTACAGGACTCCGTCACTTTGGCTTCCGTTGTGTCAAATCCATAAATAGGGTGAAACACTATCGCCGAAGACCGTCGCGATCCCCTATACGTGTGGGTTATCAGGGCTCGCCGTTCAGGCCAGCCGGCTTCATCCTAGTCCGGTAGTAGCCCACCCTGCAGTGAGAATGACACCTAGATGCGCAAACACCACTTTTCCCACAGAGGACATGCATGGCCAGAGCAACCTGCGGCCATGGCGAAGAGGTGATCTAGAGGACGCAAACAACCACGGAGGGGGGGACAAGAGAAAGAGGTAGTGGCTCACCACGTGGCTAGAAGCACACACATAGAGGACTAGGGAGGTAGGATGGCACCGAATTGATTGTCGGCGGGTTGTGGCCCCGCCGAGGAAGGACGGCCTACATGAGTATTCTTCGGAGGAAACGAGGTGCCAGAGGTAATGTGGTGGGGGTCGGTGCGAACTGGCAGATGGTTTGAGGAAGACATGCGGCTTCATCCTACCGGCGAGGGCTTAAACTCAAGCGCCGCCACGGTGTAAGAGGTGACTGGAGCGACGTGAATAAATTGAATAAAATTCGTACCAAAAATACCCCTCAAATTGTTTTGAGAGGGACCTTCATATAATACACGGCCCATATTCAATGGATTAACATAAAAAGGACTCTTTGAATATGTTTGAATTAGAGGTATACCAAAGTTAGTTCATTTTTGAATTATACTTTTCAAATCTTCATCCCATTTTAAAATCTTGGAAATACACGATGAGTATCTCTTCACTTACACGAGACTTGACCAATATGCTTAATGGTGGTTCTTCTCAACATAACCACCACCAGCACTAGAATTTTGGATCTGATATGTGCAGCTCTACACTGATACTTTATAACTGAAACAAAATTGATGGGAGGAGCTCCTAGTTGACCTCGAACTATGTGGGCAACAGGCTGCAACATTTGGGAAACAAGAAGAATCAAATTCTAGCGGTGATGAGCATTTAATGCAGCTGAGCCTTGCTGTCTAGACAAGCGCAGATTTAACTGTAATAGCAAGTGTAGTCACCTCGCTGCATGTATGCACAAAGTCTTTGCTTCATGCCAATTTAGCATCTCACATCAATGCATATGCTTACCGAGCTTGATGAGCAGTTAGTTCCTAGTTAAGGTTCGACATAAGCACTAACCATCTATCAACAATTATTCAACCATCATGTTTTGATCCTGTTATAAGATATATATGGAAGGAAGAGCGATGTGTCACGACATAAAAAATACCATTGCAACTCTCTGTGGTCATACTCGGCAAGATATTTCAGAGCCTTATGTACATGTGACATGAAAACAGGTTTTGTATTTAAACATTTAGTTCATTTGACCCCTCTTTAATTGTGCTCTAGTTGGAATCTATCTATCTATCTTCTATCTATCTATCTTCTATCTATCTATCTATCTATCTATCTATCTATCTATTATATTATTAAAACGATAGAAAACGGATGGCTTAGATTTAACAGTCAAAAAGGAACTTGAAAGGACGACCTGGATTTGCTAGAAAGAATTACATGTATGCATGTCTCCACATTATTAAAACGATAGAAAACGGATGGCTTAGATTTAACAGTCAAAAAGGAACTTGAAAGGACGACCTGGATTTGCTAGAAAGAATTACATGTATGCATGTCTCCACATCCCATACGATTTCCATCCAGCCTTTTATATATTAGCCACGTATTTTAGTGGTAACCTCTCATAAAACGTAGTACATGCAACACAGAAGGAAAGCGATAAGAGTCCTCATCGCTGACACGCAAATAGATGTGACCCATAAGACGCCTTGGCTAAACTTCAATTTCCCAACGCACTCCTGCGTTCCAATAAAAGACATGGCGCTGTCCGCTGCTGCAAGCCGGCGGGAGCAAGGAAAGAACAACTGAGCGTCCAAGAAAACTCTGTGGAAGAAGGCCATCATCCTCAGTTCCTCACTGTGCAAGATCTCCTGCGAGAGGGACGGCCAGGCCGATGACCCGACGCCCCTCGGTCTCGGCGGCAACATCACATGTTCACTACACACTGTCCGAGGCTGACATGCACGGTTGCTACAAATTCGCTGCTCGCCGTGGACTTCCCTATAGACCCATTTTGCCTCAACGACCACACGAACCTATCTCGCGTGCTGCTCGACTCTGGCCAGATTACGGCAAGCTCTTTGTCATCGTCGCCGTGCAGCAGGAAGCTGAGAAGCTTGTGTGGTTTTCCCGCAGCACCACGGGCTCAGACGGGATTGTCGCGTATGTGGTGTAGCCGGAGAAGCAAAAGCTGGTGTACGAGCACGTGCCAACAAGTAGCGTGTGCGGAGACGGAAGGCTGAAAGCGCCTAGATGGAAAGCGTCCGCTGTGTCACGGACACGGGCAGAGCCACCTTCTCCCATGGATCGGGGGCGCGCTTACTGGAACCGAAGCCATACCGAGGCATCACGAGGAGTAGCGATTGCATAATATCGTTGCACGCTTAACGTGCAGCGCATCATACGTGTGGTTAGCATTTCTTCTCAGCATTCGTAGTGATGAATGTAAAACAAGTGGATGAGCTCCCACTTAAAAATATTATCTTTTGAAATGTCAACTTCTTAACCTTTTATAGTCATGACAATTTGTCTTTTGTGTGCGTATAAATTTCCAAGAAAAAATTGATCAGATTTGTGTCGTTCTTTAAAAAAAATCAATTTTCATGATTACAAGATTTTCCTAGAGTATTCTTTTTTCAGGCAAAAAAACATTTGTTCTAATTATTATATATATTTAGACATGCTTCAAAATACTTGGGGAGCAAATCATTTGGTCCTGTCAACCGTTTAGTGAATTTATAGAACAACATTTTCCTTTCCTTAATAACTTCTACGTGTAGACTCTTAATCCGGTAAAGGTATAAGTTTGCGACAGATTAGATGAATTATACATGATGGTAGGAGAGGAGAGCAACCATCCAGGAAATAGAATGAAGGACTTGACAGTAAAGGAGGGAAGGATGCCCAGCAAAAGTATCATAGTTGTTTCACAGTGAAGATTACCGATGAAACATGCAACTGTAGGAGAATATCATAGATGCATGGCTAAATAGGCTTGGACTGAGCAAAGAAATGTAACTACATCGAGGCAGCCCTCAATGCATATATGCGAAATCATTGAAATCATTAGCTATGAAATGTGTTTTTTTCCAGAATGATATTTAAATTTATCATAACATAATCTAAGGCACATTATTTCCACACCATTTTTTTGTGGCACCTAACAAATCAACATTTAATTTTATGTTAAGTTTGTTTCACCACACAGAAAAAGAAGACTCAAATGGCAACAAATGGTTGCTTCAAATATATAAATAGTAACAATTAAGATCTAGCCGCGCAAATGCGCGGGTGGACCCGCTAGTTAGTACAAAAATCAGCTGTCCACTTACCTGAACTTGTGGAAGAGAGTAAGTATGGCATTTCCTATATATCTCCAGATGTGCTTATTGGATCTCTGCAGCTCTAAGTTGACTTCAAATGCCAGATTAGGAATCCCAATTAATGCGAGATGCTTCCTGTCTTACGTGCATCAAGTAGCAACGTTTGACAATAAGTAAGATTCTATTTCTTGTGGGGACGAGCATTTAATGCAGTTTTAGTTTCTGCCGTAGGAACCATATCTGAGTATATTCAAACGTGAGAAGATACACACTAAGCATGTATTAGCAAATTTGGTGCTCCTTGAAAATTTATTTTTATCAAGACTACCTGTTGATTTTGTCATGTTGTATGTGCATATTTAGTTTGTATTTTGCACGTAGTTTAGATGGTCTAGGGCAGTCTACGTAGACCAATGAAGCTTAGTGCGTGCGTTTGCGTGATAGCCGAGTATTATGTGCATTCTGGAGCTTCCATGCAGTTAGTGACTCGATTTTCTTTGCAACGATAGAATACAAAACACCCTTGTCTACTTGTTCATTTGCGTAGCTTGAGAGGCAGCAGCGACGAAGAAGAAGAGGAGCTGAGGATCATCTCTAACATTGCTGGCATTGCGCGACACACATATTTGATTAGATAGCACACGGCAGCCTGCTATTCCCAGTTAATAACGGAAAATTGGCGTTAGGTCATATATTCTCTAAATTAGTTAATTCTACAATCCTTTGATTGTCAGAAATATGAGGGGCAAAATTACGGGACTTCAAAGAACACTGCCATCACTATCGTTTTAAATGTACAATAACATTTTTCATCCCCTATGTGTGGTGTAAAAAGGGATTCCGTGTGCAAAGTAAATTAGTTCTTGTAGACACCACTTAAACTTTACAAGCTAGTTGGCATAATATGGTAACATGGCTTTACTAGTTAAGGTCTCAATGCATGGATCTGTTTCTTTAACTAATCTTGGGGTCGATTTTGCATCTGGAATGATGTCACATCACCTGGTCACTCAAGACACTAGGTGTGACGTGTCAATGTATATTAATGTGTCTCATTTCTTTCTACTTATCTACTTGACTAGTCTCATAGTTGGTCTTATAGGAAAGAAAATTATTTTCGTATGGCATAGTCAAGAACTAGCTCTATAAATATTGTGTCTCTTCCATTCATACCTCGAATTAAGTCACACACAAATTACTAGACTTCCTCGTTCTCTGTGTAGTTCCAAAAATCCTAGTGATGGCTTGTGCAAGCCATGTCATGATTTTCCTTGTCTTCTCAAATTTAGCCATAGTCATGGCCATCCTTCCTCCTCCCTTGTATGACCCTAACGTAGGGATGTGTAAGAATAGTTGCGAGGAAGAACTCAATCTATCTTTGTACCTACACCAAGTCGTCACGGGACCAGCCCACAACCAAGAAATAATTCTCGGCCCTGGCTTTCCTAACTCGTTTGGTATGATAGCTGTCATTGACTGGACCATATATGCTGTCCCTGATTCCACTTCAAGTATCATTGCTCGCGCAAAGGGAATGACTATCCAGGCTACCCAAAGCGAGGTCAATGGTGTTGCTTGGTTTCTTCCTTTCAGCATGGTCTTTCAGGATTCCAGGTATATCCAGGCAGGTTTAACCATCCAAGTATTGTTTGTAATCTATGGATTTATTTGTATTTTCTTCAGGCTTCGTTTTTCTGATTTTAGTTACAATTTTAATAGGTTTGGCGGGTCTACGCTGCAAGTGATGGGAGCAATTACTGGTGCAGTAGGTGGTGAGTGGGCTATTGTGGGTGGGACTGGGAAATTGTCCACGGCGCGTGGTACTATTAAGTTCATAGCTGTCCAGGCACAGAGCACCCCAACCTTTGAGGTCTACAGAAGGATTGATATACATGCATTCTACACACCCGCACCGGCCGTAAGTATTACTGATCTTTGAATTAAAAACAATTGTGGTATATATATGAATTTCTGTCATGTTCAGTAACCATATTTGTGTAATTAAGTTAACCACGAATATCCAATTTCATTCCCAAGCTCATCTACACCCTATGAACAGTAAATTCAAAAATAATACTTGATAAAATCGAAAAAATGATTTATTTTTATGCTGAAAGATGCTTGAGTGCATGATGTCCATGCCAGGTTTTAGCGCATTCGAACATCTAAGTAGCTCTCAGCAGAAAAAAAATCAATCTATTAATGTAAGAATCATATGTATTGATGCCAGAAAAAGGTCTATGTTAATATAAATTCTATCTCTTTCACATGATAGAATGGTTAATATTTATTTTGCACTTACAGAATAATAAGTCCCTTAATCGTGCTCTTGTAAAATTCATATTATTCTGATCTATCTAGTCAAACTAATTATGAAATATTTGCAGTCACTATTAGTGTTTCTGGGACGAATAATAAGTCCCTTAATCATGCTCTTGTAAAATTCATATTGCCTTGTTTGATTACTTATTATGTTGTATACTAATGATTTATTTATCTTCTTTTCATAGGTTTAAGATATGAAGAATACACATGCAGCAGTCCAACTGGAAATGCGAGCCAGCTATCTCGCATAAATAAAATATGTGTTTTCCATTATGACTAGTAGTACTACCTCGTTGTAATATGAATGTTGGTGAAGTCGTCCTTACTTTCAAAAAATGCAGGAGTTTGTGGCATATCATTGAATATCTTAGACATACATCCACAAGGCCTTTATCCTTTTTGTAAAATTGGACTGTATGATTTAATTTGGAATATTAAAATCTTAATATATTACGTGAAAAGGAAAATAGCATTTGTCCTTCGTTGGCCTTCCTATTTTTACATTCCTTGCATATTCGTGTTGTGAGGGAACAAATCTGTTTTTCATCCAAATGCAGTTTTGTTCTCGACGAACACAAGGCATTACTTACCACATGGTTCTCATGTTCGATCCTTCGTGTGGATCTGCTACCTTCCCCACCCCTCACTCCTTCCTTCTCTTGGCCTCACCCTCCGCTACCTCTAGCATCGCGACCTCTTCCCCCTGCGCATCCACCTCCCCATCTACCTTCTTGTCCCCATCGCCTCCATCAGTGAGAAGTGGCGGATCCGCCATGCAAGTAGCTAGGGAGGCGAACAACCTGGATGAACTTGACTCATGCCCTACCCGAGAGATCCCGGCGGGGCGTAATGGTTTGTTGGACACCGACTTAGATCGCAGGAGGAAAGGTAAATCCTAGGTAAGCCCTTGACGAAATGAGCCCAACTAAAATGAAAAAGGGAGGCAGCAAAGATTACAGTCCAGGGCAGCCCGTCAAAAAACATCCCACGGGCACACAACGGTCCTAGCCACCAAAGTAGCTTACACTTAAATAAAAGAAAATACCACCACCGTTGCTTCCACTCAATTGAAATACCATCACTCCAGGTGACACGGGCGGCAGCCTTCTCTTCCGTCCTCCACCATATCTGAGTCTGCAATCCTTGCCGTCGCCGAAGGACGTCGCCGGGCAAAGCCTGTGCGGCCGACGGGGACAGCGAGGACTCTTGGTGGCGGTTGAAGTATCTCATGACACCACACAGACGACGAGATTGTTCAACTGCACCAAACATTTCATTTCAACTTTGGCGGCCGTTGCGACCTGTGGCTTTGGCTGACTGCACAGTAATCTTCCTGTACCGGCACCATGACGTGGGATGGGGTTGTAGCCGATATGTTGCGGTTGGCCGGCGTCGCCGAGGATGTGTGCTCCAGGGCGGTGATCTTGTCGGGGCTTCCATCTGGATCAAGTTGGCTGATCAGCGGTCCACGTCGGAGCTTCTGGTGAGACTGACAGACTAAATGTCCAGATCGCGGCTGCATGGAACATGGCATTCACATGTGTCAAACACATACGAATGTACGCAGCGGCAAACCTAGAGAGAAAGTGGAGGGTGGGCTCAAAATTTATGCCGAGAAAATAAAACACCCGTTTGAAGAAAAAACATATTATCTCCAAATCCTTTTGTGCAAATAAACTAAATTTTCCCTAGATTACTACTAGAAACATGTAGTATTCACTAGTTCTTTTTGTTTCTTCAAAATATCAAATTTTTGAACAATAAGTTGAATTTGTTTACGAAAATATTCATTTTCTTCAAATCCATTCGTCCAAATAAGCTCAAACTTTCCTAGATTACTAGAGCTAGGTAGTACTAGCTAGTAGCTACTGACTAGAACAAAACTAGTTGCGAACCAACCTGTGGTTGGATGGTTAGAGGGACAATGGTATCCCCAACCCACCAAGGTTCAAGTCCTGGTGCTCGCATTATGCCTGGATTATTTCAGGATTTCCCACGATGCGCTTTCAGCGGGAGTAGACGTTCCCGTCGACAACGAGGCGCCTACGGTGAAACAAGTAATGTGACTTAGATCCTTCTTTATGGTGTTGCTGGGTTGGAGCAGTTCTGACCGTTGCTTCCTCCATTCCCATTCCCATTTTTGGGGCCACTATGGTTATCGGAATCCTCCATTGGAATGTTGGCCTCCATGGTTATGGTGAATGTGTCCTACCGAGTTCAAGGTGAAACGGGGTCTCTACTGAGCTCCAGAATTGTACTTCCCTTGTCCATACTTCCTCTTGCGGCTGTCTATCTGGTGCTGCTTCCCTTCAATCATAAGAGATCTATCTACCAACTCCTGGTAGTTGTTGAAGGTTGCCACCATCAACTGCATGCTCAGCTCATCATTCAGTCCTTCCAGAAACTTCTCCTGCTTAGCAGCATCTGTAGCCACGTCGTCAGGGGCATAACATGCTAACTTACTAAAATCATCCACATACCGGCCCACTGTGCGTCCTCCTTGGCGCAAGTTGCGAAACTCGTGTTTCTTCATGGCCATATCTCCTGCTGAAACATGGGTAGTGCGGAAAGCCTGCTGAAACTGATCCCATGTAACAGTATGAATGGGGTAAGTGGCTGCGAAATTCTCCCACCATGATGCTGCGGGTCCATCAAGCTGGTGTGCGGCAAAACACACTCTCTCCGCATCTATGCATCCTACAGTGGTCAGCTCCCTTCCAATCTTGCGGAGCCAATCATCTGCAACAATCGGCTCGGTGCTACAAGAGAACATCGACTGATTCAGCCTTAGGAAACAAGCTAAGTGATCAACAGGTGGTGGTGGTGGTGGGTTGTTGTTGTTGTTGCCTTGGTTCTGATTCTGGACTAGTAGCTGCATCAGGGTATTCTGCTGCTGGATCAACTGGGTGAGCTGCGCGGGAAGGCAAATCCATTGTCACGTCTCGGAGGCATCTGATAGGTTTAGAAAAGATGAGAGAACATAATAGAATGAGGGCTAAAGAGGAAAATACTATCCATATGCCCATGAGACAAACACAATCAATATCACTTCAAACAAGGGCATACAATCGGTCTATCTATCGTTACAAAAGTGCTCGGACTATACTATATACATGGGGGAATACTACTACTGATATGGTGGTCGACTAGAAAGATTGATCGGTGGAAGACTCCATGATATCTGCTCTAGCTTCATCAACATAGTCATCGTCGCTATCGTCGGGGTCTGAGTCGGTGTCGTCGATGATGATGTAGTTCTTGGTTTCGTCGTCATCTCCTCCTGGCGCGGGGTCTCCCATGAACACTCCTAGCTTTCTTGTCAGGTCGTCATTCTTCTCCACTAGTTTCGTCATTTCTCCTCATATCCATCGCGTGTAAACTCGAATTCTTCCTCTAGCTCCGAAATCTTGATCATTGCCTTTTTCAGATCTATCGTGCCTGCGCACATCTGGTTCTCCTGGCGACGAATGTGCTGGTTTAACTCCTGGATGAAGTGGCGTGTAGACTTGAACTTGAATCATTCAATACTCCTCTTTTCGTAAAGTGGCGATGTAGGTCCCAGTGAAGCTTGGTATTCCTATGTTCCGCACCTAGTGACTTCCTTCAAGTGTCGTCCAAAAGGTGTATCTTCATCCGGTTGTGCAAACTTGTTCCTTTGGTCCGCCATCCTATAGAGTAGAAAAAGGGAGAGGAGTCAGAAATGAGTAGAGAAGAGTGGCCTATGGTTTATCTTAGTGGTCGTGTCCTACAGTCAGCGTGTGCTTTGATAACATCTTGTAGCGACCAGACCTCAAACAGCCCAGTCTTTGTGCATCAGTGTCATCCCTGGATCGGTAATGCTGGCACGCATAGTACTCGAGGATTTATAACAGAGTGGCAATCACACACTTATTACAAAGAATGTCTCAAAAGAGAATTTATTACAATAATATGGCTTAAGGCCATCTAAATATGATAACAACAGAAGGCTCGGAAGATAAAGTGAGTCCATCAACTCCAACGACATAGCTGAGTGAACGACAACGACCTATGGCACCTTACTCGTCGTCTGAAAAGTCCGCAACATGATATGTTGCAGCCCGAAATGGGTCAACACATGGAATATGCTGGCAATGTAACACATAGAGTAATGAACATAATAAATGCTATCAATACATGCAATATGGCTGGTGGAAAGCTCTATGGTTACAGTTTTGCATAAAGCTAATTTTTCCCTACAACAAAGGAATAAATTTTATTTAACTATCATGGTGGTTGTTAAACATTGAGAAGGTTCCTCCAACTCAATCCCAATTGAGCTTCATCAATTACCCAAAAAAATTAATTTATGTAACGCGGTGAGATCAACATGATAATCCAAAGATCCAGATACTCAAGGTGTCCATAATCGGCGACACGGCGAACCATGATTAGTTTGTACACTCTGCAGAGGTTTGCGCACTTTTCCCCGCAAGATTCGATCTCCTCCGTTGGATTTCTCGCACTACATGATGTTTGAGAAATGGATGACCAAGACACAGTCTTTCAGAAACATTAACTCTTTACTCTGGGTGGACAGTTACACCTACTTTCCCCTACATCTCCTAGCCCACCACTGGAAGAGGTCATGCAACATACTCAACTATGCTAGAGCCCATAATAGCCTGTGGCTGCACAATCAAGTTTCTAGCATGAATAATCTTATGATCCCTTAGAGCCCTGGGTGGCGTACCGTAGAATGATCACATGGGTACTCCGGGAAATTCTAGGACAACACTGGATTCTCCAGGTGCCCGCAACCAATCCACCCAGATGTGAATTTAAGTATCCAACTTAAGTCAGCCATTAATTAACAATACTCACATCTGTCATGGATACACTCACCCAATCCACATCTATGAGCATAGCATAGCAATCCCGAGCATAACGTAGAAGTAACTCCCAATGGTTTGATAATAAACAGGTAATAGGTTCTACCTCATCAACTACTCCCAATACCCACATGTTATTCAGATCCTAACAATGCAATGTTTGAGGATTGAAACTAATGCATAAAAACTGGGTAATAAAGGGGTATGATCAAACCGTTACTTGCCTTTCTGATGATCCGCAAAACCTAGAGACTCGTAGTAGCACGCTTCGTATTCCGAGAACTCTATCGCAATCAAACAATAGCATACATAAGCACTCAACTAAATGCACGGGTAAAACTCAAATTATAAGATCTAACAAGAAAGTTCAATCAAGAACTCCGGTTTGCAAAAATAATCAAATCAAACGGAGAAATGAAACTCAAACTACGAAAGAAACAAGATCCGATTACTAATCTGGACTAAAGTCAAATTTTACAGTGTCAAAGTCTTGTTCAAGTTGGTTAAACAGAAATGGGGCTTTGAAACAAAGATCTAGGCGCTTGAATCACCTGATTCCGATAAACGAGCGAAAAGATAAACTAAAACAAAGATCCGGCTGAAATCACGATAAAAAATAATGGCGGAAAAACCCTGGAAAAAGAAAAACTGACTAACAGGCTATCGAACAAATGCTCGCTGTCCGCGGCTAACTGATGAACAACGTTCGTTAAAACGAACGTACGGACGAAACGTCCGCAAATTAACTAAACCAAAAAAACCGAACCGATCTAACAGAAAAACCAAATCTAGGGTTTCGTAAAAGAAAACCGATCGATTTAAAAAAACGAACAACGGCGGCGGCGACTACCTCGTCGGCGGTGAGGTCGGTGGAGGCGGGCGGCGGCTCCGGGCGGTGGCGGCGGGCATTGTTTAGGAAATCGTTAATCGGTAGCTGCCGGTTGGGTGGCGGTAGGGGATTAATAGGCTTATCGGCAAGTTAATCGACCATTTAATCAATTCATCGGATGATTTATCAGTGTATCGACTACTCAGTGACCCTACGAGTAGGGATTAATCGGCTTGTTAACTGGTTAATCGGACGAATTCTTGAACAGGGGCGGCGGGCGGCGGCGTGGCGGCAGCCACGGGTGGCGGGCGGTGGGTGGCGCGGTAAGCGGCAGCGGTGGCGCAACGGCTACGTATCTAGGGTTAGGGTTTAGCGGGCGGCGACTTGGTGGCGGGTTCCTGGTCGGGCCATTTAAAGGCCGGCCGGGCTAGAGTCCCAGGCGGACACGGCCGGTAGGTCGGTTACCTCTTTTTCAAAAATAATTCCACGCGCAGAAAAACAATTAAACAAAATACTAAACAGACTCCAAATATCCTGAAATAAGTTTTTACCGTCCTCGAAAAATATAATGAGACAAAGTGAACTTTTATTTGGGCCTCTAGTGCAATTTTGAAAAACACATTTTTTCTAATTCAAATAAAATAGCAATAAAACTCCAAATAAAATTCTTATTTGATTTTAATACTTTTCTTCCAATATTCCTTTATTTTGGAGAAATCATTTTATTCTCTCGCTTTTATTTGCATATTGGAAATATTTGGAGAGAAAAATAATTAAAACCAAATGATCCTCTTTCCAAAATTTGAGAAAACTCAAATATGAAAATATTGAAATCCCCAACTCTCTCCGTGGGTCCTTGAGTTGCTTAGAATTTGTTGGATCAACCAAAGATTCAATAAAATGTGATATGCAATGATGATCTAATATATAACATTCCAAATTGAAAATTTGGGATGTTACAATTCCAAAATAAATCTCTATGATATTTCAGGTCATTTGGAGCTCCGGAGAATATATATCTCTGTTGTAGCCCTTTTAGGTATAGAATTCCGGCTACCAACAATTTCCCTCTTCATATATATCTTGCATGTTAAGAGAGAAAAGGCATTAGAATTGCATCATAAAGTGAAATATCGATCTAAAACATTATAAATAACAGTTAGAAAACATGACGCAAAATGGACGTGTATATTATGTTTCAACAGGAATTGATGGCCGACTTTGTCAGTACTACATATCGTGAAAAACAAATACTGGTAGTTGATGACATTGTTTTACTACAGAAGCATTTGCATTGCCTCACCTAGAAAGAAGGAAGCGGAGATATTTCACATAATAGTTTTACAATTTTCTTTTGTACAATTCAACTAACCTTATATTTTCTTTAAGGTGGTTGATTCTTGGATTAGCTCATTGGTCATAATAACCCTCTTGATGTAAGGGACGAGTATTTGGTTTACATTAAGAGGGTGGTGTTTAGCTACGCTAGAAAGATATGGTAAGATCGATTGCTACCACGAGGATGCTTTGACGGAATTCTCGGAACAGGAGAAGGACACAACTACCTCAAAACATGATCTGGTATGATATAACCATGTTGTAAAACACATTTTATTTTTGTTATTAATATATACGTCGATCTAATTATCTATAAGATCAAGGTTTTCCTACCTATAAACATGGCCAACGCCCACTGGTTCCATGTGGTCATAAAACTCAGAAGGAGGGAGATTCAGATTCTTGATTTCCTTTTCAAGTACCCAGCACATAAACAATTAGATTACACCTTGAGAATATTAATTGCTATCAATAAAATACAGGATTTCGCATCGTAACTATTTATGAGTCATAAGAAACTTCTCATTCTATGTACTTGCAGCTACGTAGGGTCGAAGCACATCTCAGTGCATTGTTGCGAATCAATGGACGACAATACCATGCATTTAGAGACATTAACATGATCGAATGGCCAGGAAAGGTTATTCCGTGCCAACATAAGAAGACATCCTACTCAACAATATTATCTGGACCGTCCAATCCAGGTCAATGAACGGCCCATATTTGTTGTATATACCATAAAAGGACACTTTGAGTAAGTCTGAATTAGAGGTACACCAAATTCATTTCATTTTTGAATTAACCTTTTCATATCAAAGACCACAAAATTAAACTTGTAAATTCATACAATAGACAAATATTGTCTTTTGGTTATATCAATCAAAAAATTTAAAAACTGCCAAGGTGTGACGGTGAATTAAAATCTTCATCCCTTTTAAAAATATTGGAGAACAAGATGAGTATCTCTTCACTTACACGAGACTTGTGGAATATGCTTAATGGTAGTTCTTCTCAACATAACCACCACCACCACTAGAATTTTGGATCTGATATTGCAGCTCTACACTGATACTTTATAACTGGAAACACAATTGATGGGAGGAGCTCCTAGTTGACCTCGAACTATGTGGGGAACAGGCTGCAGCATTTGGGAAACAAGAAGAATAAAATTCTAGTGGCGATCAGCATTTAATGCAGCTGTGCCTTACTGTCTAGACGCGCATAGAGTTAACTGTAATAGCAAGTGTGGTTACCTCATTGCATGTATGCACAAAGTCTTTGCTTCATGCTGATCTAGCATCCCACATCAGTGCATATGCTTACCAAGCTTGATGACCAGTTAGTTCCTAGTTAAAGTTCGACATAAGCACTAACCATCTATCAACAACTATTCATCCATCATGTTTTGATCTTATTATAAGATATATATGAAGGGGCTGTCGATGTGTCACGACATAAAATTTACCATTGTAACTCTGTGTGGTAATACTCAGTAAGATATTTCGGAACCTTATGTACATGTGACATGAAAACAGATTTTATGTTAAAACATTTAGTTCATTTGACCCCTCTTTAATTGTGCTCTAGTTGGAATTAGTACAAAAATCAGCTGTCCACTTACCTGAACTTGTGGAAGAGAGTAAGTATGGCATTTCCTATATATCTCCAGATGTGCTTATTGGATCTCTGCAGCTCTAAGTTGACTTCAAATGCCAGATTAGGAATCCCAATTAATGCGAGATGCTTCCTGTCTTACGTGCATCAAGTAGCAACGTTTGACAATAAGTAAGATTCTATTTCTTGTGGGGACGAGCATTTAATGCAGTTTTAGTTTCTGCCGTAGGAACCATATCTGAGTATATTCAAACGTGAGAAGATACACACTAAGCATGTATTAGCAAATTTGGTGCTCCTTGAAAATTTATTTTATCAAGACTACCTGTTGATTTTGTCATGTTGTATGTGCATATTTAGTTTGTATTTTGCACGTAGTTTAGATGGTCTAGGGCAGTCTACGTAGACCAATGAAGCTTAGTGCGTGCGTTTGCGTGATAGCCGAGTATTATGTGCATTCTGGAGCTTCCATGCAGTTAGTGACTCGATTTTCTTTGCAACGATAGAATACAAAACACCCTTGTCTACTTGTTCATTTGCGTAGCTTGAGAGGCAGCAGCGACGAAGAAGAAGAGGAGCTGAGGATCATCTCTAACATTGCTGGCATTGCGCGACACACATATTTGATTAGATAGCACACGGCAGCCTGCTATTCCCAGTTAATAACGGAAAATTGGCGTTAGGTCATATATTCTCTAAATTAGTTAATTCTACAATCCTTTGATTGTCAGAAATATGAGGGGCAAAATTACGGGACTTCAAAGAACACTGCCATCACTATCGCTTTTAAATGTACAATAACATTTTTCATCCCCTATGTGTGGTGTAAAAAGGGATTCCGTGTGCAAAGTAAATTAGTTCTTGTAGACACCACTTAAACTTTACAAGCTAGTTGGCATAATATGGTAACATGGCTTTACTAGTTAAGGTCTCAATGCATGGATCTGTTTCTTTAACTAATCTTGGGGTCGATTTTGCATCTGGAATGATGTCACATCACCTGGTCACTCAAGACACTAGGTGTGACGTGTCAATGTATATTAATGTGTCTCATTTCTTTCTACTTATCTACTTGACTAGTCTCATAGTTGGTCTTATAGGAAAGAAAATTATTTTCGTATGGCATAGTCAAGAACTAGCTCTATAAATATGGTGTCTCTTCCATTCATACCTCGAATTAAGTCACACACAAATTACTAGACTTCCTCGTTCTCTGTGTAGTTCCAAAAATCCTAGTGATGGCTTGTGCAAGCCATGTCATGATTTTCCTTGTCTTCTCAAATTTAGCCATAGTCATGGCCATCCTTCCTCCTCCCTTGTATGACCCTAACGTAGGGATGTGTAAGAATAGTTGCGAGGAAGAACTCAAGCTTCGTTTTTCTGATTTTAGTTACAATTTTAATAGGTTTGGCGGGTCTACGCTGCAAGTGATGGGAGCAATTACTGGTGCAGTAGGTGGTGAGTGGGCTATTGTGGGTGGGACTGGGAAATTGTCCACGGCGCGTGGTACTATTAAGTTCATAGCTGTCCAGGCACAGAGCACCCCAACCTTTGAGGTCTACAGAAGGATTGATATACATGCATTCTACACACCCGCACCGGCCGTAAGTATTACTGATCTTTGAATTAAAAAACAATTGTGGTATATATATGAATTTCTGTCATGTTCAGTAACCATATTTGTGTAATTAAGTTAACCACGAATATCCAATTTCATTCCCAAGCTCATCTACACCCTATGAACAGTAAATTCAAAAAATAATACTTGATAAAATCGAAAAAAATGATTTATTTTTATGCTGAAAGATGCTTGAGTGCATGATGTCCATGCCAGGTGTTAGCGCATTCGAACATCTAAGTAGCTCTCAGCAGAAAAAAAATCAATCTATTAATGTAAGAATCATATGTATTGATGCCAGAAAAAGGTCTATGTTAATATAAATTCTATCTCTTTCACATGATAGAATGGTTAATATTTATTTTGCACTTACAGAATAATAAGTCCCTTAATCGTGCTCTTGTAAAATTCATATTATTCTGATCTATCTAGTCAAACTAATTATGAAATATTTGCAGTCACTATTAGTGTTTCTGGGACGAATAATAAGTCCCTTAATCATGCTCTTGTAAAATTCATATTGCCTTGTTTGATTACTTATTATGTTGTATACTAATGATTTATTTATCTTCTTTTCATAGGTTTAAGATATGAAGAATACACATGCAGCAGTCCAACTGGAAATGCGAGCCAGCTATCTCGCATAAATAAAATATGTGTTTTCCATTATGACTAGTAGTACTACCTCGTTGTAATATGAATGTTGGTGAAGTCGTCCTTACTATCAAAAAAATGCAGGAGTTTGTGGCATATCATTGAATATCTTAGACATACATCCACAAGGCCTTTATCCTTTTTGTAAAATTGGACTGTATGATTTAATTTGGAATATTAAAATCTTAATATATTACGTGAAAAGGAAAATAGCATTTGTCCTTCGTTGGCCTTCCTATTTTTATATTCCTTGCATATTCGTGTTGTGAGGGAACAAATCTGTTTTTCATCCAAATGCAGTTTTGTTCTCGACTTAACACAAGGCATTACTTACCACATGGTTCTCATGTTCGATCCTTCGTGTGGATCTGCTACCTTCCCCACCCTCACTCCTTCCTTCTCTTGGCCTCACCCTCCGCTACCTCTAGCATCGCGACCTCTTCCCCCTTGCATCCACCTCCCCATCTACCTTCTTGTCCCCATCGCCTCCCATCAGTGAGAAGTGGCGGATCCGCCATGCAAGTAGCTAGGAGGCGAACAACCTGGATGAACTTGACTCATGCCCTACCCGAGAGATCCCGGCGGGGCGTAATGGTTTGTTGGACACCGACTTAGATCGCAGGAGGAAAGGTAAATCCTAGGTAAGCCCTTGGCGAAATGAGCCCAACTAAAATGAAAAAGGGAGGCAGCAAAGATTACAGTCCAGGGCAGCCCGTCAAAAACATCCCACGGGCACACAACGGTCCTAGCCACCAAAGTAGCTTACACTTAAATAAAAGAAAATACCACCACCGTTGCTTCCACTCAAATGAAATACCATCACTCCAGGTGACACGGGCGGCAGCCTTCTCTTCCGTCCTCCACCATATCTGAGTCTGCTATCCTTGCCATCGCCGAAGGACGTCGCCGGGCAAAGCCTGTGCGGCCGACGGGGAAAGCGAGGACTCTTGGCGGCGGTTGAAGTATCTCATGACACCACACAGACGACGAGATTGTTCAACTGCACCAAACATTTCATTTCAACTTTGGCGGCCGTTGCGACCTGTGGCTTTGGCTGACTGCACAGTAATCTTCCTGTACCGGCACCACGACGTGGGATGGGGTTGTAGCCGATATGCTGCGGTTGGCCGGCGTCGCCGAGGATGTGTGCTCCAGGGGCGGTGATCTTGTCGGGGCTTCCATCTGGATCAAGTTGGCTGATCAGCGGTCCACGTCGGAGCTTCTGGTGAGACTGACAGACTAAATGTCCAGATCGCGGCTGCATGGAACATGGCATTCACATGTGTCAAACACATACGAATGTACGCAGCGGCAAATCTAGAGAGAAAGTGGAGGGTGGGCTCAAAATTTATGCCGAGAAAATAAAACACCCGTTTGAAGAAAAAACATATTATCTCCAAATCCTTTTGTGCAAATAAACTAAATTTTCCCTAGATTACTACTAGAAACATGTAGTATTCACTAGTTCTTTTTTGTTTCTTCAAAAATATCAAATTTTTGAACAATAAGTTGAATTTGTTTACGAAAATATTCATTTTCTTCAAATCCATTCGTCCAAATAAGCTCAAACTTTCCTAGATTACTAGAGCTAGGTAGTACTAGCTAGTAGCTACTGACTAGAACAAAACTAGTTGCGAACCAACCTGTGGTTGGATGGTTAGAGGGACAATGGTATCCCCAACCCACCAAGGTTCAAGTCCTGGTGCTCGCATTATGCCTGGATTATTTCAGGATTTCCCACGATGCGCTTTCAGCGGAGTAGACGGTCCCGTCGACAACGAGGCGCCTACGGTGAAACAAGTAATGTGACTTAGATCCTTCTTTGCGGGTGTTGCTGGGTTGGAACGGTTCTGACCGTTGCTTCCTCCATTCCCATTCCCATTTTTGGGGCCACTATGGTTATGCGGAATCCCTCCATTGGAATGTTGGCCTCCATGGTTATGGTGAATGTGTCCTACCGAGTTCAAGGTGAAACGGGGTCTCTACTGAGCTCCAGAATTGTACTTCCCTTGTCCATACTTCCTCTTGCGGCTGTCTATCTGCTGCTGCTTCCCTTCAATCATAAGAGATCTATCTACCAACTCCTGGTAGTTGTTGAAGGTTGCCACCATCAACTGCATGCTCAGCTCATCATTCAGTCCTTCCAGAAACTTCTCCTGCTTAGCAGCATCTGTAACCACGTCGTCAGGGGCATAACATGCTAACTTACTAAAATCATCCACATACCGGCCCACTGTGCGTCCTCCTTGGCGCAAGTTGCGAAACTCGTGTTTCTTCATGGCCATAGCTCCTGCTGAAACATGGGCAGTGCTGAAAGCCTGCTGAAACTGATCCCATGTAACAGTATGAATGGGGTAAGTGGCTGCGAAATTCTCCCACCATGATGCTGCGGGTCCATCAAGCTGGTGTGCGGCAAAACGCACTCTTTGCGCATCTATGCATCCTCTAGTGGTCAGCTCCCTTCCAATCTTGCGGAGCCAATCATCTGCAACAATCGGCTCGGTGCTACAAGAGAACATCGACTGATTCAGCCTTAGGAAACAAGCTAAGTGATCAACAGGTGGTGGTGGTGGTGGGTTGTTGTTGTTGTTGCCTTGGTTCTGATTCTGGACTAGTAGCTGCATCAGGGTATTCTGCTGCTGGATCAACTGGGTGAGCTCCGGTGGGAAGGCAAATCCATTGTCACGTCTCGGAGGCATCTGATAGGTTTAGAAAAGATGAGAGAACATAATAGAATGAGGGCTAAAGAGGAAAATACTATCCATATGCCCATGAGACAAACACAATCAATATCACTTCAAACAAGGGCATACAATCGGTCTATCTATCGTTACAAAAGTGCTCGGACTATACTATATACATGGGGGAATACTACTACTGATATGGTGGTCGACTAGAAAGATTGATCGGTGGAAGACTCCATGATATCTGCTCTAGCTTCATCAACATAGTCATCGCCGCTATCGCCGGGTCTGAGTCGGTGTAAATCCGATGATGATGTAGTTCTTGGTTTAGTCGTCATCTCCTCCTGGCGCGGGGTCTCCCATGAACACTCCTAGCTTTCTTGTCAGGTCGTCATTCTTCTCCACTAGTTTCGTCATTTCTCCTCATATCCATCGCGTGTAAACTCGAATTCTTCCTCTAGCTCCGAAATCTTGATCATTGCCTTTTTCAGATCTATCGTGCCTGCGCACATCTGGGTCTCCTGGCGGCATTTAATGTGCTGGTTTAACTCCTGGATGAAGTGGCGTGTAGACTTGAACTTGAATCATTCAATACTCCTCTTTTGGTAAAGTGGCGATGTAGGTCCCAGTGAAGCTTGGTATTCCTATGTTCCGGTACCTAGTGACTTCCTTCAAGTGTCGTCCAAAAGGTGTATCTTCATCCGGTTGTGCAAACTTGTTCCTTTGGTCCGCCATCCTATAGAGTAGAAAAAGGGAGAGGAGTCAGAAATGAGTAGAGAAGAGTGGCCTATGGTTTATCTTAGTGGTCGTGTCCTACAGTCAGCGTGTGCTTTGATAACATCTTGTAGCGACCAGACCTCAAACAGCCCAGTCTTTGTGCATCAGTGTCATCCCTGGATCGGTAATGCTGGCACGCATAGTACTCGAGGATTTATAACAGAGTGGCAATCACACACTTATTACAAAGAATGTCTCAAAAGAGAATTTATTACAATAATATGGCTTAAGGCCATCTAAAAACGATAACAACGGAGGGCTTGGAAGATAAAGTGAGTCCATCAACTCCAACGGCATAGCTGAGTGAACGACAACGACCTATGGCACCTTACTCGTCGTCTGAAAAGTCTGCAACATGATATGTTGCAGCCCGAAACGGGTCAGCACATGGAATATGCTGGCAATGTAACACATAGAGTAATGAACAGAATAAAGGCTATCACTACATGCATATATGGCTGGTGGAAAGCTCTATGGTTACAGTTTTGCATAAAGCTAATTTTTCCCTACAACAAAGGAATACATTTTATTTAACTATCATGGTGGTTGTTAAACATTGAGAAGGTTCCTCCAACTCAATCCCAATTGAGCTTCATCAATTACCCAAAAAAATTATTTTATGTAACGCGGTGAGATCAACATGATAATCCAAAGATCCAGATACTCAAGGTGTCCATAATCGGCGACACGGCGAACCATGATTAGTTTGTACACTCTGCAGAGGTTTGCGCACTTTTCCCCGCAAGATTCGATCTCCTCCGTTGGATTTCTCGCACTACATGATGTTTGAGAAATGGATGACCAAGACACAGTCTTTCAGAAACATTAACTCTTTACTCTGGGTGGACAGTTACACCTACTTTCCCCTACATCTGCTAGCCCACCACTGGAAGAGGTCATGCAACATACTCAACTATGCTAGAGCCCATAATAGCCTGTGGCTGCACACTGAAGTTTCTAGCATGAATAATCTTATGATCCCTTAGAGCCTGGGTGGCAGACCGTAGAATGATCACATGGGTACTCCGGGAAATTCTAGGACAACACTGGATTCTCCAGGTGCCCGCAACCAATCCACCCAGATGTGAATTTAAGTATCCAACTTAAGTCAGCCATTAATTAACAATACTCACATCTGTCATGGATACACTCACCCAATCCACATCTATGAGCATAGCATAGCAATCCTGAGCATAACGTAGAAGTAACTCCCAATGGTTTGATAATAAACAGGTAATAGGTTCTACCTCATCAACTACTCCCAATACCCACATGTTATTCAGATCCTAACAATGCAATGTTTGAGGATTGAAACTAATGCATAAAACTGGGTAATAAAGGGGTATGATCAAACCGTTACTTGCCTTTACGATGATCCGCAAAACCTAGAGACTCGTAGTAGCACGCTTCGTATTCCGAGAACTCTATCGCAATCAAACAATAGCATACATAAGCACTCAACTAAATGCACGGGTAAAACTCAAATTATAAGATCTAACAAGAAAGTTCAACTGAAGAACTCCGGTTTGCAAAAATAATCAAATCAAACGGAGAAATGAAACTCAAACTACGAAAGAAACAAGATCCGATTACTAATCTGGACTAAAGTCAAATTTTACAGTGTCAAAGTCTTGTTCAAGTTGGTTAAACAGAAATGGGGCTTTGAAACAAAGATCTAGGCGCTTGAATCACCTGATTCCGATAAACGAGCGAAAAGATAAACTAAAACAAAGATCCGGGCTGAAATCACGATAAAAAATAATGGCGGAAAAACCCTGGAAAAAGAAAAACTGACTAACAGGCTATCGAACAAATGTTCGCTGTCCGCGGCTAACTGATGAACAACGTTCGTTAAAACGAATGTACGGACGAAACGTCCGCAAATTAACTAAACCAAAAAAACCGAACCGATCTAACAGAAAAACCAGATCTAGGGTTTCGTAAAAGAAAACCGATCGATTTAAAAAAACGAACAACGGCGGCGGCGACTACCTCGTCGGCGGTGAGGTCGGTGGAGGCGGGCGACGGCGGCTCCGGGCGGGGTGGCGGCGGGCATTGTTTAGGAAATCGTTAACTGGTAGCTGCTCGGTTGGGTGGCGAGTAGGGGATTAATAGGCTTATCGGCAAGTTAATCGACCATTTAATCAATTCATCGGACGATTTATCAGTGTATCGACTACTCAGTGACCCTACGAGTAGGGATTAATCGGCTTGTTAACTAGTTAATCGGACGAATTCTTGAACAGGGACGGCGGGCGGCGGCGTACGGCGGCGGCGGCGGCGTCACGGGTGGCGGGCGGCAGGGGGTGGCGCGGTAAGCGGCAGCGGCGGTGGCGCAACGGCTACGTATCTAGGGTTAGGGTTTAGCGGGGGCGGCGACTTCGGCTGGCGGGTTCCCTGGGTCGGGCCATTTAAAGGCCGGCCGGGCTGGAGTCCCAGGCGGACACGGCCGGTAGGTCGGTTACCTCTTTTTCAAAAATAATTCCACGCGCAGAAAAACAATTAAACGAAATACTAAACAGACTCCAAAAATCCTGAAATAAGTTTTTACCGTCCTCGAAAAATATAACAGACAAAGTGAACTTTTATTTGGGCCTCTAGTGCAATTTTGAAAAACACATTTTTTTCTAATTCAAATAAAATAGCAATAAAACTCCAAATAAAATTCTTATTTGATTTTAATACTTTTCTTCCAATATTCCTTTATTTTGGAGAAATCATTTTATTCTCTCGCTTTTATTTGCATATTGGAAATATTTGGAGAGAAAATAATTAAAACCAAATGATCCTCTTTCCAAAATTTGAGAAAACTCAAATATGAAAATATTGAAATCCCCAACTCTCTCCGTGGGTCCTTGAGTTGCTTAGAATTTGTTGGATCAACCAAAGATTCAATAAAATGTGATATGCAATGATGATCTAATATATAACATTCCAAATTGAAAATTTGGGATGTTACAATTCCAAAATAAATCTCTATGATATTTCAGGTCATTTGGAGCTCCGGAGAATATATATCTCTGTTGTAGCCCTTTTAGGTATAGAATTCCGGCTACCAACAATTTCCCTCTTCATATATATCTTGCATGTTAAGAGAGAAAAGGCATTAGAATTGCATCATAAAGTGAAATATCGATCTAAAACATTATAAATAACAGTTAGAAAACATGACGCAAAATGGACGTGTATATTATGTTTCAACAGGAATTGATGGCCGACTTTGTCAAGATTACTACATATCGTGAAAAACAAATACTGGTAGTTGATGACATTGTTTTACTACAGAAGCATTTGCATTGCCTCACCTAGAAAGAAGGAAGCGGAGATATTTCACATAATAGTTTTACAATTTTCTTTTGTACAATTCAACTAACCTTATATTTTCTTTAAGGTGGTTGATTCTTGGATTAGCTCATTGGTCATAATAACCCTCTTGATGTAAGGGACGAGTATTTGGTTTACATTAAGAGGGTGGTAAGCGTAGCTACGCTGGAAAGATATGGTAAGATCGATTGCTACCACGAGGATGCTTTGACGGAATTCTCGGAACAGGAGAAGGACACAACTACCTCAAAACATGATCTGGTATGATATAACCATGTTGTAAAACACATTTTATTTTTGTTATTAATATATACGTCGATCTAATTATCTATAAGATCAAGGTTTTCCTACCTATAAACATGGCCAACGCCCACCGGGTTCCATGTGGTCATAAAACTCAGAAGGAGGGAGATTCAGATTCTTGATTTCCTTTTCAAGTACCCAGCACATAAACAATTAGATTACACCTTGAGAATATTAATTGCTATCAATAAAATACAGGATTTCGCATCGTAACTATTTATGAGTCATAAGAAACTTCTCATTCTATGTACTTGCAGCTACGTAGGGTCGAAGCACATCTCAGTGCATTGTTGCGAATCAATGGACGACAATACCATGCATTTAGAGACATTAACATGATCGAATGGCCAGGAAAGGTTATTCCCGTGCCAACATAAGAAGACATCCTACTCAACAATATTATCTGGACCGTCCAATCCAGGTCAATGAACGGCCCATATTTGTTGTATATACCATAAAAGGACACTTTGAGTAAGTCTGAATTAGAGGTACACCAAATTCATTTCATTTTGAATTAACCTTTTCATATCAAAGACCACAAAATTAAACTTGTAAATTCATACAATAGACAAATATTGTCTTTTGGTTATATCAATCAAAAAATTTAAAACTGCCAAGGTGTGACGGTGAATTAAAATCTTCATCCCTTTCAAAATATTGGAGAACAAGATGAGTATCTCTTCACTTACACGAGACTTGTGGAATATGCTTAATGGTAGTTCTTCTCAACATAACCACCACCACCACTAGAATTTTGGATCTGATATTGCAGCTCTACACTGATACTTTATAACTGGAAACACAATTGATGGGAGGAGCTCCTAGTTGACCTCGAACTATGTGGGCAACAGGCTGCAGCATTTGGGAAACAAGAAGAATAAAATTCTAGTGGCGATCAGCATTTAATGCAGCTGTGCCTTACTGTCTAGACGCGCATAGAGTTAACTGTAATAGCAAGTGTGGTTACCTCATTGCATGTATGCACAAAGTCTTTGCTTCATGCTGATCTAGCATCCCACATCAGTGCATATGCTTACCAAGCTTGATGACCAGTTAGTTCCTAGTTAAAGTTCGAGCATAAGCACTAACCATCTATCAACAACTATTCATCCATCATGTTTTGATCTTATTATAAGATATATATGAAGGGGCTGTCGATGTGTCACGACATAAAATTTACCATTGTAACTCTGTGTGGTAATACTCAGTAAGATATTTCGGAACCTTATGTACATGTGACATGAAAACAGATTTTATGTTAAAACATTTAGTTCATTTGACCCCTCTTTAATTGTGCTCTAGTTGGAATTAGTACAAAAATCAGCTGTCCACTTACCTGAACTTCTGGAAGAGAGTAAGTATGGCATTTCCTATATATCTCCAGATGTGCTTATTGGATCTCTGCAGCTCTAAGTTGACTTCAAATGCCAGATTAGGAATCCCAATTAATGCGAGATGCTTCCTGTCTTACGTGCATCAAGTAGCAACGTTTGACAATAAGTAAGATTCTATTTCTTGTGGGGACGAGCATTTAATGCAGTTTTAGTTTCTGCCGTAGGAACCATATCTGAGTATATTCAAACGTGAGAAGATACACACTAAGCATGTATTAGCAAATTTGGTGCTCCTTGAAAATTTATTTTTATCAAGACTACCTGTTGATTTTGTCATGTTGTATGTGCATATTTAGTTTGTATTTTGCACGTAGTTTAGATGGTCTAGGGCAGTCTACGTAGACCAATGAAGCTTAGTGCGTGCGTTTGCGTGATAGCCGAGTATTATGTGCATTCTGGAGCTTCCATGCAGTTAGTGACTCGATTTTCTTTGCAACGATAGAATACAAAACACCCTTGTCTACTTGTTCATTTGCGTAGCTTGAGAGGCAGCAGCGACGAAGAAGAAGAGGAGCTGAGGATCATCTCTAACATTGCTGGCATTGCGCGACACACATATTTGATTAGATAGCACACGGCAGCCTGCTATTCCCAGTTAATAACGGAAAATTGGCGTTAGGTCATATATTCTCTAAATTGGTTAATTCTACAATCCTTTGATTGTCAGAAATATGAGGGGCAAAATTACGGGACTTCAAAGAACACTGCCATCACTATCGTTTTAAATGTACAATAACATTTTTCATCCCCTATGTGTGGTGTAAAAAGGGATTCCGTGTGCAAAGTAAATTAGTTCTTGTAGACACCACTTTAAACTTTACAAGCTAGTTGGCATAATATGGTAACATGGCTTTACTAGTTAAGGTCTCAATGCATGGATCTGTTTCTTTAACTAATCTTGGGGTCGATTTTGCATCTGGAATGATGTCACATCACCTGGTCACTCAAGACACTAGGTGTGACGTGTCAATGTATATTAATGTGTCTCATTTCTTTCTACTTATCTACTTGACTAGTCTCATAGTTGGTCTTATAGGAAAGAAAATTATTTTCGTATGGCATAGTCAAGAACTAGCTCTATAAATATGGTGTCTCTTCCATTCATACCTCGAATTAAGTCACACACAAATTACTAGACTTCCTCGTTCTCTGTGTAGTTCCAAAAATCCTAGTGATGGCTTGTGCAAGCCATGTCATGATTTTCCTTGTCTTCTCAAATTTAGCCATAGTCATGGCCATCCTTCCTCCTCCCTTGTATGACCCTAACGTAGGGATGTGTAAGAATAGTTGCGAGGAAGAACTCAATCTATCTTTGTACCTACACCAAGTCGTCACGGGACCAGCCCACAACCAAGAAATAATTCTCGGCCCTGGCTTTCCTAACTCGTTTGGTATGATAGCTGTCATTGACTGGACCATATATGCTGTCCCTGATTCCACTTCAAGTATCATTGCTCGCGCAAAGGGAATGACTATCCAGGCTACCCAAAGCGAGGTCAATGGTGTTGCTTGGTTTCTTCCTTTCAGCATGGTCTTTCAGGATTCCAGGTATATCCAGGCAGGTTTAACCATCCAAGTATTGTTTGTAATCTATGGATTTATTTGTATTTTCTTCAAGCTTCGTTTTTCTGATTTTAGTTACAATTTTAATAGGTTTGGCGGGTCTACGCTGCAAGTGATGGGAGCAATTACTGGTGCAGTAGGTGGTGAGTGGGCTATTGTGGGTGGGACTGGGAAATTGTCCACGGTAGCGTGGTACTATTAAGTTCATAGCTGTCCAGGCACAGAGCACCCCAACCTTTGAGGTCTACAGAAGGATTGATATACATGCATTCTACACACCAAGACCGGCCGTAAGTATTACTGATCTTTGAATTAAAAAACAATTGTGGTATATATATGAATTTCTGTCATGTTCAGTAACCATATTTGTGTAATTAAGTTAACCACGAATATCCAATTTCATTCCCAAGCTCATCTACACCCTATGAACAGTAAATTCAAAAAATAATACTTGATAAAATCGAAAAAAATGATTTATTTTTATGCTGAAAGATGCTTGAGTGCATGATGTCCATGCCAGGTTTTAGCGCATTCGAACATCTAAGTAGCTCTCAGCAGAAAAAAAATCAATCTATTAATGTAAGAATCATATGTATTGATGCCAGAAAAGGTCTATGTTAATATAAATTCTATCTCTTTCACATGATAGAATGGTTAATATTTATTTTGCACTTACAGAATAATAAGTCCCTTAATCGTGCTCTTGTAAAATTCATATTATTCTGATCTATCTAGTCAAACTAATTATGAAATATTTGCAGTCACTATTAGTGTTTCTGGGACGAATAATAAGTCCCTTAATCATGCTCTTGTAAAATTCATATTGCCTTGTTTGATTACTTATTATGTTGTATACTAATGATTTATTTATCTTCTTTTCATAGGTTTAAGATATGAAGAATACACATGCAGCAGTCCAACTGGAAATGCGAGCCAGCTATCTCGCATAAATAAAATATGTGTTTTCCATTATGACTAGTAGTACTACCTCGTTGTAATATGAATGTTGGTGAAGTCGTCCTTACTTTCAAAAAATGCAGGAGTTTGTGGCATATCATTGAATATCTTAGACATACATCCACAAGGCCTTTATCCTTTTTTGTAAAATTGGACTGTATGATTTAATTTGGAATATTAAAATCTTAATATATTACGTGAAAAGGAAAATAGCATTTGTCCTTCGTTGGCCTTCCTATTTTTATATTCCTTGCATATTCGTGTTGTGAGGGAACAAATCTGTTTTTCATCCAAATGCAGTTTTGTTCTCGATTTAACACAAGGCATTACTTACCACATGGTTCTCATGTTCGATCCTTCGTGTGGATCTGCTACCTTCCCCACCCCTCACTCCTTCCTTCTCTTGGCCTCACCCTCCGCTACCTCTAGCATCGCGACCTCTTCCCCCTGCGCATCCACCTCCCCATCTACCTTCTTGTCCCCATCGCCTCCCATCAGTGAGAAGTGGCGGATCCGCCATGCAAGTAGCTAGGGAGGCGAACAACCTGGATGAACTTGACTCATGCCCTACCCGAGAGATCCCGGCGGGGCGTAATGGTTTGTTGGACACCGACTTAGATCGCAGGAGGAAAGGTAAATCCTAGGTAAGCCCTTGGCGAAATGAGCCCAACTAAAATGAAAAAGGGAGGCAGCAAAGATTACAGTCCAGGGCAGCCCGTCAAAAAACATCCCACGGGCACACAACGGTCCTAGCCACCAAAGTAGCTTACACTTAAATAAAAGAAAATACCACCACCGTTGCTTCCACTCAAATGAAATACCATCACTCCAGGTGACACGGGCGGCAGCCTTCTCTTCCGTCCTCCACCATATCTGAGTCTGCTATCCTTGCCATCGCCAAGGGCGTCGCCGGGCAAAGCCTGTGCGGCCGACGGGGAAAGCGAGGACTCTTGGCGGCGGTTGAAGTATCTCATGACACCACACAGACGACGAGATTGTTCAACTGCACCAAACATTTCATTTCAACTTTGGCGGCCGTTGCGACCTGTGGCTTTGGCTGACTGCACAGTAATCTTCCTGTACCGGCACCACGACGTGGGATGGGGTTGTAGCCGATATGCTGCGGTTGGCCGGCGTCGCCGAGGATGTGTGCTCCAGGGGCGGTGATCTTGTCGGGGCTTCCATCTGGATCAAGTTGGCTGATCAGCGGTCCACGTCGGAGCTTCTGGTGAGACTGACAGACTAAATGTCCAGATCGCGGCTGCATGGAACATGGCATTCACATGTGTCAAACACATACGAATGTACGCAGCGGCAAATCTAGAGAGAAAGTGGAGGGTGGGCTCAAAATTTATGCCGAGAAAATAAAACACCCGTTTGAAGAAAAACATATTATCTCCAAATCCTTTTGTGCAAATAAACTAAATTTTCCCTAGATTACTACTAGAAACATGTAGTATTCACTAGTTCTTTTTGTTTCTTCAAAATATCAAATTTTTGAACAATAAGTTGAATTTGTTTACTTAAAATATTCATTTTCTTCAAATCCATTCGTCCAAATAAGCTCAAACTTTCCTAGATTACTAGAGCTAGGTAGTACTAGCTAGTAGCTACTGACTAGAACAAAACTAGTTGCGAACCAACCTGTGGTTGGATGGTTAGAGGGACAATGGTATCCCCAACCCACCAAGGTTCAAGTCCTGGTGCTCGCATTATGCCTGGATTATTTCAGGATTTCCCACGATGCGCTTTCAGCGGGAGTAGACGTTCCCGTCGACAACGAGGCGCCTACGGTGAAACAAGTAATGTGACTTAGATCCTTCTTTGCGGGTGTTGCTGGGTTGGAACGGTTCTGACCGTTGCTTCCTCCATTCCCATTCCCATTTTTGGGGCCACTATGGTTATGCGGAATCCCTCCATTGGAATGTTGGCCTCCATGGTTATGGTGAATGTGTCCTACCGAGTTCAAGGTGAAACGGGGTCTCTACTGAGCTCCAGAATTGTACTTCCCCTGTCCATACTTCCTCTTGAGGCTGTCAATCTGCTGCTGCTTCCCTTCAATAATGAGAGCTCGGTCTACCAACTCCTGGTAGTTGTTGAAGGTTGCCACCATCAACTGCATGCTCAGCTCATCATTCAGTCCTTCCAGAAACTTCTCCTGCTTAGCTGCATCTGTAACCACGTCGTCAGGGGCATAACATGCTAACTTACTAAAATCATCCACATACCGCCCATCAGGCGTCCTCCTTGGCGCAAGTTGCGAAACTCGTGTTTCTTCATGGCCATATCTCCTGCTGAAACATGGGTAGTGCGGAAAGCCTGCTGAAACTGATCCCATGTAACAGTATGAATGGGGTAAGTGGCTGCGAAATTCTCCCACCATGATGCTGCGGGTCCATCAAGCTGGTGTGCGGCAAAACGCACTCTTTGCGCATCTATGCATCCTCTAGTGGTCAGCTCCTTCCAATCTTGCGGAGCCAATCATCTGCAACAATCGGCTCGGTGCTACAAGAGAACATCGATCGATTCAGCCTTAGGAAACAAGCTAAGTGATCAACAGGTGGTGGTGGTGGTGGGTTGTTGTTGTTTTTGCCTTGGTTCTGATTCGACTAGTAGCTGCATCGTGGTATTCTCGCAGCTGGATCAACTGGGTGAGCTCCGGTGGGAAGGCAAATCCATTGTCACGTCTCGGAGGCATCTGATAGGTTTAGAAAAGATGAGAGAACATAATAGAATGAGGGCTAAAGAGGAAAATACTATCCATATGCCCATGAGACAAACACAATCAATATCACTTCAAACAAGGGCATACAATCGGTCTATCTATCGTTACAAAAGTGCTCGGACTATACTATATACATGGGGAATACTACTACTGATATGGTGGTCGACTAGAAAGATTGATCGGTGGAAGACTCCATGATATCTGCTCTAGCTTCATCAACATAGTCATCGCCGCTATCGTCGGGGTCTGAGTCGGTGTCGTCGATGATGATGTAGTTCTTGGTTTCGTCGTCATCTCCTCCTGGCGCGGGGTCTCCCATGAACACTCCTAGCTTTCTTGTCAGGTCGTCATTCTTCTCCACAACTTTCGTCATTTCTCCTCATATCCATCGCGTGTAAACTCGAATTCTTCCTCTAGCTCCGAAATCTTGATCATTGCCTTCTTCAGATCTATCGTGCCTGCGCACATCTGGTTCTCCTGGCGACGAATGTGCTGGTTTAACTCCTGGATGAAGTGGCGTGTAGACTTGAACTTGAATCATTCAATACTCCTCTTTTGGTAAAGTAGCGATGTAGGTCCCAGTGAAGCTTGGTATTCCTATGTTCCGGTACCTAGTGACTTCCTTCAAGTGTCGTCCAAAAGGTGTATCTTCATCCGGTTGTGCAAACTTGTTCCTTTGGTCCGCCATCCTATAGAGTAGAAAAAGGGAGAGGAGTCAGAAATGAGTAGAGAAGAGTGGCCTATGGTTTATCTTAGTGATCGTGTCCTACAGTCAGTGTGTGCTTTGATCACATCTTGTAGCGACCAGACCTCAAACAGCCCAGTCTTTGTGCATCAGTGTCATCCCTGGATCGGTAATGCTGGCACGCACAGTACTCGAGGATTTAACAGAGTGGCAATCACACACTTATTACAAAGAATGTCTCAAAAGAGAATTTATTACAATAATATGGCTTAAGGCCATCTAAATATGATAACAACAGAAGGCTCGGAAGATAAAGTGAGTCCATCAACTCCAACGACATAGCTGAGTGAACGACAACGACCTATGGCACCTTACTGTCAGTTCTGAAAAGTCCGCAACATGATATGTTGCAGCCCGAAATGGGTCAACACATGGAATATGCTGGCAATGTAACACATAGAGTAATGAACATAATAAATGCTATCAATACATGCAATATGGCTGATGGAAAGCTCTATGGTTACAGTTTTGCATAAAGCTAATTTTCCCTACAACAAAGGAATAAATTTTATTTAACTATCATGGTGGTTGTTAAACATTGGGAAGGTTCCTCCAACTCAATCCCAATTAAGCTTCATCAATTACCCAAAAAAATTAATTTATGTAACGCGGTGAGATCAACATGATAATCCAAAGATCCAGATGGTGTCCATAATCGGCGACACAGCGAACCATGATTAGTTTGTACACTCTGCAGAGGTTTAGCATTTTCCCCAAGAAGATTCGATCTCCTCCGTTGGATTTATCGCACTACATGATGTTTGAGAAATGGATGACCAAGACACGATCTTTCGTAAACATTAACTCTTTACTCGGGTGGACAGTTACACCTACTTTCCCCTACATCTGCTAGCCCACCACTGGAAGAGGTCATGCAACATACTCAACTATGCTAGAGCCCATAATAGCCTGTGGCTGCACACTGAAGTTTCTAGCATGAATAATCTTATGATCCCTTAGAGCCTGGGTGGCAGACCGTAGAATGATCACATGGGTACTCCGGGAAATTCTAGGACAACACTGGATTCTCCAGGTGCCCGCAACCAATCCACCCAGATGTGACTTTAAGTAGCCAACTTAAGTCAGCCATTAATTAACAATACTCACATCTGTCATGGATACACTCACCCAATCCACGTCTATGAGCATAGCATAGCAATCCTGAGCATAACGTAGAAGTAACTCCCAATGGTTTGATAATAAACAGGTAATAGGTTCTACCTCTTCAACTACTCCCAATACCCACATGTTATTCAGATCCTAACAATGCAATGTTTGAGGATTGAAACTAATGCATAAAAACTGGGTAATAAAGGGTATGATCAAACCGTTACTTGCCTTTCTCGATGATCCGCAAAACCTAGAGACTCGTAGTAGCACGCTTCGTATTCCGAGAACTCTATCGCAATCAAACAATAGCATACATAAGCACTCAACTAAATGCACGGGTAAAACTCAAATTATAAGATCTAACAAGAAAGTTCAACTGAAGAACTCCGGTTTGCAAAAATAATCAAATCAAACAGAGAAATGAAACTCAAACTACGAAAGAAACAAGATCCGATTACTAATCTGGACTAAAGTCAAATTTTACAGTGTCAAAATCTTGTTCAAGTTGGTTAAACAGAAATGGGGCTTTGAAATAAAGATCTAGGCGCTTGAATCACCTGATTCCGATAAACGAGCGAAAAGATAAACTAAAACAAAGATCCGGGCTGAAATCACGATAAAAAATAATGGCGGAAAAACCCTGGAAAAAGAAAAACTGACTAACAGGCTATCGAACAAATGTTCGCTGTCCGCGGCTAACTGATGAACAACGTTCGTTAAAACGAACGTACGGACGAAACGTCCGCAAATTAACTAAACGGGAAAAAACCGAACCGATCTAACAGAAAAACCAGATCTAGGGTTTCGTAAAAGAAAACCGATCGATTTAAAAAAAAACGAACAACGGCGGCGGCGACTACCTCGTCGGCGGTGAGGTCGGTGGAGGCGGGCGACGGCGGCTCCGGGCGGGGTGGCGGCGGGCATTGTTTAGGAAATCGTTAACTGGTAGCTGCTCGGTTGGGTGGCGAGTAGGGGATTAATAGGCTTATCGGCAAGTTAATCGACCATTTAATCAATTAATTGGACAATTTATCGGTTTATCGATTACTCGGTGACCCAGTGGGGATTAATCGGCATGTTAACTAGTTAATTGTACGCATTCTTGAACAGGGACGGCGGGCGGCGGCGTACGGCGGCGGCGGCGGCGTCACGGTGGCGGCAGGGGGTGGCGCGGTAAGCGGCAGCGGCGGTGGCGCAGCGGCTATGTATCTAGGGTTAGGGTTTAGCGGGGGCGGCGACTTGGGCTGGCGGGTTCCCTGGGTCGGGCCATTTAAAGGCCGGCCGGGCTAGAGTCCCAGGCGGACACGGCCGGTAGGTCGGTTACCTCTTTTTCAAAAATAATTCCACGCGCAGAAAAACAATTAAACAAAATACTAAACAGACTCCAAATATCCTGAAATAAGTTTTTACCGTCCTCGAAAAATATAACAGACAAAGTGAACTTTTATTTGGGCCTCTAGTGCAATTTTGAAAAACACATTTTTTCTAATTCAAATAAAATAGCAATAAAACTCCAAATAAAATTCTTATTTGATTTTAATACTTTTCTTCCAATATTCCTTTATTTTGGAGAAATCATTTTATTCTCTCGCTTTTATTTGCATATTGGAAATATTTGGAGAGAAAATAATTAAAACCAAATGATCCTCTTTCCAAAATTTGAGAAAACTCAAATATGAAAATATTGAAATCCCCAACTCTCTCCGTGGGTCCTTGAGTTGCTTAGAATTTGTTGGATCAACCAAAGATTCAATAAAATATGATATGCAATGATGATCTAATATATAACATTCCAAACTGAAAATTTGGGATGTTACAATTCCAAAATAAATCTCTATGATATTTCAGGTCATTTGGAGCTCCGGAGAATATATATCTCTGTTGTAGCCCTTTTAGGTATAGAATTCGCTACCAACAATTTCCCTCTTCATATATATCTTGCATGTTAAGAGAGAAAAGGCATTAGAATTGCATCATAAAGTGAAATATCGATCTAAAACATTATAAATAACAGTTAGAAAACATGACGCAAATGGACGTGTATATTATGTTTCAACAGGAATTGATGGCCGACTTTGTCAGTACTACATATCGTGAAAAACAAATACTGGTAGTTGATGACATTGTTTTACTACAGAAGCATTTGCATTGCCTCACCTAGAAAGAAGGAAGCGGAGATATTTCACATAATAGTTTTACAATTTTCTTTTGTACAATTCAACTAACCTTATATTTTCTTTAAGGTGGTTGATTCTTGGATTAGCTCATTGGTCATAATAACCCTCTTGATGTAAGGGACGAGTATTTGGTTTACATTAAGAGGGTGGTGTTTAGCTACGCTGGAAAGATATGGTAAGATCGATTGCTACCACGAGGATGCTTTGACGGAATTCTCGGAACAGGAGAAGGACACAACTACCTCAAAACATGATCTGGTATGATATAACCATGTTGTAAAACACATTTTATTTTTGTTATTAATATATACGTCGATCTAATTATCTATAAGATCAAGGTTTTCCTACCTATAAACATGGCCAACGCCCACTGGTTCCATGTGGTCATAAAACTCAGAAGGAGGGAGATTCAGATTCTTGATTTCCTTTTCAAGTACCCAGCACATAAACAATTAGATTACACCTTGAGAATATTAATTGCTATCAATAAAATACAGGATTTCGCATCGTAACTATTTATGAGTCATAAGAAACTTCCCATTCTATGTACTTGCAGCTACGTAGGGTCGAAGCACATCTCAGTGCATTGTTGCGAATCAATGGACGACAATACCATGCATTTAGAGACATTAACATGATCGAATGGCCAGGAAAGGTTATTCCGTGCCAACATAAGAAGACATCCTACTCAACAATATTATCTGGACCGTCCAATCCAGGTCAATGAACGGCCCATATTTGTTGTATATACCATAAAAGGACACTTTGAGTAAGTCTGAATTAGAGGTACACCAAATTCATTTCATTTTTGAATTAACCTTTTCATATCAAAGACCACAAAATTAAACTTGTAAATTCATACAATAGACAAATATTGTCTTTTGGTTATATCAATCAAAAAATTTAAAAACTGCCAAGGTGTGACGGTGAATTAAAATCTTCATCCCTTTTAAAAATATTGGAGAACAAGATGAGTATCTCTTCACTTACACGAGACTTGTGGAATATGCTTAATGGTAGTTCTTCTCAACATAACCACCACCACCACTAGAATTTTGGATCTGATATTGCAGCTCTACACTGATACTTTATAACTGGAAACACAATTGATGGGAGGAGCTCCTAGTTGACCTCGAACTATGTGGGCAACAGGCTGCAGCATTTGGGAAACAAGAAGAATAAAATTCTAGTGGCGATCAGCATTTAATGCAGCTGTGCCTTACTGTCTAGACGCGCATAGAGTTAACTGTAATAGCAAGTGTGGTTACCTCATTGCATATATGCACAAAGTCTTTGCTTCATGCTGATCTAGCATCCCACATCAGTGCATATGCTTACCAAGCTAGATGACCAGTTAGTTCCTAGTTAAAGTTCGACATAAGCACTAACCATCTATCAACAACTATTCATCCATCATGTTTTGATCTTATTATAAGATATATATGAAGGGGCTGTCGATGTGTCACGACATAAAATTTACCATTGTAACTCTGTGTGGTAATACTCAGTAAGATATTTCGGAACCTTATGTACATGTGACATGAAAACAGATTTTATGTTAAAACATTTAGTTCATTTGCCTCCTCTTTAATGGTGCTCTAGTTGAAATTACCAAAATCAGCTGTCCACTTACCTGAACTTCTGGAAGAGAGTAAGGCATTTCCTATATATTTCCAGATGTGCTTACTGGATCTCTGCAGCTCTAAGTTGACTTCAAATGCCAGATTTGGAATCCCAATTAATGCGAGATGCTTCCTGTCTCACGTGCATATGCTTGTAGCAACGTTTGACAATAAATAAGATTCTATTTCTTGTGGGGACGAGCATTTAATGCAGTTTTAGTTTCTGTCGGGGGAACCATATCTGAGTATATTCAAACGTGAGAAGATACACACTAAGCATGTATGAGCAAATTTGGTGCTCCTTGAAAACTTATTTTTCCCAAGACTACCTGTCGATTTTGTCATGTTGTATGTGCATATTTAGTTTGTATTTTGCACGTAGTTTAGATGGTCTAGGGCAGTCTACGTAGACCAATGAAGCTTAGTGCGTGCGTTTGCATGATAGCCGAGTATTATGTGCATTCTGGAGCTTCCATGCAGTTAGTGACTCGATTTTCTTTGTAACGATAGAATACAAAACACCCTTGTCTACTTGTTCATTTGCGTAGATTGAGAGGCAGCAGCGAAGAAAAAGAAGAGGAGCTGAGGATCATCTCTAACATTGCTAGCATTGCGCGACACACATATTTGATTACATAGCACACAACAGCCTGCTATTTCCAGTTAATAACGGAAAATTGGCGTTAGGTCATATATTCTCTAAATTAGTTAATTCTACAATCCTTTGATTGCCAGAAATATGAGGGGCAAAATTATGGGACTTCAAAGAACACTGCCATCACTATTGTTTTAAATGTAAAATAACATTTTTCATCCCCTATGTGTGGTGTAAAAAGGGATTTCGTGTGCAAAGTAAATTAGTTCTTTTAGACACCACTTAAACTTTACAAGCTAGTTGGCATAATATGGTAACATGGTCTTTACTAGTTAAGGTCTCAATGCATGGATCTGTTTCTTTAACTAATCTTGGGGTCGATTTTGCATCTGGAATGATGTCACATCACCTGGTCACTCAAGACACTAGGTGTGACGTGGGAATGTATATTAATGTGTCTCATTTCTTTCTACTTATCTACTTGACTAGTCTCATAGTTGGTCTTATAGGAAAGAAAATTATTTTCGTATGGCATAGTCAAGAACTAGCTCTATAAATATGGTGTCTCTTCCATTCATGCCTCGAACTAAGTCACACACAAATTACTAGACATCCTCGTTCTCTGTGCAGTTCCAAAAATCCTAGTGATGGCTTGTGCAAGCCATGTCATGATTTTCCTTGTCTTCTCAAATTTAGCCATAGCCATGGCCATCCTTCCTCCTCCCTTGTATGACCCTAACGTAGGGATGTGTAAGAATAGTTGCGAGGAAGAACTCAATCTATCTTTGTACGTACACCAAGTCGTCACGGGACCAGCCCACAACCAAGAAATAATTCTTGGCCCTGGCTTTCCTAACTCGTTTGGTATGATAGCCGTCATTGACTGGACCATATATTCTGTCCCTGATTCCACTTCAAGTATCATTGCTCGCGCAAAGGGAATGACTATCCAGGCTACCCAAAGCGAGGTCAATGGTGTTGCTTGGTTTCTTCCTTTCAGCATGGTCTTTCAGGATTCCAGGTATATCCATGCAGGTTTAACCATCCAAATATTGTTTGTAATATATGGATTTATTTGTATTTTCTTCAGGCTTGGTTTTTCTGATTTTAGTTACAATTTTAATAGGTTTGGCGGGTCTACGCTGCAAGTGATGGGAGCAATTACTGGTGCAGTAGGTGGTGAGTGGGCTATTGTGGGTGGGACTGGCAAATTGTCCATGGCGCGTGGTACTATTAAGTTCATAGCTGTCCAGGCACAGAGCACCCCAACCTTTGAGGTCTACAGAAGGATTGATATACATGCATTCTACACACCTGCACCGGCCGTAAGTATTACTGATCTCTGAATTAAAAAAACAATTGTGGTATATATATGAATTTCTGTCATGTTCAGTAACCATATTTGTGTAATTAAGTTTACCACGAATATCTAATTTCACTCCCAAGCTCATCTACACCCTATGAACAGTAAATTCAAAAAACAATACTTGATAAAATCGAAAAAAATGATTTCTTTTTGTGGTGAAAGACGCTTGAGTGCATGATGTCCATGCCAGGTTTTAGCGCATTCGAACATCTAAGTAGCTCTCAGCAGGAAAAAAATCAATCTATTAATGTAAGAGTCATATGTATTGATGCCAGAAAAAGGTCTATGTTAATATAAATTCTATCTCTTTCACATGATAGAATGGTTAATATTTATTTTGCACTTACAGAATAATAAGTCCCTTAATCATGCTCTTGTAAAATTCATATTATTCTGATCTATATAGTCAAACTAATTATGAAATATTTGCAGTCACTATTAGTGTTTCTGTGACGAATAATAAGTCCCTTAATCATGCTCTTGTAAAATTCATAGTGCCTTGTTTGATTACTTATTATGTTGTATACTAATGATTTATTTATCTTCTTTTCATAGGTTTAAGATATGAAGAATACACATGCAGCAGTCCAACTGGAAATGCGAGCCAGCTATCTCGCATAAATAAAATATTGTTTTCCATTATGACTAGTAGTACTACCTCGTTGTAATATGAATGTTGGTGATCCAAATGTAGTTTTGTTCTCGACGAACACAAGGCATTACTTACCACATGGTTCTCATGTTCGATCCTTCGTGTGGATCTGCTACCTTCCCCACCCCTCACTCCTTCCTTCTCTTGGCCTCACCCACCGCTACCTCTAGCATCGCGACCTCTTCCCCCAGCGCATCCACCTCCCCAACTACCTTCTTGTCCCCATCGCCTCCATCAGTGAGAAGTGGCGGATCCGCCATGCAAGTAGCTAGGGAGGCGAACAACCTGGATGAACTTGACTCATGCCCTACCCGAGAGATCACGCCGGGGCGTAATGGTTTGTTGGACACCGACTTAGATCGCAGGAGGAAAGGTAAATCCTAGGTAAGCCCTTGGCGAAATGAGCCCAACTAAAATGAAAAAGGGAGGCAGCAAAGATTACAGTCCAGGGCAGCCCGTCAAAAAACATCCCACGGGCACACAACTGTCCTAGCCACCAAAGTAGCTTCCACTCAAATAAAATAAAATACCACCACCGTAGATTCCACTCAAATAAAATACCACCACTCCAGGTGACACGGGCGGCAGCCTTCTCTTCCGTCCTCCACCAGATCTGAATCTGATCTCCTCGCCGTCGCCGAAGGATGTCGCCGGGCAAAGCCTGTGCGGCCGACGGGGACGGCGAGGACTCTTGGTGGTGGTTGAAGTATCTCATGACATCACACAGACAACAAGATTGTTCAACTGCACCAAACATTTCATTTCAACTTCGGCGGCCGTTGCGACCTATGGCTTTGGCTGACTGCACAGTAATCTTCCTATACCGGCACCATGACGTGGGATGGGGTTGTAGCCGATATGCTGCGGTTGGCCGACGTCGCCAAGGATGTGTGCTGCAGGGGCGGTGATCTTGTCGGGGCTTCCATCTGGATCAAGTTGGCCGATCAGCGGCTCCATGTCGGAGCTTCTCGTGAGACTAACAGACTAAATGTCCAGATCGTGGCTGCAAGTAACATCGCATTCACATGTGTCAAACACATACGAATGTACGCAGCGGCAAATCTAGAGAGAAAGTGGAGGGTGGGCTCAAAATTTACGCCGAGAAAATAAAACGCCCGTTTGAAGAAAAAACCTATTATCTCCAATTCCTTTTGTGCAAATAAACTAAATTTTCCCTAGATTACTACTAGAAACATGTAGTATTCATTCACTAGTTCTTTTTTGTTTCTTAAAAATATCAAATTTTTGAACAATAAGTTGAATTTGTTTACCAAAATACTCATTTTCTTCAAATCCATTTATCCAAATAAGCTCAAACTTTCCTAGATTACTAGAGCTAGGTAGTACTAGATAGTAGCTACTGACTAGAACAAAACTAGTTGCGAACCAACCTGTGGTTGGATGGTTAGAGGGATAGTAGTATCCCCAACCCACCAAGGTTCAAGTCCTGGTGCTCGCATTATTCCTGGATTATTTCAGGATTTCCCGAGATGCGCTTTCAGCGGGAGGAGACGTTCCCGTCGACAACGAGGCGCCTATGGTGACTTCATAAATCTCAAGATGATATGCCGGCTCAGGCTGTCGGAGGTGCTCATAGGTGTAGGGTGTGCATGTGTGCCTTCATAGGGGGTGATGTATGCGCGTGTATATGAGTGCTTGTATATGAGTGGCTTATGAGAGCTTTCATACTATTAAAAAAAAGATGGTGGGAAAAGAGGGTTTATGCGCTATCAAGCTTGACATGCACAAAGCTTATGATCCAGTCGAATGACCTTTTTTGAGGGGAATTATGTTGAAACTCGGTTTCCATAAGAGATGGGTAAATCTTATTATGAAATGTGTCTCTAGTGTTGATTATAGGGTACGGATTAATGATGAAGAAACTGGAAGTTCCAAGCCAACAAGAGGCTTAAGACAAGGTGATCCATTATCTCTCTACCTTTTCTTATTATGCACAGAGGGCCTTACTGCTCTGTTGGCGCATGGGGAGGAGATTGGGAATATTTCGGGAGTCATGGTTTGCAGAGAGGCCCCTACTATGACAAATTTCCTTTTTGCGGATGACTCATTGATTCTCATGAAAGCAAATCAACAAAATGTGGAGGCACTTAAATCAATTTTGTACTTATATTGTGCTACATCTGAAAAAATGGTGAGTGTTGAAAAATCTAGCATATTGTTTATCCCAAATACGAGTGGGGACATTAAAGAAGAAATTTGCTCAATTTTGAATATCATGATCGAAGCTCTCAATGATAAGTATCTGGGCCTGCGAGTGCATGTGGGGTTAGATAAGACTGATCGTTTCCAATATCTAATTGATCGCATTGTTATGAGAATTGGTGGATGGAAAGAAAAACTCTTATCCACTGGAGGCAAGGAAGTTCTTCTCAAGTTTGTTGTTCAAGCTATCCCAACTAATGCTATTTCGGTCTTTAAAATTCCTCAAAAAATTGTAAAAGAATAGTTGCCGAGATGTCGCATTTTTGGTGGGGTGATGACGACAACCAGAGAAGGATGCATTGGATGGCGTGGTGGAAAATGTGTGTCCCAAAAACCCAAGGCGGAATGGGCTTTCGTGACATTCATTGTTTTAATTTGGCTATGCTGGCCAAACAAGCTTGGCGTCTCCTTGAGAACCCAAATTCCTTGTGTGCCACCATTTTGCGAGCTAAGTATTTCCCTGATGGAGATTTATTGAATGCAAAGTTAAAAATGGAATCATCCTTCACATGGCAAAGTATTATGGTGGGGTTTAATACCGTAAAACATGGCTATATTTGGCGAGTTGGAAAATGGTCAAAAAATTGATATTTGGGAAGATGCTTGGATCCCTAACTGTGCTAACAGAAAAGTCATTACTCCGAAGGGGCAACATTTGTTGTCAAAAGTTTCGGATTTTATTGACCCCTCTTCGAACAGGCGGGATGAGGATCTCATCAGACAAACCTTGTGGCCCGTTGATTCACAGCGGGTCCTTGCTATCCCTCTGCCTCAGTTTGATATGTCAGATTTGGTTGCCTGGAGTCACACTTAGAATGGGATTTTTTCTGTTTGATCTGCATATTTTGTTGAGCGGGATCATCAACATGGAAGGAAACTTCGTCGTACTAATGGAATGGGCCGAACAAACTTTAATCCAATTTGGTGTAAGATTTGGAATTTATCTTGTCTAGTGAAGGTGATTTTTTTTATTTGGCGGATGCTACATGGTACTCTTTGATGTCGTGTTATGCTTGCTAATAGAAACATGAAAGGTTCACCTTTATGCCCTTTTTGTGCTTCTGGTTTAGAAGACACAAAGCATCTGTTGTTTTGTGCCAGAAGGCAAAAGAGGTCTGGAGAAGGCTTGGCTTAGATGAGATCATTGCTCAAGCTTGTGAAGTTGATCGTGCTGGAGAGGCGGTCCTTGGTTTTTTGTTGCACACGCCTGACCAAGATTTTTCTATTATGGGGTTTCAGAATATTCAGGAGATGATTGCCATTACGTCTTGGTATTTATGGTGGGAAAGACGTAAATCAGTGCACAATGAGAGAATTCAAGATGCAAAACAGATTTCAATGGGAATACAAGATCTTACGGCTAATTATGTTGTTGCTTTGAGTCCAAGGGCTTCTATGAAAAGAGGGGCTTGGACTCGTCCCCCGGTGGGATTTGTGAAACTTAATGTTGATGCTTCCTTTGATCATGATCTTCTTAACGGTACGGCTGGGGCTGTCCTGAGGAATGATAAAGGGAATTTAATTGCAGGGGGTACTTGGAAAATTGATCATTGCGTCGATGCTCTAATAGTTGAAGCTTGGGCTTTCATATTCGGTCTTTCACTAGCGCAACGTGTGGGTTGCAATGGACTTGTTATTAATTCTGATAATTTGGAGGTTATTGAGACGATGAATAATGGCGGACGGTCGGCAGGAGCGGAGGCTGCAATTTTTTATGATTCTATTTTTTGGCATATGATTTTTCTACCTCTAGGTTTGAACACTGTAATAGGGAAGCCAATAAGGTTGCGCACGAGCTTGCTAGGTTGGCTAGATTTTCTTCTACGCCATAACAGCATCGAGAATACCAACCGACTTGCGGACGCTGCAATAAATCCGCGTGCGTGGGCCGATGGCACACAATGGCGGGCCCCAGCTCGTCGCCCTGTCCCGTCGCGCGCGTGGCCTGACAGGCCCCTTCGGCTCCCGAGCGCCACGTGGCGCACGAGCCAAGCTCAAAAGATTGCTTCAAGATTCGACGGCCTCCTCGGTTCCCACCCGTTCCGGGATGCTGCGATCCGACTTCCAGAAGCCGGTACAAAGTGGGTGTTGCCGGACCCGGCGGCCGCAAGCTTCATAAACAAACCTCTGGTCAGGGGACAAACTGCGAAGCCCTCCCCCCTCCCCGCTCAAAGCCGACGGACCTTCACAGCTTCAGGGACTACTGTCGGGGGGATGAACCCCGGGCACGCAACGGAACCCGGATCTTTTTCAAAATATCGAGGAAAGCATCCCCCCTTAGTCCGTCTTGCGCTTGGCCGAGTCCCGCGACCCAGTCAAGGCCCTCAACCCGGCCGAACTCTTCAATACAACCAACATAGCAACCCGGCCCTGCCGGCTAGCGCAACCCGGCAGAATTCGGCGCCCATCAAGGCTTCCCCAACAAGCTAGCTGCCCCATGGCGTGTTCCATCACCCGGCCATGGGTCAGCGCCCGTCCCATCCCAGTCGTACGATGGGACGAGTCTCCGTTTAGAGGTGAACAAGGCAATAGTGCCCCACCAACTCCTCTGACCGGTAGAGGCATGGGAACAGTGCCCCACCTACCCTACTGACCGAGGCCGGCGTGGCTGCAACACTCCCGTCGTCACTGCTGATGACAGCAAACGGCGACTAGGTAGAGAACCACTGTAGCCGACTCGACCTGGCCACTCCGTGACGTCCGACAAGAAAAAAACAGTGCCTCCGGGCACGTGGGGCCCTCGTCCGGGGAACCCGGCGAGCCCTGACACCCGGCGGGTCCCAGCACCAGCTTCCTGGACAATGACAACCCGACTCCACGGCCTTGTAACTTTACCATTGTAACCCTAGGTGGTTGACCTATAAAACCCCCTAGGAGGCCTCCATGTACAGGGGCGAGACGATCAGTAGAACACACAACTACACACACACACACGCACACACGAACCAAGGAGAGGGAACAGCCTAAGCCTTGGTCAGTCTTCCTTCTTCCTCCGAACAACTCTAGGAGCAACTATGTATCATATCACATAAACCAACCTCGGAAGGAATAGGGGTGTTATCTCTCTGGAGAGCCCCGAACCTGGGTATGTCTTGCGTCCCGCGCTCACTCATGAGGACCTCGCCTCTGGAGCCCATCGGTGCCCTCGAGCCGCCTCCTCTCTTTAGCCATCCTTTGGCATCTTCCGTGCGCCCACCACGACAGACACCATTTTTCTTGCACTATAAGATTTAGTTGTTCTTGATGTTTGCTCCGTGGTTCTAACGTTATTATCTTGCTTTGAGTTACAACTCTCTGTTTATGTGCTCCCTCTATCTCTATTGCAACTTTTTTGAAAGAAAGTTCAAACTTTATTCATTAGAAATAATCATTACATCATTTATGAGGATTGGTACAATTGCATTATGTGGTTCCTCAAATCAATCAGAAAGAATGAAAATCTAGCCAACTTGGCAAGTTCATGAGCAACTTTATTTGCTTCTCTATTACAATGCTCGAATCAAGAAATAGGAAAATCGCAAGCTAAGTGAAAACAGTCATCAAAAATTGCAGCTGCTGCCCCCGACGATCGTCCTCCTTCGTTCATGGCTCGATCACCTCCATATTATCCGAGTTAATAATTATGCGATTACAACCCGTCCTTTGCGCAAGCGATAGGCCAAATTTTAACGCCAAAGCTTCAGCCATCAACACATCTGCACACCAGTCAATCTTACCATTTCCCCCACCAATGAACCTACCTTTGTCATCTCTTAAGACAGCCCCGATCGTACCCCTGAGAAGGTCGTGATCAAAAGAAGCATCAACGTTAAGTTTAACAAATCCCGACGGGGGAATAGACCATCCTCCTCTTTTAATGGAAGCCTTCGGCGAGGAGGCATTAACAAAATTGACAGCGAGAGCGCGTATCCCCATGGATATCTGTTGTGCATTCTGAGTAGTCTCATTGTGTACCAATTTGCGCCTTTCCCACCACAAGTACCAGGCTGATATGGCAATCATGTCACGCACATTACGAGTGCCCATAATACATAGTTCCTGATCTGGTAATGAAAGTAAATATTCCAAGATTGCCTCACCCGCATAGTCTATTTTACAAGCTCTGTCGATAATATCGTCCATCCCTAGTCTTCTCCAGACTTCTTTTGCTCTGTCACATAGAAACAACAAATGTTTTGTGTCTTCTGGCCCAGATGAGCAGGCAGGACACTTAGGCGAGACTTTCACATGTCTATTAGCTAAGTTAACACGACACAGAATAGTGCCGTGAAGTGTACGCCAAATAAATATTTTAACCTTTGCTGGACAAACAAGTTTCCAAATCCTCGCCCAAATAGGATTGACATGATGGGTCCCATCCCATTGGTATGTCGTAACTTGTTCCCATATTGGTGGTCCCATTCCACAAAATAAGCAGATCGAACTGAAAAATCCTATTTTTTGTGAAATTCCAAGCTATGAAATCTGGCATATCATGTTGCGATATCAGGATCGTAAGCACTCGCTGAACATCAATAGGCCATAGAGTCTGTCTGAGAAGATCTTCATCCCAACTATTTAGGATTGGATCAATCAAATCTGCTACCTTCCGTAACAACTGGCCTCCCTTAGGGGTAACAATTTTATGGTTTGCACAATTTGGAATCCATGCGTCCTCCCAAATGTCAATATTCTGCCTGTTTCCCACTCGCCAAATATGACCACGCTTCAGGGAGCTCACACCCGCCATAATACTTTGCCAGGTGAAGGAAGATCCCTTCTTCAGGTCAGTGGTCAACAAATCACCGTCAGAATAGTATTTGACTCTTAAAATAATAGCACGTAGAGAATCCGGATTCTCGAGAAGACGCCAAGCCTGTTTAGCAAGCATAGCCAAATTGAGACAATGGATATCCCGAAAACCCATTCCTCCTTGGTTCTTGGGTACACACATTTTCCACCAAGCCATCCAATGCATCCTCCTTTGGTTGTCCTCATCTCCCCACCAGAAATGCGCCATCGCGTCAATAATTCCTTTGCAAAAAAATTTAGGAATTTTAAAGACCGACATTGCATAGGTTGGAATAGCTTGAACAACCGCTTTAAGTAAGATCTCCTTTCCTCCAGCCGACAGAAGTTTCTCCTTCCAGCCACTAATTCTCTGAACAATACGATCAATTAAGTATTGGAAACAATCGGTTTTATCTAACCCCACATTGGCCGGCAGTCCTAAATATTTGTCATTCAAGGCCTCAGTCATTATATTGAGAATTGTACACATTTGTTCTCTAGTGTCCACTCCCGTATTAGGGCTAAAAAAGATGCTGGATTTGTCGACACTGACCATCTGCCCTGAAGCTGCGCAATACGAATCTAGAACTGATTTTAATGTTTCCGCACTTTGCAAATTTGCTTTCATAAGGATTAAAGAGTCATCAGCAAAAAGAAGGTTCGTGACAGATGGGGCATCTCTGCAAACCTTTACTCCTGAAATATTCCCATTTTCTTCCGCATGCGTTAGTAAAGCTGTGAGACCCTCCGTGCATAACAGGAACAGGTAAGGAGACAGCGGGTCTCCTTGCCTCAGACCCTGTTCCCTCATTTTTTGATAATTATTAGGTTTCCCTATATTATGTTTTTGGTGAATTTTTTGTAACGTCTTAGTAAAGAAGACAGTACACACGCACACGCTCACATGTACAGGCATACACTCACCCCTATGAACACACACGTCACCCTACCCATATGAGCACCTTCGTGTGGTAGTCGACGGAAGCGTCTCCTCCCATTGTGCGCTTATCGCTGGAAATCCTAAAATAAATAATGGAAAATGCGAGCATCAAGCATTGAACCTTGGTGGGCTGGGGTGAAACCACCATCCTCCTAACGATCCAACCGGAAACTTGTTCACGTATGAATAGCAATTCAGTCCTAAATGCTCTATAAATAACCCATTTCCGTCAAGTTTGGGCCATGGATATTTATTTAGGCGCATCTGCGCAACTCTAAAACATCTTTATCCCGTGCATGCTGACTTGGTGTGTTTTTTTTTTGAAACGCGGTGCCTTAGGGCTCAATTCATTAAAAAAGATCGAAGAGAGTTGCCCAGTTGATTAGCGAAAAACTGGGCTAAAACCTTTACAACATGCCCACCAAAACAGGGCACCCTGAGCGACTTGGCAACCCACACAAGAACGCACACACGCCGTCACGGAGAGAACGTAGTCGAGGTTGAATCCGGTGCCATCATCATCACACCTCCGCGAGGGCGACTCCTACTCCACCATCAACGACCACCGATATATCCCTCACCGCAAACAAGCGTCGAGGCCTGTGTTGGTCGATGCCAAACAGTCAACCGCACGTGCCGGCCACCAGGCAGCTCTGACTCTGTCGACGAGCTTTGCAGGAGAAAAGCAATGTGCCTGCGCCGAGCCAGTGCTAGAACCGACCACCTGTCTTGTGTCATCGTCGCCGCAAGGGCCTCTCCTCAGCAGCTCCGACTCCAGAAAGACAAAGCGAGGCACAACGACTCCTCGAACACGACGGATGAGACCGACTACCAACACACAGCAGCAACCCAAGTCCGCTCGAAGCCGCCATCGTTGCCTCACAAGAAGCTGTGCAGAACATCCACATCACCGACCGGGCACCTGCCGATCGCAATGCCGCGAGCGTCTATCTCATGGAGTGCACAGACGAGATCCAAAGCTCTTCAAGACGACACCCCAAAGAGGGAAGCGATGATGTCGATGCCGTCGCCCGACCCGACCGGTCCTTAGGCTTTCACCCGAAGAGTTGAATCCGAGAGTTTGTAGGGGATGGACTCCACGACGGTGCCTCCAAGAAGGTAACACGACGTCCATAGACGCCGACGTCGTCGGCTGACCAAAGCCAGCCAAGCTTTCTCCCGGATCACCGCCCAACACCACACGCCCACGCACCGCACCTCCGCTAGCCCGCCCACCTACCACAAAGCCACTGCGCCATGACCATGAAGAAGCCACCAATCCTCGTTGCCGGCCAGAGACACCGACGAGTCGAATCCAGCTAGATCTGACACCCCATCACCGCTGCACCGCCACAGAACTTGGCCGACCGGCAGCCTCCCGAGATGCCGCTGGCAGGGAGGCGCAGCCAGCATGGAGCACACCACCAGAGGACCTGAAGGAGCCGTTGGGGAGCGCCATGGAGCCGCCAGGTCGCCGGGAGCCACACCACGGCCAGATCCAGCAACCTGCACACCACCGGCCGACACCATAGAGCCGAACGTAGAGGGCCTCCACCACACACCGATGCGCTAGGCAGGAGCCATCGGACCAAAGGCCCTAACCCTGCTGGCGAAGCCACCGCGGCCGCCACCCGCGGGAGGCCCTGCAGGGAGCCGAGCCGCCGCACAGAGAACAGGATGGGGCGAGCCTCCCCCACCCAAGATCCAAATCCAACAGAAGATCCCCGCCGCCACCGTCCGCCGCACGGGCTTAGCCCGGCGGCCTCCTACAGCGACGACGAGGGGGGCCGGGCCGACAGAGGGAGTAGTGGCGCCGCTCGATCTAGTCTCTGCCCGTGTCACCTGTGGAGGCGACACAGGGGACGGGAGGCTCTGTTTTGCTTTAGCAGATTCTTCTTGTAGTAGTTTTTTGACATGGTGTTTCTTGTTTTGCCATCGATTAACAGGAGACATTTTGCAGGAAAGTGGCCAGTAAATCTCCACTAATCCAAGCTTAATAAACCAAAAAGGAAGTTTCATATTGATAAGATGTGTACTGTTTGTGGGCGTCACATGGCTCTAGAAGTGGCCCATTTGGGTCATTTTCTCATCTAGGAGTGCTTCAGCGTCTAGATTAGTTTAGATCAAGATTTTTTTTGCAGAGTCATAATGAAACCAAGAAATATTGCCTGGCTAGGTGGAACGTATTATGTCGTCCCAAAAGCCAAGGGGGACTTGGAATCCAGGACCTTGAGAACAAAAACATTGCACTTCTTAGCAAATGGATGTATAAACTACTCATTGAGAATGGTGTTTGGCAGGAAATCATTCGTAATAAATACGTGGGTTCCGAAGCAATATCCAAAGTGTACTGGAAACCTGGCGATTCTCATTTTCTGGAGTGCGGTGATGAAAGCTAAAGAATTCTTTTTTCAATTTGGAACGTTCTCGGTTAGGGACGGCTCCCAAATCCGTTTCTGGGAAGATACCTGGTTGGGGACTAGTCCCTTAAGTGAGCAATACCCAAGCTTGTACCGGATAGTTAGACATAAGTTTGTCACGATCAAACAAGTTTTGGGTCAGGAAAATCCGGATATTTCTTTTCGTAGGGACCTTATAGGACCTTGTTTGGCAGTAGAATGAATTGCTCATCCGTCTGGGGGCCATCCAGTTGTCGCAGGAACCGGATATCTTTAGATGGAAATTACATCAAAATGGTAAGTTTTCGATCAAGTCCATGTATGATGCAATGGTCCATGGCGAGGTTCCGATAGATAACAGGAAATTGTGGAAGCTAAAAATCCCTCTAATAATGAAGATATTCCTATGGTTTCTCAATAGAGGGATGATCTTAATTAGGGATAATTTGGCACGATGAAACTGGCAACGGTGCAAAAATTGTGTTTTCTGCCATCATGATGAGTCCATTAAACACTTATTTTTTGATTGCAAGTTTGCTCGATTTGTCTGGGATTTTGTCCAAATAACTTCGAATCTTTATCCCCATGTAGTGCATGGAATATGTTCGGCAACTGGTTGAGGGGAATAGATAAACAATTTTCAGCACACATTTTTGTGGGGGCGGCCGCCTTATGTTGGGCTCTGTGGCTCACCAGGAATGACATTGTTTTTAACCATAAATGTGTTTCATCTCCTATGCATGTTATTCATATATGTTCGTGATGGCTCCGTATGTGGTCTATCCTGCAGAGGCAGGAGGCTAGAGACCTTTTTATGATGGCGTCTAGGTTTTCTACCCCCATGGATGGCGGTGTGATCTTCGGATAGGATCGTCCACATCATAGGCTGGCTTTATTTTGAGTTTGTCGTAGTGGCTGTTTAAGCCTTCTCTCTTTCCTTTTTGACTTTTTGGACTTGTTGGCTGTGTGCATCTTGTTATGCAGAGGCCGGATGTTCAATGATGTGATTGTATCAACTCGATATTTCAATTTAATAAAAATCCCTTTATTGAAAAAACAGAAAAATTCGCTCAATTTAATTAAGAAATATTTGTTCTTGAGTGCAATATTCTAATTAGCTTTTTCTTGGGAATAGACACTAATTTATCCCAGGCAGTTAGTTTGAAAAATCTGCCAGAATATTATCCTAGTCGGTTGAAAGAGGAACAGGCTTCATTGCACAAAGGGAGAAAAAGAACTGATGTGGTCTTGTTGTTGCGTAGTCGGTTTTTTCACCACAATCGGCTAAGACAAAGGGGGCAAGTCCACGACGAGGAACGGAGTTGAATGGACGAAGGATTGGGCTACAAACTGAGAGAGGAGACAGCCAATAGTATGAGCTAAAAGACATTGTAATACACTGTCGTACAACACAACTTATTCAAGAATGAAATGATGATAAGGTAATTCATTCAAGATGAAAATGCTTATAAGGTAACTTATTTAAGAACGAAATGCTTCCGAGGACACACATGCTCTACATTAATATGGATCATGCGGTGGTGGCATTAGGGATGCTACGGATGATGATAGTCTCGAGGGTGATGCCAGTGCCAAACCCGAAGAGGATGCCCCAGTCCATGCCCTCCCCTGTGGTGGCATGGCACTCCTCGGCGGAGTGCTTACACATTTCGTCGAGAATGAAGAAGACGGTGGCACAAGCAATGTTGCCATACTCGGATAGGACATGCCTACTGTCACTCAACCGCTTCTTGTTGAGGTTGAACTTCACCTCAATCATGTCAAGAATCGTCGGACCACCGGTGTGCGCCACCCAGAAGATGAAGTTTCAATCATCAATGCCCAGTGGCGCAAAGGCGTCCGTCAACGCATGCTCCACATTTTTTTGAGATGATCCTAGGCACGTCCTTGTCAATGCGGATGGTGAGCCCAACCTCTAAGAGGTTTACTTCCATGAGCCCATCCGACTCCAGCAGGAGGGTTTGGCTCGTTGAGACCAACCGGAAAATTGGTCTCCCCATAGGCTCCTTGGGGTCGGCACCAACGACCAGCGCGGCCGCGCCGTCACCGAAGAGTGCCTGCAAGACGAGATTGTCGAGGTGGGACCTTGTGGGGGATGTGCCACGGAAGGTGGCGGCTATCGTGCCAGCGAAGTAGCCCTACACGTACAACATGACGCGCCTCACCGATAGGTTGAGGCCTAGCATCTTTGTCAGATGGCAATCCGTGCCCGGTAAGCCCACTGATTGCCGGGTGCAAAACATGAGGTGTGTGATCTTCGACAATGGTTGGCCCCACTCCTTGATTGCCTTCTGTGTTGTGGCCATCCTGAGCTTGGGGAACTTGGTGAGGAGGATGCCCTGGCGCACATCTAGTGACGACGTGTTGAAATAGCACATGCTGGGGTTTTGCTCAATTAACTTTTCAACCATGGTCATGTGCCTCTTCCGGATCATGGATCCCTCACTTGCATACATGCACTCCCCGGAACACGAAGGCAGTGCAAGAGTTAACAGTTTTCACTTCCAGTGAGATTTCAACAAATTCCGATATTCATCATTATAGTAGACACCAAAATAACTACCTTTTGATAAAATATTTCAGACAGTCTGAAAGTACCGAAATAATCATAAAAATTTAAAGATATTGGCAAATTTTCAATTTTTTTTTGTTCAGTTTCAAGTGAAATATTATGTCCTTGACCGAAATGTTGAGCGAAATCACTTCTGGGAAAGAAATAACTGCATTTTCCGTCCATCAACTTATCGCCAAGTGAGGCTTTCGTCCCTGAATTTTTTTGATGCAACTTTCACCCTCAACTCCTAATACAGGGTATAGTTAGTCCTTGGCCGGGATATTCAACAAGTAAACCTAGTTTTGACATTTTTTGTTTGCAAAAAACCTTGGTTTTAACCTTATGTGACATGGTTTTGGCCACGTCGTCACTGTAAGGTGGCATAGGGCCAGCTGTCATTGAGAGACACCTCTCTCTCTCTCTCTCTCTCTCTCTCTCTCTCTCTCTCTCTCTCTCTCTCATGTCAGTGATCCGTTGGTACTGCTCCAGTAAGAGGAGCATCTCCACCCGCTTTAAATATCCAATGTGCGATGCAGAGAGAAAGGCTATGATGCTACTCTAGGAGGCCAGTGATGGGAGCAGCTACTCCTGCTTTAGATGGTCAACATGACAGTTTGAGTGAGGATAGGACAATATGTGGCGGATCGGATCTAAATCGGCACAAGGAAGAGGTCCAACCCCAAACTCTTGGGGCATTCCCCTTGTAATGATGATGTGATCTAGACCGTGCCTTGAAAATTCAAAATTAGATTTGACCAAGGAATAATCTTGTTAGGGACTAATTCTATACAATATTAAGAGTTGAGGGACAAGGTTGCACCATGATGTGGTCAAAACAATGACACATCAAATCAAAACCAGGTTGGACCAATGAATACCGCTATGAGGGACTAACTATACATGGTATTAAGGGTTGAGGGACAAACGTTACATCAAAAAGAAGCTCGGGGACAAAAGCCACGCTTCGTGATTAGCTGATGGGCGAAAAATGCACTTTACGCTTTGGGAAACCGAAATTCAAAACAAGAAGTACATGCGGGCAATTCTTGAAACTATTAGTATTTTTGCTACCAGCTGTATTTATATCCTTATATAGTTGTTTGAATATCACAACCAACTTACATATCTGCTTGAGCTTTTGCTTGAGCTCTGGGAGGTGGTAGTTGTTGGTGACCCGGAAGTAGTTGTCTGGGTAGTCAGCCTGGTACAGGCAGTTGCCTGGCACCGCCGTGCCGATGGCCAGCACCGTTGCCAGGCCCTCCGGCCGTTGCCAGGCCCTCCGGCCGTTGCGGCCTCACGTCCAAATCCCCTTGTTAGAGTGCGAAGTAAAATGGAGCTTTCCCGTTTGTTTGGATTTTCGGCCGTCGGATCGCTTTCCTAATTGCGTTCTGGCCGTTGGATCTCGGGCTCGGTCGTCTCCAGCCGTCGAATGTTTACACGGTCGTCTCCAGCCGTCGGATATTTTTCCTATAGTCGTGTCCCGCCCGGCCGTGCCACCGCGCGTAATTACGCTGCCTCGCCGAGGGCATTCTCGTCATTTCACTTGGCTGGGAAATTTTCCGATAGCGCACGCAGGGGCGAGACCGTAGAGACCGTCGTTCCCCTTCCCTTCCAGCTCACCTCCTTCTCCCCTCCCGCGCCCACCTCTCTCTCTCTCCCTCCCGCGCCGCTCCCTGCCCCGCCGCCGCTGGCCGCTGCCGCCGTCGCCGCTCCCCATACTCGCTCCTCCTCCCCCCGCATCTCCCTCCCTCCCATGCAGCCGCCTCTCTCCCTCGCTCTCTCCTCATCTGGCGACGGCGGCGGCGGCTCCCGCGCCCGCGTTCTTCCTCCCAGCAACCACGACGCTCCTCCCCATTGCCATGGACGAGCTTGAGCTCCAGGTGCTCCTTCTCTGCCCAGAAGCCCAAGGGCGTTGCGGGCGGCAAGGGGCTCAGCCTCAACCCGCCAACCCTAGCTGCCCCCACGGTGCCACCGGCTCCTTCTCCCTGCCTGCCGGATCCTGTCGTCCGCATCCCCGGCGTCGTCGCCGTCACCGTCGTCCTCGCGTGCACTTGGCAGGAGAAGTACGACTCTCCTCTTAGCTCGTCTCAGTTCTCTCATGCTCTCTCAGTCTCCTTTCCAAACCCTAACCCCTCTCCTCTTCTTCATTAACTGACGGCGATTGGCAGGCGGAGCACGAGTCGAGGTGTGCCACCCCCGATTCTGCAGTGCGCCCGACGGCTGCTTCTGCAGCAGCAGCGGTGGCAAGCCTTGGACTGGCTCGGGACACCAGAAGCGGGCAATGAAGGCCATTGCCAGGTGCATCCCTCTCCCTACTCCTCTGTCTCTGATCATCAATTTTCTCACAGTTATCCATGTTTATGTATGTGTCTTCTGTCTCTGATCTTCAGGTCGTTATGCTGGTTTTCTCTCCCTGTTGATTGTTTAGCTCGACAAAAATTGTCACATTATCAAGAGGCTCCAAGCGGTGTCACGGTCAGGAACCTTTTTTCCAGGCAGCAAGAGATGGTCAGGTAATCAACCATATCTTGGATTGTGTTTTTTGTGGTTTGTGGCAAAGTAACACTCTTCTTTTCAAATGTATGGACTAATAGGAGTCATAAGTTGTACATTGTTTCTGATACAAAACTGAACTGCTCATTTGGTTATGAGAGACATGTCATGTGTCTGGTATTCAGTGACAAGTCTGAATGAATATATTAATCTGAGCAAGTATTCAGTTCATATACTTGCGTTGTTGATATTTGATTTTAATTTTCTCAATTATATGGACGTGTTAGTTCTTTAAGATCTCTCAGCTATAAAATTGTTCTAGGCTACTTAGGATCCAACAAATACTAGAGCGTATATACGCTGAATTCTATCCTTTCAGGTTATTTCTGTTCCATCCACTTCCATTGTTGCAGGAATCTTTTAGCGTTTGATATTATATGGCAGAATCTATGCGTGCTATTTCTTATAAATTTGATCCCCCATTTGTGGCTTATTTCTCTAATATTTGCATCCAGGGCTATGCTAAATCAAGTGATGCTGCCATTTAGTCGGCCATTTGTTCTGGTTTACTTACAAGATGATACAATGATTTAAATGGACCATGCATATTTATATGACTTGAAGACCTCTCAAAGAAAGTTTGTTAGCGGTTTCTTCGTGGGCAATGGCATTTGAGATTTTGTGCAAGCGACTTAATAAAAGATAAACTACACGGTTTGACCAAGCATGTTGAGGAAGATAAAAACGAGGAAATGGATTTTGTGTATGATCAGACTGCCTCGAGTGATTGCTCCCCTTCAAAGGTAAAACGTGCATGTTTCCATCTCCAAGCTTATTAGCTGTTCAGTGCTTGATGCACCCATATTTTTCTGAAACAAAAAAGATGATACATTATACTGTTTGTTCATCTTAAATTGCCATGGTGGTTCAAGGAAGTTGGTGCTGGTTTACCAGTTTACATTGGGTTTTAAATGTTTAATGGGTTTTGTTTGCTTTGTGCAGGCCTAAGAACTGTTCATTCAGTTCCAAGACTGGATTTGGTATAATCTTGGATTGGCAACCATCATTCTGTTCCTAATGTTCTGGTTGCCATCATGTCATTTCCAAATTGCAATAAGGTGAGCATTGTAGGCTGAGAGAGATCTTCTGATATTTTCAAGCCACATCTTCACAAGGTTGCAAGTGACACACAGTTCGAAGATTGTTGATATGTGAAGGCCGAGGCAAAAATGTCAGTAACTACAAAGAGGGTACCAGCAGCATCAAATAAGAACAGTTCACCAGGTAATTTTATATGTTTCCTCTAAATAGTTTGATCGACAATCAGAGCTCTTCAATTAATTGCGCTACATGTACCATGTGCTTATATTTTGCATTGCTTAAGAACTATTATGAATGCTAAAAGTCTTTTATCTAAACCATAACAAGCCAAATAAGTAGCACTGTGCCTTTTTTCCTTTCTTTTCTGCCGAAGTTCGGCGAGAGGAGTCGTATGTTGGATCGTATTGATGTGTATCTTCGTCGTGTATTGTTCTAATCAAGATTATCTACTTAATTTTCGTTTAGATCACGAGTGACTCTTCAAGTCAGTCGTCCCTCATCGCCCGGCCATGGAGATCAAGCACAGGCACAGGCTGACTGTGAATCTGCTGCTCGCCTCCTCCTCTCCTCCGACGGTGGTATGGTAGGATTACGGAGGGATTGGAGAGGGGAAATATGAAACAAGATTCTGGTGTGTGTGTGTTACCTGCAGGTTCAATCATGCTGACTGTGAATCTGCTGCTCGCCTCCTCCTCTCCTCCGACGGTGGTATGGTAGGATTACGGAGGGATTGGAGAGGGGAAATATGAAACAAGATTCAGCTGTGTGTGTATGTGTGTGTGTGTGTGTGACTGACCCTTCATATAGTCCTCCGACAAAAAATCAATCATCTTCTCCCTTACCCATGCGTTACATGCAGGTTCAATCATGCTACTTCTTCAAGTAACCTTGGTACTTAATCAATTGTGTATGTTCTTGGATTCTGGCTCCTTGACTTCTCCAACAACACTATGCAAATTAGTGCTTTTAGATGCGTAAGTAGTTGTCATGTTCAAGAATTTTGCCCAGACCAAAATGCTATGGCTAGTTTCACTTGATTTTGCCATGGAATTTACAGGGTCCGGTGTGTAAAAGTAGATCTGATTTCTTTCAGTGTAATTTGTACTGTTTACTCTACAGGCAAAATATTTGTTTTGTTTGTCCTGCTCAATCACTCATCCTGATAGGTGTTAATAACCAATATATTGTTTCATTCCCAACTGAAATTGCTGGATTAGTTTTACTGTTTGAATAAATCTGATTATGCAATGCAAAGGAAAATCAAGGATTACTTTTCTTGGTACATATGCAGTGTGTTTTTGTTTACAGTAGTAACAATTTAAGTAGAGGCCGGAATCTGATGCGAGGAGATTGTGAACGATATATATCAGTTGGATATTGAGCAATATGCGTGTTATGCCACTGTTGAATTAGGTGAAGAATAAATGGTGCTGATAGTATAATGATTTGTTGTGCCTTTGGCAAAATATCCAATAGTTTGTGTTGGTGTTTAGTAGGTTTTGAATTTTTTGAAGGAGCATGCTGCCTTTATTTTTCTTTCTTCATGGCAGCTTTCGTTTCATATCTGGACAATGAATGCAGGCTCTTTCATTTCATATATGGACGGCAAGGGCGTCTTCAGCAGCGTCTAAACAGGATTCGACTGCCCACTCAATGCCAAGGGAGATGCATCGCTGTTGCTGTCAAGGGATTCAACCAGCGTGGCCTCCAGGTACAGCGCGCCCAGCGCCACTGTTTTTTCATCTACGAGTTAATTTATTTCCCATTCTCTTCTATTTCCCATGTGATTCAGCTTCCAATTATTTTTGCCATGGGAGAAAGGATTGACTGAATGTGGCCAAATCTAAAGAAATGCTAATTGAGATTTGTTTCCACATACAACAATGTAAGATCCTTCATCCCATTGTTACAACCACACACAAACTGAGCCTCCCAGAGCACCTAGATTTTGAGCCATCCGATTGAGTAGCCAAACGTTTGATCTTCAGATAGAATTGAACCGATCCATGTGTAAACTAAACTGTTATGGTTTGAACTTCGAGGAGCTCAATCCATACAGCTACATTGATGTTATTTACCTATGAGATTAGAGAAAAGTGGAATGCTCCTTTTCTAACTAGGTGCATACATTCACTTGATTTTTAGATTTTACATACCCACTCCTGGTTCTGAGAACATATAGACATGTAATTTTGTTTGCTATTTTTTTGGACAGTTTTTGTTAGCTAATAAGATGATTTTTTGCAGAGATTAACTTAATTTGGTGTAAAAACAATATTACCACCGCCATGTCGATGAACTCTGAAGCTGAATTGTTTTTTGTGGTTTCATATTTTATTTGGAAGAATGTCTGGGACCAACTATCATTTAAAACACGAAGAATAAGGTATATAGTCGCTGAGATGCTTTGTTCTTTTTCTGTTTACATGTATAAGCTACAATAGCTTGGACCTTTTAGGGCCCTCATTGTTGTTTGGAAACAGTTCTTGTCTTTGCTATAACAATGCAAAGTTTTCTTTGAGAAGAAGAATGTGCTCATTGATGCTGTTTAGTCTATACTTAATTTTTCTGCATGGTGTCTGAAGGAGTAGTATATTGAACTGTAATTAGCACCACTAGATAATTCTCATGAATATATGTTATACTCATCCTGCTGCTTATTTATATACGTGATGATTCAACACGACTCTTTTGCCTCTATATTCTTATCATACTTTCCATTTCACATTCTTAGCTGTTTATTGTTTCCAAACTTCCTGCAGACAGACAACTACTAATTACTAAGCGACACTTTATATAATGTGCTCTTTAGTATGGCATAAGAACAACTAAATTTTCAGTCATGAACTATTTTCTTTATTATATTTTTCTACTTGCTCACTAAACAATGCATTGACGTCCAATTTCTTTCTCCATTATGTCCATTCGTTGCAGATTCCTGGATTATTTTTTGAGTTGTATATACTCTGTACAAGTTTGGCAATGCCCATTTTTGTCATTTAAAAGTTCTATTTTGCTCTGTGCTTTCATAACCATTTGGGACTCATACAAAGTATTTGGCCTGGACGGTTGAATTTATAGGGACATGCTACCTTACATGCCATCATGCAGCCTATACCATGCTTGTATCATGGTAGCATTAACCCCTCCCTCAACATTTGTTTAAAATGTAAATGGAATCAGCTCTAATATAAGGAGTTATTTTGAAAATAGAACATCTGGAAATGAAATAGCTAATTTATTTTGTACTGATTTACAACATGTGATTCACTACTTTATTTATCAGGTGTTCATGTTATTTCTTCGCTTCTTTTTGGTGTTGTGCTGCCCTGTTGAGAGCCGACATGAAGAATAGGAAGCAGAGTCCGTAGGTCATGGCTTTGTGCAGCTAGCTAGCATGAATAATCGTGTGTCGGATGCTTCGCCAAGCAGTGTTCCATTCATCTATAAATAGATCGAGTGGTACTTTCATTAATTAGGTGAGAAGTGTTTCATTCATTTGAAACTCAAGATTTGATAGTGGCACCCTCAAAGAGATAGCGTTGCATGTGCGTAACTCACAATTTGACAAATAATTCCCTATATTTATTTGTTTCTTTCTTATTCATATTTCTGGTTCCTGAACTGAACCTCTATCCTTTTCGACAAATTAGGAGAGCCAATGATGGTTTGCTTAATTGACAAAATCTTTTTTATTAGTGTTCTATACAAAACAACCCTTTTGGGTTATGACTAATCTCTCAATTATTTGGTCTGGTGCCTCTACTAATCTATCGTTACTTTACAATTGAAATTTTTAGTGTGAAACAACAGTTGTATCTCATGCCACTAAAGAGATCTAATAGGGAACATGTAAATAATACTTGGAAATGAAGGCAATATTTTTTATACATTATTTCAATGGCTCGATCCACACCCACGCGCTGCTTGGCATCGCCAGGTCACCATTGCCTGCTTGTCCAACATTGCTGCCATGCATCGTCAAGCAGGAGGAACCGATTTCTAAGTTGTAGGTACTGATTTCCGTCTTTGACTTTGTGCAACAACTCTTCTTATGTTTGGTTATCTCCGTGTAACTAAGAAAATATCAAATCCTGCCATGTTTGATTTGGCAGGAGCAACAGGAAGGAGAACATCTATGCGCTCGGTCATACTCTCAGGAAACCATGATGTGTTATTTCCATTAAAATGAATTACTGATTTATATGTTTTTGGTAATCTGCTTTGAACTGTATGCCTGGTTGCTTATTAGATTCGATTATACGTGTTTGATTCTCCAAAAATGATCCAGCGTATGTGTTAGCAGGCTAAGATGTATGATTGCATCACTGTTATATATTTGTTTTTGCCATCACTTCATGGTTTTTGGTCTATGCACTTCGTGTTTTCTCTTCAGAACATTGCAAGCACTTCATGGTTCTATTAATCATGTGCTACTAAACCAAACACTTCTCTCCCTCTAAATTGTCTCTGAACTGCAGCACGGCAATGATACAAGCAAGTGCAAGATGGTTGTGAAACCAACATCTCCTTGGGCTCTCCCAGGCCTCCATTTCTCTGAAGGCTGATCATGTTGACTTCTTAAGCCAGTAAGTGACTAGCATATTTTTTGGTGCATTTTGACTAATTAATCTCCTTTATTCTTTCAACTGAATCGCGGTTTGCCAGGCTTATTCTTGGCATTGAACTTTATAATAACTCCAAATTTGGATCATCCTATCAATTATCACAAGTCTATTTGGAAACTATAAATTGATGTACCCATCAGCAGCAGGAATAACCATCTCAAATTATGATTGAACGCGTGGATGTAGAGACTCTTCTATCCAAATCATGGCACCTGAACTGTGTGATTTGTTGTTGATTTTGTAGGACAAGCTGACGTTGTTTAACATATTGGAGGTGGATGTGCTTGGCCAGAAGAAGGCATGGAGTCAACCTCGCCACCTCTGCATGTCGCAGGTATAGTAGATCGGCATCCCTTCTAATTTGTTCCCATAGAATAGGATGAACACCCACATATCAGTTTGGGTTCATATAGTGTGTGTTCTTCTCGATTGCCTACTCTTGATGCTTCATGTCATTCGACATTGACGTTTTGTTCCTATTTATTTACATGTTATATTAATGAAACTTTAATTATCAAGGGTGTATCATATCTTGTCAACTTACTATGGTAATTGAATGTTCTTCTGCATTCAAGAAATTTACGATGTTGAGGAAGCAATAGCTCATGCGTTACAAATGGTGAGTGGCTATGGCTTCAAGTTTCCTTTACTTTGGGGACTAATTATCTGATCTAATGAAGTACAATGTAAAAAAATTCGGTACTGAATGGTGCATGCTGTAAATTTGGTTCAATAAACTTGAATAGACTTGTTTGCTTGAATAAACTTGTTTCCTCTCTGATTGTATGCTTGCAGTGGATTAGTGTAGTGCAGTGCATGGACTTGTTGGAGGAATTTTATCTTTCCCTAAATTTTTCTTGCTTGCTTGTTGTGTGCTTGCTTACACTGCTTGCGGTGCAGTGTAGTGCACTGCTTGAGTAGCAGTAGCAATTTTGCTTGCTTGTTGTGTGCTTGCTTGCGCTGCTTGCAGTGTAGTGCAGTGCACTGCTTGAGTAGTTAGCAGTACTTGTCCCCTGCAAGGAAAAGTTTCAGTAGCTTATTTGCTATTCTCTTCTCTGTAGCAAGTGCAGCAGTATCCTCTCTTCCTCTCTTCTTTTTCAGTAGGAGTATTCTCTTCTCTGCTTTTCCTCTCTTCCATGTTTCTTGATCGTGATAATGACAGATTTCATGCTGAGGACTTCTCTAATGACAAATCTTGAATTTCTTGAGTATTTATTCATGCTTGCTACTCCTGAGGAATATCTCTTGGCTGTCTGTACTAAATTAAATGAATTTGGTTGCAGTAGTTGATTCAGTTAGTTTTATTGTAGTTTTGAAGGAATAACAAGGAAAAGTTGCAGTACTCCATTTAGCTTTTGTGTACTCCTACTGAACATCTCCAGTACACACTCTGGAGTACTCTGTTTAGCTTTTGTGTACTCCTACTTGAGCTAAATAAAACTTTCCAGTTAATTAAAATTAACTGGATCATTAGGCATGTGTGTGTTGTTTCAGTTTCTGTAGCAGTCGTTGTTCAGTAATGATTTTCTCAGTACTCTTGCTTGCTCTTCTCTAATTACAGGAGTAGCAAGTGCAATTGTATTGCCCTGCTCTTGTGCCCTCTAGTAGTTATCTTTTGCGCTCCAACAGTAATTAAAATAAAGAATTGAGCGTGTACTTGCTCTCTCTTCTCTTTCTCTTTCTCTTTTCTTCTCTTGTCTTCTCTTTCTGCTTAATTACTCCAACAATTGAGTGTTGCTCATCTTGTCTTCTGAAACTTAACAGCAGCAACAGCAAGTCTTTTTAATCCCATATTAAATGAAACTTGATTTTGAAGTGATCAAATGAAAATTTTCAGTTAACTTCGATAGAATTTTGAAGTACTCTTGATCCTGTGCTATACAATGAATTTGAGTAACTTGATCATGTGCTATACTAAGAATTCTGTATGAATAATGATTTGCTTGCAGTAGTGCTTGTATGCTGGAATTTTGGAGTAGCAAAAAGTTTGGCAGTTGAGTTGCTTGCAGTAGTTGAGTACTCTGTATGTGTTAGAGCAAGATTGCGCTCACCAAGATCTTCAATAGGAGCCATGTTGAATTCACCAGGATCTTCCATGTTTAAGTCACCAGGATCTCCACCAGGTATGCCTGTGTCCTCTTCTTCGGGTGTAGTGCAATTTAGATTGAACTCCATGGATCACTGTGTCCTCATTGTACTTACCTCTTGCAGGTGTTGTGCCGTGCTGGACGATCTGGAGCTGGATTTGCTGCTCGGGCTGGGGCTGGAGCCGGAGCTAGAGCTGGCGTCACCTGCCTCTGCCAGGAGTTGCAACAGCCTCTTCCTTGAGCTTCTCCTGCCTTTGCCTGGACCTGCTGCTGGCTGGAGTTACGCCTGCTGATGGCGGAGGGAAGCGGAGCTGCTGGATCTGGACAGAGGGCTGAGGAGGAGGAGGGAGGTGGAGGATCTGGGCAGATGGTGTAGGATGAGGGAGGTGGAGCTGCTGGATCTGGACAGAGGGCTGAGGAGGAGGAGGGAGGTGGAGGATCTGGGCAGAGGGTGGAGGAGGAGGGAGGCGGAGCTGCTGGATCCGGGAGGAAGACGGCTGGAGGTAGAGGAAGGAGGCAGAATTCAAATTGAGGGGGTAACCTGGTCTTTTTCATGGTTTTCGCCTGGTCGGAGAATTTCTCTAGCGACTGATTGCATTCTTATGCTTCGTGTTTATATCAAGAACCTGCCTTTACTATTAGGTTTTCATAATTTTGACTACATAAGTATGTGTGATTCTTGAACTATGGACTAGTCATGCAGTCCTTCATTTGAGCTTTTATATGAGTGCATTAGATGCTGGTTTTGAGCATTTGTTTTGCATGTTTTTTTCCTGATGTTATATTATCTATTTACAAGTCTCTCATGAAGGAGTACCACTCTATATGAACTTCTTTTGTTTGTGGTTTTTTATACTTGAAATGCTTCGGTGGTTGTATATAGATATACCTACAGCTTGCTGCCAGGGTGCGGCAAGCCGCATTTCCTATCTAGTTTATGATATGGTACCCACCATCTCACACACTTTTTCATTCCACCGTGTAGTGAACTCAGAAGTGACTTTAACGGTTTTCTTATTTCTATAAACAGTAATTTTTAAACCCGCAAAGAAAATATAAATAGTATTCTTAACCATTCTATTATTCCAAAACAATGAATTTCATAATTAAAATTATTTTTGAAACTATTCCACACTAAAAAAGTGATAACAACTATTTCCAAAATAATAATTGTTACTTTCAAAAAAGTAATAGGAACTATTTGAGTTTATTTCCTTTCAAATACTGACTACAATTATTTCAAAAGATCAATTTCAGTTTATCACAAAACCATTCAATTATTACAAAATACCAATTTCAATTTATCAGAAAGAAAACATAAAAATTTTCTTCAACAAAATGATTTAACTCATTTAAGGAAATTGACTTTATCTTCATTGCTATCTTTGTCAACACTATCATTTTCACACAATTCAATAATGCATATCTGTTTTTTTAAAGCCTTATTTCAATCATTTTGCAAAACTGATTTTAGTTATTTCAAAAGACTTGTTTCCGTTTATGAGAAACCTATTTCAGTTTTTCAAATGACCAATTTCAATTACTTCATAAAATATGGTTTCATTTCACAGACTTCAACTTCAGGTTGTCAACTAATATCACTTCTACGAACTGATTTTATATTTGAAGTAATGAGCAACAAGGGTTTCACATATGAATTTCACAAACTAGATTTCATATTACTTCAATATCACTTTCAGTTTACATATTCACAAATCAAATATGGACTAATATAATTTTCTTCTGCAAATCTGAATCAAATAACTCTTGCATGTCACAAAATCAGACAGGTGGCATATTCCATAAATCTCTTCCATATTTTACAAACCAGATTTCACTTTCACTTGAGTAACTTCACTTCTAAATGAGTGAATCCAGAAGAAAAAATCACTCCTCTATGAACCATAAACCTCCTCCATATTTTTACAAAAGCAGATTTCACCTTCACAAATCTCACACTGATAGTAAAATTAGAATACATTGGTAGCCCAGATTTATTTCAATGCTCCCAAATCTTTAGAGGATAATCGCCGTTTATATGGGTATAAGAACTAATATCATGCAAAATAAAACAATATCGTGAAGAGCACATTGGAAAAACCTCAAAATTTTCAAGCACACGTTTGAGAACAAAACAGAATACCATACAAAAGAATTTTGTCAAACAAAGGACGTGTGGTAGCCCGTTCATTAAAAAAGATGAACTCGGGTCGGATTTTTCTCGTGCAGATAATAGATCGGCAAACTTATGCACTCCTCGGGCTCTTCCCCGAGTTTCAACCATTGGATCGCCCTCAAAGTTCAAGGAGTGGTAGACACAACAATTCCGCACAATCTGAACGGTTGGATCTTCCAAAAGATGTTGTAAAGGGCCACTGGACTCTTTTCCCGAACCCGCTCGGATTTCCGGCCTCATCCGGCAAGGTCTCGCTATAACCTAGGGGCTTCACTGTTGGATTGCGATGAAATTATACAGGGTTGTTGTAGTTTTAATTTCGCACAATCCCATCGAAGGGATCGATTAAACGACGCTCAAGGGGGACAATGAAAACGATTAAGTTATGCAAAAAAATCTGCACGGTCGCGCGACGGCAAAGTTGATGTTGGGCCCTGGGGCTCCATGGATGAAATTTTCCTTGATCTTGTTTGAGATCAAAGTTGATGTTGACGAAACGCCCGTTCGATCTCTGACGGTCTAAAGAGGTGCGTAGTTCTCGACCTGGTCGAGGTGTCGAGTCAGCGATGAACAAGATCGTATCAAAGACTAACATCTGTCGGGGCACAAAGATCGCACTGGCCTCAATCTGTTCGTTGATCTTGATCCCCATCCTATCACAACGACTGCTTGGTGGGACCTATATGGGCCACCAATGCCGGAGTTAAATCCGACAGATCTCGGGTAGTGGGTCCCAGACTAAGAGTCTAGTGATGATGGTAACAAGGACATGGGTTTTTACCCTACGTCTTGCTTGTGTTTTATTTCTTTTGAATGAACTACAAAGTATAGATGATCTACACTGAGATTATTTTGTGTAGATCTGATGATCTAAGTTGTCCTTTATGGACTACTCCAGACCAAGTATATATAAGTTACGAAGCCCGAGGATTGCAAGAGCCATAGTCGGCTATGGTAGTGAGGAGTCCTCCACGGATAAGAAGTAATTGTCTTGAACGACAAGGCTTCTTGATTTTCCTTGTAGATCACCATGGGCCGCCCATAGTGCGCAGAACGGAACCGACAAGGGGTCCTCAACCGGGACACCACCAAATAGTGCGTGCATGGGAGCTTGAACAGAGCCTTATGCCGTGATGCGCGCGAAAGGACGGGTCTAGTCAGGCAGCTCTAGCTCTGAGTAATCGAGTAGTAGCACGACGGGGAAACCAACCTCCAAAGCCACCTCCCAAAGTCTATTTTTTTGCTTATATTTTAGGTTCACTCGTTCATTGACATCTGATCATTTGTATTGTTCCCGTGTGTATTCTTACTCATGCTAATAACCATGGGGTGATTTGCAGAACTTTGTTGGGTGTCATGCCCCCACGACTAGAATGATACAAATGATCCCTTTGTTGGATTATCTGTATCATTCCAAGAAAGTTAACTATTTGTGCTAAGGATCCATTGTTGGAATTGGCACAATGGGTCATCTAGTAGTCTTAAATGTTAGGGGATGTCACTCACATAGTCATTGCAAGATTCGATCAATAAGGCCAAGTCCTAGATTTTCATCCAACATTATGTATCAAAAAAATACGACTCACATTGCTTATTTTCCATGAACAAGCGATCGATTTGCTGAAAATAACATTATTAGATTTATCTATTTTTCAGTAGTAATAAATATATATTTAGATTGGTAAGATGAAAATATATCTTTGGTTTATTTCCACAGAAAGTACTTTCTTAATATATATTTTTCATTGACATGCTCATGCCAAAATTAGTTGTCAAAGATACATGTTGGACACCATGTCAATGTATTAAATGTTGAAGACCATGTCAACCGAGTTGCGTCAATGTATGGAATTCTCTTTGCTGCCTTATATAGCAACATGTCAATCATGGATCTCCATCACCGATACCGTCGAATAATTTCCAATCGCAATCCTAATAGATAAAGAATAAATGGTTTTCAAGTTTGGCATCATGGAAACATGAAGATATAAGAATGGATTAAGCAAGAACAAGAACAACCACTATATTTGAAAAAACTAATACATGCAGAGATGCAACGAACTGCTCTTAGGCAGTACAAAATCAACATGAACAAGATAATATATTGATTACCTTCTAGAACCCATCAAACATGCGAGGCTATGAGGAAATCCATAGTCGCTAATTTTCAGGATTCTCTTCAGCCTGGGCAAGTGTGAAGCAGGCATAAATTATTGATAAATGGATCATAATGAGAAAATTATTTCTAGCTAAACTTTGTAAACTCATGAAGCAATGCATCTATTGTACATTTAGTAACACAAAGCGGGTCTGGAAGGGTGTCTACGGTATTCATAAGAACATAATTTGGTGCTTACCTGAAATTAGTAGAGCTCCACAAATGAAAGCACCATCTTGTGTACCTGTAATTAAAACATCAAGATTAGGATGGAAAACAACAGAATGGATGGCGGAGTTGAAACCTTCTAGTGTGTAGACACACGCTTTTGTCTGCATGTCCCATATCTGATTTGAGACAAAAGATGCATTATGGTACGTGTGCATATTGTTATCACATTGTAGTGTATTAGAGTATTTTCAATGAAATAGCAAGACCTTGGCAGTCTATGATGATTTTTTTTTTGAAACTATGATGATTTTTATAGCAAATTCGGAAACTATACACCCTAATGGAGAAATATCAAAAGTATCACCCCGTCGGCCTCCTGTTGGCCGAAAAGGGACTTTGCGGCCTCCTGTTGGCCGAAGAGGGACTTTTCGGCCAACCGTTGGCCAAAAAGGACTTTTCGGCCAACCTTTGGCCAAAAACTACTTTTCGGCGGCCAAAGAGTCCCTCTTCAGCCAACAGTTGCTCTACTTTTTAAAAAATTCATATCAAATAAGATTTTTAGTATTTTAATTTGATTATTTTTGCATTAGATTAGAAATTTTATGAAGTTTCTGTAGATATCAAGTTTGACTAGATTTGAAAGTTTAAATTTGAACTTTCATGAATTTTCTCAAATCACTAGATTGCCTATAATTTGAACTAGGAGTATTCTTTTTAGATGATTCATTTTGCTACTAGTTCTTTGTGAATTTGTTTATCAGTCGTAATTAATTGGCGAATTTTATAATTATTTAAAATTAGGTTTTTATGAAAACAGTTCTGTTTTAGTGTTTTATAGGTTTTATGCTATTTCTTTTAATTTTAATTGCTTTAAAAAATTTTATTTAGTTTTTTTTACATATTCTTTTTGTTTCTGTTTAGTTATCAGTAGCTATTTTGCTTGCAGTACTTTTTTTTATTTTTTTTCTTTTATCCTACTAGAAAACTTGTTTTGAGCTTCATAGGAGTTTATATTTAAAAGTGCCTTGTAAATCATGTACAACCATTGCCGTTTTATACATGAAAAAAATACTTTCCCGCAATCTTTTTCCCTCCATTTTCTTTGCCGCCATTTTCTTTCCCTCCATTCTCTCCCGCCACACTAAGGAGTACTGCATCGATGGAGGATGACGATGATGCCTTCATGTGGAGTGTGAAACACTGTGTGAGAGAAGTCATAAGTGTGAAACACTCTCCGATGATGATGACGAAGCTGCAAACACTTCTGACTTCTCTCAGACAGTGTTTCACACTCCACCAGCAGCGTTGACGCAGGAGACGCAGACCGTGTCAGACGATGTTATCTACGATCGTGGACACCATGAGGCTCGTCTTATAAGTTGAGAAGTGAAGATGGCGAGAAAGAAGATGGCGGGAAAGAAGATGGCGGGAGAGAATGGCGGGAAAGAAAATTGAGGGAGAGAATGGTGGGAAATAAAATGGCGGGAGAAAATGGAGGGAGAGAATGGCGTAAAAACCTAATTTTAACTAATCCTAAAATTCACCAATTAATTACTACTGATAAACAAAGTTACAAAGAACCAGTAGCAAAAAGAATCATCTAAAAAGGATACTCCTAGCTCAAATTATAGGCAATTTAGTGATTTGAGAAAATTCATGAAAATTCAAATTGAAACCTTCAAATCTAGTCAAAATTTATATCTACAGAAACTTCATAAAATTTCTAATCTAATGCAAAAAGAATCAAATTAAAATACTAAAAATTGATATGAATTTTTTAAAAAGTAGAGCAACTATTGGATGAAGAGGGACTCTTTGGCCAACTGTTGGCCGAAAAGTACTTTTTGGCCAACGGTTGGCTGAAAAGTCCTTTTTGACCAACGGTTGGCCGGAAAGTCCCTCTTCGGCCAACAGGAGGCCGAAAAGTCCCTTTTCAGCAGGAGGCCGACGGGGTGATACTTTTGATTTTTCTCCATTAGGGTGTATAGTTTCCAAATTTGCTATAAAAATCATCATAGTTTCAAAAAAAATCCATACCACGAGCCAGTAATCAAATACTGCCCATCATCACCTGTGAAGAAATCCAGGCAGTTCACTATGTCCGAATGTCCATGCAGAGTATAGTTAGGTTTGAGTGAATCTAGACTCCAGAGCTGAACACGAAATATAGGAATTTTAATCAAGGTCTAGCAGAAAAAATAAATATATCTTCACTATGCCGATATTTTGGTTTGAAGATATAAGAAAGGAGAAAACTAAACCTGTATTGAATGGCCGCTTGAAGCACTAACAAAACTGTTGGTGTTTTTCGGGTTAAATTTGAGTTGTGTTACACAATCAGATTGTTCCTCAAATGTTCGGATGCATTTCCAGTCCTTGTCCCAATCCCAGAGCTGTATGTACCCACTACTCGATGACAACACATACGGCTTTGTTGGATGAACGGCCAGTGAGTCGATACCATTCTGGTGTTCCTTAGCACAAAAAATTGTGACTTTCTGCGCTTCCGTTTTGTAGTTGTACACACGATTGGATCCATCTTCTGGCCCAGCAATAAACCACTGCTTTCGTTCAATAAATTTAATGGTACAAACTGCAGGGAGAAAGATCATCTTGTTAGCATATCCCTCAATATGATGCAAAAAACTTATGTTAACAAAAACGTTAAAGGACAAAAAAAAACGTTAAAGAACATGCATGTGTTCCGATCTCCAGTTTGAACCGAAACCATCGATTTCTGCCAGTAAAGCAAATGAGTTATTTGTTTGTGCAACGCAAACACATGGATTTGCCAATACAAATGAGCTTTGTGCATATTAAATCATTAATGGCCAATGGCCTTTGGCTGCACCTAAGATACAAAAGTGAGTGTGTGATAAACTGACAATCCGTATGATCCCAGAGCAGGATGGTGACACTCTTCCTCCGATAACCACACTCTCTTAATTTCATCTCAGAGCAGGGGGGGGGGGTATGGTTCCAACACCCTGCTTTTGCCATGTCTAGTAATTTGATGAGAGGTGCCCAAGTTTGGTTTTGTAAACGATCTGCACTGCACCAAATTCTCAACATAGATAAATTTGTACTAAACGGACCTCTGTTTGATGGAAGCACCGATTGATGAATGCTTCTCAGCCGGCAGCTTATAGAAAATCCCAGCAACACCATGGACAAGGGTGATCGGTTTGTGATCTTATACAAGCAACGAGCACTTTTACTTTGGAACCTAACGAAGGAAAATTTGTTGAATTGACCAATTCAAAGGGCATATAGTCCACACAAAGTGAAGCTGGTTGAAGCCACCCATCATTTCTTGACAACTTACTTCTACCATTTCGCTAATAAAAATTTACTTCGGCCAGCAACAAATACAAGCTTTTTGTGGCAGAAGCGTTTGGAATAATAAGATTTTTATTTACTTTTTGCAGATCTATGCTCATATGTTAACAGAAGACAGAAACATAGTACCTTACCTGTGTGTCATAATTCCATATATCAATATATCCATCCTGATGGCTTGTTATTATCCTGTTAGATGAGCAGAAAATTAATGGATGATTATCACATCCAATCAATGCACTCACTTAAACAAGGAGGTTTGAACATTGTAATTCAATTACTATGCTAGGAACTCACCATGGTTCTGCCCGATTTACATCTAGAGAAAACAAGATCTCCTCGCGATTCCTTTCCATTGAAATGATCTAATAACAAAACAAATCTGGTCAGCATTTCAGAAACACCTTAAAGTTAGAAAATCTAAGGAAGAGAGAACAAAAATCCATACCTGTGTCAAAGGTGGGACTGCCTTCTGCCCGGTCGTAAATGCATGAAAGAAAAGAGAAGCCCTTAGTGGATAACAACTCGTTACTGAACCAACATTCTTTAAATGTCATAGCGCCATTCCCCTCTTAATGAATTCAACTGGGATCTCCATCTTGTTCATCTCGACCCACACCGCTGTTGTGCAATATCCACTAATCCAGGCTTTAGGTGTGGCCTATGCAATCTCCAGCGATTTGGAGATGTTGTAGTTATAAAACAATTCAATTTGATTGTACTGAAAAATGATGCATATACCATACCGCTAAATTTGAAGTGGGTCGAATCTGGACATCACTTTATATGGCATAGTAGATGCATCTATGTAGTTGATTTTACATATGAAACTACACCTGAGACTGCATTGTAGTCTATGCTTCCCATCCAAATAGTAATATTAGTCACTGACTTCTCTCATTTATCACTGTTTTGCAAATGACTTACTAAATAGATTGACTGCCCCAAATTCAGTTTAATTTCAGAAGTTCAGGTGGAAATTCCACCGATGCTTTGCACATTACCCAATCTTAATCGAACCCCTCGCATACTGGAACATTTGAGCAAGCACCTGGTTACGCTCTTCTAGTAAATTATGTATGGTGTACATGGTTTTGGCCGAATTGTGTATGAAAACCTCCAGAATCAATATAACTTGCAATTTAAAAAAAATCAGTTGCCTGACATTTTCGTAAATCTTGGCCAACTAAATTGCAAATTAGTGAGCTTAAATTTGTAGTCTGGAAAGTGTGAACCTTAGCAAATATGTTATTCAAGTTTGTAGTACATAAGTTATGTAAGGAATGAGGTGCAGACAAGGATGGTTTTGTATGTTGTTCCGAAGACTTACAAATGTGACTCATATTTATAAAATAATTCGAAACGGGCAAGCGAATATGCTAAACCTTTGTATCTCTGTGGAGGAAAATTGTTCCTTTTCCTGAACAAACTCACCTCAGAAGTTATCTTTCCTTGGAGATCATAACTAGCTTTCAAGGCCACCTTATGCACCGCGTTCTCCTTTTCGGCTTTCTCAAAACATTTGTCGCAATTAAATCGGAGTCTAAAAGGCGAGATATACTCATCACTTGTGATGGCCTGCAGGATTAAATGAACCTCTCTTTCTTTTGGTAAGTCTTCCATTTTTCCTGTTGCCAGTGTCATAACGAGAGTGTAAGTAGAATCCAGGGGCACAATATCATATATTGGAAGTTCTTGTAAGCACTCGCGGCTGTATCTCTTATCGATCCCCACGAGCCTAAATATCACATGTTTCTCTTTGTTGTTCGTTAGGTACAGTGAGCACGGGATCAACTTGTTGGGTTCAACAGGGAAGCAGAGCTCAAGCGGGTGAACATCAAGAAGCTCACTGGAGCACGCGGTTACCTGCAAGCCAAATTTTGTAGTTAAGATTTTAAAGTTCGTACCTATACGTACATAATTCATGAGGTATACCTTACTTAATTTGCTTGAAATCTAAGTGGATACTTTTTTTATTACAAGAAAAATGCACATGTGCTCGCACCCACAACCAACCACGCACGCCAAGACACACACGCGCGCGTGCACGAGTACGCCACCCTAAACATGCCTAAAAGTGAGGGAGTCCAGGATACATCCGTCAATACCATAAATTGTTACATATATAAATAACACAGGATGCTTAGATGAGTGGGCAGAGACCCCTCTCTATAGAATTTTTGTTTTCCATCCTCACTGTTGGGTTTACAAAAATATCAGTTTACATGGCACCAATCCTGATTTAAGAGGTTCAATAGACTCGCAATATAAGATTGGGGGCTAGCAGTTTAAGACCAAAAATAAGCAGGAATATAGTCTGAGGAAAATGGAGTTTTTCTTTGTGAAAAATATAATATTCACCCAACAAAATACTACTAACTTCAATTTTGGCTAGCGGAAGATATTTTTATCTTGTGTCCTGAGCTTGTTTTTCTCTTATCCATTTTACAATGCAATACTCAAACACTGTTATCTGGTTTAAGTTAATGTGCGACAGATTACCATACTTGCAAGCCAAATTAAATCGCTAAACTTCCTTAAATATAAAAATATTCCCTCCGGTTGCTCAAAATTTACAAAGTTCATTAATCGTTGACTTCCTTTTCATAGAAAGGAAGTGGAAAATAAGTGTGCACGCACGCGCACACACACACACCTCTGTGAGTGTGTCTCCTGACACGCTAGAAAGACGAAGACCAGGGATTAATCTGCAAATTTCACTAGATTCCTCCTGAACATGCACTCATGTGTGTAAATGGAGCACCAGGGTTTGAACCTTGGTGGGTAAAGTGACCGCCTCACAACTCCACCAACCCACCAAGTAGGGGTTCTCAGCAGTGTACACATACATGGATTGCTACTGTGAAAATTATATTGTAATAAAATCAGCAGAATTAAAGATGAACTTTGTACACATTGGGCATGTTCATGTAAGAGGTTTTATAACAATTTAGACATCATATACAATGCACCATGTGTAACCACACCTGTTCTAATGCATTTAGCCTTTTCTCCATACTTGGGTCCACACATTTTAGGCCTATGTTAATGCATTCTCGTACTTGTTTGGTATATCTTTCCACTGATTTGTGCTTTGGTGTGGACAGGAATTTGTTCCTCCAACTTTGAGTCACCTGCATATTTGCAACAGTGATATAGAATGACGGTATGTATGCAAATTAAGACTGGATTTTCATCTTACTTTCTCTGTGAATTGCTGCAAAGACGTGACGATACTGTGTGGACTGTCTTGCTGGAAATATGGGTACTCCTTATGGCCTGTGATTACCTCTATGACTGTAACACCCAAACTAAAGATATCTTCCTTGTATGATACTACACCTTCGATGAAGTATTCTGGTGCCATATATCTACTGCAACATAATAAAAAGGTAAGAAGGACTACTGCCATAAACAAATATATGTGAAGTAAAAGAAACACAATTAATAGAGGTGGCAGAGGTGCAGCTTACCGTGTTCCTGCAGGATTGGCAATGACAGTTCGTGTCTTCTGCTTACCGAAGATCCTCGGCAAACCAAAATCTGTGATTTTCCGCATCATAGAAGAGTCCATCAATATATTTTCAGGCTTAAGGTCCAGATGAACTATACGGAACTCCTCGTGAAGAACATGCAAACCGCTGCAAATCCCCTTTATTATCTCATATCTCATGTTCCACTGAAGGCCTAGAGATTCGTCTGTAAAGATCAGTAAAAAACAAAATAAATTATAAACCCATTCAATGATTACACTTGGAAGTTGGAACTGAGCTTGTTCAGTTTCTGCTCTTCAGAACTCATTGATTCATGATACTGACGAAAACTACTTTCATGTAAGGCAGCCGCATGATAGGAGGATGGAATATGTATGACATATTGACATGTATGATGTATAAAGTGTAAACTAAGCACAAGGTATTTGAACTTGTTAGAAGCAATGCAACCTAGAAACCATATGAAAGATGAAACCAATATCACTCTGCCAAATTAAAAGGGTGCCCTAACAAATGTATTTGACCAAATTAGAATCAATACATGTCAACAAGCTAGAAATAATATGCAATATGCAACGAATAAAGGTGACTCATCGTAAGTGATTGATGCAGGATACAAAAGAGAGGTAGTTTCATGTAAAAACAAGGTTAACACATAGATGTAGTGTGTACAAAAAATAGGAAGGCATGTCATATTCACAGGTATAATGTGTAAACTAAGCAGATGCAATTTACCCTAATTAGAAGCATTACAAGCTAGACACCGTATGCAACATGCAACCACATATCACACTGCGAAGTTATAGCAAGCACCTGTGGTGGTGGTGTAGGGGAAGTGTGGTCTTCAAGTACAGAGCTACATTCAGTATCTTCAGTTAGGCTTGCTATTTCTTGAGAATCATGTGGAGAGGATGAAACTGCATTCTTTATAAGAGTAGCGCGTCTCATACTAACCCACGAGCGTGATTGTCTCATCATAAGCGATAGATGCAGGATACACAAGAATAGTAGTTTGATGTAAGAACATGGTGTGATAGGAAGATGTAGTATGTACCAAAAACAGGAAGGCGTGCCATATTCACATGTATAATGTGTAAGCTAAGGAGATGCAATTTAACAAATTAGGATCAATACAAGCTAGGCACCATATGCAACATGCAACCAGATATCACACTGCCATGTTAGAGCAAGCACCTTGGGTTGTGGAGTAGGGGAGATGAGATTTGGAACTTGCACAGCAGTAGGAGTAGCAGGAGAATCTGCAGAGAGCATCTGTTTCTGTTGCTCCAGAGGACCACCATCATTTCGTGCCTTCGTCCTTTCAGATTTTGCCTTGTCAAGTAAACACACAAGAAAAAAGGAATGAAATTCACACTTCCAAATTAGTTGATGCATGATACTGACGAATACAACTTTTATGTATGGCAACCACATTGTAGGAGGATGGGATATGTATGAAAACGCTAAGCAGAAGGCATTTCAACAAATTGGAAGCAATTCAATCTAGACACCATATGAAAGATCCAACCAAAATCACTGTACCAAGTTAGATGTGTCTCATTACGAGTGGCACTTCAACAAATTAGAGGCAATAAATGTTTGAAATGATATGCAAGATGCAACCAATATTACACTGTCAACTTGAAGGTGTATTGTCAGAAGTGATTGATGAGGGATACAGAAGAAAAGTAGTTTGATGTAAGCACATGGTTAATAGAAAGACGTAGTATGTATCAAAAACAGGAAGCCATGTCATATTCACATGTATAATGTGTTAACTAAGTAGATGCAATTTACCATAATTAGAAACAATACAAGGTAGACACGATATGCAACATTTAACCACATATCACACTGCCAAGTAAGAGCAAGCACCTGCGATGGTGGTGTGGGGGAATTGCGGTCATCAACTAGAGAGCTACATTGACTATCTTCATTTAGCCTTGTTGTTTGTTGAGAATCATATGGGGAGGATGACACTGCACTCTTTAAAAGAGTAGGGCATCTCACAGTAACCCACTGGGGTGACTGTCTCATCATAAGTGATTGATGAGGGATAGAAAAGAGCATTAGTTTGATGTATGAACATGGTTAATAGACATATGTAGTTTGTATCAAAAACAAGAAGGCATGTCATTATCAAAGGTATATGTGTAAAGTAAGCAGATGCAATTTAACCAAATTGGATGCAATACAAGATAGACAACATATGCAACATGCAACAACATTTGACAGCGCGAAGTTAAAGCAAGCACCTGGGATGGTTGTGTGTGGCAATTGAGATCATGAACTGTAGAGCTATGTTTACCATCTCCAACTGCTGACACTGCACCCTTTAGAGCGCTGAAATGCTTAGTGCTTATCTTCAAATTACACTGGAGCGACTTCTTTCTTTTCTTTTCTGCATTCATCAACACTGCGTCAGAGTCTGAAATACTCATGCATAAAAAAACAATAGTGTCAGTATGGGTGAAGTGTGTGCATAATTAGTATAGTGTAAAGGTAGCAGATAGCAGGTCGGTAAGAAATAAATGACGGGAAACATATGATACCTCTACAGCATGCATGGCACACTAAATTACTACAAGATCCTATGAAAATAAAAGTCGACCGAAACCAAATATGTCAGTCCGTTTTTTCTGCACCGTTCGATGTACAAAGAACGGGCAGATCGCCTTCATCTACCTCCCGTCAGTCAGTGTTGATGATCTTCCTCAAAACGCCAGCGACCACCGGCCCAGTCCCCTGCCTCCGCCCTCCGGCCTCACCGCACCGCCGTGCTTGGCACCACCCCCGGGCCATCCATTCAAGCCACGCCGACCTCCAGATCGGGCGCAAGAAGCTCCTGCGCCCCACACCCCTATGATAGACACCGATGCGCCGCTTCCCCGGTGAACAGGCGGACTAGATGCTCCAAGCGCCTAAGTGGGTGCTGCTTCTTTTAATTGCGGTTCGACTGACCCTGAATTGAAATCCAGACGGGCTACTGACCTCTAGCAAAGGTGAAATAGTAAAGGGAGGAAACCTTTTGCATTTAGTATCACGAAGAAGATGAAGTAAGAAGCACTCAACTAGTTTCTTTCGTGGGATGAATACGGTGTGAGCAGAGACGTAAGATTTGCACGAATAAGGGAAGAGGAGTACCTCTTTCTGCTGGCAGTGTTGTGTCCTCCTTCTGTTTTTCCAACGATCTCTTGTGGTTCACTGGAAACGAGAAGTTGTGAAGGACGGTGAATCCTTGGACGAACCCATAGCTAAGTTGTTGAGTGTGGTGCGGCGGCCATCTGTCGGCGACAGGGAACCATAACCGAGGCGGCGAATGATAGCGTAGAGGGAATAGCTCCGGTGCGGTGGAAGGTTGCGACAGTGGAGCAACAGCGCTGAGGCGCAAGACGGCGTGGCTGGAGTGGTTCTGGTACGGCGCACGTCGGCGTCGTCGTCGTGGAGGCAGCTCTACCTCGGCTTCAGTTGCTAAGTCCTTGAGGGCGTTGCGGTTGCGTTTGCGTTGGACGACGATGTCAGGGTATCGGCTCCGGCGTGAGGGAGGAGGGCGGCGGTGGATTTGGCGCTATGGGGTGGAGGATGGAGGAGGCTGGCGTTTCGCGGCTGGTGGAGAGGGCGTTTTGGCACCCACGGAGTGTGAATGGGGAAACGGAGGGAGGGGGAACTAAGGGGGAACAATGTTTTTGTTTGGGACGCGCTTGTTTGAAATTTGGGGAAAGATACAAACTTTGCCCCCATCTAATATTTCGGACATATTGCGGGTTGGGGGTAGGACAGTAATCTCAGGTGTCCCAAATGTGTGTGGGATAGATTTCGGCCGAGTGCATGGGTGTGTAGGCGCCCACGGCGTATGAATGCTTCTCGGAGGCAGTTCAGACTGGCGTCTGGGTGAAGTTACAAACCTACCCCGGTTTAGACCTTTGGACATCGAGTCGATAGGCTACACGGGCCAGAGCCAGGACAGTAATTTCCTACCACCAAACATTACTCTCGCGTGGTTTCGGGTGACCAGAGGCTTATTTGGCGCTTCGTTCAATATCTGGGAGAAGGAGCATTAAGGTTTTCGGTTCTCTTGAATTGAACTTTCAAGATTTGTCATCACAAATCTTTACTCTTGAAAATCCTAAAGCTACAATTATTTTGGAATGGAGGGGGTACATTTGAATATACATTATACACGAGAATATATGAAAAAATATGCAACTTACCTCAGTTCATGCATGGTTCCAGATATAATATCCTTGGTTGTAAAAAAAAGTTAGACATGCGTATGAATATATAGCATGTTCAAATGCACAACAAAGATTGATGCCGCCTTTTAGATCTGATTTACAAATGCCATTATCTCCGGTTCAAATAGATGAATGCACTTCCTATGAATCTTCGAAACCCCCTTTACATTGAATTCAACATATATTCTATTTCGAAGCTAGCAATTTGGAATATATCCATGCAAGTGACAAATGTATAAAGTGCTTCACACTAACAACATGGAGTGCAATAATTAATGTTTATATATGAATTGCAAAAGCAATCCATTGCCTGTATTTCAAACCGCTCTCACTCTATGGATCTATAATATGAAATAAACACATGCACATGCTAGAATTCAATAGAGTATGGGTGTCTGATAGACCGATTTTCGTCCATACGCAATTTGCAAAATTCATGATCTCATCCAAAAATAATAATGTCATTTATATTTTAATTTAATGCGTAGAACCGCCTTTTACACGTAGATGCACTATGCCTCGGCCCATTCTCACAAACGCACTATATATCTCTCTATCTAACGCATAAGTCACACACTTTATTTGAATCGGCATTTCTCTTTCACACATGCTCACAATCTCTCTCGGGGTGTCAGGGTTCGGCGTGTCTCACGCACATGCTCTCTCTATATCTCTATCTCTTTCTAACTACTATGTACCACTCTTTTCACTAATCTCAGTTGGAAAACACTATTTCTCTCACATGCATATATACACACGCACGGTCTCTACTAGCCCTCTATATGCACATATATGTTCCTACATGTCTCCCGCACGCACAATATCTTTAGAGCTCTCACGCACACATTGCCCCCCCCCCCCCCCACCCACACACACCTCTCTCTTAGTAGTTGGCAGATATGATTCCATCATATCATTCGGTAGGATATCCCTGACTGTTAGGCTGGATGGTAATACGAGGCAAAGTTTCCCTAGTTCGGAACCTTGCAGTTGACGAAAAAGCCTACTCTTGGTACTGTATATTAGTGATAGGGGTGTGTACAAAGTACACATGAATACCAGGCATTGTGCGTGTGTGTATACTATCGACGAACTAGCCCCCAAGCTTCTATAACATACTCGGGGCCTAGGGTTACAAATCATATATAGTCGGCTTATCACCAGTGGGGATAGAGTCCTCCACGACTCTGGTAGCTTCGTGTTGTACGCCGAGTCCTCCACATGGGCCTTCGTATAACGCGTCCCGGTCTAACCTATGTGGCGCGGGATGGAACCGATCCATGAGTCCTCATGTTGACCCACCACAACTAGAAATAATATGCCCACCACACCACACATGCAATCGGCCACTAAGAAAATAAGCATATACAATAATACAATGTTATACATGAAAGTAAATTGCATGGTGCATCCAAAAATATTTGTTCTGCATTGTGAATGTTTATATATTCTCCTAAATATTAGTCGCGGGAAAGAGAAACAAAGGGCATATCTCTCCTTGTCTCCACCAGACACCCCCTCTTTCTACACCACTTTCACGTACACAAACAAACTATCTCTCTGCCCTCTAAAAGTATGCATGCCCACGACACATTCATGCGTGACAGTCACTGTATTTCAAGCTAAAGCACTATACGGTAACTGGACTTCAGAATATGCTCATTACGGTCATCGTATACATTCTCGTGGTGATCATACGGTATCTAGCTCACAATACATCTCCGTATTTTCTTGATGACACTGACGGACTTTGCATTTGATGCGTGCTTCATATTTTGTTGACGACACTTACGGTCATTGTGTTTGAAGCGAAAGCATGATATGGTCACTGGACTTCAGAATAAGCTCATCATGGTCACCACATACATTTTTTCGTGCTAACCAACATGTGGTTGGATGGTTAGGAGGACAGTGGTTTCTCGAGCCCACCAGGGGTAAAGTACCGGTGCTCGCATTTATCCTGTGTTATTTTTAGTATTTTCCGGCGATGTGCGTTTAGTGGGAGGAGACATTCCACTCGACTACGAGGCACCTATGGTGACTTCATAAAATCTCAAGATCATATGCTGGCTCGCTCTCTCGAAGGTGCTCATAGGGGTAGGGTCTGCGTGTGTGCGCTTATAGCGGTGAGTGCTTGCGCATATATATGAGCCCTTGCATTCTGTACCGTGTTAAAAAACTACATGTCATGATTATATGGTCACTGGCTCACCCGTACAACTTCGTATTTTGTTGATGACACAATCAACTGACCAGTCAAACGTTCCATGTGGCGCAACTAGTTTTCCATGTGGCGCAACTAGTATTGCACCATCGGGGAGCGTAACCATGGGGCCCACCTGTCAGCCCGTATATGAAAGAAAGAAATGGTAGTTTGAGTCTGTACTGTGTTAATAAAATACATTTTAGGGTGATCATACGGTCACTGGCTCACCATACAGCTCCGTAATTTGTTGATGACACGATCAATTGACCAGTCAAACGGTCCACATTCAGCAGCGCACATTACCATAGGCCCACCCATCAACGAGTATATGAAGGACATAAATGGTTATAAATTAGTGGTCGGTGGGTATTCGAAGTCGTGAGACCTCTGGTTGGCAGTCGTCGGCGGTGTGTGTGGGGGGCGCAGAGATTGGGCGGTTGCTTGGGGATCGCCGGAGAAAAAGCACGGCGCGGGAGGGCCTAGAGGGATGGCCGGTGCGGCAGTGGACTGGCGGTGGGGAGTGGTTTCAGGGCAGGCGGGCGGCGTGGCGCGGGGCGGCCGAGGGCGGCGCGGGCCGACGGTTCGGCCGGTGGTGGCTGGCCGCTGAGGGGGTGGAGTTTGAAGATAAACTACAGGCCCTTGATTTCGTATCCAACGGGTGGAAAATCTAATGACCAGAGATGAAAAATGTCAGTCGACTGACATGTAGCCTCACCCCGCACGTACACATGCACGCACGCATGCAGGCATGCAACACTGACACGTACACATAACGAACACACGCACGCATGCAGGCGTGCAACACTGACACGTACACATGCACTCACGAACACACGCACGTACGCACACATGCATGCAACACTGAAACGTACCCTTGCACGCACGCAACACTCGCACGCCTGCATGCACACATCACAGGACGCAAGACACACGCTCAACCTGTACGTGCATGCACCATTTTTTAAGAATATGGATTGTTACGTGTATTAATCAATCTTATCTGTGATAAGCAGAACATTGATGTTTGCAGCGGTCTTTATGAATCACAACGTATCGAACGGGCTATCAACATAGTAGGCTTATCTACATGAAATAGATGACGTCACACTCAATGAACAATCATCGGTTTATTATATGCCCGCTTCTGACCGCCCTGGCCCACCAAAAGTTCTTCTACTGTGTGCTGCATGTGTTGGATCACTGACATGCCGGCCATGTACCCAAAGAGACCACACGATAGTGGAAGAACGGCGCGGTGTCGTACGTCAAAGTCGAGGGCACCACTCGCTGCACGCCCGGCTGAACACGCCTCCTTGCCGCATTCAAACGCCTCCATGAAACCCGTCCGTGTGGAAGCCGAGAAACCCACTCTGGACACACGTCCGTTCATGACCAGGATGGCATTAAACGCAACGCCGGCCGAGCTCCTCCCATCCGCCGTCTATTTAATCTACTATTTAAATGAGGGCAAACGCCGGCCAAGAATCGCACACCTCCGCCGCTCCCCTATCACCTCCTTCACCATTTTTTCCACTCTTACAATGGCTTACGAAGAGTAGTTATCTCGCATCCAAGCTGGCTGGGTGGCCCGCCGAGCCCACCGGGTACCAGCTATGCAGCTCGCTGATCCACCTCCCTCCCCTCGCTCGACGGAGCCAGTTGCCGCCCCAAGCCGGCGCGCGGTTCAGCAACTCGCCGCTCCAGGCCAGCTCGACGAGGAGCGGCGCACGGGCGTCGTTGCTGCCGTCCACGCCGCTGCCTCGTACCGCGTCTCCCGTTTCTGTGGCTGCGACTCCCATGCCGATGGCCGCGCAATGCAAGCAGCGACAGAAGCCGGGTGTGCGGAGAGCGACGAGTCGGTGGACAACGCCTCCGCGTCCGCCGCCATCATCGAGGAGAAGTAGAACACGAGAGGCTGCCACCACTTGGGTCCCATGAAGGCCAACGTGAAGGCGACGTCGGCATACACAACAGGTGTCTTGCCGGATCCTTTTGTTGAGAGGACCTTCGTCAACCCCGCATTGGCTCCACGGAAGCGGGAAGCCCCCTTGCACCATCATCTTCGACATCAGCCAATGATATCAGCTGGGCAGTGGGGAAGCGAGCCGTCCTTTGCGCTGAAGCATATACCTCCGGGGCTCCCGGCAGTCCGGTGATTGTGCTGCCGGACATGAGGAACACAAATAGATCGGCGGGCGACCATTTAGGCCAGGTATTATATACCTGTGCTGTCCAGAACTAGCACCACGTAGTTCATTTGAATGTAATGAAATCCATCATGTTTGTATGAAAATCCGGTATTTTATATTATTTCCTTCATTGTTTATATGAAATATCGCCGTGTTTGCATGAATTTCGTCCGGTTGGTTGAGTTACTGTCATAATGTGTGCAACTACGGTTGGATGGCGTAATTTGCGGGTCGCCGGTCGATCTGCGGGTGCTCGGGCGAAGTGGTGGAACAAAAAAAACACAGCTCGTGCGAGCTCGTCTCCAACGTGCGCGCTGGAGGATGCATGAGCACCGGAGCCATTCCTCGTTCATCGGTGGCAAAAGCACCAGAGGACAAAAGGGTCGCCAATATTTTGGCTACCCCGGCAAGATCCAAACAGCCCCTCCCAGCAGATTCAAATCCCTCGTTCGCCGTGAAATTTTGCCATGTGTTGTTTTCATGGACTAGAAAGATGCCCGTGCATTGCATGAAACATCAAGATGCATTTTTTTACAAAACACATGTTGTGATTGACCCATGCAGGAGTAATCCCATTTGTAAAATCTAATGATATCTCGAGAATTTTATCGTAAAAATGGTATCTCGAGAATTTTATCGGACTCCATTTTTGTATATACAAGGCCACAAACCCATATTACAGGTACCAAGGAAAAAATTAATGTCCTCTAAGTCAATGTTACAAGCCACCTTGTTTCCTTGTTTGCCGTGTAAATTAATGTGTATTCTTCTCTTTCATGCACATCAAGCCAATGCTCACACTCCCGCATGCATGCAAGGGATAATTAATGTCCTCCTTTGCTAGTACTACAAGGAAAACACCATTAATATTGTATCAATTAGTGTTAGTGGCCTTGTATATCTGCAAATTGTAATTTTGATAGTGGCCTTGTATATAAAGATGGCGGGAGAAAGATGAGAGATAAGGTGAGGACGAGTGGGGCATGGTGGTAACTGGTGGTCGGAGTGGGCGGACGCATGGGGATGGACGGCGCATTATGTCTAGGTTTGTATCTCTCTCACACACACCCACGTAGGTGGGGGACGTACACGAAGAGAAAAGGTGCACGCACGGTGCATGTACTCCCGTCTCTTTTCCAACCACACCCGCGCGGATACACGGTGGAGCTCATTTCTGTATGAAAAGGCAGCCAACGTGGTAATTTGACATGTGTACTGGTTGTCCACTTGATGGAGGGAGGATCGTCTACCATGGAGGGAGGATCGTGTACGCGTTATGTTAAAAATGAGGCAAACCATGTTGGACCTACCTTAGAGGCAAGGCTCTATATACTGGAGTACTTTTGATGTGTCCCATCAACTCGCAGAACGAGGAGAAGCTTGCTTAGTACGCCGTCTCCCCCGCCCACGCGTGCGGTGGCTCGCAGGATGGGGTGAAGCTTACTTACTAGTAGTACTATACGCCTTACGCCCGCTCCCTCGCGCACGCGCGCGGTGGCTCGCAAGACAAGGAGAAAATTTTACTACTCCCTATGTTTACTCCTTGTCCCTACCTTGGTTAGAGAGATTATCATATTGTTTGGAATATATATGTCCTTTAGTACTCCCTCCATTTACTTATACAAGGCCACTATAAAAAAATACATTTTGCATCTATACAAGGCCACAAATAGTAATCAAGAAAAAAGTTACTACTCCCTCCTTTCCAATTTATGGCTCAATTACAAAATCTCTCCAACCAAGATAGACGGTGAGTGGTGGAATTAATTTCGTTGTTTGCACAAGTAATTATCCTCATTTCTCTCAAGAATTTATGTTTAATGAGGCATTAATTAGAACGAATGCATGAATAACCACTAAATTTCCATGAACTTCTACATGCATTGGTGAGTTTTCTCTTGACACTGCTTGCATCGGGTGATTTAACGCACCTCGAAATCCAACATGTGATGGTACTACTACTACTAGTAGTACAATTGAGACTTATAAAACGAAAAAACAATTTTTTTTAGATGAGCCCTATAAACCCTAATGGGTACGTACTCCGTAAAATCTGATTTTTCCCAAAACTAAGTCGCTCAAACCTTTATTTGCTTGTTTCCCTTCTTGCCTCCTTGCCTCGAACAGACTATGCCAAACTTCCCTGCCTGCCGCGCGGGAAAAGTCCCGCCCTCGCCTTTTTTAGTCTGGGTTTGTATCGATGGATCACGCGAAGCAGAAAAAATCAAGCCGTGTCTTGTACTCGTTCGTCGACGCTCGCTTTCATGAATTTTGTACTTCCTCTCGCCGACATGTGAGAAATATAGCAACCGGGTCGACGTGTCAAGCACCAAATAATAGTGCAAAACAGCAGGGGGGACGCACCCCAGTCGTACCGCCCTAGTAGTAGTAATGAGCAAGGAGAGATCAAATCACAATGCCGCACCCTCGGACACGGACGAAGCAACCATTATTTTCACACTTCGGTTCGCCATCATCGCAAACCACGTAGTATTGCTTCTGCCTCAAGAGGGACACACGCATCGCCTTGGTACATCATGAGACGTGGAACCGCATGACAGGCCATGCTCCTCCGCCGATCGCTCGGTAAAATCACCTCATTTTACTACTTCCTCCGTATCGGTTTACATGGCATGCACGTCGTTCCAGGTTGAGAATTTAACTGGCTATATATGTGATGAACAGTATATGTTTAGAAACTACATCCGCTTCAGCATCCAATGATATGCTTTTTGTGACATAGTAACTCATATTTAGTTAGTCAAATGGATGACCTATAACTACGTGCACGCCCTATAAACCGAGACGCCTAAAAACGAGACGGAGAGGGTAGTACAGTACGTATCTTTTTAGATCAATATAGTAAGGATTCATCAAGGAGCAAAACCAGGTGGTAGGCTGCTCCTGTCGCGTTGGCGTAGCAACTCAAGCATGGTCTGTCCACACACGAAATGGCGACACACTTAACAGGACCCCTTTGGCCGACATGTGGCTCGTCCACCATCTTGTTCCACGTGCGATGCACCAAATTACAGTTCGGAGTAGCGGTTGAAATGGGAGATACCCCGGTCGTAGGGCCGCAGTAGTAGAAAAAGAGCGATGAGGGGTCAAATCACAAATCCCCACCTTTACCGCATTAAGCTGGATGGACGAAGCAAGCATCATTTCACTCTAGGGCCCAAGTGCATAAAGAAAAGAGAAAACCAATGATGCGTGCGGCAGCTACCTAGGGCGCCCTAGGGTAGGGGTGTCCACAGCATATCCTTTTTTTGAAAGTGCCTCCACTACAAATCGGCTTCTCCCTCGTCCTCTTGAAGAAAGCTGATGATGCGTGCGGTGGTATGGTTTGTGGACGTACTACGGCATGCGGGGCCATGCCGTAGTAAATGGGAGAGGGATTGAGTTCGAGTCGATGCCTTAAATATGTGTGGGCCGCTTGGTTTTACCGGAACGAGGCAGCATTTTGAGTACGTACAAAAAGTTGTGGACGCAGGTTCGACCGAAAGGCAATGATGCATGGGACCTGCATTTTGATATACCCTGGGCCACGTGAAGTTTGCTACTCTACTCAAAACTAGTAAGGTACACATGCATTGAACGCATGAGATTTGGATACCAAATTATGAATAAATACACACTATAGCATGTAAAGGTTTGAGTCATATATGCACGATGTATATGTTCGTTTAGTTCTTATACTTCATCTCATTCAAAATCAATTAGTTTTATAAAAATGTTAAGATTCATGGGGTTGTGCATTGTAAAGCATAAAGAAAAAAAACAAATAATGGCAATTCATTTAGAAAAAAAATTGGGAAATTATGATAGGGAAGATTCTAGAACAAAGGAGAAGTGCTTGTGTTTTGAGGTTTGTGCATTATGCTTAAGTTCAACCATGGAGTCTTCTAAATTGTACATGTGGCAAATGTGGTGGAATGTTGATGATATCCAACGGCCAGTAGTGCTCGGATTTGCCATCTCTGCACTGTCGGATTAGCTTCATCCAGCGACCATCTTTCAAAGTTATTCGCACACTATATAGTTCTTGTGCCATAGTTGCATGTCTTGGAAAAAAGCTACTAGTGGGTTGTACTAGCTATTTAGGAATAGAAGATGTATACATGGAAGTTGTAGGGAAAGAGATGATATGGAGTATCTCAATTCCCATGAGTAGGGAATGGAAAATAGATGTCATTTGGTTCACATCATAGGAACTTTTCTATCGAATCTAGAGATGACATGTATCTCAATTTCTATGAGGAGGGATTAGAAAAGAGATGTAATTTGGTTCATATCATAGGAACTTTTCTATTGAATATACACCAATGTTTATTTTCCTTTGAAATTATGGGAGTATGGGAATGCATTCATATGAACCAAGTGGCTCTAAAGCTATAAAAATGATATCATATTTATTTGCTTTGAAATGTGGAGTGTATGAATCTATTCCTATGAACCAATTGGCTCTAAAGGAAAAAACCCTATAAAAATCATATCATATAGAGTTCCTATGATATTCCTCCACACCAAAGGATGGTTGAAATTACTATAGGTGATACGATGGTCTTTCTTTGTAGACTCCTCCCCCATCTTTATAGTTACCTCTAAAGATGAATGAAATGATATATACTGGGTATTCTATATGTGCAATTTGGTACACGAGAACTCGGTAAAAGTTTGCGAGGTTTCAATTTTCAATAAAGCTATATGCACTGCATTTTGGAACAGAGGGAGCATAGGGCAGTTTCTAACACTCACGTGGAAAATTTGTGTGTAGGAGTGGTTGTTCTGTTAAATGACATGGCAAAACTGACACTGCCGGATGCCGATCTAACTGTTCTTACGGCGTTCGTAAGGAAAAGGCTTGTGGCGAACATTTCTCGGATAATGATTTACGGACACATGCATTGCATTGATACGTGCCCCCTCGCTCTCACGCGCACGCACCCTCATGAGTCACGACTCTCTTGAGTCCTCTCGCACCCATCGTCTATCCACAGTTAGACGTCACACACATATGTGCTCTTCACACCCTACCCTTAGAACTTCTAAAAAACAAAAGGCGTCAGCGCACATTTTATTTTAGCTCACACGTCACACACTTATACTATTACTCTTGTGGCGAACGTTCTTTGGGCATAGTATATTGTACTCTCACGAAGAGAAGCGGTGCACGCATGCACTAGTTCTCTCACACCCACTCGCGGGTACATGTAGGAGCGCATTTTTTGAAGCTGTTACAACAAAATCACTCCACTATATATATAAGTAGGAGCCTTAGCGCTTGCTTTACTAGTGTTCCTCTCTTTCACTCTCTCATGCTCTCCATATCTAAGAAAGACATAGGTGGCGACACTCTCTCTCTTTTCACGTCTGGTCACAAATCCGACCGGACAACCTCGACCAGGGCAGGGGTTTAGGTGCATCGTTCACGCTATCGTCGGCGGCGAGGGAGGAGACCAACGGTTGCCCGCGCGTCCCGATCGGCGGCCGTGCCATTCTCTCCGAGAGAGCACCGGCTCGGTAGGGCCTCCGACCCCTTCTTCCTCCCTGCGGTATTGTGTCCAAGATGTGGCCTCCCGACGCCGTCTTTGCCACATGCCGATGACCCTCAGGTATATATTCCTTCGAAGCCTGCCTTGCTCTACTGCCCCAGCTCCCCACTTAGCTTTGTGTGGATCTTTTTCTACTTCCGTCTGCTGTTCCAAAGCCACCTACACTTTTACTATTATTAGAGGTAAAGCTAATTCATACAGTCAACTCTAAGAGTTGGTTCAAACAGGGAAGAAAGTGGGAAAGCTGTAGCATGAATCTAGGACTTGGTTCTAAGAGGAAATGGGGGAAAGTAGTAGATACTGGCTACCCAACCGGTCTCTTGGTTGAAAAGACGAAGAAAGCATGGTGAATGGCGAAGGGTGGGGGGAAGTGGACCTATATCTTGGTTGAAAAAGGAAAGAAAGTGACGGGTGTTGGGGGACAAGCAAATGAGAATGAGAAGGTCTAGATTTCCTGTGCTCACATAGGAAAATGTCGCTGAGGAGATAAAAAATGGGACAAATGCAGACATGCTGTCTGAGTGTTTGCCGCTATCGGCAACCACATCTGCCTCACCACTTTATGCTCCTACTGTCCCTATGCCCATATCGCTGCCGTTAATGTAAAATCACATGAAGCATTAAGCAATGCCACCTAATGTCACTATAAGGAACTAGTCGTCAACCCGTGCACCTGCACAGACTAGCAATTTTAATATTACATATAACAAAGTTGTGAGAGATTCCTAATGTCAAACAATAATTTGCATATGTTGATATAAGTAATTATTATCACACATGCACATCAGTTGCAATGAAGTCACATTGCTTTGACTGTTTTGTGATTAGATTGTTTGCATCCAACTATGTCACAGCGATCCACGTCAGATTTATGTCCTACATATAAAGGTTACATAAGGGTATATGTGTTATGTTGGTAGAAAACATGATTACAAACCCAGAAGTTGTTGCATGTATCATGTACTCATGATCTAAAAGTTTCTAGAAGGTATAAAGATGAAGTGCCCAATTGCAGCATATATATTACTTTCTTATTAAGCCAAAAATAGACAGACATCTTCTTAATTAGGAAAACTTTGTTTCTATATAGAATAACGGATACATACATGAACGACTTTTCATCAACATACGCCATGTCGTGCGAGTAATATACATATTTAAAAAAGAGGCAGTTGTATATTCTGATTATACTATAAGCACTATACATTATTCTGTTATAAGATCTTGTATATACCAATTTTTTTAAAGAATTTCTCTTATGATTAACATGTATGGAAAATTTTAATATTTCCTATCCATACTATTCATATGTATATCACATAGTCAATCATGTTTATATGAGAGGGACAGTAGTGGTGTAGAAAAACTGTACTGTTTATATGAGATCTTTGTGGCGCATGGTATAATCAATTTTTTTAATAATTCTGTGATTTATATGTATATAATGATGTTTTAATAGCTATTATTTTTCTCTTTTTATTTGGATAAAAAATACATGTACATACTTACTATATATGACAATCTACACCTCCAAAGAATCATGTTAATCCTTTTTATACAGGATTAAGTGGCCATGTACAGGAGTCGAGGGGGATATTTTCCTTTTTTTAGGATGAGATGTCTTTCCTTTCTTACATTTGATCTGTTTCTTTTTCTTTCCATCGGTGGAGTATTATGGAAAGAAGCTATCCTTTTTCATATAAGGAACCATCTATATGAGAATGATTTCCTATTTTCCTTCCACCAACGTTGCGTTTAGATGCTTGTTTTTTGGCCGGGCCATCTATATGTTACATATAACCTTTACCCACGTATGGAATTATTGTGTGGCTGTTCTTTTTTACTTTTCAATTGGGAAAAAGATTGTTTAATCAAACATATATGTTTTCTTTTCATCCCTGGCGTTTTTTATGCAAGGAGATTAGATCTGATTTATTTTGTTTACATTGCTTGAAGGACATTATTCCTTTTTGAGGGAATCGTGGAGTCTTTCCTAGTTTTGTTTCACATATGATCTATTTTTTCTCTAGATGCGATCTGCTTTTTTTTTCTTTTTCAGCACCCAACTTTTATGGAAGGGGCTATCCTTTTTTATGGAACCGTGGCTGATTTTTTTTTGTTTCAACCAATGTTGAACGTGAGGAAGGAGGATTACAAATCTAATGTTTAATCTAGTTGATATGTCCGCTCAGTTTTTTGTTTTTTTTCTAGGAAATAGAGAGAGTCCCAAGGGATCAAGACTTCCATACGTGGTAGTTTAAGACAACATGTCTTATATTTCATCTTATGGCTACGGATATATTATATATTAATTCAACGGTCAAAATTCTTTAATTCTAAGGATTAACGTGGTGCCTCGTATGGTGCCTTCAATTAGTAAATATATATAAGATGGTCTAGTGTCGTCCATAAATTGAAGCAATGCCACCACCATTTTATGAAGTGCTTCCATCTTGCTTTATTTCCCATGAATTGTGTTTTTGAAGTTACACTTAAATATCACACCGCTAACATTGCTTCATCCTATTGGAACTGCACAAATTTGATTGTACATTTACTGACCATGTGCTACTCTCTTGACAGTAATACTAATGCTATTGTTCTGCATGTTAATCTAGTGGCAGTGTTGATGTGATGTGATGCTACTTACTTAAGGGCACTTTCATACTGTCAATCTAGTGCCAATTATAACACAATAGATGCTGCTGTTAATCATACGCCACTGCAAATATCTGTCACTGTTTAAATAACCGTATTTCGTATTTGCGCAAACAGGGATGTCTATCTCCATATCGTTTCTTGTCTACGCAATCAAAAGTACACACCTCAATTTTAGTAGAACTGCACAAAATGAGATGGCTATTCCTAGCTGTCGTCCTCTAACCACCAATGTTCCAGGTATTTCTACATTGGTAGTAACTAGGTAGAATGACCAACGCAATCTAAAAGAAGTTGATTCATACGTTTTACTTCCTGATTCAGGTGCAGGGATGAGCGAAAACAACTGCATCCTAGTCCGGAATGCACTTTCTACCAATTCATCCATGGACCGAGGATTAGCTGGCACGGCTGCACGGTGGTATTTTGGATAGGTGCGCTGACAAGAGGCATTGTGGTCTGCTTATTTCTGCAAATAGCGGTGCTTAAATTTAGTGGAATGCACAAGAATTTCAGCTGGTCAGTACACTGCATGGTTCAGTTCAGCATTCCAGCTGAGACCACAATTATAATTGGTTATTCTGGAATGAGAGAACCTAACCCTGGATGGTGGCAACAAGAAAAAACCAGAGTGAACTCTAGGAAATTTAAGCCTGCCGGGAGGCCCTTTGCTCAGAGAAGCCTTGCTTGTTTTTTCCTGATTTGTAAACCTTCTCACAAGTTTTTCTTTTGTTGTGAACTAGTATATGTTTGTTATGTTCTATGAATCATTGAGATGTATAAAATTGCTTAACTTATGCTTTCCAAGTTTTTTATGAAGCCGAGTTTAATGTGAGTGTCCCACATGAACGCTGGACTAGCATGTGAACGTTTGTAATTTTCATTGTGGCCTCCGTTAACTGCATGAACCACTGTAACAAGATACATAGTTGTTTATATGTCAGACTGCAGATTGTTGATTGTTAGTTGGTCGATAGCCTAGTGTTGAAGCGAGCTGAGCCAATGTGTCGTGTTTTGCACAACTACTTACAAGTGGGGTAGCACCAACAGTGTTTACAAGTACTTATGTATACGTCGGCGCACAGTTCTCGAACGAGTACCCTATTTCATCAAACACACACTGCTCGTATGATAAACCGTGACAACTTATGTCTTACCATGCCATATTCATGAAAAACTAGTGAGCACGCATCTGTTTCGGCAACAATTACGATGGTTCTCACATGATTCACGGGCACACAAAAGTAGCAGCAGTTCCCATAGATGGATTCAAACAGAGTACTAGCCCCAGAGGGCTCGATAACAGGCAAGGTTCGGATAATTAGACACAATCCAAACTACTATTAAACACTAGCTGGGGCAACTATTTCATGCCTTAATCTATGGGTTGGACACAAGACGGACCTTGCCATGAACATCATCGAGGACGTCCGGCAGCAGCTCAATCCTGTGAACCTTCATGAAGACAACCTTGTGGCCTTGCCACTCATAAACTTGTTTGTGGAGGCATGCCACGTCATCTTCCTGCGTAAGCTTGACAAGAACAGTATGCCTCACAAACGAAGGAGTAGCTTTGAACTTCTTGTGCTTCAGTACACCCTGGACAACATGTCTGACAATAGTGAGGCTGGAATACAACTCGACATTGGTATAAGCGCAAATTGCTTCCAGGATCCAACAGCCTAAGAACTATGTTTTCCCAGTGCGTATATTCAGGTCATCCGCCCCATAGCAAGTGACATGTAATACCACACAATTCTTGTTTGCATCAGGGCTCTAATTGAAATAGAAACAAATTCTGAATTACTTTCCAGTATAAGAAACACAAGTTATTTAAACCACTATGTATAGCATGGCATCGAATCTAACAAAATTTTGCATTATTCATCACCACATACTTAGCTGAAAAACCACAATCGAGTTCGGCAAAGAAGAAAATCACCTTGGGCAGCTCAGCGGGGTGGGGGGGACACATCCTCGTAGGGGGGAGAACTGCTCCTGCAGTGCCACGGGGGCTGTAACCTCAAACGGGGCGTTGACAATCTTAGTAGTGGCCGTGAGCGTATCTGGGGTCGGCTCGGTGGCTGCCTCCATCTTGTTTGAGCTCTCTGTCTCGTGGGGATCAGCCTCCCGCGTTTACTCCAATATCGGTAGATCTTTGCCTGGTTCTCCTTTGTCCATCATGAAACTGATGAATAGTAGGAGACCACTGAAAGGAAAACACAATCGCAATGACAATGAAATAAAAAAGAGAGTGAGGATTCAGTGAATAGTAAAATGATGGTTGCTTCGTCCGTCAAACTTAGATTGCGGGGAGGTGGGGTTTGGTGATACGACGGCTCCTTATTGCCGCGCTACGACCGGGGTGACTCTCCACCTGCATACTTCCTTCTAATTTGGTGGATAGCATTTGGGCCCGCGTGCTACATGGCCTGCATGTCAGTGAACAAAAGTTTAACAACATTCAATAGACGGAGACGTTTCGATGACCTAGGAGGAGCCAGAAGCGGTATTGTATCCACTGTACTAGTAGTAATTTTTTTATGTAGTTGTAGAATGTCTCCACTGTACTACTAAAAATTGTTTCTCTGGGCCCAAGACAAAACAGCCCATTCACCCTAGTAAATAGTAAAAATTAATTCAAAAGCCCATATATTTACTGAATGATAGGCGCTTCCCACACCCAGCACACCGCCCCCCAAAAAACCCTGGGTGCTCTTCTTCCTCCTCACTCCCACCCACCTCACGTCAGTTCGCTCCACTCGTACCCCCAAATTCCTCACCTCACTTCTACAGAAAACCCAAGCTCTCCTTCTTCCTCACTACCATAGAAAAACCCCAACTCCCCTTCTTCTTCACTCGACTGCAACTAGGCTCGTCATTCATTACTCTGCTCAAATTCATTAGCGCGACGCGACGCCCTCGAGGAAAATGGAGTGGGCTGACCCCAACGCCAAGAAGATGAGGATCCCGCCAGCGGTGACGCTTGTTGTAGATCCTGCACCCGGCAGCGCGGGGAGAAGCGGCGACCCCGCCCCCACCGGATCCCAGGAACCCATAAAATCTCGGGTGGACCGCATCAGGGATCCCCCGGACGCCGTCCTTGGGGAGATCATCTCGCTTCTTCCCACCAAGGATTGCTACCGCACCCAAGTCCTCTCAATTCAGTGGCGCCCTCTATGGCGCGCCGTGCCCCTTAATCTCGACTGTCGTCAGCTATCTCTCTTCAATGATTTTGGAATCCCCAGAGCCATCATCTCCTCCCACCAGGGCTCCATCCATAGCCTCTGCATCCCGTCATGCTACCTGAGCAAGCATACCATGCCCTACACGGTGGACGCCTGGCTGAAATACCCTGAATCCACAGAACTGCAGCTCCTTAGTTCTACTATTCCCCTGGAAATCACCTACCACATACCGAGCACCATGTACGTGTGCCCTCAGCACCGATGTCCATCTCGCAGTTTTCCTCCTCTCTCTCCACACCGCCACCTTTGCGATGTGCTACCTACCAGACAATCTGGTACTAAACCTTTAACTCCCATTTCTCAAGAAACATTCACTTGTGTGGGTTCGTATATCGGAGGCCTCATTGCACAACATCATCCACTCCAGTTGCCCTGCCCTGGAGTGCTTGGTCCTTTTTTTAACATTTAGAATCCGTTATCTCCAAATAAAGTTGCCTAACCTTGTAAGAATTGGAATTTCTTTTGACGGAAGGCAGCTCATCATCCAAGATGCCCCTTGACTTCAAAGGTTGATCCTTGATTCTAGTTATTCACCGTTGCAAATAACCGTTCCCTCTACGAAACTGGAGACCTTGAGTGTATTACATGATCTTTGTGCTCATTTCAATATGGTGTTTTGGCTCCACAGTTCTTCAGGTACTTTATATCATCATCTACACTTGTAACCATAAGCTGTATTTTAAATTTCCGCGCATTAGTTATATATCATCTTGGAGTACACATTTATTACTAATATTATGGTCTATGCTCAATTAAGAGTTTCTCCATGGATGGCCTATCAATGGTGCTGGATTCTGTTAAGATCTTATATATCCAAATGAATAGTTTTGATCTGAACAAGATTATTGGCTTGCTGCAATGCTTTCCATGTCTGGAGAAGTTGTATATAAAGGTAATAATTTCACGCAAATTGGAAGCCCGCATATAGTGTACTAGAATTAACTGTTCAGCTGTTGCTCTTTCGACACTCTTTTTTCAGACCTTAACTGTTTTCAATCTTCATGTCTATTTAGGCAACATAACAGGGTAAGAAAGTTATAAGCAATTGGTGGATTGGTAAGCACCGGAATTTTCTCACTTCTCATGAGATCTATATTATATAATTAAAACAAGAGTCAAACAAGCCATCACGTTGTTCCACACAGATTAAATTATCTCAACCATTAGTTTTAGATATTAAGGGCTAGGATTTAAAGTTATAAACGTTACGTGCAAATATTGTTATGTATAGACAGTTGAACGTGTCACGCTACAAATATATTGTTTAGACGGAAGCAGAACGCGATGGAACGTAAGGAAGAAAACGGATCAGTTAAGATTGACATGTACTAGAAGGTGACGCGCGCTTTGCCGCGCAGTCGTCGAGACATGAGTTAGGCCTTTCTTTTTGTCCGACATGATATTATGGTTGGTGGCTTCGTTGTGTGTTTCACATGAGTTAAGCTGATTTGTAATTGCACCGATGATTTTCCCTTTTTGTTGGCTTCACTCTTGCTCGACAGAGGCAATATCTATCTGTGAGGTGAACTAAATTGTTTTTGCGGGTGGTTGTGATATTTTCATGTGTAACACGCAAATCAATATATGAGTGTCGCATTCGCCTGGGCGCAAATCAATATATGAGTGTCGCATTCGCCTGGGAGCGGACATTCCTATAGGTGGGCCCGCCAGCTCCCCAAAGCCTTGATGGACCAGGAGCCAACATTCCTATAGAACCAAGCCAACCGAACCAAGCCATCAATTTGAAGTACACATAAACACATGAGCAAGCAGCTAAGAGCTTTTAACGTCAATTAATCCCTTGCAACAAGCAATTGTTGACATAGATTAGAGCAACTCAAACGTGCTGACCCAAACAGTCCGCGGTGTCCGTTTGCCTCAAAATGAACGAAAACACCGGCCATACGGGACAAAGCAAGCCCAAAAGTTGTCTGCTTGTTGTCCGTCTGGACGCATTTGCGAAAGAAATTTATGCTCGATTTGCGTCCATGATTGGTGTCCACCTCGGCAACAAAACTACTCCACGCGGCCGTAGTCAATGCATCCACCTAACCCGGGCCCGCATGGTAGCGTTTAGAAGCCTCAAGCGTGCTCGTCCTTTTTAATGCATGCGTGAAGGGGGCCAACCTCATCCACTTCTTCTCCCAGTCCACATCTCGCCATGCTCGCTTCCCTCGCCGCCGACAGCGCAAACGCTAACCATAGGCATCTTCAACAAGAGCAAGGGCAAGCTCGACGTTGGCGCCGGCTCATCCTACGCGCCGCCTCCACCTTTGCCGCCGCCACCACCGTCGCCCCCGTCAGCCTATGCGACGGATCCACGTGCGGCTAGTGGTCGCCAGACACGGGACCGACTATACATCCCGGTGCACCAATCGCGCTGGTACTGCCATTATCGTCAGTCATTGCCGTGGATAGATGCTAACCTCCCACACGGCTGAAACCTTGACCCGCACGGCCACCCGGTGCCGCAGTCGGCGTGGGCGCACGTGGAGGAGGTGCGCAAACGCTGCGCTCTTCTGACGCTAGAGCAGCGGCGCGATCCTGCCTACGCGCCAGACTCCACCAACTGAGAGGTCTGGTTCACCATGGAGCACGACATGGCCCGCTGCGACGGCGTGCAGCTCAACCCAGGGATCGTACGGCTGCCCCCGGAGGAGGAGGAGGAGGAGAAGGAGGAGGAGGAGGCCTACCAGGTAGTAGTGGAGGTGGCACTCTAGCGCCATAGAGGAGAGCCAGCACGAGGAGGACACATGCTGGGATGGCTTGGAGGAGGCCCTCGCGCTGTTGGTTGCGGGGGACTACCCTTACGCCCTTTCGTTTCCCTGCCCAAGGCCGAGCCCGAGCACACGCTGGCGCTCACACCCACGCCCACACCGCCCATAGAGCCGAAGTCGGAGATGTATGCGTGGACAGGCATCCTCCGCGATTGGGTGATCGCGTTGCCCGTCGCGCTGGTGCCACGTCGAAGCAAGGGGAGGCCTACCTGGAGCACTGGTGATAGCTCCACCTGTCGGAGGAGTGCGCCAGTGAGGAGCATCGTGCCCACTGGGCACAGGAGGTGGAGGAAGAGCGCCAGGAGCAGGAGAAGGAGGGGCGCACGCGCCGCGCCGCAATGCCACGACAGAGCAGACGTCGGAGGAGTTGACGCGGGTTGCGAGGGAGACCACATTCCCGTGGGTTGGGCCGCCGCCAGCCTTCATCGTCCTCACTGACGGCAACTATGGCGACGCCTAGGGCAGCGTGTTGGGTGGCTGGGAGGCATATTTAAGTTTTTTTTATGTTTTATTAATGTTTAAATGGACTTTGGCCAGCCATTAAATTTTTAATTATATTTATCCAGACGCATGTTTTCAAAAATGTTTTTATAAGTAGACGCGGAAAAAATGCGTCGGCCACGGCTGGACGACGCGGCGAACCAAAACATAAAAGGCGGACAATCCAGTAAAGAAAACCAGCTTTCCATTCGCCATGTAGTAGTAATCATTGGATAGAAAAAAGCAACGTGTTGCACGGGCTCGATCGATACACCAAAGGTAGACCAACACTTCCTCTCTCTCTTTGGCTGGGTCCACCATTTGACCAAAGTCTACGATCAACCACAGGGTTTCATTTCATGGGAGCTTAGTAATTGTAGAGACGGCTTGCTCCATGGCACTTACCTAGGCAAGTCAAATTCTATCGTGAGTTGGATATACTCCCTCCGTTCCTAAATATTTGTCTTTTTAGAGATTTCAAATGGACTACTACATACGGATGTATATAGACATATTTTAGAGTGTAGATTCACTCATTTTGCTCTGTATGTAGTCATTGAAATATCTAGAAAGACAAATATTTAGGAACGGAGGGAGTATTAAGGAAGGGGGACTTAACTACTCCCAGGATCAACCGTCCATATGTACTTATTTTTTTGAGGTAACCGTCCATATGTACCTGGGCTTCTACGTTCCCGAAGCAATAAGCCAAGGCCCATAACCTACTCATACCTTCCTACGATCTTGCCGGCACGCCGATGGTGAGGCTGCTGTAGCAGGACAGGAACGCAGCCGCGTGGAGGTGTGGTGGATAACTCTCCGTGGGGCCGGCATGATCATGTTAAGTCTAGGGACCAACGCGATCGGGGGCTTTGGCCGAGCACAACAGAAGTCACATGTACGCATGCGGCTGGATGTCAAGAGGTGTGCTGATTGATCTCACACACGTACGCATGCGGCTATATGTGAAAAGGTGCTCTGATCGATCTCTCTTTCTTTCCTAAGCACATAGGCTAATTGCTTCTTCATGGGTACCAACTACTACCTGGTATTGGTAGTACATGGCCGAGTACCATCATATAGCCTATATATGTCATATATGCATGTTTGTGAAATATATGACTTTTTCTTGGTTATACATTGTTTAGATCAAGAGAAAAAATAGTGGGCTACAGCAAAATAGGGTCAACCTTAAAATATGCTTTTAGTGTGCTACATCGCGCTATAGCGTGCTATTAGTGAAACATTGTACGCTGATATATTTAGCGATGCAATTCTCGATACGCTATAGTGTGCTCTTGGAAACGCTATGGCACACTATTTTTTTAGTGATACAACTTTGTAAAGCATTTGTCATAATTTTGTAGATGGGATATAAATAATGCATGTTTGGGTGATTAGTTGATTGTGAAGCAAAAATTTAATTCTTACATAGGCTGCCAACGTGTTGGACTTATTGTTATAGAATCCGTTTGATTAAGAATCAATGTTTTGCTTTTGTCTATCAAAAGCCTATATGTTTTTCCAGCATATTTTTCTTTTTTTGTTACAATGATTTTTTTTATATATGAACGTCTATTATTACTATTATTATTAACTGGCTAATAGTATTCAGGAGGAAAAATATTATTAGCATTGTAAAAAGATCTATGTGTGGTCACCAGATAAATGACATTCTTTTTGGTAGATGTTCTAGCATATTTTTCTGTTGTTAACCAACCGTACCTTTTACTATATCAAAATTTGATGTATCAATTCTAATGTAGTGGCAAGTTAAATTCGTTAATAGTTGACATGGAGGCAAACGCTAATAAAATAATATCAATAAGATGTTGCAGAGTGTATTATTGGCACACATTTATACAACGAAGAAATTCCTTATAGTTTTCCCTAAAAAAATACAGTTTTAATATTTCTTTTGAACAAGGCTATTACTACGCAGATAAAGAATGTACTTCCATTTTATACATAAGAACTTTATGTGAATTGCATAGATAGCCAAATTATAAAATAAACAGAAATAGTTGAACTCTATAAAGCACACAAACGTGGTATAATAATTCAAAATATAAATTTGATTTCCATCCTATAGAATTTATAATGTTGTGACGGAGTGCCAGTGTGAAAGTAGCATGAGCAACATGTATCAATTTCTCAGGTGTTTTAACATGCATGTGCTCGATAGTACGAACACATGTGTACGTCAATGCAAACTTCATGCGTGGTTCATGTTTACCGACAACTTCATGCCGATCAGTGGCGACAAAAAAATAACAAATTTTGAAAGAATAAAAGAATTGATATACACATGCGAAAATGGCGTACAAGGCAAAGCATGATACCATGTACTCCCTCCATTCCAAAATAGATGACCCAGCTTTGTACTAAAGTTAGTACAAAGTTGAGTCATTTATTTTTAAACGGAGGGAGTATGAATTTAGGCGTCTTGTGCTACAACGCTATATAAAGACCAAATCATTCCATGCACATAATGAGCAAGAGATAATACAGTGGTAGTTTTTTCTATTAGTATTTGCTGAAATTTCATTGCCTTAGAAGGGCAAATGACATTGGAAATTATATTAAGTATAAAAGACATGATATTCCAGGAACAAAAAATGCTAATACGGCCACTGTTGATCAGAGAATAATACAACCAAGGATGACCAAACAAGATGGAACATGTATAGTCATGAACAATCAATGAAAAGCGCCTTAAAATTAATTGATTGAATGGTACACCCCATGGTGATTGAGAGAAAATCATACATGATTGTATAGTTTTGCATGATAGATAAATATGTGACTACCATTTATCTTTTGTTTTGATTTAGAAAGGTTCTTACCTACAATCCATTGCATTAAAATGTACTGAAGTACACAATCTATTTACATTTCTAAAATGTATATCAGCCAATTGACGAAATAATTATTGAGAAGGAAACCAAATAAGAAAAATATATTATACAATAAATCTAGCTAGCTGCGCAATTGCGCGGGTGACCCAGCTAGTTTGATTGAAGACAATAACGCTAGAACGATATGTAGCCAACCGTACAAACACTAGATTTCTCATATTCTTCCTGTTGAATGCGAGGTTACTATTGTCCATCAGGCTTAAGATTATCAGCATCATGGTTTTGATAGATGGGTATGTCGAAGAGCAAAAAAAGGAGTTTCAGGTGGGCAAAAGAGCTTCTGAACATGCCGGGCTTCTATTTACAACATATTGTGGTCATAATCCAGTAAATTTTACGACCCAGGATGTTCATTCTATGGACCTGACCGATCCATTTGACTGTGACTGCCGAAAACAGTGCTGGAGTTAGATGGTGTTGCCCTTTTCAACCTGGGTTTTGTGTAAACCTGATGAACAATTAACACTCATGCTTTTGTATAGTTTGTAAGCTGGAATTAGATATTCTTACCCTTTTCACCTCGGCTGTGACTGTCATATTTTCTTTGAAACAAGAAAAATAGCTTGCCATTCGTTTAATTTAGAGTGATATATTGTAACGAATCCCAACCAAGGGAAATAACATCACTCTCGCAGGCTGCTTGAGCTCACTTTGCATTACAGAAGCCAAGTGATTAGCCCCCACCAGCACCGACAAACTTATTTCGAACTAGCACATCAAATGGGCTGTAAATTTTCATACGAAAGGATGCATGACTGTGACAGATTTGGATTCTGACATTTGGGACCCGCGAGGAAATAGCCTATCCAAGGTGGTGTCGACTTACTAGCCAGTCAACAAACGATTCTGCCTACCAGCCGTTGGATTGACATCCAACATCTGTCGTGTATCTTCTATCTCTTGTCTTCTTCTTCCTCCAGCCGCCCAAACCAAACCACCCCGTCGGCTCTGCCTGCTCCCGCCTCCCATGGCTGGCTGCGCCTCCGCCGCCCTACCGTACCCGCCAACGTTGGCCAGTGCCTCCCTCTATTCCCCACACGTCATGTTATTCTCCGGCGACGTTAGTCCCAACACGCACCCGCACCCGAACCAGTCAACCCTCATACTCCCCTCCGCCTGCGACTGGACCGGCGCATCTTCCACGGCTCCTGTTCATTCCGTCCGAGGCCTCGCCGTCGTCCTCCGCCTTGGTTCGCTCGCCGTGCGCGGTGCGCCGCCCTCTTGCGTTGTCAACGTCGTCAGCAACCGAGAGAGGAACAAGGAGATGACTGTACGTGGAGAGGATGACAGTAGGGACCCACCAGCGTCATGGCAGTACGCAAGCAAGTGCCTCGTTATTACAAGCCCAAAAAATGGTTCCTCCTAATGGTTGGACATCTGGGGCTCACGCCATTGTCAACATAGTCAATAAATGAGAGAATTACACTACGAGCTGCTGACACCAGGGACCCAGCAGGTCGCGCAGTTTTTTTAGGAACAAGCAGTTGTTATTTATACTAGTTTTAGCGACGGATCAGGGTAATAACGGGGCTGTGCGGGGGCCGTGGCCCGTCTAGCCAGGGTTTTATTTATGTTTACCACATCATGAGCCCAGTTGTGTTTTTTTTTACTGAAAATGGCTAGCCCAGTTCTATTTTTTTAAAAGAAATACCCAAACGAGACCTACTTACTTTATCAACCCTGTTGTGCTGCAAATCTTTCAAGACGAGGAGAGTTTCATTCGATTTGCGCAGAAATGGGATGTATATTTTTAAAACACATCAAACCCGGAATTAGTTTCAATTTTTTTCATTACAAGATATTAAATTCCATTGATTTTTATGCGTGGACAATTATTTGGATTTTATATTTATATAAATTATTTTTTCAAAATAGTTTGAATGTGAGTCGATATTTCGGGATTAAAACCAGTTGACCGTACCGAAATATGCAAAATTTTGTATATTTTTTAATCGTGGCCACAATATGGGGTGTAATGCTAACAAAAAGAAGATAGGCTCCAAAAAAATTCTTAAGAATTAGCAAATAGGTTGTACATTATTAGAAATAACGGCAGATGGGCTGTATATTGTTTTCCACAGATTTGAGGCTGACTTGTGCGCCTACTACAGGTTGACGTGTATGCTTTCCTAAAAAAAGGTTGACGCACACGCAACACCGTGTCAAGTTAGTCAACACGCGAAAGCAGTGTCTAAAGGATGTCCATCCAACAACCATCGTGCTTCTTCAATCTCTGTTCTTCCTGCTCCAGCCGCTCAAACAAGCGCCGGCGGGACTGCCTGCTCCCTCCTCCCGTGGCCGGATATGCTGCCGCACAGGCCTCACTGCCCCACCGTACTCTCATCGTTTGCCTAGCCATCCCTCTACTCACCCACACCTGTTGTTATTCTCCGGGGACGGCAGACGAACTAGTAAACCCTCGTACTCCCCTCCGTGTGGGAAACAACTGCTGAGGCTTCCCTGGTTCTGTGTCATTCCCTTCCTAGGCCTCGCCATCGTCTACCGCCCTGGTGCTCTCGGCGCGGCTTGGTCAACATGGTCAATGAACGACATCCATCGGAAGTGGGCTGTATGTGGAGAGGCTGACAGCTGGATCCACGGCCGCACGCAAGGAAATGCCTCCTTATTACGCACAAAATAATGATTCCTCCACTTGACAGCTAGGACCCACTAGAAGGGCCTCTGTATTTCTCGAAAACATGGTCCCATAGCTGACAGGTCGGAGTCACCAGCTATATCTTCGCACACAAGGAAGTGCCTCCTTATTACGCACAAAAAATGAATACCCCCTGCTAGCTGGGACCAACCATAGTAGGAGGCTGACTTGTGGGCCTACTAAGTTGACGGGGACGGAGGGCTTTGTCAACTTAGTCAATATGAACGATTCTAGCTCCAGTGATCGTACGATGTCCATCCAACGGCCGTAGTGCTTCTTCAAGCTCTGGTCTTCTTGCTCCAGCCGCCCAAACCAGCGCCGGTCGTGTCGCGTGCTCCTACCTCCCGTGGCCGGCTGTGATGCCGCGGAGGCCTCACCGCCCCCTACTACTCCCCCCGCTGGCCAGGCCATCCCTCTACTTACCCACACCCCCTGTTATTCTACGGCGACGGCAGCCTCACTCCGCAGCCGAACCAGTGAACCTTCGTACTCCTCTGCGCGTGGGCATCCACTGTTGCGTCTACCTCGGCTTCGCTTCGTCCCCTTCCTGGGCCTCGCTGTCGTCCACCGCCCTGGTGCTCTCCGCGCCGCATGGTCAACGTGGTCATGGAACGACTTCCATCGAAAGAGTATTGTACGTGGAGAGTCTGGCAGCTGGGTCCACGGCAGCCGCAAGCAATTGACTCCTTATTACGCGCAAAATAATTATTCCTCCACCTGACAGCAGGGACCCATCGGTCGGGCCACTGTATTTCGCAAAAAAAAATGTTTCCCCGTGACTGTTGGGACCCACCAGCTATGTCTTCGCACGCAAAGAAGTGCGTCCATATTACATGAAAAAAACAATTTGCCCCCTGACTGCTGGGACCCACCAGCTATATCTTCGCACGCAAGATAGTGTCTGACGGTCGGGACCCACCTGGTCGAAATGTATGTAGCGTTGTCATTCTGGTCGCGAACATGTACGTACATATTGGTCGATGTAGAGGCGCGCACGTGTCGTAGTAGAGATGCGCACGTAGCATGTACACGTACGTACAATGGTCAGGGTGCAAGAAAGTAAATATGGCCATGTACGTACATACGGGCAGGTCTCGAACGCCTACTCGCGTATACGTACGGCCAGGGCTCGTGTACATGGCTCGGTCGGAACGGAGAAACTACGTTGTCGTCATGTTCATGGGGAGCAAACCGGCTGGGTCGGAACGGAATGCGTTGCCGTGTTCATCGGGAGGGCTAGGACGGAACAACCGATGGAAACGAGGCCTGATGTACCGCACAACGGAGGAAACGGCCTTGTGACCGACCGGCCACGGTCAAAACGGGATCATGTGCATCGGTAGGGGTGTGGTATACCGCAAAACGGAGGAAACGGACTTCTGTTGGACCTCCTACAGTCGAAACGGGGTCCTGTTGATCGGGAGGAGTGTGGCGTACCGCAAAACGTAGGAAACAGACTTGTGTTGGAGCGCGACGGTCGAAATGAGGTCCTGTTCATCGGGAGGGGTGTGGCGTACCGCAATACGAGCCTCCACGGGATACTGTTCATCTCCACCGTCGACCTCCTCCAGCCTCCACCTGCGACTGTTTATCCTCAAGCTCTTGTTCATCCAGCCTGCACCGCGTGCTACTCCGCCGGCTACTGTTCAAACAACCCTCTCCACGGGCTACTGTTCAACCACCCCTCCATGGGCTACTGGTCATCCAGCCCTCCACCGGCTACTGTTCATCCAGTCCTCCACGAGGTCGTCCTGTTCATCTAGCCATCCACGGGGTCCTGTTCATCCAGCCCCAACCGACTCAATCGGAATCCTGTTCAACCAGAGGCAACACCATGGGGTCCTATTCATCCACCGCAACCAGGAACTGTTCATCCAAACCCCCCCCCCCCCAACAATGCTCACTGTTCATCAAGGGAAGGAAGCAGCTGGGTCGATCGGCTTCAGTTAGCAGCAGTAGCGAAGGAATCAATCGGGTTCAGTAACATAGCTAGTCCAATCGCTCAGGTTCAGTTAGAGCTCAACGCCTCGCTTGGGTTCAGTTAGAGGCCAACGCCTCGCTCGGGTTCAGTTAGAGCCCAACGCCTCGCACACACGCGCGTACGTGTACGAGAGAAACGCTCATCGCTCGGCCCCCGACCACCCACCGTAACCGGGAACTCCTCGAAATTTCCACGCCCTCGCTTCTACCACGGTTTTTTCGGACGGCCCAAAGAATGTCATGCAGCTGCGTCCCCGACCTGCCCAGGATGAAAAGCCCATTTTCTGTCATGATTTTTTGTCATGGAAGTAGGAGCCCACCACATCTATGATGATACCGGGTTTTGTCACAATTACCGTCATAGAAGTGTCATAAGTATGACAGAAAAAAATTCATTCGATCCAAAATGTCACGGATGTGTCTTTTTTTGTAGTGGCTGCCCAGTACCAATCCTGGAGATTACATACCCGATGATGCACTTTTTGATACAATGGAGGTGGACACATTCAAATTCCGGCACGGGAAGCCTCTCGACAAACCTGGTAATCCTCTAACAACGATGATGTGAAGATTCCATGATTGGTACATGGACATCGGCAGCAAGTCTGCGATGAATACTTTGACGCTGAGAGTTAAAGAGGATCACGGCCTCGTTGGACTTGATCTGTTGTCTGTTCCATATGAGGGGTTCTTCCGGTTTTTCAATCAAAACGCCCTCGATAAAACAATCATCACTTGCTACTGTCTGCAAGTACTACTTCTATGTAATTAATTAAGTCTCTATATATAGCTCAACTCTTTCATTGCATGTATATATAATTATCCTCACTATATTATTGATACGTCTTCGTCGTATCTATAATTTGTAATTGTTCCATGCCAATATAATTCAACTTTCATATACTTTTGGCAACTTTTTATACTATTTTTGGGACTAACATATTGATCCAAAGGCCCAAAGGTCGGCCTCGCCTATTGCATGTGTTATGTTCCGCAGAAACCCCATATCAAACGGAGTCCAAGCGGGATAAAAACAGACGGAGCTTACTTTTGGAATATTTATGATTTTTGGGAAGTAAAATCAACGCGAGACGGTGCCCGAGGTGGCCACGAGACAGGGGGCGCGCCTACCTTCCCTGGGCGCGCCCCTGACCCTCGTGGGTCCCTCGTAAGGCGGTTGATGCCCCTCTTTGGCCGCAAGAAAGCTATTTTTTGGAAAAATATCTGGGCGAAGGTTTCAATCCAATCGGAGTTACGGATCTCCATATATAAAAGAAACGGTGCCAGGGCAGAATCTAAAACGCGGAAACAGAGAGAGACGGAGAGACAGATCCAATCTCGGAGGGGCTCTCGCCCCTCCCACGCCATGGGAGCCAAGGACCAGAGGGGAAACTCTTCTCCCATCTAGGGAGGAGGTCAAGGAAGAAGAAGAAGAAGGGGGGCTCTCTCCCCCTTGCGTTCGGCGGCGCTGGAGCGCTGCCGGCGGCCATCATCATCACCGCGATCTACACCAACACCTCCGCCATCTTCACCAACATCTCCGTCACCTTCCCCCATCTATATTCAGCGGTCCACTCTCCCGCAACCCGCTTTACCCTCTACTTGAACATGGTGCTTTATGCTTCATATTATTATCCAATGATGTGTTGCCATCCTATGATGTCTGAGTAGATTTTCGTTGTCCTATCGGTGATTTATGAATTGCTACGATTGGTTTAATTTGCTTGTGGTTATGTTGCTGTCCTTTGGTGCCCATCATATGAGCGCGCGCGTGGATAACACCATAGGGTTAGTTGTATGTTGATAGGACTATGTATTGGAGGGCATGAGTGACAGAAGCTTCACCCTAGCATAGAAATTGATGCATACGGGATTGAAGGGTGACCAATATATCTTAATGCTATGGTTGGGTTTTACCTTAATGAACGTTAGTAGTTGCGGATGCTTGCTAATAGTTCCAATCATAAGTGCATATAATTCCAAGTCAGGGATGACATGCTAGCAGTGGCCTCTCCCACATAAGACTTGCTATCGGTCTAGTAAAGTAGCCAATTGCTTAGGGACAGTTTCACAACTCCTACCACCACTTTTCCACAATAGTTATATTTTATTGCTTCTTTATCTAAACATCCCCTACTTTTTATTTATGTGCTCTTTATTATCTTGCAAACCTATCCTATCACACCTACAAAGTACTTCTAGTTTCATACTTGTTCTAGGTAAAGCGAACACTAAGCGTGTGTAGAGTCGTATCAGTGGCACATAGGACTTGAGAGAATATTTGTTCTACCTCTAGCTCCTCGTTGGGTTCGACACTCTGACTTATCGAAAGAGGCTACAATTATCCCCTACAACTATGAGTTATCAATTATGCAGATTGAAGATCGCCGAATTGAAGAAAAGACAAATAGGTGATATTGGGTTCATTAACACAAATCTCATGGATGAATGGAATGTTACACATGATGTCAAACTAACCGAGGCCAACTTGCTCTCATCGTTACTTCGAACTCAAAACAAAGATACAATACTCTTTTCTTACGAATATAGGTGAGTGTTACTGTCTTGTGCATATTGGGTTTCCCTTATTACTCGAGGTTATAGTAATGTAAGTTATGAGTTATGCATGCGTGCGCAACTTCCACTTTATTCTGCTAGAGATTAAGCTTGCACTACTAGGGAAAAGGCTAGCAGCAGCGCGGGTTTTAGATGTATCAGTAGCGCGGGGATAGGCGCTACTAATAAGGCGCTACAGCTAACATATAGCAGTAGCGCGTGCTCACCGGGCGCCATCTGCTACACAAGTGTAGCAGCAGCTCTGTTTGCGTAAGCTCGCTACTGCTAGTATCTCTAGCGCGCTTTAGCTTGACGCGCTACTGCTATCGCGGCGCTGCTGCTAACTTTTGTACACTCGCTACAGCTAATTTAAGTAGGTTTTTTTGTTATTTTTTGGCATACTTGTTTCGTATTTGAACAGGCTTTATAGAAGAATCTTTAGCACATAGAAATGCCATCATGATACACATACAAATGTCTGCGAGACCACAAATGTAATCATAGCATGTACATACAAATAGTCTCATCATAATCATCATCCAACGCAAAGTGATATCTTGTCATCATCTCGAAAATAGCAATACATGCAAGTCTTGAATACTTGCAACTACAACAACGTCATCCATCTAAACAAAGGTATACGCAAGAAGTCCTATCACTATGAGTGAGAGCGGAACTATGCAGTACATGAGGTGGCGGTTACAAGTCCTCTCTCGCGATAGCGTGAACCTCAAGTAACTAGTTTCTCCTTCTTGTCTGCTTTTGAAGCCTTTATGGCTGGCGCCCGTGAACCCATTCACTTGCGCCTGACACTCATGCCACTCGTTGTACACCCCGAACCTTCCCTTTGTACACCGACATAGCAATTCCATCTCGCCATCAAGAAACTAGGTACCTGTTAGAGATGCATGTTCATGAAGAGGATGTACAATCATATATATGCAACAAAATATACTAGAGCATTACCGAAAAAGAAAGGGTTAGCAACTAGATGCAATATACAGTGCGCAAATTAATTAACTAGAGGTACGCATGTCATCGTACGCAAACTAACAAAGTAGCGTTACGCAAGTTCGGCACATGGACCGTGGACATTACAAAGTTTCATCGCTACAAGAAGTATACAAGTTCAACCGACACATATCATCATCATCGGCATCATAAATCACTAGAAGTTCCATCCTTCCATATCATCGAGGACGAACCCTAGCTTCTTGAATGGCGTGAGGTCTAGACGTTGCATGCATATGCGAGTTCGGATGTCAGCTCGCGATATAGGGCCGTGGTGGAACATCCCCTTCTCATCGACGACTTCTTTCATGATGATCGTCGCAATGTCGCTTTGGATGCGAAAGAAGTCATCTCTAAGTTTATAATCTGCTTCTCCATGAGATTCTAGCCACTTGTGGATACGATCATCATTTCTGTTGTTAATGCGAAGCTTTTGGTGATCCGTGTTGAACTGAATCATGAGATGGACGATGTAGAATCCATCCTTCTTGCTTGGTTTTGGGACATGGATGCAGGAGAAGTTAGTTTTATGCGCGAAACCCATCTTCTTGTTCCTTTGTTTCTTGATCTGCACGTGGCCACCTCTAAAGGTGAAGCCTTGGAGAGCATCATCTAGAATATTCATTATGTGGGTGTAGTCTTTTTTCTCGTAGTCTCTGGAAGGGTCAAAATACACGGCGTGGAAGACTTGCGGGTAAAGAACGATCAGGACGGCGCGCCCGTTGCTGCAGGGAAAATACACCTCAAATTATTCCCCATATGAGAGAGAAGGAATGATTGAAATGTACGAAAGGGTTGTCCGGAACTCACTTACTTTGGATGATAAGGCACGAGGACAATTTCCCGGTCCTTATTCTGTATCATGAAGTTTTGGAGGTACTCCCTAGCAGTTTCACGCTCAAAGTCGCCGAGACTCAAGAAAGACTCGTGCATGTAGTATGGATCCGCCACACAGATTTGCGAGACTTCTTCACTCTTCATGACGGAGCTCATATGTAGCGCAAAAAGGCGGACGATAGTAAAATCAAACCGCCTTGTTAGAAACATCTCAAAGATATGGTCAAACCGCAGGAAGAACACCTCCGCGGGCTGTGTGTCGATGTAGCACTTCCCCTCAGGCACACGAGCCGCGTATGTCGGATATCCTGGATCCTTTGAGGCTAGTAGGTTTTCTCGATGACAAGACATGGTCGTGCAGTCTCTCGAGATCACTGATAGTGCCTCCAGCGGTTTCCGGTAGCATCGGCTCGCCCGTGAGATGGAACATGACCGCACTTTTCACGGGTACACGCTCTTCAGAATGCATCGTCTGGCTGCTATGTGCTCTGGCTTGTTTGGAGGAAGTTACCTTCCCCGATCTTTTCCTCTCCTTTTTCTTGGGCACACCTTCCAGACCCGTGTAAAAAACCTTTTTCTCCCTGTCCCACTTGTAGCGGGCCCTGATGAAGTCATGCTCCAAGGGGTTGGTGAACTTCGCGAAGGGGTCTGGGAGACCCGCGGCTTCACGTTCCGCGTCCTCCTTATCCCATATGGGCCTTTTACCGAGGTAGCCACGGCTTCCGAGGCGATGCTTCCCCGTGTTCCTTTGCTGAAGGCTCTTGAATTTCGCAGCCTTAGCCTTGGCTGCCTCGGTAGCGCAAGTGTCCTTGAACTTTCGAACTCCTCTTCCATAAGTGTCAGATTTTCCTCCGTAATCTTGGACAGGGGTTCATCAGCTTCAATAGCTCGTTTCACGCTTCGTTTTCCAAGAGGCCAAATCATTGCTGAACATGCCCATGGCGTGATTGTTAATCTTTTTCATCTTCGGATCATCCCACGGTTGTTCTATGTTATCATCCCGGTCGGGGAACTTGAATCTCTTGTGCAACTTTGTTAGGAGCAACTGCGTCAAATGTTCTTTACTCCTTAAGTCATCGTCGTTGATGCTCGCGCATTCCCGTAGGATGCATCCTACTTGGTTCCCATAGCACTTGCGAGGTTCTTCCGGCTCTAACGGCTCAAACTTGCCAAGTGCCATCTTTGGGATCACAAGTCATCCAATCCCTAGTTTGTTAGGTTTTCGTATCCTCTGCTTCTTATGCTTCCTCTTTTCGGTAGCGGCATCGGGGCCGGTACCTTCCCCGCCGGTCTCGGTGCCGGTACGTTCCCCACCGGTCTCGGTGCCGCCACCGGTGCCGGCGCTGTCGGTGTCGATGTCGGCGTCAGTACCATCATCGAGGCCGACCTGCAAACCTTGCTTAGCAGTCAAATAGTCGAGGTACTCTTGTTCACCCTCATAATCCATCTCGCCCGCATCTTGGTCAAGGCCCAGTTTCTTCGTTGTTCGACATGTTTCCTATGATTAAGTGTCCTCATTTATTTCTAAAAGTATGAATAAATGAGAAATGACATAAAAAAGAAATCTATGTGCAAGCACTCGATATGCCAACTATGTAGCACAAATCATGCCTTTATTCACGGGAAATTTCGGCATGACCTTTGCTAAAAAATGGACATATCGATCGCCTGAAATTCACCAGAACGGAAATGAATCAACATTCTGGCGTAACATAGGCCACTCGGATCATTTTCCAAACATGACATGTCCAAAACATGACATATATATGCACATATCACATATCCAGTTCAAATTTGCACATATCACATGTCCAGTTCAAATTTTGAAACCTAGTTAAATTCATAACTAAATAGATAACCTAATTAACATACTGCCCTAACTAAAACCTAAGTAATTAAATTAACCAAGAACCCTAGCAGAGAGAGAGGGGGTTCTGAGGGTGCAGGGACGAGGAGGCAGGCCCGACGATGGCCGGGAGGGGAGAGGAGGGAGGCGAGGGCCGACGGTCGGGGCGAAAGCGCTGGGTCGGGGGCGAGCGCCGAGGTCGGGGCGAGGCCGCGCCGGGTCGGGGCGAGGGCCGGGTCGGGGCGAGCGCCGGGTCGGGTCGGGCGAGGGCTGGTCGGGGCGAGCGCCGGGTTCGAAGCTAAGCGCCAGCCGGAGTCGGGCGAGCGCCGCGCTGGTCGGGCGGCAAAGGCGACGGGGAGAGAGTGGAGATTTGGGGGGGGAGGCGGGATGAAGCAGGGCGGGTGAGAATTTTGGGTTAAGTGGACGTAGCAGTAGCGCATTTGGACAAAACGCGCTGCTACTAACTTCAGTATCTGTAGCGGTTTAGGAAAAACGCGCTGCTACTACCTTCGCTACTGCCAGTTTTCCTTTTCCTTTATTTTATCCCACTTTTATTTCCCGAGGGCAGTGAACGAAGGGAGGGCGATATATATTGCATCATTTGACGGTTAAATATGTTCGCAAAATAGGAATATATATATTACACATCATTGGACCCATGCATAATAATGGCTAAGTGTGTATACAAAATAGGAACATATATATATATATATAACATCATTTGACCGATAACATAAGTTTCCTCACTGCTGACGTTTTTGTTTTTGAGTCAGCTTCTTTCCCTTCTTGTTCGTCGAAGAATAATTGAGCCCCTCATTGTGACTTTGCCTTTTCCATGGAGTACGATTTTTCTTAGGTAATGTAGTATTAATTCTTCTTTTGACGTATACTTCATCATCATCGTCATCTTCCCTCATTGGGTTGCCGTACTGATAATAGTCTTCCTCGTTGGCGACTCCATCCATTCCAATGATGTTTCCTTTTGCCTCTCCTCAGGACAACACGGCTGGGATTACGCGGGTCAGTTATGAAGAAGCATTGTGTCACGTGCTTAGCGTGTACCCATGGCTCGTTTTTTGCGATAGCGTTCACGGTAGCGCTCTTGGCATCGGGTATAGTCATGGTAGTGAAAATCCGGCTTTCTCTTTCGACATTCTTAGCCCATCTGACACGGAACATCGTCGTGTTGTGCAGTCCAGAGTAGTCAAGCTCCCAGATCTCCTCGACCCTTCCATAAAATCGTTCAGTTGCGCCGTTGTCGCTGCCGGTCATGCATTCCATCGTCACTCCTGAGTTCTGATCATCACTGTCCATTTGGCCTCCGTGTAGAACGTGTATCCGTTGATATCATATGCCTGATAGGTTACGAGGTTGGGCGAGGGGCCATGTGCTAAGGTGTATATGAGCAATCCGTCCTTAGAGCCCTCCTCCGGAGGATTAGCAATAATATGCTCTTTGAACCAATTCAGGAAAGTGGAGTTGTGCTCTCTAGTAACTTCGGCGCCCGTCCTGCATACCCCCCGGTCACGATACTTCTTTGCGATAATTTTTTTTGTGGAGTGGCACGAAAGGATCTACCTCGTCTAGGTGTTGTAGCACTACCAAGTTTGCTATGTCAAAGTCGATGTGTCGATCTGAGTATGCCACGTGCAGTTCCTTGCGACCGTTGCAGTGACCATCTCCTTCGAGCCTCCCATCGTTCTTGTTAACGGGCAAACCAACACTAACACCAGGCGGCTGGTCTGCGCCATATAGAAAATTCTCACAGAAAGAGATGCACTCTTGTGCCAAATAGCCCTGGACGATGCTTCCATCCGGACGGGACATGTTACGAACGAATCCTTTGATGATCCCATTCATCCTCTCAAATGGCATCATGTTGTGCAGGAATGACGGCCCCAGGTCTATTATGTCATCCACAATATGGACACACAGATGCACCATCACGTCAAAGAACATGGGCGGGAAGTACATCTCAAGCTCATTCAATATCACAACGATCTCTTCCTGCGGCCTTTGGAGCTGCTTCACACTGATCGACTATCGAGAGATGACGTCAAAAAAGTTGCAGAGACCAATAAGCGTGTCACGGACGTGCTTGTCCATTATCCCTCTAAGGGCAACAGGTAGTATCTGTGTCATCATCACATGACAGTCATGAGACTTCATCCCGCTGAACCTTTTCTTGTCCATGTCTAGATATCTGCTTATCTTGCCACAGTAACCGGAACTAACTTTGACTCCGGTAAGGCACTTTCTTGCCCTTCTTCTCCCGTGCCTCTATCTCCGTCTCTGTCTCGTCAGACATTTTACGGGGCGGCATGTGCAGATCTTCCCTAATTTTCAAATCTTGCAAGTCTTTTCTTGCCTTCGGCCCATCCTTGGTCTTATCCGGCATGTTCATCAGTGTTGTGAGCAAGCTCTCAAGGACATTCTTACAGATATGCATTTGATCAAGGCAATGAGGTGTATCGAGTTTGTGCCAAGACTCCAAGTCCCGAACACGCACTCGTCTTCCATACCTTCAAAGAGCGGCTCCGGCGCCTTTCTCATCGTCTTTCCCGGCGCGGGGCACTCCTTCCAGTTTTTCAACAGCTCATCGATTTTGGCACCGCTCCGCTTACGTGGAGGTCCTCGATGCTCAGCGTGACCATTGAATAGATCTCCACGGTTTCTCCACGAGTCGTCATGTTCAAGCCATCTTTGATGCCCCATGTACACGATTTTCCTGCACCGCCATCTTTCCTTGACGTTAGCTGGCGAGACGTCGTATCATCCATGCACCGCGTGCATCCGCAATATCCATGGCACACCTGGCCTGGCACATATCGGTAACCGAGATAGTCCTGCACTGTCGTGATCAGCACGGCTCTCATGTTGAAATACTCGCCTTTGCTGGCGTCCCATGTCTTGGCCGGTGTTTTCCATAACGTGTCTAACTCCTCTTGAAGTAGCCCGGATACAAATTAATATTATTTCCTGGTTGTTCCGGCCCTTGAATAAGCATGCTCATGTGAATGTACTTCGATTTCATGCACAACTGTGGGGGCGGTTGTACATCCATACAAACACGGGCCATGTGCTATGGTTGGTGTTCGTTGCCAAACGGATTCATGCCATCGGTACACGCCCGAGCACGATGTTCCTTGCATCACATTCAAAATACCGATAGAAGCTGTTCAACGCTCTCCACCGGCTTCCATCATTCACGTGGCTCAGCCTTCGGATCATCTCCGCTGTCGGGCTTCTTCCTCTCCGCGTGCCAGCGCATTAGCTTTGCTTCCTTGGGATCTACAAAATACCTCTGAGACGGGAGTGATCGGTAAGTACCATACAACTTTCTCGGGGACATTTCTTCCCGGCCTTCTTGTATCGAGAAGCATTGCACACCGGACAGCTTGTTTTTTCCGCGTGCTCCTTTCGATAAATTATGCAATCGTTGATGCATGCATGGTATCTAACGTGTGGCAGATCAAGAGGGCACACGATCTTATTGGCCTCATCAACACTAGATGGACATAGATTACCCGCGGGAAGAACATACTTTAGGTACTTGAGATGCTCATCGAGGCTAGTGTCGGTCCATTTGTTTTTAGCCTTCGTCTTCAGGAGCTGGAGCGTGAAACTCAAGCGGGTGACCTCAGGATTGCAACCATCATACAATGGAGTGTTCGAGTCTACCACCAGTTGCTCCAGCTTAGCCTCCTCTCTAGAAGCAGCTCTCTCGATTTTCGTCTCCTTGCGAAGCAATGCTTGAACATGAGGGTCCCGCACAATTGAACTTAGTACCGATTTAACTCTGCTGCGTGGAGTCCATGTCATTCTCTCCGCCACCATGTCCGCCCCTTCTCCTCCGCCATGTCCGCCCTTTCTCCGCCGCCATGTCCGCCTCTTCCCCGCCGCCATTATCGATCATCTCTTCGTCTTGCCCCGTGTCATCATTGCCTGCCCGTCGGCATCCTCAACATCGTCATCCTCATCTTCAATTATCCACCGCGTATAGCCATCCATGAAACCAGTCATGAGCAGGTGCGCTTCGACACGACCATCGTCATGGGGGTCGAGCCAAACTATTCCTTTTCATTTTCGACACGGACATAAAACTTATGTCCGGTTATTTTCTTTCATGTCCTGCACCGCCGACCGCAACCACCTGTCCACCATCGTTCCACTGACCATCGTCAACTCTGCACGGTAATAATAAACAAATTGATTATAAAAATGCATGCATGCATCAAAGTCATACAAAAATTTGGCATGATGTTCCCTAAAAATAGGACATATATGGATCTAAAGTTTGCCCGGAATTCGCCGAAACGGAAATAAATCGACATTTCGGCAAAACATAGGCAACTCAAAAGCAAGATTTGGCGTGCCACACACACAATTTCCACAAACATATCACACACACATAAACATATTTTCATTTTGCAAAAGCATGAAATTTTCATCACCTCAATCGAGATCGAGCACACGGTGGAGATGATGTTGTAGGGAGATCACAAGTCCACAAAGCTCTTGTTGACAAAGATAGATCTAGTTAGGGGGCAAATAGGTCACTTAACTAAATGCTACATCTACCTAGCTAGCTAATTTAGGAGGAGACAACTTCAACTAGTGGAGGGGAAAGGAAAAAGAGAAAGGAGATGCATTAATGGAGGTGGTGTACTTAGGTAGGAGTAATGAAGAGAGAGAAAGGTGGATAGAAGAGAAAGAGTAATGGGGGAGAAGTATTGAGGAAGAAGAAGAGTGAGAGTGGGAGCATGTGGGGGAGGTAGGGGAAGGGAAGAGAGGAGGGGGAGGGGAGGCACGGGTGGGGAAAGGTGGTGGGTTGGTGCGGGTTAGCAGTAGCGCGGGGGAAGAAACGCGCTGCTGCTAAAGAATTAGCAGCAGCGCGCTTTGGACAACGGCACTACTGCTAACAGTGACAAAAAAATTTGCCAATTTGAAATGTAGCAGCAGCGATCCCAGTAAAAGCGCGCTGCTACTATATCCGTAGCAGTAGCGCGGTTCGGGCAACGGCGCTACTGCTAAATGGAGCTCGGTGAACACCGCCGGTGGATATTTGTAGCAGCGCGGTTTACACAGAGCGCGCTACTGCTAAAAACTTATCAGCAGCGAGTTTCCCGCACACTCGCTACTACTAATTACCAGCAGCGCTCCTTTTTGACCCGCGTTGCTGCTAAGATTCTGTGTATAGGCTTTTCCCTATTAGTGTTGAGCAGTACAAGAAATGAGTTAATCCATGACGGATTTCTCATGACGTTCTTAGGAACCGTCATGATCGATGACGGATTTGTCTAGTTCGTCATGAGATCCATCACGGATTAATGAGATGAGAACGAACCCATCTAAAATGGTGCCCTTATAATGGACCGTCACAAATCGACCAGCAGTACACCAAACAGACTATCATGGATGGCTCATGCTGATGTCTCACGCCCATTTGACCGACATATGTCATCCTAAAATTTTTGAAGTTATTCGAACTATGATGGACGGCCTTCTAGGAGTGCGGCGTTGCAGAGGCCGGGCTCCATTGTGCCCGTTTTGCCAAAAAAAATATACTTAAAAGTTTCAAAAACTATCAAAAAAATTTATATAAATACATATACATGTTCGTAAAGTAGGTAAAAAGTTTCATCATGTAATTCAATTATTTGCATGCTACACAAAAAAGAGAAATATCTAGCCTAAAAACAACAAAGATAAAGCCTATTTTAATCTGTGTATTTATCTTTTTTGTATACACTACATGAGAACATATATGTTCATAAAATTTTATATGCGTATAATACTAATACACATGTATGTATATACTTATTTTATGATTCTTTCAATATGTGGAAATAGTATTTTCTCCGAAAAAATTAAAGAGCTATGTGGAGCTCGGTCTCTGCATTGTTTTTTCGGGCCTTCTGGTGCTTTTTTTACGAAAACGGAATGCTACTGCTGTGTGTCCCGATGTTGCTTTTTTAAGGAAAAAAAGGAATGCTGCATTTGTGTGGTCCTGACGTTGGGCTGCTCTAAGTCTTTTTTTTCTACAGAAACCTGATGGGCCTTCTTTTTTTTAGATAGAAGGCACATGCCTGGCCTTAAACTGAGGCCCTTACAAACCAATGTCGCAAGGTTTCAGAAAAGAGCGAGAAAGAAAAGATACATGCCAAAAGGCAGACAAGGCGACACAGTGCCGTAAAGCGACCAAAATGCATGCACCACCGGCTCTCTGGGTAGCAGAGGGTCACGCCCCACCTAGGCTTGCCCTATGGAGCACTTCGAAGCTCAACCCACTTTGCCCGAATCCTTGGTACGAGCTTCTCCACGCCTCTTCTGTCCTGGGGTCTTGTAAGTATCTTCCACAGCTGCAGGAAGGACATAATTTTATACAAGAGGTCAGCCGGATGTCTGATAATTTGTCCCTCTATTAGTGCTTTGTTTCTACTAGTCCACATGGCCCAGGCTATTGCCCCGAAACACATCCATGCCAAGCGCTTATCTCTCCCCCTCGTATAACCGATCAAGCGATAGAGGTCCGAGAATCCACCCGGATTCCACCCTGATCCCGTGGCTTCTCGAACCGCACTCCACACAAATCGAGCCATAATCTTATATCTTATATTTACTAATTAGAGGCACCATACGAGCTTCCACGTTAATCCACATCAGCAAGATTATTTTAACCGTTAGATTACATATTTAATGGTTATGATTTATTAAAACATACGTAAAAAGAAGTCCACAAAACATCACGTACATGTAGTTTTTTTAAGCTAAACACCACGTGCATGTAAAAGGAGGAGTCCTCCACACCCACGCTCCAGATAAAAGAAACGCCACGTACATGTATTTTTTTAAGCTAAACACCATGTGCATGTACAAGGAGGAGTCCTCCACACCCACGCTCCATGTTCCAGATAAAAAAATGAAATCCATCACATACAAAAAAGTGCTCAGCACCCACACCCATTCAAGAAAATGATAAAAACACCACGTACATGCACAAAAAAGAGTGCTCCACACCCACGTTCAAGTTCCAGCAAATAAAAATTAAATCGACCACATCCAATATAAAGGTTTTCAGCCCCACGTCCTAAATCGATCACTTACAGAAAAGAAGTTCACGAAAAAGGGTTTCCCCCCGCTCCGCATGTCCAATCATTCAAGAAAAAACACATCCACGTTGAAGTTCAAACGAAAACGAAAAGCACATCTGCCTCATCGAAAAGAATAATCACATGATTGTTTCTTTGTAGTGCTTTTTTTTTAATTTTCTAATACCATGCTACTCGGTGTTAGAAGAGAAACACAATTACATGTGTTGGAAGGTAACTTGGATGTTGTACATCCATGTAAACAAAACAATGCCTCCAATGAGATAATTTCACGCGAATATGTAATAATGGACTATACCAATTGCTTTCATGTACCTTAGGACCATCTAGCGTTTATGTGTCATCACTACATGGAAAAAGAGGAGAAAATACTAGAAATGACTACAGACAAGACTTGGATTAAATGTTAATACATTGTATTTCTAGAACTACGCATTTCATATAATTAGTAAATAAGATGGTGTTTGAATGATGTACGGAAATAAATTTCAAGTACTATAATTTTCATACACTAGCTCACATATATGTTTTTTCAATATCAATTGAATGTAAGTCACTTATAACTAGAATTCTCATATAAATATGCAAGATCATAAATTTCATTATGCCTACAACTATGTTTTTCGGATACATGTCTAATTTCACATGCACAAGCTTAAGTAAATTGACATATGGGTTATTAGTAAACACAACATAGTTAAAACAACACAACAGAGCTTGAATTTCTTTGTGAGACTTTAATCACCTAATTATTAATTATCGAAGGAGTATTATTCACGTTTATTTTATACAAGTACAAAAATAACATGATATTATAATTTTGAGTACACTTTTTTTACATATTTCCTTTCCCAAAAATCAAAGTACTAAAAATGTTTTCATTAACTTTTACTAAGTATAACAAATATAATGCTAGCCCGTGCAGATGCACGGGTTAATGACTAGTGCATCTAAAAAGTATGTGATCACGATCCTCGTTCTCGCCACACCAGACACACTTTCCATCTCCCGGGACGTGGCGTTTCTGAACCTGATCTCCACTCGTAATTCTTTTGCGTGCCACTTGCCACAAAAAGATTTTAATCTTCGCCGGAATGCGAGCTTTCCAGATACCCGCTAGGTTGCAAGGGGCAGCAGATCGAAAGATCGCTTTATATAACGATCCCGTGGAGAATTGCCCTGATGGCTGTAAGCGCCAACCGACCACATCCTATTCCTGGTTCAACTGAATCCGTTGAAGCTTCGACCGCAATTCTTCCCATTGCACCACCTCAACCTCCCCTAGAGGTCCGCGGAACCTCGGTGCCCACCTATTCTGTTGACATACGTCTGCCACCCACTTGGTCTGGTTTTCAGATATAGCAAATAAGTCAGGGAAGCTCTCCTGAAGCCGTGTACCCTCGCACCAAATATCCAACCAGAAGCGTGTGGCCTTCCCATTCTGCACCTCAAACTGTGTCCCAAGCCGGAGGAGCGGTTCGACCTTCCTTACCGCCCTCGCGAATTGGGATAATTTTACATTCCTTCTGAAATTAATTCGCCCTTGGTCTAGGTATTTTGTCCTGAAGATTTGGAGCCACAGGCCCCCTTGTCCTGTTGGTATCTTCCACGCCCATTTAGTCATGAGGCACCAATTCATAACCTTTGTGTGTATAACCCCCAGACCTCCCACCTCTTTTGGTTCACATACCTTATCCCACCTTACCATGTGGTACTTTTGTTTCCCGTCCTCCTTTGCCCAAAAGAAGCGGGATCGCACCTTGTCGAGCTTTGCGTGAGTACCATCATTGAGGAGATAAAAACCCATAAAGAACATAGGGATATTTGTAAGACGATCATTGATGAGAACTAGCCTTCCACCCAAGGCAAGGAGTTTTCCTTGCCACGGCTCCACCCTAGCAGCAGTTGTATCCACTAGAGGTAGGAAGTCTCCCATCGATAACGCTCGTGATGATATAGGCATACCCAGATATTTCATTGGGATGGACCCTAATTCACAGTTCATCATGTGTGTTGCTCTTAGTTGTGATTCTAGATCACCTCCCGTGACAAATGCCTCGCTTTTATCAAAATTTATCTTAAGGCCGGACATCTCCTCGAAGCACATTAACAAGAATTTTAGGTTCGATATCTCCCGCTCTGAATTCTTGATAACTATGAGAGTGTCATCCGCGTATTGGAAATGGGACAAGCCCCCAGGGATAATCCCGGACGCCACACCGGAGATATGACCTGCGTCCTTGGCGTAGTCCAGGATGGAGGCAAGGGCATCGACCAAGATATTAAAAAGAAGCGGCGAAATTGGGTCTCCCTGCCGCACCCCTCTTTTATTTCGAAAGAATGCTCCCACTTCCCCCATTTATGTTTACAGCCGTCTGGCCACCCCTCAAACTGTCGCATCCAACTTACCCATAGGGGGTCAAAACCCTTCGCCTTAAGCACTTCCTCTAGAAACTCCCATCTTACCCTGTCATAGGCCTTTTCAAAGTCAATTTTGAGAATAAACACCTCTTCTTTAGTTTCCTCAAGTTCGTGAAGCACCTCATGCAGAACCGCCACCCCATCAAGGATGCTCCGGCCCCGAATAAAGGCTGTTTGGCTCTCATCAATTATTTTGTTGGCTACTGGCGCCAGACGGGTTGCGAAGCCTTTTACCATCAGGCGAAAACTGACATTGATAAGCGTGATCGGGCGAAATTGCCGAATGTTGTCCGCACTGTGGACCTTTGGCAATAGAGTCAACACCCCATAATTGAGTCTCTTAATGTCAATCCTACCTAGCATGGGCCTTCTGGTGCTTTTTTTAGGAAAAGGAATGCTGCTCCTGCTGCGTGTCGTCCCGACGTTGTGCCGGCAGCTAGAATGCATCGAACTAGCTAGGGACCTCACGCTTATTATATATATACCTAGGTCGCTACATCTATGGCATGTCTGCGTTTCTGTTAAATGCCTTAAGTTCTTACTAGATCATTGTAGGCGCGCGTTGCCGCGCCCGTCAATATAGAATTTTCCTAATCTTAAATATAGAAAGACATGAATCATGAACTTTAATTAAATTCGTATATAGTGATCTATTTGTTAGCAATAGAAGAGACATAAACTTTAGTTGGCTTGCAAAAAAAGCATTGGGGTAGTATAGCAGGACATGATTTTTATTCTGTCTAATGGGCTTTAATCAGTGCGAGTAACACTGATGGGATAGATGATTGAACTAGGCAAAGGAAAGTGTGCACGATCATATTTGGGATTGTAGATTAGTACACAACGTATACTAATGTTTCTAAACGATAATAAGACAAAACTGCACTTTGTTTTCCTTGGCCAAAAGGGAGAACATATACTATAATACAATATTTTGATATTTTGGAATGGGAATTTCTAGAAATTTTTAGTGTGGGCAGAAAATACAGGATGCACTAAATGTGTTTAAGTGATATGTAGCTAACTAATCGATCCATAATGAAGTTGCACACCATTATTATTTCTCAGTGTATTGGCCAGTCATGACAAGCACATTTTCAGTATTTTGCTTTCATGAATCGAAGAATTAAGAGAATCCATACATAGACATCCATGAAGAAGTCTGATTTGTGCATTTCATCGAACAAAGGACCAACCAAACTTGAAGCTAATAAAGGGGGCAAAGATAGTAGTATGAAGGAAAGACACACGATTGAAAATTTGTAGTGTCCTTTGAGCTACAGAAGTGGTTCAGTGGCACACATGCACGGGGGTGAGGGGGCGCCTGTGACGCTGAGGATTAGCCAGATGTTGCTTCTCAGTACGCAAGCGGCAGCTGCCATGGCACCTGCACAGTACCGTTTCCGCTTGAGTTGCCGAACAACCAAAGCACTCCATGCTCCTGCTCGTCCCAGAAACTACGAGATGAGTGAAAAAACAGTCCTACCTTCAGATTCTTTATCAGTCTGAAATATATAACGAATATGAGATGCAAACTTAACGAAAAGGTAAAATAAAAATCATTAGACATTATGCAAGATCCTTCCGCAAGCGCCCACTCACAGATCCCACGCAGATCAAACTTCTAGGGTTCCTTTTCCATGGCTGGACCGCCACGTGGATGGACTGATTTCACAGCAAGCACACACGAACAGGTGACCTAATGGCTTGCGTTCGCTTGTTTGTCCGGTGGTCTGGCAGCAAGCAGGTACGAACTACAGCTGAGATGTCCTGAAACTCTGAAGCTAGGGTGTTATTCTGAAGATTGTAAGCCCCAAGAGTATTACAGTATTGACAGACCTTGGATATTTTGTGTTATCTGACTATATGTAGCAGCATCGATGATGTTTCCAACTGACTGCAACATGGCCAAAATGATTGGTTGTTCATTTTCATAAGATACAATATGGGCCTGGCATGTTAGTGTAAGACGTACAGTTTGTATTGGCTCGGCTAATAACCTGTTGTCGAAAACAAATGTGTCAGCCAAAGAAGCATATGCAGGAGGGAAAGTGCCTATCTGAGCACGAGCTCATATGCACAGGTTATCTTAGCCAAGCGTTCGCTCCAAGATTCGTACTGCATCTCGTATTTCAGTAAGTATTTGCGTTGTATATCCTGCAGTCATTTCATATGGCCCACATTGTTCAGACACTTATTGCAACGTTTGTCGTTATGCCACGTCCGGCCTAGGTGTTCTCAAATGTTGTGGCCCGTCTTCAGACACAGATCCAGCTTGGTAGCTTGCACTGTACATTTCCTTGCTGCTGCCACAACGTTTGCTCGCCATAGTTCTCGTCCTTGCGCTGCTGCTGTTACTGTTCGTGCGGCAGAGCACTTACATGACGTGCGTGTGGAGTATGTTTAGCGTCCGGTTTGCGATTTATTTATGTCAATCTGCCCAAGCAGTGGCGTCCTGTTTAGCTACCTACTAATATTTCAAGTTATGCCTTGTACGCTGTTGGTTTTCATTTTGGTGTAACCACTCTGTATAATATGGCACCTGGAGTTCCTAGAGATCAGATAGTTCGTTGTCCGATCGTCCATGTGATGATCAGTAATAAAATATATTTCGCTCCACCATGTCAATATCATTTCCATGCTACGTAATTTGGCCAGTCAAATGCTTGGTAAGAGCATCTCCAGCTGTTGGCCGCCCAGGGGGCGCGTAAAACGCCGCCTGGGGGCGAGCCGGCGCAAAGAAACGGCCTGGGGCGAGTTGGTTCCCAGTCGCCGGCCCCAGGGCCGCCCCCAAACACGTCTAATTAAAAAAAAACATTCGTCGAAGTTCGGTCAAACACGGCTAAAATTCGGCAAACTTTGGCATATATTAGACATGTTCGCGGCTTACATAGCAAATTTATCTAAAAAAAGAAATCGTTGAACACTGAGTAGTCATCGTCGCCGCCGCCATCCTCGCCGCCGCCGTTGTCGTCGGCCTTCTCCTCCTTGACGCGGCCGTCCCTGCTGGACCCCTGCCCGGCGTCGCCTTGTCGGACTGGTGGCGGCGGCGGCGCGTCGTCGTCGTCGCTGTCATCGAGGACGACGACGCCTCCTTCGTCACGGCCCGGCGGCGCTGCTCGAAGCGCTGCAGGGCGGCGCACTGGCGTTCCATCTCCATCTTCAGGTAGTCCTTGCGCGCTCATTTCAGGGCCCGCCTCGTCGTCGAGCTCCACGTCGTCGTGCTCCGTCTTCACGGCGGGGTGTCCCGGCTCCGTTTTCACGGCCTCGAGCCCCGGCTCCGTCTTTGGCTTGACGAAGCGCGGAGGAGCCGACGAGGAGGCGCGCCGGCCGCCCTCATTGATGACGATGCCGGTGCTGCGAGTGCGTCGGCCGAGCGGCGTCTCCGCCGCGGGTTCGGCCTTCACGCCGAGCAACGCCGGAGAGCCGGAGGAGTGGGAAGAAGAGCGCGAGGAGGAAGACGAGGAGGAACCGAACCTCCTAGGCATCCATTGCCCGGCGCGTCGGCGGTGGTCCTGGGCGGCCGCCGGGGAGGGTATGCGGTAGCGATTCGTTACCGCCCTCAAAGACGCCGAAGCGGCGTGCGGCGAAGCGCCCACGTGCAGCGCCGCCGTTTCTTCACGCCGCCACCACCGGCGCCCGTTGGTGGGACGCCACTTTCGTGGCGGCGCTCGGCGACGCCCACGCCGCGTGGTTGTCGGCGGCGTACTGGGGGAGGGCGAGCTGCTCATCGGTGAGGGAGGCGCGCACACGGTCGACCTCGGCGGCGATGTAGGAGGGGCACGCCTCGGCGTCGGGCAACGGGGGATCGGGCACTCCCCCGTTGCTGAGCCTCCGCCCCGTCGGTCCGGTGCACATGTCCGGCGCCAGGATGTTGGCCTCGAAAAAGAGCCACGACTCCCAGTGAGGGATAGGGAGGGAGAGGGAGGGCTCGGCGGCGGTGCACGAGAGAGGGAGAGCTCGGCGGCTACGGCTGGTGTGGCCAGAGGCGAGGGAGGCCACCGGCTTATATAGCCGCGCCCATGTGTACGCGTGGCGGGAGGGGAGGCGTCGCCGCGCCGCCCCGTGACGCGCCGCCCGTGATGTGGAATCAATGGCAAGGCTGACCGGCGGCGGCACCGCGGCAGCCTTGGCATTGATTCCCGCGGGAACCGAGGCAATGAGGGCGACGGTTAAGCGCTTCTCGACTCAAGGGCTCCGCCAAGCTGCACCAAAACCACTCGCCTTCAAGGCTGCCAGCTGGTTCGGCTCTCGGCCCTCAGCGCTGATTTCGACCCAAGCCGGTGAAAAACGAGCTCCTGGGGGCACGACTAGGCCGCTTTTTGACGCCAAGCAAAAATCGCCTTTGGGAGGCCGCTTTGGGCTGGGATTACTAAAATGCTTTGACTTATCCGTTAAAAACCTTCCTGTTACTGCGCTTTAAAATGTTTACAAAATGTATAAAAACATTTAGAAAAATTCAAAAATGATTCATTAATCCAAAAAATGTGATTCAAAAAAAAGTTGTGATTAAAAACCTGTCAAAATGTTCTAAAATTTTTCAGACAGTTCTTTTTGATTCAATGTTCTAAATCTTTATAACCATTCAATGATTGATAAAACCAAAAAAATTTTAAATCTCATGCCACGGTTCAGCAAGGCATTAAGGAATCGGATGAAGGCTCAGCTTTAATCCACATGGTGTACGTAGGTCACTCTGGTGAGTTGTGGGCCAGCGTAACGACCATGTTCTGTTGGGTGAGGTTACGAACGTTTGTGGATTAAAGCTGAGCCTTCATCCGATTCCTTAATGCCTTGCTGAACCGTGGCACAGGATGCCTAAAAAAATGCGGCACAGTAAGAAGGTGATCGCCTCGTCCTCTCGTTATTTTTTTTGGTTCTGTCCAAAACGGTTTTGCTGCGGGTGTTTTCATTGGTTATAGGAAAGTTTTAGAATCTTGTCTTAGACCCCTCCAAAAAAAAGAACCTTGTCACAGAAGGAAATTTTAGAACATTCGTTGAACCAGTTTTTTTATAACTTTTTTTTTGTGGGGTTTTACAGGTTTTCTTTGAGTTCTTTTATTTTCAGCTTTCTCATATTTTTTATTTATAATTCACGAATATTTTTTAATATCTTGAACACTTTTGAATTTGCAAATTTTGAAATAGTAGAATAATTTTTTAATTTGCGGATATTTTTAATTCGTCCATGTTTTTTGAAGCCACACGCATTTTCTAAATGTACGAGCATGTTTGGATTCATGAATATTTTGTGAATTCATTAACATTTTATTGAATTCACAAACATTTTCTAAATGCATGAACACTTTTGTATACATGAATATTTTTTGAATCCACAAATATTCTATTGAATCCAGAAACATTTTCTAAATGCATGTACAATTTTGGATTCATGAATATTTTGTGAATCCACGAACATTTTCTAAATGCATGAACATTTTTGGATTCATGAATAATTTGTGATTCCACAAGCATTTTTTTAATCTACTAGCATTTTCTAAAAGCACGAGCTATTTTAGATTCATGAATATTTGGTGAATCCACAAACATTTTTTTTGAATCGACAAACATTTTCTAAATGCATTGACATTTTTGGATTCACAAATATTTTGTGAATCTACGAACATTTTTTTAATCCACTAACCTAAATGCATGGAATTTTTTGGATTAATGAATATATTTTGAATCCACAAATGTTTTTTTAATCCACAAACATTTTTTAAATGCACGAACATTTTTCATGAATATTTGATGAATCCACAAACATTTTTTTTGAAATCCGAAACATTTTTGAAACTCACAAACATTCTTTGAAATTCTTGAATATTTTCTGAATTCATGCACATTTTTTGTAACTTGCTCTCGTCACTTACAAACATTTTTAAAGCGGAGTAACAGGGAAGGTTTTTAACGGATGAGTCAAAATATTTGCAGGCATTTTGGTAATCCACGTTGGAGTTGGTAAATAAATCATCCTTGCACTGCATTGATTTAGTTTCAGTACTGCATGTGCACGCATTCCGTACTGCACGTGTTTTGCGCTACATTTTTTGTGCACTGCATGGGTATCATTTTTCTTTATTGTTTTTCCTCTTACGTATCCTTTTTTCTTAGTGTACGGGTGTGCACTGCTTTTGTGCCCCTATGCACAATGCATTCGTCATAGGCTGCGGCTCGCCGGCCCTGCGCCCCGCCAAGCCCGAGCCGGAGGGGACACCGCTCGGGCGTCGCGCTCGCAGTGGCGCCCTCATCATCAACGAGCCCTCACCACGTGCGACGGCACCGGTGAGGCGCTCCCTGCGCTTGGTCCGGCCGAAGCCCGAGCCGGGCTTGCTCCCCGTGTAGCCGGAGCACGTCGACATGGTGGCCCCCGACAATGAGTCCGCCCTCAAATGGGCAAAGGAGGACTACGTCCGCGAGCAGGTGCGCCGTCAGCACCGGGCGTACCTGGAGACCCAGGCGCATAGCCGCGCCGAGGAGGGCGGCATTATTGTCATCGACATCAACGACGAGGGCGAGGCCGGGCCGTCAAGCGCCCCACCACGTGTCGGCGACCCCGACCAGGGCTGCAGCAGTGACGCCCCAGGCGAGGTGCGCGACGATGACGACAACGATGACGGCGGCGGCGGCGGCGACTACACCCACTTCTACAGGCTTCTCGGCATGTAGACAACGGCGGCGGCTAGGCTTTTTAGTTGTTTTTTAAGTTAGGCGTAGTTCTTACATGTTTTTACGTTTTTGTACAAATTTTGACGAAGTATGGTCGAGTTCCTGCAAAAGTTGCCGAGTTTGCAAAAGAATGAAACGAACTTCGCCGAACCCGCGGCGACCGTGGGCCTATGACTGGGAGCGAACCGAACCCCAGGGCCAATCTAGCGTCGGTTCGCCCCCAGGCCGCTCTTTTCCGGCGCCTTGGGGGGCCGAATGGTTGGAGATGCTCTAAAACTGAGTGTGCCATCGGACGTTGGCGGTGGAGGTAGACGGTTCAGCCGGTGGTTATCGACAGTTTGGGGAACTAGTAAGCGTGCACGTGCAGCGCACGAATAACCGTACACAGAAAATTCCGTGTTCATAATTAGCAAAATTCACATATCGAAGGCAATCAAGGGGGTGAACTTTTCCATAGAGACCATATGGGATATTTATTGTGCGTATAGTAAAAATGGAACCAAATATTCCATAATGTTTCTGTTATCTAATGCAAACTTCATAAGACTTATGATGCGATTAAGCATTGTACAAATGAACATGGTAGAGACAGAAAAGGTACAAAAAGGAAAAATAGGAACATACTAAATGGGCGCGAAGGTAAACTTTATCAGAGTTATAATTGATAAAGGGCCATACACTGTCGCAAGGCACAAGCAATGTCATTAAAAACAATGAAAAAAAGTTAAATAATAATATGATTGTTCATGGTTCTTACATGATGAACCACAAATGCTTTCAAAAATAAACATGGGAAAAGTATCATATAGTACTCCCTCCGATCCATATTACTTGTCGCTCAAACAGATGTATCTAGAGATATTTCAGTGCCTGATACATCCAATTGAGCAACAATTAATATGGATAAGAGCATTGTTGAGGAAATCGTTAACTGGTAGTTGCTTGGTTGGCTGGCGAGTAGGGGATTAATAGGCTAATCGGCAAGTTAATCGGCCATTTAATCAATTAATCGGACAATTTACCGGTTTATCGGCTACTCGGTGACCCTATGAGTAGGGATTAATCGGCAAGTTAACTGGTTAATCGGATGAATTCTTGAACAAAGGATAAGAGAGAGTATATGATTTTAGAACAAGTTCATGTCATACATGCATGAGAATAACGCCCGATTCACAAATTAACATCAATCTTAACACGTAGACCAATGACAATTATAACCTTGTGGTGGCATAGAACAATTCACCAATCTATACTGATCACAATCGGTTCAATTTTACACATATATGCATTGGACATAGTGCTCCTAAAGGCAATGGCTTCATCTTTGTAGAATTTTGTCCAATACATACTGGACACATAGAAGCATTTGACACATCAGGTGCATCACCTTGATACTGGCGCGGTTGTGTTAACAATAGCGCATTTCCTGACGAAAATATGAGATACCATGCAAATTACTCTCTAATCTTGAACGTGCTTCACGCGGTATCCATAAGCCAATGCTAGAGTAGCATTAACTTGATCGCAGCGTAGCTAATGCTCAACCCATGAATCTTACTTTTTCAACTATTGTCATGTCCACGGACATGCCCACCTGCACCCTATAATTCAATCAACTGATTAGAGGTTATACTGTAAAAACAAATTAAGGTCACATCTATATTCAAATATGTCATCTTCTTTAGAATACTTAACTTTCCTTTATCTAAGAAAACAATGTCATAAACATATAGATACAACATCCTATCTCAGAGAAAATAATAAGTACAAAAGAAATTGTCAAGGTTTCTACATGCATCATTCCAATGCTTGATGTGCCCTCTCTAGGTGCAGCAGTACATAAACTGAGTCCTTGCAAACCAAGAGCTGAATCCCCCACACAAAAATATCAGTTTGTCACAGCAGGAAATTAACCACACAAACTAAAATAAAATAACTAAATCCTTGCAAGTAAAAATCAAGACTGAATGCCCTGCAGAACATGTCACATATGCTCAAAATAGAGAACCGAATTGACGAGATGGTAGGTTAATCTATCAGGGGGGAGAAGTGGGTGGATCAACTTATGGGGACAGAGATACCAGTGTCTTGGGGTCTCGATTGCAGGGAGTCAAAGGCGAGTGAGGTGGCTGACTGGAGAACATTTGCGATATTTGTTAGGCCAAAAAAAGTTCCAGATCAGTCAAGTCATTCCCAATGAAGAAGCTGAGCCAAATCTAACAAATCAACGCCTCCATTTTGGTCATCTCAGTGTGGTCGACCCCCAATTCGATTGTGGTGCATCGATGCAGACACTCCATGCCTCCACCAACCCAAAAAATTATGCATTCAATTTTAGTAAGGGCATTCATGATTAATGGAGGATCGAATTCTCACTTTTAGTAAAGGCATTCATGGTGTCTGTTCGAACATACTGGGATCGAGAGACCACACTGTTAACACAAACTCGCAAATAGTATACTGCAGTGTACAGTGAACAAACTAACTAACATGATATTCATGGGAATTTCAGACAGAAGTGTATGATACGGAAGTATGATCTAGTGCTGAATTTATAGCTTTGAGGCTACCTCCTGAACCATCCGTTGTTGATTTGACATCTTTTGGTATACTCATAAAGCTTCAACTCTAGTTCTTCTATATACGGCCTACAAAATGATAATTTGACGCAGTGAAACAGTGGTGGTTCTTGACATTGCCTATCAACTGGGGGGGTCACAAGACAGAAAGATAGATCACCATTTAAGGAATTATATTGGTGCTAGAAACCAGCACCCACTAAATAATACAACTGACAAGAACATCAAATTGGATGCAATTACAGGGGTAAATTGATTGTATTTAGGCATCTGCAAGATAAAGCTTGTACTCTGAAAAAATGTGTGCATGTTTCTCTGCAATGGAATGCCCTAATACTAAAGTTAAAACATCATCTAATAATTTCTGTATAATGAACATTTTGTATCAAATAATTCTTTCTGCTTACGTTGCTAGAAAATGTTCAACTGAAAATGCAAGGAGGAACATATCGATCAGGTTGATGGCAGTATATACTTAAACATAGTCTCCTACTTCCTCTGAAGTTTGCCAATTCCCTCCCCAGATTCAGAAATCACAACCCACCTCACTTTTCTGTTTATAAACAGCCAGTGGAACTGCACGTACATGGCCAAAATCAAGAATTCAAGTAATCTAATTCAACATGGTTCTCATTGAGAAAAATAACATACACGTGAGCTCCACACTCTGGGTCCCCGGCACGAAAAAAAAACATTGCATGTCGATGAGCATCTGCGGTGCACGAAGAAACAATAGCGGCGATACTTCAGTCTTCACTAGTGCAGAACCGGTCTTTAGTGCCGGTTCGTAACGGCCTTTACTGCCGGTTTGCCAACCGGCACTAAAGAGTGGGGACTAGAGGTCCCCCCTTTAGTACCGGTTCGTCACGAACCGGCGCTAAAGTGACACCACGTGGCACGAGTCAGGCCCGTGTGCGCATAGGACATTAGTACCGGTTGGTAACACCAACCGGTACTACATGTTTGGGGGGGTTTTGGCTTTATTTTCCATTCTATTTTTTTGTTTGCTGGTATTTCACGATACTATAAATTGTACACGTTATGCATATATATAAATAGATTTTCTCGTACATAGAACCGCATATATATATATATATATATATATATATATATATATATATATATATATATATATATATCATCGAATGTCTCACAACCAACACCATTAATTATTCACACATACACATGTATATACATATACAATTTCTCCTACATGTTACCTTGTTGCCTCCCGAGCACGATGAAAAGTGGTTCATGGGGCGGTAGCGGGTAATAGTATTCTCCTTTGGGATCTATGACCTGGTCGAGAAAAATCTGGTTATTTCCTCTTGAAGTGCTAGTATGCGCTCCGCTGGTAGGAGCTTATCCCGCACCTCTCTGAACTGTTAAGAAGGAGATCAATATGCATGTGTATTAGTTTTGTGACTAGATATCGATAATGGTGTGAATAGTGTTCTGACAAATGTACCTAGTCCTGTCTATCAGATCTGCTCCTTTCGGACGCCATCATGCGAGTGTTCTCGCAAACGTAGAATGCACACAGATCATTCCCCGACGCCTGCTTCAGGGCCTTTACGAGAATGGAATTTAATCAGATAATGATTAATCAAGCATGATAATTAATTAATGATATTGAAACAAGAATTAAAGAGATGATAGCTAGCTAGTACTACTTAATTACTTACCTTTGGTCGATGCCAAAACAACTTTTTTGCCCATTTGCCTGGAGTCACCTTGATGAACTTTGCCCATGCCCTGCCCGCCGGCAAAGAAAATTTATAAAGGGGTTATTAAATAGTTCATATCAGGAAATGATGAACTAATAATAGGCCGAGATATAGTTAATAATGATTGAAATTACCTGTTGACTATCCCCTTCATGATGGTGTACTCTTTATCTTCTTTAAGTAGTCAGTCCAGTAATTCAACTCTTCCTTCCTTAACTTTAATGTCTAACAAGATCCAGTGTCAACTGCATGCGCACACATTTGCATGTATTAATTAAGCGGGCATGTGCATTAAATTAATCAACTACCGTAAACCGTATACACTTAATTATTAACATCTAACTAGCTAGTAAGCAAAAACAGAATTTGTATTACAAGATAGTGTGATGCACATGAGTAGTATATCTTCATTGGTATTGAGTCGCTTCAAGAACTCTAGCATACTTTCCTCTACACCTGCTTGATAAACTGGAAGATTCCATATGTACTCATTAATGGTATTTGGGTCAATGAACCCAATGCCATAGGCGTCCAGATTTTTTCATTTCATACATCTTCATCCTGCATATAATACCATAAAAAAGAATATAGTGAGGATAATTACATGTAATGATTGATCCAAATTATCACTACATAGCTAGCTTGAGACTTACATTACAGAAAGAACTCACTCACAGACAATAGCAACTGACGATAGACTTGTCGAGTGCGTCTTGATTGTATAACTGAAATAGTTCTGAATAATCAACGGCCAGAGCTTTCTCATGGTAGTAATGCTCACGCTTGACATTCACCATGAGGGACTCTCAATTGGAAATCTTGGTAATGTTCATGTACCATTGATGCAATTCATACATTCTCGTTGGGAGGTTCTTGACCTTGTCTGGATGGACCAAAGGTTGGCCCCGGAAATATTTCCATTTTATTTCCGATTCTCTAAGCGGAGACATGGGCTCGATTTTGAGGAGTTGTCCAACAGAGATCTTGAGCATTTCAGCCTGCATTATATACTCCTCCGTTATTACCACATCGCCCAGCTAGGGAACGCTAACGGTTTGCCCACAATAATATTGGGCGCGCGTACTCCTCTCATGTGTTGTTGGCACAACAAGTGGGGGTCGCTATACTACTGTTCTCCCAAATTTGGGAACGGTTTTCCCGCATTTTTTGCCAGCAACTTGTTGGCTCGAGCTCGAGCTCGCTTCCTTCTGTAACCGTGCTCGATGTAGCTTCCTGATTTGGCGCTCATAGTCTGAGTCAACAGGCTTGGGAGCTGGTGTTCTAGCCATACGAATGAAGTGGTCAATCGTTTTCTCAGGCACTTTCTCCTTTGGCGGCGGCGCCGGTTTCGGTCCAAAATGGGCGTCCACTTGGGCCTGCACTATGGCTGCGTTTTGCTCCTCGGTCATGTCGTAAGGCCTCTGAGGAAGAGGAGCGAGGCTTGGACCATATTTATATCGCTTGTCTCCGCCTGTACTTCCTGTACTACCTCGACTCGTACCGCTACGCACCATAGCTGCGGCGTGTCTCTTCTGCGATTGCTGAGACGGCGGAGACGGCTGACGTGGCTGACGCTGTGCCAGACTTGAAGCAGGAGGAGTGGCCTAACGTTGTGCCGGACATGAAGGAGGAGGAGTCTGCTCACGCATTCGGGGACTTGGAGGAGGTGGCGGACTTCGAGGAGGAGTCGTCTCACGCGTTCGTGGACTTGGAGGAGCGGGAGCCTGCTGACTCGGTGGCGGACTTCGAGGAGGAGTCGGCTCGCGCGTTCGTGGACTTGGAGGAGCGGGAGTCTGCTGACTCGGTGGCGGACTTCGAGGAGGAGTCGGCAGACGATGCAGTGTCGGTGGACTTGGAAAGATGATGCAATCTTTTCTCCATAGGATAATACGATGTACGGCCTCTCCCTGTGTGCGCTCACCGTCACCTCCAGCAATGTCAAGTGCTAGCATCGAATATGGCTCCACCACTTCATCAACCATGACACGAGCACAACCCTCTGGAATCGGGATGCAATGGAAGGTTGCTTCGGGGGTAATTGTGAAAGCAACGCCGTCCGCCACCTTCATGGATATGTTCTTTATTTTGGAGTGTAGCTCACAGTTAGTGCTCTCTATGATGTCATCCACAGGGTATGTATCCAGCAGGTGTGTGTCGCCCGAGGCAGAACCAACGCTGCTTCTCGGCATGGATGGGACGGTTTTATCCAATGATGGACGATCATCCGCTTGCTGCTGCCGTTGCCGAGACCCCCTTTCCTGGCTTAGTGAGTCGATCTGCTGATGCTGCTGCTGGAATTTGAGTGCCAAGTCCGCGTGCCTTGCTTCTAGGCCTTGAAGGCGTTCTGCATCCTGCTTCCTCTGCTCCTCCTCCAGTTTCCTCTTCTTCTCCTCCTCCATCTTCTTTCTTGGACGGGACCTGTAGTCATTGTTCCAGTCCGAAAAGCCCTCATACCACGGAATAACGCCCATGCCTCATGTTCTTCCCGGGTGTTCAGGATTTCCCAGGGTGCGCGTAAGCTCGTCGTTCTCTCTGTTGGGCGTGAACACCCCCGCTCGAGCTTCTTCTATTGCGTCAAGTATCTTTTGTTCGGCTCCTTTTAGACTTGCCTTCTGCGAAACCAGGCCTGTCAGCGGGTCCGACGCCTCCCCATGCGCATAGAACCAAGTTCTGCACCTGGGGGCCAGCTCCTAGTAATCTGAGTGACCCCTGCATCCTCCATCTCATGCTCAGACTTATCCCACTTAGGCATTCCCACCGCATATCCACCTGGACCCAGCCTATGGAACTGCGTCTTTTTTGCGGCATTGGTCTTGTATTTTATCGACCGTTCCTTAGATATTTCTGAATCCTTGAATTTCACGTAAATCGTCCAGTTGTTCTCTTTGCTTCTCCAGTGTTCCCGTGAATTCTGGAGTCTTCCTTTCTGCAGCGAGGTAGTTGGCCCATACAGTTTTCTTGTGGGTGTTGAATGCAATTGCCATCTTCTTAAGAGCAGCGCCCTTGACTTTGTCCACATCTGCTTTAGTGAAATAATCTGGTAGGGTGAAATGTTCCATCAGAGAATCCCAAATGGTTTCTTTTGCTCTGTCGTCGACCCAAGGAACACCTGGACGTTTAGTTTTTGGCTCTTTCCATTCTTGAATGGAGATCGGGAGTATGTCCTTCACAAGAACTCCGCACTGATGAGTCCACTTGTTCGCAATGTTCTTAGGCGATCGGGGTTTGCCATTAGGTTTGGCGGAGTCGATGTTGTACTTTACACCGTCCTTCAACTTTTTGCCCGGGCCTCGCTTTGTCTTGCTGTCTGTAGAAGCAGATTTGCTCGATCCGGAGGGCTGAAAGAAGGAAGATCGATTCGTTAATATATCTTCAAATAAAATAAAACATGTGATGATCACCAGATGCCTGCTTATATAAATATATACCTCGCCAGTAGTCTTTGTTATTTGAAGATTAGCATTCTCTGTGTCATCATAAACATTGTTTGTGTCATCATAATCAGAATCATAGTTCATGACTTCATCAGCTCGGTCGTCGAGATCGAATATCTTTTCATCACCCTCTCCGGTATTGTTCAGATATTGGGAGCCGTCATCTGCTTCATTCAGATCATCTAGCCTGCCAGGACTGCGTATGATGTCGAACAATTCCTCTTCTCTGTCTCTGCCGGTATTGTCCGCCATAGCTTTCACTTAACTAATACAGAAGAAATATAGAACAATTTAGTATTCAAATTACAATGCATGGATGTAATCAGAATAAGGAAAAACTGAATCATATAGTACATAATATATATGCACCGTCTCGATTAATATATAATCTTGAATACATCATCGTCTCGAATAATATATATAATCTCGAATACATCGTCTCGAATATTATATATCGAATACATCACTGGCTAGGTACCTAATAAAGATCGAGTACTACAGAAGAATCTAGGGCGCCACTCGCGGTTCCTGGGGCGCGGGTGGTGGACACCCAAAGAGAAGGAACCATCACAGGATCATATCTCCGGTCATCTGCCCAAAGAACCTGCCAAATAGTGGAGAACCTGACGTCGTCCATAGCAGCCATGTAGCGATGGACGTGCTCGTCTTCCTCCCTGACACGGCGACGCACCACCTCCAGCGGGGCCGGCTGCCTCTGCACCGAATGTGGCCCACGCGAACGCCACCAAAGGAGATCAGGGTCGACGACGGTTCCACACCAAGCGGCACGCCTCTCAGGGTAGCACCTCCCAGTGCCAGCCAGTGAGCCAGTCCGGACATGGGTCCTTCAGCATGACGTCATAAATCCACGAGCGAATTACGGCGAGGATGCGGGCCAGGCATATTGTCGAGAACAAATACTATATGCCCGCAAAAAGTAACATTAATCTAACATTCTATATGCAAATTCTAACAATTTGACATTAATCTAATTCATCTAACTAAAACTAATTCTAAAATTTCTAACAATTCTGATTATATAACTAACATTTCTATAACATTTCTAATATTTCTATAACTAAAAAACAGAAAATTGCTAACATTTCTATAAACATTTCTATAACTAAAAAACAGAAAAAAATTATAACATTTCTAATATTTCTATAACTAAAAAACAGGAAAATGTATAACATTTCTATATAACTAACATTTCTAAAAATATTTCTATAACTACAAAACAGAATAATTTCTAACATTTCTATAACTAAAAAACAGAAAAAAAATCGATAACTAAAATTCTTTAATGTGTGTGTGTGTGTGTAGTGTGTACATGGCGGCCGGCGTGAGCTCACCGGCGAGGCGACGACGGGCGACGGACGGGCGGCGACGATTTGGGTGCCACGACGGGCGACGGGACAGGGCGGCGACACGGGCCGGTGACGAAGGGCGGGCGCGGCGATGGGGCGGCGACGAGGGGCGGCGACAGCCGGGGCGGCGACGGCGTCGATCGGGGCAGGCGGCGCGTGTCGTCGACGAAGAGAAGAAACGGAGAGGGAAACTGAATTTTTTGCAAGTGTTGTATATATAGGATGGACCTTTAGTACCGGTTGGAGCCACCAACCGGTACTAAAGGTCTGTTTTGGCCAGACCAAGCGGCGGGAAGAGCCCACCTTTAGTACCGGGTCGTAGCACCAACCGGTACTAAAGACCCCCTCTTTAGTACCGGTTGTAGCCACCACCCGGTACTAAAGGGGGTGCGCTGGCGCAGTGCGGTGCGGCAAGTTTAGTCCTACCTTGCTAGTCGAGGGGCTACCGCACTGGTTTATAAGCCCTAGTGCGGTAGCTCTCTCGAGCTCCTCTCCTAAGCAGGCCTACTGGGCCTACCTGTTCGGTGTTGCCCTGTGGGCCTACTGGGCCTTTGCGAGCCAGCATCCTGGCCCAACAGAAGGTTGTGTTTCTAGTCGTATGCAGGCCGCTTTGGCCCGGTAGGCGGGCTTTTTTATTTTCTTAATTTTTTGCTTTATTTATTTTTTTATTTATTTTTGAGTTGTTTTTTGCTGTATTTAGAGTTTCTTTCTGAATATTTTTGCTTTAGCTACAAAAAATTACAAACTTTCTGTTAGTGCCTATAGTTTTCAAATTTGAATAGTTTAAATTTTGAATTATTTGAAATTTGTGTGAATCACTAGTTTGTGAATAACTTAACTTTGAAAAAAGTTCAGTGATTCTTTTTTATGTTTAATATTATTGTGTTTTATCATTATATTCAATTTGGAATGCTTAGGTTATTTAAAAAATGAAATGCCTTTGTAACAGATGAGTTTTCGTCCGAAACCCTGATACTTCGAAAGAGATTGTCCATTTTGTACACGAAGTGCATCCAGTTTTTGTCGTAACCCTCTCTACTTTTTTGCACATGCTATGTGGGTGAAATTACGATACCATGACAACTTTCAACCTTTTCTGAGTTCATTTGAAATGCTTTTCAATTTCAGGGTCATTTAGCTGGAAAAAATTAGTAAATGCATGAAAGAATTTGTTTGCACATAAAATTTCTTCGCGTTTCAAATGCCAAAACACATAACTACCCTAACTATTACAGAGATTCCCTCCTGGGTGTGAAACATAGAAGAAAGTGATGATAGTGAAGCCGATCACATCCCGGATCTTTGGGTGTGAAACTTTTTCTTTACGTGTGTCCCTTTGCACCGTAACCATGGAAAATCTTCATCATTTAACTCGATGCTCGGGTCAATATTCACTATGAATGGAGCAATTTCATTAAAATTTTCATAATCTTCTGACATGTCTGTCTTGTCATCAACTCCCACGATGTTTCTTTTCCCTGAAAGAACTATGTGGCGCTTTGGCTCGTCGTATGATCCATTCGCTTCCTTATCTTTTCTTTTCTCGGCCTGGTAGACATATCTTTCACATAAAAACCTGCGCCACATCATTGGCTAGGACGAATGGTTCTTCTGCATACATAAGATTGTTGAGATCCACTGTTGTCATTCCGCATCATGGGTCTTCCGTTACCCGCCTCGTGTCATATTGACCCATTTGCACGAAACAAAGGGACCTTCAAACCACCTCCATAGTTAAGTTCCCATATGTCCTCTATGTAACCATAATATGTTTCCTTTCCCGTGTTGGTTGTTGCATCAAAGTGGACACCACTGTTTTGGTTGGTGCTCTTCTTATCATGGGCGATCGTGTAAAATGTATTCCCATTTATCTGGTACCCTTTGAAAGTCATTATATTCGAAGATGGTAACTGGGACAGCGAGTACAGGTCATCTTCAATATCGCCATCATGCATGGCACGTTTCTGCAACCAACCGACGAAAGTCCTCGTTTGTTCACGTGTAATCCAAATACGACTTCTCCGAGTGTTTGGAGTGTAGAAAATTTTTGTGTTCCTCCATATACGGAGCCACCAAGGCGGAATTCTATAGAACTGTGTAGTGTGCTTCAGTGAGAGAATGCCCGTCCATACATATTATTTGATCCCCTCCTAGCGTGCCTTTTCCATCCAGTCTGCCCTTATGTCACGATTCAGGAACACCAATCGGCTTAAGGTCAGGAATAAAGTCAATACAAAACTCAATGGCCTCCTCATTTTCATGGCCCTTCGCGATGCTTCCTTCCGCCTAGCACGGTTATGAACATATTTCTTCAAGACTCCCATGAACCTCTCAAAGGGGAACATATTGTGTAGAAATACAGGACCCAAAACGTTAATCTCTTTGCAAAGGTGAACTAGGCCGTGCGTCATGATGTTGAAGAAGGATGGTGGGAACACCAACCAGAAACTGAAAAGACATTGCACCAAATCATTCTGTAACCTTGGTATGATTTCTGAATCGATTACCTTCTGAGAGATTGCATTGAGGCATGCACATAGCTTCACAATGGTTAATCGAACGTTTTTCGGTAGAAGCCCCCTCAATGCAACCGGAAGTAGTAGCGTCATAATCACGTGGCAGAAATGAGACTTTAGGTTCTGGAACTTTTTCTCTGCCATATTTATTATTCCATTTATATTCGACGAGAAGCCAGACAGTACCTTCATGCTGAGCAGGCATTCAAAGAAGATTTCCTTCTCTTCTTTGGTAAGAGCGTAGCTGGCCTGACCCGGATGTATGCCGTCTTTTCCGTGCATACGTTGCTGGTACTCCCGTGCCTCTGGTGTATCTTTTGTCTTCCCATACATGCCCAAGAAGCCAAGCAGGGTCACGCAAAGATTCTTCGGCATGTGCATCACGTCGATTGCGGAGCGGACCTCTAGGTCTTTCCAATAGGGCAGGTCCCAAAATATAAATTTCTTCTTCCACATGGGCGCGCGTCCGTCAGCGTCCTTCGGAACAGGTTGTCCGCCAGGACCCATTCCAAAGATTACCTTCAAACCATTGACCATATCATGTACATCGGCACCAGTACGGTGGCGAGGCTTCGTCCGGTGATCCGCCTCACCTTTGAAATGCTTGCCTTTCTTTCTTACGGGATGCCTGCTCGGAAGAAATCGACGATGTCCCAGGTAGACATTCTTCCTACAACTCTCCAAATATATACTGTCGGTATCATCCAAACAGTGTGTGCATCCGCGGTATCCCTTGTTTGTCTATCCTGAAAGGTTACTGAGAGCAGGCCAATCATTGATGGTAACGAACAGCAACGCCTTTAGGTCAAATTCTTCCTGTCCGTGCTCATCGCACGCACGTATACCTGTTCCATTCCACAGCTGTAATAGTTCTTCAACTAATGGCCTTAGGTACACATCAATGTCGTTGCCGGGTTGCTTAGGGCCTTGGATGTGCACTGGCATCATAATGAACTTCCGCTTCATGCACAACCAAGGAGGAAGGTTATACAAACATAGAGTCACAGGCCACGTGCTATGGTTGCTGCTCTGCTCCCCAAAAGGATTAATTCCATCTGCACTTAGACCAAACCATATGTTCCTTGGGTCACCTGTAAACTCCTCCCTGTACTTTCTCTCGATTTTTCTCCACTGCGAACCGTCAGCGGGTACTCTCAACTTTCCGTCTTTCTTACGGTCTTCTCTATGCCACCGTGCATCGCTTTTCGTGATGCTCTTTGTTTTGGAACAAAGCGTTTCAACCGTGGTATTATAGGAGCATACCACATCACCTTGGCAGGAATCTTCTTCCTGGGCGCCGCCCTCGACATCACCAGGTCATCGAGATTGATCTTATAACGCAATGCACCGTGACATCGGGCAAGCGTTCAAATCCTCAGACGCACCGCGTAGAGGATGCAGTCATTAGGGCATGCATGTATCTTCTGCACCTCTAACCCTAGAGGGCAGACAACCTTCTTTGCTTCATACGTACTCTCAGGCAATTCGTTGTCCTTTGGAAGCATATTCTTTATCATTAGCAGCAACTTTCCAAATCCCTTGTCAGATACACCATTCTCTGCCTTCCATTGCAGCAATTCCAGTGTGGTGCCCAACTTTTTTTTGTCATCTTCGCAATTCGGGTACAACAATTTCTTGTGATCCTCTAACATGCGCTGCAACTTCTTCCTCTCCAAATCACTTGCGTAGTTTGTCTTTGCATCGCAATGGCCCGACCTAGATCATCAGCAGGCTCATCTGATGCCTCTTCTTTAGCTTGTTCCCGCATTACCGGCTCAGCTTCTTCCTCCATTGTTGTATCATCGTATTCAGGGAACCCATGGCCATGATAGATGTTGTCGTCCTCTTCTTCTTCATTGTCTTCCATCATAACCCCTCTTTCTCTGTGCTTGGTCCAAACATTATAGTGAGGCATGAAACCGGACTCAAATAGGTGGACGTGAATGGTTCTTGACGTAGAGTAATTGTGACCATTCTTACAGCCAGCACATGGACAAGGCATAAAACCATCCGCCCGCTTGTTTGCCTCAGCGGCAAGCAGAAAAGTATGCACGCCATTAATGAACCCGGGAGAGCATCGGTCATCATACATCCATTGTCGGCTCATATCTTCATTATACACAACACCGAATAGACCAAATTAATACAAGTTCATACATAAAGTTCATATACAACACTTAATTAAATGCAACATACAAATAACTCTCTAGCTAAAAAATTTAAATGCAACAACAAATGCGATCATGATCGCAACTAAGGTAACAATTGATCCAACAGCATAATGATACCAAGCCACACTATCAATGGCATATTTTCTAATCTTTCTAATCTTCAACCGCATTTTCTCCATCTTGATCTTGTGATCATCGACGACATCGGCAACATGCAACTCCAATTCCATCTTCTCCCCCTCAATTATTTTCAATTTTTCTTTCAAATACTCGTTTTCTCTTTCAACTAAATTTAACCTCTTGATAATAGGGTTGGTTGGAATTTCCGGTTCACATACCTCCTAGATAAAAATGTCTATGTCAACTTGATGGGCATAATTTGTCATAAACACGAAATGCAACAACTAGTTTTAAAAGAGAATATACCACATCTGAATCATAACAAGGACGAGGGCCGACGGGGACGGATATCAAAACCATGGCTCTATGTATAACAAACAACGTACGGGTAAGATAATTATATGAGTAACTATATATCCAAATCACACAAACATCAATTTGGTAATGTAAAACATTCATGAACAAGAGCCTCACCACAAGGTGGTGCCGGAGACGGGATGGTGCGGGCGATCGACGGTGGTTACCACGGAGATTTAGAAGGCACTAAGTAAACCACACCTACATATGCAAACTAATTGTTATTTTTTACCTCAAATTGCATATAAATCAAATACTAGCACATATAATTCCTCCCAAATTACTAAACTCACAAATGAATCACTATACAAAGCATTGCAAGAGCTAATCTAGCAATGAGACATGAAAGGACAAAGTTGCTAACCTTTGTGATCATTTGAATGGATGGGGCCTTAAAATCTTGACAAATTTTGGGCAAAATTTTTGATGAGCTCAAGGAAGAGAGGGGAAGAACAGAGGAAGTGAGGGGAAAGGGGAAGAATAAAGGAGCTCGGGTGGACGAAGGGTTTATATACGACGACCTTTAGTACCGGTTCGTGCCACAAACCGGTACTAAAGGTGCTGGGGGGGGGGGCAGACTGACAACATCCTGCCACCACTCTCTTTAGTACCGGTTCGTGGCAGGAACCGGTACTAAAGGTTCGCCATGAAACGGTACTAATGACAGCGGCCGGCTAGCCGTTGGAACCGGCACTAATGTACACATTAGTGCCGGCTCAAAAACAAACCGGCACTAATATGTCTCACATTAGGTCCTTTTTCTACTAGTGCTTTGGCACACCTCCAGATACGCTCAGATCAAACCTGAAAATGCTAAAGTGCTAACATAAAACTCAGCACACCTCCAGATCACATCAAGAAAATCAAATAAATATACTACCCAAATATATGTTGTATTGTAGTCATACATAAAGAAATACTATTTGCAGTTGCGTCTTCTATGAACATCGTTAGCCTAAATGGCGAAAACGACAACTCCCTACTTCAGTGAGTACCTAAAGCAGCCTACCTTGATGAACATAATATCCTGAGGCGGCGCTACATCCAGATCGTGGCGTGCGTCCACGCAATGAGTATGTCGTCAAGTGGATGGAGATGGTGTCAAGGTTGGCGCGTCCGCGCGTGGAGTGGACCAGCGATGGTCGTATCTAGGCCGTGAACGCCATGCAAGGAGTGGGGAGAGGAGGAGGCGGATTGCACGCAATCCAGTTCCCATGAGAGATACACTACTAGGAAAAGGCATGCTAGTGGCGCACCAGTTTTGCCTACTAATGGCGCAATACTGGTGCACCACTAGCATCACGCCATTAAAATTAAATTCTAATGGCGCACTTCTGGTGCGCCATTAGTATCTGGTGTTCTAATGGCGCACCAGGCAGTGCGTCATTAGTATAGGCTACAGTGCGCCATTAGAATGCCTCCCAGGGGGCGATATGTACCCATGTGCTTTGGCTTACTAATGGTGCATCAGTGGGTGATGCGCCATTAGTGTGATTATCACAGTGCGCCATTAGTGTCTTGTGCGGTGCGCCATTAGTATTAATATTAGGTTTTTTTTGTTTTTTCTGATTTTTTCACAGGTTACAAAATATATTATTTGACAGAATATAGACAGCACCACACAGCAACAGCAGATTCATCGAATACAATAGAAGGTAAGTCTCCGAATACAATTCATCATATTAGTCTCCGAATACAAAAGAACAAACGAAGATAGAACATTACAAGTCTCGGAGACCGCGAGTAGCGAGTTTGTCTTCACATTACAAGTCGACATCTGTCATCTAAACTACCATCACATAGAGGAGAGCTGCGGTCATCAAGATGAGCATCATCGCGATGAAACTGGTCTTCACCCGGTTCCTACAACGCTCCCTCCTCTCTCCCGCTAGATAGCGGGCGTATCTAGATTCCGCCTCCGCCCTAGTGATGTACCCTTTGTAACTGTTACCGCTGAAATGGTGAACCTATCTCTGACACTCCTCCCAGTCGTCGTAGACTCCGGTAACCTTACCCTTGTACACGACATACGACGGCATCTCTATGCACAAGCCAAACAACAGACAATACATAAGCAATATATAAATATGCAACAAAAGGATCGGAAGAGAAAAGCAAGACATTAATAGCACGATTCATGGTCCTACTAATAAATAGCATCGATTACATCTAAGTTGAACGACTGTCCAAACCAAAGAGACATATAAGTTCATTAAAGTTTAATTACAACATGACCTAATCGATGTTTCAGAACTACAAATAGCATCACTACTTTCGGCTCGACTCATGGGACCGGAGCGTGGATGAAGCTGCCGTCTTTCGTGATGGTCATGAAGTCGCGGGCGTTGTCAGCCTGCATTTGAAGTGTTGTGTCTATCTCACTGTTGGACGGTTTCTCTCTGAGGTAGAACTGCCCCGAGGTACGAAGGACATCTTGATGGATGATTTCTGCAAACTCCATTTGGATGCGAAAGAATTCTTGTCGGAGGTCCGCGTCTGGATTGCCGCCAAGCTTGCGGCCCAATATTTGACATTATTTGGTAGCGAAGGTGATTATGGTCGTCATTTATCGCCCTCATGTGATGGAGGGCGTAGTAGTCATCCTTCTGACCGTCAGGCGGCTGCTTGACGCAGGGGAACGTCGTATTGTGGGTGAACATGTGCCTGCCGTACCTACGAACTGGCCTCTTAAAGGTGCCTCCAGATGTGGCGTAGCCGGGGAGAGCATCATCAAGAACTTTCTTGATAATTGTGTAGTCTATCTTGGAGTCACGGTCCGGGTCGAAATACGTGGCCGTGGAATATTTCGAGCTTAAGAGGATGAGTGTGCAATGTGTGTCACTGCACAGAACACGGAATGTTAGAAAAAAAAGAACGATCGAAATCTAAGAAATCATATGTTACGGGGCGGTGAGGGGATGACTTACTCGGGAAAGTAAGGGACGAGGAAGTTATCCTTATCTGGGTTTGCCAGAATGACGCCTTCGAGGTGTGAACTTGCGACTTGCCGGTCCCCAGCGCTGCCCAAGATCTTGGCACGCATGTAGAAGGGGTCGACTATCACGATGTCCGGGGTCTTGTCTCGAATGATCCGCATCTCCATACTCAGCGAAAACAGCCGAACGAAGGTGTAGTGCAGCGGATGAAGATTAAACATAGCAAAGATGTCATCAAACCGCAGGACGATCGTACCCCCGATGGCGCCATCCACAAAGCCCTTGCCCTCTGGCACCTTGGCCACGAAAACCGGGTATTCCACATCTTTCTGGGAGAGACGCCGCTTCTCCAAAGAAAGAACGCTGTCATGCAAACTCCGCATAGCACCGGTTGTAGCATTGAGCATAGTTGTCGGTGGCATCGCCCTACCCGCCACATGCACCCTCCTCGAGATATCCTGAGGTGAAGGTGGCCCGTCCTGAGCACGGATCATACTCGGTGCCGGCTGGCTCGCACCGGCGCCCTTGGCAGTCTTTCGTTTCTGTCCCTTCTTCTTGATCTGATGTAATGGGACCGAGTTCTGCTCACAGACTGCCTTCTTGAGCGTGTTGGGGCTGATAATATTTCGCACCTCAGCTATCTGAGACTCGGTGAAGGCGGGAGCTGGAGGCGTCTCCTGAGAACTGAACGCCCGCATTTACGCCTGTTGCAATTGGATTTCTCCGCCGTACCAACTAGATCGCGGTCGTCTTGGTTGGGTTCTTGAGAAGGAGGCCCGCCGAACTCGTCACCGTACCCATGTTCGGCAAAGTACTTATCGACATTGGTAAATGTACCGTCGTCGTCCGGATCCTGTGTCATATGCATGTCCGGATCCTGTACCATAGGGATGTCCGGCATGTCCGGTAGCTTTGCGGCGTTCTTGCCATGGCGCTGCGCCAGCTCGACTGGCGGTCTTGTCTGTGGGGTGGTGTCCCCCGCCCCCAAACGAATCTGGCTCTTCGGCCAAAGCAGGGGCCAGCTTAGGTAGGCGCTGAGGGTCATCAGATCTTCTTCGTCGGCCCCAGCGGGTTGAATCGGAGGTAACAACTCGTCGCAGCCTCGCAGCACCCGAACCAGTTGAACCCTATGCATGGTGGGTGGCATCGGTTTACCATGGAACACGGGGTTGCCCGGTTGAACGATTTTTCCCTTGGCGACATCGACCAACTCGTCGTTCACGAAGTGCAGGAGAGTGCACGGAACGTCGGCGGCGCCCTGCGAAAACATGTAGGGCGTCAGGGATGCCCAGTCAAAGGCAAAAGGAGATGAAGTCCTCGGCCGAGAGGCTTAATTAGTTACCGTGATGATGGCGTCGAGCTCGGCTCATGTCGAGGCACCGCCAACGGCGGGCGGTAATCGACGGAGGGGCCGCTTCTTTGGCGAGGTGCCGGCGGCGTACACCGGGTGCATTAAGCTCCAATGCCGTGCGGCGCCGGAGACACCAATACCGCCGTCGCCGATGACACCAATGGCGCCGCCGGAGACACCAATGACGCCGCCTGCGCGTTGTGCGAGTTTCTGGCCGTGAAGCTGGGAATCGGGGGCGGCCCCTGTTGGCCACCCGCAATCCACGCCGTCGACCCATGAATCAAAGTAGGCATAATGCCGGTGAGCATCGTTCCAGCTTGTTGTTGCACTTGCTCTTGGATAATCTCCAAATCCGCGCCACTTGTGCCTTTGAGTTCTTCAACCTCGCGGCGGCTTTCCGAGCTGGTCTTTTTCTCCTTTCGCCCACCAATGTATAGTATGACGACCATTTTGTGGACAAGCCTTTGCCGGCAACACGACCAGCCGACGACGGCCATCGAGCTTATCCTTGTTTTTCATTACGCTCAACGCCCTATTTAGAGTGTTGTCCCAAGCAGGGGTGCTCACGAGACGACCCCGCGCTACTACTTTCAGTCTCCTTCGCCAGAACAAGCTCAAGCGCCCTGGTCTTCGGATCCGTGGTAAGCTGCTTTGTTATCGGGTCCTCCTTGTACCGGGCCCTGACAAAGTTCATGGTCTGCTTGTCACTGTTGTATTTCTCGAAGCGGGGCGGTAGGCCTTGCTCGGCACGCTCCGCGTCCTCCTTGTCCCATATAGGCTCCGCCACTCTGTAACCGCCGGGACCGAGTTTGTGTTCCCCTAAGTTCAACTCCCGTATTTCTTTCCCCCACTGACTTGATTCGGAGGTTGCACTGCTCTCGCACTTGATCTTGAACTCCTTGTAGTCATCTTCGGTGATCGAAGGATTTTTCGCCTTGATCTTCTCATAACTATCACCTTTCTCAATCATTCTCTTCACCGCGCTTCTCCAAGTAGACAGGGCCGTGCTCATTCTCGTGAGGGCGGCACTGTTCACTTTATTCCTTGAGAGGCGTGTGTTTTCAAATTCAGCGGGGAACTTGTATCGTTCGTGCAGCTTCGTGAAGAGGAGTTTGCGCAAATTCCCTCGGTCCTTATGCCTAAGGTTCTCGGTGTTGATCGAGACGGTGCTCCGGAGAATGCACCCGAGCTGAACCGAGTACCCCTTGACTATATATTTGGGCTCCGTTGGATGCCCGTCGGAGTCCACTTGAGTAAATTCCTCGTTGACAGTGCGGAGTCCGTTCGGGCGCCGGTCCTTCCGTTGCTTCTTCGGTTGGCTGCCATCTGTGCGTGCGCCGCCATCATCAGTGGAGGCATCCTCGGCGGCACCATCAGTGGTGTCATCCCCAACGCCACTAGGGGTTGTGTAGTCAGGATCGGTGTCTTCCACGACGTCCTCATAGCGGTGAGGTTGTTCCTCCATCTCCTGGGACAGCTCCCAGAATTGCTTGCCGCCCAAACCGCCGGCCTCATCATTGTTGGCTATGTTTCGCTCTAAATAGGAAAAAAGTTTGGTCAAAAAGTTGGTTATTGTCAAGGAACAAGATCATGGTCTCATCATTTAGGGTTTGTCGACACCGAGGCATCCTAAAAGCTAAGCCCATGCATTAATCACGATGGCGGGGCAGTTGATCCTACTTAACTAAGTACTAAGATACCCCGGCCCATGCATTAGTCGCAAGTACCCCATATGTCCTATTTTTAGCAAAGTCATGCTAAAATTCACGGAAAATTTCAGCATGACCTTTGCTGAAAATAGGACATATGGAGTACCCGAATTTGCCGGAACGGAAGTTAATCGACATTCCGGCAAACTCAAGGGCCTCTCGGGGTACCTGCAAATTCATCACGACACAATGGTCGGAGACAAAACCCAGCAACTTTACAAGTCTTTCACAGATTTGTTTGCAAGTTCTGATATGTAATAAAGATGAGCCTCAAAGATGAGCCTCCAATGCTGATTTGTTTGCATTGTTTTAGGAGTATAAACTGAGTATGCAAACTGGATATACACTGAATTTAAATAAATTTACAGAAAAATACCATGTGCTTGTGGGTGTGGTGTCCTATTTGCAGAAAAATACCATGTGTAAGTGGAGTGCAGTGTTCTGCAGAAGCAGATGTTCAGTTGGGTTTCTGCTACTGAAACTTGCCAATTGCAAAGAGTACTGCTGTTGTAAAACTACTGTAAATCTACTCCTCTATACAAATCTTAAAAGCAGGTCTACTTCACCTAAAATTCACCTAAGAGCTACTGCAAGCAGGTCTACTTGCTTTTGGTGTGTTCTTGCACAACCTGTTTCTCTGCAATGCCACATAAGCATGTGTGCTAAACCTCTATCTAACAAGTATTGAGGCAAACAAATATTGCTCCCAACTGAACATTTTCAGTTGACTGTAGCAACAACTATTGGAACACTATGCTCAAAAAGTTCAGTTAACAGTATTGACTGCAACTCATTGAAACAAAAAGGGCAGATAATCCTTTTAACCATTCTGTGAGTTTTGAATGAGCTGGTTACTTGTCAAAAAGTTCAATTATGATGCCAAACTAGTTTAATCCCTAGGAATTAGTTGTTAACATAATCACCCAGGGCCCCAACATTAGGCGATAATGAGCTTCTTTTGCATAGTTTTCTACGCGAAAGCGATGCGAAAGGAAAGATTTTATTTTGTTTGCGCCAAACAAGGCCTACTAATGAAGCTCCAACTGCGAAGAAGAATCAGGCCCTATCCACCAAGATATATCGGCGTATGAGACTGCCATAATCTTGATGAAGTATCTTTGTGCAAATAACAGGCACAAATTGAAGTGAGCATCTGAACAAACAATGTTAGAGGCAAGAACAAACAATGATACTAAAAAAACAGGAGTGGAGTAAAACCAATTATTTCAGCAGACAAGGGATATGAGAGAAAAAAACTCCAAGGTTAACAGTTCTAATAGGTGTGACTTCTGGCCACAGAGTAGGTTGTGGAGCACCCCAAGTTCTGATGTCTCGGTTTTGTTGAAAACAAAGTGCCCTCATGCTCTTTGTTCAGTGCAGGAAGAAGAGCAATAAATCGGTTATCTGAGTAGTGTAATGTGACCAAAGCAGTGAATAACCAGGAGTCCAGGACAAATACACCCGTCGGCGACACTCATGTACTCCAGACAGGCAACTGATTCCCAGCATTCATAGCCCCAACTTGGAATGAACAATGATTAAATAAAATGAACAAACAGCTTAACTCTTTCTTTTTCCGGGAAAAACAGCTTAACTCAAAGGCCATATGCGACATATAAGTAACAACTGTCATCTTCTTTGCTGATTGCAGCAATTCACAGATTGACAGGAATACAAACATCATGGGTCTTGCACATTCATGAGAAAGGAAGTAATACTAATATGACTTCCCTAAAAACTCATCAGAAGTTGCAGGACAGGCCAGACAGAATGGTGCAAGATGCACAGGACAGCCCATCAGGCACACATCTGCTCAACTGGACTACAGACCGGATCCTCATCAAAAAGAGAAAAAAACTAGACTACAGACCGACGACTACCACAAATCCTCATTACTGTTTAAGCGCCTGCGCTAAGTGCACAAACTCTCCATTACATCAAGCAAATGAAGCGTAGCGAAGCCTTCACCAGCACACTAGGATCCCAAATACCATCGATAGTTCACCAAAACCAAACAAGATCTCACGTTTCCATGCCTACCAAACCCTAACCCCGACACCCGATGACATGCACTAGTAGAAAAAGGGTCATATGTGAAGCACAATAGTGCCGGTTTGAATTTCAGCCGGCACTAATGTGTACACTAGTGCCGGTTCGTGGCGGCGATCAATAGCACCGGTTCGTGGCGAACCTTTAGTACCGGTTCATGCCACGAACCGGTACTAAAGAGGTTGTGTCAGCCTGTGGTCAGGCTATGGCCCCACCATCACCATTTAGTGCCAGTTCGTACCATGAACCGGTACTAATGAGGTTATGGCAAGCTGTTTTTAGTCCCACCTCGCTCCCCTAACAAGCCTTTTACCACCTTAAATATGTTATTTCTCAAACTATCACAAGCACTTGGTCTTCATTGAACTCTATGTGTAGAATTTGTGGCGCAATATGAGTCTTCATCGGTTTATAAATCGTTGATGACTCATATTGACAATTCAGATTGTACACACAAAGATCATTGATGATCAAAGTATTTTTGATGTTATAAGATCATATTGACAATTTAGACTGTAAAGAAATATAAGATCATGATCTAAATGCTTTTATATTTTTTGCGTTCAGTATGCACAATTCAAAGCGACGCCATCAACTTTCAACCGTTTATGCCTTCATTTGCTATTTTTCATGCATTTAATGATTTGTTTTGAGAACTAAATGACCTGGTAATTGAAAAGCACTACAAATGATTCTGAAAAGGTTGAAACTTGGCATGGTATCATCATTTCACCCACATATCATGTTTAAAAAAGTAGAGAGGGTTACGGCAAAAACTGGATGCACTTCGTTTACAAACTGGACAATCTCTTTCGAATTATTCGGGTTTATGACGAAATTAAACTCATCTGTTACAAAAGCATTTCATTTTTTAAACTTATTACAACTCCAGACTTTTGTGCATTCAGATGCACCATTCAACTGCTAGGCGGGAGGAGCTCTTAAGTACCGGTTCCAACTGCTAGGCGGGAGGAGCTGTTTAGTACCGGTTCGTGGCGAACCTTTAGCACCGGTTCGTGCCACGAACTGGTACTAATGAGGTTGTGTCAGGTAAGGCTGGGGCCCCACGAGCACCTTTAGTACCGGTTCATGGATGAACCAGTACTACAGTTTCTTATTAAGCTGTTTTTTAGTCCCACCTCGCGAAGAGAGAGGGACTAGGAGCGGTTTATAAGCCCTGAGTGCAGAGACGATGAAGAAGAGGCTCAATGCTCACGTTGCTTAGCTTCAAGCATTCAGGAATATGGTAGACTGCACGGAGCTATGCGCAGTGCAGTTTACACTATTCCGAAAGGCTTGAAGCAAATTAACGAGCATTGCACCTCTTTTTTTATTTTTAATAACTTATTACAACTCCGGACTTCTTCTGTTATGGCAAAAACTAATTGCACGTCGGCATTTTTTTTTTAAACTTTGGTTATAACTCCAGACTTTGACCATCAAGTTTTGCAGAAAAGAAAAAATAGCAGAAAAGAAAAAATAGCAGAAAAAAACTATAGCTGAAAAGAAAAAAACTATATAAAATGACCGTGAAATTGAAAATCACTACAAAATGTTGAATTTTGGCAAACTAGATGAAAAACTACTCACAAATAAATAGAAGAAAATAAATATAACAGAAAAGAAAAAATTATACAAAAAACGACGCAGAAATAAATATAAGAAAATAAAGCAGAAAAGAAAAAAACTATAAAAAAATTGGGGCGCTGCCCTGTGCGCCTACTAGGCCACGGGCGTGCAATTACAGGCCTTAAAGTCCCAGTAGACTCACAGGGCAGCGCGCAGATTTTAGGCCCACAAGCCTGCTATATAGAGGAGTTCAAAGAGGTAGCCGCGGCTGGGTTTATAAACCAGTGCGGCTGCCCTTCGCCCGGCGAGGTGGGACTAAACTTTGGGGTGGCAGCACGAGGCCTTTAGTACCGGTTGGTGGCTCTTTAGTACCGGTTGGAGCCACCAACCGGTACTAAAGGCCTACTCTTCCCGCCTCTTGGCCTGGCCAAAGTTGGCCTTTAGTACCGGTTGGTGGCTCCAACCGGTACTAAAGGCCCATCCTATATATATAGCACTTACGAAAATTTCAGGTATATCTCCCCACTTCGTCTCCAACCTCTCGCGACATCGCCGCTGCCGCCGATCCGTCGCCGCCGTCGCCGCCGTCGTCGTCAGCCGTTGTTGTCCCGCCGCCGCCCGTCGTCGTTGCTGCTCTCAAGGCCGCCAACGCCGCCGCCGTCTGCCGTTGCCGCCATGTCTCAGATGCCTCGCGCCGCCAGACGCCCGGCGCCACCGCCCGCTTCACGCCAGACAAGATGTGGGCGTGGCGGCGTATGTATACACACATACACATATACACATATATATATACACACACATACACACACTACACACATACACGCACACACACACATTTTTTTTACTTATTTTCTGTTTTCTGTTTTTTAGAAAATTTAATTAGATATTAATTAGCTAGGTATGTGAGATTTGAACTAGTTGAATAATTAATATAACTAGTTTATTTTTAGTAAGAAAATTGTCGAACTAGTTTATTTAGGTATATATATGAGATTTGAACTAGTTGAATAATTAATATAACTAGTTTATTTTTAGTAAGAAAATTGTCGAACTAGTTTATTTAGGTATTTGAGATTTGAACTAGTTGAATAATTAATATAACTAGTTTATTTTTAGTAAGAAAATTGTCGAACTAGTTTATTTAGGTATATGAGATTTGAACTAGTTGAATAATTAATAGAACTAGTTTATTTTTAGGAAGAAAATTGTCGAACTAGTTTATTTAGGTATTTGAGATTTGAACTAGTTGAATAATTAATAGTAATGTCAATTGTTAGAGATGAATATAGTTAGATATATATTTGAATTGGATAGATATTAATTAATGTTAGATAGTAATAAGTGTTTAATGTTTCACCTATATGAACATATAGGAAATGTCATCTGACGACGAAAAAGATTTCATTATGTGCGAACACTGTGAAGACCAAGCGCCTGTATGCATGTAAATTTCCTTGTTGATGGTAGGCGCTTGACATCAAGCTGAATGAGACATTCAAGTGGATACAATAAGTCACAACGGCAATTATTATTTGAATGCAAAACATATGCTTCATTTGCTTCAACTTATAATTTTAAAGCATGACTTATGCTTCATTTGCTTCGACTTATAATTTTAAATTTTCACTATTCTACTAGCACATCCCCTGCCATGCAAGAATTTTTGTCTTGGATAAGATAGGTTTTAGTGCTATAGATGATATGGAGGTAAAGAGAGTTTACTTGAAGACGGAGCATGGGTATACTTTCAATGTCAAATTATATAATGGAGACACATACACCCATTTTGAATGCAAAACTTGGCAAGCACTATGCAAGGCTTATGCATTTGATCCTGATATGGTTATCACCTTTGATATTCGTCCGGAAGATGATATTGAAGGAAATATAGACATCTGGGTTGATGTGCAAACGCCTCCAGTTCTACCATTATGTGAGTTTTTCTCAACCATGCATGCATATGTTTATGTCTTTGATACAGTTTATTCAAAAATAGTTGACAACTAATTTGTACTGTCAGCTTATTTCGGTTCAAGCAAACATGTCCGGCGCTTGGTAGACAGGACCTACTACTGCCCCCGGGCTCAACTAAACTGCGAGGAGATAAGTCATTATATTTCATGGCTTGAGGATCTTAATACTGTCAAGACAAATTTTTTTCCTGAACTTAGAAATGTTAGTACTCAAAACGTGCGACCAATGGTGATCATGTTGAACTACGGTCACATCTATAATCAAAAGATGGTAAGATTTTAACTATTTGTCCTTAATTAGTGCATCTTTGCATACATTATTTTGGAAGCTAAACTTTCATTGCTTAGTATATTAATTACTATACGATGTTCTTTCATCAACAGGGACTTCCGATGACAGGTGTGCCTCAGTGGATCGAGACAAAAGGTCGCATGTCAATGGTTAGCTTACGACCAAGATTTCCTACATTACACATGAGTGCATTCAGGATTTCTGAAAGCGAACAATGCTTAATAGTGAAAGATTGGAGCAAAATTGTAAACGATCGCAGAGAAGTACTAGGGGGCAGCAAGGAGAAGCGCAACCCAAGATTACGAGACAGATTCATCTGCATGCTCCAGTATGATGAAGATGGAGAGCTATACATGTTCTATGCTATTCTACCTGAGAGGGAGCAACAGGAGTAGCTAGTTCATGCTCTTAATTAATTAGTACTTGTCCTCTCTCATGCATGTCCGTATTGTCCTGAACTTCGATGTTGGTGATGATTATATTGAACTCGATGATATCTTTGCTTCATTACAAAGTGAACTCGATAATTATGTTGGTGATTAGATAGCTAGCGGTAATGACTATGATGATTAAATAGTAGTGGTAACTATAATGACGACTATGATGATTTTTAGCTAGCTAAAGTTTATTTATTTATTAATATGCGATGATGATGATGATGATGATGATGATGACCACTACAACTCACTATAACGTAAAACAATCCTAAATTAAATTGATAACACAAATTTAATTGAAAAATAAAAAATAAAACAAAAACCCACAAACATTTAGTACCGGTTGGTGTTACCAACCGGTACTAAAAACTCCGCCCCGGAGCTGCCTCGTGCCACGTGGTTGGCCTTTAGCACCGGTTCGTGCTGAACCGGTACTAAAGGGGGGGCCTTTAGTGACCACACTTTAGTGCCGGTTGTGGAACCGGCACTAAAGGGCCTTAAGAACCGGTGCTATTGCCCGGTTCTGCACTAGTGATGGGGCGGCCGGCGCGGTGAGCACGAGCCCGCAGGGAAGTGGTGGGCGGCACAAACGGCGACTAAACAAGGCGAAAAGAGGGGGAATCGATGGAGACGCTCACCGTGGAGCTGGGGAAGGAGATGGCGAGGCCGACGGTGGTCGGGGCAGCGTGGATCGACGCCGAGAAGCAATGGTCGGTGATGAGGAAGAAGAGGTCGATGCGCTCGATCCTTGATGACCCGGCTCCAATCCGTGGATGCAGCTCCTAGGCACGACAGAGCACGGGGCGGCCGGTGGCCGCGGTGACGTGGACGTGGGGCCTCCTCTCCTGGTGGACGTGGGGTGGCACCGAGGATCCAAGTCTCCGGCGGCTCCGAGGGTTAGGGAGGGAGGCGGGGGAGGCGGGGCTCGGGGGGGGGGAGGCGGCGCTCGAGGGGGAGGAAGGGGAGAGGGAGGCGACGGGGGCGCGTGGGCGGCTGTGACGCCCTGGTAATTAAGCTACAGTAATCCCCGCTAATGATGCCACGTCACCTCTGTCACTGTAGTTAAGCACGGGTTAATTCAAAACTGTTTCGAAATTCAAATTCAAATTTATGATGACAATAAAAGTTTTCAAAAAAATTAAAACTAAAAAGTTCGGTGGTTGTCTAATATTACAAAGTTAATTATGGTGGGGTGCACACATTTTTATAAAGTGTCTGGATATTTTAAATAAATTAAAACAGAAAAGAAAAAAATAAGAAAAGGTAAAGAAAACAAAAAAAGGGAGAGGGGGAGAAAACCCCCCCACTGGCCCAACTGGGCCAAGCCCACCTGGCCCAGCCGGCCAGCCCCCCTGGCCCGGCCCAACCCCCCACTCCCTTATCCACCTCCCCCCGTCGGTGGAAACCCTAGCCACCCATTCGCCCCCCCGATCCCTCCTCCTCCCTCCTCACGATCCGATCGGCTCCGCCCGATCCTGCCTCCCAGCGACTCGCCCGCCTCACCCTCACCCTCCTCCTCCCGACCGGCCAAGAAGGCCCCTCGTCGTCTCGGGGCCGACCCCGCCCCCGACGACCACCTCGCCGGATCCGCACCGCCGCCGAGCGCCTCCCCGCCCTCCTCCTCACCGGTCGCCCCCGACCGTCTCCGAGCACGCCTTAGAGACCCTGCGCCCCCCGTGAGCTCTGATAAAACACACCCTCCCAAGTGCCAGATACAACCGGTGGTCGCTCTCTCTCAGGGATATGAGGAGGGGATCGCCGGGTAGGATTATTGCTATGTGATGTTACTTGGAGGACTTCAACCTACCCTCCTCTACCTGTTGCAAGACAGGTGACCGTGCGTAGTCTTCGCTAAGACTAGCTTTCCCCTCTTATTACAGCATTCTGCAGTTCAGTCCACCGATATGGCCCTTTACACATATATCCATGCATATGTAGTGTAGCTCCTTGCTTGCAGTACTTTGGATGAGTACTCACGGTTGCCTTGTTCCCCTTTTCCCCTACCTCTACTCGATTGCTGCAACTGCACGATGGAGCCCAGTGAGCTGACGCCACCGTCGATGACGTACTACTACACCGGAGGTGCCTACTACTACGCAGCAGCCCACGACGACCACTGTGAGTAGCTAGGAGGATCCTGTGCAGGAGGCATGCGCCTCTTCGATCTGTATCCCAGTTTGTGCTAGCCATCTTATGGCAACTTGTTTAACTTCTGTCTGTACTCAGATATTGTTGCTTCCGCTGACTCGTCTATGATCGAGCACTTGTATTCGAGCCCTCGAGGCCCCTGGCTTGTATTATGATGCTTGTATGACTTATTTTATTTGTAGAATTGTGTTGTGATATCTTCCCGTGAGTCCCTGATCTTGATTGTACACATTTGCGTGCATGATTAGTGTACGATTAAATCGGGGGCGTCACAAGTTGGTATTAGAGCCGACTGCCTGTAGGAATCCCCCTTCCACACTCCTTGGCCGAAGTCGAGTCTAGACATTGCAAAAACTTTTACTAACTTGGCTGTGTGCCTTACGGGCCCACGTCGCCATCGGGTGGTACTAGGATCTTTTACTCCTCGATCTTTACTCTGGGATTCTGAACTCTCTTCTATTCGGGTTAAATGATTTTGCTAAAAACAAAACTAACTTTAGGTTCTCGCAAATACTTTCTACCGGAGAGGCCCTTTAGTCCGGATGATCACCGACTGCACCAGAAGATTTCGGAGATACTCTTTGATATTCTCTCGAAACTTTGTGCCCATCACTTTTGCTATTCCCGACCACCGATAAACCCGTATGGAAAACTACGTACACCTGGCATTCTTACGATCATCCCCATTGACCTTGTTATTACAAGATACCCGAAGTTTTCTCTATTGTGCCGAGAATACTTTGTGCCTACTGCCTAGCAGTTCTTTGCCACATGAATACCCCTTCAAATAAATCCTCGCACTTGTCGAGTATCCGCTCATCCCCAGTTGTTCATGTGTTTCACAAAAGTCTTAAAAATACTATTCGATCTTCCGAAAATCCTGTGGAGCCTTTGGCTCTTGAAATTCTTGCTTGATTGCATTATGGTTAATCCCATAAGTCTCGTAGTCATATTGACATTCCTTGTCATTATCATTTTGAGTCTGTTGACTCAATATGTTTGCGAATACTCGCAATCATCATTGATCCTTATAAATTACCTTTCCGGCTGAGCTGCCATTCTTTTAACTGGAATTGGTTCTCGACCAATCCAAGTGTCGATTGATTGTACCTTAAGGCTATTCAACTTATCCATCCCTAATCGAGCATTGCTTGAGCCCTTGATTTGGGAATCATAATTCCTTTGCATTTGACAATTGAGTTAGTCAGTTGTTTCTATAGTTTGATCTCCTTGCATTCTTCTTCCTCTAGTTGAGTACTGATGCTCACGTCAGATCCCTTGTGGACCACCAGATCCTTTGTTGGATTTTATCTGACAACGCCCTTCATATTCAATAACCTTGTGAGCCTTTCCTTGGATACATAATGCCTTTGGTAAATTGTATCCTCTCGCTTTCTCACCCATGCTCGCCTTCGAGCTTGAGTTAATTATTTCTAAAGATTACGGTATATGATTCCAAGAAGCCCCTATGGGTTGAACATATGCCTTCACTAAACCGTGTGAACCCGAAAGTTTTCACGAATCATACTCTTCTGGTGCTTCGCCAGATAAAATTTTCAACACTGCAACTTCATCGAACGTGAGCAGTGAATGAAAGGTTATGCATTGGAGAAGTGGGAGTCGACCTTGAACTTTGTGTTCATTCCCATGGACGCGATGTAGATCTTATCATTAAAGCTTCTCTTAAATTAATTATTCCTTTGGTATAAGTTCATCTTATATCTGGAATCTGGCCTTTTGCAATCGTGGTTCCAACCATGTTCTCCTTTAAATACCATTTCTCGTGCAAGTTTAAGCACTTGTCTTTGGTAGAGCAATACCCAGTCAACCTTTACTTTGATCTTGTGTCGAGTATTACCCCCACGGTATCTCGAGATTATCATGGAACTGCATAACTTTTTATGAGTTCTTCATCAAGTGCTACCTTCCCACTGATTCCAATTTTTCGCGGGCTCTGAGTTATTAAACACTCAAAGACACCGATAACTGAACCGAGTCTGCACTACAGTTCAACGACACTTGATAATCTTCTTTAAGTACGAGTTTGTAACCGATCACGCCATTCCTAGCCTGTTTGGCTATATCATTGTCGTGATTATTTTAACTGTGCTACCCGGTCCTTCTTCTCGGAGCGCAATTTTCGACGATGAACTAACCTTACGTCGATCCTCATCGTCATATCATTTCGCCTTGAACAACAAGCTTGGTTTCGAGTTTGTATCGTACCCTTGGTTCCAATAACCTTTCACTTCATCATTACTTTGACTTGTTGTCGTCGCCAATCGATTACATCCTCATGAACTCTCGCGACAAAGGTGTCGTGATCATCAACATTCTGAGCTCATCCAGGATATCAATTGAATTCATGATGAGAAATACCATCCTTGCCCTCGATGAATTGTATTATCATCGACCACTCTATTGCCTTCCCACCAACACAAGCTTGTTCATGTTTGGTGTTATACCTTGAGTTCCTTGCTATCCAGCAATTGTTCTTCGTTACCTTGGAGTATTAACCTCCTTTATGTCAAGAATGTTCTGAGATTTTTTCCACCTCTTGAGAATTCTTGACATAGAAATACTTCTCACCATCACCATTCTTTCTTGGTCCCCGTGTTAATTCCAACAAGTGAACGGTGTTGTTTGGATTCTTTCCTTCTAGCAACCCTATTTCTTTGAAGTGAATGGGCGATAGTTCATTCTAAGTCCTTCGCTAATTGAATCACCATTCTAACATTGGCCGTGCAACCCAACCCATATTTTGGGTGCACCGTTCAACCAATGTTTAATTATGTATGTTTTCCTCGAGCATATCCCATTATATCATTTGATCTGACAAATGTTATCTCCTTATCCACATAATTGTGGAGATCCATCTTTTGCATACCTCGATGAGTTATCGCTGAGTCCATCAGTCACCTCCTCATCATCTCCTTGGTTTAATGATGAACTATTGTTTCAGAACCCGCTCCCATAGTTCATTTCCCGAGAATCTTACAATGTCATTTCGTCGATATGTGCCGCAGCTTTCCTTCTCGGACATCCTGAGTCTGAGGTATCATGACACCAATCGGATCTGAATCTTGGTCGGATATGATGGTTGGGACATTTTCTAGAGTCATAGCATTGGTCTTTATATGACCCAGTAACATGATGTCATGCCTAGCACCCCCCCCCGGCTGGAGGACCTATCATTATTATTTCTTTTGCAAGGATAACCATTCCTCCTGGAGGAAATTGTAGGACTTATTTTATAAGTTACTCCTGATGGATCCTTTGTGTTTCCAAAGTCTGATCTTCACCTGAAGACCATGTCAATGCTATCTCGAAGCATGTCAATGGTACTCCGATTTTCAACAGGAACATTCGAAGCACAATGCTTTATTTATCATTTATCCTAACACCGTTGTATGGGTAATATCATGAGATTCCTCCCCCCTTACCTAAAGAGTTTTCTACATTATATCCTGCCACGGATATCATGCTCTGCTTGTCCTTGGGAAAGATATATCCCTGAAATATGTGTTTAAACACATTTTCCTTTCCATTGTTCTATTTAATATGATAATCATATTTTATTTTCCATTGGTTGTTTGAACTTTTCATGTGATCTATATGATCTAAGCAGCAATATTCTACTGCTTATGTAAACTCCTCGGTGTGCAATTCTGTCAGTAAGACCCTGTTACTATTGTTGATGACATTCCGGTAGCCACCGATGGACGAGAACCTTGCCTATTGGTCCGCCTCGTTCAATGAGCAGGAAAGTGGTTCTCTTCGTCCCTCGCCCTTGGTACCAACGTTGATGCCGACATAACTGACATGGTACTCTCTGACATGCCATGCTATCATGACCGTGAAAGATGTCACTGCTCCTATTAAAAAAACCCACATGGTGGGCCCATAACCCACAGCCCACAGTGATCGAAACCCTGACCGTCTCCTGACACCCCCTATTCCCAAAGTTATTCCTCGCGTGGACTCAGATGTAATCCACGGGCCACCATCCTAGTGGTCTATTCTGTATCGACGCATAATACTTACTCTCGCTACTCAACCCCTTTCTCACTCTGGTTCGGGCTTGAGCAACTATCTATCCGCTTGGAGCCTACTATGGTACCTTCGTACCTTACTCTCGAGGTATTTTATGTGTTCAACTCGAGAGATAATCTTATACTAATTCATGGGTTAACCCCAGATTGTTTCCCTCAAAAGCATTATGTCGTAGTGAGCTGCCCCTTATCTTTTCGTAAGTACGATGGAGTTCCCGAAGAAATGATGACAAGTTTATCATGATGCATCGGAATAAAGGATTGAAGACATCAACGAAAGGGATTAACTTCTTCGAGAAGATCCGTTAGAATATCGTAACCAGAATTTTCCCCTTACTCCCCTCTTAAATCTCGGGACGAGATTTCTTGTAGTGGAGGAGAATTGTGACGCCCGGGTAATTAAGCTACAGTAATCCCCGCTAATGATGCCACGTCACCTCTGTCACTGTAGTTAAGCACGGGTTAATTCAAAACTGTTTCGAAATTCAAATTCAAATTTATGATGACAATAAAAGTTTTCAAAAAATTAAAACTAAAAAGTTCGGTGGTTGTCTAATATTACAAAGTTAATTATGGTGGGGTGCACACATTTTTATAAAGTGTCTGGATATTTTAAATAAATTAAAACAGAAAAGAAAAAAATAAGAAAAGGTAAAGAAAACAAAAAAAAGGGAGAGGGGGAGAAACCCCCATCGGGCCTAATCGCCAAGCCCACTGGCCCAGCCGGCCAGCCCTCTGCCCGCCCAACCCCCACTCCCTTATCCACCTCCCGTCGGTGGAAACCCTAGCCACCCATTCCCCGATCCCTCCTCCTCCTCCTCACGCCTGATCCGATCGGCTCCGCCCGATCCTGCCCAACGCAGGGCGACTCGCCTCCGTCCTCACCCCTCCTCCTCCCGACCGGTCGCGCAAGGCCCCTCGTGCGTCTCGGGCCGACCCGCCCAGCGACCACCTCGCTGGATCCGCACGCCGAAGCGCCTCCTCGCCTCCTCCTCACCGGCCGCCGACTGCCTCCGAGCACGCCTCGAGACCCTGCGCCCGTGAGCTCCCCCGTGGATCCCCTCTCTCCCCTCGTCCCCCTCCCGAGCGCCACCACCGCGCCCCACGTCGCCGGCTCTGCCCCCCCTCCCCCCCGCGCACCGGCCCTCCCTCTCCCTTCCCCCCCGCCACGGAGCACGGGAACGTGCTCCCCGGCCTCCCTCTCTCTTCTCCTCGCCCGAGCCGCGGCCCCGGCGAGCACGCCAGACCAACGCCTCAAGGGCGTGGATCTCGTCGCCGCCCCCCCGGTGACCAAATGGTCACGGGCCGAGCCCGTGGTGCTCAGCCGCACGCAAGCCACCTCGCCCCGTGGCGCTCCCGTCGGGATCCCGAACCCTACCGCCGCCTCCGCCGCTCGCGCTGCTTCAATGAAGTCCGCCGTGGCCTTGCCACCAATGGACGCGTCCTCCCTGAACGCGCCGCGCCCCTTTTTGGTCAGCCGGACGGCGGATTCCGGCTGTCCGGCGCACCCTCCGCCACGACGCCCACGGAGCCCCCAACGCCGGCCGACGTGGCCGACCTGGGCCACCTCGGTCATCGACCAGGCCCTAGGGGCCCGGCCGACTGTTGACCGGTCGGCCAAGGTACTGGCACCCCCTGCTTATGACATGGGGCCCCACCCCCGAGCGTTTTAAAATAAAAGAAAAAGGGAAAAGGAAATTAAATAAATATAATTAATAAAAATAAAAATGAATATAATTAATTAATTAATTAATTAAGTAAATAATTAATTTAATTAATCATGATTAATTAATCTAATGACTAATTAACTTAATTAACTACTGTTAATTAACTAACAGAGTATGACGAACGGGACCCACATGTCAGGGTTGACCTAGTCAACCCTGTTGACTGCTGACGTCATAATTCCATTTTTCGAATTAACTAATTAATTAAATTCCAGAAATTAATAAAATCTTTAGAAAATCATATCTTTTAATCCGTAACTCGGATTAAAATATTTTCAACATGAAAGTTGCTCAGAACGATGAGACGAATCCGGATACGCAGTCCGTTCGTCCGCCACACACCCCTAACCTATCGAACCTGCAACTTTCCTCCGCCCTTCCGCCGAAAACATTTAAACACCGAATACTTTCCGGATGATTCCCCTTAACCAAGCACCACCTCATACCACGTTAGGGCACGCTTAGCGTCGCTACTTGTCATGTCATGCATCGATATGCATCTGTTTACTTGGTATTCATTGTTTCTTCCCCTCTTCTCTCCGGTAGACTCTGAGGCCAAGCCAGCTGCTGCTTTGCCCTAGTTCGACTACGGTGTTGTGACCCCACTCTCTGGCCCTAGCACCCCGGCAAGCCCCCCCCCCTTGATCACCAGATATCGCCTACTCTTCTCTATACTGCTTGCATTAGAGTAGTGTAGCATGTTACTGCTTTCAGATACTCCTATACTGCTGCATAGCCTGTCCTTGTTACTAATGTTGTTACCTTACCTGCAATCCTATATGCTTAGTATAGGATGCTAGTATTTTCATCTGTGGCCCTACATTCTTGTCCGTCTGCTGTGCTATACTATCGGGCTGTGATCACTCGGGAGGTGATCACGGGTATATACTATATAATTATACATGATACATGTGAGACTAAAGTCGGGTCGGCCGATGGAGCACCCGCGAGTGGATCTTTGAGGCGGAGCGACAGGGCAGGTTGAGACCGCCTAGGAGAGAGGTGGGCCTGGCCTGTTCGGGCGTTCATGGATATTTAACACGCTTAACGAGTTGTTTGTATTTGATTTGTGTTGGCTACGAGACTATACGAACTTACCATCTACGCGGGAGTAGTTATGGTTATCCCGGCGTCTTGGTATCACCGGCACTTCAGACGTCACGACGGAGCGGCGCTGCGGATTGGACCGAACGCCACTAGGCTAGGTCTGCCTTCCGGCCGCCCACGCAACGCAAGTGTGCTCAGGCGATGGGCCCAGACCCTCTGGCGCTTAGGTTTAGACCGCGTGTTGGCCTCTCTGTTGTGCCTAGGTGGGGCTGCGACGTGTTGATCTTCCGCGGCCGGGCATGACCCAGGAAAGTGTGTCCGGCCAAATGGGATCAAGCGTGCTGGGTAAGATGGTGCACCCCTGCAGGGAAGTTAATCTATTCAAATAGCCGTGATCTTCGGTAACAGGACGACTTGGAGTTGTACCTTGAGCTTATGACAACTAGAACCGGATACTTGATAAAACACACTCTCCCAAGTGCCGATACAACCGGTGGTCGCTCTCTCGTGGATATGAGGAGGGATCGCCGGGTAGGATTATTGCTATGTGATGTTACTTGGAGGACTTCAACCTACCCTCCTCTACTGCTGCAAGACAGGTGACCGAAGCGTAGTCTTCGCTAAGACTAGCTTTCCCCTCTTATTCTGGAATTTTGCAGTTCAGTCCACCGATATGGCCCTTTACACATATATCCATGCATATGTATTGTAGCTCCTTGCTTGCGAGTACTTTGGATGAGTACTCACGGTTGCCTTGTTCCCCCTTTTCCCCCCTACCTTTACTCGATTGCTGCCACCAGACGATGGAGCCCAGAAGCCAGACGCCACCGTCGATGACGACTACTACACCGGAGGTGCCTACTACTACGCAGCAGCCCGGACGCATTTACCAGGAGTAGCTAGGAGGATCCCAGGCAGGAGGCCTGCGCCTCTTTCGATCTGTATCCCAGTTTGTGCTAGCCATCTTATGGCAACTTGTTTAACTTATGTCTGTACTCAGATATTGTTGCTTCCGCTGACTCGTCTATGATCGAGCACTTGTATTCGAGCACTCGAGGCCCCTGGCTTGTTTATTATGATGCTTGTATGACTTATTTTATTTGTAGAGTTGTGTTGTGATATCTTCCCGTGAGTCCTCGATCTTGATCATACACATTTATGCGTGCATGATTAGTGTACGATTAAATCGGGGCGCCAAATACAAGGCGTGACGGAGGCGGCGTGACGGCGGGCGCGTGGGCGGCTGCGGCGGCGGCGTACGGTTGGGGTCGATCGAGGGGAATCTGGCGAGGGAGGGAGGGAGGCCACAGTGCGAGGGCAGTAGGTGGAGTGGGGGGAGGGTTCTAATGGCGCACCTCCCCCTAGTGCGCCATAAGTATTTATTATTCTAATGGCGCACCTCCCCTCGGTGCGCCATTAGAATTTTGTTTTAATTACTAGCCCGACTTGTCAGGTTATATTCCACCTAACCCTATCTACATTAGAACCCGCCCACTAGCCCGACTGGTCAGCACGCAGCACACACATTAGGAGGTCCTGGGTTCGATTCCAGGCTCCCCAATTTTTATTTTTATGCATTTAAAATGTTGTTTGATATTTATTTGTGTTTAAATATGCTCAAACTTGTTTAAATCATAACAGTAATAATTTTTTGTAAAAACAGTAATAAATTTTTTTAAAAATATGTTCAAATTTGTTATTTGAAAATATTTATGAATATGAAAAAATATTCATATGGGGGGAGGGTGCGGGGGGTCGGCGGCGGCGGTGGAGTGGGGGAGGGTGCGGGCCGGGGGTCGGCGGCGGCGGCCGGTGGAGCGGGGGAGGGTGCGGTGAGTCATCGGCGACGGTGGAGTGGGGGAGGGTGCGGGCCGGGGGTCGGCGGCGGCGGCCGGTGGAGCCGGGGAGATGGTGCGGGGGATGCTTGGCGGCGAGGGGCACCGGATCTGGCGAGGTGGGATAGCGATCGAGATGGAGGGGGATCGAGATCGAGTGTCCATGAAATTTAAAAACATTCATGAGTTCAAAAAGTGCCCATGAAATACAATCGAGAAATGAAGGCTACAATTTAAATACAATCGATCTTAGCTAGCTATCTGTTCACAATCTTCTTGCCCTTATTTTTCGTAAATGGAGTTCTTCTCTTGAACGGACATCCTTTAGGTAGGGTGGTCCTGCTTCTTCTTGTGGTGTATGCTGATACTTCATCGTCGTCTTCATGTTCCATCTTCGGGTCGCCGTACTTGTCGAAGTCTTTCTCATTGGCGACTCCAACCATTCCGATGATCTTCCTTTTGCCTCTCCTCACGACAACACGACTGGGCTTTGGCGGGTCGGTAAAGAAGAAGCATTGGTCCACTTGGGAAGCCAGTACCCATGGCTCATTTTTCAAGGTGACGCTTATACCGGGCGGTCTTGGATTTGGCTTCGGGTATAACCATGGTGGTGAAATATCGGTCTTCTTTTATGACGCTCTTGGCCCAGCTGACACGGAACATCGGGACCTTCTCTCCATCGTAGCTCAGCTCCCAGATCTTCTTGATTCTTCCGTAGTATCTGTCCTTGTCGTTACCGGTGTAGGATTCCATCGTTACCCCGGAGTTCTGATAACCATCGCTCTTCATGTCCTTGTCCTCGGTGTAGAATGTATAGCCGTTGTTATCGTACGCCTCATAGGTCATCAGGTTGTGCTCGGCGCCCTATGACAAGGCGAATATGAGTTGTTCTTCCTCGGAAGAATCCTCATGTAAAGGGTACGACAAAAGCTTCTGCTTGAACCAACGCGTGAAACATGAGTTGTGCTCTTTGATTATATCTCCGTCCGTCCTCTGTTGGCCTCGGTCATTGTACGTCTTCTCAATAAAGGTTTTGTGCTCTACCACCCAAGGATCGACCACGTCTATGTGTTGTAGTGCGACTAGGTTTGCTCTTTCAAAGTCGGCGAGTCGACCCTCGAAGTCGACATGCATTTCGCGGCGACCCTCACGGTGACCCCATCCAGCGAGCCTGCCGAGGTGCCTGCCGAGGTGCCTGTTGACGGGCAGACCAACGAGGTCCTCGATGCCTAGATAATTCATGCAGTAGGAGATGCACTCTTCGGTCAGAAAAGCCCTGTGCTATGCTTCCTTCGGACATGACATGTTGCGAACGTATCCTTTGATGACACCATTCATCCTTTCGAACGGCATCATGTTGTGCAGGAACGTCGGCCCGGTTGGATGATATCCTCCACGATATGGACCAGCAGATGCACCATAACGTCAAGAATGCGGGCGGAAGTACATCTCAAGCTCGCATAGTATCACCACGATCTCTTCCTGTAGCCTTCTGAGTTGCCTCACGCCAACCGACTTTCGAGAGATGACGTCGAAAAAGTTGCATAGGCCAAATAGCGTTTCACGGACATGCGCGTCCATGATCCCACGAATTGCAACTGGAAGTATCTGCGTCATCAGCACGTGACAGTCATGAGACTTCATCCCGCTGAACTTCTGCTTCGTTGGGTCTAGGTATCTGCTTATCTTCCCCACAGAATCAGAAGGGAAGTTTTACTCCACGAGGCAGGTGAAAACTGATCGATCTCCTCGACTTAGAGTGAAGCACGCGGGAGGGTAGTCATTTCCGGTCTTCTTGGCCTTTTGCCTTTGCGACGACTTTCGTGTCCTGCTTCGCCTCATCATCATCATGATCATTAGCGTGAAGCTCCTCCCCGATGCCCATTGATTTCAAGTCTGCCCTTGCTTTCGCCCATCTTTGGTCCTTTCGGCATGTTGAGCAGGGTACCAAGCAGACTCGCACACATTCTTCGTGATATGCATGACATCAAGGCTGTGAGGCACACAGTGGATCTTCCAGTACGGCAAGTCCCAGAAAACAGACCTCATTTTCCATACCTTCAGCAGCGGCTCTGGCGCCTTTCGCTTCTTCCTCGGCTCTGGCGCCTTTTGCTTCTTTCCCGGCAGTGGGCAATCTTTCCAATTTTTCAACAGCCGGTCTATTTCCTCGCCGCTCCTCGTACGTGGGCGTCTTCGGGGTTCGGTTTCACCATCGAACAGATCCTTGCGTTTCCTCCACGGGTCATCGTCGCGAAGCCACCTTCGATTTCCTATGAATACGGTTTTCGAAGACCCGGGATCTCTATCTAGCTGGCAATACGTTGTGTCATCCATGCACCTGACGCTCCATAAAATCCGTGGACCACCTGCCCCGCGAGATATCCGTAACCGAGATAGTCGTGCACCGTCGTGAGCGGTGCGGCTCTCATAGGGAAATATTCTTTCTATGCGGCGTTCCACATATTGGCTGGCGTTTTTCATAGCGTGTCTAGCTCCTCTTTCAGCAGCCCCAGATTTAGATTGATGTCGTTCCCTGGTTGTTTCGGCCCTTCAATTAGTATACTCATGTGAATGTACTTCCTCTTCATGCACAACCAGGGGGGAAGGTTGTACATCCACACAAACACAGGCCAGGTGCTCATGTGCTTCTCTGGCTGCCAAACGGATTGACTCCATCGGTGCTCGCGCCCAGCATGATGTTACTTGGATCCTTCCCAAATTCTGGGTGTTCGAAGTTCAACGCTTGCCACTGGCTCCCATCCCTAGGGTGACTCAGCATCTTGTCTTTTTTATTTATCTCTGGATCATTTGTATCATCTTCTCGCTTCTTCTCCTCCCTATCCGCGTGCCAACGCAGGAGCTTTGCTACCTTAGGGTCCGCGAAATACCGCTGCAGACGAGGAGTGATCGGAAAGTACCACACCACTTTTCGAGGAGCTTTCTTCCTCTTCTTGTATCGAGTGACGCCGCACACCGGACATATGGTAGACTCCGATGTGCTCGTCCCGATAAATGATGCAATTATTCATGCACACATGGTATTTCACGTGCGGTAAATCCAGAGGACACGCGATTTTCTTTGCCTCCTCGAAACTTGTCGGGCACTTGTTCCCCTTGGGAAGACGTTCGCGCCAGAATTACATGTTCTCGTCGAAGCATGCGTCGGTCATTTTGTGTTTTACCTTCATCTCCAGAGCCATGAGCGTTACTTCAAAGCGGGTATCCTCGTGCCTGCATCCTTCATACAATGGAGTAACCGCGTCTATCTCCAGTTGATCCAGCTTGGCTTTCTCTCGGGCGGCAGCTCTTGCGTTATCCGTCTTCTTGAGAAGCAGCTCTTGAACATGAGGGTCCTGCACCCAGCCCATCGATGGTCCATCATCGTCTGCTCCACCGGCATCTTCATCTTCATGATCATGCCCTTCGTCTGCTCCGGCATCTTCCTCATCATCATGTCCTGCATCTTCTACATGATGACTGTGTACAACATCACCGTCGTGATCATGTCCTGGAGATTCTTCGTCTTCTCGCCCGCCCGAGTCTTGCTCATTTCTTGCCGCCCGGCCCCCATGGACGACTTCATAGTCATCTTCATCACCTTGCCACCGATAGCCATCCATGAAACCACGCAAGAGCAGGTGGTCCCGCACCTGCCCGGAATCCGGGTCCATAATAAGTCTCTTCAGCTTGCATCTTCGACACGGACATCTTATCTCCGTCTCGTTCTTTTGAAGCATATCGGCCTTCGCGGAGCTCAAAAACCTATTCACGATGCCTTTGGTCATCATGCAGACCATAGTCGCCTGCGGGGTAGAGCAAAACGATATTTTAGAACCAAGAAAAAAATTTGGCATGACTTTTCCTAAAAATAGGACCAAAATGAATGCATAGTGCCAAAATTCTCGCCGAAACGGAAATGAATCAACATTCCGGCAAAATATTGGCAACTATCGCATTTCAAATACCGGTACCTGCAAACACAAACATATATGCAACACCACAAACATATGCAACACCACGAACATACATAGATCTAGCTAGGCCACCAAAAGTGGATGTGCACGTTGTTGGAGAGGGAGAACAACATAAAGATAGCTTCCCCTTACTTACCTATCAAAAAAGGTAATTTAACCACTTAATTTGGATGAATCTATGGTGCAAATGAGGTGAGGAGGAGGAGGCAGCCGAGACAAGCTTGGAGGAGGAGGTGGAGAGAATGAAGTGGGGAAAGTAAGTAGAGGTGGGCTGTGCAAAATATCTTGTTGGTCCCAGGTTACTAATGGCGCACCACCTGCAAATGCGCCATTAGTAACCCTGGTTACTAATGGTGCACCTGCTGCTGGTGCACCATTAGAAGTTTTGCAAAAAAAATAAAATAAAAATTATATATTCTAATGGCGCACCGTGGCACAGTGCGCCATTACTAGTTTAAACTAGTAATGGCGCATTGCGCCAGGGTGCGCCATTAGTATCTTTGGGAAAATAAGAAGAAAAAAATTTACTAGTGGCGCACCGTGTGCATGGTGCACCATTAGTGTCTTCCACACTAATGGCGCACCTGCACATGGTGCGCCACTGCTATATAGTAGTGACGCACCACATGGCAGGTGCGTCATTAGTCGCCATTCCATCTATAGCCCTTTTTGTAGTAGTGATGTGGCTGTGGCTTGTCAAAATCGAGTGGATCTGACCGATGAGGCAGCACGTAGCGACGGAGTGAGGGAGGCGGAGGACGCGGTGAAGGGCGGCGACGGGTCCTGCTCCCTCGGCGGAGCGAGGCATGATGCGGACGGCATGACAGGATGCCGAGGTCACGGCAGCTCCTGCTCCCTCATGGCGCGGTGGTGCGGCATGCCACGGGCGGCACGAGGTCGGGGGCGCGGTGGCTCCTGTAGGGTGGCACGACGGCGGCAGGGAGGGACCGCGGGGATAGTGATTTAATTTTGGTAGTTTATCTCAGGGTGTGTGATTACAGGAGATGGTTATGTGATTATCTCAGGGTGTGTGATTACAGGAGATGGTTATGTGATTATCTCAGGGTGGGTGATTTAGTTTTTTTTTTGTGCCTCGCGTGATTATGGGGATGCGGTTGCAGACGCGAGATGTGAAATTTCCTTCGTGGTGGAGTACGGTCAGTCATGAGAAATTGCTAAGTGCACACGATAGAGGGATTAGATTAATGATGACTGTCAGATTAAAAATTGTGGGCCTAATCGTGTGGTGCTGATTGATTCGTGCGGGGTTGTGGGACTAATTGCGGGGTGCATCTAAGAAAATTCTTGTTTGTTTGTTTAATAGTAACTAGCGGAATACCCGCGCATTTGCGCGGCTAGAATCATAATGTGTTCTTAATTATTTTTCGCATCTTAAATATGTTTTCATGTTTCTTATCAAAAAAATATTATATTATGAAGTGTAACATTTCAAGGATATCAATTCATAATAAGCTCGTATTAGCACTGAAAAAATCTTGTCTAAACATTAAATTCAAATACCTATACGTAGTAGCATCTCTATATTTTACTACTACTACCACCACCACTACTATATCTTATTTATTTAAAAATGGTTATATTATTTTCATAATATAATTACTGTTTAGTCCACCTTTTCTCTATGTAGCGAGCCCAATGTTTAATATTCGACATTTGTCACTACGGAAACTGTTAGGTTCACCGGCAATATTTGTTCACTCTACTCTGACTTCCTTACTCAGCCCAAAAAGGTATGGCAATGGATAAAGATGCATGTTGACTTGGTGGTTTACGTCTGATGTTACATGATGGCAAGGTGGAATTAGCTATGCGAAGAGATCGTTATTAGTTTTGTTATATTTTCACTATGTGTTATCTCTTAGCACCAGTTGTGATGGATATGTTATTTATTGTTATATATGTTGGCGCGTCCATTTATTTTCACATCCAGACCTTTTTTACAAACGTTTTTGTATTTGAAAAACACTAAATATCCCATATATAAACACCTAGTATTTCTTAACGTTTCTCTCATTTCTTGTAAGGATGGCCCTAACTGTAGTGTATCATTGCCGATGTCACTTCATGTGTTTTTTTCTAGTAAGATTACCAAATAACCTACTGCTCGCACATATAAGCATGATGATTATATTTCCAGTTTGTAGATATAACATGCATGATGAATATTGTTTCAAAAGATCTGACAACATATTGTATGTAGGTAATCGGGAAAATTTGAGATGCTTTATGAAATATATTAATGGCCTAGGTCCTTCCAAATTAATGCCATGCAAATTTTTGGAAAGGAATTATCTTAGATTTAACATGTCTAATATATTTGATAGATAATTCATTATCATCACAACCTATAATTGATTTTTGATCTAACATCTTAAAAATGTCTCAAAATTATTATCAGATACGACGTATATATCTAATAATACATAAGACATCTAGCCATGCAAATATGTTGTTTGCTCGGCTTGTTAGTACTTCATTTTAACCCGACGTTTAACAAAAAAATGATTATCACAAAATATATTATTAGAAATTAGAAGAATCTGGCGTATGAATAGCTATACCGTGATCAATTGATAAGTATTTATCAATTGTATATGGTGCCAAAGTTTTTAAGGACATGTAAACTTTTTTTATCAGAGTTATTGGAATAAACCGAGAGATTCGGCGAAGTATATGTAGTATATCAATTTTAAAATACTTTTGAATTAGCACAAAAAATTTCAGAAAATAATTTGACTTACCTATCCCATTCAATCCCTGCGAAGCCATTGGGTCACAGCCTGTATGAAGCCCATAAATAAATTACTAATTTGCCATGTTCGTTGATTGCAGGTACACACCTCATGGGATTAGTAGTAGTAGCCTGTACTGTAAGCACTTTATTTTTTTTTATTTACCCTTTTTGCTTTCCAATCCGGACATGCAGCACACGTAGGTCTCATACGTAATTGTACTGGACTCGGACAGTACGTAATTTTTCATCCGGTCCGTGCTAGTGCTTTTATCTCTGAAGCCAATATCTTGTACGGAGACTTTAGCTGATAATTCTCAGCTGTCCGTCGTTCTAAAAATATCTTATTATTTGTTTTCCCTTGGTGGATCTCAGCCGTTGAAATACTATAACTTTACACCGGTTAATCTCTACCGTTATAACTTTACACCGGTTAATCTCTACCGTTCCTTTTCTATCGTTTGATAGATAGATAGATAGATAGAAGATAGAAGATAGAAGATAGATAGATAGATAGATAGATAGATAATAGTAGAGATAAAATGATCAGGCAGGGCGGGAGGTGGAAGAAAGGCATCTAGCTGTTTGCTTTACTTCAGAGTTCGGACAGTTGAGAAAAAATCAACTTACCCATTTTTTTTATCCAATCTACTGACCCCTAACCAGACCATAACAATGCACAGTGGGTTTGTTAAACCGTTAAGATTATAACTTGCGAGCCAAAGAAGATATGATTCTGTACAATCCATATATGCAAAGCTCCAAACAACCCCTTATCAAAGCTACAAACTAGCCACAGGATCAAACACAGGAACAGATCGGTTTAACACCAACATCCTCCCGCATTAAGAACGAAAGAAATCGATCTAACTACCTATCTCCCCTGCGCGCTGCAGCTAGAAAAGCTAGGCCACTCTAGTCTCTAGAGCAGACCCCGTCGCCGGGATCGACGTCGACCATGAAGATAACCTCTGATCCGGCCTCTTCCTCCTCATTGAAGTGGGTCAGCGGCGGCGGCGGCGGCGGCGGCAGCACTTCGACGGATGAGGTCAAGCCCGACGACGACTCCGACCGCACGTATACACGCACATGCTCATTGGTGCAGTGCTTTACTTATTAAATTGTTTATTTCCTCCTTCATTATTGGTGCAGTGCTTGGTCGCCGGCTTGCTGGCCGGCGCGGTTGTGGCGGCGACGGGCCTCGTCGTCCGGCCGTTCTGGGAAGCACTGGGTGTGTCTACCGATGTGATGATATACGTCATCTTTGGCGGAGCGTTGTGCTTCCTCGTCTTCTTCGGCGTCCTGATTAACTATCTGCACTGGAAGCATGTATCGGAACAATTGCGAGGAACACAGCAAACAACCTCGGCGCCGGTATCGGAGCTAGTGTAACAATTATTGTGGTCTTACCGTGGGCGGTTATCATGATACGTACCTCTGAGAACCGATCGGTACCTTGTGAATCCGTGATTAATTATACTAGAAAATTTCCCGTGCGTTGTTGCGGGAATGGTTTGCAATATGTTTAGATGATACTTGCTCATGTGAAACTTGAATATTACAATTAACATTATGAGCATGAAATACAACTATATGAAATTTATTATACTTGATTAGTTTATCCTTGCAAAATTATTTTGAAACATAAGTAGCATAATGTGTACTTAAAAAATGCAGTATATATACTTGATTAGCTGCAGTAACTTTGTTAAAAAAAATGCATAAGTAGTTGCTAAATCTAATGAAAAGAAAGTATACGCTTGAAAATCAAGAAAAGAAAGTGTCTAAAAGTAGAATATTCTTTAATTACAGTTAAAATGGTCATTTCAAACAAAGATGTGAAGGATGAATAACATGAATATATGATGTGACAGCGTTATATGCATAGACTAATGCAAAATATATTGTAATTTAGAAATTAAATGCAAGACTCATTTATGTGGTAGATTTTGCATGGCTTAGTGTGAGAGCAAACTTAAATGCATTGTTTAGTGGACGTTGAGGTGGACACTTTGCATGTTGAGAGAATTGGTGCTTGTGTGGCAGATTTTGCAAGGCTTAGTGGAAGAGAAGACTTAAATGCATTGCTTAGTGGGACGTTGAGGTGGACACTTTGCATGTAGAGAGAATTGGGACCAACTTCTTAAGAATGTAAGACGCGGCTGCATTTGGCATCACGGTAGATTTTTATTTTTTATCGGAGCAATTCCGTTTGCTTTACTACCCGTTTTTTCTATTTTAGTAGCCCAACCATGCTTCTAATTTTTAACAACGCACATATAAACTAAGGCTAAGTGCGGAAAAATAAGATCGACAAAAATAAGATCCTGGGAGAAACTCTAGCCGATCCCTATAAAAAAATATAGAGAAGTACCCGGCCGATTTGGTGGAGTATTTTTACTCCACTATTTATTGGCTGGACCTAGCCGATCTCCTATATTTAGTAGAATAAACTTATAATTAAATGTATGCATTTTGTCGGACACTTGGTATGCACCTTCACGGCAAGCGGCGACGATGGTGACACACACACTCCAACTCCTACCCGCAACGACTCTCGAGGACGCGCTTGATGACTACCTCCACTGGGTCGGCCGTCATCATTGATACCGCAACAGCCCGGCTCAACGGCTCCCTGGTACAGCGGCGTGCTTCTCCGGATGGTGCTGGAGCTTGCACTGACGGCGACCGTGCTGCGCCGGGCTGCAAGTATGCTGGGGCCACGGGTGTACTACACATCTTACCACATCGAGCACGCGCGGCTTACCACATTGAGCATGTGCCCTTCCCGCCTCGGTCGCCTCCTCCGCCACCACCCTTATTGCATGGTACACACACGTCACCCAGGTGACCCCGTCAGAGTTGAAGATGCCGTCATCGAGCATATTCACGGCGAGGTCATCGACGAGGCCCGAGGTCGCCGCCGTCGACAAGGGAGCTTCACATTGAGTCGCAGATGGCCACAAGGAGGCCTTTGCGCGAAGAAAACTTTTACTCGGCCGCCTCCGGGACGAGTAAATTTAGAAAGTTTTACTCCTCTAACCTATTTAGGAGATCGGCTAGGTACCAGTTAGAGGAGTCACTAGTAGAAAAGACGGCAAAGGTCCAGGCCGGGTCAACCCATTAGTCCCGGTTCAGTCAAGAACCGGGACCCATGGAGCATTGGACCCGGTTCGTGAGCCCCGGGGGCCGGCCGGGCCACGTGGGCCATTGGTCCCGATTCGTCTGGGCCTCGCTCCTGGCCCACCACCATTGGTCCCGGTTGGTGGCTCGAACCGGGACCAAAGGCTGCCCTTTAGTCCCGGTTCAAGCCACCAACCGGGACAAATGAGGTGCCTATATATACCCCCTCGCGTAAGAGCAGAGCACACTGCTCTGTTTTTTCTGGCAGCCGAGGAGGAGAGGGCTTGGTGGTGCTCTAGCTCACCTCCTATGCACACAAGGTGTTCGATGGAATGCCTGAGCCACACTACTTAAGCTTTCTCCTCTCCAAGCTCGACCTCCAAGCTCCATTTTCCTCAATATTTGTCTAGGTTTAGCGGTCCGTCACGCCTCGTCTCCGTCTTCACCGCCGTCGATCACCCGCGCCGATCTCATGGTGAGCCTCTTGTTCTTATCTTCTTTCTGAAAGGAAAAACATTCTTACTTGTATGTTTAGATAGATACTTGTATTATTTTCTTACTTTTATTATTGCATCTTATATAGTGCGATGGTTTTGGTATCTGCCCCCGTCGGCCCTCGTCCTGTCTATGATTCGGATGTGGTATATATTATCTTTTCATAACTATTAGTTCATTTATTGTTTATGAAAATTATGCCGACCAACGTGACATAGATTTTATTTATCTAGGAGGTTGTTGAACCGGAAATTCCAACCGACCCTATTGTCGAGAGGTTAAATTTAGTTGAAGAAGAAAACAATTTCTTGAAGGAAAAAATAAGAAAATTTGAGGAGGAGAAGATGATATTGGAGTTGCATGTTGCGGATGTCGTTGATGATCACAAGATCAAGATGGATGCAATGCGCTTGAAGCTTAGAAAGATTAGAAAATATGCCATTCATACCGAGGCTTGGTATCGTTATGCCGTTAGATCAGTTGTTACCTTGGTTGCGATTATGATCGCATTTGTTTTCGCATTGAAATGTTTTACATAGTTTCAATGTATGGTTTAATTAATTTAGATGCTCTGCAGAGCTTTATGTTGTTAGATGAGAACTATGTATGTACTTTGGTTTTAATGTGATGATGAACTTTTATTAATTTGGTCACTTAATTATCTATTCATGATGTTCTGTAATGATTTTTGACACACTTAATTATATATAATGCACGCAGATGAACCGCAATGAATGTACAAGGATGTACACACCTCCGAGTACATTAAGGGCGTGCATGATTTTCTCAAGTGGCTGAGGCAAACAAGCAGAATGGTTTTATGTGTTGTCCATGCCCTATATGTGGGAATACGAAGTCTTACTCTGACCGGAAAATCCTTCACACCCACCTGCTTTACAAGGGTTTCATGCCATACTATAATGTTTGGACGAGGCACGGAGAAATAGGGGTTATGATGGAAGACGGCGAAGAAGAAGAGTACGATGACAACTATGTGCCCCCTGAATATGATGATGCTACTGAACATCAAGAGGAACCAGACGATGTGCACGATGATGTTGCAATGGGCGAAGCTGCTGAAGATCAAGAGGAACCAGACGATGTGCCCGATGATGATGATCTCCGCCGGGTCATTGTCGATGCAAGGATGCAATGCGAAAGTCAAAAGGAGAAGCTGAAGTTCGATCACATGTTAGATGATCACAAAAAAGGGTTGTACCCCAATTGCGAAGATGGCAACACAAAACTCGGTACCGTACTGGAATTGCTGCAGTGGAAGGCAGAGAATGCTGTGCCTAACAAAGGATTTGAGAAGCTACTGAAAATATTGAAGAAGAAGCTTCCAAAGGATAACGAATTGCCCGATAATACATACACAACAAAGAAGGTCGTATGCCCTCTAGGATTGGAGGTGCGTAAGATACATGCATGCCCTAATGATCGTGCATCCTCTACCAAGTGCGTACAAGGATCTGAACGCATGCCCGTATGCGGTGCATTACGGTATAAGATCGACGAGATGACCCCGGTGATGTTGATGGCGAGCCCCTAGGAAGAGGGTTCTCGCGAAGTGATGTGGTATGCTCCTATAATACCACCGTTGAAACGTCTGCTCGTAAAACGGAGAGCATGCCAAGTTGATGCGATGGCACAGTGAGGACCGTAAGAAAGCCGGGAAGTTGAGAGCACCCGCTGACGGGTCGCAGTGGAGAAAAATAGAGAGAGAGTATTGGGCTGAGTTTGCACGTGACCCAAGGAACATATGGTTTGGTTTAAGCGCGGATTGCATTAATCCTTTCGGGGAGCAGAGCAGCAATCACAGCACCTGGCCCGTGACTCTATGTATGTATAACCTTCCTCCTTGGATGTGCATGAAGCGGAAGTTCATTATGATGCCAGTTCTTATCCAAGGCCCTAAGCAACCCGTCAACGACATTAATGTGTACCTAAGGCCATTAGTTGAAGAACTTTTACAGCTGTGGAATGGAAACGGTGTACGTACGTGGGATGAGCACAAACAGGAGGAATTTGACCTAAAGGCGTTGCTATTCGTGACCATCAACGATTGGCCCGCTCTCAGTAACCTTTCAGGCCGGACAAACAAGGGATACCACGCATGCACACACTGTTTACTTGACACCGAAAATATATACCTGGGAAGCTGCAGGAAGAATGTGTACCTGGGCCATCGTCGATTTCTTCCGACCAACCATCAATGTTGAAAGAAAGGCAAGCATTTCAAAGGCGAGGAAGATCACCGGAAGAAGCCCGCCATGCGTACTGGTGATCACGTACTTGCTATGGTCAATGATTTACACGTAATATTTGGAAAGGATCCCGACGGACTAGCTGTTCCGAGTGACGCTGGGGGACACGCACCCATGTGGAAGAAGAAATCTATATTTTGGTACCTACCCTACTGGAAAGACCTAGAGGTCCGCTCTTCGATCGACGTGATGCACGTGACGAAGAACCTTTGCGTGAACCTGCTAGGCTTCTTGGGCGTGTGTGGGAAGACAAAAGATACACCTTAGGCACGGGAGGACCTGCAACGTTTGCACAAAAAGACGGCATGCCTCCGGCAAGATGAAGGTCCTGCCAGCTACGCTCTTACCAAAGAAGAGAAGGAAATATTCTTTGAATGCCTGCTTAGTATGAAGGTCCCGACTGGCTTCTCGTCGAATATAAAGGGAATAATAAATATGGCAGAGAAAAAGTTTCAGAACCTAAAATCTCATGACTGCCACGTGATTATGACGCAACTGCTTCCGGTTGCATTGAGGGGGCTTCTACCGGAAAACATCCGATTAGCCATTGTGAAGCTATGTGCATTCCTCAATGTAATTTCTCAGAAGGTGATCGATCCAGAAATCGTACCAAGGCTAAGGAGTGATGTGGCGCAATGTCTTGTCAGTTTCGAGCTGGTGTTCCCACCATCCTTCTTCAATATCATGACGCACGTCCTAGTTCATCTAGTCGACGAGATTGTCATTCTGGGACCGTATTTCTACACAATATGTTCCCCTTTGAGAGGTTCATGGGAGTCCTAAAGAAATATGTCTCAGAATCGCGCTTAGGCCGTAAGGAAGCATCTTCATGGGCCATCAAACAGAGGATGTCATCGGGTTTTGTGTTGACTTCATTCCTGGCCTTAAGAAGATAGGTCTCCCTAAATCGCGGTATGAGGGGAGACTGACTGGAAAAGGCACGCTTGGAAGGGACTCAATAATATGCAAGGACGGATATTCTTGGTCTCAAGCACACTGCACAGTTCTACAGAACTCTACCTTGGTGACCCCTTATGTCGATGAACACAAGAACAGTCTGCGCTCCAAACACCCGGAGCAGTGTGATGACTGGATTACATGTGAACACATCAGGACTTTCAACAGTTGGTTGGAAACACGTCTCAGAGGTGACAACATTGTTTGTGATGAGTTGTACTTGTTGTCCAGGGGGACCATCTTCGACTGTTACGATTTGGAAAGGATATGAGATAAATGAGAATACATTTTACACGATTGACCAAGATCAAAAGAGCACCAACCAAAACAGCGGTGTCCGCTTTGATGCAGCCACCGTGAGGGGAAAGGACACATATTATGGTTACATAGTGGACATATGGGAGCTTGACTACGGACATGATTTTAAGGTCCCTTTGTTTAAGTGCAAATGGGTCAATCTGTCAGAGGCGAAGTGGCATGTAGACCCACAGTACGGAATGACAACAGTGGATCTGAAAAATCTTGGGTACACTGACGAACTGTTCGTCCTAGCCAATGATGTGGCACAGGTTATCTATGTGAAGGACATGTCTACCAGACCAATAAAAAGAAAAGATAAGGAAGCGAATACATCATACGATGAGCCAAAGCGCCACATAGTTCTTTTCAGAAAAAGAGACATCGTGGGAGTGGAGGGCAAGATGTACATGTCCTCAAGATTATGAAAAGTTTCATGAAATTCCTCCTTCAAAGTCAAGGCTGACCCCAAGATCCTCGATAAACGATGAAGATTATGCATGGTTACGACGCAATAAGCAAATGACACAAGCAAAGAAAAGTGAAGACTTTCTCCCGCAACTATTATGATGATACCATGCCAACTTTGTAATGCATTTGTATGATACCATTGTCCGTTTTGTACATGCACATGCTATGTGGGTGAAATTATGATACCATGCCAACTTTCAACTTTTTCAGAGTTCATTTGAAATGCTTTAATGTCTTATGGTTTGGCCCTCATAGTACCATTAATCCCGGTTCGCTCCTTGTCAACTATGTTCTCTCCAAGAACACTCTCAAAAGGGCATCCACGTGGGCCATTGGTCTCGGTACGTCTGGACCTTTTGGTCCCGGTTCCACGCACGAACCGGGACCAATGCGCCTCGCCCCTGGCCCATGACCATTAGTCCCGGTTTGTGCCACAAACCGGGACTAAAGGGTTGGTCCTCGTTGCGCTCAGAGTTTAGTCCCACCTCGCCAACCGAAGGGCGCTCATACCGGTTTATAAGCCCGTCCCTCTCTGCCTTGTTGAGCTTCTCTCAAAGTGAAAATAGATGCCCCTATACAGGGAATTTGACCTAAATTCATAGTGAATTTCTATGAAATTCATAGAAATTTATTATGAATTTAGGTTGAATTTTCTCTATAGGCGCATCTATGTTCATTTTTTTAGTAAAGTTAATCACAAACTTGTGATTCACACAAATTTCAAAGAATTCAAATTTTAACTATTCAAATTTGAAAACTAATAGCACTAACAGAATGTTTATAATTTTGCTGACCTTAAAGCAAAAAGAACTAAAAATAAAGGAAAAAACAAAATAAAAAGAATAATACAAAAAACTGGAAACAAAATAAAAATAGCAACAATATGTATTTTGTTGTAAGTAGAAACAAAATAAAATAAATAAAGCAACAAAGAAAACAACAAAACAAAAAAAGTGTTCAAATTTGAAAACTAATGGCACTAACAGAAAGTTTATAATTTTTCTAAAACTAAAAGCAAAAAAGAATTAAAAAATAAAGCAAAAAACAAAAGAAAATAAATGCAGAAAACAAAACAAAAAAACTGGAAAAAATTAAAAATAGCAACAATAAGTATTTTGTTGTAAGTAGAAACAAAATAAAATAAATAAAGCAAGAAAGAAAACAAAAAAACAAAAAAGTGTTTTCAAATTTGAAAACAAATGGCACTAACAGAAAGTTTATAATTTTCTAAAACTAAAAGCAAAAAGAATTAAAAATAAAGCAAAAAACAAAAGAAAATAAATCATGCAGAAAACAAAAAAAAAACCTGGAAAAAAAATAGCAAAAATAAGTAAAGAAAACAAAAAACAAAAAAAGTGCCTCCTACTGGGCCCCCACGGCCTGAATACGACTAGAAACCCGACCATGGGCCAGGATTCAGGCCCGCAGAAGGCCCAGCAGGCCCACAGGCAAAGCAGTGTCAGATTAGGCCCATAGGCCTGCAGTTCAGAGGAGTTCGAGAGAGAGAGGAGGCAGCAGTGCTTATAAGCAGGTGGTCGACGCTCTCAACTAGCGAGGTGGGACTAAACTCCCACCACCGCGCCGCTGTGCAAGGCCATTGGTCCCGGTTGGTGGCACGAACGGCACCATCGTTATTTTGTCCCGGTTCATGCACCAACCGACCAATGCCCCCTTATTCGGTTCATGCCACCAACCGGGACCAAAGTCGCCGCTTCCCGCCTTTGGGCTCTTTGAAAGAGGCCTTTGGTCCGGTTGGTGGCTCCAACTGACTAAAGGCATTGGTCCCGATTTGTGCCACTAACCGACCAAAGTTTTGCTATATAAGCAACACTTGGGGAATTTTCAGATTTCCCTCGCTAGTTGCCCCCGACGACGCCGACGACCTCCTCGACGACGCCAGTTGCCCCGTCATGCCGCCGCCCGCCGTGCGAGCCCACGCCGACGCCTCCGCCGCCCGAGCCCACGCCTTCGCCGTCGCCGCCCAGCCCGGTCGCGCCCTACCCCACGACCCGCCCCACCGTCGCCGCCGTCGCCGACGCCCTCGCCGTCGCCCTCGCCGGCCGCCCCTGATGTGAGCCGCCGCCGTCAGGACTCTGTGTTCAGTGTGCTTTTTTTCATATATACATGTGTATTTTTTTGTTCGTTGCATTTTTTTCATATATATAATGTATATATGTATGTGGTAGCTATATGATGAATGGATGTGGCTATGTATGTATGAATATAATGTTCATAGCATTTTTTTTGTTTATATATGTTTTTTCATATATGTATTAATTTTTTATTTAGGTTGTTTTAGTAGATATCGATTTTAGGTTAGTGCATTTTAGGTTAGTGTAGAGGAAAAAGTAAAATAAGGAAAAGGAAGAAAAGAGGAAGAAGGAAGAAGGAAGAAGAAGAAGAAAGAGAAGGAGAGGAAAAAGGAAAATAAGAAGAGGAAGAAAGGAGAAGAAGAGGAGAGGAAGAAGAGGAGAAATAAATAAGAAGAGGGAAAAAGAAGAAAAAGAAGAGGAGAAGAAGAAAGGAATAGAGGGAGAAGAAGAAAAAATAGAAATATTCTTCTTTTTTTTCATCGATCTTCTCCTCTGTCGTCCTCTGTCGCGCTCGGGGGGCGGGTCCTGGAGGGGGTAGATCGACCCCCCCCCCCTCGTGTTGAAGTTATCGGGAGGGGTATATCGATCTACCCCCTTCCCGATAATATTATTTTCCCATGTACGTATGTCGTGTCGATATAAACTCCTGATAACTTCAACACGTGGGGGGGTCGATATACCCCCTCCCCGATAATATTATTTTTCCATGTACGTATGTCATCATTGTCGATATAAACCCCTCCCGATAACTTCAACACGTGGAGGGGGGGGGGGTCGATATACCCCCTCCCGATAACTTCAACACGTGGGGGGGAGGGTCGATATACCCCCTCCCGATAACTTCAACACGTGGGGAGGGATCGATATACCCCCTACCCGATAACATTTATTTTCCCGTGTATGTATCTCGTCGTTGTCGATATTACCCCCTTGAAGTGTTGTCGAGGCCACCCCAAACCCTAGAGAAGCAGCGTCGAGGCCACTAATTAATATGATTCCATATTTTTCATGTTTGAATAATAATTGCCATGTTGTAAATATTTGTAGAAACTATGGACACCCCCCGAGACGAAGCAACAGAAGCGATGTTGGGGGAGATAATCGCAGAAGGAAGTGATGTCGTCTTATCGTTTCTGAACGACACCGATGGTCTGGAAGGACAGCGTGAAGAAGCAGGCTATGAATATGATGGCTCCTTTGACCCAAGGCCGGTGCAAGAAGGAGACCATGAGGACGGCTCCGGTGACCCAATGACGGTGCAAGAAGGAGACCGTGATGACGGCTCCGGTGACCGAACCGAGTCTGGCCAGGTATATATATTAGTTAAGCCTGTGATGACTAGCTAATTGATGCATTCATTGTTTTGGTATATGTACACATATTAATAAACTCTCATCTTCTTTTTTCTAGCCCTCCGGATCGAGCACAACTTCGGTAAGGAGACGAGGCCCGAAGAAAAAGTTGAGCTCGGATGAAAGGTTTGAGATCACAGCAATCGCGTAGCGTCGGCGAACCGATTGAACCCATCCGGACAAAGAACGCATTTGCTGCTCGGTCAAGGGGTTCTTGTTAGGGACAAGATCTCGATCAGCATCCACCAATGGTATAAGCCTAAGGAGGAAGACCCTCGTGTGTCTTATGTCAATGATATGCGTAAAGATGATCTTTGGACTGAGCTAAAGGCAAATTTCACCCTACCGCCAGAGGAGGATCCGGAGAAGCCAGTTAAAGAGCAATTAATCAAGTCTTGTGCTCTTAATAAGATGGCAGGCCTATTCAGGAGGTGGAGGAAAGAGCTGAAAAAGTTTGTCGACAAAGAAGAGACACCAGAATTAATCGGCAGATATGATAAGATCGGAGATCACTGGCCCGCATTTGTGGCCCACACGACATCGGAAAAGAGTAAGAAGATGTCAGCGACAAACAAGCAAAATGCTGCGAAGAATAAGTTTCACCATCGCATGGGGTCAGGTGGCTACCTCAAAGCCCGACCTAAGTGGTCCAAGGCTGAGAATGATCTGCTTGATAAAGGGATCGAACCAGAGACAATGAAATGGCCAGACCGTTGCCGGACTTGGTTCTTCGGGGCTGGTGGAACCTTGGACCCTGTATCAGGGAAGTGCCGTTGGACGGACGAGCAACTGAAAACACCAGTCAACAGGCTTCGGCACTATATCGATGAAGTGCAGCAAGGGACGTTCCTTCCAGACAGGGAGAAGGACAAGCTCACAATGGCCCTCGGGAATCCTGAGCACCCTGGACGAACACGAGGCACGCCAGGCTCCATTCCGTGGAATGTTGATTTTCCGGACGCAGGGGGTTACAAAACCCACGAGAGGAGGAAGAAACTGGAGCAGACCCAACTGCAGGCGTTGCACGAAAGGGTACAAGGGCTAGAGGAACGAGAAGCAAATCGCAGCAAACGACCTGCCGAACCTTCCCCCGAAGCTACCCCGCCATCTCAGCGGAGAAGCAGCGTGGCTTCTACCGAGCTGCTTCAGCCGGAGCATGTCTTGACGGCTCCTACTAGCTACCCCGTGGATTTTATCACGGAGGCTCAAAATTGCCACCTTATGACGCAATGGCAGAACTTAAAAGTCAAGCCGGCTGTCGGCCGAGTTTGACCTTCTGAACCCGGTGCAACTTTTCACTGTCGTCCGATTCTAGAAGGATTTGAGGACCTCCAGCTTGACCACCCTACCGGTGAAGGGGAGGCTCGGCTGGGTTCTACTCTGAAGACTCCATGCCTATGGCGAAGGAGTTCATCAAGCTTCCGAACTGGACGCCTCCACCTCCTCCTCCGGCGAGTCAGGGCACTCCTCCACCGCCTCCTCCTCCGGTGAGTGACGATCAGGGCACTCGGCCTCCTTCTCCGCTGCAAGGCCAACAAGACCAACAGCCAAGCCTCCTCCTTCTCCGCCTCGCCCAGCAAGGGACGGAAGAGACCCGCCGTCGCCCGGCTGCTCCCAAGACGTCAGAAGTCCTTCTCCTCCGCCTCGTAAGCAAGCACGAAAGAAGACAGACGCCGCAGCCGCTCCATCTGCTCCGGCGTCTAGCAGTACAGCCAGCAGAGGCGGGAGGCAATACAGATACGGTCCTTCTCTTAAGCCACTAGAGAAGTTACCGTATGAGAGGACCGAGGAGGAAAACGCGAAGATCGTGCAGACCAAAGTGAACGACTTCTTTGAAGGGGTGAAAGCAAAGAGACATCCACCTCCGGAGGAGAAGGTAGATCTGGTGAAAGCAAAGCGCACTATCGATGCCACGAGGAAACCACCAAAGTCTCCGCCGAAAAACAACTATGAGCGCATTATCGCAAAGACATATCTCGAAGCTAACCGGTCGGGAAGTATCGGTGATAAAAGGTTAAAAGAACGAGCAGCTGGGAAAAAATTGCCCAGCTCGGCGAACAAGCAAAGCAATCGTGCCCCCGCTCAATATGTCTAGCGACATCGTCAATGATACTCGGGACGGTGCCCGGTTATAACAATCTTGGAGATTACCTGCACGATGATGTACATTTTGATTTCTTGGAGGTGGGACGAACACGATATCTTAGTACGGGAAGCCTCTCGTCAAAGATGAAAATCTCTAACAACGATTATGCGAAGATTCCATAATTGGTACATGAAAACCTGCAGAGAGTCTGGGGAGACGAATGCTTTGTATCTGAATATTAAAGAGGAGCACGACCTTGTTGGAACTGATCGGTTGACTGTTCCATTTGAGGAGTTCTTCGAGTTCTTCAATCAAAAGGCCCTCGATAAATTAACGGTCTTTTGCTACTGTCTGTAAGTACTATTTCTGTCATTGGGTCTCTATATATAACTCGGCTCTTTCATTTGCATGTATCTATAATTAATTATCCTCACTATATTATGCAGATTGAAGATCGTTGAGTGCAAAAAACAAGAAATGTATGATATTGGGTTCATTAACACAAATATCATAGATAAAATTCAGGTTACAAAGCACGCCGAAGAGGCCGAGGCCAACTTGCTACAATCATTGATCAAAAATCAAAACAAAGATTTAATATTCTTTCCTTACAACTTCCAGTGAGTGTTACTGTCGTGTGCATATTCGGTTTCCCTTATTACTCGAGCGAGGTTATAGTAATGTAATTTATGAGTTATGCATGCGTGCGCAGATTCCACTATGTTCTTCTGGAGATTAAGCTTGAGCGGGGGGTAGTAAACATCTTAGATTCGAGACGAAAAAATCCCGAAACCTATACGGACATGACTAAAATGCTCAACAAGTAAGTTCAATCGATCATTATCGCACCATATCGGCAACTTTTTGTTCATTTCCTAATATCTCAAGTAATAATAATTATTTTCTTTGTCTTGCAGGGTTTGGAAACAGTTCACCGTAGAAGTTCCGGGACTGCCGAAGGAGCTGCAATATACATACCCGAAAGTAAGTACTACTAGCTAGCTAGTTGCGCGCATCTCCCGTTGATTCTTTAGCTGTACTTTCATCAATACCATTTATAATGCTTCATTATCAGTTTGATTGACCTTTATTTCTCGTAAAGTGCTTGTGGCAGGAAGAAGGAAATAATTTCTGTGGATACTACGTGTGCAAGTTCATCTACAACGCGACTTTGAAAAATAAGCGGGGCTACTCTAAAAGACAATATGAAGTGCGTAAGCAATAATATTCACAATTTCATTTTATTACATCATCATTTCTATTGAGTTTCATTCATATATGTATTAACCTACTTCAAATTAGACGTGGCAGATGCGGGATGAACTCCTAGAACAAGATCGCATGAAAGCAATTCAAGAGGAATTGGCGGGATTCTTTCTTGACCACGTCATCAATAAAGCCGGAGAATACCATGTGGAACTTGATTTCAATTGCTAGGGGATTGTAAGAGATCTTACATATTGTATATGTATGTAGCTAGTAGCGTCTGATAGATAATACGAAAACTTGTTGTTCGACCAATCTCTCGGAGAAGGAGAGGTCGATCGATCACTTCTCTCGGTATGCATGACGAACTTCTGTACTTAATGGTTCCTTCATTTTCTTACTAGCTAGCGTGTCAAGGGCCTCTCTATGTACAGTACGTAGCATCGACCAAGCACAGACATAAGAGAGGACACTTCTCTCTATTAATTAGCTAGCTAACACAATATATGAAACACCTAAATTAACCCCCAAAACCCCCAACCCCTTTAAAAAAATAAAACCCCAGCCACTGAAATCTTGTGGCGTGGATGCCTTTTGGTCCCGGTTGGTGCCAATTAATCCAAAGGCCTCCTCTGGGCTCGGCGCATCGGCCACGCGTGGAGGCCCATTTGTCCCGGTTCGTGTTAGAAACGGGACTAAAGGGGGGAGGCATTAGTAACGACCCTTTAGTCCCGGTTCAAGAACCGGGACAAAAGGCCCTCACCAACCGGGACAAATGCCCTGTTTTCTACTAGTGAGTAAAACCGAAATTTTACTCCTCTATAGACTTTTAGGGGATCGAATAGAGTTGCTCTTAGCGAGAAAATAGCTGCATGTTGGCTTGGAGGAGAGGTGAAGGGTTAAGTCGCGAGCCACAGAAGGGCTGGCTAAAGATGGGGTATTTGTGAGTCAGCTGAGATGTAGTCTCATGTGGATGATTAATTATGTATGTCGAATATCTGCAGTCGGTTTCCGATGATGCTTGAACCCGCTCTTTTCTTTCCCGTCTCCTTCCTGAACCGATGTATTTCTGTTATGTTAAAGTAATGAAAAGGTGTTATGCTCGGTTCAAAATTATATGAATGATTGTGTACGCAACATTGTGTGCGGCCTCACATTTGGAATTTAGTGATAATATCTTTCTTCGGCTGTCGTGTTGTCGTTTCCAGTTTCCATACATACTTATTTTGGGTGGCATGCATATAACATATTTATGTTTCGGTAATGTTAATTGGCTAACGTTCTCTGGAAGGGAGGTTCCAACGAACCCCCTCAAAGTTGTTTGAACGCAAACAAATGGTCACAATTTGCGTGAAAAATGCCTTTAAAACTGAAACTGCCAACCCCTTCAACTAAAGTTGTCTACCTCTTCGACTAAATTTACCACCCCTATAATTAAAACTGCTACCGAAATCGTTCCCATGTGCCAACCCTTCCTAGTGAACATTCCTCAGCTATTGGGGTCTTATATTTAGAGAACACGCTACGAGCGCATGCACTAGTACTTGGAAAGTTTAAGAACAACTCTAGAGGCGCCGACAACCTTCATGCTCCATATGCATTATACGGAGGATGCTGAGGCAAAGTGCAAAGTTAGAATCGCCATATTGACATCTTCCATATCCGTATGGAGCGCCCGATACCAATGAAGGACAATCCACAAAGCCCCAGTGACTTCATACCAATTTCACTACTCAATTGTACCATTAAAATTGTCACCAGATTGTTGGCTTAAAGACTTCAGAAAGTCATTTTTAGGCTGGTGCATTCAAAACAGTATTGTTTTCTAAAGTCAAGGTCTATACAAGATTGCCTAGCCCAGGCTTTTGAATATATTTTTCAATGCCAACAATCTAAATAGAAAATTGTGATCCTAAAGTTGGATTTGAAAAGGCCTTGGAGGCGACGACGGGTCCTGTGGTTTTTCCGGAGGTTGTGGCGGCGGTTGGTAGTGATGCAAGCCCGTAGCAGCGGACGAGCTTTGTTCCAGCGGCGACGGGACGCATGGATGAGTACAGGGCCGGAGCCGCGAGAAGGCTAACAGCGGTGGCTATTGTGTCGGGATGCCTTCCATGGCGTCCCGATGGTTGTCGGCGGTCATCGTTGGAGGCGGTGCGACAACATAGTTGGGGCGAAAGTTTCAACCCCGGGCATCTGCCGTTCGTGCTGTTGCATTTTTGGTTTTGGTATTGCCGTAGGAAATACCTATATTTTGGTCTTGGATAGCAAAATTTAGATTAAGTTTTTCGATCCCTGTGCAATCTTTGGTCTACTGTTTTTTAAATAAAGACACCCAAAAACATCTTTGGCTATGTACAGTGATGCTATCTAGCAGTGTCACATAGGATAAATGACTAGTGGTTGAGGCCGCCATTGCGGGCCTCTTGAGAGAAAGTTGTGCATGTATTTCTCCCTTTGAAAGAAAAAAAAATCTCAACTTCATCTCAAAATTAAAAAGAAAACTTTCTTACAACACATGAACATCACATCCATCTGGAAAAAAAAAAGCCTAAAAGACATTCTTAAAATGAAAAAGTAACAAAAGTCTCACATCCATCTTTAAAAAATAATCTCTAAAAAAACTTTTCTCAAAAGGAAAAAAGTCTTAATTTCGTCTTCCAAAAAAATCAAAAAGTTTTTCAATTTCATCTCCCAAAAAAAATCAAAAAGTTTCTTGCCACGGCCAACCAGCATGTGCCACGTGGCCATGCTGGTTGGTCGCCATTCTCCCTTAGCTTAATGGGTTTGATGAGGTGGAGAAAAGAGAAAACAAAGAAAAGGCTTTGCCTTGTACGTGGAGTTTCTACGCCCGGCTAAAATGCTCCTGGTGTGAATAGTAAAATCAAAAATATAGAAAAAAATTGAATTTGTTTTGTGGCATACTTTAATTAATGTTTTTTGTGCATGCAAGGTGAAAAAACAAAATTGATGCTCTTAAAATGTTACATTCAAACACATTTTGGAGCTCTGGTTATTTTTTTGCCACGACCTTCACCAATGTGATTTCATGATGAAATGTTTCACCCACAACAATTATTTTTTAAAATACATCACAAAAAAAACAGAATTTTATTTTTATTTTTGTTTTTTTGATTTGGAGGTGTAGAAAGGTAATCTCGCTTTGACTTTACTTATTTAAGACGACCTCTTGGTAACAAAACTCTCACCGTATTTTGCGGAACTGGAAAAAGATTGAGAGACTATTCATTGTTACATCATTTCTTTTGTCATCTCTAGTATATGTGGCATGATTTTAAGATAGAGAGAAGTACATATTTTAACTCTGAACTCTTGGCCTAGTTTAATTTACAACCCCGAACTTCAATACCGTCTAAACTACAACCCCCAACTCTCAAAACCGGTCAGGATTCAACCCTTCTCTACCCCTTGACCAGTTTTGACCCGTTGACTAGGTGAACAGTAAATTCAAAAAAAACTATTTATATTTTTTCACTTGGTGAACAGTAATTTTTTTAAAAGAAATTTGCAACTTTTTTAGCTTGTTTGGACATTTGAGTAGCTCTTAGAAAAAAGACAAATGTAGAGTCTGTGAAACAGTTAACTGTTCATGCACTGTTCGGGCTAATTTTGTTTTTTTCTTCTGAGAGCTACTCAGATGTGCGAATGCGATGAAATTTGGCACGGACCTCATTCATTGACACATCTTCCATGCAAAAAATATTCTTTTTTTATTTTTTTGTATTTTTTTAGTTTACTGTTCAGCCAGTGGAAAAATCAAAATGATTTCTTGACTTTTTTTTAATTTACTGTTCACCTTGTGAAAAAACGAAATTATTTGGTGATTTTTTTTCATTTTCATTTTTTAAAATTTACTGTTCAATAGTCAACGGGTCAAAACCAGTCAACAGGGTGAGAAAGGTTGAATTCTAGCAGGTTTTGAGAGTTGGGGGTTGTAATTTAGATGGTATTGGAGTTCGGGGTTGTAAATTAGATTAAGGCAAGAGTTCAGAGTTGAAATATACACTTCTCTCTTTAAGATAAGATTGTCTTATCAATCATCGTACCTGCCCTTAGATTTGATTATCATAAATACTACTTACTCTGTCCCAAAATAAATGCCTCAGCTTTAGTATTAACTTTGTATTAAAGTTAATACAAAGTTGAGAAACTTATTTTGGGAGGAATGGAGTACTCCCTCGTTAAAGAGATAAATATAAGAGCATCTATATCAGTATATTAGTACAAAGGACACTTTGACGTAGAAAAATCAGTAAAAGATAAAATTACGTTGAAAACAGAAAAGGACATCGGCAAACGCGCAAAGGAGACCTGATGAGCCACCTCCCAAGAAAAACAGCCCACTCCTCACTCCTTCTCATCCCCAAAGAAAAAATGCGCCGCCTTTTGCCTTCGCCGCCGGAGAGCACCCGCTCCTGCCTCCTGCGGCTGGTGTAGTTCCACGCGGATCTGCTGCGCGCGGGGGCGTTGCGCCGGAGGAGGATCTTCCATTCCCGGCGGCACCTCGACGGAGGAGGAATTGAGCTGCCGCGCGCGGAGGCGACGCGCCGGACGAGCTGAAATGCTGCTCCTGGAGGCGACGCGCCGGAGGAGGAGCTGAGCTTCCGCTCCTGGGGGGCGACGCGCTGGATCAGCGACCCGTATTTGTGGCCCGTCCGTCCGCGGCAAGCTGCTTGGCGCATCTGCATCGGGTGCCAGATCTGAACGAGCAGCGCATCCATCCATCTCAAAGGTTAATTTTGTACTCCTAGCTAATTAAGCTTCCCCATTTTTTCCTCGTTTCCCCTTCAGGATTATAGACCGCTAGATGATTCTACTTCTTGTATTGGTGTTGGTGTGCATCCCGTTTGTGTACAGAATCTTGTAGTAGCTAATTGCTTTGTCTGTATGTAGAGAATCTTGTAGCTAACTGATGAAAAGTAAATGAATGTGGCACCAAATTAATCAATGAAAATCTGTTTGTTTCCTTTGATGGGGAATTTAGGAGGGCGGTAATATTGAAGGAGGGTCAGTGCTCAATAGATAATAATAAGATTAAAGCGCGAGGGTAAGTGTCCAATAGGTCATAGTAAAAATTAAATTGCTATATATTTCGTCAGTTGGTGAGGTAGTTCAAGATTAATTTGTGTCCTTACACGGTTACTTACACCTAGCTAATTAAGCTTCTTAACCGCAAAAATAAAACAAAATACATAAGTTGCTCGCTTGTTTTCCTTGTCTCTCATACACTTACTTAAATCTCACATCACTTTTACTATTGCAGCAAAAGCTAGCAAGTACAATGGCAATGGTGCTGGATGCATTTGCATCCTACGTGGGGCACATGCTTGCGCAGGTAGCAGCAGATGAGGTGGGGACGATGCTGGGCGTCTCAGGCGAGATCAACAAGATGAGCGACAAGCTTCAGGACCTCAAGAACTTCTTGGCTGACGCCGATAGGAGGAACATCACCGATGAAACCGTCCGGGAGTGGGTGGGGCAGCTCAAGCGTGCCATGTACGAAGCTGCTGACATCCTCGACCTCTGCCAGCTCAAGGCCATGGAGCGTGGATCATCCTCAGCAGATGCAGGGTGTTTCAGTCCCTTGCTCTTTTGCGTGAGGAACCCCTGCCATGCTCATGAAATCGGCACCCGCATCAAGAAGCTCAACAAGAGGCTCGACTCCATCAAGGAGCGGAGCGCTGCTTTCAGCTTCATCAATCTCAGGTCCTATGAGGATCATAGCAGCAATGCCTACGCCTCTCGCCATGGTAATGCAAGCCGGGAGACGGTGGGGGACTTTGACCGATCGGCTCTGGTTGGGGAGAAGATTGAAGAAGACACGAGAGCACTGGTGGCTCAGATCATGCAGATGGGAAAAGAGGTCAACGATGACATCATGGTGGTCGCCGTTGTAGGTATCGGTGGGATTGGCAAGATCACCCTTGCCCAAAAGGTCTTCAATGAGGAGGCCATCCAAGGCGGGTTCAGCAAAAAGATATGGTTGAGCATCAACCAAAATTTCAGTGAGGTTGAGTTGCTGAGAAGAGCCGTCATCGAAGCCGGAGGAGACGCCCAGCCAGCTGGAAATGCAAAGGCTGCGCTTCACCGAACCCTCAAGGACGCATTGATTGGCCACAAGACCTTACTGGTAATGGATGATGTGTGGGACCATGGAGCATGGGATGGTGTGCTCAAAACACCCTTTGTTAATGCTGCTGCTTCAGGCAGCCGAGTCCTCATCACCACTAGAGATGAAGAAGTCGCTCAAGGGATGATAGCCAGACGACCCTACCACCACGTTGACACATTATTGCTTGAAGATGCTTGGTCATTGCACAAGAAGCAGGTTCGTACTTAATTTTGATAGAAAAACTGCACGCAAATTTTAGTTTGGTATAGTATTATGCATTTTACGTGACCGAGAGATAAGATAATTTCATGTGACCGTAAATAAGGAATCTAATATGCTAATTGCAGCACAACTTTCTAACCAGCGATTAGAGAGTAGTCGAATTTCTCTAACAATACATTCCATTTTGTAAAGAGAGAAGGCAAGAAGAATTTGTTTTCTATGTATGAAATATGTATGTTATATGCAGAAGCATTTTACAGTTCTTTGGTATGTAGGAGCAAGATAAGTAAATACATTTACAGCATTTGTTTTTGATAAGTCCTTCCTTTACTTTGAATATGTAAGTAGTCAAACCTACCTTGATAAATGGACAGATACATCAAGAAGTCCTCTCGTCTCTTAGGAGGTAAATTCGATCGCCTTAGAGGAGTTTGGTACATAGTTAATTAACTGTATCGGACCTTTGTACTGCATGTTCGCAGGTACTCTCAAGTGAGATAGATGAAGACCACATCAACATGCTAAAGGATATCAGATTGAAAATTATACAAAAATGTGGTGGTTTACCACTTGCAGTCAAAGTAATGGGAGGACTCTTGCGTAAAAGAGGAGGCCTACGTCGTGACTGGGAGCACTTTTTGGATGATTCTAAATGGTCAATAACTAAAATGCCTCAAGAGCTCAACTACGCAGTATACTTGAGCTATGAATATATGCCTTCTTATCTGAAGCAGTGCTTTCTATACTACTCTCTTCTTCCTAAAAGTAAAAAGTTTAATCTGAATCAAGTCGTTGCGCTGTGGATGAGTGAAGGATTTATTCATGGAAACTTTAGGGATTTAGAGGAATTGGGAGAAAAGTACTACAAGGAGTTAGTATCTAGGAACCTTATAGAGCCAGATAAATCGTATGTTGATCTATGGGTTTGCAGCATGCATGATGTTGTTCGCTCTTTTGCTCAATATATGACTAAAGATGAAGCACTTGTAGCTCAGGATGGAGACAATGATATTCTTACTAAACTAAGTTCACAAAAGTTTCTCCGGTTGTCCATAGAAACCAACCGACTGCAATCAGGTGAACTTGACTGGAAATTTCTACAGGAGCAGCAATCAGTGAGAACATTATTCTCAACTATCCAGATCATGATGAAGCCTGGTGATTCAATGGTTACCTTTTCACATCTGCGAGCCTTATATATAGAAGCTACAGATGTGGCTGCATTGGTTGAATCATTGCATCAACTCAAGCACCTGAGGTATCTAGCACTAATAAATGCTAATATATCTGTACTTCCATGGAACATTGGCAAGATGAAACTATTGCAATTTCTTGACCTTTGTGGATGTGAAAATTTGGTGAATCTTCCTGATAGCATTGTGAATCTTGTCCAGCTGAGGTTACTTGAGCTTCCCGGCACAAGTATGATACCTAGAGGGTTCAGTGGTCTAACAATTATCAGGAGACTAAGTGGGTTTCGAGCCTACATGGATGGTGATTGGTGCAGTTTGGACGAGTTGGGGCCTCTTTCCCAACTCAGACTTATTGGATTAGTCGATTTGGAAAATGTATCCGCTGCCTCGTTTGCTGCTAATGCTAGGCTTGGTGGGAAGATGCATCTTATTGATCTATTCTTGTACTGCACTAGCAGACTGGGACATGATGGGTTGGTCAAAGAGAAAGAAGGTGTCTCTGAGGAAGAGCAGCAATGTATTGAGAAGGTGTTTGATGAGCTCTGCCCTCCATCCAGCGTAGAAAATCTTGATATCAAGGGGTATTTTGGCAAGCAACTCCCGAGGTGGATGATATCCACGTCAACGGTACCCCTCACCAACCTGAAGTATCTAATGTTATCTGACCTGGCTTGTTGCACACAACTTCCCAATGGGTTGTGCAAGCTCCCCTGCCTGCATTTACTTCAGGTCAACCGTGCTCCATGCATCAGGCAAATTGGGAATGGATTCTTGCAGGAGGCAGCAGCTCCATTTCCAAGATTAAACAAGTTGAACTTAATTGGAATGGTGGAATGGGAGGAGTGGGAGTGGGAGGAGAAAGTACAAGCCATGCCCAGGTTAGAGAACCTCGTGCTCGATAATTGCAAACTGTGGCGTGTTCCTCCTGGCCTTGCCTCCAATGCAAGGGCTTTGAAAGCATTATACATACAGAGGGTCCATCACCTTAGCTACCTTGAGAGCTTTCCTTCTGTTGTTGAGCTTACAGTGTGTCAAATCCCTGACCTGGAGAGGATCACCAACCTCCCCAATCTGCAAAAGCTTACCATCACCGATTGCCCAAAGTTGAAGGTGCTGCAGAGTATCCCTGCACTCGAGAGGTTGGTCCTGGAGGATTGTGTCATGGAAGAACTCCCAGACTACATGCTAGATATAAAGCCAAGGCATTTGCAGCTGCTCTGCAGGATATGGTTGCTATATTCATTAGCCGCAGGACAATCTGGTCCCGAGTGGGACAAGTTCAGCCATGTGGAGCATGTCAAGGCATATGCACATGATGGAGACAACCAAAGGAAATGGTACGTGCTATACACAAGAGACAACTGCAAGTTGGATTCGAACATTAGCAGCTCTACCACATTTGAAGGTATAGAAAATAAAACATTCGAGCTTTGTTTTACTTTGTTTGGGCACTTGACTCTGCCAGTTTATAAGTTCATTTGATTTTATTTCCTGCTTTTCGTCCATATATACTGCATGATGACTGAATTTGTTCCGTATGTTTTTTGTTTTACATGATTACGTCGTTTCAGATGACATACAAACATAGTTGTTTAGTGGTTCTAGACATGCATCTTAAGTTTTAGCCACAGCACTAGATGTTCGGTGGGTTGTTTAATGGCTACTTTCTAATTTGGTTGTACTTCCTCATACATGTTGCTAAGTATTTGTTTTTTTATTCGTTCTGCTAGTTTTACCTCGAGTTGAACGAATCTTGAGTAATATGTTAGTCCTCGTCTTGCAAATTAGAGGTTATGTAACCAATTTGTATTTTTCTTTCCATGCAGAAACCTTATCATCTTCTATGGTGGATGCACAAGGATTTGAGTCTTTGTACAAAATGAGAAGAAGTACCTTCAGTTATGTTTGCAGCTTGGTGAGGGTGCCATTTCTGGAAGATATGATGGCAAGGGATCACACCTTTTTTTATGGGAGAGTGCTATCTTTACAGGATCGAGTAGCTGTCGCTCTAAGAATGCTGAACTCTGGTGAGTCACCAGTTACCATAGGATCCTCTCTTGGTGTGGACGAGTCAACTCTCTCACTGGTAACTCAGGTATTTCTCAAGGCTATGTGGGAGCGAGCAATGCACCACTGCAGCTGGCCTGGCTCCGCTAAAATGGAGAAGATGAAGTGCAAGTTTGACAAGATCCATGGTCTGCCAAACTGCTGTGGTGTTTTACATACAGCTCACATCACGGTTGGGTCAACAAATTGTGATGGCAAGGAGAATGACGGCATCCTAGTGCAGGCCATCGTTGATGCAGTTATGAGGTTCACAGACATTTGGTGGAACTTGACAGGCAGTATGAACAAATCGAACATTTTGCGTCACTCTGAGCTCCCTGAGAAGTGCGAGAATGGTGCTTGGCTTAATGGCAGTATGTTGAGGTTATCAGATGGCTCGGATGTCGGAGAACACATAATTGGTAATGCAGGATACACTCTTCGTCCCTGGCTCCTCACACCTTACCATTTGGAGAATGACCTCTCACTCTCAGACTCCAAAGCGGAGTTCAACAGGAGGCACACTGCAGCCACAGCCGTCACGCTGAGGGCATTGGCAAGGTTGAAAGACACGTGGAAGTGCCTGCAGGGAGAAGGGTGGCATCCAAGTAATAAAGATGAAATGTGCGACACAATCGGCACGTGCTGCGCGTTGCATAACATAGTGATAGACATGGAGGAGGAGGGTGCAGGCATGCCGAGCCATCAGGGGGAGAATGACATCACGCAAGTGCGGCAGGTAGGAGATGAGGACGCAATCAGGGTGAGGGACATACTGTCCCAGCACTTGATCGAATCTGGAGGTAAATCAACACAGCTCTCAATGCGCTTGTTCACACGCAAGCTTTGTCTGTTTAATTAACTCCTGTTGTGATTCCATGCTACTACTTGGTTAGTCCACACAAAGGCTGCACAGGAGGAACAAGAAGCACTAGCTGCATCCAGTTCAGGAGATAAAAAACAAGGAGCAAGAAGCACACCAACGGCAGACAACAGCTCAAGGAAAGGAGCACGGTAACTAGTGAGATGAGATCGGACTGAATTAATTTGGTATTTTTTTTCCTTCTCTGCTATAAATTGTGCTTCAAGCCGCAGTTCTCTTCTTAGTTCCTTCTTTCGCTAATCGATTAATATCACTCGGAAGCCATTAAATCCCTCGGTGATGATCTCAGAAGAACTACTTTGAAAGAAACTAGGCTGTTCGGTACACCTGTTATATTAGCAAGGTGCTAAGGAAAACATTACCAAGACTGGCTCTCATGTATTTCCCCCTCCCTGTGCAGGCCCTGGCCCCTGGGAATGGAGCCAAGCTGATGCTGCAAAGAACTGTTTTTTTTTTTTTTTTGCGGGAAAACTTGTATTACTCACTTCACACAGGATTACAATCAAAGGAGTTAAGCTCAATGGCCTCCGGAGGTCCCGACCCAAGCCAGGTCATAGTTCTTCCCTCCACACGAGCAAAGTTTGCAAAGACCCATGAGATGCTGCAAAGGACCAAGAGCTGGATCAGCGAAAATAAATAAATACTTAAGTTTTCTCATGTGTTTGGCAAAGACGAGTGTCATGTATTGCATATTCTAGTGGCACGTTGATGTCGAGCTTCAGAACCCATCAGATGCACATGACGATGATGCAGCCTTCTCATGAAGCCAAGAACATATCAGCATTCTACTGCTTGTTTTATAGTTACCCTCGTTCTCCTGAAGACTAGAGCTGTGCCGAACGACCAAAGCGGTCAGGAGGGCAGGTACTTGGGCAACTTCTGCTAGGTCCTCAAGCTGGCGGTCTTCTCAGGACAACAACAGCATATGATCATTCTACCACGACAATAATTTTGGAATTTAATGGTCGTTATTTCCAAGTTTTATTTCAGGCAGTTGCTCCTCTCACACACAGTACGTGTAAACATTTTGTAGGGATAGAATAGTTCTGATCGTCACCACTGTTGCCACCTAGCTTGGGTTCAGTTTTCTTTTGCACCTTCTTTTCTCTGTTGAGAATCGTCACGGCATATGCGTGTTTCACCACCACTATGCATGGATGATCTTTGGTTTTAAATGAACATGGGTAATTCTGTTTCACCACTATGTACCATTTTGTATGTCAAGTTTACGGTGACGTCCTTGCACTACTAGGGAAAAGCCTAGCAGCAGCGCGGGTTCTAGGTATAGCAGTAGCGCGGGCGGGTACCCGTGCTACTAATAAGCCGTAGCAGCAGCGCGTGCACGCCCGCGCTACTGCTATGCAAGTGTAGCAGTAGCGTGCTGCGTAGAAGCTCGCTACTGCTAATAGCTCTAGCGCGCTGCGCTTTGGCTGGACGCGATACTGCTAACTTTTCTCCACTCGCTATTGCTAATTTTAGTAGTTTTTTTTCTCTGCATATTTGTTTTATATTTGAACAGGCTTTATACAAGAATCTTTAGTAGATACAGATGTCATCATGATACACATACAAATGGCTGCGAGACCACAAATGTAATCATAGTATATACATATAAATAGTCTCATCATAATCATCATCCAACACAAAGTGGTATCTCGTCATCATCTCAAAAATAGCGATACATGCAAGTCTCGAATACTTGCAACTACAACGTCATCCATCTAAACAATGGTATACGTGAGAAGAGCTATCACTATGAGTGAGAGCAGAACTATGCAGTACATGAGGCGGCGGTTACGAGTCCTCTCTCGCGCTAGCGTGAACCTCAAGTAACTAGCTTCTCCTTCTTGTCTTCTTTTGAAGCCTTTATGGCTGGCGCCCGAGACCCCATTCACTTGCGCCTGACACTCAGACCACTCGTTGTACACCCTGGAACCTTCCCTTTGTACACGACATAGCACTGCCATCTCGCCATCAAGAAACTAGGTACCTGTTAGAGATGCATCTTCATCAAGAAGATGTACAATCATATGCAACAAAATATACTAGAGCAACACGAAAAAGAAAAGGTTAGTAACTAGATGCAACATACAGTACGCAAACTAATTAACTAGAGGTACGCAGGTCATCGTACCCAAACTAACAAAGTAGCGTTATGCAAGTTCGGCAGGGACCGTGGACATCACAAAGTTTCATCGCTACAGAAAGTATACAAGTTCAACCGACACATATCAGCATCATCGGCATCAGAATCACTAGAAGTTCCATCCTTCCATATCATCGAGGATGGACCCTAGCTTCTTGAACGGCGTGAGGTCATGACGTTGCATGCCTATGCGAAGTTCGTGACGTCATTTCGTGATATAGGGCAGTGGTGGAACATCCCCTTCTCATCGACGACTTCTTTCATGATGATCGTCGCAATGTCCCTTTGGATGCGAAAGAAATCATCTCTAAGTTTATAATCCGCTTCTCCATGAGATTCTACCCACTTGTGGATATGATCATCATTTCTGCTTATCATGCGAAGCTTTTGGTGATCTGTGCTGAACTCAATCATGAGATGGAGGATGTAGAATCCATCTTTCTTGCTTGGTTTTGGGACATGGATGCAGCGAGTTAGTTTTATCTTGTGAAACTCATCTTCTTGTTCCTTTGTTTCCTGATCTGCATGTGGCCACCTCTAATGCTGAAGCCTTGGAGAGCATCATCTAGAATATTCATTATGTGGGTGTAGTCCTTCTTCTCGTAGTCTCTGGAAGGGTCGAAATACGCACGTGGGAGACTCGTGGGTAAAGAACGATAAGGACGGCGCGCCCGTTGCTGCGGGGAAAAGACACCTCAAATTATTCTCCATATGAGCGAGAAGGAATGATTGAAATGTACGAAAGGGTTGTTCGGAACTGACTTACCTTGGATGATAAGGCAGGAGGACAATTTCCTGGTCCTTATTCTGTACCATGAAGTTTTGGAGGTAGTCCCTAGCAGTTTCACGCTCAAAGTCGCCGAGACTCAAGAAAGACTCGTGCATGTAGTACGGATCCGCCACACAGATTTGCGAGACTTCTTCTCTCTTCATGACGGAGCTCATATGTAGCGCAAAAAGGCGGATGATTGTAAAATCGAGCCGCCTTGTCAGAAACATCTCAAAGATATGGTCAAACCGCAGGAAGAACACCTCCGCGGGCCGTGTGTCGACGTAGCACTTGCCCTCAGGCACACGAGCCGTGTATGTCGGATATCCTGGATCCTTCGAGGCTAGTAGGCTTTTCTCGGCCGACAAAGACATGGTCATGCAGTCTCCACGAGATCCTCGATAGTGCCTCCAGTGTTTCGCGGTAGCATCGGCTCGCTTCGTGAGATGGAACATGGCCGCACCTTTCACGGGTACACGCTCTTCGTAATCCATCGTCTGCTGCTATGTGCTCTAGCTTGTTTGGAGGCGCCTATCTTCCCGATCTCTTCCTCTCCTTTTCTTGGGCACACCTTCCGGACCCTTCCTTAACCCCTGCCCAGTGTTCCTGCTAAGCATCAGACGACCCCGGCTAGTTGAGCCTGTGTTGAGGTGGCATCTTCAGCGTGTCCTGTGAGGATTTCATGAAGAGAGACTTTTGCAATCCCTCACTCGACCTTCCCGCCTCGGGCAGATCATCCATATCCTCATTAGCATGCTGATAGCCCGATTCGTCATATGGTTAACTCATCATATCTAAGTCACACTCATACGCGTTTGTATTGAGGAAACCCATTGGGTCGACCTCCGTCTCATCATCCATTCTCTGTTCTACAGGACCGATTACATCAGCCAGTACTATTGCACCCCCTTCATCACGTCGTCCGCCGCTCTCACCCAGCACTACAGGAGCTGGTAATTGCGTAGGCGGGGTGGTGGTCTCCGCATGCTTGTTGATGTGTGGTTATTGGTGTGCTCGGCGGCTCGCATTTAATAAGACTCTTCGTCCATAGCAGCACCCAACCCTTGCGACTTCCAATCCATGACGGGTCTAGTCGTCCTCTCCCACATGTTGTCTTTGGAGGAGGCAAATCCTCGTGCCCGATTTCACATCGACAAGTTAAACTGAAGTGCCCAGCGAGATCCGCTGGTTGTGGAACGTGGGTTGCAAGGGGTTCATTATCATCCCCTTTCCCACGTCCACCTTCTGGCCTTTGATCAAGTAGAGTATGGTGCACGGGGTTTCTTCGGCCTGCAAACACATGTCTGTGGCGTAAAACATCCGAAAGGCAACGAAAATACCGTGAAACATGTAAATACCGTGAGGGCGTCGAGCTCAGCCAAAGACGAAGGCCCACCTAGCGCGCCAGAGACTGAGGACGGGCTGCTATGAGTGGGAGCGACTGTGAGAGGAGGCCCGGTTGCGTGAGCAAGTGATGGTGCGGTGGTGGTGTTGTTGACGGAGTTGCTCCCGACGAAACTGGGCAACGGGAAATCATGTACCGTCTTGTCTGGCTTTCCTTCGTCCAGTTGATGATAGCTGGAACCAAGTTAGTAGTGAAATCATTTCTGACGATTCTTGGTACATTGATTTTCTTTGAAAGCAACTCATTTTTCTCCTCGGCTGTTTTTTCGCGTCCTCGGCTGCTTTTTCTCGACCGCAAGCTTCACCTTCTCGCCGATGTCCGCCGACTAAACTTCTTTTTCTGCTTCTTGGCCTCCGGGCCCTCGTTGTAAAACACCTTCCACGTGGCGCCGTCTCCAGCGCCGTGCACATGACCATATTGCGGCCGCTGGCCCAAAGGGAGTCCCTTAAGTTCGTTCAAGGCTCGGTTGAGAGGAGTGTCTCACTTGGGCCTCATCGGAGAAGTAGGGCTTTTAGCTGCAAGCTGGTGTTGCTTCTCCTGCAGAAGGAGCGTGAACCGTTTAGGAATGTGTAGTCGACTAGATCTGGAGCTAAATGTAAGGTGGTAAAAGAATAATTACCAGTAGTCTAATCAATTTCCTCGTGATCTGGTCCGTGTAAAAAACCTTCTTTTCCTTGTCCCACTTGTAGCGGGCCCTGATGAAGTCACGCTCCAAGGGGTTGGTGAACTTCGCGAAGGGGTCTGGGATACCCGCGGCTTCACGTTCCGCATCCTCCTTATCCCATATGGGCCTTTTACCGAGGTAGCCACGGCTTCCGAGGCGATGCTTCTGCGTGTTCCTTTGCTGAAGGCTCTTAAATTTCGCAGCCTTAGCCTTGGCTGCCTCGGTAGCGCAAGTGTCCTTGAACTTTTCGAAATCCTGAACACCCGGGAAGAACACGAGGCAAGGGCGCTATTCCGTGGTATGAGGGGTTTTTAGACTGGAACACCAACTACAGAACCCGTGCGAGAAAGAAGATTGCGGAGGAGAAGAAGAGGAAGATGGAGGAGGAGCAGAGGAAGCGGGACTATGAACGCCTTCAAGGCCTAGAAGCAAGTCAAGCGGAATTGGTAGTCAAATTCCAGCGGCAGCGAGGCGAATCGACTCACTTACCCGGCAAAGGGGTCTCAAAGAATGCGGCAGCTAGCGAATGATCCAAAGATTGGATAGCACCGCCCCATCCATGTAGAGAAGCGGCGTGGGTTCCGCCCGGACGACGCAATCTTTGGTAGATACCCGTGGATGACATCACGGAGAACACTAGCTGCGAGCTACACGTCAAAATGAAGAACATATCCATGAAGGTGGCGGACGGCGTTGCTTTTCCATTACCCCCAAAGCAACCTACCATTGCATCCCGATTCCAGAGGGCTATGCTCGTGTCATGGTTGACGGTGGTGCACCCATATTCGGGCTAGAGCTTGACATTCACGGAGGTGACGACGAGCGCTTTCTCGGAGACGCCAACCATCGTATCATCCTATGGAAAAGGGATTGCATCATCTTTCGAAGGCCACCGACACCGCATCATCCGACTCCTCGTCGAAGTCCGCCACCGAGTCAGCAGTCTCCCACTCCTGCAAGTCCACCAAGTCCGGCAAAGTGTCAGGCCACTCCTCCTCCAAGTCCGGCAAAGTGTCGTGCCACCTCCTCCTCCAAGTCTGCCACAGCGTCAGACGTCCACTCCTCCTCCAAGTCCGGCACAACCTCAGGCCACTCCTCCTCCAAGTCCCAGCCAGCTTCAGTGACCACTCCTCCTCGTCCAACTCAGCCCCGTCGGCCGGCGTCTCCGCCGCCTCGGCAATCGCAGAAGAGACACCCGCAGCTATGGTGCGTAGCGGCACGAGTCGAGGTAGTACAGAAGTACAAAGTGAGGCAAGCGATATAAATATGGTCCAAGCCTCACGCCTCTTCCGCAGTGGTCTTATGACAGGTCCGAGGAGGAAATCGCAGCCATATCGAAGTCCGAGGTGGAAGCCCATTTTGCACCGAAACCGCCACCGCCGCCAAGGGAGAAAGTGCCCGAGGAAACAATCGACGACTTCATTCGTATGGCTCAACCACCAGCTCCCAAGCCTGTTGACACAGACTATGAGCGCCACATCAGGAAGTTAAATCGAGCACGTCTACGTAAGGAGGCGAGCTCGGGATCGAGCAAACAAGAAGCAATGTCAAAAATGCGGAAAACCATTCCCGGTGGGAGAACAAAGTGTAATCGATCCCTCGCTTGTTGTGCCAATAACACGTGATAGACGCACGCCCAATGTTATTGTGGGCAAACAGTTTACGTTCTGAGGTGGGCAATGTGGTAATAACGGAGGACCATATAATGCAGGCTGAAGTTCTCAAAATCACTGTTGGACAACTCCTCGTGATCGAGCCCATGCATGTGCTTAGAGAGGATGAAATAAAACGGAAATATGTCCGGGGCCAACCTTTGGTCGAGCCAGACAAGGTTAAGAACCTCCCAACGAGAATGTATGAATTGCATCAATGATACATGAACATTACCAAGATTTTCGATCGATTGTCCCTCACGGTGAATGTCAAGGAGGAGCATTACTTCTATGAGAAAGCTGTGTCCGTTGAGTATTCTGAACTGTTTCAGTTATACAATCAAGACGCACTCGACAAATCTATCGTCAGTTGCTATTGTCTGTAAGTGATTTCTTTACGTAATTTAAGTCTCAAGCTAGCTGTCTTGATCCTTTTGATCAATCATTACCTGTAATTATCCTCACTATATTCTTTTACGTGGTATTATATGCAGGATGAAGATATATGAAATGAGAAAAGGTGGACGCTTTGGCATTGGGTTCATTGACCCAAACACCGTTAATGAATACACATGGAAACTAAATCCACGTTATCAAAATGACGTAGAGGACAACATGCTATAGTTCTTGAAGCGCCTCAAATACAATGAAGATATACTACTTCCTTACAACTTGCAGTGAGTCACACTGTCTTGTACTACAAATTCTCTGTTTTTGCCTACTAGCTAGCTACATGTTTTTGCTTTACATATGCCCGCTTAATTAAGACATGCAAACGTGTGTGCATGCAGATTTCAACGGGTCTTGTGTATCATTAAAGTTGACGCCGGAACAGTTGAAATACTAGACTCACTACTCAAAGAAAAAACTGACTATAACATCTTGTTTGTGATAGTCAACAGGTAATTTCAATCATTATTAACTATATATCTCGGCCTATTTAGTTCGTCATTTTTCATGATATGAACTATTTAATAACCCCTTTATTCATTTTCTTTGTCGGCGGGCAGGGCTTGGGCAAGGTTCATCAACGTGACCCTAGGAGAATGGAAACAAAAGCTTAAATGGTTTCGACCCAAGGTAAGTAATTAAGTAGTACTAGCTACCTAGCTAGCTGCCATCTCTTTAATTATCATGCTTGATTAATTATTATCTGATCAAATTCCATTCTCGTAAAGGCCACAAGCGGTAGCGCAGGGACTGATCTGTGTGCATTCTGCGTTTGCGAGAACATTCGCATGATGGCGTCCGAAAGGAGCAGATCTCCAAGACAGGAATGGGTACGCTTGTCAAAATACTATTCACAATTTTTACACCATTATCGATATCTAGTCACATAACTAATACACATGCATATTGATCTCCTTCTTAACGGTTCACAGTGGTGCGGGAGAAGCTCCTAGAAACGGAGCGCGTAGAAGCACTTCAAGAGGAAATAGCGGGATTTTTGCTCGACCAGGTCATAAATCCGAAGGGAGAATACTATTACCCGCTACCGCCCCCATCGTGCTCCGAAGGCACTAATTAGGCTAATGCCACTGGCTCCGAAGGCAACATGCATATGTAGGAGAAATTGTATATAGCTATACATGTGTGTATGTGTGAATTAATTAATATGATGATTTGTGAGACATTGATGATATATATATATATATATGCATGATTGATTCTACTAGAAATTCTATTTATATATATATATATATATGCATAACGTGTACAATGTGTAGTATCGTAAAATACCAGCAAACAAAAAAAATTAAATTGATAACACAAATTTAATTGAAAAATAAAAAATAAAATAAAACCCACAAACATTTAGTACCGGTTGGTGTTACCAACCGTACTAAAAACTCCGACCCCGGAGCTGCCTCGTGCCACGTGGTTGGCGCTTTAGCACCGGTTCGTCTTGAACCGGTACTAAAGGAGGAGGGCCTTTAATGACCATACTTTAATGCCGGTTGTGGAAGCACTAAAAACTTCTGAACAAGTCTTTATTAGGTTACGCACTAGTGCCTTGGGACGGGTTGCGTTTCACCTGCACAATGCTAAGCCCAACCTTGAAATGCCAAGCCGCTACAACAAAGATGGTGATCCATGATGTAATATCAGTAACATTTTCAAACGTCGCCATGTATATGGTATCACCTACGATGATCCCCAAATTTTTTGTCATGAATGAGCGACAAGCTTTCTCGAATATGCATAGCATGCATATCTTTCATTAATTAGGAAGAAAAGGATGAGCGACAAGCTTACAAGCTTCAGAGGAGTGACGTTTTATGAAGGAACTCTCCGCAACCATCGTAGGCTGGAAATGATAAATATTACGATGCTGACATAGGAGACTCGCTCACATGCTCTTCGTCTCGCATGCGAGGCCCGCTGAAATGTGGGACCATGTGTCAGTGTAGGAGAGCAATATATTGAAAAAGTGGGATGTGTGCGTGTTGAGAGAAATAGTCTAGCTAGCATCTTTCAAGCATGCTTGTTGAGAGAAATAAAAATAGTTGGGTTGATGAGGTGGCATATGCGAGGAGGTGACATGTGTGCATGTTGAGATAAATAGAAGTGGTGAGGATCAACTACTTAAGTACCCCCTCCATTCATTTATATAAGGTATATTTGTTTTTTGATAAAATTCCACAATGTAAGGTGCATTTCTTCAAATTTCTCGTAATTCCTTTTTTGACCCTCCGGAAAGAAGGAAAACATCTCTCTCCCGATTGGATGTATCTCTCTTTCTATGAAAAGAAGAAAAGTACATCTCTCCCGATTGGATGGATCTCTTCCCTTTCTGGCCTAATTGATTTACCTGCCGCTAACCAACGAATTAGCCAAGGATAATTTCATCCTAAATTCTCTAAATTTTTGTGCCTTGGTCACCGTGCCGAAACAAATACACCTTACATAAATGAACGACTGAGGTATATAGGATAAAAACAACTAGCCGCAGTTTTTTAGAACAAGTAGCAACAACAACCGAGGAAGGCCCTGAAAGGACCCGTCACACCAAAGAGTGTGTGTATACTAGGTTTTTTTCCCCTATTTTCTTTCGAACTACAACCCACTTCCCTCCAAACCACCAGAGTAGGAAAAATACAAATTAGTACATATCAAGATGGAATATGAAGGTATATTTGTGAATGCGGATGATCAAGAAAGTTGCAATCTAAAATTTAAGTAAAGCTAAATATTTTTTATAAAGTGTAAACTTCATAGTTTGCCTTAAATGATACTACCTAATTGCGCGTGCGTTGCAACAGGGGCATACATATTCTAGTTGTTTAACATCGGTCGTGTCCGACATAATCTTACATCATTCATATTCTACATTTTGATAAGATTTGATTTGGATTAAGTATGAGTAAGAAGGAAAATATTGATTTAGGCAAGGTTTTGGTAAGATTTTATTTAATTTAGGTTGGACTAGGGGAAGGTAATTTTTTTATTTAGTTGATGTTTTTGTAAGATTTGATTTGATTGAACTAATTCAGGATGTGGGAGGGAGGGTGTGGAGATGAAGGCAAACATACAACGACTAGCTATCCTTTAATAGTAGAGATGATGCACCTTTGGAGATGTATCGAACAACAAAACAATGTACATTCCAAGTTTTACGAAGTCAAAATAATATGAGCCCATGCCAATTTTTACAATTTTCTGGACTATATTAAATGATGCATTTTTGTCCCTCATGGATGCATGTTACATGAGGTTTTTCAATTAACGCGTGATGACATTTTATTTTAGTGGTCTAGGAAAAAACATCAATTTTTATTTTAATGTATTAGCATAACCATTTCTAGAATAAAAATGCTCCTCCTTTCAAAATAAAATTCAATTTCATATTCAGGCTTTTGGGTTTTGAGGCTAGCCTTTCGACGAAAATCTGGAGCCCGAGCCCAGCACAAACACCGAGTTGTTTCTGCCAAGTTTTAGCTTAGTTTGATCTCATTGAGAAAGAAGATACGGCGAGTTTTCCTTCTATCTAAGGGTTAGTTCTTTTGAGATTTTTCTTGAAAATAATCAAAAGCAAATATTTTTTTAAAGTTTAGTTCAACTTAATTTTGAAGACCCCATTTATTCCAGGGGAAAGATGCTTACGGAGCTTCTCCATTAGTCATACCCTTTTATTAAAAAATCATTCTTTGTTTAATTTACAAGCCAATTGCCACCGCGTTCCGAACATTCACCCACCCCGACCTGATCCTCTCCCCAACATCCGTACCTTCCATCACCGCTCGCCTCTCCCCAATTTCGGTCATTGCCTCTGCGTCTCCATCATTTTCTAGTATGAGCTTCGATTGCCGCTCCCACCTCCTGATTGCACCACACTCAACCATCCGCCGTCACATTCTTCGCCTCAGTCCGACATCTTTGATGACTCGCCTTGTCCACCCCACAATCTTTGCCGCCAACTGACACTTCAATCGTATCCTAAGGCCGACAAAGGAGACGTTAATTTGAGAAGCCAAAACCGAACGAAACACCCGTTCAACCAGATTATGGGGCCACAATGTAAAACCGCCTCTAGTTACATAGCCCGCAGCCATCTCCCAAGGCACTTCGGTACCCGGGCCACAACTAGTCCCAGCGTCGCCCCTAACCTCTCGTGAAAACCACCGCAAATTCACCGCTCGGACGCGCAACAAGCACCGACGCGCTTCTCTCACCCCCCTTCCTTTGTAAACACGCCTCTGCAAATAGGGCTCCGTCGCCGCCGCCACCCTACGGCGACGCTTGACGCTCTAGGGGCATTTCAGACCTTTTTTTTCCTGACACTCAGGGGCATTTCAGACTTTTCCTCCCCTTGAAGAGCCGCTCTCGCCAAACAAACCGCTTTGTAGGCGGACGACGGCACGTCAGTTTTGTCGCCGCAGCCGCTTCGGTGGCGCAGCCCGAAGCCGGAAAAAAAGGCCGAGCCGAAGCCGCCCCCGTTGAAGCGCCGAGAAAGCGGCATCCGCCCCGCACGTGCTTCTCCGGCCTTTCCCGGGCGGGTTGGACTTGCCCACTCTCTCCCCACCCCCACCCGCTCCCCCGTGCCGTCGGCCGGCCGCATCCTCACTCGCCGCGCGGCCTCGCCCCCCACCCACTCGGACCCCCGGATCTGGGCGACCTCGGCCCCGACGCCGCCTCCCCAGCCCCGCCCGCCGCTGCCTCGGATCCCCGGCCGTCCGCCGCGTCCCGCCGCGCTGCTGCCCCGCCGCCCTCGTAGGCGCCCCCTCTCGTCCTCGTCCCCCAGGGAGCCGGCCCTTTGCTCCTCGCCTCGCCGCGGCCGGGCTCAAGGTAAGGTATGCTCCCTCCACCCGTAGCACGTGTATGCTGGACGGTTCCTGGTTCCACATCGATTTGTGGCTGCTGGAGGTTGGACTGCTTCCCAATTTGGCTGCGCCACCGCTTCCAGTTTGTTCATATTAGTTGAATTGAAAATGCTTAATAATGCTACAAAGTAGTAGTAGACTATGGTCAGGGTGAATTATAGTAGCATTATCAATTCGGGTGATCTGGAAGCAAGCACTGTAATATTGTGAAGTAAATTGTGCACAAGGTGAATGATGAAATACAGGGAAAACCATCTAGGCCGGTGATTGATTCGGGTGGGCTCAGTTCACCGATGTTAGTACTGTTGACTGACCTATGGAATGCTGGTTTATGTCTGTCTGCGCAGTGCTGTCTGGGAGGAGGGTGTCAGGGATGTCGTCGTCCTCGTCGACCGTGGTCTATGAGGGGTGGATGGTCCGGCATGGCCGCCGCAAGATCGGCCGCTCCTTCATCCACATGCGCTACTTTGTGCTGGAGACCCGGCTGCTGTCGTATTTCAAGCGCAAGCCCCAGCACAAGATGCCCAAGCTCCCCATCAAGTCCCTCCACATCGATGGCAACTGCAGGGTCGAGGACAGGGGCCTCAAGATGCACCATGGCCATGTATGCATCTCCTCCTCTGTCACATGCTTGCAGTTCCTTCCTCTCAGCATGAACTTTGGCCTTGCACTCCGATTATTTTCTTTGATCATTTGTTCTACTGCAGATGCTTTACGTCTTGAGTGTCTACAACAAAAGGGAGAAGCACCACCGCATCACGGTACCAAAGCCATCCATTCTATTCCTTGTTCCTCTCATCATACACTTAAACGGCAATAATCAGTTTGTTTTATTACTGCACTGCCATTTAAGCTATCAACCTACTGATGTTGCAATTGATAGACTATTACTGCTTTATTTGCCACTGCTGTATGATTTATTCATTTGGAGGAACCTCTTCTATTGGTGAGAAAAAGAAACATGTTCTGCAAGTCTGCTGAGTTTTCCAAATGTGAATCCTTAATAATCCTACAAGTCATGCCCTTGACGTTAAGTTGACGCCACCTTTCTGTAACTTATACCAGATGGCGGCATTCAATATCCAGGAGGCTCTAATCTGGAAGGAGAAAATTGAGATGGTCATCGATCAGGTTTTAACATTTGGAAACCTAAATCTCGCATATAAATGGTTACAGTAACCGCTCTGAGATTCTTTGTTACTTAAGGCATCCCCAAATAAAAACATGCAAACATACACAATATTGGCACCCCTATTAGTGGTTATGAAATTAATCAGCAGTCTATGACAAAGGCTAGTTTTGTTACTTCTTTTTTTGTTCAGAGACTTAGAATCTTTTATTTCATTGCATATGCACAAATGCACCTAAATTGATTCTTCTAATCTAAACTGATGCAGCAACAAGGTGTAGTATCGCCCGATGGTAATACAGCCTTCAGCTCATCGCAGCAAAATACTAGTGTAGAAAATGGAAGGAAATCTTCTTCTTCTGATCGTGACAGTCAGTAAGTGGCAGATTACTGCATTTCATTTTCCTGTTATGCATTCTGTTTGTACTCTACATGTTGTACACTTTGTCCATTTTAGTTTTTTCTGTGCACTTCTATGTATAGGTTCTGTTATAATATCACTAGCGACATCATGAGAACTCATGCGTTGATAATTCTTATACAAACTTGCCAGCATTTTATTCTTATTAATTTATAAGTGCTGTGGCTGTGTCACTTGTCTTCCTGTCAGTTGACAACTACTACCTCTGTACCAAAATATAAGACATTTATATAGGCTAAACTAGCCTACAAAAACGTCTTATATTTTGATACGGAAGGAGTAGTATTCTAGCCAGAGCATGATTCACTGTGATGGTTTTCTTCTTTGTTAATAGTTTTTGTTAGTGGCTGAGGAATTTGATTCTGTACTTCCCTGGTATATTTACATGATACCTGTTTTGAAATCCTATTGTATGTTCTAACCTTGTCAACATTTTACGTGGTCGTAGTCACTGTTATATCTTTTATCTCTTCTACTACATCCCTTCCAAACTATAAGGTTTATTTTGACTGCCCTAATTCATGCTTTTGACCAACTAGTCCAATAATATGTAGTTTATCTTCCAGAAAAATTGGCACAATTATATTGTATTCAAAAGCACTTTTATATGATAGTGATTCGGTAACCATTGACTAAATATTGTATGGGATAGTTACGGTCAAGGCATGAATTTGGACAGTCAAAATATACCTTATATTTGGAACGGAGGGACCATTTGGTTATTTCTGTAACTTATGACATTATGAACCTAGGATTTGATCGAGACTGAAGAAAGAAGGGAACATGACTTGGAACCGTTTTAAATGCCTTAGTAATTTGCTTATAAAAAATTCGCGATAAACCCTTTGTAGCCCCGTTCTAAAAAAATCTGAACTCTTCAAGTTTGTGTACCTGATACACCTTATGCATATCTGGTGATGCTTCTGAGTAACTTTGTTTACATTTGTTCGATTGTAACATGGTAGAATATTGTTTGTTGTAAAATGACAGTTCCCTTAATTTCTTTTATCAGGTATAGTCATGAAGAGGAAGAAGAGGAGGAGGATAATCACCGATCATTGATGCGAAGAACAACAATTGGGAATGGTCAGTGATATGGTCTGTTTGTTGATTGTTCCCTCCATGTATGTTTTTTGTTCCAGTGCTTAAAGGATTTCTATATTCTTGGCATTTGTAGGTCCTCCGGAATCATTGCATGATTGGACTCGTGGAAACGATACAGGAATATCTGATCAGGGAAGCCCTGCCCAAGTTTTCTCCAGAGGACATTGGCGCCTTGTCAGATGCCAGAATGGCAAGAACTTTCTTTGTCCCTTGCTTTGGTTTTCTGTTGTAACTGGGCTGCTTGTTCAATGGGGTGTTAAATTTGAACTTTACTTCAGGTCTCCGCATTTTTGAGGAGCTCCAAGATGTTGATTACCTTGTAAGGGCATGAACTGGTAGTTTGAATATTTTGGCTTTGACCATTCGTGCTTGATGCTTGTGTACCTTTTATAGGCAAGGAGCTGTAGCAGAGCAATGAAGGCTGTTGGAGTGGTTGAGGCTTCGTGTGAGGCTATATTTCAGCTTGTCATGAGCATGGACACCACCCGCTTTGAGTACATTTTCTGTTGTTTTGACAAATCAACTCATCAATTATGTGTTCCCTTTTTCCTTGCAAATTTTTTCTTACTGTTTTTCTCTTGTTATTTAAGGTGGGACTGCAGCTTCCAGTATGGCAGTCTAGTAGAGGAGGTCGACGGCCACACAGCAATACTGTACCATAGGCTACAACTGGATTGGTTTTCAGCGTATGTTTTACCTTTTGTTAGAATCTTCTTTCTTTCTGTGCTGCATAAGTGTGAACCCATCTGAAAGATGGGAGCCAGAAGATATCTTTCTATGATTTACAAACACAGATGTCATTATCGTATATTCTTAACAGATGCCTACTTACTTTGTTGTGCAGCTGATACTTGTAACTGTTATTTACGCTAATTATGTCAATTTATTGGTCTAAATTAATTGAAATGTAGCCCAGGGGAACACAGACTAATACAACTTAACATTTTCTGATATTGTGCCTTGAATATATAGAGTAACTATTATTTTTTCATCATTAAACCATATATCTCAGTTTGATGAATTCCAGCCATTTATTTAATTACTGAAGTCATGTCTTTGATGAACATCTTAACAGGTTTACCTGGCCTCGTGATCTTTGTTATGTACGATATTGGCGGCGTAATGACGATGGAAGTTATGGTTGGTATTCTTGTAGTTTTACACATCTCATCATGTGTACATGCACTGGACATATGTTAACCTTTTTTCATGAGTCCTATTGATGATTGCATCTTGTAATTTTCGTTTGCAGTTGTGCTGTTTCAATCCAGAGAGCACCCAAACTGTGGTCCACAACCAGGATTTGTGAGGGCACACATTGAGAGTAATGAACCGGCTCAGATGAATTCAATACATCATTTGCATGTATGTTGATTTACTGTAGGTATCAAATTTCTTATGTGTAACAGTTTCTTTTTAATTTTAATTTAGGTGGTGGGTTCAACATTTCTCCACTGAAATCCCGTAATGGGAGAGTCCGAACACAAGTACAGCATCTTATGCAGATTGATTTGAAGGGTTGGGGGGTTGGCTACTTACCTTCATTTCAACAACATAGCCTCCTTCATATGCTGAACAGCGTTGCCGGTACAATTTTTTGTCTTTGAAATAACCTTTTGAACAACATTTCTAAGATATTCCTATTGTTTTCTGTGCCTTAATTCCTAAGCACTAGTGCAGTCCCCAAATAAATCTGAGTGAGTCATTTGATTGGAATGGTATTATTATCTTAGGCCGCTAGTGGTGTCCAGACTTTTGGGTCATCCATTTTAAATTTTAATTGACTTGGAGTTGAGCGAGCCGTCTCTCACAATGATCAGATTATCAAGAACACTTGAATTTAGATCCTGCCTAAATGACGCTATGCATTCCTCCCTGCACTAATTCCTTGATGCTGTGCACGCACGTCATCATGTTAAGCATATTTTGGCACAAGGAATTGCCATTTTCTATAGTAGGACTAGTTGTTGCAGAATCAGTATTAAATTTCACGCTACAGTCAGATATTGAATATTTGTTCTAGGGTACAATTTCTCACGCTAGTGTGGATATACCACTGCTTGTCCTGTGCTAGACTGAAGTTAGATTTCTGTGATGTTATGTTTTTTTTTTACATAGGGGACATTCTAATGTATTCCATGAAACATGGTAAAGTTAGATGACAGCAAAATGCGAAAAACTTTTGTTAGGTTAGTGATGATTTAGGGTTTCCTTAGAGTTTAGAGAAATCTATATTACTTAATCTTTGGTTAAAAGAACTGGGAGCACACGTCCCCTGGTCCACACTATTACTTTCCCCATAATACCCCTTGTATGGATGGCTATATTTAACTTATAATCCCTGCTACTTAAAGTGAGTGCAAGGTGTCAAGAAAATCTCTTCTGTCCTGGGTGAATGAAGTGGTGATGTTTGCGATAAATCATGTTAAGTCCATTTCCACCTTAGGTCTTACCAGGTCATCACTGTAGGATTCCTACAGCTTTCACAGCCTTCTCATTCTGCATCATGTGGTAGACAAACATTTGCCGGCCATGGCATCTATGGCCCTTCTCTTTATCTCGAGAACCAAGAATTTAGCCTACTCCCTCTGTTCACCAATATAGGACGTTTTAGACTGACCTTACAAGTCTCTAAAACGTTTTATATTAATGAACAGAGGAAGTACTATTTATTGCTTGCTAGATATTTGCAATATGAAACTTGTGCAATGACACACAAACATCTTCCATGTATTCTGCTGTATGCTTAACTTGAATTTTTGTCTATCCCTGGAACCATTTAACATATAATTCCCCAGATGTACCTTGGTATATATTTTTTGAAGAGATTTTTGTATATATTTTATTGTCTCTGGTGCTACTTTGGGTACCCCTTTCATTTGTTTTTACACATTTGTGGATGTCCAACATGAATTATGATATTCTGGGTAGTTGATATATGCTTTACATTTGGCCTCCTTTTTACTGCTGCCAGGGCTCAGGGAATGGTTTTCACAAAGTGATGAAAGTCAAATACTTCCTAGGATTCCTGTTATGGACAATATGGCACTATCGGTTTCTTCTAAGAAAGGCACAAAAACGCAGGATAATACTGTGCAAACCAGCCTTCCGGCGGATGAAAGTAGACATTCAACGGTTGAGGAGGAGTCTGAAGATGATGAAGAATTCCAGTTACCTGAATCTGAGCTAGAGGTTGATGACTTGCTTATAATTTTTTTGGTTCCTTTCTCCTTGCAATATTAAAACAGTCTTTTATTTTTCTATGCAGCCATCAACTCGGGAGCTTGATGCAGATGGTAAACTACTAGGTATACTGTAATTCCATCTTCAGTGAGGTTATGTATACAACAGGACTAGTTTGCATATAACATGTTTTTCATTATAGGGTTAGATGAGGAGGATTCAGGTGAGATTGATTTTTCTGGATTTTCTGGAAATTTACGCCGGGATGACCGTGATAACAGTCGTGATTGTTGGAGAATATCTGATGGAAATAACTTCAGAGTGCGAAGCAAGAACTTCATATATGATAAAAGCAAGGTTCTGATCTTTCCCAGCAGTTGACTGCAGTCATCATCTTGCTAGGAACGTTCCATAATAATTTTGGCTGTTTTCTAGACTCTGTTTGTTATGAATATTTACAATTTATTTATAGGTTCCTGCTGGAAAACCTCTTATGGAGCTTGTTGCTGTTGACTGGTTTAAAGATGTGAAACGAATGGATCATGTTGCTAAAAGAAAAGGATGCGCTGTTCAAGTGAGTTCATATTTGGGGCTTGATATTATTGATCAGTCTGCAGTAATAAAGAAAGTAAATAACCATACGGTTGTGAAACGGAATTGTTGATGTGATTATTAGTGGAAGAGTATGTTGATTAGTATGTCAAGAACAAAACATTGCAGCCTTTGATGGTTATATTCTGCATATTGTGGGCCAGGGTTGTACACGGGAGTCATTTTTAACACCAATAGTTCTTTTTTCATCTTTTCTATTCGGTGGCAAACACTCGTATTGTGGTTGCTTCTCTTAATGAAGATAACAGCTTTGCATGTTGTCTAAAAAGCTTAAAAAATAAGAACACCAAGTCCAAGAGCCATGCTTTGTTCATTGCTATAACACTGTCATGTTTTATTCTACAAATATATACTTTTTGTATGTATATGGTAAAGATTTTTTGTTGCAGACTCTTCGTTTGTAGATGTCTTGTATGTTGTCTAACCATGAATATGTTTGATGAGGTGAAGCATGTAACCAGTCACCTGCTAGTTGATCATTTTCTTATTTATAGACTGCTAGTTGATCCTTTTCTTCTTTATAACCTGCTAGTTGATCCTTTTCTTCTTTATAACCTTTTTGCTTCTGTTGTAGGTTGCTGCTGAGAAGGGTCTTTTTTCATTGGCAATAAATCTACAAGTAAGCATTCCTATAAAATTGCCCCCTCCCTTTTCACTATAACTGCCCAACCCCAGTAGCCTGTTTCAGAATACCTGTGTATTGAGGGAACCAAGGGTTCGATTTATTGCATATATTCTTGCCTAGATGCTGTCAGATGAATTAAGTTGATAAGTATGCCATATAATAGAGGTATGCATGTTCATTTCTTATTCGGGCCTCTTTGGTTCGCATGATTCTGAAAATGCAGGAATAGCAAAAACATAGATTGCAAAATCATGTGATCTCGAATCCTATAGGATCAAATACCACAGGAATTTCCAATTAGTCGGACTCACTAGACCATGGACCTTAAAGGGTGTGGCACCACATCTTGCTCCTGGCACTGCCACTGATGTCTTGTACCATCATTGGTCGCCCTTACTGTGGCCCAGCAACTGTAGATGATACTGCATACCAATTTGCTGCGTACTGTTGCATTTCGTATATAGTCTGTTGCTGATTAAGTTTGCTATTGCAGGTTCCTGGCACAACAAACTATAGTATGGTTTTCTACTTTGTATCAAAGAAACTGATACCGAACTCCTTGTTGCAACGCTTTGTTGATGGCGATGATGAATTCCGCAATAGTAGGTTCAAGCTGATCCCATCTGTACCGAAGGTATGGGTCTCGCCATCCTTAACGCTCTATGTGGTTTGATGCGAAATATTAATGAGAAATGCTCAATTTAGTACAAGAGTTAGTAGAACAGAGGGAAGGGTAAGATGTGTCTTGATCCCTTGCTGGTGGTGTGGGTTGTAGTCCGTGTGTCCAACTGTACATCTTGCATTTCAGGGCTCATGGATTGTCCGCCAAAGTGTTGGCAGCACGCCGTGTCTGTTAGGCAAAGCAGTTGACATCACCTATATCCGTGGTGCAAATTATTTGGAAGTAAGTTTGCAGTGTATCTTTTATTTCTCCCTTAGTGTTCCTTTCTTTTGAGTGAAAATGAGGACGTGGGTTTGCCCTGTGTTTCTTAAAAGAGCAGATAAAGAACTAGAACATGGTCTGGCTGAATTGGTTGGTGTCTTACGGTACAATATGATGACTGACTCGTGCAGATAGACGTGGACATTGGTTCGTCTACGGTGGCAAATGGAGTCTTGGGGCTTGTGTGTGGTGTGATCACAACGCTAGTTGTCGACATGGCTTTTCTTGTCCAGGTACACATACGTTTGCCATCTAAGAAATACTCTCTCAAGCTCGTCGTTGATGCAGTACTGAACCATTGGCTAAACTAACCATTGTTGGCAGGGCCACACATACGAGGAGCTCCCGGAACGACTGATCGGTGCCGTCCGGATGTCGCACATAGAACTATCATCTGCGGTTGTCCCCGTGCTTGAGGATTAACCAAATTACACTACTATTGCTCATTTGGTCCAACTGGCGCTTGCAACATCGGCATCCATCTCCTCTATTTCAGTCTTGACAAGACACAGTAGGGTATACATATATACAGGCAGGGAACCAAGCGTTGGCGCCGTGCCATGCCAACGACATACTGAACGCGAAGAAGCAATTAATTTTTATGTGTATGTAATTATGTATTGCACATCATGATTCGGCGACGTGACGGCAATCTTGTAGGTGTTAGAATTGTGTCGGCAAAGAAAAAAAAGAAGATACCGAAATTAGGGCTAGGAGACTGGGCGAGGCCCAGGTGAGGGCCAGTTCAGCGCGAATAAAAAAGCCATGTGTTTGCTTTGTCTGAAACTTGTAGGAAAGGGGTTGAGATGACAGCTCCAAGTTCAAAGTTGAAAACCACACAAACCATTATTCATGTACTTATATGTAACTTGAGACTGCAATATATAATCATGCCACTGATTTGCAGGATGCTCACGTGGTTTATACCTTGGAAATTTGGTTTATTCTTATAAGCAAAACACTGATCTATATACTTTTTTTGCTTGTTGAAATTGTAGGTACCTCTATAGTTGGAGGAGTAGATGCCATTCCGGCTACCAAATGGCGCACATGCTGCTAGCTCTTGTAGCGCCAATACAACATCTTTTTTCTGTCTCCAAAATAGATAGCAGAATGAATGCGAGGGAGCTCTTGTAGCGTCAAAAGTATCTTCATCCCTGATTACACTTGTGTTGTGTGTGGCTTAAGGGTTCTTTTTCACAACAAAGGGTGTATTTTAATTATTCAAAATGATGCATTAAGTGGGTATAAATACAACGAGAAAACACCCGACCTCTGCATAGCTAGGATGCCCACAACCAACAGTAATGCATCCATATATAAAACACGCCGGCAAAGGGCAAAGTCTTACAAAACCAAAGCGATGCCTAAGCGAGGGAAAAACCCCGAAGCGATCAAAAAATCGATTGGGAAACTATTACAACAATTATATCCACACCATCCATTTCTTAACACCACAAGGACCACAAGGTTCTTGGACGGCAACACCGGTTCTTCAACTACAACGCCTTCAGGAAGAAACGACGCTGAAGCACCACCGTCACCAAATTCAACCATAAAAGGCAAAATTCTAGGTTTTCACCTTGAAAAGAACAAGTGTGAATATATCCGAGCAATGTCTTCAACAAGGTAACGACGCAGAAAACATCACCATTGCGAGGTACAACCAACTCAGGCCATACCTATGGTTTTTATCCCGGAGCTCGAAACCGGGTACTCGAGAAGCACCACTCGAAGCCAACATTTGTTGTCGTCAACACTTTTCTACGATCCCAGCAGCTACATGCGTTGGGCTAGAAATAACACCATCATCGTCGGACAAAAATTCCCTCCGCGTCAAGCCATCGTTCATAGACTGAATTCACTTCCGAAGGCAAACTAATTGGAGCGGGAGTCACCAAAATCCATAAAGGAGCCTTCTGCTTGCATCTGGAGGGAGGAACCATCAGCACAGACCTTTCAGTGATCATCGTAATCCGCAGCGAGGGTGACACTTTAGTCCTACATGAACCAGCACTGACGGTGGAGCACACCACAATTGACAGCCACCTCATCGGAGAGAGCCCTACCCAGGTCCATCGGCCCAGGGGATGCCATGGATGGATCTACATCTTGCAGCCGTCGTGCGCCATCACAGACATCCACCAAGCCGGGCTACGCGTGACGTCCGTTATGCATGCCGTACAACCACAACAAGCTGAGCAGAACCCGTCGCCCGTCGCCTGCAGCTCCAAATTGGGCTTAAAAATAACATTTTGGATCATCGATTTCTTTTTTTTTTTGCCACTTGGATCTGCGAATGTCATCTGGTTCTGAAAATTTGCAAGCTATCAAAGCATTTGCAAGCTATGAAAACATCAGGCACGATGGCAGGGCACGGGAGTGAGCAATGGCTGGCCGGAGAAGAAGGCCTGGAGGTTGCCGATGGTCTGCGCGCGCAGGTCCGACCTGGACTCCTGCGTCAGAACCGCCGCGTGGGGGCTCAGCACCACGTTGTCCATGGACAGGAGCTCCGACGGCACCTTCGGCTCGTCCTCGAAGACGTCGAGGCCGGCGCCGGCGATCCTCCCCTCCTTGAGCGCCGCCACCAGCGCCGCCTCGTCGACGTTCGCCCCTCGGCCGACGTTGACGAGCACGCCGTCCTTCCCCAGGGCCTCCAGCACCTCCCTGCCTACGACGCGCCTCGTCTCCTCGTTCAGCGCGCAGGCAACGACGAGCACGTCGGAGGCGGCGGCGAGGCCCCGGACGTCCGGGAAGTAGGTGTAGCGGCGGGCTGAGCCCTCCTCCTTGCGCCTCCTCGAGTTGTACAGGATGACGCAGCCGAAGGCTTCGAGCCTCCTCGCGACGAGCGAGCCGATGTTGCCCAGGCCGATGATGCCGACGCGCTTGCCGCCGAGCTTGGACCCGAGTGGCCGGTAGTCGCCCTGGGCCGGCCAGGACCCGCGCCGGACGTACCGCTCCGCCGCCGACACGCGCCGCTGCACGTCGAGCAGCAGGCCCACGGCGTGGTCCGCCACGTCGGTGGAGTAGACCTTCCCGGCGTTGGCGACGGCCACGCCGCGGCGCGCGCACTCGGCCAGGTCGATGTGGTCGACGCCGGTGCCCGTGGTGACCACGCACAGGACGGAAGGGACGGTGTCGAGGAACGGGGCGTCCACGCGTATGGCGCCGCCGCCCACCACCACCGCGGCGCGCGGGGGCTCGGGCGCGGCCGCCGCAGCGGCGAGGAAGGCCGGGAGGGGCTCGCCGGACGCGTGGAAGTCGAGGAGGAGGAAGTGCTCGCGCAGCGCGGCGGCGAACGGCGCGTCCAGCCGCCGGAGGACGAGGACGGCCGGGATGGTCGCTGGTTTGCGGACTGTGGGTGCCATGGCGGAGAGCTTAAGCCGTCCACCTGTGCCGTCCCTAGATTTGTATATGTTGGATGCGAGTGCTTTCCCTGTTATTTACACTTTTTTTATTATGAAATCCTGCAAGTTTTTTTTACCATTCCATGTAATATGGTACTACCAGTACGCAATACAGGGAACTTTTATCTTTGAATTAACTTGTGGCCCCGCGTCACGATTGTGCACATCGTGTGAACAGCAAATGCCATGCATTTTTTTTAACACAGGACAATTGAAGTTGCTCCTATACACGAGCATACACTCATCGCTATAAACATACGCACGCATATCCTACCTCTATGAGCACATCCGAAAGACTGAACCGGCATTGCATCTTGAGATTTTAGAAGTCATCACCACATGTGTCTCGTGGTCGATGAAAACGTCTCCTCCCATTATACGAACATCGCCCGAATTGTGAAATAAATTGTCAAGTTTAGGACTTGAAGCTTGGTGGGCTAGGAATATCACTGTCCTCCTAACCATTCAATCACACATGCATACATGTTAGACGTGTCGGTGGCTCATCTAAAAAAGGTGTCGGGGGCTAACACACGACTATACTTTGTATATAGCGTAAATTTCAATTTCAACTGTCTTTTTGTCACATGGTGGCATTTTGATGCCATATTAATTTAAGAGATTATTTCGGTTTGCACTCTATAAAATACTCTCTCCACTCGAAAATAACTGACATGGTTTGAACTGAAAACCACGTCAGTTATTTTCGAACGGAGGCAGTAAAAGATTTAGCACATTTTGGACACGCCAGAGATGGAGCCCTCCCATTTCGTGTGATAAACCTAGTCAAAAATACATATGTGACGTATTTAGTATGGTGAAAGACTCAAATGTCTGAACACCACGTGTAGTATTTTATTTTTATTTTTAACAAGAGAAGGTCCCGAAGGACCCAAACACTGCATTAAACATAAGCCAGGATTACATAGCAGTTTACATCAAGACACCACAGAAACATGATATTGCATACAAGTCCCTGACTTTTATGAAGAGGACCCCAAACTAAAAGATGGAAAAGCAATCGGGTCCTTCGCTGCGTTCCCATGGATTGAACTACGCCGTCGCCGGGGACGTGCCACTTGGGATAGCGGAACCGCCATAGCCGCCGCAGCTCACCATGGCCTCCAAATGAACACAACAGCTGCCTCCTATATGGCATCAAGGCCAGGAGGAATAACGATGGCCGCCTTTCGGCCTGAAGAAGCAGCAGTTCGTCTGCGGAGACCGGCGCCGTAGCTGCACTGGATCAAAGCCGCTGCTGCAAGAACCATCTGACTGCCTTTCCTCAGCTCCTTCTCCACCTTCATGGTGGCATCCGGCTCCAAGAAGAGGAAGAGAAGCCTCTTCCAGAGGCAGGGACACCTTGAGCTTATTACCGGAGACGCCGGTTTGACGCCAGCTAGCAGCAGCAAAAACCAACTCGCCGCCACCATCAAGGTCAACTCCAGCAGCCACCTCACGCGGCTCGGGCGGGCCGGCGACACGGCCTCCATGGGCATAAAGCCAAACTCCGGCATCTCGCCAAACTCCACTAAGTAACCAACTAAACTAGACCTACTACTTACAGTAGAGCTCCGAGCACCTTCCCCATCTCTTCCCCAACCGGCAGCACTGGCGGCGGAGATCCGGAGTCGGGCCGGGCCCGAGATCTGGAGTCCTCCGGTCGCCTCCCTTTTCACTGCTCTCGAACAGAGGAGAAATGGAGTATTTAGTGTGATAAACAGACTCAAAAGTACGGATATGGCTTCTTGCATTTCAAGACTTTTACATTGTGAGACTCGTAGTTGGGTAATAATTCTTGGCATGGTATTTTTGTGTCAATTAGGTGATGTGGGGGTATAGATGTCAAAACAAAGAGATGCAATAGTATGTAAACGGTAATAAATATATAATATCACAAGGGAGAGCCTTGGAGTGATCAGAAGAGAAATCATAAAAAGAAATGGAAAAAATGATGAATATGAATGGGCAACACATGTTAGTAAGTGGGTGGTTATTGATTTAAGTTGATAAATAAAACATGAATTGCATGTCATTCACTTCAGATGAACCCCACACACACACCGTACCGACCCACCACTGGACGCTACATAGGCTGTAAATGGAACATATAAAGAGGATGCTAGAATATGAGACACGGTAAGGGCTATATTTTTTTCCAAGAAACTAAGGGTGAAAGGATCGATATAGTTGACTAGAGGGGGGTGAATAGGCAACTGACAATTTTTAAGCTTTTCTTTACCAAATTAAACTTTGCAACAAAATAGGTTGTCTAGATATGCAACTATGTGAGCAACCTATATGATGCAATAACAACTAGCACATAAGCAAGCAAGGGAAACAACTCAAGTAAGCTTGCAAAAGTAAAGGCACGAAATAACCAAGAGTGGAGCCGGTGGAGACGAGGATGTGTTACCGAAGTTTCTTCCTTTTATAGGGAAGTACGTCTCCATTAGAGCGGTGTGGAGGCACAATGCTCCCCAAGAAGCCACTAGGGCCACCGTATTCTCCTCACGCCCTCACACAATGCGAGATGCCATGAATCCACTATTGGTGCCCTTGAAGGCGGCGACCGAACCTTTACAAACAAGGTTGGGGCAATCTCCACAAATTCATTGGAGGCTCCCAACGACACCACGAAGCTTCACCACAATGGACTATGGCTCCGAGGTGACCTCAACCGACTAGGGTGCTCAAACACCCAAGAGTAACAAGATCCGCTAGGGATTAGTGAGGGAATCAAATTTCTCTTGGTGGAAGTGTAGATCGGGGCCTTCTCAACCAATCCCGAGCAAGTCAACAAGTTTGATTGGCTAGGGAGAGAGATCGGGCGAAAATGGAGCTTGGAGCAACAATGGAGCTTTTGGGGGAAGAGGTATGTCATATTTGGGGAAGAAGACACCTTTATATAGTGGGGGAAACAATCCAACCATTACCCCCCCCCCCCCACCCCCACCCCCCCAAACAGCCACGCACAGAGCAGTACTACCGCTTAGGCAGGGCGGAACTACACGACGAAAGCGGTACTACTGCTCCTCCCAGCTGCATCTTGCCACCGACGAGGGTTGCAGAGTCCTGGACCCAGAGCGTTACTACCGCGGAAGTACGGGTGGTACTACCGCTAGAAGCGGTACTACCGCCACTACTGCCGCACCTAGTACCGTAAAACCCGACAGGAAAAACATCGGTCTCGAGTCGAGGCGGTAGTAGCACGGAACCACTGCGGTACTACGGCCTAAGACCGCAAGCGGTACTACCGCTTGACGTGCTTCGGCGGTACTACCGCTGAGTACCGCGGTACTACCGCTGGGACAAGACAGGGCAGGCACAGAGAGAAAAGATAGCTTCAATGAAGCGGAAAGGAACATCGGGTGTGATAAGGATGTGTACGTGTTGATTCCACCCTAGCCTTACCAAAGCTGATCCCCTCTTGATAGTACGGTGACTCCTACGAAACTAGTCGACCAACAGAGAAACGAAGGAGCTACACCGTCTTGAATAAAACACCGAGGGGAGGAAATCGTCTCGTGCCAAAGGATGAATCTCTGAAAGAACTCAACACACACGATTAGTCCGCAAAAGCATTGTCATCAATCACCAAAACACCTTGGGGATAAATATGCATTTACAATCTCCCCCTTTTTGGTGGATTGATGACAATACGGGATTTGCACGGGAAGAAAGCGCAAACCCCACAACTTACAAATGTAGATGAACTCCCCCTAGATGTGTGCTTATCTTAGAAAGGTGCTTTGGACTGCACAACACACATTCTAAGATCAACGCTCCCCCTACATTTTGGAGACCAACAACCTAAGCAATATATATGAGAGCAAAGAGTATATAACACGAAAAGCATGCAACTCAGAAGCTAGGTAGACATAGATAAAGATAATCTAGAGATAGGTAGCATATGTCTCACACCATATGTCTGGAACTTAGGTCTCACTGACACAAAACCAACCAAAGCAAACAGCGAGAAAGCACACCACAAAGAAGACACACTCGCGAAATAGACAACGACGACACAAATCCCTAAACTCTCTCCCCCATTGGCATCGAGACACCAAAAAGAGAGGGAGTGAAGCTACGGCTCCAGGTGATAGCAAGGTCGCGAACATCAGATCTCAGCGCGATCGTCTTCGCCACTGTCGTCGGCCGGGAACTGCTCGGCATCAGAATCTGTCCTCGGGCAATGCTGCTGAACCCAATCCTCCTCCTCAGTAAGCTGGTCCTCAGATCCACTGATAACTGTAGCACCCATCTGACGCATGAGCTCCTTGTGACGACCCCTGGCCTTCTTCTCAGCAACATGAGTCATGTACTGGCCGTGAGACTCCATGCAGAACAGCTTCTTTACCTTGAGCTTGAGCTTCTTTGCCCAAGAGGGCTCAGCCCCAGAAGGCTCATAATCATCATCATCTTCAGCCTCAGCCTCCTCCTCGGTCTCCATGGCAGCAGCAGACGATGCACCCCCAGACTTAGGGGCCTGATTGCCCCAGTTGTCCTTCTTCCTCAGACGCTTGACCTCATGAGACACCGGCCAGCTCTCCAGTCTCTAGCATAACCTTGGGATAGACATGATTCCAGGCCTTCTCAATAAGCAACATGATAAACGGACCATAACACTTGCGCTCGGAGATAGCAGATAAGAGCTCAGACCACATAACATGGGAGATATCCAAGGACTCGCCGGTGTTTTCTTCCTTCTCACGCTGGCAGAAGAGAAGCATGTCCACGAGATAAGAATGAACCATATCGAGATTCCCGATGCGAGGGAAAAGAGTCTCACGGAAGACACTGTGAAGAATGTCCAGAAAGGCAGGCAGCTCATACATTTGCTTCTTCGTCTCAGGGTTGATCTTCAGAGTGCAGTAGGGCCAGAGAGCTTGCTTGTGAGTGGAGGTGGTGTTGTGGTGTGGGCGAAAGCCCACAGGAGATGTAAGCCCGTGATCTTCCACCCCAATCAACTGCATGAACGCCTTCCACTTGACAGAAAGCAACTTGCCATTGGTCATCCAAGTCAGTGTCCTGTCCTCATCAGTCCCGAGATGAACCGTGGCATAGAATTGGGCCACCATATCAGCATCATAATCTTTGTTAAATTGCATGATACCAAGAATGTTCAGCTGAGTGCACATCTGAAGAGATTCACCAAAGTATTCAGGATCCTTCTCCATATGGTCGGTGTCGATGGAGTGCACATTGACATAGAGGTTCTTCTTGGCCTTGAGCACATCAAAGAAAATGGCAAACTGAAACCTGTTCCAGAACGGACGGTTGACCAAAGAGGGATCTTGGTCAGCCTCATAGGGGTTGCAGTGACGCCTTGCCCAGAATCCTTGGCTTGCATTTCCGGCACGGTTTTGCCAGATTGCTTCGTCTTGACACCAGACTTCTTCTGGAGTTGAGGTGGTGGTGGAGCACTTGAGGAACCTCCTGCAGACTCAGTTGTGCGGTAACGCTTTGACGTGGCACGACCGGGATTGATACGCCGGGCCTGATGTTCAGGATGTTCATCACCTAGAACCACACACAAAAACACGCAAAACAACCAGAAAGAAAGAGCATAAGCCACAAAACACAACAAAAGGATCACTGAGTGGTAAGAGTACAATGGAATTTGGTAGAGCGAGGTAGTACCGCGACCTGTGAGCGGTAGTACCGCTCCAGAGGGAGCGGTAGTACCGCTCGAGACGGGGAAACAACAGTTCCCTACTGCCGTGGTCAGATCCGGCACTACCGTCCTACCAAATTCAAAAATACTTCTACCAACCACTAATCCAAACTGCCTAGATGCCTTCTCCATCCTACTCAAGCCTAGATTTGGCCAAAAATCTAGAGATGCAACCACTATTGCCCCTAAGATACTAGATTGGAAATCTAGACAAGAATAGAGAGGGAACGGGGGCAATACCGGCATCCATGGCAAGAGGACAAGGTGGGGATCGACTCCACCGAAGGGAATGGAGAGAAACACCCCGGAGAAGGAGATCCGCCGGAGCCCTCCCGCGGCGCCGGTTGCTAGAGAGACGAACAGAGCGAGGTGGCGAGCGAATGGGTATGGGGGAGAAGAAAACTCCCCCTGCCCCCGATATAACCCCCTGCCCCCGCCTTGCAGCGGTAGTACCGCGCACCACCAGCGGTAGTACCGCCCAGCAACTAACATGCCTCTAGACAGACGGCTAAAGCTCAAAAAGAACCGAAAACACATCCAAGAAGGAGGAAAGACCAACACGGCCACAAACACACTAACAATGGGCCAAAACACACCTCTTCAAGAGAGGGTGGTGGCCGAGGCCACCTATGTTTGAGTCAAGAGGTATGGCGTCGCGAAGATTTTAACCTTGGACCCATGACCAAAACTCGTCCTTGAAGCACTAGTACCATAAAAAATGGTTAAAGTGAAAGGCTAGATCAATTTATGCATAATGGGGGGAGGGAGAGTTCATTGAGAGAACAACACTCCCCCTATGTCCATGCCTACATCTAAACTAGACAACAAGTTGAGTGAGGTGGGGTGTGCAAGGGTTCAAGTCACATTGCTCGAATCAATGATATTTAGCTCATGCCTTAACTCGCGAAATCTTGCTTCATCCAAGGGCTTCGTGAAAATATCTGCAAGGTTATCATCAGTGTTGACATACTTGAGCTTGATCTCCCCTCGCCTAATGTGATCCCGTATGAAGTGATACCGAATCTCAATATGCTTCGTCTTGAAATGTTGCACCGGGTTGAGAGAAATCTTGATGGCACTTTCATTATCACACCAAAGAGGCACTTTGTCACAAATGACACCGTATTCCTTTAAAGTTTGCCTCATCCATAAGAGTTGTGCACAAAAACTACCGGCCGCCACATATTCCGCTTCGGTGGACGAGAGAGATACACAACTTTGCTTCTTGGAAGACCAACTCACCAAAGAGCAACCAAGAAATTGACACCCTCCGGAAGTGGACTTCCAATCCACTTTGTCTCCCGCCCAATCGGAATCCGTAAATCCTTCAAGCTTGAAGTTTGCTCCTCTTGGGTACCATAGGCCAAAGTTTGGGGTATGAGCCAAATATCGAAAGATTCGCTTGACCGCCACATAATGGCTTTCCTTTGGTGCGGCTTGAAACCGTGCACACATTCCCACACTCAACATGATATCCGGTCTAGATGCACAAAGGTTAAGCAAGGATCCAATCATAGAGCGATATACCTTTTGATCCACCGCTTTAACATTGGGATCAATGTCAAGTTGGCACTTGGTAGGCATTGGAGTAGAAGTCGGCTTGACATCACTTAGCTTGAATCTCTTTAGCATGTCTTGAGTGTATTTGGCTTGGTTGATGAAGGTACCTTCTCTTCTTTGTTTGATATCAAAACCAAGGAAGAACTTCAACTCTCCCATCGAAGACATCTTGAACTTAGAGGTCATGAGAGCGGAAAATTCTTCATTGAAATCTTTGTCAGGGGAACCAAAGATAATGTCATCAACATATAGTTGGCACACAAACAAATCCCCTTTGACCTTCTTAGTAAAAAGAGTGGGATCGATTTGCCCAACTTCAAATCTACGATCTTGTAACAACTCGGTAAGGTGGTCATACCACGCACGTGGGGCTTGTTTAAGGCCATAGAGCGCCTTATCGAGTTGATACACATGATTCGGAAAGTAGGGATCCTCGAACCCGCGGGGTTGCTTGACATAAACCAACTCATTAATAGGACCATTAAGAAAAGCACTTTTCACATCCATTTGTTGTAACTTAAAGTTGTGATGGGAAGCATAAGCAATCAACAAACGAATGGATTCAAGGCGAGCAACGGGAGCAAAGGTTTCAACGTAGTCGATACCCTCGACTTGGGAGTAGCCTTGTGCTACCAATCTTGCCTTGTTGCGAATGATGTTCCCATGAGCATCTTGCTTGTTCTTGAAAATCCACTTGGTTCCAATGACGTTGTGGTTCCCCGATGGCCTTGGCACCAACCTCCACACCTTGTTGTACTCGAAGTTGTTGAGTTCTTCATGCATGGCATTGAGCCAATCCGAATCTTCGAGCACCTCATAGACCTTTTGGGGTTAAACACAAGAGACAAACGCGTGATGTTCACAATAGTTTGCTAATTGTCTATGAGTGCTTACCCCCTTTCTTAGGCTTCCAACCACATTCTCCATGAGATGGCCTTTGGTGGTGAGCTTGGAAGCAATCTTCGCGGCACGACGCTCTAATTCCTCCTCGGACGTGGAAGGAGGAGGGTTAACTTGATTATCTTGAGCGCCGTCTTGAGCTTGTTCTTGATCTTGAGGTTGCTCATGATCTTGAACTTGCTCGAGGGGGAGAACTTGACCTTGGGCATCATTTGGAGGTTCCCCACCATCTTGAAGTTGATCTTGCCCTTGGTCTTGTTCACTAGGTTGAGGGCCTTCACTTTGTTCTTCGGAAGCGTGTGGGTCTTGGGGAAGTGATGGCTCCACTTGAGTGGGGCATTGTCCTTCTCCTTCGGCCACAAGGGGTTCCTCAATGGGTAGAATATGACCTATACCCATTCTTCTTATGGCTTGGGGAGGAATTTCATCACCTACATCACAAGTACCACTTTGTTCCACTTGGGAGCCGTTATTTTCGTCAAACTCTATGTTACACGTCTCCTCAATGAGTCCGGTGGACTTGTTGAGGACACGGTAAGCATGAGAGTTTGTAGCATAACCAACAAATATGCCCTCATAAGCTCTAGCCTCAAACTTAGACAAACGAACACCTTTCTTGAGAATGAAACACTTACACCCGAACACCCGGAAGTACATGAGATTGGGCTTGTTACCGGTGAGTATTTCATAAGGAATCTTGTTCAAGCCCTTGCGGAGATAGAGCCGATTGGATGCATGACATGATGTGTTGATGGCTTCGGCCCAAAAGTTGTATGGAGACTTGAACTCCGCCATCATGGTCCTTGCCGCATCCATCAACGTCCTGTTCTTCCTCTCCGCGACACCATTTTGTTGAGGGGTATATGGTGCAGCATATTGATGCTTGATCCCCTCATCACTGAGAAACTCATCCAAGGTGTAGTTCTTGAACTCGGTGCCGTTGTCACTTCTTATGGTCAAGATCTTTGCATTATGTTGACATTGGGCTTCATTTTCAAAGTCGATGACGGTTTGTTGAGTCTCACTCTTCCTCTTGAAGAAATATACCCATGTGTATCTTGAATAATCATCCACAATCACCAAGCAATACTTTCTACCTCCAAGATTATCAAACGATGGAGGCCCAAAGAGATCCATGTGGAGGAGCTCCAAGGGTCTCTTCGAGTAGATGGTGGTCGAGGGAGGGTGAGCCTTCTCATGAAGCTTTCCTTCAATACAAGCACCGCAAGCACGATCTTTGGCAAAACTAACATTCGTTAGTCCACGGACATGGTACCCCTTGAGAAGACTTTGCAAAGATCTCATATTGACGTGGGCTAACGGCGATGCCAAAGCCATCCCACGTCAACTTTAGCCATTAGGCATGTCGCGGTCTTAGTGGGTCGCTCCGAAAAGTTTATCACATAGAGACCGTTCTCGACATGCTCAACAAAGGCTACTTTAAGAGTCTTGCTCCACAAGAGGGCCACGGTATCAATGTCAAAGAAGGTGGCAAACCCCATGAGTGCAAGTTGACGAACGGAAAGTAAATTGTATGCAAGGGACTCAACAAGCATGACTTTCTCGATTGATCATGAGAAATGACAACCTTGCCAAGACCCAATACCTTAGAATGCGAGGCATCACCCCACTCGACATTGGTGGGCATAGATGGAATCTTTTGCACGTCCACCACCAAGTCCTTTCTCCCGGTCATATGATTTGTTGCTCCACTATCGAGCAACCATGATCCCCCACCGGAAGCAAACACCTACAAGAGATCAATGCTTGGTTTTAGGTACCCATTTAGTAATGGGTCCTTTGATGTTAGTAACAAGGGTCTTAGGAACCCAAATAGACCATTCAATGTACTCATAAGAAGAACCAAACAAATTTAGCATAAACATGCCCATCACTAGCACGACACAACACATAAGAAGGGTTAAAGTCGCCGGTTTTGTTGGGAGAGATGATTTTCCCCTTTTTGGCATCACCACTCTTCACATTGCTCTTCTTTTCCTTAGGAGCACCCTCTCCCTCTTTCACAAAGGTTTGCTTAAGCGGGGGAGGTCGTTTGGTCTTGTCATTCTTCTTCTCGTTCTTCTTCTTGTTCTTGGACTTGGGTGAGAACCCAACTCCCTCCTTGGCCACAACTTCCTTTTGATTGCTCAAAAGGTCATTTAGGTTCTTCTCACCTTGTATGCATGACACAAGGCCTCTCTTGAGTTGTTCCTTCAACTTGGCATTCTCCTCCACAAGATGCACATGCTCACAACACGGGTTAGTAGCATTTGCGTTATCAATTAAGATCATGTGAGGAAAGGTGGCCTTCTCCTTGGTTAGCTTAACTTGGAGTTGAGCATGAGACTCCTTGAGGTTAGCATGAGCACCCTTCAAGACCTTGTGGGCCTTGTCAAGCACATCAAACTCCTCCTTGAGTCTAGCATGATCAACCCCAAGTTTAGCTTTCTCGGAAGTTAGCACACGAGACACAACAAGAGCATGATCAAGATCTTTCTTTAACTTGGCCTGGTCATCATTTTGTGACTCCTCAAGAGCCAAACGATGCCCACGCTCTTCCTCAAGAGCATTGGAGAGATCCGATATCTCATCGGCATAGTCACGACTATGACCTTCCATCTTAGAGATGGTTTCTTCGTGAGCCTCGATCATGTCATTGGCTTCACCAAGTTGTTCCAAGAGAGCAACAAAGTGCTTCTTGGATTTTCCCTTGAGCTTACTCATAAAGGACTCAAAATCATTTACTTCCTCATTAGACCCCTTACCATCATCAATGCCAACCGTCAAAGAAGGATTTGGAATAATGGTGGTTTTGATGTTGGGGGTTACCTTGTTGGTGGTTGATGTCTACTACACAACCTTCTTCTCGTAGACGTTGTTGGGCCTGCAAGTGCACAGGTTTGTAGGACAGTAGCAAATTTCCCTCAAGTGGATGACCTAAGGTTTATCAATCCGCGGGAGGCGTGGGATGAAGATGGTCTCTCTCAAGCAAACCTGCAACCAAATAACAAAGAGTCTCTTGTGTCCCCAACACACCCAATACAATGGTAAATTGTGTAGGTGCACTAGTTCGGCGAAGAGATGGTGATACAAGTGCAATATGGACGGTAGATATAGGTATTTGTAATCTGAAAATATAAAAACAACAAGGTAGCAAGTGGTAAAAGTGAGAGTAAACGGTATTGCAATGATAGGAAACAAGGCCTAGGGTTCATACTTTCACTTGTGCAAGTTCTCTCAACAATAATAACATAGATAGGTCATATAACAACCCCTCAACATGCAACAAAGAGTCACTCCAAAGCCACTAATAGCGGAGAACAAACGTAGAGATTATGGTAGGGTACGAAACCACCTCAAAGTAATTCTTTCCAATCAATCCGGTGGACTATTCCTATAAGTGTCACAAACAGCCCTAGAGTTCGTACTAGAATAACACCTTAAGGTACAAATCAACCAAAACCCTAATGTCACGTAGATACTCCATTGTCACCTCAAGTATCCGTGGGCATGATTATACGATATGCATCACACAATCTCAGATTCATCCAACCAACACAAAGTACTTCAAAGAGTGCCCCAAAGTTTCTACCAGAGAGTCAAGAACGTGTGCCAACCCCTATGCATAGGTTCTCAATGGAACCCGCAAGTTGATCACCAAAACATACATCAAGTGGCACATGATATCCCATTGTCACCACAGATAATCACGGCAAGACATACATCAAGTGTTATCGGCGGTCTTGTCCAAGATGCTCATGGCAACGAACTCATCCAACACTTCACTTGAGGTCATGGAGTGGAAGTCCGGTCTTTGACGAATGACGGAGGACATGGCCTTGTTGTAGGGCATCATGGCCTTGAGAAACTTGCGTTTGATCCAGTTGTCATCCGTGTCCTTGCTCCCATGATCTCGGAGCGAGACTGCAAGTTTGGTTACTCTCCGAAAGAGCTCACGAGGTTCTTCATCTTCCTTCATAGCAAACTCATTGGCTTCATCTTGCACCACTTCATAGTTGGAGCGTTGAATGCTCACACTTCCTCGATAGAGAGACACAACACAATGCCATGCGTCTTTGGCCGTGGTGTAGGGTCGAAGATGAGGGAGATCTTCGGGGAGAATTGCCTCTTGGATGATGAAGAGAGCATTCTCATTGAATTGATTATCCACGGCTTCTCGAGGGGTGAAGTTTCTTGGGTCATGTGGATAGAAACCTTCTTCAATGATTCTCCAAAGATTAGTATTAACATGCTTTAAGTGGCGGCAGGCGGTACACCCAAGAATCAAAATCCTCATTTTTCACAATCTTAGGTGGAGGACCGGCATGATTTAAATGAGTAGAGGGAATCGGTCCACCATAAGTTGGAGGTTCCACATGGGCAAAGATGCCGGTGCCAATTCTACCGCTAGTAGAAGGACCCTTTTCACTGTTAGCTTCCCCCTTGTCGGAGGTAGCATCCGTCACCTTTTTAGTGGGATAACCCACTTTCATCGGCGAGGTGCACAGTTTAAGTCCTTCTAGAAATTTAGTAAACATGCTTTAAACCTTGGTCGTCATGGAGTCTTTCAATGTGTCTAGAGCCACATTGAATTCCTCACGAGAGACTGAGGTTCCCCCATCGGCCGTAGACGAGATAGGATTCACACCGGAGTGCTCCTCCGCACCGTCTGTGGTGTCAACCATACTCTTCGTACAGCAAAGTCCTTAATAAAGAGACGAGGCTCTGATACCAATTGAAAGGATCGATATAGTTGACTAGAGGGGGGGGGGGGTGAATAGGCAACTAACAATTTTTAAGCTTTTCTTTACCAAATTAAACTTTGCAACAAAATAGGCTGTCTAGATATGCAACTATGTGAGCAACCTATATGATGCAATAACAACTAGCACATAAGCAAGCAAGGGAAACAACTCAAGTAAGCTTGCAAAAGTAAAGGCACGAAATAACCAAGAGTGGAGCCGGTGGAGACGAGGATGTGTTACCGAAGTTCCTTCCTTTTAAAGGGAAGTACGTCTCCGTTAGAGCGGTGTGGAGGCACAATGCTCCCCAGGAAGCCACTAGGGCCACCGTATTCTCATCATGCCCTCAAACAATGCGAGATGCCGTGAATCCACTATTGGTTCCCTTGAAGGCGGCGACCGAAGCTTTACAAACAAGGTTGAGGCAATCTCCACAACTTAATTGGAGGATCCCAACGACACCACGAAGCTTCACCACAATGGACTATGGCTCCGAGGTGACCTCAATCGTCTAGGGTGCTCAAACACCCAAGAGTAACAAGATCCGCTAGGGATTAGTGGGGGAATCAAATTTCTCTTGGTGGAAGTGTAGATCGGGCCTTCTCAACCAATCCCGAGCAAATCAACAAGTTTGATTGGCTAGGGAGAGAGATCGGGCGAAAATGGAGCTTGGAGCAACAATGGAGCTTTTGGGGGAAGAGGTAGGTCAACTTTAGGGAAGAAGACACCTTTATATAGTGGGGGAAACAATCCAACCGTTACCCCACAAACAGCCACGCACAGAGCGGTACTACCGCTTGGGCAGCGAACTACACTGACGAGCGGTACTACTGCTCCTCCTCAGGTAGTCGCCCGCTGACGAGGGTTGCAGAGTCTTGGACCCAGAGCGGTACTACCGCGGAAGTACGAGCGGTACTACCGCTAGGAGCGGTACTACCGCCACTACTGCCGCACCTAGTACCATAAAACCCGACACGAAAAACATCGGTCTCGAGTCGAGGCGGTAGTAGCACGGAACCACTGCGGTACTACGGCCGAAGACCGGAAGCGGTACTACCGCTCGGGGAGCGGTACTACCGATTGACGTGCTTCGGCGGTACTACCGCTGAGTACCGCGGTACTACCGCTGGGACATGACAGGGCAGGCATGGAGACAAAAGATAGCTCCAATGAAGCGGAAAGGAACATCGGGTGTGATAAGGATGTGTACGTGTTGATTCCACCCTAGCCTTACCAAAGCGGATCCCCTCTTGATAGTACGGTGACTCCTGCGAAACTAGTCCACCAACAGAGAAACGGATGAGCTACACCGTCTTGAATAAAACACCGAGGGGAGGAAATCGTCTCGTGCCAAAGGATGAATCTCTGAAAGAACTCAACGCACACGATTAGTCCGCAAAAGCATTGTCATCAATCACCAAAACACCTTGGGGATAAATATGCCTTTACAAAGGGCATATTTTTTTTTCGAGAAACTAAGGGCATATATTTTATTGAAAAAAAGAAAGAGGAACTATGCAACTAAATGAGAATTAGCACATGAGTGATCACGTGGCATAAGGTCCAACTTATTTTATCGACATGATCAGTTTTTTTTGGATTATTTAGATTGATTGGGGCAAGCGAAACTCAAATAATCTATTATTCTGAAAGATCATGGAATTATTTCAAATATAGAACACATCAAAAATAATTTTACCTGCCCATTTGCGCAGGCCATCCTAGTTTTGCTAAAATAGCGTGTGGCCAGCGTCATAACTGTGTGGGCAACAAATGGCTCATATGTGGAGCGTGGTACGTAGCAATTTGTGCACACTACAGCAAACACGATTTAAGTTGTTGAAAACACACAAGGTACCTTGTCCAACCTCACTTCTTAGAACATAGAGAATGATTATCAGAATTAGTGCAACAGAATTTGCCGGCAATATCCGATTGGCCTAAATTTGCAACATTAAGCACTACAAAAATGAGATGGTTGTGCAGTACGACAGAGAGTAGCTAGCAAGCACCTAATTATGTAACAAGGTGCAAATACCAAAAATAAGTGGGCTTACCACTAATTATGTAACAAGGTGCAAATACCAAAAATAGTTGTTTGGTTGACACCCACCGACATCCACCCACCGACACACACACACAGACACATCATAGAGGGACCCTCATATTGAAAATGGGTTAGGGGGAGGGATTATTGGGGACATATACTTCTGTATGAAATGGTCCGTAAGTTAAAGCAATTTATTAAGTTGAGCCGACATATACAGTACTCAGTATAGTAGAATTTAGTACAGAAATAAATTTGCTGAGCTACAAACTTTTGCATTCTTGAGCTTGGAACATTTCATTCCATTAATCAGTGTGTCGGGCAGAATCGCTGACCACGAAAACTTGTGCGAAGGTAGGGGCCAGACCCGGCCATATGGCTTGGGGTGCAAGCACCGTCTTCGACCCATGCAGCGCTAAAACATCTGCAACCTTATTACAAGCCCGAGGGCAATAACCAACAGAAAAAGAACTAAAGTTCAGAGATGTAAACGCTTTTATTTCCCTAAACAAAACCCCATTAGAAAAAAGGTCATAGCTTGACGTCTCGATCGCCTGGACAAGCAGCAACACATCTGTTTCCACCACTGCTCCGCTAGTGCCCAATTCCCGTACCTTGTACAGTGCTTGAATGCAAGTTTCAGCTTCAGTTTGTAGCACATCCAGTGCATGAGGTAATCGACCAGGAGCAGCAACTACGACGTCGCCTTCATGGTCTCGGATAACATATCCCCGACCGCCTGTTCTTGATTCCTTATTAAAACTGCCATCAATATTTATCTTCAAGAGTGCCCTCACTTGGTTTCTTCCACATCTATGTTCTCTGCAGAGATAGAGACTAGAAAGCACTGCAATGGTCATGTTACTCATTTCTCAACAGCCACCTCATGTTTTTGTAATATATCCCTATCTGCAGTTTCTAGCCTTGTAGTAGATGCCATTGTTCCCATCTCCACTCCTCCAGATATTAATGGAGTAAATTCCAAGTATCCAGTTCTTATATGGATGAGTAGATACCTCTCACCCCCTCCCTTTGGGTTTATCTGACACTCATATTTTTACAATTTTTGGACCTCTGTCTGACCAGCTTAATATGTATTATATGCCACCAGAAACATATCATTAAATTCGTATCTGAAGGACTTCTCTAATGGTACAATTTTTTTGGCGTGTAACTCATATTTTGTTAGATCTCTCTCTCTCTCTCTCTCTCTCTCTCTCTCTCTCTCTCTCTCTCTCTCAGTCATCCAGGGTTAGGCCGCCGCCACCCTCTCCCTGTCACCACCGGATCACCGCCAGGCAAAGACAGGGCCGGGGGGGGGGGGGGAGGATAGTGGCAGCGGGGCATCCCACCATCGCGGTTCTTGGCGTGGTTGTGGCGGTTCTCATGCGAGCGTTCGGGTGGAGACGATTGTGGCCTTGGCTGGCGGCATTGGCCCGTAGTGGAGGGTGGCTCGTCTTCGGCGACTCCGGCAGGTGCGGCGATCGCCTGGGTCGGTCCGTCGGGTGGTGGATATTGTGGCATTTGTGACGGCATCCCGAGGAGTCAGATCTGGCCCAATCTAGCCCGTTGGCTCTACCGGCAGTGAGGTTGGTGGTTCTTGCATGGTGGTGGTGCCCTCGCCGCTCAGGAAGCGTTGTTCTGGTGGGCTTGCAGGCCGGCGGTGCTTGCGAGTCTTCCTACATCTGTTCGACAGCGTGGAGGTGCGGGAGAAGATTTGCTCTTGGTAAAAGTCGATGGCGCGGCGTCTCACTACTAGGGAAAAGCCTAGCAGCAGCGCGGGTTTTAGGCCTATCAGTAGCGCGGGCAGGAGCGCTACTGATAAGACGCTATAGCTAAAGCTTAGCAGCAGCGCGCCTGGACCCGCGCTGCTGCTAAAATGATCTAGTAGTAGCGCTTCTCCAGAGCAGCGCTGATGGTAATTAGTAGTAGCGCTCCTCCTTGCCCGCGCTACTACTATTATTTAGTATTTTATTTCTTTTTAATTCCATGTTCTATTTCATACACCTTTACACACTTTTTCATACAACATGAATTTAGAGACTGTTTTTACATCATAATGAGTAGGTGAAACAACCATGGACTAGTTTCAAGTGGATGGACATCCACTTGAAACTAATCCGCGGTTCTTTCACCCAATGATATAATAAATATCATATCATATCATTAACAACTTATCATCATAATACATCATTGTCATATAACACCTCCTCAAGATCATCGTTTTCATCAATGAGACATCATATAGCAAATTGGTCACTAGTCGTAATCACAAGTACTCCTCATCATCAACTCTAACACATTGTATCACATAATAAACATATTGTACCTAATAGGACCTACTACATTCTCTTAGGACCTACTATATTCTCTAAGTTAAAATAGCAAAAAACAAGATAGCCCCTAACTCTCCATTATGGAGAATGGAGATTATCCTGTCTCCAATTCTTGCCTTTAAGCAATGTTACTTCCAAGAACCTCCTTGCGAATGTCCAAACATTTTTTTCATTCTTTGATTAGCATGTGTTCACTGGTTTTAGAAATCCGATATGCACAGGTGAGATCCGTAGGATGACCTGGCTGTATGTTCAGAACTTCAAGGCGACCATTGTAATACATCAGATGAGGCACACAATCCATTGGGATTTTCTGTTGAAAAACATAGTAATAACTTCGTAGTTAGCAATGATGTACTAGTTTTGGAAGTATGCAAAAGATGCACAGATGTCGTAATAGTAAAAAATCTTACCAGGGTATCTCCATAGAAGTTATCGTGGTTCAACACGTGCACTAGTGGCACGTATTCACCATAATTTGGAGGAGTTCGATAATAGGTATTGTAATTCTCAAAGAAAGTACAATAAGCAATCAGATGACTTTTCTCCTTATAAGTTAATTCGAGCCATCGATTGTAGTGGGTTTTGTCTACCATCTTCTGCACATTCTTTGAAGATTCAAAATAAGCTGTCAATGGAAATAAGCTGTCAACTATTTTGAAATAAACAGTATAAATTAGTTAATAACTATGTTCGAGAAACTCACATTGCGGTAGAATCGGAAGCGTGTCAACAAGGACCCAAATGTCCATATTGTCTTGCTCGATGTCAGGATCACCAAGATCCATGGTGACAATCATACCCTCATAAAAACCATACATTTTGCAAAGTGCTTCCCAATTTTGGCAACCAAAATGGGTTACGCTCTGAGCATTGTACATATTTACTTCAAAATCCATATCATGATGGGTCCTTAGGTGTATTTTCTTTGTTTCAAAATTTTCATGGTCTTCAAAACCCATCCTCTCCAAGACATAGCGTCTTGCATGGCATGGGATAAGCTAGTCGAATTGTAAAAGATGAAAATTAGACATTGAAATAGTTGAAGTCATGCTTAATTACGAAAAAAAACTCTTGTCGTTGTTGCGTACTGTTTCAACATCGAAGGTCTCCTCGAGCTTAATGCTGAAGCGCCGATCTTCGTCCAGCTCAATGAACCCGTCGCACATACCTCGATCGACGTGGCACCAGCTGCACTCCCCCGAGAGACTGTCGTCGTCCGAGTACGACATTTCCTACGTTCATAATTCAAAGATTAAACTTGTACAATTAAATATATGTACTAAAAAACATAGGCCTGAAAAATCCGGCATGACCTTTGCTAAAAAGGACATATCGAGCGCCTGAAATTTGCCGGAACGGAAATTAATCAACACTCCGGCAAAACATAGGCCACTCGGAGGTGTAAACTGAACATGAACGGCCACTTGGCAACCACTATCCTATTTGAGCAACAAAAGATATACATGGATATTTGGCTGGTCTCACCTCGATGTCGGAGGGGGTCGGTGACGGGGACGACGGCAGGGATGATGGAGGGCTCCTTGATTTCTGCAAAAGCAAAAACCGTATAAGTTATCACTAATACATCCCGAATAATTGCTTAAACTAAAAATAACAACAAATATGACATGTTCAACTAGTTTATTAATTCAACTAGTTCTTACTAAATATAAACTTACTATAAATAGAATATGTGGTTCAACTAGTTATATTAATTATCTTACTAAAAACTAGTTCTTTCTAAAAATAAAGTAGTTCAACTAGTTATATTAGTTATCTTACTAAAAATACATTAGTTCTATTAATTCAACTAGTTCAACTAGTTTCTTAATTTACTTACTAAACTAGTTCAACTACAACTAAAATAGTTCAACTACAACTACTATTAATCATACTGCCCTAAATTTTCTTACTTCTATTTTATTCAAAACACCTATGATTTGCAAGAACAGAGACAAGGGAGGGAGGGAGGAGAGAGGAGGGGAGCGGGCGGCCGGAGGAGGAGGGAGGGGGCGGCCGCAGGCGGAGGGAGGAGGGCACGGTGGGAGGAGGAGGGAGGAGGGCGCGGTGGGAGGAGGAGGCACGGAAGGAGGAGTACCTCGGTGGCGTCGGACGATGGTGAGGTCGAGCGGCGCGGTGAGGTCGAGAGCGGAGGGTGGGGAGGCGGCGACGGTGAGGTCGAGAGCGGCGGCGGGCGGCAGCGGTGAGGTTGAGGCGGCCTCGGGCGGCGGTGAGGGCAGGCTCGGTCTCGGGCTGCGGCGATAGAGGAGTAGGGGAACAGGGGGAGGAGGACTTAGTGAAATTTTGAGCGGGGTTAAGTCGAACTAGCAGTAGCGCACTTTAGGAACCGCGCTATAGCTAATGTAGCTATAGCGCATTTTACTGAAAACGCTACTGCTAAGTCTAAGCACGTATCAAAAAATACATTGGCCATCAATGATCTTTTTGTGTACAATCTGAATTGTCAATATGAGTCCACTCCGGTAGGAACTGGAGAGGACTCATATTGCGCCACAAATTCTACACATAGAGTTCAGTGAAGACCAACTGGTTGTGATAGTTTCAGAAGTAACATATTTAAGGTGGTAAACACCCTGTTCGCGGAGCGAGGTGGGACTAAACTTGTGGGCTGATCGTAGCAGTAGCAATTTTCTTAGAAGCGCGCTGCTGCTAACTTCTATAGCAGTAGCGCGGTTCATTATAGGGCGCTACTGCTATAACTAGCTGGGTTGCGAGGTCATGGCAATTAGAGCAGCAGCGTGGTTTCGCCTGGGAGCTCTACTGCTACTTTCCTTTCAGCAGCGCATTTTTATATCAAGCGCTGTTGCTAATTAGCAGCAGCGCCTTATTTTAGAGCGTGCTGCTGGTAAGATTCTGTGTATAGGCTTTTCCCTAGTAGTGTCTGCAGACATCGCTCTCCTCCCGGGTGTCATCGTGGAGCTCTTCTACATCCTCAGCTCCCGGGTCACATCTCCAGCTCAAGGCCTATACCTTGCAGTGCAAGGTCAGACGACGAGGTTGATCTTGCATCGCTTCACCTCCCGAGGGCGTCATCTTGAAGTTTGTGTAACCCTAGGTGCTTTCCTAGGACGGGATTTGCATGGCATTGTGGCCAAGGTGGAGCGGCGTGGGGTCTACCACATCGACGACAACGAGTCTCGGCAACGTGGCGTAGTGCGGGATGGACGGAGGAAGCATGATGATGGACACATGCAGAGGGGCATCGTTTGGCGTTGTGGTGGCGTCACGGATGTCCGCCTGGCAAGGATGATGCAAATTTCTTTCCAGGAGATGGGTCAGCGTTCAATGGTGGTGGCGGCTGCTGAAGCATGTGCATGTGATGTATGCTTTGGGTTTGTTGCACCGGCTGTATGCTCCTGGCACGTCATGCGGGCAGATTGGTGGTATCCCGGTTCTATATAGTGAAAATGATGTCATTCTCCATTATCGAGTTTGTGGTGTGAGTGATGGCTTCAAGTTGTTTAGCGTATGTTTTTGTCAGACCTTTGTTGAATAATTTAATAAAGGTGATTGTGTGCGTATATTGATGTAGAGGTCGAGGGTTTCAACCTCCATTTCAAAAAAACTCATATTCATTGATTAAACTGCAGACCTATAAATGCATGCGAGTCTTATAAACCTGGATGGTGGGAGTTAAGAGCATATATAGACGAGCACCCCTAATCCTCCTCATATACCGGGGCGGGCCACCCGACCACTGATCGATCATGATTTTTGGGTGCCCCTCAAGCGGACCTCAAACGCCGGGCTGATCGGCACCCTCATATCCAGCCCAAAATGGAACGGATATGGGCGCGCCCGGGCACATCCGCCACGTAGGACTGATGAAGGGGTCTCACGTGGACTTGCCTGGAAACCCGACGGTCCGATGGATGCCTCCTCCGTCGCCGAGGTGTGAACGCTGTCTTGGCGCCGCTCGGCTCGCCCGGCCAGAGAGAAAATCCACCTATTTAACCTGGCCGGAGTCCTTCAACCCTATCCATCCACCTCACCCTCTTGGCGCCGCCAATTGAAGGCCACCCACCTCCTCCTCTCTCGCTCCGGGTCTGCCCATGCTCTGGCGCTCCGCCATGGTCCGGAGGAAGATCAGGTACTACACAATGCTCATGTCGGAGCGCCGCGCCGAGATCCAGCAGGAGATCTGGGCGAGACATGCCGCGTGCGCATCCCGCATCGTTGCTGGGCTGCCTCCGGAATTGCTGGAGCCAGAGCAGGAGGAGGAGCAGCCGAGGGAAGAGGAGGAGGAGGAGTTGGCTCCGATGGAGGTGGAGGAGGTGGAGCAGCCGGAGCAGTAGCTGCTGGGCTTCAACATGAAGCAGGAGGAGGCGGAGTTTGCCGTCGCCCGGTCCGACGAGATGGCGGAGCAGCCGACCATCCTGGAGTCAATCCAAGATGAGGCGTATGTGGAGGCCGACCGGGTGTTCCTGCAGCAGGAGTAGGCGGCGTCTGACGCGCTCTTCGCCGAACTCGACGCGGATATAGAGGCGGAGGAGGCCGGAGCAGAGCAGGCGGAGGCGCCGGAGGAGTCAGAGTTGCAGCTGCCGCCAATGCTGCCATAGCCGGGCACGGAGATCGTCGACATCTCCGACGATGAGTATCTAGGTAATCGATGTAGTACGTAGGTCTATTTCGTCTGTATGTCTTTGTTGGAATTTAAGAATCTAGTATGAGATGTCCGGATGCAACAAGTGAAATTAGGACGTGCCCGGTGCATTTGAGGTGCCATATTTGACATATCCTGCTGTAGATGCTCTAAAGGTTTAGAGTTTTTCTGAGAAGTCGTGTCCCATTCTAACTCCAATTCTATTTTCCAAATACCAAATGTCTTGGTAACATTACTAGGATATAAGGATAAGGCAAATCAGATTGTGCATGCACGTAAATCACAACACACAAAGCTTCAAAAGTAAGAGCTGGTGTTGGATGGTGGTGGTTCACCATCGTCACATAAACACCACATCGTACCAGTCCAACTATAACTTCCGCCACTTGCTATCATTATTGTTGTGTTCCCTGATTCCCACAACTGTGCGCTCCCAACACAAATGTGTTGTTGTGAACCAGTGTGGACCAGTTCTGTGTGCATGTGCGTGTGTATGTGTGTGAGAGAGGGACCAACTATTTAGTTCATAGATCTGAAAATATATGCTCCCTCCATTCCAAGTTAGTTGTCTTAGCTTTGTATAGTTATGGCTGTATCTAGAGCGTGTTTTAGTATTAGATCAGACAACTAATTTGGGGTCAAGGTAATAGAATGAGACGTGTCAACAAGGATAATTAACGTGTTTTTCTGGCCTATGAGGTAAGGCGTCAAATCGACTGTCTTATTGTTTTTCATAAATGGTGTTTTATATTGACTCATAATGTAGTATCGAGGGATACAATCGTAATTAGCATACCCTGCCTCTGCATGACACGGATATACACAACCAACACTAACACGCTGCGCCACACAATAACGATCACAATGTCAAAGAGCTAAGTTATATAAGACCGAAGCTATGCCAAGGCGAAGAGAGAAAAAAAAACTGAAGCGGTAAAAAAGATGATTGATGATTTACAACAACGACCATCGACACCAACTATATTATGACAACAGAAGGACTACGAGAAAGGTGCTTGAAATACAGCACCTTCAGGACGGGAATGATGCACAAGTGTCGCCGTCGCCGGATCCAACCATCGAAGGCCAGATCGTGAGTTTTCACCCTGAAGATCAAGTCTGGGCAAACTCTGAGCAATTTCTTCAATGGAGTTACGGCGAAAAAACGCCGCCATTGCCTAGTATAACCAACTAGGGTCTGACATACGGTTTTGACCCTGGAGCTCAAGGCCAGGTACTCAAGAAGCACCACCTAATCATGATCATCATATGTTATCGACTCCATTTTTCACGGTCCGTGATACCCAGACGGACGTTTGGAGAGAGGGCCGCTGAAAAGATTCTTTTAATCGATTGTCAAAAGTGTTTTTCTAAGATATTAACTGATGGTGTTGTGCTTATGCAAATACCGAGTTTTTCTAGGGATCCGATGTGCTAACTTGGAAACATATTGTACTCCTTCCTTCCTGGTTTGAGAAAAAAAAATCAATATTTGAAAAACTCCTTTCAAATCGAAATTCACAAGCGAACACAGACATCAATTGTCCATGGTGGTGCACACCACAACCATTATCCTGCTCATCATTACTCCTTCTGTTCCAAAATAGATAACTCAACTTGATACTAACTTTGTACGAAGTTAGTACCAAGTTGGGTCATCTATTTTGAAACGGAGGGAGGGAGCATTATTCAGTGACCTGAGTCATTCACAAATGTATAGTTCCACACTGTGTGGTGGAGAGAGAGAGAGAGAGAGAGAGAGAGAGTTTATTTTGAGATCTCGATGAAACTAGTCGACATGGACTCCTTCCTTTCTGGTTTGAGAAAAAAGATCAATAACTAAAATACTTACTATAAATAGAGATTCAGAAAGCGACTCAGACATCGATTGGCCACGGTGGTGCAATCCGTGGTCCAGATTATCCTGTAGATCATTATTATTGTGTTCCCTGAGTTAGACACAAATGTGTTGCTCCACGCTATGTGGTCCGGGTCTGTTGAGATGAGTATTTGTTTTGTAGATCTCGATCTAACTAGTCGACATGGACGGTTCGCTCGTTTTTCTTGCCTAGGACCATGAAACATGTTTTCACCCTATTTTATTGATTAAACAATACATCAAAGTACACGGCCGAGCGATATAGTGAGGTAAGGAGGCCTACATACAAAGCAGATCTACAAAACAACATGAATCATAGAACTAGTCTAACACTTCGCCAAGGCCCGACCGCAAACACTTGAGCTCCATGACAACACCCTCGGAGGGTGACGATGCCAACTGTCGCCACTGCCGAGCCCGATCATACAGACAAGGGTTTTCATCCGAGCTCTAAAACAAAGAGAAGACCCTAGCGTCTCCAAGAAGAAAGCAGCACCAATTTGGATGTAACTTTTCGAGTAGATGATTTTTCATATAAAAACTTTTTCATCAGAGTTAGTATGCAAAAGTTATGCCCATATTTACAAATTCCGGAGAGATTTTGCAAATAAAGTCGAAATTCACATTTGCAAATTTTCCCAACAACTAGACCACATATCACATGGGAAACTTATTTTCTTTTATTTTTTTGACATTTCCATCATTTTCTTTTATTTATTTTAAAATTGAAAAGGCGATCCACGGGGCGGGGGGGGGGGGGGTAGAGTTTGAAAATGGGACCTTTAGTACCGGTTCGTGGCACGAACCGGGACTAAAGGTCTCAACCCCATTAGTCCCGGTTCGTTCCTCAAACCGGGACTAAAGGTCGGCTCTTTAGTCCCGGTTTGAGGCATGAACCGACTAATGGGCATCGCCTTTTAGTCCCGGTTTGAGGCACAAACCGACTAAAGGGCACAGTGAACCGGGACTAATGCCTTAGCCGCACGAACGGGATAAATGCTCACATTAATTCCGGTTCTGGATTGAACCAGGACTAATGGGCTAAACTGGCCTGGACAAAAGCCCTGTTTTCTACTAGTGGCTCTACTGCTACTTTCCTTTCAGCAGCGCGTTTTTATATCAAGCGCTGCTGCTAATTAGCAGCAGCGCCTTATTTTAGAGCGTGCTACTGGTAAGATTCTGTGTATAGGCTTTTCCCTAGTAGTGTCTGCAGACATCGCTCTCCTCCCGGGTGTCATCGTGGAGCTCTTCTACATCCTCAGCTCCCGGGTCACATCTTTAGCTCAAGGCCTATACCTTGCAGTGCAAGGTCAGACGACGATGTTGATCTTGCATCACTTCACCTCCCGAGGGCGTCATCTTGAAGTTTGTGTAACCCTAGGTGCTTTCCTAGGACGGATTTGCATGGCATTGTGGCCAAGGTGGAGCGGCGTGGGGTCTACCACATCGGCAACAACGAGTCTCGGCAACGCTTGGCGTAGTCTTGGGATGGGCCGGAGGAAGCATGATGATGGACACATGCAGGGGCATCGTTTGGCGTTGTGGTGGCGTCACGGATGTCCGGCCTGGCAAGGATGATGCAAATTTCTTTCCGTGAGATGGGTCAGCGTTCAATGGTGGTGGCGGCTGCTGAAGCATGTGCATGTGATGTATGCTTTGGGTTTGTTGCACCGGCTGTATGCTCCTCGCACGTCATGCGGGCAGATTGGTGGTATCCGGTTCTATATAGTGAAAATGATGTCATTCTCCATTATCGAGTTTGTGGTGTGAGTGATGGCTTCAAGTTGTTTAGCGTATGTTTTTGTCAGACCTTTGTTGAATAATTTAATAAAGGTGATTGTGTGCGTATATTGATGTAGAGGTCGAGGGTTTCAACCTTCATTTAAAAAAAACTCATATTCATTGATTAAACTGCAGACCTATAAATGCATGCGAGTCTTATAAACCTGGATGGTGGGAGTTAAGAGCATATATAGACGGGCACCCCTAATCCTCCTCATATACCGGGGCGGGCCACCCGACCACCGATCAGTCATGATTTTTGGGTGCCCTCAAGCGGGCCTCAAACGCCCGGGCTGATCGGCACCCTCATATCCAACCCAAAATGGGACGGATATGGGCGCGCCGGGCACATCCGCCACGTGGGGACTGATGAAGGGGTCTCACGTGGACTTGCACAGAAACCCGGCGGTCCGATGGATGCCTCCTCCGTCAGCCGAGGTGTGAACGCCTGTCTTGGCGCCGCTCCGGCTCGCCACCGAGAGAAAATCCACCTATTTAACCCTGGCCGAGTCCTTCAACCCTATCCATCCACCTCACCCTCTTGGCACCGCCAGTCTGAGCCACCCACCTCCTCCCTCTCTCGCTCCGTCGGTCTGCCCATGCTCTGGCGCTCCGCCATGGTCCGGAGGAAGATCACGTACTACACAATGCTCACGCCGGAGCGCCGCGCCGAGATCCAGCAGGAGATCTGGGCGAGACAAGCCGCGTGCGCATCCCGCATCGTTGCTGGGCTGCCTCCGGACTTGCTGGAGCAGGCAGGAGGAGGAGCAGCCGAGGAAGAGGAGGAGGAGGAGTTGGCTCCGATGGAGGTGGAGGAGGTGGAGCAGCCGAGCAGTAGCTGCTGGGCTTCAACATGAAGCAGGAGGAGGCGGAGTTTGCCGTCGCCCGTCCGACGAGATGGCGGAGCAGCCGACCATCCTGGAGTCCATCCAAGATGAGGCGTATGTGGAGGCCGACCGGTGTTCCTGCAGCTGGAGTAGGCGGCGTCGACGCTCTTCGCCGAACTTCGACGCGGATATAGAGGCGGAGGAGGCCGGAGCAGAGCAGGCGGAGGCGGAGGAGTCAGAGCTGCAGCTGCCGCCAATGCTGCCATAGCAGACACGGAGATCGTCGACATCTCCGACGATGAGTATCTAGGTAATCGATGTAGTACGTAGGTCTATTTCGTCTGTATATCTTTGTGGGAATTTAAGAATTTAGTATGAGATGTCCGGATGCAACAAATGAAATTAGGACGTGCCCGGTGCATTTGAGGTGCCATATTTGACATATCCTGCTGTAGATGCTCTAAAGGTTTAGAGTTTTTCTGAGAAGTCGTGTTCCATTCTAACTCCAAATCTATTTTCCAAATACCAAATGTCTTGGTAACATTACTAGGATATAAGGATAAGGCAAATCAGATTGTGCATGCACGTAAATCACAACACACAAAGCTTCAAAAGTAAGAGCTGGTGTTGGATGGTGGTGGTTCACCATCGTCACATAAACACCACATCGTACCAGTCCAACTATAACTTCCGCCACTTGCTATCATTATTGTTGTGTTCCCTGATTCCCACAACTGTGCGCTCCCAACACAAATGTGTTGTTGTGAACCAGTGTGGACCAGTTCTGTGTGCATGTGCGTGTGTATGTGTGTGAGAGAGGGAACCAACTATTTAGTTCATAGATCTGAAAATATATACTCCCTCCATTCCAAGTTAGTTGTCTTAGCTTTGTATAGTTATGGCTGTATCTAGACATGTTTTAGTATTAGATCAGACAACTAATTTGGGGTCAAGGTAATAGAATGAGACGTGTCAACAAGGATAATTAACGTGTTTTTCTGGCCTATGAGGTAAGGCGTCAAATCGACTGTCTTATTGTTTTTTCATAAATGGTGTTTTATATTGACTCATAATGTTGTATCGAGGGATACAATCGCAATTAGTATACCCTGCCTCTGCATGACACGGATATACACAACCAACACTAACACGCGCGCGCGCACACACACAACGATCACAATGTCAAAGAGCTAAGTTATATAAGACCGAAGCTATGCCAAGGCGAAGAGAGAAAAAAAACTGAAGCGGTAAAAAAGATGATTGATGATTTACAACAACGACCATCGACACCAACTATATTATGACAACACAAGGACTACGAGAAAGGTGTTTGAAATACAGCACCTTCAGGACGGGAATGATGCACAAGTGTCGCCGTCGCCGGATCCAACCATCGAAGGCTAGATCGTGAGTTTTCACCCTGAAGATCAAGTCTGGGCAAACTCTGAGCAATTTCTTCAATGGAGTTACGGCGAAAAACGCCGCCATTGCCTAGTATAACCAACTAGGGTCTGACATACGGTTTTGACCACTGGAGCTCAAGGCCAGGTACTCGAGAAGCACCACCCAATCATGATCATCATATGTTATCGACTCCATTTTTCACGGTCCGTGACACCCAGACGGACGTTTGGAGAGAGGGCCGCTGAAAAGATTCTTTTAATCGATTGTCAAAAGTGTTTTTCTAAGATATTAACTGATGGTGTTGTGCTTATGCAAATACCGAGTTTTTCTAGGGATCCGATGTGCTAACTTGGAAACATATTTTACTCCTTCCTTCCTGGTTTGAGAAAAAAAATCAATATTTGAAAAACTCCTTTCAAATCAAAATTCACAAGCGAACACAGACATCAATTGTCCATGGTGGTGCACACCACAACCATTATCCTGCTCATCATTACTCTTCTGTTCCAAAATAGATAACTCAACTTGATACTAACTTTGTACGAAGTTAGTACCAAGTTGGGTCATCTATTTTGAAACGGAGGGAGGGAGTATTATTCAATGACGTGAGTCATTCACAAATGTATAGTTCCACACTGTGTGGTGGAGAGAGAGAGAGAGAGAGAGTTTATTTTGAGATCTCGATGAAACTAGTCGACATGGACTCCTTCCTTTCTGGTTTGAGAAAAAAGATCAATAACTAAAATACTTACTATAAATAGAGATTCAGAAAGCGACTCAGACATCGATTGGCCACGGTGGTGCAATCCGTGGTCCAAATTATCCTGTAGATCATTATTATTGTGTTCCCTGAGTTAGACACAAATGTGTTGCTCCACGCTATGTGGTCCGGGTCTGTTGAGATGAGTATTTGTTTTGTAGATCTCGATCTACCTAGTCGACATGGACGGTTCGCTCGTTTTTCTTGCCTAGGACCATGAAACATGTTTTCACCCTATTTTATTGATTAAACAATACATCAAAGTACACGGCCGAGCGATATAGTGAGGTAAGGAGGCCTACATACAAAGCAGATCTACAAAACAACATGAATCATAGAACTAGTCTAACACTTCGCCAAGGCCCGACCGCAAACACTTGAGCTCCATGACAACACCCTCGGGAGGGTGACGATGCCAACTGCCGCCATCGCCGAGCCCGATCATACATGACCAGGGTTTTCATCCGAGCTCTAAAACAAAGAGAAGACCTACAACGTCTCCAAGAAGAAAGCAACACCAATTTGGATGTAACTTTTCGAGTAGATGATTTTCATATAAAAACTTTTTCATCCGAGTAAGTATGCAAAAGTTATGCTCATATTTACAAATTCCGGAGAGATTTTGCAAATAAAGTCGAAATTCACATTTGTAAATTTTCCCAACAACTAGACCACATATCACATGGGAAACTTATTTTCTTTTATTTTTTTGACATTTCCATCATTTTCTTTTATTTATTTTAAAATTGAAAAGGCGATCCACTGGGGGGGGAGGTAGAGTTTGAAAATGGGACCTTTAGTACCGGTTCGTGGCACGAACCGGGACTAAAGGTCTCAACCCCATTAGTCCCGGTTCGTTCCTCAAACCGGGACTAAAGGTCGGCTCTTTAGTCCCGGTTTGAGGCATGAACCGGGACTAATGGGCATCGCACCCTTTAGTCCCGGTTTGAGGCATAAACCGGGACTAAAGGGCACAGGTGAACCGGGACTAATGCCTTAGCCGCACGAACCGGGATAAATGCTCACATTAGTCCCGGTTCTGGATTGAACCGGGACTAATGGGCTAAACTGGCCTAGACAAAAGCCCTGTTTTCTACTAGTGGCTCTACTGCTACTTTCCTTTCAGCAGCGCATTTTTATATCAAGCGCTGCTGCTAATTAGCAGCAGCGCCTTATTTTAGAGCGTGCTGCTGGTAAGATTCTGTGTATAGGCTTTTCCCTAGTAGTGTCTGCAGACATCGCTCTCCTCCCGGGTGTCATCGTGGAGCTCTTCTACATCCTCAGCTCCCAGGTCATATCTTCAGCTCTAGGCCTATACCTTGCAGTGCAAGGTCGGGGCAACGATGTTGATCTTGCATCGCTTCACCTCCCGAGGGCGTCATCTTGAAGTTTGTGTAACCCTAGGTGCTTTCCTAGGGCCAGGATTTGCATGGCATTGTGGCCAAGGTGGAGCGGCGTGGGGTCTACCACATCGACGGCAACGAGTCTCGGCAGCGTGGCGTAGTGCGGGATAGACGGAGGAAGCATGATGATGGACACATGCAGAGGGCATCGTTTGGCGTTGTGGTGGCGTACGGATGTCCGGCCTGGCAAGGATGATGCAAATTTCTTTCCAGGAGATGGGTCAGCGTTCAATGGTGGTGGCGGCTGCTGAAGCATGTGCATGTGATGTATGCTTTGGGTTTGCTGCACCGGCTGTATGCTCCTGGCACGTCATGCGGGCAGATTGGTGGTATCCGGTTCTATATAGTGAAAATGATGTCATTCTCCATTATCGAGTTTGTGGTGTGAGTGATGGCTTCAAGTTGTTTAGTGTATGTTTTGTCAGACCTTTGTTGAATAATTTAATAAAAGGTGATTGTGTGCGTATATTGATGTAGAGGTCGAGGGTTTCAACCTCCATTTCAAAAAAAACTCATATTCGTTGATTAAACTGCAGACCTATAAATGCATGCGAGTCTTATAAACCTGGATGGTGGGAGTTAAGAGCATATATAGATGGGCACCCTAATCCTCCTCATATACCGGGCGGGCCACCCGACCACCGATCAGTCATGATTTTTGGGTGCCCCCTCGACGGGCCTCAAACGCCCGGGCTGATCGGCACCCTCATATCCAGCCCAAAATGGGACGGATATGGGCGCGCGGGCACATCCGCCATGTAGGACTGATGAAGGGGTCTCACGTGGACTTGCACGAAACCCGGCGGTCCGATGGATGCCTCCTCCGTCGCCGAGGTGTGAAGCGCTGTCTTGGCGCCGCTCCGGCTCGCCCGGTAGAGAGAAAATCCACCTATTTAACCTAGCCGAGTCCTTCAACCCTATCCATCCACCTCACCCTCTTGGCGCCGCCAATCCGAGCCACCCACCTCCTCCCTCTCTCGCTCCGGTCTGCCCATGCTCTGGCGCTCCGCCATGGTCCGGAGGAAGATCACGTACTACACAATGCTCACGTCGGGCGCCCGCGCCGAGATCCAGCAGGAGATCTGGGCGAGACAAGCCACGTCTTGCATCCCGCATCGTTGCTGGGCTGCCTCCGGACTTGCTGGAGCCAGAGCAGGAGGAGGAGCAGCCGAGGGAAGAGGAGGAGGAGGAGTTGGCTCCGATGGAGGTGGAGGAGGTGGAGCAGCCGAGCAGTAGCTGCTGGGCTTCAACATGAAGCAGGAGGAGGCGGAGTTTGCCGTCGCCCGGTCCGACGAGATGGCGGAGCAACCGACCATCCTGGAGTCCATCCAAGATGAGGCGTATGTGGAGGCCGACCGGGTGTTCCTGCAGCAGGAGTAGGCGGCGTCGACGCGCTCTTCGCCCGAACTTCGACGTGGATATAGAGGCGGAGGAGGCCGGAGCAGAGCAGGCGGAGGCGCCGGAGGAGTCAGAGCTGCAGCTGCCGCCAATGCTGCCATAGCCGGGCACGGAGATCGTCGACATCTCCGACGATGAGTATCTAGGTAATCGATGTAGTACGTAGGTCTATTTCCTTTGTATGTCTTTGTGGGAATTTAAGAATCTAGTATGAGATGTCCGGATGCAACAAATGAAATTAGGACGTGCCCGGTGCATTTGAGGTGCCATATTTGACATATCCTGCTGTAGATGCTCTAAAGGTTTAGAGTTTTTCTGAGAAGTCATGTTCCATTCTAACTCCAAATCTATTTTCCAAATACCAAATGTCTTGGTAACATTACTAGGATATAAGGATAAGGCAAATCAGATTGTGCATGCACGTAAATCACAACACACAAAGCTTCAAAAGTAAGAGCTGGTGTTGGATGGTGGTGGTTCACCATCGTCACATAAACACCACATCGTACCAGTCCAACTATAACTTCCGCCACTTGCTATCATTATTGTTGTGTTCCTGATTCCCACAACTGTGCGCTCCCAACACAAATGTGTTGTTGTGAACCAGTGTGGACCAGTTCTGTGTGCATGTGCGTGTGTATGTGTGTGAGAGAGGGACCAACTATTTAGTTCATAGATCTGAAAATATATACTCCCTCCATTCCAAGTTAGTTGTCTTAGCTTTGTATAGTTATGGCATGTATCTGACATGTTTTAGTATTAGATCAGACAACTAATTTGGGGTCAAGGTAATAGAATGAGACGTGTCAACAAGGATAATTAACGTGTTTTTCTGGCCTATGAGGTAAGGCGTCAAATCGACTGTCTTATTGTTTTTCATAAATGGTGTTTTATATTGACTCATAATGTAGTATCGAGGGATACAATCGTAATTAGCATACCCTGCCTCTGCATGACACGGATATACACAACCAACACTAACACGCTGCAGCACACACACACACAACGATCACAATGTCAAAGAGCTAAGTTATATAAGACCGAAGCTATGCCAAAGGCGAAGAGAGAAAAAAACTGAAGCGGTAAAAAAGATGATTGATGATTTACAACAACGACCATCGACACCAACTATATTATGACAACACAAGGACTACGAGAAAGGTGCTTGAAATACAGCACCTTCAGGACGGGAATGATGCACAAGTGTCGGCGTCGCCGGATCCAACCATCCAAGGCCAGATCGTGAGTTTTCACCCTGGAGATCAAGTCTGGGCAAACTCTGAGCAATTTCTTCAATGGAGTTACGGCGAAAAAACGCCGCCATTGCCTAGTATAACCAACTAGGGTCTGACATACGGTTTTGACCCTGGAGCTCAAGGCCAGGTACTCAAGAAGCACCACCCAATCATGATCATCATATGTTATCGACTCCATTTTTCACGGTCCGTGACACCCAGACGGACGTTTGGAGAGAGGGCCGCTGAAAAGATTCTTTTAATCGATTGTCAAAAGTGTTTTTCTAAGATATTAACTGATGGTGTTGTGCTTATGCAAATACCGAGTTTTTCTAGGGATCCGATGTGCTAACTTGGAAACATATTGTACTCCTTCCTTCCTGGTTTGAGAAAAAATCAATATTTGAAAAACTCCTTTCAAATCGAAATTCACAAGCGAACACAGACATCAATTGTCCATGGTGGTGCACACCACAACCATTATCCTGCTCATCATTACTCCTTCTGTTCCAAAATAGATAACTCAACTTGATACTAACTTTGTACGAAGTTAGTACCAAGTTGGGTCATCTATTTTGAAACGGAGGGAGGGAGCATTATTCAGTGACCTGAGTCATTCACAAATGTATAGTTCCACACTGTGTGGTGGAGAGAGAGAGAGAGAGAGAGAGAGAGAGAGAGAGTTTATTTTGAGATCTCGATGAAACTAGTCGACATGGACTCCTTCCTTTCTGGTTTGAGAAAAAAGATCAATAACTAAAATACTTACTATAAATAGAGATTCAGAAAGCGACTCAGACATCGATTGGCCACGGTGGTGCAATCCGTGGTCCAGATTATCCTGTAGATCATTATTATTGTGTTCGCTGAGTTAGACACAAATGTGTTGCTCCACGCTATGTGGTCTGATCTGTTGAGATGAGTATTTGTTTTGTAGATCTCGATCTAACTAGTCGACATGGACGGTTCGCTCGTTTTCTTGCCTAGGACCATGAAACATGTTTTCACCCTATTTTATTGATTAAACAATACATCAAAGTACACGGCCGAGCGATATAGTGAGGTAAGGAGGCCTACATACAAAGCAGATCTACAAAACAACATGAATCATAGAACTAGTCTAACACTTCGCCAAGGCCCGACCGCAAACACTTGAGCTCCATGACAACACCCTCAGGAGGGTGACGATGCCAACTGTCGCCACTGCCGAGCCCGATCATACAGACAAGGGTTTTCATCCGGAGCTCTAAAACAAAGAGAAGACCCACAACGCGTCTCAAGAAGAAAGCAGCACCAATTTGGATGTAACTTTTCGAGTAGATGATTTTTCATATAAAAAACTTTTTCATCCGAGTAAGTATGCAAAAGTTATGCTCATATTTACAAATTCCAGAGAGATTTTGCAAATAAAGTCGAAATTCACATTTGTAAATTTTCCCAACAACTAGACCACATATCACATGGAAACTTATTTTCTTTTATTTTTTTGACATTTCCATCATTTTCTTTTATTTTTTTTAAAATTGAAAAGGCGATCCACGGGGGGGGGGGGGGGTAGAGTTTGAAAATTGGACCTTTAGTACCGGTTCGTGGCACGAACCGGGACTAAAGGTCTCAACCCCATTAGTCCCGGTTCGTTCCTCAAACCGGGACTAAAGGTCGGCTCTTTAGTCCCGGTTTGAGGCATGAACCGGGACTAATGGGCATCGCACCCTTTAGTCCCGGTTTGAGGCATAAACCGGGACTAAAGGGCACAGGTGAACCGGGACTAATGCCTTAGCCGCATTTAACCGGGATAAATGCTCACATTAGTCCCGGTTCTGGATTGAACCGGGACTAATGGGCTAAACTGGCCTGGACAAAAGCCCTGTTTTCTACTAGTGGCTCTACTGCTACTTTCCTTTCAGCAGCGCGTTTTTATATCAAGCGCTGCTGCTAATTAGCAGCAGCGCCTTATTTTAGAGCGTGCTGCTGGTAAGATTCTGTGTATAGGCTTTTCCCTAGTAGTGTCTGCAGACATCGCTCTCCTCCCGGGTGTCATCGTGGAGCTCTTCTACATCCTCAGCTCCCGGGTCACATCTTTAGCTCAAGGCCTATACCTTGCAGTGCAAGGTCAGACGACGATGTTGATCTTGCATCGCTTCACCTCCCGAGGGCGTCATCTTGAAGTTTGTGTAACCCTAGGTGCTTTCCTAGGACGGGATTTGCATGGCATTGTGGCCAAGGTGGAGCGGCGTGGGGTCTACCACATCGACGGCAACGAGTCTCGGCAACGCGGCGTAGTGCGGGATGGACGGAGGAAGCATGATGATGGACACATGCAGAGGGGCATCGTTTGGCGTTGTGGTGGCGTACGGATGTCCGGCCTGGCAAGGATGATGCAAATTTCTTTCCAGGAGATGGGTCAGCGTTCAATGGTGGTGGCGGCTGCTGAAGCATGTGCATGTGATGTATGCTTTGGGTTTGCTGCACCGGCTGTTTGCTCCTGGCACGTCATGCGGGCAGATTGGTGGTATCCGGTTCTATATAGTGAAAATGATGTCATTCTCCATTATCGAGTTTGTGGTGTGAGTGATGGCTTCAAGTTGTTTAGCGTATGTTTTTGTCAGACCTTTGTTGAATAATTTAATAAAGGTGATTGTGTGCGTATATTGATGTAGAGGTCGAGGGTTTCAACCTCCATTTCAAAAAAACTCATATTCATTGATTAAACTGCAGACCTATAAATGCATGCGAGTCTTATAAACCTGGATGGTGGGAGTTAAGAGCATATATAGACGAGCACCCCTAATCCTCCTCATATACCGGGGCGGGCCACCCGACCACTGATCAGTCATGATTTATTGGGTGCCCCCTCAACGGACCTCAAACGCCGGGCTGATCGGCACCTCATATCCAGCCCAAAAATGGGACGGATATGGGCGCGCCCGGGCACATCCGCCACGTAGGACTGATGAAGGGGTCTCACGTGGACTTGCCTGGAAACCCGACGGTCCGATGGATGCCTCCTCCGTCGCCGAGGTGTGAACGCTGTGCGGCGCCGCTCCGGCTCGCCAGCCGAGAGAAAATCCACCTATTTAACCTGGCCGGAGTCCTTCAACCCTATCCATCCACCTCACCCTCTTGGCGCCGCCAGTCCGAGCCACCCACCTCCTCCCTCTCTCGCTCGCCGGTCTGCCCATGCTCTGGCGCTCCGCCATGGTCCGGAGAAAGATCAGGTACTACACAATGCTCATGTCGGGCGCCCGCGCCGAGATCCAGCAGGAGATCTGGGCGAGACATGCCGCGTGCGCATCCCGCATCGTTGCTGGGCTGCCTCCGGAATTGCTGGAGCCAGAGCAGGAGGAGGAGCAGCCGAGGGAAGAGGAGGAGGAGGAGTTGGCTCCGATGGAGGTGGAGGAGGTGGAGCAGCCGGAGCAGTAGCTGCTGGGCTTCAACATGAAGCAGGAGGAGGCGGAGTTTGCCGTCGCCCGGTCCGACGAGATGGCGGAGCAGCCGACCATCCTGGAGTCCATCCAAGATGAGGCGTATGTGGAGGCCGACCGGGTGTTCCTGCAGCAGGAGTAGGCGGCGTCTGACGCGCTCTTCGCCGAACTCGACGCGGATATAGAGGCGGAGGAGGCCGAGCAGAGCAGGCGGAGGCGCCGGAGGAGTCAGAGCTGCAGCTGCCGCCAATGCTGCCATAGCCGGGCACGGAGATCGTCGACATCTCCGACGATGAGTATCTAGGTAATCGATGTAGTACGTAGGTCTATTTCGTCTGTATGTCTTTGTTGGAATTTAAGAATCTAGTATGAGATGTCCGGATGCAACAAGTGAAATTAGGGCGTGCCGGTGCATTTGAGGTGCCATATTTGACATATCCTGCTGTAGATGCTCTAAAGGTTTAGAGTTTTTCTGAGAAGTCGTGTCCCATTCTAACTCCAATTCTATTTTCCAAATACCAAATGTCTTGGTAACATTACTAGGATATAAGGATAAGGCAAATCAGATTGTGCATGCACGTAAATCACAACACACAAAGCTTCAAAAGTAAGAGCTGGTGTTGGATGGTGGTGGTTCACCATCGTCACATAAACACCACATCGTACCAGTCCAACTATAACTTCCGCCACTTGCTATCATTATTGTTGTGTTCCCTGATTCCCACAACTGTGCGCTCCCAACACAAATGTGTTGTTGTGAACCAGTGTGGACCAGTTCTGTGTGCATGTGCGTGTGTATGTGTGAGAGAGGGGACCAACTATTTAGTTCATAGATCTGAAAATATATACTCCCTCCATTCCAAGTTAGTTGTCTTAGTTTTGTATAGTTATGGCTGTATCTAGACATGTTTTAGTATTAGATCAGACAACTAATTTGGGGTCAAGGTAATAGAATGAGACGTGTCAACAAGGATAATTAACGTGTTTTTCTGGCCTATGAGGTAAGGCGTCAAATCGACTGTCTTATTGTTTTTTCATAAATGGTGTTTTATATGTGTAGTATCGAGGGATACAATCGCAATTAGCATACCCTGCATCTGCATGACACGGATATACACAACCAACACTAACACGCGCGCGCGAACACACACAACGATCACAATGTCAAAGAGCTAAGTTATATAAGACCGAAGCTATGCCAAGGCGAAGAGAGAAAAAAAACTGAAGCGGTAAAAAAGATGATTGATGATTTACAACAACGACCATCGACACCAACTATATTATGACAACACAAGGACTACGAGAAAGGTGCTTGAAATACAGCACCTTCAGGACGGGAATGATGCCCAAGTGTCGCCGTCGCCGGATCCAACGATCGAAGGCCAGATCGTGAGTTTTCACCCTGAAGATCAAGTCTGTGCAAACTCTGAGCAATTTCTTCAATGGAGTTACGGCGAAAAAACGCCGCCATTGCCTAGTATAACCAACTAGGGTCTGACATACGGTTTTGACCTGGAGCTCAAGGCCAGGTACTCGAGAAGCACCACCCAATCATGATCATCATATGTTATCGACTCCATTTTTCACGGTCCGTGACACCCAGACGGACGTTTGGAGAGAGGGCCGCTGAAAAGATTCTTTTAATCGATTGTCAAAAGTGTTTTTCTAAGATATTAACTGATGGTGTTGTGCTTATGCAAATACCGAGTTTTTCTAGGGATCCGATGTGCTAACTTGGAAACATATTGTACTCCTTCCTTCCTGGTTTGAGAAAAAAAAATCAATATTTGAAAAACTCCTTTCAAATCGAAATTCACAAGCGAACACAGACATCAATTGTCCATGGTGGTGCACACCACAACCATTATCCTGCTCATCATTACTCCCTCTGTTCCAAAATAGATAACTCAACTTGATACTAACTTTGTACGAAGTTAGTACCAAGTTGGGTCATCTATTTTGAAACGGAGGGAGGGAGTATTATTCAGTGACCTGAGTCATTCACAAATGTATAGTTCCACACCGTGTGGTGGAGAGAGAGAGAGAGAGAGAGAGAGTTTATTTTGAGATCTCGATGAAACTAGTCGACATGGACTCCTTCCTTTCTGGTTTGAGAAAAAAGATCAATAATTAAATACTTACTATAAATAGAGATTCAGAAAGTGACTCAGACATCGATTGGCCACGGTGGTGCAATCCGTGGTCCAGATTATCCTGTAGATCATTATTATTGTGTTCCCTGAGTTAGACACAAATGTGTTGCTCCACGCTATGTGGTCCGGGTCTGTTGAGATGAGTATTTGTTTTGTAGATCTCGATCTAACTAGTCGACATGGACGGTTCGCTCGTTTTTCTTGCCTAGGAACTTGAAACATGTTTTCACCCTATTTTATTGATTAAACAATACATCAAAGTACACGGCCGAGCGATATAGTGAGGTAAGGAGGCCTACATACAAAGCAGATCTACAAAACAACATGAATCATAGAACTAGTCTAACACTTCGCCAAGGCCCGACCGCAAACACTTGAGCTCCATGACAACACCCTCGGGAGGGTGACGATGCCAACTGCCGCCACTGCCGAGCCCGATCATACGGACAAGGGTTTTCATCCGGAGCTCTAAAACAAAGAGAAGACCCACAACGTCTCCAAGAAGAAAGCAGCACCAATTTGGATGTAACTTTTCGAGTAGATGATTTTTCATATAAAAAACTTTTTCATCCGAGTTAGTATGCAAAAGTTATGCCCATATTTACAAATTCCGGAGAGATTTTGCAAATAAAGTCGAAATTCACATTTGCAAATTTTCCCAACAACTAGACCACATATCACATGGGAAACTTATTTTCTTTTATTTTTTTGACATTTCCATCATTTTCTTTTATTTTTTTTAAAATTGAAAAGGCGATCCACGGGGGGGGGGGGGGGTAGAGTTTGAAAATGGGACCTTTAGTACCGGTTCGTGGCACGAACCGGGACTAAAGGTCTCAACCCCATTAGTCCCGGTGCGTGCCACAAACCGGGACTAAAGGTCGGCTCTTTAGTCGGTTTGAGGCATGAACCGGGACTAATGGGTATCGCATTTTTAGTCCCGGTTTGAGGCACAAACCGGGACTAAAGGGCACATGTGAACCGGGACTAATGCCTTAGCCGCACGAACCGGGATAAATGCTCACATTAGTCCCGGTTCTGTATTGAACCGGGACTAATGGGCTAAACTGGCCTGGACGAAAGCCCTGTTTTCTACTAGTGGCTCTACTGCTACTTTTCTTTCAGCAGCGCGTTTTTATATCAAGCGCTGCTGCTAATTAGCAGCAGCGCCTTATTTTAGAGCGTGCTGCTGGTAAGATTCTGTGTATAGGCTTTTCCCTAGTAGTGTCTGCAGACATCGCTCTCCTCCCGGGTGTCATCGTGGAGCTCTTCTACATCCTCAGCTCCCGGGTCACATCTTCAGCTCAAGGCCTATACCTTGCAGTGCAAGGTCAGACGACGATGTTGATCTTGCATCGCTTCACCTCCCGAGGGCGTCATCTTGAAGTTTGTGTAACCATAGGTGCTTTCCTAGGACGGGATTTGCATGGCATTGTGGCCAAGGTGGAGCGGCGTGGGGTCTACCACATCGACGACAACGAGTCTCGGCAACGTGGCGTAGTGCGGGATGGACGGAGGAAGCATGATGATGGACACATGCAGAGGGGCATCGTTTGGCGTTGTGGTGGCGTACGGATGTCCGGCCTGGCAAGGATGATGCAAATTTCTTTCCAGGAGATGGGTCAGCGTTCAATGGTGGTGGCGGCTGCTGAAGCATGTGCATGTGATGTATGCTTTGGGTTTGCTGCACCGGCTGTATGCTCCTGGCACGTCATGCGGGCAGATTGGTGGTATCCCGGTTCTATATAGTGAAAATGATGTCATTCTCCATTATCGAGTTTGTGGTGTGAGTGATGGCTTCAAGTTGTTTAGCGTATGTTTTTGTCAGACCTTTGTTGAATAATTTAATAAAGGTGATTGTGTGCGTATATTGATGTAAAGGTCGAGGGTTTCAACCTCCATTTCAAAAAAAAAACTCATATTCATTGATTAAACTGCAGACCTATAAATGCATGCGAGTCTTATAAACCTGGATGGTGGGAGTTAAGAGCATATATAGACGGGCACCCCTAATCCTCCTCATATACCGGGGCGGGCCACCCGACCACTGATCAGTCATGATTTTTTGGGTGCCCCCCTCAAACGGACCTCAAACGCCCGGGCTGATCGGCACCCCTCATATCCAGCCCAAAAATGGAACGGATATGGGCGCGCCCGGGCACATCCGCCACGTAGGACTGAAGAAGGGGTCTCACGTGGACTTGCAAGGAAACCAGACTGTACGATGGATCACACCTCCGTCGCCGAGGTGTGAACGCCAGGCTTGGCGCCGCTCGCCAGCCGAGAGAAAATCCACCTATTTAACCTGGCCGGAGTCCTTCAACCCTATCCATCCACCTCACCCTCTTCGGCGCCGCCAGTCCGAGCCACCCACCTCCTCCCTCTCTCGCTCCGTCGGTCTGCCCATGCTCTGGCGCTCCGCCATGGTCCGGAGAAAGATCAGGTACTACACAATGCTCATGTCGGAGCGCCGCGCCGAGATCCAGCAGGAGATCTGGGCGAGACATGCCGCGTGCGCATCCCGCATCGTTGCTGGGCTGCCTCCTAATTGCTGGAGCCAGAGCAGGAGGAGGAGCAGCCGAGGGAAGAGGAGGAGGAGGAGTTGGCTCCGATGGAGGTGGAGGAGGTGGAGCAGCCGGAGCAGTAGCTGCTGGGCTTCAACATGAAGCAGGAGGAGGCGGAGTTTGCCGTCGCCCGGTCCGACGAGATGGCGGAGCAGCCGACCATCCTGGAGTCAATCCAAGATGAGGCGTATGTGGAGGCCGACCGGGTGTTCCTGCAGCAGGAGTAGGCGGCGTCTGACGCGCTCTTCGCCGAACTCGACGCGGATATAGAGGCGGAGGAGGCCGGAGCAGAGCAGGCGGAGGCGCCGGAGGAGTCAGAGCTGCAGCTGCCGCCAATGCTGCCATAGCCGGGCACGGAGATCGTCGACATCTCCGGACGATGAGTATCTAGGTAATCGATGTAGTACGTAGGTCTATTTCGTCTGTATGTCTTTGTTGGAATTTAAGAATCTAGTATGAGATGTCCGGATGCAACAAGTGAAATTAGGGCGTGCCGGTGCATTTGAGGTGCCATATTTGACATATCCTGCTGTAGATGCTCTAAAGGTTTAGAGTTTTTCTGAGAAGTCGTGTCCCATTCTAACTCCAATTCTATTTTCCAAATACCAAATGTCTTGGTAACATTACTAGGATATAAGGATAAGGCAAATCAGATTGTGCATGCACGTAAATCACAACACACAAAGCTTCAAAAGTAAGAGCTGGTGTTGGATGGTGGTGGTTCACCATCGTCACATAAACACCACATCGTACCAGTCCAACTATAACTTCCGCCACTTGCTATCATTATTGTTGTGTTCCCTGATTCCCACAACTGTGCGCTCCCAACACAAATGTGTTGTTGTGAACCAGTGTGGACCAGTTCTGTGTGCATGTGCGTGTGTATGTGTGTGAGAGAGGGACCAACTATTTAGTTCATAGATCTGAAAATATATGCTCCCTCCATTCCAAGTTAGTTGTCTTAGCTTTTGTATAGTTATGCATTTGTGTCTAGGCGTGTTTTAGTGATTAGATCAGACAACTAATTTGGGGTCAAGGTAATAGAATGAGACGTGTCAACAAGGATAATTAACGTGTTTTTCTGGCCTATGAGGTAAGGCGTCAAATCGACTGTCTTATTGTTTTTTCATAAATGGTGTTTTATATTGACTCATAATGTAGTATCGAGGGATACAATCGTAATTAGCATACCCTGCCTCTGCATGACACGGATATACACAACCAACACTAACACGCGGCCAAGCACACAACGATCACAATGTCAAAGAGCTAAGTTATATAAGACCGAAGCTATGCCAAGGCGAAGAGAGAAAAAAACTGAAGCGGTAAAAAGATGATTGATGATTTACAACAACGACCATCGACACCAACTATATTATGACAACACAAGGACTACGAGAAAGGTGCTTGAAATACAGCACCTTCAGGACGGGAATGATGCACAAGTGTCGCCGTCGCCGGATCCAACCATCGAAGGCCAGATCGTGAGTTTTCACCCTGAAGATCAAGTCTGGGCAAACTCTGAGCAATTTCTTCAATGGAGTTACGGCGAAAAAACGCCGCCATTGCCTAGTATAACCAACTAGAGTCTGACATACGGTTTTGACCACGGAGCTCAAGGCCAGGTACTCAAGAAGCACCACCCAATCATGATCATCATATGTTATCGACTCCATTTTTCACGGTCCGTGACACCCAGACGGACGTTTGGAGAGGGCCGCTGAAAAGATTCTTTTAATCGATTGTCAAAAGTGTTTTTCTAAGATATTAACTGATGGTGTTGTGCTTATGCAAATACCGAGTTTTTCTAGGGATCCGATGTGCTAACTTGGAAACAAATTGTACTCCTTCCTTCCTGGTTTGAGAAAAAAAAAATCAATATTTGAAAAACTCCTTTCAAATCGAAATTCACAAGCGAACACAGACATCAATTGTCCATGGTGGTGCACACCACAACCATTATCCTGCTCATCATTACTCCTTCTGTTCCAGAATAGATAACTCAACTTGATACTAACTTTGTACGAAGTTAGTACCAAGTTGGGTCATCTATTTTGAAACGGAGGGAGGGAGTATTATTCAATGACGTGAGTCATTCACAAATGTATAGTTCCACACTGTGTGGTGGAGAGAGAGAGAGAGAGAGAGAGAGAGTTTATTTTGAGATCTCGATGAAACTAGTCGACATGGACTCCTTCCTTTCTGGTTTGAGAAAAAAGATCAATAAATAAAATACTTACTATAAATAGAGATTCAGAAAGCGACTCAGACATCGATTGGCCACGGTGGTGCAATCCGTGGTCCATATTATCCTGTAGATCATTATTATTGTGTTCCTGAGTTAGACACAAATGTGTTGCTCCACGCTATATGTGGTCCGGGTGCATTGAGATGAGTATTTGTTTTGTAGATCTCGATCTAACTAGTCGACATGGACGGTTCGCTCGTTTTTCTTGCCTAGGACCATGAAACATGTTTTCACCCTATTTTATTGATTAAACAATACATCAAAGTACACGGCCGAGCGATATAGTGAGGTAAGGAGGCCTACATACAAAGCAGATCTACAAAACAACATGAATCATAGAACTAGTCTAACACTTCGCCAAGGCCCGACCGCAAACACTTGAGCTCCATGACAACACCCTCGTGGAGGGTGACGATGCCAACTGTCGCCACTGCCGAGCCCGATCATACAGACAAGGGTTTTCATCCGGAGCTCTAAAACAAAGAGAAGACCCACAACGTCTCCAAGAAGAAAGCAGCACCAATTTGGATGTAACTTTTCGAGTAGATGATTTTTCATATAAAAAACTTTTTTCATCCGAGTTAGTATGCAAAAGTTATGCCCATATTTACAAATTCCGGAGAGATTTTGCAAATAAAGTCGAAATTCACATTTGCAAATTTTCCCAACAACTACACCCCATACCACATGGGAAACTTATTTTCTTTTATTTTTTGACATTTCCATCATTTTCTTTTATTTTTTTTAAAACTGAAAAGGCGATCCACTAAGGGTTGGGGGGTAGAGTTTGAAAATGGGACCTTTAGTACCGGTTCGTGGCACGAACCGGGACTAAAGGTCTCAACCCCATTAGTCCCGGTTCGTTCCTCAAACCGGGACTAAAGGTCGGCTCTTTAGTCCCGGTTTGAGGCATGAACCGGGACTAATGGTATCGCATTTTTAGTCCCGGTTTGAGGCACAAACCGGGACTAAAGGGCACAGTGAACCGGGACTAATGCCTTAGCCGCATCGAACCGGGATAAATGCTCACATTAATTCCGGTTCGATTGAACCGGGACTAATGGGCTAAACTGGCCTGGACAAAAGCCCTGTTTTCTACTAGTGGCTCTACTGCTACTTTCCTTTCAGCAGCGCGTTTTTATATCAAGCGCTGCTGCTAATTAGCAGCAGCGCCTTATTTTAGAGCGTGCTGCTGGTAAGATTCTGTGTATAGGCTTTTCCCTAGTAGTGTCTGCAGACATCGCTCTCCTCCCGGGTGTCATCGTGGAGCTCTTCTACATCCTCAGCTCCCGGGTCACATCTTTAGCTCAAGGCCTATACCTTGCAGTGCAAGGTCAGGCAACGATGTTGATCTTGCATCGCTTCACCTCCCGAGGCGTCATCTTGAAGTTTGTGTAACCCTAGGTGCTTTCCTAGGACGGGATTTGCATGGCATTGTGGCCAAGGTGGAGCGGCGTGGGGTCTACCACATCGGCGGCAACGAGTCTCGGCAACGCAGCGTAGTCGCGGGATGGACGGAGGAAGCATGATGATGGACACATGCAGAGGGCATCGTTTGGCGTTGTGGTGGCGTCTGGATGTCCGGCCTGGCAAGGATGATGCAAATTTCTTTCCAGGAGATGGGTCAGCGTTCAATGGTGGTGGCGGCTGCTGAAGCATGTGCATGTGATGTATGCTTTGGGTTTGTTGCTCCGGCTGTATGCTCCTGGCACGTCATGCGGGCAGATTGGTGGTATCCGGTTCTATATAGTGAAAATGATGTCATTCTCCATTATCGAGTTTGTGGTGTGAGTGATGGCTTCAAGTTGTTTAGCGAATGTTTTTGTCAGACCTTTGTTGAATAATTTAATAAAGGTGATTGTGTGCGTATATTGATGTAGAGGTCGAGGGTTTCAACCTTCATTTAAAAAAAACTCATATTCATTGATTAAAATGCAGACCTATAAATGCATGCGAGTCTTATAAACCTGGATGGTGGGAGTTAAGAGCATATAGACGGGCACCCCTAATCCTCCTCATATACCGGGGCGGGCCACCCGACCACTGATCAGTCATGATTTTTTGGGTGCCCCCCTCAAACGGGCCTCAAACGCCCGGGCTGATCGGCACCCCTCATATCCAGCCCAAAAATGGGACGGATATGGGCGCGCCCGGGCACATCCGCCACGTAGGACTGATGAAGGGGTCTCACGTGGACTTGCCTGGAAACCCGGCGGTCCGATGGATGCCTCCTCCGTCGCCGAGGTGTGAACGCTGTCTTGGCGCCGCCCGCTCGCCACCGAGAGAAAATCCACCTATTTAACCTGGCCGAGTCCTTCAACCCTATCCATCCACCTCACCCTCTTCGGCACCGCCCGATCAGGCCACCCACCTCCTCCCTTTCTCGCTCCGTCGGTCTGCCCATGCTCGCGCTCCGCCATGGTCCGGAGGAAGATCACGTACTACACAATGCTCACGCCGGAGCGCCGCGCCGAGATCCAGCAGGAGATCTGGGCGAGACAAGCCGCGTGCGCATCCCGCATCGTTGCTGGGCTGCCTCCGGACTTGCTGGAGCCAGAGGAGGAGGAGGAGCAGCCGAGGGAAGAGGAGGAGGAGGAGTTGGCTCCGATGGAGGTGGAGGAGGTGGAGCAGCCGAGCAGTAGCTGCTGGGCTTCAACATGAAGCAGGAGGAGGCGGAGTTTGCCGTCGCCGGTCCGACGAGATGGCGGAGCAGCCGACCATCCTGAGTCCATCCAAGATGAGGCGTATGTGGAGGCCGACCGGGTGTTCCTGCAGCTGGAGTAGGCGGCGTCGACGCGCTCTTCACGAACTCGACGCGGATATAGAGGCGGAGGAGGCCGGAGCAGAGCAGGCGGAGGCGCCGGAGGAGTCAGAGCTGCAGCTGCCGCCAATGCTGCCATAGCCGGGCACGGAGATCGTCGACATCTCCGACGATGAGTATCTAGGTAATCGATGTAGTACGTAGGTCTATTTCGTCTGTATGTCTTTGTGGGAATTTAAGAATCTAGTATGAGATGTCCGGATGCAACAAATGAAATTAGGGGCGTGCCGGTGCATTTGAGGTGCCATATTTGACATATCCTGCTGTAGATGCTCTAAAGGTTTACAGTTTTTCTGAGAAGTCGTGTTCCATTCTAACTCCAAATCTATTTTCCAAATACCAAATGTCTTGGTAACATTACTAGGATATAAGGATAAGGCAAATCAGATTGTGCATGCACGTAAATCACAACACACAAAGCTTCAAAAGTAAGAGCTGGTGTTGGATGGTGGTGGTTCACCATCGTCACATAAACACCACATCGTACCAGTCCAACTATAACTTCCGCCACTTGCTATCATTATTGTTGTGTTCCCTGATTCCCACAACTGTGCGCTCCCAACACAAATGTGTTGTTGTGAACCGGTGTGGACCAGTTCTGTGTGCATGTGCGTGTGTATGTGTGTGAGAGAGGGGACCAACTATTTAGTTCATAGATCTGAAAATATATACTCCCTCCATTCCAAGTTAGTTGTCTTAGCTTTGTATAGTTATGGCTGTATCTAGACATGTTTTAGTATTAGATCAGACAACTAATTTGGGGTCAAGGTAATAGAATGAGACGTGTCAACAAGGATAATTAACGTGTTTTTCTGGCCTATGAGGTAAGGCGTCAAATCGACTGTCTTATTGTTTTTCATAAATGGTGTTTTATATTGACTCATAATGTAGTATCGAGGATACAATCGCAATTAGTATACCCTGCCTCTGCATGACACGGATATACACAACCAACACTAACACGCGCGCGCGCACACACACAACGATCACAATGTCAAAGAGCTAAGTTATATAAGACCGAAGCTATGCCAAGGCGAAGAGAGAAAAAAAAACTGAAGCGGTAAAAAAGATGATTGATGATTTACAACAACGACCATCGACACCAACTATATTATGACAACACAAGGACTACGAGAAAGGTGTTTGAAATACAGCACCTTCAGGACGGAATGATGCACAAGTGTCGCCGTCACGGATCCAACCATCGAAGGCTAGATCGTGAGTTTTCACCCTGAAGATCAAGTCTGGGCAAACTCTGAGCAATTTCTTCAATGGAGTTACGGCGAATAAACGCCGCCATTGCCTAGTATAACCAACTAGGGTCTGACATACGGTTTTGACCCTGGAGCTCAAGGCCAGGTACTCGAGAAGCACCACCCAATCATGATCATCATATGTTATCGACTCCATTTTTCACGGTCCGTGACACCCAGACGGACGTTTGGAGAGAGGCCGCTGAAAAGATTCTTTTAATCGATTGTCAAAAGTGTTTTTCTAAGATATTAACTGATGGTGTTGTGCTTATGCAAATACCGAAGTTTTTCAAGGGATCCGATGTGCTAACTTGGAAACATATTTTACTCCTTCCTTCCTGGTTTGAGAAAAAATCAATATTTGAAAAACTCCTTTCAAATCAAAATTCACAAGCGAACACAGACATCAATTGTCCATGGTGGTGCACACCACAACCATTATCCTGCTCATCATTACTCCTCTGTTCCAAAATAGATAACTCAACTTGATACTAACTTTATGCGAAGTTAGTACCAAGTTGGGTCATCTATTTTGAAACGGAGGGAGGGAGTATTATTCAATGACGTGAGTCATTCACAAATGTATAGTTCCACACTGTGTGGTGGAGAGAGAGAGAGAGAGAGTTTATTTTGAGATCTCGATGAAACTAGTCGACATGGACTCCTTCCTTTCTGGTTTGAGAAAAAAGATCAATAACTAAAATACTTACTATAAATAGAGATTCAGAAAGCGACTCAGACATCGATTGGCCACGGTGGTGCAATCCGTGGTCCAGATTATCCTGTAGATCATTATTACTGTGTTCCTGAGTTAGACACAAATGTGTTGCTCCACGCTATGTGGTCGGGTATTGAGATGAGTATTTGTTTTGTAGATCTCGATCTACCTAGTCGACATGGACGGTTCGCTCGTTTTTCTTGCCTAGGACCATGAAACATGTTTTCACCCTATTTTATTGATTAAACAATACATCAAAGTACACGGCGAAGCGATATAGTGAGGTAAGGAGGCCTACATACAAAGCAGATCTACAAAACAACATGAATCATAGAACTAGTCTAACACTTCGCCAAGGCCCGACCGCAAACACTTGAGCTCCATGACAACACCCTCGGGAGGGTGACGATGCCAACTGCCGCCACTGCCGAGCCCGATCATACAGACCAGGGTTTTCATCCGGAGCTCTAAAACAAAGAGAAGACCTACAACGTCTCCAAGAAGAAAGCAGCACCAATTTGGATGTAACTTTTCGAGTAGATGATTTTTCATATAAAAAACTTTTTCATCCGAGTAAGTATGCAAAAGTTATGCTCATATTTACAAATTCCAGAGAGATTTTGCAAATAAAGTCGAAATTCACATTTGTAAATTTTCCCAACAACTAGACCACATATCACATGGGAAACTTATTTTCTTTTATTTTTTTGACATTTCCATCATTTTCTTTTATTTATTTTAAAATTGAAAAGGCGATCCACGGGGGGGAGGTAGAGTTTGAAAATGGGACCTTTAGTACCGGTTCGTGGCACGAACCGGGACTAAAATCTCAACCATTAGTCCCGGTTCGTTCCTCAAACCGGGACTAAAGGTCGGCTCTTTAGTCCCGGTTTGAGGCATGAACCGACTAATGGTATCGCACCCTTTAGTCCCGGTTTGAGGCATAAACCGGGACTAAAGGGCACAGTGAACCGGGACTAATGCCTTAGCCGCATCGAACCGGGATAAATGCTCACATTAGTCCCGGTTACTGGATTGAACCAGGACTAATGGGCTAAACTGGCCTGAACAAAAGCCATGTTTTCTACTAGTGGCTCTCATCGCTACTTTCCTTTCAGCAGCGTTTTTATATCAAGCGCTGCTGCTAATTAGCAGCAGCGCCTTTATTTTAGAGCGTGCTGGTAAGATTCTCGTATAGGCTTTTCCCTAGTAGTGTCTGCAGACATCGCTCTCCTCCCGGTGTCATCGTGGAGCTCTTCTACATCCTCAGCTCCCGTGTCATATCTTCAGCTCTAGGCCTATACCTTGCAGTGCAAGGTCGGGGCAACGATGTTGATCTTGCATCGCTTCACCTCCCGAGGGCGTCATCTTGAAGTTTGTGTAACCCTAGGTGCTTTCCTAGGACGGGATTTGCATGGCATTGTGGCCAAGGTGGAGCGGCGTGGGGTCTACCACATCGACGGCAACGAGTCTCGGCAACGTGGCGTAGTGCGGGATGGACGGAGGAAGCATGATGATGGACACATGCAGAGGGGCATCGTTTGGCGTTGTGGTGGCGTACGGATGTCCGGCCTGGCAAGGATGATGCAAATTTCTTTCCAGGACATGGGTCAGCGTTCAATGGTGGTGGCGGCTGCTGAAGCATGTGCATGTGATGTATGCTTTGGGTTTGCTGCACCGGCTGTATGCTCCTGGCACGTCATGCGGGCAGATTGGTGGTATCCCGGTTCTATATAGTGAAAATGATGTCATTCTCCATTACCGAGTTTGTGGTGTGAGTGATGGCTTCAAGTTGTTTAGTGTATGTTTTTGTCAGACCTTTGTTGAATAATTTAATAAAGGTGATTGTGTGCGTATATTGATGTAGAGGTCGAGGGTTTCAACCTCCATTTCAAAAAAAAAAACTCATATTCATTGATTAAACTGCAGACCTATAAATGCATGCGAGTCTTATAAACCTGGATGGTGGGAGTTAAGAGCATATATAGATGGGCACCCCTAATCCTCCTCATATACCGGGGCGGGCCACCCGACCACTGATCAGTCATGATTTTTTGGGTGCCCCCCTCAGACGGGCCTCAAACGCCCGGGCTGATCGGCACCCCTCATATCCAGCCCAAAAATGGGACGGATATGGGCGCGCCGGGCACATCCGCCACGTGGGACTGATGAAGGGGTCTCACGTGGATTTGCTCGAAACCCGGCGCGGTCCGATGGATGCCTTCTCCGTCAGCCGAGGTGTGAACGCCTGTGGCGCCGCCCGGCTCGCCACCGAGAGAAAATCCACCTATTTAACCTGGCCGAGTCCTTCAACCCTATCCATCCACCTCACCCTCTTGGCGCCGCCCGATCAGAGCCACCCACCTCCTCCCTCTCTCGCTCCGTCGGTCTGCCCATGCTCTGGCGCTCCGCCATGGTCCGGAGGAAGATCACGTACTACACAATGCTCACGTCGGAGCGCCGCGCCGAGATCCAGCAGGAGATCTGGGCGAGACAAGCCACGTGCGCATCCCGCATCGTTGCTGGGCTGCCTCCGGACTTGCTGGAGCCAGAGCAGGAGGAGGAGCAGCCGAGGGAAGAGGAGGAGGAGGAGTTGGCTCCGATGGAGGTGGAGGAGGTGGAGCAGCCGGAGCAGTAGCTGCTGGGCTTCAACATGAAGAAGGAGGAGGCGGAGTTTGCCGTCGCCGGTCCGACGAGATGGCGGAGCAGCCGACCATCCTGGAGTCCATCCAAGATGAGGCGTATGTGGAGGCCGACCGGGTGTTCCTGCAGCAGGAGTAGGCGGCGTCTGACGCGCTCTTCGCCGAACTCGACGCGGATATAGAGGCGGAGGAGGCCGGAGCAGAGCAGGCGGAGGCGCCGGAGGAGTCAGAGCTGCAGCTGCCGCCAATGCTGCCATAGCCGGGCACGGAGATCGTCGACATCTCCGACGATGAGTATCTAGGTAATCGATGTAGTACGTAGGTCTATTTCGTCTGTATGTCTTTGTGGGAATTTAAGAATCTAGTATGAGATGTCCGGATGCAACAAATGAAATTAGGGCGTGCGGTGCATTTGAGGTGCCATATTTGACATATCCTGCTGTAGATGCTCTAAAGGTTTAGAGTTTTTCTGAGAAGTCGTGTCCCATTCTAACTCCAATTCTATTTTCCAAATACCAAATGTCTTGGTAACATTACTAGGATATAAGGATAAGGCAAATCAGATTGTGCATGCACGTAAATCACAACACACAAAGCTTCAAAAGTAAGAGCTGGTGTTGGATGGTGGTGGTTCACCATCGTCACATAAACACCACATCGTACCAGTCCAACTATAACTTCCGCCACTTGCTATCATTATTGTTGTGTTCCCTGATTCCCACAACTGTGCGCTCCCAACACAAATGTGTTGTTGTGAACCGGTGTGGACCAGTTCTGTGTGCATGTGCGTGTGTATGTGTGTGAGAGAGGGGACCAACTATTTAGTTCATAGATCTGAAAATATATACTCCTCCATTCCAAGTTAGTTGTCTTAGCTTTGTATAGTTATGGTACATGTCTGAGCGTGTTTTAGTATTAGATCAGACAACCAATTTGGGGTCAAGGTAATAGAATGAGACGTGTCAACAAGGATAATTAACGTGTTTTTCTGGCCTATGAGGTAAGGCGTCAAATCGACTGTCTTATTGTTTTTCATAAATGGTGTTTTATATGTGTAGTATCGAGGGATACAATCGCAATTAGCATACCCTGCCTCTGCATGACACGGATATACACAACCAACACTAACACGCCGCAGCACACACACAACGATCACAATGTCAAAGAGCTAAGTTATATAAGACCGAAGCTATGCCAAGGCGAAGAGAGAAAAAAAAACTGAAGCGGTAAAAAAGATGATTGATGATTTACAACACCGACCATCGACACCAACTATATTATGACAACACAAGGACTACGAGAAAGGTGCTTGAAATACAGCACCTTCAGGACGGGAATGATGCACAAGTGTCGCCGTCACGGATCCAACCATCGAAGGCTAGATCGTGAGTTTTCACCCTGAAGATCAAGTCTGGGCAAACTCTGAGCAATTTCTTCAATGGAGTTACGGCGAATAAACGCCGCCATTGCCTAGTATAACCAACTAGGGTCTGACATACGGTTTTGACCCTGGAGCTCAAGGCCAGTACTCGAGAAGCACCACCCAATCATGATCATCATATGTTATCGACTCCATTTTTCACGGTCCGTGACACCCAGACGGACGTTTGGAGAGAGGGCCGCTGAAAAGATTCTTTTAATCGATTGTCAAAAGTGTTTTTCTAAGATATTAACTGATGGTGTTGTGCTTATGCAAATACCGAGTTTTTCAAGGGATCCGATGTGCTAACTTGGAAACATATTTTACTCCTTCCTTCCTGGTTTGAGAAAAAATCAATATTTGAAAAACTCCTTTCAAATCAAAATTCACAAGCGAACACAGACATCAATTGTCCATGGTGGTGCACACCACAACCATTATCCTGCTCATCATTACTCCCTCTGTTCCAAAATAGATAACTCAACTTGATACTAACTTTGTACGGGTTAGTACCAAGTTGGGTCATCTATTTTGAAACGGAGGGAGGGAGTATTATTCAATGACGTGAGTCATTCACAAATGTATAGTTCCACACTGTGTGGTGGAGAGAGAGAGAGAGAGAGAGAGAGAGAGTTTATTTTGAGATCTCGATGAAACTAGTCGACATGGACTCCTTCCTTTCTGGTTTGAGAAAAAAGATCAATAACTAAAATACTTACTATAAATAGAGATTCAGAAAGCGACTCAGACATCGATTGGCCACGGTGGTGCAATCCGTGGTCCAGATTATCCTGTAGATCATTATTACTGTGTTCCCTGAGTTAGACACAAATGTGTTGCTCCACGCTATGTGGTCCGGGTCTGTTGAGATGAGTATTTGTTTTGTAGATCTCGATCTACCTAGTCGACATGGACGGTTCGCTCGTTTTTCTTGCCTAGGACCATGAAACATGTTTTCACCCTATTTTATTGATTAAACAATACATCAAAGTACACGGCCGAGCGATATAGTGAGGTAAGGAGGCCTACATACAAAGCAGATCTACAAAACAACATGAATCATAGAACTAGTCTAACACTTCGCCAAGGCCCGACCAAGAAACACTTGAGCTCCATGACAACACCCTCGGGAGGGTGACGATGCCAATCGTCACACTGCCGAGCCCGATCATACAGACCAGGGTTTTCATCCGGAGCTCTAAAACAAAGAGAAGACCTACAACGTCTCCAAGAAGAAAGCAGCACCAATTTGGATGTAACTTTTCGAGTAGATGATTTTTCATATAAAAAACTTTTTCATCCGAGTAAGTATGCAAAAGTTATGCTCATATTTACAAATTCCAGAGAGATTTTGCAAATAAAGTCGAAATTCACATTTGTAAATTTTCCCAACAACTAGACCACATATCACATGGGAAACTTATTTTCTTTTATTTTTTTGACATTTCCATCATTTTCTTTTATTTTTTTTAAAATTGAAAAGGCGATCCACAGGGGGGGGGGGTAGAGTTTGAAAATGGGACCTTTAGTACCGGTTCGTGGCACGAACCGGGACTAAAGGTCTCAACCCCATTAGTCCCGGTTCGTGCCTCAAACCGGGACTAAAGTTCTACTCTTTAGTCTCGGTTTGAGGCATGAACCGGGACTAATGGTATCGCACTTTAGTCCCGGTTTGAGGCATAAACCGGGACTAAAGGGCACAGGTGAACCGGGACTAATGCCTTAGCCGCACGAACCGGGATAAATGCTCACATTAGTCCCGGTTCTGGATTGAACCGGGACTAATGGGCTAAACTGGCCTAGACAAAAGCCATGTTTTCTACTAGTGGCTCTACTGCTACTTTCCTTTCAGCAGCGCGTTTTTATATCAAGCGCTGCTGCTAATTAGCAGCAGCGCCTTATTTTAGAGCGTGCTGCTGGTAAGATTCTGTGTATAGGCTTTTCCCTAGTAGTGTCTGCAGACATCGCTCTCCTCCCGGGTGTCATCGTGGAGCTCTTCTACATCCTCAGCTCCCAGGTCATATCTTCAGCTCTAGGCCTATACCTTGCAGTGCAAGGTCAGACGACGATGTTGATCTTGCATCGCTTCACCTCCCGAGGGCGTCATCTTGAAGTTTGTGTAACCCTAGGTGCTTTCCTAGGACGGGATTTGCATGGCATTGTGGCCAAGGTGGAGCGGCGTGGGGTCTACCACATCGACGGGCAACAACGAGTCTCGGCAACGTGGCGTGAAAAGGGATGGACGGAGGAAGCATGATGATGGACACATGCGTAGGGGCATCGTTTGGCGTTGTGGTGGCGTCTGGATGTCCGCCTGGCAAGGATGATGCAAATTTCTTTCCGGGACATGGGTCAGCGTTCAATGGTGGTGGCGGCTGCTGAAGCATGTGCATGTGATGTATGCTTTGGGTTTGCTGCACCGGCTGTATGCTCCTGCACGTCATGCGGGCAGATTGGTGGTATCCCGGTTCTATATAGTGAAAATGATGTCATTCTCCATTACCGAGTTTGTGGTGTGAGTGATGGCTTCAAGTTGTTTAGCGTATGTTTTTGTCAGACCTTTGTTGAATAATTTAATAAAGGTGATTGTGTGCGTATATTGATGTAGAGGTCGAGGGTTTCAACCTCCATTTCAAAAAAAACTCATATTCATTGATTAAACTGCAGACCTATAAATGCATGCGAGTCTTATAAACCTGGATGGTGGGAGTTAAGAGCATATATAGATGGGCACCCCTAATCCTCCTCATATACCGGGGCGGGCCACCCGACCACTGATCAGTCATGATTTTTTGGGTGCCCCCCTCAGACGGGCCTCAAACGCCCGGGCTGATCGGCACCCCTCATATCCAGCCCACAAATGGGACGGATATGGGCGCCCGAGCACATCCGCCACGTAGGACTGATGAAGGGGTCTCACGTGGATTTGCACAGAAACCCGGCGGTCCGATGGATGCCTTCTCCGTCGCCGAGGTGTGAACGCCAGGCGGCGCGCTCCGGCTCGCCACCGAGAGAAAATCCACCTATTTAACCTGGCCGAGTCCTTCAACCCTATCCATCCACCTCACCCTCTTCGGCGCCGCCCGATCAAGCCACCCACCTCCTCCCTCTCTCGCTCACGGTCTGCCCATGCTCCGCGCTCCGCCATGGTCCGGAGGAAGATCACGTACTACACAATGCTCACGTCGGAGCGCCGCCGAGATCCAGCAGGAGATCTGGGCGAGACAAGCCACGTCGCATCCCGCATCGTTGGGGCTGCCTCCGGACTTGCTTTGGAGCAAGCAGGAGGAGGAGCAGCCGAGGGAAGAGGAGGAGGAGGAGTTGGCTCCGATGGAGGTGGAGGAGGTGGAGCAGCCGGAGCAGTAGCTGCTGGGCTTCAACATGAAGAAGGAGGAGGCGGAGTTTGCCGTCGCCCGGTCCGACGAGATGGCGGAGCAGCCGACCATCCTGGAGTCCATCCAAGATGAGGCGTATGTGGAGGCCGACCGGGTGTTCCTGCAGCAGGAGTAGGCGGCGTCTGATGCGCTCTTCGCCGAACTCGACGTGGATATAGAGGAGGAGGAGGCCGGAGCAGAGCAGGCGGAGGCGCCGGAGGAGTCAGAGCTGCAGCTGCCGCCAATGCTGCCATAGCCGGCACGGAGATCGTCGACATCTCCGACGATGAGTATCTAGGTAATCGATGTAGTACGTAGGTCTATTTCGTCAGTATGTCTTTGTGGGAATTTAAGAATCTAGTATGAGATGTCCGGATGCAACAAATGAAATTAGGGCGTGCCGGTGCATTTGAGGTGCCATATTTGACATATCCTGCTGTAGATGCTCTAAAGGTTTAGAGTTTTTCTGAGAAGTCGTGTCCCATTCTAACTCCAATTCTATTTTCCAAATACCAAATGTCTTGGTAACATTACTAGGATATAAGGATAAGGCAAATCAGATTGTGCATGCACGTAAATCACAACACACAAAGCTTCAAAAGTAAGAGCTGGTGTTGGATGGTGGTGGTTCACCATCGTCACATAAACACCACATCGTACCAGTCCAACTATAACTTCCGCCACTTGCTATCATTATTGTTGTGTTCCCTGATTCCCACAACTGTGCGCTCCCAACACAAATGTGTTGTTGTGAACCAGTGTGGACCAGTTCTGTGTGCATGTGCGTGTGTATGTGTGTGAGAGAGGGGACCAACTATTTAGTTCATAGATCTGAAAATATATACTCCCTCCATTCCAAGTTAGTTGTCTTAGCTTTGTATAGTTATGGCATGTATCTGTAGCGTGTTTTAGTATTAGATCAGACAACTAATTTGGGGTCAAGGTAATAGAATGAGACGTGTCAACAAGGATAATTAACGTGTTTTTCTGGCCTATGAGGTAAGGCGTCAAATCGACTGTCTTATTGTTTTTTCATAAATGGTGTTTTATATGTGTAGTATCGAGGGATACAATCGCAATTAGCATACCCTGCCTCTGCATGACACGGATATACACAACCAACACTAACACGCGCGCGCGCACACACACAACGATCACAATGTCAAAGAGCTAAGTTATATAAGACCGAAGCTATGCCAAGGCGAAGAGAGAAAAAAAACTGAAGCGGTAAAAAAGATGATTGATGATTTACAACACCGACCATCGACACCAACTATATTATGACAACACAAGGACTACGAGAAAGGTGCTTGAAATACAGCACCTTCAGGACGGGAATGATGCACAAGTGTCGCCGTCGCCGGATCCAACCATCGAAGGCTAGATCGTGAGTTTTCACCCTGAAGATCAAGTCTGGGCAAACTCTGAGCAATTTCTTCAATGGAGTTACGGCGAATAAACGCCGCCATTGCCTAGTATAACCAACTAGGGTCTGACATACGGTTTTGACCCTGGAGCTCAAGGCCAGGTACTCGAGAAGCACCACCCAATCATGATCATCATATGTTATCGACTCCATTTTCACGGTCCGTGACACCCAGACGGACGTTTGGAGAGAGGGCCGCTGAAAAGATTCTTTTAATCGATTGTCAAAAGTGTTTTTCTAAGATATTAACTGATGGTGTTGTGCTTATGCAAATACCGAGTTTTTCAAGGGATCCGATGTGCTAACTTGGAAACATATTTTACTCCTTCCTTCCTGGTTTGAGAAAAAAAATCAATATTTGAAAAACTCCTTTCAAATCAAAATTCACAAGCGAACACAGACATCAATTGTCCATGGTGGTGCACACCACAACCATTATCCTGCTCATCATTACTCCCTCTGTTCCAAAATAGATAACTCAACTTGATACTAACTTTGTACGAAGTTAGTACCAAGTTGGGTCATCTATTTTGAAACGGAGGGAGGGAGTATTATTCAATGACGTGAGTCATTCACAAATGTATAGTTCCACACTGTGTGGTGGAGAGAGAGAGAGAGAGAGAGAGAGAGAGAGTTTATTTTGAGATCTCGATGAAACTAGTCGACATGGACTCCTTCCTTTCTGGTTTGAGAAAAAAGATCAATAACTAAAATACTTACTATAAATAGAGATTCAGAAAGCGACTCAGACATCGATTGGCCACGGTGGTGCAATCCGTGGTCCAGATTATCCTGTAGATCATTATTACTGTGTTCCTGAGTTAGACACAAATGTGTTGCTCCACGCTATGTGGTCCGGGTCTGTTGAGATGAGTATTTGTTTTGTAGATCTCGATCTACCTAGTCGACATGGACGGTTCGCTCGTTTTTCTTGCCTAGGACCATGAAACATGTTTTCACCCTATTTTATTGATTAAACAATACATCAAAGTACACGGCCGAGCGATATAGTGAGGTAAGGAGGCCTACATACAAAGCAGATCTACAAAACAACATGAATCATAGAACTAGTCTAACACTTCGCCAAGGCCCGACCGCAAACACTTGAGCTCCATGACAACACCCTCAGGAGGGTGACGATGCCAACTGTCGCCACTGCCGAGCCCGATCATACAGACCAGGGTTTTCATCCGGAGCTCTAAAACAAAGAGAAGACCTACAACGTCTCCAAGAAGAAAGCAGCACCAATTTGGATGTAACTTTTCGAGTAGATGATTTTTCATATAAAAACTTTTTCATCCGAGTAAGTATGCAAAAGTTATGCTCATATTTACAAATTCCAGAGAGATTTTGCAAATAAAGTGAAATTCACATTTGTAAATTTTCCCAACAACTAGACCACATATCACATGGGAAACTTATTTTCTTTTATTTTTTGACATTTCCATCATTTTCTTTTATTTATTTTAAAATTGAAAAGGCGATCCACGGGCGGGGGTAGAGTTTGAAAATGGGACCTTTAGTACCGGTTCGTGGCACGAACCGGGACTAAAGGTCTCAACCATTAGTCCCGGTTCGTTCCTCAAACCGGGACTAAAGGTCGGTTTCTTTAGTCCCGGTTTGAGGCATGAACCGGACTAATGAGTATCGCACCTTTAGTCCCGGTTTGAGGCATAAACCGACTAAAGGGCACAGTGAACCGGGACTAATGCCTTAGCCGCATCGAACCGGGATAAATGCTCACATTAGTCCCGGTTCTGGATTGAACCGGGACTAATGGGCTAAACTGGCCTAGACAAAAGCCATGTTTTCTACTAGTGGCTCTCTTGCTACTTTCCTTTCAGCAGCGCAATGTTATATCAAGCGCTGCTGCTAATTAGCAGCAGCGCCTTATTTTAGAGCGTGCTGCTGGTAAGATTCTGTGTATAGGCTTTTCCCTAGTAGTGTCTGCAGACATCGCTCTCCTCCCGGGTGTCATCGTGGAGCTCTTCTACATCCTCAGCTCCTGTGTCATATCTTCAGCTCTAGGCCTATACCTTGCAGTGCAAGGTCGACGACGATGTTGATCTTGCATCGCTTCACCTCCCGAGGGCGTCATCTTGAAGTTTGTGTAACCCTAGGTGCTTTCCTAGGACGGGATTTGCATGGCATTGTGGCCAAGGTGGAGCGGCGTGGGGTCTACCACATCGACGGCAACGAGTCTCGGCAACGTGGCGTAGTGCGGGATGGACGGAGGAAGCATGATGATGGACACATGCAGAGGGGCATCGTTTGGCGTTGTGGTGGCGTACGGATGTCCGGCCTGGCAAGGATGATGCAAATTTCTTTCCAGGACATGGGTCAGCGTTCAATGGTGGTGGCGGCTGCTGAAGCATGTGCATGTGATGTATGCTTTGGGTTTGCTGCACCGCTGTATGCTCCTGGCACGTCATGCGGGCAGATTGGTGGTATCCGGTTCTATATAGTGAAAATGATGTCATTCTCCATTACCGAAGTTTGTGGTGTGAGTGATGGCTTCAAGTTGTTTAGTGTATGTTTTGTCAGACCTTTGTTGAATAATTTAATAAAGGTGATTGTGTGCGTATATTGATGTAGAGGTCGAGGGTTTCAACCTCCATTTCAAAAAAAACTCATATTCATTGATTAAACTGCAGACCTATAAATGCATGCGAGTCTTATAAACCTGGATGGTGGGAGTTAAGAGCATATATAGACGGGCACCCCTAATCCTCCTCATATACCGGGCGGGCCACCCGACCACCGATCGATCATGATTTTTGGTGCCCCCCTCAGACGGGCCTCAAACGCCCGGGCTGATCGGCACCCCTCATATCCAGCCCAAAAATGGGACGGATATGGGCGCGCCCGGGCACATCCGCCACGTAGGACTGATGAAGGGGTCTCACGTGGATTTGCCTGGAAACCCGGCGGTCCGATGGATGCCTTCTCCGTCGCCGAGGTGTGAACGCTGTGCGGCGCCGCTCCGGCTCGCCAGCCGAGAGAAAATCCACCTATTTAACCTGGCCGGAGTCCTTCAACCCTATCCATCCACCTCACCCTCTTCGGCGCCGCCAGTCCGAGCCACCCACCTCCTCCTCTCTCGCTCCGGCCGGTCTGCCCATGCTCTGGCGCTCCGCCATGGTCCGGAGGAAGATCACGTACTACACAATGCTCACGTCGGGCGCCAGCCGAGATCCAGCAGGAGATCTGGCGAGACAAGCCACGTCGCATCCCGCATCGTTGCTGGGCTGCCTCCGGACTTGCTGGAGCCAGAGCAGGAGGAGGAGCAGCCGAGGAAGAGGAGGAGGAGGAGTTGGCTCCGATGGAGGTGGAGGAGGTGGAGCAGCCGAGCAGTAGCTGCTGGGCTTCAACATGAAGAAGGAGGAGGCGGAGTTTGCCGTCGCCCGGTCCGACGAGATGGCGGAGCAGCCGACCATCCCGAGTCCATCCAAGATGAGGCGTATGTGGAGGCCGACCGGGTGTTCCTGCAGCAGGAGTAGGCGGCGTCGGCCGCGCTCTTCGCCCGAACTCGACGCGGATATAGAGGCGGAGGAGGCCGGAGCAGAGCAGGCGGAGGCGCCGGAGGAGTCAGAGCTGCAGCTGCCGCCAATGCTGCCATAGCCGGGCACGGAGATCGTCGACATCTCCGACGATGAGTATCTAGGTAATCGATGTAGTACGTAGGTCTATTTCGTCTGTATGTCTTTGTGGGAATTTAAGAATCTAGTATGAGATGTCCGGATGCAACAAATGAAATTAGGACGTGCCCGGTGCATTTGAGGTGCCATATTTGACATATCCTGCTGTAGATGCTCTAAAGGTTTAGAGTTTTTCTGAGAAGTCGTGTCCCATTCTAACTCCAATTCTATTTTCCAAATACCAAATGTCTTGGTAACATTACTAGGATATAAGGATAAGGCAAATCAGATTGTGCATGCACGTAAATCACAACACACAAAGCTTCAAAAGTAAGAGCTGGTGTTGGATGGTGGTGGTTCACCATCGTCACATAAACACCACATCGTACCAGTCCAACTATAACTTCCGCCACTTGCTATCATTATTGTTGTGTTCCCTGATTCCCACAACTGTGCGCTCCCAACACAAATGTGTTGTTGTGAACCGGTGTGGACCAGTTCTGTGTGCATGTGCGTGTGTATGTGTGTGAGAGAGGGACCAACTATTTAGTTCATAGATCTGAAAATATATACTCCCTCCATTCCAAGTTAGTTGTCTTAGCTTTGTATAGTTATGGCATGTCTAGAGCGTGTTTTAGTATTAGATCAGACAACTAATTTGGGGTCAAGGTAATAGAATGAGACGTGTCAACAAGGATAATTAACGTGTTTTTCTGGCCTATGAGGTAAGGCGTCAAATCGACTGTCTTATTGTTTTTTCATAAATGGTGTTTTATATGTGTAGTATCGAGGGATACAATCGCAATTAGCATACCCTGCCTCTGCATGACACGGATATACACAACCAACACTAACACGCGCGCACACACACAACGATCACAATGTCAAAGAGCTAAGTTATATAAGACCGAAGCTATGCCAAGGCGAAGAGAGAAAAAAAAACTGAAGCGGTAAAAAAGATGATTGATGATTTACAACACCGACCATCGACACCAACTATATTATGACAACACAAGGACTACGAGAAAGGTGCTTGAAATACAGCACCTTCAGGACGGGAATGATGCACAAGTGTCGGCGTCGCCGGATCCAACCATCGAAGGCCAGATCGTGAGTTTTCACCCTGGAGATCAAGTCTGGGCAAACTCTGAGCAATTTCTTCAATGGAGTTACGGCGAAAAAACGCCGCCATTGCCTAGTATAACCAACTAGGGTCTGACATACGGTTTTGACCCTGGAGCTCAAGGCCAGGTACTCAAGAAGCACCACCCAATCATGATCATCATATGTTATCGACTCCATTTTTCACGGTCCGTGACACCCAGACGGACGTTTGGAGAGAGGGCCGCTGAAAAGATTCTTTTAATCGATTGTCAAAAGTGTTTTTCTAAGATATTAACTGATGGTGTTGTGCTTATGCAAATACCGAGTTTTTCTAGGGATCCGATGTGCTAACTTGGAAACATATTGTACTCCTTCCTTCCTGGTTTGAGAAAAAAAATCAATATTTGAAAAACTCCTTTCAAATCGAAATTCTGGCGAACACAGACATCAATTGTCCATGGTGGTGCACACCACAACCATTATCCTGGTCATCATTACTCCTTCTGTTCCAAAATAGATAACTCAACTTGATACTAACTTTGTACGAAGTTAGTACCAAGTTGGGTCATCTATTTTGAAACGGAGGGAGGGAGCATTATTCAGTGACCTGAGTCATTCACAAATGTATAGTTCCACACTGTGGTGGAGAGAGAGAGAGAGAGAGAGAGAGAGAGTTTATTTTGAGATCTCGATGAAACTAGTCGACATGGACTCCTTCCTTTCTGGTTTGAGAAAAAGATCAATACTAAAATACTTACTATAAATAGAGATTCAGAAAGCGACTCAGACATCGATTGGCCACGGTGGTGCAATCCGTGGTCCAGATTATCCTGTAGATCATTATTATTGTGTTCCTGAGTTAGACACAAATGTGTTGCTCCACGCTATGTGGTCCGGGTCTGTTGAGATGAGTATTTGTTTTGTAGATCTCGATCTAACTAGTCGACATGGACGGTTCGCTCGTTTTCTTGCCTAGGACCATGAAACATGTTTTCACCCTATTTTATTGATTAAACAATACATCAAAGTACACGGCCGAGCGATATAGTGAGGTAAGGAGGCCTACATACAAAGCAGATCTACAAAACAACATGAATCATAGAACTAGTCTAACACTTCGCCAAGGCCCGACCGCAAACACTTGAGCTCCATGACAACACCCTCAGGAGGGTGACGATGCCAATCGTCGCCACCGCCGAGCCCGATCATACAGACAAGGGTTTTCATCCGAGCTCTAAAACAAAGAGAAGACCCACAACGTCTCCAAGAAGAAAGCAGCACCAATTTGGATGTAACTTTTGAGTAGATGATTTTCATATAAAAACTTTTTTCATCCGAGTTAGTAGGCAAAAGTTATGCCCATATTTACAAATTCCAGAGAGATTTTGCAAATAAAGTCAAAATTCACATTTGCAAATTTTCCCAACAACTAGACCACATATCACATGGGAAACTTATTTTCTTTTATTTTTTGACATTTCCATCATTTTCTTTTATTTATTTTAAAATTGAAAAGGCGATCCACGGGCGGGGGTAGAGTTTGAAAATGGGACCTTTAGTACCGGTTCGTGGTACGAACCGGGACTAAAGGTCTCAACCATTAGTCCCGGTTCGTTCCTCAAACCGGGACTAAAGGTCGGCTCTTTAGTCCCGGTTTGAGGCATGAACCGGGACTAATGGGCATCGCACCCTTTAGTCCCGGTTTGAGGCACAAACCGGGACTAAAGGGCACAGGTGAACCGGGACTAATGCCTTAGCCGCATGAACCGGGATAAATGCTCACATTAATTCCGGTTCTGGATTGAACCGGGACTAATGGGCTAAACTGGCCTGGACAAAAGCCCTGTTTTCTACTAGTGGCTCTACTGCTACTTTCCTTTCAGCAGCGCGTTTTTATATCAAGCGCTGCTGCTAATTAGCAGCAGCGCCTTATTTTAGAGCGTGCTCTTGGTAAGATTCTGTGTATAGGCTTTTCCCTAGTAGTGTCTGCAGACATCGCTCTCCTCCCGGTGTCATCGTGGAGCTCTTCTACATCCTCAGCTCCCGGGTCACATCTTTAGCTCAAGGCCTATACCTTGCAGTGCAAGGTCAGACGACGATGTTGATCTTGCATCGCTTCACCTCCCGAGGGCGTCATCTTGAAGTTTGTGTAACCCTAGGTGCTTTCCTAGGGACGGGATTTGCATGGCATTGTGGCCAAGGTGGAGCGGCGTGGGGTCTACCACATCGACGGCAACGAGTCTCGGCAACGCGGCGTAGTGCGGGATGGACGGAGGAAGCATGATGATGGACACATGCAGAGGGGCATCGTTTGGCGTTGTGGTGGCGTACGGATGTCCGGCCTGGCAAGGATGATGCAAATTTCTTTCCAGGAGATGGGTCAGCGTTCAATGGTGGTGGCGGCTGCTGAAGCATGTGCATGTGATGTATGCTTTGGGTTTGTTGCTCCGGCTGTATGCTCCTGGCACGTCATGCGGGCAGATTGGTGGTATCCCGGTTCTATATAGTGAAAATGATGTCATTCTCCATTATCGAGTTTGTGGTGTGAGTGATGGCTTCAAGTTGTTTAGCGTATGTTTTTGTCAGACCTTTGTTGAATAATTTAATAAAGGTGATTGTGTGCGTATATTGATGTAGAGGTCGAGGGTTTCAACCTTCATTTAAAAACTCATATTCATTGATTAAACTGCAGACCTATAAATGCATGCGAGTCTTATAAACCTGGATGGTGGGAGTTAAGAGCATATATAGACGGGCACCCCTAATCCTCCTCATATACCGGGGCGGGCCACCCGACCACTGATCAGTCATGATTTTTTGGGTGCCCCCCTCAAACGGGCCTCAAACGCCCGGGCTGATCGGCACCCCTCATATCCAGCCCAAAATGGGACGGATATGGGCGCCGGGCACATCCGCCACGTAGGGACTGATGAAGGGTCTCACGTGGACTTGCACAGAAACCCGGCGGTCCGATGGATGCCTCCTCCGTCGCCGAGGTGTGAACGCTGTGCGGCGCCGCTCCGGCTCGCCAGCCGAGAGAAAATCCACCTATTTAACCTGGCCGGAGTCCTTCAACCCTATCCATCCACCTCACCCTCTTCGGCGCCGCCAGTCCGAGCCACCCACCTCCTCCCTCTCTCGCTCCGTCGGTCTGCCCATGCTCTGGCGCTCCGCCATGGTCCGGAGGAAGATCACGTACTACACAATGCTCACGCCGGAGCGCCGCGCCGAGATCCAGCAGGAGATCTGGGCGAGACAAGCCGCGTGCGCATCCCGCATCGTTGCTGGGCTGCCTCCGGACTTGCTGGAGCCAGAGGAGGAGGAGGAGCAGCCGAGGGAAGAGGAGGAGGAGGAGTTGGCTCCGATGGAGGTGGAGGAGGTGGAGCAGCCGGAGCAGTAGCTGCTGGGCTTCAACATGAAGCAGGAGGAGGCGGAGTTTGCCGTCGCCCGGTCCGACGAGATGGCGGAGCAGCCGACCATCCTGGAGTCCATCCAAGATGAGGCGTATGTGGAGGCCGACCGGGTGTTCCTGCAGCTGGAGTAGGCGGCGTCGACGCGCTCTTCGCCCGAACTCGACGCGGATATAGAGGCGGAGGAGGCCGGAGCAGAGCAGGCGGAGGCGCCGGAGGAGTCAGAGCTGCAGCTGCCGCCAATGCTGCCATAGCCGGGCACGGAGATCGTCGACATCTCCGACGATGAGTATCTAGGTAATCGATGTAGTACGTAGGTCTATTTCGGCTCTGTATGTCTTTGTGGGAATTTAAGAATCTAGTATGAGATGTCCGGATGCAACAAATGAAATTAGGGCGTGCCGGTGCATTTGAGGTGCCATATTTGACATATCCTGCTGTAGATGCTCTAAAGGTTTAGAGTTTTTCTGAGAAGTCGTGTCCCATTCTAACTCCAATTCTATTTTCCAAATACCAAATGTCTTGGTAACATTACTAGGATATAAGGATAAGGCAAATCAGATTGCGCATGCACGTAAATCACAACACACAAAGCTTCAAAAGTAAGAGCTGGTGTTGGATGGTGGTGGTTCACCATCGTCACATAAACACCACATCGTACCAGTCCAACTATAACTTCCGCCACTTGCTATCATTATTGTTGTGTTCCCTGATTCCCACAACTGTGCGCTCCCAACACAAATGTGTTGTTGTGAACCGGTGTGGACCAGTTCTGTGTGCATGTGCGTGTGTATGTGTGTGAGAGGGGACCAACTATTTAGTTCATAGATCTGAAAATATATACTCCCTCCATTCCAAGTTAGTTGTCTTAGCTTTGTATAGTTATGGCTGTATCTAGACATGTTTTAATATTAGATCAGACAACTAATTTGGGGTCAAGGTAATAGAATGAGACGTGTCAACAAGGATAATTAACGTGTTTTTCTGGCCTATGAGGTAAGGCGTCAAATCGACTGTCTTATTGTTTTTCATAAATGGTGTTTTATATTGACTCATAATGTAGTATCGAGGATACAATCGCAATTAGTATACCCTGCCTCTGCATGACACGGATATACACAACCAACACTAACACGCGCGCACACACACACAACGATCACAATGTCAAAGAGCTAAGTTATATAAGACCGAAGCTATGCCAAGGCGAAGAGAGAAAAAACTGAAGCGGTAAAAAGATGATTGATGATTTACAACAACGACCATCGACACCAACTATATTATGACAACACAAGGACTACGAGAAAGGTGTTTGAAATACAGCACCTTCAGGACGGAATGATGCACAAGTGTCGCTGTCAGCCGGATCCAACCATCGAAGGCTAGATCGTGAGTTTTCACCCTGAAGATCAAGTCTGGGCAAACTCTGAGCAATTTCTTCAATGGAGTTACGGCGAAAAAACGCCGCCATTGCCTAGTATAACCAACTAGGGTCTGACATACGGTTTTGACCCTGGAGCTCAAGGCCAGGTACTCGAGAAGCACCACCCAATCATGATCATCATATGTTATCGACTCCATTTTTCACGGTCCGTGACACCCAGACGGACGTTTGGAGAGAGGGCCGCTGAAAAGATTCTTTTAATCGATTGTCAAAAGTGTTTTTCTAAGATATTAACTGATGGTGTTGTGCTTATGCAAATACCGAGTTTTTCAAGGGATCCGATGTGCTAACTTGGAAACATATTTTACTCCTTCCTTCCTGGTTTGAGAAAAAAAATCAATATTTGAAAAACTCCTTTCAAATCAAAATTCACAAGCGAACACAGACATCAATTGTCCATGGTGGTGCACACCACAACCATTATCCTGCTCATCATTACTCCTCTGTTCCAAAATAGATAACTCAACTTGATACTAACTTTGTACGAAGTTAGTACCAAGTTAGGTCATCTATTTGAAACGGAGGGAGGGAGTATTATTCAATGACGTGAGTCATTCACAAATGTATAGTTCCACACTGTGTGGTGGAGAGAGAGAGAGAGAGAGAGAGTTTATTTTGAGATCTCGATGAAACTAGTCGACATGGACTCCTTCCTTTCTGGTTTGAGAAAAAAGATCAATAACTAAAATACTTACTATAAATAGAGATTCAGAAAGCGACTCAGACATCGATTGGCCACGGTGGTGCAATCCGTGGTCCAGATTATCCTGTAGATCATTATTATTGTGTTCCTGAGTTAGACACAAATGTGTTGCTCCACGCCATGTGGTCGGGTCTGTTGAGATGAGTATTTGTTTTGTAGATCTCGATCTACCTAGTCGACATGGACGGTTCGCTCGTTTTTCTTGCCTAGGACCATGAAACATGTTTTCACCCTATTTTATTGATTAAACAATACATCAAAGTACACGGCCGAGCGATATAGTGAGGTAAGGAGGCCTACATACAAAGCAGATCTACAAAACAACATGAATCATAGAACTAGTCTAACACTTCGCCAAGGCCCGACCGCAAACACTTGAGCTCCATGACAACACCCTCAGGAGGGTGACGATGCCAACTGTCGCCACTGCCGAGCCCGATCATACAGACAAGGGTTTTCATCCGGAGCTCTAAAACAAAGAGAAGACCCACAACGTCTCCAAGAAGAAAGCAGCACCAATTTGGATGTAACTTTTCGAGTAGATGATTTTTCATATAAAAAACTTTTTCATCCGAGTTAGTATGCAAAAGTTATGCCCATATTTACAAATTCCAGAGAGATTTTGCAAATAAAGTCGAAATTACATTTGTAAATTTTCCCAACAACTAGACCACATATCACATGGGAAACTTATTTTCTTTTATTTTTTGACATTTCCATCATTTTCTTTTATTTATTTTAAAATTGAAAAGGCGATCCACGGGCGAAGGGGTAGAGTTTGAAAATGGGACCTTTAGTACCGGTTCGTGGCACGAACCGACTAAAGGTCTCAACCATTAGTCCCGGTTCGTTCCTCAAACCGGGACTAAAGGTCAACTCTTTAGTCCCGGTTTGAGGCATGAACCGACTAATGGGTATCGCACCCTTTAGTCCCGGTTTGAGGCATAAACCGGGACTAAAGGGCACAGTGAACCGGGACTAATGCCTTAGCCGCATACGAACCGGGATAAATGCTCACATTAGTCCCGGTTACGGATTGAACCGACTAATGGGCTAAACTGGCCTAGACAAAAGCCCTGTTTTCTACTAGTGGCTCTACTGCTACTTTCCTTTCAGCAGCGCGTTTTTATATCAAGCGCTGCTGCTAATTAGCAGCAGCGCCTTATTTTAGAGCGTGCTGCTGGTAAGATTCTGTGTATAGGCTTTTCCCTAGTAGTGTCTGCAGACATCGCTCTCCTCCCGGGTGTCATCGTGGAGCTCTTCTACATCCTCAGCTCCCAGGTCATATCTTCAGCTCTAGGCCTATACCTTGCAGTGCAAGGTCGACGACGATGTTGATCTTGCATCGCTTCACCTCCCGAGGGCGTCATCTTGAAGTTTGTGTAACCCTAGGTGCTTTCCTAGGACGGGATTTGCATGGCATTGTGGCCAAGGTGGAGCGGCGTGGGGTCTACCACATCGACGACAACGAGTCTCGGCAACGTGGCGTAGTGCGGGATGGACGGAGGAAGCATGATGATGGACACATGCAGAGGGGCATCGTTTGGCGTTGTGGTGGCGTACGGATGTCCGGCCTGGCAAGGATGATGCAAATTTCTTTCCAGGAGATGGGTCAGCGTTCAATGGTGGTGGCGGCTGCTGAAGCATGTGCATGTGATGTATGCTTTGGGTTTGCTGCACCGGCTGTATGCTCCTGGCACGTCATGCAGGCAGATTGGTGGTATCCCGGTTCTATATAGTGAAAATGATGTCATTCTCCATTATCGAGTTTGTGGTGTGAGTGATGGCTTCAAGTTGTTTAGCGTATGTTTTTGTCAGACCTTTGTTGAATAATTTAATAAAGGTGATTGTGTGCGTATATTGATGTAGAGGTCGAGGGTTTCAACCTCCATTTCAAAAAACTCATATTCATTGATTAAACTGCAGACCTATAAATGCATGCGAGTCTTATAAACCTGGATGGTGGGAGTTAAGAGCATATATAGACGAGCACCCCTAATCCTCCTCATATACCGGGATGGGCCACCCGACCACTGACCAGTCATGATTTTTTGGGTGCCCCCCTCAAACGGACCTCAAACGCCTGGCTGATCGGCACCCTCATATCCAGCCCAAAATGGGACGGATATGGGCGCGCCCGGGCACATCCGCCACGTAGGACTGATGAAGGGGTCTCACGTGGACTTGCCTGGAAACCCGGCGGTCCGATGGATGCCTCCTCCGCCGCCGAGGTGTGAACGCCAGCTGTCTTGGCGCCCGCTCGGCTCGCCCAGAGAAAATCCACCTATTTAACCTGGCCGAGTCCTTCAACCCTATCCATCCACCTCACCCTCTTCGGCGCCGCTGGCCCAGCCACCCACCTCCTCCCTCTCTCGCTCGTCGGTCTGCCCATGCTCTGGCGCTCCGCCATGGTCCGGAGGAAGATCACGTACTACACAATGCTCACGCCAGCGCCGCGCCGAGATCCAGCAGGAGATCTGGGCGAGACAAGCCGCGTGCGCATCCCGCATCGTTGCTGGGCTGCCTCCGGACTTGCTGGAGCCAGAGCAGGAGGAGGAGCAGCCGAGGGAAAAGGAGGAGGAGGAGTTGGCTCCGATGGAGGTGGAGGAGGTGGAGCAGCGAGCAGTAGCTGCTGGGCTTCAACATGAACCAGGAGGAGGCGGAGTTTGCCGTCGCCCGGTCCGACGAGATGGCGGAGCAGCCGACCATCCTGGAGTCCATCCAAGATGAGGCGTATGTGGAGGCCGACCGGGTGTTCCTGCAGCAGGAGTAGGCGGCGTCTGACGCGCTCTTCGCCGAACTCGACGTGGATATAGAGGAGGAGGAGGCCGGAGCAGAGCAGGCGGAGGCGCCGGAGGAGTCAGAGCTGCAGCTGCCGCCAATGCTGCCATAGCCGGGCACGGAGATCGTCGACATCTCCGACGATGAGTATCTAGGTAATCGATGTAGTACGTAGGTCTATTTCGTCTGTATGTCTTTGTGGGAATTTAAGAATCTAGTATGAGATGTCCGGATGCAACAACTGAAATTAGGACGTGCCCGGTGCATTTGAGGTGCCATATTTGACATATCCTGCTGTAGATGCTCTAAAGGTTTAGAGTTTTTCTGAGAAGTCGTGTTCCATTCTAACTCCAAATCTATTTTCCAAATACCAAATGTCTTGGTAACATTACTAGGATATAAGGATAAGGCAAATCAGATTGTGCATGCACGTAAATCACAACACACAAAGCTTCAAAAGTAAGAGCTGGTGTTGGATGGTGGTGGTTCACCATCGTCACATAAACACCACATCGTACCAGTCCAACTATAACTTCCGCCACTTGCTATCATTATTGTTGTGTTCCCTGATTCCCACAACTGTGCGCTCCCAACACAAATGTGTTGTTGTGAACCGGTGTGGACCAGTTCTGTGTGCATGTGCGTGTGTATGTGTGTGAGAGAGGGACCAACTATTTAGTTCATAGATCTGAAAATATATACTCCCTCCATTCCAAGTTAGTTGTCTTAGTTTTGTATAGTTATGGCTGTATCTGAGACATGTTTTAGTATTAGATCAGACAACTAATTTGGGGTCAAGGTAATAGAATGAGACGTGTCAACAAGGATAATTAACGTGTTTTTCTGGCCTATGAGGTAAGGCGTCAAATCGACTGTCTTATTGTTTTTTCATAAATGGTGTTTTATATTGACTCATAATGTAGTATCGAGGGATACAATCGTAATTAGCATACCCTGCCTCTGCATGACACGGATATACACAACCAACACTAACACGCGCGCGCGCACACACACACAACGATCACAATGTCAAAGAGCTAAGTTATATAAGACCGAAGCTATGCCAAGGCGAAGAGAGAAAAAACTGAAGTGGTAAAAAGATGATTGATGATTTACAACAACGACCATCGACACCAACTATATTATGACAACACACGGACTACGAGAAAGGTGCTTGAAATACAGCACCTTCAGGACGGGAATGATGCACAAGTGTCGCCGTCGCCGGATCCAACCATCGAAGGCCAGATCGTGAGTTTTCACCCTGAAGATCAAGTCTGGGCAAACTCGAGCAATTTCTTCATCGGAGTTACGGCGAAAAACGCCGCCTTTGCCTAGTATAACCAACTAGAGTCTGACATACGGTTTTGACCCTGGAGCTCAAGGCCAGGTACTCGAGAAGCACCACCCAATCATGATCATCATATGTTATCGACTCCATTTTTCACGGTCCGTGACACCCAGACGGACGTTTGGAGAGAGGGCCGCTGAAAAGATTCTTTTAATCGATTGTCAAAAGTGTTTTTCTAAGATATTAACTGATGGTGTTGTGCTTATGCAAATACCGAGTTTTTCTAGGGATCCGATGTGCTAACTTGGAAACATATTGTACTCCTTCCTTCCTGGTTTGAGAAAAAAATCAATATTTGAAAAACTCCTTTCAAATCGAAATTCACAAGCGAACACAGACATCAATTGTCCATGGTGGTGCACACCACAACCATTATCCTGTTTCATCATTACTCCCTCTGTTCCAAAATAGATAACTCAACTTGATACTAACTTTGCGAAGTTAGTATCAAGTTAGATCATCTATTTTTAAACGGAGTGAGTGAGTTTTATTCATTGACCTGAGTCATTAACAATTTTATAGTTCCACACTGTGTGGTGGAGAGAGAGAGAGAGAGAGAGAGAGTTTATTTTGAGATCTCGATGAAACTAGTCGACATGGACTCCTTCCTTTCTGGTTTGAGAAAAAGATCAATAACTAAAATACTTACTATAAATAGAGATTCAGAAAGCGTCTCAGACATCGATTGGCCACGGTGGTGCAATCCGTGGTCCAGATTATCCTGTAGATCATTATTATTGTGTTCCTGAGTTAGACACAAATGTGTTGCTCCACGCTATGTGGTCAAGATCTGTTGAGATGAGTATTTGTTTTGTAGATCTCGATCTAACTAGTCGACATGGAGGGGTCGCTCGTTTTTCTTGCCTAGGACCATGAAACATGTTTTCACCCTATTTTATTGATTAAACAATACATCAAAGTACACGGCCGAGCGATATTGGAAGGTAAGGAGGCCTACATACAAAGCAGATCTACAAAACAACATGAATCATAGAACTAGTCTAACACTTCGCCAAGGCCCGACCACAAACACTTGAGCTCCATGACAACACCCTCAGGAGGGTGACGATGCCAACTGTCGCCACTGCCGAGCCCGATCATACAGACAAGGGTTTTCATCCGGAGCTCTAAAACAAAGAGAAGACCCACAACGTCTCCAAGAAGAAAGCAGCACCAATTTGGATGTAACTTTTCGAGTAGATGATTTTTCATATAAAAAACTTTTTTCATCCGAGTTAGTAGGCAAAAGTTATGCCCATATTTACAAATTCCAGAGAGATTTTGCAAATAAAGTCGAAATTCACATTTGTAAATTTTCCCAACAACTAGACCACATATCACATGGGAAACTTATTTTCTTTTATTTTTTGACATTTCCATCATTTTCTTTTATTTTTTTTTAAATTGAAAAGGCGATCCACAGGGGGGGGGTATAGTTTGAAAATGGGACCTTTAGTACCGGTTCGTGGCACGAACTGGGACTAAAGGTCTCAACCCCATTAGTCCAGGTTCGTGCCTCAAACCGGGACTAAAGGTCTACTCTTTAGTCCCGGTTTGAGGCATGAACCGACTAATGGACATCGCACCCTTTAGTCCCGGTTTGAGGCATAAACCGGGACTAAAGGGCACAGTGAACCGGGACTAATGCCTTAGCCGCATCGAACCGATAAATGCTCACATTAGTCCCGGTTCTGGATTGAACCGACTAATGGGCTAAACTGGCCTAGACAAAAGCCCTGTTTTCTACTAGTGGCTCTATCGCTACTTTCCTTTCAGCAGCGCTGCTTTTATATCAAGCGCTGCTGCTAATTAGCAGCAGCGCCTTTATTTTAGAGCGTGCTGCTGGTAAGATTCTGTGTATAGGCTTTTCCTAGTAGTGTCTGCAGACATCGCTCTCCTCCGGTGTCATCGTGGAGCTCTTCTACATCCTCAGCTCCCAGGTCATATCTTCAGCTCTAGGCCTATACCTTGCAGTGCAAGGTCGACGACGATGTTGATCTTGCATCGCTTCACCTCCCGAGGGCGTCATCTTGAAGTTTGTGTAACCCTAGGTGCTTTCCTAGGACGGGATTTGCATGGCATTGTGGCCAAGGTGGAGCGGCGTGGGGTCTACCACATCGACGACAACGAAGTCTCGCAACGTGGCGTGAAAAGGGATGGACGGAGGAAGCATGATGATGGACACATGCAGAGGGGCATCGTTTGGCGTTGTGGTGGCGTACGGATGTCCGGCCTGGCAAGGATGATGCAAATTTCTTTCCAGGAGATGGGTCAGCGTTCAATGGTGGTGGCGGCTGCTGAAGCATGTGCATGTGATGTATGCTTTGGGTTTGCTGCACCGGCTGTATGCTCCTGGCACGTCATGCAGGCAGATTGGTGGTATCCGGTTCTATATAGTGAAAATGATGTCATTCTCCATTATCGAGTTTGTGGTGTGAGTGATGGCTTCAAGTTGTTTAGCGTATGTTTTTGTCAGACCTTTGTTGAATAATTTAATAAAGGTGATTGTGTGCGTATATTGATGTAGAGGTCGAGGGTTTCAACCTCCATTTCAAAAAAAACTCATATTCATTGATTAAACTGCAGACCTATAAATGCATGCGAGTCTTATAAACCTGGATGGTGGGAGTTAAGAGCATATATAGACGAGCACCCCTAATCCTCCTCATATACCGGGATGGGCCACCCGACCACTGACCAGTCATGATTTTTTGGGTGCCCCCCTCAAACGGACCTCAAACGCCCGGGCTGATCGGCACCCCTCATATCCAGCCCAAAAATGGGACGGATATGGGCGCGCCCGGGCACATCCGCCACGTAGGACTGATGAAGGGGTCTCACGTGGACTTGCACGAAACCCGGCGGTCCGATGGATGCCTCCGCCGCCGAGGTGTGAACGCTGTGCGGCGCCGCTCCGGCTCGCCAGCCGAGAGAAAATCCACCTATTTAACCTGGCCAGAGTCCTTCAACCCTATCCATCCACCTCACCCTCTTCGGCGCCGCCAGTCTAGCCACCCACCTCCTCCCTCTCTCGCTCCGTCGGTCTGCCCATGCTCTGGCGCTCCGCCATGGTCCGGAGGAAGATCACGTACTACACAATGCTCACGCCAGAGCGCCGCGCCGAGATCCAGCAGGAGATCTGGGCGAGACAAGCTGCGTCGCATCCCGCATCGTTGCTGGGCTGCCTCCGGACTTGCTGGAGCCAGAGCAGGAGGAGGAGCAGCCGAGGGAAAAGGAGGAGGAGGAGTTGGCTCCGATGGAGGTGGAGGAGGTGGAGCAGCCGGAGCAGTAGCTGCTGGGCTTCAACATGAACCAGGAGGAGGCGGAGTTTGCCGTCGCCCGGTCCGACGAGATGGCGGAGCAGCCGACCATCCTGGAGTCCATCCAAGATGAGGCGTATGTGGAGGCCGACCGGGTGTTCCTGCAGCAGGAGTAGGCGGCGTCGACGCGCTCTTCGCCGAACTCGACGTGGATATAGAGGAGGAGGAGGCCGAGCAGAGCAGGCGGAGGCGCGGAGGAGTCAGAGCTGCAGCTGCCGCCAATGCTGCCATAGCCGGGCACGAGATCGCCGACATCTCCGACGATGAGTATCTAGGTAATCGATGTAGTACGTAGGTCTATTTCGTCTGTACGCCTTTGTGGGAATTCAAGAATCTAGTATGAGATGTCCGGATGCAACAACTGAAATTAGGACGCGTGCCGGTGCATTTGAGGTGCCATATTTGACATATCCTGCTGTAGATGCTCTAAAGGTTTAGAGTTTTTCTGAGAAGTCGTGTTCCATTCTAACTCCAAATCTATTTTCCAAATACCAAATGTCTTGGTAACATTACTAGGATATAAGGATAAGGCAAATCAGATTGTGCATGCACGTAAATCACAACACACAAAGCTTCAAAAGTAAGAGCTGGTGTTGGATGGTGGTGGTTCACCATCGTCACATAAACACCACATCGTACCAGTCCAACTATAACTTCCGCCACTTGCTATCATTATTGTTGTGTTCCCTGATTCCCACAACTGTGCGCTCCCAACACAAATGTGTTGTTGTGAACCGGTGTGGACCAGTTCTGTGTGCATGTGCGTGTGTATGTGTGAGAGAGGGGACCAACTATTTAGTTCATAGATCTGAAAATATATACTCCCTCCATTCCAAGTTAGTTGTCTTAGTTTTGTATAGTTATGGCTGTATCTAGACATGTTTTAGTATTAGATCAGACAACTAATTTGGGGTCAAGGTAATAGAATGAGACGTGTCAACAAGGATAATTAACGTGTTTTTCTGGCCTATGAGGTAAGGCGTCAAATCGACTGTCTTATTGTTTTTTCATAAATGGTGTTTTATATTGACTCATAATGTAGTATCGAGGGATACAATCGCAATTAGCATACCCTGCCTCTGCATGACACGGATATACACAACCAACACTAACACGCGCGCGCGCGCACACACACAACGATCACAATGTCAAAGAGCTAAGTTATATAAGACCGAAGCTATGCCAAGGCAAAGAGAGAAAAAAAACTGAAGTGGTAAAAAAGATGATTGATGATTTACAACAACGACCATCGACACCAACTATATTATGACAACACAAGGACTACGAGAAAGGTGCTTGAAATACAGCACCTTCAGGACGGGAATGATGCACAAGTGTCGCCGTCGCCGGATCCAACCATCGAAGGCCAGATCGTGAGTTTTCACCCTGAAGATCAAGTCTGGGCAAACTCGAGCAATTTCTTCAATGGAGTTACGGCGAAAAACGCCGCCATTGCCTAGTATAACCAACTAGAGTCTGACATACGGTTTTGACCACGGAGCTCAAGGCCAGGTACTCGAGAAGCACCACCCAATCATGATCATCATATGTTATCGACTCCATTTTTCACGGTCCGTGACACCCAGACGGACGCTTGGAGAGAGGGCCGCTGAAAAGATTCTTTTAATCGATTGTCAAAACTGTTTTCTAAGATATTAACTGATGGTGTTGTGCTTATGCAAATACCGCGTTTTTCTAGGGATCCGATGTGCTAACTTGGAAACATATTGTACTCCTTCCTTCCTGGTTTGAGAAAAAAAAAATCAATATTTGAAAAACTCCTTTCAAATCGAAATTCACAAGCGAACACAGACATCAATTGTCCATGGTGGTGCACACCACAACCATTATCCTGCTCATCATTACTCCCTCTGTTCCAAAATAGATAACTCAACTTGATACTAACTTTGTACGAAGTTAGTATCAAGTTGGGTCATCTATTTTGAAACGGAGGGAGGGAGTATTATTCATTGACCTGAGTCATTCACAATTGTATAGTTCCACACTGTGTGGTGGAGAGAGAGAGAGAGAGAGAGAGAGAGAGTTTATTTTGAGATCTCGATGAAACTAGTCGACATGGACTCCTTCCTTTCTGGTTTGAGAAAAAAGATCAATAACTAAAATACTTACTATAAATAGAGATTCAGAAAGCGACTCAGACATCGATTGGCCACGGTGGTGCAATCCGTGGTCCAGATTATCCTGTAGATCATTATTATTGTGTTCCCTGAGTTAGACACAAATGTGTTGCTCCACGCTATGTGGTCCGGGTCTGTTGAGATGAGTATTTGTTTTGTAGATCTCGATCTAACTAGTCGACATGGAGGGGTCGCTCGTTTTTCTTGCCTAGGACCATGAAACATGTTTTCACCCTATTTTATTGATTAAACAATACATCAAAGTACACGGCCGAGCGATATTGGAAGGTAAGGAGGCCTACATACAAAGCAGATCTACAAAACAACATGAATCATAGGACTAGTCTAACACTTCGCCAAGGCCGGACCGCAAACACTTGAGCTCCATGACAACACCCTCAGGAGGGTGACGATGCCAACTCACGCCACCGCCGAGCCCGATCATACAGACAAGGGTTTTCATCCGGAGCTCTAAAACAAAGAGAAGACCCACAACGTCTCCAAGAAGAAAGCAGCACCAATTTGGATGTAACTTTTCGATTAGATGATTTTTCATATAAAAAACTTTTTCATCCGACTTAGTATGCAAAAGTTATGCCCATATTTACAAATTCCAGAGAGATTTTGCAAATAAAGTCGAAATTCACATTTGCAAATTTTCCCAACGACTAGACCACATATCACATGGGAAACTTATTTTCTTTTATTTTTTTGACATTTCCATCATTTTCTTTTATTTTTTTAAAATTGAAAAGGCGATCCACGGGCGGGGGGTAGAGTTTGAAAATGGGACCTTTAGTACCGGTTCGTGGCACGAACCGGGACTAAAGGTCTCAACCCATTAGTCCCGGTTCGCTCCTCAAACGGGACTAAAGGTCGGTTTCTTTAGTCCCGGTTTGAGGCATGAACCGACTAATGGTATCGCATTTTTTAGTCCCGGTTTGAGGCACAAACCGACTAAAGGGCACAGTGAACCGACTAATGCCTTAGCCGCATCGAACCGATAAATGCTCACATTAGTCCCGGTTCTGGATTGAACCGGGACTAATGGGCTAAACTGGCCTGGACGAAAGCCCTGTTTTCTACTAGTGGCTCTACTACTACTTTCCTTTCAGCAGCGCGTTTTTATATCAAGCGCTGCTGCTAATTAGCAGCAGCGCCTTATTTTAGAGCGTGCTGCTGGTAAGATTCTGTGTATAGGCTTTTCCCTAGTAGTGTCTGCAGACATCGCTCTCCTCCCGGGTGTCATCGTGGAGCTCTTTACATCCTCAGCTCCCGGGTCACATCTTTAGCTCAAGGCCTATACCTTGCAGTGCAAGGTCAGACGACGATGTTGATCTTGCATCGCTTCACCTCCCGAGGGCGTCATCTTGAAGTTTGTGTAACCCTAGGTGCTTTCCTAGGACGGGATTTGCATGGCATTGTGGCCAAGGTGGAGCGGCGTGGGGTCTGCCACATCGACGGCAACGAAGTCTCGCAATGTGGCGTGAAAAGGGATGTCTGGAGGAAGCATGATGATGGACACATGCAGAGGGGCATCGTTTGGCGTTGTGGTGGCGTACGGATGTCTGGCCTGGCAAGGATGATGGAAATTTATTTCCAGGAGATGGGTCAACGTTCAATGGTGGTGGCGGCTGCTGAAGCATGTGCATGTGATGTATGCTTTGGGTTTGCTGCACCGGCTGTATGCTCCTGGCACGTCATGCGGGCAGATTGGTGGTATCCCGGTTCTATATGGTGAAAATGATGTCATTCTCCATTATCGAGTTTGTGGTGTGAGTGATGGCTTCAAGTTGTTTAGCGTATGTTTTTGTCAGACCTTTGTTGAATAATTTAATAAAGGTGATTGTGTGCGTATATTGATGTAGAGGTCGAGGGTTTCAACCTCCATTTCAAAAAACTCATATTCATTGATTAAACTGCAGACCTATAAATGCATGCGAGTCTTATAAACCTGGATGGCGGAGTTAAGAGCATATATAGACGGGCACCCCTAATCCTCCTCATATACCGGGCGGGCCACCCGACCACTGATCAGTCATGATTTTTGGGTGCCCCTCAAACGGGCCTCAAACGCCGGCTGATCGGCACCCTCATATCCAGCCCAAAAATGGGACGGATATGGGCGCGCCCGGGCACATCCGCCACGTAGGACTGATGAAGGGGTCTCACGTGGACTTGCCTGGAAACCCGGCGGTCCGATGGATGCCTCCTCCGCCGCCAAGGTGTGTACGCTGTGCGGCGCCGCTCCGGCTCGCCAGCCGAGAGAAAATCCACCTATTTAACCTGGCCGGAGTCCTTCAACCCTATCCATCCACCTCACCCTCTTCGGCGCCGCCAGTCTGAGCCACCCACCTCCTCCCTCTCTCGCCCGCCGGGTCTGCCCATGCTCACGCCCGCCATGGTCCGGACTAAGATCACGTACTACACAATGCTCACGCCAGAGCGCCGCGCCGAGATCCAGCAGGAGATCTGGGCGAGACAAGCCGCGTGCGCATCCCGCATCGTTGCTGGGCTGCCTCCGGACTTGCTGGAGCCAGAGCAGGAGGAGGAGCAGCCGAGGGAAGAGGAGGAGGAGGAGTTGGCTCCGATGGAGGTGGAGGAGGTGGAGCAGCCGGAGCAGTAGCTGCTGGGCTTCAACATGAAGCAGGAGGAGGCGGAGTTTGCCGTCGCCTCGTCCGACGAGATGGCGGAGCAGCCGACCATCCTGGAGTCCATCCAAGATGAGGCGTATGTGGAGGCCGACCGGGTGTTCCTGCAGCAGGAGTAGGCGGCGTCGATGCGCCTTTCACGAACTCGACGTGGATATAGAGGAGGAGGAGGCCGAGCAGAGCAGGCGGAGGCGCCGGAGGAGTCAGAGCTGCAGCTGCCGCCAATGCTGCCATAGCCGGCACGGAGATCGTCGACATCTCCGACGATGAGTATCTAGGTAATCGATGTAGTACATAGGTCTATTTCGTCTGTATGTCTTTGTGGGAATTTAAGAATCTAGTATGAGATGTCCGGATGCAACAACTGAAATTAGGACGTGCCCGGTGCATTTGAGGTGCCATATTTGACATATCCTGCTGTAGATGCTCTAAAGGTTTAGAGTTTTTCTGAGAAGTCGTGTTCCATTCTAACTCCAAATCTATTTTCCAAATACCAAATGTCTTGGTAACATTACTAGGATATAAGGATAAGGCAAATCAGATTGTGCATGCACGTAAATCACAACACACAAAGCTTCAAAAGTAAGAGCTGGTGTTGGATGGTGGTGGTTCACCATCGTCACATAAACACCACATCGTACCAGTCCAACTATAACTTCCGCCACTTGCTATCATTATTGTTGTGTTCCCTGATTCCCACAAATGTGCGCTCCCAACACAAATGCGTTGTTGTGAACCGGTGTGGACCAGTTCTGTGTGCATGTGCGTGTGTATGTGTGTGAGAGAGGGGACCAACTATTTAGTTCATAGATCTGAAAATATATACTCCCTCCATTCCAAGTTAGTTGTCTTAGTTTTGTATAGTTATGGGCATGTATCTGAGCATGTTTTAGTATTAGATCAGACAACTAATTTGGGGTCAAGGTAATAGAATGAGACGTGTCAACAAGGATAATTAACGTGTTTTTCTGGCCTATGAGGTAAGGCGTCAAATCGACTGTCTTATTGTTTTTTCGTAAATGGTGTTTTATATTGACTCATAATGTAGTATCGAGGGATACAATCGCAATTAGCATACCCTGCCTCTGCATGACACGGATATACACAACCAACACTAACACGCGCGCGCGCGCACACACACAACGATCACAATGTCAAAGAGCTAAGTTATATAAGACCGAAGCTATGCCAAGGCGAAGAGAGAAAAAAAACTGAAGCGGTAAAAAAGATGATTGATGATTTACAACAACGACCATCGACACCAACTATATTATGACAACACAAGGACTACGAGAAAGGTGCTTGAAATACAGCACCTTTAGGACTGGAATGATGCACAAGTGTCGCCGTCGCCGGATCCAACCATAAAAGGCCAGATCGTGAGTTTTCACCATGAAGATCAAGTCTGGGCAAACTCTGAGCAATTTCTTCAATGGAGTTACGGCGAAAAAACGCCGCCATTGCCTAGTATAACCAACTAGGGTTTGACATACGGTTTTGACCCTGGAGCTCAAGGCCAGGTACTCGAGAAGCACCACCCAATCATGATCATCATATGTTATCGACACCATTTTTCATGGTCCGTGACACCCAGACGGACGATTGGAGAGAGGGCCGCTGAAAAGATTCTTTTAATCGATTGTCAAAAGTGTTTTTCTAAGATATTAACTGATGGTGTTGTGCTTATGCAAATACCGAGATTTTCTAGGGATCCGATGTGCTAACTTGGAAACATATTGTACTCCTTCCTTCCTGGTTTGAGAAAAAAATCAATATTTGAAAAACTCCTTTCAAATCGAAATTCACAAGCGAACACAGACATCAATTGTCCATGGTGGTGCACACCAGAACCATTATCCTGCTCATCATTACTCCCTCTGTTCCAAAATAGATAACTCAACTTGATACTAACTTTGTACGGGTTAGTACCAAGTTGGGTCATCTATTTTGAAACGGAGGGAGGGAGCATTATTCAGTGACCTGAGTCATTCACAAATGTATAGTTCCACACTGTGTGGTGGAGAGAGAGAGAGAGAGAGAGAGAGAGAGAGAGAGAGAGAGTTTATTTTGAGATCTCGATGAAACTAGTCGACATGGACTCCTTCCTTTCTGGTTTGAGAAAAAAGATCAATAACTAAAATACTTACTATAAATAGAGATTCAGAAAGCGACTCAGACATCGATTGGCCACGGTGGTGCAATCCATGGTCCAGATTATCCTGTAGATCATTATTATTGTGTTCCCTGAGTTAGACACAAATGTGTTGCTCCACGCTATGTGGTCCGGGTCTGTTGAGATGAGTATTTGTTTTGTAGATCTCAATCTAACTAGTCGACATGGACGGTTCGCTCGTTTTTCTTGCCTAGGACCATGACCCATGTTTTCATCCTATTTTATTGATTAAACAATACATCAAAGTACACGGCCGAGCGATATAGTGAGGTAAGGAGGCCTACATACAAAGCAGATCTACAAAAAAACATGAATCATAGAACTAGTCTAACACTTCGCCAAGGCCCGACCGCAAACACTTGAGCTCCATGACAACACCCTCAGGAGGGTGACGATGCCAACTGTCGCCACTGCCGAGCCCGATCATACAGACAAGGGTTTTCATCCGGAGCTCTAAAACAAAGAGAAGACCCACAACGTCTCCAAGAAGAAAGCAACACCAATTTGGATGTAACTTTTCGAGTAGATGATTTTTCATATAAAAAACTTTATCATCCGAGTTAGTATGCAAAAGTTATGCCCATATTTACAAATTCCAGAGAGATTTTGTAAATAAAGTCGAAATTCACATTTGCAAATTTTCCCAACAACTAGACCACATATCACATGGGAAACTTATTTTCTTTTATTTTTTTGACATTTTCATCATTTTCTTTTATTTTTTTTAAATTGAAAAGGCGATCCACGGGGCTGGGGGGGGGGGGGTAGAGTTTGAAAATGGGACCTTTAGTACCGGTTCGTGGCACGAACCGACTAAAGGTCTCAATCTTCATTAGTCCCGGTTCGTTCCTCAAACCGGGACTAAAGGTCGGCTCTTTAGTCCCAGTTTGAGGCATGAACCGGGACTAATGGGCATCGCACCCTTTAGTCCCGGCTTGAGGCACAAACCGGGACTAAAGGGCACAGGTGAACCGGGACTAATGCCTTAGCCGCACGAACCGGGATAAATGCTCACATTAGTCCCGGCTCTGGATTGAACCGGGACTAATGGGCTAAACTGGCCTGGACGAAAGCCCTGTTTTCTACTAGTGGCTCTACTGCTACTTTCAATTCAGCAGCGCGTTTTTATATCAAGCGCTGCTGCTAATTAGCAGCAGCTCCTTATTTTAGAGCGTGCTGCTGGTAATATTCTGTGTATAGGCTTTTCCCTAGTAGTGTCTGCAGACATCGCTCTCCTCCCGGGTGTCATCGTGGAGCTCTTCTACATCCTCAGCTCCTGTGTCATATCTTCAGCTCAAGGCCTATACCTTGCAGTGCAAGGTCGACGACGATGTTGATCTTGCATCGCTTCACCTCCCGAGGGCGTCATCTTGAAGTTTGTGTAACCCTAGGTGCTTTCCTAGGACGGGATTTGCATGGCATTGTGGCCAAGGTGGAGCGGCGTGGGGTCTACCACATCGACGGCAACGAGTCTCGCAACGTGGCGTGAAAAGGGATGGACGGAGGAAGCATGATGAAGGACACATGCAGAGGGGCATCGTTTGGCGTTGTGGTGGCGACGGATGTCCGCCTGGCAAGGATGATGCAAATTTCTTTCCGTGAGATGGGTCAGCGTTCAATGGTGGTGGCGGCTGCTGAAGCATGTGCATGTGATGTATGCTTTGGGTTTGCTGCACCGGCTGTATGCTCCTGGCACGTCATGCGGGCAGATTGGTGGTATCCCGGTTCTATATAGTGAAAATGATGTCATTCTCCATTATCGAGTTTGTGGTGTGAGTGATGGCTTCAAGTTGTTTAGCGTATGTTTTTGTCAGACCTTTGTTGAATAATTTAATAAAGATGATTGTGTGCATATATTGATGTAGAGGTCGAGAGTTTCAACCTCCATTTCAAAAAAAAACTCATATTCATAGATTAAACTGCAGACCTATAAATGCATGCGAGTCTTATAAACCTGGATGGTGGGAGTTAAGAGCATATATAGACGGGCACCCCTAATCCTCCTCATATACCGGGGCGGGCCACCCGACCACTGATCAGTCATGAATTTTTGGGTGCCCCCCTCAAACGGGCCTCAAACGCCCGGGCTGATCGGCACCCCTCATATCCAGCCCAAAAATGGGACGGATATGGGCGCCGGGCACATCCGCCACGTAGGACTGATGAAGGGGTCTCACGTGGACTTGCCTGGAAACCCGGCGGTCCGATGGATGCCTCCTCCGTCGCCGAGGTGTGAACGCTGTGCGGCGCCGCTCCGGCTCGCCAGCCGAGAGAAAATCCACCTATTTAACCTGGCCGGAGTCCTTCAACCCTATCCATCCACCTCACTCTCTTCGGTGCCGCCAGTCCGAGCCACCCACCTCCTCCCTCTCTCGCTCCGTCGGTCTGCCCATGCTCTGGCGCTCCGCCATGGTCCGGAGGAAGATCACGTACTACACAATGCTCACGCCGGAGCGCCGCGCCGAGATCCAGCAGGAGATCTGGGCGAGACAAGCCGCGTGCGCATCCCGCATCGTTGCTGGGCTGCCTCCGGACTTGCTGGAGCCAGAGGAGGAGGAGGAGCAGCCGAGGGAAGAGGAGGAGGAGGAGTTGGCTCCGATGGAGGTGGAGGAGGTGGAGCAGCCGGAGCAGTAGCTGCTGGGCTTCAACATGAACCAGGAGGAGGCGGAGTTTGCCGTCGCCCGGTCCGACGAGATGGCGGAGCAGCCGACCATCCTGGAGTCCATCCAAGATGAGGCGTATGTGGAGGCCGGCCGGGTGTTCCTGCAGCAGGAGTAGGCGGCGTCTGACGCGCTCTTCGCCGAACTCGACGCGGATATAGAGGCGGAGGAGGCCGGAGCAGAGCAGGCGGAGGCGCCGGAGGAGTCGAGCTGCAGCTGCCGCCAATGCTGCCATAGCCGGGCACGGAGATCGTCGACATCTCCGACGATGAGTATCTAGGTAATCGATGTAGTACGTAGGTCTATTTCGTCTGTATGTCTTTGTGGGAATTTAAGAATCTAGTATGAGATGTCTGGATGCAACAAATGAAATTAGGACGTGCCCGGTGCATTTGAGGTGCCATATTTGACATATCCTGCTGTAGATGCTCTAAAGGTTTAGAGTTTTTCTGAGAAGTCGTGTTCCGTTCTAACTCCAAATCTATTTTCCAAATACCAAATGTCTTGGTAACATTACTAGGATATAAGGATAAGGCAAATCAGATTGTGCATGCACGTAAATCACAACACACAAAACTTCAAAAGTAAGAGCTGGTGTTGGATGGTGTTAGCCAAAACCCACTCTAATCTCTCCTGCCCTGCTTTCTCTCGTCACGCACGCGAGGTGTTTGAGGGTATGAAGAACAGAGTAGACACAGGTTGGTTTTCTCCCAGGCAACACATGCCCTTCGATTTTTCTTTTTGGCCTCACAGCCTGCAACACATACAGGCCTTGACCCTTTGATGGCCGGTTACAACCACCCACCCGACAACTTACACTGTGCACACGCAGTGCACGTCGTTGCCCATTGCCATGACGGTCTACTGCAACACATACAGTTTTCCGTCACTCACACACACTATGCACCAACACATGGGCACTTCACTGTGTACTCAAACTAACACATGACAAGATTAACATTAACATTCTCCCCTTAATCTTGGCGATTGTCTTTGACGTTCACCACTCCAACTCTGCGCCGAAGTTCTTCAAACTTCACACGACCCAGAGGCTTCGTCAGGAGGTCTGTAAGTTGGTCATTAGATGCCACATGCTTTACCTTCACCTTCCCTTCCTCCACACATTCACGGATGAAATGGTAGCGAATATCAATATGTTTACTTCGCTCATGGTGGACAGGATTGTTACTCAGTGATATTGCTGCCTTGTTGTCGCATAAACAACATCACCTTCTCGGGTTCTCTCTCGACCATCTCAGCTAGCAGGCGCCCAACCATACTCCATGGGACGCAACAATGGCAGCAGCAATGTATTCAGCTTCACATGAAGATTGTGCCACCACTCTTTGCTTTTGAGACGCCCAAGCAATTGGATTTTATCAAGGAGAAAAACCATGCCGGTTGTGCTCTTTCTATCATCGACATCTCCAGCATGATCACTGCCACTGAATCCAAACAAGCTCGGTTTCTCAGCTTCTCCCTTCCATAGGAACATCCATAGTTCAGAGTACCACGAACATATCTGAGGATTTGCTTTACTGCGGCTAAGTGTTGGGAATTTGGCTTCTCCATGAAGCGACTCACCAAGCCAACAGAAAAGGAGAGATCAGGTCTTGTATTCACCAAGTATCTGAGACTCCCAATCAAGCTTCTGTAGGTTGTAGGATCAACAAATGAGCCTTCACAATTCTTACTCAGCTTCATCCTTTGCTCCATAGGGATATGAACAATGTTGCAATCAGACATTCCAATTCTCTCAAGGATTTTCATGGCATAACCCGATTGGCACAATGTTATCCCTTTTTTGGACTGGTCAACTTCGATGCCAAGGTAATATGTCAATAACCCAAGGTCACTCATACTGAACAAATCTTTCATTTGCAATTTGAATTTCAGTAGCTCATCTTCATTTGACCCAGTAATGATCAGATCGTCAACATAAACACCTACAAGCAAACGAGTACTTCCAGTCTTGCGTTTGTAAACTGCATGTTCTAGAGGACTTCTCTCAAAACCAAGTGACAAGAGAGTCTGATCTAGTTTCACATTCCATGCTCTTGGAGCCTGATGAAGCCCATACAGTGCTTTCTTTAGCCTTAGAACTTTGTTCCCACTGCTTCTTTCCTCAAACCCCGGAGGTTGTGCAACAAATACTTCCTCCTCCAGTACACCGTTGAGGAATGCAGATTTTACATCCATATGATGAACTTCCCAATTTTCATGAGCTGCTAGTGCAATCAGCAGTCTTATCAGTATCCATCCTAGCAACTGGAGCAAAAACTTCATCAAAGTCTAACCCTTGACGCTGCACATACCCTTTAGCAACGAAGTCGAGCTTTGTGCTTCACAACATTTCCAGCTGCATCCTTTTTTAACTTGAAAACCCATTTCAAGCCAATTGCTTTTGCACCTGCAGGAAGAGTGTCCAGTTGCCATGTTTCATTCTCATGGATGGACTTCATTTCTTCTTCCATGGCTTGCTTCCATGAGTCATGTTTCAATGCTTCGATGTGACTTCCAGGTTCATCAGCACCAAGCATGCACAACTCAAGATCCTCCATATGATCAAAGTCCGCTGGACTCCATCTTGGTGAAGTAGCATCATATAATTCATCAAGGCTTCTAGTTTTCACTACTGTCTCGTGTGTGTTTGTGGTCTGGATTCACTAAAGGTGCTCCTGGTGCTTCAAGCTCAATATTCGGTGAGTCTGCCCCAGCTTCTTGCATGTCCGGTTCATCCGAGGAACTCATTGGTTCTGGTTCAAGATGAACCGTGAACCAATTTTCGTCGGTGTTGTCTACATGCCCTTCTACACCTTCCCAATTCCACCCCTTTGCTTCTTCAAACACTACATCCCGAGACACGCAAACTTTCCCTCAATCTGGGTTATATAATCCATATGCCTTGGAGCCCTTTTCATACCCAATCAAAACCATAGGTTTGCTTCTGTCAGCCAGCTTGCCACCTGAGGGTCCTGTAACTTTCACATGAGCCAAACAACCGAAAGTGCGGAGATGTTTCACACTTGGCTTGTGGCCATGCCATGATTCATAAGGTGTCATCCTGCGACACTTTTGGTAGGAGCTCGATTCAACAAATAAATCGACGTTGCCACCGCCTCCCCCAAAAACTGCCGTAAGTTTTGACTCTTTAGTAAGCATCCGCCATTGCAACCACGGTTTGATTTCTTCTTTCTACTACACCATTTTGCTGTGGAGTATATGGTGCAGTGAGCTGCCTTCTTATCCCATGATCCTCACAGAAAGAATTAAATTCAACAGAGGTGAACTCGCCACCTCTGTCAGTACGCAACATTTTCAGATTCAGACCACTTTCCAATTCAGCTGCAACCTTGAACTTTCTGAACGCCACAAAGGCTTGGTCCTTGGTTCTCAGCAGTGCACCCCACATGAAGCGACTCTTGTCATCGACAATTAACAGGAAGTATCTATTTCCTGCTGGTGTGGGTGGTGAGATTGGACCACACAGGTCAGCATGCACAAGCTCTAAACCATTTCCTGCACGATAGACTGATTGTTTAGGAAATGGAGCACGCCGCTGTTTTCCAACCAAACACCCATCACACACCTTGTCAACTTGTTTCACAAGAGGGAGACCATCCACCATGTTGTGTTGTGCAAGGGACCTCAAAGCATCAAAGTTCAGATGCCCATAACGAGCATGCCACAGCCAAGCAACATCACTGATTGAGGAAAGTAGACACACAGGCATTCCCAGGCTAATATTCAGAACATATAGCCTATTCTTGCCCCTTGGTACTTTTACTAGCAATTTACGCCCTTTGTCAAAGATTCTCAGGTGACCATCTTCCAAAACAATTTTGCAACCGTGCTCCTCCAATTGATCAAGACTAATGATATTACTTCTCAATTTTGGAATGTAATAGACATCAGTTAGTCCTTTATGAGCCCCATCTCTAGCTGTTATGAGCACGGTGCCTCTGCCTTCAATTTCAACTAAGGAACCATCACCAAACTTGACTGTTCCTGTTATGGATTTGTCAAGACTAGTGAACATCGCCCTAGAGCCTGTCATGTGATTACTAGCTCCAGTGTCAAGGTACCAAATCTTAGTGTCATACCTCACATCAGTTCCCAGCCTTGGCTTCACTTTCTCTTCATTGAAGAAAACTCTGCCATGTTCCACTGTTGCCTTGCATGCCATGACACAACTTTCAGACAACAACAGTGCGGGTTCTTCATCCTGCTTCTCAGCCATCAAGGATTTCTCCTGCTTCTTCTTCTTGGGTTCTTTACATTCTCTTGAAAAATGTCCCTTTACACCAAGTTGTAGCACTTGAATTTTTTCTTCGGATTTGATTCAGTTCTCGAGCTTGATGGCTGGTTCTCGCCTCTTCCATGGCTTCTGCCATGGTCAGCGCCTCCCTTCACACCACCACTTGCTCCGTGACCATCCCAGGTCTTCTTCCCCACGTAGCCTTGCCATTGTTTCCTGCTCAGCATTAGGTGCTGACCATCAACAGGATCGCCGAAACGTTGCCGGATGCGCTCCTCGTACGCCTTGAAGCGCCCAATTAAATCCTCCATCGTTAGCGTCTTCAAGTCCACGCACTGCTCCAGCGCGGTCACAAGGTGCGTGAGCCGCGCCGGCGTCGCCTGAAGAATTTTCTGGACCACCGTGAGCTCCTTCACCTCGTCGCCGAGCGCGCGGATGGATGAAACCATCTTGTTCACACGCTGCTATGGCGGCTTCTATCTGCTCGCCGTCGCCCATCTCCAATCCTCGAACGCCTTCCTTAGCGATCAAGATTGGACTCACGACGCCGGTCGCGTGGCCGACGCGTACAGTCTTGATGGCTTCCCAGGCTGACTTTGCCGTGTCCTTGCCGGGCGAAAGTGATGCCAGCACGCCCTCCGACGCCGCTGGTAGATGGCTAGCAGCGCGTCAGCGGTCCATCTCGAAAGAGACATCTTCAGAGCTTACCGCCTCCCAAACTCGTCTTGTTGCATCGCCATACCCGCATCTGCATCGCCACAGCGTGTAATTTGTCTTGGGTGAGCTGTGGGTAGATTATGGGGGCGCGGGCCTCACCGGCAGCGCCGCCGCCCGCTGGAATCAAGGCCTCCTGCTTCACCTCCCCTTCCGACTTCTTGCCTTTCAGCGCCGCCAGCTCCTCCCTCAACGCATCTGCTTCCGCTCTGGCCTCCGCCGCAGCGGCCATCGCATCCTCCGCCGCTTTCAACGCTTCCTCCGACGTCATAGCTATTTCCGCCGATCAAACCTCGTTGGCTCTGGTGCCAAATGTTAGCCAAAACCCACTCTAATCTCTCCTGCCCTGCTTTCTCTCGTCACGCACGCGAGGTGTTTGAGGGTATGAAGAACAGAGTAGACACAGGTTGGTTTTCTCCCAGGCAACACATGCCCTTCGATTTTTCTTTTTGGCTTCACAGCCTGCAACACATACAGGCCTTGACCCTTTGATGGCCGGTTACAACCACCCACCCGACAACTTACACTGTGCACACGCAGTGCACGTCGTTGCCCATTGCCATGACGGTCTACTGCAACACATACAGTTTTCCGTCACTCTCACACACACTATGCACCAACACATGGGCACTTCACTGTGTACTCAAACTAACACATGACAAGATTAACATTAACAGATGGTGGTGGTTCACCATCGTCACATAAACACCACATCGTACCAGTCCAACTATAACTTCCGCCACTTGCTATCATTATTGTTGTGTTCCCTGATTCCCACAACTGTGCGCTCCCAACACAAATGTGTTGTTGTGAACCGGTGTGGACCAGTTCTGTGTGCATGTGCGTGTGTATGTGTGTGAGAGAGGGAACCAACTATTTAGTTCATAGATCTGAAAATATATACTCCCTCCATTCCAAGTTAGTTGTCTTAGCTTTGTATAGTTATGGCTGTATCTAGACATGTTTTAGTATTAGATCAGACAACTAATTTGGGGTCAAGGTAATAGAATGAGACGTGTCAACAAGGATAATTAACGTGTTTTTCTGGCCTATGAGGTAAGGCGTCAAATCGACTGTCTTATTGTTTTTTCATAAATGGTGTTTTATATTGACTCATAATGTAGTATCGAGGGATACAATCGCAATTAGCATACCCTGCCTCTGCATGACACGGATATACACAACCAACACTAACACGCGCGCGCGCACACACACAACGATCACAATGTCAAAGAGCTAAGTTATATAAGACCGAAGCTATGCCAAGGCAAAGAGACAAAAAAAACTGAAGCGGTAAAAAAGATGATTGATGATTTACAACAACGACCATCGACACCAACTATATTATGACAACACAAGGACTACGAGAAAGGTGCTTGAAATACAGCACCTTCAGGACGGGAATGATGCACAAGTGTCGCCGTCGCCGGATCCAACCATCGAAGGCCAGATCGTGAGTTTTCACCCTGAAGATCAAGTCTGGGCAAACTCGAGCAATTTCTTCAATGGAGTTACGGCGAAAAACGCCACCATTGCCTAGTATAACCAACTAGGGTCTGACATACGGTTTTGACCACGGAGCTCAAGGCCAGGTACTCGAGAAGCACCACCCAATCATGATCATCATATGTTATCGACTCCATTTTTCACGGTCCGTGACACCCAGACGGACGCTTTGGAGAGAGGGCCGCTGAAAAGATTCTTTTAATCGATTGTCAAAAGTGTTTTTCTAAGATATTAACTGATGGTGTTGTGCTTATGCAAATACCGAGTTTTTCTAGGGATCCGATGTGCTAACTTGGAAACATATTGTACTCCTTCCTTCCTGGTTTGAGAAAAAAAATCAATATTTGAAAAACTCCTTTCAAATCGAAATTCACAAACGAACACAGACATCAATTGTCCATGGTGGTGCACACCACAACCATTATCCTGCTCATCATTACTCCCTCTGTTCCAAAATAGATAACTCAACTTGATACTAACTTTGTACGAAGTTAGTATCAAGTTGGGTCATCTATTTTGAAACGGAGGGAGGGAGTATTATTCAGTGACCTGAGTCATTCACAAATGTATAGTTCCACACTGTGTGGTGGAGAGAGAGAGAGAGAGAGAGAGAGAGAGAGAGTTTATTTTGAGATCTCGATGAAACTAGTCGACATGGACTCCTTCCTTTCTGGTTTGAGAAAAAAGATCAATAACTAAAATACTTACTATAAATAGAGATTCAGAAAGCGACTCAGACATCGATTGGCCACGGTGGTGCAATCCGTGGCCCAGATTATCCTGTAGATCATTATTATTGTGTTCCCTGAGTTAGACACAAATGTGTTGCTCCACGCTATGTGGTCCGGGTCTGTTGAGATGAGTATTTGTTTTGTAGATCTTGATCTAACTAGTCGACATGGACGGTTCGCTCGTTTTTCTTGCCTAGGACCATGAAACATGTTTTCATCCTATTTTATTGATTAAACAATACATCAAAGTACACGGCCGAGCGATATAGTGAGGTAAGGAGGCCTACATACAAAGTAGATCTACAAAACAACATGAATCATAGAACTAGTCTAACACCTCACCAAGGCCCGACCGCAAACACTTGAGCTCCATGACAACACCCTCAGGAGGGTGACGATGCCAACTGTCGCCACTGCCGAGCCCGATCATACAGACAAGGGTTTTCATCCGGAGCTCTAAAACAAAGAGAAGACCCACAACGTCTCCAGGAAGAAAGCAGCACCGATGGGCATTGCCGGTGCCGGCGCCAAAGCGCAAAGATTTCACAGAAATTGTTTTGATGGTCTTAGAGCATCTACAACCGGACCTCTCAAATCCGCCTCATACGTCCGGGTGGGCCGCCCGGTCACTACCCGGTCATGATTTTTTGACCCATACGGACCCCTGAAACGGCCTCAAAAACCCGGGCTGACCGGCACCCCCATATCAAGCCCAAATATGGGGCGGATATGGGGACGCCAGGGCACGCCCCCTGACGTGGCGGGGGCGTATATGTGAACACCGTGTGGCACCGCTCCGGCTTGCCGCCCAAGACCGAATCCGGCTATTTAAGCCGGCCGGCGTCCTGCAACCCTAACCCACCCCCTCCACCCTCTCCGCGCCGCTAGTCCGAGCCCATCCACCTCCCCCCTCTCCCACTCCGAAGACCTGCCCACGGTAAGACGGTTAGCCCACTCATCGGCACTCCACCATGGCCCAGAGCAAGATCACCTACTATGCCGGAGCGCCGCTTCGAGATCCAACAACAGATTCGGGCGAGGCAAGCCGCGCGTGCCGCCCGCATCGCTGCCGGGCTGCCTTTGGACTCGCCGGAGCCGGTGGAGGAGGAGAAGCAACCGGGAGAAGAGGATGAGGAGGAGGAGATTGCTTTGATGGATGTGGATGAGCCGGACCAGCAGGTGCCGACCTTCAAATTGGAGCAGGCGGAGGCGGAGTTCGCCGTCGCGCAGTCCGGCGAGATGGCGGAGTAGTAGGCCATCCCGGAGTCCATCCAGGATGAGGCCTATGTGTAGGCCATCCGGGTGTTCCTCTGGCGGGAGCAGGCGGAGTCCGACGCGCTCTTCGCCGAGCTCAACGCGGAGATAGAGTAGGAGGCTGGAGCAGAGCAGTCGGAGGAGTCGGAGCTGCAGCTGCTGCCCATGCTGCCGGAGCCGGGCACGGAGATCGTCGTCATCTTCGACGAGGAGTAGCTACAATCAACGTAGTACGTAGGTTCTACTTCTTTTGCATGTCTTTGTATGGATATAAGTGTCGAGTATGAGATATCCGGATGCAAGAAATGAAACTTGAGGTCACTATCATTTTGAGGGGCCATATTTTTCATATGTGGTTGTAGATGCTCTTATGCTTATGCATGTGGTGACAATGAAACATATTGTGCTCCTTCTTTCCCGGATCGAAACACGCTTATTGTTTACAAATTTGACCTCGATAATGAATAAGTTTTGTTTCATAAGATGTATATATTTCGTCCAGTAACCAAAATCTTGAGTTCACCATCGTTATATAAACACTACTACGTCGACGTACCATTCCAACTATGCCTGGACGCGGACATCGAATCAATATTTTTTGTCTCCATCAAGCTATTGCACGTGGGCAAATTACCTATATATAAAGAGCTCTGTTGGCATAACACAAGCACGCAAGAGAGGAGGGAGGGAGCGAGTGTTCGCCTCAGCTAAAATAGTAAGTATATGTTCATAATAAGATTACGATTCCGCATGCAGTAGCAGTAGCTTGGTGTACTAACACTCAACGCCATATATATGCTTGCAGATCGATCGATGGGCTCAGAGAAGTTCCCTGCCCCGGTGGCCGACCTGTGCGACGCGAACGCCTCACTCATCCTCACCGGCGAGCTGCGCATCCTGGAGCCCGTCTTCCAGCCGTACGGCCAGTGCAGGTCCTTCTCGGGCCGGGTGGTCACCATGCGCGTCCTCGAGCACAACGCGGGCCTGCGCGCGCTCCTGGAGACCCCAGGCGAGGGCCGCGTGCTGGTGCTCGACGGCAGCGGCAGCAAGCGGTGCGCGCTCATCGGCGGCACGCTGGCGGAGGTGGCCCGCTGCAGCGGCTGGGCGGGCGCCGTCGTGAACGGCTGCGTCCGCGACGTGGACGACGTGAACGGCTGCGCCATCGGCATCCGCGCGCTCGCCAGCAACCCGCGCAAGCCCGGGAAGAGCGGCGCCACGGAGATGCACGTGGACGTCGACGTCGGCGGTGCCGTGGTCCGCGACGGGGAGTGGCTGTACGCGGACAGCGACGGCGTCATTGTCTGCGACAGGGAGATCTACGGTTGATGTGATCGACCCCAACGTGGCTCATTCCACACAGTGTTTGTTCTCTCTATGTTTGGTGGCGATATTGGTTTCTCTCTTGCATTTGCATGGGGTGGTTCTTCATGGGCCATCTAGTTAAAATGCTCCATAGTAAAAGTATTATTTCTGGTAAGATGTAATAATACCATGCGCTGTTCTGTGCATTTTATTTCTCGTTCATGTTCACATGTTTTGTAACGTTTCTTTCCTTTTTTTTAAAAAATTGAGCCTCGCGTATATTAGATCAATGGAACATTGTGTACAATGGGATCTAAAGCAAGGTAACTAAATCCTCAGACGCAATAAACTGTCCTAAAAAAAGACTGACTAAAACTAAGATTATATCCTTCAAAAATCTGGCTGAACTGAGCTTATCGTCGTTACACAAACCATAGTCCATAGCTATCCCCGATGATGGACAACATCGAGAAATTCAGCCACTGAACTACCTGAAAGACTAGTAGATGATCAAATATCATTGAACTCTCGCAATAGTAGACCACCGTAAACAAACGCGATTCCAAATCGCGCCAAGTATATGCACGGGGATATCACCCCGATCTAGCCAGCCAATGAGCTAGTATCGCAAGACCAGACCGATGACTTTGCTCGGAAAGGCTCAAAAGAAGGGACCATTCAAGCAAAGCTGTTGCCGACAATGCCAAAGGAGCCATGCTGACAAAAACATGAATTATCAATCCCATGTCTACGAAGAACAATAGGGACATATTTCCAAAGCTACTCGGCAATGCTACACCAAGCGCCATTGAGACAGGAATTGAGTAGGAGGATTCTTATTTGAGACAACACTGCCTCCACTATTGAAATGACATCATCGCGACACCAAAATGTACTACACAACGGACGAGAGACGGGAATCCCCTCCACTCCGCCATCTGTCACCGGAGCACATCTAGGGTTGTTATGGCTCTTTCTTTTAAATGCAAATATAACAACTAATTGGATCACATGGATGTTAGTTTTTTGAAAATTTGTTGGAACATTTTTCAAGAAATAGAAACATAATTTAACTGCATTAGTTCTCTAAGTTGAACTGCTGAACAAACCAGAGCTTGTGATAATTCTTGTTAGGCATCTTCAACTTTTTTCTTGTGGGAATGCAAATTTTTATCACTATGCCATCATTGGATAGGAAGAACGAATGATAAATGTGGAAGAGAAAAATGCAAACAAAACCAGGCATTGAAGTCTAGGTGGCCAAAGTTTGTGTCTCTTGCATCAGGTGAAATATGTGCCATGCCATGGATAGTTGAGCTTTTGTTGTAATGCAGTGTGATATTGTCAAATACCATGAGCATTTTATGGTGTCCATACATTGTCATTGATGCATTTTATTCTTTGAGTGTTTGCTGAAAATTATCCCTTTGTATTTTTTTTCTAATAATACTCTTATTGTCAAAAAATTATTTCTGAGGAAACTATTAGTCCCATCTTTTAAATGTTACCCATTTAAGTTTTATCCTACTAGAACCATAATAATTTATTTTGTTAAAAAAGGTCCATTGCCATTTGTTTGTTGAGAAGCATTGACATTTTTATGTTTTAGGAAAGTAAAATTTTACTTGACCTACTGAACACCTTTATTTGTTAACCTATTAAATAAGCACGTGAATGGCCCCACAAGAATTAGTTGCCTTATATTATATTGAGATTTGGTTGTAGGAAACATGAACATTTAAATTCTAATAATATGAGAACTGAAACTGAATTATATTCTTATTTCATTACTACATGCCTATGAAATATTTATAAAACGGAAAGTAATTTTTTTTCCTAAACAAACTAAAAAAAGCAAAGAATAGGGAAAACAGGCTGAACGCTTCTAGAAGCTTCACGAAACAGACCGGGAGCTTCTAGAAGCTAGACAAATCCGGATGGAGTTTCTGTAAAAGGGCAACCGTTGATGGGCCAGCCCACTTACGAAACATGTGGGATGGGGTGTGCGCCTTTTACCATTTTGCCTATATGTGGCTCGTCGAGCGCCAAACAGGGTTTGCGCCCTTTCTGTACAAAACGAGCACCTTCTCGTAAGATTGGGCTGACCCATGTTGGTCAGCCAATGTATGACAGAGGAAGTAGTTTCCGATAGGTAAACAAATGGGTTTCTGTGAGTCAGGGTGGTTTTTTTATGGTAGTTTGTACAGGGAATTTTTTTTTGGTTTTATTTTCCAGCTTTTCTATTTATGGTTTTTTCTTTATGTTTTTATTTTGTTTTTATTTTCATCATTTTTATTACTTCAAAATGCATTGTTTTATAGGTCAGAAATTAGTTAATATTTTTGAAATAAATGTACAATTGCTTATTCATGAACATATTTAAATTCAAAAAAATTATTTTTATATATTTTACTAATTTATAAACATTTTGTAAAATTGACAAACACACTCCAGTTACAATGTTTTAACTCATAGACATTTAGCATATTGAGGAATTTTTTTCAAATTAATGAAAATTTTGCAAATTTCTTTTGTTAGCTTGGTGATTTTGGGTTTACAATTATTTTTTAATACCATGATTTTTTTAAAATCCACAAACATTTTTAACTTATAAATATTTTTTAACTCACGTACATTTTCAAGATATTTGAATATTTTTAATTTTCATGATTTTTTCTATTAATGAATATTTTTCAATCTTCAAATTTCTTTCAATAAAGCAAGCTATTTTCTGTTAAATAAGTTGTACTATAGTGATCACATGCTACTCAACTGAATGTGAAAGACCCAACGAAAAAGGGAGCGATGCATCATTAGTTGGTATCCAGTGGCGTGAATACTCCACAAGAGTTGAAGCCCAATAAGGAGGCTGATGCACATTTTAGCGACAGTTAGGCAAACTAGAGCTTTCTGAATATGCTCATGATTCCCAGCTTCCCACCACAGAGCTTTCTGAATATGCTCATGATTCTTCTCGGTTTCACTCTGTGTTCTTGAAGCAATTTTGACAACATGATTTCTGCCTCATTCATGTTTCTGTGGCTTAAGAAAAATTTTGTAAGTGATGGAGACCTTACTAGATCATGGTTATGCTCAAGACACATTGATATTCATTGGACAAGTTGTCCCTTCAATAATGTTTCTTTTCCTTTTCCTCAAACCAATGTTGACACGTCTTTTCCTACTTTTGTTGCACTGGAAATACAACTTCCTATTCTTGTAATTCCTTCCTTTTATCATTGCGAAACCATTCAACTGAGCATAAACATTTACAAACCGGGAAGCATCATCCAGTGTTGAGAACACTTAACCAACTTCTGGCATACTACCAATGCCTGCTTCTTCTGGTGTAGGGAACACACACTCTTCATGCCCAACACAAGCTACTGTCTCTTCATCAGAATCTCCGCTCTCAGAATTTCCTTCATAATCACATTCAGAATTCTGAGCCAAAGAAAGTACCTGCAAAGGGAAGGAACACAACTATTCGACATCAGAATAAGAATCTTTAGAAAAGAAAGTTAGAATCTAAAAAAGTCTATTTTTATTCTTTTTTTCCAGAAATGCAAAATCTTACCTCACGACAAATATTTTCCACTTCTTCTGTTGTTGTCAAAGGTTCACTGCACATGTTCTCACCAACACTGTCCTGTAAAGATTTATTTATGTTTTAATAGTCATATCATTTCTTAATTTACTTTACTTTCCAACACAATCACTTGCAGGTATTCCCTTCTTTTCTTACACTGACCTGCTTGCTCAAACTTAGCACTACAGCTGAGGGTGATTCAGTAATATTATAGTTGTTCTCATCATTTCTGTCCATTGACTGCCAAAAAAATGAAGATATACTTTCTGTCAAACACTACAACTGTATCCAAGATCTTATCACATTTTTTGGTTGAGAAAAACACATGCTAGAATTATAATTACACTACCCACTTTGTAAGTACTTACAATCTATTCATTGTTATTTGACATTCCCAAATGTTCGCTGATGATGTTTGGTGCAGCTTCTTCTACTTCTTTGTCAATGCCACCAAATAAATTGAACCCCATTTCAGCTTCTTGACTCTCAATCAGTTCCTGGACACCATTTTTGTGTGTTTTAAAGTTTGGTACTTCATATCACTTCCTAAGAAGAAATGCAATTGAAATCAGAGATGTCAAAGAACCAACCTCAATTTCTTTCCTCAAACTCTGATATTGAACAAACTGGTCAAATTCTTCCATCAAAGGACAACCCTAAGAGAAAAGTGAAAGAAATTTAAATGATTTTTTCATCCTAACTGAAAATCCTGCGTGAAGCGATGATTGAATCAAGGATAGTGACTCACCACACTTGCAGGTTTTTGCAGCACATTTGCCTGCTGTAGGTTCGAACAACTTGTTTTCATTGTTGGTCCTTCGATTCTCTTCTCACTTCTTTTCCATTGGACGCAGTTCTTTTCTCAGTTTGTTTCTGCAGCCAGAAGAAAACATGACACATTTTCTCTTTTCTTGAGTCTTTTCCTGGTGTTGTAATCACTAACTTTTTCAATGAACACACTCAACTTCTATTTTTATAAACAAGAAATGTAGAGGCTAACCTTCTTAGTAATCTCTTTCTTCTTACTGATTACTTGCTGGTTAGCAAATTGCACAAAACTGCTTTCACCTTCCATCTGGATGTACCATAGGCTGCAACCATAATTCAGAATCTTTAGTTACTCCTTTTTAACAAACAAGACACCTTGTACTGCTTATTACCTTTTTCTGTGAACTTTGTCAAACTTGCGAATATGCGAAGTAAAACGAAACAGATGGGAGTACAAGCAGACAGAAACGTGAACCGAAACACTATAGTGGTGTAGGGATGGATGGTATAAGATGGTATGTAGTTGTCTGAGTTACCAGGCTATATAGTATTATGGATGCTCTTGGTTCCCAATTACTGCTTGCTTTCTTCATAAATCTCCAATGTATAGAAAAGAGCAAGACTGAACTTGATGTTCCCAAGTAACCGACGATAGTAACATGAAGTTCATCCAACATACATAGCAACTCCAAAGCTGGATCAATCTCTAATCGTAACATCAAGTGCAACTCATGCCACGGGAAATTCGTCACATCATTAAACTAGGTAATCCTCAAGGTTCAATGACTGGCCCTAGGTAATCCTTAAACTAGGTACTTGTTCGCCAGATCAACAAAAACTAACTGGCCAACTCTACCTGTTACTCTCCTAGAACTACAACTAATTTTTCTTCCACTTCTTCCGCCTTTTTCCCCAACCAAAGTTTCTTCAATGTACAACAGAATTAAGGAAAGGAAAGGAAGAAGATCAAGAAGAGAGGGCGAGGTATTCTACAACCTGTGCGCTCGAGCACCACCGTCGTTGGAAACAAGATGGAGGTGCCTTGGCGGCGTCGCCGCTACATTGCCGCCGCCTGTCTCGTGGATTGGTGGAACAGATCGGGCCACGTACCCTCTAGGTCTTATCTAGTCCCAGCCTATTTTTTCCTCATCTATTTTTCTATTCAGCAACAGGCAAGTGGGGCCCTCCACTTAGAACACTTTCCCCATTTCGCTTCTCTGTTCTCTCCCCACTCCACTCGTCGTTGGCCCTCCTGAGATCTGAAGTGCTCTTCACCGGAATTTTTCCGCTCCGCTAAATCGGCTCCAAACAAAAGGTTCCATCCCTTCTCCCTTCCGACCTGCCTAGGTTCTACTCGCCTCTAACATCTTCATCTGTGTATATTTTTCTTTTTTTATCTTGTGGAAGTATCATCGTGATTTAGATCTTCTTCCAAGGATTGGAACTTAGATAGGTTGTTATTGGTGTCTTTTTTAGCTGGGACTGACTGCGACGCGTGTTCTGATGGGCTAGGGTTTGTTTAGTTCACAGCTACTCCATGGGCTAATCTGATTATTTAGTTCTTTTGGGTGGCAATCAGTTTTCCGGTTGTAGAACCAATGAATTCTCAAGTGACTCATTAAGTTTCTGTACTAGAGCATGGAACAATTTTCATCACAAATATATTTGTGTTAAATTCCACGTACAAGCTGCATCTATATTTTGTTATCAAATTGCTATGTAAGATTTCTGTAATATAGTGAAGTTGAAGTGTCATTAGACTAGGCATTTCATGAATTTTTCAGCAACCATGTAGTGAAATTTAAATAGGTCAGGAATAGTAGCCTTGTGGAAATACTGTTGTCTAGGTTGGGCTGTAGATTTGTAGGAGCCATTACTCAATGCCTCTGTTTATTCATGCCGATTCTACTCCGCGGCTGTGTTCATGGCAATTAAGATGTTTTTCCTGCTGATTTTCACTAATTCCTGGAAGTACTATAACAAGTTCTTATTACAAGATAATTTCACTAATACTAGTCCTACAACACAGTGCTTATTACAAGTTTTGATGAGCTTCTATTTGTTAGTAGTTCAACACAGTGCTTACAATGAGGAAGCAAATTACTTATGGTGGTAAGCATATTTCTCATGACAAAATTTCTTTAATTTTTCTTTTTCTATGTACCATGCAATTTTTTTGTCTCTGATTCACACTTCTCATTTTTACCAAATCTGTGTGAATTTTGTTTTCAATGTCAGATATCCTATTTCGAGTTCCTCATAATAAGTGAGTTGAAGTTGCCAAGCATTGAACCAAGACTACCACTATGGGCGGCAAACATACTAAATTCATACATGGCACTTGATGCGCTCCATGGCGAAAGTAACGAATATGGCAGACTACCGCTATGGCCTTGTTCTTCATAGATATTACTCTTGCACATTACATAGTTCTATTCCCTGTCTTTAATTTTCATTTTATAGTTCTGGTACTACTTCAAAGTGCAGTGGAACATTATATAAATATTAAACATCCTCTTCTTACCCAACAGATAAAGCACATCTCCTCTACTCCATTCATTGATTCAGTTTTCATTGAACTCACTGAAGAGATATCGCGATATATTGATTCCAAATTCATAGATATTAGTCTGACACAAGTAAGTTCTCTTGCCGCTTTTCATCTTTTTGGAGCAACAACAAACTGACATTCTCATTTTTTAATGTTTGTTTAAGAAGACGTACTCTCTCATTTTAACAGGACAAGATAATTGTCCAAATGCAAGCTCAAAAATTCTACACGAATATCATTCGGAACTCAGCACCTACTGTGGAGACCTATGTAGATGATATGCATTCTTCATTCCTCAAGACCTGGACATCTTCCAACAGCCCAAACCTTCAATTTAAATCAGTAGTTTCGGAGAACACATTCAAAGTTCCTATTACTAAACATTCAACCACTAGCTAGGAACGGTCATGCACGCCATTTTGGCCGCATTTTGAAATGGGCATGAAAAAAAATCAAAAAATCAAAAAATTGCAAAACATTTTCATTGTGTCATTATATGTGGCCAAGTTATCAGAAAATAATAAACTTGTAATACGGTATTTATTTTAAAAAGTGTTCTCAGAAACGAGCTATCATGTGTGAAGATCAATGACTTTCATGCCAAATGATCAATGTTATGGTAGCATTCATGGCACTATTTGTTAAAATGATCTCATATTGTGCACCAGGGTGCAACTTGGAATGGCAAATAATGTTGCTTAAGGAAGTTTTCATTTTTCGTTTCTAAAAAAATTCATTTTTAATTTTTCGAGTGCCCAAAATGAGTTTTTTTGTGTGAAGGTCCAACTATATATTTGTTGAAAAATTCAAAAAAAATGTAAAAATTGGAAAACCTTCGCTTTATGTTTTTATATGTGGCCAAGTTACCAGTAAAAATAATAATCTTGTAATACGGTAGTCATTTTAAAAAAGTGTTCTCGGAAACGAGCTATCATGTGTAAAGATCAATGGCTTTCAAGTCAAATGATCAATGTTATGGTAGCATTCATGGCATTGTTTGTTAAAATGATCTCATATTGTGCACCAGAGTGCATCCTGGAATGGCAAAAAAAATTGCCTAAGGAAGTTTTCATTTTCTTTTCACGAAAAATTCATTTTTCATTTTTTCGAGTGCCCAAAATGAGTTTTTTGTGAAGGAACTACCATATATTTGTTGCAAAATTGGACCTAATCAATTTTATAAAATATAAGGCCATAATTAATGTATAATTGACAAAATGGTTGGGTGTCAAAAGTTTTAATCCACCTCCTGTGAAAAAGACAAATTTTAGACGATTCTGTAGGAAGCAGGTCAAATTTGAACTGCAGCTACCTTATAGTTTGCTCTTTATTTTTCCAAAAATCATTTCTAGGTACATAAGTATCTATTTAATCAGAAATGCAAGGCGTGGTAGCGACACGTCGAGGTTTGCATGGTGGCCGTGGGCCCCAACTCCAGAATGTGTAAACCAGCATGCCAACCGCGTGGTCACCATGTGACCGTGGCGTTGCCACGCGTTCTGGGTGGCCTAGGCATGTTTGGTGGGTTGGACACTCCCTCGATAGGTGTTAGGAAAAATAATACAACAAAATAATCTCACGAGGAGACTGAACTAAGCTCAAACATGAATTAGCAGCCAAGTGTTTGATTAGCGGTGGGGGAAATTCACATGGGAAATGGGCCTAAGTTTTAGCTGAGGATTATCATCCACTGAAGAGATTGTCTTGGCAAATTTTCAGCTCAAATGGAGGAGCCTAGGTGGCACTTGCTTTGCAAAGTACCACACTAGGAAGAAATACGGATTTTGAAGTCGGGCTCAAATGAATGAATGGATTGAGCTGAAATTTAGTGGAGGATGGTAATTTGAGCATAGGAAAGCATTGTAAAAAGTTGATACCATTTGGACATGCCAGAGTAGCGCTTCCTTCACAATGCTCTTCTCTGGACAAAGTTTGGAAAATTATTGAGAGGAATTAGCTTAATGAAATGAGAATTTTGGTGGAGGTAATTTATATAGGTAGGAACATGCCTTGGTAAATTTTCAGCAATAATTAAGCAATATAAAATGTAGTTGCTTCACAAACTGAAAATATGACCAGAATAAAACATTGGATGATGAGCTGATATGGATTGCTGGATAGAACTCAAATTTTGTGGAGAGTGATTATTTGAGCATATGAAATATTTGAAAAAATCTCAGATCATTTGGATAATCCTAGCTAGTACTTCCTTCACAAAGCTTCTCTCTGGATAGAACCTTTGGAAATTTGCCGAGGAAGATTTACTATGCAAATGGAGATGAATATTGGCATGTGGCAAAGATTTGGATATGAAAGATTGCCCAAAAAATTTGAGGGAAATACGAGGGGCATAGATATCACTTGCTTTGCAATGTGCCAATCTGGACAGAAAATAGAAATTGAAGTTGGGCTCACATAGATGATTTGATTGAGCTGCAATTTGGAGGAGGATGATAATTTGGGCATATGAAGGAACTGTAAAAATTGCATACCATTTGGATAAATAAAAACGGCACTTGCTTCACAATGCTCTGCACTGAACAGAAAATTGGGAAAATAATGAGGGCAATTGGATAAATTAAATGAGCTAAAATTTGGTGGAGGGAGGTTCTATGGTCAGGGTCATGTCCTGATAAATTTTCAGCAATTATAAAGCAATGTAAAATGTAGTTGCATCACAAACTGAAAGTATTACTAGAAGCAAACATTGGATGGTGAGCTCACATGGATTGTTAGACGGGGCTCAAATTTAGTGGAGAGCTATTATTTGGGCATATAGAAGATATGGCAAAAATTCAACTCATTAGGATATTCCTAGCTAGTACGTGCTTCACAAAGCTTCTACCTGAATAGAAACTTTGTATATTTGCCGAGGAAGATATACTAGGATAATGGAGCTGAATTTTTTCGTGAGGTAATTATTTGGATAGGAAAGAGTGCCCAAAATGTTTGAGGGCAATCAAGAATACAAATAGCACTTCCTTCACAAAGTGCTGTTCTGAACAGAATAGGAAAATGATTATTGTTGAATTATTTTTGAACTAGGGAAGGAAGGGCTTTGACATATTTGAGGAATATATGATACAAATAATTTATGAGTTTTTTTTGGAAATTTTGGGAATGACAGAAATGTAGGCTGCTCCACAACCTAAGGCAAAAGTTGACACATAGACATGACACATAGGCAAAAATTGGCACATGGACATGACACATAGGCAAAACTGATAAGGTGACGCCTAGTCATAGCAATGCACCATAATTTACAAGGCCATGACCATCTATATTGGTCGTGATCAGCTAGAAATAAGGCAGCAGACCAGCGTTGTCTGCTTTATGACCATTTCGTGTAAGGAAATTATGAACTTTCTGACCAAAATGGTCGTTATGGTTTAGGGTTTGGAGCACCCGAACAGCTTATGACCAGTTGATCTGAAATGGTCGTAGATTTACGACCATTTCTTCCAGGGTCACTGACAGAAGGTCACAAGTTGACATATTACCTGTATTGTACATACACAAACACACATTTTATTTAATACTCCAGAAAGGAAAAGATACAACTTAAAGATGATAGAAATTACAAGCTTGTCACTTAAGCTGTTACATGATAATATCCTTGCAAACATAAGGAACTCCCTTTATTTTTCTTCATTGGAGTTCACCATCCATCCATACATAAACAAAGCACACTGCAATGGTACTTGACAGTACGCCTTTTGGATAAACTTTTGTGAAAGGCTTCACTTGTAGACCTCGATGACACCTCGTGCACCGAGTTTCTTGATAATTTTGTAGTCGGTGAACCCTGCTTTCATGAAGAGCTCACGCCAGTCATTTTCGCTACGTTGACGGCCTCTCGTAAACACAAGCATGAGCAAGTCCATGAGAGTCTGGGCCTCAAACATGACAGGTCCTAATGATGGTTCGACCACAATGTCAATGACAATCACCTTCCCTCCTTCTTCACGGGAAGGAATGGCATTCTTACACTGGGTAAGGATCTTCACACAGTCGTCATCACTCCAGTGGTGCAGCACAAGCTACGTACAAAGATTATATAGCCCTGTTAGCGTCAGTTCAGTCTTAAATTATATATACTACTCCCATCCATACTATACTTGCTTATACGTTATAACAAAGCTATGACAATTAATATGGATCAGAGGGGGTACAAATTTTAGATTTATTTAGTCATTGTCTGCAATGGTGAAGTATAAATTAGTACTCTCTTCATCCTGAAATACTTGTTGGAGAAATGGATTATCAAGACAGAGGGATCGGAGTAGTATATAAAAATTAAGGTGCCATTTCCATCGATTCACACCATCACACTATACATACAATACAAAGCAGAAAACACGTACCTTGAGCATCACGGCCTGAGCCTTTGGGACGGTGTGGAAGAGGTCACCGGCGACATAGTTGACTACACAGTCCGACGGAGTTTTTTGGATCACCTTGGGGAGATCCAGCACGGTGCACTTGACGTGCGGGTGGGCCTTGGTGATGGCCCTCGCCGTCTTTCCATCGCCACCACAGCAGTCAGTGAGAGACTCGAGCCCCTTGAAGAGGTCATGGCACTCACGCATGATGGTGCCGATACCCAGGTTGTCGTGGGCTTCGAGACCTTCGGTGACCAGCGCGTCGAGCTCCGGGTCCAAGGCCGCGGTGGTCTCGTCGAAGAGGGACGCGCTATGCACGTCCTCGAACACCGACGGCACTGGTCCGGTGACGTCCTTCTTGAACCAGTCGGCCATCCCCAGCGCGGCCTCCATGTAGTGCGGCGACGTGCCGGCGAGCACGAAGGACGTCTGGCTGTGGTGCTCGTCCGCGACCACGTCATCCACCAGGACACGGGAAAGGGGGTTGAGGCGGAAGAGCTCCGCCCCGGAATCGTCCTTGCCACCGGCGGCGAAGACGCCTGAGGTGACCAGGGCACGCATCAGGCGGCCCAGGAACGGCTGCTTGCTTGCGGGGATGGACAGCGCGGCCGCCAGGTCGGGAAGCGAAGTGACCCCGCCGAGGTTGTGCATGGCCGTCGGGATGCCGAGCTTGACGGCGCAGCGGAGCCCCATGGAGGTGAGGTAGTAGAGGGTATGGCGCCACAGGTCGGCCTGAGCCTGCAGCAGCTCGGCATCAGTGGGAACCTCGATCGCCGGTGCCTGGGCCGCCATTGTTCTTGGTGCCTCGGATCGATTACTCGCTGTTTTTTCTCTGCTCAGCTTGACGTAATCTGATGTCCGTACTGTCTGATACGAACGAGAGCGGGCTTTAAATAGACCGTGCCATGGCTTGAATTGATAGTAGCATTATTTTACTTATTATTAATTGGCGTCACCCTCGCGTGGAGCGCGAGGTTGTATTTTTTTGGGTCTCTGCTCAGCTACTACGCGACCTGACTGTCTTGCCAGTCGCCACAGGTTAGCTTCTATACTGTTGGCATTATTAGCTTTATTTACTTAATTAAAATATTAATTAGCGTCACTCCCCCGTGGAACGCGAGGTGGATTATTTTTTTCAGATATAAAGGCCCGAGGGCGTTGGGCAGTTATCTTCATATTCTACCACATATCATTCATTGCCACCAAAATAATTAGCCACACACATTTTTTAGTTTTCAATGTAAAGTAGTTTGGGAAGCGTAGAACCCTTTGTCTTGGGCCGCGTTGTATATATTGAGGCAAAGCCTTGGTTCACAAGTTACACAGAGGAGATCGGGTGAGATCGACCAGGATGAGGAGGAGATCGACCAGGAGAGGTCGTTACACGCGATAAGGAGAAGAAGAGATAGAATTGAGATACAAGTTTAAACAACCTCTCCTATCCCTATACAATAATTCTAACACTCCCCCTCAATCTAAACCTCAAACCTTGCTAAGGTTGAGATTGTATTTGAACTCATCCAATCTTCTCTCGGTCAAGGGCTTAGTAAACCCATCCGCAAGTTGATCCCCTGTAGGAATGAACCGGATCTCAAGTAGCTTTCGAGCTACCCTCTCGCTGACAAAATGAAAATCCACCTCAATGTGTTTTGTTCGTGCATGGAAGACAGGATTTGTTGAAAGATAAGTTGCACCAATATTATCACACCATAACCGTGCAGCCTTAGGAGCTTTGATTCCAAGCTCATAGAGTAATGTTTGTATCCACATTACTTCCGCTGTGGCATTTGCCAATGACTTATATTCAACCTCTGTACTTGACCTTGAAACAGTAGCTTGCTTCCTTGCACTCCGTGACACAAGGTTAGATCCCAGAAACACAGCAAAACCACCAGTAGATCTTCTATCATCAGCACACCCTGCCCAGTCTGCATCAGAATATGCAGTAACAAGCAAGGAAGAGGACTTGACAATCTGAAGTCCAAGCCCTTGAGAATACTGGAGATACCTTAGGATTCTTTTAACTGCTGTCCAATGAGTAGTTCTAGGTGCATGCAAATATTGACATACCTTGTTCACTGAGTAAGAAATATCAGGACGTGTATATATTACCTAGATCCTTGAGAGCAAATTCAAGTTTTAAATCCTTAAGCAAACAAGTTGTGGCCTCTTGACTTGAACTAGCAACAATTATATCATCAACATAAACAAGCACAAAAACAGTGATATTGCCTTTGCTACAAAAGAACAAGGATGTATCTGCTTTGGATGGTGTGAACCCAAGATGTTGTAACTGCATGCTCAACCTGGAATAGCATGCTCTTGGAGCCTGCTTGAGTCCATATAATGCTTTATCCAACTTACATACATAATGTGGTGTGCTATAGTTTTCATAACCTGGTGGTTGCCGCATGAACACTTCTTCCTCAAGAACACCATGAAGAAACGCGTTCTGAACATCTAGCTGTCTTAAGCTCCATCCTCTGGAAATAGCAATGGACAAAACAAGACGAATGGTAGTTGCTTTAACCACATGACTAAAGGTATCATCATAATCAATTCCAAACCTTTGCTTAAAACCTTTTGCAACCAACCTTGCCTTGTACCTGTCTATACTGCCATCAGATTTCCTTTTGATCTTGTGTACCCACTTGCAATCAATTATGTTAGCACCACATTGCGGTGGTACTAGATGCCAGGTCTGATTTTCTATGAGTGCATTATATTCATTATCCATGGTTTCCTTCCAATCCTTGTTAGCAAGTGCATCATGCAAATTAATAGGTTCACCAGTAGTGGCAAGAAAAGCACGCTTATTCGGATTATACTTTATTGTACCATCACTGTATTGTTTTTCCTTGACGATACCTGACCGAGACCTGGTGTGTCGACGAGGAGGTGAAGGAGCCATAGAAACGGCTGCTGTTGATTGTGGTGCAGGAGATCCAACAGCTTCAGCGTTGTCCACAGAAGATCTAGGTTGGTGGGGCTCCTGATCCGAAGTGGATTGGCGCTGCTGTCGCCGCTCCTCGTCCTGGCTATGCATCGGATCACCCGCCAGCGGAGAATCAGCCAGCGGGTCCATGGTTGTCGCGGCAGCATCAGACGCTGGGTCCGCAGACGACGTGGCAGCCTGGGACTCGCTCCCCCCAGCGCCGCGCTCGACAGCCATCTCGGGTCGCGCAGTCGAGGCTTGGCGTGACGCGTCTGGACCCGCGCCAGGGCCCGTGCCTGGACCAGCGCCAGGGCCCACGCCTGGACCCGCACCTGGACTGCTGTGGGCCGCCCGGTCGGTTGTGCTCTCGGCCACCAGGGGGCGCAGGAGCGAATCTGCGCGGGATAACGCGCTGCCCTGCGCTGCAGACTGCCGGGGATCTGCCTGGGATCGCGCACTGGCAGCAGGATCAACCTCAGAGACCGTGCCTGATTTGTCGTGTGTACACATAAAATGACGAGTAGAATCTGTACAAGAGCCATTAGAAACGCAATTTTCTGTGGATTTTTGCACATGATCATGATCATTTAATTCACCCCCGTGATCAGGATGTGTAGTATAGTCTGGTAGGAGTGCAATTTCTTCACGAAGCAAGGCGCCGGCATTGGGATGAAGTAGTGAAAAGGGGAATAATGTTTCATCAAAGATAACATCACGGGAGATATATATATATATATATATATATATATATATATATATATATATATATATATATATATATATATATATATGCGTCCAGTAGATGGTTCAAGGCATTTATATCCTTTATGAAGGTTACTGTACCCAATAAAGACACATTGTGTGGAGCGGAACTCTAGTTTGTGACGATTGTATGGACGTAGGTTGGGGCAACAAGCACACCCAAATTTTTTGAGATAGTTGTAGTCTGGCTTTTGATGATACAATCGTTCTAAAGGAGTGGAATTTCGAATGACCTTACTGGGAAGACGGTTGATAAGATATATATCTGTGATGAAGGCCTCATCCCAATACTTGAGAGGCATAGATGCATGAGCTAAAAGGGATAGACCAACTTCAACGATATGACGGTGTTTGCATTCAGCAGAACCGTTTTGCTGATGAGTATGAGGGTGAAAGTGCGTTATATCGACTAGAGGGGGGGTGAATAGGCGATTTTTATGAATTCTTCACTGAGGAATTTTCCGGTGAGGAAATTCCTTAGCGAAGAACTACTTGCAGCGGAATAAGTACTCGGAAGTAAGCATAAGAGAATGCGGGCATGGTCATCATGATGAAATGAAGACAAACAAAGAGTACATAAAGCGTAAACACAGGATAGCACAAGATGAAGACAAACAGACTGAAGAAATTGAACTGAGGAAATTGAGAAAGTCTTCAGTCAAAGTCTTCAAACACAGATATGAACAAACACTCAACACAATAATGAGGAAATGAAAGGGTTGAGGAAGTAGAACCAGTTAGGTTGGTGAAGACAATGATTTGGTAGACCAGTTCCAACTGCTGTCTCAGTTGTACATCTGGTTGGAGCGGCTGAGTATTTAAACTCGAGGACACACAGTCCGGACACCCAGTCCTGAGCACGCAGCTCGGGACACCAAGTCCTCACCGTATTCTCCTTGAACTAAGGTCACACAGACCTCGTCCAATCACTCGTGGTAAGTCTTGAGCGACTTCCAAACCTTCACAGACTTGGTCACTCGGCGATCCACAATTCCTCTTGGATGCTCTAGACCATGACGCCTAACCGTCTGGAAGAAGCACAATCTTCAAAGGTAACAAGCGCCGGATCCACGCAGGATCAATCTCTCAGTGATGCTCAATCACTTTGGGTTTGTAGGGGTTTGGTTTTTGGGTTTTTCCTCACTCGATGATTTTTGCTCAAAGTCCTCGGAGGATGGGTTGCTCTCAAATGACAAGTGTCAAGTTCTCTCGGAGCAGCCGACCAGCTAGTGGTCGTGAATTGGCTATTTATAGCCTAGGGAGCAGCCCGACATGATAAGACATAAATGCCCTTCAATGATATGACCGTTAGGTGGATAAGATATTTTGGGACAGCTGGCGCGCAGCACAGCAACGGTCGGAAATTTGAATCTCAAATTCCTCGGGGCTATCATGTTCCTCATTGTGTAGGCAATCCGCCTTTGGCGAATTCTAACTCCCGGTCAGAACAAATTCCTCAGTGACCGGAAGAACTTCGTCTCTGTCACTGAAGAAATTGACTGAACTGTATGAGATTTCCAAAGGCTTCACTCGAAGGGATTGGTAGGTGTAGGATTTTGAGTTGAGCATCACGTGGAAATTTTTCCTTAGTATTTCCTCGACCCCCTTTAACAGTACGGTGTTTCCTATGACTCAAGAAAGAGAAAAATGAAACTACGAAAACAAAAGTCTTCACACTTCATGTTCCTCAAATGAATACCAAGTCTTCAAGGTCACACCAATTTGTTCACTTTCAAAGTCTTCAGAAAGTCTTCAAAATATCAAAGTCTTCAATAAGAACTTCATTTTTAGGGTCGACTTTCTCTGTAAATATCAAACTCCTCATAGACTTATAGACCTGTGTACACTCACAAACGCATTAGTTCCTTAACCTATAAGTCTTCAATACACCAAAATCACTAAGGGCACTAGATGCACTTACAATCTCCCCCTTTTGGTGATTGATGACAATATAGGTTAAGTTTTCAACGGGATAAACATATGAAGTGTAAATACTGATATTGAGGAATTTGATTGCAAGATATAGAAGAACTCCCCGAAGATGTGCATAGTGAGGAATTTGCTTTTGAGGCAATGCACATTTGAAGAGTTGAATCATGGGGATCTCCCCTTATATCTTGTAATTCATACACGCATTTGACATATAATATGAAGAATTTGAAATGCATGATGAAATATGGTGCTTGATGTAATTCAGCATGCGTGCGATAACATTAATGAGGAACAAGCATGCAAAATAACGCATCAAGAGTATCAGAGCTCAAGAGAACTTGAGCTAGTATCGGAGCATAGTGCAAGAGCACAATGCATCAAAAAGTATCAAAGCACCATCGGCTTTCAGATTACAACTCGATCCAATAAAAGTTTCAGAAGAACGAGAGTTGTAACTTAACAAAAAAAAATTCCCATATAATAGACCCGCTTGAAGACTAACTCAAATTTCTCCCCCTTTTTCATCGAATGACCAAAAGGATCGAAACTGAGGACTAACGCCCCTGAAGAAATACAAGAAGGTCAAAGTTGCTTCCTTGGTGGCCAGCTCCTATTCTTCATCGCGCGACACTGATAAAAATGAAGACTTGGACGACACCGCGACAGGCCCTACTACAACAACCGACCCCAACAACGCTGGCGCTCCTTCTTCAACTTGAAATTCTTCAGGGGCGTTAGTACTCAAATTTCTCCCCCTTTGTCATCGAATGACCAAAAGGATCGAAACTGAGGACTAATGCCCCTGAAGAATTTCAAGTTGAAGAAGGAGCGCCAGCGTTGTTGGGGTCGGTTGTTGTGGTAGGGCCTGCAGGTGTCGCCCAAGTCTTCATTTTCAGCGTCTCGTGATGAAGAATAGGAGCTGGCCACCAAGGAAGGAACTTTGACCTTCTTGTATTTCTTCGGAGGAGGTGCAGACCAGTCAAATTCTTCCTTGAGTCCCATTGTCGTCAGTTCTTCCGCACTGTAGACATTTGAAAGAACAGCCCAGGTGCGTTTGAAGGTTTCATGGAGGTAGTAGTGGTTTTTCTTCACTGCATTGTGTGTAGAGGTCATGTTGTGAAGAATTGAACCAAACTGACGCTTGACCCATTTATGATTGCGATCAACCTTCTGATGAAGGCGAGGAGTAACTCACGATCAGTCATCACCACAGGTGCAATAGCTTGAGGACTTTGCTTGGCGAGGTATTTGCGGTAGAGTCATGTGGCGAGTCATCATTGGTGGAGTAGGATGCTGCTGCGAAACTGTCCATCCAATGGACGAATGCCTTCATCGATCACAGCAGTAGCCTTGCCCTTGTCATCACCGAGGTAAATGTCCGTTTGAGGACTTCAATCGGGGGCAAGTAGCTGCAGTGGTTCAGAGTATCAGCCTTTTAATTGAGTGAAGACCTTGTCCTGATGAATCTCATTATCCAAGGCGCATAAGGCTTCACCTCAAATGGTGACATAGCAATGTTTGCCAGAGTCCTCATGAAGAAATCATGGAAGTTGACGGGAACGCCATGAATGATATTGAAAAGCATATTCTTCATGATGCCAACGACTTCTTCATCATTCGAGTCGTGGCCTTTGATAGGACTCGTTGTCTTCGTCAGAATCCGATAGACAGTCCGAGGCACATACAATAATTCCTTGACGAGGAATTTGGTTCTTGGGGCCTGCCTTGTCTTTGTTGAAAAGCACTGAGAATAGAAATTGGCTTGGCTGGCAGTCCAGAAATGCCTCTTCCTTATGCGAGCAGAATCATATGGATTGTAATCAGTGAAGAATACGTGCTCACTGAAGAAGTCTTCAGCCTTGAACTTTTGCTTTGTTGAGAAGGGATCCTTTGGCTTTGGCAGTGGAGTGTCAGTGAGTTGCATCACGACCTCAGGAATCGCAATCTCAGGTTCTTCAGGCTGAGGAATTTCTTGTTCCTCAACAGGTGCAGTCTGAGGATCAGCAGCAGGTTCATCAGCGCTAGTGGCTGGAATTTCTTCATGGACAGATGAAGTGGGATGAGTTTCTTCAGAGCCCATTTGAACAGTTGGAGCAGGGGACTGAGGTATCTGTTGGATTGGGGTGAAGAGTGGAGAATTTGGATGCAAACTTTCCCAAAAGTCATCGTTTATCACTAGCGTTGTGCTTCCAATATCCACATCTTCTTCAAGTTCCTCAACACCGTCCTCTTCAGCTGTGAACAGAGGCATAGGCGAGGAAATGATTGGGGTTGAAGGGATTGCTTCCACTTCAATTTCTTCATCAATCTGGTCCTGGCGAAGTAGCGTAATGATTTTCTTCATCAGATCCGCTTGGGATCACATAATCTTCATCAAAAGGAACAAGGTCCTTTGATGGAATTGAGGAAATTGGAACATCATCAATTGGATTTTCAAAGGAGTTGGTCATTGGCTTCATTTTCTTCGCAGCCGAAGAATTTGACGCAGCTGATGCTTTCCGTTTCTTCACAGCAGCTCGTTCTGCAGCCTTGGTCTTCTTCACATCAGAGGCAGATGGAAGAATTGGAGTTGGTGTTGGCGCAGGAGGAGCAGATGAATCTGGATGATTTTGCTCAGGCGCAACTGATGCAGTTGCCCTGTCTTGTTCAGTTTCTTCAGGCGCACCACAAGTGGTTGCCCTGGCAATTTCTTCAGCGGCTGGAATGGGATCATCAGCCACAGGCGGCATTTTCTTCGGCAGCCTGAACTTCATCGGCCGGTCAGACATGTTCTTCGATCGGCTGAGCTGAGGCTCCGGCTGAGGAATTTCATGTTGCGTTGGGGCTGCAACATTGGTGAACTTCTTCGTCAGGTTGACGAATCTGAACTTGGCTCCTTGCCAATCAGCATAATAAGCATCGAAGTTTTTGCTGAGGTCTTGAATTTCAGTCTGGACCTTGATAGTTCCTCGGGTGTCATTCTGACAACGTTTTTCTTCAGGAACTTCTCCTTTCTGTATTGAGCTTTCTTGATCTCTCTTGCCTTTTCAAACTTCCATTTCTCTTCAGTGATGAAATGGGTCAGCATATGACTTTGTCCAGGAGTCAGATGAAAGTCAGGCATAGGGGTGTTTGGATCCTTGTGCCACAGATCAATATAATCGAGGATTTTCCTCGGATCCAATAGCAGAGGCACATATGTGCCTTTGGCTCTAGCGGCCCTCTCTTGGCGTTCTCTGATGATTTCCGCAAGTTCATCATCATCAGCCTCATCATCTTCAGGTGGCTCTTGGAAGGCGACCTGTTTCTTCTTGGGACTTGGCCGAGGACCTCGTCCAGCTGTGGCCTTAGTCTTCAGTAGACTCGGGCCAGTTGAAGACTTTGGTGCAGCTGAGGAACTTGCTGACACACCAGAGGCAATGGAGAAGCCAGCAGTCCTTTGGCACGTGGCCAGATGCATAGGTGCTGAGGACTTTGTCGGAACTGCTGAGGACTTGGGAGGAGCTGCTGAGGACTTTGAAGGAGCTGAGGATTTTGGAGGAGCAGGGGCAGCATGAGGAATTGGTCGTAGGGCACTGCTGAGGACCTTGGCCGTGAGGGCACTGTTGGTGAAGCACTTGGCTTGTGTGTGGGCTTCTTTGCCATTGATTTTCTTGGCTTGACATAGGCCTCAGTGGCAGCAGCAGTAGCAGAGTCCTCATTGAATTTCCTCACTGCCTCATTGGCTTGTCTTGCCAACTTGGCTTGGCGCTTGGCCCATTCTTCAGGAAATTCCTCACCACGCTTTGATCTTTGGTGGGGTCAACTTCTTGGCCAGTGCCAATGGAGCTCTTGGGCATGGAGGATTGAGTGCGAATTTCTTCATGTACTTTGGAGTTACATATCTGTACTCCCTCCATTCCCGTGCCCATCTCCGCTCAATCCTTTGGATGCACCTTGCGCTGATTTTTGTTCTCTTTGCCGAACTCGGCTTCATCAGGTGTGCAATAATCAGCATATATTTCCTCGGGGATTTCAAAAGCGGTCATGACCTCAGGCCTCTTTCCTCCTTTCTGTGGCTTCTTTCCTTCTGCCATATTCTTCAGCTGAGGAATTTGAACAAACGAATTCTCTGAAGAAGTATGCAACTTTTATTCGAGGAACGCTGCAAATTAGTTAAGTTGATGAGAACCTAGTGATTCAGCAGCGGACATGAGTACCTGTGAACAGAGTATAGTTGCGAGGAATTTGGAGAGGTCATATGCGTTCTCAGAAGGTTTTTCAAAAAGAACAAGTTTTGAGGATTTTGACCAGATGAGCCTTGAAGAATTTCACTAAGCGTTCTTTGTCTTAGGTTCCAGAGTTGTACAGATCGAGGATCCACACAATTGAGGAATCTTGAAGAAAAAATGATTGCTTAGAGAAACGAATCAAGAGCATATAACTAGTGAGGTGTTTGTGTGTGAGGATTTGAAGAATAAAACACCTTTCAAGATTTTGTAGTGTAAAATTTGGATCAACGAGGGCAGTAAAAGTAACTTTTAATTACCCTAAATGAAGAACACGACAAACTGGGTGTTGTAGATGTGAAGCTCGTCTGTTCAGATCTTCCACGCCCTAACTTGGCGGAGGAAGACAGTTACGGCGGCGGTGGAGTGAGGATTTCCGCAGTCGGCGCGAGTACGTCGGCGACGAGGTCGAGGCAGCGAAGCTCTTCCTCACCGGCGACGATGGAGTAGCGGCGGCGCTAGGGTTTGAGGAGCTCGAGCGGGAGAGAGAGGTCGAGCGGAGTAAAAGGAGTAAGGATGGAGAGAGGGGTATTTATAGAGGCAGTGAAAAAACTGTTCGCCCAAAGATTTAGGACGAACGTGCCCCTGACCATTCTCCTTCTCACGACATGTGTCACCCACGTACTGTTTAGTCGATATCGTGTACGATCGTGGGTGAGTAAAATAATGCATCGTGGGATGCGGAACGGTTTGAGCGGCAAAACCGAAAGTTTGGATAAGATCCGTTTTAAAGTTTCGTTCGCAATTTCTTCAATGACAAGGACACAAAGTGAAGATTTTGAACGAAGTTTCAAGTAGAACGCACATGAAGAATTTGTGAATAGACTGGGTTGAGTATAGCATAGAGGGGAAGGGTCCGATCACATTCACTTAGCGTAAAGCGACTTGAAGAAATAGCTATAAGTGAATGTCGTAGAGGACATAAACCCATATATATATATATATATATATATATATATATATATATATATATATATATATATATATAAATATAGCCAATGAAGAAAGACGACGGAAACAGTGTAGATTTTGCAAAGTTGAAGAATTTGAAAAACTGAAGAATTTCAAAACTGAGGAAAAACTCAAATTGAAGATTTTCAACTTTGGTGGTGGCGTGACCCACCGTATAAGAATGATGATTTCAGACACCACGTACAATTGTCATAAGGTTCTGAGAATCAAATTCTTCGTTAATTTCTTCACACTTAGAGGGTTATTCTTCATTGATTGAAGAAAAATGTTTCTTCATTTGTTGCACATCTAAGTCATCAATTTTGCATAAGTGTCAGGATGTGTGTCCTTTTCAAAGAACGTTCGAAGATTCTAAGATATTTAGCTCACACCGCAACTTGCTAAATCTCTTCTCATCCAAGGGCTTAGTGAAGATATCGGCTAGCTGTTCTTCAGACTTCACATCCTCGATGGAGATGTCGCCTGTCAACACATGATCACGAAGAAAATGATGACGAATTTGAATGTGCTTTGTCTTCGAGTGCTGAACTGGGTTGTGAGCAATCTTGATGGCACTCTCATTGTCACAGTAGAGAGCTACATTCTTCACGTTGATGCCGTAGTCCTTGAGAGTTTGCTTCATCCACAGCAATTGAGCACAACACGAGCCAGCAGCAATGTATTCAGCTTCCGCAGTAGACAGTGATATGCAGTTCTGTTTCTTCGAGGACCAACAGACCAAAGATCGTCCGAGGAAATGACAAGTACCAGATGTTGACTTGCGGTCCACACGATCACCAACATAGTTAGAGTCAGAATATCCAATGAGATCAAAAGTAGAGCCCTTGGGGTACCATAATCCTAGTGTTGGTGTGTGAGCTAGATATCGAAGAATATGCTTCACAGCCTTATGGTGTGATTCCTTCGGTGTAGCTTGAAATCAGGCACACATGCAAACACTAAGCATTATATCTGGCCTAGATGCACATAAGTACAATAGAGAACCAATCATGGAGCGGTATACCTTGTGATCAAGTCAATACCATTTTCATCGATTGCATAGATGGCCATTTGTGGGCATAGGAGTTTTGACGCCTTTGCAATCTTGCATGCCGAATTTCTTCAAGACATCTTTGAGGTATTTCTCCTGAGATATGAATATGCCATTGTGTTGTTGACGAATTTGAAGACCTAAGAAGAATTTCAACTCTCCCATCATAGACATTTGATATTCTTCACTCATCATATAGGCAAATTCATCACTATAACGTTGGTCACTACAGCCAAAGATAATATCATCAACATATATTTGGCACATAAACAGTTCACCATCATATGATTTAGTAAAGAGAGTAGGGTCGAGTGAACCGGGTGTGAAGCCATTCTTCACGAAGAATTCCTTCAATGTATCATACCACGCCTGTGGGGCTTGTTTGAGGCCATAGAGAGCCTTGTTGAGTCTGAAGACTTTGTCGGGATTCTTTGGATATTCAAAACCTGGGGTTGAGCAACATATACTTCTTCGTCAAGCTTACCATTGAGGAATGCACTTTTCACATCCATTTGATATAAAGTGATATTGTGATGGTTAGCATAGGCGAGTAATATCTTGAATAGACTCAAGTCTAGCAACAGGTGCAAAAGTTTCATCGAAATCAATACCTTCAACCTGTGTGTAGCCTTGAGCTACAAGCCGTGCCTTATTCCTCACCACAAGGCCATTTTCATCTTGCTTGTTGCGGTAGATCCACTTTGTGCCAATGATATTATGTTTGCGAGGATCTGGACGTTTGAACAGTTCCCAGACATTGTTGAGCTCGAACTGATGTAATTCTTCTTGCATGGCCTGAATCCACTCAGGCTCCAGAAATGCTTCATCTACCTTAGTGGGCTCTGTGATAGAGACAAAAGCATAGTGCCCACAAAAGTTAGATAAATGTGATGCTTTTGAGCGTGTGAGAGGACCTGGCTCTTCAATGTCATCGATGATCTTGTCAACTTGTACTTCTTTTGCAACGCGAGGATGAGCTGGTTGTCGTCGAGGAATTTGATCATTTTCCTCAGCACCATTGTCTTCAGCATTATCTTCAGTGCATCAGCTCGACGTTCTTCGCGTACTGGAATGAATTCTTCAGCAGATTCTTCAGTAGGAATGACATCCTCAGTTTCCTTGAACCTGGTAGATTCCTCAGGTGCTGGTTCATCTAACACAGAAGGTAGGTGCTCTCTTTGCGAGCCATTAGTCTCATCGAACCACACATCTACAGTGTCAACAATCTTGTGAAGAGCGATGTTGAAGACTCTGTAGGTGTGCGAGTCCTTTCCGTAACCAAGCATAAAACCTCCATGTGCTTTCGGTGCAAATTTAGAATTGTGATGAGGATATCTAATCCAGCATTTAGCAATCAAGACTTTGAGATAACTTACATTGGGTTTCTTGTCGTTGAGGAGTTCATAGGCAGTCTTCTTGAAGAATTTGTGAAGATATACTCTGTTGATGATGTGGCACGCAGATCAATTGCATCATTCCAAAAGCGACTAGGCGTTTTGTATTCATCAAGCATAGTGCGAGCCATCTCAACGAGAGTTACGTTCTTGCGCTCCACGACGCCCATTCTCTTTGAGGAGTATAGGGAGCAGATAACTCATGAGTAATACCAAGTTCATCAAGATAGGCATCAAGACAGGAATTCTTGAACTCGGTTCCATTGTCACTCCGATGTGTCTGATCTTCACACCAAAGTTAGTTGAAGCCCTCGAGGAAAATCGTTTGAAGACTTCCTGCACTTGATTTTTGTAAGTAACAATGTGTACCCATGTGTAACGGGAGTAATCATCAACAATAACAAAGCCATATAGAGATGCGCCATTAGTGACAGTTGAGTAATGATTATGACCAAAGAGGTCCAGGTGAAGCAATTCGAAGGGACGAGTAGTGGTCACGATAGTCTTCGCTGGATGTTTGGCCTTGGTCATTTTTCCAGCTTCACAGGCTCCACACAAGTGATCCTTGGGGAATTTGACATTCTCAATGCCAATGACATGCTTCTTCTTTGCAAGCGTGTTCAAATTCCTCATGCCTGCGTGACCAAGTCGCCGATGCCATAGCCAGCCTTCTGAAGCTTTTGCAAGTAAACACACGGCTGGTTGTGGTCCTGTAGAGAAGTCAACAATATACAAGTCTCCTCTCCTAAAGCCTTCGAAGACTTTGGAATTGTCAGCTTCCATAATCACAACACAACGATACTTGCCAAAGATAACAACCATATCAAGATCACAAAGCATTGAGACTGACATGAGGTTGTATCCTAAGGACTCAACAAGCATGACTTTGTCCATGTGTATGTCCTTAGAGATCGCAACCTTACCAAGACCCAATACCGACTTTTGCCTTTGTCAGCAAAGATGATATGCTTCAGATGAGACGGTGATAAGGGAGCATCCATCAATAGATTCTTGTCACCAATCATGTGATTTGTACATCCACTATCGAGAACCCATTCAGTGGCTTTGGGTTGATCATCCTGCAGATGAATTAGTGCAACTTACGATCTCATATACTTCATCAGTGAAGAATATGATATCAAGTTCATCAGATGAATTTCATCAGACAGTATAACAGATAAGCGGTATGAGGACGTGTGAAATGAGAGTTCATTTCATCATGATTAGCCTGCGTCCTTTCAGGCATTTTTTCAGGCCCCCAGCAAACTCTTCAGATGTTTAAAACACGTCTGGAGACCTGACCCTGCAGAAGAGGTTAGTTCTTTTTCTTCACCACCCAGATCTGGAGAGGTGGCAAAGAGTTCATCACTCTGCGAGCACCATATGAGAATGGTGGCATAGAGGCCAATCCATTTCGTTTCACATAAGAGGGGTTAGGGTAAGCATATGAATAAGCAGAGAAATTCTTCGAGGACTTATGAACATATTGGTTTGAAGAATAATGCACATATTCATAGCCCTTAGCTCTACCTGCGAAGCGAGTTATTAGCATGATGATAATCATATGAGGACTTTGATCCTTTTGAGGAATTTGATCCACGTGAGGAATTTGGTCCGTATGAGGACTTGGATCCATATGAAAAATTTGGTCCATATGAAGAATTTGATCTGGGGTTCCTATTCTTCACAGGTGGTGTCATGAGGACATTCACCTGAAGACTTTCAAGGCACTTCTTGGGAACCCATATTTTCTTCATAGGGGAACCGTTCCTGCAGCTTAGTGCCAACATATCTAGCAAATACTTCACCATTCTGATTTTTGAACAGTTTATAGTTGGAGTCAAATGACTCATCAGAAGAACGAGGAGATTCGCATGTAAAGCCAGATAAGTTAGATGGATCAACTGGAGGTCCCTTTGCAGCAACCCATGAGGTTTTGGGATACTGCTCAGGCTTCCAATATGTTCCATCAGCATTGAGTTTCCTTTCAAAGGCAATAACCTCTTTCCTAGGGTTCCTGTTGAGGATCTGCTTTTAAGCACATCACAAAGAGTCGATGCCCTTTGAGGCTTTTGTACATGCACATCATATACAATTCCTTCAGCCCTGCATCGTCAGTGATACTAGCAATGTCCTCAGATGAGGAATTAGTGATAGCAGAGGCATGTGAAGAATTTGTAAGAGTTGAAGCATTTGAACATTCAGGTGAAGAATTAGCAGATTCACATTCAATGCACTTTAAACATGGAGGAACAAATTCTTCCTGAGAACCGCTGATTTGTTGAGCAAGTAATGAATCGCGCTCCTTCTGAAGATCTTCATAATTCACTCTTAGCTTCTCAAGATCTTGCTTTCTTTGAAGAAATTCATAAGAAAGTTTCTCATGATCAGATAAGAGAGTGTTATGATGACCTTGAAGGCTGTCAAACCTAGACTGAAGTCTCTGAATATTTTCAGTCAGGGCTTTAGTGCGATCCATTTCTTCACCTAACGTATCATCACTGTTATCTAGCATGTTTTGAACCTTTTCAAAAGCCTTTATTGTTTTACAGCAATCTTAGCAAGTTTTGAGTAACTGGGCTTTAGATCTTCATCAGATTCATTTTCACTAGATTCAGAGGAGGTATATTTGAGTACCTTGGCACCCTTTGCCATGAAGCAATAGGTGGGAGCATAGTCATCACTATCTTCATCAGCTTTGTTGGTGTGGTCATTTTCTTGAGTTGAAGATGGACTTGCGACGAAAGCGAGAGCTAGACTCGCCACACCAGACTCAGATTCTTCTGATGCCTCCTCTTCCTCATGTTCCTCAGATTCAACTTCAGAGTCCATTTCCTTGCCAATGAATGCCCGAGCCTTTTTGGAGCTTCTCTTCTTGTGAGAAGAAGGCTTTGAGGATTTTGATGATGAAGATTTCGATGATTTCTTCTTCTTCTTCGCGTCATCAGAACTGTAATCCTTGTGATTCTTCTTCTTTAATTCCTTTTCCCACTGAGGACAATCTTGGATGTAGTGACCAGGTTTCTTGCATTTGTGACAAAGTCTTCTCTTACAGTCCTTTGGATGAGGAATCACCGCTTCTTGAGGATTTTCCAAAGCGACCACGTCTTGAGAACTTCGGAATTACTTCACGAGCAGTGCTAGCTCCTGGCCTAATTCTTCAGGATCTCCAAGGCTACTACCGAGTCTTCACACTCAGATTCGCATACAGCCTTGGCCTTCGTGGCACGATTTTTCCATAGCTAGAACCATATAGATCTCTCTTTTCAAAGAAGTCGAACTCATGAGTATTTAGCCTCTCGAGGATATCACCGGATCAAGTGACTTGTAGTCAAGACGCTCTTGTATCATCGGTGCGGAGTATCAAATCAGGAATCAAGCGATCTCAACAATTTCTTCACCACCTCATGGTCGGTGATGTCAGTGGCGACAAGTGCTTGAAGCTCATTTGAGATGTCAGTGAGGCGATCGAAGGTTTGTTGAACATTTTCGTTGTCGAGTCTTTTGAAGCGGTTGAAGAGATTGCGATGAACATCAACTCGAGAGTCACGCTGAGTTGAGACTCCTTCATTTAATTTGGACAACCTGTCCCAGATGAGCTTGGCAGTTTCCAAAGCACTCACTCTTCCATATTGTCCTTTGCTCAGATGGCCACATATGATATTCTTCGCTTGAGAATCGAGTTGCTTGAATCTCTTCACATCGGCAACATTCAGAGAAGGTGTGACTGAGGGAACACCATTTTCCACAACATACCAGAGATCATTGTCAATTGCCTTAAGATGCATTCGCATCTTGTTCTTCCAGTAGGGGTATTCCGTCCCATCAAAGGTAGGACACCCTGCTGAGACCTTGATCATACCTGCGGTCGACATAACTAAAACTCCAGGTGGTTAAACCAAAATCACACGTAACAAGGGAGTACCTTGCTCGATACCAATTGAAAGTGCGTTATATCAACTAGAGGGGGGTGAATAGGCGATTTTTATGAATTCTTCACTAAGGAATTTTTCGGTGAGGAAATTCCTTGGCGAAGAACTACTTGCAGCGGAATAAGTACTCATAAGTAAGCATAAGAGAATGCGGGCATGGTCATCATGATGAAATGAAGACAAACAAAGAGTACGAAAAGCGTAAACACAGGATAGCACAAGATGAAGACAAACAGACTGAGGAAATTGAACTGAGGAAATTGAGAAAGTCTTCAGTCAAAGTCTTCAAACACAGATATGAACAAACACTCAACACAATAATGAGGAAATGAAAGGGTTGAGGAAGTAGAACCAGTTAGGTTGGTGAAGACAATGATTTGGTAGACCAGTTCCAACTGCTGTCTCAGTTGTACATCTGGTTGGAGCGGCTGAGTATTTAAACTCGAGGACACACAGTCCCGGACACCCAGGGCAGCTGCGACGCAGCTCGGGACACCAAGTCCTCACCGTATTCTCCTTGAACTAAGGTCACACAGACCTCGTCCAATCACTCGTGGTAAGTCTTCAGGCGACTTCCAAACCTTCACAGACTTGGTCACTCGGCGATCCACAATTCCTCTTGGATGCTCTAGACCATGACGCCTAACCGTCTGGAAGAAGCACAGTCTTCAAAGGTAACAAGCGTCAGATCCACACAGGATCAATCTCTTCAGTGATGCTCAATCACTTTGGGTTTGTAGGGGTTTGGTTTTTGGGTTTTTCCTCACTCGATGATTTTCGCTCAAAGTTCTCGGAGGATGGGTTGCTCTCGAATGACAAGTGTCAAGTTCTCTCGGAGCAGCCGACCAGCTAGTGGTCGTAGGGGGCGGCTATTTATAGCCTAGGGAGCAGCCAAACATGATAAGACATAAATGCCCTTCAATGATATGACCCTTAGGTGGATAAGATATTTTAGGACAGCTGGCGCGCAGTACAGCAAAGGTCGGAAATTTGAATCTCAAATTCCTCAGGGCTATCATGTTCCTCACTGAGTAGGCAATCCGCACTGGCGAATTCCTAACTCCTCAGTCAGAACAAATTCCTCAGCGACCAGAAGAACTTCGTCTCTGTCACTGAAGAAATTGACTGAATTGTATGAGATTTCCAATGGCTTCACTCGAAGGGATTGGTAGGTGTAGGATTTTGAGTTGAGCATCACGTGCTTATTTTTCATTAGTATTTCCTCGACCCCCTTTAACAGTACGGTGTTTCCTATGACTCAAGAAAGAGAAAAATGAAACTACGAAAACAAAAGTCTTCACACTTCATGTTCCTCAAATGAATACCAAGTCTTCAAGGTCACACCAATTTCTTCACTTTCAAAGTCTTCAGAAAGTCTTCAAAATATCAAAGTCTTCAGTCGAAGAACTTCATTTTTAGGGTCGACTTTCTCAGAATATCAAACTCCTCATAGACTTATAGACCCCTGTACACTCACAAACGCATTAGTTCCTTAACCTATAAGTCTTCAATACACCAAAATCACTAAGGGGCACTAGATGCACTTACAGAGGGCAGGACACATAATGAGTGATCCCAATGCTACGGAAGACGGAGTTGAGTTTTTCATACTCCCCTCCCTAGTCACTTTGGACCGAAATAATTTTCCTATCAAAGTGGCGCTCAACAAGCTTCTGAAATTCTTGGAAGACGGAAAAGACTTCAGATTTATACTTAAGCAAATAAACCCATGTGAACTTCCTGTAATCATCAATGAAGCTAACATAATATTTTTTTTGACCAAAAGAATCTCGAGCATGAACCCATACATCACTGAAGATCAATTGTAATGGGGCATGAGACACACCAGTAGAATTAGGATAGGGAAGCTGATGGCTCTTGGCACATTGACATGCTTCGCAAACAGACTCATTATTTGAACTATGTGACAAAGGAAGATTGTCTTTATTGACTACTTGCCTAACTATGACTGATGAGGGATGTCCTAATCTTTGATGCCACCGCTCGAAAGAGGGCTTGATGACGGAGTAGAATCCACGATGCTTGTTGCTAAGTGCATCGGAGGAGATGGGGTAGAGGCCGCCAACACATCTACCATGATAGAGAGGTGCCCTCGTTGCCCGATCCTTAATGAAAAAATAGCGAGGTTGAGTTTCAAAGAAAACATCATTATCGGTGGCTAAACGAGACATAGAGGCAAGGTTTTGTCAGCTTGAGGAACATGGAGAACATCCTTAAGAACGAGATCACGTTGAAGAGTAGGTGAATTAAGCGAAACTTGACCAATGTGACAAATATCCATACCTTTACCGCTGGCGTGTGGATCTGGTCATTGCCGTGATACGTCTCGCGTAGGGCAAGTTGCTCTAGCTCATTGGTGACATGATCGGTAGCACCGGAGTCAATGTACCAGACGCCGTCCCCACCTTGCTCGCGCATAGCAGCTGCAACCAGTTTTGTTGGGGATATGACTATTTGTGTAAGCCGCCCAGGAGGGGCCGGGTTATGCAAAGAGAGACTCATCAGAAGAAGCCCAAGACCAAGCATGAAGATGGCAGTTCAATAAAGGGTCTAAGGCCCATAGGCGACTTAAGGCCCATAGTGATAAACCGCCATGATGGCATGACTTGTATTATAAGGTAGAATTAACTAGTCACCGAGCCGGACACTGTCTATAAGCCAGCCGGGACTCTGTAGGCCGCAGGGCGTCAACCCGTCGAAACACCAAGCAATACCAACCCAACTAGACGTAGGCCTTACCTTCACCGTAAGGGGCCGAACTAGTATAACCCTCTCGTGTCCTTTGTCCTGATTAACCCCTTTAAGCTTCCTAGTTGCGGTGGCTCCACGACTAAGTCCTTGCAAGAGGACATCTACCGTGACAATTCCACGACATTTGGCGCCCACCGTGGGGCCAGCGCACGGTGGATTTGAGTTCTTGAAGGGCAGCTTCGAAGGGCTCAAGGGATACGCGGTTGGCCGGATGACCAAGAGTCACCGCGGCAAGATCTACATCGACGACGAAGGCTGGGGCCCCGACGCCGGCTCAATTGAGTACGGGTACCAGGTCCCCTTCGGCGGAATCCATGTCTTCATCGGCCGGATTGGTGAGCCGGGCCCTGAGCCGGACAACTGCACCGACCTCGTCGAGACGGCTCAGCGTGCGAGACCCGCCCGAGCTCAACCTGTCATGAAGCGTGCCTTCGTGGGCTGCGTCCACGGAGAAGAACTTTCTGAAGGTTCTAAAGATGGTGGTGAGATGGCCGTCCCCTCGGATGATGATTCGTCCGCCGGTTCGACAGATTCGTTATATCAAGTGCAAGATGGTGTGCTTGGGGGCTGTTCCGATGGTTCCAGTGTTCCGGACCCCTATGAGCCGCCAAGCTGGGCAGGAGTCTTCATGGCTGGGACTCAACCCGGCCAAAGCTCTACGGCTGCTGCGACAATAACATCCGGGTCAGGAGCGGCCGGGGCAGGAGGCCCTGTGCGCCCGCCGGCTCTGATACTGATGGATCTCATGGATAAGCTTACGGCCCTGTTAACCGCGACGGTTATTCCTGCAAATCAAGATGAGCATAACGTGGAGGTGGCACAGGTGCGTGAAGCGTTAGCTCGAGCCAAGGAGGCCTTGGAAGCTGAGGACACCAGGTTAGCTACAGAACGAGTGGATTTAGATGCACGGACGCAACGGCTCCAATCAGAGGCTTTCCAGCTTAATATGAGCCTGAACACATCTAATGAGGTAATGAGAAGGAGGCACCAGAAAACTCAATCCCGTTTGCCTCCGGTTTACGACCCTCGGAACCTTTTCGCTACACCCGGTGCCAGCCCTAACAACCTGCCCGGAGCAAATCAGTTCACAACAACCGGAGCGGGGGGGGGGGGGGGCGGCTCAGCTTCAAGAGATGGCACCTCCACATGGGAGTATGGCCCCGCCCTGCTATGTACCAATACCACCGGGTCACTTTTCCAACCCCATGGAGAACTTAATCGCAGCATCGGAGTGTTTGGCGGCTCTCCCAGTGGACGGTGATGATCCGACGGCTATGGAGACCCGGAGGATCAGAGAACTTATTCAGACGGCCCTGGCGCAACAAGAGACCTATTCTTACAGCCGGGACAGGATTCATTCAACTCCTCCGCCTTGGCTAGCACCGCCTCGTCAAAACCGGAGTCCGAGTTCTGACGAGCACATGGAGTCAGAAGCTTTGTCAAGCAATGCCCAGCATCGTAACCAGCCCGGTGGCTATAACCCGGTGCAAGACCGAATACGTTAGGAGGACGAGCGGGCGGCTCAGCTAGCGGCTCAGTAGGCGGCTCATCGAGATCTCCAAGAGTATCTGACGACTTATGTTGGAGTAGGAGTGGCTACTAGAACCGGCGGTGTTCCCTGTTTGGTGCCGGCTCTGCGGGATGTACGTCTACCCAAGGACTTCAAAGGACCTCGAAAGGTGCCGAATTACACGGCCGACTTACAGCCCGGAGCATGGATCGAAAGTTACGAGATGGCCATGGAGCTACTGGAGGTCAGCGACGCAGCAATGGCTAAGTACTTCACCATGATGTTAGATGGAACAGCCCGGTCTTGGTTAAAGGGTTTTGCCCAATTCCATTAGCTCATGGGCGAGCTAAAGGCCTGGTTTATCCGTAACTTCAAGGACACTTGCAAGCACTCTATGTCAATTGTGGACTTGACCAATTGTAAGCAGGAGGAGGGTGAATCCACAACTCATTGGGTGCGCCGGGTCAAGTAAATAAAACATTCGTCCAATAAGATGGATGCCAGCTCTGTAGTCCTCATGTTGGAGAAGAATTGCCGCTTTGAGCCGCTGAGGCAGAAACTGGGGCGCCTTAAGCGTGATTGCAATGATATGGGTACGCTGATGGCGGCTTTAGTCAAATACGCCGACTCTGATAGTACCAAGGATCCGGCGTCTGATGAGGAAAAGACAGGGAGGGGAAAGAAGAACGGCAAGGGAAAGGGTCGGCAGCATAACCCGGCAAATCAAGGAGGCAACAAAGCGTAAGGCGGAGGGTAACCCGGAGTTTGTGGCCAATGCCAATGCACATGGTAACAATCAGAGACGTAAGGGAAAACCGCCCCCTCGATCTGGCGGGTCAGGCCCATCTCTTGAGCAGCTTCTTAATGAGCCTTGCCCGAGACACGACACTCGGGAACGACCCGCCACCCACTTATGGAAATATTGCGTGATCATGAAGGCTTTCAAGAATTCCAACATGTTGGATGGCAATCATGGATCGGGCGGAGGTTCAGGGGCCGGCGGCTTTCATGGCCCGGGGCAGCGGTTCAAGTTTCGGCTTTCAGGGAAGTCAAGGCGGCTATAATCAACAGCAGCCTGGTCAAGGGGGACAACAATAGCAGCAGTCGGGTTATCAAAGCCATCCGAAGCAGCTGAATAGTGGGCAGTATCATGTGTTCACCACTAGTTTATGCAAGCGAGACCAGAAGGTTCGGAAAAGGGCCATGAACTCTGTGGAGCCGGCAGTTCCCTGTTACTTGAGGTGGTCAGAGCAGCCTATTGTATGGAGCAGGGAAGATCACCCGCCCGGGTTGATAATTCGGGTCGATTAGCCTTGGTGGTGGCGCCTCGTGTCGGTGGATATAAGTTTACCAAGGTACTCATGGACGGAGTTAGCGATATCAACATCCTCTATTACGAGACCTTTCGGCGCATGGGTTTGGTGACAAGGATTTAAGGGCGTCCACCACCCGTTTTCCATGGCGTGGTGCACGGTAAGTCGGCATACCGGTCGGTAAGATTGAATTGGAGGTGGCCTTTGGAGATGAATATGATTCCAGGGCTGAGAAATTGACGTTTGAGGTAGTCAAAATCAAGAGCCCGTATCATGCTCTGTTTGGACGGCCGGCTTATGCCAAGTTTATGGCACGACCATGTTATGTTTATTTGTAGCTCAAGATGCCGGGTCACAAGGGCACCATCACTGTGCATGGGAGTCGAAAGGTAGCCTTGGAGTGTGAAGAAGGCGACGCGGCTTATGCCGAGTCTGTTTGTGCAGCGGAAGAGCTAAAGTTTTATCAAAAAATTGTTGAGCCGGCGGATATGACCTCTTTAAAGAAGCCAACTACAGAGCATGACCCGGCGTTGAAGTTTAAATCGGCCGCTGAAACAAAGCTTGTTGACTTTACTCCAGGCGACTCTTCCAAGCAGTTCAGCATCAGTGCCAACTTGGATCCTAAATAGGAAAGCGCGCTCATCGAGTTCATCCGTGAGAACCGGGACATCTTTGCATGGAAACCTTCTGACATGACGGGTGTCCCGAGAGAACTCATGAGCACACTCTTAATATTGATCCAAAGTATAAGCCGGTCAGGCAATTTCTTCGACGGTTCAATGAGGAAAGACGGAAAGCTATTGGGGAAGAGGTCGCCCGACTCTTAGCGACTGGGTTCATCATGGAAGTTTTTCACCCGGAGTGGTTGGCTAACCCGGTGCTGGTACTCAAGAAGAACGACACCTGGCGGATGTGTGTGCATTACACGGACTTAAATAAGGCTTGTCCGGCTGATCCCTTTGCCCTACCCCGTATTGATCAAATCATCGATGCTACAGCGGGTTGCGAGCGATTGAGCTTTTTGGATGCTTACTCTGGCTATCATCAGATCAAAATGGCAGTTAAGGACCAGGAGAAGACAGCTTTCATCACTCCGTTTGGAGCCTTCTGTTGTGTATCTATGCCATTTGGGCTCAAGAGTGCCCAGGCGACTTATCAAAGATGTGTACAAAACTGTCTCCACAGTCAAATTGGGCGCAATGTTCACGCTTATGTGGATGACATCATGGTGAAATCCAGGGAGAAGGAAACCTTGATATCTGATTTAAAGGAGACCTTTGATAATCTCCGGGTTTATAAGATGATGCTTAACCCGGAAAAGTGTGTGTTTGGTGTACCTGCAGGCAAGCTTCTGGGTTTCCTGGTCTCAAACAGAGGCATTGAAGCTAATCCGGAGAAGATCAAGGCGATCACCTCCTTGGCCAAACCGCCGTGCATCAATGATGTTCAACGATTGGCGGTCGTGTTGCCGCTTTAAGCTGGTTCATAAGCCGGTTAGGTGAGAAGGCCCTGCCGCTATATCAGATGATGAAGAAAACGGATGCTTTTATGCGGGTGATCTTGTGGCGCTGCCTTTGAGGATTTAAAGAGGCAGTTTTCTGAGCCGCCGGTCCTTGCTGCTCCCATTGATAGAGAGCCATTGCTGTTATATGTGGCTGCTAACGCCCGAGCCGTCAGTGTGGCCATCATGGTGGAGCGCAAGGAGGCTGGCAAGGAGCATCCGGTTCAACGGCCGGTTTACTACATCAGTGAGGTGCTCATTGAGTCCAAGCAAAGGTATCCACATTGGCAGAAACTTGTTTACGGTGTGTTTATGGCAAGCCGGAAGCTGAAGCAGTACTTCCAAGGTCATCCTATCACTGTGGTAAGCTCTGCCCCCTTAGGAGATATCATACAGAATAGAGAGGCCACAGGACGAGTCGCCAAGTGGGCCATTGAGCTTGGAGCCCATGGTTTGAAATACATGCCTCGGACTGCTATCAAGTATCAAGCCCTGGTGGATTTTATCAATGATTGGACAGAGTTGCAGGCACCTGAGGAGAAGCCAGATAACACATATTGGACTATTCACTTTGATGGGTCAAGGCAGTTGGAAGGCTCGGGGGCTGGAGTTGTTTAACTTCCCCTCGAGGTGACAAATTTTGTTATGTGCTCCGGCTTATGTTTCCCTGTACTAAAAATGCAGCTGAGTACGAGGCCTTATTCCATGGTCTCCGGATGGCCAAAGAGATGAATTTGAGCCGGGTAAGGTGCTTGGGCGATTCAGACCTCGTAGCTCAACAGGTGTCAGGCACGTGGGACTCCAAGGATCCCCTTATGGCGGTTTATCGTCATGAAGTTGATGCTGTGGCTGGACACTTCAAAGGTTAACAAGTGGAGCGCATTGATCGGAGGAAGAATGAGGCGGCTGATGCTTTAAGCCGGCTAGGATCTCAGCGTAAGCCGGTGCCGCCTAACACCTTTCTTGATGTTTTGCATAACCCTTCTGTCAAAGTGCTTACATAGGAAGAACTAGCAGTGCCAGATCTGGAGGCACAGCTGGTGGCAGTTCTCCACGCTATCCCAGATTGGACAATCCCATATTTGGCCTATATGACCCGGGGAGAGTTGCCTGAGGATGAGACCTTGGCAAGATAAATCATCAGGCGGTCCAAATCTATGACAATTGTTCATGGCGAATTGCATCACCGCTTGATTATTCTTTGGGCGTTTCAACGTTGTGTGTCGCCTGCGGAGGGTCAGGAGATACTTCGTGAGATCCATGAAGGAGATTGTGGTCATCATGACGGCTCAAAATCTCTGGTGGCCAAGGCTTTCCGTCATGGTTTCTATTGGCTGACGGATCATGCTGATGCGGAGGATCTGGTCAGCAAATGTGACGGATGTCAAAAATTCTCACGACGAGCTCATGTGCCGGCTCAAGAATTGAGGATGATTCCAATTACTTGGCCGTTTCGATGCAGGGGCTTGACATGGTTGGACCTTTCAAGAGGTCTAAAGATAAAAAGACACACCTCTTGGTGGCGGTGGATAAATTCACAAAGTGGGTGGAGGCAGAGCCGGTCAGTAAGTGTGATGCAGCCACGGCGGTTCAGTTCATGAAAAAGGTGAGCTTTCGTTTTGGTTTTCCATACAGCATCATAACTGATAATGGTACTAATCTCTCAAAGGGTGCCATGGAAGAGTTCTGTCAACAAGAACATATCCGACTTCATGTTTCGACTATTGCTCACCCTCAATCTAATGGTCAAGCAGAGAGAGCTAATCAAGATATCTTGAAAGGCATCAAACCCCGGCTCTTGGCCCCCTTACAGCAAACTCCGGGTTGTTGGGTGGAGGAGCTACCCTCTGTACTATGGAGCATCAACACAACGCCTAACGGATCTACAGGTTATACACCTTTCTTCATGGTGTATGCAGAGGCGAGCAGTTACGCCAAGTGACATCCGCAAGACGACTCACCCAGCGTGGCGGCTTACGTTGAGGCTGATAACGAAAAAGCTCGTCGGGATGCACTTGACTTGTTGGATGAGGAGCGAGACTTGGCAATAGCCCGCCGGTGATTTACCGGCAAGACCTGCGACGCTATCACAACCGCCCGGGTTAGAAGCGAGCCTTTCAGAAGGCGACTTAGTGCTCCGGCTCATCCAGGATCGATCGATATGCACAAGCTATCCCCTCCTTGGGAAGGACCCTTTGTGGTCAGTAAAAATCTGAACAACGGGTCATACTACCTCATCGATGTTCGAGAGCACAAAGACTAACGTAAGTCGGAGGAAGAGACCCGCCGGCCATGGAACATAGCTCATCTTCGGCCTTACTATACTTGAGCCACCGGCTCTCAAGATATATATATATATATATATATATATATTTCTTTCTCTTTTTTGGCAATGTATATATTATATAAAGCAATAAAGCAGGACCTCTTTTCTTTTAACCCTCAAAGGTTTATATATCTTCTTTACCAGGTGGTGGAAACAACCAACAGGGAGCGGATCATATCTGAATTCGGCTTTCCCTTTGGTCCGGCTTATGATCATATCTGAATCTAGCCATGGTAACTTGGGGGCTTCCTGTTCAAACATAGGTCATATTCGAACCAAAGAGAACATAGCTGTCGATACCCAATTGATCGGCATACTGCCAAACCCACTTGGGGGCTTCTTGATCATATTTGAATCATAGCTTAACCCCTTTGGGTCTGACGTGGATCGTATTCGAATCATCGTCATTAAACAACTCTCATGGTCAGTTGGGGGCTTCCTGTTCAAACATAGGACGTATTCGAACCAAAGAGAACATAGCTGTCGATACACACTTGATCGGCATCGCCAAAGCCACTGGGGGCTATATGATCGTATCCGAATCTTAGCTTAACCCCTTTGGAGCAGTTCACCGATCGTATTCAATCGAGAGGCCTTTTTAAATTCAGTTTATTATTCATTATACTTTGTAAAGCGTAAATGTTATTAAGGGCCAGGTGAACATCATATGTGCCAATTTTCAGGAGTTAAACCCACTATCATGATTTGGATCACATAAGCCGGCGAGAATACCAAAAAGATCGGAGGTATGCTATTGTGATTATAATCATAAGCCAGCCTTTATATGATGTTCTGATTCATACTCCGGGTTATCAATACTTTATGTGACCCCGGATGCGATAAGTCGCCAAGGGAATTCTGTTTTGTTTTATACGCAGGATAAAGCAAGAAAGTTTTTAACATCAAGGAAAGATCAACATAAGCTGAAAGTATATAGCGATGGCGGCTTACGAAAGTATTAAGCGCCACAAACATGCGCGAAGGCATGACAAAGTTGAGAGGTTTTTCTACCCTATTACAAGACTCCCCGAGTCTGAATAATGAAGCATTGTTTTTGCAAAGTCATAAGGCCTGGCGGTTCACTCCTTTGGTGGACTTGAAGATTCAGGGTTATCCTTCTCCGCCTCTCCGTCTGCTGCCCTGTCCTGGAAGGTTGACGAGGTCCAGTCAATGCCGCTTAAGGCTTCAAACTCAGCTTCATCATCTATCAAACCGGCTGGGTCAACTTCAGGGGCAAAGGTGTGCTTACGAGTTGGAGGGATCAGGCTGACATCATCATAGTGAGGTGTTGGAATTCTCCGGTTCTCGCTATCATAGCCCGGCTGATACTTGGTAAGATCAATATCATTCCCAATGATGGTAGCCACAGGACGTCTGACTCTCACACGGTGATAAAGTCTGTTTCGTCGAATACAGAGCCGTCTTCCTTCAAGCTGGGATATCCAAGAGCAACGTCTGCCAGGTCTAACTCTGGAAGCAACATCTTGGCCCGGCTTAAGGCAGCTATGGCCCCGGTTCTGGCAGATGCCCGCCTTAGCTCTTGAATCCGCTGGGGTAGCACGGCCAGCCGCTTTAGCACATCTTGCAGGAGATGGGGAACGTCATTTGATAAAGCCACAACAGCCAAATCACGTTGTGACCCGGCGTACAGCTGCTCCACCAGAGTGTAAACCGCCTTTAGCTTGATCAGCATGTTCTGCTTGAGGTTTGTGCTCCTGGGGCCTGCGTTTATACACGTAAGGTGAGCCGGAGAGGACATTTAAAATATTAATCAAAGGAAGGATTGCGGTATTCAAGGTTATATATAGTAACTTACCGAAGATTGCTGAGACCATTTGAGATATCTGGCGCTTTAAGCCGGATAGCTCGGCTGTTGCTTCTGCAAGTGACGTTTCTGCTATCTAGGCCCGGGTCACCAGTCAGGCCTTTTCATCAGCCCAGATTTTCTTCTCCGCATCAACTTCTCTTGTTCAGAGACACTGAATGCAAATTTGGAGTTGGCCTTTTGAATTTCAAGTTCTTGAGCTGCCACGCGGTTCTTCGGGTCAGCAATCTCCGACTCAAATTGACTTGTGGTGGCCTGCGTTGATGCCGGGTTATAATCAAAATTATGGTGAGATATCATGAAGTCCCAAGAACTTTGCAAGCAAAGGTACTTGACACTTGGGGGCTAATGTATGCTGAAGAAATTTAATGTACAATGCCAGTTCATGAGAAATTAAGTCCCAAGCACTATGCAAGCAAAGATACTTGAGACTTGGGGGCTAATGTGTATTGCAAATTCAAGGTATCATGTTACAACCGGGTTAAATATTTTCATATAAACCGGACAAGGCAGTGCTAAGCAGGTTTCTAAGTCTACAGCATATTCATTCATAAGCAATAGACTTGGGGGCTGATACAGTAAGTATGATTAAGGAAAGTAGCACAAGTTGTACCTCAGATTTTTGCTGTATTTGTTTCACCATATTAATTTCCAGGTCACGGCTGCTATGTACTTGATTGATATAGCCAGAGACTATATCTCCAATGCTCAAATTAGTATAATCTGCAATGTCTAATTTGGCCTTTCGGCACTCCAAAAGCTCTTCTTTGGCAGAACACTTGGCAAGGACGGTGGGCTGACTTGGCTCGACAAACTGAGTCTTGCTAATTTCAACCTCCGGATCAATTATCTTGACCGAGCTAGGAGTTTCCGGTTTATCAGAGCCGCCAAAAGTTTCTTCAGCGGGCGGATCAGAGGATGGTGCTGGAATTTCATAAGCGGTTCGGTGACGGTTGATGAGTGGAAGTGTCAGGGGCGGCTGTTCCGAGTTCCGGTTCAGTTACTACCGGGTCTTGGTATGGCTTATTCTTTTTTCCCTCTTACTGGGCTTCACTTGCACACTGTGGGCAAGGTAGAAAGGATGAGTACAAAAGCATGGGTAAGGTACAACATAAGCTAAACAAAGTTACATTACCCAGGGGCGGTTTTGAAAGCCAGCATGTTAGATTGCATAGACTCGCCGGAGGAAGGAGAGGTATCCTGATAATTGGAGTCGGATGAATTGAGAGGTTGTGAATTAAACCCGCCAAAGGGTAAACAGAACGTAAATCGGAGATAACCTCAGCCCGACGCTTCCTGGTTACGTCAGGTAAGCCAGAGGAGAGCTCTTATCCTTGCTGGTCCGGGTCTGCCTCCGGCTTTCAAATTGCCGTTGCTTCAAAAGAAATTGAGGATCTTGGTAAGCCAAAGGATGTGAAAATCTTACTTTCCGGGTCACTCTTCGAATTTTCTGATGCGGTAGGGGCTCGGAGTCGGAGGAGATTATAGTTACCTCTTCCTCGATGGCTTTGCTGTTCCCCGTATCCTCCTGGAAAGATTAAGGGTCAGCAAGGTGATGATAACGAGTCAAGGGAGTTAGAAGTTACCTCTTCTTCGTCATCAGAAGTATCATCCAATTTAAGTAAATCGGAAGCGCTTGGCTTCCTTTTCCTTGAAGTTCCCGTCTTGGCGGCTTTCCTCTCAGTTCTTTTTGCCGCTCTGGCTTGTTTTGCCGCCTCATGGTCATATTTGACCTTCCGAAGTAAATCATCGGCCTGTGAAAAATGATAAAGGATTATGAGTAAAATCAAGGTGTCAAATAATAAAGAGTATGTATTCATTGAAGTTGATGACTCGCTGCGGGGGCTGGGTTCTTCTTGCAGAAGGGAAGTAAGCCAAAGGCGTTACTAGTTACTGTGCCCTCTTTCAACAATGTCTGGGTTGTAGCCTCCACCACATCATCTGGTAAGTCGTCGGGACTATGACGCAGATGGGTCATTCTTCTACTTTGGTAGGTGCACATTAAGCCGGGGCGACGGCTTAACGGAATCACCTGCCAAGCGACCCAAACCCGGACCAGGTCGGCACCATCTAAGCCGTTTTGCAAAAGAGCTTTGATTTTGCTAATGGTGGGAGCAAGTGGCAAACGCTCAACAGCAGTCAGTTTATCCGGCAGCGGGTGGTTGGATTCAAGCCGCAAGGCGCGAAAGCCGGGCAGTAGAACCATGTCTGATTCCAATCCTTTGGATGACTCGGCAGTTCAACAGGAAAAAGGAAATCTCTCCGCCGCTGAATCGAGATGCCACCAAGTTCGAGACTCGGCCCGTTAGCGTGTTTGTTCTGCCGGTTTAAGTAAAAAATTCCCTAAATAAAAGTATGCTAGGTTCTTCTCAAAAGGTACACCTCGCATGAAAACTTGGAAGTTGCAAATATTTGACACGGAATTGGGCCCGATGTCACGAGGTGCGAGATCGAAGAAATGCAAAACATCCTCGAAGAATTTTGAACCGGGTGGAAGCGAAGCCCGGTTCATGTGATCGATAAAAGCGATCACCTCTCCCTCTTTGGGTTGAGGCCTCTCCTCTCGACGGGTTAGGAGCACGATAAGACATGACTTCTCTCTTGGGCAGGTGGCGGATTTCACAAAAGTCGGACAAGGTGCTTTACGTGACGGTGGATTTGACCCGATTCTTGAGTCCACAGGTGCTTTGGGGGCCTTGGGTGCCCTTTGTATAAATTGAAGTCTATGACAAAATAAGAAGTTCCGGTTCAAATTTAACCCAGAGGAAAGCATTTTAAAGTTTATTCAAATGGCAGCTTAAGAAGGGGCCTAATGACATATGGGTAACTATGCAGTAATATTTAAACTGTTACAGGTATCAAAGGCACTTAAATTTTCTTAAGTCGCCGGAACAAGCGAGGTTGATAACCGGTGGTGTCCTAAACCGGCCGTATGGGCTACCATGGCTAAACATATTCAAAAGATGCAGTTTTTGGCTAAGTGTGGAACAAACAGGTTTCACAATTTTCCGAAATTATTTTGGATCAAACAGTTGCTCTGAAAAGAAAAATTTCTAGACCTAAAACAGTGCGTAGAAGCTCATACACTCTAAGAGAGCTTAGAACAAGGGAAATGAGATCTGTTTCTATGCAAGTTAAGAACAAACAATCACCACAGCAGTTCTACGTTATTTTTCCAATCCAACAGAGCATTGGAGGTAAAAACTATCGAGGGTTTGCAGCAGGCGGCGATGAACACCGACGAACTCAAAAAAGTTCCAATGCAGATCTAAGGAAGGGAAGGAGAGGAACTCACGGATGTGGACGAGCTGCGGAGATTCGTCGTCGATTTCTGGTCGAGTCGAGGTTGATGTAGCGGCTGAGTCGGTGAAGACGGGAGTTCGACGGCAGCGGCGGAGCTTCGAGAGAGAGAGAGGCAGCAAGAGAAAGAAGGCGGTGAAAGAGGGAGAATGGAAGACCTAGGCCGTGCCTATTTATAAGGGAAGGCCGATCGAGATGGCGCGAGAAACGAGGGAGACCAAACATCATTATCCAGCCGCCCCGACGCCTCGGTTTTCGGAAGGGTCGATGAAAGGCAAAAGATCTGTTGGAGGATAAGGCGGAGTAAAATATGAATTTAATTGAAGATGACGTCACGGCGGGTTAACACGGATCCAGAAGATGACGTCACGACTGGTTATGACCTTTTCGCAGGACTGAAGACAGAAGGACTGGTTGTCAAGGTATTTTAAGATTGACCTGAACCGGTTCAAATCAATCTGGGGCCTAATGTTGGGATATGACTATTTGTGTAAGCCGCCCGGGAGGGGCGGGTTACATAAAGAAGACTCATCAGAAGAAGCCCAAGACCAAGCATGAAGATGGTAGTTCAATAAAGGGTCTAAGGCCCATAGGCGACTTAAGGCCCATAGTGATAAACCTCCATGATGGCATGACTTGTATTATAAGGTAGAATTAACTAGTCACCGAGCCAGGACATCGCCTATAAGCCGCCGGGACTCTATAGGCCGCAGGCGTCAACCCGTGTATATAAGGGGCGACCGCTGGTGGCTTAGGGCAAGAAACAACTCATCGAGAGCCGGGCATAGCATATCTCGCTCCCTGGTTATCAAAACACCAAGCAATACCAACCCAACTAGACGTAGGCATTACCTTCACCGTAAGGGGCCGAACTAGTATAACCCTCTCGTGTCCTTTTTCTCGATTAACCCCTTTAAGCTTCCTAGTTGCGATGGCTCCACGACTAAGTCCTTGCAAGAGGACATCTGCCGTGACAATTCCACGACAAGTTTGGAATATGGGACAAAGTTTTCATCATACCGATGCCAGCAGTCGATGACCTCATGACCGGCCTTCTTGCAGAGGTGACACCGAAGCGACCACGTGAAGAGGAGGTGCAGCAGCCAATGTTGGAGTTGAAGCCGCCACCCCCATGGTTGTTGCGGTAGCCGCCGTCGTTGTTGTGACCGTAGCCACCATGAGATCGGGCACCATTGCCCGAAGAGACACCACGTCTGCGGCCGCCGCCGAGGTTGGTGCCCTGATGACCACGGCCACAACCACGACCACGTGGAGTGGAGTAAGTTTGAGGAGTTCATGTCTTCACTAAGTGCTCATGCTTTGGTCCGGTACTCTATTACAAGGAGGCCTTAATATCCCTTAGTTTCCAATAGGACCCCGCTTCCACGGGAGGGTAGGACAAAAGATGTCATTCAAGTTCTTTTCCAAAAGCACGTATGACTATATTCGGAATACATGCCTACATTACATAGATGAACTGGAGCTAGTTCTGTGTCACCCTATGTTATAACCATTACATGAGGAATCACATCCATCATAATTATCCATCACTGATCCAATGCCTACGAGCTTTTCACATATTGCTCTTTGCTTAGTTACTTTACCGTTGCCACTGTTACAATTACTACAAAACTGCTACTGTTACTTTTGCTACTGTTACCGTTACTTCCATACTACTTTGCTACTAAATACTTTGTTGCAGATACTAAGTTATCCAGGTGTGGTTGAATTGACAACTCAACTGCTAATACTTCAGAATATTCTTTGGCTGCCCTTGTGTCGAATCAATAAATTTGGGTTGAATACTCTACCCTCGAAAATTGTTGCGATCCCCTATACTTGTGGGTTATCAAGACTATTTTCTGGAGCCGTTGCCGGGAAGCATAGCTCTATTATTTGAGTCACTTGGGATTTATATCTGCTGATCACTATGAGGAACTTGAAAGACGAAAGAACTAAGATTTTTCCCTCAACTACGAGGGGAGGTTAGGAACTGCCATCTAGATCTACACTTGATTCTCCTTGTATTTTGAGTAAACTTGCGACACCTAAACCTGCTTCTGCTATTAATTCTGATATGTCGCATGTTATTGATGGTGCCACTTCTGCTATGCATGATACTTATGATGAAACTACTTCTATGCTTGATACTACTGTGCCATTAGGTGAATTTCTTGATGAACAACTTGCTAGGGCTAGAGAGAACGAAACTATTGAAACTGATAATATTTACGAAAGTGATGATGAGGGTTCCCCCTAAATATGAATTACCTGTTGTTCCCGAGGGTTATGTTATGGATGAAGAAACTGCTAGAGATTTTCTTGCTTGCAATCATTGATCTGATCTAAAGAAGTTATTAGCTAAGCTGAAACAAAAAGTCTCTGAATACTAGAATGAAATATGACCACTGCTTTTGCTACTTCACCTATACGTATTCTTGATAAGGATTATGATTTCTCTGTCGATCCTCGATAATTACTTTGGTTGAATCTGATCCTTTTTATGGTTATGAATCTGAAACTGTTGTGGCACATCTTACTAAATTGAATGATATAGCCACCTTATTCACTAATGATGGGAAAACTCGCTACTATTATATCCTTAAGATATTTACGTTCTCATTAAAGGGTGATGCTAAAAGATGGTTTAATTCTCTTGATCCTGGTTGTGTGCGTAGTTCCCAGGATATGATTTATTACTTCTCTGCTAAATATTTCCCTGCTCATAAGAAACAAGCTGCTCTAAGGGAAATATATAATTTTGTGCAAATTGAAGAAGAGAGTCTCCCACAAGCTTGTTGGAGGCTTCTCCAATTACTTAATGCTTTGCCTGATTATCCTCTTAAGAAAAATGAAATACTTGATATCTTTTATAATGGACTAACCGATGCTTCCAGAGACCACCTGCCCTAGTGGTGCTGGTTGTGTTTTCGAGGAAAGAACAGTTGATCAAGCTGAATTATTATTGAATAATATGTTGACTAATGAAAACAATTGGACACTTCTGAGCCAACTCCTAAGCCAACTCCGAAGAAAAGAGGTGTTCTATTTCTCAGTCCTAAAGATATGCAAGAGGCAAAGAAATCTATGAAAGAAAAGGGTATTAAAGCTGAAGATGTTAAAAATTTACCTCCTGTTAAAGAAATACATGGCCTTAATATACCACCTATTGAAGGAATACATGGTCTTGATAACACGAAACAGGTAGTAAAGGTGAATTCTCTCTATAGATATGATAAAGTTGAAATCCCGTCTACTAAGTTTGCTAGCCAATGCTTGGATGAGTTTGATGACATTATGGCTAAACAAGAAAACTTCAATGCTTATGTTGGTAGACAATTGAAAAAAAATGCTTATATGATTGGACACTTGAGTGATTATATGTCTAGAGTTAAGGATCAACTTAAACTCATGAGTAAACATGCTTATATGGTTACCACTCAAGTAGACCAAGTGCTTAAGGCTCAAAATGATTTGCTCAATTAATTGAATAATAATAAACGTGACTTCGCTGTTAGAGTAGTAACCAGAACAGGTAAAATGACTCAGGAACCTTTGTATCCCGAGGGCCATCCTAAGAGAATTGAGCAAGATTCTTAGAGAAATAATGTTGATGCACCTAGTCCTTCTAAGAGGAAGAAAAAAAACATGGTAGGACTTTGCATACTTCTAGTGAACCTGTTGTAGACACACCTGAGAATCCCAATGATATTTCTATTTCTGATGCTGAAACACAATCTGGTGATGAACATGAACCTAGTGATAATGTTAATGATGATGTTCATGTTGATGCTCAACCTAGCAATAATAATGATGTTGAGATTGAACCTGATATTGAGATTGATAACCCACAATCAAAGAATCAACGTTATGATAAGACAGACTTCATTGCTAGGAAGCACGGTAAGGAAAGAGAACCATGGGTTCAGAAACCCATGCCTTTTCCTCCTAAGCAATCCAAGAAAAAGGATGATGAGGATTTTGAGCGCTTTGCTGAAATGATTAGACATATCTTTTTGCGTATGCGTTTGACTGATTTGCTCAAAATGAATCCTTATGCTAAGTACATGAAAGATATTGTTAAAAATAAAATAAAGATACCTGAAGCTAAAATTTCCACCATGCTTGCTAATTATACTTCTAAGGGTGGAACACCTAAGAATCTTGGAGATCCGTGGAGTACCAACTATACCATGCTCCATTAAAAGAAACTATGTTAAAACTGCTTTATGTGATCTTGGAGCCAGTGTTAGTGTTATGCCTCTCTCTCTATATCGTAGACTTGAATTGAATAAGTTGACACCTACCCAAATATCTTTGCAAATGGCCGAGAAATCAACTGCTATACCTGTCGGTATTTGTGAGGATGTACTGTTGTGGTTATAAATGTTACTATTTTAACGGTCTTTGTTATTCCTGATATTCCTGAGGACGATAGTATGTTGATTATCCTTGGTAGACCCTTTTCGAATACCGCAGGGGCTGTTATTGATTGCAACAAAGGCAATGTCACTTTTCATGTTGATGGTAATGAGCATACGGTACACTTTCCGAGGAAACAACCTCAAGTTCACAGTATCAACTCTATTGGAAAAATTCCAACTATTATTATTGGGGTTTTGAATTTCCTCTTCCTACTTTCAAGAAGAAATATGATATTCTTATTATTGGGGATGTGCATTGCTACGTCTTGAGCTTGCGTTGGTTTTCCTTGAAGAGGAAAGGGTGATGCAGCAAAGTAGCGTAAGTGTTTCCCTCAGTTTTTGAGAACCAAGGAATCAATCCAGTCTCAAAAGTCCACGCACCTACACAAACAAACAAATAACTCGCAACCAACGCAATAAAGGGGTTGTCAATCCCTTCGCGGCCACTTGCGAAAGTGAGATCTGATAGAGATAGTATGATAAGATAAATATATTTTTGGTATTTTATAATATAGATGCAAAAAGTAAAGATGCAAATAAAAATAGATTGAAAGCTTATATGATAAAAGATATACCCGGGGGCAATAAGTTTCACTAGTGGCTTCTCTCAAGATAGCATAAGTATTACAGTGGGTGAACAAATTACTGTCGAGCAATTTATAGAAAAGCGAATAATTATGAGATTATCTAGGCATGATCATGTATATAGGCATCACGTCTGTGACAAGTAGACCGACTCCTGCCTGCATCTACTACTATTACTCCACACATCGACCGCTATCCAGCATGCATCTAGAGTATTAAGTTCATAAGAACAGAGTAGCATTAAGAAAGATGACATGATGTAGAGGGATAAACTCAAGCAATATGATATAAACCCCATTTTTTATCCTCGATGAGAACAATACAATACGTGCCTTGCAACCCTTTACATCCTTTGGGTAAGGACACCGCAAGATTGAACCCAAAGCTAAGCACTTCTCGCATGGCTAGAAAGATCAATCTAGTAGGCCAAACCAAGCTGATAATTCGAAGAGACTTGCAAAGATAACTCAATCATACATAAAATAATTCAGAGAAGATTCAAATATTTCTCATAGAGAAACTTGATCATAAACCCACAATTCATCGGATCTCAACAAACACACCGCAAAAAGAGTTTACATCGAATAGATCTCCACAAGAGAGGGGGAGAACATTGTATTGAGATCCAAAAAGAGAGAAGAAGCCATCTAGCTAATAACTATGGACCCGAAGGTCTGTGGTAAACTACTAACAACTCATCAGAGGGGCTATGGTGTTGATGTAGAAGCCCTCCGTGTTCGATTCCCCCTCCGGCGGAGCGCGGGCGAAGGCTCCAAGATGGGATCTCGCGGATACAGAAGGTTACGGTGGTGAAAATTGTTTTTGTTGGCTCCTAGATGTTTTCCGATGCGTAGGTACATATAGGAAGAAGAAATGCGTCGGTGGCTGCTCGTGGGGCCCAGGAGACAGGGGGCATGCCCAGAGGGGGGCGCCTCCTATCTCCTGGACGCCTCGGTTGGTTCTTGACTTGCACTCCAAGTTCTCCGGATCACGTTCGTTCCAAAAATCACACTCCCGAAGGTTTCATTCCGTTTGGACTCAGTTTGATATTTTTTTTCTTCAAAATACTGAAATAGGCAAAAAAGCAGCAATACGGGCTGGGCCTCCGGTTAGTAGGTTAGTCCCAAAAATGATATAAATATGTAAAATAAAGCCCATAAACATCCAAAAGGGGTAATATAATAGCATGGAACAATGAAAAATTATAGATACATTGGAGATATACGAAGCATCCCCAAGCTTAATTCTTGCTCGTCCTCGAGTAGGTAAATGATAAAAACATATTTTTTTGATGTGGAATGCTACCTACCATAATTCTCAATGTAATTTTATTTATTGTGGCATGAATGTTCAGATCCAAATGATTCAAAATAAAAGTTCATATTGATAAAAGAAATAGTAATACTTCAAGCATACTAATCAAAGCAATCATGTCTTCTCAAAATAACATGGCTAAAGAAAGTTCATCCCTACAAAATCATATAGTTAGGCTATGCTTCATTTTCGTCACACAAAGATGTTCCCAAATTCTACACCCCCGATGACAAGCCAAGCAATTGTTTCATACTTAAATAATCTCAAACTTTTTCAACCTTCACGCAATACATGAGCATGAGCCATGGATATAGCAGTATGGGTGGAATAGAATATGATGATGGGGATTGTGTGGAGAAGACAAAAAAGGAGAAACTCTCACATTGACGAGGATAGTCAGCGGGCTATGGAGATGCCCATCAATTGATGTCAACATGAGGAGTAGGGATTGCCATGCAACGGATGCACTAGAGCTATAAATGAATGAAAGCTCAACAAAAGAAAACTAGTGGGTGTGCATCCAACTCGCTTGCTCCACGAAGACCTAGGGCATTTGAGGAAGCCCATCGTAGGAATATACAAGCCAAGTTCTATAATGAAAAATTCCCACTAGTATATGAAGATGACAACCTATGAGACTTACTATATGAAAAACATGGTGTTACTTTGAAGCACAAAATATGAGACTCACTACATGTAGAACATGGTGCTACTTTGATGCACAAGTGTGGAAAAAGAGATAGTAACATTGCCCCCTTTTATTTATTTTATTTTTTTTCTTTTTTCTTTTTCTTTTTTTCTTTTTCTTGGGCCCCCCTTTTTTCTTTGGCCTTTCTTTTTTTCTCTTTTCCCTTTTTTTCTTTTTTTTCCTTTGGGACAATGCTCTAATAATGATGATCATCACACTTTTATTGATTACAAAATATGAATTACAACTCGAAACTAGAGCAAGATATGACTCTATATGAATGCCTCCGTGATGTATTGGGATGGTGCAATGAATCAAGAGTGGCATGTATGTAAAATTATGCATGGTGGCTTTGCCACAAATACGATGTCAACTACATGCTCATGCAATGGCAATATAACAAAAGTAATGTATGTCATGATGATGAGCAAGCGGTGGAAAGTTTGCATGGCAATATATCTCGGAATGGCTATGGAAATGCCATAATAGGTAGGTATGGTGGCTGTTTTGAGGAAGATATAAGGAGGCTTATGTGTGATAGAGTGTATCGTATCACGGGTTTGGATGCACCGCGAAGTTTGCACAAACTCTCAAGGTGAGAAAAGGGCAATGCACTGCAATCGAAGAGGCTAGCAATGATGGAAAGGTAAAAGTGTCTATAATCCATGGACTTAACATTAGTCAAAAGAACTCATATACTTATTGCAAAAATTTAGAAGTCATCAAAAACCAAGTACTACGCGCATGCTCCTAGAGGGATAGATTGGTAGGAAAAGACCATTGCTCGTCCCCCACCGCCACTCATAAGGATGCACAAGCCAGGTACACTTCATGTTTCAAATTTGTTACACAACTTTAACCATACGTGCATGCTACGGGACTTGCTAACTTCAACACAAGCATTCTTTAAATTCATAATCACCCAACTAGCATGACTTTAATATCACTACCTCCATATCTCAAAACAATTATCAAGTATCAAATTGATCATAGCATCCAATTCACTTCCTATGATAGTTTTTATTATACCCAACTTGGATGCCTACCATTCTAGGACCAATTTTATAACCATAGCAAATACCATGCTGTTCTAAAAGGCTCTCAAAATAATATAAGTGAAGCATGAGAGACTAGAAATTTCTACAAAATTAAGCCACCGCCGTGCTCTAAAAGATATAAGTGAAGCACTAGAGCAAACACTATCAAGCTCAAAAGATATAAGTGAAGCACATAAGCGTATTCTAATAAATTCAAATCAAGTAGGCTTCTCCCAAAAGGTGTGTACAACAAGGATGATTGTGGTAAACTAAAAAGCAAAGACTAATATAATACAGGACGCTCCAAGCAAAACACATATCATGTGGCGAATAAAAATATAGATCCAAGTAAAGTTACCAATGAGCGAAGATCGAAAGAGGATGCCTTCCGGGCATCCCCAAGCTTAAACTTTTGGCTACTCTTGAATATCTTGGGGTGCCATGCGTATCCCCAAGCTTAGGCTTTTGCCACTCCATATTCCATAGTCCATCAAAACTTTACCCAAAACTTGAAACTTCACAACACAAAACTCAACATGAAATCTTATAAGCTCCGTTAGTGAAAGAAAACAAAACCACCACATAAGGTACTGTAATGAACTCATTCTTTATTTATTTTGGTATTAAACCTACTGTATTCCAAGTTCTCTATGGTTCATACCACTTAATACTAGCCATAGATGCATCAAAATAAGCAAACAACACACGAAAAACAGAATCTGTCAAAAACAGAACAGTCTATAGCAATCTGTAACTAACGCAAACTTCTGGAACTCTAAAAATCCTACCAAAATAGGAACTCCTGGAAATATTTTCTATTGATCAGCAGCAAAAAGAATCAATGCAAAATCACGTTTCTTTGATTTAACAAAACTAATTTCATGTGTGCAAAGTTTCTGTTTTTCAGCAGAATCAAATTAACTATCACCATAGGTTATCCCATAGGTTCTACTTGGCACAAACACTAACTAAAACATAAAATCACATCTAAACAGAAACAGAAACAAAAACAAAAACACAAATAAAATTGGGTTGCCTCCTAACTGGCGCTATCGTTTAATGCCCCTAGCTAGGCATAAAAGCGAAGATAGATCTAGGTAGTGCCATCTTTGATTTTCAGTTTTTTAGCGGAGTCATGCTCGAATCCGGGAGGTTCTTTCCGCTTCCCTTCATACTCAGAAATTTTTATATCTAAACAATCCAACCGCTTATTGCAAAGAGTAATCAACATATTCATGCGGTGAAGATTTCCGCTAACACTTTTAAGAGGCTCAAGAGACTTTTGTAAAAAATTTGTTACTTTGCAAATCTCTCCAAACACTTGCGTTTCTTCTTGGGTAGGATGTGATCCTCCCTTTTGAGGTAGTGTTTCCACTATTCCCTCTATGATTTCATGCACAATACTAGGATCAATTTCAATAAAATTTCCCTTGGCAATGCAATCCAAGAGTTGTCTATGCGTCATATTTAACCCAACATAGAAATTGCGAAGAAGAATTATAAAGTTCACCTCTAGGGTGCATTTGCGATAAGATTCCATCATCCTATACCAAGCATCTTTTAAGTTTTCTCCTTGCCTTTGCTTGAAGTGAAGAACTTCAAACTCGGGAGACATAGGAGGCGGATAAGGAACTAGACATTGCGACGAGCAAACAAAAGGCAAGCAAAAGAGAGAGAGGAGGATTGGGAAAGAGAGGGCAAATAAAAGCGGCATGGGTGAAGTGGGGAGAGGAAACGAGAGGCAAATGGCAAATAATGTAAATGTGAGGGAGATTAGTTTGTGATGGGTACTTGGTATGTCTTGACTTGAGCGAAGACCTCCCCGGCAACGGCGCCAGAAATCCTTCTTGCTATGTCTTGAGCTTGCGTTGGTTTCCCTTGAAGAGGAAAGGGTGATGCAGCAAAGTAGAGTAAGTATTTCCCTTAGTTTTTGAGAACCAAGGTATCAATCCAGTAGGAGGCTCCTCAAAAGTCCCACGCACCTACAGATACAAACAAAGAACCCGCAACCAACGCAGTAAAGGGGTTGTCAATCCCTTCACGGCCACTTGCGAAAGTGAGATCTGATAGAGATAGTATGATAAGATAAATATATTTTTGGTATATTATAATATATATGCAAAAAGTAAAGATGCAAATAAAAGTAGATTGAAAGCTTATATGATAAAAGATAGACCCGAGGGCCATAGGTTTCACTAGTGGCTTCTCTCAAGATAGCATAAAGTATTACGATTGGGTGAACAAATTACTGTCGAGCAATTGATAGAAAAGCGAATAATTATGAGATTATCTAGGCATGATCATGTATATAGGCATCACATCCGCGACAAGTAGACCGACTCCTGCCTGCATCTACTACGATTACTCCACACATGGACCGCTATCCAGCATGCATCTAGAGTATTAAGTTCATAAGAACAGAGTAACGCATTAAGAAAGATGACATGATGTAGAGGGATAAACTCAAGCAATATGATATAAACCCCATCTTTTTATCCTCGATGGCAACCATACAATACGTGCCTTGCAACCCTTTCTGTCACTTGGTAAGGACACCTCAAGATTGAACCCAAAGCTAAGCACTTCTCCCATGGCAAGAAAGATCAATCTAGTAGGCCAAACCAAACTGATAATTTGAAGAGACTTGCAAAGATAACTCAATCATACATAAAGGAACTCAAAGAGTATTCAAATATTTCTCATAGATAAACTTGATCATAAACCCACAATTCATCGGATCTCGACAAACACACTGCAAAAAGAGTTTAGATCGAATAGATCTCCACAAGAGAGGGGGAGAACATTGTATTGAGATCCAAAAAGAGAGAAGAAGCCATCTAGCTAATAACTATGGACCTGAAGGTCTGTGGTAAACTACTCACAACCCATCGAAGGGGCTATGGTGTTGATGTAGAAGCCCTCCGTGGTTAATTCCCCCTCCGACGGAGCAAGCGAAAGGCTCCAAGAAGGGATCTCACGGATCTGAGAAGGTTATGGCGGTGGAAATTGTTTTTCGTTGGCTCCCTGGATGTTTTCGGGGTACATTGGTATATATAGGAAGAAGAAGTACGTCGGTGGCCGCTCATGGGGCCCAGGAGACAGAGGGCGCGCCCAGGAGGGGTTACTAGTTACTGTTCCCTCTTTCAACAATGTCTGGGTTGTAGCCTCCACCACATCATCTGGTAAGTCGTCGGGACTATGACGCAGTGGGTCATTCTTCTCGCCTGAGTAGGTGCACATTAAGCCGGGGCGACGGCTTAACGGAATCACCTGCCAAGCGACCCAAACCTGGACCAGGTCGGCACCATCTAAGCCGTTTTGCAAAAGAGCTTTGATTGTGCTAATGGTGGGAGCAAGTGGCAAACGCTCAACAGCAGTCAGTTTATCCAGCAGCGGGTGGTTGGATTCAAGCCGCAAGGCGCGAAAGCCGGGCAGTAGAACCATGTCTGATTCCAATCCTTTGGATGACTCGGCAGTTCAGCTTAAGGAAAAAGGAAATCTCTCCGCCGCTGAATCGAGATGCCACCAAGTTCCAGACTCGGCCCGTTGGCGTGTTTGTTCTGCCGGTTTAAGTAAAACAATTCCCTAAATAAAAGTATGCTAGGTTCTTCTCCAAGGTACACCTCGCAGAAAACTTGGAAGTTGCAAATATTTGACACGGAATTGGGCCCGATGTCCTGAGGTCTGAGATCGAAGAAATGCAAAACATCCCTGAAGAATTTTGAACCGGGTGGAGCGAAGCCCCGGTTCATGTGATCAGTAAAAACGATCACCTCTCCCTCTTTGGGTTGAGGCCTCTCCTCGACGGGTTAGGAGCACGATAAGACATGACTTCTCTCTTGGGCAGGTGGCGGATTTCACAAAAGTCGGACAAGGTGCTTTACGTGTGATGGATTTGACCCGATTGCAGGTCACAGGTGCTTTGGGGGCCTTGGGTGCCACTGTATAAATTGAAGTCTATGACAAAATAAGAAGTTCCGGTTCAAATTTAACCCAGAGGAAAGCATTTTAAAGTTTATTCAAATGGCAGCTTAAGAAGGGGCCTAATGACATATGGGTAACTATGCAGTAATATTTAAACTGTTACAGGTATCAAAGGCACTTAAATTTTCTTAAGTCACGGAACAAGCGAGGTTGATAACGGTGGTGTCCTAAACCGCCGTATGGGCTACCATGGCTAAACATATTCAACAGATGCAGTTTTTGGCTAAGTGTGGAACAAACAGGTTTCACAATTTTCCGAAATTATTTTGGATCAAACGGTTGCTCTGAAAAGAAAAATTTCTAGACCTAAAACAGTGCAGAGAAGCTCATACACTCTAAGAGAGCTTCCGAACAAGGGAAATGAGATTTGTTTCTATGCAAGTTAAGAACAAACAATCACCACAGCAGTTCTACGTTATTTTTCCAATCCAACAGAGCATTGGAGGTAAAAACTATCGAGGGTTTGCAGCAGGCGGCGATGAACACCGACGAACTCAAAAAAGTTCCAATGCAGATCTAAGAAAGGGAAGGAGAGGAACTCACGGATGTGGACGAGCTGCGGAGATTCGTCGTCGATTTCTGGTCAGAGTCAGGTTGATGTAGCGGCCTGAGTCGGTGAAGACGGGGAGTTCGACGGCAGCGGCGGCGGAGCTCGAGAGACAGAGAGGCAGCAAGAGGAAGAAGACGACTGAAAGAGGGGAGAATGGAAGACCTAGGCCGTGCCTATTTATAAGGGAAGGCCGACTGAGATGGCGCGAGAAACGAGGAGACCAAACATCATTATCCAGCAGCCCCGACGCCTCGATTTTCGGAAGGGTCAGTAAAGGCAAAGATCTGTTGGAGGATAAGACGGAGTAAAATATGAATTTAATTGAAGATGACGTCACGGCGGGTTAACACGGATCCAGAAGATGACGTCACGACTGGTTATGACCTTTTCGCAGGACTGAAGACAGAAGGACTGGTTGTCAAGGTATTTTAAGATTGACATGAACCGGTTCAAATCAATCTGGGGCCTAATGTTGGGATATGACTATTTGTGTAAGCCGCCCAGGAGGGGCCGGGTTACGCAAAGAGAGACTCATCAGAAGAAGCCCAAGACCAAGCATGAAGATGGTAGTTCAATAAAGGGTCTAAGGCCCATAGGCGACTTAAGGCCCATAGTGATAAACCTCCATGATGGCATGACTTGTATTATAAGGTAGAATTAACTAGTCACCGAGCCAGACACTGTCTATAAGCCGGCCGGGACTACTGAGGCAAACCCTTGAGGCGTCAACCCGTGTATATAAGGGGACGACCCGCTGGTGGCTTAGGGCAAGAAACAACTCATCGAGAGCCGGGCATAGCGTATCTCGCTCCCTGGTTATCAAAACACCAAGCAATACCAACCCAACTAGACGTAGGCATTACCTTCACCGTAAGGGGCCGAACTAGTATAACCCTCTCGTGTCCTTTTTCTCGATTAACCCCTTTAAGCTTCCTAGTTGCGATGGCTCCACGACTAAGTCCTTGCAAGAGGACATCTACCGTGACAATTCCACGACAAGTTTGGAATATGGGACAAAGTTATCATCATACCGATGCCAGCAGTCGATGACCTCATGACCGGCCTTCTTGCAGAGGTGACACCGAGGGCGACCACGTGAAGAGGAGGTGCAGCAGCCAATGTTGGAGTTGAAGCCGCCACCCCCATGGTTGTTGCGGTAGCCGCCGTCGTTGTTGTGACCGTAGCCACCATGAGATCGGGCACCATTGCCCGAAGAGACACCACGTCTGCGGCCGCCGCCGAGGTTGGTGCCCTGGTGACCACGGCCACAACCACGACCCCGTGGAGTGGAGTAAGTTTGAGGAGTTCATGTCTTCACTAAGTGCTCATGCTTTGGTCCGGTACTCTATTACAAGGAGGCCTTAATATCCCTTAGTTTCCAATAGGACCCCGCTTCCACGGAGGGTAGGACAAAAGATGTCATTCAAGTTCTTTTCCAAAAGCACGTATGACTATATTCGAATACATGCCTACATTACATAGATGAACTGGAGCTAGTTACATGTCACCCTATGTTATAACTATTACATGAGGAATCGCATCCGACATAATTATCCATCACTGATCCAATGCCTACAAGCTTTTCACATATTGCTCTTTGCTTAGTTACTTTACCGTTACCACCGTTACAATTACTACAAAACTGCTACCATTACTTTTGCCACTGTTACCATTACTTCCATACTACTTTGCTACTAAATACTTTGCTGCAGATATTAAGTTATCCAGGTGTGGCTGAATTGACAACTCAACTGCTAATACTTCAGAATATTCTTTGGCTGCCCTTGTGTCGAATCAATAAATTTGGGTTGAATACTCTACCCTCGAAAATTGTTGCGATCCCCTATACTTGTGGGTTATCAAGACTATTTTCTGGTGCCGTTGCCGGGAAGCATAGCTCTATTATTTGAGTCACTTGGGATTTATATCTGCTGATCACTATGAGGAACTTGAAAGACGAAAGAACTAAGATTTTTCCCTCAACTACGAGGGGAGGTTAGGAACTGCCATCTAGATCTACACTTGATTCTCCTTCTATTTTGAGTAAACTTGCGACACCTAAACCTGCTTCTGCTATTAATTCTGATATGTCGCATGTTATTGATGGTGCCACTTCTGCTATGCATGATACTTATGATGAAACTACTTCTATGCTTGATACTACTGTGCCATTAGGTGAATTTCTTGATGAAAAACTTGCTAGGGCTAGAGAGAACGAAACTATTGAAACTGATAATATTTACGAAAGTGATGATGAGGGTTCCCCCTAAATGTGAATTACCTGTTGTTCCCGAGGGTTATGTTATGGATGAAGAAACTGCTAGAGATTTTCTTGCTTGCAATCATTGATCTGATCTAAAGAAGTTATTAGCTAAGCTGAAACAAAAGTCTCTGAATACTAGAATGAAATATGACCCTGCTTTTGCTACTTCACCTATCTGTGTTACTGATAAGGATTATGATTTCTCTGTCGATCCTCAGATAATTACTTTGGTTGAATCTGATCCTTTTTATGGTTATGAATCGGAAACTGTTGTGGCACATCTTACTAAATTGAATGATATAGCCACCTTATTCACTAATGATGGGAAAACTCGCTACTATTATATCCTTAAGATATTTACGTTCTCATTAAAGGGTGATGCTAAAACATGGTTTAATTCTCTTGATCCTGGTTGTGTGCGTAGTCCCCAGGATATGATTTATTACTTCTCTGCTAAATATTTCCCTGCTCATAAGAAACAAGCTGCTCTAAGGGAAATATATAATTTTGTGCAAATTGAAGAAGAGAGTCTCCCACAAGCTTGTTGGAGGCTTCTCCAATTACTTAATGCTTTGCCTGATTATCCTCTTAAGAAAAATGAAATACTTGATATCTTTTATAATGGACTAACCGATGCTTCCAGAGACCACCTGCCCTAGTGGTGCTGGTTGTGTTTTCAGGGAAAGAACAGTTGATCAAGCTGAATTATTATTGAATAATATGTTGACTAATGAAAACAATTGGACACTTCCTGAGCCAACTCCTAAGCCAACTCCGAAGAAAAGAGGTGTTCTATTTCTCAGTCCTAAAGATATGCAAGAGGCAAAGAAATCTATGAAAGAAAAGGGTATTAAAGCTGAAGATGTTAAAACTTTACCTCCTGTTAAAGAAATACATGGCCTTAATATACCACCTATTGAAGGAATACATGGTCTTGATAACACGAAACAGGTAGTAAAGGTAAATTCTCTCTATAGATATGATAAAGTTGAAATCCCGTCTACTAAGTTTGCTAGCCAATGCTTGGATGAGTTTGATGACATTATGGCTAAACAAGAAAACTTCAATGCTTATGTTGGTAGACAATTGAAAAAAAATGCTTATATGATTGGACACTTGAGTGATTATATGTCTAGAGTTAAGGATCAACTTAAACTCATGAGTAAACATGCTTATATGGTTACCACTCAAGTAGACCAAGTGCTTAAGGCTCAAAATGATTTGCTCAATTAATTGAATAATAATAAACGTGACTTCGCTGTTAGAGTAGTAACCAGAACAGGTAAAATGACTCAGGAACCTTTGTATCCCGAGGGCCATCCTAAGAGAATTGAGCAAGATTCTTAGAGAAATAATGTTGATGCACCTAGTCCTTCTAAGAGGAAGAAAAAAACATGGTAGGACTTTGCATACTTCTAGTGAACCTGTTGTAGACACACCTGAGAATCCCAATGATATTTCTATTTACGATCTTTGAAACACAATCTGGTGATGAACATGAACCTAGTGATAATGTTAATGATGATGTTCATGTTGATGCTCAACCTAGCAATAATAATGATGTTGAGATTGAACACGATATTGAGATTGATAACCCACAATCAAAGAATCAACGTTATGATAAGACAGACTTCATTGCTAGGAAGCACGGTAAGGAAAGAGAACCATGGGTTCAGAAACCCATGCCTTTTCCTCCTAAGCAATCCAAGAAAAAGGATGATGAGGATTTTGAGCGCTTTGCTGAAATGATTAGACATATCTTTTATGCGTATGCGTTTGGTGATTTGCTCAAAATGAATCCTTATGCTAAGTACATGAAAGATATTGTTAAAAATAAAATAAAGATACCTGAAGCTAAAATTTCCACCATGCTTGCTAATTATACTTCTAAGGGTGGAACACCTAAGAATCTTGGAGATCCAGGAGTACCAACTATACCATGCTCCATTAAAAGAAACTATGTTAAAACTGCTTTATGTGATCTTGGAGCCGGTGTTAGTGTTATGCCTCTCTCTCTATATCGTAGACTTGAATTGAATAAGTTGACACCTACCCAAATATCTTTGCAAATGGCCGAGAAATCAACTGCTATACCTGTCGGTATTTGTGAGGATGTGCCTGTTGTGGTTATAAATGTTACTATTTTAACGGTCTTTGTTATTCCTGATATTCCTGAGGACGATAGTATGTTGATTATCCTTGGTAGACCCTTTTCGAATACCGCAGGGGCTGTTATTGATTGCAACAAAGGCAATGTCACTTTTCATGTTGATGGTAATGAGCATACGGTACACTTTCCGAGGAAACAACCTCAAGTTCACAGTATCAACTCTATTGGAAAAATTCCAACTATTATTATTGGGGGTTTTGAATTTCCTCTTCCTACTTTCAAGAAGAAATATGATATTCTTATTATTGGGGATGTGCATTGCTACGTCTTGAGCTTGCGTTGGTTTTCCTTGAAGAGGAAAGGGTGATGCAGCAAAGTAGCGTAAGTGTTTCCCTCAGTTTTTGAGAACCAAGGAATCAATCCAGTCTCAAAAGTCCACGCACCTACACAAACAAACAAATAACTCGCAACCAACGCAATAAAGGGGTTGTCAATCCCTTCGCGGCCACTTGCGAAAGTGAGATCTGATAGAGATAGTATGATAAGATAAATATATTTTTGGTATTTTATAATATAGATGCAAAAAGTAAAGATGCAAATAAAAATAGATTGAAAGCTTATATGATAAAAGATATACCCGGGGGCAATAAGTTTCACTAGTGGCTTCTCTCAAGATAGCATAAGTATTACAGTGGGTGAACAAATTACTGTCGAGCAATTTATAGAAAAGCGAATAATTATGAGATTATCTAGGCATGATCATGTATATAGGCATCACGTCTGTGACAAGTAGACCGACTCACCTGCATCTACTACTATTACTCCACACATCGACCGCTATCCAGCATGCATCTAGAGTATTAAGTTCATAAGAACAGAGTAACGCATTAAGAAAGATGACATGATGTAGAGGGATAAACTCAAGCAATATGATATAAACCCCATTTTTTTATCCTCGATGAGAACAATACAATACGTGCCTTGCAACCCTTTCTGTCACTGGGTAAGGACACCGCAAGATTGAACCCAAAGCTAAGCACTTCTCGCATGGCTAGAAAGATCAATCTAGTAGGCCAAACCAAGCTGATAATTCGAAGAGACTTGCAAAGATAACTCAATCATACATAAAATAATTCAGAGAAGATTCAAATATTTCTCATAGAGAAACTTGATCATAAACCCACAATTCATCGGATCTCAACAAACACACCGCAAAAAGAGTTTACATCGAATAGATCTCCACAAGAGAGGGGGAGAACATTGTATTGAGATCCAAAAGAGAGAAGAAGCCATCTAGCTAATAACTATGGACCCGAAGGTCTGTGGTAAACTACTAACAACTCATCAGAGGGGCTATGGTGTTGATGTAGAAGCCCTCCGTGTTCGATTCCCCCTCCGGCGGAGCGCGGGCGAAGGCTCCAAGATGGGATCTCGCGGATACAGAAGGTTACGGTGGTGAAAATTGTTTTTTGTTGGCTCCCTAGATGTTTTCCGGTACGTAGGTACATATAGGAAGAAGAAGTACGTCGGTGGCTGCTCGTGGGGCCCAGGAGACAGGGGGGCATGCCCAGGAGGGGGGGGGGGCGCCCTCCTATCTCCTGGACGCCTCGGTTGGTTCTTGACTTGCACTCCAAGTTCTCCGGATCACGTTCGTTCCAAAAATCACACTCCCGAAGGTTTCATTCCGTTTGGACTCAGTTTGATATTTTTTTTCTTCAAAATACTGAAATAGGCAAAAAAGCAGCAATACGGGCTGGGCCTCCGGTTAGTAGGTTAGTCCCAAAAATGATATAAATATGTAAAATAAAGCCCATAAACATCCAAAAGGGTAATATAATAGCATGGAACAATGAAAATTATAGATACATTGGAGATATCTGAAGCATCCCCAAGCTTAATTCTTGCTCGTCCTCGAGTAGGTAAATGATAAAACATATTTTTTGATGTGGAATGCTACCTACCATAATTCTCAATGTAATTTTATTTATTGTGGCATGAATGTTCAGATCCAAATGATTCAAAATAAAAGTTCATATTGATAAAAGAAATAGTAATACTTCAAGCATACTAATCAAAGCAATCATGTCTTCTCAAAATAACATGGCTAAAGAAAGTTCATCCCTACAAAATCATATAGTTAGGCTATGCTTCATTTTCGTCACACAAAGATGTTCCCAAATTCTACACCCCCGATGACAAGCCAAGCAATTGTTTCATACTTAAATAATCTCAAACTTTTTCAACCTTCACGCAATACATGAGCATGAGCCATGGATATAGCAGTATGGGTGGAATAGAATATGATGATGGGGATTGTGTGGAGAAGACAAAAAAGGAGAAACTCTCACATTGACGAGGATAGTCAACGGGCTATGGAGATGCCCATCAATTGATGTCAACATGAGGAGTAGGGATTGCCATGCAACGGATGCACTAGAGCTATAAATGAATGAAAGCTCAACAAAAGAAAACTAGTGGGTGTGCATCCAACTCGCTTGCTCACGAAGACCTAGGGCATTTGAGGAAGCCCATCGTAGGAATATACAAGCCAAGTTCTATAATGAAAAATTCCCACTAGTATATGAAGATGACAACCTATGAGACTTACTATATGAAAAACATGGTGTTACTTTGAAGCACAAAATATGAGACTCACTACATGTAGAACATGGTGCTACTTTGATGCACAAGTGTGGAAAAAGAGATAGTAACATTGCCCCCTTTTATTTATTTTATTTTTTCTTTTTTCTTTTTCTTTTTTCTTTTCTTGGGCCCCCTTTTTCTTTGGCCTTTCTTTTTTCTCTTTTCCCTTTTTTTCTTTTTTTTCCTTTGGGACAATGCTCTAATAATGATGATCATCACACTTTTATTGATTACAAAATATGAATTACAACTCGAAACTAGAGCAAGATATGACTCTATATGAATGCCTCCGGCGGTGTATTGGGATGGTGCAATGAATCAAGAGTGGCATGTATGTAAAATTATGCATGGTGGCTTTGCCACAAATACGATGTCAACTACATGCTCATGCAATGGCAATATAACAAAAGTAATGTATGTCATGATGATGAACGAAACGGTGGAAAGTTTGCATGGCAATATATCTCGGAATGGCTATGGAAATGCCATAATAGGTAGGTATGGTGGCTGTTTTGAGGAAGATATAAGGAGGCTTATGTGTGATAGAGTGTATCGTATCACGGGGTTTGGATGCACCGGCGAAGTTTGCACAAACTCTCAAGGTGAGAAAGGGCAATGCACGGTACCGAAGAGGCTAGCAATGATGGAAAGGTAAAAGTGTCTATAATCCATGGACTTAACATTAGTCAAAAGAACTCATATACTTATTGCAAAAATTTAGAAGTCATCAAAAACCAAGTACTACGCGCATGCTCCTAGAGGGATAGATTGGTAGGAAAAGACCATTGCTCGTCCCCCACCGCCACTCATAAGGATGCACAAGCCAGGTACACTTCATGTTTCAAATTTGTTACACAACTTTAACCATACGTGCATGCTACGGACTTGCTAACTTCAACACAAGCATTCTTTAAATTCATAATCACCCAACTAGCATGACTTTAATATCACTACCTCCATATCTCAAAACAATTATCAAGTATCAAATTGATCATAGCATCCAATTCACTTCCTATGATAGTTTTTATTATACCCAACTTGGATGCCTACCATTCTAGGACCAATTTTATAACCATAGCAAATACCATGCTGTTCTAAAAGGCTCTCAAAATAATATAAGTGAAGCATGAGAGACTAGAAATTTCTACAAAATTAAGCCACCGCCGTGCTCTAAAAGATATAAGTGAAGCACTAGAGCAAACACTATCAAGCTCAAAAGATATAAGTGAAGCACATAGCGTATTCTAATAAATTCAAATCAAGTAGGCTTCTCCCAAAAGGTGTGTACAACAAGGATGATTGTGGTAAACTAAAAAGCAAAGACTAATATAATACAGGACGCTCCAAGCAAAACACATATCATGTGGCGAATAAAAATATAGATCCAAGTAAAGTTACCAATGAACGAAGACCGAAAGAGGGGATGCCTTCCCGGGGCATCCCCAAGCTTAGGCTTTTGGCTACTCTTGAATATCTTGGGGTGCCATGCGTATCCCCAAGCTTAGGCTTTTGCCACTCCATATTCCATAGTCCATCAAAACTTTACCCAAAACTTGAAACTTCACAACACAAAACTCAACATGAAATCTTATAAGCTCCGTTAGTGAAAGAAAACAAAACCACCACATAAGGTACTGTAATGAACTCATTCTTTATTTATTTTGGTATTAAACCTACTGTATTCCAAGTTCTCTATGGTTCATACCACTTAATACTAGCCATAGATGCATCAAAATAAGCAAACAACACACGAAAAACAGAATCTGTCAAAAACAGAACAGTCTATAGCAATCTGTAACTAACGCAAACTTCTGGAACTCTAAAAATCCTACCAAAATAGGAACTCCTGGAAATATTTTCTATTGATCAGCAGCAAAAGAATCAATGCAAAATCACGTTTCTTTGATTTAACAAAACTAATTTCATGTGTGCAAAGTTTCTGTTTTTCAGCAGAATCAAATTAACTATCACCATAGGTTATCCCATAGGTTCTACTTGGCACAAACACTAACTAAAACATAAAATCACATCTAAACAGAAACAGAAACAAAAACAAAAAACACAAATAAAATTGGGTTGCCTCCTAACTGGCGCTATCGTTTAATGCCCCTAGCTAGGCATAAAAGCGAAGATAGATCTAGGTAGTGCCATCTTTGATTTTCAGTTTTTTAGCGGAGTCATGCTCGAATCCGGGAGGTTCTTTCCGCTTCCCTTCATACTCAGAAATTTTTATATCTAAACAATCCAACCGCTTATTGCAAAGAGTAATCAACATATTCATGCGGTGAAGATTTCCGCTAACACTTTTAAGAGGCTCAAGAGACTTTTGTAAAAAATTTGTTACTTTGCAAATCTTTCCAAACACTTGCGTTTCTTCTTGGGTAGGATGTGATCCTCCCTTTTGAGGTAGTGTTTCCACTATTCCCTCTATGATTTCATGCACAATACTAGGATCAATTTCAATAAAATTTCCCTTGGCAATGCAATCCAAGAGTTGTCTATGCGTCATATTTAACCCAACATAGAAATTGCGAAGAAGAATTATAAAGTTCACCTCTAGGGTGCATTTGCGATAAGATTCCATCATCCTATACCAAGCATCTTTTAAGTTTTCTCCTTGCCTTTGCTTGAAGTGAAGAACTTCAAACTCGGGAGACATAGGAGCGGATAAGGAACTAGACATTGCGACGAGCAAACAAAAGGCAAGCAAAAGAGAGAGGAGGATTGGGAAAGAGAGGGCAAATAAAACGGCATGGGTGAAGTGGGGGAGAGGAAAACGAGAGGAAAATGGCAAATAATGTAAATGTGAGGGAGATTAGTTTGTGATGGGTACTTGGTATGTCTTGACTTGAGCGAAGACCTCCCCGGCAACGGCGCCAGAAATCCTTCTTGCTATGTCTTGAGCTTGCGTTGGTTTCCCTTGAAGAGGAAAGGGTGATGCAGCAAAGTAGAGTAAGTATTTCCCTTAGTTTTTGAGAACCAAGGTATCAATCCAGTAGGAGGCTCCTCAAAAGTCCCACGCACCTACAGATACAAACAAAGAACCCGCAACCAACGCAATAAAGGGGTTGTCAATCCCTTCACGGCCACTTCATGTAAAGAGAGATCTGATAGAGATAGTATGATAAGATAAATATATTTTTGGTATATTATAATATATATGCAAAAAGTAAAGATGCAAATAAAAGTAGATTGAAAGCTTATATGATAAAAGATAGACCCGAGGGCCATAGGTTTCACTAGTGGCTTCTCTCAAGATAGCATAAGTATTACGGTGGGTGAACAAATTACTGTCGAGCAATTGATAGAAAAGCGAATAATTATGAGATTATCTAGGCATGATCATGTATATAGGCATCACATCCATGACAAGTAGACCGACTCCTGCCTGCATCTACTACTATTACTCCACACATCGACCGCTATCCAGCATGCATCTAGAGTATTAAGTTCATAAGAACAGAGTAACGCATTAAGAAAGATGACATGATGTAGAGGGATAAACTCAAGCAATATGATATAAACCCCATCTTTTTATCCTCGATGGCAACCATCCAATACGTGCCTTGCAACCCTTTCTGTCACTTGGTAAGGACACCTCAAGATTGAACCCAAAGCTAAGCACTTCTCCCATGGCAAGAAAGATCAATCTAGTAGGCCAAACCAAACTGATAATTTGAAGAGACTTGCAAAGATAACTCAATCATACATAAAGGAATTCAAAGAGTATTCAAATATTTCTCATAGATAAACTTGATCATAAACCCACAATTCATCGGATCTCGACAAACACACTGCAAAAAGAGTTTAGATCGAATAGATCTCCACAAGAGAGGGGGAGAACATTGTATTGAGATCCAAAAAGAGAGAAGAAGCCATCTAGCTAATAACTATGGACCTGAAGGTCTGTGGTAAACTACTCACAACTCATCGAAGGGGCTATGGTGTTGATGTAGAAGCCCTCCGTGGTTAATTCCCCCTCCGACGGAGCACCGGCGAAGGCTCCAAGAAGGGATCTCACGGATACAGAAGGTTATGGCGGTGGAAATTGTTTTTCGTTGGCTCCCTGGATGTTTTCGGGGTACATTGGTATATATAGGAAGAAGAAGTACGTCGGTGGCCGCTCATGGGGCCCAGGAGACAGAGGGCGCGCCCAGGAGGGGTGGGCGCGCCCTCCTATCTCTTGGCCGCCTCGTTTGCTTCTTGACTTGCACTCCAAGTTCTCCGGATCACGTTCGTTCCGAAAATCACGCTCCTGAAGGTTTCATTCCGTTTGGACTCCGTTTGATATTCCTTTTCTTCGAAATACTGAAAAATAGGCAAAAAACAGCAATACGGGCCGGGCCTCCGGTTAGTAGGTTAGTCCCAAAAATGATATAAATATGTAAAATAAAGCCCATAAACATCCAAAAGGGGTAATATAATAGCATGGAACAATGAAAAATTATAGATACGTTGGAGACGTATCATGCATATCCCCGTTGAGGTAACCTAGTGTTATTCGAAATTTCTCTGGTTATTCGGGATGAGTTTATTAACAAGATTTGATCAACCTTGTTAGTGGATTCCTTTTGATGAGCATGAGATGGATGAAGTTAGAAAGCACCACCTTCTGTACCCTCTTTTTACTTTCTGTTATTTAGATTAAATAAAGCAAAAATAGCATTTTCTATTTGATTCCTGAATTATCCGTGCAATAAAAAATACCCTGAAAATAAAAGTTCTCCAAATGCCTCGAAAATTAAATATGATTTTTCTGCAACATTTGAGAATATCTGGCACTGAGAACACAGCAGGGGGAGCAAGAACCTGGCCACGAGGGTCCAGGGCGCGCCCACCCCCGTGGGGCGCGCCCCCTGCCTCGTGGGCCCATGGTGGCCCCCTCCACTTATTCCTGCACCCACACACTTCATCTTCCTCCCAGAAAAATCACCATCCAGCTCAAGCACGAGTTCTAGCTCATTTTGCTGCCATTTTCGATCTCCTTGCTCAAAGCTCCTTTCACAAAACTTCTTTGGGGATTGTTCTTTGGTATGTGACTCCTCCAATGGTCCAATTGGTTTTTGTTCTAGTGCTTTATTCATTGCAAATTTTTACTGCCTAGGTGACTCTGTTCTTGAGCTGCATGTCAAATTTATATGGTCCCAAGTAGTTCTAATGCATGATATAGTCTCTAGGCACTTGTAGGAGTGGTTGCTATTAATTTTGTTGAGTTTGGTTCACTTTTATTTTGAGTTACTAAAAATTTCAGAATTTTTCAGAAAATGATAAAGAGATTTTTGAAGGGATCTTCGAGCCAAAGCTCGAAGGATAAAGAAAGTAAGGAGAATAAGAAGTCCAAGTATAATCTCCCTCGCGTCGCGGAAGTTCGATCGTGTTAATGGCCTTGTGATGAGTTCTTGAGAGCAGCCGGGATTCATGATGATTTGTATTCTTTGGCTGAGAATGCAGGCCTCACCGACTTCCTCCACGACCAACTCAATCAGTATCTCGTACTCACTAATACTTTCGTGCAAATTTTTTACTTTCATACTAAGAAATCACCACCTTGAGTGGAGTTTCATTTATATGATGAGGTTAGGGAGATGTCACTATCGGTTTGCAAGATACCCTTCGGGGGCAGCATAGAGGAACCACATCGTAGAGATGTGGATGGATTTATTGATATGATTACTGTCGGGGAAACGAGGAAGGTTTCCGATACAAGAATTACTAGCATACACTTTCCTGTTCTACGTTACTTTGCAATATTTGCTAGTAGATGTTTAATTGGCCGCGGGAACTGCGGAAACCTTAGTGTTCCTGATATTGTTATTTTGTGCCATGCTTTATTTCGTGATAACTCTGTTAGTTTAAGCGCTATCGTTGCTAAACGATTAAGTATGAACCATACAAAGGGCCCAATCTTTGGAGGTATCTATGCTTCACACCTTGCTAAACACTTCAGGATACCTATTAGGCATTATGAGAAAGAGGAAAAACTGCTGCCCCCTACTTTTCTAGATTATAAGAGCATGGTAGCACATGAGTTTATTGTTAATAATGATGAGAAGATGCTCACGTATAATATGAGATTCCATAAAACTCACAGTGAGACTATTATTCTTCCTGCACCCTCTTTGTTTGACTTATCTTCAGGCACGTTTCTTGTCTTACCGGAGGCCATTTACGCGTACCGGGGCCAGACATCAGCTCCAGAACCTGAGCCGGAACTACCACTTGACCCTTATCGACCGTCCTTTTATCAGTGGGATCCGGAGGAGATTGCCAGCCAGTGGTACTCAGATGACACTCCTCAGTACACCGGAGAGAGTAGCTCTGATCCATGGGCATAGACCAACTTAGGCCAAAAGCCTAAGCTTGGGGGAGTACGTATTTCTCACTGACATTACATTCATGTTCACACACTCATTCTAGTTGTCGGTGCTCATACTTTCCATTGTACTATCCGTGCTAGTTTATTTTCTTTTTCCTGCCTTCTTCTTGTGTGTTCGAATAACCTTAAGAAAAATCAAAAAAAATAGTAGTAGCTTTTAGCTAGTTTACTTTCCATGCTCGTAGTAGTAGTAACTAAAAGAAAACCCAAAAAGATTTCTCGTTCTTCTTTTTCTTGTTGTAGCTTTCCCGTGTAAATAGTTTTATTTCTTTTCTTTTCTTTGGGGGTCGAGAGGAGAAGACCATGATGAAAATGTTGAGTGGCTCTCTTATGCATTATTGTTGATTTAATCGAGAGCCCATATTACCTTGTCTTCTCCCTTAAATTGAATGCTTGGAGATTCCAGCTTAGTCCAATGCACGTGCACTATTATTATTAGCCACACCGTTCGGTCATGCAAGTGAAAGGCAATAATGACAATATATGATGAAATTATTGAGATGAGAGAAGCTGGTATGAACTCGACCTCTCTTGTTTTTGTAAATATGATTAGTTCATCATTCTTGATTCAGCCTATTATGAATAAACATGTTTGCAATGACAATTAGAGATTATAGTTGCTTATCCCATGCTTAATTAGCTAGGATTTTATAATGGTTTACCTTGCGTGCCAACATGCTATTAAAATGGTTGTGATGTGGTATGATAGGGTGGTATCCACCTTTGAATGATTCGAGTGACTTGACTTGGCACATGTTCATGCATGTAGTTGAAACAAAATCAACATAGCCTTCACGATATTTATGTTCATGGTGGATTATATCCTACTCATTCTTGCACTCAGTGTTGATTAATTTTAATGCATGTTCATGACTATTGTCGCTCTCTAGTTGGTCGCTTCCCAGTCTCTTTCTAGCCTTCACTTGTACTAAGAGGGAATACTGCTTGTGCATCCACTTCCATAAACCCCAAAGTTATTCCATATGAGTCCACCATACCTTCCTATATGCGGTATCTACCTGCCGTTCCAAGTAAATTTGTATGGGCCAAACTCTAAACCTTCAAATGAAATTCTGTTTTGTATGCTTGATTAGCTCATGTATCAACTAGGGCTGTCTATGTCTTCCATGTTAGGCGGGTTATTCTCAAGAGGAGTGGAGTCCGCTCCTCATTCATGAGAAAATGGTTGGTTACCGGGATGCCCAGTCCCATGCTCAAATCAAATCAAAATAATTGCAAACAAAACTCCCCCAGGATTGATGTTAGTTGGAGGCACCCGTTGTTTCGGGCAAGCCATGGATTGATAATTGTTCGTGGTGAGGGAGTATAAACTTTACCATTCTGTTTGGGAACCGCCTATAAAGTGTGTAGCATGGAAGATATCGAGATCTCTCAGTTGTTATGTTGACAATGAAATTATACTTCTCAAAATGTTATTTATCTCTGTTTCAAAATCGAGCTCTGGCAACTCTACAAATCCCTGCTTCCCTCTGCGAAGGGCCTATCTATTTACTTTTATGTTGAGTCATCACCCTTTTATTAAAAAGCACCCGCTAGAGAGCACCGCTGTCATTTGCATGCATTGCTATTAATTTGTATCAAGTATGACTATGACTAGATCTCTTTTACCATGAATTAAAATGTTTAGTCAGTCCTTGATCTTCGGAGGTGCTCTGCATTTATGTTTTGCGGTCTCAGAAAGGGCTAGCTAGATACCATCTTGTTATATCATATTATGATTATTTTGAGAAAGTGTTGTCATCCGAGATTTATTATTATTGCTCGCTAGTTGATTGTGCCATTGATATGATTAAACGTGAGACCTAAGTGTTATTTTGAATATGGTTAGTTCATAATCTTTGCTGAAAACTTGAATGCTGGCTTTACATATTTGCAACAGCAAGAGCAAACAGAGTTTGTATAAGTTTTTCTTTATCACCTTCAGTTTGTCAACTGAATTGCTTGAGGACAAGCAAAGGTTTAAGCTTGGGGGAGTTGAGACGCGTCTCCAGATTCTACTTTTCCAAACACTTTTGCCCTTGTTTTGGACTCTAACTTGCATGATTTGAATGAAACTAACCCGGACTGACACTGTTTTCAGCAGAACTGCCATGGTGTTATTTTTGTGCAGAAATAAAAGTTCTCGGAATGACCTGTAAATCCACGGAGCAACCTTTTGGAATTAATAAAAAATACTTGCGAAAGAATCAACACCAGGGGGCCCACACCACTAGGGCGCGCCCCCTGCCTCGTGGGCCCCCTGGTGCTCCACCGACCTCAACTCCGACTTCATATATTCACGTTTGGGGAGAAAAAAAATCAGAGAGAAGGATTCATCGTGTTTTATGATACAAAGCCGCTGCCAAGCCCTAAACTCTCTCGGGAGGGCTGATCTGGAGTCCGTTCGGGGCTCCGGAGAGGGAAATCCGTCGCCATCGTTATCATCAACCTTCCTCCATCACCAATTTCATGATGCTCACCGCCGTGCGTGAGTAATTCCATCATAGGCTTGCTGGACAGTGATGGGTTGGATGAGATTTACCATGTAATCGAGTTAGTTTTGTTTGGGTTGATCCCTAGTATCCACTATGTTCTGAGATTGATGTTGCTATGACTTTGCTATGCTTAATGCTTGCCACTAGGGCCCGGGTGCCATGATTTCAGATCTGAACCTATTATATTTTCATGAATATATGTGAGTTCTTGATCCTATCTTGCAAGTCTATAGTCACCTATTATGTGTTATGAGCCATTAACCCCGAACTGACAATAATCAGGATACTTACCGGTGATGACCGTAGTTTGAGGAGCACATGTATTCACTAAGTGCTAATGCTGTGGTCCGGTACTCTATTAAAAGGAGGCCTTAATATCCCTTAGTTTCCAATATGACCCCGCTGCCACGGGAGGGTAGGACAAAAGATGTCATGCAAGTTCTTTTCCATAAGCACATATGACTATATTCGGAATACATGCCTATATTACATTGATAAACTGGAGCTAGTTCTGTGTCACCCTATGTTATAACCATTACATGAGGAATCGCATCCGACATAATTATCAATCAGTGATCCAATGCCTACGAGCTTTTCACATATTGCTCTTTGCTTAGTTACTTTACCGTTGCTACTGTTACAATTACTACAAAACTGCTACTATTACTTTTGCTACTGTTACCGTTACTTCCATACTACTTTGCTACTAAATACTTTTTTACAGATACTAAGTTATCCAGGTGTGGTTGAATTGACAACTCAACTGCTAATACTTGAGAATATGCTTTGGCTCCCCTTGTGTCGAATCAATAAATTTGGGTTGAATACTCTACCCTCGAAAACTGTTGCGATCCCCTATACTTGTGGGTTATCAATCATATATATATATATATATATATATATATATATATATATATATATATATATATAAATAAATGATTATATAGCCTCGTATTTCTTCTTCGATATTTCGGTTTTGTTTGACAACTTGATTGATTTATCTTGCAATGGGAAGAGGTGCTTTGTGATGGGTTTGGTCTTGCGGTGTCCTCACCCAGTGACAGAAGGGGTAGCGAGGCAGACATGTATCTTTGCTATTAAGGATAAAATGATGGGGTCTATTCCTACATGAATATATCTTCTCTACATCATGTCATCATTCTTATTGCATTACTCCGTTTCTCCATGAACATAATAATGTAGATGCATGCTGGATAGCGGTCGTGTGTGGTGTAATAGTAGTAGATGCAGAATCATTTTGGTCTAGTAATCTTGGATGTGATGCCTATATACACGATCATTGTCTTGGATATTGTCATAATAATTTGCTCTTCTAACAATTGCCCAATAGTAATTCGTTTACCCACTGTATGCTATTTTCTAGAGAGAAGCCACTAGTGAAATCTATGGCCCTCGGGTCTATTTCCTATCATATATTTTCATAAATATATTGCTATTTGTGTTTCCAATTTATTTGCCTCTTTCATTTCAGATCTATATTATCAAAAACCTAAAAATATCTCGCTGAGTTTTATTTGCCTTTATTTTAGTTGCATCTATCAATCAATCTATTTATCATATTTTACTACTTCGAGGGATTGACAACCCCTCTTACGCATTGGGTTGAGAGTATTTATTATATGTGTGCAGGTGTTGTTTACATAGTGTTGATTTGTCCTCCTACTGAATTGATAGCCTTGGTTTCATAACTGAGGGAAATACTTACCATTGTTGTGCTGCATCATTCTCTCCTCTTCGGAAAAATACCAACACCGATACAAACAATCACACACCGCAAAAGAAGGTTACATCGAATACATCACCCAAGAGAACATTGTATTGAAGATCAGAGAGAAAGTAGAAGCCATCTAGCTACTATCCATGGACCCGTACATCTATGGTGAACTACTCACACATCATCGGAGGAACAACAAGGTTGATGTACAAGCCCTCCGTGATTGATTCCTACTTCAGCAGAGTACCGGAAAAGGCCTCCGTATGGGACCACAGAAAAATAGAAGCTTGTGGCGGGAGCATTTTCTTTTGGTGGATCTCTGGGGTTTCCCAATATTTGGCAATTTATAGATGGGGAATTAGGTCAGATGAAGCCACGTGGGGCCCACAAGGTAACAGAGCGCGCCTTACCCCCCCCCCCCCAGGGTGCTCCTTGTTGCCTTGTGGTCTCGCTGCTTTGCGTCTGGTCTCCTCCCGCAGCTTTTAGGGTCTTTTATGTACAGAAAAATCGTCAAAAAGTTTCGTAGCGTATGGACTCCGTTTGGTTCAGATTTTCTGGAAAACTAAAAACAAGCAGAAAACAACAACTGGCACTAGGCACCGAGTCAGTAGGTTAGTCCCCAAAAATGATATAAGATTGTATTAAAAGATCTATGATTGGTAATATAATAATATGGAACAATCAATAATTATAGATACATTGGAGATGTATCAACTACCTGATCATGTCAACAAACCACCTCGCTCTTCAAGGTTGTTGTCACAAACAAAGTAGATCGAACCTTTTTCGGTTGCCATTGTTGGAGAGAACACGCTGAAGCATAGACTTTTGAAGCTGGGAGGAGGTTCTATAGGTTTCTTGGCAAACCTGATCTTGATATCAGGTCGGACTACTATGCCATGCCCTGCACAACATAGTTCTTGGTGGTGAAGAGTTCGTTGTCATTCTTCTGCTTGCAACTGAACATGCATGTGTTTGCAATTGTTGGTACTACGTGGTGAATATGTTATATGATACCAGTGTTACTATTGAATTGTTAAACTTAAGATTAGTTGTTTAGACAATGTATATACTATTACTAAACAAAAAAAGTGGTGTCATGATAGCAAAATGAGCGCTTTGGGTCAAAAATGTTGTCACGGTCGCATTTTTGGCTAATGTTTTGTGTAGGTTGTGCAGTTTGATGATATTTGGTGTATAATAGAGGAGAAGTAGTTGCTAGAGTTCACGATTTGCATCCCTATGGATGGGACCGCCAAGGAGAGGGTGTGAATCAGGCTAAAGGATAAACCTCATTGTTAAGTTAAATCCATGAATGTAATAATGGATATCAATGTAATTTTGGATGAATGTAATTTCGGCATATAGACACATATATAAATGTTGATACAACAATTTAAATATGTAATGCAATGCTATGCATGTATTCATATAATGTAATTGGATATATTGCACAAAGGACCCCAATAATGTGCTAAAGTTCCCTTGGGGTGTTTCTCGAGCGAATTGTCATTTCCCGTCCAGGCATGAACGAACGAACATTTTTGTTCGTCAAAAAAACTACTCCCAGATGAATGATAAATAGAGTGGCAAATCCATCTGGTAACAGATGAATTTTCCATGCTATTAATAACATCGGAAACCCTTATTTGTCACAAATGAATTTTCCTTGCTATTAAACAAGGTTTTCCTATGTTCTAAAGTGCAAATTTCCTTGTTGTATAAAAAGACTGCCCTAATATTTCCATGCTGCAATGACAGGTAAGTTGCCAATCTTTTTGGGGATTTGCTATTATTGCAGCATGGAGGATTGCCATCCTTAAATAAGGAAATGGTGAAAATTGCCATGATCATGATTTGCCATGCCGCCTAAAGGGAATGTGAATGCTACATCAACGGAAAAAAGGTGAGAATTACCATGCTCGAAAAACAGGAAGCCATCCATGCCATCGACTCTGTTTGCCAGAGGGGTATGTGGGAGCGAACACCTTAGGATTCGTGGGCGGGATCCAACGTTCCCAAGGGCATTCACTTGGAGCCCCTAAAAATCCGACCTCAATTCGTTGGCATTTAGGTTATGCAAAAACGTTGTTGTATCAGCAAAAATATAACTACCATGACAATGTTTCGTGTTTGGCTTGAAAAGGTTACCAATGGTGGTCGTCGAAGTGAGCTCGTCCTTGAAACACTAGTATACTGCCGCGGGTGCTTAAATGGGCCCGACACTAGTACCTTACTTACCAGTGGCGGCTTGTCATGGTGGCCCTCCACTGGTAAGTGGATTAGCACTAGTAGGGGCGGTGCCCGCCACCGATTTGCCTTTTCCCCCACCACTGGTAGCCAACTTTGTAGTAGCGACTCACGCAACTTATGTTGCGTATAAGGCAGCAACCACAAGATCATGAGTTGACCATGCCCTGGGCCATGCATCAAACCACACCGAACTAATCAACAGTGATAGCCGCACACACTATGGTGCAACCTCCAATCTAGCACGACACACACCGTTGAACCAGATCCTCGATCTCACAGCGAAAGCTGCTCCCGAAGTCACCCACCCGCGGTGGGCCACCAGGGTGAACATAGAGCCTCGATGCCTTACATCAGCCGCCTGCCTGCGCCTAGGAACATGCCATATACAGAAGCGAGGATCTCGCCTCCACTAACCACATGGACTTTGCCTGGCAGCACACAGGCGGCGGTGAGGGAAGGAGTCACACATGAAAGGATGGTGGCGGCGGCGGCGTGGAGGGTCCTCATGAGTCGCCCAAGGGCGACACATGGGCTAATCGGTTTTTTCTGTTGGATCTATCGACATATTTTGGCCCATGGGTACACTAAGCCAGCTCGTAGCACTCATGAGTCTGAAATTCACTTAACCATAGTACTCCCTCTGTTCGAAAATGCAAGTTTTTATTAGGATAAATATTTAACAAACAATTATTATATAAACATTCAATATAGATTAGAACAGTTGAGTGCAACATGTAATAAAAAAAAGAAACATGAGAAGCGCGTGGTGTAGTTTTTAACTGTAAGAGCTTATATGAGTGGTTGGGTGGTCACTGGTCACATTGATATGCTGGCATGTGATTCATATCTGTAGGCCAGCTTGTGCCTGTCATGAATTTTGGATTTAGCAAGTGCATGTACTTGTTGACAAATATTTGTGCAACTAGCTACAGCATCAGTATTACAAATAGCTCACTTGACGTACTTGCGAAGCAATAATATGTGCAACTAGCAACCGCATCTGGACTATAAATACGCCACCTGATGATCTGATTTGAGTCACCATTCCTACTCGCACTGCCACACTTAGCAACCCACGAGTATGGATTTGTTTCTGCCACTCGTCTCATTTATTCTGGTGAGTGCATACATACGCCATACTCTTATCAGATATTCATTTCTATGTATGTATCACATATACAAACAAATTGCCGTACATATGTAGTAAGTGCGAACTTGTACGTTGTAACGATCTTACTGTTATTTGTTATGTTGCACACAGATTCTTGGAGGACAAGGTAACCAGCATGCGAGTTTTGCCTATGCGGCCAAGATGACGCTGACAAACATGGAGACGCTGACGGCGTACTGGGAGGCGGCGCTTCCAGGAATTCCGATTCCACCAGCTATCAGCGACCTATTAGCGCAACAAAAAGGTCAGTCTCTTTCCACGCAACTGCTATGTGTTTTTCAAAAAGGGGAGTACCCCCAGCTCTGCATTTCAAGCTGCACACAGCCACTTTATTAATCTTGGAACAAGTTCAAATCACCGGGTACCAGACAGTAATAGAAAAAAGGGCATGAATGGTCCCTGCAAAAACAAAAACAGTGGGCATGGCAGGCATGCACATCATATCACTGAAAACAGTATACTATAATACAAACCAACTTTCGTGTTGGTGACCTTATTTCAATGTTTTTGATAACTAACGGTATAAGTGCAAATGGATTGGAGCTCAGTGTGTACTGTAAACTGAACCAAAACAATAGTTGAAAAATAAAACGTTGAGGAATTAACGTGTCCAGATGCAGTAAAAGGGAATATTTGATAGGCAAAGATTATGTCTAAATGTATCCTTCCATTTATTTACATCGATATATATATGATCACGTCTGTATATATATGCATACTACATACTCCCTTCATTTTTATATACAAGGCCACAAACTCATATTACAGGTATCAAGATAAAATTTAATGCAAAGTTTGCAAGCCAACTTTTCTTTTCGTTTACTGGGGTCATTAATATGCATCATGCATGCAAGGAAACTGAGTGGATGAAGTAGCTAGTGTCATTATGAAGGCATGCATGCAAGTATTAAATGGGTTGCTAGTACGAGAAAATATCATTAATTCTTTACTCGATTACTGTTGGTGGCCTTATATAGATGCAAAACATATATTCCATAGTGACCTTGTATAAGTAAATGAAGGAAGTACTATATATATACATGAGTTTAGTTGTTTTCGTTGTTGTTATGACTTTTGTCTGTAGATATGCATACTACATATCTGCATTCAGTGTGTGTTCCCTTAGATGACGTTATAATTAGTCCCAGTAACCTCAAGTTTATTACAGGGCTGCCAAAAATTGGACCAAACTATGAGAGAGTCAAGTCAGAAGCTGGTCACATGGACAACCATGTTCATATCATATCACAAGTTGAAGATGATTTAAAGGACGCCCATAGGTCTCATGGTGAACAAGGTATAAAGAAGGCCATGATAGCACATGAGCCAAATATTGGTAAGGATCTGAAGACACAACCATTGTCACATGGGTTACAAGCTAAAAATTATGTAGAAGAAAAAATTGCTGCGCATAGAACAAAAAATGAAGAAAATCTAAAGGAAATATCAGTGTCATATGGGTCAGAAGGTGACAACAATTTTAAGAAAGTTTCACTAAATCTGAAGAAGATCCTTGCAGCATATACACCTTTGAAAGATGAAAACCTTAAGGAAATATCTGTGTCCTATGGATCAAAAGGTGGAGAAGCCCACAAAGAAGTTTCAGGGTCATACGGGTTAGAAGGTGAACATAATTTAAAAGAAATATCACTGTCTTATGGTATAAACAGCAATGCTACTCCAAAGGAAGAATCTGCATATGAAGAAAATGTAAAGGATATCTCAGTGTCATATGGGTTAGAAGGTTCAAAGAGTTTAAAGAAAGTTCCACTAAATTTAAAGAAGAACCTTGCAGCATACAAGGAAATATCTGTGTCATATGGATCAAAAGGCCAAGAGATTTCAAAGGAAGCATCAGGAATATCTGGGTTAAAAGGTGAAATGGATTTAAAAGAAATCTCAGTGTCATATGGTGTTGATGACCATGAAAATCTGAAGGAGATATCTATGACATACGGATCAAAAGATCAAACAACTCTGAAGGAACCCTCAGGATCATATGGGTTAGAAGGTGAAAAGGAGTTAAAAGAAATCTCAGTGTCTTATGCCGCAGACGGCCTTGAAAATCTAAAGGAAATATCCGTATCATATGGATCAAGGGACCAAAAAATTGGCAAGGAAGCATCAGGATCATATGGGTTAAAAGGTGTAAGGGATTTAAAGGAAATCTCGGTGTCTTATGGTGTAAATGGCCAGGAGATTATGAAGGGGGGCTCCACAACACAGGAAGAAAATTCGAAGGAAGTTACTATGTCATATGGGTCAGTCGAAGAGAAAGATGAACAACCCCACATTCTGAACCAAGGTGAAGTTCATTTTCTACCAGGGAATAGAGTTAATTATTTTATTACATACAACCCCTCAATTGATTATTTGCCATTGTACCTGTTGCAGTAAAAGGAGAGGGGAGCCACCACCATGTTCCCGCTCATAGCTACAAGAACAAGAAAGAGGCAGATGTCTTTTTCTTCCACGACATGTTGAGGCCAGGGTCCTTGATCACCCCGACCATCCCTCCGACCACCTCCATGCCAGCTCTTCTTCCCCGCGACATCGCTGACTCCATCCCATTCTCCACCGAACACCTGTCCGAGATCATCACGATGTTCGCGCCGGCGTCTCTCACGATGACCAGAGAGATACGGTGGACGCTGGAGACCTGCGAGCACCCACGGACGCTCCCCGGCCAGAAAGCAGGCTGCGCCACCTCCCTCGAGTCCCTCGCTGAGCTGCCGGCGTCCCTCCTTGGGAGGCGCAACGTCCGCGCGTTCTCCGCCGTGGATCTGCCCATGGATGACCCGGGAACACCGGCGCTTAGGGGGAGGTACAAGGTGACGGCTGCACGGAAGCTCTCCGGGTCATCATCTGAGGTCGTAACCTGCCATGACCTGACCTTCCCGTACGCGGTGTACTACTGCCACACGTCCAGCCCTACGGCCGCGTACATGGTGACGCTGGCGAGTGTGGAGGAGGGTGCGACGATGGAGGTCATGGCCGTGTGCCACCTTGACACGTCATTGTGGAGCCCGAAGAACCCGTTCTTCGAGCTGCACAACGTTAGGCCAGGTGATGTGGCCGTGTGCCACTTTCTCACTAGGCTGAGCATCGTCTGGGTAACAGTCGATGAGCATGCCGACACACTGTAGAAGGGACCTCTCATGCCCACACGGCCACACATGTGTCTCCTAGTTTGAGGTGTGCCATGAATATGATGTAGACGGTGCATGTATCGAGATATATACTATATGGTATGAAATAATTGAGTGCTTGCCAAGGCCAGTTTGCTGTAACCGTCGTCTTCGTTAGGAATTACGGAGAAGATACCCGTTTGGATAGAACTCTTGAGAGCAAGTATAATACTAGCAGGCTTTATATAGCCTGCTTACCTGAAGTAAGGCGAACTAGCAAGCTATTTGTGGTCGAGCTGTTTACGTACACGTACTGTCGCGCCTCAACATCCAGTACACACTAGTAGAAAAAAGGGCTTTGGTCAGAGCTTAATGTACATATTAGTTCCGGTTGCATCATGAACCGGTAGTAATGTATGCATTAATCCCGATTCGAGCGGCTAACGCGTCGGGAAGGCATTAGTCCCGGTTCAAATGGGACATTTAGTCCCGGTTTGAGACACGAACCGGGACTAAAGGGTGTGATGCCCTTTAGACCCGGTTCGTGTCTCAAACCGAGACTAAAGTTAGACCCGGTTCGTGTCTCAAACCGAGACTAAAGTTAGACCCGGTTCGTGTCTCAAACCGAGACTTAAGTTAGACCCAGAGACTAAAGGTTAGACCTTTAGTCTCGGTTTGAGACACGAACCGGGACTAAAGGATGTGATGCCCTTTAGTCCCGGGACTAAAGGCCAATATACAAAGTCTAACCCCCCCCCCCCTCCCCCTGCCTTTTTAGTTTTGTAAAAAATAAAAGAAAATGATAAAAACTTTAAAAATTAAAATCCTTCGAGATGTAGTTATGTTACTACATCTAGTAGTTAGGAAAATTAAAAAACTCAAATTTGGACATGTTTTGCAAAAAAGTGTTATGAAAAAGTAAAACGGTCATATCTTTTGCATACGATGTCAAAAAAAATGCTTAATATATCATAAAATCAGCACGAAATTCCAGTTTTTTTAGAATCCTCAAATTCTAAAAGGAAATAAAATATGCTCAAATTTTAGTTTCTTTTTGAATTTTGGACAAACTGTGGTCAAACTATTTATTCAAGAAATATTAGCGTTACTAAATAATTATTCAAGAATACTACTGTTACTAAATAATTATTTCAGTTTTTTTCCTAATTTTGGTCAAATCTTGTCAAACTATGGTCAAACTACTTATTCAAGAAATATTAATGTTACGAAATAATTATTGGTTTTAAGAATAATAGTTTCAAACTCAAACGGTGTAATGTGTGACTTTATGCTCAACTTCAACTCCTAAGGGTTAATAGGATTGACAGCTTAGTATTGTTAGGAAAACAACAAATGCATAATTGTAAACAAGGGCGAATAGAACTCGAAAGTTAAGCGTGCACAGGCTGGAGTAGTGAGAGGATGGGTGACCGATCGGGAAGTTAGACGATTTGCAATGAAGAGGGATGATTAGAGATTAGAGATTAAATTGAGCAGTGATGAGGGGTGATTAGAGATTAAATACAAATAATTCAAAATTTTGAAAATTGAGAAAAAATTCAAATTTTTTTCCAATTTTGTTTTGCTTTAGTCCCGGTTGGTGTTTCACATGGAGGGCCTTTAGTCCCGGTTCGTACCACAACTGAGACTAAAGGGGGGCCCTTTAGTACTGACCCTTTAGTCCCGGATCCGGAACTGGGACAAATGGGCCTTATGAACTGGAATAAATGGGTCTTTTTCTACTAGTGACAACATATTAACCAGCTTGGCGCCAGAAGCTAAATCATGTTTTCTTTTAGAAAAGGAAAGTGGCGTGGCCTTCAAAAAGAATATGGTGAGGCATTGTTCGTCCATCTGTTCCTTCAGTTTTAGGCAAACTGATATTACTGAATATGGCAAGGAAACAAACATGATGATAACCTCCAGTGCGGTATGCCACCAAAAGACCGTCGGCAAGCAAACATACAATTAACTTTATGATTCCGAATTAGCATGCAATCATTGAGCTCGACTAACAGGAGAATATTGTAACATCAAGATTAATGCAAATCTAATCAGCCAATGATGGTTGATGTTCATTGGGAGAGAACCTATAAAAAAATATGTAAGGATCATACCGCCAAAAACATATAAGAAATACTTCCAAGAATCATACTTATAAATATTAAATCGTGGCACTATCATGTCATATCTTTCTGGTCCTGTTCTTCTTTTACACAATATATTTGTTAATTTTCAGGCAGTAATACAATTTTCAAATCAGAAAGTCCAACGATGAACCTTTGATTTGCACAATAATAACTTTGGGCGGGGGTATTAGTATCAGCTAACTATTTAATCAAGGAAACAAAAAAAATACCATGATGAAGATACAATCCATGCTCATAAGCTATATTCTTGCACATGGCAACAATTTACTGGCATAAATGCCATTTTATTCCATCAGTATTCAACATATTCGTTTCCCGGTCTTAAACGTGCTTCCATAGGTTATAAAATAGAACATCAGCTGAATCCAAAGCATACAATCATGTATTAATAAACATCTGTAATCGATGTCCTGCAAGGGTTAGTGTAAAATTGTTTTGCAGAAAACATGTTTTCTAATAAGACAATCCACAAAGTTGGCGAACTAACTGCTGGTGGTGTTCTATTTTATTAAGTACTAGTAAACTTCTTATAGATAATGGAGGAACCAGAAGAAAGTTCTTGTCCACCAAACTCCTAAAACCTGCACAATCTTATGATCTAGTTCAATATCAACAATCTGCACAATCTTATTGTCCTCTAATCCAGAAGAGGGGCTACAAAACACGCTGGTGTTACAACGTAGGAGCAAATGTATCCCATTGCAGTGGCGGATGCAGGAATTCAACTTTGGGTGTTTAAATTTTTTTCCGCCCTAAGAGCATCTCCAATAGAAGATGCAAATTTGGAGATGTAAAACACGAGATGTAAAATTTTACATCTTCAAAAGGTTCTTTTTGCATCTTCGAAAAAGGGTCAACTCTAACAGATGATGCAAAATGGTGATGTAAAAGAGCAACTCCAATAAAAATGCAAATTAGAGATGTAAAATCGACCGCCGGCCGCGTGGCTGCTGTTTAGCCGCATTTGCACAACAAAAGTATATCATCAACTTCACATTCTATTGGAATCGACAATTAGAACAACAAACAAGTAAACAAACGATTTTTTTTACCTTTGCGACATATCGTCGAACGTGTGGCCACCTCTTCCTCCATGGCCGGCGGTGGCGTCGGCGGAGGTGGATGAGGAACTCTGTGGCCCGAGGAGGACGCCAAGGTCGGCGATGGCTGCGAATTACTCGACGCAATCCGGGTACAAAATTTTGGCTGGCCGAGGTTGGTTCGCCGTGGTGTTGGGCCCCCGCGTCACCGGCTGCTTCACGCCTCCACCGCGTGGCTTGGAGGACCGCTGCTTCTTTGCAAGCGCCTCCAGCGCGACGTCGGCCGACCGAGGTGGGGCAAATCCGGGGCAGAGACATGGAGGCGGAGGCCAGATTGGGGAAAGTTGGTGCGGAGGCGGTGGCCACGGCGAGGTGGGTCAGGGAACTAGCGACGGAGTCAGAGAAGGTGGCGGGGTCATCGGCGTCGGCCATGGCGGCGGCGGGAGGCGAGCGGGCGGCAGACGGGCGGGAGGCAGACGAGCGGCGGCCGTGCGGAAACCAAAAGAAACGGCAGTTGGTGGTTGCTGCGCGGCTGTCCTTTTTACATCTCCAGTTGACGGAGATGCAAATTTGCAACGCAAGGTGTTTTATTAAATGAGCCACTTCAGCCAAGGAACACTCTCTCTCTCTCTCTAAATCCAAACAAAGCTACACATTTAGTTGGGAATTTCTATTTCAGATTGCTTGTAGTCTTGCCGCTTGTCTGCGTGTGGGTTGTCTCCTGTACAGATTGCAAAGAATCGCATGGAGGGTTTGGCAAGAACTTTAGGGTATGACAATGCTTACGGAGTGGGAAGATCGAGGAGAAGCGGCGGCCTGTGTATGTATTGGAAGCGGCCTTTGGTGCTGGAACTAAGGAATTTCTCTAAATATCATATAGATATAGAGGTTAAGGAGAATGGGAAGATCCATGGCGCCTAACTTGTTGGTATGGGGAGGCGACTAGGAGCATGCGATATAAAACCTGGGATATGATGCGATTTTTGAAGGCAGATAGTGATCTTCCGTGGCTGTGTATCGGGGACTTCAACGAGGTTTTGCGAAGGGAAGAGCAGTTTGGCCCGAATGAGCGGGATGTACAATTAAATATATGTACTAAAAACCTAAATTAGATCATTATTATTCATCACGGGTTGACTATCGGTCTGTCGTGTCTTTCTTTAAAAACTCTCAGCTCACGTGGTGTACATATTCGACCGTCGATGATGGTAGCTCCTCCTTTCATTCCCGAGTGCATTACACCAAATTGTCTAGCACACGGGAATGAAGGAGAAGCTACCCCCACGACAACAGTCGGGATTCTTCGTCCTCTCATATATATATGGTGGAGACTCTCCCTCACTGATTCCTCTCTGACATTTGCGACCGTCGGTGATGGTAGCTCCTCCTTTCGTTCCCGAGTGCATTACACCAAATTGTCTAGCACACGGGAACGAAGGAGAAGCTACCCCCATGACAACAGTCGGGATTCTTCGTCCTCTCATATATGATGGAGACTCGTAATACTTAAAGTCAACCCGAAATATCGTTTAATTATCTTTCTAAAAAAGGACATATCGAGCGCCTGAAATTTGCCGGAACAGAAATATACATGTTTTTATCTACTTCATATGAGCATTCAAACTTGATGGCCATTACATTTCAATGGTTGAAAATATGAGCAAAAACATTTCAAAATATCTTATAGGACTCATATTGACATGGAGATTTGGCTAGTCTCACCACGAGGTCGGAGGGGGGTCGGTGATGGGGACGACGGCGGTGATGATGGAGGGGGCTCCTAGATTTCTGCAAAAACAAAAACCCTATAAGCTATCAACTAATCAAATGCATATGTCTTGCATAGTGTTCTCCAATTTTAGCATTCAAAGAAGGAGTAGTTTTCCAATTTGAGCATTCAATAAGCAAAACCAAATCGTAAAATAAAGTAGTATTAAAATTAGGATGCATTCAATTATAAGCAAAACTACATCATCTCTTGCGTCCGTACATCGTCGAATATTATCACTAATACACCTCGAATACTATCATACATATAGTATTGCTAATACAACTAGAACAGTAGCGCCCGATGGGTATTGGCGCGGGCGGTAGACACACAAAGAGAAGGAACCATCACAAGATCATAGCTTCAGTGAGATCCCTGAAGAACCTGCCAGGTATTGGCGAACCTGCCGTCCAACACAACCATGTAGCGACGGACGTGCTCGTCCTCCTCGCTGACACGGTGATGTACCACCTCCGCGGTGTCCGGAAACCTCGGTACCGTCACTGGCCCACGCGACCGCCACCAAACAAGGATCTGGTCAAAGACGGACTTGCTCCTCACCAACCTACGTCCCCCGGAAGGTAGCACCTCCCAATACCAGCCCGGCGGAGCCCAGTCCCGGACATGGCCCCTCTGATCAAGCAGGCCTCCTCCGCCGAGTCAACAACGAGGATGCGGGATAGGCATCATCCACGTCGATGCAGGAATAAGAACTAAAAAAATAAACTAGTTCTATTAATTTCTTGCTAAGAATAAACTACTTCTATAGTAAAATAAAGTAGTTTTATTAAATCAACTAGTTCAACTACTAAGCACTTACTATAAATAAAATAAAGTAGTACTTACTAAGAATAAACTACTTCTATAGTAAAATATATTAGTTTTATTAAATCAACTAGTTCAACTACTAACACTTACTATAAATAAAATAAAGTAGTATTTATTAAGAATAAACTATTTCTATAGTAAAATAAATTAGTTTTATTAAATCAACTAGTTCAACTACTAACACTTACTATAAATAAAATAAAGTAGTATTTATTAAGAATAAATTATTTCTATAGTAAAATAAAGTATTTTTATTAAATCAACTAGTTCAACTACTAAGCACTTACTATAAATAAAATAAAGTAGTACTTACTAAAAATAAACTACTTCTATAGTAAAATAAAGTAGTTTTATTAAATCAACTAGTTCAACTACTAAGCACTTACTAATAAACTAAAATGCACTAAATCAACTAACCTTAAATGTAACTTTTGCAACACAATTTTTTTTCTAAATATGCATATATATATATTCGCGACGACAGGGGCGGCGCGGGACGGCGTCGGAGGCAGGGGCGACGGCAGTGACGGTGAGGCAGAGGGGCATCCTCGCTGCGTCGTCGGGGCTGGATCGAAGAACTGAACAAAAATTTTCGCAAGTGTTGATTATATAGACAGAACATTGGTCCCGGTTCGTACCAACAACCGGACCAATGCCACCCTTTAGTCTCGGTTGGTGCCAACAACCGGGACCAAAGGTCTCTTTTCAGCAGCCCAAAGGGCGGGAAGTAGACATTGATCATATATATCCATGTGCTAATTTAAAGAACCGGGACCAATGTCACCCTTTAGTCTCGGTTGGTGACCCCCTTCTTTAAATTAGTTGTGGCAGATGCGGGATGAATCCTACCATATGATCGCATATGAGCAATTCAAGAGGAATTGGCGGGATTCTTTATTGAGCACATCATACATAAAGACGGAGAATGCCATGTGAAAGTTGAAATGCATTTTAGATGTTAGGGATTATAAGATATGTTATATTGTATATACGTAGTAGCGTCGGATAGATATATGAAAACTTGTTGTTCGACCAATCTCAGAGAAAGAGAGGTCACTTCTCTCTGAGAAAGAGAGGTCACTTCTCTCTGTATATGTTCATGAAGATCTTGTGTAATTAATGGTTCCTTCATTTGCTTACTAGCTAGCGTGTCGAGTTCTCTCTATACATATATATAGTAGCTAGCGTCGACCAAGAACGGAGAAAGAGAGGTCACTTCTCTCTATTAGCTAGCTAACACAACATGAAACCCCTAAATTAACCCTCCAAAACCCCTAAACCCCCGTATTAAAAAATAAACCTACATCTGAGCTGCTGACGCGTGGCTGCCGTTTGGTCCCGGTTGGTGTTACCAACCGGGACTGAAGGTCCTCCTGCCTGGGCGCCCCGCAGCGGCCACGTGGAGTCCCTTCTGTCCCGGTTCGTAAGAAAACCGAGATTAAAGGTTTTGGGTTTTAATCCCGACCCTTTTGTCCCGGTTTCAGAACCGGGTCTAAAGGCTCTCTGGAACCGGAACTAGTTCCCTGTTTTCTACTAGTGCTGACATACACTGGGGACAACAAGGGAAAGAGGCATGAACTAGAGGACGCTGGCGGCGGCAGCATGGAGGTACCTCCCGAGTCGCCCAAGGGCAACACAGGGGGTAAACATGTTATAGAGCATAGGCTTGAAGACACCGCCTTATCTAGCCACTCATTTTTGCATCGCAATTCGTGCAAGTATTTTTGTCTTTTTTGTTTCTCTCATATAGAACATTCTATGAACTTCAAACTTGGCAGCACAACAAAACACTCTTACTAGAATGTGGGAAAAAAGTTTCAGAATTTTTCGTGCATCATAAATACAAAAATTAACATTTAGAAAAAAAGAAATCTCATTTCTTATATTTATGTTGGGCCAAAAAATTTGAAAGTTTTTTCCCACATTCTAGTTAGAATGTTTTGGTGTCTTGCAAAGCTTGAAGTTCATATGTTGTTTTATTTGGAAGAAATAAAAAAGAAAAAACTTGGTGTAGTAAGTTAGTTGTCTAGTACGGATCTCAAAGCAATGTCAGGACGTCCCGACACAGGGGCATAGTGTTTTTTCCTGATAATTTATCGACATATCTTGTCCCCGGGTCCGTGGGCCAGCTTGTACCACCAAGACTCTCGAATTATGCTTGTTTTACCCCGGTTCAGAAAATGCAAGTTTTCTATCCTGATAAAATGTTAACAAACAATTATTATATAAACATATAGTATAGTACATTATGAACAGTGGACAGCAACATGCAGTAAAAAAAAAAGAAACACGAGAAACGCGTGGTGTAGTTTTCAACTATAAGAGCTTATGTGAGTGGTTGGGTGGTCACTGGTCAGATTGATACGCTAGCATTTGATTCATATCTGTAGGCCAGCTTGTACCTTTCATGAATTTTGAATTCAGCTGTTCATGTACTTGTCTGGCAATAATTTGTGCAACTAGCGACCGCATCAGGACTATAAATACGTCACGTGATGTACGCACTTGTCAAGCAATAATTTCTGCAAATAACAACCGCATCTGAACTATAAATAGGGCATCTGATGAACTGATTTGAGTCACCATTCCTACCAGCACTGCCACACATAGCAACCCACGAATATGGATTTGTTTCTGCCACTCGTATCATTGATTTTGGTGAGTGCATACATACACCACTCTTGTTATCAGATATTTCTATGCGTGCACATCGACGTACGAATAGCCGTCCCTATATATGTAAGTTGATCGTAACGACAATCGTACTGTTATTTGTTATGTTGCACGCAGATTGCCGGAGGACAAGGTAGCCAGCATGCTAGTTTTGCCGATGCGGCCAAGATGACCCTGACAAACATGCAGACACTGACGGCGTATTGGGAGGCAGCGCTTCCAGGAATTCTCATTCCCCCGGCTATCAGTGACCTGTTTGCCCAACAAAGAGGTCTCTCTCTCCTCTCTCTCTCTCTCTCTCTCTCTCTCTCTCTCTCTCTCTCTCTCTCCCCCTCCCCTCGCTACTCCTATGCCATTTTGGTGAACTCATTTCAACATTTGTTTTGGTGAACTCATTTCAACGTTTTAGAAAATTAACGTATACGTAATTTCGAATGTTTTAGAGCTCACACTGTGTACTGTAAACTAAACCAAAGCAATGGTTGGACAATAATAGTTGAGGAGGAATTAATGTGTCTAGATGCAGGAAATTAAAATATTTGATAGATAAAAGAATTAGTCTAAATGTATCCTTTTAGTACATGGATATATATGATCAGTGTCTGTGCGTAGAGTTTGTTTAGTTTCATTTCTGTTTTGACTCGTGCCTACTGATATGCATACGACATATGTGCATTCAATGTGTTTTCTTGAGATGATGTTATAATTAGTCCCAGTAACATCTAGTTTATTACAGGGCAGCAAAAAATTGGACCGAACTATGAAATAGTCAACTCAGAGGGTGGTCACAGCGACAACCATGTGCATACCATATCGCAGGTTAAAGATGATTTAAAAGAGGCACATGGTTCTCATGGTGAAAAAAGTAGAAAGAAGGTCATGATGGCACTTGAGCCAAAATTTGGTAACGATCTGAAGAGACAACCATTGTCACATGGGTTACAAGCTAAAAATTATGTAGAAGAAAAAATTGCTGCGTATAGAACAAAAATCGAAGAAAATCTAAAGGAAATATCAGTGCCATATGGGTCAGAAATTGACAACAATATTAAGAAAGTTTCATTAAATTTGAAGAAGATCCTTGCAGCTTATACACCATTGAAAGCTGAAAACCTTAAGGAAATATCAGTGTCATATGGATCAAAAGTTGGAAAAGCCCACGAAGAAGTTTCAGGGTCATATGGGTTAGAAGGTGAAAATAATTTAAAAGAAATATCTCTTTCTTATGGTATAAACAGCGATGATACTCCACAGGAAGAATCGGCACATGAAGAAAATGTAAAGGAAATCTCAGTGTCATATGGGTTAGAAGGTCCAAATAGTTTAAAGAAAGTTCCACTAAATTTGAAGAAGATCCTTGCAGCCTACACACCTTGGAAATTTGGAAATCTAAAGGAAATATCTGTATCATATGGATCAAAAGGCCAAGAGATTTCAAAGGAAGCATCAGGAATATCTGGGTTAAAAGGTGAAAAAGATTTAAAAGAAATCTCAGTTTCTTATGGTGTTGATGACCTTGAAAAACTGAAGGAAATATCTGTGACATACGGATCAAAAGATCAAGAAGCTCTGAAGGAACCCTCAGGAACATATGAGTTAGAAGGTAAAAAGGAGTTAAAAGAAATCTCAGTGTCTTATGGTGCAGACGGCCGTGAAAATCTAAAGGAAATATCCGCAACATATGGATCAAAGGACCAAGAAATTCGCAAAGAAGCATCAGGATCCTATGGGTTAAATGGTGATAGGGGTTTAAAAGAAATCCCAGTGTCTTATGGTGTAGACGGCCAGGAGATTCTAAAGGAAGGCTCCACATCACACGAAGAAAATTCAAAGGAAGTCACTATGTTCATTTTCTACCAGGAAATAGAGTTAATTATTTTATTACATACAACCCCTCAATTGATTTTTTGCCATTGTACCTGTTGCAGTAAAAGGAGAGGGGAGCCACCACCATGTTCCCGCTCATAGCTACAAGAACAAGAAAGAGGCAGATGTCTTTTTCTTCCACGACATGTTGAGGCCAGGGTCCTTGATCACCCCGACCATCCCTGTTGGCGCAGCCGGAGGAAGAAGAAGACTCACACGCGAACTAAAGGTAGAAGAAGAGCACACACAGGCTTTGGCACCAAATGTTGGCGCAGCCGGAGGAAGAAGAAGACTCACACGCGAACTAAAGGTAGAAGAAGAGCACACACAGGCTTTGGCACACACACAACTTTACCTTTTCTGTATTTCTTCTCACACGCAAATGAAGTGGATTACAAAGTCTTAAGTAGCGGACTAAACACAACACCACGCACCCACTAAGCCACGCACACGCACTCACTTTTGCATGCAACCCCACGGTCAAGCCACACATATCGGCTGAACCGCGACTAGCTCCACTAGCCGGTAGAAACGGCAGCTGATAACCATCTCTCTGGCCACTCGGTTTCGCCGATCTCCTCGCTGCTGGAGATAACAACGCTGCTGATTACCAGGTCCACAACTAAGCCGCTCTAACTAATCTTATCCATGCAATACGTGCATGCTAGTAACCTCACGGACGCCCACACATGCATCCATTTGTTCTAAGACTCACTCAACTAACAGACCACTATCTAGCTTGCATGTTTACACATACCCACATTTCTACGTGAACAAACTGCCGCAGCCAGAAGTCTTCAACTTAGCTACATGCATGAACGAAACTAATGCGACGAAATAAACATGATGAATACCTAGACAACAAGGTAAACTCTATCAATCACCCCCTTAACCTTGTTGTCGTTTATTCGAACACCTCCATGTCGATCTTCAAAGCAGCCCCGGCTCGTCGTCGGCGGTTGCGGCGGCGAGATGGGCCTGCTCTTTCCTTGGCGCGGTGCAATCCTTCGCGAAATGGCCATAGTCTTGGCAGTTGTAGCAGCGCACCTTACGTATGTCGAAAGTGCTCTTCTTCTTGCCGCTGCCACGGCGGTTCTTGTCACGAGCAAGCCACTCCTCCTCCGTGAGGAGCAGCTGAGTGCCGCTGTTGCTGCTGCCTGCCTCGTCCATGTCGAAGCTCTCCTCCACAGCCAAGAAGCGGCCCGTGAGCTCTTCAATCGTCAAGGTCTTGAGGTCGAGTAGCGACTGGATGGAGTGGGCGAGCTGCCGGTAGCGCTGCGGCACACAGCGGAGAAACTTGAGCACCGCCTTGTGCTCGGTGATGCCGTCGCCGAGGGCCTCGAGGTCGTTGACGATGCCGGTGAGGCGGACAGCGAACTCCTCCATCCTCTCGCCATCCTTGAACCGGAGATTCTCGAACTCCAATCTTTGATGATTGAAGAGCTCACGGGCCGCTTCTTGGCTGTGGAGGAGAGCTTCGACATGGATGAGGTCTGCCGAACCACGCGCTCGACGACGCTGGCTTCGCCACGCCGCCGTGCCGGTGAGCCGCCGGTGCAGCCGCCGGCTCCACCGGCTTCCCCTTGGCCAGCTCCGCCGCCTTGGACGCATCATCTCCCTCGGTGCCGGCCATCACAAGAACGGATCAAACCGTGGCTCTGATACCAAATGTTGGCGCAGCCGGAGGAAGAAGAAGACTCACACGCGAACTAAAGGTAGAAGAAGAGCACACACAGGCTTTGGCACCAAATGTTGGCGCAGCCGGAGGAAGAAGAAGACTCACACGCGAACTAAAGGTAGAAGAAGAGCACACACAGGCTTTGGCACACACACAATCCCTCCGACCACCTCCATGCCAGCTCTTCTTCCCCGCGACATCGCTGACTCCATCCCATTCTCCACCGAGCACCTCACCGACATCATCATGATGTTCGCTCCGGCGTCCCTCGCGATGATCCGAGAGATACGGTGGACGCTGGACACCTGTGAGCACCCACGGACGCTCCCCGGCCAGAAAGCAGGCTGTGCCACCTCCCTCGAGTCCCTAGCCGAGCTGCCGGCGTCCCTCCTCGGGAGGCGCAACGTTCGCGCGTTCTCCGCTGTGGATCTCCCCATGGATGCCCCGGACACGCCGACACTTAGGGGGAGGTACAACGTGACGGCTGCACGGAAGCTCTTAGGATCATCATCTGAGGTCGTGACTTGCCATGATCTGACCTCACTACAAGAAGAACCCCCCTATAGCAACGCATCGATGCGTTGTTATATGCCCATATATGTGTTGCTATGGGTTTTACCAACGGATTAATATGCGTTGTCATAGGCACCGTTGGAAGAGTCTACAACAACGTATATAAATTCGTTGGTAAACAGTGTGAAAAAGCGTTACAGGTTAGCAACGTATAGAACTAGAGCATAGCAACAGTTCATATGTGTTGCGGCACACTGTACAAATGATATTCAAATAGACATAAATAGAACTTTGCAACGTATAGAAGCATTGCTCTATCATGAACTACTAATGGTATTTCATATATTGTGATATACAATAACATTGGCAAAGCTGACAATGCATGGAGCCACAATATAATAAACATAAAGGTCTCATATATTAAATTTGACTTTGCTGCATTACAAATAACATGATCCCAAGGTTACAATAAGTGATACTACATGGTAGCCTAAGTCTGGACGTTTCAATCAACACCACAACCACTCTAAAACATAATGTTTGAAACATTGACACTAGAAATGACATCCTAAAACACTACACAAGACTAACAAATAGCAGCCCCATTGTCCACCTTGCAATCAACATCTGGGCCATACATCATCAATTTATCTTAGCGATCTACAAAAATAAAGGAATAAGATCAGTAACCATATTGTAGCGAAAATATGGTTAAGAGCAGCAAAATTAAAGGAGGAGCAACATACAAAGGTTGAAGGCCATGCAATAATTAATCCTGCTGCATGACCAATAATGTTGACCTTTTTAGTGGTCGATCAACTGATCAGATTTTGCTAATGTAACATCAACTCGCACTGCCCAAAATTGGTTACCAAGATGAACACCCTCAACTTTATATTCTGGTTCAATGCTTTGGAGCGCATTAAGAGCAACATTCCTGTTTGGATTTCCCAAGCTCTTCAAAAATACTACAGTGCCAACCTATTTGTCCGAGAAAACAATTTCTAATATAAGCAATTTAAAACTTGCAGATAATCATGCATAACATAAACTTAATAGTCATACATCTATCGAGTCGGCACCTGCAATTTGTTGTACTGCATTGTTGTTTCTGTAGAATATATTTTGTGCAACATTAGTATGCAATATAATTGAAGCTTAAGAACTGAAACAGAGAAGAATAAGATTGAGAAAATTTATGTCATACATTGGCATGCTTTGTTGCATTAGCTCCTCTTGAGATCTTACTAGTGTTCTGGCAACGAAGCTAATGGCAAGATGCAAAATAATCAGACCAACTTCAGAAGGAAAAACTGAATATAGATGTACACATGATGAATCAGAATCTGCCATATACGCAGAGTATTCTCTAACCCGTTCAAGCGTGTTGTTAAGTTGGAGATCAATTTAATAGGGCAAGCATATTTTTTGAGTAAATGTTGGCATGTCATATTGTGCACTAGATTGTTGTGCAAGAAGACTACATCTATAATGCCACATATACACTCTGTTATGTTAAGAACTACTGCGGCTAGCAATGTATTTTTTTGCAAATCTACACAGCAGTTTAATAATTGGCTTTTCATGTACAAGGTCTGCAACATTATGCAAACGAAAGGCTAAAATAGCAATGTGCAGAGATTTTTCAACTTGGTGAAACTAACTCAATTTTATCTCTTAGATTCAGATTCGAGATATTTCTACTCAACATCGAAACTGTTATTTATATCAGACTTCATTTCTAGCATGAGTATGCGCTGGAAATGTGCAATAAATTTGTTGAAGCAAGAGAGCAGAGTTGCATAGTGAAAAGAAGCTTTAGAAGTTTAAAAGATATGGAGTGCCCTAACCTTATCTGCACTAGTGTTTTCTTTCTCTTGTTGCACATGTTCATCATGGATAGAAGTATCTTTGTTCTGTGACAGAAAATTTATATAAGATTCGAAAGAACTATACTAAACATTCCTACCATGAGAAGAGGAAGTAACAATTAATTGTTGCTCAACCATATTGGACACCGAACAGTATATAAATGAGCATACCTTATCCTTAGAAGGACGCGTTTGTTTGATGGTTGCATCTCCATGTCATAGAGAAAGTTTTCCTTGCTCTGTAATGAATGGCAAAAGATGATTAATTTCTCTAAAAGCAAACAGAAACATATTGATGCATCCATACACTACCATCACATTATTTTGCCGCCCAACAGTGCCAAGTTGTTGACTACGACTATCGCTATATACTCTCTGTTGATTGAAACCAAAAAGGAAAATGATCATATTTATTTAAATGAATTCAAAATATTACTAGAACATTCTATAGATAAATACTTTTTGTTTTGAATTTGTCTTGCCAACACAAAGAGCATCTTGAGATGTAGACTCCTCACCCAAAGAACCCTGTAACGAGAACCTAACAATTAGTACATGTATTGAATAATGAAGAGCATTCTAAAGATAAATATATTTTGCTAGTTTTGAAATGGATTCAGAGCTGTGAATAAATAAGCATATAGAAGATAAGCACCTAATGAAAAGAAGCAACAACAGCTATGCAAGGAGTATCTGTTGTTTTAGATTTGATTTCATTGGTGTATTAGCATGAAAGTTCTTATGGTAATCTTCTCATGATTCTTGATATTGCTAATAAGTTGAGAAAAGGAAGGAGTTACTAACCTTATCTGCACTAGTGTTTTCCTTCTCTTGTTGCACATTTTCATCGTGGATGAAAGACTCATTGTTCTGTGACAAAGATATATTACAAGATTGCCAAGAAAAATAATAAACATTCATACTGCAAAATGTGCGGGTAATTCTAATTGCTACTCAACCATGCTCGATTCCAAACAACATACAAATGAGCATACCTTATCCATAGCAGGACGTTTGTATGATGGTTGCATCTCCCTGTCATCGAGAAATGCTTCCTTGCTCTGTAATGAATAGCAAGAGATGATTAATTTCTATAAAAAGCAAACAGAAATATACTAATGCATCCATACACTACCTTCACATTATTCTGCTGCCCAACAGTACCAAGTTGTTGACTATGACCGTCGCCATAAATTCTTTGTTGATTGAAACCAAACAAGACTAAGAACATACTTGTAAAATGGCATCAAAAAAATTGTTAAACCTTTGTAAAGACACATACTTTTCTCTTTGAAATTGTCTTAGCAATAGAAGGAACATCTCGAGATTTAGATATCTGATCCAAAGAACCCTGTAACTAAAACCTAAAAATTAGTACATGTATTGAATAATGGAGAAATTCTTCGAATTTACCTGTTCTTCAGAGTTTTTGTCTTCCCTTATAGTTCCAGAATTTCGGCATCTTGGTTTTCCACTCTTTTCTCCAACTTCTCCATCTTAAGTCTGACAGCCAAAAGATCTTCATTCGATGTATCCTCCAATGAACTAAGGTGTATATTCTGAAAGTGGCGTGAAGTTGACGCATCAAAGACTTGATTTGGATTCGAACTAGTCCGAGGCCATGTACATGTCCAGGCTTGTCTGGGCCAAGTACTACATTCAAAACATCTCCTTTCCATGCTGTCTTTCCTCTACTAGTATCTACTAAATTTGGATTCGCCGCTATACGTTTCTTCAAATCAACCTATATACATGAATACTGTATGTCAGAACAATGTGGTAAAAAACATTATAATTTTAATAAAAGAGAGTCAATATCATACCACTTGTTCATTCATTTTCTTGTCGCTTTTGTGCTTATGTGTATGCATGTATAAGACAGCCCTGTGTGGGTACTTCTTTTCGGGATCCTTTAATCTCTATTGGTCAAACAGTTAATTTATTAAAGACCTGCAGTACAAATGGGATGTACATGCATATAGTTCGAAGTTCTTATAAACTGACCAGCTCTTCTCTAACTCGTGGAAAACTCTTAGTTCCAGCCGTGTGTTTAGACTTCCTCATCGCACAATTGTTCCTATTTGTCTCACTTATCCCCTGTCAAACAGTTGTATAATGTATGCACATATATTTTTCATAATTTCGTACCATGACTGAGCAACATGTACATAACAAATCTGGCAAGTGTATGTACCTGTGCCTTTGGGGTCATCCAATTACTGACCAGAGTAATCCACTGATCCTTAATCACACCCTTTGGAACATTGGTGTTATTCGCTTCCATGTTCTTGTTTGCATCAAAATACAATGCTTTCAGATCTGACTTATGTTCCCTCCATCTATCTCCAATTTTTTTAATATATACTTTTCCAAGCGAGGAGGGTAAAGAAACCTCATCTACATTTCAAACAAAAGTATGGTTATGATAGCACGACATAAAGCATAATGATGTTAGCAAAAGAGATTTAATGTATTCGAGGTGTACCTTTACTTGCGCTAGTATATCCCTTTTGTTTCTTTGTTCATTGGTATTTTTTTCTCTCTCTCCTATTAGTTTTCTCCAGTCCTTGTAGCTCAAACTACACAATTTTCCATTCCTATCAACCGTGCCAAGAAAAATCGCAAGACGACCAGCTTCTTTTCCAATTGGCTGGTTTAGTTCATTGCACTGGACCACAATTCTCTGCCCTTTTGGAAGATTCCATATTTCTTTTAGCCTTGTCCTGCCACGCTTGGTTGTTTCTCCATTTTCATCTGATCATGGATAAATTACCAAAACACTTCTAGTTAATCACACATAAACAACTGTGTGAACAATCTTTTGGTCTGTAGTCTTGAGGAACAACTGATAGTGTTATTCACCAGTTTACAGAGCATTAAATTGATGACACAATGGAAAAATCAGCACTAATATAAAAGAAGTGAATCTTACGGCAGTGCAAAGACAGGATGCAGTATCGCTGTTTGCTTGGCGCCTTTTGCCCAACAGTTAGTGTAGCTAGCCAAGTAAATAGTAGGAAGTGCAATGCTTTTATTTGCTAGTCATGATGAATAAAATGCAGCAATTCATGAAATCCGTCCCCTCTATCGCATACACTTGCAGCATGTTCTTCACTTAACAGGGAGTGCAGTGCAAAGTTCAGGGTCAAACAAAAAACGTTGTTGGGCCATGGGCTGATGACGACTGTGAGAAAAGGCAGGCCCAAATAAAAAACAAGCCCACTCGCTTGGTGCACCCATGTTGCTTCAACAAAAAAAGGACTTTCACTAGACTAGATGCGGTTCCTTAGGGAAAAAACAAGATATTGGGCCCAAAGTAAAATACAAGCTCACATACTTTGGGCCCATAATAAAAATAAGCCCACATAGTAAACAAGTTTTGTTCTCAAGAAAAAAACTACTGTCGGCCCACTAGTACTGACCCGGAGGAAACCCTAGGATCTAGTCTTCTAGATTGGATGATGGTGTCACTGCGGTGTCATTTCTCTCTTGGAGTAGCGCTAAATGATATAGGAAGGAGGTGGAGCGGCTTTGTCTTGGACGGTGCTTTGGTGGAGATGTCAAGTCATGCCTGGCCGACAAGTGCTACTATGTGTCATGCCTGTTATGTAGGTGCTACGCATGATAGATCCTCCATAGGCTTCAAGCTACATCAGCTGATGGTGATGGCATGGTGCTGCGGTGTGCCGGCTGCGATCACGACGTGCTTAGCAGTTTGCGCACATGGAGGTGGTGCCGTTGGACGCCGTGGTGGTGTCGACGGATTACTGGACTGGCAAGGATAATATGGATCTCTTTGCTGAAGATGGGTCAGCGGTTTAATGATGATGATGGCTTCTAAAACATGTGCATGTGGCCTACACTTTAGGTTTGGTGCACTGGCTGTAGGTTCCGATATGTTATGCGGATGGATCGGCGATTTACACTGGTTTTAGATATGTGGTGTGAGAGCACTACAGATTATCGAGTTTGTAGGCGTGAGTGGTTACTTCGGTGGCTTGATGTATATTCTTGTCAGATTTTTGGTGAATAATTAATAAAGATAGTTATATGTATCGCCTAATGCACAGGCCGGGGCTTTAATCGAAGGAAATATGCCCTAGAGGCAATAATAAAGTTATTATTTATTTCCTTATATCATGATAAATGTTTATGATTCATGCTAGAATTGTATTAACCGGAAACATAATACATGTGTGAATATATAGACAAACAGTATGTCACTAGTATGCCTCTACTTGACTAGCTTGTTAATCAAAGATGGTTATGTTTCCTAACCATGAACAAGGAGTTGTTATTTGATTAACAAGGTCACATCATTAGTTGAATGATCTGATTGACATGACCCATTCCGTTAGCTTAACACTTGATCGCTTAGTATGTTAATGCTTTCTTCATGACCCATACATGTTCCTGTAACTATGAGATTATGCAACTCCGTTTATCGGAGGAACACTTTGGTACTACCAAACGTCACAACGTAATCGGGTGATTATAAAGGAGTACTACAGGTGTCTCCAAAGGTACTTGTTGGGTTGGCGTATTTCGAGATTAGGTTTTGTCACTCCGATTGTCGGAGAGGTATCTCTAGGCCTTCTCGGTAATACACATCACTTAAGCCTTGCAAGCATTACAACTAATGAGTTAGTTGTGAGATGATGTATTACGGAACGAGTAAAGAGACTTACCGGTAACGAGATTGAACTAGGTATTGGATACCGACGATCGAATCTCGGGTAAGTAACATACCGATGACAAAGGGAACAACGTATGTCGTTATGCGGTTTGACCGATAAAGATCTTCGTAGAATATGTAGGAACCAATATGGGCATCCAGGTTCCGCTATTGGTTATTGACCGAGAATGGTTCTAGGTCATGTCTACATAGTTCTCGAACCCGTAGGGTCCGCACGCTTAACGCTTCGATGACAGTTCATTATGAGTTTATAAGTATTGATGCACGAAGGTTGTTCGAGTCCCGGATGTGATCACGGACATGACGAGGAGTCTCGAAATGGTCGAGACATAAAGATTGATATATTGGAAGCCTACATTTGGACATCGGAAGTGTTCCGGGTGAAATCGGATTTTACCGGAGTACCGGAGGTTACCGGAACCCCGGAGGTCCATGGGCCTTAATGGGCCATAGGAGAAGAGGAAGGGCAGGCCAAGGTGGGCTGCGCGCCTCCCCCTCTAGTCCGAATAGGACAAGGAAGGGGGCGGCGCCTTCCCTCTTCCCCTCCTCCAATCCTAGTCCAACTAGGAGAGGGGAGTCCTACTCCGGTGGGAGTAGGACTCCTCCTTGCGCGCCTCCCCTAGGGCCGGCCACCTCCCCTTGGCTCCTTTATATACGGGGCAGGGGCACCCCAAGACACACAAGTTGATCTACGGATCTTTCCTTAGCCGTGTGCGGTGCCCCTTCCACCATATTCCACTTCGATCATATCGTCATGAGCTTAGGCGAAGCCCTGCGCCGGAGAAGTCATATCGTCATGGTGCTTAGGCGAAGCCCTGCGTCGGTGGAGCATCAACATCGCTACCACGCCGCCGTCAGGTTGACGGAACTCATCCCCGACACTTTGCTGGATCGGAGTCCGGGATCGTCATCGAGCTGAACGTGTGCAAAACTCGGAGGTGCCGTACATTCGGTGCTTGGATCGGTCGGATCGTGAAGACGTACGACTACATCAACCGCGTTGTTATAACGCTTCCGCTTTCGGTCTACGAGGGTACGTGGACGGACACTCTTCCCTCTCGTTGCTATGACATCACCATGGTCTTGCGTGATCGTAGGAATTTTTTTGAAATTACTACGTTTCCCAACAGTGGCATCCGAGCCTGGTTTTATGCGTTGATGTCATATGCACGAGTAGAACACAAGTGAGTTGTGGACGATACAAGTCATACTGCCTACCAGCATGTCATACTTTGGTTCAGCGGTATTGTGAGATGAAGCGGCCCGGACCGACATTACGCGTACGCTTACGCGAGACTGGTTTCACCGCTCCGAGCACTCGTTGCTTAAAGGTGACCGGCGGGTGTCTGTCTCTCTCACTTTAGTTGAACAGAGTGTGGCTACGCCCGGTCCTTGAGAAGGTTAAAACGGAGTCTATTTGACGAAGTATCGTTGTGGTTTTGATGCGTAGGTAAGAACGGTTCTTGCTCAGCCTGTAGCAGCCACGTAAAACTTGCAACAACAAAGTAGAGGACGTCTAACTTGTTTTTGCAGGGCATGTTGTGATGTGATATGGTCAAGACGTGATGCTATATTTTATTGTATGAGATGATCATGTTTTGTAACCGAAGTTATCGGCAATCGGCAGGAGCCATATGGTTGTCGCTTTATTGTATGAAATGCAAACGCCATGTAATTGCTTTACTTTATCACTAAGGAGTAGCGATAGTCGTAGAAGCAATAGTTGGCGAGACGACAACGATGCTACGATGGAGATCAAGGTGTCGCGCTGGTGACGATGGTGATCATGACGGTGCTTCGGCGATGGAGATCACAAGCACAAGTTGATGATGACCATATCATATCACTTATATTGATTGCATGTGATGTTTATCCTTTATGCATCTTATCTTGCTTTGATTGACGGTAGCATTATAAGATGATCTCTCACTAAAATTATCAAGAAGTGTTCTCCCTGAGTATGCACCGTTGCCAAAGTTCGTAGTACCCAGACACCACGTGATGATCGGGTGTGATAAGTTCTACGTCCATCTACAACGGGTGCAAAACAGTTGCACACGCGGAAATACTCAGGTTAAACTTGACGAGCCTAGCATATAACAGATATGGCCTCGGAAATACTCAGGTTTAGTTTTAGTTGTTCTGATGATCATGGTCCTTACAGCCACACTACACACCATCAAAACTAAAAAGTTACCATTCTGTTCTGTTCTGTTCTGTAGAAGATGGCAGTGCAATTGTTGATTCTAATTTTTCAGAATATCTAGCAGAGTATCAAAAGGTAATTACCTTGTTCATTAGCAGCACTGTCATCCTGGTCCTCTTCATCTTCACTATCAGTCAAGCCTTCTTCACCATTACAAGATGATGGTTGAACATGAGATGAATCAGCATCTTTACGCATGGCATTCTCATGTTCAATATGTTCCTCCTCCATGTATTCATCATTGCATTCAACAACATGAAGTTTACTTCGTGTCATATCTGCTCCATGAGAAAACCAAAACATAAAGTTAAAAACATTGTAAATTTAGTCAAACTAGCATGTAGTTGAGCATTGGTCTACATATACCACTGATCAAGTAGTAATACATTTCACAACATTGACCCACAAGCTAATGCAGATTGTCACGTGCTAGTTAGACTGGCAATTAACTACTCCTTAGACCAGCAAATCTGTCAGACCTAGCGCTCGAGCTCACACGAGGGAGACAATGGAGTTTTGTGCCGCGTTCAACTTCACAACTTTTCTGCTCTCTATTCCTTCTTTTTCAGCGATTAGAGAGACCAACTGAAAAACAAGAAACAAGGCACGTCCGGGTCGTGAGCGCTGTCATCCCAGCACTCCCCGGGATGCGGCCATGACCGTCTCCTTCGTGCCATCCCACGATCAGGTCAGGGCCGCGGAAAGTGCTAACAAACTACGCCGAGTCGCAGCTCAGCTTATTTTCTGCTAACTGAAGAAACTTGCTACTGACGAAACTGACGGAAAGGGAAAAACGACACCTAAACTGACGAAACTGAAAAACTACTTCAGCAGCTGTTAACTGGCAAAATCGACAGGCGGAACACGGCCCGAATAGACGAAGCGTGGTATGGTGGGTTAACTAATTAATTAGTTGCCTGATTTCATGCCTTGATTCTAGTTAACCCGATTTGTATGAAGGCGAGGCAATGAATGGGAAACATGGCAGCAGCGAGCGAACGCCTGCGTTGCCTCGACGACCCAGCCCAACGCTTTCCGGGTTCCCCAGCTGCTGGGTGCCGCGGCTGCCCTCGATGGCTTGATCCGGTTGAAGACCCCGGAACAGAGGACGCGGCGCCGTGCGCGCTATGGCAGGGCGATTACAGGTGCGCGAACGCGGTGGCCGGACTGATCAGCCCAGTAGGAGGTCGAATGCAAGAGAGAGGCCATGCGAAGGAGGCACTGACCTGCAATCGGAGAGATGGCGGAGAATCGCCTGCCGCCGCCAGCCGGCAGAGGTGTTGGGGAAGAGAAACCCACGACTTGTGCTGTTGAGATAGATAGGGAGAGGTGCGGAGGATTTTTGGGCAGTTAGCTTATTTTGGAGGAAATGGAAAAATGGAGGGAAGCAACCGAGGGAAATAGAAAATGGAGGGAGCTTAAATAGTGTCGACCTGCACTAGCATTTCGTCCGACATTACTCTCAAACTCCTTTTTCTTGGGCTCTCAAACTCTTTTTTATGTATGAATAAATCAATTAAAATAAAAAGAGATTATTAAATACTGCCTCCGTTCTCAAATATTTGTCTTTCTAGACATTTCAAATGGATACAACATACAGATGTATTTAGACATATTTTAAAATGTAGATTAACTCATTTTGCTTCGTATGTAGTAACTCGTTGAAATCTCTAGAAAGACAAATATTTGGGAAAGGAGAAAATAATATATACAACGGCGGAGCTATGTACGCTCTTGGGGTGGCCGTGGCCCCCCAACACTGAAGCAACTTGTGAAGAAAAATAAATTGTGAAGGCTAATATGAGAACTTTTCTAGCTTTTGGCCCCCTCAAACATTCATATTTTACCTTTCGCCCCTCCAACTGATTCTGTCTAGCTCCGCCACTGAATATATACTAATTTACTACCTTCGTACTTAATATAAGACTATGGCAATGTCAAAAAAGTCTCATAATAAGTTGGGAGTATTTTTTTGGCATGTGGGCAAATATTATAAGTCTAAAAATACGAAAACTCTTTGGCCTCACATGGCTGATAACCGAGCGTGTGTCAACCGCTTCTGCGATTGTGTGATCAGAATTTGACCATGTGGCGCGCAGCAATCGTACCCATATACTGGTTTGCAACACCGCCCTTATTGCAAGAGTCGCAAGTGCAACATGGGTCTGTTGCAGACCAAGAAATCGGTCGGGTCTTCTTCCCCAATCCTGATGACAATTCGACTGGGTCTAGTGATGCAGGTTGGTCTTATCCGAGGGCCCACCCACATGCCCCTCCCCCCCCCCTCCCCCCACCCTCCCACACACACACTTTTATTCAACACACGTGCGAACGTGTTTTGAGGGATCACCACATTCTCATGTCCTATCGAAAGAGGTCGTGCATACGCGCATGGTAATTGGCATGCAACCCCTCGACCTCGCACGCGACTTAACGCTCAGTGCATAACGTCGAGACGTGGAGGCTTACTGGCACCAGAGAGGTACCCAACGCTGGGTACTCCAGGGCGATGCGAATACGGCTTACTCCCCGGCAATCTCCAATGGTCGAAGGCTCCGCAATTGCATCCCTCACGACCCCCTTTCTCGGTCGCGGATGCGTGGGCGGCGATCAAAGGCATAACCCAGCCTTGCTCTTGTGACCTCGCCTGCTCAACTATGGGATAATAACTCTGATTCCCAAGGTGCTTGGAGCCTCGGAGAACCGCCAGTTCCGGCCGATCACGGTTATTAACATGAGAAAGTTTGATTTTCACTCACATTTCCCTTCCATTTTGTAAAGTTAGTAGAAGAGCTTGAAACAAAAATACATGAAAATTAAAAAAATATGAGTCGCTCAAATTTTAATTGAATATTAACTGAACTCGGGATCGAATTACAAAATAATACAAGTATATGTGTGTTTCTGTAACTCCGTCAAGAAATGAAGGACGCTTGGTCAAGCGAAGCTCGTTGGATTTCAACTCGACATACCAAAAATTAAATAATTCGTACATAGTCTATATATAATTTAAACTGAAAGGATTTTACTGTTCACCCATATGTCAAACTAGGCATCCAAAAAATATGAGATGTTAGATACAAAACAGAAGGAAAAAAACTTCGTTCAAATTCATGAGAAAACAAACTGTGTTCAAATTCCCGAGAAATCAAAAAATCCAGTATATTCAACATTGAATGAACAACTGTCGCATCTGATAATTTACCACTGAATCCTAACTGTAACTGAGCAAGGAGAAATTTACATGGGGCAGTGAACCTTAACAGGTAGCAGAAATGGTGGTAAATACTAAAAAGGATGCATGCCCCTCATCTGGACTTGGACAAGTAGGTGTGCTAACAAACTGAGGTATTTCCTTGGCTACTTGTATCTGATAGACTGAATTTCATGAAAATGCTTAGACGGCGACGTTTCAATGGCATCTCCTTTCAATTATTGTTCATCAACATTGGCATTACTCTCAAAATAACTTCACCGCAGCATAAGCTACAGAAATATTATGTTTCAATAACAAAATTGTAGATCTTACAAGATTGTAAAGATAAGCTAGAATTTGCAAACCTAGCAGTGAAAAACAAGACATTCGAAGCAAACCTTTCATTTAGTTCCGAAGCTTCAAGACCAGAACTTGTAATAGGATCTACAGTTGTACCTTCTATATCTCTTCTAGTCCACATTTCATTCCCATGCGCAGTATCAAAAAGCTCACCCAGACATCGACATGATAAGGTTCACTTTCTATATCATTCCATTCTTCACCCATGTCAAAATTGTCTCGAGGAGTCACCTTCGTCACAAATGACCATCCAGGATTTGTATGGTCTTTCAGATAGAAAACTTGGTCAACTTGATTGGCAAATACAAAAGGCTCATCCTCTATCTTGTCACCACTATGGACTTGTGAAAAATTCACAAGCCGCATTTACCAAATCTATCCTTTTTTACTTCTTTTTCTTTAGTACTATTAAGCCATTCACATTTGAACAGCACCACCGAAAATTTTCTATAATAATCCAACTCAATTATGTCAAGTATCTTCCCATAGTACATGACATCTCCAAGTATAGGGTTAGTATCACCTGCAGAAGCATAACTTGATGTTTTTATGCGGTCAAAACAACTCCGCTGTTTTGAGTCTTCTTATCATAACGCTTGGGTCTAAATCTATATCCACGGGTACAGAAGCCTATGTATCTTCGTGCAACCTCAATTGGACCACGAGCCAACCATCTAATATCATCATCAATGCTGTCAAGACCCTTTGCTGCTCTAGCTGCATTACCTACACCAACACGGAACTTAGATAACATAAACTCAAAATCGGAAAACTAATAACAGGAACTTACATGATCTCTAAACCAATCAGAAGTTTGCATGTTGCATGCGCTCAATGGTTTTTAGTGCTAGGCGCTTGTTGCGGTTTTTCCTTTTTAGTTCAGCACCATGTGCTCTACAACACATATAAACCCAATTTTAGATCAAAAAAATTCAAGATGCTAACAAGTTAAGGGAAGACATTTACATGAGATATGGAGTGACAACATCACAGTTGTAGAGCACAAATCTATGGGCTTGTAAGGACTCCATATCATTCAAGGTGTAGGTTCGTGGTTTTCCCAATGGATTCCCTCTTTGGAGGAAATAATGTGGATTCATTTGCATACATGGCAGATTCATTCTCATTTGGTCTGTCATTATTCCTTGATGGTTGGTTGTGCTTAGTAGAGAAACCCTCTAAGTATCTTGAACAAAAGGCCATACACTCATCCGCCAAATATGATTCGCAATTGAACCCTCGTATGCGAGCTTTGTTGCGTAACATATGACTTCAATTTACCAAGGTACCTGCACACATGTCAAAACATAAATTCTCAGGTCATTGTCACTTATGCCAATATTGCACTTTTCTTAACATCAGATTGTTACCTTTCAATAAAGTACATCCATCGATAGCAAACTGGTCCAGCAAGTTTACATTCAGTTGCTAAATGGACAACTAAATGAACCATGACGGTGAAAAACCAGAGGGAATATCATCTCCATTTTACAAAGTGTGATTCTAATTGATTCTTCCAAACGGTCAAGCTCATTTACATGGAGAACTTTTGAACATATTCCTCGGAAGTAAGCAGATAATTCAAATAGTACTGTTGTGACACGGTCTGGAAGAATACCCGTCAAAGCGATAGGCATGAATTGTTGCGATGGGACATGGCAGTCATGCGTTTTTAGCCCAGAAATTTTTCCTTCAGCAGGCTTCACACATTTAGATATATTTCCACAATAGCCATCAGGAACCATTATAGACTCAAGAACTTCAAGGAACAATTTTATCTCACTTCTGGACATGGTAAATAATGCGGGTGGTAAGTAAAACTTGCCCAAGGTTGTTGCTCGATGTAGGTCCTCTCTAATATTCATTTCTTTAAGATCTAGACGAGCGTAAAGATTATCTTTTGACTTCCCATCTAAACCTAAAAGTGTGCCCAAAATATTATCACACACATTCTTCTCTATATGCATCACGTCCAGATTATGTCGAACGAGATTATAGTCCCAATAGGGTAGTGTAAATAGACTACTTAATCCCTTGTAAGTTTTTGACTGCTTAAAATCACCAAGAGCCTTTATTTCTTCTTCAACCTGACGTCCATAGTAAGTTCGAGGCTCTGCTCTATGCTCCACCGTTCCATCAAAAGACTTTTCATCAAAACGAAACTTATGACCAGGAGGCAAAAATCGGCGGTGACCCATAAAGCATGATTTCTTTCCATGCTTCAATCGCTTGGACCATGCATCTGCACCGCATAGTGGACATGCAAATTCTCCATGCACCTTATGTGAAGAAACCATTCCTAAAGCTGGCAAGTCATTTATAGTCCATAACACAACTGCCGCAAAGTGAAGGTTTCATTTTAGAAACATCATATGTGAGCATTCCATTCAGAAATAAGTCTTTCAAGTCATCCAAAAGTGGCTGGAGAAAGACATGAATATTATCTCCTGGACTTTTGGACCCAGGAATTATCAAAGATAGCAAAAGATATGATTCTTTCATGCACAACCAAGGAGGCAGATTATATATTGTCAAAACAACTGGCCAACAACTATAACTAGAACTCAGCATTCCGTAAGGATTAAATCCATCAGTACCCAAGCCAAACCTTATATTACGGCAATCGACGCAATTTTTGAGTACCTTTCATCTAAAACCTTCCATGTCAGAATCGGCTGGATGTCGTAGTGTGCCATCCTTAATGCGATCTTCATCATGCCATCGCAAAAGAGGTGTTGTCTCTTTGCACATGAACAATCTTTTCAACCTATCCTTGATTGGAAAGTAACGTAAAACTTTGCTTGGTGTTGCTTTTTTTCTTTCCTTCTTTGTTAACTTTGTTTCCGGTTCTTTATCTTTCCACCTAGAGGCCTTGCAGATTGAGCAAAAATCATCATTTTCCGTGTCTTTCTAGAACAGCTGGCAATTATTTGGACAAGCATGAATTTTTTTATAATCTAGGCCAAATTTTGAAACAATCTTCTTAGCCTCATAGAAATTCTGGGGCAGCTCATTTCCGTTTGGAATTGCCATGCGTAGAGTATCAAGTAGATCTCCAAATGACTTGTCGACCATTTGTTCATGGATTTTGTATTAAACAAAATCACAAGTAATGATAGCTGTGATAATCCACATCCCGCCATAAAGGCTTCTTCTAATCATTGATCAGTTTGTAAAATTCCTCGGCTTCTAAATTTGGTCCATGTTGATTCGGTGGATCTGGACTCTCACTCATTGGCACATCATCATACATATTCCTGAAGGCATCATTAATCAACCCATGCATGTCAGCAAGAATTTCTTCATTGTGAGGTTGTGGTTCTTGATCATTATTGTGCTCATCTGAAGATTCGCCATGAAAACCCATTTGTCATAACTCAAGAATTCCATTACAGATCAAATGATCACGGACTTCATCATTTGACAGACGTAAGTGTGCACGCATTCTTCACATGGACAAAGGATCGTGGTATCTTCTGTCTTATCTTTATATGCAAATTCCAAAAATCCATCTACGCCAGCCAAGTACCTGCTACTTCCTCTAGGATAACGCATAAAGTACCTTGCTGATTTGTACATCCATACCCACTCTGCAATAAAGAGTTCAATTGTCATTGCAAGGTTGAATCCTACTTAATCCAATTTTCCTTTATCGATCAAGACAAGTTATGTCTAACAAGCATAAGCAGACCACAAAAATATCGAACTTAGACTTTGTCTAGCAAACTGCATCATCATTGACATAAATAATTTCCAAAGATTAAGTAGACAAGATCATACAAGAGACGAAAAGGGCGAGAAGCTTACCTATGCGGGGGCGTGTCTTTGGTGCTGGTGTAGGCGGCAATTGTCAGACAGCTGGACGGCGGTACAGATGTGACAGAAATTCTGAAAAGAGAAGAACAAAATAGCATCATGATTCTCAGAGTCATTACAGCATGATCGTACTACCCTAAGAATCAAATTTTCTCTCAAACAAAATCAGCCAAAAGGCCCAAAACACAAAGAACCCTGCCATTTTCTCCCAGCGCATGAGCTGCTCTCAAATGATTTTCTAACAACAACAACACTACAAATTCAGACAAACATAAGTTTCTAAAATCCGGAAAGGATACTAGCGGTCCGAACCACACAAAGCAGAGATACACGCACGATCTCATACATGCCCTGTTAGTGTCACACGTCAAACATCTGATTTTTCATCAAGTTTGATTTTCAAACATAGAAAACAAATAAAATCAGTTTGAAGAACTGCAGCAAATTTCTCCTTTGAAAGAATAAGAGGAAGAGACATAATTTGGCAGACTCGGTAGTTTTTCTTACCACGATTCCGCTTCCTCAAAGAAGAACTCCAGCCCATCCATGATGTATGGTGGCTCGCCCAGATACCACATGAAGGGGATGAATGGTCTAACCAGGGAAAAAAATTGAGCACCACGTTTTCTTTCTGAGGGGTAACTGAGCACCACGTGGAAGTTAAGCTACCTACGGCCACTACAAGGATTCCGGTCTATTGCAACAAAATTTATTGCTACAACTACGTATTGTTGCAATAAAACGCAATATTACCACAAATTCCCCAATTGTGGTAATAGGCTGCGCATATTGCCATAACTTAGTTTGGTCGGGATAAATACTAACTTTGTTGCAATAGAGGCCTCATATTGCAACAAATTGTATTGGCGTTGCAATATGGTAGCGGTATTGCGACAAACAAATTCCGTTGCGTGAGGGCAGTCATTTTGTTGTAATAGAGACTAGGTATTTCAACAGAACAACTATTCGTGGCAATATTCAAAAAGATATTGCAACATCGGCGTGACATTGTATTAGTTACAAATATTATTGCAAAAAGGGGCTAGCTATTGCAACAAAATGCATCGACGTTGCAATATGGTAGCGATACTACGACAAACAAATTCCGTTGCGCCAGGCAGCCATTTTGTTGTAATAGAGACTAGGTATTTCAACAGAATAAGTATTTGTGGTAATATTCGGAAATATATTGTAAAATCGGTGTGACGTTGCATTAGTTACAAGTAAAACAATGAAAAAAAATATTATTAATATTTATAGATATTAAGTTATGATTTTTGCAAGCTTTAAGGAGTAATTAAAATATATTTTAATTGCACCAATTTCGATTAACCAAAATAACAGAAAAGGTTTATATATGGATAGAACACACTTTCTTGATAAGAATACATATTTAATTTGCTAGATTTGGATTTGACATGGCCAAGTTGTTGCCATTTTAAAACTAGGGTGTTTTTTTTTGCCAAAACTAGGGTGGCATCCATGGTGACCTCCACGGGCAATGACAAGTGGGGCCGGCCACCGTACAATAACCCAAAAAAATGTGGAGGCTCTCGCCTGGGCAGGGATTCGAACGCTCGTCCTCAATGTTGCAGATCATGGTTCAGACCAATGAGTTGTACAAATGTTGGTGAAAATACGGGGGTCTCATTGTAAATATTTGGTACCCGCGAGGTTAACTGCACCTGAAGCAAAAGTTTAGAGTTGCAGCCCGATCAAGAATTCAGCCACGATGACTGGTGCCTTTTGTCCATTTAGTGGTTCGTGTCATTAAGTTGGTTTGAAAATGCTGAATCATATGATTCGCTAAACTCTGAATAAATTATATCAGTATGGTATACTCATTTGGTTATTCATTTGATTGCAACTTGGGAAGGCTTAATAGATATCTCCAGCTCTTACAGTTGTATCGTGGATGAGCTCGCCGAAGAGCCGGGTTTGGAGCTAGTACTCTGCCCAGAGCGCCGACTGCGCAGCCGCATCTCTGGCGTCGGCAGCGGTCCTTGCCGCACACCACGCCTGCTCCGCCGCGCGCTGCCGCTGGATGGCCAGGTGATGAGCCGGCCGCAGCGTCGGAAGGTCTTCCACGCATGAGACTTGCATCTGGCGCTGCGAGACTTGGCACCGCACTTGTGCGCCGCCTCCCGTTGCCCGTCAGACACAGGAGGACGGAGGCCAGAGCCCTCGGCCTCGTCGTCGCTCCGGTGCTTGCGGGCGGAGAAACCGCCGTGGGTGCCGCCTCCACCGCGGCACGCAAAGCCACCTGCCTCGTCATCGTTCTGGCGCTTGTGGGCAGAGAAGTTGCCGCGCGCGCCGCCTCCACTGCGACACCCGAAGCTGCCGTCCGCACGACGACCAAAACTGTCACACCGCCACGCCCGCACCCGCGGTAGACATTGCCGGGGAGATTGGGTGGCCGGATGCACCAGAAATGACTGTCAAAGGGGAATGGATTTCTCACCGGAGGGAGGAGAATCACGGCGGAAAAGATTTGGGGATATGTCGGACGGCAACCCTAAAAATCGTCGGTGCCTGGATATATAGTAGAAACGGGGGCGGTTTACGTGCCTTCTTTAAAAAAATTACGGGTCGAGCCGTTTTTAGCGGATCTGCTCGGGCGTTTTTTTTTTTGGCCCGTTCTATAAACTGCCCCGTATATTATTGGAGTTCGTTGGAGTTTTGCGAAATCTGCTAGAGATGCTCAAAGTAGGACCGGTGCTAGCAATCTGGCTAGGCTTGGCGGCAGCCATACCTAAAATTCCACCAATAAAAGTATGTGTGCCAGCCAAGGTTTTTTTTTCTCAATTTAATTTTTTTTTTCTGATAGGGACTGAGAAACCTGGTTTCCGGAAAATCTCGGAATTTCGGACATTCCTCGTTCAACGAATTTTGAATTCGAAAATTTTGGTCGTCAATATAAAGTGTCCGCACTTTGTTTTCACACAATGATGTACCTGTTCCAGTGGCCAGCCCATCTTCTCTACGAAGTGAGGATTCTGGGTTCGAATCACTCTTCCTCCATTGGGCCATTTTATGTTTTTCAAATTTATGTAAAGAAAAACTTTAAAAAGTAATTTGGCAAAACTGCCATACCTAAAAAAGAACAAACGAAAAAAGAAAAAAAATGGGAAGGAACAAAGGAATGGAGAATGTGTACCTGATAAATTGATGTGGAGTGGGTCAGTTGGTTATCGCGTCTACAGTCAGCCGCCGTCGTGTGGGTTCGATCCCATCTTAGGTAGTAGTGTTTTTTGCGGCAGTATTATTCTGGAAAAAGCGAAGGAACATGGGCTCGGCACACCATGGACGAGGGGTGTGCGTCCCGTACGGGGGGAAATTCTATTCGCCGCTCGCTGCGGCCAACTGTCGGGCAATCGCACAGAGCAGCGCAACGAGCGACAGACATGGGCCGGCACACTTATACATAGTGCGTCAAACCGGATTTGGGAACCTTCTAGAAGATTCCCAATTCTCCAAAAAAACTCTAGAAGGTTCCCTGCACCGGGTTTTTTCCTGCATCATTTTTTCTTGTTCTTTTTGGCTTTCTATTGTTTTTTCTCTTTTTTAATTTTTTTCCTTTTCTGTTTCTTTTCTTTTTTTGTTTCTGTTTTTTCACAATTTCACAACACTGCAAAATTTCTTCGCAAATTAAGAAAAGGGTTTGCTTTTTCAATTTTTGTTCGTGAGTTTCAATAAATGTTCCTATTTCAAAAAAAATTCGCAATTTTCAAAAAAATGTCCCTGTTTGAATTTTTTGTTCATGAGTTTCGTAAAATGTTCCCATTTCAAAAATTTGTTCACGCCTTTCAAATTTTGTTCGGGAGTTTCAAAAAATGTTCGCAATATTTTAAACAATGTTTGTGTTTTCAAAAATATTTCACAAGATTGAACAATGTTTGCATTTGAATTTGTTCACAAATTTCAAATTTTGCTTGCAAATTTAAAAAATTTCCGTGAATTATGGAAAATGTTCTTGTTTTCAAATATTTTTCTCAAGTTCAAAAATGTGCACTGGCTAGCTGCTTTAGCTTTCCTGCTACAGATCTCGGGTGCTTAGAGAGCCGTTTAGGATTTCCCTTTTGGTACGCAGCGGTGGTTATGCTAACTAGCGCTGAACGAACAGGCCAGGTAATTGCAGCCTGTAAACCGGTGGTGACCCCTCGTGTCGATCGATGGCAGAAACCACTCCATAACCAAGTAGCTTTGAATGTGGATGTTGCTTTTTCAGAAGAGGGTCATACGAGGGCTTGTGGAGCAATCCTGCGGGATTATAGGGGCTTATTCATTGGAGCTGTGACGGCAAAACTTGACTATTTAGCTGATGTGTTGTCGGCTGAGGCTGCAGCTCTACGGGAGGGTCTCAAACTCGCAAACACAACTGGTTGTGATTTTGTTCATGTTCAAACAGACAGCCTAATTCTTGTGGAGGCTCTACAACAAAACTTGGGGCATTCGATGATCGCAGCGCCAATCCTAGAAGATTGCAGGTTACTACTAGATGATTTTGGGAAGGTCGTTTTAGAGCATTGTAATCGGGACTCTAATAAGGTAGCTCATGTGCTAGCGTGATCCACCAAACTTGTGGTTGGACTCACCGCCCTCTTTTATTTCTGAACTATTAGCAGACAATGTAAGCGTTATTTGATTTAATAAAGCTAGCTATGATGGCCTTCCCTCAAAAAATACTGGCGATGAATGCCCTCTTACCAGGGCCGGCCTGTATACTTTTGTATTTCTTTTCGTCAAAGACACAAAAAAGGTACAACTGACAGGATCGGCCCTATATCTCTGCGTACGAAAGGTCAATGGATTTTGAAAAAAAATGTTCATTGGTTTTGAAAAAAACTCCATGAATTTGAAAGGAATCCGCGCATTTAGGAAAAAAGAAAAATGATAAATAAAGAAAAAAAACAAAAAAACAGAATAGAAACGTCATGAGAAAAAACGACAAAGTGACAACATATCCATGAACTTTTACTCAAATTCATGAACCTTTTTCCAAAATTGATGATTTTTTTCTAATTTATTAACTTTTTTAAAAATTAATAAACTTTTTTTCAAATTCGATCAACTTTTTTCAAAATGAATGAACTTTTTAAAATTAATTAACTTTTTTTTCAAATTCAAAGAACTGTTTTCAAATTTTATGACTTTTTAAAACTAAACTACAACAGTAGCATCAATTATATACCAGTAGAACTGGATATAGCAACTAAACCATGATATTCCAACAAGGACGGCGGCGGTAGGGCTTCTTCGCCCCCTCGTGTGTGGATCCGATGCGGGACGAATCTGACGGGCAAGGGCATCGCGATGCGGAGGGTCGCGACAGCACGATCCGGCTTCCAAGCGGCTACGTTGGGAGGCGGGTGACGCAGATGTTGCCTCCGGTGGTGGGGTCCGTTGGGTCTTGGTGGCGGCGGCGATCTCGCCAGATCCATCGTCCCAAGGACCAGGTGGCACCAGCTGCGAACAACGACGGTTGGGATCCCTAGACGCCGGTCACAACCCCTACTTCCGCGCGACGGCCACCCCTACCAGGCTGCAGCTCGCGTCATCCTGACTCGGGCGGCAAGCCCCGGTCGGCGAGCCGCCCCTGTGATCTTGCACGCCGCTCCTCGTCGGCCATGGCTCCCGCCGCCCTCTTCCTCCATCCTCGATGCTTACCAAGCAGTTCTGCCGTCCCTCTTCTCGACCTTCGCCCGCGAGCTCGAGCCTCTCCACCGGCAATGGATGCGAGCTTCCCACATCGACGCCTGCGTCGGACTTAGGGAAGATGACGGACTTGAGACGATTTCGCCGGAATCTCCCTATCTAGTTCGGAGGGAAGATGACAGTCGGTGAGACGATTTGTAGGGACTTGAAAACACTCAATGACAACAACAATGCAAAATATCATATCGTCTAAACATATGATGCCATGGATTGGTCACGTTGAACTACTTATACTTACCATACATGTATACCAAATAACCAGGAAACAATGTATAAATAAGAAATATACAAATATCGACGGCGAGAACGTCAGAGAGGAGGACGCCGGATCGCCTCTTCATGATTCTCGGATATGGTGGTCTTTTGACCGAGAAATAACTTTTTACAAACATATTTTAGTAACATTATTTTTAGCAGCATATATATGTTATATTGCTTTGAAATATATTTTTTTCAATTTATTTCATTATTCTAAACATTCCCTCCAAAAATAATTATCATAATTTAGTTTCACTGTAGTTTGCGCCAATATTTTGTGTTCCCACAAAAAAAGAGTCTATTTATCCTTACCGCTAAACACCCTTCCTAATTATCCACGATTACTGTTATTCTAGACCAAATCACACGGCGTCTTCACGGGCGATTGGATCTGAGCTTGAGGCGGAGATGGCGGAGGACGGAGGCAGAGGCCGCCGTCTCTGCCGGTCGACGACGGAGAAAACGGCCGCAACCGAGGAGGACGGCCATGGAGGGGTGGGTGCTGCCTCGATCCGGATGAGGGGATCAGCAGCTGCGACCTCGATGCGGATGAGGAGAGCAGCAACCACGCCCCTGATCTTCGAGGCGCGGCGGCCGGCGGCCTCGGCTACGAGCTTTGCCCTCTTATTCCCGCGCGGTGCAGCGGCGACCTGAGGACGAGTTCGAGGCACAGTGGTGGTTCCAGCACACGACGACGGGGGAGGCGGCGGTGCTTCCTTGCCTCGTCTGTTCTCCTTATCTGAGGTCCGTCGACGGCAGATGCACACCCGACGTCGTCATGGAGGCTCCGACCCCGAGGCACCCTCCCTGCTTCCTTCTGGTTGCATCTCCCCCTGGTGAGCTCCTTCTTTCTTCAGTTTCTCGTAATTATTTTTCATTCTGCAGTAGGGTATGGGTGCCCGGGTCTCTTTTAACTTAATCCCCACAAATTCTCATATTGTTATGTGCAGATTCTATTTTATCCATGCCTACACATTGCACAACAGCACTCCTAAGAGGCTTGCAATCTCACGCGTAAGGGAAGATGTGTTCCTCCCTGGCTAGCACCTGCTCGATCAAATGCCTACCATTTCAATTGTTTATTGTAGGAAATATAAGGTGCACCCAAATTGGAGGCCATTCTGTGCAGCCTATTCTTTTTAGTTCTAGGAATCCTATGGTAGAGGGTGGTGTTAGTTCTATAAATAACTTTCACACATTTGTAGTTTTTCAGGTTGTAGCGTGACAACTTTGATCAAAATTTGTTTCAGTTGACTCTACATTCCATTTGTTGATTTTGTGTTCTTAACTGAAAGCAGAGTTTGTCGATGTAAGTGACTTGGATTAGTATTCTTCTCTTTGCTATGCTAATATTCATCTTGCTTCAGTTGACCCCACTTTCCGTTCGTTGATTTTGTATCAAACTCTGCTCTGCCCATCCAGGCCTGAAGAGAGGAAGAGTAGGCCGGCGGCAAGGATCCAGTGACGAGTGCCTCCGTATGCAGATACTTTGGATCTATGTGCTTTGGCCAAATTGGTCGAGCCTGAGACTGATTAGAAGGTACTCCCTCCGTTCCAAAATAGATGACTCAACTTTGTACTAACTTTAGTACAAAGTTGAGTCATCTATTTTGGAACGGAGGGAGTAATATTGTTCATTCTCTTCAGTGATGAGATTGATTCACTTTCTTCCATATTAGGAAATTCAAACTAAATGCTCTTATATGTATTTCAGACCTTTTTTGATATCCTTGAATTAGCCGTGGAAGGTGACCTTTTCTGATATCCTTGAAGTAGAGATAAAAATGTATCACGCTTTTCTCTACTTTAAGGCATTTCATCTGTTTGATTCATTTTAACAGTACAAGGATTTCCTTTATTCATACGTGATTTGGAAGTGACTCTCACTCATGTGAGGTTTAGCATTAGGGATATTTCCATATGTTTACTTTGAGCTCATTTTATCATCTTTTTTGTTAGCGCTTTCCTGTTCTTCATTCAGACAGCGGTCCATGTACAGACCAAGAACAAAAAACTGCTTTTGAATGGTTTGAGTGGAGGTATAAACAAATTGTGGTCTTTTGGCTAATTGGTTGGATGACTACTTTCACTTTTTACCTTGCACAAAATAATCGATTCCCTGGTTTCCCTTTATGTTTCTTTCTCGCAAATGCCATTGGAAGCTCTCTGTGATTTCTAATGCTGGCCATTTTGTTGGTTCATTGTGGCACAATTCGAAGCAGCCGCATATAAATGTGTAAGTGGCATCATGATTTGGGACACTACAGCGACATTTTGCTCATATCATAGTGCATACAACCTTTTTCACATGTGTTATCTTATTGTACCATGGATATGCACTGCTTATGTATATTCATTTGCTGTATGCTTTACAGGACAGATGGGCCTGGTAGATACATCAGGAACAGAAGAAAAAGTTCTCAAAATCGCGAAAGAGCGATATAGAGGCCGGTGATGAACTCTAAGCTCCACTTACAAGGCATACAAAACAGATGCAGCTAGATTGGCTAATCTGCCGGAAGATTTACAACCGGAAGAGTGAATGGATGATTGAGTACTTTGGCACTGATTCAAAATTTCAGGTTATGTCTAAGATCACTCTTTGTCTACTATGTGTTAAAATGAAATTGCTTTTCTGACTGGTTATATTTGGTTTTGATGAACTGATAGGAACACAACCGAAAGAACACTGATAACCGTAAGAAATAGAAGACAAAACACAGAATTAGATCAAAATCTTACTCGAAACTAAGTTTTGAGAAGGTATGAGTCTAACTAAATATGTATGCCTCGCTGCTAACTCTCACCCAGGCGAAGAATGGGACATGGTCTAACACAGAGTCCCAGGATGTTTAAGTGATTACACTGACTTTTGGTTATTCTATAGTTATTCAATGATGTGCATTCGGCATGCTTTTGCATAGGCTGGGATTATTCATGTGTTGGATTGTGTTATTCTTTTTTCATCTTTTACAGTGTCAATGTTGATGCGGCACCTATAATTGTTCTTTCTGTTTTTAGGACAAAACACGTCAAGAGGTTGAAAACAAAGAAACTGAAACTCATGGTCCACTTTCAAGTAAGCATGTCATTGGCCTTCATAATTAGCTAACTGCTTCTTCTCTTTCACCATGCGTTGCTGCTGCATTGAGTCACAACTTAAAAAAATGAATATGTGCTAGCTAGGGACATGAAATTAACTGAAACTATAGATCGTGTCACAACTTAAATCAATAGCGGAAGCTTTTAATACATGTAGTTGTGCACACGCTTTAGAAATTTACACTTGTAAAACTGTTCTGACCCCTCAGTTACATGCTTGCTGACGCAGTATTACTCCTCCAGTTAGTCTGGCAACAGTTCTTTTTAACAATGGGGCTGGAATAATTGTATGGCATATGTTATGTTGGACTCATTAACTAGAACTAATTTTTTTATTTCTTGATTGCAGGATCCAAAGAACTAGCTCAACTGGACTCTAGATCACAGACAGTTTAGTCTTGGCACTTAATTGGGATGGCTAAATTACATTTGAGTTTCATTTGATGGATATTTATTATGAAAATTATGAATTTTATTAATCTACATATTATATGTATGGTTTTGAATATTGCAATTGAATGCCTGTATTTTTTTAGGTTTCAATAGGCTATTGCCACAGCCCACTTTTGGTTGCCACATGTTAGCACCACGAAAATTAAAATTGTCACAATAGTTTCTCGCTACGAATATTTCACCCGTTGTGATAACTACTTATCACCACCAAAACTAGTATGTTGCAATTTTTTGTTACGACGACCGGAATATTTGTTGCCATAAGTTAATGCCACAAATGTAGCGGTTTGTGGCAAAATGCCTAATGCCATGTAAACAAGGATTGTTGCCATAATTTATTGCCACAATTGAATATTGCCACGAAAGAGTATGCACCACGAAACGAGCGTCGTTGGCATAAGTTGTTGCCACGAATGTCTATCGCCATGAGCTATTAGTCGCCACGATTCTTTACATGTTGCATTAAATCTATCTCCACAAAGCAAATTGTGGCATCAGGTGAGTGTTGCCATGGAAAAACATATGGCGACTTTCCACATGGTTGTTGCAATAGCACATTTTATTGCCACGATTGCTTTTTTGTGGCAATAACCTATTACCATGCGTCCAGTCGCAACGGCTGCCAACGAATGATGTTTCGCGGCAATAGGTACTTATCGCAACAAATCGGCATGTGTTGCGACGAACGATTTTGTTGCAATAGACCCGGATCCTTGTAGTGGGCGCCAGATGGACGCACTGAACCAGAAATCAATATCGCACCAGCCCAACAACTACCGGCAGCTACATGTGCCATTTTCGAAACAGCCCAGCAGGCAGTGCATGCGTAACCATGTGTACCCGAGGCCCACGTACAACGGGAGGCACCCCAGCCCATGGCACTAGTGTATTTCAACTTAACAGTCAGCGTATACACGCGAGAAAACAAGTCAGCACTCATCGTGACGCTGTATTACACGGCGCAGACACCGGCCTGCAGATAGCTCGGCCACCAAAACACCTCTCTCAGTTTCAGCTTCTTATAACATTGATCATCGTTATATAGTAAGCAAAAATACGAAATTACATATAAGCTATTTTTCTTCAATAGCAGATGCACATGATTATGCCAGATATAGATATACTTAATTGACTTCAGTTGCATCGAGTTCAGTTCAGGTGTTAGTTTTCCATTGGGTACAAGAATCGATCTATACTGCTCTCCACATTTACCAAACCAGAGGAAAAAATGACAGTTTCAGAAAAGAGATGCAGAGGGTGAGGGAAGGTCACCTATGCAGGGGCGCTTTGCTCGTACAGCTTCAGGTGAGGCGGCGATTGGCATACCACTGGTTGGCGCCGCTGCTAGGTGCAGGGATCGGGAGGGGGTTTGGACGGAGTGGGGGGCTGAAGTGCAGCTTGGCTGTTTGGGGCCGGCGGCGGAAGGTGAGATGGCTCGGTGGCGGCGCAGCAAGGTGACGCAGCCTGGAGGGTGGCGGTGGAGGGGAGTTAGGCGTCCGGCCGTGCAATATGGGGGACGACGCGTCGGTATTGAGGTGGATCTTGGGTGCTTGGGGCGACGGCGGGAGGTGGGATTGCTCGGCGGCGGCGTATTCTCACGGCAGGGAGATTCAGATTCAGGCAATTCTAGGTATTCGGTTCTTATACATTTTTTTTGACTTGGTTCTTATACATTATTATAGAGTGGCTTATTGGAAAAGAAAAGAATATAACTAAATAAACAGAAAGCATTAATTATTTTGGGGCCCACGAGTCAGAATTCTAGATGGGAAGACGATCTGATTATGAGTTCCTCCCGTCCGTTAACCCATAGCTACGCATACCTACAACACATGGTATTCGTTGTTGTCCGTACAGAAGCAACGGATGTCCTTCCAACGTATATTTGCGTTGTAACGATGATCATTTCCAACGCATTATCGAAGCGTTGCAAACTATGCATTGCTATAGGGGGGTTCTTGCTGTAGTGGTTTGGCCCTCTGTGGATGATGAAAAGCAGACCTGACTTCCTATTCGTCCAAAAAAAAAGTCTCTCCCGGCAGGGTTAAGTTTCAGCACCCTAGAGTTTGCTTAAGCTCACAAGATTAAGCTGAACACCCCTACCTCGATATATACGTGCGTTCCGCTACTTGTATAACAATCTCCATCTTGTGAAAGCTTTTTTTCTATTCTTGTGAAAGTTTGTTGATATAATAAGATTGAGAGGGTATGTTTTTGTAGGGGATTGAGAGGGTATGTTAAAAGGTGTAAATTTACCACGTGACACACGCGGTAAGCAATCCAAACATTGCAAAAAAAGAAGGTGTAAATTAAGTTGCAGGTACTTTCACCTTTATCTGGCCGGTTGTTATGGTCTGCCGCCCGTTTGGAGCTAGAGATAGATTTTGTTTGTAAAATATCCAGGTAGAGACGTAGTTTGTTACCTTCCGTCCCTCCGTCCTTGATTGCCCGCAGCACGTTTGTTAGGTGCCATGACGGCGGGTACACCTACGTAATAACTATTACGAAACTTATGTATGAGCTGATGTGGGCTGATTTCGTTGGAAGAGAGAAAGGGTCAGGCCCACCCCCTGAAAATCAGGGTGTAGCATTTTTGGCCATGATGGAGATGGACAATGCTAGACATAAGTAAAAAAAAGATACGTAAGCTAACGGGCTGTCCAACGTGGGGCATTATTATTGGATGTATGGAGAGGGAGAGGCCGAACAATGCTACATCTACGAACAGAATTTTACGTAACTTAATGAGATGAGTTGGCAGCCTTTAATTGGATATTAGTGGAGGCTGGGGCCCACCCTGAAAATCAGGGGGGAGGGCGTTTGGTTAAGGGAAAGGAGGATTACGTAGGATACGTAATAGTATTACGTAAGTCTAGCATTTTTGGGGAGAGGCCCACCCGCTGAAAATCAGCTGGGGAGAGATTAGTTGGTTGAAAGTATTACGTAAAGCTTCGTAACAGTTACGTAGGTGTAGTATTATTGGACGGAGATAATCTCCAACGAGCTGCCGAGCGGCAGTTCTACGGAGGCCACCAAAGGCAATGGGCAGCCGTTGGCGGCGGCTGGATCACAAATTCTTTCAGGTACGTACATGCGTGATACCGTCACTAAATCATGGCATGACTGTATGCATACCAAGGAAAATTCGATCTTAGTGTGTTCATGTGAGTTTGCACGTCTATCAATCTATCAATGATCCTTATTCGTGTGTCCATGTAGTATGTGGTCAATTTGTTCATGTTCGTTCTCTTCCTGAGTTACTCCTTCTGTTTGCGGACAGACCTGGGGCACTGGGGCACTGGTACGACATGATCTTCACCGCCATCACCTTCCTCTACTCCACAGTCATGATCCATCTGTGGCTTATCAAACGCCAGGACGACAAGAAGAGAGGGAATTCCAAAGCATGCGAATTAACAACTAAAATAAATTAGAACACCCGTGGATCTGGAGTTCCCCATCCCAGATTGGTTCTCCTCCGTTGACACCCGGCGGACGACTGGGGTGGTGATCGTGGGCTTTGCGGTGGTGATCATCTCCTTCATCGGAGGTGGTCAGCCTGAAGACTGGGTGGTCGGATCTCGAGATCGGTCATCTAGCCCCGGCCGTGAGCCGGGGAGACATACTTGCCGGTGAAAACCAAGGCAACGGTGGGCGATGGCAGTGTTCTACGTCGTTACCTTGATGAAGGCATCATCGTGTACCTACTATCAACCCACTCGTACTGCTCTGGACGAAATCCTAGGATCTGGTCTTCCAAATAGGCTGATGGTGTCACTGCAGTGTCATTTCTCTCTTGGAGTAGCGCTAGATGACAGAGGCAGTAGATGGAGCGGCTTTGTCTTGCATGGAGCTTCGGTGGAGATGTCAAGTCATGCTTGTCCGACAGATTCTACTATGCGGCATGCCTGTTCGGCAGGTACTACGAACGATAGATCCTCCAGAGGCTTAAAGCTACATTGGCTGGTGGTACTTGGCAGTATGGTGCTGCGGTGTGCCGGCTGCAATCACGATTTCCTCAGTAGTTTGCGCGTGTGGAGTTGGTGGCGTTGGACGCCATGGTGGCGTCAACCGATTGCTGGACTGGCAAGGATAATATAGATCTCTTTCCTGAAGATGGATCAGCGGTTCAATGATGATGACGGCTTTTAAGACGTGTGCATGTAGCGTACACTTTAGGTTTGCTGCACTGGATGTAGGTTCCGATATGTTATGTGGATGGATCGGCGAAGACACCGGTCTTAGATATGTGGTGTGAGAGCACTACATATTATCGAGTTTGTAGATGTGAGTGGTTGCTTCGGGTGTCTTGATGTATATTCTTGTCAGATCTTTGATGAATAATTAATAAAGATGGTTGTATGCAGAGCCCGGGGATTTTAACCTCCTTTTCCAAAAAAAATTAGCACACCTACATGGCAAGAGGTAATTGTTGTTGCACGCATATTTTGTTTCCCTAATCAACCATTTCTGATTCATTGGCGTGTATTAATTGTTTATTGCAGTTGATGTTGGTCACAACTGGGATCATGTTAATCTCATTGGGGGTGGCAATCTTCGTATTTCACCCTTCTAGGCGTGACTTCACCTTCGCTGCTTTCACGATTTCTTTATCGACTGCGGTCATGCTTTTTTTCCTGAAATGTGAAGAAATTGAGAGGACGTGCCTAGAAAAATTTAACATTGCCTCAGATGTAGTCTAGTTCTAAACACTTGGCATCTAAAATGCAACTACCTAGTTTGTTTAATTTTAGTGAATGAACTCAATTGACTCAATAGAACAAGGGTCAATAGCTCATGTGCAACATCTTTGAGGTGAATTGGAAGAAGTATGATGTAGTTGATGAAAATAGCTCTCATGCGAAATTTTTAAGCCAACTATAGCTCCTATGCGACATGGCCCTGTTTAACCTTGAAATGCATGACACAAGAGGTTAGTAATATGAGTTATGACATGCGGGACCAACCAGTTATCCACATCAACATGGGACCCACCACTTACTCACATGTGTGCGGGACCCACAACTTATCCACATGATCATGCCCGTGCTCATCAGCGGGCCCCGACCTGAGCCAGCCCCATTGCTTGCCCTTCCCCTTTCCTTTCACCCACCTTGTTCTTCCTCTTCTCCGACAACGAAGTGCGACAGCACCGGCCGACGAGTGATGTCTAGATCGACTTCGGCCTCCCGTCAATCATGGCCACACTACGGTCCAGTGTAATTGACAAGATGCCCCGATTTCTCGTGCATGGAGCCTCTGAAGAGTTTGACTTGTGTGACGGAAGAAAATGGCAACCATGTGCGCGAGTTCGTGAAATGCTTGAGCAGGCCACAGCCGGGGCAGGTTAAATCTTTGTACTTCACCAATCATATTGTCTAATTTCTCCCGATCTTCGCCGCCGACCCCCATTCTCCAGGTTCTGAAGAAATGTGGGCATTTCGACTGGCTAGATGAGTATGTTGAGAGATTGAAATTGGAGGCATCAACCCACGAGCTCAAATTTGGGGCTGGCGCTTGTTGTGTAACCTGCCCCCATGTGGCGGACAGAGCCGATCTGATGATGGACAGTGCTGAACTGAAGTGTAAATTGAAGAAAATGGGCAAGCAACTAAAGCAGCTAATCGATTTAAAGAAGCAAGAAAATATGATGGCTGGAGCATTGTATTGTTGTGTCATTGCAATGGGTTACTTTTAGTTGATATTCATCAATCGCTAGAAATTGTTAGAGTTTCAGTTAGTGCGTCATGCTAGTTTCAGGGGTCCCAAGTTTTACTTAGTGTGTCTAGCTAGTAGTTTTAGTTAGTCCAGGGATTATTTGCTAGCTGAATTTATGTGAAGCAAAACATGCCTGAATTCTTGTAACGATATTTTGAGTTACAGTTCTAGTTAGTCCATGGATTATTTGCTAGTCATGATGAATAAAATGCAGCAATTCATGAAATCCGTCCCCTCTATCGCATACACTTGCAGCATGTTCTTCACTTAACAGGGAGTGCAGTGCAAAGTTCAGGGTCAAACAAAAAACGTTGTTGGGCCATGGGCTGATGACGACTGTGAGAAAAGGCAGGCCCAAATAAAAAACAAGCCCACTCGCTTGGTGCACCCATGTTGCTTCAACAAAAAAAGGACTTTCACTAGACTAGATGCGGTTCCTTAGGGAAAAAACAAGATATTGGGCCCAAAGTAAAATACAAGCTCACATACTTTGGGCCCATAATAAAAATAAGCCCACATAGTAAACAAGTTTTGTTCTCAAGAAAAACTACTGTCGGCCCACTAGTACCAATTCGGAGGAAACCCTAGGATCTAGTCTTCTAGATTGGATGATGGTGTCACTGCGGTGTCATTTCTCTCTTGGAGTAGCGCTAAATGATATAGGAAGGAGGTGGAGCGGCTTTGTCTTGGACGGTGCTTTGGTGGAGATGTCAAGTCATGCCTGGCCGACAAGTGCTACTATGTGTCATGCCTGTTATGTAGGTGCTACGCATGATAGATCCTCCATAGGCTTCAAGCTACATCAGCTGATGGTGATGGCATGGTGCTGCGGTGTGCCGGCTTCGATCACGACGCGTGCTTAGCAGTTTGCGCACATGGAGGTGGTGCCGCTGGACGCCGTGGTGGTGTCGACGGATTACTGGACTGGCAAGGATAATATGGATCTCTTTGCTGAAGATGGGTCAGCGGTTTAATGATGATGATGGCTTCTAAAACATGTGCATGTGGCCTACACTTTAGGTTTGGTGCACTGGCTGTAGGTTCCGATATGTTATGCGGATGGATCGGCGACGACACTGGTTTTAGATATGTGGTGTGAGAGCACTACAGATTATCGAGTTTGTAGGCGTGAGTGGTTACTTCGGGTGGCTTGATGTATATTCTTGTCAGATTTTTGGTGAATAATTAATAAAGATAGTTATATGTATCGTCTAATGCACAGGCCGGGGGCTTTAACTGAAGGAAATATGCCCTAGAGGCAATAATAAAGTTATTATTTATTTCCTTATATCATGATAAATGTTTATTATTCATGCTAGAATTGTATTAACCGGAAACATAATACACGTGTGAATATATAGACAAACAGTATGTCACTAGTATGCCTCTACTTGACTAGCTTGTTAATCAAAGATGGTTATGTTTCCTAACCATGAACAAGGAGTTGTTATTTGATTAACAAGGTCACATCATTAGTTGAATGATCTGATTGACATGACCCATTCCGTTAGCTTAACACTTGATCGCTTAGTATGTTAATGCTTTCTTCATGACCCATACATGTTCCTGTAACTATGAGATTATGCAACTCCCGTTTATCGGAGGAACACTTTGGGTACTACCAAACGTCCACAACGTAATCGGGTGATTATAAAGGAGTACTACAGGTGTCTCCAAAGGTACTTGTTGGGTTGGCGTATTTCGAGATTAGGTTTTGTCACTCCGATTGCTCGGAGAGGTATCTCTAGGCCTTCTCGGTAATACACATCACTTAAGCCTTGCAAGCATTACAACTAATGAGTTAGTTGTGAGATGATGTATTACTTAACGAGTAAAGAGACTTACCGGTAACGAGATTGAACTAGGTATTGGATACCGACGATCGAATCTCGGTAAGTAACATACCGATCACAAAGGGAACAACGATGTCGTTATGCGGTTTGACCGATAAAGATCTTCGTAGAATATGTAGGAACCAATATGGGCATCCAGGTTCCGCTTATTGGTTATTGACCGAGAATGGTTCTAGGTCATGTCTACATAGTTCTCGAACCCGTAGGGTCCGCACGCTTAACGCTTCGATGACAGTTCATTATGAGTTTATAAGTATTGATGCACCAAGGTTGTTCGGAGTCCCGGATGTGATCACGGACATGACGAGGAGTCTCGAAATGGTCGAGACATAAAGATTGATATATTGGAAGCCTACATTTGGACATCGGAAGTGTTCCGGGTGAAATCGGATTTTACCGAGTACCGGAGGTTACCGGAACCCCGGGAGGTCCATGGGCCTTAATGGGCCATAGGAGAAGAGGAAGGGCAGGCCAAGGTGGGCTGCGCGCCTCCCCCTCTAGTCCGAATAGGACAAGGAAGGGGGGGCGCCTTCCTCTTCCCCTCCTCCAATCCTAGTCCAACTAGGAGAGGGAGTCCTACTCCCGGTGGGAGTAGGACTCCTCCAGGCGCGCCTCCCCAAGGCTGGCCGCACCCCCCCTTGGCTCCTTTATATACGGGGCCAGGGGGCACCCCAAGACACACAAGTTGATCTACGGATCTTTCCTTAGCCGTGTGCGGTGCCCCCTTCCACCATATTCCACTTCGATCATATCGTCGTAGAGCTTAGGCGAAGCCCTGCGCCGGAGAAGTCATATCGTCGTCAGCGGTGCTTAGGCGAAGCCCTGCGCCGGTGGAGCATCAACATCGTCCTGCCACGCCGTCAGGTCGACGGAACTCATCCCGACACTTTGCTGGATCGGAGTCCGGGATCGCCATCGAAATGAACGTGTGCGTAACTCGGAGGTGCCGTACATTCGGTGCTTGGATCGGTCGGATCGTGAAGACGTGCGACTACATCAACCGCGTTGTTATAACGCTTCCGCTTTCGGTCTCACGAGTGCGTGGGACGGACACTCTTCCTCTCGTTGCTATGACATCACCATGGTCTTGGCGTGATCGTGAGAATTTTTTTGAAATTACTACGCTTCCCAACAAAGTGGCATCCGAGCCTGGTTTTATGCGTTGATGTCATATGCACGAGTAGAACACAAGTGAGTTGTGGACGATACAAGTCATACTGCCTACCAGCATGTCATACTTTGGTTCAGCGGTATTGTGAGATGAAGCGGCCCGGACCGACATTACGCGTACGCTTACGCGAGACTGGTTTCACCGCCCGAGCACTCGTTGCTTAAAGGTGACCGGGCGGTGTCTGTCTCTCTCACTTTAGTTGAACTGAAAAGTGGCTACGCCCGGTCCTTGAGAAGGTTAAACGGAGTCTATTTGACGAAGTATCGTTGTGGTTTTGATGCGTAGGTAAGAACGGTTCTTGCTCAGCCTGTAGCAGCCACGTAAAACTTGCAACAACAAAGTAGAGGACGCCTAACTTGTTTTTGCAGGGCATGTTGTCATGTGATATGGTCAAGACATGATGCTATATTTTATTGTATGAGATGATCATGTTTTGTAACCGAAGTTATCGGCAATCGGCAGGAGCCATATGGTTGTCGCTTATTGTATGAAATGCAACGCCATGTAATTGCTTTACTTTATCACTAAGGAGTAGCGATAGTCGTAGAAGCAATAGTTGGCGAGACGACAACGATGCTACGATGGAGATCAAGGTGTCGCTACCGGTGACGATGGTGATCATGACGGTGCTTCGGCGATGGAGATCACAAGCACAAGTTGATGATGACCATATCATATCACTTATATTGATTGCATGTGATGTTTATCCTTTATGCATCTTATCTTGCTTTGATTGACGGTAGCATTATAAGATGATCTCTCACTAAAATTATCAAGAAGTGTTCTCCTGAGTATGCACCGTTGCCAAAGTTCGTAGTACCCGGACACCACGTGATGATCGGGTGTGATAAGTTCTACGTCCATCTACAACGGGTGCAAAACAGTTGCACACGCTGAAATACTCAGGTTAAACTTGACGAGCCTAGCATATAACAGATATGGCCTCGAACACGGAGACCGAAGGTCGAACGTGAATCATATAGTAGATATGATCAACATAATGATGTTCACCATTGAAACTACTCCATCTCACGTGATGATCGGACATGGTTTAGTTGATTTGGATCACGTGATCACTTAGATGACTAGAGAGATGTCTGTCTAAGTGGGAGTTTATTAATATGATTAATTGAACTTAAATTTATCATGAAACTTAGTACCTGATAGTATTTTGCTTGTCTATGTTTACTGTAGATAGATGGCTCGTCTTTGTTGTTCCGTTGAATTTTAATGCGTTCCTTGAGAAAGCAAAGTTGAAAGATGATGGTAGCAATTACACGGACTGGGTCCGTAATTTGAGGATTATCCTCATTGCTGCACAAAAAATTACGCCCCGGAAGCACCGCTGGGTGACAGGCCTCGCTGCAGATGCCGAGCCAAGTTGTGAACGTCTCGCAAAGCAAAGCTGATGACTACTCAATAGTTCAGTGTGCCATGCTTTACGGCTTAGAACCGGGTCTTCAACGACGTTTTGAACGCCATGGAGCATATGAGATGTTCCAGAGTTGAAGTTAATATTTCAAGCAAATGCCCGGATTGAGAGATATGAAGTCTCCAATAAGTTCTATAGCTGCAAGATGGAGGAGAATAGTTCTGCCAAGGAGCACATACTCAAAATGTCCGGGTATAACAATCACTTAATTCAGCTGGGAGTTAATCTTCCGGATGATAGTGTCATTGACAGAATTCTCCAATCACGCCACCAAGCTACAAGAGCTTCGTGATGAACTATAATATGCAAGGGATGACTAAGACAATTCCTGAGCTCTTCGCAATGCTAAAAGCTGCGGAGGTAGAAATCAAGAAAGAGCATCAAGTGTTGATGGTCAACAAGACCACTAGTTTCAAGAAAAAGGGCAAAGGGAAGAAGAAGGAAACTTCAAAAGAACAACAAGAAAGTTGCTGATCAAGAGAAGAAACCCAAGTCTGGACCCAATCCTTAAACTGAGTGTTTTTACTGCTAGCAGACCGGACACTGGAAGCGGAACTGCCCCAAGTATTTGGCGGATAAAAAGGATGGCAAGGTGAACAAAGGTATATGTGATATACATGTTATTGATGTGTACCTTACTAGAGCTCGTAGTAGCACCTGGGTATTTGATACTGGTTCTGTTGCTAATATTTGCAACTCGAAACAGGGACTACGGAATAGACGAGCACCGGCAAAGGACGAGGTGACGATGCGCGTGGGAAATGGTTCCAAAGTCAATGTGATCGCGGTCGGCACGCTACCTCTACATCTACCTTCGGGATTAGTTTTAGACCTAAATAATTGTTATTTGGTGCCAGCGTTGAGCATGAACATTATATCTGGATCTTGTTTAATGCGAGACGGTTATTCATTTAAATCAGAGAATAATGGTTGTTCTATTTATACGAGTAATATCTTTTATGGTCATGCACCCTTGAAGAATGGTCTATTCTTGTTGAATCTCGACCGTAGTGATACACATATTCATAATGTTGAAGCCAAAAGATGCAGAGTTGATAATGATAGTGCAACTTATTTGTGGCACTGCCGTTTAGGTCATATCGGTGTAAAACGCATGAAGAAACTCCATCTTGATGGGCTTCGAATCACTTGATTATGAATCACTTGGTACTTATGAACCGTGCCTCATGGGCAAGATGACCAAAACGCCGTTCTCCGGAACTATGGAGCGAGCAACTGATTTATTGGAAATCATACATACCGATGTTTGTGGTCCAATGAATGTTGAGGCACGCCATGGTATCAAGTTATTTTCTCACCTTCACAGATGATTTGAGCAGATATGGGTATATCTGCTTAATGAAACACAAATCTGAAACATTTGAAAAGTTCAAAGAATTTCAGAGTGAAGTGGAAAATCATCGTAACAAGAAAATAAAATTTCTACGATCTGATCGTGGAGGAGAATATTTGAGTTATGATTTTGGTTTACATTTGAAACAATGTGGAATAGTTTATAACTCACGCCACCGGAACACCACAGAGAAATGGTGTGTCCGAACGTCAGAATCGTGACTTTACTAGATATGGTGCGATCTATGATGTCTATTTCCGATTTACCGCTATCATTTTGGGGTTATGCTTTAGAGACGGCCGCATTCACGTTGAATAGGACACCGTCAAAACCCGTTGAGACGACGCCTTATGAACTGTGGTTTGGCAAGAAACCAAAGTTGTCGCTTTCTTAAAGTTTGGGGCTGCGATGCTTATGTAAAGAAACTTCAACCAGATAAGCTCGAACCCAAATCGGAAAAATGTGTCTTCATAGGATACCCAAAGGAAACTGTTGGGTACACCTTCTATCACAGATCTGAAGGCAAGATTTTCGTTGCTAAATTCGGATCCTTTCTAGAGAAGGAGTTTCTCTCGAAAGAAGTGAGTGGGAGGAAAGTAGAACTTGATGAGATAATCAGATTCTGCTCCCTTATTGGAAAGTAGTTCATCACAAGAAATGGTTCCTGTGACAACTACACCAATTAGTGAGGAAACTAATGATGATGATCATGAAGCTTCGCATCAAGTTACTACTGAACCTCGTAGGTCAACCAGAGTAAAATACGCGCCAGAGTGGTACGGTAATCCTATTCTGGAAGTCATGTTACTTGACCATGGCGAACCTACAAACTATGAAGAAGCGATGGTGAGCCCAGATTCCGCAAAATGGCTGGTAGCCATGAAATCTGAGATGGGATCCATGTATGAGAACAAAGTATGGACTTTGGTTGACTTGCCCGATGATCGGCAAGCCATTGAAAATAAATGGATCTTTAAAAAGAAGACTGACGCTGATGGTAATATAACTGTCTACAAAGCTCGACTTGTTGCGAAAGGTTTTCGACAAGTTCAAGGGGTTGACTACGATGAGACTTTCTCACCCGTAGCGATGCTTAAGTCTGTCCGAATCATGTTAGCAATTGCCGCATTTTATGATTATGAAATTTGGCAAATGGATGTAAAACTGCATTCTTGAATGGATTTCTAGAAGAAGAGTTGTATATGATGCAACCAGAAGGTTTTGTCGATCCAAAGGGTGCTAACAAAGTGTGCAAGCTCCAACGATCAATTTATGGTCCGTGCAAGCCTCTCGGAGTTGGAATAAACGCTTTGATAGTGTGATCAAAGCATATGGTTTTATACAGACTTTTGGAGAAGCCTGTATTTACAAGAAAGTGAGTGGGAGCTCTGAAGCATTTCTGATATTATATGTGGACGACATATTATTAATTGGAAATGATATAGAATTTCTGGATAGCATAAAAGGATACTTGAATAAAAGTTTTTCAATGAAAGACCTCGGTGAAGCTGCTTACATATTGGGCATCAAGATCTATTGAGATAGATCAAGACGCTTAATTGGACTTTCACAAAGCACATACCTTGATAAAGTTTTGAAAAAGTTCAAAATGGATCAAGCAAAGAAAGGTTTTTTGCCTGTGTTGCAAGGTATAAGATTGAGTCAGACTCAATGCCCGACCACAGCAGAAGATAGAGAAAAATGAAAGATGTTCCCTATGCTTCAGCCATAGGCTCTATCATGTATGCAATGCTGTGTACCGGACCGACGATGCTTAGCTGTAAGCTTGGCAGGAAGGTACCAAAGTAATCCAGGAATGGATCACGTGACAGCGGTCAAGAACATCCCGAAATACCGAAAAGGACTAAGGATATGTTTCAGATATGGAGGTGACAAAGAGCTAGTCGTAAATGGTTACGTCGATGTAAGCTTTGACACTGATCCGGACGATTCTAAATCGCAAACCGGATACGTGTTTTTATTAAACGGTGGAGCTGTCAGTTGGTGCAGTTCTAAACAAAGCGCCGTATGGCGGGATCTACATGTGAAGCGGAGTACATAGCTGCTTCAGAAGCAGCAAATGAAGGAGTCTGGATGAAAGAGTTCATTTCCGATCTAGGTGTCATACCTAGTGCATCGGGACCTATGAAGATCTTCTGTGACAATACTGGTGCAATTGCCTTGGCAAAGGAATCCAGATTTCACAAGAGGACCAAGCATATCAAGAGACGCTTCAATTCCATTCGGGACCAAGTCCAAGTGGGAGACATAGAGATTTGCAAAATACATACGGATCTGAATGTTGCAGACCGTTGACTAAGCCTCTTCCACGAGCAAAACATGATCAGCACCAAGACTCCATGGGTGTTAGGATCATTACTTTGTAATCTAGATTATTGACTCTAGTGCAAGTGGGAGACTGAAGGAAATATGCCCTAGAGGCAATAATAAAGTTATTATTTATTTCCTTATATCATGATAAATGTTTATTATTCATGCTAGAATTGTATTAACCGGAAACATAATACATGTGTGAATATATAGACAAACAGTATGTCACTAGTATGCCTCTACTTGACTAGTTTGTTAATCAAAGATGGTTATGTTTCCTAACCATGAACAAGGAGTTGTTATTTGATTAACAAGGTCACATCATTAGTTGAATGATCTGATTGACATGACCCATTCCGTTAGCTTAACACTCTGATCGCTTAGTATGTTAATGCTTTCTTCATGACCCATACATGTTCCTGTAACTATGAGATTATGCAACTCCTGCCACCGGAGGAACACTTTGGTACTACCAAACGTCACAACGAATCGGGTGATTATAAAGGAGTACTACAGGTGTCTCCAAAGGTACTTGTTGGGTTGGCGATTTCGAGATTAGGTTTTGTCACTCCGATTGTCGGAGAGGTATCTCTAGGCCTTCTCGGTAATACACATCACTTAAGCCTTGCAAGCATTACAACTAATGAGTTAGTTGTGAGATGATGTATTACGGAACGAGTAAAGAGACTTACCAGTAACGAGATTGAACTAGGCATTGGATACCGACGATCAAATCTCGGGTAAGTAACATACCGATGACAAAGGGAACAACGATGTCGTTATGCGGTTTGACCGATAAAGATCTTCAGAGAATATGTAGGAACCAATATGGGCATCCAGGTTCCGCTATTGGTTATTGACCGAGAATGGTTCTAGGTCATGTCTACATAGTTCTCGAACCCGTAGGGTCCGCACGCTTAACGCTTCGGCGACAGTTCATTATGAGTTTATAAGTATTGATGCACCGAAGGTTGTTCGAGTCCCGGATGTGATCACGGACATGACGAGGAGTCTCGAAATGGCGAGACATAAAGATTGATATATTGGAAGCCTACATTTGGACATCGGAAGTGTTCCGGTGAAATCGGATTTTACCGGAGTACCGGAGGTTACGGAACCCCGGGAGGTCCATGGGCCTTAATGGGCCATAGGAGAAGAGGAAGGGCAGGCCAAGGTGGGCTGCGCGCCCCCCTCCCCCCTCTAGTCCGAATAGGACAAGGAAGGGGGGGCGGCGCCCCTTCCCTCTTTCCCCTCCTCCAATCCTAGTCCAACTAGGAGAGGGGAGTCCTACTCGGTGGGAGTAGGACTCCTCCTTGCGCGCCTCCCCTAGGGCCGCCACCTCCCCTTGGCTCCTTTATATCACGGGGCAGGGGCACCCCAAGACACACAAGTTGATCTACGGATCTTTCCTTAGCCGTGTGCGGTGCCCCTTCCACCATATTCCACTTCGATCATATCGTCATGAGCTTAGGCGAAGCCCCGCGCCGGAGAAGTCATATCGTCAGCGGTGCTTAGGCGAAGCCCCGCGCCGGTGGAGCATCAACATCGCTACCACGCCGTCAGGTCGACGGAACTCATCCCCGACACTTTGCTGGATCGGAGTCCGGGATCGCCATCGAGCTGAACGTGTGCGTAACTCGGAGGTGCCGTACATTCGGTGCTTGGATCGGTCGGATCGTGAAGACGTACGACTACATCAACCGCGTTGTTATAACGCTTCCGCTTTCGGTCTACGAGGGTACGTGGACGGACACTCTTCCTTCTCGTTGCTATGACATCACCATGGTCTTGCGTGATCGTAGGAATTTTTTTTGAAATTACTACGTTTCCCAACATTAACCTCCTTTTCCAAAAAAAATAACACACCTGCAGGGCCAGAGGTATTTTTTGTTCCATGCATATTTTGTTTCGCTAATCAACCATTTTTGATTAATTGTCGTGTATTAATTGTTTCTTGGAGTTGATGTTGGTCGCAACTGGGATCATGTTAATCTCGTTGGGTGTGGCAATCTTCTTATTTCACCCTGCTAGGCGTGACTTCACTTTCATTGCTTTCACGGTCTCTTTATGGACTGCGGTCATGCTTATTTTCTGCAATCTTTATGGACTGATCTTATAGCGCAATGTAACGCATATCGGGCATGCATTCAAATCCTCATACTCATCATGGTAGATGATGCAGTCATTAGAGCATGCATATATCTTCTGCACCTCTAATCCTAGAGGGCAGACCGCCTTCTTTCCTTTGTACGTACTCTCGGGTAATTCGTTGTTCTTTGGAACCATTATTTTTAATATTATCAGCAACTTTCCAAATCCCTTGTCAGATACATTATTCTCTGCCTTCCATTGCAGCACTTTCAGTGTGGTGCCCCTTTTTTCTTGTCAACTTTGCAATTTGGGTACAACAATTTCTTGTGATCATCTAACATGTGTTGCAACTTCAGCCTTTCCTTTTCACTTGCACAGTTTCTCTTTGCATCGGCAATGGCCCGACCAAGATCATCAGCGGGCTCATCTGATGCCTCTTCTTCACCTTCTTCCCGCATTGCCGGCTCAGCTTCTTCCCCCATTGTTGTACCATCGTATTCAGGGAACCCATTGCCAGGATAGCTGTCGTCACTGGTACGCGCCGGTGCTATAAAATGGTTTTTAACCCTTTTCAGCGGCAGCATATGGAACCGTCGTCAAGTGAGTGTGGGCGATAAGGGTTCCTTCTCACACGACCCAGAAACCGTCGGGGATATGCCCTCCTGGCACACACGCTCGGAAAATGAGGTTGTGTGCGACCGGCGAACGAGCAAAATACCGTTATACGTACAGTAGTGCTCAAAAAAATAAAATTATATATGGGAAATCGTTTTCGGTCGTAAGTACATCCCACACAGTCGCTTCAAGAAAAACGTTTCCGTTCGCAAGTACATCACACACAATTTTCTCCATTAAATCGTTTGTGACAGCGTTGACATCGCACACAATATTAATAATTTTATCGTTTGCGTTATTGGCTTAATAAAATGGATCTGCAGTAGTGAAAGTTTGATCTACAGTATAGTGAAAGCAGTCAGCTTCGTTCCTTGATGGGACCTAAAGCAGTTCATGTGACACGTCTGACATTTCCAAGTTTTCTACCGAATGTGATTCCCGCTGTCCACATAAAGCCTACTGACCCAGGGACCATACGCGCGCGGCACGCGGCGGCTCGCTGAGCATATGTTACACATGCTCTAACAAGTTTATTGGGTGTATTTGTTTCTAAGGTAAATTCCAAATTGTTAGGTATACATCTTCTCATAACCACATGACAATTGCACCCCTCCTTGAATCGGAATGATTGTTTACGTAATTTATCAAGTTACCTTGAGATTGTACGGTGTTTAAAATAAAAACTGGAAGGATCATCAATCTTCTAATCAACGTTGTAAGCATGAGCATTTCAGTCCCGTATTATTCACAAATTAGTTGCATAAAAAACTACGCCTAATAGAAAGGAACGGAGAGACTATACACTTACTAGTATAGGATTTTTTTGAAACCCACATGTGGATGGATATATACAGAGTATATATGGATGCATCCCATCAGGCATCAGCTAGCTTTACGAGAAAATTTGTGTATATATACCCCACCAGGCTGCCCCTCTTGGATAACCCACCTAGATTGCAGGCGCACAACACAAAACACAAAGAAGCAATATGCCTTCAGCTCGCCACCTCCACGACGCGGTCGCGGCCCTCCTCCTCTTCCTGCTGCTCTCAGCCGTCGTCCCGGCGGCCAGAGCCCAGCAAGAAACTGGTGAGCTTTCTCGAGCTCAAATCTTCTATACGTCTTGTGCGCGCATGTCTTGGTCAACTCTTATACCATGAATTAATTCATCCCTGTCCGTACATCTCTTGCATGCAGACGATGAGTCGGAGTTCAGCTACGTCTGCGGGGCGGAGAACGGGCCGGAGAACTGGGGAAAGATCAAGGAAGAGTGGGCGACGTGCGGCACTGGGCTGATGCAGTCGCCCATCGGCCTCTCCGACCGCCTTGCCTCGCAGGCGCCCAACCTCGGGTACCTCAACCACTCCTACCGTCCCGCCGAGGCCTCCATCGTCAACCGCGGCCATGACATCACGGTAATGTTCCACGACGACGCCGGGAGCATGTGGATCAACGGTACCGCGTATCACCTCAGGCAGCTGCACTGGCACACCCCCAGCGAGCACCGCGTAAACGGCCGCCGTTACAACATGGAGCTCCACATGGTTCACCTTAGCGCCGAGAACAAGGCTGCCGTGATCGGCCTCTTCTACAAGATTGGCAGGCGCGACCATTTCCTGCATGAGGTACGTAGGTCTCTTGAAATCTATACATCTCCTGCAAATATACTACTTCCTCCGTAAAATATGGACTAAAGTCTACATATAGACTGAGATGAGTGAACAAACGCGCTGAAACCAGCGTGTCTATATAATTCACAACAAAGTTAAAGACATCTTATATTTGCGAAGGGAGGGAGTATATCTTTAATTCGTTCCTCGATTCCAACCAATCTGTTGCAATGCATCTATGCAGCTGGAGTCTTACTTGCAGAGGATGGCCAACACGAATGAGAAGGAGGAGAACGTCGGCGTGGTTGATCCTTGGGTCGCGAGGGGCGATGGCGAAGCCTATTACCGATACATGGGCTCCCTCACCACGCCAGGGTGCGACGAGGGTGTCATCTGGACCGTCATCAAGAGGGTACCTTTGTTCTTAGTGACTTTTACCAACCTCATTTTGATCACAAATGCTAAACTTATGGGGAAATTGGCTTATGGACCTGATTTCCGGACGATATAGTCATCTGCCAACTAACTCCCCGATTTTCGATGAGATTTTTAAGGGTAGGAATTTGGTTTTGCAGGTTGCCACCGTGTCAAGTGAGCAGCTGAAGCTTCTCGCGGACGCCGTCCATGATGTAATTATTAAGTTGTCCAGTTAATTAATTTCTCCATTTTTTTCATGGAAGCAAAGTGCATATATTTGTTTGTTTTGTGCTGTGTGTATAGGGCTTTGATATAAACGCGAGACCCCTTCAGAAGGTGAACGACAGAGATATCAGTTTTTTCTGCCCTGATGATCACCGTGAACGTTATCACGCAGCCGCTGATCATTAATTAGCTTAAGACGTCAGCCAGCCACTGGGATAGACAGTATGCACGTTAATGTAAGATAATCTCATTACCTACCTTAGTTTGACTACCTTATTGTTGACAGAAAATAGTTGTTTCTAATGAAGACTGTATATTTTTGCCATGCCCTCAGTTGTTGGCAACGACGAAGAAAAGCGATGCCAGGGAAAAATTTGCAACGACGATGACTCTGCACCAAGCGGGGATGTTTGTTAATTCCATAATAAAGTTGAAGTCACGGACATGTTCTTGGTGTTGTTTTCAATACCTGGATAACAAGACTCCAATCTTTGTAGACCATCTTATTTGTGTTTTCTTTCTTTATATTTCAATAAAAAGCGCATCTCGGCGACTTACTTCTTCAATCATTGGACATCTGATTCAATCTAGTGTGCCATCTTATTACATAGTTTTGTTATCGTCTTTGGGTCCAGTGTTTTGTTCTAGTTATCCGATAGGCTGCGAGACATGCCACGCGTCTGAGTAGGACCCAGATATTCACGTGGTAACAAGACAGGGAGAGAGAGAGAAGAGAAAGAGGACTAGATTCACGAGAGCAGTGTTGGCTTGGTGAATATGATGCATGTGATTCACGACAGCAGTCTGCATGGGCCGTCAAATAATGCCATATGGACGCCTGTCAATGGTCCCTATCCCATAGGCAGAGAGACTTGTCCGTGAGTCATGTAGTGCTCGACGACTAGATTCACAGGATATATCGGTGCGTACCTTGGCCCATTATGCCGATGTCCCATTCACGAGATTTATTCCGTGGGTTGTACTCGGAAATTCGTAGAGGCACGCAACTGTCAAGTCCAACCCAGCCGCTCGATTGACTCGCGATTCACGAAGTTGTTGGAGCCCGCACGTGGGCACAGTAAGTTTTCGCCGAAAAAGGCTACTCGCCCCGCTTACCAAAACAAACAACCGCACCATGTAGGACCACATCACACGCGCAAAAAAGAGTACACAACATTCTGGGGACAACAGCGAGCACACCCACTAAAGCACCAAAATAATGTCAAGGAGGGTAAATGATCATGAGAAGCCTTGCCGCCACCTCCTTCTGCTTCCTGATTAGCTTGTCGATGGCCAGCTTATCCCGTCACTTGGAGAGAGGTTTCCAGCGCTGCAAGAAGCAACATAGTTTGTAAATCGCGTCGGTAGCCTTGGATGGGGAAATGTGCTAAATAACAAGTTTGTTCCTATCACACCTCAAGGTCCATACCAAGGTCCCAAATTTCACCCACATCCATATGCGAACCCGGCCCGAGCTACTCGACACGAATTAGTGCCACACATGGAATACCAACTATTGCCTCAAACTTCCCTAAAGCAGCTTCACAAGAACTGCGCGGGCACACAGTAGAAGGGGATGTGGTTCAGGTCCTCTGCCACCCACAAAGTGGGCATTGACTATTCCCAGGCCCATTACGGTTCCGAACCTGATCACCGGACGACAGTCTTCCCCTAATGAGCTGCCAAAGAAAAAAATATCTTCGGAGGGAGTTTTGCCTTCCACGGATCTTTTAGTTCGTCCGGCTCCACTCCTTCCGACAGTCGTTTGTATAATGACTTTGTAGTGAAAGTGCCAGCAGGCTCAAGCCGCCGCGATGTAGAGTCTACCGCTGTCTAAAGGATGGTATTTGCCACCAACAAGGACAGCTCCTGCCATTCACTGGTCTCATCTGGACCAAAAGATCGCCCAAGAACAGGTTGCGTCCCGCATAAGCCACCGCCGCAGCCACCATGATCGCTGGCTGGTCATATATGGTGCACAGAGCAGGGAACACGGCCTGCAAAGGGCACATTATGTTTTAAGGTTCAGACTTTGAAACTTATGATTTTTCATCCGAAACTTGCGATTTTCTCGCTCGTTCTTATCAAGTTTTGTAGATAAAATTTTGAAGCATTTGTTTGAGTGTTGTAGGCACAAAAAGAGTGATTGTATTGCTTGCTCGTACTAAGTTTCAAAAACTGAGCATTTATTTTCAAAATTCAAGCATGTTCAAAAATGATCTTATTTGGAAGCCCTCATTGCGAGAAACAAGAATATATGAAACCAGAACTAAATTTGGACTTTTTTCAGACGATATAAAAGTTCAAAAATTGGAAACCAAAAATAAAAGCACGCACGAGGCACTTGGTGCCCTGAGACCTGCATGCCACGAATCATCGTCCATTTGTGAAGTTGGTAGGAAAATGTAGAACATGTAGAAAATTATTGTAGATGTTTTACTACGTATATATAAAACATGTTTCGTTGACGGACAGGTCTTATGTGTGAGTCCCATTTAGTCAGGTCCGGTTCGTTCTTCATAGGTTTTTCCCCCACCCTCCCTCCCTCCCTCATTGTTCCCGTGAGCAACAGGGAGGAATCCCTAGCGCCGCAGGAGGCAAGGTCATCCGTGTCGGCGTCGAGGGGAACTTCCTGCCCTCTCGCTTGGTGGGTGTTGGCGTGGCTGGCACCATCTTGCTGGAGCATTGCGCGTGCGTCGGGCGCATCGGCGCGGCGAAGTTGGCGGCGGCCTGGCAGGCGATAGTGGTGATGCATGGCATGGAGGTTGTAGCTACTTCAGCTATGCCCCGATTCAATGGGCGACGAGGGCTGCGGCGGCGTGGGTTGTGGTGAGGCCCAGTGTCCTTTGGTGCGGCACGGGTGTTGGTTCCTTCGGTGAGCCTCTTGGGTGGAGGGCGGAGGCTGATCTGGTGCTTCGAGGTGGTGGACGTGTGTCTGGTAGTGGCCTTGCGCAGATCTGAGTGGAAGGTCATGGTGGGGTGGCACGGGGCTGTGCCGTTTGGGGAGCCTGGCTAGAGACACGGGGGCTACGATGGCCTACTGGCCTCCCGTCGCCGGCGCAGGGGTGCGCCGGGGACGGGAGCGTTCCGCTCCTCCACGTCCCCCTTTCCCTGACCTGGTGCCACCTAGCTCCGGATTCGATGTTGTTCGAGGTTAGTTGGTTGCTGGCTGCTTTGCCGTGGTCGAGGTCTGCCGATAGGCTTGAAGCCCACTCCTTTGGGTGCTCTCGGTGGTGTCTGGTTGTAGGGAAGTGGCCTTTGTGGTGGGAAATACAATGATCGTGGATGAAGCTTGTGGCTCAGGGGCTGGCTGGCTGGCTTCTATGGCCGTGTGGACGCGTGTGGAGGTTGGCTTTCAACTATTCCATGGCGTTGGTGTTGTTCATCTTGTGGTTGGCCGCACCTTGATCGAAGGTGGAGCGTGTTTGCCTGGGATATCCCCTGTCTGGCCTCGGCCAGACCGACGGCGGCGGTGTTCGTGGACATCGTACCGTTCTTGAAGGCTCCGGTGCGGCGCCTTTCTGTCCTTCGAGTTGCTCCGGGTGAAGATCTTGATCATTTGGATCGGGAGGTGGCGGCCTTGTGTCGTACCCTTCTTGAAGGCACTGCCTTGGAGCCCATGTCTCATCGGTGTTCAGCACAGTTTCTTCGCGGTGGCTTTTTCACGGTTGAGAACCCCGATATCTCCATAGTGATGCTTATTGTTGACCTCATGTTTGCTTGGAGTTGTATCAGGTGGTGTTCCTGATCTTCAGCTCCTATGTTTACTGCCTTGTGGTGTGTGTGTGTGTGTATGTGTTGTGCTGGTGGGTGTTATTATTAGATTGTATGTTGGTTGTTGCTTTATCTATGAAGCAGGGCCAAAGCCTTTTTTGGGTTAACCGATATATGCGCACCGCCTGGTGGCTTGATCGTGGAGAAAAGAAGTTTTGCATGTGTTTCTCGGACGTGTTAAGTGGGCACTGTGTCAGCCTCATTCAGGGGGGAACCATGCATCCGACTTCATGGAGAGCAAGTCATCCACACCCCTCTATAACCAACGTCATCGGAAGCTTGCCCGATAATGGGTTGCTCGATGATAACGTGGATTGGCATAATGCATTTGACGAGGCTTTAAAATAGGATGGGACGGATATTGCGTCAATTGTTTTTTATGACTAATAAATGCGCACGTGCAACACACTGTAATCTTAGAAATTGTTTTTGTTTATTGTAGTTAACAGTCATATATTTACCGTCATGTTGAGGTCTAATAATGTACTCCCTCTGTAAACAAATATAAGAGCGTTTAGATCACTACTTTAGTGATTTAAACGCTCTTATATTTTTTACGAAGGGAGTATGATGCATTATATTGGGGGTATAAATATACAGGCAAGTAATCATGGGAGGGAACATACCTTCTGCTCAAGCCCCTAAAGGACAAATCCAAACATCTAAGCACAATTCATTGAAATCTAAGCACAATAGAAAAAGGAGAAGGTTTTCCCTTTACTGGCTTACAGAATCTCCAACAGGCGCGCAACCGCGTGGCGCGCTAAAATAAATTTACAGCGCCGAAGTAGCCACTTTTTGTGCGCCCAGAGCGCTGGCTCCAGCGGCCGCAGGAAAAAATTCCGCGCGCGTGCCGCTCCAGCAGACGCGCTAAACTTTTACACCGCGCACGAGCACCCGACGCTTGCAACATGTTCATTTTGACAATATGGTGATATTTCAAACATAAAAAAAAGACATAGCATAGTTCAATTGCACGGCACATCAACAATCATGCCACATCATCATCGATGATGTTCAAAATCACCCAACCAAGTTCATGACATAAAAGTTCACACAAACAAATGGCACACCAACAATCATGCCGCATCCTCATCATCGTCCTCCTCTTCCTCCGATTCATCGAACACTTTGTGCGCATCGGCCGCCGGCGCAACAAGCGAGCTCGCAGGCGCTTCGGCCGCCACCTCATCCGTCGCACGCCCTGCAAGTTTCTTCTTCGGCCGCCTAGAGGAGTCGTCCGCCACTTTGTTCTTCTTCCCGGACACCTTGCCCGCCTTTGCCACCGCCGCATTTGGGAGCTTAGAGAGGGGGCACGTGGCTTCACGGCGGGCGCCGGCGTGATGCCACCCGCCGAAGTCATCCGTGGCGCCATGAAAAGGCCCCGCGCGAGACCGGTGCTTGGAGGAGCACCGGTGGAGGCGAAGCCAAAGCTCCTCGGGTTAGGCTGGAGCGCCCGGAACGGTTGCGCGCGCAAAAAAAGGCAATTTTTCCAGCGTGACCCTAATATCGCACGCCTGTTGAAGATGCTCTTAGAGATTAGGTATAGTTACATATTTTTGGAAACAGAGACCCGCCACAGACCACGCCGGCCAGCAAACTGCGCCCAGCACCATCGTGCAGGAGCACGCGCAGCCCGCCCCCAATGCCCCGCCGTCTACGCCCGGCCCCGTGTTGCAAGAGCACACATAACCTGCTCTCGTCACCCAGCAGCCAGCGCCTGACACTTTTGGTCATTAGGTTTAAGTTGGAGGCTGACGACCTTCTGTCCCTGGCTGACGACCTTGAGGAAGTATAGGAGTTGCAAGTTTATGGACGAGCGGGCGGAGCAGGAGTGCACACGCGAGGGCGTCAAGTTAGCCGACACCACCCACAGTAACACCGACCATGTTAGAGGCCTGCGTCCATGCCGCATGCCATTTCATAGCCGTATTCAAGGATGCCGCGGGCCGCAAAGCAGGCATGACGCAGTTGATCAAAGTGGTAGAGGTGTTTGTCAGCCACATGGACGCCGCCCACGTGTTTTTAGCCAGCACCGAAGCAGAATGATGTCTAGCTAGCTATATATAGTCAATCGTGTGCTAAAATTAGGACTGAATCTGTTCCCCCAAATCATGTGGGATGTTGTCAAGTCATCGAACACTCTTCGGCCAACTCAACCGTGTGTAGTGTATATCTCACACGGTTCGACAAAGTCAATCGTGCGTGATGGGTCAAAGATCGCACATGGTCCTTTTATTTGCACATAGTTCATATTTGATATCGTGTGTGATGTCTTCATCGGACAAGTTGGCTTTACAGGGGCTTAATAGGACCTGCACTAATGAAAGTCGGGTCTAGCACTGTTGAAAGCGGAGCTTTGGTCCTTGATGCGACCTAACGCAGTTTCAGTGATACGTGTCCTAATTTTCTACGGAATGTGATCCCTGCCTGCTGTCACATCAAGCCTAGTCACCCATGGACACATGCGGCATGCGGGAGCTCGCCGAGCATATGTTACACATGCACATGCCCTAACATGTTCGTTAGGTCCACACAAAAAGAAACAGATTCATTAGGTGTATTTGTTTCTAATAAGGTAAATTCCAAATTGTTGGGTACAATAGTACATTTCCTTTTCATCAGATGGCAATTGCACCCCTGCTGAATCGGAAGCATTGTGTACGTAAGTTACTGCGCTTGTACTGCTGTGTTTTAAAATAAAAATAGCATTGGAGGGATTGTCAATCCTCTAATCAACGTTGTAGCTAGGCATGCAGACTACACAGAGAACATAAACACTACTCCTTCCGTCCGGCAATACTTGTCATCAAAATGAATAAAAGGGGATGTATTTAGATGTATTTTGATGACAAATATTTTCGGATGGAGAGAGTATAAATTTACTAGGACTAGGAATATAGAATTTCGTCTTTGGGTGATCAAAGTCAAATGACGTAACTTGCAAGAAAGAGAAAAGAAAAGAAAAATACAAAATGACTAATTCACATCTAGATATTTTTTAAGGATGTCACATCTAAGTAGTTCATCACATAATTCGGGGCTTCAAGATTTGTACAAAATATTTTTTAATTGTTTTTGCTGATGTTGTGTGATGTCATGCTTAGATGTTGTTAGAATACATTGTAACACGATATACGGTATGAGTATAAACCGTATATACGCCCAGTACGCCCGGTAGGCTAGCGTGTTGCGTGGTTGTTGTAATCAGTAGTTGTGGTTGTTAGGATTCATCCTCATCCTGTATATCTTTCTTGAGGATCAATCCAACAACCGAACTACCAAATCTTGTAAACCTCTTTGCCTATATAACATGCAACGCGTCCCTGCCAGAGGCATACGCTTCATCCAATTTTTCATGGTATTCAGAGCCAACTTCCTCTCCAACATCCAAACATAGTCATGGCTAGCTTCAGCTCTGCCGCCGCCGCCTTTGCCCTCATTCCCATCGCTGACAAGCTACACCGGGGCAACTACCTGGTCTGGCGCGCGCAAGCCCTAGCCACCATCCGCGGAGCGCAGCTGATTGATCACCTCAACCCTGATCACCCGTTCCCGGAGCCCAAGCTTGCCGATAAAGATGGTAAGCCGACAAATGTGCCAAACCCGGCGTATCTTGTCACCCTGGCGCAAGACTCGCAGTACTTGAAGCTTCATCTTCAACTCGATCTCACCACCTGTGATGATTCAAGTCGCCCATCGCACCAAGGTCGCCGCGGCATGGACCGCCATCGGGAGATGTTCCTCTCCCGCACGCAGCCAACATCGCCAACACGCCGGATCGCCCTCTCCACCACCAAAAAGGGCACCGCGACCATCGCCGACTACATCGGGCGCATGAAAGCGCTGGGCGACGATATGGCTTCAGCAGGCAAGCCGCTCGACGATGATGACATGGTCTCCTACATCCTCGCCGGACTAGACTACGACTACATCTCATTTGTCTCGTCCATCTCTCGTGGCCGTGGTGGTTATGGCCGCGGTGGAGGTGGCCGCGGCAATGGTGGCCGCGGTAATGGAGGAGGTGGCCGCGGCAACAGAGGCCGTGGCAATGGAGGCGGTGGTCGTGGCAATGGAGGCCGCGGCAACGGCAACGGCAACGGAGGAGTCGATGATCTTCCTGAGGTCGTCTGCCAGATCTGCAAGAGGCCGAATCACACCGCTCTCGAATGCTACCGGCGCTTCGACATCTCCTACACCAAGAACGAGAAGAGCGCCGGATCTGCCACAACCTCGTCCTATGGAGTAGATACCAACTGGTATCTGGACACTGGCGCCACCGATCACATCACCAACGAACTCGACAAGTTGACCGTCCACAACAAGTACCACGGCAACGATCAAGTCCACACTGCAAACGGAGAAGGTATGGAAATTAGTCATATTGGTCACACTACCGTTCGCATTCTCCTACCGTGATCTTCATCTTAAAAACATCTTGCATGTGCCCGATGCCTCCAAAAACCTCATCTCCGCTCATCGCTTATCCACTGATAATCATACTTTCCTTGAAGTTCACCCAACTTTTTTTCTCGTCAAGGAACAGGGAACGAGGAAAACCCTTCTGCGCGGCAGGTGTAGACAAGGCCTCTACCCCGTATCATCGGCTCCTTTTAGCTCAAGCAAGCAAGCGTTTGGTGCAAATAAACTGCCTGTTGAAAGGTGGCACAGTCGGCTAGGGCATCCGTCATCTACCATAGTGCGTCATGTTCTTAGCCAGAACAATATTCCTTTTTCTAGTAGCGAGTTGAATAAAGAAGGAGTTTGTGATGCATGCCAAATGGGCAAAAGTCACCAACTTCCTTATCCTAGTTCAAACAGTGTGTCTAAAGCTCCTTTAGAGCAAATTTTCTCCGATGTATGGGGGCCTGCCCGTGATTCTATCAATAAGAAAAACTATTATGTGTCTTTCATTGATGATTATAGCAAATTCACGTGGATATATCTACTTAAGCACCGATCCGAAGTGTTTAAGGTCTTTCATGAATTTCAAACCCTTGTTGAAAGATTGTTCAATAAAAAAATAATCACTATGCAAACGACCGGGGTGGCGAATATGAACGCCTAAATTCCTTTTTTCGTCAATTAGGAATCACTCACCATGTCTCCTGTCCCCATGCTCATCAGCAAAACGGGTCAGCAGAAAGAAAACATCGACATATTGTTGATGTAGGGCTCTCTCTCTTAGCCCATGCCTCCATGCCCTTGAAGTTTTGGGATGAGGCTTTCCTCTCTGCCACATATCTGATCAATCGCACCCCTAGCAAAGTGATTAATTTTGAAACTCCTCTGACACGCTTGTTTCAAGAACAACCCAATTATCATTCCCTTCGGATTTTTGGATGTGCATGTTGGCCGAATCTTCGCCCTTATAATTCCAAAAAGTTAGAATTTCGTTCCAAACAGTGCGTGTTCCTTGGCTACAGCAATCTTCACAAAGGTTTTAAATGCCTAGATGTTGCTGCTGGACGAGTATATATATCCCGTGATGTTATTTTTGATGAGACAGTTTTTCCCTTTGCAACTCTAAATCCAAATGCAGGCACCCCTCTCCGGTCAGAAGTTCTTTTACTTCCTGAGTCTACACCCTTTGATCATGGGGACGAACCTGTAGTTGATCAACAGGCTAATTTTCGCCCTAATCCTGTCACTAACAGTGGAGAAAATCCAGTTTTTGTGCATGATTTTATGCAGTCAGAACAAGACGAAACTGTTGCGGAACACGAGGAGGATTCAGGTGCTGCGGGCAGCGATCCCGAGTCTGCAGCGTCAGCGGGCGCAAGCGGATCAGGGGGCGAATCTGCGCAGACGCCGCCGCGGGAACGACGCGTGTTGCGCGCTGGATCGCCTGTTGGATCTCCCGACAACGCGTCGTCAGGTGGGCCAACCGGCTCCCCTCTCGCGGGCCGCCAGATAGGCCAACCAAGCGAGGGAGACGTGCGTACGGGCACGGGCTCTCACGTCGATCTGCCCCGACAGGATGAGAGGTCCTCTGTTGCTGGCGACAGATCTGCTACGGGATCACGTGCGGATCCTCCCTCCTCCGGCGGATTCTCTGTGCCGCATGCACCTGCAGCTCCTGATGTGCCAACTCGGCGAACACGATCACAACACGGTATTTCAAAACCTCAAATTCGTACAGATGGCACAGTTAGGTATGACAAGCTCAAACCTCGTTTTGGTGGTCTGATAACTACTGGTGAACCTCATAATTTGCAAGAAGCTTTGAATGATGTAAATTGGAAGAGGGCCATGAATGATGAGTATGATGCTCTTATTAAAAATAAAACTTGGCACTTAGTCCCACCGACAAAAAATAAAAATATCATTGATTGTAGGTGGGTCTATAGGATTAAAAGAAAGGCGGATGGTCAAATTGATGACAGAGACAAGGCAAGGCTAGTAGCAAAAGGTTTCAAACAGAGATACGGTATAGATTATGAAGATACCTTTAGTCCTGTTGTTAAAGCAGCTACTATCAGACTTGTTCTTTCTGTTGCAGTATCCAGTAACTGGAGTCTCAGGCAATTGGATATTCAGAATGCGTTCCTTCATGGCGTTCTAGAGGAAGAAGTCTATATGGGACAACCACCTGGCTATGAGATTAAAGGCAAGGAAAATCATCTCTGCAAACTTGACAAAGCGTTGTATGGTCTAAAACAGGCACCTCGGGCATGGTACTCCATGTTGTGTGACAAACTTCAAGCACTTGGTTTTAAACCATCAAGAGGGGATACTTCTCTGTTCTTTTTTAGAAGAGGAAAAATTATTATGTTTATGTTGGTCTATGTTGATGATATAATTGTTGCCAGCTCATCACAAGATGCAACTGTAGCTTTGTTGGCAGATTTGAGAAGAGATTTTGCCTTGAAGGATCTAGGAGATCTACATTATTTCTTGGGAATTGAAGTTAAGAAGGTAAAGATGGCATCCTTCTGACCCAAGAAAAATATGTCATGGATATATTGAAACGTCTTGGGTATGATAAATTGCAAGATCTCAAACATGCCTCTCTCAATGTCTGAAAAGCTGTCAAAGGAACAAGGAGAACCTTTGGGGGCCGAAGAGTCAACAAGGTATAGAAGTATGGTAGGTGCCTTGCAATATTTGACATTAACAAGACCGGATATTTGTTTCCCAGTGAACAAAGTTTGTCAGTATTTGCACTCTCCTACCTCTCAACACATGATAGCAGTTAAAAGAATTCTGAGATACCTTAAAGGTACTATGAGTACAGGCCTAAAGTTCACTAAGTCAGCTTGCAACATTGTTAGTGCCTTCTCAGATGCTGACTGGGCAGGATGTCCTGATGACAGAAGATCAACATGAGGTTTCTGTGTGTTCTTTGGTCCCAACTTGATTTCTTGGAGTGCACGTAAGCAAGCTACTGTTTCAAGGTCAAGTACTGAGGCAGAATATAAATCATTAGCCAATGCAACTGCTGAGATTATTTGGGTCCAAACTCTTCTGCGTGAACTTGGAGTTGCTCATTCGCCAGTTGCTCGTCTTTGGTGTGACAACATTGGTGCCACATATTTGTCAGCAAATCCAGTGTTTCACGCAAGAACTAAACATATAGAAGTTGACTATCATTTTGTTCGTGAGAGAGTAGCTAGCAAGCTACTGGATATTCGGTTTATACCCACAGGTGATCAGGTTGCTGATGGGTTTACCAAGGCCTTATCATGGCGGAAATTAGAAGACTTTAAGAGCAATCTCAACTTGGTGAAGTTATGATTGAGGGGGCGTGTTAGAATACATTGTAACACGTATATACGGTATGAGTATAAACCGTATATATCGCCCAGATCGCCAGTAGGCTAGCGTGTTGCGTGGTTGTTGTAATCAGTAGTTGTGGTTGTTAGGATTCATCCTCATCCTGTATATCTTTCTTGAGGATCAATCCAACAACCGAACTACCAAATCTTGTAAACCTCTTTGCCTATATAACATGCAACGCGTCCCTGCCAGAGGCATACGCTTCATCCAATCTTTCAATGCTTAGATGTGACATAGTTCTGTCACATCTAGATGAGTCCTAGCCACATCCAAAAAAATATGGATCTCCGTGCAAGATCCCATGAATATAGCATTGATTAATACTTGGTTAAGTTTCAATCTGACTCCAATCCCGTTTCTTGAAACCCACATGTGAGAAAAGGCCGAGCAGATGGATATACTAGATGAGAATGCATGCAATTATGCATCGGCTAGCTTCACGAGGAAATTTGTGTATATATGTACCCCCCACCAACCTGCCCCTCTTGGATAACCCAGCTACCTAGCAGCAGTAGCACCTCGATCAACGCACAACACAAGGCAATATGCGTTCAGCTCGCCACCTCCACCTCGCGGTCTGGGCCCTTCTCCTCGTGCACTTCTCAGCCTTCGTCCCGGCAGCCAGAGCACAGCAAGAAATCGGTGAGCAGAAATCTTCTATAGATCAACTCTTGTCTTAACTAACTCTTCCGCCATTGATTAATTCCTAACGAGTACGCACATCTCTTGCATGCAGACGATGAGTCGGAGTTCAGCTACGTCCGCGGGGCCAAGAACGGGCCGGAGAACTGGGGCAAGATCAAGGAGGAGTGGGCGACGTGCAGCACTGGGCGGATGCAGTCGCCCATCGACCTCTCCGACCGCCGTGCCTCCTGGGCGCCCCACCTCGGCTACCTCCTCACCGCCTATGCCCCAGCTGAGGCCTCCATCGTCAATCGCGGCCACGACATCGCGGTGATGTTCCACGGCGACGCCGGGAGCTTGTGGATCAACGGCACTCTTTACCACCTCAGGCAGGTGCACTGGCACTCACCCAGCGAGCACCGCCTAAACGGCCGCCGGTACAGCCTGGAGCTCCACATGGTTCACCTCAGCGCCGAGAACAAGGCTGCCGTGATCGGCCTCCTCTACAGTATCGGCAACCCGGACCATTTCCTGCACAAGGTACGTACGTCTCTCCAACTCCAGTTTTCTTTTTTCTAAGCCGGGCAGGATTTGACCCAATCCGTTGCATGCAGCTGGAGCCTTACCTGCGGAGGATGGCAGACATGAACGAGAAGGAGGAGAAGGTCGGCGTGGTAGATCCCTGGGAGGCGAGGGGAGATGGCGAAGCCTACTACCGGTACATGGGCTCTCTCACCACGCCGGCGTGCGACGAGGGGGTCATCTGGACCGTCATTAAGAGGGTACCTATCTCGCTATGTTGTTAATGACTTTTAACGACCACATAACCTTGAATGCTAACTTGCAAGAAATTAAATTACGCACCAGATTTACAAAGTTATGGTCCTCTTTCCACTAACCGCATGATTTTCTCTATCAAATGTGACGGAATTTATTAAAATAAGTACATGGTTTTGCAGGTTGCTACCGTCTCGAGTGACCAACTAAAGCTTCTTACCGACGCTGTCCATGACGTAATTAAGCTGTTCCATAAATTTATCTCTGCAATCTTTTTCAAGAAAGCAAAGTGCATATATTTGTTTGTTTGTACTGTGTGTAGGGCTTTGAGATGAACGCGAGACCCCTTCAGAAGGTGAATGGCAGAGATATCGGCTTGTTCTGCCCTGATGATGACCATGAACGCTATTACGCTGCTGCTGATCATTAATTAGCTCTAGCCATGAGCCAACCTGACGGATTGACTGCATATGTGTTAATGTAATATAATATCATTAAATACCTTCGTTTGACTAGCGTACAACTGTCGGCAAATAATTGTTTCAAATGAAAACTATATATTTTGACATGTCTTAGTTGTTTGCAATTAATGGCGAAGAAGAGCGATGACATGGAACACTGCAAAGGATCGTGACTCTGCGACAAGCAGGGATGTTTGTTGGCCTTGGCACGGTTCTTATAATTCCTTAATAAAGTCGAAGTCACAGACGTGTCGTTGTTGATATCTTCAATACTTGGATAATAAGAGTCAAATCTAGTATGCTATCTTATTTGTATCTTCTTTCCTTCTATTGCAATAAAAAGCGCGTTGACACGGCATTGCCTTTTTCTTGACAACATGTGCTAGATCATAGTTTTATTCCTGCAATCATTGCACATCAGATCCAATCTAATGTATCATTTTATTATGTAGTATCCTTGCCATCTTTAAGTCCAGTGTTTTGTTCTTTTCAGTTTTTATTTAAATTTATGTATTATTGTCCATCAAGAAAGCGTGCTACAGATGAGTGACGTGTTTTGGCACCTAGGCTTGTCTGCACCGCGCTGAATTAAAAAAACAAATACTAGAAAAATTCAAAAAATTCCAATTATTTTGGCATGGTAGATAATTTGGTGTGTGATGTCCGCTCCAAATTCCAAATCATTTGGACATCTGAGTAGTTTGCGGCAAAAGAGGCAAATTTGGGGTCTGTTAAAAAGTCTATCATTCAAATACTGTTTCGACCCAATTTGTCTTTTTTGCTGAGATCTACTTAGATGTCCAGATGCTCTGAAATTTGGAGTGCGCCTGACGCACCAAATTATCTACCTTGCACAAAAAAATTGTTTTTTCTGAATTTTTTATGAATTGTTTTTTGACCGGGTGCAGTTGAGCCCGGGCTCAAAATTGGACATTCGGCTACGGATCTCTATTTCTCAACTTCCTTCTATACCACACTATAATATAGACATGCTACTACACCCAGTTGGGAGACATAGTGGTGCTATATTCGCTGTTCTTGGCTTGGTATCATGCATGTGGGTGTCATGCACGTTTTTCTTAAAATAAGTCTTGACTCTTATCATGAATTGGACCATGCATGATGCATGCATGTGATCGACTAGGCAGTTTGTACACCAGGGGATGTGCATGTGTATCGCAAAAGGACCGTCCATGGAGCATCTCCCGTACGACGTCGATTAAGGTAGGACCCGGCCACCCGGGCCCTTGTCAATTGTCCCTATCCCATAGGCTGCGAGACCTATCCGTGCGTCTAGGTAGGACCCGGAGATTCTCATGGTTATACCATAGACAGAGAGAGCGCGGCAACAAAACTAGATTCACGTGATATATTTGTGCATCGGATGCGCTAAAACTCAGTCGACTGAGTTTTAGCGAAGTCTCGGTCGAGTCCATCGTCAGATTCGTGCTTTAACTTCTGTCTTTTGTACGTTCGAGTCGCTCGCACAAGTCGCTGGCCCCTGTATTGCCGTTTCTATCTGGGCTTTGCTCTTTTCTTTCTTTTTCTTCACTCTAGGCCTTAGGTACGTGTTGGTCTGTGCTTTATTTGAACTTGTTGTGGCTTTTTTTCTTTTTCTTTTCCTTTTTCATTTCTGTTCCATATGGCCTGAGCTGTTTTTTTATTGCTAAAAAGCTGATTTTTATTTTCACATTTTCTTGCTTCTTTTCTATTTACTTGTGTGTTCTATTTTTTGTTTGCTTTTTATCTTTTAAAACTTTTTTACTTTCTAATAGTGTGACTCTTGCTAGCTTTGTTTTTCAGGATTCGCTAATTCTCACTCGAATATGAATTATTTGGGTCTCTGTCGATTCGGTAGCCATAAGAGCTTGATGCAAAGATTCGTGCAGTGTATCACTTTTCCTGTTTGTTAAAGTTGACACGCGGACATGTCGTACGCAATGGATGGTAGACTTTTTTTTTCGTGAGAGAGTAATCAATACGCCAAGCCTCTCTTGTGGCCTATGCTCTTTTATCTTTCTTTTCTATTTAATTGCAGCCTTGGAGTTACGAGGGATGCACACAGATCTTTTGCTCTTGTACGAGCGGTCAGTTTTTACTGAAGCATCTGAAATTGGTATTGTCTTTTTCGTCATTTTTGTTTTTTTATCTCACGTTTCTATTTTTATTTTAATCATTTTTCTTGGTTTTTAGTTTCTACTGCTTGTTTTATTTTCCCTCTCTTTTTAGGAAATATAGCATAATAATATATTACTTATTTCATTTATTATGCATTACCCTTTTGTTCAAATAATAATGCTTTTTCATTTTTGTCTTTCTGCTACATTATTTTATTCTTTCTATTTTTCTATTTCTTTTATTTGTAATTCTTCTTCTTGATTAAAGCATTGCTTACCAAGGTTTAGGTGTGGAAGAAATATGAAAGTAGTGGATCATGGTATTCCTCCACCTTTTCCCTCTCTTCCTCCGGATGTGGTTTTTTTCATGTCAAACTGCGGGGAGGGGGGGGGATGTGACACCTACCACATGTTTGTCACTAGGTGCGGAACTACGAGTGTCCACTTCGACTGTAACTTCTGGTGTTTTGTTGGGGGATTTGAAGTGGCGAGTTGTATCTCTGCCACTAGGTGTGCAACTGCAATCGCATGTGTGTGTGTGTCACTACCAGAAACTGAAATATTTCTGTGAGCCCAAAACCGACAGGAAAATAGGGAAAACCGACAGGGAAATGTTTTCCTGTCGGCCGGCCGTCAGGATAGCCATCAGGCATAGCTTGACAGGGAAACTAATATATGCTTGTCGGTTGGCCGACATGACCTTAATTCCTGTCGGTTTTCTTTCTTTCCTGATGGGTTTGGCCTGACAAGGATAAGTGGGCATCAGGTTTAGCAAATCAGTCGTTGGTCTACTCACATCGTGCATTACCGTCGGAAAAATAAGAAAACAATAAACAAAAAAATAGTACTCCTAATGCTTTTCCACATGGTTGTTCCACTCAAAATATTCAAAGCATAGACACATCAATAGTTTACATTAATCACAGAGTTGCGAATTCACATAACTTCGATCAAATTGCATAGAAGTTATATACATGGATCAATGGTAAAAAAACAGAGACCAAAGAACCTTTGGTGCATCAACCAAATATTCAAAATTTGAGACCTCATTTTCTACAAGGTTCTGCTACAGCTTTGGTTGCAAGATGTTCTCCAAGGATACCCTGCACTTTGGACATGATTGAACTTGTAAAATGTGCAAGTGTCAACGATTTGCTACAGTAAGATAACAAGTAACAGGAATAATACCTATTTCTTCAAGATGTTCTTCAATTTTGCTACAATAACCTATTTGTTATCTCAGTTTCAGGAATACTACCTATTTTTTCAAGATGTTCTTAAGTTTTGCTACAATAACCTATTTGTTATTTCAGTTTCTCACATTAGCATGGGTATAATACCTAAGTTGTTTTTTTTTCAACTGAACTTAACGAATTTGACAAAATAATTGAGTGATTTGTTCTAGAACCCTATATAAAATTTGATACAAACACAACTGAAAAAAATCAATTATACTAAAAACTTGAGCATGCGCTTCTAGGTTAATATGACATGACTATCTACAACAGCTTGAGTACATAAGTTATTAGAGGTTTCTTGTGTGCCTAGGGTGTTTCCTTGTTAATATAAATGCCACACGGGCTAGTCCGTATTTTTCTGGTTTGCTGCATTAGAGGTTTCTTGCAAGTCAAGCTCAAATTACAGTATCAATCAGTTATTTGATTTCAAAATAATATGGTACAGTTTCTTGCCTTGATAGATAACCTCATGTTATTGTTGAAAGCTCTCTGTCTTTGTCTTCATGATGTTCCTTGTGCCTGCCATGCAACCGCTCCATGCTTTCTAAATCCCAACATAATGAAAGGGAATGAAACCAAAAGGTTGGACAAACAAAACGAGAGAACAATTTATTGTGGTACTGGAAAAGATCCCAACAAAATATAAAGAGTGGCTACGTTCAAACTAAACCGACATAGCAGCTACTTGCTCAACCCAGATATCATGATCTTGAGGACACATGACATATGATGGTAATATACAGGAGACAACTTGACAACAAAGTATTCATGATAATACTTCGGAGAAGATGATGAAAACAAAAGTAAGAGACCATACCTGTACTAGAGTAAGGGCTCTTACATCTCTTTTAGATCACGAATCTTGTATTTTGCTCCAAATCTAGATGAACTACAAACAAGAAAAACAGATCTAAAATAGGTGTTGGCCAACATTTAATTTCTAGTTTGAAGACATACACCATCAAAATATGGAAGGGATTAAGTATACACATTTGAGATTTGCAGAATAATTGCTAAGCTCTTCATCATTGCCACACACTACAATCGATAATACTAAGAAACCAAAGCATCATCAAATTATTTGATTTTTCTACAGTAGAGAATAGTACCTCTTCTTCATTTGGAAGAATATTATATAATTTCTTCTTTCCAAGTGATAACCTCGACTTCTTGCTGCAACCTCTTTGTTGCACTAATGATGTTCCCTGTACTTTGAATGCAACTCCTGTTTTTGCACTGGATAGACAAGTTAGAGAACAAACTGTTATTTTACTGGATAATAAGAGAATTAAAGATCGGAAGAAGGAAATATAATGGAAAATAAAATTCAGATTGAACCAACATAGTAGCTATTGCTGAACACAGGTAAAAACCATATCTTGATAAAGAGCCATAGCAAAGCTTAGATCTCTTATAGTTCCTGAATGTTTAGTTTTGCTCCTGATCTAGATGAACTAAAAACTAGGAAAATCAGGCCTCAAATCGTTGTCATCAATATACAATTTTTAGGTTCAGGGGCATACATCAACAATGTCTGGAAGTTGTATTTTAGCATTTTCCCTTTTACCAAGCCAACTATACTTCAAAGTTTCATATAAGTTTGCCAAAGTTGCATTACATAGTGTGCGACTAGTGAGGCTGGCACTTACAAATAATATGGATGCTGACAAGTATAAATTCACATATGAAAGTATAATTAGAAATAAAATTTCTCACAGTCCGAGCATTTAACACTGGTGCGTGCGACACAATGGTAGCCACTCCTTTGATGTTTACCATTAGAGTAAGTAAATGAGTATGACCAAACATATAGAAAAGTTCAGATGGTGCTATGAGCTGCCTTAATACTGATGTGATACAAAGGCAGCCACTCCTTTGATGATTTACAATTTTCAACTAGAACGAAAATTGTGCAGTACCACAATCTAGTACTCTCTATAAGGTGCTTTAGTACGCCATTCCTCTCATGACGCTGGTCCCGTACAAACTAGCAATGGACTGTACTAGCTAGTAGTGATTATCACAGGATTAGGAGCTGTTTCATGTACAAATATCAACATAAATTTCAGTCTTTATCTCCTAATTCAGTAGTTTACAAGCGTGATCTTGTGATTCTCCTGGTGAAAGTTGCTGCTCAATCCACAAGTTTATTTTTCAGTCAAGTACTTAGCACTGCTACTACAACACTGAAAAATTAGATTTTTACCTTCTCTCGTCTCATCTTGATTTAGTACTCCATGAGGGCGGGTAGCAATCAAGGGAGGCTGCGTCGCTGGTGAAGGTGTACTCCTTCGCCGACTAGAGAGGAAAATAAATTGAATTCCCTATGCACCTGTTGTCCGAAGATAAGACAAAAGCGATTATGCACAGAACTTGCTAATGCACGGTGAAAATAAATTATGTTCCTGCTGATGCCTTTGTCAAGATGGTACCTACTACATAGTCCTTGAGAACAAATTGACCAAGCCAAATCCTATATGAAATAGTATGAAAGAGAAACAATTGGAAATATTAGCAAGAGAAACCTGTATGCGCGCCGATTTACAGTTTGGAGGAGATGGCACCGTGCGGAGAGCTGGCGGGGAACGGTGCCGGAGATGGAGAGAGCGATGGCCAACAAGCCACCAACGGGCTGGTGTAGAGGAGGCTGTGCAGAGGGTCGGAGCAGGCGGTAGACGGCGCAGGACGGCGACGATGTGAAGGAGCACATGTCAGATCTGAAAGGACAGAGGAGTGAGAGGCGGAGCTCCGCTGTGGGTGGGTGGGAGGGGGGCGCTCAGGTGAGCTCGGCGCGTCGTGGACCGGTGGTCGGCCGTTGCTGGGAGGTCGGAGGCGATGAGATCTGGGGGCACAAGGTGGGTTCGGGAGATTTGTGGCTGAGGATTTGCCTTATCCAGAGCCGAGCGGCACGATAAAGCGCAACAAGCGTAAGTGGCGAAAAATTCGCACCATGATAGCGTTTTGGCGGTGGGCAGCGCCACGTTCTTAATTTCTCTGTGGGCTTTGGATCGACAGGATAGAAATTTTATGTGAGTGGGCTGCGGGCCCTGACAGAAAATATTTGGCCCACAGTAAAATTTCAGTTTACGGTAGTGTGTGTGTGTGTGGGGGGCTTGCGCGATTGCTTATGCCACAAGGCACAAACTGCAACTATCGCCCTCGAATGCAGTTCCATGTCTTCAACGCGACTTCAACTTAGTTGTGTTTTGTGGGGAGGGTTAGTTGCATGTCTTCCAATAGGCATGCAACTGCATGTGCCGCCTTCGACTAGAACTGAAACTTGGTTTTGTATGTGGGCGGCGGGAGGGGGAGGCAGTTGCATGTGTAAACTAGGCATGCAACTGCAAGTGTAGCGCCCCGACCGCAACTGCAGTTGCATGTGTACACTAGGCATGCAACTACAAGTATCGATCATGATTGCAACTACATGTCTTCCAAAGACGATCAGCAATTGAACTTTGTTTTGTCGAGGCTGTGGGAGGTGGGGGAAGCGATTGCATATGTACACCAGGGATGAAACTGCAAGTGTCGGGCCCCGGCTGCAATTGCATGTCTTCCATCACGACTGCAACTGAACTTTGTTTTGTTGGAAGGCGCCGGGAGGGGGAGTAGTTGCACGTGCACACTAGGCATGCAACTGCAAGTGTCGCCCCCACTGCAACTATATGTCTTCCATCACGCCCACAACTGAACTTGTTTTTGTCGGAGGATGGTGGGAGGGGGGCTTGGGTAGTTGCACATGTGCACTTGGCATGCAACTGCAAGTGTCGGGCCCGACTGCAATTGCATGTATTCCATCACGAATGCAACTGGACATTTGTTTTGTTAGAATGCGGTGGGAGAGGGCGGGGGCAGTTGCACGTGTACACTAGGCATGAAACTGCAAGTGTGCCCCCTAACTGCAATTGCATGTCTTCCATCACACTCGCAACTAAGATTTGTTTTCTTAGATGGAGGTAGGAGAGGGGGCAATTGCATGTATGGCACTAGGCATGCAACTGCAAGTGTAGCGCTCAACTACAAATGCATGTCCCCATAACACAAATGATTTTGGTCTTTGTTTTGTCTGATGGGGGCACGAGAGGGGGGAGTTGCATGTTTGTCACCAGGCATGCAACTGCACGTGTAGCGCATCGACTGCAACTGCATGTCCCCTAATGCGGGTGCAACTAGGCTTTGTTTTGTAAAATGGAGGCACGAGATGGGGCAGTTGAAAGTGTATGTTAGCCATGCAACTATAATTGTGACGCCTAGCTACAGCTGCATGTCTACCCACCCGACTGCAACTCACCTTTGTTTGTCGAGGGGCGGTGGGGAAGGGGGCAGTTTCATGTCTGATACTAGCATGCAACCGCAAGTATCACCACCGATTGCAATTGCGTGCCTACCCATCCGACTACAAGTGACCTTTGTTTTATCGGAGGGCGGTGGGAGATGGGGGAGAGATGCATGTCTCACACTAGGCATCCAACTGCGGTCATGGCCCTCGACTGCAGCTACATGTATGGCAACTAGTATTAGAGATACATTAATTAATTTGTATTTTTGTGTGATTCTTTCTGCATTAGGAATTGGATGTCTTCCATCACGCCTATGTTTTGCCACTAGGCATACAATCGCAAGTGTTGTATGTACTGCAATTTGGTGGTGTTTTACGGAGGTGCTGCCACTAGGAGAGGGCCAACCATCGTATCATTGTATTATTTATTTTCTTTGTTTTTTTCATGATTTACATTTACTACATTTTTTTGTAAATACATGGTGAATATTTCCGTAAAACACATGATAATTATTTTATTTAAATACGCGATGAACATTTTTATGTTATGCGGTGAAAATCAGATAAATGTGTGATGAACATTTCATAATATACAATGAACATTTTTATGAATACACGATCAATATTTTTGTATAAATACAAGATGATACAAATATAGGACGACCATTTAAATACACGAAAACACGAACAATTTTAATTTTACACTATATAGATTGCTTCTCATTTTTAAAATTAATTTTCATAGTTTTCTTTTGGATCTATGAAAAAAGCTGAAACAGGACATGAGCTGGCACAACAAACACTAATGGCGTATGTAAGGCAACTGTTTTGCTGGCTGTAAGAAATACATGCACGACACAGTACACCTTTTTTGTGGCATGGAACTATTTTATATATTTTACTAGTTTTTTTTAGCAAATATATCTTTTACTAGTGTATTTTGCTGTTGTAGAAAAGACAAAAAGCCCAAGTAAGCGAGCAAGCCCGACAGAAAGAGGAGACAAGCTAAGAAACACAACCCAACAGGAGCAGCCCCAGCCCAAATAGAAAACCAGCCACGCACCTAAAACAGAAAGACAAACTATGTATTACTACGTACCTGAGGATCAGTCGTAACATCTGATTGTATACGTGCTTACGTCCGTCGACTGAGACTTCGTCAAGTCTCACAAACCTTTGTGCATACCTTCGCCGATTCTGCCCATGTCCCATTCATGAGATTAATTTCGCGGCATGCAGTCCAATATCAACCTGCTGATTTTCGGAGTTGGTAGGCAAATGCGGAGCAGATAGAAAAGTCCAGGTAGATGTATTCAAAATACTATCTACCACGCGGAGGGTCTGCGGCTGTTTTCGTACCTACTCCGATGTCCCTTTCAAGAGAATAAGGACACCGAAACTCATGCCATATTCCACTTCTTCTGTCCGGCTTTATTTAAAAAGCTAGCTAGTAAACGCAAAACACATGCAACAACTTCTTTGTCTGTTGGCAACTCACTCGGTTGGTCGTCAATTAGTCAGATGCCCATACATCTAAGATTTGCTCCGTCTGTTCTAGTCTGAGCAAATATTGTTGAGCACATCAAATTGGCAGGCTGAGCATCTTTCCCTGTCTGAGTTTTCAGTGGGTAGAGACGTTGCTGTCGACTACAAAGCATCATTGGTGACTTCGCCAATCAGAAAATGTTGTGCAATCTCAGTATCTCGGAGGTACTCTTAATGTAGGATGTGTGTGTGCGTGTTCATAGTGGTACTTGTATGGACATGTATGTTTTTTTCTGCATGATACTATGTGTCTCATTTATATCACATGATAGTATAAGTCACGTACATACCAACCTAACAAAACTGAAAAAGGAGCACAATGCTAGCTTTTGCACACAGAAAAACCAACCAAGAAGTAAAAATACAAACAAACCCGAAAAATCCTCTGAGTTTGACACCAACGTCTGTCTGTCACCTGCCAATGGCACTACAACCACAACAACCATCAAAGAAAAAAAATGACCGATCACTTCCACCATCAAGCTCGACGCGGCTCCATTGCTGATGTAGTTTTGCGGACCTCCAAGGTGGCTCTCAATAAAGGTGAAGCCATTGTCGTTGAATGAATCAGACCGAGCAACACCCTGAGCACGCCATCGAACTTCAGATCAGGCACCCCCACACGACTAGACGTCAGAGGAGGAAACCATACCCGCCTGCCACAAACCACGAACCCAGCACACAATCCACCATCTTCCAGATGTCTTCGATGCGCACCACAATCTGCATCCGCTCCTGGACTATCTCACAAGATCCAGGCCGGTGCTGGAGCAAACGGCGTCGCAACGGCGGAGCCAGAGGACACAGGTCCACCACGAGGATGCACACCGCTGCTGCACCATCCTTGCTTAAACGGACTGGTTTTTAAATCCAATCCCAACGTGGATCACCTCGTCGAGGAAGGATCTGAAGATGGTGCAACCATCGCCACCACCAAAGCAAAGATGATGATACACCCAAAACCCTAAGCTACTAATGCCTAAACCGATCCGCACACATGGATCCAGCAAGCCCTCTCATCATCGATGACCGAGGTCGTCGGCGTAGGGAAGCCGCCGGAGGACGGCAGCGGAGAGGAAGTGCCCTGACGGGTGCAGGCGAGATGGCCTTTCTTTCTTTCCCTTGTAGAAGGAAAGTGATCCTAATTTCTTGTATGTACATGATGATTATACTCTGTGAAAATAATACTATATGAGAATTGTATATGGCCACGTGCTTCCACTCGAGTATTAGTATTCGGTAGGTATGTATGATGTACTAACGAATTATAACCACCGATCCTTTTTTTATAGATGGAAAAGTACCATCCTTGTAAGCAGGCGAACGCATGCAGGCGAATCTAACAACTTCCGTTGCGTCCATATACAGCTTCACAACAAAAATCTAGGCAGCTGCTAGGTAGGTTTCTCGGCTTCTTCGGCAGGTGGCGACTGATAGATCTCGGCAATGGTCGGTCATTGCGCCCTGGCGTGCCACTGCCCCTCGCCTGCCGCGCACTATTAAAAAAAACCTCATACACAGAAACGTACCAGTAACGCATGTTAAAAAGAATCGCTACTACTATTTACCACTAGTGCCCGGCAAATAAACGCACTGCAGCTAAGATTATGGCAGTAGCGAGGCGAAAGAATAGTAGCAGCGAGCTCACGGAAAGCACGTTGTTGCTAAGATGGTTGTAGGAGCGTGTTTTACGCGGAAAGCAATTACTGGTAATGAAAAGAAAATAAAATAGAAAAATATATACAAAAGTAAATGAAAATGAAAGAAATAGAAAAAGGGGACATAAAAAAAGAAAATGTGAAGGAAAATAAAAGAAAAAGAAAAATAAAGGAGAAATGTGTAGCAGCAGCGTGCTTTCAGGACAAGCGATATAGCTAACATATCAGTAATGCGTTCTGTTAGCCCGCACTATAGCTATGTTAGTTATAGCTAATGTAGCAATAGCGCTTTTCCGGGAACGCGCTACTGCTATTTTTGACTTAACCGCACGGTTCTTCTTTCCCCCGGCCACTTCCCTCAAATTCCCCTTCGATCTGCTGTCGTCGCCGTTGTCCCCTGCATTGCCGTCGGCCGCCGCCGCGCGCTCTCCCGTCGCCCTCTGCACGCCCTCTGCTGCCCTCGGTGGCTGCCGTTGTCATTGCCCTCCACCGCGCGCCCGAGCACCGACCCCGACCCCGACCTCGACGCCGCGTGCCCCTCCCTCGGCCGCTCCCTAACTCCGCCGGCGCCCGAGGTGAGCACGCCTACGCCTCCTCCTCCTCCTCCTCCTCCCCTACCTCTGCCTAGCTAGGGTTCCTAGGGTTCATCAAATTTTAGGGTTCATCTAATTAGTTAGGGTTCATCTAATTAGCTACTACTTGTAGATTCTTAAGTAGTTATATAGTTATTGTGCACCCAATGTAGTTAAGTAAATATAATTATAAACTAGATGTTAATTAGGGCAGTAGTTGTAGATGCTTAAGTAGTTTTTAGGACAATTTCCTAGGGTTCATCAATGGTGCTTAAGTAGTTGTAGATGGTTAAGTACCTAGTTAGGGTTCATCTAATTAGTTAGTACTTGTAGATGCTTAAGAACTAGGGCAGTAGGGTTTAACTAGGTGTTAATTAGGGCAGTAGTGTTTAGTTTAGAGAAAAAGATTCAATATAGTTTTCTTACTGTTTTTTAGTAAGTGTTTAATAGAATTAGTAACACAATTAATAGAACTAATTTAGTTTTAGTAAGAACTAGTTGAATTAATAGAACTAGTTTATTTTTAGTAAGAAAATTAATAGAACTAGTTGAACTAGTTTATTTTAGTAAGAACTAGTTTTTTACTAAGAAAATTAATAGAAGTAGTTGAACTAGTTTAATTTTAGTAAGAACTAGTTTATTTTTATTTATAGTAAGTGCTTAGTTGAACTAGTTGAATTAATACATCTATTTTATTTTTAGTACAAAAATTAATAGAACTAGTTTTTTTCAGTTAAAGCAATTATTCCCACATCGACGTCGATGATGCCTATCCCGCATCCTCGTCGTCGACTCGGCGGAGGAGGGCTGCTTGATCAGAGGGGCCATGTCCGGTACTGGGCTCCGCCGTGCTGGTACTGGGATGTGCTACCTTCTGGGAGGCGCAGCTTGTTGAGGAGTCAGCCCATCATTGACCCAATCCTTCTTTGGTGGTAGTTGCCTGGGCCAGTGACGGTGCGGAGGCTTAAGAACCCCGTGGAGGTGATACGTCACCGTGTCAGTGAGGAGGACGAGCATGTCCGTCGCTACATGGTTGCGTTGGAGGGCAGGTTCTCCAATACCTGGCAGATTCTTCAAGGATCTTACTGGAGCTATGATCTTGTGATGGTTCCTTCTCTTTGGGTGTCCACCGCCCGGGCCATACCCGTCGTTCGCTAGGGTTTTAGCTATATTAGTGAGGTTATATATATGATAATATTCAAGATGTATTAGTGGTAGTATTCGATGATGTACGAACGCAAGAGATGATTTTGTTTTGCTTATTGAATGCATGCTAATTTGAATACTTAATTTATTTTATGATTTAGTTTTGCTTATTGAATGCTCAAATTGGAGAACTACTCCTATTTTGAATGCTCAAATTGAAGAGCACTATGCAAAGCGTATGCATTTGATTGGTTGATAGTTTATAGGGTTTCACTAAGTCGTAAGATGAGGATAATAATGTTTTTATTTATATTTTATTTTTGCAGCCAAATCTCCATGTCGTCGTTGCTGTCGTCCCCGTCGCGAACCCCCTCCGACCTCGAGGTGAGACCAGCCAAATCTTCATGTCAATATGAGTCCTATAAGATATTTTGAATTTTTTTTGTTCATATTTTCAACCATTGAAATGCAATGACCATCAAGTTTGAATGCAATGACCATCAAGTTTGAATGCAATGACCATCAAGTTTGAATGCAAATAGGATACGTGCTTGCCCAAGTGTCCATGTTTGCAGGTAACACCTCCGAGTGGCCTATGTTTTGTCGGAGTGTTGATTAATTTCCGTTCCGGCAAATTTCAGCCGCTCGATATGACCTTTTTTTAGCAAAGGTCATGCCGGATTTTTCCGTGAATTTTGGCATGACTTGTGCTAGAATATGTAGGAAATATCGAGTGGCCTGGATTTTCTAGAAAGATAATTAAACGACATTTCGGGTTGACTTTAAATCTGTCGAGGCTCCATACATGGCAATCGAAAAATGAGTGAGGGGAAAGTCTGCACCATATATGCGAGAGGAAGAATCCCGACTGTTGTCGTGGGGGTCGTTTCTCCTTCTTCTCCTTGTGCTAGACCTTTGTTATGCACTAGGGGAAGGAGGAGTAACGACCATCACCGACGGTCGAAAAATCAGTCAGGGAGTGTGTCCACCATATATGAGAGAAGAAGAATGCCGACTGTTGTCGGGGGGTCGCTTCTCCTTTGTTCTACTATGCTAGACATTTTGGTTTAATATACTCGGGAACGAAGGGAGGAGCGATCATCACCAACGGTCGAATATATACACCATGTGAGCTGAGAGTTTTCAAAAAAAAGACTCGACGGACCGATAGTCAACCCGTGCTGAATAATAACGATCTAGTTTAGTTTTTGTAGTACATATATTGAATTTTAGAAGTTTAATCTTTGAATTGTGAACATAGGAAATGTCGTCGGACGAAAGTCTCGCGGAGTGCTCCTGGTGCAGCGACAACCGGGGTTTCTACGAAAGGCCTCACTTGGTAGAAAGTCAGCGCTTCAGCATTAAGCTCCAGGAGACCGTTAATGCTGAAACGGTACGCTACTACGCAAAATTTTTTTCGCAATTAAGCTCGACTTGTACTACTTCAACGTGTAATTTTCGTCTTCTAAAATTCGACTAGCTTATCCCATGCCATGCAAGACGCTATGTCTTGTAGAGGATGGATTTTCAAGATCATGAAAGTATGGAAAAAAAGAAAATTCACCGAAGGACTCATCATGGTATGGATTTTGATGTAAATCTATACAATTCTAAGAGCGTAATCCATTTTGGTTGACCTAATTGGGAAGAACTTTGCAAGATGTATGATTTTCATGAGGGTATGCTTGTCACCATGGATCTTGGTGATCCTGACATCGCGCAAGACGATATGGACATTTGGGTCCTTGTTGATACGCTTCCAATTCTATCGCTATGTGAGTTTCTCAAACATAGTTATTAAGTAATTATATTGTTTATTTCAAAATAGTTGACATCTTATTTCCATTGATAGCTTATTTTTATTTTTGGGAAGAGCGCTACTGCTATATCCACTTAGGAGTACTAGTAATTACCAGTAGCGCTCTTCTCAAAAAGCGCTACTACTAAGTGGATATAGCAGTAGCGCGGGTGAACACACGCTACTGATAATCTTTAGTTGTAGCATCGTATCAGTACGTAGCGCGGTTACCCGGCCTATGGATAGGCCATAAACACGCGCTACTGCTAGGCTTTTCCCTAGTAGTGGCGGCATTCATGCCGCCGGTAGCCGTCTACCATTCACGCTCGACAAGCAACAAAACCAGATCTTCAACGGCGCCGCTCCTGGAACCCAGGCCCAGATCTGCCGTCGTCGACGACGAATCTCACCGAAAGCTCCGGGTATGTAACATACGTGGAATGGATCATCGATATGCAAGCGTGAATTCTTGATCCAGTCACTTCGATCGTACGTAGTTTAGTGTTCCATTCTTAATTTTCTTTGGCATATAGTACATCTACATGTTAATTTGTGAAAGTCCGTGTGATGCATGCATGGCGCAGTACTTGGGCGTCTCCGGGTACATGTTCACGGCCGCCGTGATGGTGGCCTCGTCGTTTTGGCCCGATTGGCAAGACTCGCTCACCACCACCATCGTGTTCTCCTACTCCACGGCGATCATCCTCCTGCTTTTCAAACATTGGGACAACAAAGGAAGACCAGATAGCACGGCGTTGCTATGAAAGCACATGGGTATGTGTAACACAATGCATGCATGCACTAATGCTCTACCTTATCAAAAAATGTTATTAACTATATTGTTAGGATTGATCCATATAGTTTGCATTTTTCGGTCTTCTAATTTAGGTGCAGATGTTGGTGATCACCGGGATCATGTTGATCTCAATGGTGCTGCCGGTCTCCATTTTCCCTGCTAAGTGGGGTAACGTGGCCATGATTGTGTTCATCTCCCTGGTGGCCACCGCATTTAGTTTCTTGCTTCTCCATGTCTGGGATGCGGAACATGAAAGGGAACGGGCACAGGCTGCATCGGTAGGATCTGAAGAAACGTCCACGGATCTGGCATAGCCTTCTGGATCCTTCTTACGTATAAACTTTGCTCTAATGAGCACACTAAATAGTCCTTACCGTGATGTTATAGCAAAGGACGAATAATTCTACAGAAATACCTATTTGTTTGTACCGAAAGGGAAAGCTCCAGTTAACCCTCTTAAAGAGGACAAGACATTCTTGACGTGCCCCGTTTGATTATCAGACTCGTTCTTTGTATCGTCCCACCAGCATGCCCCCCTTTCAATAACGCAGATAGCCACTGCATGTATATGTCTAGTGTGCGTGTGTGTGTGTGTGTGTATATACAGACCCACCAACTCGCACTCAACACAAAACACAAACATGTGTTCAGCTCGCGACCTCCGCATCGCGGTCTCGGCCCTCCTCCTCCTCCTGCTGCTTTCCGCCGGCGTCCTGGCGGCAAGAGCCCAGCATGAAATCGGTGAGCTCTGCTCCACTCTCTCAAACAAAAATCTTATATATTATATTAAATCCAGCGCTTGTACGTGTATTTCTCGATTAATTCTTCCACCATTACTTAATTTTATCAAGTTGTATATCTCTTGCATGCAGACGATGAGTCAGAGTTCAACTACATCCGCGGGTCGAAGAAAGGGCCAGAGAACTGGGGCAAGATCAAGGAGGAGTGGGCGACGTGTGGCACCGGGCGGATGCAGTCGCCCATCGACCTCTCCGACCGCCATGCCGCAGAGGCACCCAACCTCGGGTACCTCAATCACTCCTACCTGCCTGTAGATGCCTCCATCGTCAATCGCGGCCACGACATCATGGTCAAGTTCAACGGCGACGCTGGGAGCCTGTGGATCAACGGCACCGCGTACCACCTCAAGCAAGTCCACTGGCACTCCCCTAGCGAGCACCGCGTAAACAGCCGCCGCTACAGCCTCGAGCTTCACATGGTTCACCTCAGCGCCGAGAACAAGACTGCCGTGATCGGCATCCTCTACAAGATCGGCAGGCGCGACCATTTCCTTCATGAGGTACGTTAGGTTTCTCTAACCCATCTCCTGCCAACCAAGCATTCTTTAATTTGCGCGGAGTTAAAGTTTTAAACTAATCCATTGTGCAGCTGGAGCCTTACCTGAAGAGGATAGCAGACACCAAGGAGAAGGAGGAGATGGTAGGCATGGTGGATCCATGGGAGGCGAGGGGAGATGGCGAAGCCTACTACCGGTACATGGGCTCCCTCACCACGCCGGCGTGCGACGAGGGGGTCGTCTGGACCATCATCAAGAGGGTACCTATGTTGTTAATAACTTTTACCGAGCACATTTATACCAAGATTCTAAAATTACAGGAAATTTGCTTACGGATATACGGTTACTAACGCCCCTGATATTCTCTAACAATACCGCTCAAAAGTACGTGCTTTTTGCAGGTTGCCACCGTGTCGACTCACCAACTGAAGCTTCTCACCGAAGCCGTCCATGACGTAATTAAGTTGTTCCATTTATTAATTTCTCCAATCTGTTTTCAAGAAAGCAAAGTGCATATATTTGTATGTTTGTATTGTGTGTAGGGCTTTGAGATGAACGCGAGACCCCTTCAGAAGGTGAATGGAAGAGATATCAACTTTTTCTGCCCTGATGATCACCATGAGCGCTATTACGCTGCTGCTGATCAGTAATTAGCTTTAAACTTCAGCAAGCGTGAGGGATGGACATCATGCGTGTTAATGTAAGATAATATCACTCATTACGTACCTTAATTTGACTAACTTATTATTGTCGATAAATAGTTGTTTCTAATGGAAACTATATATTTTCCCATGCCCTTAGTTGGTGGAAACCACGAGGAAGAAGCATTGATTCCACGGAGCATTGCAATGATCGTGACTCTGCACCAAGTGGAGCTGTTCTTAGTCTCGGCACGGTTGTTAATTCCATTGTAAAGTCAAAGTCACAGACGTGTCGTTGTTGTTAGTATCTTCAATAAATACTTTGATAACATGTGTCCAATCTAGTATGCCGTCTTATTTGCGTTTTCTTTCTTTCTGTTTCAACGAAAAGCGCCTTGATCACGGCTGTGCCATATTGTTGCCAGGTTGCCAAGATGTGCTAGCTCATGGATATATTTCTTCAATCATTGCACATCAGATCAAATACATCTTATTATGTTGTATCGTTGTCATCTTTAATTACAGTCTTTTTTTTCATCTTTTATTTAAATCTATGTATTCTTGTTCTTCAAGAAAGTGTGGTACAGAATCTGAAAAAACAAGTGTGCTAGTGATCTATATTTGTTCGTCTTCCTTCTTTACCGCACTATATACAGGTGCTAGCACGCCCAGTTGAGTGAGATAGTGCTATGCTTGTGTTGTTGGCTTAGTATCATTCACATTTATCCCTATTTAAATCTATTTGATTGCACGTCCCTATCCCATGGGCTGCGAGACATCAAATTTGTGGAGATTTACGTGGTTATACGAGAGAGACAGAGAGGGAGAGTGCCAAGAAGACTAGATTCACTTGATATACTGGTGCCTACCTTCGTCGATTCTGCGGATGTCCCATTCATCCGATGTCAATTAACCTGCCGATTTGTGGAGTAGGTAGGAAAATGCGGAGCAGGTAGCAAAATTAGGGTAGATGTATTCAAAAAGTTATCTGCCGTGCGGCTGTTTTCCTACCTATTTATGCCTGAGGTCCCTTTCATCAGAATAAGGAATACACCGAAATTCATGTCATCTTCAACTTCTTCTCTCCGGCTTTATTCGAAAAGCTAGCTAGTAAACGCAAACTCATGAAAGAGTTGCTTTTTGTTGCTAGTAACTTGCTCGTTTGGACTTATACTAGTCAGATGCCCATACATCTAAGTTCTTGCTCCATCTGTTCTAGTCTGACCAGATATAGTGGAACCCATCAAATTTGCAGGTGGAGCATCTTTTCCCAGTCTTAGTGTTCACACTGCAAAGCAGAACATATGCAAAGTAATTAGTACATGAATAAACAAAAGGTGCAGAGACGACTGTGCAAAAGTTTAAATTTATGTTGAGTACTGAATATCTTAGAAAAACTAACAATATTAGTATTCCAGGAACATATGCATGTTGTAATTACCTTCATGCTCAAGTATTTGTACAAACAAGAAGTTGCTAGAAATATTAGGCAATACCCATGACCGGAGAATTTCTGTGCTGTGGAGTATTGCCAAATCCCCGCCTTAAGGTTCTCGGATGCATCATGTTTCACGTTTCTCTCCCAAAGCAACACCTACGATAGGATGAACGGGTATTACCTCATATGTCTACTTGTGACGCTTGTGTGTAGGTACATGTGTGAGTTGTTCAGTGCGCATCGTTTAGCACGGGTTGGCTTCGATCGACTAACTAATTGTCGTAGGAGCAACATTACTGAAGCACTACTTTCATGGGAAGACTTCAAGCTCATCAGGCAATCATTTCCCTTAGCACCGGCCTCAGGCAAGCCGTAACTCAAGATGGTGGCATTTCAGCGACCCCAACCCAGCCCAAGAGGAACATTTGCTTATCGCTAGGCCCAGAAAGGTATGTCGCCTGCCAGTGTGGCATGCAAACGAGGAATGGACCAAATGAGTGCATTTTAAGAAATATATCTATATCTATCTCTACTACTCCCTCCGATCTCATAATGTAAGACGCTTTTTAACACTAGTATAGTGTTAAAAAGCGTCTTACAATATGGGACGGAGGGAGTACTTAAAAAAACTAGGTTCCCCTTTCACCCTCTTCTTTGTCCAACCTCCCTATGCCCCCCCCCCCCCCCTTCTCATCTCCTGTTTAATTTTTTTCTCTTTCATCTCTGATTTTTCTCTCAAATAGTCAATAAATTCTTACCAAATAACTGCTTAACAAGAAGATGACATTTCCTCCCATCTCTGATCTTTCTTTGAAATAACATTGTTTTTGGTAAGTCAATAAATTCTTACCAAATAACTGTTTAACAATAAGATGACAGGTAAATCATGGCAGATGCATACAAAATCTTGCAAAGATTTTAGCACGCCAATGTAATAATGGACGTGCAATGATGGGGAATGTAATACTCCCTCTGTTCCTAAATATAAGTCTTCGTGGATATTCCACTATGGACTATATACGGAGCAAAATGAGTGAATCTACACTCTAAAATGCATCTATATACATCTGTATGTGGTCCATAGTAAAATCTCTACAAAGAAATATATTTAAGAACGGATGGAGTAGAGTGTTTATACTTCCGTTGCAACGCATGAGCAGTTATTTAATAAAATGTTTATACTCCCGTCGCAGCGCACGGGCAGACCCCAAGGGGTAGGTGCAACTATCTGGACCATCAAACCGCTTCAACCCAACGACCTAGACTACTCCAATGTTGAGTGCTTGATATGTTTAGCAAGCAATTAATATCATATCAAATACCAATGTCAATGAAAATCACATAGTTAACGCCCAAATAATATATTACCTAATATCTACATGTAATATGCTGCCTAATATCAATTATCCTACCTAATATCTATGTTCAATTAAAATACTTTCTTATATCAACGTGCATTACACGTACACATTACTAGTATATACAAAGGAGTGATATTGGAGTTGGTGGTGATTAGATGTGGCTGCAGCCATCGAAGGAAGACTGACGACGGCAAGCCTGTAGCCATAGTCCTGATCATAAGATGCATACTGAATTTGTTAGTCCTTAGTGAAGTTAATACATATGCATCTCTCGTACTCACAAGGAACTGCCCATTTTCACAAAAATACATGTGCATGTAAAGAATTAGTTTACTTGGCGCTTTCTCTCACGTATATAGAGTATTAGGGCATCTCCAAGGCATGTGCCCATTTTAGGTCTATTTGTCATGACTGTCACGTCCAGAGAATTTTAGCCGGGCAAGACGAGCGCCAGCTTCGATAGTCCAAAATCCCTGAATCCAGCCCCAAATCAGAGGTGGCGTAGTGGAGTCAAGACGTGCGCCACGTCCTACCAACCCTTAGCCGCCGCCTCACTGCGATGGGCGAGAAGATGACCGTAGAAAAGCGCGAGCGCTGCAGGGCACTGTGGCTGCTCAGCGGCTACCGGTCCGACGAGCCCCACGATGACAGATATGGTCGGAGTTTAGGCTGCCATTCGCGCCGCCACAATGACACCCAACCACCGCAGACTGGCCCGTTAGCGCCACCACACCGCCACATGTCGCCTGGGCCATCAACCTCCACCATGTAGGCGTGTGTCAAGCAGGAGCCCTGGTATGACGACGACGTCGTCGTCTGGTCCAATCTCGAGTGGGAGGCGGAGTCTCCGCATTTGCAGCAACCAGAAATCAAGTCCGACTGAAATATCCGGAAGGGTATGAGAAACACTTTTGGGTGACAAAGAGCCCCCATATGTGTAAGCCCACCTTCATGGCGACCATCTTTAGCGCCATCCATCCCCACCACATCCCCACCAAGAGTTCTACCTCGGCCGGTTGAGTGGGTTATACGGTTCGGCGTCCTCGTCACGCTCACAACGTTCTACCATCTTGGAATGGTGCTGGGTGCTCCAGTCGATGTCCTTTGTGAAGACACAAGTAGCACCACCGCATCAAGGAAAAAACTGACAAAATTTTGATCATTTCGAGACTGACCGAAAATATTTGTATTTCGTTTGAAATATTTCGTTACATTTAAATATTTCGATCAATGAAAATATATATATAGATTTGGAATCCTATTGTAAACATAAGAACGGGCATAGCGCATTGGCTGGTTATCCTCTTAGCATCCCAAATGTCCTGAGATCTAGACCTAGGACTGTCTTTTCTTAGTTTTTTTATTTAAACTAGCAAAACGGCCCATGCGTTGTGGCAGGAGAAAAAAATTCATAATCTCCAATGTCCATGACCAAAATACACTATCAACTCAATTTCGTGAAACCGTGAACAATTTTTGAAAATCATGAATATATTTTTAAACTCGGGAACATATCTGGAATCGTTAATATTTTTCAAATTCATGAACATTTTTACACATTTTGGAACATTTTCTAAAATCATAAAAAATGAACATTTTATACTATTTGAAAAAAAGTGTGAATATTTTTTTAGAAATTTTGTATATTTTTTATAACACTTTTCTTGGATACGTGTACACTTCTAAAATCGATGGACATTTTATTGGAAATTGATGGAACATATTATGAAATTCACGAGAATTTCTTTGATTTAACAAACATTTTTTTAAATGCGTGATCAAATTTTGAATTTGCCTACATTCTATGAATCAACAAATTATTTTGTGAGTCACGAACAGTTTTTTGAATTTTAGGATATTTTTCAATTCATGAACATTTGTTGAACTGGCGAAATTTTGTTCAATTTCATTAACATTCTTGAATACACAAACATTTTTAAAAATCATGAACATTTTTTGATTCCCTGAATATTCGTTTTCAAAGTTGCGAATTTTTTTAGAAATTGCGAACATTTTCTGAATCCACCAACGTTTATGAATTATTAAACATTTTATTTTAAAATTAAATTTTTTTAATTTTAGAACTTTTTTGAACTCCCATATTATTTAAAGTATAAAAAACAAAGACTACAAACGCAAATTAAAAAGTTTAAGTTTAATAAACAGGCCGCCAGGACATGGGCCAGCCCAAACAGGCGCTTTGTATGTTGACGATGCGCATAGCGCGGTATAGAAGATATCTACTGCATGAGCTGGCCCAGGTGGGGATTTCCCTGTATGAAACGTTTTTTTATCACTTATAGGTGTCATCGATGGGTCATATTTTGCAACTTTCGGGGCAATTTCGGTGTCCTACCGCCAGGAGCAATAGCCCCTTTATTATTATTAAGTTATAGATAGATTTATGCCTAGTTTGCGAAAAACTATCAACAAAATAAGGCACCGAGAGTCGAATATGAGTCTGTGAACATGCGTGTTAGAACCGCACCACTGTGGTACAGGAGTTCCAGTGTTAGATGTGCTAAAGCAGGAATATATTCAATTGTGAATTTAATATTTTTTAACATTAAAAAAATCATTGATTTGTCCAAAACAGATTTCGAAATTTCGTACATTTCGAGGGTCAGCGAAACTTTTTTGCCATCGAAATTTGAAAGCTTGCACCGCATGTGCTTGCTGAGGCCCAGGCTCCAGACTGGTCGAAGATTAAGGAGTCTAAGGCCCACCGCCTGCGCCTGCTCATTCAAAAGTTTCTCTGTTTGGCTATCATCTAATCGGAGCATGACGCCAGCCACAAGGCAGAGGACGACCAACGCAAGTGGGATGCTGCATCCCACGATAGGTGCCACATTGGAGCCCACACCTAGAGTGGCGGCGATGACACTAGCAGTGTCCTTTAAGGACATGCATCCCAGATTGCCGTTGTCCAGTAGAGTTTTGGTTTAGATTAAGTTAATTTCATATAGTTTGCCCGTAATATATCTGAACAGCAATAAAAATTTTATTTTGAATTGTAGAAAAGACGGGATAAATGGGTGATAGCATTAGGTGGTTGGGCATCTACCAACAGACGTATCCGCGGACAAAATGGGGTCGTCCATGTGGGTATTGTCCTCTAAGATCCCCTTAAATTCAATATGTTGGTGCACCAAAGTGAATGGCATACGTGTTGTTGCGATACAATGTAACGGGGATGGTGACCAACTGCCGAGTAATAAGATTATAATGGGGTGCACGTGTACTTTCAGTGTAGTTTCACCGAAATTTTGGAAATTTCTTTTTTTTTGTGCGTACTGAATATTTGCTTTTCAGTCAAAATATTTCATGAATTATGGTAGTACCCATGAATTCAGATGTTTTTTTTTACTACTTTTGAATTTTCAAGAAGTTGGTTATATCTCAGTCAAATTCAAGTGGATATTTCAGTCTATTTGCCGGGATGAAAACTGAAATCAATGAAATTCAGTTAAATTCAGTGATTTAATATATTTCTGAAACTGAATTTCAAAATCCGAATCTGTGAAATACTGGTTTTATGGCTGGGCTTTGATAGTACTACTGTCTAACAGCAGATTGTAGCTGGGTACAGGTCAATATTTATGGAAGGCATTGATTGCACGATTGCGCCGCTGATCCCATCGTTCTTCCCCTCACATCTCTTCCTCACTTCCATCCCCACCTTCCACGGACCTGATCCACTCCCCCCCCACCTTCCCGTCGTCCTTGGCCTGGTGATGAGGAGCTCCACGGCTCTCATGGCCGCGGTATCGCTGCTGCTGCTGCTGGTGTCGCTGGCGGCGGCGGCGGACATCCAGATACGGGACAGGAGCGAGGAGGAGACGCGGCGGATCTTCGTGGAGTGGAAGGCCAAGTACGGGAGGAGCTACAACTCCATCCGCGAGGAGGAGCGCCGGTACGCGATCTTCAAGGACAACCTGCTGCGGAACATCGACCAACACCAACAGAGCGCCGACGGGATCCGCTGGCAGCTCAACGATTCCTCCGACCACACCCATGGTGAGGAGTTGGGAGCCTTTCGCCCATGTTACATTCCACTAGATGTCTACGGCGACTGGTCGAAGACCAAGGGAGCGTGGATTGCATACATGCTGTTTGTTTGTAGTTTCATTGTTGTTCTTGCATTTTGTAAATTGCATGCATAGTTCTGCGACTAGTATATTTCTGTTCGATGTAATATAATCCTCGATTGACTAAGATTTATAGATTTTTATTGGTCATCTGGAATAGCTTGTCATGTGGGAACAGTTTGTCATAGACACATCACACATACACTAGCACAACTCGTCCACCCGTATGCACACGCGTACGCGTACACCCACGCAGCACACATCTGTACACGTACACACACACAGCACACACGCATATATGTACACAGACGGCGTACACGGACACGTACACACAGCACACATGCATACACGTACACACACATGTCTATGTACACACGCACGCATCATACACATACACGCACACATGTCGCACACACAGACATTGCCCACTAATCATTGAGACAAAAATTTCAAGGGGACCACTTTTACAAAGCCTTGCCAAAATTTAGCAAGTGCTCTTTGGGTTTGCAAATATGCAAAGTGTGATGGCAGATCTAACAAGCCTTGTAAAAGAAAATTGGTGAGAGACCACTTATACATACGTTGTTGGAGGATTTTTTTGCCCAAGGTTGCTAAAATAGTAAGATAGAGCAAATATAAAAAGGTTGTTCAAGATGCTCTAAGGAACAAAGTTACAACTTACAAGATGCAACACCATTGTCGCCGTGCCATTCCTGATCCTAGTCGGGATGCCCCTTCACTACGGTCGATCCAATTAGTTTTCGCGGATGAAAAGTTTCTTATATATAAATATTAAGTTTGTGTTGCTTACCACATATAACATGTGGGTTTTGCGGACAAAAGGTGGATCCAATTTGGCTAGAGCACAGGGCCGGCCCTGAGGGGGGGCAGAGGGGGCGGCCGCCCCGGGCCCCCGCGTACGAAGGGGGCCCCTGATGGCCTGTAGGTTCCCTGTGCGTGCGTAAGAGCATCTCCAATAGCGCTAAGTTACCAAGACGCAAAACCTGTTTGTCGCGTGCTTACCGGTTTAAGCCAGCCATGGCTTCAAAGAAATGCTTATATGTACAAGCCCGCTTCCAAAGAAGAAAAATACAGCGCACGCGCCGCACAAACCACATATACATATCAAAGAAGAGGAGCAAAAATGATCAAACAAACAAAATAAATCAATAATAAATAGTTCAATTTCGTTATCATTACAACTCAATTCTCGTTCAGTACAACAAATAATGCAATAAACACAACAAATAGTTCATTAACAATACAATGTCGAATGCAGAAATCATCATGCTCTTTGCCGTCCATGCCATGCCCACCACTCTTCAATCAGATCATTCTGAAGTTCATTGTGCGTTGCGGGACGCCGAATGGCATGATAGAGGAGCAATAAAGCAGGCTACCCTTTTCAGCCCTCCGTCGCTTTTCACGGGATGTCCCAAAAGCTCATACTGTGAGTAGTCTAAATCTTGGCCACGCTCATTCTCGATGATCATGTTGTGCATAATCACACAAGCATGCATGATGTACCAAAGCATTTTTTGATCCCAAAATCTAGCCGGTCCTCTCACAATAGCAAATTGGGCTTGCAAAATCCCAAATGCTCCCTCCACATCTTTTCTAGCCGCCGCATGAGCATTGTGGAAATCAAGATTTTTCTTACCTTCCAGCTTTTTCAACGGCTTCACGCAGGTTTGCCACTTTGGATAGATGCCATCCGCTAGATAATAGCCATAGTTGTACGTACGGCCATTTGCTACAAACTGCACCAGTGGCAACTCACTGTTTGCAATCTTATTCATCAGTGGTGACCGGTTGACAACATTGATGTCATTCAAAGATCAGGCATTCCAAAGAATGCATGCCAAATCCAAGTCTCCTGATCGGCCACTGCTTCAAGGATTATAGTGGAACCCTTTTTTTGGCCGTGGAATTGCCCATGCCATGCCTTTGGACAATTCTTCCAACTCCAATGCATGCAATCTATTGAGCCAAGCATGCCAGGAAATCCATGAGCTTTGTTCATCGCCAATAGCCTTGCGGCGTCTTCAGCATTGGGAGATCTCAAATACTCCTCGCCAAACACTTGCACAATTCCCACAAAAGCGCTTGACACACATGATGGCTTGGCTCTCACCCATAGCCAAGTGATCATCAACAAGATCAGCCGGAATACCGTGATGCCAACATACGCCAGCGGCTGTCACCTTCTGAAAGGTGATATGCCCGAGCTCTCCGCGGCATTCCTCCTTTCTTTGAAAAAGCGGTCATGGCTCGCTAGTTTCCCTGCAATGCGCCTGAACAACTCGGTGCTCATCCTAAACCGGCGACGAAAATACGACTCGGGGTATGTGGGATTCTCCGCAAAATAATGCCTGATCAATCTGTTGTGGGCATCAATCCTATCCCTCCAAATTTTCTGCCGACCCATAACCGAACCACCGTGCTTTGGTTTTTTTATATGCATAGCTAGGATCATTGTAAGCTCCTCCTCCTCTTCCATATCAAATTCTTCTTCGGAAGAATCATACGACGAACTCATCTAAAATGTTCAATACTATACTATAAAAACTACAATTCAAAACATGCACCAAATTCATGAAGTTTGAGCAATACATACCTTGTAGGCGTATTGTCAAACACCTTGCGGCGCGCGCGACAATGGCCTTCGGCGCTGTTCCTCGGACGGAGGCGCATAAGCGCCAGCGGGACTAGGAGGGATGGGGCGGAAGCGCTGAGGATAGGCCGAAGCACTGAGCAGTCGCCCGGCGGGCGGCGGCGGCGGATAGGCCGAAGCGCTGAGCAGTCAGCCGGGCGCGGCTGTGCGCCATGACCGGATGGGGGTGGAAGTGGGAGAGGAAGTGCGAGGGCGAGCGCTCGAGTGTGCCGCGCGCTGTAGTGGGCGCCTGAAATACACCGCGCGCGAGAGTGTATTCGACCGCGCGCCCGACTCGTTATAGCACGCGCGCCGTTTTTTCGCGCCCGCTGAAGCGACCCGCCGTGTTGCGCGCGCTAAAACGGACCAATTTACGGCGCGGCGCTATTTTAGCGCGGCTGTTGGAGATGCTCTAATGTTCAGCCATATAACAGGTCGATCGATCGATTCTTAGGAAAGGGAAAAAAGTTCCAGCGATTACTTCACGGCTTGTCGCTCCGCAATCTTCTCACCTTTATTCTATGTCTTCCCCATTGGCAACAAATCAGCCCGAGACTCAGGCTTGCCAAGGTTGACAACGCCCCAGAGATATGTAGGAGGCCGTCTAATTAAGGTTTCCGGCTGCAGGGCGCGTTGGAAGAAGGTATTGTGAGTTCCCAAATTCTCATCAACCATTTCTTCAACGCAAATCCTCTCTTTTGATAGTATCGCCAGATAGTTCATTCATTCGTGAAGGTCATTCTCATACATATCTCATTCTCAAACTCTGATTTCTTGTTTTGACTGGGGTTAAAAAAGAGGAAATCTTCGTGACTGGTAAGCATCAGCAATATTTTGCAATTTTTAATTTTGTAGCCATCAAGTACCTTGCTCCATACCTTTCTTAGCATTTTTTATTTAATCAGCAGTGTTCTTAATTTCTTGTGCTATCATATGTTTGTGTGCTACTCCCTTCGTCCCATAATATAAGAATGTTTTTTACGCCAGTGTACTGTCGGAAACGCTTTTATATTATGGGACAGAGGGAGTAGTAATTAGTAAGATTGCTAGTATCCATCTGGTAATAAGAATAAAAACAGGCATGTGAGTTGACTCAGTCCTCAAAAGGAGCATAGACGGTTTGTTAGAGCAGACACGAATACTTCTACTGCTCGGAATTCAGAGGAACTAGCTTTAGTTACTGCTGAGGAACAACCTAACGAAAATTCGTAGGATGATAATATATTGAGTAAGCACCAAACTGTTACTTATTCACGTAGTAATAAAGGTGTTGATTGACAAGAGCGACAACTTTTACTGTCAATGTTTATGACCCCAGTGTTTTTGAATAATTGAGATGACAAAGCAACAAAATTATAGCGTATCGAGCATTTATTAGCAACTGAAATAGAAAAAAATATTACTATGTTTATGTGGCTTTAGGGCCCCCTTCTAGTATCTTGTCCCGGGCCCCTGAAACCTTAGAACCGGCCCTGCTAGAGCATACACCCGCAAGCGAGGGCCGGCCTAGTACGGGGCTCCGCGCGTGTATGTTTTTTAGTTTGCTGTGGTTACTTTTTTGTTTTTCTGTTGGTGCTTTTTCTTTCTGGTTTTCTCGTCTATTTTCCGTTTTTGGTTTTTATTATATTATTCCTAATTATTTCTTTTTTTTATTTTAGGTTATTTTCTTCTTTGTTTGTTTTTCTTAACTTTTCCTAGTTTTCTTTTCTTTTTGCACTTCTATTTTAGTAATATGGTGAACATTGTTAAAATACAAGCTAAACATTTTAGTATTACTAATTTTCGTATATTTCTGCAATTTCATTTTTCTAATCTATGGTGAACATTGTAAAAATAAAAACTGAACATTTATTTAGTATATGGTAAATTTATTTTTTAATACACGATGAACTTCTATAAATACAGAGTAAACATTTTATTTCTTATACAGTGATCTTTTTTACATGCGGTGAACTTTCTTAATGTACGGTTAAGTTTTCTTGATATATGGTGAACTTTTTTCTAACAAACTAACCAGTTTTTTCTAATATATTTTTCTATTTTTCTATATTGGTTTTTAATGATTTTAGCTCTATAAAAATTCCACAAATTGCTTTTCAGGAAAAAAATGCCATAGAAATCGCAAAGAGTAAAAAGAAGGAAAAATGAGCTCATGAGCATGGGTCAGCCCATTTGCGCCTCGCTTCAGGCGTCGGTCGTCTATTTGAGGTACTTGTATGTCAAATAGCAGCACTCCTTCACTACTGCTACAATGACTTAAAGCATCTCCAACCGTTTGGTGCCCACAAGGACTCAAAATATCGCCTCCTGAGGTTTGCTGGCGCTATTTTCACCATGTGGGGCGGTCGGGTTCCCAACCGCCGCCCCAAGTTGGTCCTAGACGCCATTTCTTGAAATACAAGTTCGGCCAAATTTTGTACAAAATGACACAAATTTGGGCGAAATTCAGGCGGGTTTCGTTGATATTTGTACTCGAGGATGGCGTGAAGCGTGCGTCCGGGGACGCCCCACCACTGCCGATGGTCGTCGGAGTTGTGGCACCCCCGTGGTGCCAGTGCGCCGTTCGTTGACGCGAGCTGGTCTTCGTGATGGCGCTGGAAGTATGCACTCCACAGTGCGTGGCTGTCGGGGGTGTACCTCGGTTGCTGTTGTGCTTCCTCCGGCAGCGCCGCCCAAATCCGCGTGAGATGGGTGTGCGGCCAGCTATGATGATGGGCGGTTTTTATAGCGGCGAGGGGACGGCAGCAGTGTGGACGCATGGCGGGAAGGGCGCGGCGGCGCGCCTTCACTGGGCCGTCCGTGAGCAATGGAAGGCTGACCGGCGACAGCATTCACATTGACTCGTGCGGGAGCCGAGGCGGGGCGATAAGGATGACGACGCAACTGCTGACTTGGCGGGCCCATGGGTGGGAATCCGGCACGGGAAGGTTTTGGCGCGTTTTTTTCTTTTGCCCGGCGCCCCCGGTCGGCCCCCATCGCGCGCTCGGTTCGGCCTAGATCCCCTAAAAATGTATTAAAAATTGTTCATTCTTTTAAAAAATGTTCATTTAAAAAACCGTCGTATTTTCACAAATTGTTCATAAATTTTAAAAATGTTCACATTTCCAGAAAATAGTTCGGGAATTTCAAAAAAGTTTCATTTTTCAAAAATTGTTCGAATTGTTTTTGTTCATTTTTTGAGAAATTTGTAAATAATGACTTGGATTTCAAAAAAGTTCCTTGTTTTAAAAATTGTTCAGAAATTTCTAAAAATGTTCTTATTTTCAAATTTTTGTTCATGTATTAAAAAATTGTTTGCATTTCAAACTTGTTTGGGATTTTCAAAATTGTTCTCCATTTCGAAATTTGTTCTAAAATTTAAAATATGTTCGTTATTTTAAAAATTGTTCCCATTTCAAAATTTTGTTCGAAAATTCTAAAAATGTTCATGTTTACAAAAAAAGTTCAGAACTTTTAAAATGTGCTCGCCATGTTACAAAATTGTTAGGGTTTGTCAATAATTGTTTGTAAGTTCAGAAAATAAATCAAATATTGGTGTATTTATTCGGGATTCTTTCAAATATTGTTAAGTCTGCTAGGGCTTTTAGTTTTTAACTCTCGCGATGTAGTTCTATCATGAGTCCTCTTTGGTGGTAGTGGCTAGCAACATCGTAGTTGAGCAGGTTGTTGCGCGTTCGATTCCCATCAAACGCGATATTGCATCTCAACCATCCCAGTCGCTGCGTAACGCAATGGCCCGGCCCAGTCGGACGTACCCCTGTGCGATGGCCATGTTTTTTTGCCGCAGAATGCGGCGCTGAAAGTGCTAGTTATCGACTGGAGGGGGGTTAATAGGCGATTTTTATGAAAGTCTTCAAAACATGAAAGTTTCGAAGACAAACAGGAAAACAGGACCTATAAACATGCAGCGGAAGATGAACTACACTAAACAAGCCATAGTCAAACAATTATGAAGCTAAAGCATGATGACTGATAGCAGCTAGGTAGTAGGATCAGGATGAAAGATAGTATGAAGCCAATCAGTACAAGTAGTCACACAGTAAAGTCAAACAGGCAAAGCAATCAGGCAATGACTTCACAAAGACAAACTGTAAGTAAGGAGAGTAAGAGATAGAACCGATGTGTTTTGAAGACAACGATTTGTTCGACTAGTTCCAGTTGCTGTGACAACTGTACGTCTGGTTAGAGAGGGTGAGATTGAACTCAGAAGACCGTGTCTTCACCTTATTCCCCTTGAGCTAAGGATACAAAGTCCTCGTCCAATCACTCTGGTAAGCCTTCAAGGTAGACTTCCAAACCTTCACAGACTTTGTTCACCGACGATTCACAATTACTCTTGGATGCTCAGAACGCGACGCCTAACCGGCTAGAGGATTCACAGTCCTCAAGTGTAACAAGTCTTCAGATCACGCGGACAGAAAAACTTCAGTGCTGCCAAACACTCTTTGGGCTCTGGGTGTTTTGGGCTTTGTCCTCACAAGGATTTCTCTCTCAAACTCTTCGGAGGTGGGTTTCTCTCAACGACAAAAGCCGTGCACTAACTCTGAGCAGCCATCAATTTATGGTGTAGGGGATGGGCTATTTATAGCCACTGGGCAACCCGACCGGATTTGTCCGAAATGACCCTGGGTCACTAAGGAACTGACACGTGTCGCAACGGTCAGATTTCAAACACACGCGGCAGCTTGACTTGGGCTACAAGTAAAGCTGACTTATCCGACTCTGGATAAGATTTTTCTCTCATTGTCTTCGCTCGAAGACATAGGATTTTGGTTGAGCATCACTTCAGTCACTCTGACTTTGTTCACTTGGACCCCACTTAACAGTGCGGTGGTTCCTATGACTCAACAAAGAGTAAAAGAAACAACAAAACTGCTAAGTCTTCGCGCTCCATTGTCTTCACTCAATGTCTTCTTGTATCATAGTCTTCAATGTGAATGTCTTCACGTACCATCATTATAGTCTTCAATGTGAATGTCTTCATGTACCATCATTATCTTCAATGTCTTCATACATTTTTAGGGGTCATCTCCGGTAGGTAAACCGAATCAAGGAGGGACTACTACCTGTGTTATTCTGCAATTCTCACAAACACATTAGTCCCTCAACCACGTTTGTTGTCAATACTCCAAAACCAAACTAGGGGTGGCACTAGATGCACTTACAATCTCCCCCTTTTTGGCGATTGATGACAAACCGGTTGAAGTTTTCAACGGGGATATAAATATGTGAAATTGTAAAGGATGAGGTATTGTCTTCGTAAGTAGCAAAAGGCTCCCCCCTGAAGATGTGCATATAAATAATTTGCTTTTGGAATGCAAATGCACATGACAGGTTCTACTTGTGGAGATCCTCTTCAACTTATGAGGACAATTCATCATGCATGATTCAATGTAACGAAGTTAATGACATGCATAATGAAAATGGACGCCGTCAGAAATGATTTAAGTGCGGAAGTTATCATCGCACATGTGGAATTTATCATCGCATCACAAAATAGCAAATAAGTAGCAGACGACCATCGAGTTTAAGTGTTACAACTCAGAGAACCAAATGTATTAAGAGCAAGAGTTGTAAACACTAGGCAAAATATAGTGCAACCGCCCATATGAACCCGCTTGAAGACTATCAACTCATAGCTTCTCCCCCTTTTGTCAGTAAGGACCAAAAAGGGTTGAAGGCATTGAGCCTCTACTCATTCCCAGAAGGAGTAGGAGAAGATGCAGGGTTGGTGTCGAGGTTTGGCGGTGCAGATGAACTTGGAGCAGTGTCGATACGTGTTGGAGGTGGCGAAGTAGCATCATCTTGATCATCGATCACACGAGCATTCACGGTCGCAGCAGAAGAGGAGTACTCTGAGTCTTCAAGAGATGGAGTGCGCCGCAAAACAACATTTCTGGGTGGAGTGCAATGGAACTTGAATCATTCTGAGAGGCCATCGTCCCGAAGATCTTCCTCAGCACACATAAGCGTCAGCCCTTTCCATGTGCGTCGACAGGTTTCATGCGCGACAAAGGCATTCTTGGTTGCAAGGTTGCGAATGCGATTGACGTCAGTCATGATGCTCTGCATCTGGCGCTTGAGCCAATCATGATGCCTATCCTGTTTCTGATGCAGGCCAACGAGAAGCTCTCGGTCATTGAGAACACGAGATCGCTTTCGAGGCCGTTGAGCAATTGTGCTGTTAGTGGCTTCGGTTGGGGCACGGTGAGGTGCACGTGTAGTACCAGCCAACGGATAGACTCGAGTGGCAGCCAGCACACCTTCAATGGGCTGAGTGAAGCTCTGACGATCAACGTTATGAAGATAAAGTGGCTCCTTGTCAGGCTCTAGATAGATGGCTTCAACAGACATATCGACATCTGGCAAGAAGACAATGTGGTTGCATGCAGATGGCTGATAGTTGAAGGCAGTGTGAAGCTTGATCAGACCGCATGATCCATGGAGCATAGAACTTCAAACCAAAACTGTCAGATCCTGATGCAGCAAGTTGGCGGATGAAGAAATCTTGTGCATTGAAGAATTTGCCATGAAGAATATGGAAGACTAATGTCTTCATTGCACCTTCTAGCTTAGCCCTTGGAGAATGTCCTTTGATGGGCCAGAGAGTTCGCCTTATAATGTGATAGATTGTGCGTGGCAGATACTCAAGGTCCTCAACAAAGAACTCCGTAGGATATTCTGCATCTGGAGGCAATGGCTTCATCATACTGAGCATCCGCTCATGTCGGGTTCTGGCTTGTGAAAGATGCTTTCCACAGCTGCAGTGTGAAGCTGACAACCATGTTCATAGAGATCACCTGGAGTGGGCAGGCCAGTAAGCTCAATGACATCAAATGCTTTGGCTTCATGATGGACATTTCCTGTCATCCACTCAAGGACCCAAGTCTTAGGATCCCTGTTGTAGCCTCGGATATGAAGGGTGGCATAGAATTGAAGCAACAACTCTTCATTCCAGTGCTCCTTATCAGTGACAAAATGCAGTAAGCCAGCCTCTTTGAAGCAATCGAGAGCTTCTTCTAAGCAGGGCAGGCCAGCTATGGCTTCAGTATCAAGGCGCATATGCGGAAATATGCGGCCTTGGTTGTACAGAATGCATGAATAATAGCTGCGCTGCTGATAACTCCGTAACCGATCGATGAAATCTTGGGCTTGGTGTAGGGGTTCTTGTCACTATCGAAGAAGGTGTTGTGTGCAATGAAGCCGTTGACATTGAAGGATCCTGGTGAAGTGGCAGTACCTGGAAATCTGGGCAGTTTTGGCTTGGGCTTCTGAACCTGAGGCCTGTGCTCGACATGGTAGTCAAATTGAGGACCAACAGCAGGTGGAGGAATCAGAATAGGCCATCTGACAGTGACAAGCTGGCCATAATTGTATGCTTTCTCGATAGTATGTGGCCTTGGAGGCGGAACTGGAGTAGTGACATTAACTTCAGGCTGCAGATTTGCGTCAGGTGCGACATTGACTTCATCTGCTTAATGGGCTTCATTGGCTTCATTGGCCACTGGTGCATTGGCCACAGTAGGCTCCACATTGGCTTCGTCCATGACAACGTCATTGGCTTCAGGAATGTCATTTGTGGCAGCCTCAAGATTCTCACCCTCCACTTGAGTAGCTGGAGGTTCTGGCATAGACTGGTTCTCTTCATGCACTTCTTCTTGTGTTGTAGGGGGAGTGCGACACACTCTTCTTCTTGTGTTGCTCCGGCTGATGCAGCCGGAGGGTCTTCAGCAGCATTAGCTTCAGACACAGGGACCGCCACAGAAGGATTGTCTTCAGAGAACACTTGACGTGCCACTGAACTTGACAAGTTGGAGCCCTCTTCTGTGATGGTGGTCATGGAGGCGGATGGCTTCGGGCCTTTGCGAAGCCGTTGGAATACGGGCGACGCCTGTGGTGATGGTGATGTCTCCATGTAGTTGTCATCATTGGACATGGGGCTGATGACGGGCACAGATGATGGCTGGGGTGTACTTGGTGAGTCTTGATGTGGGGTAGCTTGCTGGGGGCGATCAGCCCACGATGCATCTTGTGAGATTGGCGTCAAAGGACGACCAATACTGATAAGCTCACTGTTCGTTCGAACAGGCGATGATACCATTGGGCGCTCGATCTGAGGAAGAACTACATCATGTTGAACAATGTCTTCAGTCGCGATGGGGTCGACGACTGGAACTTCTTGAGCTTTAGGAGCCTCTGTGGAAGTAGGCTCATGAATAATCATCCGACGCTCTTGGTTTGCAGACGGAGGGGGAACAAAGGCAAGGGGTTCAACAACAAGGGGCTCTGTAGGAGCAGCCCGTTCTCTCTTCTTGATTTTTCTCTTCTTTGGGGATGGTGCTTCATCTGTGGTGCGCTTGGTTTTTCGCTTCCTGGCTTCGGCTTCAGCTGCCTTGGTTTTCTTCTGTTCAGAAGCCACTGAAGGAACCTTGGGCTTCGAGCCGCGCATGCTGGCAGGGAAGACAATGTGTGGTTCTTCCTGCCGTGGTGCTTTAGTGTTGGCTTTAGATGACTTCTTTTTCTTGGCAGGCATTGAGGGGTCAATGCCGTATGCGTAAGTGCCTTGCGCTTTTCAGCTTCATTGTAGGCTTGAACGCATTTGTCACGAAAGTGCTTTCATGCGCTCTCTTGAGCCTTTGGCTTCCTCGCTTCTTTCAAACGACTCCTTGAGGTCATTAAGCATCACCTTGAACTTTTGCACATCAGCCACATTCAGCCTGGCTACATGCTTCTTGAACTGTTCCTTCTCGAAGTCTATCTTTCGCTTCAGTTCAACTATGCGCTGAGCCAGAGCAAGCTCAGGAGCAATGGCGCCTTGGAAAGCAACGCTGACGCCAATGGGAAGCTGAAGGTCATCAAAGCTGAGATCTTGATTATCAAACCACTCATCAATGAAGTTCTTAAGAATATTTACATCAAAGAGGGGCAGATCGTTGAAGATCTTCACCTCTTGCTTGCTCTTGATCAGCTGCTCCAGAGCATCTTCACCAAATTCTTCATCAGAAGACAAGTCAATGGGTTCAGATTCATCCCTCAGAAGGGCTGCAGGTGTCAGTGCATGACTCAGTTGCTGAGCTGGTGTCTTCTGTGGCTTCTCACGCCTCTTGGAGATGCGAGAGAGATCTTCAGAGTTATTGCTGGGAGCAGAAGGGGCAGTTGCCAATGGCTTCGGTCTCGAAGCTTTTGGGGCTGCAGATGACTTTGAAGCTTTAATCTTCTTTTGCTTCTTAGGCTTTGGAGTAGGAGCAGGAGCTTTGTCGGTGTCGAGATCATCATCATCGTAATGATCCACTTTGGCACCTCGAACAAGAATGTGAGTGATGAGGCCAGCAAGGTTGTAGAAGGGGCCAATCCTGTTTTCATTGGCTTCACGGGTGCCATTGTCCCGAGGAGAGGAGGGACCAGGGTTGAAGTCAAGCCCCAGATCCTTCTTGTTCCTTTTAGCTGAGTCTTTGGCGAACAGGTAGTTACGCTTGAACAGACTGTCTTCACGACACCAGAGTAGTGAAGACGGGTCAGCATTCTCAGGCTGTGGTCCGCGCACCATGCAAGGATAGAAGCCTTGCTCAATAGCTTCTGCCTGAGTCCTGGGTGGAAGATTTTTGTACAAAATATCACCCCAGGGTGCCTTGATGGCATTCTTCTCTGCATATTATTTGGTGATGAAGTGATATCTGAACCATTCTTCTGCCCAATATCTTTGAATCCATTGGATTCGATTCTTGCGTTCAGTATAGGTTTCTTCTGGGTCAGTTTTGTACATCTCGTGCAAATCTGGAGGTAAGTCCTTGGAAGTGTCGCCATGACGCTGTCTGCCTCCCTTTCTTGCTGATTTCTCAGTTGCCATGAAGTGTAAACTGAAAGGCTTCAGTATGTGCAATGGCTTCAAACGGCTGGACCGATGTAAACTCGCTTGTGTGAGTTGATGTGACTCTGCAAGAATTCGCAAACGAATGCAGACTATGGGAACCAAGGGATTCTCCCACGGACATGTACCGTGATAGCATTAAAGGTGCGAGGAAGGGAAGAGGTCATATGCATTCTCAGAAGATTTTGAAGATAAATCAGTTTGAAGACATTGACCTCATAACGTGAAGACATTCACTTATATGATGAGAGTTGGTTCCAGAGTTGTACAAATCCAAGAATAAGTACAAGTGAGGAATCTAACTTGTGAAGAAGCATAAGTGAATATACTAGGCAGAATCTGAGATGCAGATGGAGATAGATTCATGTTCGAAGATCTAGAAACCACTTTTGGTAGGAAGGAATGAATCTATCGGATCAAAAATACGGTAAAAAGTAAACTTTTATTACCACACGTAGAACTGCTAGACGGAGTGAAGATGGATGCCGAGCAGTTCGATCCCCCGTGCCCTAACTTGGCGATGGAAGACACCTACGGCGACGGCGGAGAAGACGAGGTCCGCAGCCGGCGTGAGGACGGCGTCGAGGAGGTTGCGGCAGCTAAGCGCTTCGTCGTCGGCGTCGTCGAGAGCTAGCATAGGCGCTAGGGTTTGCGAGAGATGGCGAAGGAGGAAGAAGGATTTTTGACCGAGACGAGATAGGCAGTTATAAGGACAGAGACAGCAAAGCGCAACTACCCAGGTGCCCCTGACGGTTCGCATCTGATGGACACGTGGCGAGCATGCAACTCATTGAGAGTTGTTCCACGTTCCCACGCACGCCTGGATTGTCGAGGTGGTCGTTCCGAATTCTCCGGGTTTCAGGCAAATGGATATGTCATTGAAACTAGATATAAATGTTTGTCTCTGTATCTTCTGCTGACAAGGACGCAGAGAAGACATTCAACAGTTTCAACATAATGCATATGATTTGGATAGATAGAGCTTGAGGTAGAAAGCATAGAGAGGTTAGGGTCCGATCACATTCACTTAGTTCAAAAGATTCAAACAAGAAGACATAGCCATAAGTGAATGTTGTAGAGGACAAAATACAGTATATATATAACCGAGTAAAGCAGAATCAGTAATCATGAAATAAAATTAATGTTGAAGTTAGATCAATTGCAAAGACTTTGCAAATACAGTGCCATGAGGAAACACTTCATAAGAGTTTGGTGGTAGCGTTACCCACCGTATAGGAAGTATTAGACCCAGACACGGCGCACAATTATCATGGCGCTCTGAAGTCAATTTCCACATTAATGTATTCACACTTAGAGTGTATGTCTTCATTGATTAAAGATATACATTACTTCGTGTGTTGCCATCTAAGTCATCAAACTACATAAGTGTTAGGATGTGTGCCTAATCACAGGACATTCGAGGATTCCAAGATATTTAGCTCACACCGCAACTTGCAAAACCTTTTCTCATCCAAGGGCTTAGTGAAGATATCAGCCAACTGCTTCTTCCGCCTTGACGTGAATGATATCAATATCTTCTTTCATAACATGATCTCTGAGGAAGTGATGACGAATTTCAATGTGCTTTGTCTTCGAGTGCTGAACTGGGTTATTGGCAATCTTGATAGCGCTTTCATTATCACAGTAGAGTGGCACATGCTTCAGATGGATGCCATAGTCCTTAAGAGTTTGCTTCATCCACAGAAGCTGAGCGCAGCAAGATCCAGCAGCAATGTATTCAGATTCTTGATACACAGTTCTGCTTCTTTGAAGACCAACAGACAAGAGATCGACCCAGAAAGTGACATGTGCCTGATGTAGACTTGCGATCCACCTTGTCACCAAAGATAATCAAAGCATCGTAAAATCCAACCAGATCAAACTCTGAGCCCTTTGGATACCATAATCCTAGTGTTGGGGTGTAAGCCAAATATCGAAGAATTCGCTTCACAGCTAAGTGATGCGACTCCTTTGGTGCCGCTTGGAATCGGGCACACATGCAAACACTAAGCATATATCTGGCCTAGATGCACATAAGTAAAGTAAAGAGCCAATCATGGAGCGGTATACCTTTTGATCGAAATCTTTACCATTGGCGTCGGGGCTTAGATGACTTTTGGAAGGCATTGGCGTCGTGTATCCTTTGCAGTCTTGCATTCCAAACTTCTTCAGGAAATCTTTCAGATATTTTTCTTGTGATATGAAGATGCCGTTACGTTGCTGACGGATTTGAAGACCGAGAAAGAACTTCAGCTCTCCCATCATGGACATTTGATACTGTTCTTGCATCATGTAACCAAATTCATCACTGTATTTCTTGTTGGTGCAACCGAAGATAATGTCATCCACATAGATTTGGCACACAAACAGTTCACCGTCATATGTCTTCGTGAAGAGAGTGGGATCTAGAGAACCAGGTTTGAAGCCTTTGCTCTTCAGGAAGTCTTTGAGTGTGTCATATCAGGATGTTTTGGGTCTTCAAAGCCAGGGGGTTGTGCAACATACACTTCTTCTTCAATCTTTCCATTGAGCTCTTCACATCCATTTGATACAGAAGGATGTTATGATGATTTGTGTAAGCTAGCAATATGCGAATGGATTCGATCCTAGCCACTGGAGCAAATGTTTCATCGAAGTCAATTCCTTCAACTTGTGTGTATCCTTGAGCAACGAGTCGTGCTTTGTTTCTGACTACTTGAACATGCTCGTCTTGTTTGTTGCGATATATCCATTTTGTGCCTATTATGTTGTGCTTATGAGGATCGTGACGCTTGACAAGTTCCCATACATTTTTCAGCTCAAACTATTGAAGCTCGTCTTGCATAGCTTGAATCCATTCAGTTCCATGAAGGCTTCAAAGAACTTTCTTGGGTTCGTAGATTGAGACAAATGCAAAGTGCCCACAGAAATTTGCTAGCTGTGTTGCTCTTGAACGAGTGAGTGGACCAGGTGCATTGATGCTATCGATTATCTTCTCAATTTGTACTTCATTTGCAACACGAGGATGAACTGGACGAAGATTTTTCTCCTGCTGATCATTGTCATAATTTGGAGGATTGTCTTCAGGCTGTGCAATGTCTTCAGGTTGATCAGGTGCATAAATAATGAGTTCCTCTTCAGGCTGGGCATCTGATGGTATGATCTCTCCTATTCCCATTAGCTTGATTGATTCACTGGCAGGTACTTCATCTAGCACATTTGGAAGGTGCTCTCTTTGCGAGCCGTTAGTTTCATCGAATCAAGACATCCACAGCTTTCAACCACTTTATAGTGAAAGAGGTTGAAGACTCAGAGGAGTGCGAGTCCTTTCCATAACCAAGCATAAAACCCTCATGTGCTTTCGGTGCAAATTTTGAAGTGTGATGTGGATCCTTGATCCAACACCTAGCACCAAATACTCTGAAGTAGCTTACGTTTGGCTTTTTACCAGTTAGAAGCTCATAGGATGTTTTCTTCAGAAGCTTGTGAAGATAAACACGGTTGATGACATGGCATGCTGTATCAATGGCTTCAGGCCAGAATTTTCTTGGAGTCTTGTAGTCGTCAAGCATCGGAGCCATCTCAATAAGGGTTCTGTTCTTGCACTCCATGATGCCATTATGCTGAGGTGTGTAAGGAGCAGAAAACTTATGAGTGATGCCTAAGGTGTCAAGATAGAGGTCGAGGCCTGTGTTCTTGAATTCTGTGCCGTTGTCACTCCTAATGTGCTTGATCTTGATGCCATAGTTGTTCATGGCGCGGTTGGCGAAGCGTCAAGACATCCCGCACTTCACCGAAGAGAATTATGTGCACCCAAGTGTATCTTGAATAATCATCAACAATAACGAAACCATAGAGACAAGCAGTAGCAGTGAGAGTAGAGTAGTGAGTGGGACCAAACAAGTCCATGTGGAGCAACTCAAAAGGTCGAGATGTAGTCATGATTGTCTTTGAGGGATGCTTGGCCCTTGTCATCTTCCCAGCTTCACAAGCACCACATAGATGATCTTTCTTGAATTTGACGTCTTCGATGCCTATGACATGCTTCTTCTTGGCGAGAGTGTGTAGGTTCTTCATGCCAACATGCCCTAGCCTCCGATGCCAGAGCCAACACTCTGAAGACTTGGCTAGAAGACATACAGCCATCTGTGGTCCTGCTGAGAAGTCTACCATGTACAGATCATCTTTCCTGTACCCTTCGAAGACTAGAGACTTGTCAGATTCCATTAGTACAAGGCAACGATATTTTCCAAATAGCACAATCATGTTTAAGTCACAAAGCATTGAGACAAACATTAAGTTGAAACCAAGTGATTCAACAAGCATCACTTTGTCCATGTGCTGATCCCTTGAGATTGCAACTCTACCTAGGCCCAATACCTTGCTTTTACCAAAGGTCAATGTGATGTGACTTTTATCACATGGACGTAAGGTTGAGTCCATGAGAAGACTTCGATCACCAGTCATGTGGTTAGTGCATCCGATGTCCATAATCCATTCTGAAGCACGAGGTGTCGTACCCTATAGTGCAGTTAGGAGGATAGGCTTCACAAAGAGTATTGTGAAGCATAAACATTTGACGCACAAAAGGATTATCAAAGCTTAGATCAAGATTAGGACTGATAGTATGACTGGCAAGTTTACCTGCATACCTAAATACATAGTAAGACCATTTGGGCATTTTATCTTGCGTCCCATAATGTGTTTTAGGTCCCCGGCAATAGCATCAGACGCCTTTGATTTCCGGCTGGAGACCTTTGTCTGCAAAAGAAAGTTAATTCTTCTTAACCACCCACATCTTCAGGGATGGCTTAGAAGCAATGAGTCTAAGTGCAGCATCTGAGAATTTTGGCTGTGGAGCCCTTGCAAATAGCCTTGCAGGAGAAGCACGATACTCATATGAATAAGCGGAAAAGTTCTTACTTCTATGAACATAGCGGTTTGACACACGCTCATATTCATAAGTCTGAGTATGGTTTCCCTGCAAAATATTGGCGTTAGGGTGACTCAGGTGAGTCATGTATCTGTATGAAACCTTTGGGCCATATGAAGCCATAGGTCTGGGGTTTGTCTTCTTCCTTGGCTGTGCCATGATGACATTCACAGGAAGACTCTCAATACACCTTTTAGGTACCCAGATCTTCTTCATAGGTGGTCCATTCCTGCAGTTAGTACCAATATACCTGGCTCACCTTTCTGATTCTTGAACAGTTTATAGTTTGCATCAAAGGATTCATCAATGATAATAGGGTTATCGCATGTGAAACCAGATAAGGTGGATGGATCTACTGGAGATTCCATTGCAGCAACCCATGTGGTTTTGGGGTACTGCTCAGGCTTCCAGTACGACCCATCAACATTCATTTTCCTCTCGAACCCAATACCCTCTTTTCTAGGGTTTCGGTTCAGAATCTGCTTTTTGCGGATATCACATAATGTCTGATGCCCTTTGAGGCTTTTGTACATGCCTGTCATGTACAATTCCTTCAGCCCTGCATCATCAGTGATACTTGCATTGTCCTAAGATGAGGAATTAGTGACAGCAGAGACATATGAAGGATTTGTAGCATTAGAAGCATTTGAACATTCAGGTGAAGAATCAGTAGTTTCAACGCTCAATGCACTTCGCATATGGAGGAACAAATTCTTCCCGTAACGCTGATTTGTTGAGCAAGTAATGAATCGCGCTCCTTCTCAAGATCTTCATAATCCACTCTTAGCTTTTCAAGATCTTGCTTTCTTTGAAGACATTCAGAAGAAAGCTTCTCGTGATCAGACAAGAGAGTATTATGTTGATCTTGAAGGGCGTCAATTTTGGAATGAAGTCTCTGAAGACTCTCAGCCAATGCTTTTGACTGATCCATTTCTTCACCCAACATATCATCGCTCTTACTAAGCATGTATTGAACCTTTTCCAAGGCTCTTTGTTGTTTAGTGGCAAGGGAAGCAAGTTTGACATAGCTGGGGCCAAATTCATCACCTGATTCATCATCACTAGATTCAGAAAGGTAGCATTCAGTTACCTTAGCACCCTCTGCCATGAGGCATGGTGAAGATGATGACGATTCAGGTGCAAAGGTCATCTCTTTGAGAGACTCCTTGTAATCCTCAAACCAAGGATCATGCCGAGTACGATGACCTTCATAGACCTCAGAAAGCCGGTCCTAGATTAGCTTCGCGTGATTGAGGTGCATGATGTTCCTGAACTGATTTTGGGACAGACAGGAGCAGATGACATCCTTCGCCGTGAGGTTCAGTAGAGTGTACTTGCGAATGTCATCAGCCTCTGCCATCTTGCATAGATCGGTAAGACCAATCTCAGTCACGGTCCACAGTTCGCTTTCCATAGCCATGAGTCGCTTCTTCATCATGGCCTTCCACCGAGGATACTCATGACCGTCAAAGTTGGGGCAAGACACGTTCCTCAATCCTGCAGTCGACATAGCTAAAACTCGAGGTGGTTAAACCGAATCACACAGAACAAGGGAGGACCTTGCTCTGATACCAATTGAAAGTGCTAGTTATCGACTAGAGGGGGGTGAATAGGCGATTTTTATGAAAGTCTTCAAAACATGAAAGTTTCAAAGACAAACACGAAAACAGGACCTATAAACATGCAGCGGTAGATGAACTACACTAGACAAGCCATAGTCAAACAATTATGAAGCTAAAGCATGATGACTGATAGCAGCTAGGTAGTAGGATCAGGATGGAAGATAGTATGAAGCCAATCAGTACAAGTAGTCACATACTGAAGTCAAACAGGCAGAGCAATCAGGCAATGACTTCACAAAGACAAACTGTAAGTAAGGAGAGTAAGAGATATAACCGGTGTTTTTTGAAGACAACGATTTGTTCGACCAGTTCCAGTTGCTGTGACAACTGTACATCTGGTTAGGGAGGCTGAGATTGAACTCAGAAGACCGTGTCTTCACCTTATTCCCCTTGAGCTAAGGACACACAGTCCTCGCCCAATCACTCTGGTAAGTCTTCAAGGTAGACTTCCAAACCTTCACAGACTTCGTTCACCGGCGATCCACAATTAATCTTGGATGCTCAGAACGCGATGCCTAACCGGCTGGAGTATTCACAGTCCTCAAGTGTAACAAGTCTTCAGATCACGCGGACAGAAAGACTTCAGTGATGCCAAACACTCTTTGGGCTCTGGGTGTTTTGGGCTTTGTCCTCACAAGGATTTCTCTCTCAAACTCTTCGGAGGTGGGTTGCTCTCAACGACAAAAGCCGTGCACTAACTCTGAGCAGCCATCAATTTATGGTATAGGGGGTGGGCTATTTATAGCCACTGGGCAACCCGACCTGATTTGTCCGAAATGACCCTGGGTCACTAAGGAACTGACACGTGTCACAACGGTCAGATTTCAAATACACGCGACAGCTTGAGTTGGGCTACAAGTAAAGCTGACTTATCCGACTCTGGATAAGATTTGCTCTCATTGTCTTCGCTCGAAGACATAGGATTTGGTTGAGCATCACTTCAGTCACTCTGACTTTGTTCACTTGGACCCCACTTAACAGTGTGGTGGTTCCTATGACTCAACAAAGAAGAAAAGAAACAACGAAACTGCTAAGTCTTCGCGCTCCATAGTCTTCACTCAATGTCTTCTTGTATTATAGTCTTCAATGTGAATGTCTTCACGTACCACCATTATCTTCAATGTCTTCATACATTTTTAGGGGTCATCTCCGGTAGGTAAACCGAACCAAGGAGGGACTACTACCTGTGTTATCCTGCAATTCTCACAAACACATTAGTCCTCAACCATGTTTGTCGTCAATACTCCAAAACCAAACTAGGGGTGGCACTAGATGCACTTACAAAGATAGGAGTTCCCCTTGGGGGCGAGTGGAGATGCTCTTACAATGGTAGGCTACCTTGAGCATTGTTGGGCTGAAACATGTACAACACCAATTGAGGCCCATTGAACTTGTGGTTTGGTGTGCGCTCCCTCCTGGACCGAGATTATGTGGCGCTCTCCTTCCTCTTTCTTGGCGTTGAGTTATTATGCAGGTCGCTAACAACCACAACCCCCTCCCTCCTCCTTCAGTCACGACTTTGTCCCCAAGTCGATGAAGTTGGGGAATGTCGCTGGAGATCGTCGAGGTTCTCCCATGTGTTTGGTGTGACAAGATCGCCATACAACCTCACCAAGCCTAGATCATGAATGTTGCGAGAACAACGCTTCTCCAGGATCTTCATCAGAACATTAGCAACATCAGAAGCAGCAGGTAATTCAGAAGAAGCGCTTACAGCTGGTGTTAACACACGCCAAAGTAAAGAGACGTGGAACACTGTAAGGATAGAAGAATCCTCAACCAATTGGAATTCGTATGTAACTTCTTTTCGTTCGTGTGATCACAGGGTAGAGTCAAAAGAACTTGAAACTGGACTTGTGGTTATTATTGTGTGCCATTGACGTCTGAATATATGGTTGCTGCTTCAATCAAACTTGATCACCCACATTCAAGCAAAGTTCTTGTTTTATCTGCTTAATTTTTCGTAATGTGTTTAGCTCGTGAAATATGTTGGCACATGACATCCTGCATTTGTTGTCGTTCTTCCAACCAAACATTCAGTTTAGGCAATCGTGTTCCATTATCTACGTGATACCCGGCTTTCGTCATTCCCTTGACCCACAATGAAAGGGGTGTTGCCCAAAGTTGACTAAAAAGCTCAATTACAATAGAATTCGGCAAGTGCCAACCATCAGCTCTACTTGTACATTATCATAGATGAGTTTCCTTGTCCTTTCATTGGTAAGACCATTTATGATCGATGGATAACTAACCACGAAGACATCAACATTTGATTTGAGATGATACAGTCTAGAACACGTATCCATATAGAGAAGAAGTATTGGAGTGCAGGCTTTTGGTGGACGACCACCACTGAGGACATTTAAAAAAACAAAAAGCTCATTAAAAAGTTTCAAAAGAAATCGATCTTTTTCCACGGAAACTAATATCTGTTCTGCATGAATGTGTGAAAATTTGTTTACAAAATTGTGATTAGTAAGCTGTAAATGAAAACAAATTCCGGCCCAACAACAAAAAAGCAAAATTTTGGCCCAACAAATTCCGGTCCATTTTGGAAATATGTATTTGAATTTTTTCTGCATGCCACGTGTGGAAGATAAATGTTATGAAAATTTGCATATACGTGATATACATGTGTATGTGTATTGACATAAAATTTTGAACTTTTTCGCGCTGTGGAAATTTGTATTTTGAAAACATCCACCATGGTGATTGAACACCATTAGCATTTTTCAAGAAGGATTCTTGTTACCAAAAACCTAGTAAGCATGGAGGGCTTAGGTGTTACTAACTGCAAGCTATTTTCCATGGTTTACCGCGGTCGCCACCTCCAACTCTGACCTGATTGGTGCGACATGACCATCATTGTCTTTCTCTTCTTGTGTTCCATGGTACGGTGATGATCCATTTCATGTCAAACACGCACCCAAATCCACTTCGATGTAGCTGTCTGGGAGACTGAAACCATGGTTTTAAATAGCACACTGTAGCACGCTATAGCGTTTAGAAGAGGTCATGCACTAAGAATGTTTGGTCCGAACACATGAACAAACATTTTAAATAGCATGTTATAGCATTTAGAAGAGATCCGCCGCTAAGATGCTTAGCGTGCTATTTAAAATTTTGGCTGAAACACGCACCCATATCCAGAATCAAGGCGGGGAACACATGAGCTTACACATCCACCGCTGACGAGGAATAAACCGTTGCTTATTTTGATTTTATTTATATGAGGGATTGGTAAATTGTTAATTTGGCTTTAGCATATTATGGAATAGCACCATGCATGCATATAATAAAGGGCACTGATAGGCACCGGCGCGCCGGACCAAATTTGGGCCGGTCGCACCGCAGCCCTACGATTAGCGCTTCTGCGACCGCCTGATTTGCCAGCTGGCCAACGCCCCTCATCATCTACGTCTTCCACCGCGAGATCACTAAATCCTCCCTTCCTGCATCATTTCCCGCACCATGGGCCGCCCCGCCGGCTGCAAACCTCGCAGCAGGTCGCGCCTCGCCCCCTGCAGATTGCAGTTGGCCACCCTCCGCCTCGCTGCCCGTCGTCGCCCGGCTGCAATGGGAAGCCGTCGCCCCTTGTAGCAAAACAACGCAAAGACGGACGGTCCCTCTCACCTTGCAGCACCTAGCCCCGCCCCGTCGCCGTAGCGCGTCCGTTGCGGCACCACCGTGCTGCTGGCCGTAGCTCTCGCCGTCGTCTGCTCGTACCATCAGCGTTCCCCTGGTTGAAGCTTTTTTCACGTATACCGTTGAAGCTTTTCAGGCAAATGGTTGAAGCTTTTCAGGAAAATGGATGAAGCTTTTTTCCTATTCGTTGTGCTTAAATGAAGGTTTCTTAAACGCGGTTAATCTTTTCACATATACAGTTGAAACTTTTCAAGCAATGTTGAAGCTTTTCTGGTTTTCACTATGCTCGGTTTGAAGCTTTATCAAAACGCCGGTTGAATCTTTTCGCAAACAAGTTGAAGCTTTTCCTGACAATGCTTGTAGCTTTTTTCGTTGCACGGTCCCAGGTTGAAGCTTCGTCTATCGCCGGTTGAAACTTTTCCTATCAATGGTTGATGTTTTTTTTTGTCAATGTTTGTAGCTTTTTTCACTGTGCAGTGCCCGGTTGAAGCTTTCTCTATTGCTGGTTGAAACTTTTCCCAGATGCAGTTGAAGCTTTTCCTTTCAACGGTTGCAGCAAACGCGAGCACGGTTCCCCAGCTTCGCCCATGTGACTGTCGCAGCTTGCCGGCCGTGTGCAAGATGCAGCTACATCACGCGCCGGGTCGCACCTAGCAGCCATGCTGGATGCAACTAGACACCGTGCCCCTTGCCTGTGTCGCGGTGACCAACCAGCCTTGTGGCAGCTCGCACATGTGAGCCATGGTGGGAAGTGGGACTGGGGAGCAACGTCCTCTGGAGATGAGGGCGTTTGGCAGAGCCGTGGGGCGTGGGTCATCGGTGAGAGAGTGGAAGGGGAGATGGGAGAAGAGCGTGAGGCCATGGCGGAAGAGAGGAGAAGCGCGGCCATGAGCACGTTTTGGGAGAGGATAAGAAAGGAGGAAGGATGTGCGTGGGCCTGCGGAACGCGTGGCGCTTTGGCGTTGGTGGGTGTAGCGCACCGCGTGTGAGCGACGTTTACCTATAATAAAACTGAAGATTAAGAATACTACCTCTCTCTCAGTTTACAGGCCGTGCGCGTACCCCTATGTCGTTAATTTGACCAACCTAATACAAATTATATATTACAAAAAATATACCAACATAAACTTCGAAGTTTCTACTTTCAAAAGGTATAATTCTTGTGTTATACTCCCTCCTTCCGGAAATACTTGTCGAAGAAATGCATAAAAATGAATGTATCTAGAACTAAAATACATCTAAATACATCCATTTCTCCGACGAGTATTTGCGGATGGAGGGAGTATAGTTTATGTTAAGGTGATAAAATTGGCAACCTAGTATACGCGCAGGACTTGTAAACTGAAACGGAGGTAGTAGCATTATGCACGGATATGTATTTTAGACGCCACAAAAGGTCAAAGGGAGCGGTAGGTAAACTTGAATCCTCGTACGTCCAGGTGGTAGGATTCGATTTTTGAAGTTAAACAAGAGTCCCATGGTCGTCCAGGTGAGAGCGAGGGATCAATTGGCTAGCTAGGCTAGTTTAAACATAGAGTACATCCGAACTATCCATACATTCTTCTATAAATACATAGCCCAGCCATAATGTCATCACATCCTCTCCTCCTCCCTCCGCAGCACCCTGTCCAGACGCCGGCGGGCCGGCGGCGACCCTAGCAACATGAAGCTCCTTCCTATCATCTGCCCTCTCCTCGTCCTCCTTGCATTGGATGGTACGCGCATTATCAACTACTTACTGCCTTGTTTTTCCCTATCTGTATACTACTTGAATCTCATAGAGTTCTTCATGCTCTGCCTGTGTCCACGAATGTACTGACATGATCGACCTATCTTGACAGATGTGGAGGCCCGAGGAACACCTAGGGCTCATCGTTCCAATCACCAGTGGTCCAGCATGTTCGTCTTCGGCGACGACTTTGTCGACAACGGCAACGTTCCCAACATCGTCGGTGAAAAGACGTCGCGGCAGTGGAGCTACCCCTACGGCTCTTATCGCGACTCTAGTTGGTCCGGCGCTCCTGTTCCAACAGGACGCTTCTCCAACTACCGGATGCAATCAGATTTTATCGGTACGTGCAGAATCTAGAGTACTTAAGCTAAAAATTTGTTTTTTCAGACTAGTGCCAGTGTGCTATGACATGTATCATTATACATCTAAGTGCATCCAAAATAATCGATCGTATCTATTGCCTTGTCCTTGCAGCAAGGATGTTGGGCCTCACTGAAGCCCCCTCCAGCGTACGAGCTCACATCAGATCAATCTTGCGATGCATCTGGCATGACCTTCGCTTTTGGCGGCGCTGGTGTATTCAAGGTGACGTCAACGACGAAGAAGGTGCCGACCCTTGCTGCACAGGTTCAAGCTTTCAAGAGGCTAGTCAACGACGATGTCATCTCCAAACGACAGCTTCACCACTCTGTCGCACTCATCGCCATCTCAGGCAATGACTACATGAGCGGCTCCGAGGCCAATAATGGATTCTACTCAAGCTTCAATGATGTAAGTAGTACCTAGTAGACTATGGCATACAAATTAAACCATCAATTAATATATTGATCTCCACTTTACTAATTAACTTTTCATGGATGCAGCTCGATATTTACATAGGAAACGTGGCGACTGAGATCCTAGATAATGTGGCACAACTGCAGATGCTTGGCGTGAGAAAGGTTCTAGTAAATAACTTGCATCCCATTGGTTGCATGCCTTCAGAGACTAGTTCGAACAACTACACCACATGTGACCTTCTTGGCAATTATGGTGCATCGGTGCACAACAAGTATCTAAACCAAATGATCGGAGAAAGGGATAACGTCCACATACTGGACCTCTACTCCGCCTTCACCGACATCGTGAATCACGCCCCTGGTAAGTGTGGATGTTGTAAGTCAAATCTGGTTTCTAATTTGTCAATTCATCTATGTAACTTTTTTTTCCGTGCATGCAGGTGAAGGGTCGGATCGGTCCAAGGACTTCAAGCGCAAGCTGACCCCGTGTTGCGAGAGTTCCTATGAGGGAGGGTACTGTGGGGAGCGTAGCAGTTCAGGGAAGCACCTCTACGACCTATGTGAGAATCCCGACAAGAGCTTCTACTGGGACGAGACACACCCAACACATGCTGGGTGGGAGGCGGTAATGGAGGCGCTGGAGCAACCTTTGATGGAATTTCTCGATCAGGACTACGTTCCATGATGCCTTGTATTTTTGGCAGATGCTTGATTAATTGATAGTTTTGGTGCCGTATCTTTTAGGTTAGCATTATATACAGTATGCGTATTTAGGGGTGAGCTTCAGAGGTATTATTTTCGTCATGTTTAGCTGAAGTTTTAGTCTAGTAGTAGTCTTTATAGGTGAACTTGTTCCAAATTGCTTCATGTCTCGTATCCCATGTGAGATTAGAAATAAGGTCGTATATATGGTGAATCTACTGCGCATGCATGCTTTTGACCAACGTCCAACGACGGCATACGCCCTCTAATATCTTTATTATTGTATTCACTGTTCGGCTGGTTGATTAATACTTTGTAGCAAGATAGTACAAAAGAGGGATAAAGTAAATAATTCATCTGGAAATGTGCATGCTCGACAGGAAAACTGACGGCACATCAAGATATGTGTATTTGGCAGTTTGAGAGGCCAACAGAAATGATGTCATACACATGGAACACCTTTTTTCATTCAAAGACAACCTGCTTAATTCCAGTACAGTCATATATACATTCTTGACTGCTACAGTATATATGTAAAATAGATGTTTTTGCTTTGTCTGAAACTGATGATGTTGTTTCTGGTGGTTTTATCGCCGTTGAACCAAGATACAGTATTCACAAGTTTAAGAGACCCGATCAAGCCTTTGTCGGGCTTGGGCACCCCTTGCAACAAGCATGATCAAAACATCTTTGCGTCGGCCTCCAAGGTTCAGGTGGGCGACGGTCTTCGTGCCTCTTTCTGGGAGTCAGCTTGGCTAGATGGCATCAGGCCCAAAGATATTGCTCCCAAAATTTACGACATCTCCAAAAAGAAGTACTCTTCCGTCCATAAGGCATTGCTCAATGGCTTCTGGGTCTCCGGGCATCACCTCTGAGCACATCGTCCAGTTTGTTGCGCTTTGGGATAGACTCACCCACATCCAGTTAAACCCAGACATGCCAGATTCCATCACTTGGAAACCCACTACTAATGGCCACTATTCTGCAGCCTCGGCATACATGGCTCAGTTTCTTGGCTTGGTAGACACGGATATGAATCAAAATGTGTGGAAGAACTGGGCGCCCCCAAAGTGTAAGTTTTTCGCTTGGCTTGTTATCAACAATAGAATTTGGATGGCTGACTGACTCCACCGCCGTGGGTGGCTGAACTGCAATCTCTGTCCGCTATGCCAACAAGTTCTGGAATCGGCGGCCCACCTCCTTTTCCAATGTCGGTATACCATTCGAGTCTGGGGCATGATCAAAGGTTGGCTTGCGCTTCAGTGGATTGTTCTGGACTCGGTTAAGGATTGGTGGACTCGGAATGCCACCAAGCAAACTCCGTCGAGAAGGCCGCTTATCTCGCTGATGATGCTCATCTCTTTGGAAATATGGAAGGAACGAAATGCTCGAGTTTTCCGCAGCACTGCAATTCTGGTGGGAGTGTTGGTCGCTAAGATCAAATAGGAATGCTTGCTTTGGAGCTTTGTGGGAGCAAAATATTTGAGTAACATTATGCCGCAAGAGTGATGTGTTGTATTCTGGCCTTCGGCCTTAAACTGTAAACCTTCTCTCTTAATCAATGAAAATGGCAATTTTTTGCCTCGTTAAAAAAAACAAGTTTAAGATGTTCTAACTTTTTTCTGATTCGGATGTCTATAGACACGTTTTAGGGAGTATTATATATAACCAATGTTTTGCATGGGCCTTGTCTATTTATCAATCCCTAATAATCTTGCTAGAAAGGTGAACATCACATCATGAAAAGGTGAAGCATAGAGGCATTTGAAGCTGAACATCACATCATGAAAAGGTGAAGCCTAGCTGAAGAATTTAAGTGGTCACCACTGTATAACAGAGCAGTGTACATACAAAAGTTGAGAGGAGTAACGTTTCGGTATTCCTACTGCAGACTATAGGCGGGGACTCATATCTAATGTTCGCGTATAAGTCAAAACAGTACTTATATGTTATACACATACAGAGGTACGGACAGAGACCAAAAGATCAGTTAACGAGTTGATCATTTTGGGCCAAACCAATACATCCACATCATTCAGCCAGAAAATGAAAATAAAAATAGAGAGCACTTTTTGCACCTGGTGTTTAAGATTCCTGTGGCGGACGATTGAATAAACAACATGGCAGCAGAACAACAAGAACAGAGAGCACCTGCGTACCCTTTTTTCAGGAGTATTTGACAAAAAAAAAACCATAATTGGGGTCGCTGACCTACAGAACTACTTCCTCCGTTCCTAAATATAAGTTTTTATAGAGATTCCACTTGAACTACATACGGAGCAAAATGAGTGAATCTACACTCTAAAATGCATCTACATACATCTGTATATGATCCATAGTGAAATCTTTATAAAAACTTATATTTAGGAATGGAGGGAGTACAACTTGAAAATCTTGACCAAAAACTACCACTTTAAAAAAATATGTGCCTAAAAACTACCAAAAACAATTGATGACCGTTTTATACAATTTAAACACGTTTATGAAAAACAGGATCCACTTGTCAGGGCTGACATGGAAGGAAACTCCACGCTGATTATTTTGACCATTAAGTTGACCGTTATAACAGGTGGGACCCACCCATCCATCGTGTTATCCTCTCTACACTACTTAATGGCTAATTTATCCGGCTTTTACTAGCAGCGGAGACCATCGGCCAACTAGGAAAGGACCCGGAGCAAGCTCGAGAAGCTGCTTGTTATGCTAACGCTCAAGAGGAAGCAGGTCATCGAGTTCATGCTCGGAAAATCGTCGAATCAAATCAGCTTAAAGCCGGGAAGGATGAACAAGCACATGAGGTTGAGAGACTAGAGTCTCAGCTTGCTGCCGCCGAGAAGGAGAACAAAGAGGTCTGTGATTTTCTCCCGAGTAAGTTTTGTAGTTCTGTAGGTTTTGCTGGGTTATCTTGAAAAAATATTTATTATGTTTTGTGCAGCTATTGTACCTGGCCGGCCCAGTGAGTTCGGCTTTTCATCTTTAAAAGATGTCATGGTTGGGCTAAGTGAGTTGCACGACCTTTCTCAAAGATCCATGGAGAAGAATTTTTGAGCTCTATGGCCAATGAAGCCGGTCAGAGGGACATGACCGAGTTTAGCTAAATGCTTGAAAGAAGCCAAGCGTCGGATTCAGACGTGGAAGGTGTCGGTGAAGGAAATATGCCCTAGAGGCAATAATAAAGTTATTATTTATTTCCTTATTTCATGATAATTGTTTATTATTCATACTAGAATTGTATTAACCGGAAACTTAGTACATGTATGAATACATAGACAAAACAAAGTGTCCCTAGTATGCCTCTACTTGACTAGCTCGTTAATCAAAGGTGGTTATGTTTTCTAACCATAGACATGTGTTCTCATTTGATGAACGGGATCACATCATTAGGAGAATGATGTGATGGACATGACCCATCCGTTAGTTTAGCATCATGATCGTTACAGTTTCATTGCTACTGCTTTCTTTATGACTTATACATGTTCCTCAGACTATGAGATTATGCAACTCCGAATACCGGAGGAACACTTTGTGTGCTACCAAACATCACAACATAACAGAGTGATTATAAAGGTGCTCTACAGGTATCTCTGAAGGTGTTTGTTGGGTTGGCATAGATCGAGATTACGATTTGTCGCTTCATGTTTCGGAGAGGTATCTCTGGGCCCTCTAGGTAATGCTCATCACTATAAGCCTTGCAAGCAATGTGACTAATGAATTAGTTGCGGGATGAAGTATTATAGAATGAGTAAAGAGGTAACGAGATTGAACTAGATATGATGATACCGACGATCGAATCTCGGGCAAGTAACATACCGATGACAAAGGGAACAACGTATGTTGTTATGCGGTTTGACCAATAAAGATCTTCGTAGAATATGTAGGAACCAATATGAGCATCCAGGTTCCATTATTGGTTAGTGACCGGAGACGTGTCTCGGTCATGTGTACATAGTTCTCGAACCCGTAGGGTCCGCACGCTTAATGTTCGATGATGATTTGTATTATGAGTTATGTGTTTTGATAACCGAAGTTTGTTTGGAGTCTCAGATGAGATCACGGGCGTGTCGAGGAGTATCGAAATGGTCGAGACGTAAAGATCGATACATTGGAAGGCTATATTCGGACATCGGAAAGGTTCCAAGTGATTCGGGTATTTTCGGAGTACCAGTGAGTTACGGGAAATACACCGGGAGAAGTAATGGGCTTTATTGGGCCATATGGGAAATAGAGGAGGCAGGCCAAGGGGAGGTGGCGCCCCCCCCCCATTGGTCGAAACTGGACCAGGGGAAGGGGGCGGCGCCCCCCCCCCTTGCCCTTTCCTACTTCCTCTCTCCTTCCTTCTCTCCTACTCCTGAAAGGGAAAGGATTCCTACTCGGACTTGGAAGTCCTAGTAGGACTCCATACACTTGGCGCACCCCTAGGGGGCCGTCCTCTCTCCCTCCCTCCTTTATATACGGGGGCAGGGGGCACCCCAAAGACACACAAGTTGGCAATTGTTTTAGCCGTGTTTGGTGCCCCCTCCACAGATTTCCACCTCGGTCATATCGTCTTAGTGCTTAGGCGAAGCCCTGCGTCGATAACTTCATCATCACCGTCACCACACCGTCATGCTGACGAAACTCTTCCTCGACCTCAGCTGGAACTAGAGTTCGTGGGACGTCACCGAGCTGAACGTGTGCAGATCGCGGAGGTGCCGTACCTTCGGTGCTAGGATCGGTCGGATCATGAAGATGTACGACTACATCAACCATGTTGTCATAACGCTTCCGCTTTCGGTCTACGAGGGTACGTAGACAACACTCTCCCCTCTCGTTGCTATGCATCACCTAGAGATAGATCTTGCGTGATCGTAGGAATTTTTTTTGAAATTACCGCGTTCCTCAACAGTGGCATCCGAGCCAGGTCTATGCGTAGATGTTATATGCACGAGTAGAACACAAAGAGTTGTGGGCGATAATAGTCATACTGTCATACTATGATTCGGCGGTATTGTTGGATGAAGCGGCTCAGACCGACATTACGCGTACGCTTACGCGAGACTGGTACTACCGACGGGCTTCGCACATAGGTGGCTGGTGAGTGTCAGTTTCTCCAACTTTAGTTGAATCGAGTGTGGCTACGCCCGGTACTTGTTGAAGGTTAAAACAGCACACTTGACGAAAAATCGTTGTGGTTTTGATGCGTAGGTAAGAACGGTTCTTGCTAGAAGCCCGTAGCAGCCACATAAAGCTTGCAACGACAAAGTAGAGGACGTCTAACTTGTTTTTGAAGGGCTTGCTATGATGTGATATGGTCAAGGCATGATGTGATATAAATTGTGGTATGAGATGATCATGTTTTATAACAAAGTTATCGGCAACTGGCAGGAGCCATATGGTTGTCGCTTTATTGTATGCAACGCAATCGCCATGTAATTGTTTTACCTTATCACTAAGCGGTAGCGATAGTCGTAGTAACAATAGTTGGCGAGATGACAACGATGCTATGATGGGGATCAAGGTGTCGCGCCAGGGACGATGGAGATCATGACGATGCTTCCATGATGGAGATCATGAGCACAAGATGATGATGGCCATATCATGTCACATATTTTGATTGCATGTGATGTTTATCTTTTATGCATCTTATTTTGCTTAGTACGGCGGTAGCATTATAAGATGACCCCTCACTAAAATTCAAGGTATAAGTGTTCTCCCTGAGTATGCACCGTTGCGACAGTTCGTCGTGCCGAGACACCATGTGAAGATCGGGTGTGATAAGCTCTACGTTCAAATACAACGGATGCAAGCCAGTTTTTGCACACGCAGATATGGCCTCGCAACACTAAGACCGAAAGGTCGAGCATGAATCATATAGTAGATATGATCAACATAGTAATGTTCACCATTGAAAACTACTCCATCTCACGTGATGATCGGACATGCATGGTTTAGTTGATATGGATCACGTAATCATTTAGGATGATAGTAGCAATGATGCGGACTGGGTCCGTGATCTGAGGCTTATCCTCATTGCTGCATAGAAGAATTATGTCCTTGATGCACCGCTAGGTGACAGACCTATTGCAGGAGCAGACGCAGACGTTATGAAAGTTTGGCTAGTTCAATATGATGACTACTTGATAGTTTAGTGCATCATGTTTTACGGCTTAGAATCGAAACCAAAGACGTTTTGAACGTCATGGACCATATGAGATGTTCCAGGAGTTGAAGTTAATATTTCAAGCAAATACCCGAGTTGAGAGATATGAAGTCTCCAACAAGTTCTGTAGCTAATATATGGAGGAGAATAGCTCAAGCAGTAAGCGTGTGCTCAGATTGTCTGGGTACTACAATTGCTTGAATCAAGTGGGAATTAATCTTCCAGATAAGATAGTGATTGAAAGAGTTCTCTAGTCACCATCACCAAGTTACTGAAACTTCGTGATGAACTATTGTATGCAAGGGATGACGAAAATGATCCCCGAGCTCTTTGTGATGCTGAAATAGACGAAGGTAGAAATCAAGAAAGAGCATCAAGTGTTGATGATTGACAAGACCACTAGTTTCAAGAAAAGGGCAAAGGGAAAGAAATGGAACTTGAAGCAGAATGGCAAGCAAGTTGTCACTCCCGTGAAGAAGCCCAAAGCTGGAAAAAAGCCTGAAACTGAGTGCTTCTATTGCAAAGGAAATGGTCTGGAAGCGGAAATGCCCTGAATAATTGGTGGATAAGAAGGATGCCAAAGTGAACAAAGGGTATATTTGATATAGAGGTTATTGATGTGTATATTACTAGTGTTTATAGTAGCTCCTTGGTATTTGATACTTGTTCGGTTGCTCAAGATTAGTAACTCAAAACATGAGTTACAGAATAAACAGAGACTAGTTGAGGGTGAAGTGATGATGTGTGTTGGAAGTGGTTCCAAGATTGATATGATCATCATCGCACACTCCCTATACTTTCGAGATTAGTGTTGAACCTAAATAAATGTTATTTGGTGTTTGCATTGAGCATAAATATGATTAGATCGTGTTTATTGCGATACGATTGAGAATAAATTGTTATTCTGTTTACATGAATAAAAACCTTCTATGGTCATACACCCAATGTTGATGGTTTATTGAATCTTGATCGTAGTGATACACATATTCATAATATTGATGCCAAAAGATGCAAAGTTGATAATGATAGTGCAACTTATTTGTGGCACTGTCGTTTGGGTCATATCAGTGTACACTACAAGAAATATGTCAACTAGTCACCTTCTGTCAATGACCCTGGAAAAATTGGTCATAGATCTATGACCATTTGAGACCAATTGGTCAAAAGCTGTTCGAGGGGCTCCAAACGCTGAACAAGAACAACCATTTGGGTCAGAAAGGTCGTAATTTCCTTACACAAAATGGTCATAAAGCACTGGTTCGCTGCCTTATTTCTAGTTGATCACGACCAATATAGATGGTCACAACATTTTAAACATGGATGCATTGATATGACTGGATGGCCACATCATCAATTCAGCTTATGTGTCACTTCTAGCAGTTGGTTTCCACACTCACATATTTACTAAAATGATCTGTGGGCCTACCACTGACATACGGGGCCAACTAAAACAACACCTATGGCACGTGGGGCCGTCCTCCCTTAGAGTAAAGGTAAAGGGCCTGCAAATTGTTGGTGAATAAAAGAAGCAAAAAGGTAAAGGGCCTGCAAATTGTTGGTGAATAAAAGAAGCAAAAAGGTGGCTGCCGCAAGACTCGAACCCACGACCTCTCGCGCGCCCGTCAAAGGTGACTACAACTAGACTACCACAAGGTTGTTGCATCAATAGCGTGCGCGATTTATTTAAAGGATCTATCCGACTAGATTTGGGCTTGGCAAATAAAAGAAGCAAAAAGAGCCTCCTGCAGGAGCCGAACCCGCGGCCTCTCGCGTCAACTTCAGAGCACATTACCACCAGGCTACCACAACATTGGTGTATCAATAGCGTGCGCGGTGTATTTAAAGTATCTATCTGACTGGGCTTGGGCCTCATTCGTGAGTCGCCTAGGCTTTGGCCCATTAAGGAATACATGTTGTTGTCGACTCTATGCGTGCTTGGGCAGGCCCAAGGTGGGGCTCCCTCTTTTTTCGTTAGTTTTTTGTTTTCTGTTTTCTTTTTACGTTTTAATTTTCTGCTTCATAAAAAAGTTGGGGATTTCAAAAATGCTTATAATTAAAAAAATGTACACTAATGCAAGACAACGTTCACGAATTCAGAAGTGTGTTAAAAAAAATTTAAATTCATGAAAACATTTTTTTAATTCAACAAACATTTTTCCAAACATCATGAACATTATTGAAATATGATGAACACTTTTTGAATTTAATAAAAAATTCTAAAATGTATCTCTCTAAAAAAGGTTACTCATTATAGGAAAATTTTGAAACAACTTAATAATATATAAATCATGAGAATAGGAAAATAAAACACCCTAGAATCGTGAGGGAGTCTTGCAAAACTTTTGTTGGATCTCTGATGAAATAACTATTTGTGTGCCTAGAAATAATTTTTGGAAAAATAAAGAACAAACTATGAAACAACGGTAGTTCAAATCACTAGGGGTTGAATCTTGCAAAATTTTTGAATTATCTCTGATTAAATCAATAGTTGTGTACCTAGAAATGTTTTTTGAAAAAAAAAACAAAGAGCAAACTATAAGGTAGCTGCAGTTCAAACTTGACCCGCTTCCAGCTGGATCGGCAGAAATTTTTCTTTTTCATCATAGGTGGGTCGAAACTTTTTACACCCAACCATTTGGTCAATTGTGCATTAAATATGTCCTAATATTGTAGAAAATTTATTTGGTACAATTTTTCAACAAATATATGGTAGGTCATTCACAAAAAAACTCATTTTGGGCACTCGAAAAATGGAAAATGAAATTTCCGTCCAAAGAAAATGAAAACTTCTTTAAGCAACATTGTTTGTCATTTGAATATGCACCCTTGTGCATAATATGAGATCATTTGAACAAAATATGCCACTAATGTGGCCATAAGATTGAGGATATGGGTTGAAAGCCATCGTCTTCACACTTGATAACTTGTTTCTGAGAACACTTTTTTAAAATAATTGTCGTATTACAAGTTCATAATTTTTGTTGCTAACTTGGCCACACATAATGACACAATGCGAAGGTTTTCCAATTTTTTGATTTTTATTTTTATTTTTATGACCGTTTCAAAATGCGATCAAAACGGCGGGAATAACCGTTCGTAGCTAGTGGTTGAATCTTGGAATTTTTTTGGTGTTTCTCTGATTAAATAGATACTTATGTACCTAGAAATGTTTTTTATAAAAAATAAAGAGCAAAAACTACGAGGTAGCTACAGTTCAAATTTGACCCGCTTCCAACTGAATCGGCGAAAATTTGTCTTTTTCACAAGAGGTGGATCAAAACTTTTTACACCCAACTATTTGGTCAATTGTGCATTAAATATGTCCTAGTATTTTAGAAAATTGATTTGCTACAATTTTGCACCTCTTTTCGGGCACTCGAAAAATGGAAAATGAATTTTCCGTGCAAAGAAAATGAAAACTCCCTTAGGAAACATTGTTTGGAATTCCAAGATGCACCATTGTGCACAATATGAGATCATTTGAACAAACTATGCCATGAATGTGGCCATAAGATTGAGCATTTGGGTTGAAAGCCATTCATCTTCACACTTGATAGCTCGTTTCTGAGAACACTTTTTTAAAATAATTGCCGTATTACAAGTTCATAATTTTTTCTGGTAACTTGGTCACATATAATGACACAATGCGAAGGTTTTCCATTTTATTGATTTTTTTAAATTTTTATGCCCGTTTCAAGATGCGGTCAAAACGGCGGGAATGAGCGTTCCTAGCTAGTGGTTGAATCTTGGAATTTTTTTGGTGTTTCTCTGATTAAATAGATACTTATGTACCTAGAAATGATTTTTGGACAAATAAAGAGCAAACTACAAGGTAGCTACAGTTCAAATTTGACCCGCTTCCAACTGAATTGGCGGAAATTTGTCTTTTTTCACAAGAGGTGGATCAAAACTTTTTACACCCAACCATTTGGTTAATTGTGCATTAAATATGTCCTAGTATTTTAGAAAATTGATTTGGTACAATTTTGCAACGAATATATGGTAGTTCCTTCACAAAAAGAAACCTCTTTTCGGGCACTCGAAAAATGGAAAATGAATTTTTCGTGCAAAGAAAATGAAAACCCCTTAGGCAACATTGTTTGGAATTCCAAGATGCACCATTGTGCACAATATGAGATCATTTGAACAAACTATGCCATGAATGTGGCCATAAGATTGAGCATTTGGGTTGAAAGCCATTCATCTTCATAGCTCGTTTCTGAGAACACTTTTTTAAAATAATTGCCTTATTACAAGTTTATAATTTTTGCTGGTAACTTGGTCACATATATTGACACAATGCGAAGGTTTTCCAATGTTTTGATTTTTCTTTGAATTTTTTATGCCCGTTTCAAAATGCGGTCAAAATGACGGGAATGAGCGTTCCTAGCTAGTGGTTGAATCTTGGAATTTCTTTTGTGTTTCTCTGATTAAATAAATACTTATGTACCAAGAAATGTTTATTGGAAAAAATAAAGAGCAAACTATGAGGCAGATGCAGTTCAAATTTGACCCGCTTCCTACTGAAACGGCGGAATTTTATCTTTTTCCCCAGAGGTGTATAAAAACTTTTGACAACCAACCATTTTGTCAATTGTACATTAAATATGGCCTAATATATTATAAAAATGACCTGGGCCCATTTTGAAACAAATATATGGTAGGTCATTTACAAAAAAAAACTCAATTTGGGTACTCGAAAAACAAAAAAATGGATTTTTTGACCAATTTAGATGGTCATAACGTCGTACCGTATTCTGATTGGTCCGTACACGTCGCACGCGGATCATGCATCGAACACCGTCGAATGATCGTGGATCCAACGGCAGTCATCAGCCCTTCCACACCATGCCCGAAACCCTAGCTCTGCCCTGTGGTCATTTTGCATCCACCCCCCCCCGCCTCCTTTCTTTCCCTCGCTCTCTTCTCTTCCAAACCCTAGCTCCTCTCGATCCCCTCCCCGCCAGCCCCTCCCACTCCAGCCCTCGCCGCCATCCGCCCCTCCCCTCACTCTCCTCGATCCAGATGGCCGTGCTCGGCTCCTCCCTCCCTCCCCTAAGGCAAGATCCCCACCCTCAGCTCCTCCCTCCCTCTCTCCCCTCCAGCAAGATCCAGCGTGCATCCTCCCTCCCCTCGATCCAGATCGAGGCACCCGGCCGCCCCGCCTCCATCTCCCACCCGTGGAAAGCTCCATCGCCACTGCCCCCACCCAACGTCGCCATCTCCACCCAAGGCCGACCTTGTCTCCACCACCCACACTCCTCCCTTGCCTTCACCCATCAGATCCACTAGGGTTTGCGGTCGGAGAAAACAGGAGCCGGTTGGCGATGGACTCTCGTCGTGGGTACTGACGGAGGAGAAGAAGGCCCACCGGGAGGCCCTCACCGACTCCCTCGCGCGCGCCATGGTCGAGCTGGGCTTAGCCGATGTCCGGCTCCACGAGCATGCGTCAGGAGATGAGGAGCTCCTCCTCCTCAACCACACCGAGGCAACATCGGCATGCTTCTCCTCCCCCATGGACTTGGTGAAGGTACGCATCATCCTTCCCCTCTCTGCCCTCATCTGCTCGCTCTTATCTCCTCTGACCCTTATCTCATCTCTGTCCTAGGTGAGGGTACGCTGGACTTCTTCTGCAACCACAAGGATCTTCTCGTCAATCGGAACAAGGACGACCCCGGCGGCCTTTCCCCGACGGATCTGCATTGCCTTGCCGGTGGATCAACCCGAAGGTGCGCTTCTGCGGCCTCCAGTGCATCTCGCCGTGTAGGAAACCGCCCCCCTTTTTGCTTCGCTTTGCTTGCTGCTGCGGTTAAGTTGCGCGCTGCTTGTTATGTTGGGCCACACTTATTATGTTCCACTACAAGGAAGGGTCAGGCACTGTGATCTCCATCTAAGATATCTGTTGGAGTCGGGCCAGATCAGGAGAATCACCTAATTGGTAGTCATAGAGTGTGTACCGAGTTAGGAGTGGCACATAGGAGGTAGCATTGGTAGCTATCACTTTTTATCAGTTTAGGTTATAATCTAGAGTCATATCCAGTTTGTGTTCAGCAAAGAATTCCTAGTAGATAAAGGAATTTAAGCTATTGGTTGCTACTTATGGAATCAAGCAAGAAGAGATAGTTAGTCCACTTAGTCTTACCTACACAGTGAATTCTAGTTCACTTGTCATATGTCATAGCTTATTAGCAGTTGCTGCTCTTTATTTCAAGCAGTAATGCGGTAGCCTACTTTGTAAACTAGTGATTTGTATGTGTTAAGTTTTCAACCCCGGCATTGTGAAGCATAAACATTTGACGGGCAAGTAGATTATTGAAGCTTAAATCAAGATTAGGACTGATAGGATGAATGGCAAACAGTTCAGGAACAAAATACAAGTGAGACCATTTGGGCATTTGATCTTGTGCCCTACAAGATGTTTTAGGTCCCCAAACAATAGCATCGACGCCTTTGATTTTCAGTGGAGACCCTTTCCTGCAAAAAGAGAGTTAATTCTTCTTAACCACCCACATCTTGAGGGTGGCTTAGAAGCAATGAGTCTAAGTGCAGCATATGAGAACTTCGGCTTTGGAGCCCTAGCAAATAGCCTTGCAGGAGATGAATGATACTCATATGAATAAGCAGAAAAGTTCTTAGTTCTATGAACATAGCGGTTTGAAGACACACGCTCATATTCATAAATTTGAGTACGGTTTCCAAGAAAAACAATGGCGTTAGGGTGACTCGGGTGAGTCCTCTGTCTGTATGAAGCCTTTGGACCATATGACGCCTTAGGTTTGGGGTTTGTCTTCTTCCCAGGTGGTGTCATGATGACATTCACTGGAAGATTCTCAAGACAGCTTTTGGGAACCCTAGGTGGTCCATTCCTGCAGTTAGTACCAATATACTTGGCAAACACTTCACCATTCTGATTCTTGAACAGCTTATAGTTTGCATCAAAGGATTCATCAATGATAATAGGGTTAGCACAGGTAAAGCCAGATAAGGTGGATGGATCCAGTGAAGGTCCCTTTGCAGCAACCCATGTGGTTTTGGGATACTGCTCAGGCTTCCGAGGGAACCATCGACATTCATTTTCCTGTCGAACCCAACACCCTCTTTCCTAGGGTTTCGGTTCAGAATCTGCTTTTTGAGGACATCGCAAAGTGTCTGATGCCCTTTCAGACTTTTATACATACCTGTTTCAAGCAATGTCTTCAACCTAGCATTTTCATCAGCAATAGCAGTGGTATCCTCCGTAGAGGGGTTAGTAACCACATTGGTAGTTGAAGACAATGCAACAGTAGCAGCTTGAACATTCAAAGAATGTAGGTAGCGATATCATGCTCAAGACATTTTAGACATGGTGGTTCAAATCCATCCTGAGCGGAACTGATCTGTTGAGCGCGAAGTGACTCATTCTCTTTTTGAAGATCTTCATGAGCCGCTCTCAATTTCTCAAGCTCTTGCTTCCTTTGAAGATAATCATAGGAGAGCTTTTCATGAGTGGTTGAGAGGCGTTTCATGACGACTTTCAAGTTCTTGGTACTTAGCATGAAGATTTTAATGTCTTCAACTAAGGACTGTGAACGTGTCATTTCCGCGTCCAACAGGTCATCGCTTTTGTCTAACAGTTTTTGAGTATGTTCCATAGGTCTTTGTTGTTCGGTTGCAATTTTAGCAAGTGTTTTGTAGCTGGGTTTGGATTCACAATCAGAGTCATCTTCACTTGATGTTTGAAAGTAAGCATCACGTGATTTTACCTTGGCACTTCGTGCCATGAAGAAGTAGGTGGGAGCAGGGTCGTCCTTGTCATCAGCTTCAGCGTTGGTGTGGAAGTCAATGTCTTCAGTGTTGAAGATGGACTTGGAAACATAGGCTGTGGCTAAAGCCAGACTTGCAACGCCAGGGTCGGCCTCCTCTTCAGACTCCATTTCCTTGCCAACAAAAGCACGGGCCTTGCCAGATGAGCTATTCTTATGAGATGAAGACTTTGATGAGGACTTGGAAGAAGACTTTGAAGATTTCTTCTTCTTCTTGTCATCAGAATCATATTCCTTGCTCTTCTTCTTCTTCTTCTCATTGTCCCACTGTGGACACTCAGAAATATAGTGTCCAGTTTTCTTGCACTTGTGACATGTTCTCTTCTTGTAGTCATGAGTGGAAGCTTCATCATTTCTTTAGATGTACCGTGAAGACTTTCTGAATCATTTCTTCCTAGTTAACTTCGGAACTTCTTCACAAGCATAGCAAGTTCCTTTCCAATGTCTTCAGGATCATCGTAACCGCAATGATTCTTCTTCGATGAGGAAACAACTTTTGCCTTCAAAGCGCGAGTTCGGCCATAGTTGGGACCATAGATATCTCTTTTTCAGAAAGCTGGAACTCATGTGTGTTGAGCCTCTCAAGTATATCAGACGGATCAAGTGTCTTGAAGTCGTATGCGTTCTTGTATCATGATGGCAAGGGTGTCAAAAGAGCTGTCAAGTGATCTCAGTAGTGTCTTGACGATTTCATGCTTGGTGATCTCAGTGGCGCCGAGAGCATGAAACTCATTTGTGATGTCAGTGAGGCGATCAAACGTGAGCTGGACATTTTCATTGTCGCTTTCTCTTGAAGCGGTTGAAGAGGTTGCGAAGAACACTGATCCTTTGATCTCTCTGGGTTGAGACGCCTTCGTTGACCTTGGATAGCCAGTCCCAGACTAGCTTCGACGTTTCCAGAGCACTCACACGGCCATACTGTCCTTTGGTTAGATGACCACAGATGATGTTCTTTGCAGTAGAGTCCAGTTGAATGAACTTCTTGACATCAGCAGGGGTGACACCTTCACCAGTTTTGGGAATGCCTTTCTTGACGACATACCAGAGGTCGACATCAATGGCTTCAAGATGCATGCGCATCTTATTCTTCCAGTAGGGATAGTCAGTTCCATCGAACACGTGGCAATCAGCGGAGACTTTGATTATCCCTGCGATGACATAGCTAAAACTCCAGGTGGTTAAACCAAATCACACAGAACAAGGGAGTACCTCGCTCTGATACCAATTGAAAGTGCTAGTTATCGACTAGAGGGGGGGTGAATAGGCGATTTTTGGAAAGTCTTCAATACACGAATGTTTTGAAGACAAACAATAGAAATGACCTAATTGATATGCAGTGGAAGATAAACTACAACAAGCAAATCATAGTCAAGTATGCAATAACGTGAAAGTACAAGACTAATAGCAGCTTGGTAGTAGGATCAAGATGGAAGATAGTGAGAAGCCAATCAACAAAAGTAGTCAAGCAATGAAGTCAAACAGGTATGACAAATAGGCAATGACTTCACGAAGACAAACTCGAAGTAAGGAGAGGGAGAGGATAGAACCAGTCACTTGTTGAAGACACATGATTTGTTGGACCAGTTCGATTCTTTGTGACAACTGTACATCTGGTTAGGGAGGCTGAGATTCAACTCAGAAGACCGCGTCTTCACCTTATTCCCCTTGAGCTAAGGGCACACAGTCCTCGCCCAATCACTCTGGTAAGTCTCAAGGTAGACTTCCGAACCTTCACAGACTGCGTTCACCGGCAATCCAGAATGACTCTTGGATGCTCAGAACACGACGCCTAACCGGATGGAGGATTCACAGTCCTCAAGTGTAATAAGTCTTCAGGTCACACAGACAGAAAGACTTCAGTGATGCCTAACACTCTTTGGCTCTGAGTGTTTGGGCTTTGTCCTCGCAAGGATTTCTCTCTCTCAAAGGCTTCGAGGTGGGTTGCTCTCAAACAACAAAAGCCGTGCACTAACTCTGAGCAGCCACCAATTTATGGTGTAGGGGGTGGGCTATTTATAGCCACTAGGTAACCCGACCTGATATGTCCGAAATGACCCTGGGTCACTAAGGAACTGACACGTGTTCCAACGGTCAGATTTCAAACACACACGTCAACTTTACTTTGTATACAAGCAAAGCTGACTAATCCATCTCTGGATAAGTTTTGCTCTCATTGTCTTCGCTCGAAGACATAGGATTTGGGTTGAGCATCACTTCAGTCATTCTGACTTTGATCACTTGGACCCCACTTAAGAGTACGGTGGTTCCTACGACTCAACAAGGAAGAAAAGGAAACAACGAAACGACACAGTCGCGCTCCATAGTCTTCACTCAATGTCTTCTCATGTCATAGTCTTCAATGTGAATATCTTTACATGCCACCATTGTCGTCAATGTCTTCATACATTTTTAGGGGTCATCTCCGGTAGGTAAACCGAATCAATGGGCGACACTACCTGCGTTATCCTGCAATTCTCACAAACGCATTAGTCCCTCAACCACATTTGTCGTCAATACTCCAAAACCAACTAGGGTTGGCACTAGATGCACTTACAGTTACCATTAAGCTTGCCAATAGGGACACCATTAAGCCAGTAGGGATAGTTAGAGATGTTGAAGTCTTGTGTGGGAAAGTTAAATTCCGTGCTGATTTTCTTGTTCTTGGTTTCCCACAAGATGAGTTTTGTCCCATTATTTTTGGTAGACCCTTCTTGAATACTGTTAATGCTAGGATTGATTGCAATAAGGATGTTGTTACAATTGGCTTAGGGGATATGTCTTATGAGTTTAATTTTGCTAAGTTTCATAGACAACCCCGTGATAAAGAATCACCTAGTAAGGATGAGATTATTGGTCTTGCTTCTATTGTCGTGCCTCCTACTGATCCATTAGAACAATATTTGCTAGACCATGAAAATGATATGTTTATGAATGAAAGAAGGGAAATAGATGAAGTTTTCCTTCAACAGGGTCCTATTCTGAAACACAACTTGCCAGTTGAAATCCTAGGGGATCCCCCTCCACCCATGGGTGATCCCGTGTTTGAGATCAAACCATTACCTGGTAATCTTAAGTTAGCTTATCTTGATGAAAAGAAAATATATCATGTTATTGTTAGTGCTAACCTTTCAGAGCAAGAAGAAGAAAGATTATTGAAAACTCTGAAGAAGCACCGTCTTTGCTATTGGATATACTGGATGATCTTAAGGGCATTAGTCCCACTCTATGCCAACACAAAATAAAAGTGGAGAAAGATGCCAAACCAGTTAGAGATCCTCAACGACGGTTAAATCCTAAGATGAAAGAAGTGGTAAGAAAGGAGATACTAAAGCTCCTTGAGGTAGGTATAATTTATCCCGTTGCTGATAGTGATTGGGTAAGTCCTGTCCATTGCGTTCCTAAGAAGGGAGGTATTACTGTCGTTCCTAATGATAAAGATGAATTGATCCCGCAAAGAATTATTACAGGTTATAGGATGGTAATTGATTTCCGTAAATTAAATAAAGCTACTAAGAAAGATCATTACCCCTTACCTTTTATTGATCAAATGCTAGAAAGACTATCCAAACATACACATTTCTGCTTTCTAGATGGTTATTTTGGTTTCTCTCAAATACTTGTGTCAGCGGAGGATCAATCAAAAACTACTTTTACTTGCCCTTTTGGTACTTTTGCTTATAGACGTATGCCTTTTGGTTTATGTAATTAATGCACCTACTACCTTTCAAAGATGCATGATGGATATATTCTCTGACTTTTGTGAAAAGATTTATGAGGTATTCATGGATGATTTCTCCATTTATGGATCCTCTTTTGATGATTGCTTGAGCAACCTTGATCGAGTTTTGTAGAGATGCGAAAACACCAGTCTCGTCTTGAATTGGGAAAAGTGCCACTTTATGGTTAATCAAGGCATTGTCTTGGGGTATAAGATTTCCGAGAGAGGTACTGAAGTTGATAAAGCTAAAGTTGATGCTATTGAAAAGATGCCATGTCCCAAGGACATAAAAGGTATAAGAAGTTTCCTTGGTCATGCCAGTTTTTATAGGAGGTTCATTAAGGACTTTTCTAAAATCTCTAGGCCTCTAACTAATTTATTGCAAAAAGATATTCCCTTTGTCTTTGATGATGATTGTGTAGAAGCATTTGAAATACTTAAGAAAGCTTTGTTCACTCACCTATTGTTCAGCCACCTGATTGGAAATTACCCTTTGAAATTATGTGTGATGCTAGCGATTATGCTGTAGGTGTTGTTCTAGGGCAAAGAGTTGATAAGAAATTGAATGTTATCCAGTATGCTAGTAAAACTCTTGATACTGCCCAGAGAAATTATGCTACTACTGAAAAAGAATTCTTAGCAGTTGTATTTAAGTTCAGACCTTATATTGTTGATTCCAAAGTTACTATTCACACTGATCATGCTACTATTAAATATCTTATGGAAAAGAAAGATGCTAAGCCTAGACTTATTAGATGGGTTCTCTTGCTCCAAGAATTTGATTTGCATATTATTGATAGAAAGGGAGCTGAGAACCCGTTCTATGGACAACTTGTCTAGGTTAGAGAATGTTCTTGATGACCCACTACCTATTGATGATAGCTTTCCTGATGAACAATTAGCGGTCGTTAATGCTTCTCGTACTGCTCCTTGGTATGTTGATTATGCTAATTACATTGTTGCTAAATTTATACCACCTAGTTTCACATACCAGCAAAAGAAAAAGTTCTTTTATGATTTAAGACATTACTTATAGGATGACCCACACCTTTATAAAGAAAGAGTAGATGGTGTTATTAGATGTTGTGAACCTGAGCATGAACAGGAACAGATCCTACGCAAGTGTCACTCCAAATCATATGGAGGACACCATGCTGGAGATAGAACTGCATATAAGGTATTGCAATCTGGTTTTTATTGGCCTACTCTCTTCAAAGATGCTCGTTAGTTTGTCTTATCTTGTGATGAATGTCAAAGAATTGGTAATATTAGTAGACGTCAAGAAATGCCTATGAATTATTATCTTGTTATTGAACCATTTGATGTTTGGGGCTTTGATTATATGGGACCTTTTCCTGCCTCTAATGGTTACACACATTTTTTAGTTGTTGTTGATTACGTTACTAAGTGGGTAGAAGCTATTCCAACTAGTAGTGCTGATCATAACACTTCTATTAAAATGCTTAAAGAAGTTATTTTTCTGAGGTTTGGAGTCCCTAGATATCTTATGACTGATGGTGGTTCACATTTTATTCATGGTGCTTTCCGTAAGATGCTTGCTAAGTATGATGTTAATCATAGAATTGCATCTCCTTATCACCCGTCGTCTAGTGGTCAAGTAGAGTTGAGTAATAGAGAGCTCAAATTAATTTTGCAAAAGACTGTCAATAGATCTAGAAAGAGCTGGTCCAAAAAACTTGATGATGCATTATGGGCCTATAGAACTGCATATAAAAATCCTATGGGTATGTCTGCGTATAAGATGGTTTATGGAAAAGCATGTCACTTACCTCTAGAACTTGAACATAAAGCATATTGGGCTATTAAAGAGCTCAACTATGACTTCAAACTTGCCGGTGAGAAGAGGTTATTTGATATTAGCTCACTTGATGAATGGAGAACTCAAGCCTATGAGAATGCCAAGCTATTCAAAGAAAAAGTTAAACGATGGCATGACAAAAGGATACAAAAGCGTGAGTTTAACGTAGGTGATTATGTGTATTCAACTCTCGTTTAAGATTTTTTGCAGGAAAACTTCTCTCTAAATGGGAAGGTCCTTACGTTATCGAGGAGGTCTATCGTTCCGGTGCCATAAAAATCAACAACTTCGAAGGCACAAGTCCAAGGGTGGTGAACGGTCAAAGAATCAAACATTATATCTTAGGTAATCCTATCAATGTTGAAACTAATATTATTGAGACCGTAACCCCGGAGGAATACATAAGGGACACTTTCCAGAATGTTTCAGACCCCGAAAAGGAATAGGTATGTGGTACGGTAAGTAAACCGACTCCAAAACAATTCTAATGGCAATTTTTCTCCGTTTTGGAATATTTAAGAATTTTGGAAGAAAGAAGTAATCCGGGAAGGACACGAGGCCTCCACGAGTGTGGAGGGCGCGCCCACCCTTACTGGGTGCGCCCCCGTGTCTCGTGGCCACCTCGTGTGCCTCCCGGATTCCGTTTTCTTGCACGTTACGTATTTTGGTCAGTAAAAATTCATTATATAATCTCCCGAAGGTTTTGACCACTTTATCACGCAAAACTCCTCTATTTTTGTTTCGAGTTGTTCCTGTTGCAGATAAAGAGCAAGATGTCTTCTCAAGAGTCAGTCGGGGAGAGTCGGGTGTCTCACCCGACACCAGGTCCAGGAGCAAATAGCGATGCTTATCACTTTGGACCATCAACGGAGGATGTGATGGAGGCCGACTTGAAAAGGATAGATGCCATGGAGGAAGATCAAGAAGTTACCTCTCGCTTCCAAGCAGGATTCATGATGGGGGGAACTACATATCTCGGCTATTCCAAATTCGGTCATCCCTTCCAGTGTTAAATTTCTTTCTTATGAAAACATGAAAAAGAGCGTCACTTGTTCTCCATAAGCTATGCATCATCCTTGGGTAAAGGGAGCTTTAGCCGTTACGGGCAAGCTCCGCAAAGAAGTTATTGACCTCAAACAACAAGTCAATAAGCTCGAGGAGGAGAATCGTATCCTGAGGGGTATCATCGCCAAGAACATCACAACACCAACTATGAAGAAGGAGACATAATTACATGGGTATGGGCACTCCCCTTGGCAACTACCAAGCTTGGGGGAGGTGCCCCGGTATCGTCTCACCATCACACTCCTATCTTTACTGTTTTACTTAGTTCGATCCTTTTAGTAGTATCTTGATCTAGTAGATTGAAGTTTTGGTATCAATTAGTTTTGAGTTTTGCTTTGTGATCTCTTTATGTAATCGAGTTCGTGAGCTATCTATAATAAAGATTAGTTTTGAGTCAAGGGCTTTGCTATTTTGCTATGATCTTGAGAAATTAGAAAGAATAAAAAGAATAAAAGAGCTCATATTGATCTTATGGATAGTAATGACTTCACACATAAAAAGTATGAGGCATAAAAGTTGTTGAGAGTGGACAAACGTAGTTTTGGTCATCGTTGCAATTAATAGAAAGTAATAAGGAAAGAGAGGTTTTCACATATAAATATACCATCTTGGAGATCTTTTATGATTGTGAGCACTCATTAAGTATGACATGCTAAAAGAGTTAATGTTGGACAAGGAAGACAACGTAATGGTTTATGTTTTCTCACATCTCAGTTAAAGTATACTAGTCATCAACCCATGCACTTGCACGGGCTAGAAATTTTAATATTATTTATAACAAAGTTTTGACAAATTAGAAATGTCAGATGTTATTTGAATATGTTTATATAGGTTATTATTTTGTGACTATATTGTTTAAGTCCAATTTTGTAACAATGGTATAAATTATATCGCCGTGTGATGGCAAACCATCTCAGATTTATAGAAGAAATGTGGAAATATGGATTTATAAGGGTATATGTGTTATGTTCGTAGAAATCACGGCTACAAACACAAAAGCTGTTGCATGTAGCATGTATTCGTGTCCTATAAGTTTCTAAAAGGTATTAAAGAGCAAGTGCTCTACTGTAGCATACATCTTCCTTTCTGACTCAACAAAAAAAAGGCATACATCTTTTTTTTGGCCACAGAAGCACGGTCGAATTATATAAACTTTGTTTCTATACACAATAACGGACACATGCATGCATGGCTTTCTATCAACATATATGATATCATAGAAAATAATATACATATTGTAAAAGTCGAAGTTGTATATCTTGCAAATGAATATATTTTGTATGCCCCTTGAAATTTTAAATTTTCTATTCGTACTATACGTATTGCTATACCTTCCATCCGCAATAGATTTTCCAATGGGCAGCGTACCAATTAGGATAACGACATGATCTACTTTAGACCACCATAGGTACAACTCATCATACGCTACATCAACCATTATCATTGTTAGATTGCAATCTGGTGGAGCTTGAAGCCAATAATAATAGTTAGAGGATGGATTTGATAGTTGTCCGTTTTTACATATTAAACATGAGTGTACTTTGAAGCTTGCGGCGGATCGAGAGAGATGTGGTGATTCTAAGAAACATGAAGACCGATTGCCACTTAGTTCGCTCATCATCCCTCACAGCACTTGGCTTTGGATCCTTTATGGTCCGCACATGGTCATGCGGGTAGGCGAGCGCACTTGATTGTGATGGGTATATCGTTCGGTGAGAAAAAAAATGTCACCAGCGGCCATTGAAGAGAAGAATTGAAGCGGCCATGTACAGTAGTCAAAAGAGATGTTTTTCCTTCCTTTTTTTGAGGGAGCTGTTTTTCCTTTCTTTTTGTGAGTGATTTTCCTTTCTTCAATCGGCAGAAGAATTTCTTTACGTACAGGTAATGGACCTCAAATGGATATGTTTTTTTTCCTTTTCATTGGCGTAGTTTTTATGGAAGGCTTCTATCCTTAAAAGGAACCGATGGATGCTTTTTTTTTCTTTTGTCGCACCAACATTACATGCTAGATGATTTTTCTGGACGGGACGATCTATATGTTACGTATAAGTTTCAGTGGCCAGGGGTCGAGGGAGAGAGGTTTTTCCTTTTTTGCATGGATGTTTTTTTTTCCTTTTTCAATCGGGAAAATGTTTTATTGACTGAATTTTAAGGGTCCTCAAGCGGATCTGTTTTTTTTACTTTCCTTCGATGGATTTTTATGGAAGGAGACTATCGTTTTTTAAGAAATCACGCCAACATTAAACGTGTAAAATGCAATCTGTTATTTCTTTCCTTTCTTTCTTGGTTACTTGTTTCCTTTTGATTCGTGGAGTTTATATGGAAGCAGGCTATATTTTTTGTTTTGAAAAGGAAGGAGGCTATCCTTATGAAAGGAACCGTGGAAGCTTTCCATATTTTGTTTTACCAATGTTAAAGATAAACGTGTCAGATGCAATCTACTATTTTTTCCTTTTCATCCGTGGATCTTTTAGGGAAAGAGGCTAACCTTTTTTAAGGAACCAAGGCTCTTTCCTTGTTCTGTTTCACCAACGTTGAACGTCTCTATCTAAAAAAAATGTCCAACGTGTCTAGTCTTTTTTTGGACTACCTGTCCTCAAGCGGATCTGTTGTTTTTTACTTTCCTTCGATGGAGTTTTATGGAAGGAGGCTATCGTTTCTTAAGAAACCACGCTAACATTAAACGTGTCAAATGCAATCTGTTATTTCTTTCCTTTTTTTCTTGGTTATTTGTTTCTATTTAATTCGTGGAGTTTATATGGAAGCAGGCTATATTTTTTGTTTTGAAAAGGAAGGAGGCTATCCTTATAAAAGGAACCATGGAAGCTTTCCATATTTTATTTTACCAACGTTAAACATAAACGTGTCAGATGCAATCTATTATTTATTTCCTTTTCATCCGTGGAGCTTTTAGGGAAAGAGGCTAACCTTTTTTAAGGAACCAAGGCTCTTTCCTTGTTCTGTTGCACCAACGTTGAACGTCTCTATCTAAAAAAAATGATGAACGTGTCAAGTCTTTTTTTGGACTACCTGTGTTACGTAAATTCTCGCTTTATCTTAGACGTGAATTATCTAATCCAACGGTGTAATTATTTTTGATGATGTGGATTAATGAGAATGCTTGAAAGGTGCCTCCAATTAGTAAATATAAGATTGTCATTGATCTTCCCAACATGTTGAGCTTGTCTTTCCCATTAATGCTAGCCAAATTCCTCGCACCAAGTAGAGATACTACTTGTGCTTGCAAATATCCTTAAACCCAGTTTTGCAATGAGAGTCCACCATACCTACCTATGGATTGAGTAAGATCCTTCAAGTAAGTTGTCATGTTGCAAGCAATAAAAATTGCTCTCTTAATATGCAGGACTTACTAGTGCAGAGAAAATAAGCTTTATACGATCGTGTGATATGGAAGTAATAAAAGCGACGGACTGCATAATAAAGGCTCATATCACAAGTGGCAATATAAAGTGACGTTCTTTTGCATTAAGATTTTGTGCATCCAACACCAAAAGCACATGACAACCTCTTCTTCCCTCTGCGAAGGGCCTATCTTTTACTTCATGTTTTTACTTTATGCTTGAGTCAAGGTGATCTTCACCTTTCCCTTTTTCATTTTATCCTTTGGCAAGTTCCTCGTGTTTGAAAGATCCTGATATATATATATCCAATTGGATGTAAGTTAGCATGAATTATTATTGTTGACATCACCCAAAGGTGAATACATTGGGAGGCAACACAATAAGCCCCTATCTTTCTCAGTGTCCGGTTGAAACTCCATAACCACAAGTATTGCGTGAGTGTTAGCAATTGTAGAAGACTATATGATGGTTGAGTATGTGGACTTGCTGAAAAGCTCTATTCTTGACTCTTTCTGATGTTATGATAAATTGCAATTGCTTCAATGACTGAGATTATAGTTTATTAGTTCCCAATGAGTTTATGAACCATACTTGACATTGTGAATCGATTGTTACTTGAGCATAAGAAATCATATGACAAAAATCTGTATATGTTGCTGTTATAAAAATGATCATGATGCCCTCATGTCCGTATTTTATTTTTATCGACACCTCTGTCTCTAAACATGTGGACATATTCTATCAATTTCGGCTTCCGCTTGAGGACAAGCGAGGTCTAAGCTTGGGGGAGTTGATACGTCCATTTTGCATCATGCTTTATATCAATATTTATTGTATTATGGGTTGTTATTACACATTATGTCTCAATAGTTATGTCTATTCTCTCTTATTTTACAAGGTTTACGATGAAGAGGGGGAATGCAGGCAGCTGGAATTCTGGCTGGAAAAGGAGCAAATATTGGAAACCTATTCTGCACAACTCCAAAAATCCTGAAACTCCACGGGAGTCATTTTTGGAACTAATAAGAATTATTGAGCGAAGAAAACACCAGAGGGGGCCCACACCCTGGCCAGGAGGTTGGGGGGCGCCCACCCCTACTGGGCGCGCCCCCTGTCTCCTGGGCCACCTGGTGGCCCTCCGGTGCCCATCTTCTGCTATATGAAGGCTTTTACCCTGGAAAAAATCATAAGCAAGCTTACGGGACGAAACTCAGCCGCCACAAGGAGGAACCTTGGTGGAACCAATCTAGGGCTCCGGCGGAGCTGTTCTGCCGGGGAAACGTCCCTACGGGAGGGGGAAATCATCACCATCGTCATCACCAACGATCCTCTCATCAGGAGGGGGGGTCAATCTCCATCAACATATTCACCAGCACCATCTCCTCTCAAAACCCTAGTTCATCTCTTGTATCCAATCTTGTATCAAAACAACAAATTGGTACATGTGGGTTGCTAGTAGTGTTGATTAGTCCTTGTAGTTGATGCTAATTGGTTTACTTGGTGGAAGATCATATGTTCAGATCCTTAATGCATATTAATACTCCTATGATTATGAACATGAATATGCTTTGTGAGTAGTTACATTTGTTCCTGAGCACATGGGTGAAGTCTTGCTATTAGTAGTCATGTGAATTTGGTATTCGTTCGATATTTTCATGAGATGTATGTTGTCTCTCCTCTAGTGGTGTTATGTGAACGTCGACTACATGACACTTCACCATTATTTGGGCCTAGAGGAAGGCATTGGGAAGTAATAAGTAGATGATGGGTTGCTAGAGTGACAGAAGCTTAAACCCTAGTTTATGCGTTGCTTCGTAAGGGGCATATTTGGATCCATATGTCTAATGATGTGGTTAGGTTTACCTTAATACTTCTTTTGTAGTTGCGGATGCTTGCAATAAGGGTTAATCATAAGTGGGATGCTTGTCCAAGTAAGGGCGGTACCCAAGCACCGGTCCACCCACATATCAAATTATCAAAGTACCGAACGCGAATCATATGAGTGTGATGAAAACTAGATTGACGATAATTCCCATTTGTCCTCGGGAGCGCTTTTCTCATTATAAGAAATTGTCCAGGCTTGTCCTTTGCTACAAAAAGGATTGGGCCACCGTGCTGCATTATATTTACTTCATTGATTGTTACTCATTACAAATTATCCTATCACAAAACTATCTATTACCTACAATTTCAGTGCTTGCAGAGAATACCTTACTGAAAACCGCTTGTCATTTCCTTCTGCTCCTCGTTGCGTTCGACACTCTTACTTATCGAAAGGACTATGATAGATCCCCTATACTTGTGGGTCATCACATAGCTCCAAAAATCCTGAAACTCCACGGAAGTCACTTTTGGAATTAATAAGAAGTATTGAGCGAAGAAAATACCAGAGGGGGCCCACACCCTGGCCAGGAGGGTGGGGGGCGCGCCCCCTATCTCCTGGGCCCCTGGTGGCCCTCCGGTGCCCATCTTCTGCTATATGAAGGCTTTTACCCTGGAAAAAATCATAAGCAAGCTTACGGGACGAAACTCCGCCGCCACGAGGCGGAACCAATCTAGGGCTCCGGCGGAGCTGTTCTGCCGGGGAAACTTCCCTCCGGGAGGGGGAAATCATCACCATCATCATCACCAACGATCCTCTCATCGGGAGGGGGTCATTCTCCATCAACATCTTCACCAGCACCATCTCCTCTCAAAACCCTAGTTCATCTCTTGTATCCAATCTTGTATCGAAACCACAAATTGGCACCTCTGGGTTGCTATTAGTGTTGATTACTCCTTGTAGTTGTTGCTAATTGGTTTACTTGGTGGAAGATCATATGTTCAGATCCTTAATGCATATTAATACTCCTCTGATCATGAGTATGAATATGCTTTGTGAGTAGTTACGTTTGTTCCTGAAGACATGGGTGAAGTCTTGCTATTAGTAGTCATGTGAATTTGGTATTCATTTGATATTTTGATGAGATGTATGTTGTCTCTCCTCTAGTGCTGTTATGTGAACGTCGACTACATGACACTTCACCATTATTTGGGCCTAGAGGAATGCATTGGGAAGTAATAAGTAGATGATGGGTTGCTAGAGTGACAGAAACTTAAACCCTAGTTTATGCGTTCCTTCGTAAGGGGCTGATTTGGATCCACTAGTTTCATGCTATGGTTAGGTTTACCTTAATACTTCTTTTGTAGTTGCGGATGCTTGCAATAGGGGTTAATCATAAGTGGGATGCTTGTCCAAGAAAGGGCATTACCCAAGCACCGGTCCACCCACATATCAAATTATCAAAGTACCGAACGCGAATCATATGAGCGTGATGACAACTAGCTTGACGATAATTCCCATGTGTCCTCGGGAGCGCTTTTCTCTTTATAAGAAATTGTCCAGGCTTGTCCTTTTCTACAAAAAGGATTGGGCCACCTTTCTGCGCTTTATTTACTTTCACTGCTTGTTACCCGTTACCAGTTATCTTATCACAAAACTATTTGTTACCTACAATTTCAGTGCTTGCGGAGAATACCTTACTGAAAACCGCTTGTCATTTCCTTTTGCTCCTCGTTGGGTTCGACACTCTTACTTATCGAAAGGACTACGATAGATCCCCTATACTTGTGGGTCATCACACAGCTCCAAAAATCCTGAAACTCCACGGAAGTCACTTTTGGAATTAATGAGAATTATTGAGCGAAGAAAATACCAGAGGGGGCCCACACCCTGGCCAGGAGGGTGGGGGGCGCTCCCCCCTACTGGGCGCGCCCCCTGTCTCCTGGGCCCCCTGGTGGCCCTCCAGTTCCCATCTTCTGCTATATGAAGGCTTTTACCCTGAAAAAAAAATCATAAGCAAGCTCGCGGGACGAAACTCTACCGCCACGAGGCGGAACCTTGGCGGAACCAATCTAGGGCTCCGGCGGAGCTGTTCTGCCGGGGAAACTTCCCTCCGGGAGGGGGAAATCATCACCATCGTCATCACCAACGATCCTCTCATCGGGAGGGGTTCAATCTCCGTCAACATCTTCACCAGCACCATCTCCTCTCAAAACTCTAGTTCATCTCTTGTATCCAATCTTGTATCAAAACCACAAATTGGTACCTGTGGGTTGCTAGTGGTGTTGATTACTCCTTGTAGTTGATGCTAATTGGTTTACTTGGTGGAAGATCATATGTTCAGATCCTAAATGCATATTAATAATCCTCTGATCATGAATATGAATATGCTTTGTGAGTAGTTACGTTTGTTCCTGAGGACATGGATGAAGTCTTGCTATTAGTAGTCATGTGAATTTGGTATGCGTTCGATATTTTGATGAGATGTATGTTGTCTCTCCTCTAGTGGTGTTATGTGAACGTCGACTACATGACACTTCACCATTATTTGGGCCTAGAGGAAGGCATTGGGAAGTAATAAGTAGATGATGGGTTGCTATAGTGACAGAAGCTTAAACCCTAGTTTATGCGTTGCTTCGTAAGGGGCTGATTTGGATCCACTAGTTTCATGCTATGGTTAGGTTTACCTTAATACTTCTTTTGTAGTTGCGAATGCTTGCACTAGGGGTTAATCATAAGTGGGATGCTTGTCCAAGAAATGGCAGTACCCAAGCACCGGTCCACCCACATATCAAATTATCAAAGTACCAAACGCGAATCATATGGGCGTGACGAAAACTAGCTTGACGATAATTCCCATGTGTCCTCGGGAGCGCTTTTCTCTTTATAAGAAATTATCCAGGCTTGTCCTTTGCTAGAAAAAGGATTGGGCCACCTTGCTGCACTTTATTTACTTTCATTGCTTGTTACCCGTTACCAATTATCTTATCACAAAACTATCTGTTACCTACAATTTCAGTGCTTGCAGAGAATACCTTACTGAAAACCGCTTGTCATTTCTTTTTGCTCCTCGTTGGGTTCGACACTCTTACTTATTGAAAGGATTACGATAGATCCCCTATACTTGTGGGTCATCAACGCCACCTGGAACACCACAACGTAATGGTGTGTCCAAACGTCGTAACCGCAGTTTATTAGACATTGTGCGATCTATGATGTCTCTTAGCGATTTACCACTATCGTTTTGGGGTTATGCATTAGATACAACTACATTCATTTTAAATAGGACACCATCAAAATCCGTTGAGACGACGCCTTATGAACTGTGGTTTGGCAAGAAACCAAAGTTGTCGTTTCTTAAAATTTGGGGCTGCGATGCTTATGTGAAAAAGCTTCAACCTGATAAGCTCGAACCCAAATCGGAGAAATGCGTCTTCATAGGATACCCAAAAGAAACTGTTGGGTACACCTTCTATCACAGATCCGAAGGCAAGATATTCGTTGCTAAGAATGGATTATTTCTAGAGAAGGAGTTTTCTCTCGAAAGAAGTGAGTGGGAGGAATGTAGAACTTGATGAGGTAATTGTACCTTCTCCCGAATTGGAAAGTAGTTCATCATAGAAATCAGTTCCAGTGATTCCTACACCAATTAGCAAGGAAGCTAATGATGATGATCATGAAACTTCAGGTCAAATTACTACAGAACCTCGTAGGTCTTCCAGAGTATGGTCCGCACCAGAATGGTACAGTAATCCTATTCTGGAAGTCATGTTACTAGACCATGATGAACCTACGAACTATGAGGAAGCGATGATGAGCCCAGATTCCGCGAAATGGCTTGAGGCCATGAAATCTGCGATGGGATCCGTGTTTGAGAACAAAGTGTGGACTTTGGTGGACTTGCCCGATGATCGGAAAGCCATAGAAAATAAATGGATCTTCAAGAGGAAGACGGACGTTGATAGTAGTGTTATTATCTACAAAGATCGACTTGTCGAAAAAAGGTTTTCAACAAAGTTTAAGGTGTTGACTACAATGAGATTTTCTCAACTGTGGCGATGCTTAAAACCGTCTGAATCAAGTAAGCAGTTGCCATATTTTATGAAATCTGGCAAATGGATGTCAAAACTGCATTCCTTAAATGGATATTTCTTAAACAAGAGTTGTATATGATGCAACCAAAAGGTCTTGCTGATCCAAAGGGTGCTACCAAAGTGTGCAAGCTCCAGTGATCCATTTATGAACTGGTGCAAGCCTCTCAGAGTCGGAGTAAACGCTTTGATAGTGTGATCAAAGCATATGATTTTATACAGACTTTTGGAGAATCCTGTATTTACAAGAAAGTGAATGTGAGCTCTGTAGCATTTCTAATATTACATGCGAATGACATATTGTTGATCGGAAATGATATAGAATTTTTGGATAGCATAAAGCGATACTTGAATAAGAGTTTTTCAGTGAAAGACCTCGGTGAAGTTGCTTACATATTGGGCATCAAGATCTATAGAGATAGATCAAGACCCTTGATAAGATTTTTCAATGAGTATATACCTTGACAAGTTTTTGAAAGAGTTCAAAATGGATCAGTCAAAGAAGGAGTTCTTGTCTGTATTACAAGGCATAAAGTTGAGTAAGACTCAAAGCCCGACCACGGCAGAAGATAGAAAGAATGAAAGTCATTTCCTATGCCTCAGTCATAGGTTCTATAAAGTATGCTATGTTGTGTACCAGACCTATTGTGTACCTTGCCATGAGTTTGGCAATGGGGTACGATAGTGATCTAGGAGTAAATCACTGGACATCGGTCAAAATTATCCTTAGTGAGGACTAAGGAAATATTTCTCGGTTATAGAAGTGATAAAGAGTTCGTAAAGAGTTACATCGATACAAGCTTTTACACCGATCCAGATGACTCTAAGTCTCGATCTGGATACATATTAAAAGTGGGAGAAATTAGCTAGAGTAGCTCCATGCAGAGTATTGTAGACATAGTATATTTGCAAAAAAACATACAGCTCTGAATGTGTCAGACCTGTTGACCAAACTTCTCTCACGAGCAAAACATGATCACACCTTAGTACTCTTTGGGTGTTAATCACATAGCGATGTGAACTAGATTATTGACTCTAGTAAACCCTTTGGGTGTTGGTCACATGGCTATGTGAACTATGGGTGTTAATCACATACAGATGTAAACTATTGGTGTTAAATCACATGGTGATGTGAACTAGATTATTGACTCTAGTGCAAGTGGGAGACCGAAGGAAATATGCCCTAGAGGCAATAATAAAGTTATTATTTATTTCCTTATTTCATGAGAAATGTTTATTATTCATGCTAGAATTGTATTAACCGGAAACTTAGTACATGTGTGAATACATAGACAAAACAAAGTGTCCCTAGTATGCCTCTACTTGACTAGCTCGTTAATCAAAGATGTTTATGTTTCCTAACCATAGACATGCGTTGTCATTTGATGAACGGGATCACATCATTGGGAGAATGATGTGATGGACATGACCCATCCGTTAGCTTAGCATCATGATCATTACAGTTTCATTGCTACTGCTTTCTTCATGACTTATACATGTTCCTCAGACTATGAGATTATGCAACTCCTGAATACCGGAGGAACACTTTGTGTGCTACCAAAGCGTCCTGGCAACGTAAAGGGTGATTATAAAGGTGCTCTACAGGTGTCTTCGAAGGTGTTTGTTGGGTTGGCATAGATCGAGATTAGGATTTGTCACTCCGTGTTTCGGAGAGGTATCTCTGGGCCCTCTCGGTAATGCTCATCACTATAAGCCTTGCAAGCAATGTGACTAATGAATTAGTTGCGGGATGAAGTATTACGGAACGAGTAAAGAGACTTGCCGGTAACGAGATTGAACTAGGTATGATGATACCGACGATTGAATCTCGGGCAAGTAACATCCCGATGACAAAGGGAACAATGTATGTTGTTATGCGGTTTGACCGATAACGATCTTCGTAGAATATGTAGGAACCAATATGAGCTTCCAGGTTCCGCTGTTGGTTATTGACCGGAGACGTGTATCGGCCATGTCTACATAGTTCTCGAACCCGTAGGGTCCGCACGCTTAACATTCGATGACGATTTGTATTATGAGTTATGTATTTTGATGACCGAAGTTTGTTCGGAGTCCTAGATGAGATCACGGACGTGACGAGGAGTCTCGAAATGGTCGAGGCGTAAAGATCGATATATTGGAAGGCTATATTCAGGCATTGCAAAGGTTTCGAGTGATTCGGGTATTTTCGGAGTACCGAGGGGTTACGGGAATTCACCGGGAGAAGTAATGGGCCTTATTGGGCCATACGGGAAATAGAGGAGGCAGGCCAAGGGAGGTGGCGCCCCCCGCCCGCATGGGTCCGATTGGACTAGGGAAGGCGGCGCCCCCTCGCCCTTTCCTACTCCCTCTCTCCTTCCTTCTCTCCTACTCCTAAAAGGGAAAGGATTCCTACTATGACTTGGAAGTCCTAGTAGGATTCCATACACTTGGCGCACCCCTAGGGGGCCGGCCTCTCTCCCTCCCTCCTTTATATACGGGACCAGGGGGCACCCCAAAGACACATAAGTTGACAATTGTTTTAGCCGTGTCTCCACAGATTTCCACCTCGGTCATATCGTCGTAGTGCTTAGGCGAAGCCCTGCACCAGTAACTTCATCATCACCATCACCACGTCGTCGTGCTGACGAAACTCTCCCTCGACCTCAGCTGGATCTAGAGTTCGTGGGACGTCACCGAGCTGAACGTGTGCAGATCGCGGAGGTGTCGTACCTTCGGTGCTAGGATCGGTCGGATCGTGAAGACGTACGACTACTTCAACCGCGTTGTCATAATGCTTCCGCTTTCGGTCTACGAGGGTACGTAGACAACACTCTCCCCTCTCGTTGCTATGCATCACCTAGAGATAGATCTTGCGTGATCGTAGGAAACTTATGCTTTATTAAAAAAATAGTTCCTCTACCAGTTCCTTTTCCAAGTGTGTCATGTAGATCACAACTAATTAGCCGATATCCCGATATGTCTGTCCCCACAAAAATACAAAATTCCGACCCAACAAGATAAAACAAAATTCGAGCCCATTCTAGAAATATGTATTTCTCTTTTTTCTGCATGCCACGTGTGAAAGTATAATGTTATGAAAAATTACATATACGTGGTATACATGTATATGTGTCGACATAAAATTTTGAAAAAAAATCACAGTGTGGAAATTAGTATTTTGAAAACGTCCACCATGGTGGTTCACCACCATTAGCATTTTTCAACAAGGATTGTTGGTATTCCCTCCTTCCACCTATATAGGGTCTAATGTGTTTTTCAAGACCGCCTTTGACTATGAATCAGATTAATAATACATGATATGTATAATGTAAAAAACATATCATTAGAAACTCCTTTCACATAGGGAGTAACAAAAACCTAGTAAGCATGGAGGGCTTACGTGTCACTAGCTGCAAGCTATTTTCCGTGGTTTACCGCGGTCGCCACCTCCAATTCTGGCCTGATTGGAGCGACATGATCATCATTGTCTTTCTCTTGTTGTATTCCATGCTGATGATCCATTTCATGTCAAACACCCAAAGTCCACTTTGACGTAGCTGCCTGGGAGACTGAAACACACACCCAAATCCAGAATCAAGGCGGGGAACACACGAGCTTGCGCATCCACCGTTGACAAGGAATAAAACCATTGCTTATTTTTCTTATATGAGGCTGTTGCCGCCGTCTTTGACCGATTCATCTCCAGAGCAGGTAGTAACGCACAGACCTTGCCAGGCCTGTCGTCGACGCCACCGCGGCGCCAAACAACGCCACCGTCCTGCACGTATACATCCCCATGCGCCTGTCGCCGAAACTCCGCAGCGCCATGCCGCCAAGATCTGCCATCGGTCTTGCGGTAGATGTAACACCGCTCCTCCTCGTGCCCCTCCAGCCAACACTTGCTCCAAAACGATGCCCACCGCAGGCGCCGTCATCGTCCGATCCGGTAAATCCAGATCTAGGGTTTTCCCAGAACATCCCTATCGAGTTGACATGACCTGAAACGACGTCAGAGACGCCGCCATCGTCCACCAAGACCACAGTCAGGCGCGAATTTCACCGGAAGCCACATCGTCCTGATGTCACGGCTGGCTAGAACCGCGCGAAGCCTCGCCACAAAGACATATGCCGCCGTTGGTACTCTGGCAGAGATCCATCATCCGCCAAGACCACAGTCAGGCGCGATTTTCACCGGAAGCCGCGTCGTCCTGATCTCGCGGCTGGCTAGAACCGCGCGAAGCCTCGCCATGAAGACGTATGCCGCCGCTGGTACTCCGATAGAGATCCTCCATCTCCTCACCGGTCCCTCCACGCGCTGCCGGCCAGCCAAGACCATGCCGCGGCCGATCTGGACTGGACGCAGATCCGCGGCCGCCGCAATCCATCTCCAGGTAGAGCCGTCCACTGCATCATCCATGGAGTGCTGCCACCACCCATGCACGCAGGGAAGCCCATCGCCGTCCTGGATCGTTGGTCACTGCCGCACAGGCTAGGGGCGCCACCATGCCTGCTGCCCACAGACGCACCACAAGAGATGCCACTGTCGCCTCAAGGGGTTCCCGCTGTAGATCCGCCCGCCCTAGCGCCTTGGCACCTGGCCCACCGCCACCGCATACCTCGCTGGTTTTTGGGCCCCTGGCGTCCCCCAGGGGAGGCTTACAAGGGCCTTACTCTCTATCTGGGTCTTAAAAATTGGATGATAATTTCACTTTCCCTGCGCGGTAATGCTACACGCACGGACGAATACGGGCATTTACGGGGCTGACTAGGAAACGATCCGACGTGGCTGTGGACGCGCAAAGAAAAAGGTATTTAAGATAAGAAAAACACCGCCCTTTTACTTTCTCTCCCGCGATGGTGCGCTCGCCCAGATCGGCCGAGCGAGTTGCAGTTCCCCTCATGGCGCTCCGATGCGGCGAGTTCCAGATCGGCGTCCCAACGCGGAGACGATGGACTAATCTGAGGCGGCGAGGCAACCTCCTGCTCCTTGGATGCGCCATGGCTGGCTCTTCCGATGCGGCTATTGGATCTCGTCGGCGGCGGCAGCATCACTCCGGGCTCCTACAGGCTGGTGAGGCGATCTCGTCCTCTTTGTAAGCGTCACGGCCGACTCCTCCAGGGCAGTGAGGCGGCCTCCTCGTATGGATGCTGGCGGCGCCGTGGCGGCGCACTGCAGCCCGGGCGCTGTACTGGTGGCCGCCGGCCGATGATGCTGGACCAGCTGCTCCTGGCGTGCAGTGGGAAATCTCGGCGATCTCAACCCGCGCGGCTGGGCGAGATCGGCGCTCAATATTGTAACTTGCAGATTCTGAACCTTTGTGCAAATTCTGAACTTTGTGCAAGCTCTGAATTTTCTTCTGCTTTGCAGGGAGAGGACTATATGCACTCCAGCATATGGTATCTCTGTGCAATGCGACAAGAAACACAAAGTGTTGTTTCACCAAATGAAGAGAGACCAAAATCAAAGGCCACATAAGATTGCAGATTATGCGTGTGTCTGCGGAAGATAACTTGAATGTTCGAACAGAATTGCTCATGTGGTTCCTGTTGAGTGTAACATGTACTTCTCAAAAGTGCTCATGTAGTTGCTTTCAATTGTAACATGTACTTCTCGCTACATGGATTTGTGTACTCCAACCTTATCAATGAAATAAATATATAAAGTTGTTCAGTTCTGGAAAGTTTGAAGGAGGAAACATCCTTATGTATTGTTGTTCTGGCCACGATTGTTGAGATTCTTAAGAGTAAATAAAGAGTATCCCGCTGGGGATAGTTGTAGATTGTTGCTGTCAATTTAGACAAGATTGACATGGAAGCCATCTTACATACACTACATAATCCTGAAGCTCATGAAAGCAGGCAGTCATGTGTGAGACAAGCAGCTCTGTGATTGGAATTAGCCAGCGGCAATGTACACTACATATATCCATGGATAATTTGGTAGCAGTTCTGTTACTTTAGGGAAAAACAAAATGATAAAACATAAATTTGTTTACTTTCTAGTGCCCTGGTGCCTTTCATCTATTACAATAAAGTTGCCAAGTGCCCTGGTGCCTTTCATCAAATTACATAAATCATGGCTAACTGTGATCCGTCAGATTGTTGAGCCCTCCAATTCCATCAGAGTGTAACTCTGCAGAACTTGGCACTATAGTCGATCCTTGCTGAACTTGAAACAACATACTTGTATATTCTCCTAAAATTGGAGGCATAAGCATTGCCGATGAACCTCCGAATGATACTGCAGTCGACCCTTGAGGTGGATTCATGTTGCTAGTGGCAATGCCCAAGCCAAATGGTTCCTGCCGTAAAGAACGTGATAGAGTGGCATGGATGCTCAAGTGATTGCTAGAGGTCAAAAGATAAGAAACAAAGATACATGCGCTGTAGTACTACAAGCTTGGCCATCCAAATAAAAAGCTTGTGGACTCTGTTTCAGATTGCAAGAGTGTTAACTCAGAAAAGTGTGTGAAACAAATAGTTTTAAGCAACCGAGAACAAGAAATACATACTGCATGTTCCATAACATTTTGTTCTAGAATATCATCCTCCGAGGATTTTCTCTTTTTACTGGACCTTTTCTTTTTCAAATTCATGGAGCGAGCCTGAAATAAATACATATGTAGTGAGCTCAACAGGCGCGAATTTGGGTGCTTATTTTTCAAAACAAAAAACGTAATATAAGCAACAATACCTTTTCTGCAGCTTCCTTCTTCTCCTTCTGTGCAACCTTTTTTGCTCCCTTAGTTCAGCTTTCTTCTTCTTCTCCTTTGCTTGCCGAATAAGCCTATCAACCTTAGATTCTTTTCTCAACGAAGGAGGACGACCTATCTCTCCAAGGTGCGGAGATCTTCAGTCAAGGAATTGAACGAATCATCTGACATGGCGCCTATCTCTGCAGTTGGGTAGAAAGAATTGCACAGACTATCAAAACGTTTTGCAACAGGAGTGTCGTCCATGCCACCATATGTGCATCTGATAAAGTTATGTTTTCTTTTCACATTTTTTTCCACCGCTCAAGGATGTATTTTGGAGGAACCTCCTTGATTTTCTTCTGAGTGAGCACACATAACACATGCCTACAGAGAATACCTCTGAACTCAAGTGGCGACATGAACACTTAATTTCAAACTCTTCCTCATTGAAATATACATGGTACACAATATCTTTTCTCCATCCTTTTTCTTCATCAATTAGCACATCCTCGGTTATCTCGTGCGTTTCTATTGCCCCTTCTTTTTGTATCAACTTCCGCTCACAGTACATAATATCTGTTAGCTCTTCTTGAAATTCTTTGAACTTCGAATTTGTATAGATTGATTGAAATTGCTTCTCGATGTCAAATCTTGTGATAGAAGGTATGGTTGAGTTGAAAGAATTGAAATCAGCAATATTCTCCTTCTGAACTTTATCACGAAGAGCATTCTCGTATTGGCTAACAAAATGCTTCAATGTAGTTTTTGCATTAACATACCCATCAAAGAAGGCATTCATACTTTCACTACGTTGTGTAGTAGACATACCTGCCCAAAAGGCATCTTTCACAATTGCTGGAACCCAACGGTGTCGATGCTCATAAAGCCCTTTAAGCCATTCATTATCACCAATATCATACTTCTCAAGCATACGTAGCCAAGCAACTTCAAATTCTGTAATTGTTAATGAATCATAAACTGCCTTCCCAACATCAACTTTGATGTGATCATATTCCTCATATCCACCTAACTTCTCTGGTATCTTTTTCATAATGTGCCACAAGCACCATCTGTATCGAGAATCCGAAAAAACTATTTCCACGGCATTTTGAATTGCTTTTGCTTGATCAGTAACAACAGCTTTTGGTGGACGATTTGACATACAAGTGAGCCATGCTTGAAATAACCAAACAAATGTTGCAGTATCTTCATTTGATAATAAAGCACATCCTAGCAGCACTGACTGACCATGATGATTCACTCCAACAAAACAAGCAAAAGGCATATCATATTTGTTCATCAAATATGTTGTGTCAAAAGTAATGACGTCATGAAAAGAGTCATACACTGCTCTACTTCTAGCATCAGCCCAAAATACATTCCTAAGTCGGGATTCATCATCAACATCCATGACACTAAAAAAGTTTGGGTTGTCAGATTGCATTTTGATGAAATAGTCACGAACCGCTTCAGCATCACCACTGCGAAGTTTCAACCTTCTTATTTTCTCTAGATAATTGCGAGAATCTTTCTCACCAAATGTTAGGTTGTCATGACCATCTGCTGCCACAACAAAAGAATTGAAATTCTTGTTTACTCAAATTCCAGCCCGGTCATTCAACTCAAGCTTTCGCTTGACATGAAAATCTAATCTTTTGTTGCATCTGAATAACCGAGATTTTTGTGGACTTAATGGATGATTATGATCCAAAATGACAGTTGAAAGATAAAGCTTTCCATGAGGACCACGAGCAATATTAATTTTAGCTTTGCATCCTAACCCGGCTGATGGATTTGGCTTCAACATATTTCTTGATTTGGACTGAGTCTTACCATTGCGGGTGCAGGAAAGTGTAAGGTACTTCAGTTGTCCATTAGCATCAGTATTTGAACTTCTTCTCATCACACCAAAGCCTTTCGCTTTAGCATATTTGGTGTAGTATTCTCGCACGTCGTCCTCATTATCAAAGGTCATTCCCAGGTCTGGTTCTCCAAGTAACGCATGCGGCTGAGCTTCACCATGGTGATGTTCAACTTCCTCATTGTTTTCATTTCGTTCCTTAATGCTGTCATCATCGCTGATATAGACATATCACTTGATTCTTGAACACCACAAGTTCCATCATCCATTCCTCTAGCAATATAACTAAAATGAATGGTAGTAACAAATTGACCTGAAGATTGGCATGTTAAAACTGAACTACGAAATTGTATGTTCAACTTTACAAAATCTAAACACTCAGAAACAATCATAAGAACTTTTGACGTTCTGATGTGGCGTGATACAGTTATTTTACAAACCAATTGTAACCTTCATCTCTCATAAATCTGATTAGCCTTATCTAGTACTTGAACGTTTACTGAAAATAACTACATATATGGCTTTTAGCAAGACGGACAACTCACGTACATGGCTTTGATCTACAGATACTCTGCTTGTGACATACTACACGGCTTTGATCTACAGAGTATATATGGCCTTGGGTTTACCTGCTAATGCCGACGCGAACGAACAGGCACGCCCACGGGGCTCGAACAGATCAGCGGAGCAAGCGTCAACGTGCTCTTGGCGGCGGGAGCGCACGAGGTCCTCCGAGGCGGCCAGAGAAGTCGAGGTCGTCCAAGGCGGCGCGATCAGTAATCTGGAACGAGGGCAAACCGAGCTGCCGTTCTGTTGCGTTCTGGTTTTTTTGCTAGCGTAAACAGCGGCACGTTCTCCATTTTTCTAACTGTCTCAGTCCTCGGCGCGGTCACGTCGGATCGTTTCCTAGTCAGCCCCGTAAACGCCCGTATTCATCCGTGCGTGTAGCATTATTGTTCCCTGCGTCTGCACCAACTAGGGATGCATACGGCTTTTCACGTATGAGTACTAGGATTTTTTTTAATCTCACCTCCATGAGGATTTGAACCCAGTTGTTGGGTTTGTATTCCACTCCCCAACCAGTTGAGCTAGGCTAAATAGCATCATGCATGCATCGTTGGTTGTTCTTGTAAAGGAGTAGCAGAAGAAATCGTTATTCATTAGTAATTAATAAGTAGGAGAGAAAAAAAAGATAAGCCGTCGTTACGGTTCCACGACGCCTCGGACTGGCGCGGGACATGTGCACGGGAGGCCCAAGCTGCGCCACGCATCACATGCACACGAGACTCGAATGGCATGCTATATATGTCAATGGTCTGTGTAGCTCTTCGATTGGTTGAGTCTTTTGCACGTAGGCAAATCTTCCGGCCGGTACCTCCAGCTCAGCTGGCCTTGTCGCCCCATCTACAATTAGTGCACTGCTAAATAACGACGACGTGCACCTGTTCACTGCCACTACAAGATGCTGTGGTGTGGATTCATCACAATCACAACAAAAGGAAAAAGGGCCCCGTACGTAGGTCCCATCAACGTCCCATGTCCATGATGTGCATGTATGTTACCGACCGGCCGCGTGGTTATGCATGTCACCGACCGGCCGGGTGGCACACGAGAGCGCGCGCGTCTATATAGCATGCCCGCCTCGCGGCTCCACTCTCCTCCACAAGCAAACGGGCGCGCACAGACGAGATTACGCAAACAGACTCTGCACACGGTTTGGTTGAGGGACAGACAGAGGAGGGAGATGATGAAGGTGGAGGTGGTGGAGTCGACGCTGGTGGCGCCGAGCGAGGAGACGCCGCGGCGGGCGCTGTGGCTCTCCAACCTCGACCTCGCCGTGCCCAAGACGCACACGCCGCTCGTCTACTACTACCCGGCCCCGGCGCCGGACTCGGACTCGGCCAGCTTCTTCTCGCCGGAGCGGCTCAGGGCGGCGCTGGCCAGGGCGCTGGTGCTCTTCTACCCGCTGGCCGGGCGGCTCGGCCGTGACGAGGGGGGCCGACTGCAGATCGACTGTAACGGCGAGGGCGCGCTCTTCGTCGTCGCCAGGGCGCCGGACGTCATCGGGGACGAACTCTTCGGGAGCGGCTACGAGCCCTCGCCGGAGATCAGGCGCATGTTCGTGCCCTTCGCGCCCTCCGGCGACCCGCCCTGCCATATGGCCATGTTCCAGGTTCAACTTTGCCCCTCACGCCAAACTATTTCATCATGTGACTTTGCTTCTGCCGTCCCGGTCTCGTCCTACTCCTGCTTTTCTTCCATGGACGTACTTTGAAGTAGAAAAACATTTTATATAGCCAAGTATTTAGCTAGGTAGGAATCTTCTAGCTATGCTTCTCTTCGATCGATGGACCGGTTTGGCCAGTGTTGGACAAGTGCAAATTCCGTCGACATACTGATGTTGAAAACATGACCAATATTGGGTTTGCACGACCGGCAGCCAGCTTAATTTTGTTCTCATGTTGCCTTCGGAAAAAGGTCATATCATTGGGATAATCGACCCTTCTACAGATAGTAGATAGAGATGTGCGAGGGGCGGAGAAAACCAGATAGATCATTGATTACTTCATATCCTTATCGATAACCACCAAATTGTATGGATAAAATATGAATGGCAAGAACAACATTGAGATCGACGTACCATCCACAAAATTATTGTGTCACGCTCAGTCTCTTGTCTCTTTTTCTTGTGATCCCTCTGCGATGACGCATATCGCTTCTCATGAATGAATAGATAATAAAAGAGAGCTGCCAAAGTTTGACATGTACTTGCCAAAGTTTGACATGAATGAATGGAGTACATAGCCATTCTAAAAGAATCGAGATTAGCACCATGTGTGGCATTAGTGGCAAGCTAGGTAGCTAATCTCAAACTCAAAACAAAACAAATGCATTATTTTATTGACTAATAGTGTGAAGAAAGCATAGTTGTAGTATCATATTGGTGGGGTGCCTATGTATGACTCATCCCCAGTATAACAAACATCTCCATCGGGAATCAAGTTGCGTGGATTTTTTATTTTTATTTTTTTTAGGATAGTTGCGTGGATGTGATCGTGACGGCGCCGTTGATATCCGTGGTTGTGGACCGGACACAGTCTCCACGCTCTAACTTCTTCTAGGACAGAATTTTTTTTGGCAAATTTGTAAGCAACACAAGGGCCTACTTGATGCTTCCATTACTGGAGAATTAAGTAATGGCATCGCTTTCAAGTCATGCTTAGATGATTCTCAACACTTGTCTGCTTGTTTTTAGACTATATACTGCCGCATGGCAACAAGATGATATAATTGCAAAGAGCTCATATATCCGGCCTACGTGGCCGAAGGTTCTAACATAGGGCGGCCACCCCCACTAGAATATGCGAAGAAAACCCTTAGGTATACATCATAATCAAAACCCATAGATGTTTGACACGCTACGAGATTGATAAGAAAAAGAGTTAATCCTAGGAATTACTAGGAACATAATCGATGATTCTCAACACTTATCTAATACATAGAGGTGAGGCTCAAACCTTGGCTGGCTATCCCACACCTCATATATGGTGCTATCCACTAGCCACCACTTCATCTAACCGGATTTATTTGTCTCTATTGTATCTGGAGCAAAATCTTGACCATATATTTTTAGATAAAATTTAAGTTTTTTCTTGGTGGCCTTAGGGAAAGAAACTCAAGACATCCTTTTTAAATAATGCCAAAAAAATTTATGTTATAGATACTATGGTTTATGGATGGAGCTGTTATATTTGTTAATCTCTTTATTGACGACAGTCGTTGTTCTAGTGTGTTGTTTTTATGGGGCCTTAGCATGATAATTGCCAACCGTCTACTATAACAAATTTTGGCCTGGCTCTGGTGAGAGAGGGGCAATGACGGCGACACAAAGAATCGAGATTAGCACAATGTGTGGCATGCATGGCAAGCTATGTCGCTAATCTCAACCTCAAAACAAAACAAAACAATTGCATTATTTTATTGACAAATAATGTGAAGAAAGCATAGTTGTAGTATCATATTCGTGGGGTGCCTACGTATGACTCATCCCTAGGATAACAAACATCCCAATCAACAATCAAGTTGCGTGGATGTGGTCGTGACTGCGCCGTTGTTATTCGTGGTTGTGGACCTGACACGGCTTCCTTGCTCTAACTTCTTCTGAGTATAACATCTTTTTTTGGCAAATTTCCAAGTAACACGAAGGCTTGCTTGCTGCTTGCATTATTGGAAAAGTAATGACATCGCTTTCAAGTCATGATCAATGATTCTCAATACTTATCTGGTTGGTTTTAGACTACACCGCCGCGTCGCAACAAGATGATATTCTTGCAAATAGTTCATATATGGCCTACCTAACCAAAATGTCTACCACAGGTTGGCGGCTGCCCCCCACTAGAATATGACAAGAAAACCCTTAGGTATACCTCATAATCCAAACACAGACACGTTTGACACGCTACGACTTGGATAAGAAAAGAGTTAATCCTAGGAAGCGGTAGAGTCATGATCGAAGATTCTCAACACTTATCTTGTACTCCCTCTGTAACTTTATATAAGATGGTTTTTGACACTATTGTAGTATTGGCGGCTCGTTGCAAGTGAGTACATGGCGCCATAAGGGCTCCTTGTTTTAGCCGTTGAAGCAAAGGCCCTATGCAGAGCCAATATGTACTTTTCTTTTCTTTTCTTAAAAATGAAATCATCCTTGCATGGCTAAATGGTCCAACAAAAGGTCACAGTCGACCCTAACAGAATAAGGGGAGAAACCCCCTCATTATGCCTCACAATAAAAACCCAAACACCTTTTACATGTTAGGAGGAGGCTAAAAATACAGCTTGTCCATAGGAAGAACTAGTGACCAAATTTAATAAACAGCAGAAGTGAAGCTCAAACCTTGGCCGGCTAGCACGTCACTTCATTTTTTTTTAGAAAAGGAGGATGTACCCCGGCCTTTGCATCTGAACGGTGCATGCAGCCATGTTATTAATTATTCACAAATACCATACAAGGCTTTTATACTACTCCTAGTTTACAGAGGGAGTAGCTTTTACCTACAAGCTAGCGGATTTTGTAGAAGGAGCAACTCAAATACGACATACCGTCCCCATTATTGATAGCTTGTTGAATTTGAAATGGACTAATTTGTGGATTGTTTGTGCACATATGGCAGGTGACGTTCCTCAAGTGCGGCAGCGTGGTGCTGGGCACGGGCATCCACCACGTGACCATGGATGGCATGGGCGCGTTCCACTTCATCCAGACATGGACGGGGCTCGGGCGGGGCCTCGCCCTCTCCGACGCGTGCCCGTCGCCGCCGTTCCATGACCGGACGCTCCTCCGCGCGCGGTCACCGCCGCACCCCGAGTTTGACCACCCCGTGTACTCGCCGGCGTACCTCAACGGCGCACCGCGGCCTTTTGTCACCCGCGTCTATTCCGTGTCCCCGAAGCTCCTCGCCGACCTCAAGTCCCGGTGCGCGCCCGGCGTGTCCACCTACGGCGCCGTGACCGCGCACCTCTGGCGGTGCATGTGCGTGGCGCGCGGGCTCGCCCCCGGCTCCGACACACGCCTCCGGGTGCCGGCCAACATCCGGCACCGCCTGCGCCCGCAGCTCCCGCGCCAGTTCTTCGGCAACGCCATCGTGCGCGACCTCGTCACCGTCAAGGTGGGCGACGTGCTGTCCCAGCCGCTGGGATACGTGGCCGACACGATCCGGAAGGCGGTGGAGCACGTCGACGACGCGTACACGCGGTCGGTGATCGACTATCTCGAGGTGGAATCTGAGAAGGGCAGCCAGGCGGCGCGCGGGCAGCTCATGCCGGAGTCGGACCTGTGGGTGGTCAGCTGGCTCGGGATGCCCATGTACGATGCCGACTTCGGGTGGGGCGCGCCGCGGTTCGTGGCGCCGGCGCAGATGTTCGGCAGCGGCACGGCGTACGTGACGCAGCACGGCGCCGTCAGGGACAACGGCATTGCCGTGCTGTTCGCGCTTGAGCCCGAGTACCTGCAGTGCTTCCAGGACGTCTTCTACGGGGAGTGACAGGCAACTTTCTCGCTCCTTTGTGTGTGTCTGTCAGTGTGTATGGGTATCGACTGTCTAGCGTTTGTTGTTCATTTTTGGATTTGGTACCTAGTACTCCCTCCGTCCGAAATTACTTGTCGTCAAAATGGATAAAAATTGATGTATCTAGAACTAAAATATATTTAGGTACATCCATTTCTCCGACAAGTATTTCCAGACGGTAGGAGTATGTGTCAATGTAACATATGTCGGCCTTGCAACTGTTGTTTAGGGAAAATAAACCATAAAATGATTTTATACAGACCTATCTTTTTGCCTGGATGGCTACGTGCATGTAATCAGGGCATGGACGATGCAGAAACTCTCTGGGCCTGTTTGGTTCATTAGGGGCGTGTTTGGTTGCTGTAGTCTACAGTAGCTGCATTGCATAGCCTTCTCAATTCAGCCTGGCTATACAAATGCAGCCTCAAATGCATCATCTATAAGTTGTTTGGTTGCCTGCATAGGCTGAACCACATTGCCTGATGTTTGGTTGCCTGCATGTTAGTGAACAAACCAAGGCATGGTGTTTGGTTGTATGCAACGCCTGATGTGGGGTAAGCTCTTTGGCTAGTTGATGAGGTTACCAACACACTTTGGCACAACCATGTATCACACATCATAAGCAAAGCAGAGCATAAACAAAGCATCAACTACTTAACAGTATGGTTCAGATAACATAACGATAGTACCACAATCATAACGATAGTTCAAACAGTTCAACGCATAAACCATAAAGAAGACACGATAGTACTTAGGAAGCAGGTGCCCCGCCCCTAGTCCCTGGCGGTGAAGGCTTCGTCGTGCTTCTCGCACTTGTTGACCACCTCAATGCCATCTTCGTCGAAGATGATGACCTTGAGGGTGTCGGGAGTCAGGAGCTTGAACGTCACCATGTAGCCGATCTTGATCTGATGAACGGCGGCGTAGGTGGCCCAACCCTGATCCAGGTCACCTGCTGCTCATCGCCTTCACCGTCACCCTCCAGGAGCAGCCGATATTGTTCCTCAGCTTGAACTCCGTCGGCACCGCGACGAAGTGCTTGGTGAAGTCCAGGGGCATGGGGATGCACTCAAGCTTGGGTGCAAGGATGACCTTGCAGAAGTGAGTTGGGTCACCCTCCTCATGGTAGTGGCCGTAGTTGCAGCGCTTGCTGCTGGGGGCACTACTAGGGAAAGGGCTACTAGCAGCGCGGGTAAATTGGCTACTAGTAGGGCGGGTACCCGCGCTACAGCTAAAAATAGTAGTAGCGTGGGTGGGACCCGCGCTACTACTAAAAAGTTAGTAGTAGCGCGGGTACCACCCATACTACTACTATTTGAAATCCGCGCTACTAGTAACAAAATAGTAGTAGCGCATCTATTATACCACACGCTACTAGTATCTTAAATACTAGTAGCACACATGTTCCTCCCATGCTACTACTAACAAATTAAGAATTAAAAAAAATTAGATGCAGTATTCATGGATGAAGATCAGAGACACGTCCAATGCAAAATAAATTAAGGTCACAGGACCATCTTAACACTTGCACCGTCATGGATGCGACATTGAACATCTCAACTCCAAGAGTTCACGAGATTCCATTTAACAGTAAACACACACAACCAAAGGTGGGTACTGTCGTGGTTCTAAGTCTGACAGTAGAATGGGGGGTAGGTATGGAGAGACAAGATCCTAGCTATGGAGTAGTTGTATACGCAAGAGATTTACGAGTTCAGGCCCTTCTCAGAGGAAGTAACAGCCCTACGTCTCGGGCAGGAGGCGGTCATTTGGATAATATGCGTATGTGTTACAGGGGTGCGAACCCTTCTACCTGTGGAGGGGGTGGCTTATATAGAGTGCGCCAGAACCTCAGCCAGCCCACGTAGCAGAGGGTTTAGAGTACGTTAAGGCTTGGCGTTACTGGTAACGCCTTACATAAAGTATCATTATGATCATAAAGACTATTTAACTACAGACCGTCTGGACACCGAGTGGCTCTTGGACTCCTGGTGGTCGAGTGGGTCTTCATGGTCGAGTGTCTTTGAATATGTCGAGTGGAAACCTACCAGGTCGACTGGAAGGCCGCTTCTTTCGCGAGTGTCCTTGTGGAGGGTACCTTTGGGCAGGTCTGTGACCCTACCCCAGGTACATGACTTCATCATTAGCCCCCGAATGGATCGAGGTTTGAGTGAGGAAGGAGTTGATAATCTTTCCAACCTGTTCTTCGTGTTGCGAGTGTATCTTACTCTGGATCAACGACCTTTTAGTGATGGCATCAACTTCTCTTTCAGTCGCCTTGATCCATTCTTCACATTTGTCGAGTGAACTTTGTGAACTTGAGGATTTCCGAGCGAGGGATCGGAGGAAATCTGCTATCTGACAGGTTGCTGCGCAGTTAGCGGATTTCGCGGGATCTGAATTTTGAGAAGCGCGCGAAGCGGAGAAAACTGCGGCACTCGGATGGGATAAGACGATGACGCCTCGATCTTCATGCCGCCTTTTTCGCCACGTATCGTGTGCGCGCCTGTTGCGGGATTTGACGGGATTGCCTGGGCCTACCGGTCAGCCACTCGGAAGCGGCCCCTTATAAAGCATCGGACGGGGTATTTTGAACAGTGCGACCTCAATCTTCCCCTCCCTCCGCCTCCAAACCTTCTTGCTGCGCTCTTAGCCTGCTCAGCGCCGCAGCTCAGTACCTGCTTCGCCGGCGACCATGGTGAAGGAGAAGACCGCAGCCTTGGAACGGGTGAAGAAGGCGGCGGCGAAGGCTAAGGGGAGAGCGCCCAGTCGGGGCGGATCTTCTTCGCGGTCCAAACTGCCGCAAGGTTGGGTCCAGGGAGACTGGATCCGCTCGACCATCACCGAGAAGGACCTCACCGATTTGGCCAATGAGGGACTGATCCCCCATGGGTCGGCAAGGCTTCCGGGAACGGAGTGACAACCGCAGCCTGAAGACGGTGAGTGCGTTCTCCTAGCCACTCACGTAGATCGGGGATTTTCTCTGCCGCCGAATCCTTTTTTCCGGGGGTTTCTGAACTTTTTTGGAGCGCAACTCCATCATTTCACTCCCAACTCCATTGTCTACCTTGCTGCTTTCATTTCGTTATGCGAAAACTTCTTGGGCTGTCGGCCGCACTGGGCCTCTTCAAGCACATATTCACTTGTCGCTCTCAGACGGTGAAGAAAACGAACCCGAATGACGAGAGAACCCAAGTAATCCAGATGTGTGGGGGACTCGGCGTCCAGATGAGGGGGAAGAGCGCTTTTCCGGCTATGACTCTCTCCGACTCGGTTAGAGGGTGGCAGTATACCTGGTTCTACTGCCAAGACCAGCCGACGCCGGGGCAGTCAGCTGGACTCCCTCCTTTCTCCATGAGTCGAGTGAACAAGCCATCTTCCCTGAAGGTGCTACCAGAGGAGAAGGCCCAAGTAAAATTGTTGATGGAACGCGTAGTCCAGCTCATTCGCGACGGGGTGACCGGCATGGATCTCCTGGAGGTTTTCCTCCGACGTCGTATTCAGCCACTCCAATACCGAGGCCATCCGATGTGGATGTACTCCGGTACGGATGATACCACCCGGTTCCATCCAGAGGAGGTTGATGACGCCACGCTGGAGAAGTGGATGATTGCCATCACAGGAAACAAAGATAACCCTCGCGGAGCTAGGAGGATTCCACCACTCGACCAGACTTATGAAGTGGACAAGGTATAACCACTTGTCTCCGACTGTGATTCGGCTGCCTTCATTCTGTTTAGATGCCAATTCGTCGACTGACCTTTGCCTTGTTTTGTTATCTTCTAGGTCACCACTGAGATGTACTCGATGCCCAACGGGCGCAGGAACCAAAGAAGAAGAAGAAGGAAGCGGAGGTGAAAGCCGGGAAGAATGGGAGTCCAACGGTGAGGAGGATGAGGGGGACGACAACTCTGATGAAGAGGAGGAGGAGGAGGAAGAGGAGGAAGACGTCGATCCTCCTCGCTTGGAAGCCAAGTTGACGCATGACCCGGCGGTCGGGCGCGGTAAAGCTGTCGCGTCCACCGGGCAGTCGACGAAGCGACCTCGGACAACTTCCCCTGCGCTGACTGAGAAACCGCCGAAGCAACCTCGAGCAACGTCGTCAAAGCCGGCAAAGGCCCTGCCCAAAATACGGATGGTCATTCCCACCATCTCCGGGTAACCAGCAGAACTTGTATTTCCCTACTCAACATGAGTGTACTTTTGGTCGACTTGATGACTGATCAGCCGATTCTTGAAATTTGCAGTGCTGCTACCTCCGAGACCTCAGCCAAGCACGAAGATCAGGAAATGGAAGATGCCGCCACCTCCAACCTTGGTATGATCTCTGTAGTTTCTCTTTTAGTCGACTGGATTTCCATGTTTACTTTTGAATCTTTCTTGTAGTTCCGCCTCATGTCATTGATCTCCCCGATGATGACGAGGAAGCACCATTGAGGCAGAGGAAAAACAAGAGGGTGCCTGCTGGCAAGGCTGCTCCAGTTGTGACGATACCTGAGACGTTGGTTTCCGAGGGAGGCAACCCCACTCGGGCATCTGTGTCTTTTGCTGTACCGCTGACAAGTGCCCGACCCGCTTCGTCGACTGCTGATCCACCATCGCTTTTTGCTATACACCACATCCCGGAAGACCAAGTGAGTGCTGCTAAGGAGGCTATACGCCAGGCAGGGATCATGATGGAGCAAGTGAAGGCGGTCCGAGAGGCTAGCCATGCGGCCGATGATGCTAGTTCAGCTCTCCAGAGCAATGTCCAAGTAAGTCGATCGTTGCTTGCTCTGTTAGGATATGCTACCTGAAACTGCTTGCTCTGTTAGGATATGCTACCTGAAACTGCTTCTTTCTGGAGATTTCCATATTTGTACACCCGCTGGGTGGGTGTGTCGATTGAGTTTTTGTGGGGGCACGTTGAGTGCACCCACTGGGTGTAGTCCCCGAGACTATGGTGGACTGCGTGCAGTCGACTATAGTCTTTATACTGTGAACTTCTTCACTCGACCTGGACGGACCAAGTCGAACGGAACCATAAAACCGGTGGGGGCACGCTGAGTGCACCCACGGGGTGTAGTCCCCGAGACTATGGTGGACTGCGTGCAGTCGACTATAGTCTAAAGAACTGTTTTTTTTTACCGCGGCTGACCGCTGACACTTAGCCATGGTTTTAGAATCATAACCTTTTTGCCTCTTTTGGTCGACTGGTCGAACCAAATTGGTAAAACCAGTGGGGGCACGCTGAGTGCACCCACTGGGTGTAGTCCCCGAGACTACTGTCGAATGCTTTGATTCGACTGTAGTCTTAGAAATGCTATGATTTTTCCTTAGTCACTCGGAAGTGATCTGTCTTTGATGTCTTTCGTTGGTTGACTCTTTGTAGAAATCTTGCGAGCTTGTGGCTCGCTATACTGAGTTAGAGAACAAGCAGATCCAGCTCAACCTCGACTTGAAACTTGCTCAGGAGAATTTGCAGAAGGTGAAGGATGAAGCAAAAGGTATGGCTGGTGAGAACTTTGACGATTGTGTTTGTTTTTCTGTTCATTCTCAACTCTCTTCTCATTGTTGTTTTGCAGATAAACTGCAAGAGACTTTGAAGAAGAAGGACCTTGACCTTGCAGAGGCACAGAAGGCGGCTCTGGAGAAAACAAAGCTCGCTGAAGAGAAGCTTGCCTCAGTCGACAAACTTGAAGATGAAAATGCCAAGCTGAAAGCCGCTCTTGACGCGGCCAACACGGAAGTTAGTCGACTGAAGAACGACAAGATTGTCTGTCTGACAAGGCTGGCCAACTGGCGGGGAAGTGAAATGACCTGGAGATTTATATTGGAGGGCTCGCCAAGAAGCTGTTTCTCATGCTTGAAGGTAATATCTTTTACCCGACTGTCTTGCTATTACCGGCTCATCGCATGATTGTTATTTTGAGTCTGAGCTGTGTTTTCAGAATTCTGTCAAAACTTCGAAGAAGAAACCAGTCGAGTGGAGACCAGCCTGGACCCCATCAACTCTCCGGTGAGGGACGAAGCTGCCATGAATGTGCTCCGATCGAGTCTCGCGTTGCTAGCGTTGTGGTTTATCTTGCTCGCATGAAAGCGGCTGTGTCGCGGATCGACTCGACTCTCTGGCCAGATCAGACACTCCAGAATGACCTTGAATCCTTAATGACTCGACTGAATGAGATTCCAAGTCGAGTGCAAGAATGGAAAAAGTCTTCTGCCAGGTGTGGTGCTGATGTTGCTCTGTCTCTGGTTCGCGTCCACTGCAAGGAAGCGCAAGAGGACAAGCTGGCGTCCCTCAAAGTTGCCAACACCAGGAAGTATGACTTCCGATCTTTCATGGAGACCTTCATCGCTGCTGCTACCCGTATTGCCGACGGAATCGACCTCGACCAGTTTGTTGCACCTTCCAGTCCTCCACCGAAGGAGTAAAAAACTTCTAAGTCCCACCTTAAATTTGCCTCGGAATGCCGAGTGGTTTTTGTAACTGACAAACTTTAACAGGCTTAACGCCTGAGCCCCTTTGGATCCGTAGGACGTTTATCCAAACTTTATCTATCCTTGAACATGCTTTATTTGCCTTCGAGAGAACTTTGCTCTTCATTCGGAATATATTTCATTGTTGTAGGTAGTATCCTTGAGGTGAAACTCTAGTCAACTTGTACTTCATCTATCTTGCAGGTAGAGATGGAGCACAGATTGCGACTGACCTCGTCGTCCTTGCGGGTTGGGATGGACCGCACGTTGTACTTGTGGCGAAGCTCCGAAGGAGAAGGTAGCAGTCGACCTGCACCTCGTCGTCCTTGCGGATTGAGATGGATCGCACGTTGTACTTGTGGCGAAGCTCCGAAGGAGAAGGTAGCAGTCGACCTGCACCTCGTCGTCCTTGCGGATTGAGCTGGACCGCACGTTGTACTTGTGGTGAAGCTCCGAAGGAGAAGGTAGCAGTCGACCTGCACCTCGTCGTCCTTGTGGATTGAGATGAATTCCTTACTTAGGCGAAACCTTTGGATCAGAAGCTAAGCCCCGAGTGGGAGGTTTCTCTCCACTCGGTAGGATTTATTACTTAGGCGAGCACTGGCTGCAGCTAAGCCTCCGAGTGGGAGGTTTGCTCTCCACTCGGTAGGATTTCTATTACTTAGGCGAGCACCGGGCTGCAGCTAAGCCCCAGTGGGAGGTTTGCTCTCCACTCGGTAGGATTTCTATTACTTAGGCGAGCACTGGCTGCAGCTAAGCCCCGAGTGGGAGGTTCGCTCTCTCGATCGGTAGGATTTCTATTACTTAGGCGAGCACTGGCTTCGGCTAAGCCCCGAGTGGGACGATTGCTCTCCACTCGGTAGGATTTCTATTACTTAGGCGAGCACTGGGCTGCAGCTAAGCCCCCGAGTGGGAGGTTTGCTCTCCACTCGGTAGGTTTTTCATGGCGTAGCTTTGAAGGAGAAGGTAGCAGTCGACCTGCACCTCGTCGTCCTTGCGAAGCGTTCTTTATTTTGGATGTTTAGGCGAATCCTTGGGCTGTTGCTAAGCCCCCCGAGTGGGAGGCTGACTCTCCACGTGGTAGGATCTAAATACTTAGGTGAGTACTTGGACTGTAGCTAAGCCCCCGAGTGGAAGGCTGGCTCACCACTCGTTAGGATTTTCAATACTTAGGCGAGTACTTGGACTGCAGCTAAGCCCCCGAATGGGAGGCTGGCTCACCACTCGGTAGGATTTTGAATACTTAGGCGAGTACTTGGACTGCTGCTTACGACCAGAGTGGGTGTCTGGCTAACCACTCGGTAGGATTTTGAATACTTAGGCGAGTACTTGGACTGCAGCTAAGCCCCCGAGTGGGAGGATGGCTCACCACTCGGTAGGATTTTGAATACTGAGGCAAGTACTTGGACTGCAGCTAAGCCGCTGAGTGGGAGGCTGGCTCTCCACTCGGTAGGATTTTGAATACTTAGGCGAGTACTTGGACTGCAGCTAAGCCCCCGAGTGGGAGGCTGGCTCACCACTCGTTAGGATTTTGAATACTTAGGCGAGTACATCGACTGCAGCTAAGCCCCCGAGTGGGAGGCTGGTTCACCACTCGGTAGGATTTTGAATACTTAGGCGGGCGGATTCAAGAAGCTAAGCCCCCGAGTGGGAGACCGGCTCGCCACTCGGAAAGGATTTTTTTACAAACTTAGGCGAACCGGATTCGCTGCTAAGCCACCCACTGAGGGAAATTTCAACAAAAAGTAATAACAATCACTGGGGAAATTATAACATTCTTGTCTTAGATAAACAAACTACAAAAGTACTTTTATTACATCTCAACCGAGTGAGTATTTAAGTACAAAAGGGGCGGAGCAGCTCCGCATTCCAAGCTCGAGGCTCGTCGATCTGGCGATCAACGTTGTAGAGATGATACGCTCCGTTGTGGAGAACTCTTGTGATGATGAAGGGACCTTCCCAAGTGGGAGCGAGCTTGTGTGGTTTCTGTTGATCCACTCGGAGGACCAAATCTCCCTCTTGGAAGGCTCGACTCTTCACGTTTCTGGCGTGGAATCGACGCAAGTCTTGCTGATATATAGTCGAGCGGATCAGGGCCATCTCCCTCTCCTCTTCCAAGAGGTCGACTGCATCTTGCCGGGCTTGTTCCGCTTCTTCTTCAGAGTATAGTTCGACTCGAGGCGCGTTGTGAAGCAGGTCACTCGGCAGAACTGCTTCAACTCCATAGACCAGGAAGAATGGAGTTCTCCCAGTCGACCGATTAGGAGTGGTCCTCAATCCCCAGAGAACTGATGGAAGTTCGTCGACCCAAGCTCCTGCTGCGTGCTTGAGATCACGCATCAGCCGTGGTTTCAGCCCTTTGAGAATGAGGCCGTTTGCACGCTCTGCTTGTCCATTCGACTGAGGATGAGCAACTGAAGCATAGTCGACCCGCGTGCCCTGAGAGGCGCAGAAGGCTTTGAATTTGTCATTATCAAAGTTTGACCCATTGTCGGTGATGATGCTATGCGGAACTCCATATCTGAATATCAATTCTCTGATGAAACTGATAGCAGTGCATGCATCAAGGTTCTTGATGGGCTTGGCTTCGATCCACTTGGTGAACTTGTCGACTGCTACTAGCAAATGAGTGAAGCCGCTTCTGCCAGTCCTTAGCGGTCGAATCATGTCTAATCCCCAAACAGCGAAGGGCCAGACGAGTGGAATGGTCTTCAAGGCTGAGGCGGGCTTGTGTGACATGTTGGAATAGAACTAACACCCTTCACACTTGTCGACTATTTCTTTTGCCATTTCATTTGCTTTCGGCCAGTAAAATCCCGCTCGGTATGCTTTAGCCACGATGGTCCGAGAGGACGCATGATGGCCACAGGTCCCCGAGTGGATATCCTCAAGAATTATCTGACCTTCTTCCGCATGATACACTTCTGGCCGACTCCAGTCGCGCTTTCTCTGTACAATTGTCCCTTGATCACTGTAAAGGCCTTGGATCGACGGACGATCTGTCGAGCCTCTTCTTCATTCTCTGGGAGTTCTTTCCTTAGGATATATGCGATGTACGGCACTGTCCAGTCGGGAGTGATGACCACAACTTCCATAATCAGGTCGACCACGGCTGGGACCTCAACTTCAGTCGGATCATTGGCACTCTTTTGCTGCGGGGCTTCTTCTGTGAAAGGATCCTCCTGCACTGATGGTGCATGAATGTGCTCCAAAAATACATTACTGGGAATGGCTTCCCTCTTGGACCCTATCTTCGCCAAATCATCCATGACTTGATTGTTCAGCCGGGGTATATGATGAAGCTCTAACCCCTCAAATTTCTTCTATAGCTTTCTCACTGCATTACAGTAACCTGTCATAGCTGGGCTTCTGACATCCCACTCCTTCATCACTTGATTAACAACTAGATCCGAGTCGCCGTAGACCATAAGGCGACGGACGCCGAGTGAAATAGCCATACGCAACCCATACAGGAGTGCTTCATATTCTGCTTCGTTGTTGTAAGAATCAAAGTGAATCTGGAGAACATATTTGAGCTTATCTCCTCGGGGGGAAACCAATACAACCCCCGCACGAGAACCGTTCAGCATCTTGGAACCATCAAAAAACATAGTCCGATGCTCGAGTGAACTTGATCGGAAGCTGCTGTTCAGTCCACTCGGCGAGGAAGTCTGCTATTGCTTGGGACTTGATGGCTTTCTTTGCCTCAAATTTGATATCAAGAGGAAGGAGTTCAATTGCCCATTTAGCCACTCGACCAGTTGCATCTCTGTTATGAAGAATTTCCGACAATGGGGCGTCACTGACGACTGTAATGGAATGATCAGAGAAATAATGAGCAACCTTCTTTGTGGTCATGTAAATCCCATAAACAAGCTTCTGATAGTGAGGGTATCTTTGCTTTGATGGGGTCAGCACTTCAGAAAGATAATAAACTTGGCGTTGAACTTTGAAGGCTTTTCCTTCTTCTTCCCGCTCGACCGTAAGTACGGTACTGAGGACTTGTCTAGTGGCTGCAATGTAAAGCAACAAAGGCTCTTTGCTGATAGCAGCAGCAAGCACCGACTGGGTGGAGAGCAGAGCTTTTAGCTCTGCAAACGCTGCATCAGCTTCTGGAGTCCACTCGAAATTGTCTGACTTCTTCATCAGTCGGTAAAGAGGCAATGCCTTTTCACCGAGGCGAGAGATGAATCGACTTAAAGCGGCCAAGCATCCAGTAAGCTTCTGTACATCATGCATATGCACAGGGCGCTTCATTCGTAGTAAAGTGCCAATCTTTTCGGGGTTAGCATCGATTCCTCGCTCGGAAACGAGAAAACCGAGTAACTTTCCACCAGGAACTCCAAATGTGCACTTCGATGGGTTAAGCTTGATATCATACCTCCTGAGATTGGCAAATGTTTCAGCAAGGTCAGTCAACAGGTAGGAACACTTTCGTGACTTGACCACTATATCATCCATGTACGCTTCTACATTCCGACTGACTTGAGTGAGCAAACACTTCTGAATCATCCTCATGAATGTGGCTTCGGCATTCTTGAGACCGAATGGCATGGTGACATAACAGAAGCACACGAATGGAGTGGTGAACACTGTTTTGATCTCATCGGGTCCATACAGACGGATCTGATGGTACCCTGAATAGGCGTCTAAAAAAGACAGCCTCTCACATCCCGCAGTTGAGTCGACTATTTGGTCAATGCGAGGAAGAGGGAAATGATCTTTCGGGCAGGCCTGATTGATATGCTTGAAATCGATGCACATGCGCAACGACTTGTCCTTCTTGGGGACCATGACGACATTGGCGAGCCACTCGGAGTGGTAGATCTCTCGGATGAACTCTGCCGCTAAGAGCCGAGCCACCTCTTGACCAATGGCCTTTCTCTTATGGACGGCGGACCGTCGAAGATATTCTTTAACCGGTTTTACTTTTGGGTCAACTCGTAGGCGGTGCTCAGCCTGCCCCCACAGGAACACCGGCATGTCGTGAGCTTCCATGCAAAGATGTCCCAGTTCTCACGGAGGAACTGGATGAGCGCTTCTTCCTATTTTGAGTCGAGTGTTGTTGAGATGTTGGTCGGAGCAGCATTGGGATCAGTCGGGTGAATGTGAACCTGTTTCATCTCACCGGTCGACTGGAATGCTGACTCCGTAGCGGGCTTCTTAGCTCGCAACAAATCACTCAGATCTGCAGTTTTCTGATACTCTTGTAGCTCTACCACTGCCAACTGAGCATCGGCGATCTTAGAGCCTTTCTGGAAGCACTCTTCCGCCTTCTTCCGATTGCCCGTAACAGTGATCACGCCCTTGGGACCAGGCATCTTCAGTTTAATATACACTTAACATCGTCGGGCCATGAAAGCGTGCATATCTTTGGCCTTCCCGAATAGCGTGATAAGCGCTCTGGAAATCCACGACCTCAAAGGTCAACTTTTCTTTCCGGAAATGCTTCGAATCACCAAAAACTACATCAAGAGCAATTTGGTTGAGTGACTCAGCCTTCTTTCCAGGAATGACTCCGTGGAAGCTCATGTTACTGGTGCTGAGTCTGGACATCGGAATGCCCATCCCTTTCAACGTCTCTGCGTACAATATGTTCAAGCCACTACCACCATCCATCAGAACTTTGGTCAGTCGAGTGCCTTCGACGACCGGGTCGACCACCAACGCTTGCCTCCCAGGGGTGGCAATGTGCGTCAGGTGATCGGACTGGTCGAATGTGTTGGGGGTCTGGGACCACTTCAGATAGTTGGGTGTCGCCTAAGCGACCATGTTCACTTCCCGATTGATAACCTTCAATTGACTTTTGCTTTCGACGTCAGCAAAAATCATCAGGGTGGAATTGACCTGGGGATATCCATCATCACTGTCATCTTTGTCCTCGACTTTGTCTGTCTCCTTATCCTTATCCTAGGGTTGTTTCCCTTGGAACTACTGAATCAAGAGTCGACACTGTCGAGTGGTGTGTTTCGGGTAAATGAGTTTACCCTCTTCATCTTTCTTCGTGTGAATGTGACATGGCAAATCCAGCACGTCATTTCCATCCTGGTCTTTTACCTTCTTGGGGTTCCAAGGACCCTTGGGTTTCCCCTTGAACTTTCCTGGGGTCACAGCCAAGGCCTCTCCGGGAGCAGCTGGCTCGGCTTTGCGCTTCTGCTTCCGACTGGAATTTCCTCCGCCGACCTCATTGGCGACCGATTTGTATTTACCACTCCGGAGTCGATCCGCTTCTTCACCATTTGCATACTTGGTGGCAATCTCCATCATCCGACTGAGGGTCATATCTCCGGTTCGACCGAATTTCAAACTCAACTCTCTGTTCTTGACACCTTCTTTGAAGGCACAGATCTTTGGTGATCGATACATTCTCAAGCGTGTGTGGTGCAAAGTGATCCACCTCTGGATATAATCTCTCAAAGTTTCACTCGACTTTTGCACACACGAATGCAACTCCGTCAATCCTGCTGGTCGCTTGCAAGTCCCTTCAAATGTCCTGACAAACACTCGGGCAAGATCTTCCCAAGTGTAAATACTGCTGGGTGCTAACTGATTCAACCATGCTCTGGCTGAACCCTCCAACATAAGAGGCAAATGCTTCATGGCTACCTCATCGTTGTCGCCGCCGATCTGAACAGCCACTCGGTAATCTTCAAGCCAAGTGTCAGGCTTGGATTCACCAGTGAACTTACTGACTCCAGTCGCCAACCTAAAGTTGGGAGGAATCACCGCGGCTCTGATGGCTCTGCTGAAACACTCTGGTCCTGAGACATGAACTCTGCTGCTAGAGGGAACATCTCTATCATGGCCATCTCGGTGAGCTCTGTTCCTGTCGACCAAACCTTGAACGATAATAGATCTCGCATCAAAGCCTGGTTCCCTGGGGTCGACTGGGACTCTTCGCCCAACACTGTGTTGGCGTCTGTCGTCCTGATGCCGAGGAGCGTATGATCCACCCCTTGGGGGAGGAGTAGGCACTCGACGTCGATCATTGCGATCGAATCGGTGCTCATATCGCTCATGACTCTTGTACTGATCATCACGCCGGCCCCCATGTTCCTCACGCCTCGGGGGCGATCTCGGACTATGGGCCGACTGGACTGAATTTGCAGCGACGGATCGGCTGTGAATCCTGTTCCGCGACTGTGGTACGACTGAGTTTTGGTCTCCTGCCGCCCGGAGCAGATCTCTGATTTGTAGCAAACCTCTACCCGTCTCCGACTGGGAAGGCTGAATTGACTCTGCTATACGGGCGCCAACTGCTAAATTCTGAATCGGAGTTCGATATACCTGAGTTGGTGGCTGGAAGAGCTGACGCCGACTGGATTCTGGAACCTTTGGTCGCGCGCGCTCGTCGAGTACTCGCTGAAGGTTCTCCAGTCGAGTGCGCTCAGCCAGGTTGGCCAAGCGCGCATCCTCCAAGGCACGAGCCTCGGGGGTTTCTCCGACGATAGGAGTGTGAAGCGCATCCATGTTCCGACGGCGAAGCTCCTCCCTCTGAAGCGAAGTGAGGGGCTCGGGCAGGTACTCTTCGTGGGCTTGTTCTGGATCGCCTCCACCGTCACCTCCGTTGGTGCGGGTGAATCCGGGGGAACTGCATGGTCCATCGACCATCAGAACCTCTGCCGCCGGGTCACTGCTATCGCATTCGGACGATCTCTGCGAGCCCGGTCGAACAGGCCGTAGGGAGATTCGTCGGGCTCGATCGCTGCGACTTGGGGGGTGGAGGACTGGCGGGCCATCGCATGCCTCACCCACCGCTGAAGCCTCGACCGACCGGAACGCTTGCACCGGCGGGAAACTGCGAGCGAGGATGGCCCAGGAGCCGACCCATACTGGGTCGACGGTTGCCGCAGGAGGACGCCGCGGACACATGCGCGAAAGTGCATCGCCCCGCGGACGGGGAGCGCGTCCACGTCGAGTGGAGCCTCCTGAAGCCAAGCGGAGTCGTCGGCGACGAACGTGAGCGCACCGAGACGGATCTCGTGGCCGTCGACCAGAACTCCACCAAACCATGATGCCGGAGATCGAGAGAATCCCAACTTCTCCAACAATTCGCTAGAACTCCTGCCCCACGGTGGGCGCCAACTGTCGTGGTTCTAAGTCTGAAAGTAGAATGGGGGGTAGGTATGGAGAGGCAAGATCCTAGCTATGGAGTAGTTGTATACGCAAGGGATTTACGAGTTCAGGCCCTTCTCGGAGGAAGTAACAGCCCTACGTCTCGGAGCCCGGGGGCGGTCGACTAGATAATATGCGTATGTGTTACAGGGGTGCGAACCCTTCTACCTGTGGAGGGGGGTGGCTTATATAGAGTGCGCCAGGACCTTAGCCAGCCCACGTAGCAGAGGGTTTAAGGTACTTAAGGCTAGGCGTTACTGGTAACGCCTTACATAAAGTATCATTATGATCATAAAGACTATTTAACTACATACCGTTTGGACACCGAGTGGCTCTTGGACTCCTGGTGGTCGAGTGGGTCTTGATGGTCGAGTGTTTTCGAATATGTCGAGTGGAAACCTACCAGGTCGACTGGAAGGCCGCTTCTTTCGCGAGTGTCCTTGTGGAGGGTACCTTTGGGCAGGTCTATGACCCTACCCCAGGTACATGACTTCATCAGGTACCTTTCCTAGTGTTCCACCTGCAACCTAAACATACAACTTCTCTAGATGTATCCACCAAGGCTCGGAGTTCAGAAGCTGGTGGACCCGAATCCTTCCTCTTGCCAAACGATGGTATTGAGGTCCTGCACCTCGGCGACCTCCGGCGTGGCGATCACCTGGACGATCATCTTTGCGACGCGGTCGCCGAGCTTCTTGGCGAAGTCCACCTCTGAGTGGTTGAAGAGCACGACGCCCACTGAGCAGCGGTAGTCCGCGTCGATCACCCCTGCGGCCACGTGGGAAAGTGAAAACTTGTGAGTGCTCGTCAGCGTCCAAATCCAGTAGGGTATTTTCTTACTTTTTAGCACATGCAAACAAATCAATAGTAATTGCCAGAGGCTGGTCCTTACTTGTTGCACGAGACATGAAGAAGGGCGGGTCCCCTCCTTGTTGCACGAATGAATCAACACAATACACTGCCGCGAGCCGTGAAGAAGGCCGGGTCCCTTCCTTCTTTAAATAGCTCAGGTGCCTAAGGTTGTAAGGAATCTTAATACAATGAACTCATAGTAATGCATAATAATAAGAAAAATGAAAAAATAACCATCAATCCTAAATAAAAAGATCATTCTATGAGTCAGGTTGACAGTTTCGAGACGGCATAAGCATCCTAGATGAAAGAATAACCAAGATTTGTTTATTCATTAGTGCTGATCTCCACGAGAAGCTAGCAGTGTATGCTGATGCACAATGTACACATCGACCCCCCAAAACCAAAAGCATTTCTAAGTGAACAACAAAACAACATATTGCTCAACCTTGAAAACAAACATTTTTTGTGACTTTCCTTCTCCATTAGTACAAAAGGCAGAGAAACAAACATTTTTTTTGTGATTTTCATTTTCTTTAACTACAAAAGGCAGTAAAATAAACTAGAATTTTTGTGTGTGTGTTTTTTCCTGTGCTTCGAAAGACAATACATAGAGCAAACAAACAGAATCCTCTCAAGATCTTTAATTTCTTCGTGGCGATTTGTGAACACCGCTGCCAGCCTACATACACTAGTAGAAAAGGGGGCAAAGGTCCAGTCCGGGTCAGCCCATTAGTCCCGGTTCAGTCCAGAACAGGGACCCATGGGGGCATTGGACCCGGTTCGTGAGCCCCGGGGGCCGGCCGGGCCACGCGGGCCATTGGTCCCGGTTCGTCTGGACCTTTTGGTCCCGGTTGGGGGAACGAACCGGGACCAATGGGCCTCGCTCCTGGCCCACCACCATTGGTCCTGGTTGGTGGCATGAACCGGGACCAAAGGCTGCCCTTTAGTCCTGGTTCATGCCACCAACTGGGACCAATGATGTGCCTATATATACCTCCTCGCGTAAGAGCAGAGCACACTGCTCTGTTTTTTCTGGCCGCCGAGGGGGAGAGGGCTTGGTGGTGCTCTAGCTCACCTCCTATGCACACAAGGTGTTCGATGGAATGCCAGAGCCACACTACTTAAGCTTTCTCCATTTTCCTCAATATTTATCTAGGTTTAGCGGTCCGTCACGCCCCGTCCCCGTCTTCACAGCCGTCAATCACTCGCGCCGATCTCATCGCCGGCACCACCGTGGTGAGCCTCTTGTTCTTATCTTCTTTCTGAAAGGAAAAATATTCTTACTTGTCTGTTTAGATAGATACTTGTATTATTTTCTTACTTTTATTATTGCATCTTATATAATGCGATGGTTTTGGTATCCGCCCCCGTCGGTCCTCGTCCTGTCTATGATTCGAATGTGGTATATATTATCTTTTCATAACTATTGGTTCATTTATTGTTTATGACAATTATGCCGACCAACATGACATATATTTTATTTATCTAGGAGGTTGTTTAACTGGAAATTCCAACCGACCCTGTTGTCGAGAGGTTAAATTTAGTTGAAGAAGAAAACAATTTCTTGAAGGAAAAAATAAGAAAAATTGAGGAGGAGAAGATGATATTGGAGTTGCATGTTGCGGATGTCGTCGGTGATCACAAGATCAAGATGGATGCAATGCGCTTGAAGATTAGAAATATTAGAAAATATGCCATTCATACCGAGGCTTGGTATCATTATGCTGTTGGATCAGTTGTTACCTTGGTTGCGATTATGATCGCATTTGTTTTCGCATTGAAATGTTTTACATAGTTTGAATGTATGGTTTAATTAATTTAGATGCTCTGCAGAGCTTTATGTTGTTAGATGAGAACTATGTATGTACTTTGGTTTTAATGTGATGATGAACTTCTATTAATTTGGTCACTTAATTATCTATTCTTTATGTTATGTAATGGTTTTTGACACACTTAATTATATATAATGCACGCAGATGAACCGACAATGGATGTACGGTGACAGACACACCTCAGAGTACATTAAGGGCGTGCATGATTTTCTCGAAGTGGCTGAGGCAAACAAGCAGAATGGTTTTATGTGTTGTCCATGCCCTATATGTGGGAATAAGAAGTCTTACTCTGACCGGAAAATCCTTCACACCCACCTGCTTTACAAGGGTTTCATGCCACACTATAATGTTTGGACGAGGCACGGAGAAACAGGGGTTATGATAGAAGGCGGCGAAGAAGAAGAGTACGATGACAACTATGTGCCCCTGAATATGGTGATGCTCTTGAACATCAAGAGGAACCATACGATGTGCACGATGATGCTGCAACGGGCGAAGCTGCTGAAGATCAAGAGGAACCAGACGATGTGCCCGATGATGATGATCTCCGCCGGATCATTGTCGATGCAAGGACGCAATGCGAAAGTCAAAAGGAGAAGCTGCAGTTCGATCGCATGTTAGAGGATCACAAAAAAGGGTTGTACCCCAATTGCTAAGATGGCAACACAAAGCTTGGCACCGTCTTTGGAATTGCTGCGATGGAAGGCGAGAGAATGCTGTGCTGACAAAGGATTTGAGAAGCTACTGAAAATATTGAAGAAGAAGCTTCCAAAGGATAACGAATTGCCCGACAGTACATACGCAGCAAAGAAGTTTGTATGCCCTCTAGGATTGGAGGTGCAGAAGATACATGCATGCCCTAATGACTGCATCCTCTACCGCGGTGTGTACAATGATCTGAATGCATGCCCGGTATGCGGTGCATTACGGTATAAGATCAGACGAGATGACCCTGATGATGTTGACGGCGAGCCCCCCAGGAAGAGGGTTCCTGCGAAGGTGATGTGGTATGCTCCTATAATACCACGGTTGAAACATCTGTTCAGAAACGGAGAGCATGCCAAGTTGATGCGATTGCACAGTGAGGACCGTAAGAAAGACGCGAAGTTGAGAGCACCCGCTGACGGGTCGCAGTGGAGAAAAATCGAGAGAAAGTACTGGGATGAGTTTGCAAGTGACCCAAGAAACGTATGGTTTGCTTTTAGCGCGGATGGCATTAATCCTTTCGGGGAGCAGAGCAACAATCACAACACCTGGCCCGTGACTCTATGTATGTATAACCTTCCTCCTTGGATTAGCCATTGTGAAGCTATGTGCATTCTTCAATGCAATCTCTCAGAAGGTGATCGATCCAGAAATCGTACCAAGGCTAAGGAGTGATGTGGCGCAGTGTCTTGTCAGTTTCGAACTGGTGTTCCCACCATCCTTCTTCAATATCATGGCCTTGCGTCCTAGTTCATCTAGTCGACGAGATTGTCATTACGGGGCCTGTATTTCTACACAATATGTTCCCCTTTGAGAGGTTCATGGGAGTCCTAAAGAAATATGTCCGTAACCGCGCTAGGCCAGAACGAAGCATCTCCATGGGCCATCAAACAGAAGATGTCATCGGGTTTTGTGTTGACTTCATTCCTGGCCTTAAGAAGATAGGTCTCCCTAAATCACGATATGAGGGGAGACTGACTGGAAAAGGCACGCTTGGAAGGGACTCAATAATATGCAGGGACGGATATTCTTGGTCTCAAGCACACTACAGTTCTCTGAGAACTCTACCTTGGTGACCCCTTATGTCGATGAACACAAGAATAGTCTGCGCTCCAAACACCCGGAGGCGGTCTTGATTTAATCGGATTACATGTGAACACATCAGGACTTCCAGAAGTTGGTTGGAAACACGTCTCAGAGGTGACAACACTGTTTGTGATGAGTTGTACTTGTTGTCCAGGAGACCATCTTTGACTGTATTTATTTACAAAGGATACGAGATAAATGGGAATACATTTTACACGATTGACCAAGATCAAAAGAGCACCAACCAAAACAGCGGTGTCCGCTTTGATGCAACAACCGGGAGGGGAAACGACACATATTATGGTTACATAGTGGACATATGGGAACTTGACTACGGACATGATTTTAAGGTCCCTTTGTTTAAGTGCAAATGGGTCAATCTGTCAGGAGGCGGGGTACAGGTAGACCCATTGTACATGATGACAACAGTGGATCTGAAAAATCTTGGGTACACTGACGAACCGTTCGTCCTAGCCAATGATGTGGCACAGGTTATCTATGTGAAGTACATGTCTACCAGACCGAGAAAAAGAAAAGATAAGGAAGCTATTATCTCATACGATGAGCCAAAGCGCCACATAGTTCTTTAAGGAAAAAGGGACATCGTGGGAGTGGAGGGCAAGATGACATGTCTCGAAGATTATAAAAGTTTCATGAAATTCCTCCCTTCAAAGTCAAGGCTGACCCAAGCATCCCGATAAACGATGAAGATTATCCATGGTTACGGCGCAATAAGCAAAATGACACAAGCGAAGAAAAAGTGAAGACTTTCTCCGCAACTATTATGATGATACCATGCCAACTTTGTAACAGATTTAGTATGATACCATTGTCCGTTTTGTACATGCACATGCTATGTGGGTGAAATTATGATACCATGCCAACTTTCAACTTTTTCAGAGTTTATTTGAAATGCTTTAATGTCTTATGGTTCGGCCCTCGTAATACCATTAATCCCGGTTCGCTCCTTGTCAACTATGTTCTCACCAAGAACACTCTCAAGAGGGCAGCCACGTGGGCCATTGGTCCTGGTTCGTCTGGACCTTTTGGTCCCGGATCCACGCTCGAACCGGGACCAATGCGCCTCGCCCCTGGCCCATGACCATTAGTCCCAATTTGTGCCACAAACCGGGACTAAAGGGTTGGTCCTCGTTGCGCTCAGAGTTTATCCCACCTCGCCAACCGAAGGGCGCTCACACCGGTTTATAAGCCCGTCCCTCTCTGCCTTGTTGAGCTCCTCTCAAAGTAAAAATAGATGCCCCTATACAGGGAATTTGACCTAAAATCATAGTGAAATTCTCTGAAATTCATAGAAATTTATTATAAATCTAGGTTGAATTTTCTCTATAGGCGCATCTATGTTCATTTTTTAGTAAAGTTAATCACAAACTTGTGATTCACACAAATTTCAAAGAATTCAAATTTTAACTATTCAAATTTGAAAACTAATGGCACTAACAGAAAGTTTATAATTATTCTAAAACTAATGGCACTAACAGAAAGTTTATAATTTTGCTGACCTAAAAGCAAAAAGAATTAAAAAATAAAGCAAAAAAGAAAAGAAAATAAATAATGCAGAAAACAAAACAAAATAATGGAAACAAAACAAAAATAGCAACAATAAGTATTTTGTTGTAAGTAGAAACAAAATAAAATAAATAAAGCAACAAAGAAAAAAAAAGTGTTTTCTAATTTGAAAACTGATGGCACTAACAGAAAGTTTATGATTTTTCTAAAACTAAAAGCAAAAAAGAATTAAAAAATAAAGCAAAAAACAAAAGAAAATAAATAATGCAGAAAACAAAACAAAAAAACTGGAAAAAAGATAAAAATAGCAACAATAAGTATTTAGTTATAAGTAGAAACAAAATAAAATAAATAAAGCAAGAAAGAAAACAAAAAAACAAAAAAAGTGTTTTCAAATTTGAAAATTAATGGCACTAATAGAAAGTTTATAATTTTTCTAAAACTAAAAGCAAAAAAATTTAAAAATAAAGCAAAAAACAAAAGAAAATAAATAATGCAGAAAACAAAACAAAAAAACTGGAACAAAAATAAAAATAGCAACAATAAGTAAAGAAAACAAAAAACAAAAAAAGTGCCTCCTACTGGGCCCCCACGGCCTGAATACGAGTAGAAACCCTACCATGGGCCAGGATTCAGGCCCGTAGAAGGCCCAGCAGGCCCACAGGAAAAGCAGTGTCAGATTAGGCCCATAGGCCTACGGTTCAGAGGAGTTTGAGAGAGAGGAGGCAGCAGTGCTTATAAGCAGGTAGTCGACGCTCTCAACTAGCAAGGTGGGACTAAACTCCCACCACCACGCCGCTGTGCAAGGCCATTGGTCCCGGTTGGTGGCACGAACCGTGACAAATGCCACCCTTTGGTCCCGGTTCGTGGCACCAAACGGGACCAATGCTCCCCTTTAGTCCCGGTTGGTGCCACCAACCGACCAAAGGCTCTTTTCAAAGCAGCCCAAAGAGGCGGGAAGCGGCGGTCTTTGGTCGGTTGGTGGCACCAACCGACTAAAAGATTGGTCCCGGTTCATGCCACGAACGGGACCAATGGCTTTGCTATATAAGCAAAGACTTAGCGTTTTATTTTCATCTCTGCAGTTGCCAGCGCCAACGCCGCCGCCAGCTGCCCGATTCACACCCCGCCCGGCCCGTCGCCGCTCGTGCCCATGACGCCCGACGCGCCGTCGCCCTTGCCACCAGCGCCGTCGCGGTCACCTCCCCGCGCCACCCAGCGTCATCGCCGCCGCCGCGTCACGCCCAACGCCCGTCGCCGCCCGCCACGCCCGTCGCCGCCCTCCCAGCCTGGTCGCCCAGCGCCGCCGCCCGCTTCGCCTGCCCGCTCCGACGCCGCCTTTGTGTGCACCGCGCGTCCCTGCCGGCCCCGACACCGCCGCCGTTGTTTTTAGTTATATATATATATATATATATATATATATGTGCTATTTTTTTACATGTTTTTAGATGTTTTTATATTTTCATATATGTATGCATGTATTTTTTTAGATATATGTATTTCTTATGTATGTTCATATATGTATGTATGTATTTTTTACATGTTTTTTGTATGAATATATGTATTTTTTCAATTGTAATATGCATGGGGTTTTAAAAATACATTAATTTTAGTACATTAATGTTCTCTGATTTAGTACATTAATTTTAGGTTAGTTTTATTTTTAGAAAAGTTTTTATATATTTAGGAAGAAGGAAGTGAAGGAAGGAGGAAGAAGAAGAAAAGGTTTTATATATGCAAAAGTTACATTTTTAGAAAAGTTTTATATATCTAGCTAGAAAGAAGGAAGAAGAAGAAGAAAAAGAAGGAGAGGAAAAAGGAAAATAAGAAGAGGAAGAAAGGAGAAGAAGAGGAAAGGAAGAAGAGGAGAAATAAATAAGAAGAGGAAAAAAGAAGAAAAATAAGAGGAGAAGAAGAAAGGAATAGAGGAGAAGAAGAAAAAATAGAATATTCCTTTCTTCTTCTCCTCTTTTTTTTCTTTTTTTTTCTTCGATCTTCCTCTGTCATCGTCGATATACCCCTCCCGATAACTTCAACACGAGGGGGGGGGGGTCGATATACCCCCTCCCTGATAATATTATTTTCCCATGTACGTATGTCGTCATTGTCGATATAACCCCCTGCGGATAACTTCAACACATGGGGGGGGGTCGATATACCCCCTCCCTGATAACATTATTTTCCCGTGTATGTATGTCGTCGTTGTCGATATTACCCCCTCTCGACTGTGATAACTTATACCAAAACTATAGAGGACACCCAAACCCTAGAAAAAACAATGTCGGTCTCCTACACCCTCCTGCCGTGCCCCTACCCGACAAAATCTCTCAAGGCCACCCCCTCTCGCTCGACCAAAACTCTCGAGGACACCCAAACCCTAGAAAAAAAAACGATGTCGGTCTCCTGCCCCTCCCGCCGCGCCCCTACCCTTGAAGCGTTGCCGAGGCCGCCCCAAACCCGGAATAAGCTCGGTCTACGTTTGCCACTAATATATCCACGTGCTGTCATGTTTGTGTAATAATTGCCATGTTGTAATATTTGCAGAAACAATGGAGCACATACGAGACGAGGAAGCAGAAGAGGTGTTGGGGGACATAATCTTAGCCGGAGGTGATATCTTGTCGTATCTTAACGAAAATGATGGTCTGGAAGAACAGGGTGAAGAAGCAGGCTAGGGTGATCGAAGAATGGAGGAGGACAGACATGATTATGATGGCTCCGGTGACCCAATGATGGTGCAAGAAGGAGACCGTGATGACGGCTCTGGTGACCGAACCGAGTCTGGCCAGGTATATATATTAGTTAAGCCTGTGCTGACTAGCTAATTGATGCATTCATTGTTTTGGTATATGTACACATATTAATTTACTCTCATCTTTCTTATTTTTTCTAGCCCTCCGGATCGAGTACAACTTCGGTAAGGAGACGAGGCCCGAAGAAAAAGTTGAGCTTGGATGAAAGGTTTGAGATCACAGCAATCGCGCGCGACGGCGAACCGATTGAACCCATCCGGACAAAGAACGCATTTGCTGCTCAGTGCGGGGTTCTTGTTAGGGACAAGATCCCGATCAACATCCACCAATGGTATAAGCCTAAGAACGAAGACCCTGAGGTGTCTTATGTCAATGATATGCAGAAAGATGATCCTTGGACTGAGCTGAAGGCAAATTTCACCCTACCGCGAGAGGAGGATCCGGAGAAGCCAGTTACAAAGCAATTAATCAAGTCTTTTGCTCTTAAGAAGATGGTATGCCTATTCAGGAGGTGGAGGAAAGAGCTGAAAAAGTTTGTCGGCAAAGAAGAGACACCAGAATTCATCGGCAAATTTGAGAAGATCAGAGATCACTGGACCGCATTTGTGGCCCACACGACATCGGAAAAGAGTAAGAAGATGTCGGCGACAAACAAGCAAAATGCTGCGAAGAAGCAGTTTCACCATCGCACGGGATCAGGTGGCTACCTCAAAGCCCGGCCTAAGTGGGCCAAGGCTGAGAATGATCTGCTTGATAAAGGGATCGAACCAGAGACAATGAACTGGCCAGACCGTTGCCGGACCTGGTTCTTCGGGGCTGGCGGAACCTTGGACCCTGTATCAGGGAAGTGCCATTGGACGGACGAGCAACTGAAAATACCAGTCAAGAGGCTTCAGCACTATATCAATGCAGCGCAGCAAGGGACGTTCGTTCTAGACAGGGAGAACGACGGGCTCACAATGGCCCTCGGTAATCCTGAGCACCCTGGACGGACACGAGGCACGCCAGGCTCCATTCCGTGGAAGGTTGGTTTTCCGGACGCAGGGGGTTACACAGGAGAGGAGGAAGAAAGTGGAGCATAGGCAACTGCAGGCGCTGCACGAAAGGGTAATGGGGCTAGAGAAACGAGAAGCAGATCGCAGCAAACGACCTGCCGAAGCTTCCCCCGAAGCAACCCCGCCATCTCAGCGGACAATCAGCGTGGCTTCCACCGAGCTGCTTTAGCCGGAGCATGTCTTGACGGCTCCTGCTAGCTACCCCGTGGATTTTATCACGGAGTCTCAAAATTGCCACCTTATGGCGCAATGGCAGAACTTAAAAGTCAAGGCGGCTGTCGGCCAAGTTCGACCTTCTGAACCCGGCGCAACTTTTCACTGTCGTCTGATTCCAGAAGGATATGCTAGGGTGACGGTGGACGAAATAACGGAGGGATTTGAGGACCTCAAGCTTGACCACCCACCGGTGAAGGGGAGACTGCTACGTCTCGAGCTTGCGTTGGATTTCCCCGAAGAGGAGAGGATGATGCAGCACAGTAGCGTAAGTATTTCCCTCGGTTTTTGAGAACCAAGGTATCAATCCAGTAGGAGACCACGCGCAAGTCCCTCGTACATGCACAAAACGATAGCTACTCGCAACCAACGCTTAGGGGTTGTCAATCCCTTCACGGTCACTTACGAGAGTGAGATCTGATAGAGATAATATTTTTGGTATTTTTGATATAAAGATGCAAAGTAAAATTAAAAGCAAAGCAAGTAAATAAAGTGATGGAGATTGATATGATGAGAATAGACCCGGGGGCCATAGGTTTCACTAGTGGCTTCTCTCAAGAGCATAAATATTCTACGTTGGGTGAACAAATTACTGTGGAACAATTGACAGAATTGAGCATAGTTATGAGGTTATCCAGGCAATGATCATGTATATAGGCATCACGTCCGTGACAAGTAGACCGAAACGATTCTGCATCTACTACTATTAATCCACTCATCGACCGCTATCCAACATGCATCTAGAGTATTAAGTTAAAAACAGAGTAATGCCTTAAGCAAGATGACATGATGTAGATGAATAAATTTAATGCAATATGATAAATACCCCATCTTGTTATCCTTGATGGCAACAATACAATACGTGCCTTGCAACCCTTTCTGTCTCTGGGTAAGGTCACCGCAAGATTGAACCCAAAGCTAAGCACTTCTCCCATTGCAAGAACTACAAATCTAGTTAGCCAAACCAAACGGATAATTTGAAGAGACTTGCAAAGATAACTCAATCATACATAAAAGAATTTAGAGAAGAATCAAATATTTTCCATAGATAAGCTGGATCGTAAACCCACAATTCATTGGTCTCAACAAACACACCGCAAAAGGAAGATTACATCGAATAGATCTCCACGAGAGAGGGGGAGAACATTGTATTGAGATCCAAAAAGAGAGAAGAAGCCATCTAGCTACTAACTATGGACCCGAAGGTCTGAAGTAAACTACTCACACTTCATCGGAGGGCTATGGTGTTGATGTAGAAGCCCTCCGTGGTGGATGCCCCCTCGTGAGCTCGGAACAGGCCCCAAGATGGGATCTCGTGGATACAGGAAATTCTGGCGGTGGAATTAGGTTTTGGCTCCGTCCCGATCTGTTGAAGTGCGTAGGTATATATAGGAGGAAGAATGCGTCGGTGGAGCGTCGGGGGCCCATGAGGCGGGCGCGCCCGAGGGAGGCGCGCCCCACCCTCGTGACCGCCTCTGGCACTCCTTGGAGTAGGGTCCAAGTCTCCTGGATCACGTTCGGTGAGAAAATCACGTTCCCGAAGGTTTCAATCCGTTTGGACTTCGTTTGATATTCTGTTTCTTCGAAACACTAAAATAGGCAAAAAACAGCAATTCTGGGCTGGGCCTCCGGTTAATAGGTTAGTCCCAAAAATAATATAAAAGTGGAAAATAAAGCCCATTATAGTCCAAAACAATAGATAAAGTAGCATGGAGCAATCAAAAATTATGGATACGTTGGAGACGTATCAGGCATCCCCAAGCTTAATTCCTGCTCGTCCTCGAGTAGGTAAATGTTAAAAAAGAATTTTTGATGCGGAGTGATACTTTGGCATAATTTCAATGTAAATCTTCTTAATTGTGATGTGAATATTCAGATCTGAAAGATTCAAGACAAAAGTTCATATTGACATAAAAATAATAATACTTCAAACATACTAATGAAAATAATTATGTCATCTCAAAATAACATGGCCAAAGAAAGTTCATCCCTACAAAATCATATAGTTAGGCTATGCTTCATTTTCGTCACACAAAGATGTTCCCAACTTCTATACCCCCGATGACAAGCCAAGAAATTGTTTCATGCTTAAATAATCTCAAACCTTTTCAACCTTCACACAATACATGAGCGTGAGCCATGGATATAGCACTATGGGTGGAATAGAATATGATGATGGGGATTGTGTGGAGAAGACAAAAAGGAGAAAGTCTCACGTTGATGAGGATAATCAACGGGCTATGGGGATGCCCATCAATTGTTGTCAACATGAGGAGTAGGGATTGCCATGCAACGGATGCGCTAGAGCTATGAATGCTCAACAAAAGAAAACTAGTGGGTGTGCATCCAACTTGCTTGCTCATGAAGACCTAGGGCATTTGAGGAAGCCCATCGTAGGAATATACAAGCCAAGTTCTATAATGAAAAATCCCCACTAGTATATGAAAGTGATAACATATGAGACTCACTATATGAAAAACATGGTGCTACTTTGAAGCACAATATATGAGACTCACTACATGAAGAACGAGGTGCTACTTTGAAGCACAAAATATGAGACTCATTACATGAAGAACATGGTGCTACTTTGAAGCACAAGTGTGGAAAAAGAGATAGTAGCATTGCCCTTTTATTTTCTCTTTTTTTTGGGCCTTTCTTTTTTTTGGACTTTCTCTCTCACTTTTTTTTATTTGGGCAATGCTCTAATAATGATGATCATCACACTTCTATTGATTACAACATGAGGGTTACAACTCGAAACTAGAACAAGGTATGACTCTATATGAATGCCTCCGGTGGTGTACCGGGATGGTGCAATGAATCAAGAGTTGCATGTATGAAAATAATGCATGGTGGCTTTCCACAAATACGATGTCAACTACATGATCATGCAATGGCAATATGACAAAAGTAATGTATGTCATAATAATGATGGTGGAAGTTGCATGGCAATATATCTCGGAATGGCTATGGAAATGCCATAATAGGTAGGTAAGGTGGCTATTTTGAGGAAGATATAAGGAGGTTTATGTGTGATAGAGCGTATCGTATCACGGGGTTTGGATGCACCGTGAAGTTTGCCAACTCTCAATGTGAGAAAGGGCAATCCACGGTATCGAAGAGGCTAGCAATGGCGGAAAGGTAAGAGTGCGTATAATCCATGGACTCAACATTAGTCAAAAGAACTCATATACTTATTGCAAAAATTTAGAAGTCATCAAAAATTCAAGTACTACGCGCATGCTCCTAGGTTGATAGATTGGTAGGAAAAGACCATCGCCCCCGACCGCCACTCATAAGGATGCACAAGCCATGTACACCTCATGCTTCAAATTTGTTACACAATTTTAACCATACGTGCATGCTACGGGACTTACAAACTTCAACACAAGCATTTCTCAAATTCACAACTACTCAATTAGCATGACTTTGATATTATTACCTCCATATCTCAAAACAATTATAAAGCATCAAACTTATCTTAGTATTCAACGCACTCAAAAGAAAGTATCACATATATTGAACACCAAGTATATTAACATTAAGAAAATTACCATGCTATTAACGACTCTCAAAATAATCTAAGTGAAGCATGAGAGATCAAGTTTCTTTAAAACAAATCCACCACCGTGCTCTAAAAGATCTAAGTGAAGCACTAGAGCAAAAATTATCACGCTCAAAAAGATATAAGTGAAGCACTATGAGCAAACTATCAAGCTCAAAAGATATAAGTGAAGCACATAGAGTATTCTATCAAATTCTAATTCATATACGGCTCTCTCAAAAGGTGTGTACAGCAAGGATAATTGTGGTAACTAACAAGCAAAGACTCAAATTATACAAGACGCTCCAAGCAAAACACATATCATGTTGGTGAATAAAAATATAGTTCCAAGTAAATTACCGATGGAAGTGGACAAAAGAGGGGATGCCTTCCGGGGCATTCCCAAGCTTTGACTTTTTGGTGTCCTTGGATTATCTTGGGGTGCCATGGGCATACCCAAGCTTAGGCTCTTTCCACTCCTTGTTCCATAATCCATCAAAAGAATTCACCCAAAACTTGAAAACTTCACAACACAAAACTCAATAGAAATCTCGTGAGCTCCGTTAGAGAAAGAAAACAAAAGACTACTTCAAGGTACTGTAATGAACTCATTCTTTATTTATATTGATGTTAAACCTACTGTATTCCAACTTCTCTATGGTGCATAAATTATTTTACTAGCCATAGATTCATCAAAATAAGCAAACAGCACGCGCAAAACAGAATCTGTCAAAAACAAAACAGTTTGTAGTAATCTGTAACTAACGAAAACTTATGGAAACCAAAAAATTCTACCCAAATTATAAGACCTGGACAATTTGTTAATTGATCAGCAGCAATTGGAATCAGTATTTTATCACGTTCTGGTGATTTTTAACAATTCGGGCACTGAGCACAAAGATTCTGGAAATTACAGCAAGATCAAATAACTATCATCTAAGAAGATCCAATAGGTCCAACTTGGCACAAACACTAATTAAAAGATAAAATAACATCTAAACAGAGTCTAGATGGATTATTTTATTCCTAAACAGAACCAAAAACAAAAAACTCAAAATAAAATTGGGTTGCCTCCCAACAAGCGCTATCGTTTAACACCCCTAGCTAGGCAAAAAAGCAAGGATAGATCTAGGTATTGCCATCTTTGGTAGGCAATCCATAAGTGGCTCTCATGATAGATTCATATGGTAATTTTATTTTCTTTCTAGGAAAATGTACCATGCCCTTCTTTAAAGGAAATTGGAATCTAATATTCCCTTCCTTCATATCAATAGTTGCACCAATCGTTCTAAGGAAAGGTCTAACAAGAATAATAGGACATGAAGGATTGCAATCTCAAGAACGATAAAATCTACGGGCACATAATTCCTATTTGCAACAATAAGAACATCATTAATTCTTCCCATAGGCTTTTTAATAATGGAATCCGCAAGATGCAAGTTTAGAGAGCAATCATCAAAATCACGAAAATCTAGCAAATCACACAAAGTTTGGGGAATAGTAGAGACACTAGCACCCAAATCACACAAATCATGAAACTCATAATTTTTTATTTTAATTTTAATAGTAGGTTCCCACTCATCATGGAGTTTTCTAGGGATAGAAATTTTCAACTCAAGCTTTTCTTCATAAGATTGCATCAAGGCATCAACAATGTGTTCGGTAAAAGACTTATTTTGACTATAAGCATGAGGAGAATTCAACACGGATTGCAACAAGGAAATACAATCAATTAAAGAGAAATTTTCATAATTAAATACTTTGAGATCCAAGATAGTGGGTTTAGCAATATCTCAATTTTTATTTCTTTCAATCCCACTTTTATCAATTTCATCATCAAGATCTAAAAACTCAGAATTCTTAGAACGCCTTCTAGGTAAAGGAAGATCATATTCAGTTTCATCAAGATTGCAAATCAAAGATTTAATAGGGGACGTATCAATAACTTTTAGATCCTCATCTTTATTTTTATAGGAATTTGGTTTAGCGGCCATCTTATTGACTAAGGTAGCTTGCATATCCGAAATTTCAGCGGTCATCTTTTCAAGACGAGCGATTTGGGCTCTTATACTATCAAATTATTTGGACATATCATCGAGCTCTTTATTCATATAACTCATAGAACTCTTTTGTTCCTTAAGCTCGTTTCTAAAGAAATTATTATGCTCAAATTGCAAAACCATAAACTTCCTGACATTGTTTTCGATCTCCTCTAGCCTAATAAGGTGAAGATCACCAAATTTAGGTAGGGCCATCGCGACGAACAAGCAAACTAACACACGAGAAAACAAAAGGCAAAGGAAAAAAGACAAAGGGAAAAAGAGGAGGAGATTGCGAAAGAGAGGGCGAATAAAACGGCAAGGGTGAAGTGGGGGAGAGGAAAACGAGAGGCAAATGGCAAATAATGTAATGCGAGAGATAGGGATTGTGATGGGTACTTGGTATGTTGACTTTTGCGTAGACCTCCCCGAAAATGGCGCCAGAAATTCTTCTTGCTACGTCTCGAGCTTGCGTTGGATTTCCCAGAGGATAGGATGATGCAGCACAGTAGCGTAAGTATTTCCCTCAGTTTTTGAGAACCAAGGTATCAATCCAGTAGGAGACCACGCGCAAGTCCCTCGTACCTGCACAAAACGATAGCTACTCGCAACCAACGCTTAGGGGTTGTCAATCCCTTCACGGTCACTTACGAGAGTGAGATCTGATAGAGATAATATTTTTGGTATTTTGATATAAAGATGCAAAGTAAAAGTAAAAGCAAAGCAAGTAAATAAAGTGATGGAGATTGATATGATGAGAATAGACCCGGGGGCCATAGGTTTCACTAGTGGCTTCTCTCAAGAGCATAAATATTCTACGGTGGGTGAACAAATTACTGTTGAGCAATTGACAGAATTGAGCATAGTTGTGAGGTTATCTAGGCAATGATCATGTATATAGGCATCACATCCGTGACAAGTAGACCGAAACGATTCTGCATCTACTACTATTACTCCACTCATCAACCGATATCTAGCATACATCTAGAGTATTAAGTTAAAAACAGAGTAACGCCTTAAGCAAGATGACATGATGTAGAGGAATAAATTCATGCAATATGATAAATACCCCATCTTGTTATCCTCGATGGCAACAATACAATACGTGCCTTGCAACCCTTTACATCACTGGGTAAGGTCACCGCAAGATTGAACCCAAAGCTAAGCACTTCTCCCATTGCAAGAACTACCAATCTAGTTGGCCAAACCAAACGGATAATTCGAAGAGACTTGCAAAGATAACTCAATCATACATAAAAGAATTCAGAGAAGAATCAAATATTTTCCATAGATAAGATGGATCATAAACCCACAATTCATCGATCTCAACAAACACACCGGAAAAAGAAGATTACATCGAACAGATCTCCACGAGAGAGGGGGAGAACATTGTATTGAGATCCAAAAAGAGAGAAGAAGCCATCTAGCTACTAACTATGGACCCGAAGGTCTGAAGTAAACTACTCACACTTCATCGGAGGGGCTATGGTGTTGATGTAGAAGCCCTCCGTGGTGGATGCCCCCCTCGTGAGCTCCGGAACAGGCCCCAAGATGGGATCTCGTGGATACAGGAAGTTACGGCGGTGGAATTAGGTTTTTGGCTCCGTCCCCGATCTGTTGGGGGTACGTAGGTATATATAGGTGGGAGGAGTACGTCGGTGGAGCGTCAGGGGGCCCACGAGGCAGGGGGCGCGCCCAGGGGGAGGGGCGCGCCCAGGGGGAGGGGCGCGCCCCCCATCCTCGTGACCGCCTCTGGCCCTCCTTGGAGTAGGGTCCAAGTCTCCTGGATCACGTTCGGTGAGAAAATCACGTTCCCGAAGGTTTTATTCCGTTTGGACTCCGTTTGATATTCCGAACACTGAAATAGGCAAAAAAAAACAGCAATTCTGGGCTGGGCCTCTGGTTAATAGGTTAGTCCCAAAAATAATATAAAAGTGGAAAATAAAGCCCATTATAGTCCAAAACAATAGATAAAGTAGCATGGAGCAATAAAAAATTATAGATACGTTGGAGACGTATTAGAGACTTGGCTGGGTTATGCTCTGAAGACTCCATGCCTATGGCGGAAGGAGTTCATCAAGCTTCCGAACTAGATGCCTCCTCCTCCTCCTCCGGCGAGTCAGGGCACTCCGCCTCCTCCACCGCCTCCTCCTCCGGCGAGTGACGATCAGGGCACTGGGCCTCTTTCTCCGGCGCGTGGCGGCACTCCGCCTCCTTCTCCGCCTGCGCCGGCGCGCCCAAGCAGCCAGCAGCCTCCTCCTTCTCCGCCTCGCCAGCAAGGCCAGAAGAGACCCGCCGCCGCCCCGGCTGCTCCGGCGCGTCGTAGTCCTTCTCCTCCACCTCGTAAGCAAGCACGAAAGAAGACAGATGCCGCAGCCGCTCCGTCTGCTCCGGCGTCTAGCAGTACAACCAGAGGCGGGAGGCAATACAGATACGGTCCTTCTCTCAAGCCTCTAGAGAAGTTACCGTACAAGAGACCGAGGAGGAAAACGCGAAGATCGTGCGGGCCGAAGTGGACGACTTCCTTGAAGGGTTGAAAGCAAAGAGACATCCACCTCCGGAGGAGAAGGTAGATCCGGTGAAAGCAAAGCGCACTATCCATGCCCTGAGGAAACAACCAAAGTCTTCGCCGAGAACCAACTATGAGCGCATTACTGAACAGACATATCTCGAAGCGGAGCGGTCGGGAAGTACTGTCAGACATCAAAGGTCAAAAGAACGAGCAGCTGCGAAAAAAATTGCCCAGCTCGGCGAACAAGCAAATCAATCGTGCCCCCCGCTCAATGTGTCTAGCGGCGACATCGTCGTTAATGCTCCGCGGACGGTGGCCGGTTATGGCAATCTTGCAGATTACCTTCCTGACGATCAACTTCCTGATTTCATTGAGGTGGACGAACACAGATACAAGTACGGGAAGCCTCTCATCAAAGATGAAAAATCTCTAACAACGATGATGCGAAGGTTCCATAATTGGTACATGAAAACCTGCAGAGAGTCTGGGGGGACGAATAGTTTGTATCTGAGAATTAAAGTGGAGCACGACCTCGTTGGAACTGATCTGTTGCCTGTTCCATTTGAGGAGTTCTTCGAGTTCTTCAATCAAAAGGCCCTCGATAAATTAACGGTCTTTTTCTACTGTCTGTAAGTACTATTTCTGTCATTAAGTCTCTGTATATAGCTCGGCTCTATCATTGCATGTATTTATAATTAATTATCCTCAATATATTATGCAGATTGAAGATCGTCGAGTGCAGAAAACAAGAAATATATGATATTGGGTTCATTAACACAAATATCATAGATGAAATTCAGGTTAAAAAGCACGCCCGAAGAGGCCGAGGCCAACTTGCTACAATCGTTGATCAAAAATCTAAACAAAGATACCATACTCTTTCCTTACAACTTCGAGTGAGTGTTACTGTCGTGTGCATATTCGGTTTCCCTTATTACCCGAGCGAGGTTATAGTAATGTAATTGATGAGTTATGCATGCGTGCGCAGCTTCCACTATGTTCTTCTGGAGATTAAGCTTGAGCGGGGACTAGTAACCGTCTTAGACTCGAGACGAAAAGATCCCGAAACCTGTGCAGACATGACTAAATTGCTCAACAAGTAAGTTCAATCGATCATTATCGCACCATATCGGCAACTTTTTGTTCATTTTCTGATATCTCAAGTAATAATACTTATTTTCTTTGTCTTGCAGGGTTTGGAAACAGTTCATCGCAGAAGCTCCGGGACTGGCGAAGGAGCTACGGTATACATCCCCGAAAGTAAGTACTACTGGCTAGCTAGTTGCGCGCATCTCCCGTTGATTCTATAGCTATACTTTCATCAATGCCATTTATAATGCTTCATTATCAGTTTGATTGACCTCTATTTCTCGTAAAGTGCTTGTGGCAGGAACAAGGGAATGATTTCTATGGATACTACGTGTGCGAGTTCATCTACAACGCGACTTTGAAAAATAAGCGGGGCTACTCTAAAAGACAATATGAAGTGCGTAAGCAATAATATTCACAATTTAATTTTATTACACCATCATTTCTGTTGAGTTTCATTCACATATATATGTATTAACCCCCTTCTTCAAATTAGACGTTGCAGATGCGGAATGAACTCCTCCCACAAGATCGCATGAAAGCAATTCAAGTGGAATTGGCGGGATTCTTTCTTGACCACGTCATCAATAAAGCCGGAGAATACCATGTGGAAGTTGATTTCAATTGCTAGGGGATTGTAAGAGATCTTACATATTGTATATGTATGTAGCCAGTAGCGTCAGATAGATAATAAGGAAACTTGTTGTTCGACCAATCTCTCGGAGAAGGAGAGGTCGATCGATCACTTCTCTCGGTATGCATGACGAACTTCTGTACTTAATGGTTTCCTTCATTTTCTTACTAGCTAGCGTGTCGAGGGCCTCTCTATTTATAGTACGTAGCGTCGACCAAGCACGGAGATAAGAGAGGACACTTCTCCCTATTAATTAGCTAGCTAACACAATATATGAAACACCTAAATTAACCCCTCGAAACCCCCAACCCACCCCCCCCCCCCCCCTTTCAAGAAAACAAAACAAAAACCCCAGCCCCTGAAATGCTGACGCGTGGATGCCTTTTGGTCACGGTTGGTGGCACCAACCGGGACCAAAGGCACTCCTGCCTGGGCTCGGCGCACCGGCCACATGGAGGCCCATTTGTCCCGGTTCGTGTAAGAACCGGGACTAAAAGGCCAGGGCATTAGTAACGATCCTTTAGTCCCGGTTCAACAACCGGGACAAAAGGCCTGTATGAACCGGGACAAATGGTCCCTTTTCTACTAGTGATATATGGAGTAATTCTCAGAAAATGTATACGTGGAGTATCAATGGTTACATTTTAAAGTGATGAGGAAGATATATATCTTGTGCGTGCAGATTGGTATTTTATTTTTACAGTTGATTGGCAATTCCTGTTATTCAATCTAATCAAAAAGTGAAAAAGACAAGGAGCCTACCCACCTTGACTCCCACAGGTGGAGATACACGGCTAGCTTAGCTCAATCAGAATACTAAGGTTTCTACAAAACTGTAGTTTTGGAAACTGTGAGGTGTTTGGCTAAACCAACAATAGTAGTTTCATAAACACTTGTATTCCTGATATAGTGTTTTTTTCTAACTTTTAAATAAAGAGGTCCAGACCTCTTTTTTCTCAGACTGACAGCTTGGTTTGTAACTTGAAAGCACAATTATCAACATGGCAAACTAGGCCTCTGCATAGCATGCTCCACACTAGTTAAACATGATGTCAAATTTTTCAAATAGTGCGGTATTTTAAAAACTACACTGCCAAACTAGGCCTTACCGCATATAAGTTTCATAATGTAATTTCGTCCAAAGCATTGAGATTCAGAGATCAGGAGACGATAGGATGAGGTACGCCTGCACATTTTGGAAAAGAAACGTAAGTGATATTAGTCATTAAAGTAACAACATCAAAGCATAAATTCATATTTTTCCAGAGGAAAATTTCAATTGAATGTGGGTTTGTCTATGTACGTTGGGTGGTTTGTCTATGTCAGATAACATATTATTTCTGGATAGTTTTGGGGGTTTGTATATGTATGTTGGGTGGTTTGCCTAAGGTAACATCATCTTATATCTTATATCTTATATCTTATATCTTATATCTTATATCTTATATCTTATGTTTACTAATTGGAGGCACCATACGAAGCATCACGTTAATCCTTGAGGTTAAGAAATTTCAACCATCCGATTAATATATGACCTATATTTATCCGTTGGATGGAACAAATGACACAAAGGAAAAAAAAGATCCCATGTACGCACGTGAGTCCTCCCCAAGGTCTCTCTCTCTATTGGATTAAATAAAGGAAACAAAACATCCCATGTATGAAGTCCTCCCCTAGGTCTATGGATGGATTAGATCTAACGAGCTACGCTGATCTCCTATTCAATGGTAGGTTTTATTCCTGCCGTAACTAACATGGCTTCTCAAGAAAAAAAACATTCAATCAGATGTGCGGATGGATCAGATATAACGAGTTATATTAATCTCCTATTCATTGGTATTCAATGGAGTTCGATTCCTGCGTAACAAACATGGCTTCCCATTAAAAAAATCTACACCTATACTAATTAGGCACTTCCAAAAAATTACCACATTAATTAGAAAATAGGAGCTGTTTATCTGGTGGAACCGAATTATTACGGTGTAGATTAACCCACACAATTTGTTTTTCCCAAAGAAATCACATAACTCTTCACGGTCAAGACAAAATAGCGATAGATCAAGGAGTTGTATTTGCGTACGTTCAGATTCAATGCAAGTCACGCATGTTGTAGGCCCATTATATCACGTATGCCTCCAAAACAAAGCAAACAACCATCCAATCTCTGTATTTTCTGTTTGCATAGAGTCCACGGATGTTACAATGCCAAAAAAACCACTGATGTTGTCTTTCACGGATAGATTTTACCATGCCCTTGAAGATTCGGCCGCTCGGCCTTTCCAGCTGCACCAAGGTACCGAAAGTGCCCTCAAGAGAACCCTAGCACCGCTCTTCTGTCTTCTCGATGCTGTCCGGAACACCAGCCTCAGACAGGAAACAAAGGTACTACTCGGACTGGACGATGTGTGTTTGAAGAACTGCACACAGGCGAGTCCCATCTCGAGCGCGCACAGTGCCGTGGCCGTCGGACTGAACGTCCTGGACCATCGCTGCAAAAATTGATCTACGGGAAAATAGATTGATGCTAGATTGAAGCACAGTTGGAAGCTATAGAGTGATTCAAAGCTTGCAGGAAAAGAAAAAGGAGATTAGAGGAGCTGCACCCTATATTAGATCAAACTCAAAGATTGGAATTGAGAGGGTGAAAGAGCAGACGCAGCAAGGAAGAAGGGCAGCCTCGGATGCTGTCTCGCTGGTCTGCACCCATAGGCCTCACACGCAGGCGCATGGGCGGATGTGATGTCGTACAGTACACACGCCACAACCAAGGGTGCTTGGAAGGTAAAGACGTCAGACTGCAGGCCCGCCTTTAGCCTCCAACATGCTCTCTATTCACAAGGACTAGACCACAATAGAGCCATTTGCCCGAGTGAGGGCTTTTGGCGGCCGCGCTACAGGCAGGCCGCTATCCCGGCCGTTTGTTTGGGCTTGGGGATCTGTAATGTGTCAGTGTGTGGCAGGCTTGCGCCAGGCCTACTAGCTGAAATACGGTCTGGGATACAGCTATCGGACGCCTAGGCGTATCCTGTTCTGCCCATACTACTTGCCTGTTCGCGTGCGTCCAGAAAGACTGGCCCATGGGTGCTGGTTTGAAACGGCACAGGTGAAGGAATCCCATGCGAACCCATCCTCCTGCCTTACCATGTGGACCAGACCAGAGCTCCTGTTCCGGTGACGCACTCTCTTTCCCTCGCCCTCCTCCCCCCTCCCTCTCTTCTCGTCTGTGCGGTGGTTATCGTCGGCAAACGCGCTCCCCGACCGAAGCGACGGCCGGAGCGCTCGTCCTCTTCCACGCTGGCGGCCAAACCACCCGGATCCAGCGTCATCTTCCACTCCGGCAGCCGAATCACCTCGAGTTTGCGGAACACCGGATCTGCTCAGGGTAAGGTCCTCCTCGTCCACGGATCTGGCCGGGAAAAAACATTTTCTCCATTGTTTCGGTGAGGCTGGATCACACGTTCTGTACTTATGCTTTTTCACCTAGCTGGTGTTCATCTGTTCTAGAGTTTCATGTTTTTGGCGATTTTAGTTTTGTTCCTTCTATTGCTTTGGCATGGCTGATTTGGCTGCATGGATGGATCGAGATGTATATCATTTGTGTTGATGAACCCAGAATAGAGTGCTCTCTGATAGTCTGTACATATGCGATTTTCTTTTGCAAATCCGAATTTCCTGTGATGTTTTTTAGATGATGTATGTGGCGGATAATCATGAGGGGAAAATGTTATTCATGCCCATGCGTATTTGCCAGACCGGCTTAATTTTTTCCAACATGTGTTCTTTGGGGTGCTAATTCATACAGTTTCAACTTTTTGCACTGCATGTGCTATTAAACCTTGATTAGTGATTATTCTTAATGAACCGTTCAAATTGAGATAGTGTAAAGATGAACCGTTTACAAGCTGGCCTATTGACAACTGTTGTTGTTTCATATGGATCTTGAAATAGTGTAGTATAGGATTGACCACTAAATTTGTTTTAGTGTGCACCAGACTTTTGGTGGTATAGTATAGGATTTTTTGGTCCTGGATTGTGAAATCCTGATGAACTATGTGTCACTAAATTTAAAATAATTTAGAGTTCAGACTATGACTATGTCTCACTGAATTTAGAATAATTTAGAGTTCAGAGCAAACACATGCATCAACCGCTCAAATCAGATTTCAGAAAGAATCCGGGACAGGATAATTTCAGTTGATTTTGGGTTCATGCTGTTTATCTTTGTTCTGCTGGTTACCATACAACTCATGTGCACTGGATGAACACACATCAGGTTTTAGGGTTCAGGCAATTTCTTTTGGTTTATTTATAAATTATAATCAAACCCAAATGCTGTGCCATGAATCCAAAACCATTATTTTCTGCAATCAGTGATACACCCGTGGTCATGTGTATCTGTTAGTCTACATTATGTATAGATTTAGTTGTTTTTATCTTTATCGACCCATCGGTTAGTTTACTGAAATTTGTTGGCAGTGGTGCATTATGTTCTTTAACTGCGATACTGAAGCGGATCGAAACATTTAACAACAAATCAGCTCTTAAGTAATTAACAAAGACTTGATGGTTGTGCTATTATTATAGTATACTTTTTTGGGCTTGAATTACGAATCTGACTAAAATTTCCTGTTTTTGTGTTACTCTTATAGAATAGTTTTTTTTTGCCCTGAATTCTTAACGTAACTGAAATTTATTTGCTAGGGTAAAAGGATCGAACAAATAGCTATCGGCGTGGTGGGGTTTCATTCTGATTTGGTGTTGAACATTTTTTTTTTGCAGAGTAGGGTTTCATTGAGACTTTGAGAGCTAACCTGTCAATCGAGAGGCATATGCAAGTAAGGTTTATACCTGGGTGATTTTGATCAATTTGGCGAAGCTCTGTACAAAGCTGGTGCATATCGGAGGGCCACAGGTGTACAACCCGCCCCCAAAGAGGTGATTTGCCGAAGGCTCCAAGGAAATTGCCGAAATGCACGAACTGTGGGGTGGTTGGACATCGTTGCAATGTGTGTGGCACTAAGAAGAGCGGGCCGTTTGAGCCAAACTTCCTCTAGTTACAATCTTCATCGCAGTGATGGTTTATGTAGTCGGCTTTGCAATATTTGTGGCAACTATTTCTATTTTATGATGCACATGTTTCATTTGCTGCCCGTATTATCAAACCTGGTCTCCTTGCCATGTTTTAGCTGATTTATTTAGCATCTCCTAGTGTGGACTGCATAAAGCCTTTGATCCATGTTCTGTGCTAGTGTCAAAAGCAAACTGTTACATCTTGCTGATGTGAAAACCGAAAATGGTTGTTTTGCTAGCTGTGGATTTGATCAGGAATCAGTTCTGGCGGTTTAAATTGCTACTCCCTCGGTAAACTAATTGTTCTTGTCCTTCTGAATGTGTTAGTCAGTTTCTGTGATTTGTATGGGCTCTGTGTTGTTTCCAGTAATACAAAGGAACTGTTTTACAAAATCCTTGTTGGTGTGCTTACCTCCGTTAACATGTAGCCATGAGAGATGATTCTTCTCCACTTATCCACTGGTGTCATGGTCACCAGCACGTCTGAAGTTCCTTGTAATCCAGTTATCAATGTACGGCATGGCACCCCAAGACTGATGAAATGACAAGGCTGGTCATAGCTTGCCTAGGGTGCTCAGTTGCACTTTGAAATGGCTGGCAGGGGTGAGCACGCCACCCCTGTCGAGCATAGGTGTGAGCGGCACATGGTACAGGCATTCAATGCCTGTAGCAGGTCGGCGTGGGTGTTGCTGAGTTCCATGGCGTGCTACTAACCATGCCTAGGCGCTAGTCTGCTAGGGTCCGTGCTTACTTTTATTCTGAAAACTAATCACCGAAAAAGAGGTAAATTATGGCGTCAACCGAAGAAAATAGCTAATGTCCTGTGGAAAAGTTGGACTTAAGTTGATCGTGTGAGTAATGCAGCTTTCTAACTGAATCGATCTGTTCGCTGCTCATCCTGTCTGTGTGCGCACTACACTGGCTGGTCTCGTAGTTGAGCAGCTCGCATGCTGGACGAACACATGCCGTTAGTCTACTGAACCACGGAAGTGACCAGCGCTGCCCCAAAACTTTTTCTTTCAACTGATGATGCTCCTTTCTCGCCTAGCCACGCTGGGCAGTTGGTTGACAAGATAGCTGTACCACTGGAGGGCACATCTCTCCTGAAACTTGAGGCTAAATCAAAACGCTTGTACATAAGCATGCAGCCGTGGCGAGATTAATCAAGGGTAAAACTGTTTGATCTATCTGATTCAACATAAACACGAGTGCAACTGAACTATTCTGATCCTCCTAGCTGGTACATAAGCCAATAACTGTAGTTCGGGATTAGTATTTGACGGCTTTAAGCACAGACATGACCAATCAATGATGAAACCAAACATCACAAAATACATGCCCAAAATGCTTTGCTTAGTGAGTAGTATAACACGTAATGGAGAACACTAATGGCTGTTTCGCTGGACGCGAATGCTCCACCTACACGCTTTTGGATGCTGGTGCTCTCAGCTGGCCACAAATCAACCACGACATGCATGTACAGGTCGTACAAGTCTCTGGCGCATGGGCCAGGACTCCTAACGCGAGCGACATTGTGCGTACATGTGAGGCGTGTGTAAGAGCCCTAGGTGCTTTCGCATGTGCGTGGGCCATCCTTAGTTCAATACATGCTAAAAATAAATCAAATACACGCCGTATACACTGCATGCGCGGATCCCAATGGTGGCCTGACGGCAGGGATTCCGGCCTGCCTGTAGCGTGGCCACCATTGGCATTTTTCGCATTTGCCCTGACTAACCAACCTTCGCCCTGCAAAGAAATATACTCATGAACGTACATACAGCTGCGGCAGATAAGGCAAGATTGAAGTCAACTACATTTGCACCGACGATCAACTTGCAGATATCCTGACCAAATCTTTGGGACGACAGAAGTTCATGGAGAAGCGGGGAAGGATCGGCGTCCAAGCTGTGAAGTGAGGACATCGTGGTTAGGGGGGGGGGGGGGGGTGATTGTTGGAATCAACCACGTAGTAGGAGTCCTGTCCGGTATGGACTAGGAGCAGTCACCGACTCAGTTTGGGTTAGCTAGCTTTGTACTAGTATAAATATAGCTGTACCCCTACGTTGTAATATCATATCAAACAAAGCAATACAAATCACAGGACCGACACGGCCCTGTTTGCCATCAACTCGTGTGTTCTCGCGTGCGTGAGTTCCGTCGGTCTAGCCGGTGGTGTATAGTTACGTATACGTACGTGCATGTGCAAGATCACGTAGGATCAATCGAACTTGCCTGTCTAGTTGCTTGTTGTGTGCTACAACTCTATCGACCGGAAAGTAATCGGTCGCAGTTTGCTCGTACGTGCGTCTCGCCGGAAAGTACTCGGCGGATCGCAACGTCGAGGTCGGGCCTGTGCCAACATGGAGGTGAGTCAGATTTCTTACATTAATATTTTAATCATTGTAATAGTTACATATATACCTCCTTGGTAAATGAACTACCCAAGAATCATCAGCTCAGCCCTTCTCAGCCAGCTTCTCCTTTAGTTCTCCATCAGTGAGAGGACAACCTTACATATTTTATGACATTACCAACAATATCATTACCCAGCGCTATTCATTTGCAAGTATGGATTTCTTAGATGTCCAACCTTTATAGTTAAATTCAAATATGTTCTTCATTGGCGGACATTTGCATTGTTTCAAGCAAAATAGACCACTGGACGATTTTAGAAGAGTATTCTTTCCTTCGTTTCGCTCTATGACAACATAATTAAATAGTTTCGCTATTCGTATGATGTGGCTATATAGTACAATTAAAAGGACTTTTACTATTTTTTCGTCATTAACAAAGGAATATTAACCTTTGAGTTTTGTAGTATGAAGGGGTTAATATTAAAAAAGCATATGAGGAAAATAGTAAACATACTGTTAAGTATTGTTACAGATATTAGGTAGGTTGTCTGCAGTTAGCAGGTTCAGCTGGTGCAAAGGTCACATGAGAAATAAAATATTCCTTTACACACAAAGATGACTACGACATTTCCATGTTAGTTAGTTGTTTCTTCTTTTCAGAGATTGTTGTCATTTAATCTGCAGTTGGGGAAGTGTTCTCTAACAGCTGGAGGGTGCACACACATACTAGATGATTCAAATGTATGTAAGCAATATAGTTGTTGGTTAATTTATTTTAACCAGCTAACCATGTAAGATTGCTAAATTGTTAAGCCCATCTAGCCATACTTTGTTCACTCTTCGAATTTATTGTCCCTTTTCCATACATACAATGAAAATTGTACATCAAATTCAGGTACAAACATGTGGGTACATGAGTAGGAAAACTGATATACTTCGGTTCTCCCATTTAGGAGTTATAGTTATTAATTTATACTTACTTTCTACCGCAATACTTACCATCTCTTCGTTATTTGTGGATGGTATCTTATCTTGCATATTTAGTGATTGAAAGCACATTTCGAGGTCCCACGTGAATCCTTACAAGAAAGAAAAAGTATTTCGTCATATATACCTTGCATTAAGTGAAGCAATATCAAGCATTGCAGTCAAGTTAAGAGGCGACCATGACTACCTGACAAGCTTCTCTTTTACCTTACATGGCACAGTACATACGATGTCCCAGATGCAAAGAGATCCTCATGCAGGTTTGGTTCAGGCACGTATTATACAAAAATAATAATCTTTTTGCACGCACTGTTGTTTTGGGAGGTACAATCTCTTCTATTTTGCATGATAGTCCATGAGTCGAAATTCCTGATTTTTGCAAGTGTGGGGTTGCTGGTAATTACCGGCATCTATATAGCATGGTTATTTCCTTTTTGTGGCCTTATAAGTAGGTGAAAATAAGTAATAAAACTATAATTAAATAAGGCAAACTCACTGTAGCAAACTCTGCATGTATCCGAAGTCACAACTCACAACTGCTTTAAAAGATAAAAATATCCACATCATCCTTGAAAGCATGAATCTAGAAGTTTAATGCTTAGGGAAAGCACGTAAACTGCAGTTAAACGTTTCCACTTACACTAACAAAAGTTGTAAAATAAACCTCCCATGATGTAATGTGTGGATAGAATATGAAACGCTAGAACACCATGCATGGATCAACTATTTTTAACATCATTTTTAATCAAACAAAACTGAATTATTTTTGTTGTTCCCTGTACAGCACTTCTGCTTATTCATGTTGTATATTCCAATATTAATCCATGAAATAGATGTATTTGCATATTTAACGACCAAATTAACTCAATCAGGCTCCATTTTGTTGTTGTCCTAGAAAAGACAACATATGCTACAACAGAGCATTTCATTTTGGGAGCTTCTATGACTTCAAAAATAGTACAAAAATCATGTATTGAATTTTTTAATTTGCAACTATTTTTCTCAATGGATGCACTAATTTATCTGGCCCTAATATCGCATGCTCATATTTTTAAATCCGGTCTAAATCTAAGGGTGTGCTACCCTATGACACAACAAAATATGCATAAATTGTGACACAATTGACTATTAGAGGTAATGGACATATGGTCTAATTACAATTTGGACAAAGCTATGTGACTCCTTTTGTCTATGTTTAACAAAGGAAAACAATTTACATGCATATTTGAATACAAATACTAAACATATGAGTTATTTTGTTTATTTCTAATTCATAGAAACTTTCTCATGCAATAAATACCGAACGTGCTAGCCCGTGCAGATGCACGGGTTAACGACTTCTAGGTAGTTTTGGGGGTTTCTCCATGTAGCACTCTCTTACTATCAGAGGAATTTAGGTTTAGAGCGTTTCAACTGTAAAAATGGTATATCTTACTACTGTAATTCAATTGCAGATTTACACTGTAAACTCCACCATAAAAGTGTAAATATACTAGTAATTTCAACCTAGTTACACTGTAATTGTACTGTTACACTGTAAATCTTTCACATTGAATATTGTATTTACACTGTAATTTTAGTGTAATTCTACTATAAATTACAGTGTAAAGAAATCAATGTAATTAAACCGCAGCTCTACTCTAAATTATAGTGTAAATCTTCACAGTAAATAATGTATATGCACTGTAATTTTGGTTTAATTACAAATTACAAACACAAAAACAGTGTAAATTTTTCCTTCGTTTTGTCGTAGCGGCCCTTGTCTCTCTTCCTTTCCAGCTCCTGCGATGAGAGATTGGTGAGATAGAGAGGGAGAGGCATGGCGATTTCAATTTGGAGCTCTCTTTGCTGCTCGCTTGAGGGATTGGTGGTCGACGTCCGGAGCTCATCAAGTCATTGTGGTTGCTTTCATTTTCTCCCCATCCCTGCATCTCTAGGCTCTGTTCCTGATTCCTTTTTGTTTTTGCTTGCTCAGATCTGTTGGTTCCTCATGTGTTGTGATGTGTAGGTTTAGTTGATACTCCCTCGTTAGATGCTTGTGTAAGTTTCTCCACCCGCCGCTTTTGCCTGGTTCTATTCTCTGTTGCTAGATGTTTGTGGTTTTGATGTTTGTGTCCTAGGGTTTCTTCAGCTAAACTGTTTGGATCTGAGGTTTTGCTGCAAGTACCTAGTGTTTAGTCTGCAACCTTATTTAGGGAGATTTATGCTAGTTATCTACACAGTAGCTATTGATTTTAGATTTGGTATCCTTTACTGTAAGGTTAAGTTGATTTTCTCTCTGTTCTTATGCTGGTAGAAAGTTAGTTCATCATACTACTTTGCATGCTCATGTTGTAGTTCTCCCTGCATAATAACTCAAGCGAAGAAAGAGGAAAGATAGCGCCACACCATCTTGCTGCAGGAGGGAGCGCAAACCAAACTACAAGTTCAATGGGCCTCAATGGGTGTTGTACATGTTTCATCCGAACAATGCTCAAGGTAGCCAACCGTTGTAAGTCATTGTAGCAGGAGTGAAGGAGTGCTCCTATTTGACACATCGTTCACCTCTAATACACGACCTGATGCCTGAAGCGAGGAGCAAATGGGCTGACACATGCTCACGAGCTCATTTGAGCGGGTTTCCTTCTTTTTTCTTCTTTGCGATTTTTCATCCATCGTGAGACTAAAATTCTATTTTCCTTCTCATACGCTGCTGGCGTCATGAATACATATGCATGCATGATGCTATTTTTAAATGTTAGTATATGCATGCATGATACTATTCCAACTTCTGTTAGTCGTATAACAAAAGCTATAGACTACTAATCAGCTTATAATATGGGGACGCCAAATTAACAATTTACCAATCCCTCATATAAATACAAATAAAAATAAGCAATGGTTTTATTCCTCATCAGCGGTGGATATGCAAGCTCGTGTGTTCCCCGCCTTGATTCTGGATTTGGGTGCGTGTTTTAGTCTCCCAGGCAGTTTCGTCGAAGGGGACCTCAGAAGTGGATTATCAACATTGAATGCAAGAAGAGAAAGACAATGATGGTCATGTAGCTCCTATCAGGCCAGAATTGGAGGCGGTGGCCGCTGTAAACCATGGAAAATAGCTTGCAGCTAGTGACACCTAAGCCCTCCATGCTTACTATGTTTTTGGTACCAACAATCCTTCTTGAAAATGCTAATGGTGGTCAGCCACTATGGTGGACGTTTTGAAAATATAAATTTTTATGATGTGTTTTTTGGAAATTTTATGTCAACACACGTACACATGTATACCACGATATGCATATTTTCATGACATTATACTTTCACACGTGGCATCCACAAAAAAATTAAAAATACATATTTCCAAAATAGGCTAGTATTCGTTTTTGTCTTGTTGGGCCAGAACTTTGTATTTTTGGTGGGCCATAATTTTGTTTTTCTGTTGCTGGGCTGGATTCTTTATCTTTTATATATAGCTTACAAATCACAATTTTGTAAACGAATTTTCACACGTTCATGTGGAACACATGTAACTTTTCGCGAAAATAATTTGGATTTTTTAAAAACTTTTAAATGAGCTTTTTGTTTTTTTTTTTTGAAAAATGTCCTCGGCGGTGGTCGTCCACCAAAAGCCTGCGCTCCAATCCTTCTTCCTTATATGGATAAGGGTCTCTTTGATACAAATGACTTTCATAGGATCTTTGAAGGAATATTGGAATCCTTAGGAAATTTTCCTACGTTGGTCGTTTGTGTCTGTGTGTGTCTGTGAGAGAGAGAGAGAGAGAGAGAGAGAGAGAGATAGAGAGAGAGAGAGTGAGAGAGAGCTCCTGCTGTGATGTGATGAACTCCTGGAGTACAGATTGTTGACGCCAATGACGGAGCTATGTTGAGGAGGGGGGGGGGCACCTGCCCCTCCCTGCACTTGCATCAATTCCTAAAATTGATGATTTGTTGTTTCCCCATTTCCAATCCTTTTTATCAAGCCATGTTTAAGTATACCACGACCTTCAACTAGCGCACTACATACTTGACTCGGATGGTTACCAAGTTCTGCATTCAATATATATGTGTTGGGGTAGTAAATGCTCTTCAGCAACCATGCATAGAGAGCTTCCGGTTGGTGCAGTAGGCGCCATGATTGTCTTGCTAACATAGCAAGGTTGAATAATTCGAAGTCTTTAAGCCTAGTCCTCCTATTCCATTGGGGTGTGTCATGGCTTTCCATGAGACCCAATGAGGCTTTCGCTGGCTGTCTTTGTTGCCCCACCAAAACCTTCTGGCCAGCATATTGAGATGTTCACATAATCCCCTTGACAGTTTGAAACATGACATGGAAAAAACAGGGACGACATGTGCAACTGATTTCACCAAAACCTCCTCGCCAGCATAAAACAAAGTTTTCTGGATCCAACCTTGAATCTTACTGCACAGTCGGTCTTTCAAATATTTGAAGGCACCATTCTTGGAGCTTCCCACATTGGACGACATACCCAAGTATTTCTCATTCAGTGTTTCATTTGGCACATTGAGTAAACCTTTGATCTCAGTGCGAACACTATCCGAACCCCTTTGCTAAAGTACATAGAGGACTTTGCAAGATTAATTCTTTGACCCATAGCTTGCCAATATATATCCAAAACTTGGTTCACCTCGGTAGCTTCCACACTATTAGCTTTCAAGAACATCAAGCTGTCATCTGGAAATAAAAGATGGTTCACAACTGGCGTTGAAGGTGCCACCTGAATACTGCCCAAGTTTGATGACTCATTTCTGGATTTCAAAAGGCACGAAAGGCACACTGCTGCCAACAAAAATAAGTATATCGGGTCCCCTTGACGGATAACACGTGACGGTTTGAATTCATCAAGCCTCTTCCCATTGAACATTACTGAAAACTTCACGTAACTCTTTGAGGATGAGATTACGGGTAGGGGTGAAACGGATCCGATGTGGGTCGGATAACACTCTTATCACTTGTGCATTCATATTTTCAAAACAAATATGAATGTATGTACGGATGTCAGCGGATATGAATGAGGACCAGATGCTGATCGAATATGGATACATATAAAATGTTGACTCGATTTGGAATGAATACAAATAATAGCGACATACTCCCTCTGTAAACAAATATAAGATGTTTACAGAGGGAGTACTAGATAAACAAAATAAGTAAATAGCAATATGATACAAAATTATCAATTTGAAACATATGATAAGTCAATGATAGACTCATTTATGAAAAATACCACCATAATGGATAATAATTACTAAGTTTAACCATACCAAAAGTAAAATTGGACAACTTATTAGGCTTTTATGTTAGATAATTGGCATATTGAGGCTAGAATTGCTTAAATTAGCTCATGAAATCTTATTTGCAAAATAAACCTGGATATCGTTCATTTTAATTTTTATTTCTCGATGAGGATGTTTTGGGATACGGATAGGCATTTGCACCCAAAAAAACTTCATCAAAAGTTATTGATATGGTATCTAGTTTCAAAGATCTCGACAAGAGAAACACAACGGTCAAAATGGTTCGTACTGTGGACACCCGACTTAAGATATTTCATTTTGAAAAAATGGCTTAAGTGAACAGGTAGCGATCCTTCTATTCCTGCGGAAAACCCTAGCAAAACTCTCTCATGGTGACAAGTGGCGCACACACCACTTGTCACCACTAACTTTTGTGGGGAGATCTTTACAAATGGTGCCCTTTCAATTATTGATTTTGTACATATTTATGAGACTCTAGCACTTTTTGGCATCATGGGACTCTAGCACTTTGATTGGCCTACATGTATGCATTCCAACCGTCAGATTTATTGTTTAGTCCCTTAGAGCCGATCATGCCTAATAATAGAGAAGTTTTAGCCCCAACATTTTTTTTAAGAAATCTCGTCCCAATTTATTAAGACTCGGATATGTCCATCGGCACAAAGTTGTTGGTTGTGGGGAGGCCTCAACCACAAATGACGGCCTACTCCTAAGCTACAAGAGTACTTAGCTAGATTATGCGCTTCAAATTAAAATGCCTATGTTCGTCAATAAAAGTACATCAAATAAAATATCTTGTGCGGCTGATGACCTCCTTGATAATTGCTCCATGACTTCCACCGGTGTGCTAATGGATATCGTTTATCAGTCCAACGGATGGCCTAAAGAATGAAATGGTTACAAATGGGCCAATGAACGATTCAAAGGGCATCGTAATGAGACCTCATATACAACACTTAAGTGTTGTCATGATGATGGCGCACAGGCACGCCGCATGGGCCACGGCCCAGAAGGCTGCTCTCATTTATTCGCCCGATCGCTCGCAAGTTCGCCCGCCATGCTCGCTGTTCACAGTGTTTTATTTTTCTCGTCTGCCTTTTCGTGCAGCTGGTTTGGTGTCAAAAAAAAAGATCAGCCGCTCAAAAAGAAAAAGACAAAACTGATCAGTTTTTATTAATTCGATTTTTTGGTTAAGTAACAATATGATCACGAATTATAATAATTTTTTGAATTAAGAAAATGAATTTGAAAAATCTCACAAATTAAAAAAAATTGCCAATTTGAAAACCTTCATATCATTTGAGGAATTTGAAACAAAAACCATGAACTTGAGAAATGTTCGCGCATTTGAGAAATAAAGTTCATGAATTTGAAAGAAAAAACCTGAACTTGAGAACAAATGTCCACTCATTTTGAGAAATGTCTGTGGATTTGAGAAAAAAGTTCATAAATTTGAGAAGAAGTTCAGGAGTTTGGAAAAAATCACAGACCTGAGGGAAATCTTCGCAAACTTTGACAACTGTTTACGAATTTGAGAAATAGGTTGACAACTTGTTTTAAAATAGTTTGCCAATTTGAGAGAAAAAATTACAGATTCAAAAACATCACGTATTGGAGGAAATAAGTTCATGAATTCAAATAAATTGTACAAGATTTTGTATAAATTTCACAAATTGGAAACAGTTTCAAGGTTGAAAAAAGTTCACTCATTTTAAGAGAAATAAAAATGAGGAAAAAACTGAGCAGAATCCAGTCTAGAAAAATAAACCATCTGGAAGCTTCCCAATACCAGCGACCGAACAACTACTATAACTAATGGGCCGGCCCACAGGAAATCTATCCAAGGGTGAGGATGTGATATGTGTATGAAAATAGCTATAAGGCCTTGTACAATGCAAGATATTTAGGGGAGGTGCTTAAAAAAGAGATTAACCAATTTTTCTTAAGCACTGGTTTTATTAGTGTCTGATGCACGCTTAATTAGAAACCCCTTCTATAGATATAAGCACTAGTGCTTGAGTAAACCTAGATTTATTTTACTAAGCACCTCCTCTAGACACCTTGCTTGCATTGGACAAGGCCTAAGTGGCGCTATAAGCGCCGAATAGGAATCTTGAAATTTGATGGGCTGAAACAAGAAGGAATAGATATTTTTTAGGGGTAAAAGCCTAACTTTATTCATCAAGATCTACAGAAGGTGGGATAGATCTTACATCATGCGGCCGGCCAAGCCACACATGACGCCTGTGAGCTAAAGAAGACGAGAATTTAGCTAAACATTGAGCCTCTAAATTGAACTGCGACCTTCAAAAGTAAATATACAAGTAAAAGTTGTTGCCCGGTTTTGATCTCCTTCATGATTGCCCCCGATCTGCCTTGGTTGTTCTGCAAAATGTCCTCAACTACCTGCTTTGAATCGCAGGCTACCACAAACAGATTTATGTGTAGATCTTCTGCTAGGCCAAGTGCCTCCCTACAATCAATAGTTTCCATGAGCACTGGGTCATCGACTCCATCAATCACCAGGGATGAGCTGCCCATATAACCTCTGTTGTTGTCCCCGCAGACCGCTGCTGTCCTTCCTATCCTTCCGGTCTGATGCCCACATCTACATGTATTTTGCAGAAATTCGGGGGTGGTGCCTTCGGTCTTTGGGCTGGTTGTGAGATGCTAGCAGCAAGCTGGGGCTAGAGTCCTCACCTTCTTTGTGTTTACAATAACCAACTCCTCTATGAATCTCTCTCAAGAAAAGGTGAACCGTTTGGGGACTTTGAAAGATCCCCTCATGAATGGCTTTTCGCCGTGGCGTCCATATGGCCCAAAGGGTTACCACAAGCTTGACGAACTACACATGTGATAGTGATTCCAAATGAGTGAACAACCAATGCTTGGCGTTTGGTTCCATTTTAGCTGACATTGCTTGACCCAACTTCTCATCGGCCATAGTCCAAATGCAGCGTGATGTGGTGCATCCCATAAGGGAGTGACGCCATGAATCCGGTGCTCCACATAGGCCGCACATATCGGATGACGACATGTGTCGATGGGCCCGCACATTCTCCGTGAAGCAGCGACTGCTTTGCTAATCTCCACAAAAACATATGAATCTTCCCTGGAAATTGGGTTTTCCATAGGATCTTCCACGCGCCCTCATCAGTGTTACTCCCCGAGGAGCCGGCCAGACCATGCAGCCATGCTTCACGGCGTTCTCTGGTAGCTACCAGCATTCTGCAGGCCGATTTCACTGAAAAATGACCCTTCTTCTCATATTTCCAGCTCCATGAATCCTCAATGTTCAGTTTACAAAGGGGTATACCAAGGATAATGGGGACATCCATAGGTAGAAAACTTCCCTTACCCGTTGTAAGTTCCAGGAGGCAGATGTAGCATCAAGAAAGTCGAGACATATGTTGGCTGATTGGTTGTTAGGCAGCCATATGGCGCATCATCGAGTCACGTGGCAGCCAAAATTCTCAGTCAAAATATTTGTTGTTTCCCCATTTCCAATCCTTTTTATCAAGCATTGTTTAAGAATGCCACGACCTTCAACTAGCACCCTACATACTTGACTCGGATGGTTACCAAGTTCTGCATGAAATATGTTTGTGTTGGGGTAGTAAATGCTCTTCAGCAACCGTGCAGAGAGAGCTTCCGGTTGCTGCAGTAGGCTCCATGATTGTCCTTCTAACATACCAAGGTTGAATAGTTCAAAGTCTTTAAATCCTAGTCCTCCCATTCCCTTGGGTTGTGTCATGGCTTTCCAGGAGACCCAATGAGGCTTTTGCTGGCGGCTTTGCTGCCCCACCAAAACCTTCTAGTGAGCATATTGAGATGTTCACATAATCCCCTTGGCAGTTTGAACATGACATGGAAAAAACAGGGACGACATGTGCAACTGATTTCACCAAAACCTCCTTGCCGGCATAAAACAAAGTTTTCTCGATCCAACCTTGAATCTTACTCCACAGACGGTCTTTCAAATATTTGAAGGCACCATTCTCGGAGCTTCCCACATCAGACGGCATACCCAAGTATTCCTCATCCAGTGTTTCATTTGGCACACCGAGTAAGCCTTTGATCTCAGTGCGAACACTATCCGGAACCCCTTTGCTAAAGTACATAGAGCGCTTTGCAAGATTAATAATTTGACCCATAGCTTGGCAATATATATCCAAAACTTGGTTCACATATGTAGCTTCCACACTGTTAGCTTTCAAGAACAGCAGGCTATTATCTGCAAATAAAATATGATTCACAAGTGGCGCTGAAGGTGCCACCTGAATACCGCCCAAGTTTGATGACTCACTTATGAATTTCAAAAGGTACGAAAGGCCTTCTGCTGCCAACAAAAATAAGTATGGAGATATCAGGTCCCCTTGACGGATACCACGTGACAGTTTAAATTCATCAAGCCTCTTCCCATTGAACATTACTAAAAACTTCACAGAACTCTTTGAGACTGAGATTACGGGTAGGGGTGGAGACGGATCCGATGTGGGTCGGATAACACTCTTATCACTTGTGCATTCATATTTTCAAAACAAATATGAATGTATGTACGGATGACAGCGGATACGAATGAGAATCGGGTGTTGCTCGAATACCGATACAAATCAAATGTTTACTCGATTTGGAATGAATACAAATAATAGCGACATACTCCCTTTGTAAACAAATATAATAGGTTTACGAAGGGAATACTAGATAAACAAAATAAGTAAATAGCAATATGACACATCATTATCAATTTGCAACATATAATAAGTCAATGATAGATGCATTTATGAAAAATACCACCATAATGGATAATAGCTACTACGTTTAACCATACGGAAAGTAAAATTGGAAAACTTATTAGGCTTTTATGTTAGATAATTGGCATATTGAGGCTAGAATTTCTTAAATTACCTCATGAAATCTTATTTGTAAAATAAAACCTGCATAGGATGTTTTGGGATACGGATAGGCATTTGCACCTAAAAAAGTTCATCAAAATTTATTGATATGGTATCTAGTTTCAGAGATCTCGACAAGAGAAACAAAACGGTCAAAATGGTCTGTACTGTGGACACCTGACTTAAGATATTTCATTTTCAAAAACTGGCTTAACACTAGTGCAGAAAAGGGATATAGTCCCGGTTCGTGAGGCCCCTTTAACCGGCACTAAAGGGTGGGGACTAAAGGTTGAGAGACCTAAAGTGCAGAAAAGGGATATAGTTCCGTTCATACGAACTAACACTAACGGTTGTCCACGTGGCACAAGCCCGCGCCGGGGGCTGGGAGACCTTTAGTCCCGGTTGGCAACACCAACCGGGACTAAAAGGTTTAAGGGTTTTTATTTTTATGATCTATTTTTTCTTTTAATTTTGTGTTCTCCATTTAATTCTTTTTCATTTGAAACATATTTTACGCTACTACTTATTGTACATGTTATGCATATATATAAATAGAATTTCTCGTAGAACCGATCATATATATATCATCGACTTTCTCGCACGAGCATTCACGCGCGCGCACACAGATATATATATATATATATATATATATATATATATATATATATATATATATATATGTGCACACACAAGTTGATATATACAATTTCTCCTACAATTTGCATGCAGATCATTACATGAAGGCATTACTTCGGTAGCGGGTAATAGAGATATGCATTGGGATCTATGACCTGGTCGATCAAAAATCCCGCTATTTCCTCTTGAATCGCTCGTATGCGATTCTCTGGTAGGAGACGATCCCGCATGTCCTTCATCTTTAAAGGAGGAGATCAATTTGCATGTATTAGTTGTGTGTGTATATATTAGATAATGATGTAAAAGTTGTGAATAGTGTTCTAGCAAAGCGTACCAATTGATCTCTGTCGGGTTTGATACTTTCGCACGTCATCATTCAAATGTTCTAGCAAACATTGTATGAACATTAATCATTTCCTGGTGCCTGCTTCGGGGCCTTTAATTGAATAGAATTCAATCAGATAATAATTAATCAAGCATGCTAATTAATGGTATTTAAACTAGAATTAATTACCTTGGGTCGATACCAGTGAAGCTTTTGTTTCCATTGGCCATCAACCTATTTGATGAACTTTTCCCAAGCCCTGCCCGCCGACAAAGAAAATGAATAAAGGAGTTATTAATTAGTTGATATCAGGAAATGACGAACTTAAATAGGCCGACATATAGTTAGATAATGATTGAAATTACCTGTTGACCACCCCCTTCACGATTGCGTAGTCAGTAACTTCTTTCAGTAGTGAGTCGAGTACTTCAACTGTTCCCTCGTCAACTTTAATGATTAACAAGATCCAGCGAAAACTGCAGAGCACATGTTTGCATGTATAATTAAGCAGGCATGTGAATAACTCATCAACTACCATAATCCCCTACACACTTATTAACATCTAGCTAGTAAGCAAAAACCAAATTTGTAATACAAGACAGTGTGACTCACCAGAAGTTGTAAGGAAGTAGTATATCTGGACATGCATTTAGGCGCTTCAAGGACTCTAGCAAACTTTTCTCATTTCTTTTCGATATAATTCCTGTGACCATGTCAATGAACCCAATTGCCATAGCGTCCAGCTTTTTTCATTTTATACATCTTCATTCTGCATAATACCAGATAAAAGAATATAGTGAGGATAATTACAAGTTGATCAACGAGCACTAGAGCTAGCTAGAGACTTAATTATTAAATTACAGAAAGAAATCACTTACAGACAATAGCAACTGACGAGGGATTTGTCGAGTGCGTCTTGATTGAATAACTGAAACAGTTCTGTAAACTCGACATACAGAGCCATTTCATTATAGTAATACTCTTCCTTGGTTTCACCATGAGGGACTCTCGATCGGTAGTCTTGGTTTCATTCATGTACATGTGATGCAATTGATACATTCTGATTGAGAGCTTCTTAACCTCCTCAGCTTGACCAAAGATTGGTCGCGGGCATATTTCCGTTTTACTTCCTCCTCTGTAATCAATGGTATGGGCTCGAGCTCTAGGAGTTGTTCCATAGTGACACCAGCCTCTTCAGCCATCCTTCTATGAGTGTCGGTTATTATCGGCAGATCGGCGCAGTACTCACATGTGTTGACGGTACAATGAGCGGGGGGCTCGATTGCACCTTTGTTCTCCCAGCTAGGGAATAACTTTCCGCTTTTTCACAGCTCCTTGGCTTGAGCTCGAACTCAACTCCTTTTTACGTGCTTGAAATGACTTCTTAATTTGGTGCTCATAGTTAGAGTCAACATGCGGGGGAGCTGGTGCCTTAGCCATACAAATGAAGCGGTCAACGATATGGTCAGGAACAATCTACTTTGGTGCCGGTGGCGGTTTCGGTCCAAAATGGGCATCCAATTGGGCTCGCACTTTGGCTTCATTTTCCTCATCAGTCAGGTCATAAGGCCGATGAGGAAGAGGCTTGAGGCTTGGACCATATTGGAATGTCTTGCCCCCTGTACTTGTACCGCTAGCTGCCGGAGCTCTGGCGGCTCTCTTCCATTGTTGCTTAGGCGGCGGAGACGGCTGACGTGGTGCCTGATGACTTGGAGGAGGATGACTAGGCTGACGCGGTGTCGGACTTGGAGGAGAAGGAGTGGGCTCACGCGGCGGTGCCGGACTTGGAGGAGCAGGAGTGGGCTCACTCGTTGTTTGACTTGGAGGAGCAGGAGTCTGCAGAGGCGGTGGTTGACTTAGAATAGCTAGAGTCGACTGCTGACACGGTAGCGGACTTGGAGGAGGAACCGTCGGACGCGGTGTCGGTGGCCTTGGAAATAGGATGCAATCCTATCTCCATATAATGATACGATGGATGGCCTGTCCTATAGTGTGCGCTCGTTGTCACCTCCAGAAATGTCAAGTTGTAGCCCCGAATATTCTGCCACCACTTCATCAACCACGACACGAGCATAGGCAGCTGGAATCGGATTGCAATGGAAGGTTGCTTCAAGGGATTTGTATAAGCAACATCGTCCGCCACCTTGATGGATATGTTCTTCATTTTGAAGTGTAGCTTACAATTAGTGTTATCCATGCACTACAAAAGAATACACTTCCGTGATGATACGTGTTTGTCATAGTAGGTTGCGTTTTTTGTCATGCATGTACATCCATGACGATTTTATGACTGAATCAAGATAGTCATACCAGTGCTGTCGTAGAAGTGTTCCATGACATTGCCAAAATTATCATCACGGAAGTGTCCACTTCCATGACGATAAATCGCGCGTCACATAAGTGCTTTCGTCAAGGGTGACCGACACGTGGCATCCACCGTAACGAAACGCCGTTAAGCTATCGGGTCGGGTTTTGGATCCAATAACCCATTAACAGCCACGACCAATGGGGATTTTCCATGTGTAAAATCATCATTGGTACGGAGGAAAACTGCGTGTCGGCTCATCGTTGGGACAGATGGCATCCACTCATTGGACAGAAGGCGCCTATGATAGGTCGACACGTGGCACGGCCCAACAGAGGCCTATTCCTGTGAAAAGGCCGGCCCGTTTGACTTGGTCAAAAGGTGGCGGGTCGGCCCATGGAAAGCCTGTTAACGGGTTGTTCGCATATAGCCCATTTACAACCCGCTAACCCAAAGCCCGTTACACCCTATCTGAATTAGGCCCAGTAGCGTCATCTGGGCCATCCAATTTGATTCAACCTGTTTTCACTTCTGCCCATGTATGGCCCATGACGTCTTTCGGCCCATATGAGGACCTTTGTAACTCTTGGCCTATTAAGGGCCCGTGGTGAAACTGGCCCGTAATGAACAGTGTATCACTTTACACCCATTAACGGCCCGTGGTAAAACTGGCCAGTAATGAACAGTGTATCAACTTATACCCATTAACGGCCCGTTATTCCGTTGGGCCGTTTCCAACCCATGTTATCTTTCAGCCTTCTCAGAGCCCATTTATTCTTGGGCTCATTTCCAGCATTCGTTTACTTACGGCCCGTTACTGTCATTTTCTGCTTGTGGGCCAAATTCAGCCCGTGGTTACAGTCGGCCCTTTTGTGGTCCTTTAATACGTTGGGCCGTTTTCATAGCGTCATCAAATACGGCCTATTAACGATGGCCCGTTATGGTAGGCCCATGAACAGACGATTCCAACTCTAGCCCGTTTACTGCCATAATGCGGTCTGTTTGGCCAATCGATCATATGGCATGTATAAGGCATATTGATGATCTGACCCTTGAAGGCCCATTGTTTCTACAGCCCGTAGAAGGCCCATTGTTTCTATGGCCCGTAGAAGGCCCATCGTTTCTCTGACCCGTAGGAGGCCCGATGTTACTACAATAAATATTAGCCCATGGTTAGCAAACCGCGGAAAAAGAAGCGCAATGACTACAAGCAAACAAATAAACAAGACAACAAGGAAATAAATAAGCAAGCAACTAATGCTAGGCTATCACGGCTATTACACATATTACATCCATCCTTTGGCAGCAAAGTTCGCCATCAGTGCATATATAGGGAACAAAGCAGCATATCATATACACTGGTTGTAAAAGTTGGCGACCAGCGCAAATAAACACCGCAGCAAAACAAATCCAGAACAGAAACCACTTCAGAAGATCTCAAGAAAAAATATCCTGGGTACCCATAATGCTGGCAAGATGCTTAGAAAGCTTATTAACTTTCTCTTGTTTGGCGCTTAAATCCTCCAGCGCTTGATGTTGCACCAGGAAATATGCATCTGAATTCTGCAGGGACTTCCTCAGTCCTTCAGCTTCCTGTCGCAACACATATGATCGATGTCTTTCATTTGAAGTTGAGACTCAAGAAGATGAACTGATTCAGGCAGCGAGTTCGAAGAGCTTGTGCCAGCAGTAGTGGCCAGTAACTCGAACACTACATCAAGACAGGACTTTTGGGTTCTTTCACCGTCAACAAGATATTTTTTATCAGCTTTCTTGGAGACCAAAAGGGATGTCTCACTATCTTTAACCTTATCTGCATTACTTCCTTTACCATTGGATAACGCGGTACTGTTCTCCAATATTTTGTCCGCATTCTAAAAGAGAAACAAGCAGACACATCACATGTTTACCATGTTGTATATGAAACTCATTTTAGTAAATGAGTTCAGTAGTAAAGTGGATAGGATAACAGCATGAAACAAACATATATCTATGTACCATGGTCACTTTATGGTCTATATCATTCTAGTTTTTGTTGCCAAATCAAGATAGAGACACAGTTCAAATAATATTTGTTCAAGACAAAGCAGAATAGACAGAATATAAGTGTAGGAAACTATAGAGCAATAACAACACTTGTAATGTGCATGACATCAGAACATAACTGTTTATTCAATTGAAACTGAAATCAACATAGAGCAGGTTACAACAAAGAAACCAGTTAAAGAAACAGGTTTAAAACATACCTGTTGCACCATTGGAGTTTCAATTCCATCCTTCAAATTTGAAAATAGTTGGTATGAGTAAATACAGATAATGCAAGAGCAAAGGAGTATGAACCATAGCTCTGAACCTGACCTGAGAACAAATCTTCTTCTCCTTTAAGCGTTGAGTTGGGATTCGAAGTGGTGGTCCTCGTGCTTTGGGCACTGCAGTTCCCTTACTAACTGCTCGTGTTTGGGTGCTCTGTGGTGGAGATGGTGCTGTGTCAACTGGAACTGGGTTACTATCTGCCGGGGTTGGGGTTAGAAGGGGTGTAGCTGGTTCTCTGTCCAACTGGGTAGGGGTACAATCTGCGGGAGTCTGGGTTATGTGTGGTGGATCTGGTCCTTGGGCAAGTACAACCGTGGTTCTATCTGCATCAACTGGTAGCACTATCTTTTCTGAAGACCGTGTTGTTACTCCCTTAGATGCTGCCATCACCCTCTCCAATTCAAATGGCTGATAAACAAGAAAAGTAATCGAAATTATAGACATTGTATGATAAAGCTGGTGCAATGGATAGTGGGGAATAAAAGAGGGCATGAAATAATTCATATTTATGTTGTCTAACCAAACAGGATAGCATGACACAATTTCAGATATATGATGGCTAACTAAATAGGATAGCATGACACAATTTCACATTATGATGGCTAACTAAAAAGATGGAAAGACATAGTTCAAAATATGAGACTATGTAAGCAGGATGACATGACATAACTATATAATGTGTTTATTAAATAGGTTGGCATGCCATAATTCACATACATTCATGGATAGAATGCCATAATTCTAAATATGATGACTGTAAACACTAAACAGGATGAGAAGATATAACTATATGATGTCTTTATTAAATGGGTTGCCATGCCATAATTCAGATAGATGATGTGTATGTACTATGTAAACATGATGGCATGATATAATTCAAATATATGATTTATATAGTTAGCAAGTAAGCAGATGGCAATCTATATATGATGTAAAAACTAAGCAATGCAAGACAACATGCATGACATGGGTAATATAACCCTGCCAAGTTTGAGCATAGACCTCAGGGGGGAAATAGGACTGGTCATCAGTCTCTGAATCCTCCTCTGAGGAGCTCTCTGTAACCAGCAAGATATCTGCTTCAGCAGGTAGCATTGTCTACTCTGAATTCCTTGTTTTCACTCCAGATACTTCCATCACCGCTTCAAATGGCTGATGCATAGGAAGAGTAGTTGAATATACAAAGCGTTGTCGACAAATGGAACACGTAATACAAAAAATGATAGCATGATATAATTCACATACATGATGATTGGCTAAACAGCATGGCATTGCATAATTCACATATATAATGTCTTACAACAAGATGGCAATGCATAATTCACATATATGGTAATTAGACACCTTTGAGCAGGTGGCACAAAGCATGTCTAAACTAATCAAATGACATAGCAATGCGGGACACCATACGCCGCGATATGAGCAACATAACCCTGCAAGTTAGAGCATACACCTCGGGGGGGGGGGGGATAGGACTGGTCATCTGTCTCTGAATCCTCCTCTGAGGAGCTATCCATAACCAGCGAGATATGCGCTTCGTCAGATAGCATAGTCTGCTCTGAAGACCTTGTTTTCACTCCAGAATTTTCCATCACCGTGTCAAATGGCTGATGCACACGAGGAAGCGATTGAATGTACTAACATTGTTGACAAATGTAATATGTAAAGAAAAAAAGGATGGCCTGATATAATTTACATATGATGACCCAAGCTAAAGGATGGCATTGCAAAATTCACATATATGATGCCTGGCTAAACAAGATGGTGTTGCATAATTCACATAAACAATGAATAAACTAAGCAGATGGCATTCACACAAAGGATGTCTAAACTAAGCGAGATGACATATTTGATGTATAAAGTAAGCAATGCAAGACACCATATGCCCGATATAACAACCATCAAGATGCCAAGTTAGGCGAAGACCTCCGGGGTAAATAGGAGTTGTCTTCTCCTTCGAATCCCCTCGAGCAGATATCTTCCTCTCGATTACAATCCGAAATGCGTGGAGGGGCTACCTTTCGCCTACCATGGAGCGATATGTCTGCATGAAATTTTATTGCCACACAAGGCTCGTCTCTTTTGCTCTACATGTTCAGTTGCATTGTTTACAATAACTGTCATGCATAGGAATAAAACATTGTGAGATTATGTAAGGAGTGCATGCAGAAATCCAGAGTGATGGTAGCAACCTGTGGATAGACCCATAACCAATAATAGCAGGCAGATAATGGCTTCAGTTAAAAAATACAGATAATGGCTTCTTTCTTTGTTTGTTTCCCACCCAACATGAAACTCATAGTAGACACGAGATTAACCGGATAGTAGATAGATACTATTGATTACAGCCCGATATGTACCCCACAACCATTTAAAACTTCAAGTTTGACCATTAGTTTGGAGCTGACTCAGAGTCTAATCAGTGAGCAGGGCGATAAAGTAGCATGTAATATTAAGCGATGCATAATGTAAGCAGACCACGAAGAGTGTGACCTCTCTTGCAGACCCGTGTAGTCCTTGAGGTAATCTACTCGGTTGATGATGGTAATGCAGTTTTCATGGCTGCCGACGGCGGAGAAGAAGATCTGAGGCGGTGAAAGACAGTCTGGAGGCCGGATCCCTGCTGTGCTGGACCCTTCTGTCGTTGGAGCACCTGAGCTAGGGTGGACGACGGCGCAGCAGGAGCGGGATAAACCACACAATGTTTTCTTTGACAACTATCTGTAAGAGAAGTAATTCTGTAAGTGCTCGTTTGAATTGGAGGATTACTGCTCGTCTTGAGCTTGCATTGGTTTTCCTTGAGGAGGAAAGGGTGATGCAGCAATAGTAAGCGTAAGTATTTCCCTCAGTTTTTGAGAACCAAGGTATCAATCCAGTAGGAGGCTCCTCAAAAGTCCCACACACCTACACAAACAAGCAAAGAACTCGCAACCAACGCAATAAAGGAGTTGTCAATCCCTTCACGGCCACTTGCGAAAGTGAGATCTAATAGAGATAGTATGATAAGATAAATATATTTTTGGTATTTTATAATATAGATGCAAAAAAGTAAAGATGCAAATAAAAGTAGATTGGAAGCAAATATGATAAGAGATAGACCAGGGGGCCATAGGTTTCACTAGTGGCTTCTCTCAAGAGCATAAGTATTACGGTGGGTGAACAAATAACTGTCGAGCAATTGATAGAAAAGCGAATAATTATGAGATTATCTAGGCATGATCATGTATATAGGCATCACTTCCATAACAAGTAGACCGACTCACCTGCATCTACTACTATTACTCCACACATCGAACGCTATCCAAAGCATGCATCTAGAGTATTAAGTTCATAAGAGCAGAGTAACGCCTTAAGCAAGATGACATGATGTAGAGGGATAAACTCATGCAATATGATATAAAACCCATCTTTTTATCCTCGATGGCAACAATACAATACGTGCCTTGCTGCCCCTTCATCCTTTGGGAAAGGACACCGCAAGATTGAACCCAAAGCTAAGAACTTCTCCCATGGCAAGAAAGATCAATCTAGTAGGCCAAACCAAACTGATAATTCGAAGAGACTTGCAAAGATAACTCAATCATACATAAAAGAATTCAGAGGAGATTCAGATACTTCTCATAGATGAACTTGATCATAAACCCACACTTCACCGGATCTCGACTAACACACCGCAAAAAGAGTTTACATCGAATAGATCTCCACAAGAGAGGGAGAGAACATTGTATTGAGATCCAAAAAGAGAGAAGAAGCCATCTAGCTAATAACTATAGACCCGAAGGTCTGTGGTAAACTACTCACAACTCATCGGAGGGGCAAGGATGTTGATGTAGAACCCTCCGTGGTCGATTCCCCCTCCGGCGGAGCACCGGCGAAGGCTCCAAGATGGGATCTCGCGGATACAGGAGGTTACGGCGGTGGAAATTGTGTTTCGGTGGCTCTCTGGATGTTTTCGGGGTACATAGGCTTATATAGGAGGAATAAGTAAATGCGTCGGTGGCCGAGGGGCCCACGAGACAGTAGCGTTCTATAGTGGGGGGCGCGCCCTCCTATCTCGTGGAGGCCTCGGCTGCTTCTTGACTTGCACTCCAAGTCCTCTGGATCACGTTCGTTCCAAAATTCACGCTGCCGAAGGTTTCATTCCGTTTGGACTCCGTTTGATATTCCTTTTCTTCGAAATACTAAAATAGGCAAAAAAACAACAATACGGGCTGGGCCTCCGGTTAGTAGGTTAGTCCAAAAAATGATATAAAGGTGTAAAATAAAGCCCATAAACATCCAAAAGGGCTAATATAATAGCATGGAACAATAAAAAATTATAGATATGTTGGAGACGTATCAAGCATCCCCAAGCTAAATTACTGCTCGTCCTCGAGTAGGTAAATGATAAAAAAGAAATTTTTGATGTGGAATGCTACCTAGCATAATTATCAATGTAATTTTCTTTATTGTGGCATGAATGTTCAGATCCAAATGGTACAAAATAAAAGTTCATATTAACATGAAAATAGTGACACTTCAAGCATACTAATCAAAGTAATCATGTCTTCTCAAAATAACATGGCCAAAGAAAGTTATCCCTACAAAATCATATAGTCTGACTATTGCTCTATCTTCATCACGTAAAGTATTTAATCATGCACAACCCCGATGACAAGCCAAGCAATTGTTTCATACTTTAATAATCTCAAGCTCTTTCAACTTTCACGCAATACATGAGCGTGAGCCATGGACATAGCACTATATGTGGAATAGAATGGTGGTTGTGGAGAAGACAAAAAGGAGAAGATAGTCTCACATCAACTAGGCATATCAACGGGCTATGGAGATGCCCATTAATAGATATCAATGTGAGTGAGTAGGGATTGCCATGCAACGGATGCACTAGAGCTATAAATATATGAAAGCTCAACAAAAGAAACTAAGTGGGTGTGCATCCAACTTGCTTGCTCACGAAGACCTAGGGCAATTTTGAGGAAGCCCATCATTGGAATATACAAGCCAAGTTCTATAATGAAAAATTCCCACTAGTATATGAAAGTGACAACATATGAGACTCTCTATCAGGAAGATCATGGTGCTATTTTGAAGCACACGTGTGGAAAACGAGATAGTAGCATTGCCCGTTCTCTCTTTTTCTCTCATTTTATTATTTTTTTCTTTTTCTCTTTTTTTCTTCCTTTTTTTTCTTTGGCCTTTCCTTTTTTTTTCTTTTTGGCCTTCCTCTTTTTTTTCTCTTTTTTCCTTTTTGTAAAGTCCGAAGTATCATCCCGACTTGTGGGGGAATCATAGTCTTCATCATCCTTTCCTCACTAGGATAATGCTCTAATAATGGAGATCATCACACTTTTATGGATTTACAACTCAAGAATTACAACTCAAAGTTAGAAAAAGATATGACTCTATATTAATTCCTCCGGCGGTGTGCAGGATATGCAATGAATCAAGAGCAACATGTATGAAAATTATGAAGGTGGCCTTGCGACAAATACGATGTCAACTACATGATCATGCAAAGAGAAATATGACAAAAGTAACGTGTCATATGAACGGAACAGTGGAAAGTTGCATGGCAATATATCTCAGAATGGCTATTGAAATACCATAATAGGTAGGTATGGTGGCTGTTTTGAGGAAGGTATATAGTGGGTGTATGGTACCGGCGAAAGTTGCGCGGTACAAGAGAGGCTAGCAATGGTGGAAGGGTGAGGTGCGTATAATCCATGGACTCAACATTAGTAGAAAGAAATCATATACTTGTTGCAAAAATCTAGAAGTCATCAAAAACCAAAGCACTATGCGCATGCTCCTAGGGGGATAGATTGGGAGGAAAATACCATCGCTCGTCCCCGACCGCCACTCATAAGGAAGACAATCAATAAATAAAATTGTGCTCCAACTTCATCACAAAGCGGTTCACCATACGTGCATGCTACGGGAATCACAACCCTCAACACAAGTATTTTTCATAATCACCTCAACTAGCATGACTCTAATATCACTACCTCCATATCTCAAAACAATTATCAAACATCATATTGATCATAGCATCCAATTCTATTCTATGATTGTTTTTATTATACCCAACTTGGATGCTCATCATTCTAGGACCAACTTTATAACCATATCAAATACCATGCTATTCTAAAAGACTCTCGAAATTATATAAGTGAAGCATGAGAGACTAGCAATTTCTTCAAAATTAAGACACCACCGTGTTCTAAAAGATATAAGTGAAGCACTAGAGCGAAAACTATCAAGCTCAAAAGATATAAGTGAAGCACATAGAGTATTCTTGCAAATTCTAAACAAGTAGGCTTCTCCCAAAACATGTGTACAACAAGGATGATTGTGGTAAATTAAAAGCAAAGACTAATATAATACCACGACGCTCCAAGCAAAACACATATCATGTGGCGAATAAAAATATAGCTCCAAGTAAAGTTACCAATGAGCGAAGGCGAAAGAGGGGATGCCTTCCGGGGCATCCCCAAGCTTAAACTTTGGCTATCCATGAATATCTTCGGTGCCATGGGCATCCCCAAGCTTAAGCTCTTGCCACTCCTTATTCCATAGTCCATAAAAGCTTTACCCAAAACTTGAGAACTTCACAACACAAAACTCAACAGGAAATCTTATAAGCTCCGTTAGTGAAAGAAAACAAAACCACCACATAAGGTACTGTAATGAACTCATTCTTTATTTATGTTGGTTTTAAACCTACTGTATTCCAACTTCTCTGGTTTATAAACTATTTACTAGCCATAGATGCATCAAAATAAGCAAGCAACACATGAAAAACAGAATCTGTCAAAAACAGAACAGTCTGTAGCAATCTGTAACTAACGCAAACTTATGGAACTCTAAAAATCCTACCAAAATAGGAAGTCCTGGACAATTTATCTATTGATCAACAGAAAAAAGAATCAACACAAAAGCACGTTTCTGTGATTTAACAAAACTAAATTCGTGCGCGCAAAGTTTCTGTTTTTCAGCAGAATCTAATCAACTATCATCATAGGTTATCCTATAGGTTCTACTTGGCACAAACACTAATTAAAAGATAAAATCACATCTAAACAGAAGGTAGATGCAAGATTTATTACTAAACTGGAACAAAACAAAAAACACAAAGAAAATTGGGTTGCCTTCCAACTAAGCGCTATCGTTTAATGCCCCTAGCTAGGCATAAAAGCGGAGATAGATCTAAGTAGTGCCATATTTGGCACTAAATTCATAAGTAGCTCGCATGATAGATTCATAAGGTAATTTGACTTTCTTTCTTGGAAAGTGCTCCATGCCTTTCTTTAATGGAAATTGGAATCTAATCTTCCCTTCCTTCATATCAATAATCGCGCCAATCGTTCTAAGGAAAGGTTTACCAAGAATAATAGGGCAAGAAAGATTGCAATCTATATCAAGAACGATAAAATCTACGGGCACCAAATTCCTATTTGCAACAATGAGAACATCATAGGTCCTTCCCATTGGCTTTTTAATGGTGGAATCCGCAAGGTGCAAATTTAAAGAGCAATCATCAATCATGGAAACCTAGAATATCACATAAAGTTTTCGGAATCGTGGAAACACTTGCACCCAAATCACACAAACAAAACACTCATGATCTTTAATTCTAATCTTTATAGTAGGTTCCCACTCATCATTAAGTTTCTTAGGTATAGAAACTTCCAAATTAAGTTTTTCATCATAAGATTGCATCAAGGCATCAACGATATGTTTGGTAAAAGCTTTATTTGACTATAAGCATGAGGACAATTAACAACGGATTGCAACAAGGAAATACAACCTTCTAAAGAACAATTATCATAGTCAGATTCCTTGAAATCCGAGATAGTGGGTTCAATGCTATTTAAAGTCATGACCTCTCCAATCCCACTTTTACCAAATTTAGCGTCAAGATCTAAAGACTCCGAATTCTTGGACGCCTTCTAGGCAAAGTTAAATCATCATCAGTCCTATAATTATAAAGATTCATATTGCAAAACAAAAGATCTAATAGGAGATGCATCAATAACTTTGAGATCCTCATCATTATTTTCGTGGAAACTAGAAGAACACGCTTTTATAAAGCTATCTTTCTTATACGCAATCTAGCAGTTCTTTCTTTGCACTCATTAATGGAAATTCTCATTGCTTTGAGAGACTCATTGATATCATGCTTGGGAGAAGAAGATCTAAGTTTAAGAGAATCAACATCAAGCGAAAGTCTATCAACGTTCCTAGCCAAATCATCATCTTTGAGCAATTTTTCTTCAAGCAAGGCATTAAAATTCTTTTGACAAATCATAAATTATTTCACACTATTCTCAAAATAAGAGGGCATCTTATTAAAATTACCATAAGAATTATTGAGGAATTTCCATAATTATTAGAGGAATTACTAGGGAACGGTCTAGCATTAAAGTTTCCTCAGTAAGCATTGTTTCCAAAACTATTCCTACCAACAAAATTCACATCCATAGATTCATTATTATTCTCAATCAAAGTAGACAAAGGCATATCATTGGGATCAAGAGGAGTATTCTTAGTAGCAAACAATTTCATAAGTTCATCCATCTTTCCACTCAAAACATTGATTTCTTCTATAGCATGCACTTTTTTACTAGAAGATCTTGCGGTGTGCCATTGAGAATAATTAGCCATAATATAATCAAGAAGTTTTGTAGAATCTCCTAACGTAATTTCCATAAACGTGCCTCCCGCGGCCGAATCTAAGAGATTTCTAGAAGCAAAGTTCATACCGCATAAAAATTTGTATGATCATCCATAAATTTAAATCATGAGTAGGGCAATTGGGAATCATCAATTTCTTTCTTTCCCAAGATTGGGCAACATGCTCATGATCAAGTTGTTTAAAATTCATAATATCGTTCCTAAGAGTGATGATCTTAGCGGGAGGAAAATACTTAGAGATAAAAGCATCTTTGCACTTGTTCCAAGAATCAATACTATTTTTAGGCAAAGACGAAAACCAAACTTTAGCACGATCTCTAAGTGAAAATGGAAATAACTTCAATTTAACAATATCGTTATCCGTATTTTTCTTTTTGCATATCACACAACTCAACAAAGTTGTTTAGATGCGTGGCGGCATCTTCACTAGGAAGGCGTGAATTGATCTTTCATAACAAGATTCAGCAAAGCAGTATTGATTTCACAAGACTCAACATCATTAAGAGGAGAAATCGAGTACTAAGGAAATCATTATTATTGGTATTCGAGAAATCACACAATTTGGTATTATCTTGTGCCATAGCAACAAGTAATCCAACACACAAGCAAACAGGAAAAGGCAAGCAAAGCGAGAGGAGGAGGTTGGGAAGAGAGAGGCGAATAAAAGCGGCAAGGGTGAAGTGGGGGAGAGGAAAGCGAGAGGCAAATGGCAAATAATGTAAATGTGAGGGAGATGGGTTTGTGATGGTTACTTGGTATGTCTTGACTTGAGCGAAGACCTCCCGACAGCGGCGCTAGAAATCCTTCTTGCTATGTCTTGAGCTTGCGTTGGTTTTCCTTGAAGAGGAAATGGTGATGCATCAATAGTAGCGTAAGTATTTCCCTCAGTTTTTGAGAACCAAGGTATTAATCCAGTAGGAGGCTCCTCAAAATTCCCACGCACCTACACAAACAAACAAAGAACTCGCAACCAACGCAATAAAGGGGTTGTCAATCCCTTCACGACCACTTGCGAAAGTGAGATAATAGAGATAGTATGATAAGATAAATATATTTTTGGTATTTTATAATATAGATGCAAAAAGTAAAGATGCAAATAAAAGTAGATTGGAAGCAAATATGATAAGAGATAGACCCGGGGGCCATAGGTTTCACTAGTGGCTTCTCTCAAGAGCATAAGTATTACGGTGGGTTAACAAATTACTATCGAGCAATTGATAGAAAAGCGAATAATTATGAGATTATCTAGGCATGATCATGTATATAGGCATCATGTCCGCAACAAGTAGGCCGACTCCTGCCTGCATCTACTACTATTACTCCACACATCGACCGACTCCTGCCTGCATCTAGAGTATTTAGTTCATAAGAACAGAGTAACGCCTTAAGCAAGATGACATGATGTAGAGGGATAAACGCATGCAATATGATATAAACCCCATCTTTTTATCCTCGATGGCAACAATACAATACGTGCCTTGCTGCCCTAACATCCTTTGGGAAAGGACACCGCAAGATTGAACCCAAAGCTAAGCACTCCTCCCATGGCAAGAAAGATCAATCTAGTAGGCCAAACCAAACTGATAATTCAAAGAGACTTGCAAAGATAACTCTATCATACATAAAAGAATTCAGAGGAGATTCAAATACTTCTCATAGATAAACTTGATCGTAAACCCACAATCCATCGGATCTCGACAAATACACCAAAAGAGAGGGGGAGAACATTGTATTGAGATCCAAAAAGAGAGAAGAAGCCATCTAGCTAATAACTATGGACCCGAAGGTCTGTGGTAAACTACTCACAACTCATCGGAGGGGCAAGGATGTTGATGTATAAGCCCTCCATGGTCGATTCCCCCTCCGACGGAGCGTTGGCGAAGGCTCCAAGATGGGATCTCGCGGATACAGAAGGTTACGGCGGTGGAAGTTGTGTTTTGGTGGATCTTTGGATGTTTTCGGGGTACGTAGGCTTATATAGGAGGAAGAAGTATGTCGGTGGCTGCCCGAGGGTCCCACGAGATAGGGGGCGCGCCCTATAGGGGGGCGCTGAGGGAGTCCTGGATTAGAGGGTATCCGGACAGCCGGACTGTGTACAACATCCGGACTATTGAAGCGTGAATATACAAGACTCAAGACTTCGGCCCGTGTCCGAATGGGACTCTGCTTTGCGTGGAAAGCAAGCTTGGGAATCCGGAGATTGTGTTTCCTTTCTTGTAACCGACTCCATGTAAACCCTAGCCCTCTCCGATGTCTATATAAACCGGAGAGGTTGGTCCTTAGAAGGCCGATCACAATTACAATCATACCATCATAGGCTAGCTCTTATGGTTTAGCCTCTACGATCTCGTGGTAGATCTACTTTTGTACTACCCATATCATCAATATTAATCAAGCAGGAAGTAGGGTTTTACCTCCATCGAGAGGGCCCGAACCTGGGTAAACATTTGTGTCCCTTGCTTCCTGTTACCATCAGCCTTGACGCACAGATCGGGACCCCCTACCCGAGATCCACTGGTTTTGACACCGACATTGGTGCTTTCATTGAGAGTTCCTCTGTGACGTCGCCGCAAGGCTCGATGGCTCATTCAATCATCATCAACAATACTGTCCAGGATGAGACTTTCCTCCCTGGACAGATCTTCGTGTTCGGCGGCTTCGCACTGCGGGCCAATTCGCTTGGCCATCTGGAGAAGATCGACAGCTACGCCCCTGGCCACCAAATCAGGTTCGGAAACCTAAACTACACAGCGGATACGGAGACTTGATCTTCGACGGATTAGGGCCCGCGCCAGGAGCACCGGACAGTCACGACGAGCATGGCTCGGACCTGCTGTCGGACAACACTCGGGATATCACCCTACAATAGCCCGGACTCAAATCCGGAGCAGGCTGCGTTGCCTAGGGGCGGAGGATGGACCCAGCCACAGGCCGTACCCTCATTGGCGGTGGAGCTGAACACAGGCCTCGCTTACGAGGAAGCTGTGACCTGGACCCCCAGTTGGTATCCGGTTGTAGGATGCAGATCCAGCGCGTTCCCGAGCCCGCCGAGCCTGGTCGGGCTCCGGTTATGGAGTTCACCGCTGCGGACATCTTTCAGCACTCGCCCTTTGGCGACATGCTGAACTCATTAAAGTATCTCTCTTTGTCAGGAGACTCTTGGCCGAACTATGTCCGACTCGAATGGGAAGCAGGCGACGACGTAATTCGTTGCCCACCCACCACCCACTTCATTGCCATGGTCGATGATTTAACCGACGTGCTTGACTCCGACTCCAAAGACATCAGCGGTATGGACGGCGATGTAGGAGAATTATAGGAGCCACCGCTCACGGGGCGGTGGACGACCACCTCCTCATACGACATATATATGGTGGACACTTCAAGAAAACCAATGGCGACGAGGCAACGAAGAGATAGCCCCTCCGGAGGAAAAAGCAAAGCACGGGCGCTTCGGCGCCGCTCAAGCCCGCCATATTAACAACGGCCCGGGAGACGAAAGCAATCCGGATGGTGCCAAAGAGGAATATAGCCCTGATCGGCCTACCTTCAAGCAGGCCGGACCGGTCACGATGGGATACTTGGAGAGGGACAACCATACACCCCCCTCCGATGACGAGGTAATCCTCGGCAATGACGAATTCGATGTACCAGAAGATCCAGTGGAACAAGTTCGCTTCAAGCGACGGCTCATGGCCACGGCAAGGAGCCTGCAAAGGAAGCAAGAGCAGCTTAAAGCTAACCAAGACTTGCTAATGGATAGGTGGACCAAGGTACTGGCCACCGAAAAGTACGGACTCGAAAGCCCCAGCAAAAGCCATGAACCACACAATCGGCTACCTCTGTTGGGGAACGCAGTAATTTCAAAAATTTCCTACGCACACACAGGACCATGGTGATGGCATAGCAACGAGAGGGGAGAGTGTTGTCTACGTACCCTCGTAGACCGTAAGCGGAAGCGATCACAACGTAGAGGAAGTAGTCGTACTTTCTCCTCGCGATCCTGCCGATCCCAGCGCCGTTACTCCGGCACCTCCGAGACGATGATGACGTAGAGGAAGTAGTCGTACGTTCTCCTCACGATCCAACCGATCACAGCGCCGTTACTCCGGCGCCTCCGAGTTCTTGGCACACGTTCAGCTCGATGGCGCTCCACGGGCTTCGATCCAGCAAAGCTCCGGGGAGGAGTTCCTGTCGGCCTGACGGCGTGGTGGCGATCTTGATGTTTCACCGTCGCAGGCTTCGCCTAAGCACCGCTACAATATGACCGAGGTGGAATATGGTGGAGGGGCACCGCACGGCTAAGGAACGATCTCAAGGATCAACTTGTGTGTCATGGGGTGCCCCCTGCCCCGTATATAAAGGAACAAGGGAGGAGGTGGCGGCCTAGGAGGGCGCACCAAGGGAGTCCTACTCCCAGGAGTAGGATTCCCCTTTCCTAGTCCAACTAGGAATCCTTCCATGTAGGGGAGGAAGGGAGAAGGAAGTGGAGGAGTAGGAAGGTGGCGGCCCCTTTTCCCTAGTCCAATTCGGACTAGAGGGAGGGGGCGCAGCAGCCTTTTCCTCTTCCCACTAAAGCCCATCAAGGCCCATTACTTCTCCCGTAACTACGGTACTCCGAAAAATACCCGAATCATTCGAACCTTTCCGAACTCCGAATATAGTCGTCCAATATATCGATCTTTACGTCTCGACCATTTCGAGACTCCTCGTCATGTCCCTGATCTCATCCGGGACTCCGAACTCCTTCGGTACATCAAAACTCATAAACCCATAATATAATCGCCATCGAAACCTTAAGCGTGCGGACCCTACGGTTCGAGAACTATGTAGACATGACCTAGAACTATTCTCGGTCAATAACCAATAGCGGGACCTGGATGCCCATATTGGCTCCTACATATTCTACGAAGATCTTTTATCGGTCGGACCGCATAACAACATACGTTGTTCCCTTTGTCATCGGTATGTTACTTGCCCGAGATTCGATCGTCGGTATCCAATACCTAGTTCAATCTCGTCACCGGCAAGTCTCTTTACTCGCTCTGTAATGCTTCATCCCGTAACCAACTCATTGGTCACATTGCTTGCAAGGCTTATAATGATGTGCATTACCGAGAGGGCCCAGAGATACCTCTCCGAGCAATCGGAGTGACAAAACCTAATCTCGAAATACGCCAACCCAACATGTACCTTTGGAGACACCTGTAGTACTCCTTTATAATCACCCAGATTACGTTGTGACGTTTGGTAGCACCAAAGTGTTCCTCCGTAAACGGAGTTGCATAATCTCATAGTTACAGGAACATGTATAAGTCATGAAGAAAGCACTAGCAACATACTAACCGATCAAGTGCTAGGCTAACGGAATGGGTCATGTCAATCAGATCATTCTCCTAATGATGTGATCCCGTTAATCAAATGACAACTCATGTCTATGGTTAGGAAACATAACCATCTTTGATTAACGAGCTAGTCAAGTAGAGGCATACTAGTGACACTCTGTTTGTCTATGTATTCACACATGTATTATGTTTCCGGTTAATACAATTCTAGCATGAATAATAAACATTTATCATGATATAAGGAAATAAATAATAACTTTATTATTGCCTCTAGGGCATATTTCCTTCAGTCTCCCACTTGCACTAGAGTCAATAATCTAGTTCACATCATCATGTGATTCAACACCAATATTCACATCTGTATGTGATTAACACCCATAGTTCACATCGTCATGTGACCAACACCCAAAGGGTTTACTAGAGTCAATAATCTAGTTCACATCGCTATGTGATTAACACCCAAAGAGTACTAAGGTATGATCATGTTTTGCTCGTGAGAGAAGCTTAGTCAGCAGTCTGTCATATTCAGAGCCGTATGTATTTTCTTGAATATTCTATGTCTACAATGCTCTTGCGGAGCTACTCTAGCTAATTGCTCCCACTTTCAATATGTATCCAGATTCAGATTTAGAGTCATCTGGATCAGTGTAAAAAGCTTGTATCGATGTAACTCTTTATGACGGGCTCTTTTATCACCTCCATAATCGAGAAATATTTCCTTAGTCCTCACTAAGGATGTTCTTGACCAATGTCCGATGATCTACTCCTAGATCACTATTGCACTCCTTGCCAAATTCAGAGCAAGGTATACAATAGGTCTGGTACATAGCATAGCATACTTTATAGAACCTATGGCTGAGGCATAAGGAATGACTTTCATTCTCTTTCTATCTTCTGCCGTGGTCGGGCTTTGAGTCTTACTCAATTTTACACCTTGTAACACAGGCAAGAACTCTTTCTTTGACTGTTCCATTTTGAACCTTTTTCAAAATCTTGACAAGGTATGTACTTATTGAAAACTTATCAAGCGTCTTGATCTATCTCAATAGATCTTGATGCTCAATATGTAAGCAGCTTCACCGAGGTCCTTCTTTGAAAAACTCCTTTCAAATACTCCTTTATGCTTTGCAGAATAATTCTACATTATTTCCGATCAACAATATGTCATTCACATATACTTTGCAGAAATGCTGTAGTGCTCCCACTCACTTTCTTGTAAATACAGGCTTCTCCAAAAGTCTGTATAAAACCATATGCTTTGATCAACTCATCAAAGCGTATATTCCAACTCCGAGATGCTTGCACCAGTCCATTGATGGATCGCTGGAGCTTGCACATTTTGTTAGCTCCTTTAGGATTGACAAAACCTTCTGGTTGCATCATATACAACTCTTCTTTAATAAATCCATTAAAGAATGTAGTTTTGACATCCATTTGCCAGATTTCATAAAATGTGGCAATTGCTAACATGATTTGGACAGACTTAAGAATCGCTACAGTTGAGAAAATCTCATTGTAGTCAACACCTTGAACTTGTCGAAAACCATTTTGTGACAAGTCGAGCTTTGTAGATAGTAACACTACTATCAGTGTCCGTCTTCCTCTTGAAGATCCATTTATTTAACATGGCTTGCTGATCATCGAGCAAGTCAATCAAAGTCCATACTTTGTTCTCATACATGGATCCTATCTCAGATTTCATGGCCTCAAGCCATTTCGCGGAATCTGGGCTCATCATCGCTTCCTCATAGTTCGTAGGTTCATCATGGTCTAGTAACATGACTTCCAGAACATGATTATTACACCACTCTGGTGCGGATCTTACTCTGGAAGACCTACGAGGTTCTGTAGTAACTTGATCTGAAGTTTCATGATCATCATAGCTTCCTCACTAATTGGTGTAGTAGTCACAGGAACTGATTTCTGTGATAAACTACTTTCCAATAAGGGAGAAGGTACAATTACCTCATCAAGTTTCTACTTTCCTCCCACTCACTTCTTTCGAGAGAAACTTCTTCTCTAGAAAGGATCCACCTTAGCAACGAAAAAACTTGCCTTCGGATCTGTGATAGAAGGTGTACCCAATAGTTACCTTTGGGTATTCTATGAAGACGCACTTCTCCGATTTGGGTTTGAGCTTATCAGGTGAAAACTTTTTCACATAAGCATCACAACTCCAAACTTTTAAGAAACGACAGCTTAGGTTTACTGTTAAACCATAGTTCATATGGTGTCGTCTCAACGGATTTAGATGGTGCCCTATTAAACGTGAATGCAGCTGTCTCTAATGCATAACCCCAAAATGATAGTGGTAAACCGATAAGAGACATCATAGATCGCACCATATCAAATAAAGTGCTTGTATTCTGACGTTCGGACACACCATAACATTGTGGTGTTCCAGGTGGCGTGAGCTGTGAAACTATTCCACATTATTTTAATTGAAGACCAAACTCGTAACTCAATTATTCGTTTTTGCGATTAGATCGCAGAAACTTTATTTTCTTGTTACGATGATTTTTCCACTTCACTCTGAAATTCTTTGAACCTTTCAACTATTTCAGACTTGTGTTTCATCAAGTAGATATACCCACATCTGCTCAAATCATCTTGTGAAGGTCAGAAAATAACGATACTTGCCACGAGCCTTCATACTCATTGGTCTGCATACATCAGTATGTATTATTTCCAATAAGTCGGTAGCTTGTTCCATTGTTCCGAAGAACGGAGTTTTAGTCATCTTGCCCAAAAGGCACGGTTCGCAAGCATCAAATGATTCATAACCAAGTGATTCCGAAAGTCCATCAGCATGGAGTTTTCTTCATGCGCTTTACACCAATATGACCTAAACGGCAGTGCCACAAATAAGTTGCACTATCATTATTAACTTTGCATCTTTTGGTTTCAATATTATGAATATGTGTATCACTATGATCGAGATCCAATGAACCATTTTCATTGGGTGTGTAACCATATAAGGTTTTATTCATGTAAACAGAACAACAATTTATTCTCTTACTTAAATGAATAACCGTATTGCAATAAACATGATCAAATCATATTTATGCTCAACACCAAATAACACTTATTTAGGTTCCATACTAATCCCGAAAGTATAGGGAGTGTGTGATTATGATCAAATCAATCTTGGAACTACTTCCAACACTCATCGTCACTTCCCTTTCAACTAGTTTCTGTTCATTCTGCAACTCCCGTTTCAAGTTACTATTCTTAGCAACTGAACCAGTATCAAATACCGAGGGGTTACTACGAACACTAGTGAAGTACACATCAATGATCTGTATATCAAATATACCTTTGTTCACTTTGCCATCCTTCTTATCCGCCAAATACTTGGGGTAGTTCCGCTTCGATGACCAGTTCCATTGCAGCAAAAGCACTTAGTCTCGTGCTTAGGTCCAGACTTGGGCTTCTTCACTCGAGCAACAACTTGCTTGCCGTTCTTCTTGAAGTTCCCCTTCTTCCCTTTGCCCTTTTCCTTGAGACTAGTGGTCTTGTCAATCATCAACACTTGATGCTCTTTCTTGATTTCTACCTTCGTCGATTTCAACATCACGAAGAGCTCGGGAATTGTTTTCGTCATCCCTTGCATACTATAGTTCATCACGAAGTTCTACTAACTTAGTGATGGTGACTAGAGAATTCTGTCAATCACTATCTTATCTGGAAGATTAACTCCCACTTGATTCAAGCGATTGAAGTACCCAGACAATCATAGAACATGCTCACTAGTTGAGCGATTCTCTTCCATCTTTTAGCTATAGAACTTGTTGGAGATTTCATATCTCTCAACTCGGGTATTTGCTTGAAATATTAACTTCAATTCCTGGAACATCTCATATGGCCCATGACGTTCAAAACGTCTTTGAAGTCCCGATTCTAAGCCGTTAAGTATGGTGCACTAAACTATCAAGTAGTCATCATGTTGATCAGCCATAACGTTCATAACGTGCGCATCTGCTCCTGCAATAGGTCTGTCACCTAGCGGTGCATCAAGGACATAATTCTTCAGGCAGCAATGAGGATAAACCTCAGATCACGGATCCAATCCGCATCATTGCTACTAACATTTTTCAATACAATTTTCTCTAGGAACACATATAAAAACATAGGGAAGCAACAACGCGAGCTATTGATCTACAACATAATTTGCAAAATACTACGGACTAAGTTCATGATAAATTAAAGTTCAATTAATCATATTACTTAAGAACTCCCACTTAGATAGACATCTCTCTAATCCTCTAAGTGATCACGTGATCCAAATCAACTAAACCATGTCCGATCATCACGTGAGATGGAGTAGTTTCAATGGTGAACATCACTATGTTGATCATATCTACTATATGATTCACGCTTTCGACCTTTTCGGTCTCCGTGTTCCGAGGTCATATCTTATATGCATAGCTCGTCAAGTATAACCTGAGTATTCCGCGTGTGCAACTGTTTTGCACCCGTTGTATTTGAACGTAGAGCCTATCACACCCGATCATCACGTGGTGTCTCAGCACGAAGAACTTTCACAATGGTGCATACTCAGGGAGAACACTTCTTGATAATTAGTGAGAGATCATCTTATAATGCTACCGTCAATCAAACAAAATAAGATGCATAAAGGATAAACATCACATGCAATCAATATAAGTGATATGATATGGCCATCATCATCTTGCGCTTGTGATCTCCATCTCCGAAGCACCGTCATGATCACCATCGTCACCGGTAGCGACACCTTGATCTCCATCGTAGCATCGTTGTCGTTTACGCCATCTATTGCTTCTCGACTATCACTACCGCTTAGTAATAAAGTAAAGCATTACATCGCGATTGCATTGCATACAATAAGCGACAACCATATGGCTCCTGCCAGTTGCCGATAACTTCGGTTACAAAACATGATCATCTCATACAATAAAATATAGCATCACGTCTTGACCATATCACATCACAACATGCCCTGCAAAAACAAGTTAGACGTCCTCTACTTTGTTGTTGCAAGTTTTACGTGGCTGCTACGGGCTGAGCAAGAACCGTTCTTACCTACGCATCCAAACCACAACGATAGTTTGTCAAATAGACTCCGTTTTAACCTTCTCAAGGACCGGGCGTATCCACACTCGGTTCAACTAAAGTTGGAGAGACAGTCTTCCGCAAGCCATCTATGTGCAAAGCACGTCGAGGGAACCGGTCTCGCGTAAGAGTACGCGTAAGGTTGGTCCGGATCGTCTCGTCCAACAATACCGCTGAACCAAAGTATGACATGCTGGTAGGCAGTATGACTTGTATCGTCCACAACTCACTTGTGTTCTACTCGTGCATATGACATCAACGCATAAAACCAGGCTCGGATGCCACTTTGTTGGGAACGCGGTAATTTCAAAATTTCCTACGCACACAGGACCATGGTGATGGCATAGCAACGAGAGGGGAGAGTGTTGTCTACGTACCCTCGTGAGACCGTGGCGGAAGCGATCTGGCGTAGAGGAAGTAGTCGTACTTTCTCCTCGCGATCCTGCCGATCCCAGCGCGTTACTCCGGCACCTCCGAGTCGATGATGACGTAGAGGAAGTAGTCGACGTTCTCCTCACGATCCAACCGATCACAGCGCCGTTACTCCGGCGCCTCCGAGTTCTTGGCACACGTTCAGCTCGATGGCGCTCCACGGGCTTCGATCCAGCAAAGCTCCGGGAGGAGTTCCTGTCAAGACGACGGCGTGGTGACGATCTTGATGTTTCACCGTCGCAGGGCTTCGCCTAAGCACCGCTACAATATGACCGAGGTGGAATATGGTGGAGGGGGCACCGCACGGCTAAGGAACGATCTCAAGGATCAACTTGTGTGTCATGGGGTGCCCCCTGCCCCGTATATAAAGGAACAAGGGAGGAGGTGGCCGGCCTAGGAGGGGCGCACCAAGGGGGGAGTCCTACTCCCACCGGGAGTAGGATTCCCCCTTTCCTAGTCCAACTAGGAATCCTTCCATGTAGGGGGAGGAAGGGAGAAGGAAGTGGAGGAGTAGGAAAGGTGGCCGGCCCCTTTTTCCTCTTCCCACTAAAGCCCATCAAGGCCCATTACTTCTCCCGTAACTACCCGGTACTCCGAAAAATACCCGAATCACTCGGAACCTTTCCGAACTCCGAATATAGTCGTCCAATATATCGATCTTTACGTCTCGACCATTTCGAGACTCCTCGTCATGTCCCTGATCTCATCCGGGACTCCGAACTCCTTCGGTACATCAAAACTCATAAACCCATAATATAAGCATCGCCGAAACCTTAAGCGTGCGGACCCTACGGTTCGAGAACTATGTAGACATGACCTAGAACTATTCTCGGTCAATAACCAATAGCGGGACCTGGATGCCCATATTGGCTCCTACATATTCTACGAAGATCTTTTATCGGTCAGACCGCATAACAACATACGTTGTTCCCTTTGTCATCGGTATGTTACTTGCCCGAGATTCGATCGTCGGTATCCAATACCTAGTTCAATCTCGTCACCGGCAAGTCTCTTTACTCGTTCTGTAATGCTTCATCCCGTAACCAACTCATTGGTCACATTGCTTGCAAGGCTTATAATGATGTGCATTACCGAGAGGGCCAGAGATACCTCTCCAGACAATCGGAGTGACAAAACCTAATCTCGAAATCGCCAACCCAACATGTACCTTTGGAGACACCTGTAGTACTCCTTTATAATCACCCGATTACGTTGTGGCGTTTGGTAGCACCCAAAGTGTTCCTCCCAAACGGGAGTTGCATAATCTCATAGTTACAGGAACATGTATAAGTCATGAAGAAAGCACTAGCAACATACTAAAGCGATCAAGTGCTAGGCTAACGGAATGGGTCATGTCAATCAGATCATTCTCCTAATGATGTGATCCCGTTAATCAAATGACAACTCATGTCTATGGTTAGGAAACATAACCATCTTTGATTAACGAGCTAGTCAAGTAGAGGCATACTAGTGACACTCTGTTTGTCTATGTATTCACACATGTATTATGTTTCCGGTTAATACAATTCTAGCATGAATAATAAACATTTATCATGATATAAGGAAATAAATAATAACTTTATTATTGCCTCTAGGGCATATTTCCTTCAACCTCAACCTAAGCAGAAGAACCCAAGGCACACACCCCTATGTCCACACATCATTATGGCCCAAGACAGCAAAAGGGATACACGAAGAGGCACCCTCAGGCCTCGGCGCAATGGTCATAAACGGGAAGCAAAGGAAACTAGTGCCAAATCCATCAACTCCCAGTCTGGTCAACGGACAAAGAGCAGCTCAAGCCTATTCGGCTCGAGCCACATGCTCGATCAACCATGTGAAATTCATGGTACTCCTAGAAGGATGGCGAAGCATACCAATAGAGAACGCCAGATCCTCCAAACAAAGCGGCTGGTCGTATGCCGGAAACAATGATGGGAGGCGTCTAGTCAAAGAGACCCCAGAGTATAAAAAGTATGGCCGACCGCCCCAATCACACCAAGCACAACAGTTCAATTGCCGTACCCCTAGACCTAGTAGTCCGGGGGCTCCATAAATACATAAAGCCCTCGCTGGTATGAAACCACAAATAACATCTTTTCAAAAGATGCCAGGTGTAAAGGCCAAGTATATTGGCCCACCATTCTAACGGTTGTTCTTGGATCAACAAAAAATGCCACGCCAAATATTAATTCTTGGCACCTCCCTCGCGGCGGTAATTAACCGTATGATAACGGGACGAACCACGTTGGCTAGATTCCACGTGGTAAACCATTAGGCCAACGTCGTGTGATATAATCACCTCTATAGGCAAGGCCGAACTACGCACTTAGAGCGGAAACCACACAGCTGCCGGAGTAGCGAGTCGTGCATGCCTATCAAAATTTTGATATGACAGCCAACTATCCGGACACCAACTGAGAAGTCCGTGCTATTTCACGGTATAACGATTGGGTTCACCAGGGTCCGATCAGGAACCCTCAGACCAACCATAAGACCAACCATAAGAGGACGCTCAGCTACCTCATAGCATTTTCCTTTACAAACTAACTTTGACGCAGAACAGGATTGGTGGCGTGGAATCAGCCCGGACACTCGATGGCGGGAACATGCAGGTAGAAGGCAGTTCGGATTCACCCTTGATCCACTCACAACCCCCTCCAGTCCGGCCATCATAGGTTCCGCCAAAAACACCTCCTTTCATACATCGTACCCTTACGCATAGACATATCATACTACCACAATGGGTAGATTTAAAAAACATTTATTGGCCAGCGTGTATCGCCGATGCCTCTTTGCCAAATACGGCAGCCACGCTTTGTGTTACGCCCGGTTACGCCAGGGGCTGCACAATACAGCAATAAAGTCCGACCACCTTTTCGGTCGCTCGGCACCCCGAACTTATAGCACTATATGCATCTGCTCCGAATCATGTCTTGGGTCATTGGTTGGGTTTGCCCGGCTCCCATGTTTTGGTACCTTACGTTCCGTTCCATCGGCTAAGGTAGCGCTGGGAGAACTACTGCGATTGTGTCCCGGTTTTGCCGGACAAGCACCTCAGTAGAGAAAGCCGAAAACCTACTGTCATGATGCAGCGAGAGTTGGTCAGCTGTTCGAGAGGTTGTAAAATCTTTAAAGAATTATTCCACAAAACGCCATTATAAATGCAGAGTGCGACGGATCGGTCTTCCGATCAGGCGCCAATAGAGCCCCTAGTTCGGCCTTCCGAATACTAGGGGTTGCGCCGACCATACTTGAATTCCTATGGCTAAGTGGGAGTAATAAAGCCGTATAGTCCGATTGCCTGGTTCGTGGTGAGAAACACCTCCTTCAAAGGACCCAACTATGGGATAAAGAGCGTTCAGATATACCACGAACACCCCCGTATTCTTTTCTGCGTGGGGACAGAAGCCGACGACTGGCCAACTCTCAGGATGTACATAAAATAAATAGCCGCACAGGAAGAACATATGTTCAAAAAAAGATGCAATATATAATAAAAATGCCATTATCCCACATTACAAAAGGCGGCACGAATGCCCTCAGGGAAATATAATGTCCTTGGCACACTTATCCGCCGCAAGGCGGGCCCCTTTCAGTACACCTTCATAGTACGGCTCGGGCTTGCGGTGCTCCTCACCCTCCGGCGGCCCCTCAGTCATCAGCTTCTCCGCGTCAAGCCTCCCCCAATGCACTTTTGCACGGGCAAATGCCATGCGCGCGCCTTCTATACAGACCAATCGCTTGATAACATCAAGCCGAGGACAGGCGCCCACAATCCGCTTGACGAGTCTGAAGTAACTGCTTGGAATCGGCTCCGCATGCCATAGCCAGACAAGTAAGTCCTTCATGGCTAGTTCGCCGCTTTGGTGCAGCTCGACCAGCTGTTTCAGCTGATCTATACATGGCACTGGATAGTTCGGCGCCAAATACTATGACCAGAAATCCCTCTCCGCAGACTTCTTCTCCTCGGTGCGGTAGAATTGGGCGGCATCTGATATGCTGCGAGGAAGATCCGCAAAAGCCCCTGGAAGAATAAGAATTCAGCTTGCCGATTAGGATTCTTCCCACTATCTTGTACAAAGGGCTAAGAATATAGAAGGCCTTACCAGCCGCAACTTTCCGGGCCTCCTGAATGTCCCGCGCAGCACCTCGGGCTTCTTCCCGAGCACCTTCCGCAGCTTCGAGAGCCTGAGCGAGTTCGGATTCTTTCCCTATTAGACTCTGCTCCAAGCCCTCGCTTTTCTTCACAGCTTCGTGGAGCTCTCGCTCAGCTGCGATGACCCTGGCCTCGTGTTTTTCACGAAGCGCCTGTTCGGCCTCGGCCTTCTTATTGGCATCAACCACAGCCTTCTTTAGTGCCTCGTATTCGGCACTCGCTCCTAGAGCATACAATACAAATATTTCTCACTGTGCAGAACTATTCGTTTGTGCCAACTTCAAGACAAATGTTTTCAACATACCTTACTTGTCTTACAGTTGCTTCTTCACACGGCCGAGTTCTTCCTCGGCCCGTGCAAGGCTATGCTTCAGTTCGTACACTTCCGCATTATAAGCGGTCGTCCTCTCGGCAGAAGCCTGTTTTCACATAAAGGGGTATAAGTCATTCCCATAAGCTCCTGCGAAAGCAGAAGATTTGATCCCTGCCCAGCTCCGTCTTCTCCGCTGGACAGTGTATCAGGGGCTACTACTCATATTATGACAACTAGTCATCAACCCGTGCACCTGCACGGGCTAGCTATTTTAATGAAATTAAATTAACTCATTCTGTTAGCATATCTTCATACTTGGAGTGTAGAAAATCCTTTGCACGCACTTTTGGGTGATTTGTATCAATTTAGTTGGCACTACCAATAGGAGATCGGAAATGCATGTGTTTCCTACTTATTTTTATTAGAGTTTTTGTTGGGCTCTGCAATTGTTTCAACTACATTTATGATTTCAATTGTCTTCCTACAGGGAAACTTTGAACTTTTTTATTTAGCATTGTCTTGCTATGGTAATTTTTTATTTCGAGAGAAACTTATGTATGCAACACAAAAGTCGCAGATAGATAGTAAATAGGCCATAGTTGAAATATTGTTAAGCTTTGAGGGAGCGTGAACATGGTCACTCTCTAATAACTCCACAGTGTCAAATTGGAAGGTTAAATAAATGCACAGACCAATTCTAAGACGATTGCAAGTGGTGAGCGGGATATTATCTCAATAGTACACTACAAATTTCTAGTTTTGAGTTATTTAGCAAATATTGTTATTTCATAGCCCCCAAGATCAATAAGGAGAAGCGCACTACTTAAGAAACATTGGAAATTCTATGCAAGAATCAGTTTATCTGTTCAATGGGAGAATATGATTAGGTGATTTAGCCCTTAGCGGAGAAAATAGTTCCTTTTTAGAGAATCTTGTTCATGAGAAAATAATTATGTACTATGAACCAACAAATGAGAAGCACACATTCATGACACATAGCTATATTTGAAATCGGTGCAGGGATGAGAACTAACCATTTGAGGTAGGAAGAAGTGAGGACGATGAGACCTCAATCAACTTGTGAAGTACTCTATGTTATGCTTGTGATGTCACTTTCCCAAACATTTTTTTCTTCTCTTCCCGTATGGTAGAGAAAAAAGAAAATTCTGCCGCTAAGAGAATGATATTTGCGGACTAATTGTACGCAGTCAACGAAAATAGAGGTGCGTACACACTGTTATATATCATGGTTCGATCTATGCTGAAATACTATGAATGGGAGATAGAAAATGCACAAAGCTCCTTGTACACTATTAAAACCTTATGCAAGCAGTTGACCGCAGAAACAGGTTCCCGAACAGATTACTGATCTTAGAAGTAGAGCATCCACTCAACACGTTATGCGGGAAACACATGTAAAAATAGTATGCCGGCTATCAAATGTCTCGTACATTCAGAGAGAACGTGGCCTGAGAGACTAAATTTGAGAAGAAGAAAAAAACTTGTTTCCCTTTCTTTCTACATCTACCGACATCTCTAAATAAACATGTATTAACCTATTTAGAACTTCAACAATGTTTGCTCAGGTAATCGGTCCCAGATGTAAATCTGTTTCTGAACTTCACATGATATATCCTTTACACCTAACAGTAGTTCTGGCCACAATTTGTCATCAAGTTGATAAAAATCATCAATCACATTAAAATCATGCCATGGGTAACAGGAGAAAGGTCAGCAAATTAACTTACACGTACTGCCGATTATGATCTAGATCTCATCTGCTCGCCTCTGCATCTTCATGTGAAATTGTAAGTCTAGGAGACATCTCCGAAAGACATCTTGAGACATCTCCGAAGATGATATTTCATGCAAACATGCTGCAAGTGTCCAAAGACAATCTTTCAGGTAAACATGATGCGTAGCTATTGCTTGCTGGTGAGCTGGAGTTCTTAATTTCCCGTGATAGAACCAAACCAATAGATGAGAGGTAGCGTGATGTCTGCTGGACGCAATTCACCAACAGATCAAGGGTGATATTCACCTCAACTCGTGGACTGAACTGATGGCAGCAATATGCAGGGTCTCAACTCTCAAGGTCCTATCCAGCGGCTGCAGGCAGTGGAGCTATGATTTGAGTAGACATGGGGCCTGGTGTGAATACTGAGCCAGATGAGCATGGTCGAATTGCGTCCAGTTTCATATGGGAGCGTCAGTGGGGAGATGATGAGAATGGGGATGAACTTTAGGCGCAGGAGGTATGTTTCAGATTGTCTACTACGCTGACCGCTGCATCATCTCCCGAGGCCTCCACATCGATCTCGACGCCTGAGCCTACATTGTGCACACCTACCACATCACTGTCGCACGCTTTTACCCTGAAGGCGAGTGGGTCACGTCTGCCGACGCCTCTTGCTGCATCTGCGTCCGCCACGCCGAAGACGCCCTATCACTGCTGATCCTCGATGGCCTCCCCATCATTGTCTCCATGGATGGCAAGGGAAAGTCTTCGGTCTGTGCTTTCGTCGGAATCCACACGCCTCCCATCTCTGCCCTTCTAACGATTTGGTACAGTACGTGTGCAGGACTACTCCTAGTTTTTTTATCTGCAGATTTTTCTATCCGCAATCTAGTTGGGGAGGACGTACCTGCCCTCTAGATGGTCGTGGAATATTTTTCTGCACCCTGATCTTTTTTTCATTTTTTATCTATCGTGGATTTTTCACTTGTGGAAGTTCTTTTTACTACCGATGGACATCACGGAGTTTTCATCCGTGGAGGTCTCTATTCGTGGATTCCTTTTTCCTTTTCCATCTATCGTGGAGTTTTCAAGCGGGGAGGTTTCTATTTTTTTCCACGAAACGGTGGACATCGTGGAGTTTTCATGCGTGTAGGCTTCTAAATTTTTTCACTACCCATGGACGTGGCAGATCCTATTTTACTGCACCATCTTTATTACGCAACTTTTCTTTCTATCCTGGCTGTAAATTCTATGATCCAACGCTACAATTAATATTGATGATGTGGGTTAATTAAACAGCTTGAAAGGTGCCTCCAATTAGTAAATATCAGATTCCTCAAAAATTTCTTAGGAAACATACCTCAAAGGCCTTTATAAGGCCGAAACAGGACTTCGTTCAGCCCGCTCGGCGGACTGAATCTTCTCAACCACCGCGCCCATGAGAGTGCGGTGCTCATCGACGATAGATGCGTTCTTCAATGCTATCGATAGACCGCCGGGCAGCTCTGCTCGAACAGAGGATGGCGGCGGGGTAGGCAGGCTTCCCACCATCGAAGGTGGCTGTTCGCTCGACTCTGGAACCTTAGAGGTCCCAGGGGCCTTATCCGCCCCCGGGTGTCCGGCACCGGGGATATGTCCTCCCTGGTCCGGGTCCTGTCGGGATGACACCTCAGTGTCGCGCCTGGACTTTGGGGAAGGGGCCTGCGGAGGCGTCTCGCTCGCCAAGGCCTCTGAGCCCAGCGAATCCTCCGATGAGGACTGTCCAGCACAAGACCTTGCCGGGCTGTGCAAAATACGGCAACGGTTAAAGCCAATATACCCAAAAACAATCCCGGACGCATATGTGTTTTCGGATTCCGTATACTTACGACTTCCCCAGGGGCTGGACCCTGGGATCCCACTCTGGGCTGCTGTCGCCAGCCGTGGTGGATGTCTCTGGGAGGGAACCTTTCCCCCTCTTGGGCGATTCGGCCTCCAGGGGCCAGTGAAGCTGCACGCTTCCTCCCACCTTGAGTGAGGCTCGTCCTCCTGCTTCCTCCTCTTCGCCCTCTGAAGAAGGAGCGTCGCTTGAGACTCCGGATTTTGCGTCCGAAGCCTCGCGGCGACGGAGGCCACTCCGGGTCTTCTTGACCTTCTTGGAGGCCTCCTTCTTTGGCGCCTCGTAGGGCGCAGGGACCAGCATCTTCGATAGAAGAGGTCCGGCCGGTTCCTCCGGCAGCGGGGCCGGACAATGTATCCGCTCCACTTTCTTTATCCATCCCTGAGGTCACAATGAAACACGATTAGGATGTCTCCCACATGACATGCTAGCTGAAGCATGAATTGACAGAGCGTGGCTGTAACTTACCGCGCTTGCAGAATGGGATAATTGATACCCACGGTCCTCGGCGGGGCCCGGCCACGATTTGCCGGACTTGAAGAGCACCTTCCAGATATCCTTGTGGGAGGAATCATAAAGCTCCTGAAGGGTTTGGTGCTCGGTTGGGTCGAACTCCCACAGAGTACAAGCTCGGCGCTGAAAGGGGAGAACCAGGAGAACTAGCATCACCTAGACTACGTCGACGAGTTTGACGTCCCTGTCAACCACACTCTGAACGCGCGTCTGGAGCATTGACAGCTCATCGGACGAGGACCAGTTCGGGCCCTTCTTGGGCCAGGACATGAGCCGCAGTGGAGCTCCGGATCTGAACTCTGGAGCTGCCGCCCACTTTTTGCCGCGTGGTTCGGTGATATAGAACCACTGCTGCTGCCACTCCTTGACGGAGTCGTTGAAAGCACCCTTCGGCCAAGCGGCCTTGGGCATCTTGCTTACCATGGCGCCGCCGCACTCGGCGTGTTCGCCACTCGCCACCTTGGGTTTCACATTAAAAATCTTCAGCCACAGGCCGAAGTGAGGTGGGATCCGGAGAAAAGCCTCTCACACGACGATGAACGTCGAGATATTGAGGAAGGAGTTGGGGGAAAGATCATGAAAATCGATCCCGTTGTAATACATGACTCCTCGAACAAACGAGTGAAGGGGAAATCCGAGCCCACGGACGAAATGGGGAAGGAACACGACTCTCTCGTGAGATTCCGGAGTGGGGACGACCTGTCCCGCCGGTGGGAGACGATGGCCGATCTTCTGGGCCAGATACCCGGCTCCCCGGAGCTTCTTGATGTCCTTCTCCTGGACGGTCGAGGCCATCCATCTGCCTCCTGCTCCGGATCCGGACATCTTCAGAAAACCTCTCTTCGATGGAGAAGAAGAGTGCTTGGGCGTTAGGGCTCGAACAGAGGGGAATGAGGTAACGGAAGGAGAGGGCGTGGGTAAAAGAGAAGGAAACCTAACCTCTTTATAGGGGCGGTGAATGCTTTTTGCGCCTCCCCACTTGCCTGGTGAACCCGTCTGCCTCCCACTCGCCGCGATTAGCGGCGCGGTTAGGTTACCCATACTTGTGTTCATGAGAATCCCGCTATAAGGGGACACGATTTCTGCTTTGACAATACATGTCAAGGAAACCGCCTCGCAATATGCGCTATGGCTGGTTGCAGGAAAACGCTTCGAATAATGACCCGACCGTAATAACATGTCACGTCGCCTAAAAAGTTGTCGACAGATTGCATTTGTGAAATATCATTCTCTCTACAGCGGTGTGTGAAGATCATTTTGTGAATCCGGACCACGATTCAAGTGTTCGATAATGACTTCGAGTACTCGGAGGAGGAACCCGCCTTGCAATGTCGAATACAATATTGCGCCCGGACTCATCGTCATTCAAGCCTGGTTCAGGGGCTCTTTGAGGAGTCCTGCATTAGGGGTATCCGGACAGCCGGACTGTGTACAACGTCCGGACTATTGAAGCGTGAAGATACAAGACTCAAGACTTCGGCCCGTGTCCGGATGGGACTCTCCTTTGCGTGGAAAGCAAGCTTGGCGATCCGGATATTGTGTTTCCTTTCTTGTAACCGAGTCCATGTAAACCCTAGCCCTCTCCGGTGTCTATATAAACCGGAGAGGTTGGTCCTAGAAGGCCGATCACAATTACAATCATACCATCATAGGCTAGCTCTTAGGGTTTAGCCTCTACGATCTCGTGGTAGATCTACTCTTGTACTACCCATACCATCAATATTAATCAACCAGGAAGTAGGGTTTTACCTCCATCGAGAGGGCCCAAACCTGGGTAAACATCCGTGTCCCTTGCTTCCTGTTACCATCAGCCTCGACGCACAGATCGGGACCCCCTACCCGAGATCCGCCGGTTTTGACACCGACAGTCGCCCTCCTATCTCGTGGAGGCCTCGGCTGCTTCTTGACTTGCACTCCAAGTCCTCTGGATCACGTTCGTTCCAAAAATCACGCTCCCGAAGGTTTCATTCCGTTTGGACTCCGTTTGATATTCCTTTTCTTCGAAATACTAAAATAGGCAAAAAAACAGCAATACGGGCTGGGCCTCCGGTTAGTAGGTTAGTCCAAAAAATGATATAAATGTGTAAAATAAAGCCCATAAACATCCAAAAGGGGTAATATAATAGCATGGAACAATCAAAAATTATAGATATGTTGGAGACGTATCAGATTCCAACAATGCAGGGATAGGAAATAGACAGGAATAGGATAGGACTGCACGTGCAAAATAGAGAATTTAGAAACACAGGATTTCTGCCAATCTGGGTGTTTGATTCACAACAATTGGAAGATCACAGGATCAAACAAGAATGGTGAGATTAAGTCAAACCACAAGAAAATGTACGGTTATAATGCTATTATGCTACTATCTCTTAGTCTTGTGCTTCATGAATAGAATTTGAAAAGAAGGACAAGTGAAAATTAAAATTCCTCGTTTTTTCTTTCAAGGAGACACTAAAGGAACAAATCTGTGTGCTCGATGGACAATATATATAACTTGTAGAGTAAAGAGATGCAACAAGTGTACAACCTCTTTGGCGAAGCCATGTCGATCTCAGCGTGATTGGGTTGGCCGGTGAGGATGCTCCGGCTAACTTGGCTGTCGGAGGAGGGGAAGAAGATCTTAGGCGTCTGAAGATGGAGCCCGAGGTACTGCTCCGCTGTGATGGAGGGTTTCGTCGTTGGAGCAGCTCTGTGAGTTGTACGACGCCGAGGCTGAAGCAGGACAAGAGAGACAACGTTAACCTCGGTAGAATTCTAATAGCATCTCCAGTAGATGACGTAAAATACATAACCACAAAGTGCTAGATGTAAAATACATCAGCCGCTCATCTCTGAACTTAACTGTCGAAACTGAACTTAACTGTCGAAACTGAACTTAACTGTCGAAACTGAATTTTGCTGTCGAAACTGAATTTTGCTGTCGAAACTGAATGCACTAGCAAGGTGAGGCTACACGTCGGTCGACTGACTTTTTCATCTCTGGTCAGTCGATTTTGCAGCCGTTGGATACGAAATCAAGGGCCTGCGGTTCATCTTCAACCTCCACCCCCCTGAGCCGCCAGCCACCACCGGCCAAATAGCAGCCCCCCGCCGCCCGCGGCCGGCGGTGCGCCGCCCCGCCCGTCCCGAAAACACTCCCCACCGCCGCCCCGGCCATCCATCTAGCCCCCCCCCCCCCCCCGTGCCGAGCTTTTTCTCCGGCAATCCCCACGCCACCACCCCGCCAATGCCCCGCCACCGCCGACGACCACCGCCCCCACCCTGAACCCTAAGATAGATAGTGGGGTACCTCTCCAGCGAGCCCCCCTCCCCGCTGCGGCTGGTTCTTCCTTCACCCTGGCGAGCGCCCCCCCTCCCACCCCCTGAAAATTGACTGACCCAAAAGTCGATTCAGTCGACTGAAGTGTAGCTAAATCGGAGCAGCATCGCAAGCAAGAGCAAGAGCGAGAGCAGCAGCGCGAGCAAGAGCAGACCAGGCAGGGGACCGAGAGCAAGAGCAGAGCAGCAGCGCGAGCGAGAGCTAAAGCAGCAGCAGCTCCTACTGATGTGGACGTCGCCGCCGAGGGAGCGACGCTTTGGAGGAAGTGGCCGGCGACGCCGCCGTGGATGGAGCCGCGCCGTGTCGGCCCGGGACCAAGCGCCGGCAGCACCGTAAGATTGAATCAAGAAGAAAATGCGGCGATTAGTGTACAACCTCTTTGGTGGCGCTGATTAGGCCGCAGCTTCATCCGAGGAAACGGTGATGATGATGCTCTTCATGTGGTGCAGGTGAAAGACGGTGGTGTGGGAATGGAGGTGGCGCGAAAGACGAGGGGAACGTCAGTGTAGCTCCTTGGAGGTGGAGGACGGGGTGGCTGAACCGGCGGGATGACGAGATCGACGACGGATACTCATCCGGTACGGTGAATGAGGGACGTCGAGGTGTTGCTGTGGATGATGTCGTCGGGGAAGAGGCTCCGGCTGGGTGTCGGACGGAGCAGGGTGTGGGGTTTCGTCGCGGGTTTTCGCGGCCTCGGTGTACGAATGGGTGGGCGGATGGGTTAGCACTGGGGAACCATGGCTTAGGGACGCGCTTGTCCGAAATGTGGGGTAAGTTATGAAAGTACCCCCACCGATTTGAGGCGGTTCTTTCGGTTCAGGGGTACCACGGGCATTTCACGTGTCGGGATTTCACAGGAGGTGGGAGTTCTTGCGCGCGTTGTAATTTCGAAATAGCAAGGCGCGGGTTGAGATGGAGGGAGTTGTTAGAGCACGACGTGACAAAGATATATCTTAAATATTTCAGGCTAACAAGGCGCGGGTTGAAATTTCCGGACAAGCCTAATGTGTACTGTACCAAATCAATGCGCACTACAAATGCCATTCAAAAATTTGAATTCATGTTATGTTCAATTAAAATATTTTGCTATGTGTATAATGCATGCAACCTACTACTCAAATGAACGTTTTAGTGCATTCCAAACGTATATACTACCGCTTCAATGTGAACTAAATGTGAATTCGTTTCTCTATTTGAATAAGATCTACAGTAATGATTGTTGTGAAGTCAAAGCATTTGAATTTGTTTCTCTGTTTTAATAAGATCTACAATCATCATTATTGTCAAGTTAAACCATCGTTTGTGTATTATCTTCACAGCACACCACATGACTAGTCTCGAGTTACATATGAACTATGTGTACTATATGAACTCGAACTCGATTTTTTTAATCCACTTTATGTTGATTTCAAATCACATCATAATCTAAACCATGTCTCATATGTATAATGTGTTTATCACATTATGTATGGTGCCCCGCCCCCTACGCCTACAAGTATTTACATGTGAGTTGCAGACACCACACATTACCACAAATTCAAATAAAATGTGAGAATGATAGATATATACTATTTTTTAGATTGTTTGATATTTAGTTGTAAGCTGCAAACGCCACACACTATCACAAATTCAAATAAAATGTGAGATTGTTTGATGTATAGTATGGTTTAGATTGTTCGGCATTTAGGTGTGAGTTGCAAACGCCATGCATTATCACACTATGGTATAACATGTGCACAGCACGTGTATCACCGCTATATTCATCCATGCAATGTTTAAAACACTATGATCTCCTATTCAAATATATGAATCCGCTTTCATATCAAATTATGATCATTATTAGTCTCTTACACCCACACAATCCTCTAACCTTTGGATCTACCACTAACTTTCTCTCGTGCATGCACACGCCCTCCTCGCCCTCCCCCACCCTCATCATTCTATCCACCGAGCACATTCATTTTTTTTTCTTTAGGTCATTCTCCCAGAGTCTCCACAACTCCTTTCCGACACACACCGATCGATAAACCTCTCCAGCGATGCCTGCCTACAACATACACACACACCTTCAATATCCTCCTTTATGTGTCCTTGCCTCGTGTCTCTCATACGGTCACACACACGTGTAAACTCTCGCCGCTCTTTTCATCAATCTCACAACCACACACTCCTCCCCCTATCTAGCTAGTAGCTGGGCCTCTCGCACCACCTCCTAGCTCCATTCTCTCTGTCTATCCGTCTCGCTGGGCCTTATTTGCCTCTAACAAATGGACGTACATCGACCGATCTCTCGCTATACATATAGCTAGCTAGGTCCTTATAACTCGTTTTTACCCACGCGTCGATCGATCTACCTCATTAGTTGTGTCTCTCCCTTCCTCCGACAAACAACAATTGATCTACCGATCTAGTTAGGTTTGCTTACCAAACACATGGTTCCCCTTCATCATCCATGGATGCGTCCCGACAGATCTATCACGCACAGGCGCACACACAAACACATCCCCACTCTTATTCATAACATTGCAGTTCCACCCTCAGTTTGTCTAGTAGGCCTCTCCCACCATCTTCGAGAAGCAACTCCATCACCCATCCAGCACTCAACCCCTCTGTCTCCCTCTCTCTCTCCTCTCTCTCTCTCTGTCCCATCATATTTCCCGTCCTTCAGTTATGTATGGATGCAGACCGATCTCCATCAAGACATAGCTGGGTCTCTCCTTCTCAACACATATACGAGTCATTCTACCTCTATAGTTAGGCCTCTGCCTACCCCTCCCCCCACACACACCGATACATCAAGCGCTCTAGTCATGTCTCCCTGCCACACACAAACTTGACATGTGCCCTCTAACGTTCCGGTAGGCCAGTCGCCCTATATCTTTGACTTGCACACACAATTTCGATGGCTCTCTTCATCGATCTCACACCCGCCCACTTGATCCTCTCTTCGACTCTATCGATAGCTATGACCCCTCACTCTCTTCTCGTGGATTGCCCAACCATCTATATACAATATGGATAGGCCTCCATTTCACACACATTGCATGCAAAATTTTGTTTAAGATGTCATCGACACATATTCCCGCAAATAATTCACGAAATCAACCCCCACCCCCACCCCAAAACAAAAAACACTCACGAACGTGGTTTGTATCTATCACACACACCCACGTAGGTGGGGGACATGCACGAAGAGAAGAGGTGCAGGCACGGCGCACGTACTCCCGTCTCTTTCCCAACCACAACCGTGCGGGTACACGGTGGAGCTCATTTCTGTACGAGAAAGGCAGCCCACGTGGTAATTTGGCACGTGTACTGGTCGTCCACTTGGTGGAGGAGGATCGTCTACCACGGGTGAACAAACAAATTGCGACTTGACGCATTATGTTAAATTAAAAAAAGAGGCAAACCATGTGGGGGCTACCTTAGAGGCAAGGCTCTATACACTGGAGTACTTTTGATGTGTCCCGTCAACTCGTAGAACGAGGAGAAGCTTGATTAGTACGCCGTCTCCCCCGCCCAGGCGCGGTGGCTCGCAAGATGACGTGAAGCTTGCTACGCCTTACGCCCGCTCCCTCGCCCATGCGCGCGGTGGCTCACAGGACGAGGAGAAAAATTTACTGCTCCCTCCATTTACTCCTCGTCCCTACTACCTTGGTTATAGAGATTATATCATATTGTTTGGAATATATATGTCCTTTAGTAGATTTCAATATGAACTACTAGTACATACTCCAAACACTGATGTATATAGACATATTTTAGAGTGTAGATTCACTCATTTTGCTCCGTATGTAGCACTCTCCCTCGCCCCTCGACCCTCGCCCACGTGGTGGACGTGCAACAATTCATTCGGTCTCATATAGCCAGAACGATATATACTGCACTACCATTATTGCTCGACTTCCCGAAGAGGCGAAGAGCCAATCGCATGGTTAATATTTTGGTGATGCCAAGCGCAAGGTTATAGGAGAACGAGTAGTAGGTGCCGCGTCATTCATAAATAAAGTTTTTTTTCTTCAGTGGCACGTACGCAATATGATAGGTTAATATGGAGAGAAAAGGTAACCACTCTACTATTTACATAGTCAGGGCGGGCCAGCCTACACGGTTGCTTGCTGGGGTTGCTCTCTTCACACTCTCTCGCACAAAACAACTGTGGCCACATCTCTAACATCCCGGCGGATCACGTCCGCTGGGGGAAGGTGTGGATGCTTAGTGTAGATGCGGTCGCCTTCGCCGACGGTGAAAACCCACTGTCGGCACGTCTCGGTCAAGGGTCCCCGCCGTTCTCTCTCACAAAGCCGGTGAGGTTGCCTTCGTCCCTTGCTCACTGCCGCGACGTGGGCAGTTGCCGCCTCCCGCCACCCTCCTCAAGGTTGAGCTACATCCCTCAGGTACAACTCCCTTTACAGCCGGCTTGCACCACTGCTCCAGCTGCCCACATCACTCCATGTGGATATTTCTCTACTTCTTTGCCCCGCACATACCTCTACTGGCTTCTACGTACTGTATTTGTGATGAGTTTATGTCTCATCAACTAGTCCCAGTAATCTTATTCTAATCACGCTTCTTCAATTTCTTTGCCATAGGGATGCTCATCTCGATTTTGGTGAAACTGCACAAAATGATCCGATGGTCAAAGGATTGCAAACTTCATTTATTAGGAGGCTTCGAGCGTTGCCAGCAAATTGAGACCTGGTTATGGTTCACGGTTCAATGGCTAGGGACTGCATGGATCGTTTTTTCTTTTGCTGCCTCTGTTCCAAAATAAGTGTCAACTTTAGTAGTAGTACAACTTTGTACTAAAGTTTGCACAAAGTTGAGACACTTATTTTGGAACGGAGGGAGTACATATTTGCTATGATCTATCAATCATTGAGATGCAATAGCATGCATGTTAGTCTCCTTTTTATTTTATGAAATGTTGCAACGGGCAACCTTGGACGCAAGATACATGTAACAGAAGCTAGAAGCTTCATAGAATTTTACAAATTTATCTCGCTGATAAATTACAGTACGTACTATACTAGTACTTCCTCCATTCCTAAATATAAGTCTTTGTAGAGATTTCACCATGAACCACATGCGGATGTATATAGATGCATTTTAAGTGTAGATTCATTCATTTTGTTCCATATGTAGTTCACCTAGTGGAATCTCTACAAAGACTTATCTACTAGTAATAGCTAGCCCCCACTACTAGGAATTCTCTATCCTCTCCTTGAGCCACATCATCAAAATTAATGTAGCCGTTAGATGAACTAAATTAGTCCATAATAGTCGTCTGATCTAGAAGTTCAGAGGCTCCGCACTAAGTCACATGCAAGCATGCAGAAATACCGTGGCATGCATGTGAGTGGGTTTTAAATCACATCAACATGTCTGCATGCAAGCATGCACCGGTAGCATGCATGTAAGTGAGCTTTTAAGTCCCATTAACATGTCAAAAAGAAAAATATAATCCCATTATGCAGTAGGAGTTGGCTGATATTTTTTCCTTATGTGGGATGATCTAAAAGATGATGGGAGTTTATTTAGTTTGGCTACCACATTTGTCATGCAGTTATAGAGTTTTTTTTAGTTCTATGAAATCGATAATTTTGCGCAGAGAGATATACGGCTGTTCCGCGGCAACGCGCGGGGACTCATCTCGTAATATTTAGGAACGGAGGGAGTACTATGTAAAGAGTTAGCTGTCGCACGGTGATAGTGTGAGGTGGGCCTTGTAATCACTGAGCCTGCGTCGAATGGAGTTAGCTCTTGCACTCCTCCGCTGTAAGAATGGAGAAAATTGTAATATAGTAGTACCTCCTTTCGCCGAAAGCGTGGGACATCCAGCAGTCCTACCACCTCAGTAATAAAGACCAATGAGTCGTCAAATCACATAGACCCAGCAGTAAGTTGGACAGATGAAGCAATCATCACTCTTGCGCCAGTGAGAGGTCGCGTCCGCTCTGCCCGGGCATAAATGCGGCACCGATTCTTTGGAGCGGCGCTGACCGTTTCGGGCGGGAAGCGCGCGTGGGCGATGGAGGGGCTTTGGGTGGGCCAGGCTGGTCAGGAGCGGGCGTGGCAGCTGTTCGCATGTCCCTATCGGACACGCCCGGAAATGAGAGGATGCACCGACTCTCGCGGCTAAAGTTGTACACTACACACCATCTCTCTGTACGAGTAGGTCGATCTGTCGCTCTCTCTAACACACACACACACACACACACACACACACACACACACACACACACATGCACGCACCTTGGTCCCGTTGCACCTTCTAACGTGACTTCTTACACCTAGACGGAGGGAGTAGTAAGTATACAAGATACGGTGGCACATTGACTTAAGTCGAATACAAGTGCCCAAAATTGTGTGCATGTTATAATAAGGATTCACTTAAAATAGTACGTGAGCGAACAGAGGGCTCAATTGGACAGTGTTCCCGAGTAGTAGCAAGATGTGTGAGGTAAGATACACCGCTGTCGCTTTTAATTTTTCTTATTAATTTGTTTGTTTCACCCTCTGACTGGTGGGACCCAATGTACTACATGGAGAGAGGTAAGGTGACTAAGGCTGCATTATTTCTGCACCACTGTGGATAGTCTTACCACCAAAGCCACATGACACGATTATGATTGAAATCCCAATGACTCCCACACACACAAAAAAACACGGCATGCTTGTCACACGAATGCAGGAATGTATAAAAGGTTATTTTCCTCTCGTTGAACATAACGGGAGGGTTGTGTAGCTGGTTAGCCTGTTCGCTCATCAAACTTGAGGTCTCGGGTTCGATAACTACACTTGAGCATAATTTGTGCCAGGAGGATTCTTTGACTGGTCAAAATGGATGGATACGGTGCTATATGATCTCGTAGTGACCGTATAATCACCTCATCACGTATAAGTTGCAGCCTCGGTGCTTGTTTTCTAGGGTCTGCACGCTTCACGCTCTCTCTCCAGTATATATATACACGCTGGAGCCTCAGCGCTTGTAGTTGCTCTCTTCACACTCTCTCGCCCTCTCCAGATCTAAACAAGACTTCGTTGGCCTCTCTCTCCCCTCACTGCTGCTCAAAGAGCCGGCAGGATCCGTCCGCCGGGAAGGGAAGGAGGCTTAACACTGTCGCCGTCGGTGAGGGAGGGAATCCACTACCGGCGCAGCTGTTCACTTTCACCCAGCGGCGGCGCGGGAGGGCCTCCGACCCCTTCTTCTTCACCGCCGTCCCGTCGCCCACCGAACCACGCCCCAAGAACCTTAAGGTATAATTTACTTACTCCACATGCATTGCTCTAGCTGCATGTATACCATGAATCTAGGACGTGGTTCAAAGAGGAAAGGATTGGGGAAAGTAGTGGGAAAAGTTGTATATAGCATGAGCGTGGGATGTGGTTCAAAGAGGAAATGAAGGGGAAGTTGTATAGCATGAATCTAGGACGTGGTTCAAAGAGGAAAGGAATGGGGGAAAGTAGTGGGGAAAGTTGTATCGCATAAATCTAGGACGTGGTTCAAAGAGGAAAGGAAGGGGCGAAAGTACTAGTACAGACTGGCTATCCAGCACCTACGTTGGTCGAAAAGGGAAAACAATGACAAACGCAGTACGCACATCTGTAACGAACTGATCTTTTGTTTTGGGGGACAAGGTTGTAGAGTTTGAGCAGGACTAGATTTGCTGTGCTCACATAGAGAAAGTTGTCTAAAGATAACAAAACTGGGACCAACACAAATATGCTCCTTGGTTGTTTGTTCTTTGTTGCAACAGACTGTGCATGACCACAGTACATCGGTAGATGCACATGGTGCTGGTGCGTCCACTGTCCCATGCAACTCATTAGCTGTTGTTAATCTAAGGCCCTGTTTGGTTAAAAACTCCCTAGTCCCTACCTGCTTGGTTCCAGGGACTAAACATGGACTAGAGGTTATTAAATGACATGCTAAAATACCATGTTACCCCTAGTAATGAACTAATAGAGACAAGGTGCGATGCGTGGCATGGGCAACTGTTGGAAAAAGTCCCAAAAAGACTCCCTCGGGGTCTTCTTTCTTTAGTCCCAAATGCCCACTTTTAGTCCCTAAAAGTCCCTCCTGTTTGGTTTAGATGGGATTGACACGGAGTTTTTCTAGTCCCTACACCAAAATGTCCCTGTAAACAAACACCCTCTAATAATGCCGCTGAAAAATTGATGCAATGCCACAGTTCAAAGAAAATTACATGTTTAACGAATTTTATTGTTAATATAATCTCTATGTTAATATTAATCAATGCCACCATTTGAGAAATGCTACTGTCTTGCTTTCTTTCCCATTTAGATAAGGTAGATGCTTCTTTTGTTGGCTTCTGTGTCATCCACCGTTATTGACCACTAATTGTTTCCTTTGCACCTCTGTGTAAACAGGGTTATCTACTTCACCTCGTTGCCATTGTGACCTTTCGTTGCACTGCACAAAACACATTTGTTTTCAGAGTGTTTTGTGTAATTCAACCAAAATGTCACACCGACAACGTTGCTTGATTGCTTGATCTTAGTGGAACTGCACAAGAGGAGATCTTACTTCCTGTCCGTGTTGGCAAATTTGGTTCAGATCTTCTTCTTGTGAGTTGTTTGAATTCCGCATCATGAGAGGTCAGTACTAGCCTTCTTTCACATGATTCTGCAGTGTGCTTTCATATGTTGTTCTACTTGTACGATAATGTTGCTTGATTTTAGTGAACTGCACAAATGGAGACAAGACTTCCAATTTGTATGTGCACCATAATATCCCATTGAGGTAAGATAAGGATATTTCACAACTGTTGGCCTCTATTTTGCCACTTTCATCAGAAAATTAAGTTTAGTACTATACTTTTGCTCCCTAATTGACATGCCAAATCTTATATTGAAGGCGAATCTTGTCTATTATTGAACCAAGTGATGAAGGGGAAGAACAAGCGGAAGAAAAACAAAAATCAACTCCCGGTGCTGTAATGAAGCACTGAAACTGTGATGACACAAGTAATGATATAGTTTTGCATCTTAATTTATTGCTATGGCTGGAACGAGCAATTGTTTTGCCACTGATTTGATGCCACTCTTAATGTAATACGTAATTATCTCTACTTGTGCAAACATGGATCTTCTTTGAAGATACCATATATTTTAGTGGAACTGCATAAGAAGATGTTGGAAACATTGAACTAATCGAGGAGTATATAGTAAGCATGGCCACCACCGTAGATAGCAACAGATGGTTCCGGAGAAGTGCTTCATCTGTATGCTCTACACAATAAGTATGAAGGGGTTAATATTAAAAAACCATATGAGGAAAATAGTAAACATACTGTTAAGTATTGTTACAGATATTAGGTAGGTTGTCTGCAGTTAGCAGGTTCAGCTGGTGCAAAGGTCACATGAGAAATAAAATATTCCTTTACACACAAAGATGACTACGACATTTCCATGTTAGTTAGTTGTTTCTTCTTTTCAGAGATTGTTGTCATTTAATCTGCAGTTGGGGAAGTGTTCTCTAACAGCTGGAGGGTGCACACACATACTAGATGATTCAAATGTATGTAAGCAATATAGTTGTTGGTTAATTTATTTTTAACCAGCTAACCATGTAAGATTGCTAAATTGTTCGCCCATCTAGCCATACTTTGTTCACTCTTCGAATTTATTGTCCCTTTTCCATACATACAATGAAAATTGTACATCAAATTCAGGTACAAACATGTGGGTACATGAGTAGGAAAACTGATATACTTCGGTTCTCCCATTTAGGAGTTATAGTTATTAATTTATACTTACTTTCTACCGCAATACTTACCATCTCTTCGTTATTTGTGGATGGTATCTTATCTTGCATATTTAGTGATTGAAAGCACATTTCGAGGTCCCACGTGAATCCTTACAAGAAAGAAAAAGTATTTCGTCATATATACCTTGCATTAAGTGAAGCAATATCAAGCATTGCAGTCAAGTTAAGAGGCGACCATGACTACCTGACAAGCTTCTCTTTTACCTTACATGGCACAGTACATACGATGTCCCAGATGCAAAGAGATCCTCATGCAGGTTTGGTTCAGGCACGTATTATACAAAAAATAATAATCTTTTTGCACGCACTGTTGTTTTGGGAGGTACAATCTCTTCTATTTTGCATGATAGTCCATGAGTCGAAATTCCTGATTTTTGCAAGTGTGGGGTTGCTGGTAATTACCGGCATCTATATAGCATGGTTATTTCCTTTTTGTGGCCTTATAAGTAGGTGAAAATAAGTAATAAAACTATAATTAAATAAGGCAAACTCACTGTAGCAAACTCTGCATGTATCCGAAGTCACAACTCACAACTGCTTTAAAAGATAAAAATATCCACATCATCCTTGAAAGCATGAATCTAGAAGTTTAATGCTTAGGGAAAGCACGTAAACTGCAGTTAAACGTTTCCACTTACACTAACAAAAGTTGTAAAATAAACCTCCCATGATGTAATGTGTGGATAGAATATGAAACGCTAGAACACCATGCATGGATCAACTATTTTTAACATCATTTTAATCAAACAAAACTGAATTATTTTTGTTGTTCCCTGTACAGCACTTCTGCTTATTCATGTTGTATATTCCAATATTAATCCATGAAATAGATGTATTTGCATATTTAACGACCAAATTAACTCAATCAGGCTCCATTTTGTTGTTGTCCTAGAAAAGACAACATATGCTACAACAGAGCATTTCATTTTGGGAGCTTCTATGACTTCAAAAAATAGTACAAAAATCATGTATTGAATTTTTTAATTTGCAACTATTTTTCTCAATGGATGCACTAATTTATCTGGCCCTAATATCGCATGCTCATATTTTTAAATCCGGTCTAAATCTAAGGGTGTGCTACCCTATGACACAACAAAATATGCATAAATTGTGACACAATTGACTATTAGAGGTAATGGACATATGGTCTAATTACAATTTGGACAAAGCTATGTGACTCCTTTTGTCTATGTTTAACAAAGGAAAACAATTTACATGCATATTTGAATACAAATACTAAACATATGAGTTATTTTGTTTATTTCTAATTCATAGAAACTTTCTCATGCAATAAATACCGAACGTGCTAGCCCGTGCAGATGCACGGGTTAACGACTTCTAGGTAGTTTTGGGGGTTTCTCCATGTAGCACTCTCTTACTATCAGAGGAATTTAGGTTTAGAGCGTTTCAACTGTAAAAATGGTATATCTTACTACTGTAATTCAATTGCAGATTTACACTGTAAACTCCACCATAAAAGTGTAAATATACTAGTAATTTCAACCTAGTTACACTGTAATTGTACTGTTACACTGTAAATCTTTCACATTGAATATTGTATTTACACTGTAATTTTAGTGTAATTCTACTATAAATTACAGTGTAAAGAAATCCAATGTAATTAAACCGCAGCTCTACTCTAAATTATAGTGTAAATCTTCACAGTAAATAATGTATATGCACTGTAATTTTGGTTTAATTACAAATTACAAACACAAAAACAGTGTAAATTTTTCCTTCGTTTTGTCGTAGCGGCCCTTGTCTCTCTTCCCTTTCCAGCTCCTGCGATGAGAGATTGGTGAGATAGAGAGGGAGAGGCATGGCGATTTCAATTTGGAGCTCTCTTTGCTGCTCGCTTGAGGGATTGGTGGTCAGACGTCCGGAGCTCATCAAGTCATTGTGGTTGCTTTCATTTTCTCCCCATCCCTGCATCTCTAGGCTCTGTTCCTGATTCCTTTTTGTTTTTGCTTGCTCAGATCTGTTGGTTCCTCATGTGTTGTGATGTGTAGGTTTAGTTGATACTCCCTCGTTAGATGCTTGTGTAAGTTTCTCCACCCGCTCGCTTTTGCCTGGTTCTATTCTCTGTTGCTAGATGTTTGTGGTTTTGATGTTTGTGTCCTAGGGTTTCTTCAGCTAAACTGTTTGGATCTGAGGTTTTGCTGCAAGTACCTAGTGTTTAGTCTGCAACCTTATTTAGGGAGATTTATGCTAGTTATCTACACAGTAGCTATTGATTTTTAGATTTGGTATCCTTTACTGTAAGGTTAAGTTGATTTTCTCTCTGTTCTTATGCTGGTAGAAAGTTAGTTCATCATACTACTTTGCATGCTCATGTTGTAGTTCTCCCTGCATAATAACTCAAGCGAAGAAAGAGGAAAGATAGCGCCACACCATCTTGCTGCAGGAGGGAGCGCAAACCAAACTACAAGTTCAATGGGCCTCAATGGGTGTTGTACATGTTTCATCCGAACAATGCTCAAGGTAGCCAACCGTTGTAAGTCATTGTAGCAGGAGTGAAGGAGTGCTCCTATTTGACACACGTTCACCTCTAATACACGACCTGATGCCTGAAGCGAGGAGCAAATGGGCTGACACATGCTCACGAGCTCATTTGAGCGGGTTTCCTTCTTTTTTTCTTCTTTGCGATTTTTCATCCATCGTGAGACTAAAATTCTATTTTCCTTCTCATACGCGCGTCATGAATACATATGCATGCATGATGCTATTTTTAAATGTTAGTATATGCATGCATGATACTATTCCAACTTCTGTTAGTCGTATAACAAAAGCTATAGACTACTAATCAGCTTATAATATGGGGACGCCAAATTAACAATTTACCAATCCCTCATATAAATACAAATAAAAATAAGCAATGGTTTTATTCCTCATCAGCGGTGGATATGCAAGCTCGTGTGTTCCCCGCCTTGATTCTGGATTTGGGTGCGTGTTTTAGTCTCCCAGGCAGTTTCGTCGAAGGGGACCTCAGAAGTGGATTATCAACATTGAATGCAAGAAGAGAAAGACAATGATGGTCATGTAGCTCCTATCAGGCCAGAATTGGAGGCGGTGGCCGCTGTAAACCATGGAAAATAGCTTGCAGCTAGTGACACCTAAGCCCTCCATGCTTACTATGTTTTTGGTACCAACAATCCTTCTTGAAAATGCTAATGGTGGTCAGCCACTATGGTGGACGTTTTGAAAATATAAATTTTTATGATGTGTTTTTTTGGAAATTTTATGTCAACACACGTACACATGTATACCACGTATATGCATATTTTCATGACATTATACTTTCACACGTGGCATCCACAAAAAAATAAAAATACATATTTCCAAAATAGGCTAGTATTCGTTTTTGTCATGTTGGGCCAGAACTTTGTATTTTTGGTGGGCCATAATTTTGTTTTTCTGTTGCTGGGCTGGATTCTTTATCTTTTATATATAGCTTACAAATCACAATTTTGTAAACGAATTTTCACACGTTCATGTGGAACACATGTAACTTTTCGCGAAAATAATTTGGATTTTTTAAAAACTTTTAAATGAGCTTTTTGTTTTTTTTTTTTGAAAAATGTCCTCGGCGGTGGTCGTCCACCAAAAGCCTGCGCTCCAATCCTTCTTCCTTATATGGATAAGGGTCTCTTTGATACAAATGACTTTCATAGGATCTTTGAAGGAATATTGGAATCCTTAGGAAATTTTCCTACGTTGGTCGTTTGTGTCTGTGTGTGTCTGTGTGTGAGAGAGAGAGAGAGAGAGAGAGAGAGAGAGAGAGAGAGAGAGAGAGAGATAGAGAGAGAGAGAGTGAGAGAGAGCTCCTGCTGTGATGTGATGAACTCCTGGAGTACAGATTGTTGACGCCAATGACGGAGCTATGTTGAGGAGGGGGGGGGGCACTGCCCCCTCCCCCAGACTTGCATCAATTCCTAAAAATTGATGATTTGTTGTTTCCCCATTTCCAATCCTTTTTATCAAGCCATGTTTAAGTATACCACGACCTTCAACTAGCGCACTACATACTTGACTCGGATGGTTACCAAGTTCTGCATTCAATATATATGTGTTGGGGTAGTAAATGCTCTTCAGCAACCATGCATAGAGAGCTTCCGGTTGGTGCAGTAGGCGCCATGATTGTCTTGCTAACATAGCAAGGTTGAATAATTCGAAGTCTTTAAGCCTAGTCCTCCTATTCCATTGGGGTGTGTCATGGCTTTCCAGGAGACCCAATGAGGCTTTCGCTGGCTGTCTTTGTTGCCCCACCAAAACCTTCTGGCCAGCATATTGAGATGTTCACATAATCCCCTTGACAGTTTGAAACATGACATGGAAAAAACAGGGACGACATGTGCAACTGATTTCACCAAAACCTCCTCGCCAGCATAAAACAAAGTTTTCTGGATCCAACCTTGAATCTTACTGCACAGTCGGTCTTTCAAATATTTGAAGGCACCATTCTTGGAGCTTCCCACATTGGACGACATACCCAAGTATTTCTCATTCAGTGTTTCATTTGGCACATTGAGTAAACCTTTGATCTCAGTGCGAACACTATCCGGAACCCCTTTGCTAAAGTACATAGAGGACTTTGCAAGATTAATTCTTTGACCCATAGCTTGCCAATATATATCCAAAACTTGGTTCACCTCGGTAGCTTCCACACTATTAGCTTTCAAGAACATCAAGCTGTCATCTGGAAATAAAAGATGGTTCACAACTGGCGTTGAAGGTGCCACCTGAATACCGCCCAAGTTTGATGACTCATTTCTGGATTTCAAAAGGCACGAAAGGCACACTGCTGCCAACAAAAATAAGTATATCGGGTCCCCTTGACGGATAACACGTGACGGTTTGAATTCATCAAGCCTCTTCCCATTGAACATTACTGAAAACTTCACAGAACTCTTTGAGGATGAGATTACGGGTAGGGGTGGAAACGGATCCGATGTGGGTCGGATAACACTCTTATCACTTGTGCATTCATATTTTCAAAACAAATATGAATGTATGTACGGATGTCAGCGGATATGAATGAGGACCAGATGCTGATCGAATATGGATACATATAAAATGTTGACTCGATTTGGAATGAATACAAATAATAGCGACATACTCCCTCTGTAAACAAATATAAGATGTTTACAGAGGGAGTACTAGATAAACAAAATAAGTAAATAGCAATATGATACAAAATTATCAATTTGAAACATATGATAAGTCAATGATAGACTCATTTATGAAAAATACCACCATAATGGATAATAATTACTAAGTTTAACCATACCAAAAGTAAAATTGAACAACTTATTAGGCTTTTATGTTAGATAATTGGCATATTGAGGCTAGAATTGCTTAAATTAGCTCATGAAATCTTATTTGCAAAATAAACCTGGATATCGTTCATTTTAATTTTTATTTCTCGATGAGGATGTTTTGGGATACGGATAGGCATTTGCACCCAAAAAAACTTCATCAAAAGTTATTGATATGGTATCTAGTTTCAAAGATCTCGACAAGAGAAACACAACGGTCAAAATGGTTCGTACTGTGGACACCCGACTTAAGATATTTCATTTTGAAAAAATGGCTTAAGTGAACAGGTAGCGATCCTTCTATTCCTGCGGAAAACCCTAGCAAAACTCTCTCATGGTGACAAGTGGCGCACACACCACTTGTCACCACTAACTTTTGTGGGGAGATCTTTACAAATGGTGCCCTTTCAATTATTGATTTTGTACATATTTATGAGACTCTAGCACTTTTTGGCATCATGGGACTCTAGCACTTTGATTGGCCTACATGTATGCATTCCAACCGTCAGATTTATTGTTTAGTCCCTTAGAGCCGATCATGCCTAATAATAGAGAAGTTTTAGCCCCAACATTTTTTTTAAGAAATCTCGTCCCAATTTATTAAGACTCGGATATGTCCATCGGCACAAAGTTGTTGGTTGTGGGGAGGCCTCAACCACAAATGACGGCCTACTCCTAAGTTACAAGAGTACTTAGCTAGATTATGCGCTTCAAATTAAAATGCCTATGTTCGTCAATAAAAGTACATCAAATAAAATATCTTGTGCGGCTGATGACCTCCTTGATAATTGCTCCATGACTTCCACCGGTGTGCTAATGGATATCGTTTATCAGTCCAACGGATGGCCTAAAGAATGAAATGGTTACAAATGGGCCAATGAACGATTCAAAGGGCATCGTAATGAGACCTCATATACAACACTTAAGTGTTGTCATGATGATGGCGCACAGGCACGCCGCATGGGCCACGGCCCAGAAGGCTGCTCTCATTTATTCGCCCGCTCGCTCGCAAGTTCGCCCGCCATGCTCGCTGTTCACAGTGTTTTATTTTTCTCGTCTGCCTTTTCGTGCAGCTGGTTTGGTGTCAAAAAAAAAGATCAGCCGCTCAAAAAGAAAAAGACAAAACTGATCAGTTTTTATTAATTCGATTTTTTGGTTAAGTAACAATATGATCACGAATTATAATAATTTTTTGAATTAAGAAAATGAATTTGAAAAATCTCACAAATTAAAAAAAATTGCCAATTTGAAAACCTTCATATCATTTGAGGAATTTGAAACAAAAACCATGAACTTGAGAAATGTTCGCGCATTTGAGAAATAAAGTTCATGAATTTGAAAGAAAAACCTGAACTTGAGAACAAATGTCCACTCATTTTGAGAAATGTCTGTGGATTTGAGAAAAAAGTTCATAAATTTGAGAAGAAGTTCAGGAGTTTGGAAAAAATCACAGACCTGAGGGAAATCTTCGCAAACTTTGACAACTGTTTACGAATTTGAGAAATAGGTTGACAACTTGTTTTAAAATAGTTTGCCAATTTGAGAGAAAAAATTACAGATTCAAAAACATCACGTATTGGAGGAAATATGTTCATGAATTCAAATAAATTGTACAAGATTTTGTATAAATTTCACAAATTGGAAACAGTTTCAAGGTTGAAAAAAGTTCACTCATTTTAAGAGAAATAAAAATGAGGAAAAAACTGAGCAGAATCCAGTCTAGAAAAATAAACCATCTGGAAGCTTCCCAATACCGGCGACCGAACAACTACTATAACTAATGGGCCGGCCCACAGGAAATCTATCCAAGGGTGAGGATGTGATATGTGTATGAAAATAGCTATAAGGCCTTGTACAATGCAAGATATTTAGGGGAGGTGCTTAAAAAAGAGATTAACCAATTTTTCTTAAGCACTGGTTTTATTAGTGTACGGTACACGCTTAATTAGAAACCCCTTCTATAGATATAAGCACTAGTGCTTGAGTAAACCTAGATTTATTTTACTAAGCACCTCCTCTAGACACCTTGCTTGCATTGGACAAGGCCTAAGTGGCGCTATAAGCGCCGAATAGGAATCTTGAAATTTGATGGGCTGAAACAAGAAGGAATAGATATTTTTTAGGGGTAAAAGCCTAACTTTATTCATCAAGATCTACAGAAGGTGGGATAGATCTTACATCATGCGGCCGGCCAAGCCACACATGACGCCCGTGAGCTAAAGAAGACGAGAATTTAGCTAAACATTGAGCCTCTAAATTCGAACTGCGACCTTCAAAAGTAAATATACAAGTAAAAGTTGTTGCCCGGGTTTTGATCTCCTTCATGATTGCCCCCGATCTGCCTTGGTTGTTCTGCAAAATGTCCTCAACTACCTGCTTTGAATCGCAGGCTACCACAAACAGATTTATGTGTAGATCTTCTGCTAGGCCAAGTGCCTCCCTACAATCAATAGTTTCCATGAGCACTGGGTCATCGACTCCATCAATCACCAGGGATGAGCTGCCCATATAACCTCTGTTGTTGTCCCCGCAGACCGCTGCTGTCCTTCCTATCCTTCCGGTCTGATGCCCACATCTACATGTATTTTGCAGAAATTCGGGGGTGGTGCCTTCGGTCTTTGGGCTGGTTGTGAGATGCTAGCAGCAACTGGGGCTAGAGTCCTCACCTTCTTTGTGTTTACAATAACCAACTCCTCTATGAATCTCTCGAAGAAAAGGTGAACCGTTTGGGGACTTTGAAAGATCCCCTCATGAATGGCTTTTCGCCGTGACGTCCATATGGCCCAAAGGGTTACCACAAGCTTGACGAACTACACATGTGATAGTGATTCCAAATGAGTGAACAACCAATGCTTGGCGTTTGGTTCCATTTTAGCTGACATTGCTTGACCCAACTTCTCATCGGCCATAGTCCAAATGCAGCGTGATGTGGTGCATCCCATAAGGGAGTGACGCCATGAATCCGGTGCTCCACATAGGCCGCACATATCGGATGACGACATGTGTCGATGGGCCCGCACATTCTCCGTAGGCAGCGACTGCTTTGCTAATCTCCACAAAAACATATGAATCTTCCCTGGAAATTGGGTTTTCCATAGGATCTTCCACGCGCCCTCATCAGTGTTACTCCCCGAGGAGCCGGCCAGACCATGCAGCCATGCTTCACGGCGTTCTCTGGTAGCTACCAGCATTCTGCAGGCCGATTTCACTGAAAAATGACCCTTCTTCTCATATTTCCAGCTCCATGAATCCTCAATGTTCAGTTTACAAAGGGGTATACCAAGGATAATGGGGACATCCATAGGTAGAAAAACTTCCCTTACCCGTTGTAAGTTCCAGGAGGCAGATGTAGCATCAAGAAAGTCAGAGACATATGTTGGCTGATTGGTTGTTAGGCAGCCATATGGCCGCATCATCGAGTCACGTGGCAGCCAAAATTCTCAGTCAAAATATTTGTTGTTTCCCCATTTCCAATCCTTTTTATCAAGCATTGTTTAAGAATGCCACGACCTTCAACTAGCACCCTACATACTTGACTCGGATGGTTACCAAGTTCTGCATGAAATATGTTTGTGTTGGGGTAGTAAATGCTCTTCAGCAACCGTGCAGAGAGAGCTTCCGGTTGCTGCAGTAGGCTCCATGATTGTCCTTCTAACATACCAAGGTTGAATAGTTCAAAGTCTTTAAATCCTAGTCCTCCCATTCCCTTGGGTTGTGTCATGGCTTTCCAGGAGACCCAATGAGGCTTTTGCTGGCCGGCTTTGCTGCCCCACCAAAACCTTCTAGTGAGCATATTGAGATGTTCACATAATCCCCTTGGCAGTTTGAACATGACATGGAAAAAACAGGGACGACATGTACAACTGATTTCACCAAAACCTCCTTGCCGGCATAAAACAAAGTTTTCTCGATCCAACCTTGAATCTTACTCCACAGACGGTCTTTCAAATATTTGAAGGCACCATTCTCGGAGCTTCCCACATCAGACGGCATACCCAAGTATTCCTCATCCAGTGTTTCATTTGGCACACTGAGTAAGCCTTTGATCTCAGTGCGAACACTATCCGGAACCCCTTTGCTAAAGTACATAGAGCGCTTTGCAAGATTAATAATTTGACCCATAGCTTGGCAATATATATCCAAAACTTGGTTCACATATGTAGCTTCCACACTGTTAGCTTTCAAGAACAGCAGGCTATTATCTGCAAATAAAATATGATTCACAAGTGGCGCTGAAGGTGCCACCTGAATACCGCCCAAGTTTGATGACTCACTTATGAATTTCAAAAGGTACGAAAGGCCTTCTGCTGCCAACAAAAATAAGTATGGAGATATCAGGTCCCCTTGACGGATACCACGTGACAGTTTAAATTCATCAAGCCTCTTCCCATTGAACATTACTAAAAACTTCACAGAACTCTTTGAGACTGAGATTACGGGTAGGGGTGGAGACGGATCCGATGTGGGTCGGATAACACTCTTATCACTTGTGCATTCATATTTTCAAAACAAATATGAATGTATGTACGGATGACAGCGGATACGAATGAGAATCGGGTGTTGCTCGAATACCGATACAAATCAAATGTTTACTCGATTTGGAATGAATACAAATAATAGCGACATACTCCCTTTGTAAACAAATATAATAGGTTTACGAAGGGAATACTAGATAAACAAAATAAGTAAATAGCAATATGACACATCATTATCAATTTGCAACATATAATAAGTCAATGATAGATGCATTTATGAAAAATACCACCATAATGGATAATAGCTACTACGTTTAACCATACGGAAAGTAAAATTGGACAACTTATTAGGCTTTTATGTTAGATAATTGGCATATTGAGGCTAGAATTTCTTAAATTACCTCATGAAATCTTATTTGTAAAATAAAACCTGCATAGGATGTTTTGGGATACGGATAGGCATTTGCACCTAAAAAAGTTCATCAAAATTTATTGATATGGTATCTAGTTTCAGAGATCTCGACAAGAGAAACAAAACGGTCAAAATGGTCTGTACTGTGGACACCTGACTTAAGATATTTCATTTTCAAAAACTGGCTTAACACTAGTGCAGAAAAGGGATATAGTCCCGGTTCGTGAGGCCCCTTTAACCGGCACTAAAGGGTGGGGACTAAAGGTTGAGAGACCTAAAGTGCAGAAAAGGGATATAGTTCCGTTCAGCACGAACTAACACTAACGGTTGTCCACGTGGCACAAGCCCGCGCCGGGGGCTGGGAGACCTTTAGTCCCGGTTGGCAACACCAACCGGGACTAAAAGGTTTAAGGGTTTTTATTTTTATGATCTATTTTTCTTTTAATTTTGTGTTCTCCATTTAATTCTTTTTCATTTGAAACATATTTTACGCTACTACTTATTGTACATGTTATGCATATATATAAATAGAATTTCTCGTAGAACCGATCATATATATATCATCGACTTTCTCAAGACGAGCATTCACGCCACACACATATATATATATATATATATATATATATATATATATATATATATATATATATATATATATATATATATATATATATATATATATATATGTGCACACACAAGTTGATATATACAATTTCTCCTACAATTTGCATGCAGATCATTACATGAAGGCATTACTTCGGTAGCGGGTAATAGAGATATGCATTGGGATCTATGACCTGGTCGATCAAAAATCCCGCTATTTCCTCTTGAATCGCTTCGTATGCGATTCTCTGGTAGGAGACGATCCCGCATGTCCTTCATCTTTAAAGGAGGAGATCAATTTGCATGTATTAGTTGTGTGTGTATATATTAGATAATGATGTAAAAGTTGTGAATAGTGTTCTAGCAAACGTACCAATTGATCTCTGTCAGGTTTGATACTTTCGCACGTCATCATGCAAATGTTCTCGCAAACATAGTATGCACATAAATCATTTCCTGGTGCCTGCTTCAGGGCCTTTAATTGAATAGAATTCAATCAGATAATAATTAATCAAGCATGCTAATTAATGGTATTTAAACTAGAATTAATTACCTTGGGTCGATACCAGTGAAGCTTTTGTTTCCATTGGCCATCAACCTATTTGATGAACTTTTCCCAAGCCCTGCCCGCCGACAAAGAAAATGAATAAAGGAGTTATTAATTAGTTGATATCAGGAAATGACGAACTTAAATAGGCCGACATATAGTTAGATAATGATTGAAATTACCTGTTGACCACCCCCTTCACGATTACGTAGTCAGTAACTTCTTTCAGTAGTGAGTCGAGTACTTCAACTGTTCCCTCGTCAACTTTAATGATTAACAAGATCCAGCGAAAACTGCAGGCGCACATGTTTGCATGTATAATTAAGCAGGCATGTGAATAACTCATCAACTACCATAATCCCCTACACACTTATTAACATCTAGCTAGTAAGCAAAAACCAAATTTGTAATACAAGACAGTGTGACTCACCCGAAGTTGTAAGGAAGTAGTATATCTGGACATGCATTTAGGCGCTTCAAGGACTCTAGCAAACTTTTCTCATTTCTTTTCGATATAATTCCTGTGACCATGTCAATGAACCCAATTGCCATAGCGTCCAGCTTTTTTCATTTTATACATCTTCATTCTGCATAATACCAGATAAAAGAATATAGTGAGGATAATTACAAGTTGATCAACGAGCACTAGAGCTAGCTAGAGACTTAATTATTAAATTACAGAAAGAAATCACTTACGTACAATAGCAACCCATTTAGGATTTGTCGAGTGTGTCTTGATTGAATAACTGAAACAGTTCTGTAAACTCGACATACAGAGCCATTTCATTATAGTAATACTCTTCCTTGGTTTCACCATGAGGGACTCTCGATCGGTAGTCTTGGTTTCATTCATGTACATGTGATGCAATTGATACATTCTGATTGAGAGCTTCTTAACCTCCTCAGCTTGACCAAAGATTGGTCGCGGGCATATTTCCGTTTTACTTCCTCCTCTGTAATCAATGGTATGGGCTCGAGCTCTAGGAGTTGTTCCATAGTGACACCAGCCTCTTCAGCCATCCTTCTATGAGTGTCGGTTATTATCGGCAGATCGGCGCCGGTACTCACATGTGTTGACGGTACAATGAGCGGGGGGGGGGGGGGGGCTCGATTGCACCGCCTGTTCTCCCAGCTAGGGAATAACTTTCCCGCTTTTTTCACAGCTCCTTGGCTTGAGCTCGAACTCAACTCCTTTTTCTGTGCTTGAAATGACTTCTTAATTTGGTGCTCATAGTTAGAGTCAACATGCGGGGGAGCTGGTGCCTTAGCCATACAAATGAAGCGGTCAACGATATGGTCAGGAACAATCTACTTTGGTGCCGGTGGCGGTTTCGGTCCAAAATGGGCATCCAATTGGGCTCGCACTTTGGCTTCATTTTCCTCATCAGTCAGGTCATAAGGCCGATGAGGAAGAGGCTTGAGGCTTGGACCATATTGGAATGTCTTGCCCCCTGTACTTGTACCGCTAGCTGCCGGAGCTACGGCGGCTCTCTTCCGCTGTTGCTTAGGCGGCGGAGACGGCTGACGTGGTGCCTGATGACTTGGAGGAGGATGACTAGGCTGACGCGGTGTCGGACTTGGAGGAGAAGGAGTGGGCTCACGCGGCGGTGCCGGACTTGGAGGAGCAGGAGGGCTCACTCGTTGTTTGACTTGGAGGAGCAGGAGTCTGCAGAGGCGGTGGTTGACTTAGAATAGCTAGAGTCGACTGCTGACACGGTAGCGGACTTGGAGGAGGAACCGTCGGACGCGGTGTCGGTGGCCTTGGAAATAGGATGCAATCCTATCTCCATATAATGATACGATGGATGGCCTGTCCTATAGTGTGCGCTCGTTGTCACCTCCAGAAATGTCAAGTTGTAGCCCCGAATATTCTGCCACCACTTCATCAACCACGACACGAGCATAGGCAGCTGGAATCGGATTGCAATGGAAGGTTGCTTCAAGGGGATTTGTATAAGCAACATCGTCCGCCACCTTGATGGATATGTTCTTCATTTTGAAGTGTAGCTTACAATTAGTGTTATCCATGCACTACAAAAGAATACACTTCCGTGATGATACGTGTTTGTCATAGTAGGTTGCGTTTTTTGTCATGCATGTACATCCATGACGATTTTATGACCGAATCAAGATAGTCATACCGGTCTTTGTCGAGAAGTGTTCCATGACATTGCCAAAATTATCATCACGGAAGTGTCCACTTCCATGACGATAAATCGCGCGTCACATAAGTGCTTTCGTCAAGGGTGACCGACACGTGGCATCCACCGTAACGAAACGCCGTTAAGCTATCGGGTCGGGTTTTGGATCCAATAACCCATTAACAGCCCTGACCAATGGGGATTTTCCATGTGTAAAATCATCATTGGCTGGAGGAAACACGTGTCGGCTCATCGTTGGGACAGATGGCATCCACTCATTGGACAGAAGGCGCCTATGATAGGTCGACACGTGGCACGGCCCAACAGAGGCCTATTCCTGTGAAAAGGCCGGCCCGTTTGACTTGGTCAAAAGGTGGCGGGGCGGCCCATGGAAAGCCTGTTAACGGGTTGTTCGCATATAGCCCATTTACAACCCGCTAACCCAAAGCCCGTTACACCCTATCTGAATTAGGCCCAGTAGCGTCATCTGGGCCATCCAATTTGATTCCAACCTGTTTTCACTTCTGGCCCATGTATGGCCCATGACGTCTTTCGGCCCATATGAGGACCTTTGTAACTCTTGGCCTATTAAGGGCCCGTGGTGAAACTGGCCCGTAATGAACAGTGTATCACTTTACACCCATTAACGGCCCGTGGTGAAACTGGCCAAGAATGAACAAAGGTATCAACTTATACCCATTAACGGCCCGTTATTCCGCTGGGCCGCTTTCCAACCCATGTTATCTTTCAGCCTTCTCGAGCCCATTTATTCTTGGGCTCATTTCCGAGATTCGTTTACTTACGGCCCGTTCATTGTCATTTTACGCTTGTGGGCCAAATTCAGCCCGTGGTTACAATCGGCCCTTTGTGGTCCTTTAATACGCTAATGCGTTTTCATAGCGTCATCAAATACGGCCTATTAACGATGGCCCGTTATGGTAGGCCCATGAACAGACGATTCCAACTCTAGCCCGTTTACTGCCATAATGCGGTCTGTTTGGCCAATCGATCATATGGCATGTATAAGGCATATTGATGATACGGCCCGCAGAAGGCCCATTGTTTCTACAGCCCGTAGAAGGCCCATTGTTTCTATGGCCCGTAGAAGGCCCACTGTTTCTACGGCCCGTAGGAGGCCCAGTGTTACTACAATAAATATTAGCCCATGGTTAGCAAACCGCGGAAAAAGAACTGCAATGACTACAAGCAAACAAATAAACAAGACAACAAGGAAATAAATAAGCAAGCAACTAATGCTAGGCTATCACGGCTATTACACATATTACATCCACTGGGCAGCAAAGTTCGCCATCAGTGCAAATATAGGGAACAAAGCAGCATATCATATACACTGGTTGTAAAAGTTGGCGACCAGCGCAAATAAACACCGCAGCAAAACAAATCCAGAACAGAAACCACTTCAGAAGATCTCAAGAAAAAATATCCTGGGTACCCATAATGCTGGCAAGATGCTTAGAAAGCTTATTAACTTTCTCTTGTTTGGCGCTTAAATCCTCCAGCGCTTGATGTTGTACCAGGAAATATGCATCTGAATTCTGCAGGGACTTCCTCAGTCCTTCAGCTTCCTGTCGCAACACATATGATCGATGTCTTTCAACTTGAAGTTGAGACTCAAGAAGATGAACTGATTCAGGCAGCGAGTTCGAAGAGCTTGTGCCAGCAGTAGTGGCCAGTAACTCGAACACTACATCAAGACAGGACTTTTGGGTTCTTTCACCGTCAACAAGATATTTTTTATCAGCTTTCTTGGAGACCAAAAGGGATGTCTCACTATCTTTAACCTTATCTGCATTACTTCCTTTACCATTGGATAACGCAGCATCGTTTCTCCAATATTTTGTCCGCATTCTAAAAGAGAAACAAGCGGACACATCACATGTTTACCATGTTGTATATGAAACTCATTTTAGTAAATGAGTTCAGTAGTAAAGTGGATAGGATAACAGATGAAACAAACATATATCTATGTACCATGGTCACTTTATGGTCTATATCATTCTAGTTTTTGTTGCCAAATCAAGATAGAGACACAGTTCAAATAATATTTGTTCAAGACAAAGCAGAATAGACAGAATATAAGTGTGGGAAACTATAGAGCAATAACAACACTTGTAATGTGCATGACATGAGAACATAACTGTTTTTTCAATTGAAACTGAAATCAACATAGAGCAGGTTACAACAGCAAACCAGTTAAAGAAACAGGTTTAAAACATACCTGTTGCACCATTGGAGTTTCAATTCCATCCTTCAAATTTGAAAATAGTTGGTATGAGTAAATACAGTAATGCAAGAGCAAAGGAGTATGAACCATAGCTACAGAACCTGACCTGAGAACAAATCTTCTTCTCCTTTAAGCGTTGAGTTGGGATTCAGAGTGGTGGTCCTCGTGCTTTGGGCACTGCAGTTCCTTTACTAACTGCTCGTGTTTGGGTACTCTGTGGTGGAGATGGTGCTGTGTCAACTGGAACTGGGTTACTATCTGCCAGGTTGGGGTTAGAAGGGGTGTAGCTGGTTCTTCTGTCCAACCGGTAGGGGTACAATCTGCGGGAGTCTGGGTTATGTGTGGTGGATCTGGTCCTTGGGCAAGTACAACCGTGGTTCTATCTGCATCAACTGGTAGCACTATCTTTTCTGAAGACCGTGTTGTTACTCCCTTAGATGCTGCCATCACCCTCTCCAATTCAAATGGCTGATAAACAAGAAAAGTAATCGAAATTATAGACATTGTATGATAAACTGGTGCAATGGATAGTGGGGAATAAAAGAGGGCATGAAATAATTCATATTTATGTTGTCTAACCAAACAGGATAGCATGACACAATTTCAGATATATGATGGCTAACTAAATAGGATAGCATGACACAATTTCACATTATGATGGCTAAATAAAATAGATGGAAAGACATAGTTCAAAATATGAGACTATGTAAACAGGATGACATGACATAACTATATAATGTGTTTATTAAATAGGTTGGCATGCCATAATTCACATACATTCATGGATAGAATGCCATAATTCTAAATATGATGACTGTAAACACTAAACAGGATGAGAAGATATAACTATATGATGTCTTTATTAAATGGGTTGCCATGCCATAATTCAGATAGATGATGTGTATGTACTATGTAAACATGATGGCATGATATAATTCAAATATATGATTTATATAGTTAGCAAGTAAGCAGATGGCAATCTATATATGATGTAAAAACTAAGCAATGCAAGACAACATGCATGACATGGGTAATATAACCCTGCCAAGTTTGAGCATAGACCTCAGGGGGGAAATAGGACTGGTCATCGGTCTCTAATCCTCCTCTCGAGGAGCTCTCTGTAACCAGCAAGATATCTGCTTCAGCAGGTAGCATTGTCTACTCTGAATTCCTTGTTTTCACTCCAGATACTTCCATCACCGCTTCAAATGGCTGATGCATAGGAAGAGTAGTTGAATATACAAACGTTGTCGACAAATGGAACACGTAATACAAAAAAATGATAGCATGATATAATTCACATACATGATGATTGGCTAAACAGCATGGCATTGCATAATTCACATATATAATGTCTTACAACAAGATGGCAATGCATAATTCACATATATGGTAATTAGACACTGAACAGGTGGCACAAAGCATGTCTAAACTAATCAAATGACATAGCAATGCGGGACACCATACGCACGATATGAGCAACATAACCCTGCAAGTTAGAGCATACACCTCGGGGGGGGGGGGATAGGACTGGTCATCTGTCTCTGAATCCTCCTCTGAGGAGCTATCCATAACCAGCGAGATATGCGCTTCGTCAGATAGCATAGTCTGCTCTGAAGACCTTGTTTTCACTCCAGAATTTTCCATCACCGTGTCAAATGGCTGATGCACACGAGGAGCAGTTGAATGTACTAACATTGTTGACAAATGTAATATGTAAAGAAAAAAAAGGATGGCCTGATATAATTTACATATGATGACTGGCTAAGCAGGATGGCATTGCAAAATTCACATATATGATGCCTGGCTAAACAAGATGGTGTTGCATAATTCACATAAACAATGAATAAACTAAACAGATGGCATTCACACAAAGGATGTCTAAACTAAGCAGATGACATATTTGATGTATAAAGTAAGCAATGCAAGACACCATATGCCTGATATAACAACCATCAGCATGCCAAGTTAGAGCGAAGACCTCCGGGGGTAAATAGGAGTTGTCTTCTCCTTCTGAATCCCCCTCAGAACAGATATCTTCCTCTCGATTACAATCCGAAATGCGTGGAGGGGGGCTACCTTTGCGCCTACCATGGAGCGATGTCTGCATGAAATTTTATTGCCACACAAGGCTCGTCTCTTTTGCTCTACATGTTCAGTTGCATTGTTTACAATAACTGTCATGCATAGGAATAAAACATTGTGAGATTATGTAAGGAGTGCATGCAGAAATCCAGAGTGATGGTAGCAACCTGTGGATAGACCCATAACCAATAATAGCAGGCAGATAATGGCTTCAGTTAAAAAATACAGATAATGGCTTCTTTACTGTTTGTTTCCCACCCAACATGAAACTCATAGTAGACACCAGAGATTAACCAGATAGTAGATAGATACTATTGATTACAGCCCCGATATGTACCCCACAACCATTTAAAAACTCAAGTTTGACCATTAGTTTGGAGCTGACTCAGAGTCTAATCGGTGAACAGGACGATAAAGTAGCATGTAATATTAAGCGATGCATAATGTAAGCAGACACGAAAGAGTGTGACCTCTCTTGCAGACCCGTGTAGTCCTTGAGGTAATCTGCTCGGTTGATGATGGTAATGCAGTTTTCATGGCTGCCGACGGCGGAGAAGAAGATCTGAGGCGGTGAAAGACAGTCTGGAGGCCGGATCCCTGCTGTGCTAGACCCTTCTGTCGTTGGAGCAGCTGAGCTAGGGTGGACGAGGGCGCAGCAGGAGCGGGACAAACCACGCAAGATTTTCTTTGACAACTATATGTAAGAGAAGCAATTCTGTAAGGGCTCGTTTGAATTGGAGGATTCTGCTACGTCTTGAGCTTGCATTGGTTTTCCTTGAGGAGGAAAGGGTGATGCAGCAATAGTAGCGTAAGTATTTCCCTCAGTTTTTGAGAACCAAGGTATCAATCCAGTAGGAGGCTCCTCAAAAGTCCCACACACCTACACAAACAAGCAAAGAACTCGCAACCAACGCAATAAAGGAGTTGTCAATCCCTTCACGGCCACTTGCAAAGTGAGATCTAATAGAGATAGTATGATAAGATAAATATATTTTTGGTATTTTATAATATAGATGCAAAAAGTAAAGATGCAAATAAAAGTAGATTGGAAGCAAATATGAGAAGAGATAGACCAGGGGGCCATAGGTTTCACTAGTGGCTTCTCTCAAGAGCATAAGTATTACGGTGGGTGAACAAATAACTGTCGAGCAATTGATAGAAAAGCGAATAATTATGAGATTATCTAGGCATGATCATGTATATAGGCATCACTTCCTCAACAAGTAGACCGACTCCTGCCTGCATCTACTACTATTACTCCACACATCGACCGCTATCCAGCATGCATCTAGAGTATTAAGTTCATAAGAGCAGAGTAACGCCTTAAGCAAGATGACATGATGTAGAGGGATAAACTCATGCAATATGATATAAAACCCATCTTTTTATCCTCGATGGCAACAATACAATACGTGCCTTGCTGCCCTTTGTCCACCGGGAAAGGACACCGCAAGATTGAACCCAAAGCTAAGAACTTCTCCCATGGCAAGAAAGATCAATCTAGTAGGCCAAACCAAACTGATAATTCGAAGAGACTTGCAAAGATAACTCAATCATACATAAAAGAATTCAGAGGAGATTCAAATACTTCTCATAGATGAACTTGATCATAAACCCACAATTCACCGGATCTCGACAAACACACCGCAAAAAGAGTTTACATCGAATAGATCTCCACAAGAGAGGGAGAGAACATTGTATTGAGATCCAAAAAGAGAGAAGAAGCCATCTAGCTAATAACTATAGACCCGAAGGTCTGTGGTAAACTACTCACAACTCATCGGAGGGGCAAGGATGTTGATGTAGAACCCTCCGTGGTCGATTCCCTCCCATGAGCACCGGCGAAGGCTCCAAGATGGGATCTCGCGGATACAGGAGGTTACGGCGGTGGAAATTGTGTTTCGGTGGCTCTCTGGATGTTTTCGGGGTACATAGGCTTATATAGGAGGAATAAGTACGTCAGTGGCCGCCCGAGGGGCCCACGAGACAGGGGCGCGTTCTATAGTGGGGGGCGCGCCCTCCTATCTCGTGGAGGCCTCGGCTGCTTCTTGACTTGCACTCCAAGTCCTCTGGATCACGTTCGTTCCAAAATTCACGCTGCCGAAGGTTTCATTCCGTTTGGACTCCGTTTGATATTCCTTTTCTTGAAATACTAAAATAGGCAAAAAACAACAATACGGGCTGGGCCTCCGGTTAGTAGGTTAGTCCAAAAATGATATAAAGGTGTAAAATAAAGCCCATAAACATCCAAAAGGGCTAATATAATAGCATGGAACAATAAAAATTATAGATATGTTGGAGACGTATCAAGCATCCCCAAGCTAAATTACTGCTCATCGTCCTCGAGTAGGTAAATGATAAAAAAGAAATTTTTGATGTGGAATGCTACCTAGCATAATTATCAATGTAATTTTCTTTATTGTGGCATGAATGTTCAGATCCAAATGGTACAAAATAAAAGTTCATATTAACATGAAAATAGTGACACTTCAAGCATACTAATCAAAGTAATCATGTCTTCTCAAAATAACATGGCCAAAGAAAGTTATCCCTACAAAATCATATAGTCTGACTATTGCTCTATCTTCATCACGCAAAGTATTTAATCATGCACAACCCCGATGACAAGCCAAGCAATTGTTTCATACTTTAATAATCTCAAGCTCTTTCAACTTTCACGCAAGACATGAGCGTGAGCCATGGACATAGCACTATATGTGGAATAGAATGGTGGTTGTGGAGAAGACAAAAAGGGAGAAGATAGTCTCACATCAACTAGGCATATCAACGGGCTATGGAGATGCCCATTAATAGATATCAATGTGAGTGAGTAGGGATTGCCATGCAACGGATGCACTAGAGCTATAAATATATGAAAGCTCAACAAAAGAAACTAAGTGGGTGTGCATCCAACTTGCTTGCTCACGAAGACCTAGGGCAATTTTGAGGAAGCCCATCATTGGAATATACAAGCCAAGTTCTATAATGAAAAATTCCCACTAGTATATGAAAGTGACAACATATGAGACTCTCTATCAGGAAGATCATGGTGCTATTTTGAAGCACACGTGTGGAAAAGCGAGATAGTAGCAGTGCCCGTTCTATGATTTTCTCTCTTTTTATTATTTTTTTCTTTTTCTCTTTTTTTCTTCCTTTTTTTTCTTTGGCCTTTCCTTTTTTTTTTCTTTTTGGCCTTCCTCTTTTTTTTCTCTTTTTTCCTTTTTGTAAAGTCCGAAGTATCATCCCGACTTGTGGGGGAATCATAGTCTTCATCATCCTTTCCTCACTAGGATAATGCTCTAATAATGGAGATCATCACACTTTTATGGATTTACAACTCAAGAATTACAACTCAAAGTTAGAACAAGATATGACTCTATATGAATTCCTCCGGCGGTGTACCGGGATATGCAATGAATCAAGAGCGACATGTATGAAAATTATGAAGGTGGCCTTGCGACAAATACGATGTCAACTACATGATCATGCAAAGAGAAATATGACAAAAGTAACGCGTGTCATATGAACGGAACAGTGGAAAGTTGCATGGCAATATATCTCAGAATGGCTATGGAAATACCATAATAGGTAGGTATGGTGGCTGTTTTGAGGAAGGTATATAGTGGGTGTATGGTACCGGCGAAAGTTGCGCGGTACAAGAGAGGCTAGCAATGGTGGAAGGGTGAGGTGCGTATAATCCATGGACTCAACATTAGTAGAAAGAAATCATATACTTGTTGCAAAAATCTAGAAGTCATCAAAACCAAAGCACTATGCGCATGCTCCTAGGGGATAGATTGGGAGGAAAATACCATCGTCATTCCCCGACCGCCACTCATAAGGAAGACAATCAATAAATAAAATTGTGCTCCAACTTCATCACAAAGCGGTTCACCATACGTGCATGCTACGGGAATCACAACCCTCAACACAAGTATTTTTCATAATCACCTCAACTAGCATGACTCTAATATCACTACCTCCATATCTCAAAACAATTATCAAACATCATATTGATCATAGCATCCAATTCTATTCTATGATAGTTTTTATTATACCCAACTTGGATGCTCATCATTCTAGGACCAACTTTATAACCATATCAAATACCATGCTATTCTAAAAGACTCTCGAAATTATATAAGTGAAGCATGAGAGACTAGCAATTTCTTCAAAATTAAGACACCACCGTGTTCTAAAAGATATAAGTGAAGCACTAGAGCGAAAACTATCAAGCTCAAAAGATATAAGTGAAGCACATAGAGTATTCTTGCAAATTCTAAACAAGTAGGCTTCTCCCAAAACATGTGTACAACAAGGATGATTGTGGTAAATTAAAAGCAAAGACTAATATAATACACGACGCTCCAAGCAAAACACATATCATGTGGCGAATAAAAATATAGCTCCAAGTAAAGTTACCAATGAACGAAGACGAAAGAGGGGATGCCTTCCGGGGCATCCCCAAGCTTAGGCTTTTGGCTATCCATGAATATCTTCGGGTGCCATGGGCATCCCCAAGCTTAAGCTCTTGCCACTCCTTATTCCATAGTCCATAAAAGCTTTACCCAAAACTTGAGAACTTCACAACACAAAACTCAACAGGAAATCTTATAAGCTCCGTTAGTGAAAGAAAACAAAACCACCACATAAGGTACTGTAATGAACTCATTCTTTATTTATGTTGGTGTTAAACCTACTGTATTCCAACTTCTCTGGTTTATAAACTATTTTACTAGCCATAGATGCATCAAAATAAGCAAGCAACACATGAAAAACAGAATCTGTCAAAAACAGAACAGTCTGTAGCAATCTGTAACTAACGCAAACTTATGGAACTCTAAAAATCCTACCAAAATAGGAAGTCCTGGACAATTTATCTATTGATCAACAGAAAAAAGAATCAACACAAAAGCACGTTTCTGTGATTTAACAAAACTAAATTCGTGCGCGCAAAGTTTCTGTTTTTCAGCAGAATCAAATCAACTATCATCATAGGTTATCCTATAGGTTCTACTTGGCACAAACACTAATTAAAAGATAAAATCACATCTAAACAGAAGGTAGATGCAAGATTTATTACTAAACTGGAACAAAAACAAAAAACACAAAGAAAATTGGGTTGCCTTCCAACTAGCGCTATCGTTTAATGCCCCTAGCTAGGCATAAAAGCGGAGATAGATCTAAGTAGTGCCATATTTGGCACTAAATTCATAAGTAGCTCGCATGATAGATTCATAAGGTAATTTGACTTTCTTTCTTGGAAAGTGCTCCATGCCTTTCTTTAATGGAAATTGGAATCTAATCTTCCCTTCCTTCATATCAATAATCGCGCCAATCGTTTCTAAGGAAAGGTTTACCAAGAATAATAGGGCAAGAAAGATTGCAATCTATATCAAGAACGATAAAATCTACGGGCACCAAATTCCTATTTGCAACAATGAGAACATCATAGGTCCTTCCCATTGGCTTTTTAATGGTGGAATCCGCAAGGTGCAAATTTAAAGAGCAATCATCAATCATGGAAACCTAGAATATCACATAAAGTTTTCGGAATCGTGGAAACACTTGCACCCAAATCACACAAACAAAACACTCATGATCTTTAATTCTAATCTTTATAGTAGGTTCCCACTCATCATTAAGTTTCTTAGGTATAGAAACTTCCAAATTAAGTTTTTCATCATAAGATTGCATCAAGGCATCAACGATATGTTTGGTAAAAGCTTTATTTGACTATAAGCATGAGGACAATTAACAACGGATTGCAACAAGGAAATACAACCTTCTAAAGAACAATTATCATAGTCAGATTCCTTGAAATCCGAGATAGTGGGTTCAATGCTATTTAAAGTCATGACCTCTCCAATCCCACTTTTACCAAATTTAGCGTCAAGATCTAAAGACTCCGAATTCTTCGGACGCCTTCTAGGCAAAGTTAAATCATCATCAGTCCTATAATTATAAAGATTCATATTGCAAAACAAAGATCTAATAGGAGATGCATCAATAACTTTGAGATCCTCATCATTATTTTCGTGGAAACTAGAAGAACACGCTTTTATAAAGCTATCTTTCTTAGCACGCAATCTAGCAGTTCTTTCTTTGCACTCATTAATGGAAATTCTCATTGCTTTGAGAGACTCATTGATATCATGCTTGGGAGAAGAAGATCTAAGTTTAAGAGAATCAACATCAAGCGAAAGTCTATCAACGTTCCTAGCCAAATCATCATCTTTGAGCAATTTTTCTTCAAGCAAGGCATTAAAATTCTTTTGAGAAATCATAAATTATTTCACACTATTCTCAAAATAAGAGGGCATCTTATTAAAATTACCATAAGAATTATTGAGGAATTTCCATAATTATTAGAGGAATTACTAGGGAACGGTCTAGCATTAAAGTTTCCTCAGTAAGCATTGTTTCCAAAACTATTCCTACCAACAAAATTCACATCCATAGATTCATTATTATTCTCAATCAAAGTAGACAAAGGCATATCATTGGGATCAAGAGGAGTATTCTTAGTAGCAAACAATTTCATAAGTTCATCCATCTTTCCACTCAAAACATTGATTTCTTCTATAGCATGCACTTTTTTACTAGAAGATCTTGCGGTGTGCCATTGAGAATAATTAGCCATAATATAATCAAGAAGTTTTGTAGAATCTCCTAACGTAATTTCCATAAACGTGCCTCCCGCGGCCGAATCTAAGAGATTTCTAGAAGCAAAGTTCAAACCGGCATAAAAAATTTGTATGATCATCCATAAATTTAAATCATGAGTAGGGCAATTGGGAATCATCAATTTATTTCTTTCCCAAGATTGGGCAACATGCTCATGATCAAGTTGTTTAAAATTCATAATATCGTTCCTAAGAGTGATGATCTTAGCGGAGGAAAATACTTAGAGATAAAAGCATCTTTGCACTTGTTCCAAGAATCAATACTATTTTTAGGCAAAGACGAAAACCAAACTTTAGCACGATCTCTAAGTGAAAATGGAAATAACTTCAATTTAACAATATCATTATCCGTATTTTTCTTTTTTTGCATATCACACAACTCAACAAAGTTGTTTAGATGCGTAGCGGCATCTTCACTAGGAAGGCCGGCGAATTGATCTTTCATAACAAGATTCAGCAAAGCAGTATTGATTTCACAAGACTCAACATCATTAAGAGGAGAAATCGGAGTACTAAGGAAATCATTATTATTGGTATTCGAGAAATCACACAATTTGGTATTATCTTGTGCCATAGCAACAAGTAATCCAACACACAAGCAAACAGGAAAAGGCAAGCGAAAGCGAGAGGAGGAGGTTGGGAAAGAGAGGGCGAATAAAACGGCAAGGGTGAAGTGGGGGAGAGGAAAACGAGAGGCAAATGGCAAATAATGTAAATGTGAGGGAGATGGGTTTGTGATGGTTACTTGGTATGTCTTGACTTGAGCGAAGACCTCCCCGGCAACGGCGCTAGAAATCCTTCTTGCTATGTCTTGAGCTTGCGTTGGTTTTCCTTGAAGAGGAAATGGTGATGCATCAATAGTAGCGTAAGTATTTCCCTCAGTTTTTGAGAACCAAGGTATTAATCCAGTAGGAGGCTCCTCAAAATTCCCACGCACCTACACAAACAAACAAAGAACTCGCAACCAACGCAATAAAGGGGTTGTCAATCCCTTCACGACCACTTCATGTAAAGTGAGATAATAGAGATAGTATGATAAGATAAATATATTTTTGGTATTTTATAATATAGATGCAAAAAGTAAAGATGCAAATAAAAGTAGATTGGAAGCAAATATGATAAGAGATAGACCCGGGGGCCATAGGTTTCACTAGTGGCTTCTCTCAAGAGCATAAGTATTACGGTGGGTTAACAAATTACTATCGAGCAATTGATAGAAAAGCGAATAATTATGAGATTATCTAGGCATGATCATGTATATAGGCATCACGTCCGCAACAAGTAGGCCGACTCCTGCCTGCATCTACTACTATTACTCCACACATCGACCGACTCCTGCCTGCATCTAGAGTATTTAGTTCATAAGAACAGAGTAACGCCTTAAGCAAGATGACATGATGTAGAGGGATAAACGCATGCAATATGATATAAACCCCATCTTTTTATCCTCGATGGCAACAATACAATACGTGCCTTGCTGCCCCTCACACACCGGGAAAGGACACCGCAAGATTGAACCCAAAGCTAAGCACTCCTCCCATGGCAAGAAAGATCCATCTAGTAGGCCAAACCAAACTGATAATTCGAAGAGACTTGCAAAGATAACTCTATAATACATAAAAGAATTCAGAGGAGATTCAAATACTTCTCATAGATAAACTTGATCGTAAACCCACAATCCATCGGATCTCGACAAATACACCACAAGAGAGGGGGAGAACATTGTATTGAGATCCAAAAAGAGAGAAGAAGCCATCTAGCTAATAACTATGGACCCGAAGGTCTGTGGTAAACTACTCACAACTCATCGGAGGGGCAAGGATGTTGATGTATAAGCCCTCCATGGTCGATTCCCCCTCCGACGGAGCGTTGGCGAAGGCTCCAAGATGGGATCTCGCGGATACAGAAGGTTACGGCGGTGGAAGTTGTGTTTTGGTGGATCTTTGGATGTTTTCGGGGTACGTAGGCTTATATAGGAGGAAGAAGTATGTCGGTGGCTGCCCGAGGGTCCCACGAGATAGAAGCGCGCCCTATAGGGGGGCGCTGAGGGAGTCCTGGATTAGAGGGTATCCGGACAGCCGGACTGTGTACAACATCCGGACTATTGAAGCGTGAATATACAAGACTCAAGACTTCGGCCCGTGTCCGAATGGGACTCTGCTTTGCGTGGAAAGCAAGCTTGGGAATCCGGAGATTGTGTTTCCTTTCTTGTAACCGACTCCATGTAAACCCTAGCCCTCTCCGATGTCTATATAAACCGGAGAGGTTGGTCCTTAGAAGGCCGATCACAATTACAATCATACCATCATAGGCTAGCTCTTATGGTTTAGCCTCTACGATCTCGTGGTAGATCTACTTTTGTACTACCCATATCATTAATATTAATCAAGCAGGAAGTAGGGTTTTACCTCCATCGAGAGGGCCCGAACCTGGGTAAACATTTGTGTCCCTTGCTTCCTGTTACCATCAGCCTTGGCCTTGCAGATCGGGACCCCCTACCCGAGATCCACTGGTTTTGACACCGACATTGGTGCTTTCATTGAGAGTTCCTCTGTGACGTCGCCGCAAGGCTCGATGGCTCATTCAATCATCATCAACAATACTGTCCAGGATGAGACTTTCCTCCCTGGACAGATCTTCGTGTTCGGCGGCTTCGCACTGCGGGCCAATTCGCTTGGCCATCTGGAGAAGATCGACAGCTACGCCCCTGGCCACCAAATCAGGTTCGGAAACCTGAACTACACAGCGGATACGGAGACTTGATCTTCGACGGATTAGGGCCCGCGCCAGGAGCACCGGACAGTCACGACGAGCATGGCCTGGACCTGCTGTCGGACAACACTCGGGATATCACCCCTACAATAGCCCCGGACTCAAATCCGGAGCAGGCTGCGTTGCCTAGGGACGGAGGGATGGACCCCGCCCTGCAGGCCGTACCCTCATTGGCGGTGGAGCTGAACACAGGCCTCGCTTCTGAGGAAGCCTGTGACCCTGGACCCCCGGATTGGTATCCGGTTGTAGGATGCAGTCCGCGCGTTCCCGAGCCCGCCGAGGCTGGTCGGGCTCCGGTAATGGAGTTCACCGCTGCGGACATCTTTCAGCACTCGCCCTTTGGCGACATGCTGAACTCATTAAAGTATCTCTCTTTGTCAGGAGACTCTTGGCCGAACTATGTCCGACTCGAATGGGAAGCAGGCGACGACGTAATTCGTTGCCCACCCACCACCCACTTCATTGCCATGGTCGATGATTTAACCGACGTGCTTGACTCCGACTCCAAAGACATCAACGGTATGGACGACGATGTAGGAGAATTATAGGAGCCACCGCTCACAGGACGGTGGACGGCCACCTCCTCATACGACATATATATGGTGGACACTTCGAAGAAAACCAATGGCGACGAGGCAACGAAGGATAGCCCCTCCGGAGGAAAAGCAAAGCACGGGCGCTTTCGGCGCCGCTCCAAGCCCCGCCATATTAACAACGGCCCGGGAGACGAAAGCAATCCGGATGGTGCCAAAGAGGAATATAGCCCTGATCGGCCTACCTTCAAGCAGGCCGGACCGGTCACGATAGGATACTTGGAGAGGGACAACCATACACCCCCCTCCGATGACGAGGTAATCCTCGGCAATGACGAATTCGATGTACCAGAAGATCCAGTGGAACAAGTTCGCTTCAAGCGACGGCTCATGGCCACGGCAAGGAGCCTGCAAAGGAAGCAAGAGCAGCTTAAAGCTAACCAAGACTTGCTAATGGATAGGTGGACCAAGGTACTGGCCACCGAAAAGTACGGACTCGAAAGCCCCAGCAAAAGCCATGAACCACACAATCGGCTACCTCAACCTAAGCAGAAGAACCCAAGGCACACACCCCTATGTCCACACATCATTATGGCCCAAGACAGCAAAAGGGATACACGAAGAGGCACCCTCAGGCCTCGGCGCAATGGTCATAAACGGGAAGCAAAGGAAACTAGTGCCAAATCCATCAACTCCCAGTCTGGTCAACGGACAAAGAGCAGCTCAAGCCTATTCGGCTCGAGCCACATGCTCGATCAACCATGTGAAATTCATGGTACTCCTAGAAGGATGGCGAAGCATACCAATAGAGAACGCCAGATCCTCCAAACAAAGCGGCTGGTCGTATGCCGGAAACAATGATGGGAGGCGTCTAGTCAAAGAGACCCCCAGAGTATAAAAGTATGGCCGACCGCCCCCAATCACACCAAGCACAACAATTCAATTGCCGTACCCCTAGACCTAGTAGTCCGGGGGCTCCATAAATACATAAAGCCCTCGCTGGTATGAAACCACAAATAACATCTTTTCAAAAGATGCCAGGTGTAAAGGCCAAGTATATTGGCCCACCATTCTAACGGTTGTTCTTGGATCAACAAAAAATGCCACGCCAAATATTAATTCTTCGGCACCCTCCCCTCGTGCGGTAATTAACCGTATGATAACGGGACGAACCACGTTGGCTAGATTCCACGTGGTAAACCATTAGGCCAACGTCGTGTGATATAATCACCTCTATAGGCAAGGCCGAACTACGCACTTAGAGCGGAAACCACACAGCTGCCGGAGTAGCGAGTCGTGCATGCCTATCAAAATTTTGATATGACAGCCAACTATCCGGACACCAACTGAGAAGTCCGTGCTATTTCACGGTATAACGATTGGGTTCACCAGGGTCCGATCAGGAACCCTCAGACCAACCATAAGACCAACCATAAGAGGACGCTCAGCTACCTCATAGCATTTTCCTTTACAAACTAACTTTGACGCAGAACAGGATTGGTGGCGTGGAATCAGCCCGGACACTTTACGATGGCGGGAACATGCAGGTAGAAGGCAGTTCGGATTCACCCTTGATCCACTCACAACCCCCTCCAGTCCGGCCATCATAGGTTCCGCCAAAAACACCTCCTTTCATACATCGTACCCTTACGCATAGACATATCATACTACCACAATGGGTAGATTTAAAAAACATTTATTGGCCAGCGTGTATCGCCGATGCCTCTTTGCCAAATACGGCAGCCACGCTTCGTGTTACGCCCGGTTACGCCAGGGGCTGCACAATACAGCAATAAAGTCCGACCACCTTTTCGGTCGCTCGGCACCCCGAACTTATAGCACTATATGCATCAGCTCCGAATCATGTCTTGGGTCATTGGTTGGGTTTGCCCGGCTCCCATGTTTTGGTACCTTACGTTCCGTTCCATCGGCTAAGGTAGCGCTGGGAGAACTACTGCGATTGTGTCCCGGTTCTGCCGGACGAGCACCTCAGTAGAGAAAGCCGAAAACTGACTGTCATGATGCAGCGAGAGTTGGTCAGCTGTTCGAGAGGTTGTAAAATCTTTAAAGAATTATTCCACAAAACGCCATTATAAATGCAGAGTGCGACGGATCAGTCTTCCGATCAGGCGCCAATAGAGCCCCTAGTTCGGCCTTCCGAATACTAGGGGTTGCGCCGACCATACTTGAATTCCTATGGCTAAGTGGGAGTAATAAAGCCGTATAGTCCGATTGCCTGGTTCGTGGTGAGAAACACCTCCTTCAAAGGACCCAACTATGGGATAAAGAGCGTTCAGATATACCACGAACACCCCCGTATTCTTTTCTGCGTGGGGACAGAAGCCGACGACTGGCCAACTCTCAGGATGTACATAAAATAAATAGCCGCACAGGAAGAACATATGTTCAAAATAAGATGCAATATATAATAAAAATTCCATTATCCCACATAACAAAAGGCGGCACGAATGCCCTCAGGGAAATATAATGTCCTTGGCACACTTATCCGCCGCATAAGGCGAAACCCCTTCAAGACACCTTCATAGTACGGCTCGGGCTTGCGGTGCTCCTCACCCTCCGGCCCCTCAGTCATCAGCTTCTCCGTCAAGCCTCCCCAATGCACTTTTGCGGGCAAATGCCATCTGTAGCGCCTTCTATACAGACCAATCGCTTGATAACATCAAGCCGAGGACAGGCGCCCACAATCCGCTTGACGAGTCTGAAGTAACTGCTTGGAATCGGCTCCGCATGCCATAGCCAGACAAGTAAGTCCTTCATGGCTAGTTCGGCCGCCTGGTGCAGCTCGACCAGCTGTTTCAGCTGATCTATACATGGCACTGGATAGTTCGGCGCCAAATACTATGACCAGAAATCCCTCTCCGCAGACTTCTTCTCCTCGGTGCGGTAGAATTGGGCGGCATCTGATATGCTGCGAGGAAGATCCGCAAAAGCCCCTGGAAGAATAAGAATTCAGCTTGCCGATTAGGATTCTTCCCACTATCTTGTACAAAGGGCTAAGAATATAGAAGGCCTTACCAGCCGCAACTTTCCGGGCCTCCTGAATGTCCCGCGCAGCACCTCGGGCTTCTTCCCGAGCACCTTCCGCATCCTCGAGAGCTTGGGCGAGTTCGGATTCTTTCCCTATTAGACTCTGCTCCAAGCCCTCGCTTTTCTTCACAGCTTCCTGGAGCTCTCTCTCAGCTGCGATGACCCTGGCCTCGTGTTTTTCACGAAGCGCTTGTTCGGCCTCAGCCTTCTTATTGGCATCAGACACAGCCTTCTTTAGTGCCTCGTATTCGGCACCCGCTCCTAGAGCATACAATACAAATATTTCTCACTGTGCAGAACTATTCGTTTGTGCCAACTTCAAGACAAATGTTTTCAACATACCTTACTTGTCTTACAGTTGCTTCTTCACACGGCCGAGTTCTTCCTCGGCCCGTGCAAGGCTATGCTTCAGTTCGTACACTTCCGCATTATAAGCGGTCGTCCTCTCGGCAGAAGCCTGTTTTCACATAAAGGGGTATAAGTCATTCCCATAAGCTCCTGCGAAAGCAGAAGATTTGATCCCCTGCCCAGCTCCGTCTTCTCCGCTGGACAGTGTATCAGGGGCTACTACTCATATTATGACAACTAGTCATCAACCCGTGCACCTGCACGGGCTAGCTATTTTAATGAAATTAAATTAACTCATTCTGTTAGCATATCTTCATACTTGGAGTGTAGAAAATCCTTTGCACGCACTTTTGGGTGATTTGTATCAATTTAGTTGGCACTACCAATAGGAGATCGGAAATGCATGTGTTTCCTACTTATTTTTATTAGAGTTTTGTTGGGCTCTGCAATTGTTTCAACTACATTTATGATTTCAATTGTCTTCCTACAGGGAAACTTTGAACTTTTTTATTTAGCATTGTCTTGCTATGGTAATTTTTTATTTCGAGAGAAACTTATGTATGCAACACAAAAGTCGCAGATAGATAGTAAATAGGCCATAGTTGAAATATTGTTAAGCTTTGAGGGAGCGTGAACATGGTCACTCTCTAATAACTCCACAGTGTCAAATTGGAAGGTTAAATAAATGCACAGACCAATTCTAAGACGATTGCAAGTGGTGAGCGGGATATTATCTCAATAGTACACTACAAATTTCTAGTTTTGAGTTATTTAGCAAATATTGTTATTTCATAGCCCCCAAGATCAATAAGGAGAAGCGCACTACTTAAGAAACATTGGAAATTCTATGCAAGAATCAGTTTATCTGTTCAATGGGAGAATATGATTAGGTGATTTAGCCCTTAGCGGAGAAAATAGTTCCTTTTAGAGAATCTTGTTCATGAGAAAATAATTATGTACTATGAACCAACAAATGAGAAGCACACATTCATGACACATAGCTATATTTGAAATCGGTGCAGGGATGAGAACTAACCATTTGAGGTAGGAAGAAGTGAGGACGATGAGACCTCAATCAACTTGTGAAGTACTCTATGTTATGCTTGTGATGTCACTTTCCCAAACATTTTTTTCTTCTCTTCCGGTATGGTAGAGAAAAAAGAAAATTCTGCCGCTAAGAGAATGATATTTGCGGACTAATTGTACGCAGTCAACGAAAATAGAGGTGCGTACACACTGTTATATATCATGGTTCGATCTATGCTGAAATACTATGAATGGGAGATAGAAAATGCACAAAGCTCCTTGTACACTATTAAAACCTTATGCAAGCAGTTGACCGCAGAAACAGGTTCCCGAACAGATTACTGATCTTAGAAGTAGAGCATCCACTCAACACGTTATGCGGGAAACACATGTAAAAATAGTATGCCGGCTATCAAATGTCTCGTACATTCAGAGAGAACGTGGCCTGAGAGACTAAATTTGAGAAGAAGAAAAAAACTTGTTTCCCTTTCTTTCTACATCTACCGACATCTCTAAATAAACATGTATTAACCTATTTAGAACTTCAACAATGTTTGCTCAGGTAATCGGTCCCAGATGTAAATCTGTTTCTGAACTTCACATGATATATCCTTTACACCTAACAGTAGTTCTGGCCACAATTTGTCATCAAGTTGATAAAAATCATCAATCACATTAAAATCATGCCATGGGTAACAGGAGAAAGGTCAGCAAATTAACTTACACGTACTGCCGATTATGATCTAGATCTCATCTGCTCGCCTCTGCATCTTCATGTGAAATTGTAAGTCTAGGAGACATCTCCGAAAGACATCTTCGAGACATCTCCGAAAGATGATATTTCATGCAAACATGCTGCAAGTGTCCAAAGACAATCTTTCAGGTAAACATGATGCGTAGCTATTGCTTGCTGGTGAGCTGGAGTTCTTAATTTCCCGTGATAGAACCAAACCAATAGATGAGAGGTAGCGTGATGTCTGCTGGACGCAATTCACCAACAGATCAAGGGTGATATTCACCTCAACTCGTGGACTGAACTGATGGCAGCAATATGCAGGGTCTCAACTCTCAAGGTCCTATCCAGCGGCTGCAGGCAGTGGAGCTATGATTTGAGTAGACATGGGGCCTGGTGTGAATACTGAGCCAGATGAGCATGGTCGAATTGCGTCCAGTTTCATATGGGAGCGTCAGTGGGGAGATGATGAGAATGGGGATGAACTTTAGGCGCAGGAGGTATGTTTCAGATTGTCTACTACGCTGACCGCTGCATCATCTCCCGAGGCCTCCACATCGATCTCGACGCCTGAGCCTACATTGTGCACACCTACCACATCACTGTCGCACGCTTTTACCCTGAAGGCGAGTGGGTCACGTCTGCCGACGCCTCTTGCTGCATCTGCGTCCGCCACGCCGAAGACGCCCTATCACTGCTGATCCTCGATGGCCTCCCCATCATTGTCTCCATGGATGGCAAGGGAAAGTCTTCGGTCTGTGCTTTCGTCGGAATCCACACGCCTCCCATCTCTGCCCTTCTAACGATTTGGTACAGTACGTGTGCAGGACTACTCCTAGTTTTTTTTATCTGCAGATTTTTTCTATCCGCAATCTAGTTGGGGAGGACGTACCTGCCCTCTAGATGGTCGTGGAATATTTTTCTGCACCCTGATCTTTTTTTTCATTTTTTATCTATCGTGGATTTTTCACTTGTGGAAGTTCTTTTTACTACCGATGGACATCATGGAGTTTTCATCCGTGGAGGTCTCTATTCGTGGATTCCTTTTTCCTTTTCCATCTATCGTGGAGTTTTCAAGCGGGGAGGTTTCTATTTTTTTCCACGAAACGGTGGACATCGTGGAGTTTTCATGCGTGTAGGCTTCTAAATTTTTTTCACTACCCATGGACGTGGCAGATCCTATTTTACTGCACCATCTTTATTACGCAACTTTTCTTTCTATCCTGGCTGTAAATTCTATGATCCAACGCTACAATTAATATTGATGATGTGGGTTAATTAAACAGCTTGAAAGGTGCCTCCAATTAGTAAATATCAGATTCCTCAAAAATTTCTTAGGAAACATACCTCAAAGGCCTTTATAAGGCCGAAACAGGACTCGTTCAGCCCGCTCTCGGCGGACTGAATCTTCTCAACCACCGCGCCCATGAGAGTGCGGTGCTCATCGACGATAGATGCGTTCTTCAATGCTATCGATAGACCGCCGGGCAGCTCTGCTCGAACAGAGGATGGCGGCGGGGTAGGCAGGCTTCCCACCATCGAAGGTGGCTGTTCGCTCGACTCTGGAACCTTAGAGGTCCCAGGGGCCTTATCCGTCCCCGCGTGTCCGGCACCGGGATATGTCCTCCTGGTCCGGGTCCTGTCAGGATGACACCTCAGTGTCGCGCCTGGACTTTGGGGAAGGGGCCTGCGGCGCGTCTCGCTCGCCAAGGCCTCTGAGCCCAGCGAATCCTCCGATGAGGACTGTCCAGCACAAGACCTTGCCGGGCTGTGCAAAATACGGCAACGGTTAAAGCCAATATACCCAAAAACAATCCCGGACGCATATGTGTTTTCGGATTCCGTATACTTACGACTTCCCCAGGGGCTGGACCCTGGGATCCCACTCTGGGCTGCTGTCGCCAGCCGTGGTGGATGTCTCTGGGAGGGAACCTTTCCCCCTCTTGGGCGATTCGGCCTCCAGGGACGGTGAAGCTGCACGCTTCCTCCCACCTTCAGAGTGAGGCTCGTCCTCCTCTGCTTCCTCCTCTTCGCCCTCTGAAGAAGGAGCGTCGCTTGAGACTCCGGATTTTGCGTCCGAAGCCTCGCGGCGACGGAGGCCACTCCGGGTCTTCTTGACCTTCTTGGAGGCCTCCTTCTTTGGCGCCTCGTAAGGCGCGGGGACCAGCATCTTCAACAGATAGGGTCCGGCCGGTTCCTCCGGCAGCGGGGCCGGACAATGTATCCGCTCCACTTTCTTTATCCATCCCTGAGGTCACAATGAAACACGATTAGGATGTCTCCCACATGACATGCCAGCTGAAGCATGAATTGACAGAGCGTGGCTGTAACTTACCGCGCTTGCAGAATGGGATAATTGATACCCACGGTCCTCGGCGGGGCCCGGCCACGATTTGCCGGACTTGAAGAGCACCTTCCAGATATCCTTGTGGGAGGAATCATAAAGCTCCTGAAGGGTTTGGTGCTCGGTTGGGTCGAACTCCCACAGAGTACAAGCTCGGCGCTGAAAGGGGAGAACCAGGAGAACTAGCATCACCTAGACTACGTCGACGAGTTTGACGTCCCTGTCAACCACACTCTGAACGCGCGTCTGGAGCAGTGACAGCTCATCGGACGAGGACCAGTTCGGGCCCTTCTTGGGCCAGGACGTGAGCCGCAGTGGAGCTCCGGATCTGAACTCAGGAACTGCAGCCCACTTTTTGCCGCGTGGTTCGGTGATATAAAACCACTGCTGCTGCCACTCCTTGACGGAGTCGTTGAAAGCACCCTTCGGCCAAACGGCCTTGGGCATCTTGCTTACCATGGCGCCGCCAAGACTCGGCGTGTTCGCCACTCGCCACCTTGGGTTTCACATTAAAAATCTTCAGCCACAGGCCGAAGTGAGGTGGGATCCGGAGAAAAGCCTCTCACACGACGATGAACGTCGAGATATTGAGGAAGGAGTTGGGGGAAAGATCATGAAAATCGATCCCGTTGTAATACATGACTCCTCGAACAAACGAGTGAAGGGAAACCCGAGCCCGCGGACGAAATGGGGAAGGAACACGACTCTCTCGTGAGGTTCCGGAGTGGGGACGACCTGTCCCGCCGGTGGGAGACGGTGGCCGATCTTCTGGGCCAGATACCCGGCTCCCCGGAGCTTCTTGATGTCCTTCTCCTGGACGGTCGAGGCCATCCATCTGCCTCCTGCTCCGGATCCGGACATCTTTGGAAAACCTCTCTTCGATGGAGAAGAAGAGTGCTTGGGCGTTAGGGCTCGAACAGAGGGGAATGAGGTAACGGAAGGAGAGGGCGTGGGTAAAAGAGAAGGAAACCTAACCTCTTTATAGGGGCGGTGAATGCTTTTTGCGCCTCCCCACTTGCCTGGTGAACCCGTCTGCCTCCCACTCACCGCGATTAGCGGCGCGGTTAGGTTACCCATACCTGTGTTCATGAGAATCCCGCTATAAGGGGACACGATTTCTTCTTTGACAATACATGTCAAGGAAACCGCCTCGCAATATGCGCTATGGCTGGTTGCAGGAAAACGCTTCGAATAATGACCCGACCGTAATAACATGTCACGTCGCCTAAAAAGTTGTCAGCAGATTGCATTTGTGAAATATCATTCTCTCTACAGCGGTGTGTGAAGATCATTTTGTGAATCCGGACACGATTCAAGTGTTCGATAATGACTTCGGAGTACTCGGAGGAGGAACCCGCCTTGCAATGTCGAATACAATATTGCGCGCCGGACTCATCGTCATTCAAGCCTGGTTCAGGGGCTACTGAGGGAGTCCTGCATTAGGGGGTATCCGGACAGCCGGACTGTGTACAACGTCCGGACTATTGAAGCGTGAAGATACAAGACTCAAGACTTCGGCCCGTGTCCGGATGGGACTCTCCTTTGCGTGGAAAGCAAGCTTGGCGATCCGGATATTGTGTTTCCTTTCTTGTAACCGAGTCCATGTAAACCCTAGCCCTCTCCGGTGTCTATATAAACCGGAGAGGTTGGTCCTTAGAAGGCCGATCACAATTACAATCATACCATCATAGGCTAGCTCTTAGGGTTTAGCCTCTACGATCTCGTGGTAGATCTACTCTTGTACTACCCATACCATCAATATTAATCAACCAGGAAGTAGGGTTTTACCTCCATCGAGAGGGCCCAAACCTGGGTAAACATCCGTGTCCCTTGCTTCCTGTTACCATCAGCCTCGACGCACAGATCGGGACCCCCTACCCGAGATCCGCCGGTTTTGACACCCGATACGCCCTCCTATCTCGTGGAGGCCTCGGCTGCTTCTTGACTTGCACTCCAAGTCCTCTGGATCACGTTCGCTCCAAAAATCACGCTCCGAAGGTTTCATTCCGCTTGGACTCCGTTTGATATTCCTTTTCTTCAAATACTAAAATAGGCAAAAAACAGCAATACGGGGTGGGCCTCCGGTTAGTAGGTTAGACACAAAAATGATATAAATGTGTAAAATAAAGCCCATAAACATCCAAAAGGGGTAATATACTAGCATGGAACAATCAAAAATTATAGATATGTTGGAGACGATCAGATTCCAACAATGCAGGGATAGGAAATAGACAGGAATAGGATAGGACTGCACGTGCAAAATAGAGAATTTAGAAACACAGGATTTCTGCCAATCTGGGTGTTTGATTCACAACAATTGGAAGATCACAGGATCAAACAAGAATGGTGAGATTAAGTCAAACCACAAGAAAATGTACGGTTATAATGCTATTATGCTACTATCTCTTAGTCTTGTGCTTCATGAATAGGAATTTGAAAAGAAGGACAAGTGAAAATTAAAATTCCTACGTTTTTTCTTTCAAGGAGACACTAAAGGAACAAATCTGTGTGCTCAGTGGACAATATATATAACATGTAGAGTAAAAAAGAGATGCAACAAGTGTACAACCTCTTTGGCGAAGCCATGTCGATCTCAGCGTGATTGGGTTGGCCGGTGAGGATGCTCCGGCTAACTTGGCTGTCGGAGGAGGGAAGAAGATCTTAGGCGTCTGAAGATGGAGCCCGAGGTACTGCTCCGCTGTGATGGAGGGTTTCGTCGTTGGAGCAGCTCTGTGAGTTGTACGACGCCGAGGCTGAAGCAGGACAAGAGAGACAACGTTAACCTCAGTAGAATTCTAATAGCATCTCCAATACATGACGTAAAATACATAACCACAAAGTGCTAGATGTAAAATACATCAGCCGCTCATCTCTGAACTTAACTGTCGAAACTGAATTTAACTGTCGAAACTGAACTTAACTGTCGAAACTGAATTTTGCTGTCGAAGCTGAATTTTGCTGTCAAAACTGAATGCACTAGCAAGGTGAGGCTACACATCGGTCGACTGACTTTTTCATCTCTGGTCAGTCGATTTTGCAGCCGTTGGATACGAAATCAAGGGTCTGCGGTTCATCTTCAACCTCCACCCCCCTGAGCCGCCAGCCACCAGCGGCCAAACAGCAGCCCCCGCCGCCCATGACGGCGTCACGCCATCCGCCCGTCGAAAACACTCCCACCGCCGCCCGGCCATCCATCTAGCCCCCGTGCGAGCTTTTTCTCCGGCAATCCCCACGCCACCACCCCGCCAATGCCCCGCCACCGCCGACGACCCCCCCCCCCCCCCAGAACCCAAAGATAGAGAGTGGGGTACCTCTCCAAATGAACCACCCTCCCAAGCGGCTGGTTCTTCCTTCACCCCGCGAGCCCTCCCCACCCACCCCCTGAAAATTGACCGACCCAAAAGTCGATTCAGTCGACTGAAGTCTAGCTAAATCGGAGCAGCATCGCAAGCAAGAGCAAGAGCGAGAGCAGCAGCGCGAGCAAGAGCAGACCAGGCAGGGGACCGAGAGCAAGAGCAGAGCAGCAGTGCGAGTGAGAGCTAAAGCAGCAGCAGCTCCTACTGATGTGCACGTCGCCGCCGAGGGAGCGACGCTTTGGAGGAAGTGGCCGGCGACGCCGCCGTGGATGGAGCCGCGCCGTGTCGGCCCGGGACCAAGCGCCGGCAGCACCGTAAGATTGAATCAAGAAGAAAATGCGGCGATTAGTGTACAACCTCTTTGGTGGCGCTGATTAGGCCGCAGCTTCATCCGAGGAAACGGTGATGATGATGCTCTTCATGTGGTGCAGGTGAAGACGGTGGTGTGGGAATGGAGGTGGCGCGAAAGACGAGGGGAACGTCAGTGTAGCTCCTTGGAGGTGGAGGACGGGGTGGCTGAACCGGCGGGATGACGAGATCGACGACGGATCCTCATCCGGTACGGTGAATGAGGGACGTCGAGGTGTTGCTGTGGATGATGTCGTCGGGGAAGAGGCTCCGGCTGGGTGTCGGACGGAGCAGGGTGTGGGGTTTCGTCGCGGGTTTTCGCGGCCTCGGTGTACGAATGGGTGGGCGGATGGGTTAGCACTGGGGAACCATGGCTTAGGGACGCGCTTGTCCGAAATGTGGGGTAAGTTATGAAAGTACCACCACCGATTTGAGGCGGTTCTTTCGGTTCAGGGTACCACGGGCATTTCACGTGTCGGGATTTCACAGAGGTGGGAGTTCTTGCGGCGTTGTAATTTCGAAATAGCAAAGCGGCGGGTTGAGATGGAGGGAGTTGTTAGAGCACGACGTGACAAAGATATATCTTAAATATTTCAGGCTAACAAGGCGCGGGTTGAAATTTCCGGACAAGCCTAATGTGTACTGTACCAAATCAATGCGCACTACAAATGCCATTCAAAAATTTGAATTCATGTTATGTTCAATTAAAATATTTTGCTATGTGTATAATGCATGCAACCTACTACTCAAATGAACGTTTTAGTGCATTCCAAACGTATATACTACCGCTTCAATGTGAACTAAATGTGAATTCGTTTCTCTATTTGAATAAGATCTACAGTAATGATTGTTGTGAAGTCAAAGCATTTGAATTTGTTTCTCTGTTTTAATAAGATCTACAATCATCATTATTGTCAAGTTAAACCATCGCTTGTGTATTATCTTCACAGCACACCACATGACTAGTCTCGAAGTTACATATGAACTATGTGTACTATATGAACTCGAACTCGATTTTTTTAATCCACTTTATGTTGATTTCAAATCACATCATAATCTAAACCATGTCTCATATGTATAATGTGTTTATCACATTATGTATGGTGCCCCGCCCCCTACGCCTACAAGTATTTACATGTGAGTTGCAGACACCACACATTACCACAAATTCAAATAAAATGTGAGAATGATAGATATATACTATTTTTTAGATTGTTTGATATTTAGTTGTAAGCTGCAAACGCCACACATTATCACAAATTCAAATAAAATGTGAGATTGTTTGATGTATAGTATGGTTTAGATTGTTCGGCATTTAGGTGTGAGTTGCAAACGCCATGCATTATCACACTATGGTATAACATGTGCACAGCACGTGTATCATCGCTATATTCATCCATGCAATGTTTAAAACACTATGATCTCCTATTCAAATATATGAATCCGCTTTCATATCAAATTATGATCATTATTAGTCTCTTACACCCACACAATCCTCTAACCTTTGGATCTACCACTAACTTTCTCTCGTGCATGCACACGCCTCCTCGCCTCCCCCACCCTCATCATTCTATCCACCGGGCACATTCATTTTTTTTTCTTTAGGTCATTCTCCCAGAGTCTCCACAACTCCTTTCCGACACACACCGATCGATAAACCTCTCCAGCGATGCCTGCCTACAACATACACACACACCTTCAATCTCCTCCTTTATGTGTCCTTGCCTCGTGTCTCTCATACGGTCACACACACGTGTAAACTCTCGCCGCTCTTTTCATCAATCTCACAACCACACACTCCTCCCCCTATCTAGCTAGTAGCTGGGCCTCTCGCACCACCTCCTAGCTCCATTCTCTCTGTCTATCCGTCTCGCTGGGCCTTATTTGCCTCTAACAAATGGACGTACATCGACCGATCTCTCGCTATACATATAGCTAGCTAGGTCCTTATAACTCGCTTTTACCCACGCCACGATCGATCTACCTCATTAGTTGTGTCTCTCCTTCCTCCGACAAACAACAATTGATCTACCGATCTAGTTAGGTTTGCTTACCAAACACATGGTTCCCCTTCATCATCCATGGATGCGTCCCGACAGATCTATCACGCACAGGCGCACACACAAACAAATCCCCACTCTTATTCATAACATTGCAGTTCCACCCTCAGTTTGTCTAGTAGGCCTCTCCCACCATCTTCGAGAAGCAACTCCATCACCCATCCAGCACTCAACCCCTCTGTCTCCCTCTCTCTCTCCTCTCTCTCTGTCCCATCATATTTCCCGTCCTTCAGTTATGTATGGATGCTGACTGATCTCCATCAAGACATAGCTGGGTCTCTCCTTCTCAACACATATACGAGTCATTCTACCTCTATAGTTAGGCCTCTGCCTACCCCTCCCCCCACACACACCGATACATCAAGCGCTCTAGTCATGTCTCCCTGCCACACACAAACTTGACATGTGCCCTCTAACGTTCCGGTAGACCAGTCGCCCTATATCTTTGACTTGCACACACACAATTTCGATGGCTCTCTTCATCGATCTCACACCCGCCCACTTGATCCTCTCTTCGACTCTATCGATAGCTATGACCCCTCACTCTCTTCTCGTGGATTGCCCAACCATCTATATACAATATGGATAGGCCTCCATTTCACACACATTGCATGCAAAATTTTGTTTAAGATGTCATCGACACATATTCCCGCAAATAATTCACGAAATCAACCCCCACCCCCACCCCAAAACAAAAAACACTCACGAACGTGGTTTGTATCTATCACACACACCCACGTAGGTGGGGGACATGCACGAAGAGAAGAGGTGCAGGCACGGCGCACGTACTCCCGTCTCTTTCCCAACCACAACCGTGCGGGTACACGGTGGAGCTCATTTCTGTACGAGAAAGGCAGCCCACGTGGTAATTTGGCACGTGTACTGGTCGTCCACTTGGTGGAGGAGGATCGTCTACCACGGGTGAACAAACAAATTGCGACTTGACGCATTATGTTAAATTAAAAAAAGAGGCAAACCATGTGGGGGCTACCTTAGAGGCAAGGCTCTATACACTGGAGTACTTTTGATGTGTCCCGTCAACTCGTAGAACGAGGAGAAGCTTGATTAGTACGCCGTCTCCCCCGCCCACGGGCGCGGTGGCTCGCAAGATGACGTGAAGCTTGCTACGCCTTACGCCCGCTCCCTCGCCCATGCGCGCGGTGGCTCACAGGACGTGGAGAAAAATTTACTGCTCCCTCCATTTACTCCTCGTCCCTACTACCTTGGTTATAGAGATTATATCATATTGTTTGGAATATATATGTCCTTTAGTAGATTTCAATATGAACTACTAGTACATACTCCAAACACCGATGTATATAGACATATTTTAGAGTGTAGATTCACTCATTTTGTTCTGTATGTAGCACTCTCCCTCGCCCCTCGACCCTCGCCCACGTGGTGGACGTGCAACAATTCATTCGGTCTCATATAGCCAGAACGATATATACTGCACTACCATTATTGCTCGACTTCCCGAAGAGGCGAAGAGCCAATCGCAAGGTTAATATTTTGGAGATGCCAAGCGCAAGGTTATAGGAGAACGAGTAGTAGGTGCCGCGTCATTAATAAATAAAGCTTTTTTCTTCAGTGGCACGTACGCAATATGATAGGTTAATATGGAGAGAAAAGGTAACCACTCTACTATTTACATAGTCAGGGCGGGCCAGCCTACACGGTTGCTTGCTGGGGTTGCTCTCTTCACACTCTCTCGCACAAAACAACTGTGGCCACATCTCTAACATCCCGGCGGATCACGTCCACTGGGGGAAGGTGTGGATGCTTAGTGTAGATGCGGTCGCCTTTCACGACGGTGAAAACCCACTGTCGGCACGTCTCGGTCAAGGGTCCCCGCCGTTCTCTCTCACAAAGCCGGTGAGGTTGCCTTCGTCCCTTGCTCACTGCCGCGACGTGGGCAGTTGCCGCCTCCCGCCACCCTCCTCAATGTTGAGCTACATCCCTCAGGTACAACTCCCTTTACAGCCGGCTTGCACCACTGCTCCAGCTGTCCACATCACTCCCTGTGGATATTTCTCTACTTCTTTGCCCCGCACATACCTCTACTGGCTTCTACGTACTGTATTTGTGATGAGTTTATGTCTCATCAACTAGTCCCAGTAATCTTATTCTAATCACGCTTCTTCAATTTCTTTGCCACAGGGATGCTCATCTCGATTTTGGTGAAACTGCACAAAATGATCCGATGGTCAAAAGATTGCAAACTTCATTTATTAGGAAGCTCGAACGTTGCCAGCAAATTGAGACCTGGTTATGGTTCACGGTTCAATGGCTAGGAACTGCATGGATCGTTTTTTTCTTTAGCTGCCTCTGTTCCAAAATAAGTGTCAACTTTAGTAGTAGTACAACTTTGTACTAAAGTTTGCACAAAGTTGAGACACTTATTTTGGAACGGAGGGAGTACATATTTGCTATGACCTATCAATCATTGAGATGCAATAGCATGCATGTTAGTCTCCTTTTTATTTTATGAAATGTTGCAACGGGCAACCTTGGACGCAAGATACATGTAACAGAAGCTAGAAGCTTCATAGAATTTTACAAATTTATCTCGCTGATAAATTACAGTACGTACTATACTAGTACTTCCTCCATTCCTAAATATAAGTCTTTGTAGAGATTTCACCATGAACCACATGCGGATGTATATAGATGCATTTTAAGTGTAGATTCATTCATTTTGTTCCATATGTAGTTCACCTAGTGGAATCTCTACAAAGACTTATCTACTAGTAATAGCTAGCCCCCACTACTAGGAATTCTCTATCCTCTCCTTGAGCCACATCATCAAAATTAATGTAGCCGTTAGATGAACTAAATTAGTCCATAATAGTCGCCCTGATCTAGAAGTTCAGAGGCTCAGCACTAAGTCACATGCAAGCATGCAGAAATACCGTGGCATGCATGTGAGTGGGTTTTAAATCACATCAACATGTTCTGCATGCAAGCATGCACCGGTAGCATGCATGTAAGTGAGCTTTTAAGTCTCATTAACATGTCAAAAAGAAAATATAATCCCATTATGCAGTAGGAGTTGGCTGATATTTTTCCTTATGTGGGATGATTTAAAAGATGATGGGAGTTTATTTAGTTTGGCTACCACATTTGTCATGCAGTTATAGAGTTTTTTTTAGTTCTATGAAATCGATAATTTTGCGCAGAGAGATATACGGCTGTTCCGCGGCAACGCGCGGGGACTCATCTCATAATATTTAGGAACGGAGGGAGTACTATGTAAAGAGTTAGCTGTCGCACGGTGATAGTGTGAGGTGGGCCTTGTAATCACTGAGCTCAAGGCCTGGAGTTAACTCTTGCACTCCTCCGCTGTAAGAATGGAGAAAATTGTAATATAGTAGTACCTCCTTTCACGAAGCGTGGGACATCCAGCAGTCCTACCACCTCAAGTAATAAAGACCAATGAGTCGTCAAATCACATAGACCCGGCAGTAAGTTGGACGGATGAAGCAATCATCACTCTTGCGCCAGTGAGAGGTCGCGTCCGCTCTGCCCGGGCATGAATGCGGCACCGATTCTTTGGAGCGGCGCTGACCGTTTCGGGCGGGAAGCGCGCGCGGGCGATGGAGGGGCTTTGGGTGGGCCAGGCTGGTCAGGAGCGGGCGTGGCAGCTGTTCGCATGTCCCTATTGGACACGCCCGAAAACGAGAGGATGCACCGACTCTCGGCTAAAGTTGTACACTACACACCATCTCTCTGTACGAGTAGGTCGATCTGTCGCTCTCTCTAACACACACACACACACACACACACACACACACACACACACACACATGCACGCACCTTGGTCCCGTTGCACCTTCTAACGTGACTTCTTACACCTAGACGGAGGGAGTAGTAAGTATACAAGATACGGTGGCACATTGACTTAAGTCGAATACAAGTGCCCAAAATTGTGTGCATGTTATAATAAGGATTCACTTAAAATAGTACGTGTGCGAACAGAGGGATTAATTGGACAGTGTTCACGAGCAGTAGCGAGATGTGTGAGGTAAGATACACCGCTGGCGCTTTTAATTTTTCTTATTAATTTGTTTGTTTCACCCTCTGACTGGTGGGACCCAATGTACTACGTGGAGAGAGGTAAGGTGACTAAGGCTGCATTATTTCTGCACCACTGTGGATAGTCTTACCACCAAAGCCACATGACACGATTATGATTGAAATCCCAATGACTCCCGCACACACAAAAAAAACAGGGCATGCTTGTCACACGAATGCAGGAATGTATAAAAGTTTATTTCCCTCTCGTTGAACATAACGGGAGGGTTGTGTAGCTGGTTAGCCTGTTCAGTCATCAAACTTGAGGTCTCGGGTTCGATAACTACACTTGAGCATAATTTGTGCCAGGAGGATTCTTTGACTGGTCAAAATGGATGGATACGGTGCTATATGATCTCGTAGTGACCGTGATAATCACCTCATCACGTATAAGTTGCAGCCTCGGTGCTTGTTTTCTAGGGTCTGCACGCTTCACGCTCTCTCTCCAGTATATATATACACGCTGGAGCCTCAGCGCTTGTAGTTGCTCTCTTCACACTCTCTCGCCCTCTCCAGATCTAAACAAGACTTCGTTGGCCTCTCTCTCCCCTCACTGCTGCTCAAAGAGCCGGCAGGATCCGTCCGCCGGGAAGGGAAGGAGGCTTAACACTCTCGCCGTCGGTGAGGGAGGGAATCCACTACCGGCGCAGCTATTCACTTTCACCCAGCGGCGGCGCGGGAGGGCCTCCGACCCCTTCTTCTTTGCCGCCGTCCCGTCGCCCACAGAACCATGCCCCAAGAACCTTAAGGTATAATTTACTTACTCCACATGCATTGCTCTAGCTACATGTATACCATGAATCTAGGACGTGGTTCAAAGAGGAAAGGAGTGGGGGAAAGTAGTGGGAAAAGTTGTATATAGCATGAACGTAGGATGTGGTTCAAAGAGGAAATGAAGGGGGGAAGTTGTATAGCATGAATCTAGGACGTGGTTCAAAGAGGAAAGGAATGGGGGAAAGTAGTGGGGAAAGTTGTATCACATAAATCTAGGACGTGGTTCAAAGAGGAAAGGAAGGGGCGAAAGTACTAGTACAGACTGGCTATCCAGCACCTACGTTGGTCGAAAAGGGAAAACAATGACAAACGCAGTACGCACATCTCAGAATCTAACTGATCTTTTTGTTTCGGGGACAAGGCTGTAGAGTTTGAGCATGACTAGATTCGCTGTGCTCACATAGGGAAAGTTGTCTAAAGATAACAAAACTGGGACCAACACAAATATGCTCCTTGGTTGTTTGTTCTTTGTTGCAACAGATCGCGGCATGACCACAAGACATCGGTAGATGCACATGGTGCTGGTGCGTCCACTGTCCCATGCAACTCATTAGCTGTTGTTAATCTAAGGCCCTGTTTGTGATAAAACTCCCTAGTCCCTACCTGCTTGGTTCCAGGGACTAAACATGGACGAGAGGTTATTAAATGACATGCTAAAATACCATGTTACCCCTAGTAATGAACTAATAGAGACAAGGTGCAATGCGTGGCATGGGCAACTGTTGGAAAAAGTCCCAAAAAGACTCCCTCGGGGTCTTCTTTCTTTAGTCCCAAATGCCCACTTTTAGTCCCTAAAAGTCCCTCCTGTTTGGTTTAGATGGGATTGACACGGAGTTTTTTTAGTCCCTACACCAAAATGTCCCTGTAAACAAACACCCTCTAATAATGCCGCTGAAAAATTGATGCAATGCCACAGTTAAAAGAAAATTACATGTTTAACGAATTTTATTGTTAATATAATCTCTATGTTAATATTAATCAATGCCACCATTTGAGAAATGCTACTGTCTTGCTTTCTTTCCCATTTAGATAAGGTAGATGCTTCTTTTTGTTGGCTTCTGTGTCATCCACCGTTATTGACCACTAATTGTTTCCTTTGCACCTCTGTATAAACAGGGTTATCTACTTCACCTCGTTGCCATTGTGACCTTTCGTTGCACTGCACAAAACACATTTGTTTTCAGAGTGTTTTGTGTAATTCAACCAAAATGTCACACCGACAACGTTGCTTGATTGCTTGATCTTAGTGGAACTGCACAAGAGGAGATCTTACTTCCTATCCGTGTTGGCAAATTTGGTTCAGATCTTCTTCTTGTGAGTTGTTTGAATTCCGCATCATGAGAGGTCAGTACTAGCCTTCTTTCACATGATTCTGCAGTGTGCTTTCATATGTTGTGCTACTTGTACGATAATGTTGCTTGATTTTAGTGAACTGCACAAATGGAGACAAGACTTCCAATCTGTATGTGCACCATAATATCCCATTGAGGTAAGATAAGGATATTTCACAATTGTTGGCCTCTATTTTGCCACTTTCATCAGAAAATTAAGTTTAGTACTATACTTTTGCTCCCTAATTGACATGCCAAATCTTATATTGAAGGCGAATCTTGTCTATTATTGAACCAAGTGATGAAGGGGAAGAACAAGCGGAAGAAAAACAAAAATCAACTCCCGGTGCTGTAATGAAGCACTGAAACTGTGATGACACAAGTAATGATATAGTTTTGCATCTTAATTTATTGCTATGGCTGGAACGAGCAATTGTTTTGCCACTGATTTGATGCCACTCTTAATGTAATACGTAATTATCTCTACTTGTGCAAATAGGGATCTTCTTTGAAGATACCATATATTTTAGTGGAACTGCATAAGAAGATGTTGGAAACATTGAACTAATCGAGGAGTATATAGTAAGCATGGCCACCACCGTAGATAGCAACAGATGGTTCCGGAGAAGTGCTTCATCTGTATGCTCTACACAATAAGCCTCGACAAAGGTTGGTACCGCCCACCGATTTCATCCATATGATTGAGCTTTGTCATCTCTATTGGTGTTGTGCTACTGTTTAGATATCGCCATGAAAAAGTGGTATTGTCCTTGAGAAGTGCTTCATCTGTGTTGTTTTAAATATTTCCTTTCCTTTTTTCGAGCAAACAGGATGCTAGCATCTAGTAGTCCTCTTGTCTTTGCACAACAGGATCATCTTACTCTAAAGAAGAATATGGAGTACGTGAAGTGACTAGTTCCGATTATGCAAGGATGAAGAAGCCATGTATATCATCTCATCAGAAGGAGCAGTTGAAGGATGGTTACATTACTCCCCACAAGACCAAACTAACTTCAGCTCAGAAGGACTGACAAATCTCCATTTTTTAGCTATGATGCGCGAGTACAATGTTGTTCTAGGATTCGTTCTGGTGAGTTCCATTTTTCTAGAAGTGTGCTCTACATGGACCATGTAGGTGCCTGTTTAAACTGTCAATTCATAGTACATTCTGCTTTATACTAATCACTCTTTTGTATTCGTGCAAACAGGGGTGCTCAGCTTGATTTCAATGGGAACTGCACAAAATGTTCATAAATACATTGAATCATTCATTTCCACCACAAGAAAGGAGGTGCCGATAAGTTCAAGGCATTGTAACATATAAGGGCGAAATCATACAAGCTATGCGTGAATTTGGTTGATTTTGGTGGAACTGCACAAAAAGAACAACTGGTTTATTTAGCACAAGGTGTCATGTCAATGTCCGAACTGATGGCAAACCCTGCCCATTCCACAATCGTAGGCATTTGATATTTTGGAATGGGACAACCTTGTCAAATTTTGCTCATTGATTTTAGCAAGACATGCATTAGATATTTTTGAATGGGACGCCCTTTGCAATCAGCAGCGTCGATCAATTTCTTCTTTATTCATTAGTTGTGAAGTAAATATTGCCTTTGACATGTGAGTCGCTGAGATGCATAATCATCGATTGTTTTGAATGTTCTCTATGAATTGCCAGCCCTCTGTGTTTGATTGCAGTGTACAGAAATGCTAAAAAGCTGCTCAAACTCTTTGTACTCCTTCTATTCCTTTTTACTTCGCACACTGTGAAAGTGCATACTTTTTTGTATAAGATTGGTCAAAGTAGAGATACTTTGACTGCAGACAAAACTTGTATGCAGAGTAGAAAGGACCGGAGGGATTACATGTGAAACTGCTGCAAACGAGGTGATCACCCTGGGAATAATGCTAGTACGTATGGTTTTGCATGTTCATCCAATGCCAGTGATACAGGAATTTGAACTAATCAAAATAAATCCATTCATACACTCTCAAATTCTATATAAACATGTCGGATTTCATTATATTTCATACATTCTTCAACTAAAAAGGGGTGCGCTGGAGGTATAATTAATTAACCGAAGCTACCCACTTTTGTCCCGCTGAGCCGAACAGAAGCTTCAGTGACTTAACTGCAGGTGCAGTTTCATAACTGACATGTGGCCTATTGGGCCCACGTGTTAGTCAGCAAACTGCACCAGCAGTTAAGTAGAAGCAGCGTTCTTCTCCAGCGCAGCTCTTCGACTCCACGTCGCCACCAAGAAGCTAACCGGCCGTCAATGGTCAACCCTCCTAGCTTGGCTTCAACCGGAGGGTAGCAGCGGTGGCCTTACTTGGACCTGAGCAGCGGCGACCTACCGTGTTCTACTCTTCCTCGTTTTCTGTGTGGTGCGGCCTCGTTGGCAGCGGGGCCTCGGCGGAGCCGGCGATGTCCCCTGTCTGCTGTCGGCGGGCGGCGCCTCGGCAGAGCGGTGGAAATCCTCCCCCTCGTTGCCGGCAGGGTGGGGCCTCGGCTGAGCCGGCGATGTCCTCTGCCTCTTTGTTGGCGGGGCGGGGCCTCAGCGCAGCCGGCGGTGTCCTCTGCCTCATTGTTGGCGCCGCGGGGCCTCGGCGGAGCAGGGCCTCGTCGACACCAGCAGAGCGGGGACTCGTCGGAGCCGGAATTGTCCTCTGCCTCGTCCTCGGTCTCGCCAAATAGTGCCTCGCCCGCTTCATCGCCCTCTTTGTAGGCGGCCACAGCCTCCGCCACCCGCATGCGGTACCGTCAGCGCTCGAGGCGGCCCTTGCGGGCGGAGCGGTATGAGTCGAGCAGCGCCTCCTGCTCCGCCCGCTCCGCGGCGATCTGCTCCTCTGCCTGCAGGTGCTCCTGGAGGAGATGCTGGTTGTAGGCGGCGTCGGCCTGCGCCTCTCGGAACTGCTCCTCACGCATCTGCCTCACCATGTCCATATATTGGACATGGGCCTCGCCGATGGTCATGGTGCAATGCACCGGCGAGGATGGCGCGGAGGAGGGGGTTGGCACTGGATCGTCGACTACCATGTTCTCCATTGGGATATCGTCGTCCTCCGGCTGCCTGCCGGCTAGCCGGTCGGCAGCAATGGTTGTCATCTCCTTGTGGTCCGTCGTCCGCCCGTCCTGAAGAGCGCTGGAGCGCGAGGAAGCCATGGTGGGCAGTAGTGGTGTGGACAGGAGAAAGGGAACGGATGCAGATGACTGCATCTATTGCCGGCGCAACAGTTTATATAGCAATGGTGGGCGGCGGAGGGACGGACGTGTGGCGCCGGAGTAGCCGCCTCGGCAACCGTGTATCATTAATGTGGGCGGCAGATGGACGGACGGACGACACTTGTGTCGGTTGAGGGCGGAGAAATCTCCTGCACAGGGAAGCGGGGCGGGCGGCGCTGACTGTTTCGGGTGGAAAGCACGCGCTGGCGAGGAGATGACTTTACTTGGAGAGGATGACAATGGGGACCCACCAGGGCCATAGCCTCACGTACGCAAGTGCCTCCTTATATTATATATTATATATATATTATATATTATATATATATATAACTATAATTTATTTTGCTTCCTCCTGGTTTCCTGACATCACGGTCCCACACCATTGTCAACCTATGTACTCCCTCCTTTCCGGTTTATAGGGCTTATCTCAAATTTTTAGTTTTTCCATTTTATAAGGCTCAATTTGGTTGTTTTCCATCACTTGTTCAGATTCTAAGGTGCATTAAATCATTGCATGCAAGTATTAAGAGAAAATTGACCAATGCATGTACTTTATGCATGCATGCATTGCAATTAATGCACTGATAAACATAATTTTTTTGAGGATAACAACATCATTAATTACGTGCTTTTGCAAAACTACAAAAAGTATTCCACCACTCGCCATCTACCTTGATTGGTGAGATTTTTGAATTGATCACTATTAACCGGAAAGGAGGGAGTAGTCAATAAACGAGAGAATTGCACAAGAAGCGGCCGACAGCTGGGACCAAGCAGCTCGAGCAGTATTTGTATTTTTGAGGTGTGAGCATTGCAGAGTTTTTTGATGTTTAGCCCAGATATTAATTTTCTCCTCTAAACAACAACGAAAATATCGCTGCAGGTATTAACTGGGCAGGATGTGGCCCGTCTAGCCCAAGCCAGATATCCAGCCCAGATATTAATTTTTTTCAAGTTGAAACTAGCTAGCCCAGCTATACTTTTTTTAGGAATACCCAGGCAAGGTCAAGTTGTTATTCTCCGCCCTGCTGGGCTGCAAATATTTCCTAGGAGGGATGCATTAGGCTTAACAAGAAAATGGGCTTTAAGAAATAATAAATGAGAAAACTGGGCAGTAACTATAAAAAAATGCACCAAACACGTAATTACTTCATAAAATATTATTTTTGGATATTGAAAATTTTAATTTCATTAATTGTTGCGGGCGCAATGTTTTGTTGGATTTTACGTAATATAAATTTATATTAAAATTGTATTTAATCTGACTAGAAATTCCAGGATAAAAATATTTCAGATCCCATCAAAATGTGGGAAATTTTATTGAATTCTGTTTTGAACGGTTGGTTGAAATGGGTTGTACTTTTAACAAACTGTAAATGGGCTATAGTAAATTCCATTAGATTTCAAAAATGGGCTGCACATTCTTACAAATCTCAAATGGGCTATAAGTTCTCTACCACACACTTCTGGCCTTACTAAGTTGACACGTCCCCTAAAAAACAGAGTTGACGCGTATGCAAGGCTTTGTCAACTTATAGTCAACACACTGTTCTAGCAGCAGTGGCCGTTGGATGTCCATCCAACGGATGTCGTGCTTCTTCTTCAATCTCGGATATTCTAGCTTCACCCGCCCAAAAAATGATTCCTCCCCCTGACATCTGGGGCGCACCGTTTCGGAAGCTGACCTGTGGGCCTACTAAGTTGACGTACCAAGGGCTTTGTCAACTTAGTCAATATAAACGATTCTAGCTGCAGTGATCGTACGATGTACATCCAACGGCCGTCGTGCTTCTTCAACCTCTGGTCTTCTTGCTCCAGCCGCCCAAAGCAAAGCCGGTCGTGCCGCCTGCTCTTGCCTCCCGTGTCCGGTTGTGCTGCTGTGGAGGCCTCACCGCCCCCTACTACTCCCACCGCTGGCCAGGCCATCCCTCCACTCACCCACACCCCCTGTTATTCTCAGGGCGACGGCAACAAGAGCCGAACCAGTGAACCCTCGTACTCCTCTCCGCGTGTGCATCCACTCCCGTGTCTTCCCCGGCTCCGCGTCGTCCCCTTCCTAGGCCTCGCCGTCGTCCACAGCCGTGTTGCTCTCGGTGCGGCGTGGTCAACATGGTCAAGGAACGACTTCCATCGGACGTGGATTGTACGTGGAGAGGCTGACAGCTGGGTCCACGGCAGCTGCAAGGAAGTGACTCCTTATTACGCGCAAAATAATTATTCCTCCACCTGACATCGGGGACCCAGCGGACAGGCCACCGTATTTCGTGAAAAAATGATCCGCCCCCTGACTGTTGGGACCCACCAGCTACATCTTCGCACGCAAGGAAGTGCGTCCGGGCAAAAAAACGATTCGCCCCCTGACTGCTGGGACCCACCAGCTACATCTTCGCACAGAAGGAAGTGCGTCCGAGAAAAAAAAGATTCGCCCCCCTGACTGCTGGGACCCACCAGCTACATCTTCGCACGCAAGGAAGTGCCTGACAGTCGGGACCCACCTGGTTGAAGCGTACGTAGCGTTGTCATTCTGGTCGCGAACGTGTACGTACATATATACTGGTGGATGTAGAGGCGCGCACGTGTCGTAGTAGAGGCGCGTACGTGTCGTAGTAGAGGCGCGCACGTAGCATGTACACGTACGTACAGCGGCCAGTGTGCAAGAAAGAAAATACGACCATGTATGTGTACATACGCGCTGGGTCTCAAACGCCTACTCGCGCATACGCACGGCCAGGGCTCGTGTACATGGCTGGGTCGGAACGGAGAAACAGCGTCGTCGTCGTGTTCATGGGGAGCCAACCGGCTGGGTCGGAACAGAATGCGTCATCGTGTTCATCGGGAGGGCTTGGACAGAACATGCGATGGAAACGAGGCCTGGCATACCGCAGAACGGAGGAAACGGCCTTGTGTTCGACCGGCCACATTCGAAATGGGATCCTGTTCATCGGGAGGGGTCTGGCGTACCGCAAAATGGAGGAAACGTACCTCCTACAGTCGAAACGGGGGTCCTGTTGATCGGGAGGGTTGTGGCGTACCGCAAAACGGACGAAACGGACTTGTGTTGGAGCGCTACGGTCGAAACGGGGGTCCTGTTGATCGGGAAGGGTGTGGTGTACCGCAAAACGAAGGAAACGGACTTGTGTTGGAGCGCTACGGTCAAAACAGGGTCCTGTTCATCGGTAGGGGTGTGGCATACCGCAGAACGGGACTCCACGGGATACTGTTCATCTCCACCGTCGACCTCCTCTAGCCTCCACGGGCTATCGTCGACCTCCTCCAGCCTCCATGGGCTCCTGTTCATCCAGCCTCCACCGCGCGCTACTCCACCGGCTACTGTTCAACCACCCCTCCACGGGCACCCCTCCACTGGCTACTGTTCATCCAGCCCTCCACGGGGTCCTGTTCATCCAGCCCCAACCGGCTCGATCGAGGCAACACCACGGGGTCCTGTTCATCCACCCCCACCGCTCACTGTTCATCCAACCCCCCCCCCCACGCGCAACGCTCACTGTTCATGTAGAGAGGCAGCATCGATCGGCTTCAGTTAGCGGCTGTAGCGAAGGAATCGCTCGATCGGATTCTGTTGGGGCTATGACTACTGGGTGTAAACCGCCCAGGAGGGGCCAGATTACACTCACAAGGAGTCCTGTACATGAGCCCATGAAGATGAAGGCTATGGCGCTTTAACTATGGAGGCTTAGAGGCCCAGAGCCCAATGGTGGATTAGGGCCCATAGTACTAAACCGCCATAAATGTATAACCTATATTGTAAGTTTGGTAAAGGGAGAAACCGAGCCAGACACTTGTATGAGCCGGCCTCGGGATTCTGTAAACCGTCCGGGCGTCAACCTGTGTATATAAAGGGACGACCCGGCGGCGGTTCAGGGACAAGAAACAACAGCTCGAGAGATAGGTAAAGCGGATTCGCTCCCTGCTCATCGAGATCAATCAATCCCACAACAACTGGATCGTAGGCTTTTACCTTCACCGCAAGGGGCCGAACCAGTATAAACTTCCCGTGTCCCTTGTTCCGGTTTAACCCCTTTAAGGTAATCTCGTTGCGATGGCTCCACGACTATGTCCTTCCGCTAGGACATCTGACGTGTTAATTCCACGACGGTTGGCGCCCACCGTGGGGCTATCGCACGATGGTTTCGAGTTCTTAAAGGGCAACTTTGAAGGACTCAAAGGGTACGCGGTTGGCCGGATGACCAAGAGTCGTCGCGGCAAGCTTTACATCGACGATGTAGGATGGGGCCCTGAGGCCGGCTCAATTGAGTACAGGTACCAGGTCCCCTTTGGCGGAATTCACGTTTTCATCGGCAAGATCGGCGAATCGGGCCCTGAGCCGGACATCTCCACCGACCTCGTCGAGAAGGCTCTGCGTGCAAATCCTGCCCGGGTTCAGCCTGCCATGAAGCATGCGTTTGTAGGGTTCATCCATGGTGCGGAATCTGAACTGGTGTATGACGGTGAGACGGCCATCTACTCAGATGGCGAATCATCCACTGGCAAAACCGAGTCACTGTACCAATTGCAAGTTGACCGGATTGGGGGTTGTTCCGATGGTGACAGTATTCCGGACCCCTTTGGACCGCCGAACCGGGTTGCAATCTTCATGGCCGGTACGCAGCCCACCTTGCAATCTTCATCTGCAGCAGCAATGAGTTTTGGATCGGCAGCTGGGGCAGGAGGCCCTGCGCGACGGCCGGCTCAAGTTCTTGCCGGTTTGCTGGACGCTTTGACGACATTGTTGACCACGGCAGTCACCCCGGAGACCCAAGATCAGCATAATGCGGAGGTTACAAAACTGAAGGATCGGATAACTCAGGCCAAGGCGGACTTGGTGGCTGAGAAGGCCAGGATGACCGAAGAGCGGGCCGCTTTAGATGCCCAATCACAGTAGATCCAGGCGCAGAATTACTGGCTTATGTTGGATCAGAACGTGCCAAACAAAGTAATGAGGAGGAAGTACCGGTCTCGTCTGCCGCCGGTTTACGAAGGAATGAATCTCTTTAATACGACAGGAGTCGGGCCTAGTAATCCGGCAGCAGTAAACCAGACAGAGGCACCTGGGGCAGCTTCGGATCAGCCACGGGTGATGGACCCGCCTCGACGGACGGACAACCCGCCGCAATACGTACCAACGCCACCAGGTCACTTCTCTAGCCCTTTGGATAACATGATTGCTGCAGCGTCGTGTTTGGCAGCTATTCCGATGGAGGGTGACTCACTGGCGGCGGTTGAGACACGACGGGCCATGGATCTTCTTCAAACCACTATTGTGCAGCAGCAGGCTTATTCCTACAGCCGAGACAAAATACATTCAATCCCCGTCTGAGCAAGAGTTACAGCAGGCACATGGACGAACCGGCTGTGTCAATCAGTGCGCGGCGCCGTGACGCCCCTTGAGGGCCTAATCCGGTGCACGGCGGTATGAATGCTCAGGGTGTGGTAAATAATGGCAACGCACGACGCGAAGCAGAGTCAGCAGCGCAGTTGGCGGCGCAGTATCAGAATCATCAAACCGCTCCGGTTCAACCAGCGGCATCAGTTGAACGTGGTTTGGCTTTTAGCTCTTGGGGAGTGTCGTGCCTCACCCCGGATCTGCGTAATGTGCGGTTGCCCAGGGATTTCAAGGGTCCGCGTAAAGTACCTAATTATACCACCGACCAACCCCCCGAGGCGTGGGTTGAAAGTTATGAGATGGCAATGGAGATGCTGGATGTGGATGAAGCGGCGTGTGCAAAATACTTCACCATGATGTTAGACGGAACGGCTCGTACCTGGCTAAAGAGCCTACCCGTTAACTCGATCAGTTCATGGGACGAGTTGAAGGCCCAGTTTGTAGCGAACTTCAAGGATACGTGTAAACAACCCATGTCCATTGTGGATCTGGCGGCTTGTGTCCAAGCACTACTAGGGAAAACCCTAGCAGTAGCGCTGGTTTTGTGCTCGCTAGTAGCGCGGGTATGCGCGCTACTAATAAGGCGCTACAGCTATTGCTTAGCGATAGCAGCGTGCCGCTTTGCGTTACTGCTAGGACAAATAGCTGCAGCGCTTGTTCACTCCCCACGCCATCGCTAATGTAACTACTAGCAGCGTGTTTTCTCTCCATCACTACTAGTATTCTTTTTTTATTTTTTTTATTTTTAGTGTATTTATGCGCCATCGTACAAATATTGGTACAATACCAGTTATGAGATTTACATCATTACGTCCATAACAGTGTGTCAAATGAAGGTGGATTAGGTTCAAGTGGAGGCAATATGTGGTGCATGTCAAAAGTATACTACTAATACAAACTTGATCTAGTTTGGACTAGTAGTACTTTGGATGTGCACCACATGTTGCCTCCACTTGAATCTAATCCGCCAGCACATGCTATTTAATCATCATCATAGTCATTACCACCAACAGTATTTATTTAATCACCACTAACACTAGCTAATAATAATCATCATAGTCATTACCACCAACACTAGCTATTTTATCATCATAGTAATAGTGTAGCACATCATCATCCTCAAACTCATTTCTAGCTAGCTAATCACTCCTGCTGCTCTCTCTTAGGTAAAATAACATAAAACGTGTATAGCTCTCCTCCTTGATCAAGTTGGAGCATGCAGATGAACCTGTCTCCTAATCGTGGGTAGCGCATCTGTTTGTTGCCCCCTAGTACTTCTCTGCGCTCCCCCATCACATATTTGGTCCAGTCTTGCACTATTGAGCATTTGTCGCTAATCTTGAATGCACTAAAGTAATCTGTAGGATATCTTGGCCGTAAGCTAATAATACTCATGGTACCTTTAGTCTCGATCCTATAAGGCACAACATTGATCGGGAGTCCCTGTTGAAGAACATCGTATGGTAACATATTTAGCAATGAAGTTTAGCTTCAAAAATAATGTATGGAAAAGATGCACTAAGGACAAATAGTAAAAATCTTACCATCCTTCCTAAATAGATGTGACCGTAGTTCATTACGAACACTATTGGTCGCACATTTTCAGTACTAACATTTCTAAATGCAGGAAGAAAATTTGTCTTGACAGTATAAAGATCCATAAAGCCATGAAACATAATGACCGAAGCTCCTCGCAGTTGAGTTCAGCCCGCACAAGATATCTGGTCCTGTCTACCAAGCACTTTGGACATGTTTGCTTGCACCGAAATAAGCTGACAATACAAATTAGTTGTCAACTATTTTGAATAAACAATATCAAAGACATAAATATGGTTGAGAAACTTACATAATGGTGTAATCGAGGCTTCGCACATCGACCCAGATGTCGGTATTACCTTCAATATCATCTTCCGGACGAATATCAAAGGTGATAACCATATCAGGCTCAAATGCATAAGTCTTGCATAGTGCTCGCCATGTTTTGCATCCAAAATAGATGTAGTCGTCTGAGTTGTATAATTTTATGTTGAAAATATAACCATGCTCGGTCTTCAAGTAAAATTTCTTTTCCTCCACAGTACGACTGAAACATATCTTATCCAATACAAAAACTCTTACATTGCAGGGGATACGCTAGTAGAATAGTAAAAAAAGACTTGTCATGCTTACTGTCATGCTCAATTTATAAGTTGAAGCAAATGAAGCAAATGTCATGCTTAATTACGAAAAAAGACTTGTCGTTGTGACTTACTGTATCCACTTTGAAGTTCTCGTCCAGCTTGATGTTGAAGCGCCTATCATCATCTAGGAAGATTCCGTCGCACAGGCCGCGCTCGTCTTCGCAGTATTTGCAAATACTGAAATCCTTTTCGTTGTCAGACATTTCCTATATTCATAGTTAAAACATTAATTGAAAATTGATCGAAGACAACTACCAGGATACTCAACACAAAAATCCGGGGCACTCGATATTTCCTACATATTCTGGCACAAGTCATGCCAAAATTCATGGAAAAATCCGGCATGACCTTTGCTAAAATAGGACATATCGAGCGCCTAAAATTTGCCGGAACGGAAATGAATCAACACTCCGGCAAAACATAGTCCACTCGGAGGTGTACCTGCAAACATGAACGACCACTTGGGCAAGCACATATCCTATTTGAGCAACACAAGATATACATTTCAAAATATCTTATAGGACTCAAATTAGCATGCATTCAATAAGCAAAGGTAAATCATCTCATGCATCCGTACATCGTCGAATATTATCACTAATACATCCCGAATAGTGTCATACATATAACATCACTAATACAACTAAAACCCTAGCACACGACGGGTATCGGCGCGGGCGGTGGACACCCACAGAGAAGGAACCATCACGGGATCATAGCTCCAGTGAGATCCCTGGAGAACCTGCCAGGTATTGGAGAACTTGTGCTCCAACACAAACAAGTAGTGACGGACGTGCGCGTCCTCCTCACTGGCACGATGACGCACCACCTCCGCGGGGTCCTCGAGCCTCTGGACCATCACTGGCCCACGCGACCGCCACCAAAGAAGGTTCGGGTCAACGATAGTCTGGCTCCTCACCAACCTGCGCCCCTAGGTAGGTAGCGCCTCCCAGTACCACCCCGGCGGAGCCCAGTCCCGGACATGGCCCGTCTGGTCAAGCAGGTGTCGTCCTCCGCCGATTCGACGACGAGGATGCGGGATAGGCATCGTTTACGTCGATGCGGAAAAAATTGCTTTAACTAAAAAAATAGCAACAAGTTCTTACTAACGAGTTCTATTAATTCAATTAGTTCTTACTAAAAATAAACTTACTATAAATAAAAATAAACTAATACCTAATTAGTACCTAGTTCTTACTAACTAATTAGTACCTAGGAACTACTGCCCTAATTACCATATAAGTAATTAACTAACTAGCACTAAAAATAGCTTAGGGTTCATACTAACTAGCACTAAATAGCTACGGTTCATACTAAGCAGAGAAGAGGGATCAGAAGGGGAGAGTGCTTACAGTGGGCGGGGAGAGAGATGGGGTCGGGAGACGGCGGCACCGAGGCAAAGCGAGGCGGGGTCGGGGGAGACGGCGGCGAGGCGGGGTCGGCGGATACAGCGGCGAGGCGGAGGCGACGAGGAATAGTAGAGGAGAATTGGGGGAGGAAGCAGAGGAGAGGGAATCAGGCCGCGCGGGGGGTTAGGTGAAAATAGCTTTAACAGTAGCGTGGGGAGGCAAAACGCGCTGCTGCTAAAATTAGTAGTAGTAGCGCTGTTCATAGAAGGGTGCTACTACTATACCTAGCACGTCGGGAACTTTGTGGCAATTATAGTAGTAGCACGTTCTGTTCCTTCCGCGCTACTGCTAAGCGGGTAACAGTAGCGCCATTCTAGCCGACGCGCTACTGCTAAGTAGCAGTAGCGCCTCATTTTAACAAGCGCTAGTGGTAACATTCTGTGTATAAGGTTTTCCCTAGTAGTCAAGGAGAGAACGAATCAACAACTCATTGAGTGTGCCGGGTTTCAGAAATCATGCATTCGTCGGGCCGCATCAATGCTGATACGGCAATCATGACATTGGAGGGAAATTGCCGGTTTAAATCACTGAAGATGAAGTTGGGACGGCTCAAGCGCCACTGCAATGATATGGGAACACTCATGGCCGCTCTGGTTAAGTATGTTGATTTTGATAATACCAAGGATCCCGATTCTGACGAAGAGAAGCCGGAGAAGGGAAAGAAGAATGCCGGTACAAAGGGACAGCATAACCAGGCGAGCGACGGGAACAATGGTAAGCATAAAGCGGACAATTCGGATTTTGTGGCTAACACCAATATGCAGGGCAATGCGCAGCGTCGTAAGGGTAAACCGCCTCAGCACGGTGGAGGCATGAATCTGGAGCGCCTGTTAAACCAACCCTGTCCAAAGCACGGGACGAAGGAGGTTCCGGCCACGCACCTTTGGAAGGATTGTTTCATCATGAGGGAATTCAAAAACTCTGATCTCTTCCGGTATGATCAGGGTCCATCTGGGGGTTCCGGTCCAGGGTATCACGGGCCGGGTTACGGTGGAGGCGGTTCAAAGTTAGGATTTCAGAATAATAAGGGCAACCAGAACAACTAAGGTGGTCACAATCAGCAGAGTAATCAGGGGAATCAGCAGCAGTCGGGTTATCAGAGTAACCCGGAGCACTTAAATGGTGGACAATACCATGTATTCACTACTAGCATGTGCAAACGCGATCAGAAGCTCCATAAAAGGGCAGTAAATTCTGTTGAACCGGCAGTGCCCCGTTATCTGCGCTGGTCTGAACAGCCTATTGTTTGGAGCCGGGAGTATCATTCGCCCCAGGTTGACAATGCTGGCCATCTGGCTTTAGTGGTTGCGCCGCAGGTTCGAGGTTATAAGTTCACCAAAGTGCTCATGGATGGAGGGAGCAGTATTAATATCTTGTATTATGAAACCTTCCGGCGTATGGGGTTAACAGATAAGAATCTTAAACCGTCAAACACCATTTTTCACGGTGTGGTGCCTGGTAAATCGGCTTACCCAGTTGGTAAGGTAGCTCTGGAGGTTGTTTTTGGTGATGATCATGATTCAAGATCAGAGACGGTGACCTTTGAAGTGGATTAGATCAGAAGTACGTACCATGCCCTGTTTGGACGGCCGGTTTATGCTAAATTCATGGCAAGGCCATGTTATGTTTATCTGCAGCTCAAGATGTCGGGTCATAAGGGGACCATAACAGTTCATGGTAGCCGCAAGATTGCGCTGGAGTGCGAGGAAGGTGATGCGGCTTATGCTGAGTCGGTTTGTGCAATGGAGGAGTTGAAGTTCTATAAGGACAATGTTGATCCGGCAGATATGACTTCTCTGAAGAAGCCCACTACAGAGCATGATCCGCCTTTGAAGTTTAAATCGGCTGATGAGACTAAGTTGGTTGATTTTGTTCCTGGCGATTCATCAAAGCAGTTCAGCATCAGTGTCAACTTGGATCCGAAATAGGAAAGCGCGCTCATCGATTTCATCCGTGAGAACCGGGACATCTTTGCATGGAAACCATCTGACATGCCAGGTGTACCGAGGGAACTCGCTGAGCACACTCTTAATATTGATCCGAAGTTCAAACCGGTCAAACAGTTTCTTCGCTGTTTTAATGAAGAGAGGCGTAAGGCCATTGGTGAAGAGGTAGCCCGGCTGTTGGCAGCAGGGTTTACTGTGGAGGTGTTTCACCCCAAGTGGTTGGCTAATCCGGTGCTGGTACTTAAGAAAAACGGCACTTGGCGTATGTGTGTGGATTACACAGATTTGAACAAAGCTTGCCCAGCTGATCCCTTTGCCCTCCCTCGTATTGTTCAAATCATTGATGCTACGGTGGGTTGTGAGCGTTTGAGTTTCTTGGATGCTTATTCTGGTTATCATCAGATCAAGATGGCAGTTAAGGACTAGGAGAAGACAGCTTTCATCACTCCCTTTGGAGCCTTCTGTTATGTGTCTATGCCCTTTGGGCTCAAGAGTGCCCAGGCAACTTATCAGCGTTGTGTGCAGAATTGTCTTCATACTCAGATTGGGCGCAATGTTCATGCTTATGTGGATGATATTGTGGTAAAATCTAGGAAAAAGGAGACATTGATAGATGACCTCAAGGAGACCTTTAACAATCTTCGGGTTTATAAGATGATGCTCAATCCGGACAAGTGTGTCTTCGGTGTTCCAGCAGGCAAGCTCTTAGGTTTTCTGGTGTCTAAAAGGGGCATTAAGCCTAATCCGGAAAAGATTAAAGCTATTACGTCTCTCGCTAAACCGATGTGTATCAATGATGTTCAACGTCTGGCAGGTCGTATTGCGGCTTTGAGCCGGTTCATCAGCAGGTTGGGAGAGAAGGCGATCCCTCTGTATCAGATGTTGAAGAAGACAGACAATTTTGTCTGGAATGATGCTGCTGATGCGGCATTTGAGGACTTAAAGAAGCAGTTGGCTGAACCGCCGGTTCTTGGTGCTCCAGTTGATAAGGAGCCACTGTTGTTATACGTGGTTGCTAATGCCCGGGCTGTCAGCGTAGCTATTGTGGTGGAGTGCAAGGAGGCTGGGAAGGAATACCAGGTTCAAATGCCGGTTTATTATATCAGCGAAGTGCTCATTGAATCAAAGCAAAGATATCCGCATTGGCAGAAGCTGGTGTATGGAGTTTTCATGGCAAGTCGGAAGCTTAAACGGTACTTTCAAGGCCATCCCATCACAGTGGTCAGTTCCGCTCCTTTGGGGGATATAATCCAGAACAGGGAGGCAACTGGCCGGGTTGCTAAGTGGGCTATTGAGCTTGGACCACACGGTTTGAAGTATATGCCTCAAACAGCTATCAAGTCCCAGGCCCTCGTGGATTTCATCAATGATTGGACAGAGTTGCAAGCACCAGACAACAAACTGGACAGCATATACTGGACTATCCACTTCGATGGGTCCAGGCAATTGGATGGTTCGGGGGCTGGAGTTGTCCTTACTTCCCCTCGAGGTGATAAAATTCATTATGTTTTTCGCTTAATGTTCCCTTGTACTAACAATCCAGCTGAGTATGAGGCCTTACTCCATGGTCTTCGAGTGGCTAAGGAAATGAACCTAAGCTGGGTACGATGCTTTGGAGACTCAGATCTGGTGGCCCAGCAAGTTTCAGGTACTTGGGATTCCAAGGATCCACTCATGGCGGCTTACCGACGAGAGGTGGATATTGTCGTTGGTCACTTCAAAGGTTATCAAGTGGAGCACATTGATCGGCGCAAAAATGAGGCAGCAGATACTTTAGGCCGGCTGGGATCTCACCGTAAACCGGTGCCGCCCAATACCTTTCTGGATGTCTTGCACAACCCGTCAGTTCAGTTGCCTACAGAGGAGGACCTCGCTATTCCTGTTCCGGAGGCGCAATTGGTGGCCGCTTTGCACATTATTCCGGATTGGACGATTCCATATTTGGCGTATATGAACCGGGGCGAGTTGCCAGAAGATGCAGTTTTGGCCAGGCAGATAATCCGGCGATCCAAGTCCATGGTTATTCACAACGGCGAGTTACACCATTGCAATGTCTCTGGTGTGTTCCAGCACTGTGTTTCTCCTGAAGAAGGCTGTGAGATTCTACGTGAAATCCACGAAGGAGACTGTGGTCATCGTGCCGGTTCAAAATCCTGGGTTGCTAAAGCTTTTCGTCATGGCTTCTATTGGCTGACGGCTCATGAGCATGCTGAGGACTTGGTGAGGCGGTGTGACGGTTGTCAGAAATTCTCACGACGAGCTCATGTTCCGGCTCAGGAGCTACGAATGATTCCCATCACTTGGTCGTTTGCTACTTGGGGGCTTGATATGGTAGGGCCCTTCAAGCGATCCAAAGATAAGAAGACCCACCTGTTGGTGGCGGTTGACAAGTTTACGAAATGGGTTGAAGCGGAGCCAGTAAGCAAGTGTGACGCAGCCACGGCGGTTCAATTCATCAAGAAGTTGATCTTTCCCTTTGGTTTTCCACACAGCATCATCACAGATAATGGCACGAACCTCTCCAAAGGGGAGATGGAGGACTTTTGTCAACGAGAGAACATTCGGCTTTATGTGTCGTAGGTGGCTCACCCCCCGTCTAATGGTCAAGCTGAGAGGGCTAATCAGGAAATTTTGAAGGGTATCAAGCCCCGGCTTATGGTTCCTTTCAAGAGGACGCCGGGTTGTTGGGTGGAGGAATTACCATCTGTATTATGGAGCATAAACATCACCCCAAATCGATCTACAGGTTATACACATTTCTTCATGGTTTACGGGGCAGAGGCGGTACTCCCAAGTGATTTTTTCGTCATGACTCGCCCCGGGTTGCCAATTATGTTGAAGCGGACAACGAGCAAGCACGTCAAGAAGCACTGGACCTGTTAGATGAAAAATGGGACATGGTGTTGGCTCGTTCGGCGGTTTATCAGCAAGACCTGTGGCGTTATCACAGCCGCTGGGTTAAAACAAGAACGTTTCAAGAAGGCGACTTAGTGCTCCAGCTCATCCAGGATCAGACCGATATGCACAAGTTATCCCCACCTTGGGAAGGGCCCTTTGTGGTCAACAAGAATCTGCACAACGGATCATACTACCTCATTGATGTTCGAGAGCACAAAGACTCAAGCAAATCAGAGGAGGAGACCCGTCGGCCGTGGAATATCGCTCATCTACGGCCTTACTACACCTGAGCCATAGGCTCCCATCATGTACATATTTTGACGATGTATATATTATGATCAATATAATAAACCGGCATCTTTGCTACAAGCAGGACCTCTGCCATTATTCCAATATTTCTTGGTTATAAGGGGGCTTCTGCTTATAAAGCGACGTCCTATTTGTCCATTAAACCGGCTATCATGCCACAACAAAGCTTGGGAGCTTCACACCCAAGGGGCCAAAGAGAGTATTGTTGCTAAAGCACAACTCAAACATAGGCACCCATTGAGCACAGCTCACAAAGTTACTTGGGGGCTCTTTGTGCAAAGCAACAAAGAGTTTGAAAGGACCCTTGTAATTGGCTATCAAGCCACGGCTTGAAAGCCTGGTGTATTCACCTAAAACCCCGGGTTAACCTGCCTTCATCAAGTAAGCCACTCCTGTCCCGTGTAATCTCGATATGACCCGTCAAACGCTTAACAAGTCAATCTTATACAGACCACGAACTTGTCAAAGTTAAAACGATGATTGGTTAATTGGAGGCCCATCTTAAAAGGCTTTGTCAAATGGTTTAACTTCGGTGGCACGGCAGCCCATGAAAAGCCTCGAATTTGGGCCTGGCGGCCCTTGAAAAGCCTCGACTACAAGTTTTTATTTGATTTTGTTTTTGCAAAGTTTTATCTCTTTGATAAGGTTTTGAGTTAAACCGGCGTTTATTGACCCGTCCTGACTATAAGTCATTACATCAACCCGGTGTTTCTTAACCCGGCTTGGCTTTCAGTTAACAGCTGTTAGCACATAATCAATTATCACCCTTACTACACAAGTTGGTAAACCAACAATGTGATTCAATATCACAGGTATGATATATTTCATATTTCATTACTTTACAACCTTGGTTATGAAAACTCTGGTTCTGTATTGGGTATCATAACCCATGCGGCGGTAACCCGCCAGGGTATGTTTAAGTTTTTTCAAATGCAAAAGGCAGGATTTTATAAAAAATACTAAGGCACATAAAGCAAGCATAGCAACAATTATGCCGGATTACAGTGTCAGGTAGCAATGCCCGCTTTAATAGAGCAGCCTTCTCAGTTTCCCAATCTGCCCGCTTGCTTTTGAAACCATCCTTTAATTGCTCCATGGCAGTTAAAGCGCCCTTCAATTCATCTTTGGCCTTGGAGGTTTCTGCTTGCTGGGACTTGATATTTTCTTTAAGATCGGCAATTTGGGAATCTTTGTTGCTCATGTCAGCCTACAAAGGACAGATGATGAAGATGTTAATATTTTTCTCAAAGTTCCAAGCATATAACAAGTTATACACTTGGCACTTGGGGGCTAATGCGGATTGCTTCTTTTTTACTGTTATTTGAAGTCCCAAGGCTCAATACAAGTATTAATCTTGGCACTTGGGGGCTAATGCTTAATTGATCAGAAACATCAGAGGTGAAGGAATTCAACAAGGACAAGATTTGCAACAGAAAGTCTTGGTTCATCTTGAAGAGATAAACCGGCCCTTGGGGGCTACACAGTTGAAGTCTTTTTATCCAAAGTCCCGGTTCATATTGAAGAGATAAACCGGCCCTTGGGGGCTACATAGTCGAAGTCTTTTTATCCAAAGTCCCGGTTCATCTTGAAGAGATAAACCGGCCCTTGTGGGCTACAATGGAGTTAATATACAGTACAAAGAAAATTTATAAAATGTTTGGAATGGAAGTTACCTCATAGCGCTCCTTCATCAAATTGACTAAACCGGCCTCATAATCACGACTTGTATACAGGCGGTTTAGATATCCAGAGTGAAGTTCTTGAGCGTTGAGATGAGCACAGCTTGACAGACCAGTCTTCCATTTGCCTTTCTCCACAGCAGCAGATTCCACTTTGGCACTGTGCTTTGACAAAGCGACAGGGTTGCCAGGAGAAGTGTGGCCAAACCCGGTAATCACAACATCATCAGTTGCTTTATTTGGGCTCGCCGGTTTATCCGAGGCTTTGGCTGGGCTCGGCGGATCAGCAGCTGGACTTGGAGGATTGGCAGCTGGGCTAGGCAGATCAACATGAGGACTAGCCGGATTAACTTCTGGCGGATCAACATAAGTGTCCTGACCTTGTGGCACAGGATCATCCATAGCAATATCAGCGTCTCCACCGCACCTTCCGAGGTCCTCTCGGTTCAAACTCCTCGGTGGGAGCACTCGTTTTCGCTTTTTTGCTGAGTCGGGCTTTCGCGCTGCAAGTAACAAACAGAGGTCAATATGGTAAACCGGTGGAAGAAAGCAAAAACTAAAATTATTATACTTACCCAGGGACGATCTTGAGGGGAGGCATTTGTGTGGTTGATGAGTCGCCAGAGGTTGAATTGGAAGTTACCTGATAATTCGAGTCAGACGGATTACGAGGGTATCGGAAGTAACCCGCCAAGGGATAAGATTTGTTAGAATTACAAGAGACCTCTGCACGGCGCTTCCGGATTGGGGTGTCTGGTAAACCGGAGGAAGCGACTTGCTGGCCACTATGTCGGGTTGTGCGACGAGCTTCAGGGTGTTGTGTCTTCAAAGAAAATTGTGGATCCAAATGAGTGAGAGGATGTGAACGTTTCACTTTCCGGACTGCGCGACGGATTTTTCGTACTGGCACAAGATCGGAATTGGAGGAAAGGGAGATTACCTCTACATGGTCAGCACGGCTGGCTTCCGCGTCATCCTGATAATGGTCGTTGTCAATAAGATGTATGAAAAATGAACCAAGGGAGTCAAGTTCTACCTCTAGTTCCGAGTCATCAACATCTTTGGGCGGATCAGAGGACTCGGCGGTTTTCTTCTTTGCTGGCCTCTTTGTGGCCTTGCTCTTGGCACGAGGAGCTCTCACCGGTTTGTGTTGTGGTTTTGCCGGTTTGTCTTGAGTTTTCCTCTTCCAGAAAGGATCTTTGGCCTGTAAGAATAAACAAAAGGCTATCAGAAAAATGTTAAAGGGGAGATGGATTAAAAAGCAGAAAGATAAATTCTTACAGCTGGCGGTTTGTTGGAGGCATAAAAGGGATGCATCCCAGTCTTGCTGCACTCAGATATCGGTTCATCTAGCATCTTTTTGACAGACTCGGTGACTTCATCATCATTCATCTGTATTTCAGATTGTCTTGTTGAGGGTCTTTGACATCCCCAGTATATTCATGCATTAATCTAGTGCGGCGGCTTCAGGGCAGGATACCCCATGAAACCCAGCAACGGACTAGGTCAATGCCAATTAACCATTTGCTAGAAGAGCCCGGAGCTTAGCAAGCTGTGGTGCATATGTTTGTCGTTCTTTGGCAGTAAGCCGCTGAGGCAGTGGATGTCCATTGCTGAGTCGGTAAGCACGGTAACCCGGCAGCGGATTTTCATCAGCAGGAGCGGTGTTCCGACAGTAGAACCATGTTTGATTCCAATCCTTGGGGTGGCTGTGATGTTTGGCATGAGGAAAGTCGACTTCTTTCCTTTTTTTGAATCGACACTCAGCCAAGTTCAGTATTGGGGCCGTCAGAAAATTCAGTACGGCGGTTCAAGTGGAAGAAGTCTCTGAAGAGTTCAACAGTCGGTTCTTCTTGTAGATAAACTTCACAGAACACTTGGAAATTGCAGTTGTTGGACACAGAGTTCGGTCCAATGTCTTGAGGATGGAGTTGGAAGTTGGCAAGTACATCACGGAAATTTTTTGATCCGGGAGGGCTAAACCCTCGGTCCAGATGCTGCATAAACACAACCACTTCTCCATCTTGAGGTTCGGGAGGGTTTTCGGTGCGAGGACTCTCCAATGAATGACCTCCTTCTTTGCTAAAGCGCCAGTCACAACATACCCAGTAAGTTGTTCTTCTGTAATCCGGGAAGGAACCCAATTGCAAGAGGAGAACTGTTAGCCCATTTTGGTGACAAGCTGTAAAGGAAGTTTACATGGCGGTTCACGGGTCAAGATTGATACACATAAACCGGTGTCAAACCTGGGAATTTAATCATAGCATTTGTGCACGTTAAACCAGATATGGAGGTTCAAGAAAAGATGGTGGTTTACGTAAGGGCTAATGGTACCTGGCGGATTGTCATTTTCTACAGGTTAAACCGCCTATAATGGTATGGAGAGAAATTGATCTGAAAATTGCTAAGTGCTACACAAACAGATTTCACAAGCTAAGGATTATCATTATGGATCTAGCACAGTTCAGGAAAAGAAAAAATATCAAATCCATAAAATGGCGACAGCAGAACAGAAAGGATCCAGATGGGGTCTGTTCGTAGTCGAAAGGATACTATGGTGAGGCGAAATAAACTATAGCTTCGGCCGCAAAGGAAACATGTCAAGCTTATCTAGATTCAATGAGACAGTAAGGTCGAAACAACAAAAGCGCATGAACACGGATGAACACCGAAACCCTAATGCAGATCTAGGGTTGAGGAAAGGAGGCTTACCGGATTCACAGGAGTGGCGGAGAAGAGCCGCGGATCTCTGGTACGTTCAGGTTGATGCAGCGGCCAGGGATGATGCAGCGCTTGAAGGTCGAGGGCGGCAGCGGAGTTTTCGGGCTTGAGCGTTGAGAGGAGGAAGAAGAATCACGGAAGGGGAAAATGGAAAGACCCCTGGGCCTATTTATAAGGTGAATGGATAAACAGGCAAGCGCGGGGATCGAGGAGCTAGAAGCGGAAAACAGGGCACAGTTGTTGCCTCGATCTTTGGAAATTAATTAATAAAGGAAGGTATTTATGATTTTTTTACGCATATGACATTATGACGATTTGCTGCAATTTTAGAAGATGATGTCATGGCGGTTTACCAAGCTCATATGGAGATGATGTCATGGCGGTTTACAAGGATTATAGGAGGATGTTCAAGAAGAATTTTTCTAAGTGTTGAAGATTGACATGAACAGGTTCAAATCAATTTGGGGCCTAATGTTGGGGATATGACTACTGGGTGTAAACCGCCTAGGAGGGGCCGGATTACACTCACAAGGAGTCCTGTACAAGAGCCCATGAAGATGAAGGCTATGGCGCTTTAACTATGGAGGCTTAGAGGCCCATAGCCCATTGGCGGATTAGGGCCCATAGTAGTAAACCGCCATAAATGTATAACTTGTATTGTAAGTTAGGAAAAGGGAGAAACCGAGCCGGACACTTGTATGAGCCGGCCTCGGGATTCTGTAAACAGACCAGGCGTCAACCTGTGTATATAAAGGGACGACCCGGCGGCGGTTCAGGGACAAGAAACAACAGCTCGAGAGATAGGTAAGCGTATTCGCTCCCTCCTCATCGAGATCAATCAATCCCACAACAACTGGATCGTCGTAGGCTTTTACCTTCACCGCAAGGGGCCGAACCAGTATAAACTTCCCGTGTCCCTTGGTCTGGTTTAACCCCTTTAAGCTAATCTCGTTGCGATGGCTCCACGACTAAGTCCTTCCGCTAGGACATCTGACGTGTTAATTCCACGGCAGGTTCAGTTAACAGCCATCGACCGATCGCTCGGGTTCGATGAACTGCGGTCTGTCGCTCGGGTTCGATTAAAGCCCAACGCCTCGCTTCGGGTTCGATTAGAGCCAACGCCTACGCACACGCTGCAGCAGACGTGTCACGAGGGAAGCAGCGCGATCGCTCAGCCCCCGACCGCCCACCGTAACCGAGAACTCCCCGAAATTTTCCTCGCCCTCGCATCTACCACGGTTTTTTCCGTCATGGACGGCCCAAAGAATGTCATGCAGCTGCGTTTCCGGCCCGCCCGGGGACGAAAAGCCCATTTTCATCATGATTTTTGCCATAGAAGTAGGAGCCCACCACATCTATGTTGATACCGGGTTTTGTCACAATTATCGTCATAGAAGTGTCATAAGTATGACAGAAAAAAAATTCGTTCGGCCCAAAATGTCACAGATGTGTCTTTTTTTGTAGTGATGATGTCATCGACAGGGTATCTATCCAGCAGTGCCTCATCGCCCAAGGCGGAACCCACGCTACTTCTCGGCATGGATGGAACGATGATATCCAATGCTAGATCTGCTAGCTCCTACCGCTGCTGAGACCCCCTTCACTCGCTGATTTCGTCGATCTGCTGCTGCTGCCGCTGGAAAGCGAGTACCAACTGCGCATGCGCTAATTCTAGGCCTTGAAGGCGGTCGTCTTCCTGCTTCCTCTGCTCCTCCTCCAGCTTCCACTTCTTCTCCTCCGCCATAGTCAATTTCCCATATCTCCTCTATGTAACCATAATATGTGTCCTTTCCCCTATTGGTTGTTGCATCAAAGCGGACACCACTGTTTTGGTTGGTGCTCTTTTTATCTTGGGCTTCCTGTAAAATGTATTCCCATTTATCTCGTACCCTTTGAAAGTCATTATATTCGAAGATAGTAACTGGGACAGCAAGTACAAGTCATCTTCAATAGCATCGTCATGCATGGCACGTGTCTGCAACCAACCGGCAGAAGTCCTCATTTGTTCAATGTAACCCATTCTTCAGACTGCTCTGGGTATTTGGAGCTTAGAATATTCTTGTGTTCCTCCATATACGGAGCCACCAAGGCGGAATTTTGTAGAACTGTGTAGTGTGCTTCAGTAAGAGAATGCCCGTCCGTACATATTATTTTATCCAGTCCTAGCGTGCCATTTTCACCCAGTCTGCCCTTATGTCGCGATTCAGGAACACCAATCGGCTTAAGGTCAGGATAAAGTCAACACAAAACTCAATGACCTCCTCATTTTCATGGACCTTGGAGGTGCTTCCTTCTGGCCTAGCACGGTTAAGTATGAACATATTTCTTTAAGACTCCCATGAACCTCTCAAAGGGGAACATATTGTGTAGAAATACAGGACCCAGAACGGCAATCTCTTTGCATAGGTGAACTAGGACGTGCGTCATGATATTGAAGAAGGATGGTAGGAACAACAACTCGAAACTGACAAGACATTGCACCAAATCATTCTCCAACTTTGGTATGATTTCTGGATCGATTACCTTCTGAGAGATTGCATTGAGGAATGCACACAGCTTCACAATGGCTAATAAAACGTATTCCGGTAGAAGCCCCCTCAATGCAACAGGAAGCAGCGGCATCATAATCACGTGGCAGTCATGAGACTTTAGGTTCTGAAACTTTTTCTCTGCCATATTTATTTTTTCCTTTATATTCGACGAAGCCGACGGGACCTTCGTCGAAAGGAGCATTCAAAGAAGATTTCCTTCTCTTCTTTAGTAAGAGCGTAGCTGGCATGACCCTGATGTATGCCGCCCTTTCCGTGCATATGTTGCTGGTCCTCCCGTGCCTTCGGTGTATCTTTTGTCTTCCCATACACGCCCAAGAAGCCAAGCAGGGTCACGCAAAGATTCTTCGTCACGTGCATCACACAAAGGGTTTGGTGCTCGGTTGGGTCAAACTCCCACAGAGTACAAGCTCGGCGCTGAAAGGGGAGAACCAGGCGAACTAGCAACACCTGGACTACGTCGACGAGTTTGATATCCCTGTCAACCACACTCTGAACGCGTGTCTGGAGCATTGACAGCTCATCGGACGAGGACCAGTTCAGGCCCTTCTTGGGCCAGGACGTGAGCCGCAGTGGAGCTCCGGATCTGAACTCTGGAGCTGCCGCCCACTTTTTGCCGCGTGGTTTGGTGATATAGAACCACTGCTGCTGCCACTCCTTGACGGAGTCGTTGAAAGCACCCTTCGGCCAAGCGGCCTTGGGCATCTTGCTTACCATGGCGCTTCCGCACTCGGTGTGTTCGCCACTCACCACCTTGGGTTTCACATTGAAAATCTTCAGCCACAGGCCAAAGTGTGGTGGGATCCGGAGAAAAGCCTCTCACACGACGATGAACGTCGAGATATTGAGGAAGGAGTTGGGGGAAAGATCATGAAAATCGATCCCGTAGTAATACATGACTCCCCGAACAAACGGGTGAAGGGGAAACCCGAGCCCACGGACGAAATGGGGAAGGTACACGACTCTCTCGTGAGATTCCAGAGTGGGGACGACCTGTCCCGCCGGTGGGAGACGGTGGCCGATCTTCTGGGCCAGATATCCGGCTCCCCGGAGCTTCTTGATGTCTTTCTCCTGGACGGTCGAGGCCATCCATCTGCCTCCTGCTCCGGATCCGGACATCTTTGGAAAACCTCTCTTCAATGGAGAAGAAGGGTGCTTGGGCGTTAGGGCTCGAACAGAGGGGAGTGAGCTAAAGGAAGGAGAGGGTGTGGGTAAAAGAGAAGGAAACCTAACCTCTTTATAGGGGCGGTGAATGCTTTTTGCGCCTCCCCACTTGCCTGGTGGAACCCGTCTGCCTCCCACTCACCGCGATTAGCGGCGCGGTTAGGCTACCCATACCTGTGTTGATGAGAATCCCACGATAAGGGGACACGATCTCTGCTTTGACAAGACATGTCAAGGAAACCGCCTCGCAATATGCGCTGTGGCTGGTTGCAGGAAAACGGTTCGAATAATGACTCGACCGTAATAACATGTCACGTCGCCTAAAAAAGTTGTCAGCAGATTGCATTTGTGAAATATCATTCTCTCTACAGCGGTGTGTGAAGATCATTTTGTGGATCCGGACACGATTCAAGTGTTCGATAATTACTTCGGAGTACTCGTAGGAGGAACCCGCCTTGCAATGCCGAAGAAAATACTGCGCGTCGGACTCATCGTCATTGAAGCCTGGTTCAGGGGCTACTGAGGGAGTCCTGGATTAGGGGGTATCCGGACAGCCGAACTGTGTACAACGTCCTGACTATTGAAGCGTGAAGATACAAGACTCAAGACTTCGGCCCGTGTCCGGATGGGACTCTCCTTTGTGTGGAAAGCAAGCTTGGCGATTCGGATATTGTGTTTCCTTTCTTATAGCCGACTCCATGTAAACCCTAGCCCTCTCCGGTGTCTATATAAACCGGAGAGGTTGGTCCTTAGAAGGCCGATCACAATTACAATAATACCATCATAGGCTAGCTCTTAGGGTTTAGCCTCTACGATCTCGTGGTAGATCTACTCTTGTACTACCCATATCATCAATATTAATCAAGCAGGAAGTAGGGTTTTACCTCCATCGGGAGGGCCCGAACCTGGGTAAACATCTGTGTCCCTTGCTTCTTGTTACCATCAGCATTGACGCACAGATCGGGACCCCCTACCCGAGATCCGCCGATTTTGACACCGACAGGCGCCCTCCTATCTCATGGAGGCCTCGGCTTCTTCTTGACTTGCACTCCAAGTCCTCTGGATCACGTTCGTTCCAAAAATCACGCTCCCAAAGGTTTCATTTCGTTTGGACTCCGTTTGATATTCCTTTTTCTTCGAAATACTGAAATAGGCAAAAAAAAACAGCAATACGGCTGGGCCTCCGGTTAGTAGGTTAGTCCAAAAAATGATATAAAGGTGTAAAATAAAGCCCATAACATCCAAAAGGGGTAATATAATAGCATGGAACAATCAAAAATTATAGATACGTTGGAGCCGTATCAGATTCCAACAATGCAGGGATAAGAAATAGACAGGAATAGGATAGGACTGCACGTGCAAAATAGAGAATTTAGAAACACAGGATTTCTGCCAATCTGGGTGTTTCATTCACAACAATTGGAAGATCACAGGATGCAAACAAGCATGGTGAGATTAATTCAAACCACAAGAAAATGTACGGTTATAATGCTATTATGCTACTATCTCTTAGTCTTGTGCTTCATGAATAGGAATTTGAAAAGAAGGACAAGTGAAAATTAAAATTCCTACGTTTTTCTTTCAAGGAGACACTAAAGGAACAAATATGTGTGCTCAGTGGACAATATATATAACATGTAGAGTAAAAAAGAGATGCAACAAGTGTACAACCTCTTTGGTGAAGCCATGTCGATCTCAGCGTGATTGGGTTGGCCGGTGAGGATGCTCCGGCTAACTTGGCTATCGGAGGAGGGGAAGAAGATCTTAGGCGTCTGGAGATGGAGCCCGAGGTACTGCTCCGTTGTGATGGAGGGTTTCGTCGTTGGAGCAGCTCTGGTGAGTTGTACGACGCCGAGACTGAAGCAGGACAAGAGAGACAACGTTAACCTAAGTGGAATTCTAATAGCATCTCCAATACATGACGTAAAATACATAACCACAAAGTGCTAGATGTAAAATACATCAGCCGCTCATCTCTGAACTTAACTGTCAAAACTGAATTTAAGCATCATGGAATCGAACTTAACTGTCAAAACTGAATTTTGCTGTCGAATCTGAATTTTGCTGTCAAAACTGAATGCACTAGCAAGGTGAGGCTACACGTCGGTCGACTGACTTTTTCATCTCTGGTCAGTCGATTTTGCAGCCGTTGGATACAAAATCAAGGGTCTGTGGTTCATCTTCAACCTCCACCCCCTGAGCCACCAGCCACCACCGGCCAAACAGCAGCCCCCCGCCGCTCCACCCGCCCCGAAAACACTCCCCACCGCCGGTCCGCCGCCGCCCCGACCATCCCTCTAGCCCCCCCCCCCATGCCGAGCTTTTTCTCCGGCGATCCCCACGCCACCACCCCGCCAACGCCCCGCCACCGCCGGCGACCACCGCCCCCATCCTGAACCCTAAGATAGATAGTGGGGTACCTCTCCGTGAACCCCTCCTCCCAGCTGGCTGGTTCTTCCTTCACCCGGCGAGACCCCCCACCCCCGAAAATCGATCGACCCAAAAGTCGATTCAGCCGATCAAGTCTAGCTAAATCGAGCAGCATCGCAAGCAAGAGCAAGAGCGAGAGCAGCGCGAGCAAGAGCAATAGCAAGAGCAGACCAGGCAGGGGACCGAGAGCAAGAGCAGAGCAGCAGTGCGAGCGAGAGCTAAAGCAGCAGCAGCTCCTACTGATGTGAACGTCGCCGCCGAGGGATCGACGCTGTGGAGGAAGTGACCGGCAACGCCGCCGTGGATGGAGTCGCGCCGTGTCGGCTCGGGACCGAGCGCCGGCAGCACCATGAGATTTAATCAAGAAGAAAATGCGGCGATTAGTGTACAACCTCTTTGGTGGCGCCGATTAGGCCGCAGCTTCATCCAAGGAAACGGTGATGATGATGCTCTTCCTGTGGTGCAGGTGAAGACGGTGGTGTGGGAATGGAGGTGGTGCGAAAGACGAGGGGAACGTCGGGGTAGCTCCTTGGAGGTGGAGGACGGGGTGGCTAAACCGGCGGGATGACGAGATCGACGACGGATCCTCATCCGGTATGGTGGATGAGGGACGTCGAGGTGTTGATGTGGACGATGTCGTCGGGGAAGAGGCTCCGGCTGGGTGGCGGACGGAGCAGGGTGTGGGGTTTCGTCGCGGGTTTTCGCGGCCTTGGTGTACGAATGGGTGGGCGGATGGGATGGCAGTGGGGAACCATGGCTTAGGGACGCGCTTGTCCGAAATGTGGGGTAAGTTACAAAAGTACCCCCACCGATTTGAGGCGGGTCTTTCGGTTCAGGGGTACCACGGGCATTTCGCGTGTCGGGATTTCACAAGGCGCGGGTTGAGATGGAGGGAGTTGTTAGAGCACGACGTGACAAAGATATATCTTAAATATTTCAGGCTAACAAGGCGCAGGTTGAAGTTTCCGGACAAGCCTAACGTGTACTGTATCAAATCAATGCGCACTACAAATGTCATTCAAAAATTTGAATTCATGTTATGTTCAATTAAAATATTTCGCTACGTGTATAATGCATGCAACCTACTACTCAAATGAACGTTTTAGTGCATTCCAAACGTATATACTACCGCTTCAATGTGAACTAAATGTGAATTCGTTTCTCTATTTGAATAAGATCTACAGTAATGATCGTTGTGAAGTTAAAGCATTTGAATTCATTTCTCCGTTTTAATAAGATCTACAATCATCATTATTGTCAAGTTAAACCATCGTTTGTGTATTATCTTCACAGCACACCACATGACTAGTCTCGAGTTACATATGAACTATGTGTACTATATGAACTCGAACTCGATTTTTTGAATCCACTTTGTGTTGATTTCAAATCACATTACATTTCTAGCTCTAGCCAGATCTTCATAATCTAAACCATGTCTCATATGTATAATGTGTTTATCAAATTATGTATGGTGCCCCGCCCCCTACGCCTACAAGTATTTAGATGTGAGTTGCAAACACCACACGTTACCAAAAATTCAAATAAAATGTGAGAATGATAGATATATACTATTTTTTAGATTGTTCGATATTTAGTTGTAAGCTGCAAACGCCACACATTATTACAAATTCAAATAAAATGTGATATTGTTTGATGTATAGTATGGTTTAGATTGTTCGGCATTTAGCTGTGAGTTGCAAACGCCATGCATTATCACATTATGGTATAACATGTGCACAGCACGTGTATCACCGCTATATTCATCCATGCAATGTTTAAAACACTATGATCTCCTATTCAAATATATGAATCCGCTTTCATATCAAATTATGATCATTGTTAGTCTCTTACACCCACACAATCCTCTAACCTTTGGATCTACCACTAACTTTCTCTCATGCATGCACACGCCCTCCTCGCCCTCCCCCTCCCTCGGCATTCTATCCACCGGGCACATTCATTTTTTTCTTTAGGTCGTTCTCCCAAAGTCTCCACAACTCCTTTCCGACACACACCGATCGATAAACCTCTCCAGCGATGCCTGCCTACAACATACACACACACACACCTTCAATCTCCTCCTTTATGTGTCCTTGCCTCGTGTCTCTCATACGGTCAGACACACGTGTAAACTCTCGCCCCTCTTTTCTTCAATCTCACAACCACACACTCCTCCCCCTATCTAGCTAGTAGCTGGGCCTCTCGCACCACCTCCTAGCTCCATTCTCTCTGTCTATCCGTCTCGCTGGCCCTTATTTGCCTCTAACAAATGGACGTACACCGACCGATCTCTCACTATACATATAGCTAGATAGGTCCTTATAACTCATTTTTACCCACGCGTCAATCGATCTACCTCATTAGTTGTGTCTCTCCCTTCCTCCGACAAACAACAATTGATCTACCGATCTAGTTAGGTTTGCTTACCGAACACATGGTTCCCCTTCATCATCCATGGATGCGTCCCGACATATCTATCACGCACAGGCGCACACAGAAACACATCCCCACTCTTATTCATAACATTGCAGTTCCACCCTCAGTTTGTCTAGTAGGCCTCTCCCACCATCTTTGAGAAGCAACTCCATCACCCATCCAGCACACGCACGCACCTTGGTCACGTTGCACCTTCTAACGTGACTTATTACACCTAGACGGAGGGAGTAGTAAGTATACGAGATACGGTGGCACACTGACTTAAGTCGAATACAAGTGCCCAAAATTGTGTGCATGTTATAATAAGGATTCACTTAAAATAGTACGTGAGCGAACAGAGGGATCAATTGGACAGTGTTCCCGAGCAGTAGCAAGATGTGTGAGGTAAGATACACCGCTGGCGCTTTTAATTTTTCTTATTAATTTGTTTGTTTCACCCTCTGACTGGTGGGACCCAATGTACTACATGGAGAGAGGTAAGGTGACTAAGTCTGCATTATTTCTGCACCACTGTGGATAGTCTTACAACCAAAGCCACATGACACGATTATGATTGAAATCCCAATGACTCCCACACACACACACACAAACACGGCATGCTTGTCACACGAATGCAGGAATGTATAAAAGGCTATTTTCCTCTCGTTGAACATAACGGGAGGGTTGTGTAGCTGGTTAGCCTGTTCGCTCATCAAACTTGAGGTCTCGGGTTCGATAACTACACTTGAACATAATTTGTGCCTGGAGGATTCTTTGACTGGTCAAAATGGATGGATATGGAGCTATACGATCTCGTAGTGACCGTATAATCACCTCATCACGTATAAGTTGCAGCCTCGGCGCTTGTTTTCTAGGGTTTGCAAGCTTAACACTCTCTCTACAGTATATATATACACGCAGGATCCTCAGCTTATGGTTGCTCTCTTCACACTCTCTCGCCCTCTCCAGATCTAAACAAGACTTCGTTGGCCTCTCTCTCCCCTCACTGCTGCTCAAAGAGCCGGCAGGACCCGTCCGCCGGGAAGGGAAGGAGGCTTAACGCTCTCGCCGTCGGTGAGGGAGGGAATCCACTACCGGCGCAGTTGTTCACTTTCACCCAGCGGCGGCGCGGGAGGGCCTCCGACCCCTTCTTCTTTGCCGTCGTCCCATCACCCACCAAACCATGCCCCAAGAACCTTAAGTTATAATTTACTTACTCCACATGCATTGCTCTAGCTACATGTATACCATGAATCTAGGATGTGGTTCAAAGAGGAAAGGAGTGGGGGAAAGTAGTGGGAAAAGTTGTATATAGCATGAATCTAGGACGTGGTTCAAAGAGGAAATGAAGGGGGAAAGTTGTATAGCATGAATCTAGGACGTGGTTCAAAGAGGAAAGGAATGGGGAAAGTAGTGGGGAAAGTTGTATCGCATAAATCTAGGGCGTGGTTCAAAGAGGAAAGGAAGGGCAAAAGTACTAGTACAGACTGGCTATCCGGCACCTACGTTGGTCGAAAAGGGAAAACAATGACAAATGCGATGCAGCACATCTGTAACGAACTGATCTTTTGTTTTGGGGGACAAGGCTGTAGAGTTTGAGCAGGACTAGATTTGCTGCCCTCACATAGGGAAAGGTGTCTAAAGATAACAAAACTAGGACCAACACAAATATGCTCCTTGGTTGTTTGTTCTTTGTTGCAACAGACTGTGCATGACCACAGTACATCGGTAGATGCACATGGTGCTGGTGCGTCCACTGTCCCGTGCAACTCATTAGCTGTTGTTAATCTAAGGCCCTGTTTGGTTAAAAACTCCCTAGTCCCTACCTGCTTGGTTCCAGGCACTAAACATGGACTAGAGGTTATTAAATGACATGCTAAAAGATCATGTTACCCCTAGTAATGAACTAATAGAGACAAGGTGCGATGCGTGGCAGGGGCAACTGTTGGAAGAAGTCCCAAAAGACTCCCTTGGGGTCTTCTTTCTTTAGTCCCAAATGCCCACTTTTAGTCCCTAAAAGTCCCTCCTGTTTGGTTTAGATGGGACTGACACGGAGTTTTTTTAGTCCCTACACCAAAATGTCCCTGTAAACAAACACCCTCTAATAATGCCGCTGAAAAATAGATGCAATGCCACAGTTAATAGCAAATTACATGTTTAACGAATTTTATTGTTAATATAATCTCTATGTTAATATTAATCGATGCCACCATTTGAGAAATGCTACTGTCTTGCTTTCTTTCCAATTTAGATAAGGTAGATGCTTCTTTTTGTTGGCTTCTGTGTCATCCACCGTTATTGACCACTAATTGTTTCCTTTGCACCTCTGTGTAAACAGGGTTATCTACTTCACCTCGTTGCCATTGTGACCTTTTGTTGCACTACACAAAACACTTTTGTTTTAAGAGTGTTTTGTGTAGTTCAACCAAAATGTCACACCGACAACGTTTTTGATTGCTTGATCTTAGTGGAACTGCACAAGAGGAGATCTTACTTCCTATCCGTGTTGGCAAATTTGGTTCAGATCTTCTTCTTGTGAGTTGTTTGAATTCCGCATCATGAGAGGTCAGTACTAGCCTTCTTTCACATGATTCTGCAGTGTGCTTTCATATGTTGTGCTACTTGTACGATAATGTTGCTTGATTTTAGTGAATTGCACAAACGGAGACAAGACTTCCAATCTGTATGTGCACCATAATATCCCATTGAGGTAAGATAAGGATATTTCACAACTGTTGGCCTCTATTTTGCCACTTTCATCAGAAAATTAAGTTTAGTACTATACTTGTGCTCCCTAATTGACATGCCAAATCTTATATTGAAGGCTAAGCTTGTCTGTTATTGAACCAAGTGATGAAGGGGAAGAACAAGCGGAAGACAAACAAAAATCAACTCCCGGTGCTGTAATGAAGCACTGGAACTGTGATGACACAAGTAATGACATAGTTTTGCATCTTAATTTATTGCTACGGCTGGAACAAGAAATTGTTTTGCCACTGATTTGATGCCACTCTTAATGTAATACGTAATTATCTCTACTTGTGCAAACAGGGATCTTCTTTGAAGATACCATATATTTTAGTGGAACTGCATAAGAAGATGTTGGAAGCATTGAACTAATCGAGGAGTATATAGTAAGCATGGCCACCACCGTAGATAGCAACAGATGGTTCCGGAGAAGTGCTTCATCTGTATGCTCTACACAATAAGCCTCCTGACAAAGGTTGGTACCCGCCCACTGATTTCATCCATATGATTGAGCTTTGTCATCTATATTAGTGTTGTGCTACTGTTTAGATACTGTCATGAAAAAGCGGTATTGTCCTTGAGAAGTGCTTCATCTGTGTTGTTTTAAATATTTCCTTTCCTTTTTTTCGAGCAAACAGGGATGCTAGCATTTAGTAGTCCTCTTGTCTTTGCACAACAGGATCATCTTCCTTTGAAGAAGAATATGGAGTACGTGAAGTGACTAGTTCCGATTATGCCAGGATGAAGAAGCCCTGTCTATCTTCTCATCAGAAGGAGCAGTTGAAGGATGGTTACATTACTCCCCACAAGAACAAACTAACTTCAGCTCAGAAGGACTGACAAATCTCCATTTTTTAGCTATGATGCGCGAGTACAATGTTGTTCTAGGATTCGTTCTGGTGAGTTCCATTTTTCTAGAAGTGTGCTCTACATGGACCATGTAGGTGCCTGTTTAAACTGTCAATTCATAGTACATTCTGCTTTATACTAATCACTCTTTTGTATTCGTGCAAACATGGGTGCTCAGCTTGATTTCAATGGGAACTGAACAAAATGTTCATGGATACATTGAATCATTCATTTCCACCACAAGAAAGGAGGTGCCGATAAGTTCAAGGAATTGCAACATATAAGGACGAAATCATACAAGCTACGCGTGAATTTGGTTGATTTTGGTGGAACTGCACAAAAAGAGCAGTTGGTTTATTTAGCACGAGGTGCCATGTCAATGTCCGAACTGATGGGAAACCCTGCCCATTCCACAATCGTAGGCATTTGATATTTTGGAATGGGACAACCTTGTCAAATTTTGCTCATTGATTTTAGCAAGACATGCGTTCGATATTTTCGAATGGGACGCCTTTCTTTGTCGGCCGGCGTCGATCATTTTTTCTTGATTCTTTAGTTGTGAAGTAAATATTGCCTCGACATGTGAGTCAAGAGATGCATAATCATCGATTGTTTTGAATGTTCTCTATGAATTGCCAGCCCTCTGTGTTTGATTGCAATGTACGTAAAACGCATAAAAAAACTGCTCAAACTCTTTGTACTCCTTCATTCCTTTTTACTTCGCACATTGTGAAAGTGCATACTTTTTTTTATAAGATTGGTCAAAGTAGAGATACTTTGACTGCAGACAAAACTTGTATGCAAACTAGAAAGGACCGGAGGGAGTACATGTGAAACTGCTGCAAACGAGGTGATCACCTTGGGAATAATGCTAGTACGTATTGTTTTGCATGTTCATCCAATGCCAGTGATACAGGAATTCCAACTAATCAAAATAAATTCATTCATACACGGTCGGATTTCATATAAACATGCCGGATTTCATTATATTTCATACATTCTTCAACTAAAAAGGGGTGCGCTGGAGGTATAATTAATTAACAGAAGCTACCCACCTGTGTCCCGGCCGAGCAGAAGCTTGATGACCTAGCTGCAGTGCAGTTTAGAATCGACATGTGGCCTGTTGGGCCCCACGTGTTAATCGACCAAGCGCACCAGCGATTAAGTAAGCAGCGTTCTTCTCCAGTGCAGCTCTTCGTCTCCACGTCGCCGCCAAGAAGCTAACCGGCCGTCAATGGTCAACCCTCCTAGCTGATCTTCAACCGGAGGGTAGCAGCGGTGGCCTTACTTGGACCGGCGGCGGCGACCTACCGTGTTCTACTCTTCCTCGTTTTCTGTGTGGCGCGGCCTCGTTGGCAGCGGGGCGGGGCCTCGGCGGAGCCGGCGATGTCCTTTGTCTCGTTGCCGTCGGGCGGCGCCTCGGTAGGCGGTGGAAATCCTAACCCTCGTTGCCGGCAGGGTGGGGCCTCGGCTGAGCCGGCGATGTCCTCTGCCTCGTTGTTGGCGGGGCGGGGCCTCGGCGGAGCCGGCGGTGTCCTCTGCCTCATTGTTGGCGCCCATGAGGCCTCGGCGGAGCGAGGCCTCGTCGGCCTTGCCGAATCAGGGACTCGTCGGAGCCGGCATTGTCCTCTGCCTCATCCTCGGTCTCGCCAAACAGCGCCTCGCCCGCTTCATCGCCCTCTTTGTAGGCGGTCGCAGCCTCCGCCACCCGCATGCGGTACCGCCAGCGCTCGAGGCGGCCCTTGCGGGCGGAGCGGTATGAGTCGAGCAGCGCCTCCTGCTCCGCCCGCTCCGCATCGATCTGCTCCTCCGCGTGCAGGTGCTCCTGGAGAAGATGGTGGTTGTAGGCGGCGTCGGCATGCGCCTCCCGGACTGCTCCTCACGCATCTGCCTCACCATGTCCATATATTGGGCACGGGCCTCGCCGATGGTCATGGTGCAATGCACCGGCAAGGATGGCGCGGAGGAGGGGGTTGGCGCTGGATCGTCGACTACCATGTTCTCCATTGGGATGTCGTCATCCTCCGGCTGCCTGCCGGCCACCGGTCGGCGACAATGGCTGTCATCTCCTTGTGGTCCGTCGTCCGCCTGTCTGAAGAGCGCTGGGCGCGAGGAAGCCATGGTGGGCGATAGTGGTGTGGATAGGAGAAAGGAACGGATGCAGATGATCGCGGCTATGGCGGCGCAGCGATTTATATAGCAATGGTGGGCGGCGGAGGGGCGGACGTGGCGCCGAGTAGTCGCCTCGGCAACCGCGTATCATTAATGTGGGCGGCAGATGGACGGACGGACGGCACTTGTGTCATTTGAAAGGCGAGCAATCGCCTGCACCGGGAAGCAAGGCGGGCGGTCTTGTATTTGGACGGAAGCGGCGAGGAGATGACTTTACTTGGAGAGGATGACAATGGGGACCCACCAGGGCCATAGCTTCACGTACGCAAGTGCCTCCTTATTTTATATTTATATTTATATATATATATATAAATTTATATATATATATATATACATAAACACTATTCTGATCACGGGATCAGAATAATATTCTGATCACAATCTGAACTGCCTGAGTAACGCGCCTGAACTTCTCTCTGTCATTTAACCCGACCTTGGGCTATCTTCATAATTGTGCCTTCTCTACCGTGAGTTTTTACGGTTAGTCGTGTTCCATGTGATGTAAGTGTAATCTTCAAAGCGATTTTTAGCAACTAAATACTCGTTTTAGATAGGAATCTCGCTCATAGGCGGATTTTGCACTCGGGTCGTGAAGAACTTCGCGTTTTGGCGATTTCTTTGCTGAGTTGTTCGACTGAACTTCCCCACGTACGTTGAACTTCCCGCAACATTGCCCAAATAGGGCTTGCTATATACCGTTGGAAAGCTATGGACACGAGTATCATGACCCAAGTTAAATTTTTCGCAAAATGTAAATGGTTTAAGAGCAGTTTTGAAAACCGTTTTTTTCACACAAACAGCGTGAATCGTAATTTCGATCGCATTTCTAAACCGTTTACCAGAATGAGGCAAGTAATATGTCTTTGGGAAGCTGCTGCAAAACCGCTCCTTCCACATGTTGAAAGTTTTCTCTACGGTTAAAGAGTAATTTAGAAAATCATAAAATTTCACAAACCGAACAGCCGAGTTTGTATTTTCGATGTCATTTCTAAACGGCTAAACCAATTGAGGCACATGATATGGCGTTGGAAACCTTATGAAAATGCGGTAGTTTTTCATGTAGAAAGTTTTTTCTAATTTTGAACGGTTTAAAAGTGATTTAGAAAACGATACAAGTTTCATCGAGTTTGTATTTTCGATCTATTTTTTTAACCCTATGTCCGAATGCAACAAATGATATGGCATTGGAAAGCTTGAGGAAATGCGAAACTTTTTGGTATATATTATTTCTCCCAATTCCTTACTGTTTTATGTCAGTTTTCAAAATGGCTAAAAATGTATTTTCGCTGTAATTTCCACAAACATAATCGGAATGGGGCAAATAATACACCATTAAAAAGCTAAGGAAAATGCGAAACTTTTTCATGTTGATGGTTTTCTGTGATTCCCTGCCGTTTTCAAGTTATTTGGAAAATGGCGAGATCATTCGTTCGGCCTTTATCGCGAAACAGATCATTCGAAAATGCACCACGTGAAGAACCTGAACTTCTCGGCATGTCTACTTGAAATTCACTCTGTTTTTCACGTGCTTTTTTTGCTCGTAGATCTCCACCCACTGCTCGTAGCTCTCCATCCACTCACCGGAATCGAGCAAGTGATATATCGGTGGAAAGCTGCTGTAAACACGCAACTTTCCCTTGTTGATCGTTTTTTCATACTCGCGACGATTTGAAAAGTTTTTCATCTGAAATTCATTCACTGTAGTAGTTGAACTTGCTGTTGTTTCCACGTTGAACTTCTGTGACGTATTTTCTTTTGTAATTTTCTCATCCATTCATCAGTGCTACACAAATGATATTTCTTTTGTTCAAACCTCTCTCACAAGAATTTTTTTGACTTTCTTCGACGAAGGACTTGAACTTATAACAACAAAACTTTTAGCCTTTGTTTTTTTGTTCTTTTTTTAATACAAAATGCACGCCGTGTAGTACGTGAACTTCTGGCAGTTATCAATCTGAACTTCTCTTGGTTACATGAAAATATCTGAGTTTTTTTATGAATTTTTAATCGGATTTTCTTAATCCCCTTTTATGAATTTTGAAGCGCTCTATTTTAAAAGTTGAACTTCTTGTTATTCTATTTTTGAACTTCTTGTTTCCATTCTTTAATAACGAGGAAAATCTGAGTTTTCTACAATCATCGAACTTCTCCATCTTTTTAATATGGACTTCCTGGTTTTATTTCTCAATCCTTTTTATGAAATTTTGAAGCATTCTATTTTTAAAACTTGAACTTCTTGTTTTTTTATTTTTGAACTTCTTGTTTCCATTCTTTAATAACGAGGAAAATCTGAGTTTTCTATAATCATTGAACTTCTCCATCTTTTTAATATGGACTTTCTAGTTTTTTTTCTTAATCTTTTTATGCATTTTGAACTTCATGGTTCGTTCTTCAATACTAAGGGATATTTGAGAATTTTAATAATGGTAAAATCTTAGTTTCTAATTAAACATCGAACCACTTCGTTATTTTTATTTAAACTTCTAGTTTTTTTAGAAATGGAGAAAATCTATTTTTAAACTTTTTTTAGTTGGTCCTTTTTTTAATTTGAACTTCTTCGTTTTATACTTTAGTAACGCGAAAAATCTGATTTTTTCATAATTTTTGGACTTCTCTTTTATTTTAATTTGAACTTCTTAGTCTTATTTTTAGGAAAAAATATGTTTTAAATTAGCATCAAACATTTTTTTGAAATTATAGTTCATACTTTTATTTTTCCAAGAAACGGAAAGAATTTGAGTTTTTCTTTATCCATCAAACTTCTCCTTTTTTTATTTGAACTTCTTCATTTTATTTTTTAGTAACAAGGAAAATCTGAGTTTTGTCATAAATATAAACTTCTCTATTTTTCTAATTTGGACTTCTTGATTTATTTCTTTCAGTAAAGACAATATCATAGTTTTGTAATAAATATTGAATTGTCCATTATTTCAATTTCAACTTGTTGAATTTTTTTAATTTTAGAAACAATGAAAGTCCTTTTTATGATTTTTGAACTTCTCTATTTTTAAAATTTGAACTTCTTAGTTCTTCTAGAAAATGCGTAAACTGCATTCCCCCTTTCATTAATTTTTCTTTTTGCAATCAATAACAAAGAGAACATTCTTTTCGTTCTTTTTGAAGTGGTTTTTCTAGACTTAAATTTTGTTTTGTGCTCTTGTCAAACTTGTTTGTCACTTGAAGTTCTAAAAAATCGCAACTCTCCGATGTTTTACCTTGCATGTTTAATTTTTATTTGAGCTTGCTGAGATAACACACTCGACCTTCTTGAACACAACATTTTGACCTTCGCAAAAACATAAATTAGGGCCAAATTTTAACCTACAGAGCATGTACATTTTTCTACGCGTTTTCAAGAATAGCCAAAGCTACATCATCGGATCTGGATTTCAAGAGCTAATGCTTTCCAGAAAAGAAAAAAAGAATACAAAATTACACGCAAGATCTAGCTGAAGGAATCAGTGTTGAGGTGGAGCGATGGAACTAGATGCAACCAAGAAGCATTTGTATTTATTTTGAACGGTGATGAAGACCATCTCAAGAAAAAATCAATAGTGGCAGCAACAACCATTGAATAATCCATCAACTCCCCATAAAGTTGTTGTAGCTTCTGTACATGTATATATCTAATTTTCTTTACACGTGACCGTAGCATTAGGACTATCATACTTATAGGCCATATGGTTTTGAGGCTAAGGTAGGCCATCTCAAGAATACACAGGATGTGAGATCGCATACCCATGTTAATTTGCACCCCCAAAACAGCACAAAGATCACACCCGTTCCTGCACTCTGACAATCTTACTGCACCTTATGTGACCTTCTCCCTACCTCTATGGTGACCTTCTCATTGCTTCTATGGTGACCTTCTTCCTCCATCTGTTCACGATGATAGCGACACCAGGCGTGCTTCGTCGTCCTTCCCGGTTTGCACGCATAGAACTGCCTCTGAGGTGAACTTTTTCATAGCAGTAGCTCAATCGAAGCAACTCATGATGACCTGAACTTTTGAAGAATACACAAAAATGCAGAAGATTTAGTGGGGGCGAGGTGATGCACATAACACACTTGACCTTCTCGAACACAACATGTTTGCATGTTCAAATTATTTGAACTTGCTGAGATACTCGGTAGTATCTGATGAGCCCCGCCGTTGCGAGCAGGGAGACAGGGGCAGCGGCATGGAGATGTCGGGGAACGCGGCGGCGCCACAAAGCAACCATGGTCGTCGGACTTGTGAAGCTGGATCACTGCCTTTGAAACCAAATCTCACAGAGTCATTCTAGCACCTCGAGTCAACACCCTGAAGAACAAAAATGATATGGTATCATGCGTGTGCAGCAAACCAATCGAGAATTCAGAACAACAAAAGTAAAATTCATGTCGATCCATACCTCCATCTGGCACCCTAGATCCTGAGATGACTAGTACTGATCGCCGTTCATTTAACTGGTCATGTACCAAAAATGCCCGAAAGCAATTCCCATGAGTACAGGTTATAGAACTCGTATGCCTCCTCAAGCGAGTCATATCGGGTAGATATGGTCGTCCGAAAAAATATGTATTTGTTGATCTGCCTGAACAATTCATAAGGGCCAATTCTATAGCTCCAATCTCTTTTGACGGCCCAACGCAAACATCAGATCCTTTCCTGCAGACACCATGCGTAGAAATGGCAAAAATGAAGGACAGGAACTAGTAATAATGAATTTCACACTTGATATATCACTGAGTTCAGAGCAATATACAGATTCAGTGGGAACACATGAATGGACAGAGCAAAAATTCAGAAAAACGCAACAATGAGAAGAATACAAACATCCAATATGCAAAACAAGACATGTCCAAGCCCAGTCCCACCAGCACCTGGCCTCAGTGGCCGAGCTTTACTGGTCGGAAAAAGAATAATGCTGTTGCTCCTGCCTTGCAGTCGATCAAGCGGCTTGACCATTCCACCGAGTCTAAAGCTCCAGCGATCGAAGCAAAGGAGATTGATTGATCGCCCTCACATACCCTACAGTTGTAGGTGGAAACGGAGACATGGCCAAGCATCAAGCCGCACCCACACCTGAAAATTGAAAAAGAAACAGAAACAGAGAGTCAGAGACGCACAAGCATGAGTAGAATTCAAACAAGGTGGATGCAATGGATAGATACAGCGCACGCAGCCAAGATCGATCAAGCAGACCGACCGGCGTCCAGCTTACCAGATTTCAGAAGAAAGTAAGAGCACTTCCTCCCGTGATAGTGCTGGACTACAACCTCCCCCTCTCCGTTGCAGGTAGCAGCAACTTGGAGAAGATACAAGCATGAAGGTCGAGCTTTGGCCTCGGACAGGTCACTCCTTAGGCCTCAGCAGTTCGTCGATGGCGCGAGGTGAGTGGCCATGGCGGTGGGATCCAGCAGTTGCAGCCCGAGCTTTCTCCGGCGACCTGCTGTTGCACGAGTTGTTCTCCGACGGTGGCGTCGCGCGGGGACGCGGGCCTTCCAGCGACGCACAGGAAGAAGCAGGGGAAGCCGCCGTCGAGCTTTCTTGCAGGGGTTGCAGCGGCTTAGCCGATCCGGTGGCTGCCTATGTTGCGGGAACCGGCGATGAGGCAGGATCCGGCGAGCGCTCCGGCGGATCTGGGCGGGGTAGGTGGTTCCCGGCGCAGCGGGGTGGGTGAACGGGCGGCGGCTGGAGGTCGCGCGCAACCCCTGCGCCTGACCAGGAGCGTTCCTGGTCGCCGGATGTGGTAGGAGGCGGCGGGGCCAGGGGAGGTCCAGGAACGCCGGGAACGAGGGCGGCGACGGGGGCGGTTGGTGGCCGTGGGCCCGGCGGCGGTGCATTGGGTGGCCGGGGCTCGGCGGCGGCGTGTGCCAGGGTGGGAAGCGGCGCTGGCAGCGCGATGCAGTTCAGGGGATCGAGGGAGGTGAGGTGAGCTGAGGGGATCATGGGAGGGGGTGGATGGGCTTTTTTTTGTTCTCTCGTACCGGTTCGGGAGTTCGCGAGGTAGTGCGTGCGCCCTTATAGGCTTATAGGGTGATCGTGATCCAAATAACTATTTAAATTCTGAGATTAGAACAGTGTTGTCATATATATATATATATATATATATATATATATATATATATATATATATAACTATAATTTATTTTGCTTTCTCCTGGTTTCCTGACATCACGGTTCCACACCATTGTCAACCTATGTACTCCCTCCTTTCCGGTTTATAGGTTTTATCTAAAAATTTTAGTTTTTCCATTTTATAAGGGTCAATTTGGTTGTTTTCCATCACTTGTTCAGATTCTAAAGTGCATTAAATCATTGCATGCAAGTATTAAGAGAAAATTGACCAATGCATGTACTTTATGCATGCATGCATTGCAATTAATGCATTGATAAATATATTTTTTAGGATAATAACATCATTAATTACGTGCTTTTGCAAAACTACAAAAAGTATTCCACCACTCGCCATCTACCTTGATTGGTGAGATTTTTGAATTGAGCACTATAAATCGGAAAGGAGAGAGTAGTCAATAAACGAGAGAATTGCACAAGAAGCGGCCGACGGCTGGGACCAAGCAGCTCGAGCAGTATTTGTGTTTTTGAGGTGTGAGCATTGCAGAGTTTTTTTATGTTTAGCCCAGTTATTAATTTTCTACTCTAAACAACAACGAAAACATCGCTGCAGATATTAACTGGGCAGGCTGTGGCCCGTCTAGCCCAAGCCAGATATCCAGCCCAGATATTAATTTTTTTTCAAGCTGAAACTGGCTAGCCCAGCTATACTTTTTTTAGGAATACCCAGGCAAGGTCAAGTTGTTATTCTCCGCCCTGCTGGGCTGCAAATCTTTCCTAGAAGGGATGCATTAGGCTTAACAAGAAGATAGGCTTTAAGAAATAATAAATGGGAAAACTGGGCAGTAACTATAAAAAAATGCACCAAACACGTAATTACTTCATAAAATATTATTTTTGGATATTGAAAATTTTAATTTCATTAATTGTTGCGAGCGCAATGTTTGGTTGGATTTTTACGTAATATAAATGTATATTGAAATTGTATTTAATCTGACTAAAAATTTTGGGATAAAAATATTTCGGATCCCATCAAAATGTGGGAAATTTTATTAAATTCTGTTTTGAACGGTTGGTTGAAATGTGGTGTACTTTTAACAAACTGTAAATGGGTTGTAGTAAATTCCATTAGAATTCAAAAATGGGTTGCACATTCTTACAAATCTCAAATGGGCTATAAGTTCTCTGCCACACACTTCTGGCCTTACTAAGTTGACGCATCCCCTAAAAAACAGAGTTGGCGCGTATGCAAGGCTTTGTCAACTTATAGTCAACACATTGTTCTAGCAGCAATGGCCGTTGGATGTCCATCCAACGGATGTCGTGCTTCTTCTTCAATCTCGGATATTCTAGCTTCACCCGCCCAAAAAATGATTCCTCCCCCAGACATCTGGGGCGCACCGCTTTGAAGCTGACTGTGGGCCTACTAAGTTGACGTACCAAGGGCTTTGTCAACTTAGTCAATATAAGCGATTCTAGCTGCAGTGACCGTACGATGTCCATCCAACGGCCGTCGTGCTTCTTCAACCTCTGGTCTTCTTGCTCCAACCGCCCAAAGCAGTGCCGGTCATGTCGCCTGCTCTTACCTCCCGTGTCCGGTTGTGCTGCTGCGGAGGCCTCACCGCCCCCTAATACTCCCACCGCTGGCCAGGCCATCCCTCCACTCACCCACACCCCCTGTTATTCTGTGACGGTAGCGCAGCCGAACCAGTGAACCCTCGTACTCCTCTTCGCGTGTGCATCCACTCCCGCGTCTTCCCCGGCTCCGCGTCGTGCCCTTCCTAGGCCTCGCCGTCATCCACCTCTGTGGTGCTCTCGGCGCGGCGTGGTCAACGTGGTCAAGGAACGACTTTCATCGGACGTGGACTGTACGTGGAGAGGCTGACAGCTGGGTCCACGGCAGCTGCAAGGAAGTACCTCCTTATTACGTGCAAAATAATTATTCCTCCACCTGACAGCGGGGACCCACCGGACAGGCCACCGTATTTTGTGAAAAAATGATTCGCCCACTGACTGCTGGGACCCACCAGCTACATCTTCGCACGCAAGAAAGTGCGTCCAGAAAAAAAATGATTACCCCCCTGACTGCTGGGACCCACCAGCTACATCTTCGCACGCAAGGAAGTGCGTCCGGAGCAAAAAAAACGATTCGCCCCCTGACTGTTGGGACCCACCAGCTACATCTTCGCACGCAAGGAAGTGCCTGACAGTCGGGACCCACCTGGTTCAAGCGTACGTAGCGTTGTCATTCTGGTCGCGAACGTGTACGTACATATATATTGGTGGATGTAGAGGCGTGCACGTGTCGTAGTAGAGGCGCGTACGTGTCGTAGTAGAGGAGCGCACGTAGCATGTACACGTACGTACAGCGGCCAGTGTGCAAGAAAGAAAATACGCCCACGTATGTGTACATACGCGTGGGGTCTCAAACGCCTACTCGCGCATACGTACGGCCAGGGCTCGTGTACATGGCTGGATCGGAACGGAGAAACAGCGTCGTCGTCGTGTTCATGGGGAGCCAACCGGCTGGGTCGGAACGGAATGCGTCATCGTGTTCATCGGGAGGGCTTCGACAGAACATGCGATGGAAACGAGGCCTGGCATACAGCAGAACGGAGGAAACGGCCTTGTGTTCGACCGGCCATATTCGAAATGGGAACATGTTCATCGGGAGGGGTCTGGCATAGCGCAAAATGGAGGAAACAGACATCCTACAGTCGAAACGGGGGTCCTGTTGATCGGGAGGGGTGTGGCGTACCGCAAAACGGACGAAACAGACTTGTGTTGGAGCGCTATGGTCGAAACGGGGGTCCTGTTTATCGGGAGGGGTATGGCGTACCTCAAAATGGACGAAACGGACTTGTGTTGGAGCGCTACGGTCGAAACGGGGGTCCTGTTCATCGGGAGGGGTGTGGCGTGCCAAAGCAGGACTCCACGGGATACTGTTCATCTCCAGCGTCGACCTCCTCCAGCCTCCACGGGCTACCGTCGACCTCCTACAGCCTCCACGGGCTCCTGTTCATCCAGCCTCCACTGCGCACTACTCCATCGGCTACTGTTCAACCACCCCTCCACGGGCACCCCTCCACCGGCTACTGTTCATCCAGCCCTCCACGGGGTCGTCCTATTCATCCTGCCCTCCATGGGGTCCTGTTCATCCAGCCCCAACCGGCTCAATCGAGGCAACACCACGGGATCCTGTTCATCCACCCCCACAAGGAGTCTTGTACAAGAGCCCATGAAGATGAAGGCTATGGCGCTTTAACTATGGAGGCTTAGAGGCCCAGAGCCCAATGGCGGATTAGGGCCCATAGTAGTAAACCACCATAAATGTATAACTTGTATTGTAAGTTAGGAAAAGGGAGAAACCGAGCTGGACACTTGTATGAGCCGGCCTCGGGATTCTTTAACAGGTCGGGCGTCAACCTGTGTATATAAAGGGACGACCCGGCGGCGGTTCAGGGACAAGAAACAACAGGTCGAGAGATAGGTAAGCGGATTCGCTCCCTGCTCATCGAGATCAATCAATCCCACAACAACTGGATCGTAGGCTTTTACCTTCACCGCAAGGGGCTGAACCAGTATAAACTTCCTGTGTCCCTTGTTCCGGTTTAACCCCTTTAAGCTAATCGCGTTGCGATGGCTCCACGACTATGTCCTTCCGCTAGGACATCTGACATGTTAATTCCACGACGGTTGGCGCCCACCGTGGGGCTATCGCAAGATGGTTTCGAGTTCTTAAAGGGCAAGTTTGAAGGACTCAAAGGGTGCGCGGTTGGCCGAATGACCAAGAGTCGTCGCGGCAAGCTTTACATCGACGACGCGGGATGGGGCCCCGAGGCCGGCTCAATTGAGTACGGGTACCAGGTCCCTTTTGGCGGAATTCACGTTTTCATCGGCAAGATCGGCGAACCGGGCCCTGAGATGGACATCTCCACCGACCTCGTCGAGACGGCTCAGCGTGCAAATCCTGCCCGGGTTCAGCCTGCCATGAAGCATGCGTTCGTAGGGTTCATCCATGGTGCAGAATCTGAACTGGTGTCCGACGGTGAGACGGCCATCTACTCAGATGGCGAATCATCCACTGGCAAAACCAAGTCGTTGTACCAATTGCAAGATGGCCGGATTGGGGGTTGTTCCGATGGCGACAGTATTCCGGACCCCTTTGGACCGCCGAACCGGGTTGCAATCTTCATGGCCGGTACGCAGCCCACCTTGCAATCTTCATCTGCAGCAGCAATGAGTTTTGGATCGGCGGTGGGCGGGGAGGCCTGCTGCGACGGCGGCTCAAGTTCTTGCCGGTTTGCTGGAAGCTTTGACGACATTGTTGACCACGGCAGTCACCCCGGAGACCCAAGATCAGCATAATGCGGAGGTTACAAAACTGAAGGATCAGATAACTCAGGCCAAGGAGGACTTGGTGGCTGAGAAGGCCAGGATGACCGAAGAGCGGGCCGCTTTAGATGCCCAATCACAGTAGATCCAGGCGCAGAATTACCGGCTTATGTTGGATCGAGCAGCGTAAGCGAAGTAATGAGGAGGAAGTACCGGTCTCGTCTACCGCTGGTTTACGAAGGAATGAATCTCTTCAATACGCCAGGAGCCGGGCCTAGTAATCCGGCAGCAGTAAACCGGACCGAGGCACCTGGGGCGGCTCCGGATCAGCCACGGGTGATGGACCCGCCTCGACGGACGGACAACCCGCCACAATACGTACCAACGCCACCAGGTCACTTCTCTAGCCCTTTGGATAACATGATTGCTGCAGCGTCGCGTTTGGCAGCTATTCCGATGGAGGGTGACTCACTGGCGGCGGTTGAGACAAGACGGGCCAGGGATCTTCTTCAAACCACTGTTGTGCAGTAGCAGGCTTATTCCTACAGCCGAGACAGAATACATTCAACCCCCCGTCCGAGCAAGAGTTACAGCAGGCACATGGACAAACCGGCTCTGTCAAGCAGTGCGCGGCGCCGTGACACCCCTTGAGGGCCTAATCCGGTGCACGGCGGTATGAATGCTCAGGATGTGGTAAATAACGGCAGCGCACGACGCGAAGCAGAGTTAGCGGCGCAGTTGGCGGCGCAGTATCAGAATCATCAAACCGCTCCAGTTCAACCAGCGGCATCAGTTGAACGTGGTTTGGCTTTTAGCTCTTGGGGAGTGGCGTGCCTCATCCCGGATCTGCGTAATGTGCGGCTGCCCAAGGATTTCAAGGGTCCGCGTAAAGTACCTAATTATACCGCCGACCAACCCCCCGAGGCGTGGGTTGAAAGTTATGAGATGGCAATGGAGATGCTGGATGTGGATGAAGCGGCGTGTGCAAAATACTTCACCATGATGTTAGACGGAACGGCTCGTACCTGGCTAAAGAGCCTACCCGTTAACTTGATCAGTTCATGGGACGAGTTGAAGGCCCGGTTTATAGAGAACTTCAAGGATACGTGTAAAAAACCCATGTCCATTGTGGATCTGGCGGCTTGTGTCCAAGCACTACTAGGGAAAACCCTAGCAGTAGCGCTGGTTTTGTGCTCACTAGTAGCGCGGGTAGGTGCGCTACTAATAAGGCGCTACAGCTATTGCTTAGCAGTAACGCGTGCCCGCACACGCTACTGCTAGGACAAATAGCTGCAGCGTTTGTTCACTCCCACGCTACTACTAATGTAACTACTGGCAGCGTGTTTTCTCTCCATCGCTACTAGTATTATTTTTTTATTTTTTTATTTTTAGTGTATTTATGCGCCATCATACAAATATTGGTACAATACCAGTTATGAGGTTTACATCATTATGTCCATAAAGTGTGTCAAATGAAGGTGGATTAGGTTCAAGTGGAGGCAATATGTGGTGCATGTCAAAGTATACTACTAATCCAAACTTGATCTAGTTTGGACTAGTAGTACTTTCGATGTGCACCACATGTTGCCTCCACTTGAATCTAATCCGCCAAAGACAACCTATTTAATCATCATCATAGTCATTACCACCAATAGTATTTATTTAATCACCACTAACACTAGCTAATAATAATCATCATAGTCATTACCACCAACACTAGCTATTTTATCATCATAGTAATAGTGTTGCACATCATCATCATCAAACTCATTTCTAGCTAGCTAATCACTCCTGCTGCTCTCTCTTAGGCAAAATAAAATAAAACATGTATAGCTCTCCTCATTGATCAAGTTGGAGCATGCAGATGAACCTGTCTCCTAATCGTGGGTAGCGCATCTGTTTGCTGCCCCCTAGTACTTCTCTGCGCTCCCCCATCACATATTTGGTCCAGTCTTGCACTATTAGGCATCTGTCGCTAATCTTGAATGCACTAAAGTAATCTGTAGGATATCTTGGCTGTAAGCTAATAATACTCATGGTACCTTTAGTCTCGATCCTATAAGGCACAACATTCATCGGGAGTCCCTGTTGAAGAACATTGTATGGTAACATACTTAGCAATGAAGTTTAGCTTCAAAAATAATGTATGGAAAAGATGCACTGAGGAAAAATAGTAAAAATCTTACCATCCTTCCTAAATAGATGTGACCGTAGTTCATTACGAACATTATTGGTCGCACGTTTTCAGTACTAACATTTCTAAATGCAGGAAGAAAATTTGTCTTGACAGTATCAAGATCTGCAAGCCATGAAACATAATGACTGAGCTCCTCGCAGTTGAGTTCAGCCCCGGCACAGATATCACGGTCCTGTCTACCAAGCGCTGGACATGTTTGCTTGCACGAAATAAGCTGACAATACAAATTAGTTGTCAACTATTTTGAATAAACAATATCAAAGACATAAATATGGTTGAGAAACTTACATAATGGTGTAATGGAGGCTTACGCACATCGACCCAGATGTCGGTATTACCTTCAATATCATCTTCCGGACGAATATCAAAGGTGATAATCATATCAGGCTCAAATGCATAAGTCTTGCATAGTGCTCGCCATGTTTTGCATCCAAAATAGGTGTAGTCGTCTGAATTGTATAATTTTATGTTGAAAATATAACCATGCTCGATCTTCAAGTAAAATTTCTTTTCCTCCATAGTACGACTGAAACCTATCTTATCCAATACAAAAACTCTTACATTGCAGGGGATACGCTAGTAGAATAGTAAAAAAAGACTTGTCATGCTTAAATTATAAGTTGAAGCAAATGAAGCAAATGTCATGCTTAATTACGAAAAAAGACTTGTCGTTGTGACTTACTGTATCCACTTCGAAGTTCTCGTCCAGCTTGATGCTGAAGCGTCTATCATCATCTAGGAAGATTATGTCGCACGGGCCGTGCTCGTCTTCGCAGTATTTGCAAATACCGAAATCATTTTCATCGTCAGACATTTCCTGTGTTCATAGTTAAAACATTAATTGAAAATCAATCAAAGCCAACTACCAGGATACTCAACACACAAATCCGGGGCACTCGATATTTCCTACATATTCTGGAACTAGTCATGCCAAAATTCATGGAAAAATCCGGCATGACCTTTGCTAAAATAGGACATATCGAGCGCCTGAAATTTGCCGGAACGGAAATGAATCAACACTCCGGCAAAACATATGCCACTCGGAGGTGTACCTGCAAACATGAACGGCCACTTGGGCAAGCACATATTCTATTTGAGCAAGACAAGATATACATTTCAAAATATCTTATAGGACTCAAATTAGCATGCATTTAATAAGCAAAAGTAAATCATCTCATGCGTCCGTACATCGTCGAATATTATCACTAATACATCCCGAATAGTGTCATACATATAACATCACTAATACAACTAAAACCCTAGCACACGACGGGTATCAGCGCGGGCGGTGGACACCTGAAGAAGGAACCATCACGGGATCATAGCTCCGGTGAGATCCCGGAGAACCTGCCGGTATTGGAGAACCTGTGCTCCAACGCAAACAAGTAGTGACGGACGTGCGCGTCCTCCTCACCGACACGATGGCCGCACCACCTCCATGGGGTCCTCGAGCCTCTGGACCATCAACAGCCCACGACCGCCACCAAAGAAGGTTCGGGTCAATGATAGACTGGCTCCTCACCAACCCGCGCCCCCCGGTAGGTAGCGCCTCCCAGTACCACCCCGGCGGAGCCCAGTCCCGGATATGGCCCGTCTGGTCAAGTAGGTGTCGTCCTCCGCTGACTCGACGACGAGGATGCGGGATAGGCATCGTCGACATCGATGCGGAAAAAATTGCTTTAACTAAAAACATAGCAACAAGTTCTCACTAACGAGTTCTATTAATTCAATTAGTTCTTACTAAAAATAAACTTACTATAAATAAAAATAAACTAATACCTAATTAGTACCTAGTTCTTACTAACTAATTAGTACCTAGGAACTACTGCCCTAATTACCATATAAGTAATTAACTAACTAGCACTAAAAATAGCCTAGGGTTCATACTAACTAGCACTAAATAGCTAGGGTTCATACTAAGCAGAGAAGAGGGATCAGAAGGGGAGAGTGCTTACAGTGGGCGTGGAGAGAGATGGGGTCGGGAGACGGCGGCACCGAGGCGCGGCGAGGCGGGGTCGGGGGAGACGGCGGCGAGGCAGGTCGAGGGAGATGGCGGCGAGGCGGGGTCGGGGGAGATGGCGGCGAGGTGGGGTCGGGGGAGATGGCGGCGAGACGGGGTCGGGGGATACGGCGGCGAGGCGGAGGCGACGAGGAATAGTAGAGGAGAATTGGGGGAGGAAGCAGAAGAGAGGGAATCAGGCCTCGCGGGGGGTTAGGTGAAAATAGCTTTAACACTAGTGTGGGGAGGCAAAACGCGCTGCTGCTAAAATTCGTAGTAGTAGCGCTGTTCATAGAAGGGCTGTACTACTATACCTAGCACGTCGGGAACGGTGTGGCAATTATAGTAGTAGCGCGTTACATTCTGCCAGCGCTCTTGCTAAGCGGAGTAACGATGGCGCCGTTCTAGGCAACGACGCTATCGCTAAAGTAGCGATGGCGCCTCATTTTAACAAGCGCTACTGGTAACATTCTGTGTATAAGGTTTTCCCTAGTAGTGAAGGAGAGAACGAATCAACAACTCATTGAGTGTGCCAGGTTTCAGAAATCCTGCATTCGTTGGGCCGCATCAATGCTGATACGGCAATCGTGACATTGGAGGGAAATTGCCGGTTTAAGTCACTGAAGATGAAGTTGGGACGGCTCAAGCGCCACTGCAACGATATGGGAACACTCATGGCCGCTCTGGTTAAGTATGTTGATTCTGATAATACCAAGGATCCCGATTCTGACGAAGATAAGCCGGAGAAGGAAAGAAGAATGCCGGTACAAAGGGACAGCATAACCAGGCGAGAGACGGGAACAATGGTAAGCATAAAGCGGACAATTCGGATTTTGTGGCTAACACCAATATGCAGGGCAATGCGCAGCGTCGTAAGGGTAAACCGCCTCAGCGTGGTGGAGGCATGAATCTGGAGCGCCTGTTAAACCAGCCCTGTCCAAAGCACGGGGACGAAGGAGGTTCCGGCCACGCACCTCTGGAAGGATTGTTTCATCATGAGGGAATTCAAAAACTCTAATCTCTTTCGGTATGATCAGGGTCCATCTGGCGGTTCCGGTCCAGGTATCACGGGCCGGGTTACAGTGGAGGCGGTTCAAACTCAGGATTTCAGAATAATCAGGGCAACCAGAACAACCAAGGTGGTCACAATCAGCAGAGTAATCAGGGGAATCAGCAGCAGTCGGGTTATCAGAGTAACCCGAAGCAGTTAAATGGTGGACAATACCATGTATTCACTACTAGCATGTGCAAGCGCCGATCGAAGCTCCATAAAAAGGGCGTAGAATTACATTGAACGGCGGTGCCACATTATCTCTGCGCTGGTCTAAACAGCCTATTGTTTGGAGCCGGGAGTATCATCCGCCCCAGGTTGACAATCCTGGCCATCTGGCTTTAGTGGTTGCGCCGCAGGTTGGAGGTTATAAGTTCACCAAAGTGCTCATGGATGGAGGGAGCAGTATTAATATCTTGTATTATGAAACCTTCCGGTGTATGGGGTTAACAGATAAGAATCTTAAACCGTCAAACACCATTTTTCACGGTGTGGTGCCTGGTAAATCGGCTTACCCAGTTGGTAAGATAGCTCTGGAGGTTGTTTTTGGTGATGATCATGATTCAAGATCAGAGACGGTGACCATTGAAGTGGTTAAGATCAGAAGTCCGTACCATGCTCTGTTTGGACGGCCGGTTTATGCTAAATTCATGGCAAGGCCGTGTTATGTTAATCTGCAGCTCAAGATGCCGGGTCATAAGGGGACCATCACGGTTCATGGTAGCCGCAAGACTGCGCTGGAGTGCGAGCAAGGTGATGCGGCTTATGTTGAGTCGGTTTGTGCAACGGAGGAGTTGAAGTTCTATAAGGACAATGTTGATCCGGCAGATATGACTTCTCTGAAGAAGCCCACTACAGAGCATGATCCTGCTTTGAAGTTTAAATCGGCTGATGAGACTAAGTTGGTTGATTTTGTTCCTAGCGATTCATCAAAGCAGTTCAGCATCAGTGTCAACTTGGATCCAAAATAGGAAAGCGCGCTCATCGATTTCATCCGTGAGAACCGGGACATCTTTGCATGGAAACCATCTGACATGCCAGGTGTACCGAGGGAACTCGCTGAGCACACTCTTAATATTGATCCGAAGTTCAAACCGGTCAAACAGTTTCTTCGCCGTTTTAATGAAGAGAGGCGTAAGGCCATTGGTGAAGAGGTAGCCCGGCTGTTGGCAGCAGGGTTTATTGTGGAGGTGTTTCACCCCAAGTGGTTGGCTAATCCGGTGCTGGTACTTAAGAAAAATGGCACTTGGCGTATGTGTGTGGATTACAAAAATTTGAACAGAGCTTGCCCAGCTGATCCCTTTGCCCTCCCTCGTATTGTTCAAATCATTGATGCTACGGTGTGTTGTGAGCGTTTGAGTTTCTTGGATGCTTATTCTGGTTATCATTAGATCAAGATGGCAGTTAAGGACCAGGAGAAGACAGCTTTCATCACTCCCTTTGGAGCCTTCTGTTATGTGTCTATGCCCTTTGGGCTCAAGAGTGCCCAGGCAACTTATCAGCGCTGTGTGCAGAATTGTCTTCATACTCAGATTGGGCGCAATGTTCATGCTTATGTGGATGATATTGTGGTAAAATCCAGGAAAAAGGAGACATTGATATATGACCTCAAGGAGACCTTTTACAATCTTCGGGTTTATAAGATGATGCTCAATCTGGACAAGTGTGTCTTCGGTGTTCCAGCAGGCAAGCTCTTAGGTTTTCTGGTGTCTAAAAGGGGCATTGAGCCTAATCCGGAAAAGATTAAAGCTATTACGTCTCTCGCTAAACCGATGTGTATCAATGATGTTCAACGTCTGGCAGGTCGTATTGCGGCTTTAAGCCGGTTCATCAGCAGGTTGGGAGAGAAGGCGATCCATCTGTATCAGATGTTGAAGAAGATGCACAATTTTATGCGGAATGATCTTTCTTGATGGCATTTGAGGACTTAAAGAAGCAGTTGGTTGAACCGCCGGTTCTTGCTGCTCCAGTTGATAAGGAGCCACCATTGTTATACGTGGCTGCTAATGCCCGGGCTGTCAGCGTAGCTATTGAGGTGGAGCGCAAGGAGGCTGGGAAGGAATACCAGGTTCAAAGGCCGGTTTATTATATCAGCGAAGTGCTCATTGAGTCGAAGCAAAGATATTCGCATTGGCAGAAGCTGGTGTATGGAGTTTTCATGGAAAGTCGGAAGCTTAAATGGTACTTTCAAGGCCATCCCATCACAAAGGGTCGATTCTGCTCCTTTGGGGATAAAATCCGAGCAGGAGGCAAGCGGCGGGTTGCTAAGTGGGCTATTGAGCTTGGACCACACGGTTTGAAGTATATGCCTCAAACAGCTATCAAGTCCCAGGCCCTCATGAATTCATCAATGATTGGACAAAGTTGCAAGCATCGGACAACAAACCGGACAGCACATACTGGACTATTGGAGGGTTCGGGGGCTGGAGTTGTCCTTACTTCCCCTCGAGGTGATAAAATTCATTATGTTCTTCTCTTAATGTTCCCTTGTACTAACAATGCAGCTGAGTACGAGGCCTTACTCCATGGTCTTCGAGTGGCTAAGGAAATGAACCTAAGCTGGGTACGATGCTTTGGAGACGCGGATCTGGTGGCCCAGCAAGTTTCAGGTACTTGGGATTCCAAGGATCCACTCATGGCGGCTTACCGATGAGAGGTGGATATTGTCGTTGGTCACTTCAAAGGTTATCAAGTGGAGCACATTGATCGGCGCAAAATGAGGCAGCAGATGCTTTAAGCCGGCTGGGATCTCACCGTAAACCGGTGCCGCCCAATACCTTTCTGGATGTCTTGCACAAAACGCCGATTCGATTTGCCTCTGAGGAGGACCTCGCTATTCCTGTTCCGGAGGCGCAATTGGTGGCCGCTTTGCACATTATTCCGGATTGGACGATTCCATATTTGGCGTATATGAATCGGGGCGAGTTGCCAGAAGATGCAGTTTTGGCCAGGCAGATAATTCGGCGATCCAAGTCCATGGTTATTCACAACGGCGAGTTACACCATTGCAGTGTCTCCGGTGTGTTCCAGCACTGTGTTTCTCCTGAAGAAGGCCGTGAGATTCTACGTGAGATCCACGAGGGAGACTGTGGTCATCGCGTCGTTCAAAATCCTGGGTTGCTAAAGCTTTTCGTCATGGCTTCTATTGGCTGACGGCTCATGAGCATGTTGAGGACTTGGTGAGGCGGTGTGACGGTTGTCAGAAATTCTCACGACGAGCTCATGTTCCGGCTCAGGAGCTACGAATGATTCCCATCACTTGGCCGTTTGCTACTAGGGGGCTTGATATGGTAGGGCCCTTCAAGCGATCCAAAGATAAGAAGACCCACCTGTTGGTGGCGGTTGACAAGTTTACTAAATGGGTTGAAGCAGAGCCAGTAAGCAAGTGTGACGCAGCCACGGCAGTTCAATTCATCAAGAAGGTGATCTTTCGCTTTGGTTTTCCACACAGCATCATCACAGATAATGGCACGAACCTCTCCAAAGGCGAGATGGAGGACTTTTGTCAACGAGAGCACATCCGGCTTGATGTGTCGTCCGTGGCTCACCCCCAGTCTAATGGTCAAGCTGAGATAGCTAATCAGGAAATTTTGAAGGGTATCAAGCCCCGACTTATGGTTCCTTTGAAGAGGACACCGGGTTGTTGGGTGGAGGAATTACCATCTGTGTTCTGGAGCATAAACACCACCCCAAATCAATCTACAGGTTATACACATTTCTTCATGGTTTACGGGGCAGAGGCGGTACTCCCAAGTGATATTCGTCATGACTCGCCCCGGGTTGCCAATTATGTTGAAGCGGACAACGAGCAAGCACGTCAAGAAGCACTGGACCTGTTAGATTAAAAATGGGACATGGCATTGGCTCGTTCGGCGGTTTATCAGCAAGACCTGCGGCGTTATCACAGCCGTCGGGTTAAAACAAGAACCTTTCAAGAAGGCGACTTAGTGCTCCGGCTCATCCAGAATCAGACCGATATGCACAAGTTATCCCCACCTTGGGAAGGGCCCTTTGTGGTCAGCAAGAATCTGCACAACGGATCATACTACCTCATTGATGTTCGAGAGCACAAAGACTCGAGAAAATCAGAGGAGGAGACCCGTCGGCCGTGGAATATCGCTCATCTACGGCCTTACTACACCTGAGCCATAGGCTCCCATCATGTACATATTTTGACGATGTATATATTATGATCAATATAATAAACCGGCATCCTTGCTACAAGCAGGACCTCTGCCGTTATTCCAATATTTCTTGGTTACAAGGGGGCTTCTGCTTATAAAGCGGCGTCCTATTTGTCCATTAAACTGGCTATCATGCCACAACAAAGCTTGGGAGCTTCACACCCAAGGGGCCAAAGAGAGTATTGTTGCTAAAGCACAACTCAAACATAGGCACCCATTGAGCACAGCTCACAAAGTTACTTAGGGCTCTTTGTGCAAAGCAACAAAGAGTTTGAAAGGACCCTTGTAATTGGCTATCAAGCCACGGCTTGAAAGCCTGGTGTATTCACCTAAAACCCCGGGTTAACCTGCCTTCATCAAGTAAGCCACTCCTGTCCAGGTAATCCTGGTATGACCCGTCAAACGTTTAACAAGTCAATCTTATACAGACCCTGAACTTGTCAAAGTTAAAACGATGATTGGTTAATTGGAGGCCCATCTTAAAAGGCTTTGTCAAATGGTTTAACTCAGTGGCCTGGCAGCCCATGAAAAGCCTCGAATTTGGGCCTGGCGGCCCTTGAAAAGCCTCGACTACAAGTTTTTATTTGATTTTGTTTTTGCAAAGTTTTATCTCTTTGATAAGGTTTTGAGTTAAACCGGCGTTTATTGACCCGGCCTGACTATAAGTCATTACATCAACCCGGTGTTTCTAAACCCGGTGTGGCTTTCAGTTAACAGCTGTTAGCACATAATCAATTATGAACCGGCGTTTCTTAATCCGGTCTGGCATTGACTATAAGTCGCCAGGATGCTCATCCGGTGTTTGTCATAACCTGGCATGGCTTATTATGCACCAGCCCAACATGGTGGGAGTTTTTCAAACACTCAAAAATTGGGTTATCACCCTTACTACACAAGTTGGTAAACCAACAATGTGATTCAATATCACAGGTATGATATATTTCATATTTCATTGCTTTACAACCTTGGTTATGAAAACTCTGGTTCTGTATTGGGTATCATAACCCGTGCGGCGGTAACCCGCCAGGGCATGTTTAAGTTTTTTCAAATGCAAAAGGCAGGATTTTATAAAAAATACTAAGGCACATAAAGCAAGCATAGCAACAATTATGCCGGATTACAGTGTCAGGTAGCAATGCACGATGGCAGAAGATCAAAGTATTTCAACTAGCCTATTACAAGGCGCTTTGATGCCCAAAAGAATAATTGTTTATTGCCCAGAACGCTATATGCGGAAATCAAACCAGCTGCCGGATTATGATTCGTCACCAGGTTGACGTGAATTTGATGGATCATCTCGCGTCGGTTCAACCTCCTCCTCCTCACCCAGTGGCTGGAAGTCAATGGTGGCCCAATCAATCCTGGTTAAGGCTTGGAAGACAGGTTCGTTGCTTATAAGATTGGACGGTTCAACGTCAGGGGCATAGGTGTGCTTACGGATTGGCGGGATAAGATTATGCGCCTCTTTTACAGTTGCATCAACCCGTTTGTTGTCTGCGTCATAGCTGGACCGATGGACAGACAAGTCAACTTCTTCGGCCAATTTGCTTGCAAGCGGGCGCATCTCCTTGGTCAAGGCCTTGAGAGCTTCACCGTCAAATTCTGACCCATCTTCTTGTTGGCTAGGATAGCCCTGTCCGATATCTTCCGGATCAAGATCAGCTATCCATGCTTTGGCCCGAGTCAGTGCTGATAAAGCGCCAGCCCTTGCAGCAGATCGCTTTACCTCCTCTATCTGGGCAGGTGTCATAGATAATTTGACCAAGGTATCCTTGATCAAGGTTGGCGCCAGTTTATTGTATGAAACTGCTCAGATGACTCGTTGAGCACCGGTATACAGTTGCTCTATCAAAGTATAGGATGCTTTCAATTTCATCTGCATGTCCGAGCCCAGATGAGCAACACGACTACCTGAAGCGGTTTAAGAATTTACTGTTAAACCGGCAGTTTCACAGCTGTTAAGAAAGGCTCTTGAGAAGAGTGCTTACCAAATATAGCAGAGGTCATAGCATTGACCTGACGATTTAAACCAGTTAGCTCTTCTGCCACTGGTTTAAGAGCCGCTTCAGTATCCTCATCCCGCTTTAATAGAGCAGCCTTCTCAGTTTCCCAATCTTCCCGCTCGCTTTTGAAACCATCCTTTAATTGCTCCACGGTAGTTAAAGCGCCCTTCAATTCATCTTTGGCCTTGGAGGTTTCTGCTTGCTGGGACTTGATATTTTCTTGAAGATCAGCAATTTGGGAATCTTTGTTGCTCAAGTCAGCCTGCAAAAGACAGATGATGAAGATGTTAATATTTTTCTCAAAGTTCCAAGCACATAACAAGTTATACACTTGGCACTTGGGGGATAATGCGGATTGCTTCTTTTTTGACTGTTATTTGGAGTCCCAAGGCTCAATACAAGTATTAATCTTGGCACTTGGGGGCTAATGCGTAATTGATCAGAAACATCAGAGGTGAAGGAATTCAACAAGGACAAGATTTGCAACAGAAAGTCCAGGTTCATCTTGAAGAGATAAACCGGCCCTTGGGGGCTACACAGTTGAAGTCTTTTTATCCAAAGTCCCGGTTCATCTTGAAGAGATAAACCGGCCCTTGGGGGCTACACAGTTGAAGTCTTTTTATCCAAAGTCCCGGTTCATCTTGAAGAGATAAACCGGCCCTTGGGGCCTACAATGGAGTTAATATACAGTACAAAGAAAATTTATAAAATGTTTGGAATGGAAGTTACCTCATAGCGCTCCTTCATCAAATTGACTAAACCGGCCTCATAATCACGACTTGTATACAGGCGGTTTAGATATCCAGAGTGAAGTTCTTGGCGTTGAGATGAGCACAACTTGACAGACCAGTCTTCCATTTGCCTTTCTCCACAAAGCAGCAGATTCCACTTTGGCACTGTGCTTTGACAAAGCGGCTGTGGTTGCCGGGAGAAGTGTGGCCAAACCCGTAATCACAACATCATCGGTTGCTTTATTTGGGCTCGCCCGGTTTATCCGAGGCTTTGGCTGGGCTCGGCGGATCAGCAGCTGGACTTGGAGGATTGGCAGCTGGGCTAGGCAGATCAACATGAGGACTAGCCGGATTAACTTCTGGCGGATCAACATAAGTGTCCTGACCTTGTGGCACAGGATCATCCATAGCAATATCAGCGTCTCCACCAGCACCTTCTGAGGTCCTCTCCAGTTCAAACTCCTCAGTGGGAGCACTCGTTTTCGCTTTTTTGCTGAGTCGGGCTTTGAGGCTGCAAGTAACAAACAGAGGTCAATATGGTAAACCGATGGAAGAAAGCAAAAACTAAAATTATTATACTTACCAGGGACGGTCTTGAGGGGAGGCATTTGTGTGGTTGATGAGTCGCCAGAGGATCAATTGGAAGTTACCTGATAATTCGAGTCAGACAGATTAAGAGGGTATCGAAAGTAACCCGCCAAGGGATAAGATTTGTTAGAATTACAAGAGACCTCTGCACAACGCTTCCGGATTGGGGTGTCTGGTAAACCGGAGGAAAGTGACTTGCTGGCCACTGTGCCGGGTTGTGCGACGGGCTTCAGGGTGTTGTGTCTTCAAAGAAAATTGTGGATCCAAATGAGTGAGAGGATGTGAACGTTTCACTTTCCGGACTGTGCGACGGATTTTTCGTACTGGCACAAGATCGGAATTGGAGGAAAGGGAGATTACCTCTACATGGTCAGCATGGCTGGCTTCCGCATCATCCTGATAATGGTCGTTGTCAATAAGATGTATGAAAAATTAACCAAGGGAGTCAAGTTCTACCTCTGGTTCCGAGTCATCAACATCTTCGGGCGGATCAGAGGACTCGGCGGTTTTCTTCTTTGTTGACCTCTTTGTGGCCTTGCTCTTGGCACGAGGAGCTCTCACCGGTTTGTCTTGTGGTTTTGCCGGTTTGTCTTGAGTTTTCCTCTTCCAGAAAGGATCTTTGGCCTGTAAGAATAAACAAAAGGCTATCATAAAAATGTTAAAGGGGAGACGGATTAAAAAGCAGAAAGATAAATTCTTACAGCTGGCGGTTTGTTGGAGGCATAAAAGGGACGCAGCCCAGTCTTGCTGCACTCAGATATCGGTTCATCTAGCATCTTTTTGACAGACTCAGTGACTTCATCATCATTCATCTGTATTTCAGTGTGCCGTTGAGGGTCTTTGACATCCCCAGTATATTCATGCATTAATCTAGTGCGGCGGCTTAAGGGCAGGATACCCCATGAAACCCAGCAACGGACTAGGTCAGTGCCAGTTAAACCGTTTGCTAGAAGAGCCCGGAGCTTAGCAAGTTGTGGTGCATATGTTTGTTGTTCTTTGGCAGTAAGCCGCTGAGGCAGTGGATGTCCATTGCTGAGTCGGTAAGCACAGTAACCCGGCAGCGGATTTTCATCAGCAGGAGCGGTGTTCCAACAGTAGAACCATGTTTGATTCCAATCCTTGGGGTGGCTGTGATGTTTGGCATGAGGAAAGTCGACTTCTTTCCTTTTTTGAATCGACACTCAGCCAAGTTCAGTATTGGGGCCGTCAGAAAATTCAGTACGGCGGTTCAAGTGGAAGAAGTCTCTGAAGAGTTCAACAGTCGGTTCTTCTTGTAGATAAACTTCACAGAACACTTGGAAATTGCAGATGTTGGACACAGAGTTCGGTCCAATGTCTTGAGGATGGAATTGGAAGTTGGCAAGTACATCACAGAAATTTTTTGATCCGAGAGGGCTAAACCCTCGGTCCAGATGCTGCATAAACACAACAACTTCTCTATCTTGAGGTTCAGGAGGGTTTTCAGTGCCAGGGACTCTCCAATGAATGACCTCCTTCTTTGCTAAAGCGCCAGTCACAACATACCCAGTAAGTTGCTCTTCTGTAATCCGGGAAGGAACCCAATTGCAAGAGGAGAACTGTTAGCCATTTTTGGTGACAAGCTGTAAAGGAAGTTTACAAGCCGGTTCACGGGTCAAGATTGATACACATAAACCGGTGTCAAACCGGGGAATTTAATCATAGCATGTATGCACGTTAAACCAGATATGGAGGTTCAAGAAAAGACGGCGGTTTACGTAAGGGCTAATGGTACCTGGCGGATTGTCATTTTCTACAGGTTAAACCGCCTATAATGGTATGGAGGGAAACTGATCTGAAAATTGCTAAGTGCTACACAAACAGATTTCACAAGCTAAGGATTATCATTATGGATCTAGCACAGTTCAGGAAAAGGAAAAATATCAAAGCCCTAAAATGGCGACAGCAGAACAGAAAGGATCCAGATGGGGTATGTTCGTAGTCGTAAGGATACTATGGTGAGGCGAAATAAACTATAGCTTTGGCCGCAAAGGAAAGATGTCAAGCTTATCTAGTTTCAATGAGACAGTAAGGTCGAAACAACGAACGCGGATGAACACTGATGAACACGGATGAACACCGAAACCCTAATGCAGATCTAGGGTTGAGGGAAGGAGGCTTACCGGATTCATATGAGTGGCGGAGAAGAGTCGCGGATCTCTGGTACGTTCAGGTTGATGCAGCGGCCAGGGATGATGCAGCGCTTGAAGGTGGAGGGCGGCGGTGGAGTTTTCGGGCTTGAGCGTCGAGAGGAGGAAGAAGAATCGCGGAACGGGAAAAGGGAAAGACCCCTGGGCCTATTTATAAGGCGAATGGATAAACAGGCAAGCGCGGGGATCGAGGAGCTAGAAGCGGAAAACGGGGCACAGTTGTTGCCTCGATCTTCGGAAATTAATTAATAAAGGAAGGTATTTATGAGTTTTTTACGTAGATGACATTATGAAGATTTGCTGCAATTTTAGAAGATGATGTCATGGCGGTTTACCAAGCTCATATGGAGATGATGTCGTGGCGGTTTACAAGGATTATAGGAGGATGTTCAAGAAGAATTTTTCTAAGTGTTGAAGATTGACATGAACAGGTTCAAATCAATTTGGGGCCTAATGTTGGGGATATGACTACTGGGTGTAAACCACCTAGGAGGGGCCGGATTACACTCACAAGGAGTCCTGTACAAGAGCCCATGAAGATGAAGGCTATGGCGCTTTAACTATGGAGGCTTAGAGGCCCATAGCCCATTGGCGGATTAGGGCCCATAGTAGTAAACCGCCATAAATGTATGACTTGTATTGTAAGTTAGGAAAAGGGAGAAACCAAGCTGGACACTTGTATGAGCCGGCCTCGGGATTCTGTAAACAGGTCGGGCGTCAACCTGTGTATATAAAGGGACGACCCGGCGGCGGTTCAGGGACAAGAAACAACAACTCGAGAGATAGGTAAGCGGATTCGCTCCCTGCTCATCGAGATCAATCAATCCCACAACAACTGGATCGTCGTAGGCTTTTACCTTCACCGCAAGGGGCCGAACCAGTATAAACTTCCCGTGTCCCTTGGTCTGGTTTAACCCCTTTAAGCTAATCTCGTTGCGATGGCTCCACGACTAAGTCCTTCTGCTAGGACATCTGACGTGTTAATTCCACGACAGGTTCAGTTAACAGCCATCGACCGATCGCTCAGGTTCATGCTTAGCGTAACTGCGGTCTGTCGCCGGGTTGATTAAAGATCAACGCCTCGCTCGAGTTCGATTAGAGCCAACGCCTACGCACAGCAGCGTGCGTGTACGAGAAAGCAGCGCATCGCTCGGCCCCCGACCGCCCACCGTAACCGAGAACTCCCCAAAATTTTCCTCGCCCTCGCTTCTACCACGGTTTTTTCCGTCATGGACGGCCCAAAGAATGTCATGCAGCTCCGTTTCCGGCCCGCCCAGGACGAAAAGCCCATTTTCTGTCATGATTTTTTGCCATAGAAGTAGGAGCCCACCACATCTATGTTGATACCGGGTTTTGTCACAATTATCGTCATAGAAGTGTCATAAGTATGACAGGAAAAAAATTCGTTCGGCCCAAAATGTCACGGATGTGTCTTTTTTTGTAGTGATGATGTCATCCATAGGGTATCTATCCAGCAGTGCCTCATCGCCCAAGGCGGAACCCATGCTGCTTCTCGGCATGGATGGAACGATGCTATCCAATGCTGGATCTGCTAGCTCCTACCGCTGCTGAGACCCCCTTCACTGGCTGATTTCGCCGATCTGCTGCTGCCGCTGGAAAGCGAGTACCAACAGCGTGTGCGCTAATTCTAGGCCTTGAAGGCGGTCGTCTTCCTGCTTCCTCTGCTCCTCCTCCAGCTTCCTCTTCTTCTCCTCCGCCATAGTCAAGTTCCCATATCTCCTCTATGTAACCATAATATGTGTCCTTTCCCCTACTGGATGTTGCATCAAAGCGGACACCACTGTTTTGGTTGGTGCTCTTTTTATCTTGGGCATCGTGTAAAATGTATTCCCATTTATCTCGTACCCTTTGAAAGTCATTATATTCGAAGATGGTAACTGGGACAGCAAGTACAAGTCATCTTCAATAGCGTCGTCATGCATGGCACGTGTCTGCAACCAACCGGCGGAAGTCCTCATTTGTTCAAGTGTAACCCATTCTTCAGACTGCTCTTGGTATTTGGAGCTTAGAATATTCTTGTGTTCCTCCATATACGGAGCCACCAAGGCGGAATTTTGTAGAACTGTGTAGTGTGCTTCAGTAAGAGAATGCATGTCCGTACATATTATTTGATCCGGTCCTAGCGTGCCATTTTCACCCAGTCTGCCCTTATGCCGCGATTCAGGACCACCAATCGGCTTAAGGTCAGGAATAAAGTCAACACAAAACTCAATGACATCCTCATTTTCATGGACCTTAGAGATGCTTCCTTCTGGCCTAGCACGGTTAAGTATGAACATATTTCTTTAAGACTCCCATGAACCTCTCAAAGGGGAACATATTGTGTAGAAATACAGGACCCAGAACGGCAATCTATTTGCATAGGTGAACTAGGACGTGCGTCATGATATTGAAGAAGGATGGTGGGAACACCAACTCGAAACTGACAAGACATTGCACCAAATCATTCTCCAACTTCAGTATGATTTCTGGATTGATTACCTTCTGAGAGATTGCATTAAGGAATGCACACAGCTTCACAATGGCTACTAAAACATTTTCCGGTAGAAGCCCCCTCAATGCAATAGGAAGCAGATGCATCATAATCACGTGGCAGTCATGAGACTTTAGGTTCTGAAACTTTTTCTCTGCCATATTTATTTTTTCCTTTATATTCGACGAGAAGCCAGACGGGACCTTCGTACTGAGCAGGCATTCAAAGAAGATTTCCTTCTCTTCTTTAGTAAGAGCGTAGCTGGCATGACGCTGATGTATGCCGCCCTTTCCGTGCATATGTTGCTGGTCCTCCGTGCCTTCGGTGTATCTTTTGTCTTCCCATACATGCCCAAGAAGCCAAGCAGGGTCACGCAAAGATTCTTCGTCACGTGCATCACGTCGATTACAGAGCGGACCTCTAGGTCATTCCAATAGGGTAGGTCCCAAAGTATAGATTTTTTCTTCCACATGGGTGCACGTCCGTCAGCGTCATTCGGAACAGATTGTCCGTCGGGACCCTTTCCAAAGATTACCTTCAAATCCTTGACCATATCATGTACATCATCACCAGTACGGTGGCGAGGCTTCGTCCGATGATCTACCTCACATTTGAAATGCTTGCCTTTCTTTCTTACGGGATGCCTGCTCGGAAGAAATCGACGATGTCCCAGGTACACATTCTTGTTACAATTATCCAAATATATACTGTCGGTATCATCCAAACAGTGCATGCATGCGCGTTATCCCTTGTTTGTCTGTCTTGAAAGGTTGCTGAGAGTAGGCCAATCATTGATGGTCACAAACAGCAACGCATGTAGGTCAAATTCCTCCTGTCCGTGCTAATCCCACACACATACACCTTTTTCATTCCACAACTGTAAGAGTTCTTCAACTAATGGCCTTAGGTACACATCAATGTCATTGCCAGGTTGCTTAGGGCCTTGGATGAGCACTGGCATAATAATGAACTTCCGCTTCATGCACAAAGGAGGAAGGTTATAGATACATAGAGTCACGGGCCAGGTGCTATGATTGCTGCTCTGCTCCCCAAAAGGATTAATGCCATCTACGCTTAGACCAAACCATACGTTCCTTGCGTCACCTGCGAAGTCCTCCCAGTACTTTCTCTCGATTTTTCTCCACTGCGACCCGTCAGCGGGTACTCTCAACTTTCCGTCTTTCTTACGGTCTTCTCTGTGCCATCGCATCAACTTGGCATGCTCTTTATTTTGGAACAAACGTTTCAACCATGGTATTATAGGAGCATACCACATCACCTTGGCAGGAATCTTCTTCCTGGGGTGCTCGCCCTCGACATCACCAGGGTCATCGCGACTGATCTTATAGCGCAATGCACCGCATACCGGGCACGCATTCAAATCCTCGTACTCACCGCGGTAGAGGATGTTGTCATTAGGGCATGCATGTATCTTCTGCACCTCTAATCCTAGAGGGCAGACAGCCTTCTTTGCTTCGTACGTACTCTCGGGCAATTTGTTGTCCTTTGGAAGCATCTTCTTTAACATTATCAACAACTTTCCAAATCCCTTGTCAGATACACCATTCTCTGTCTTCCATTGCAGCAATTCCAGTGTGGTGCCCAGCTTTTTCTTGTCAGCTTCGCAATTTGGGTACAACAATTTCTTGTGGTCCTCTAACATGCGCTGTAACTTCGGCCTCTCCGTCTCACTTGCGCAGTTTCTCTTTGAATCGGCAATGGCCCGACCTAGATCACCAGCTGGCTCATCTGATGCCTCTTCTTCAGCTTCTTCCCGCATTGCCGGCTCAGCTTCTTCCCCCATTGCTGTACCATCGTATTCAGGGAACCCATGGCCACATAGTTGTCATCGTCCTCTTCTTGTTCATTGTCTTCCATCATAACCCCTCTTTCTCCGTGCTTGGTCCAAACATTATAGTGGGGCATGAAACCGGAATCAAATAGGTGGACGTGAATTGTTTCTGACTTAGAGTAATTCCGATCATTCTTACAGCCAGCACATGGACAAGACATAAAACCATCCGCCCGCTTGTTTGCCTCAGCCACAAGCAGAAAAGTACGCATGTCATTAACAAACTGGGGAGAGCATCGGTCATCGTACATCCACTGCCGGCTCATCTTCATTACACAGCATCGAAAAGACCAAATTAATACAAGTTCATACATAAAGTTCCATACACACTTATTCTCATAAAACGACATACAAACTCTCTAGCTTAAGCATTTAAATGCAACAACAAATGAGATCAAGATGGCAACTAAGGTAACAATTGACCCAACAGCATAATGATAGCAAGCCTCACTATCAATGGCATATTTATCTAATCTTTCTAATCTTCAAGCACATTTTCTCCATCTTGATCTTGTGATCATCGACGACATCGGCAAGATGCAACTCTAATTCCATTTTCTCGTCCTCAATTCTTTTCAAATTTTCTTTCAAATACTCGTTTTCATTTTCAACTAAATTTAACCTCTCGACAATAGGGTCGGTTGGAATTTCCGGTTCACATACCTCCTAGATAAAAATATCTATGTCAACTTGATGGGCATAATTTTTCATAAACGCGAAATGCAACAAATTGTTATAAAAGAGAATATACCACATCGGAATCATAAACCGGACGAGGGACGGCGGGGACGGATATCAAAACCATGGCACTATGTATAACAAACAACGTATGGGTAAGATAATTATACAAGTAACTATATATCTAAATCACACAAACATGATTTTTTTATATAAAAAAGATAAGAACAAGAGGCTCACCACAAGGTGATGCCGTACTGGTAGCCTAGTGGTAGGAAGGGGCTGATGCCTTCCCACCCACCCAGGTTGAAGGCAAAGTACTTGTAATTTGGGTTTGTTGCACCAATTATACTGTAGAGGGTTCCCTTACAGTCTTTCTGTCAAAAAAAACAAGGTGGTGCTGGCGACGGGACGGTGCGGGCGATCGATGGTGGTTAGGACGGAGACGGGAAGGCACTAAGTAAACCACACCTACATATGCAAACTAAGAGTTATTTTGAGCTCAAACTGCAGATAAATCAAATAAACTACCACATATAATTCCTCCCAAATTACTAAAACTCACAAATTAATCAGTATATAGAGCATTGCAAGAGCTAATCTAGCAATGAGAGATGAAAGGACAAAGCTGCTAACCTTTGTGATCACTTGAATGGATGGGGACCTTCAAATCTTGACAAAATTTGGGCAAATGTGTGATGAGCTCGAGGAAGAGGGGAAGAACAGAGGAAAGGAAGGAATGAAAGGGGAAGAACAGAGAGCTCGGGCTGGACGAAGGGTTTATATAGGATGATCTTTAGTCCCGATTGGTTATACACACCGGGACTAAAGGTGCATCTCTAGTACTGGTTGGTGCCACGAACCGGGACTAAAAGTGTTAGTGAGGCCGCAGCCTGACACCACCTCTTTAGTCCCGGTTCGTGGCACGAACCGGGACTAGAGATTCGCCACGAACCGGTACTAATGGTCACCACCCGCCTAGCCGTTGGAACCGGCACTAATGGTCACATTAGTGGCGGTTCAACCATAAACCGGGACTAATGTGCTTCACATTAGGGCATTTTTCTACTAGTGTAAGTAAACAAATAGCAATCCTTCTATCCCTGTGGAAAACCTTCTCTCATGGTGACAATTGGCGCACACACCACTTGTCACCACTAACTTTTGTGGGAAGATCTTTACAAATGGTGCCCTTTCAATTATTGATTTTGTGGGGAGATTTTGTTGGGAGATCTTTTCCTGTTTTTTTTTTATAAATTTTTCTGCTCACCCGGACCGGGTGCATGTGAGTTAGGGATCAGAAGAACACTTTCGAGATTCCTAGATTTTCCCTCAAAAAAGAAAAGGGTGACATTTGTACACAGAAGGAGTGCATCTGTATGTTTTTATTCGCATCTGCGCGCATGTGACATGCCGCATGTACACATGAGCTTCCTCGCTACAAACCAATCAGCAAAACTGAACCTATGAATGATGGACCTAGTATATGAATCTGTATCAAAATTCCGAATCAACTACTAGTATCTATGTATGTATGTACACCGTTCTCCTGCGCCGATGAGATCAGACGACGGCCGCGGCGGCAGCCAGCAGGGGAAGCAGCAGCGCCAGGGAGAAGGAGGAGAGGCGGCTGCCGCCTGAGCCGGCCTGCCTCGGCGTCACCGGCACCGCGCCGGGGTACGGCCTCGTGTCGCTCTGCCGCGGCTTGATACGGGTCGTCGGCGACGGCCCCGGAGCCGCGCCGGGGCTCCCGCCGTGGCCCTCCTTCTCCACGTCCTTGTAACCTGCGGTCAATTTAGTTGGGACAGTCAAGCAACAATGATCGATCGGTATGCAATTCTTTCGTCGGGCAGATACACCTCATCCGGTATGATCGATGAGCTTACAGTCGAACTGGTGCCAGCCGAGGACGGACCTCTCCCGGTCGAACACCACCTTGAGGCCGGTCATGAAGTTCTCTGCATATTATCAAGGAGGTAAATCAGCAATCAGCAACGGAACGATGAAGGAATTAGCGGAAGAGAAGGCTGTAGCAGTGTGTGCGCGTACGGCCGATGATGTCGATGGTGATGTCGTTCTTGAGCACGGCGAGGCAGTAACCGACGGCGACGATCCGGCCGTCGCTGGTCTCGCCGGCGATGACCACGAAGGGCCGGGTGACCGGGAACACGGCCCCGCCCCTGGTGGTCAGGCTCACCTCCGGCACGAACAACTCCGTCTGCTCGCGGCCCAGCTGGTAGCAGTACTCGAACGGGATGGAGGCGCTGAGGTTGGCCCTCTTCTCGCGCACCTGGGAGTCGAAGCTGGTGGCCAGCTCCGTGTACGCCGGGTCGTTGAGGTACGTGAAGGAGGTGCCGGAGTCGACGACGGCGGCGAACTCCGCCGCCAGCTCCTTCCCCTCCACGGTCATCGCCGTCACGCTGATGTTGTACGTCGGGCTGCACGCACGCACAAGAAGAAAAGTCGCCCATCAGTCGAGCCGTATACCAAGCACTAGCTTTGACTTTACACGCATACTGACATGTGGGGCCCACGTGTCAGTGGTCTGCTAGTGATAGAGCGCCTAATTAATTGAGTCGACGATACTTACTGCGTGTTCCGGACGGTGAAAGGCGTCTCGGCCTGGCCGCGGCGGCCGGCGTCGCCGAAGTTGATGCGGCCGAGGCCGTCGGGGCTGAAGCACATGGAGAAGCTGTCGGAGGCGACGAGGCCGGCGGCGTGCAGCACGCTCGGCACGGACACCTTGTCCATGCCGAGCCCCAGCAGGCCGTCCACGGCGGCGCCGTCCAGGAACGCGCCCGTCTGCACCTGCCCGCACCCGAGCACCACGGGCGCCTTCACCGCCGTCGACGCGCCCCCGGCCTCTCGGCTGAGGTGGAGCACGTCCTCGACCAGCACCCCGGAGGAGGAGGTGTTGGCGGAGACGTACCTGACGCTGTACGGGCAGCTGGTGCTGTTGTTCGCGGCACAGGCGTTAGGCCGCTCGCAGAGCGCGTGCTCGCAGGTCACGGCCTTGCTCGTCGACGACTTCCCGGGGCTGTAGGGCCGGAGCTCCGGCCCGCCGCGCATCTCCGAGGCGTTGGCGATGGGCGCGCACTGCTTGCAGTCGCAGGGCACCCAGAAGAGGTCGCTGCCGGTGTCCAGCGCCACGAGGAACGTCGCGTTGGGCGTGCCCACCGCCACCTCCGCGTAGTGCAGCGACCCGTCGAGCCGGAACGTGAGGTTGCCGCTGGCGAAGGTGAGGAGCCCCCCCTTCCCGTCGCCCTCCGCCAGCCCGCGGCGGGCGAGGTGGGCACGGTCGTGGCGCGACAGCGCGGCGTAGTACTCCGGCGTGCCCTCGGCCTCCGCCCACCACGCGGCGCCCGGGTGGCCCCGCGCCTCCGCCCAGCGCCTCACCACGGGCGAGGACCGGTGGTGCAGGTCGAACCCGATCCCGGAGGACGCCTCAACGGCAGCAGCGAGCGCGGCGACCACGGCCATGACGGCGAGCGACAGACAGGTGGAGCGAGCCATGGTGGGGAGAGTAGGCGTGCGGGGACGGCAATAGGACGGATGACGGTTGGTGCACGGGGCCCGGGTCTTAAGAGCAAGAGAGGGGGACGCGCATGGCGGCGAGGAAGTCAAAGTCTTGTGTGGTTTACCCCGGAGCGACGTCAACGGTGGGTGGCGGATGGCCGGCGGGGGCAGGGGAGCGGCGACGCGGCCGGGCCGACGTGGGCGAGTCCGGGAACTCAAGTGTTGGACAGCGCCGGCCTGATTTTTTGCCATGAGACGACTAGACTTTTGTGCCTTTGTGGGCGGGGAGTTGGTATTGGTTGGAGATGGCCCACAACACCGCGTGACGTCCCTCCATTGTTGTCCGGTTCAGAGCCTGTATGTGGCTGCGAGAGTTCACTGAACCTTCCTGCTGGTGCAACAAAATTTAAAGAAAAAGAGCACGTAGCAGGACCATTTCTTTGTTCTGCATACGGGGCAATGTAAATTTGTTGTGTGCTCATCGTGGAACGCAGCTGCACCACGCAGTACTATGTAACGGGGAGAGCGAAATCTAGCCATGGGAGAGGATAGATAGACAGATTTACGAAATCGTGTACGAATGTCAACAGGTTGGACAGACAGACAGAGGGTATTGTTGCAGCCAAAAAGAAATGATCTGATCGAATCTAGAGTTCTAGACAGACGAGTTGACCATGGAAAACAACGAGGCCCGATCTAGGCAGCAACACAACAAAAAAGTGTATCTAGAGTATATGCATAGAGTATACAGCTGCTTGTTACCCGCAAAAAAATAAAGTATACAGCTGCCTGTTGAATGGCTCCTTGATCGGCAGGGTCTCATGATCGGTGCAGCGCCGGATAATGGACACTCGCCGGGCAAGCACCTGATTCTACTCCGGCCTAGGTGCTAGAGAGTCGTATCATCTTTGAAAAGAAGCTCCTTCTAAGAGCATCTCCAATAACAGATAGCATGCCAGCGGCTTAAAAAAAGTAGTTTATTGACGCGATAGCCTTTGATTCCAAAGTATTAAAATGTATGGCAGCATGAAATTCATATTTATTGCATTTTGGACACAAAATAAATTTCATATAGATAATTAAAAAATGATACAAATATATTTTACATAGTTTATATAGACAATACAAATAGATAAAACAAGTTCATAGCATAGATAGATAAAACCGAACTACGATGCAACTAGATAAAATTAAACTACGATGCAGCTAAAACTACTCTGAATCCTCATCATCATCATCATCCTCGGAGGTGTTGTCCGAGGTATCGATCTATACGTCCTCCCAACATTCATCGTCTGACGTGAAGATGGACCTCCCACCTGCTTCAACGATATCGCACTGCGATATCGCCAATGCCTTCCGCCGACGCCGGTCTACCCGCTTCGTGCGGCGCCTTGCCGTCCTCTCCGCCCAGTAGGCGCGCTCGTTGGCGACATCCTCCGGGTGGCGCTGGCGCCACTCCGCCATGACTCGCTCGTCCTCCTCGGCGACGAGGAGGCGGCGCTGCAGCCGAACATAGTCCACACAGTCCTGGTCCGTGATCAGACGAGGCGGAGGGGCGACGGCATGCGCCCTGTTTGCGCGTGTGGACATCCCGGAAGTTCATCTGCGATGGGAGCCTCTCTAGGCGCCACGCCGCCACGTCGTACGCGCGGGCCGCCTCGTGCGCGGGCCGGAACAAGCCGAGACCGAGCCGGACGTCGCCGAACCGGATCTCGGCGGAGTACCAGCCGTTGGGGCGCTTGCGGATGCCGCGGTAGCCCGAAGATCCCGGCGGCGCGGCGGCATGGTGGCACGGTGGTGGCGGGGCGCTGGAAACGGCGAGAAAGCATGGAAGCGGCGAGGTAGCGAGGGGAAGGGCGCATGGCAGTATGGTGGAGCGCGTGGCAGACGCCGCATTTTATAGGCGCGCGTGAAGCGGCGCGCCAAATCTACCGCGTGAGCTGCCGCTATCTCCCGCGCGCAGTATTTCCCGCCCCCGCTGGAGCGCGCGAAAAGTTGCCGCGTGCACTAAAACCCCAGTTTACCGCGCGCGCTATCGCATCTCGCACGCGGCAGTTTCCCGCCCCCGCTGGAGCTCGCGGAAAGTTGCCGCGCGCGCTATCGCATCCCGCACGCGGTAGTTTCCCGTCCCCGCTGGAGCGCGTGAAAAGTTGCCGCGTGCGCTAAAACTCCAGTTTACCGCGCGCGCGTCTTTTGGCGCGTCCGTTGGAAATGCTCTAAAGTATGACAATATTGTACATAGATGGAACTTATGTGTTCACTCTGTTTCATAATGTAGTGCGTATAGATGACACCCATAGAGTATGTTTAACGATCCTACATTCGTTGTGTTTTTTTCTAGGGGAAATAAGTTTTTTATTCTATTACAATGGGATTACAATCAAGAGGCACAAAATCAACGATACATGGCGCATGAAGTAGCCAAACAACAGCACACGCCCTCCCTCTGTCCGGCTATAAAATCGTTCCAGCCGCCGCAGGCCCATCCGAAGGTGAGAAAGAACTATTCCCTACGTCTCATAATATAAGAATGTTTGTGAATGTCAACCCAAGCAAGCCAGGTTACATGACCAGTACATTGCCCGTGGAGGGCGCACAATGTTTACACTCGCGGGACGCTCAAAAGAAGGTTGCTGCCGGTGTCCAACGCCACAAAGAACGCCGCGCTCACACCTCGCCGGCAGAAGCGAACGTGCGGCCACGGTACGGCGACGAGCGGCGAACAGATGCGGTGGGCAGAGCAGGCGTGCGAGGACGGCAACAGGAAGACGTTTGGTGCACGTGGCATGGGCCTTAAGAGGAGGACACGTACGCATGGCGGCAAGAAATTCAAAGTCTTGTCTAGTTTACCGCGTCACGACATCAACGGTGTGGATGTCAGAGGCCGGAGGGGGAAGGGAAGCGAAACGGCGACGTGGCCGATTATTCGTTGTACGTGAAAAAGAAGAGAAAATGGATCCAAGCGTCTACTTTTTCCATGACATGCACGGCTTGACTTTGTGTTGTGGCCGGCAGTCTGGGGGTGGCCCACATGACAGCGTTATAACAGTAGAAAGGAGATCTAACGATCCATGACGTAGCTTGACTTTTCTACGAACATTTTATTCATGACGTAGCTCAGGACCGTAGGTGGTGGACCGTTTTTTTTTTTTTGGCAAATTAGTTGTTGAAGCATTCGCTGAACCGGGCGCTCTGCTGGGCAAAACAAACATAAAAAGAAGATCTCGATCGAGCACTACTATATGCTTATACTGAAATCTACTCCGGCGAATTTAGAAACCGTGTACAAATGTCAACTCGACCTCGGCGGACGTACAGGATATCTATCGTTGTTCCAGATTAAAAATGATGCTGTATCGAATCTAGACAGAGTCGTTGACCAATAAAAAGGACAAGGTCGACCTAGCTAGCTAGCGCGCTATCCTAGGGATATGCATATGCAACGGTTGGCGTAGCATCCCGGCCGATCGACCGAGCCCCTGGTTTTAATTTCTTTTCCTCATCGGCGGGCTGCTTCTCGATGAAAGCGGAGATCGCCATCTCCTCCGGCGATAAGGAGGGCCAGCCATCGCAGCAGCTGTCCGTGCCGACGACGCAGGACCAGGTGTATGCCGCCATGGACCAGGAGTACGAGCAGCAGATGGAGCTAATACTCCGTCGCTTCATTGTCCACCTGGACGGTCCGGTGGAGCCACCAGGGACGCTCCTCCCGTTGAAGCAAGAGCCGGTATCCCCTCCGCGCTCTTCGTCGTGCAACCGGGGCGTCCAAATCGAACGCCGCGTGAGGAGGAGCCCCTTTCGCCGCCACTCCGGCGTGTGAAGGAGAAGCGGCGCTCGTCATTGCCCCGTCGCGTGAAGGGGAAGCGCTGCTCGCCGCCAGCCCCCAATGTAATTGCGACGAAGGCAGTACTACCTCCGTCCTTGTTTATAAGTCCCTTTTGTATTTTGTGCCGAACTTTGACTAGAGATTTAACTAACAAAATATTAATGCATGTCACTAAAAATTATATCAATGAATTCCAATTTCAATGTAGTTTCAAATTATATTATTTTTTATGCATGCATTAACATTTTATTAGTTAAATTTAAGATCAAAAATTGACACGAAATACAATGAGGACTAATAAACCAGGACGGGGGTAATAGCATTCACCACTACCTCGCCGGCGATAGTTGTTCATTCGTCCCGAAGCGCAAGCATATGACTACGTTGACAAGAAGCGGCGCCGACGGGATAGGCGCAACGCGGCGCGCCGGTCGGAGTTCGCAGACCCGTTGGCGCACGGCTGGGCTTGAACTACTCTGTAACGACGGCGGAGACGAGCAAGCGTCGTCTCCGCCGCCTCGACGGGAAGATGGCCAAGTATGATGAGGAGTGGTCTCTCATCAAGAATGCAGCCGCCATCGCCGCCTCCTCCAAGGCCCGCGCCCTTCCCCCCGCCCACGTCGTCGGTGGCCACGACCACACTGCACACGGTGCAGAAGGAAGCAGAGAGGATCATCCACGAGCGTATAATATCTTGGTGTATAGCACAACTTATGCAGAGCATCTGTTACATGGTAAGGAGGTGTTGTCACTCCTACAAGCAGAACAATGGAAGGTCAAAATTTCCAAATGTGCTTCTGCACAGAAGCAGATAGCTTATTTGGGGAATACTATCAGTGTTGCTGGGGTTGTCACTGATCCTCGTAAGGTTCAGTCAATACCGAATTTGCCTATCCTACAAGTGTCAAGGAGGTAAGGGGGTTTTTTGTTCTCAGTGGGTACTATAGCAAGTTCATGAAGCACTATGGAATTATCAACAAACCAATAACTGAGCTGTTAAAAAAGGGGTTCCCTTTCTGTGGATTGCAATTAGTGAAGATGCTTGTAAGTATTACTTTAAAACAAGCCTTAGTGGAAGCTCCAGTGCTAGCTCTCCCAAACTTTGACAACCCTTTTGTCATTGACATAGATACCTATGATGTTGGTATTGGTGTTGTATTAATGCAGGGTGGTCACCCTCTAGACTATGTCAGTAAGTCTTTAGGTCCTAAAACCAGAGCTCTCCCAGTATATGAGGAGTATACGGCAATATCATTAGTTGTGGAATAGTGGATAGCTTATCTACATATCCAACAATTCACTATTAGAACTGATAAAAAAAATTAGTGCGCTTGCAGAATCAGAAACTCCACACAGTCTGGCAACAAAAGACTCTTACAGAAATTATGGGACTGAATTCTTTTTTCTACAATAAGGGCACTGCCAATTTTGCTGCTGATGCATTATCTAGCAGGCTAGCTAATACTCATGTCTTCCATATCTCTAGAGCACAGCTTGTGTGGATGCAAGAGATTGTAGCCAGTTACTCTCAAGTTGATAAGTCTACCGAGCTACTACAACAAATGTCAGTCAGTCCATCTGCTAGGCCTAACTATTACTCCCTCCGTCCGAAATTACTTGTTATTAAAATGGATAAAAATGAATGTATCTGTAACTAAAATATAGCTAGATACATCTATTTCAATGACAAGTATTTTCGGACAGAGGGAGTAGCTCGTCCAAGGTTTAATTGGATACAAAGGGTGTGTGTGGATTGGTAAGAGTACAATGCAGTGGCGGTCATTGAACTTGTGCCGATAGCTCACTTTGATCACTGTACTCAAGAATACAGTCAATACGGTCACTAAATAGGACTATGGATGATTATACGGTCACTGGCTCACCGTATCGCGTCGTATTCTATCTAGTTGACCAGTCAAAGCTCAGGTTCTCTCTCTTCCTTCCATGGGTCTCACCTGTCAGTGGGTGAAATAAATAAATTATAGCGTAAACAAATCATGAGTCGGGTATCAGAAACAGGAACCTACTCGTATCAACTTGCTGCCCATGCGGGATAGCCAGTTGGACGCAGAATTCTTAGCTCATTATATACCGTAGGTTACAAAGGACGCACACAGCGCACAACACACACTAGGACACGCTCGCCGCTGACTACTTGCATGCGTCCTGAGTTTTTTTGCATACTTTTTTTTATGAGTGAGTGGTTTGCATACATACTTTGTAGGTCTGTCCTTTGTGCAGTGCGCACTTGGTCGTGTTCCTTCTCGTGAAACTTTGCTTCGCTGTCTGCAGCAGACTACTTCAAATGTTTCAGGGGCCGGTATTGAATTAGACATCCATGCAGTTGTTGTTATCACAAAAATAAAACATAAATGACACCCATGCGGCTGCATAGTGAGATCATGATTTCTATTGAATAATAAACGACTACTTTCTGCTATACGTACGTATAGTACTACTACAGTAATCGATGGAGTTCCACCCAAACATGTCGAACGAGACATGTACTACTCCCTCCGTCCAGAAAAACTCGTCGAAGGAATGGATGTATCTAGATGTATTTTAGTTCTTGATACATTCATTTTTATGCATTTCTCCGACAAGTATTTCCGGACGAAGGGAGTAGTAGGCAGTAGCTAGTACTCCCTCCGTCCGGAAATACTTGTCATCAAAATGAATAAAAGGGGATGTATCTAGATGTATTTTAGTTCTAGATACATTCTTTTTTGTCCATTTTGATGACAAGTTTTTTCGGACGGAGGGAGTACGTGCACATGAGAAAACACGCTGCTCTCCACCTTTTCTCATCCTTTAATTCTGCTACCTAGCTGGCGTGCATTTGTCCGAGCACACGCCGTAATATCTCCCCGTGATGGAGTCGTACACGTGTGCTAGTAGAGGGTGTTGTGTGCGTCGGTAGAATAAGCGGTCGCCATTCTCAAAAAAGAAAAAAAAAGTATAAGCGGTCGCCATTATCAAAAAAGAAAAAAAAAAGAATAAGCGGTCGCTCAATGTTCTTACCCAAATTCTTCTTAATGCGCGCGCGCTATTCTTTCCTCGCGAGCGGCCGCTCGTGCGCCGTTGGATCTGATCCAGGAGCCACCTGGTCGGGCGACACGCCCACCCTGCCACCCTGGCCACTACGACATTCCCTCGCAGCCATCCTCTCCCCCATCGCCCGATCCCCGCCGCCACGTACGCACGAGAGATGCGGATGCGCGCGGCCACCAGTTCCATTGCCTCCGGCGACCGGCGCTGATCGGCCACCGGAGTGCGTCGCCGTCCCCCACGCTGGCTCCCTTCCTCTTCTCCTACCCGCGGCGGCTCACTCCACGCACGCATGCGAGAGCAGCTTCGAACCACCATGCCATGGCTGCGGCCACCAGCTAGGCAGGCCGCCGCCGTCGGCTTGGCCGTCTCCGCCGCTGGTTTCCAGCCCCGATCCCGCAGGAATCATTCGCTGTCGACTCCATTTCCCCGGCCTTTGGCTTCCTCGACTGTACTTAAGTAACTCTGGATGAATTCACAGTTTCAAAGAACAACCTTAGCCAAGGATTTCCTTACCGCGGTTCGGCACCATCTCCAGTAGTAACACGAAGTGTTGTCGTTGTTGCACGCCTTGATCACATGAAAAAGAGTTGGAAATTTGTGCATGAATCTCATATCTTACCCCCGTTTAGTTTGGACTTGCTAGTACTACTCTGTCTCTCTTTATTCGTATTTGCTATTTTATAAGTTGTTTGGACTTTCATGTGGATGATGGGGTGTTGTTCCTGATGTCGTTTCCTCGTTGTTGGTATGATACGAGGGTCTGGATGTTTTCATGATGAGATCGGCTGCAGATTGAGTCGTTGATTCACTCTAAAACATGTTAGGTTGCTCATAGAATTGGGGATCTGCGTGTAAGTTGATCTATTATTTACTATTTTTTGTTGGCATCCATAGTAGTTGTAGTTGCACACATAGTAGTCTTAGTTGACACATGCATGACCACAGAGTTGCACAATTTGGTCCGCATAATCGCATATGAATTGTCGTGAGAGGTTCTCGTGCCCCATCGCGAACTTGCACACTTTTGTAGGTGCAGTCGCACATGCATGGCCATAGAGTTGCACAATCTCATTCGGATAGTCGCACATGAGTTGTCGTGGGAGATGCTCACGCATGGCCGCGGAGTTGCACATTTTTATCGGCACAGTCGCATATGCATGGTCACAGAGTTACACGATCTCGTCCGGATAGTCGCACATGAATTATCGTGGGAGGTGCTCACGCCCGGCTGCGGGCTTGGCTACATAACATGATGATACTAAGTTGCACACACGGTGATTCTAAGTTGGCTACATAAGATGCGCTTGCATTGAATGCCCGGTACCTCAAAATTTATTCAGTATCCATAACTTTTAAACGTCATGTTGAAATTAAGATCTTATTTCACCGTTAAAACTCTCGCGACGTGCTCTTCAAAATTAGATCCTGCATGGATATGTTTGTTAAAATAATTATGCAATTTAGTCTTCGTTTTGTGCAACTGCCTAGCAGTCGATGTGCAACTATATGATAGTGGATGTGCAACTTTTCGACTACCCGTATATGTGTAGTTTTCACTGGTGGGCGCCTCCACCCCCAAACTACCTCCTTCTCTAGTGAGATGTGCGAATTCATGTGTTGTGCACGCCAACTGCCTAGTAGTTGATGTGCAACTTTCCCCCTTCCCGTGGTTGTGTTTCATTGTTTGCTGCATCGGCCAACTGTCTAGCTGTGGATGTGCAACTTCAGATACTGCCATGGCCAACTATTTTACGAGTGATGTGCAACTTTCCTTCATACCCCGTGGATGTGTAATTTTCCTACTAGCACCTGGTCCAAACCATCCCTCTAGTACAATGTGCAACTTAATTTAGCGCCCTGTTTATATGCAACTTTTCACTACCCTCATGAATATACGACTTTTCACTACCCCTCGTGAATATGAAATTTTCACCATCCAACTGTCCCTACTTGTGAGATGTGCAACTTCATATGTTGCTCCAGCCAACTGCCTAGCAGACTTTGTGCAACTCCGTCTGTTGCCCCCGCCAACTGAAACTGCATATCCACAAGTAGGGAGGGGAGGGAGTTGCACATCGAGTAATAGACGGTTGGTTCTAACAACACTCTAAGTTGCACATATCGCTAGTAGGGGAGATGGGGCAGGGTGTGTCAACTAAAAAAAACTACACATCCATGAGTAGGGACAATAGTTGCCCATCCAATACTAGATAATTGGTCGGAGCAGTAGACTAGTTGCACATCAAGTTGTCGTGGTTGCTAGGTTGCAACCTCATATGAAGTTAGATCATGCATCTCCAAAAATTGGTTTTGAAACAAGTTGCATCATGTAGTACTAAAGTTGCACAATGTTGCACCATATAGCATTAAAGTTGGCATCAAAAAAATTTCATCGAGACATATCCATGCGGGATCTAGTTTTAAAGATCTTACCGCGAAGAATCCAAAGGTGAAGACGAATTTGAATTCCGACGCGCGGTTTGGAAGATATGGCTTTTTCAAATTTAAAAACCGAAACAAATGTATGTATGATCTGTTTTTCCCAACTGATGTGACTGGTGTGAATGCATTAAATGCAAAAAAAGACATGCGCTAGCGGACGAAAATTATACACATACATATCTATACAAAGCGGACGCTGGCAATCCCTAAATAATAATTAAGGTTATAACAATTAGGGGATAAATTTTTTGCTATTTTAGGCCGGCCGCTCGCGCAGGCCAGCGAGTAGCCGGCCGCTACATAGACTTGTCCATGTTCTTAACGTTGGAATGGGTGCTCGATCGGCTACTGCATGAGTTTGCAACGGCTGGTCTTGGTTCTGTTGCTATCTACGCAAAAATTTGTTTCTTTTAATTTATTTATTTCACCTACTGACAGCTGGGTCCCACAGAATAAAGAGAGAGGACCTGAGCTTTGACCGGTCAACTAGATAAAATAAGAATCTATACGGTGAGCCAGTGACCATACAATCACCAAAGTTGTATTTAATGACGGTATTCCGAAGTACAGTAGCCCAAGCGAGCTATCACCACAAGTTCAGTGACCACTAATGCATTTTACTCGATTGGTAATAGTGTGGATCTTCAAAATAAGATATTCTCTGCTTTTCATGACAGTCCAGTGGGGGGCCCAGTTACTAGGTGCTCTGCTTCCATGAATTCATCTAGGCGCTGATGTGATCCCCATCCATATCCATCTCCCGGCTTATCTTGGCGTGCTGTTGTCAAACAGAAAAAAATTTGGCCCCGCCGCCTATCAGTCATCATCATTCTGATGTAAACTTAATAACTACTCTTCCCGTGACATCGACCGTGTTCTCTGCTCCAGTGTTTTTTCACCCGCGGCAATTAATTAACCTCCTTCACTCGAATCCAATTTGATGAATTTCGGTCGAAATTTGTCGAAAACGCACGGAATTTGACAAAAATAGAAGTACCCACACCTGGCAAACAAAGCCAACGGGCAATGGCCAGTCCGCGGTTGCTTGCCGTGCGGTGCTCCATGCACGGAGCTTTCACGTACGCCGCCTCGCTGTCGTACACGCACCGGTGCACCACGACTCCACGACACGGAGCGGGCCGGATAATCCCGTTTCTCTGCCAGAAAACAAACAAAAGTTAACGTAGTTGTCGCGTCTTGGGCTGCTCGATCGTCTCATCATCTGGTGATACTTCACACAAGAAAGATGGGATCAATCGGTCTCCATGGTGCCGTGTGTGAGCTTGCGGTGCTTCTGCAATGGCACCGCGCGCGCTGGACCTCTGATGACCAGGCAAGACGGACCGACCGCACGCACTGTCACTCCGACAGCCATCTCGGGTGGTAATCAGTACCATCAATTTATAATACGATCGCCGGGACGGATTCTTTGACCTCCCCGCCGCATCCACCGCCACTTCTGTCCCCTCTCCCCTCCCTGCAAGCAGATCACAGCCGCCATTGCTCAGCCTCTGAGGAGCGGAGCGGAGCCGAGATCGATGGAGCCCATCCCTCTGCTCACGCCCTACAAGATGGGCCAGTTCGAGCTGTCGCACAGGGTCGTGCTGGCGCCCATGACGCGGCAGCGCGCCTACGGCGGCGTGCCGCAGCCGCACGCCGCCCTCTACTACTCCCAGCGCGCCACTCCCGGCGGCCTCCTCATCTCCGAGGCCACGCGCGTCGCGCCGGCGCGGCGGGACGAGGAGCCGACGTCGTTCAGGGACATGCCGGGGGTCTGGGCGCCCGAGCAGGTCGAGGCGTGGAGGCCCGTGGTCGACGCCGTGCACGCCGAGGGCGCCGTCTTCTTCTGCCAGCTCTGGCACGCCGCCGCCGGCGACGGCGACGCCGTCCCTCAAAGGCAGCTGGTGAGCCCGCAGATGAGCTTCGACGGCCGCCGCGAGGAGCTGACGTCGCCGAGGAGGGTGGCCGCCGAGGACGCGCCCCGCGTCGTCGACGCCTTCAGACGCGCCGCCAGGAACGCCATCGATGCCGGTACGTGCCCAGCATGGGAGACCGTTGCTTAAGTTCTTTTTTTCGGGCTCCCCAGTTTCGTTTCTGAAATCAGATGCCAACCGTGTCGTGCACTCGTGCCATGGCAGGCTTCGACGGCGTCGAGCTCCAGGGCACCAACGGCTACTTCGTCGTCGACGGTGGCGGCCCCGAGAGCCGGTGCCGGTTCGCTCTGGAGGTGGTGGACGCCGTGGCGCGGGAGATCGGCGGCCACCGCCTGGGCCTGCGGCTGGACCAGTTCACCGCCGAGCCCGAGGAGCACGCGCTGGCGCTCCACGTCGTGAGCCGGCTCAACGACCTCGGCGTGCTCTACTGCCACATGATCGAGCCCAAGGTGGACGGCCGCCGGCGCGTGTCCCGCCGGCTGCTGCCGTACAGGGAGGCGTTCGGCGGCACGTTCATCGCCAGCGGCGGGTACGGGCGGGACGAGGGCGACGCGGCCGTCGGCGAGGGGTACGCCGACTTGGTGGCCTACGGGCGGCTGTTCCTGGCGAACCCGGACCTGCCGAGGAGGTTCGAGCTGGGCGCGCCGCTCAACGACTGCGTCAGCGCCACCTTCTACGGCGCCGGCGCCGGCGCCGCCCACCCCGCCGTCGGATACACTGATTACCCGTTCCTAGAATGATCGATGATTGTGCTCGGATGCTGTTTTCGGCGTAAACGATTGACCATGATTTGCCTCAGTGTTGTATATATGATAGTGCTAATTTTATGGGGATTAAGTTCATAAATCACCATGATTTGCCCAATGTTGTACAGTATACTCCCTCCTCCCAAAATAAGTGTCTCAACTTTATAATTACTATCTCTAATATAAATTTGTACTAAGTTCAAGACACTTATTTTGAGTCGGAGGGAGTACATGACAGTACTAATTTTATGGGGATTAAGTTCATCAATCAATTCGATCCCCTCGTTAATTTGTACAGTACTACTAATTACCCTGTAAATGTAAATGATGATCAACACTCCCTGTTAAGAAAAAGGCAAAACAGCGCATCTTAGATATTTAAACTATTGAATCGAGTTGTACTCATTTGTACGTCCTATCAATTTGTTTTACAAAACTAGGATAAGTGCCAAAATTACCTAATTTTGGTGATTTGTTCCATTGAAGACCGTACTAAGCGTTTGTTCACAAAACGGCAACCTAGTCAACACAGAAATTCAGTTTTCCACAGAACTGAATTAGCTGAAAGGGACAAAAAAACATGGGAAACAAATAGTGGGATCTTTTTCTTAGGAAAGTAAAACTAATATCGAAAACTATATTTTGTAAAATAAATATTAACAAGGCATATCAATAAAAGAAATTCTAGAAAATTGGAGGAAAATTTCAAAACCAAGGGTGAGCTGAGCGGAACGAGATCCTCTAACGTAGCGTGAAACTACTGCCGAGGGACGTCCTTCTCGCATCACCGTTCGGCAGCCATCCGACGGCAGAAGCTTTCACTCGCAAGGAAAACCAGCGGCGTGCGGGGTATACACAGCTTAGCCACCAGCCCAGAAACGTGATGCGGCCCAATCTGGCCCAATAGGAGGAGAAAATGGCGCGAGGATACGGAAACACGCGCGACGATCACAGAAACGGCGCGAGAGAGATGGAAAAGAGCGTGTTTTCTGGTGAAGGAGTTGATCGCCGGAGAACAATCTGCTCTGTCTTTCAATAGCGTTCTAGTGAAGGAGTCAAACGCCGGAGAACGATCTGCTCTATTCTTCAATCTTGTATGTAATTTTGCTTTTCTTCTGCCATCTTCCCCATAAATCGCTCACTGGAATTGACGTTAGGAACATCAGATTGCTTTCAACTTGATCAATCTCTCCCCTTTATTAATATAAGAAGCAAAGGTTGACCTGCTCTCCTTTTCAATCCGGTGCTTAAGTCTGAATTTTCCATGAATAGCGCACTAGAACTGATAGAATTTTGATCATAAGACTGCTTTCAACTTGATCAAACTTTCCAATTTATCTATTGAGATAGAAGAAGAGGCTAATACAAAAGGCGAGTTCTAGGCGTCGGCGCGCCGGCCGAACCGTTCAGCCGGTCGGCCGGTCGGCCGTCGATCCGATTTTTTCTGATTAAAGTGGTGGAATAAAAATTTGGATGAACTATGGGCATTTTGGCTTAGCTATCGAGCAGCCAACTTTCCAGAATGCATCATGTTGGTAGACAACACACTAGACATCATTGGTAAGCAAATTGAAGAAAAAATCAATGCATGTACAAGCACTGTACTTTTGTTCTTGGAAGTCATATGCTCTAACTTGAGTGATCCTAAGGAAGCAAGCAATTGGAACAGTTTTGGTTCTGTAGTGTCAAGTGTTTAGTTTGGGCCATAGTTCACTTTGCTCAAGTTTAGATGATCTCTTTTGTCTGATGCACTATATTACAATGATTTTAAAATTAGTGTTATGGACCATAGTTCACTTCAGTTAAATTATTTAATCTCTTTTTCCTCCTACACTATATCAATTTCGCAAATGGACAAGATCACTTGTAACAATTTCAAATGGACAACATCGCTTGTATCAATTTCAAATGGACAACATCACTTGTATGCTCACAAATGGACAACATCCCTTTTATCAATTTCAAATGGACAGCATCAACGATATGCCCTACTCTTTCTGAAAATTCATTTCAGACTCCAGCTGCTGAGCTACTGCCTGCCTCCTCTAGCGTTAGACTGCTGGCCACGACGCACTCCAGGCTATGTGTTGGTCGCCCTTCATCCGCGGCTGCTCGCGCTCAGCAACGCGGCACTCACTTGGCGCCTCCCGCGGTGGCCGCGAGCCCGGCAGCGTGGTGCAGCCACACGGTGGTGGCGGCCATGGCCAGCGGCGGACTCTCCCTCTGACGCAGGCGGCGGCGGCGGTCGCACTCCCGTGAAGGTGTGGCAATGACTGCGGCAGTTGCTCTCTCACCTGCGGCGGAGCTAGGGTTACGCACCGTCATGGCAATGGCGAGCGCAGGCGATGCCGAGCGAACGACGACGGGGAATAAACAGATGGACGTATTTTTCTTTTTTGGACTGGGCCGTATCTCTTCTGGGCTGGCATTCCGCTGCTTTCTAACTCTGTTTCCCTGGTTCCCACTTGCTGCCGTTGGATGGCTGCTGAACGGTGATGCGAGAAGGACGTCCCTCGGCAGTAGTTTCAAGCTACGTTAGAGGATCTCGTTCCGAGCTGAGCTGGGCTTTCATTTTTTTTTGCAAAAAGATCTTGGCTTTGTTAGTTAGATTCCTTTTGGTAAACATTGACCACTTGCGTTTGAATCCTAGCTTTCAGTGGTGTATGATGTATCTGAGACAACTTCGTCGACCTCAAGACTTGCCGATGTAGTATGTCGGAGATGCTCAGAGATGTGTTGACATGCGTGTATGCGAATACCTACGTATGTGTTGTGTTCTATAAAAAAAAGAATTTTAAAAACCCTAGTACATCACGGAAATATTCACGAACTAGACAGCAGCTACCGAAGAGAAAAGAAACTAAAGGTACTTCTCCACAAAGTATATGGATGAACCCATGGGCCTCGACCTTGACCTTGGCCCACTAGGCCCAAGGAGCTTGATCTGGTAAAGATTGACCAGTTAGGTTCAAATCCTAGACCTTATTCTTTTGGCGGTGTATGATGTATATGTACCGACTTTGTCGACCTCAAGACTTGCCGATGCAGTCTGTCGGAGGTCCTCGGAGATGACATGTGTATGTGAATGCCTACGTATGTATTGTGATTTATAAAAAAGAATTTTTAAAAACTACAGTACATCACAAAAATGTTCACGAACTAGACAGCAACTACGTAGAGCAAAGAAACTAGAGGTACTTCTCCACAAAGTATATGGATGAACCAATGGGCCTCGACCTTGACCTGGGCCCACTAGGGCCAAGGAGCTTTACCTGGTAAAGATTGACCAGTTGCATCCTAGACCTTATTATTTTGGTGGTGTATGATGTATCTCCGACGACTTCGTCGACCTCAAGATTTGCCGATGCAGTTTGTCGGAGGTGCTCAGAGATGTGTTGACACGTGTGTATGCGAAATCCTACGTATGTGTTGTGTTATATATATTTTTTAAAATACACTAATACATCACGGAAATGTTCACGAACTAGACAGCAACTACTGAAGAGCAAAGAAACTAGAGGTACTTCTTCACAAATTATATGGATGAACCCATGTGCCTCGACCTTGACCTGGGCCCACTAGGCCCAAGGAGCTTTACCTGGTAAAGATTGACCAGTTGGATTCTAGACCTTATTATTTTGGTGTTGTATGATGTATCTGTGACGACTACTTCAACCTCAAGACTTGCCAATGCAGTTTGTCAGAGGTGCTCATAGATGTGTTGACATGTGTGTATGTGAAATCCTACATATGTGTTGTGTTTTATAATTATTTAAAAAAAACTCTAGTACATCACAGAAATGTTCACGAACTAGACAACAGCTACTGAAGAGCAAAGAAACTAGAGGTACTTCTCCACAAAGTATATGGATGAACCCATGGGCCTCGACCTTGACCTGGGCCCCAAGGAGCTTTACCTGGTAAAGATTAACTAGTTGATTCTAGACCTTATTATAAAACACAACACATCCCACGACCAGCACGGAGGACCTCGCTGGAACGACAGTGCCGCCCCTATCTCCAGTGACGACGGCAGGGCTACACAGTGCTACACTCTCCCCTCGATGATGCTAGCGCTTGCCACAGTGATGGCGGCGCGACTACTTCCGACGGGAGAGCTGCTACTGCTCCAGACACAAGGGACGCCGCCACAACTCTCGGTCTTGCTGCCATCAACACCGCCACCCATGTCGCTGGCTAGGGATTTGGTTTTCGATTTGGGAACTAGGGTTCTATTTTTGTATCGAGAAGGGGAACAGGGGAAAGGGCATGTTTTATAAAATATCATGTTTGCAATACGACCCTCGTAATAAACCACTAGGGGCTTTTGTAAAAAAAACAAGCCCCCACCAACGTCACGTGCCTCGCATGACCTCCAAACAAAGAAAACCGGGTGGCTGGCCAGTCCAGATGGCCAATGCGACCTAGATGCACCCGCAATGCAAGTTCTGTGACGGGTTTTTCCGGTTTGCAAGTAGTGTGACTCAAGTACGCCCGAATGACAAGTTCTCAGACTACCGGTGCCTTTTACTCGAATGCATGCGAGTTTCTAATCTTCCAGATGCTCCATGGTGCATAGGTATACATACAGAATTAATAGCAGCATGATTTTCACTAGTAGACCCATATCTAGCTACTGAAGAGCAAAGAAACTAGAGGTAGTTCTCCGGATAATTTCAGGAACTATTAGACAATAAAGAGTAGGTTGTCACGCGCTGTTTCGGTAGAGCAATATAGAAAACAAAATAGGACTCGGGCGAAAAAAGGGGGAAGAAGAAGAAGAAAGAAAGAAGGAAGCAGGGTGAGGAGGAGCCAACTATTAGTATATTAATATAAATATACCAATGTTTTCACTAAGATATATTTGAAGGTATTGTCCATAGATGGTGCATCAAGGATACTAGATGGAATCAAGGATGAAGTCCATATATATGAAGACAAATTTGCTCTAAGCTTGGTATTAAGTGACAATTCCTATGGAGCATCAAGTGTACTGAATCTTATATGAAGATATGTTCCATAGTGATGCTTGAAGTGCATTGGGTTGTTTTGTGAAGAATGTCATCAAAGCACCTAAAGAAGTCCTCATGGTATCCTTCTCTGTATACCCCGTGCTCACGGGCTTGTACCATGTGCACGGGTCGAGTGTCAACTCTCTAGATACCCCGTGTAACGGGGCCTAGATTTTTGGCTTTCGATATCCCATGTTTAGTGAGGTTTCAAGTTGGTCTTCGGGGACTTCTAGTGAATCCATTAAGATTGATTTTCATGTCCAACCAAATTTGTTCAAGGTGGAGTTCATTGGAAGATCTCAAAGATTAACATATTTGGGCTTTTCAGGATCAAGGGCTTGAGAGAATAATTAAAGAGAAGAATTCAAGTTATGGTTTCAAGAGAAGATCATGGTGAGCTCATATGTTGGGTTTAGGTTGATTAAGTCTTGAAACAAGCAACTAGAGTGAATAATTTATTGTGCCTCTCAAGAGATAACAATGGAGTTTTAGGAGAGAATGTTGGTTGACCAAGATGAAGCTCGAAGATTATCTAGATGGTCAACTCACAAAGTACAATCTTTGTACCATGTGGGATCAAGTGATCTAGTGGTATGGTAAGTAATTGGGAATTGTGCTTTGTTACCTAACCTTTTCTTTGTGTTTGCTATGTCTACGTGGGTTAGGTGTTTCTCTTGGGGTTGAATCAAAAGGAAAGATTTCAAGTAGCCTATGTGTGGATGACATAAAGTGGTGATGGTCATCGAGTTCGATGAGTCCAAGTGAAAGATGAGAAGCCAAAGGTTATATGCTTTGAAGCTTGCGGTCCACATCATGATAATGTCCATATGAAGATGGTCTTAAGTTAAGGCTTCCCTCATTGCAATATGAGGAAGCATTTCGAGTATCTTCACCAAGTGATTGTGGACAAGAAAAGGATTCCAACCCGAGGCAAACATTAAAGTCAACATCAAGCTCAAGTGGAATGTTCAAGGAAAAGGTATAACTTAGCTAGGTTTCCTAGTTTTGCCGGTCTCATGGTGCTTGGAGGGAGACCGGATTATAGGTTTGATAGTCGTACTATCAAGAGGGACTTTGAGGTGTATAGCTTGATCATGTTGCATGTAGAGAGCTCAAACCTTTGCATAATTTGCATCATTCTTTCTTTGTGATCTTGGGTGGTTCCCTATGTGAGGACCTTGGGCTTTTCCATATCTTTAAAACGAGCCCAAGATCATCAAATTCGGAGTTCGTATGACAAAGTTGTGCATATTTTAGTGGGCTGCTGCAGGCTGTTTCTGGGTATCCCGTGGGCACGGGCTTTGAGGTCGTGGGCACGGGGCTTGTACCATGGGCACGGGGTATTGAGTCCCGTGGGCACGACGTGTTCAGGAAGTGTCCGTTGGAGCCCCAACGGCTAGTTTTGGGGATTGGATATAAAAGAGAGCCCTTCATCCCCACCGGTTTGGGGGTTGTTCATACACTTTCTAAACATCACTTTGAGCATCATACCACCTCTCCCAAACCCCTACCTCCCCTCTATGTGAAGAGGGATTCATGGATGGATCTTGGAGTCATTTGTTGATTTCCTCTATTGCATCCCCTCTCTTCAATCTCCCACTTTCTTGAGTTGCATCTTGTGAGATTGAGAGAGTGAGTTGAGCATTTGTTTCTTGACCTTGCATTGGATTTGTTGCATTGGTTTGAGCTCCCCGCATCGATTTGTTCGAGTGAGAGCCCGTGGGTTTATTACTCTTGGAGGCTTCTCCTTCTAGACGGTTTGGTGATATCTTTGAGAAGTTCGTTAAGAGGCCTAGGTGGTCAAGGTCCCTCCGAAAGCTTCGTTTTGTGGTGTGCTCCAAGGAAGGGTGTGAATTGGCCTAGGTGGTCAAGTTCCTCCGGAAGCTTCAGTGGTTGTGGTGTGCTCCGGAGAAGATTGTAAAGGCGTGGTGGTCGCCTTCAAGACCAACCCCGAGTGAACCGAGGCTCATCTGTTGGGGGTGAATCGAAACGGAGAATACGGTGAGTCACTTGGTGAGGCCCCGGAGCTTTGGCTTCGGCACCACTCTAACGGAGATTAGCACTCTCACGAGTGTGAACTTTGGGATAAATCCACATCCCCAACTCACTTGTGGTTATCTCATACCCACACCCTTTACTCTCCGCAATTCATACTTGCTCATATTGATATATCTTGTGGTAGTTGAATTGCTTAGTTGTTCCTACATTTCCATATCGTGTGATATAGTTTGTGCTTGCTAGCTTGCTTAAGCGCCATAGGTTGTTGGTGCACTTACTTGAGCCTAGCATATTTAGGTTTTGTGCTCGAAAAATATCCGTTAGTTTAATTTCGCATTAGGATAAAGTCAAATCCGTACAAGTTTTAAAATGCCTATTCAACCCCCCTCTAGTCATCATTTAGATCATTTCAGATGTGTTGACATGTGTGTATGCAAATGCCTACGTTTGTGTTGTGTTCTATAAAAAAGAGTTTTAATAACTCTAGTACATCACATAAATATTCACGAATTAGACAACATCTACTAAAGAGCAAAGAAACTAGAGGCACTTCTCCACAAAGTATATGGATGAACCGATGGGCCTCAACCTTGACCTGGGCCGACTAGACCCAAGGAGATTGACCTGGTAAAGATTGACCAGTTGGGTTCAAATCTTAGACCTTATTCTTTTAGTGGCGTATGATGTATTTGTGACGACTTCGTCGACCTCAAGACTTGCTGATGCAGTTTGTCGGAGGTGCTGGGAGATACGTTGACATGTCCATATGCGAATGCCTACGTATGTTTGTGTTTTATAAAAAATAATTTCAAAAACTCTAGTACATCACAGATATGTTCACGAACTAGACAACTACTAAAGAGCAAAGAAACTAGAGGTACTTCTCCACAAAGTGTATGGATGAACCCATGAGCTTCGATCTTGACTTGGGCTCACTAGGCCCAAGGAGCTTGACATGGTAAAGATTGACCAGTTGGGTTCAAATCCTAGACCTTATTTTTTGTTGGTGTATGATGTACCTTTGACGACTTCGTCGACCTCAACACTTACCGATGCAGTCTGTCGGAGGTGCTCAGAGATGTGTTGACATGTGTGTATGCAAATGCCTAGGTATGTGTTGTGTTTTATAAAAAAGTATTTTAAAAATTATAATGCATCACAAATATGTTCACGAAGTAGACAACAACTACTGAAGAGCAAAGAAACTAGAGGTACTTCACCACAAAGTATATGGATGAACCCATGGGCCTCGATCTTGACCTGGGCCCACTAGGCTGCTGTATCTGTGACGACTTCGTCGACTTCAAGACTTGCCGATGTAGTCTGTCGGAGGTGCTCAGAGATGCGTTGACATGTCTGTATGTGAATGCCTACGTATGTATTGTGATTTATAAAAAAGAATTTTCAAAAACTACAGTACATCACAAAAATGTTCACGAACTAGACAGCAACTACGTAGAGCAAAGAAACTAGAGGTACTTCTCCACAAAGTATATGGATGAACCCATGGGCCTCGACCTTGACCTGGGCCCACTAGGGCCAAGGAGCTTTACCTGGTAAAGATTGACCAGTTGCATCCTAGACCTTATTATTTTGGTGGTGTATGATGTATCTCCGACAACTTCGTCGACCTTAAGATTTGCCGATGCAGTTTGTCGGAGGTGCTCAGAGATGTGTTGACACGTGTGTATGCGAAATCCTACATATGTGTTGTGTTATATTTTTTTAAAATACTCTAGTACATCACGGAAATGTTCACGAACTAGACAGCAACTACTGAAGAGCAAAGAAACTAGAGGTACTTCTTCACAAATTATATGGATGAACCCATGGGCCTCGACCTTGACCTGGGCCCACTAGGCCCAAGGAGCTTTACCTGGTAAAGATTGACCAGTTGGATTCTAGACCTTATTATTTTGGTGGTGTGTGATGTATCTGCGACGACTACATCAACCTCAAGACTTGCCAATGCAGTTTGTCAGAGGTGTTCAGAGATGTGTTGACATGTGTGTATGTGAAATCCTACATATGTGTTGTGTTTTATAATTATTAAAAAAAAACTCTAGTACAACACAGAAATGTTCACGAACTAGACAGCAGCTACTGAAGAGCAAAGAAACTAGAGGTACTTCTCCACAAAGTATATGGATGAACCCATGGGCCTCGACCTTGACCTGGGCCCACTAGGCCCAAGGAGCTTTACCTAGTAAAGATTAACCAGTTGGATTCTAGACCTTATTATAAAACACAACACATCCCACGACCGGCGCTGAGGACCTCGCAGGGACGACAGCGCCGCCCCTATCTCCAGTGACGACGGCGGCGCTAAACAGTGCTACACTCTCCTCGATGATGTCGGCGCTTGCCACAGCGACGGCGGCGTGACTACTTCCAACGGGAGAGTTGCTGCTACTCCAGACAGAAGGGACGCCGCCACAACTCTCGGTCTCTCTTCCATCAACGCCGCCACCCATGTCGCCGGCTAGGGATTTGGTTTTCGATTTGGGAACTAGGGTTCCATTTTTGTATCGAGAAGGGGAACAGGGGAAAGGGCATGTTTTACAAAATATCATGTTTGCAATACGACCCTCGTAATAAACCACTAGGGGCTTTTGTAAAAAAAAAACAAGCCCCCACCAACGTCACGTGCGCCTCGCGTGACCTTCAAACGGAGAAAACCGGGCGGCTGGCCAGTCCAGATGGCCAATGCGACCTAGATGCGCCCGCAATGCAAGTTCTGTGACGGGTTTTTCCGGTTTGCAAGTAGTATGACTCAAGTGCGCCCGAATGACAAGTTCTCAGACTACCGGTGCCTTTTACTCGAATGCATGCGAGTTTCTAATCTTCCAGATGCTCCATGATGCATAGGTATACAAACAGAATTAACAGCAGCATGATTTTTACTAGCAGACGAATATCTAGCTTCTTTTGAAGAGCAAAGAAACTAGAGGTAGTTCTCCAGCTAACTTCAGGAACTGGACAATCAAAGAGCAGGTCGTCACGTGCTGTTTCGGTAGAGCAATATAGAAAACAAAATAGGAAACAAAATAGGACTCGGGCGAAAAAAGAAGAAGAAGAAGAAGAAGAAAGAAGGAAGCAGGGTGAGGAGAAGGGCCCCGGCGCATCACAGCCCACACGTGAAAGAGGCGACGGATGGGAAGGATGAGGACCGGCGTGATGATTCACGCACGCTGACGCAGATAGGTGCAGGCAGCAGTCTCCATCCGTCTCGCTAATAATAGCAAAGCTAGCTAGATCAGCAAGCAGCAGGTGTTCATCTTCATCATGCTCCCAGTCCCTTCCCTGATCGGATCGAGCAAGATGTTTTGGCAGATCTGATGTATGATCATGCCATGGAGCGATCACCGTGGAGATGAGATCAGATGCAGCAGGTAGGCCGGCGAGGAGGAAGCAGGGAGGCACGGCCAGATCCAGATGTGTCGTCGGCGTGAGCTCAGAGACGTTCTTTAAGACGTGCTTGGCCGGAAGCGCCGACTGATGCGGATGTGCTGTGTAAATCAACTGCATCTCTCTGGACTCTGGTGATCCTGAACTTGCAGCCCATACACTCGTCGTCCGTGAGTGCAACAGAGCTTGCTTGCATAGACTAGCCACGACATGCTTGCTAGGTAGAGCACGCACGAGCTAATTATTCAGCACCGGCACGGCAGATCAGATGCTACTGGATCTGGATGGATAACCTTGAGAAAGTAACAAGAGGACGCCATGGGATTCGCACGCTCCTGCAAGTAGGATTGTTTAATCCTTCACGCTCACGCGCTAATTGACCTGTAAATTACTAGAAAGCAACAAGTGGCCGTGGAGGCTGGCGGTGAGTGAGTCAACAACGAGTCATCTTTGGACGGCTCGGCCGCACGCCGTAAAAGAAAGAAAAAAAATACTCGCTCATTCGCTATTAAGAAACACTCTAACTTTGCCTAAACAAATCAAATGTATATAGACATATTTTAGTTTGCTTCCTCACTCATTTCGGTCAGTATGTACCCTACATTAAAATATTTAAAACATTTTATAATAATGACGCAAGCAAAAGTTGAGAGCTGAGACCAAGATGTCCAGGTTTCAGACCTGCTCAGGCGAATTGAGGTTAGAGTTTTAGTCTGATGGAATCGAGGTTGACGATGTTGAGTTAGGGCGTGTACAATAGTTCTATCTTATAAATGCCCCGTTGGGTAAATGACTGAGATAGAGAAACAAAAAATATAAAAAAGCTTGCCCTCTCTTAATTAAGACATGACCTCCTAGCAACAATCTCTCTTACCACATGTTTATGTATATCTAGTTATCTCGAAGGTGCCCATAGAGTTAGGGTGCTTATGTGCGCTCATTGGGTGAATATGTGTGAGCATATACGACTGTCTTCAAAGATGTTTTTTTTTTGCGTTGTATGTTCAAAAACAATGACCAAGGATGAGACTAAAAGAGGATCCACTATACATATATTTTTTACATTATGCGGTGTGCTTAAAACATAAATGTTTCAATATGTTCACTTATATAGTTTGTGTAGAACACAACTCTTTGTCTACGTGTCTTTTCCTTCCCCGGCCGATTGGGGTGAAACTAGCGAATGAACACTGAGAGACAGATATACAGGTAGATAGGCAGGTGTAGGTGGCGGCATAGACTCACCGTCCATGTGAACACGAGCGAAACAATGCGCATCACATTCACAGGGAAGAGAGACCAAATATCAAGCATAATTAATTAAGTGCACATAAAAGAGAAGGATCAGAGAGGACACTATAGAACTATAAAATCTGAATTTTTTTTTAAAGAAAATCCGGATCTGGTATAAGAGTTCATTGGAAGTACAACACATCTCAAATATAACAAACATTATATCGACGTCCTTGGACCATCGGACGATCATTGTCACCGCCAAAACAAGCTGTTGACGCATCATTGTCACCCTCCCATATTGTAGCCCGTCTGACCTTGTTGGTGATGTCCGAATAGTTTTCGTGCACGTTCCCATAAGGACCAGCGCCCCAGAGTCGTAGTCGTCGTTTTTGAACCCTTGAATCGATGTGAAAGACTCGACACCAAATCACGCCGTTGAGTATACACGATGAAAACCCTAACCACGCTGCTCTTATCAAGAAGTTGGCGGTGCGTCCCATGAATGAACTCGGGGAGAATCAGAGTTCAAAAAAACGACTCGAAGATGAAGCGCCGCCATCTACGCGAGAGTCGCGCATGTGAGGTCTAAAATCCCGACCCATATACCAGCCAAAGCCGAGTCACTAGGATTCCTCTCCTCGTCACCGTCCACCGAAGCAACGGTCAGAGGGGAGGCGAATCCTAAGGCTCATGGACAGATATCGATGGAAGGAAGGGAAGACTTGCGTTAGTCATGGCATGAGAGGGAGAAATAATAAATTGGACAAAAGAAAATGGCTTTTAGTCCTCAAGCTAGAACTTGGAATAAAAACCAAAAACTTATCATTGGGCCCATTTTGCTGATGAGTTTTGACCTCGTGCTTTTCTACTTTTTGCTGGATATGTAGATATTTCTCGTTATTGGTGTTGACGTGTCACGGGGACCGATCTGCGAATACGATCTTGCTCGAGGGCCTCCGCGCGCTTTTCCGCCTTATCTATCGCGTCCGTGTCTGAGCCCCACACGTCATCAAACGGCCGTTGCAGCGCGCCCGCACTCCCCCCACCCCACCCCCTTTCCCCGCCTCATCCCCTTCTCGTGCCGCCGCCGCCGCCCGCCACCACACTCCGCCGGCCTACCGTCGTCCCCGGCGCCGGTGGATACGACGGGGAGCAGCCCCCTCGCCGTGCCTGCGCGGGCACGAGCCACGACCCGATCCGCTTGCGCCGTACCTACTGGTGTGTGTACCCTCCAAGTTCTTTTCTTTCCCCTTATCTCTACCACAACTGTGTTCCTCCCCCTTCCTTCTTCGTCCAGAGAGGTCGATCGAGTCGCCCTCGCCGCAATTCGCCGGATTCCCATCCCAAGGCCGCCGATTGGGCGCGCCGCGTCGTCGGAAGCGAGGTGCGGTATTTCTCCCCGGCCGCCTAGGATTTTTGTTTCAGAGGGTGGGTGAGGTACCGGGAGCAGAGCATTTCTGCCTTGATCCCAATCAACCAGCGGGCCCGTTTATCCCCAAGTTTCATGGCGATTGGGAGGTCAGATACTATGCCCGCTCGGGCCTCGTCTCGATTTACCGATTAGGAGAAGAGCCCACTCCAGTATTTTGGGGGAAAATTGGCGTCTGATTATGGTTCACAGTTGTATCCGGTAGCTGCCCATTTGATACGTCACTATAGTGTCAGTCTGTGAGCCCAACGATGAGTAGTGAGAGAGTTTTATAAGGGGGGGGGCGTATGTATATGAGGTTTTGGGTAATTGAATTGTTGGGGAATAGGCTTGGTTCCTAACTGATTGTGAAAGTATTAAAAAATATTTTGCCCTAGCTTATTTTTTCAACCAAAATCTTAGCTTTGATTAGTTACTATAATTGAGTTGCTGTAGATCTTTCGTGTATGATGTGCCGCGGCCTATGTTTCAAGTAAAATCTTAGGTATGATGGGAAATGTTCGCCCTCGATAGTATCAAACAGAGACATGATTGTGTCTTTTGCTGCATTATTTAGGCATTATATAATGCTATACGTATGTCTCTTTTGCAATTAAAAACGGTGATGATGTGGGTTACCCAGTACCAGGTTGCTCCTACTAGAACAGTAGAACCTAAAAGCACCAACCAAGGCAATTTGATCTGTTTTTCCTACATCTGCTTGTACTATAAACTTACGACGAAGGAGAATCCTCTGACCTTTTGAGTTGTAGACAGAGCAACTATGCTGAATTTGTATTTACTATGTTACATGGTAGATGAAGTGTGTACTTATGGAAGAAAGGAAAGGTGTAGCGTGTACTTATGGAAGAAAGAAAGAAAGATAAAATATGATATTTGTTTTAATTGTGTTCCCAGACCGAGTGCAAGTGATAAGCCCTGAGTACTATTAATGAGCCATACTTGTGTTTCACATACTTATACATGTTTCTTTTTTCTTTCCAGGATAAAGGCAAGAGTTCTGTTGGTGCATTGAGAAGTGACACTGCAATTATCTTAGATAGCAGATGAGGCGAGCTCGGAGGCGTACGTGGGTGGGATGACTGATGAGGGATGATAGTGACATTGATGAACTTTCTACGGGCGTGTTGGAGACCTTCATCCAACCGGCATGCCCGGACAGGCTCAGATGCTACCGGTAGGCAGGACGGACTTCTATGGTACAAGGACACTGGGGAGCATGTAAATGGTGACTTCTCCATGGCTGTTGTCCAGGCCAATAACCTACTTGAGGACCAGTGTCAGATTGAGTCGGGTCCGTTGAGCTTTCTCGACTCTGGCCCATACGGCACTTTCGTCGGGGTTTACGATGGGCACGGTGGACCAGAGACAGCTTGCTACATAAATGATAACCTCTTCAACCATCTTAAAAGTAATTGCTAACCTGGGAGAACTATGCATTATATTATGCTCATTCTTTGGTGCTCTGTTCACACTGCCCTGTTTCACTTGCCTGATAAAGAACACTACAGTGATTATTCATTTCTTCCCTGGTTTGTATTGTAGGGTTTGCTTCGGAACAAAATTCAATGTCTGCTGATGTACTGAAGAAAGCATACGAAGCTACAGAAGATGGATTCTTCTCTATCGTCGCCAAGCAATGGCCTGTCAAGCCTCAGATAGCGGCTGTTGGCTCATGCTGTCTGGTTGGTGTTATCTGTGGTGGCATGCTTTATGTTGCCAATGTTGGGGATTCTCGTGCTGTTTTAGGAAAACATGTTAAAGCCACTGGAGAAGTATTGGCAGTCCAACTGTCCGCAGAGCATAATGTCAGCATTGAGCCAGTGAGAAAAGAATTGCAGTCAATGCACCCTGAAGATAGGCATGTTGTTGTTCTCAAGCACAATGTTTGGCGTGTAAAAGGCCTAATTCAGGTGCGTCATCTGCCACTGGGAGACATTTGTAGATTTGTGGAAGTTCGATGTTATGGTTATTCCATATGCTTATGCGCATTCAGTTGGCAAAATATACCTTCAGTTTCACCACCTGGAAGTTTAATATTGTGCCTTCCTCAGTTCCTTATCTTCTGAATGGTATTTAGTGAATAACCTCATTCATGTTTTTGTCCAAGATACAGACAAAACTAAGTGGTAATAGGTAGTAGGGCTGTAAGGGGGTAGAAACGCAATAAACATATCCTTATGTTTGTGGATGAGAATTACCTCTTGATGTGATCGACTATTATGACAGTTCTGCTATATTTATTAGGTAGCGCTGTAGTGAAGAGCTTGATAATTATTAGGGATTTCTTGAATAGTCATGGAGTACTACTTAGTAGTTATTGACTTATTTCTCATGGGATGGATAGTTACTAAAGAAATGTTGTTATGGCTCAGTTCGATTAATTTCATCACTCTGTTTAACTATTCATTAGTAAAACAATGTTATTTAGCCCCGCTGATTCATCACTTCACGATAGGACATGCAGAAATGTGTTGCTGAGTTTGTCTTGTATGACTATGAGTAACAAATACGATGGTACTTGCCACTACTTTTTTTTACCGTGGGACCAAATGAAGATTGTTAATTTTGCTTTGTTTGTTGTATGTTGCAGGTCTGCAGATCGATTGGTGATGCCTATCTGAAAAAACAAGAGTTCAACCGGGAACCTCTGTATGCAAAATTCCGTCTTCGTGAACCTTTTAACAGGCCCATACTAAGTTCAGAACCATCCATTTGCGTGCAACCAATACAGCCACATGATGAGTTTATCATATTTGCATCTGATGGACTTTGGGAGCACTTAACCAACCAGGAGGCTGTTGACATTGTTCAAAGTAGCCCTCGTAGTGTAAGTTTCTCACTCCCATGTAAATAAATTGACCTGACAAATATACTTCCATAATGTTTGGCGCATTCTACTACAACTGTCCATGACATTATGGTGTGATATTTCACATTAGATTTCTAGTTATATATAAAGTCAAAATTAAGATTTATCACCCAGCATTTCATTTATGAAATAATAATGAGGCGCCTCTGAATGGATAATTGATATCTGAAAATAACAATTTGCATATAGAATTGATATTGCAAAATAATTTGGATGTTGCAAAATAAGATGTAGCATATAAAATCCAGCAATCATACCATCAGAAAATTCTTGACGTGGCATGGTTTACAGGTTCTATAGAAAATAGAACCCTTGATGAGTTTTGGTTGTGATGCAGTGGGTTAAAATTCATCACCGCTGTGGCAGAAGCTTTGCGTCAAAATTACTTTCACCTTGTTTTTGCTAAGCCCTCTGTGCTAATTGGAGACTCTTAATGGCTCATGCTCTGTTTGATTTTGCAGGGGAGCGCTAGGAGGCTCATAAAATCAGCCTTGCTAGAAGCAGCCAAGAAAAGAGAGATGAGGTATTCCGATCTCAAAAAGATCGACCGAGGTGTCCGTCGCCACTTCCATGACGACATAACCGTGATCATACTCTACCTCGACTCGAACCTCGTAAGCAGGGCGAGCACCCACAGGGGGCCTGCTGTTTCGCTAAGAGGCGCCGGCATGAGCCTGCGCAGCAGCACGCTCGCACCTTATGGGTCGCAGATGTAACAGGTGCCAGCGGCATCGTCCAAGATCATCATCCCCTTGGTTAATGGTTAAGAAAGAATGGAGAGGCACAGACAGAGGGCCTCTTCTCGAGGGTTTCTATCAAATCCCCGTCACCACCATCATAGTAATGTATGTACTTCGTTTCGAGATTGACCGAGGAAGAATAGGTAGGTGTCGTTTGTTGTGCTGCTGCTGAAATGGCAGATGTCTCTTGTTGTTCGTCCCCTGCAGGAATTTTTAATTTTAACACCAGTAGTGCATATATGATATGGTATAATAATGGGCCCAGGAGGAGTAACTTATTGACTGATGTTGTGGACTCCATACATATGTATGTATGCATGTATGTGTGCTATTCTGACTCTGTTATTTATTTATTTATTGACCAATGTTGGTATCCACTGGCATATGCTATTATGTGATTGTGTTTCCATGAATATGTAAGCCCGCCAGAATAGCTCTTTCTTAGCATAAAACAGTCCACGTGCACCTTTTTTTTTCTGCGAATAACACGCGCACCTTTTTTTTGACATCATCAGTCCACATACACCTAGTGTCCTAGGTTGTCTGAGAAGTGCGAAATGAGTAAGGCTGGTCACAATGGGCAAGAACATAAGCTAGTAACTTACACACTTTCCTAGACTATGTTACTACCTCCATAGTGGGTAGAAACATCTATGTAGTGTCATGCAACGATGTATTTATTAGGTTATAGACTCATTGTTTCTTGGAGTGTGTGATGTTCCGGTAACTTAGCTAGTTACCACAAGCACTTCTCTCTTCATTAAATATGTGCCACATAAGCAAAGTTATATTGAAGTGTGTGATGTTACTCTTAAGTTCCTCCTCATTGTGACCAGCCTAACTCGAAAAATGCCAAAGAAGGCCGAGCTCCAATAGGTAGTTTTCAAATTTTATTTTTTTCGTAGCGCGAAAAATTCCAAATTTATTTGTGAACACACGTGCACATGTATACTACGTATGTGCAAAATTTCAAACATTATACTTTTACATGTGGCATACAGAAAAGACAAATACACATTTTAAAACGGGCCTTTTATTTTTGTTATTGGGCCAAAATATTTTTTTTTTGTACAGCTGGCAAATCACCACATTTTTCAACGAAATTTAATGCGATCTTGCGGAATACATATATGTTTCCATAGATTTTTTTTTCATATTTTTTTTGAAACTTTTAAATATGCTTTCTGATATTTTCAAAATACCGAGATCACGGGAGCTCGGCCTCCAGAAATCCGCACTCTGAGAAGTACTCATATTTCTCAATTAACCGTTGGAATCTCTGGCTTAAACAAGAACCTCTTGCTATTGTTTTCACCAGCTCTATTCTCAAACCACATACAACAACATATTATGCATTGTTGCAAAAATCATGCATGCAGAATGTAATTGGCTAACCTTAAAGACGTGCAGTATTTGCACCCGAGCTCGAATGCTCCTGATGAACAGTAAAATCAAGGAAAATAGTAAAAAATAAAAAAACTGATTTTTTTGTGGTAAACTTTGACAAACATTCTATGTGCTTACAAAAATTATCATGAATGAAAATTCCTGAAAGTCGTAAAACAACAAAATTGATACTCCAAAAATGTTATTTTTGAAAGCATTTTGGAGTACTGATTTTTTTGCCATAACTTCCATGAATGTCATTTCGTGATGAAAACTTCAAGCATAAAAACCATTTATCAAAAGTAACCACAAAAAAATTCAGTTTTTTTTTGAATTTTCTTTTTATTTTACTGTTCACCCAAGCTCATTTGAGCTCTGGAGAAGAAGAATACTTTCGTTACCTTAACCACTTTTATCTTTTTATCAAGTGTCCCGCCGCTAGAAGCATTTTGCGTGCAATGGCCTGTTTTATTTAATGACCAATGTTGGTTTGCACTGGCCTATTCTATCTGATTGTGTTTCCATGAATATGTAAGCCAGCCAGAATAGCTCTTTCTTAACATAAAACAGTCCACATGCACCTTTTTTTGACATCATCAGTCCACATGCACCTAGTGTCCTAGGTTGTCTGAGAAGTGCGGAATGAGTAACTCGAAAAATGCCAAAGAAGGCCGAGCTCCAATGAGCAGTTTTCAAATTTTATTTTTTTTCATAGCGTGAAAAAATCTAAATTTATTTGTGAACACATGTGCACATGTAACTACATATGTGCAAAATTTCACAACATTCTACTTTTACATGTGGCATACAGAAAAAAGACAAATACACATTTTAAAACGGGCCTTTTATTTTTATTATTGGGCCAAACTTTTATTTTTTTGTACAGCCGACAAATCACCAAATTTTTCAACGAAATTTAATGCGATCTTGCGGAATACATATATGTTTCCATGGATTTTTTTCAGAAATTTTTGAAAATTTTATATATGCTGTCTGATATTTTCAAAATATCGAGATCACGGGAGCTCGGCCTCCAGAAATCCGAACTCTGAGAAGTACACCTATTTCTCAATTAACCGTTGGAATCTCTGGCTCAAACAAGCACCTCTCGATATTGTTTTCACCAGCTCTATTCTCAAACCACATAAGACAACATATTATGCATTGTTGCAAAAATTATGCATGCAGAATGTAATTGGCTAACCTTAAAGACGTGCAGTATTTGCACCCGAGCTCGAATGCTCCCGATGAACAGTAAAATCAAGGAAAATAGTAAAAATTAAAAAAAAACTGATTTTTTTGTGGTAAACTTTGACAAACATTCTATGTGCTTACAAAAAATTATCATGAATGAAAATTCCTGAAAGTCGTAAAAGAACAAAATTGATACTCCAAAAATGTTATTTTTGAAAGCATTTTGGAGTACTGGTTTTTTTTGCCGTAACTTCCATGAATGTCATTTCGTGATGAAAATTTCAAGCATAAAAACCATTTATCAAAAGTAACCACAAAAAATTCAGATTTTTTGAATTTTCTTTTGATTTTACTGCACCCAAGCTCATTTGAGCTCGGGAGAAGAAGAATACTTTCATTACCTTAACCACTTTTATCCTTTTATCAAGTGTCCCGCCGCTAGAAGCATTTTGCGTGCAATGGCCTGTTTTATTTAATGACCAATGTTGGTTTGCACTGGCCTATTCTATCTGATTGTGTTTCCATGAATATGTAAGCCAACCAGAATAGCTCTTTCTTAACATAAAACAGTCCACATGCACCTTTTTTGACATCATCAGTCCACATGCACCCAGTGTCCTAGGTTGTCTGAGAAGTGCGGAATGAGTAACTCAAAATGCCAAAGAAGGCCTAGCTCCAATGAGCAGTTTTCAAATTTTACTTTTTTTCAGAGAGTGAAAAAATCTAAATTTATTGTGAACACATGTGCACATGTAACTACATATGTGCAAAATTTCACAACATTCTACTTTTACATGTGGCATACAGAAAAAAGACAAATACACATTTTAAAACGGGCCTTTTATTTTTGTTATTGGGCCAAACTTTTATTTTTTTGTACAACCGACAAATCACCAAATTTTTCAACGAAATTTAATGCGATCTTGCGGAATACATATATGTTTCCATGGATTTTTTTCAGAATTTTTTGAAAATTTTATATATGCTGTCTGATATTTTCAAAATATCGAGATCACGGGAGCTCGGCCTCCAAATCCGAACTTTGAGAAGTACACCTATTTCTCAATTAATCGTTGGAATCTCTGGCTCAAGCAAGCACCTCTCGATATTGTTTTCACCAGCTCTATTCTCAAACCACATACAACAACATATTATGCATTGTTGCAAAATTATGCATGCAGAATGTAATTGGCTAACCTTAAAGACGTGCAGTATTTGCACCCGAGCTCGAATGCTCCCGATGAACAGTAAAATCAAGGAAAATAGTAATTTTTTAAAAACTGATTTTTTGTGGTAAACTTTGACAAACATTCTATGTGCTTACAAAAATTATCATGAATGAAAATTCCTGAAAGTCGTAAAAGAACAAAATTGATACTCCAAAATGTTATTTTTGAAAGCATTTTGGAGTACTGGTTTTTTTGCGTAACTTCCATGAATGTCATTTCGTGATGAAAATTTCAAGCATAAAACCATTTATCAAAAGTAACCACAAAAAAATTCAGATTTTTTTTGAATTTTCTTTTGATTTTACTGCACCCAAGCTCATTTGAGCTCGGGAGAAGAAGAATACTTTCATTACCTTAACCACTTTTATCCTTTTATCAAGTGTCCCGCCGCTAGAAGCATTTTGCGTGCAATGGCCTGTTTTATTTAATGACCAATGTTGGTTTGCACTGGCCTATTCTATCTGATTATGTTTCCATGAATATGTAAGCCAGCCAGAATAGCTCTTTCTTAACATAAAACAGTCCACATGCACCTTTTTTTGACATCATCAGTCCACATGCACCTAGTGTCCTAGGTTGTCTGAGAAGTGTGGAATGAGTAACTCGAAAAATGCCAAAGAAGGCCTAGCTCCAATGAGCAGTTTTCAAATTTTATTTTTTTTCATTGCGTGAAAAAATCTAAATTTCTTTGTGAACACATGTGCACATGTAACTAGATGTGTGCAAAATTTCACAACATTCTACTTTTACATGTGGCATACAGAAAAAGACAAATACACATTTTAAAAGCGGGCCTTTTATTTTTGTTATTGGGCCAAACTTTTATTTTTTGTACAGCCGACAAATCACCAAATTTTACAACGAAATTTAATGCGATCTTATGGAATACATATATGTTTCCATGGATTTTTTCAGAAATTTTTGAAAATTTTATATATGCTGTCTGATATTTTCAAAATATCGAGATCACGGAGCTCGGCATCCGTAAATCCGAACTCCGAGAAGTACACCTATTTCTCAATTAACCGTTGGAATCTCTGGCTCAAACAAGCACCTCTCGATATTGTTTTCACCAGCTCTATTCTCAAACCACATACAACAACATATTATGCATTGTTGCAAAAATTATGCATGCAGAATGTAATTGGCTAACCTTAAAGACGTGCAGTATTTGCACCCGAGCTCGAATGCTCCCGATGAACAGTAAAATCAAGGAAAATAGTAAAAATTAAAAAAAAACTGATTTTTTGTGGTAAACTTTGACAAACATTCTATGTGCTTGCAAAAATTATCATGAATGAAAATTCCTGAACGTCTTAAAAGAACAAAATTGATACTCCAAAAATGTTATTTTTGAAAGCATTTTGGAGTACTGGTTTTTTTTGCCGTAACTTCCATGAATGTCATTTCGTGATGAAAATTTCAAGCATAAAAACCATTTATCAAAAGTAACCACAAAAAAATTCAGATTTTTTTTGAATTTTCTTTTGATTTTACTGCACCCAAGCTCATTTGAGCTCGGGAGAAGAAGAATACTTTCATTACCTTAACCACTTTTATCCTTTTATCAAGTGTCCGCCGCTAGAAGCATTTTGCGTGCAATGGCCTGTTTTATTTAATGACCAATGTTGGTTTGCACTGGCCTATTCTATCTGATTGTGTTTCCATGAATATGTAAGCCAACCAGAATAGCTCTTTCTTAACATAAAACAGTCCACATGCACCTTTTTTGACATCATCAGTCCACATGCACCCAGTGTCCTAGGTTGTCTGAGAAGTGCGGAATGAGTAACTCGAAAAATGCCAAAGAAGGCCTAGCTCCAATGAGCAGTTTTCAAATTTTACTTTTTTTCGTAGAGTGAAAAAATCTAAATTTATTTGTGAAAAAATGTGCACATGTAACTTCATATGTGCAAAATTTCACAACATTATACTTTTACATGTGTCATACATAAAATAGACAAATACACATTTTAAAACGGGACTTTTATTTTTGTTATTGGGCCAAACTTTTATTTTTTGTACAACCGACAAATCACCAAATTTTTCAACGAAATTTAATGCGATCTTCATGGAATACATATATGTTTCCATGGATTTTTTTCAGAATTTTTGAAAATTTTATATATGCTGTCTGATATTTTCAAAATATCGAGATCACGGAGCTCGGCCTCCAATCCGAACTTTGAGAAGTACACCTATTTCTCAATTAACTGTTGGAATCTCCGCTCAAGCAAGCACCTCTCGATATTGTTTTCACCAGCTCTATTCTCAAACCACATACAACAACATATTATGCATTGTTGCAAAAATTATGCATGCAGAATGTAATTGGCTAACCTTAAAGACGTGCAGTATTTGCACCCGAGCTCGAATGCTCCCGATGAACAGTAAAATCAAGGAAAATAGTAATTTTTTTAAAAAAACTGATTTTTTTGTGGTAAACTTTGACAAACATTCTATGTGCTTACAAAAAATTATCATGAATGAAAATTCCTGAAAGTCGTAAAAGAACAAAATTGATACTCCAAAAATGTTATTTTTGAAAGCATTTTGGAGTACTGGTTTTTTTTGCCGTAACTTCCATGAATGTCATTTCGTGATGAAAATTTCAAGCATAAAAACCATTTATCAAAGTAACCACAAAAAATTCAGATTTTTTGAATTTTCTTTTGATTTTACTGCACCCAAGCTCATTTGAGCTCGGAGAAGAAAAATACTTTCATTACCTTAACCACTTTTATCCTTTTATCAAGTGTCCCGCCGCTAGAAGCATTTTTTGCGTGCAATGGCCTGTTTTATTTAATGACCAATGTTGGTTTGCACTGGCCTATTCTATCTGATTATGTTTCCATGAATATGTAAGCCAGCCGTAATAGCTCTTTCTTAACATAAAACAGTCCACATGCACCTTTTTTTGACATCATCAGTCCACATGCACCTAGTGTCCTAGGTTGTCTGAGAAGTGTGGAATGAGTAACTCGAAAAATGCCAAAGAAGGCCTAGCTCCAATGAGCAGTTTTCAAATTTTACTTTTTTTCGTAGCGTGAAAAAATCTAAATTTATTTGTGAACACATGTGCACATGTAACTACATATGTGCAAAATTTCACAACATTCTACTTTTACATGTGGCATACAGAAAAAAGACAAATACACATTTTAAAACGGGCCTTTTATTTTTGTTATTGGGCCAAACTTTTATTTTTTGTACAGCCGACAAATCACCAAATTTTACAACGAAATTTAATGCGATCTTCATGGAATACATATATGTTTCCATGGATTTTTTTCAGAAATTTTTGAAAATTTTATATATGCTGTCCGATATTTTCAAAATATCGAGATCACGGGAGCTCGGCCTCCGTAAATCCGAACTCCGAGAAGTACACCTATTTCTCAATTAACTGTTGGAATCTCTGGCTCAAACAAGCACCTCTCGATATTGTTTTCACCAGCTCTATTCTCAAACCACATACAACAACATATTATGCATTGTTGCAAAAATTATGCATGCAGAATGTAATTGGCTAACCTTAAAGACGTGCAGTATTTGCACCCGAGCTCGAATGCTCCTGATGAACAGTAAAATCAAGGAAAATAGTAATTTAAAAAAAAAACTGATTATTTTGTGGTAAACTTTGACAAATATTCTATGTGCTTACAAAAAATTATCATGAATGAAAATTCCTGAAAGTCGTAAAAGAACAAAATTGATACTCCAAAAATGTTATTTTTGAAAGCATTTTGGAGTACTGGTTTTTTTGCCGTAACTTCCATGAATGTCATTTCGTGATGAAAATTTCAAGCATAAAACCATTTATCAAAAGTAACCACAAAAAAATTCAGATTTTTTTTGAATTTTCTTTTGATTTTACTGCACCCAAGCTCATTTGAGCTCGGGAGAAGAAGAATACTTTCATTACCTTAACCACTTTTATCCTTTTATCAAGTGTCCCGCCGCTAGAAGCATTTTTGCGTGCAATGGCCTGTTTTATTTAATGACCAATGTTGGTTTGCACTGGCCTATTCTATCTGATTGTGTTTCCATGAATATGTAAGCCAGCCGAATAGCTCTTTCTTAACATAAAACAGTCCACATGCACCTTTTTTGACATCATCAGTCCACATGCACCTAGTGTCCTAGGTTGTCTGAGAAGTGCGGAATGAGTAACTCGAAAAATGCCAAAGAAGGCGAGCTCCAATGAGCAGTTTTCAAATTTTATTTTTTTCATAGCGTGAAAAATCTAAATTTATTGTGAACACATGTGCACATGTAACTACATATGTGCAAAATTTCACAACATTCTACTTTTACATGTGGCATACAGAAAAAGACAAATACACATTTTAAAACGGGCCTTTTATTTTTATTATTGGGCCAAACTTTTATTTTTTGTACAGCCGACAAATCACCAAATTTTTCAACGAAATTTAATGCGATCTTCATGGAATACATATATGTTTCCATGGATTTTTTCAGAAATTTTTGAAAATTTTATATATGCTGTCTGATATTTTCAAAATATCGAGATCACGGAGCTCGGCCTCCAATCCGAACTCCGAGAAGTACACCTATTTCTCAATTAACTGTTGGAATCTCTGGCTCAAACAAGCACCTCTCGATATTGTTTTCACCAGCTCTATTCTCAAACCACATAAGACAACATATTATGCATTGTTGCAAAAATTATGCATGCAGAATGTAATTGGCTAACCTTAAAGACGTGCAGTATTTGCACCCGAGCTCGAATGCTCCCGATGAACAGTAAAATCAAGGAAAATAGTAAAAATTAAAAAAAAACTGATTTTTTTGTGGTAAACTTTGACAAACATTCTATGTGCTTGCAAAAAATTATCATGAATGAAAATTCCTGAAAGTCGTAAAAGAACAAAATTGATACTACAAAATGTTATTTTTGAAAGCATTTTGGAGTACTGGTTTTTTGCCGTAACTTCCATGAATGTCATTTCGTGATGAAAATTTCAAGCATAAAACCATTTATCAAAAGTAACCACAAAAAATTCAGATTTTTTGAATTTTCTTTGATTTTACTGCACCCAAGCTCATTTGAGCTCGGGAGAAGAAGAATACTTTCATTACCTTAACCACTTTTATCCTTTTATCAAGTGTCCGCCGCTAGAAGCATTTTTGCGTGCAATGGCCTGTTTTATTTAATGACCAATGTTGGTTTGCACTGGCCTATTCTATCTGATTGTGTTTCCATGAATATGTAAGCCAACCAGAATAGCTCTTTCTTAACATAAAACAGTCCACATGCACCTTTTTTTGACATCATCAGTCCACATGCACCCAGTGTCCTAGGTTGTCTGAGAAGTGCGGAATGAGTAACTCGAAAAATGCCAAAGAAGGCCTAGCTCCAATGAGCAGTTTTCAAATTTTACTTTTTTTCGTAGAGTGAAAAAATCTAAATTTATTTGTGAACACATGTGCACATGTAACTACATATGTGCAAAATTTCACAACATTCTACTTTTACATGTGGCATACATAAAAAAGACAAATACACATTTTAAAACGGGCCTTTTATTTTTGTTATTGGGCCAAACTTTTATTTTTTTGTACAACCGACAAATCACCAAATTTTTCAACGAAATTTAATGCGATCTTGCGGAATACATATATGTTTCCATGGATTTTTTTCAGAATTTTTTGAAAATTTTATATATGCTGTCTGATATTTTCAAAATATCGAGATCACGGGAGCTCGGCCTCCAGAAATCCGAACTTTGAGAAGTACACCTATTTCTCAATTAACTGTTGGAATCTCTGGCTCAAGCAAGCACCTCTCGATATTGTTTTCACCAGCTCTATTCTCAAACCACATACAACAACATATTATGCATTGTTGCAAAAATTATGCATGCAGAATGTAATTGGCTAACCTTAAAGACGTGCAGTATTTGCACCCGAGCTCGAATGCTCCCGATGAACAGTAAAATCAAGGAAAATAGTAATTTTTTTAAAAAAACTGATTTTTTTTGTGGTAAACTTTGACAAACATTCTATGTGCTTACAAAAAATTATCATGAATGAAAATTCCTGAAAGTCGTAAAAGAACAAAATTGATACTCCAAAAATGTTATTTTTGAAAGCATTTTGGAGTACTGGTTTTTTTTGCCGTAACTTCCATGAATGTCATTTCGTGATGAAAATTTCAAGCATAAAAACCATTTATCAAAAGTAACCACAAAAAAATTCAGATTTTTTTTGAATTTTCTTTTGATTTTACTGCACCCAAGCTCATTTGAGCTCGGGAGAAGAAGAATACTTTCATTACCTTAACCACTTTTATCCTTTTATCAAGTGTCCCGCCGCTAGAAGCATTTTTGCGTGCAATGGCCTGTTTTATTTAATGACCAATGTTGGTTTGCACTGGCCTATTCTATCTGATTATGTTTCCATGAATATGTAAGCCAGCAGAATAGCTCTTTCTTAACATAAAACAGTCCACATGCACCTTTTTTTGACATCATCAGTCCACATGCACCTAGTGTCCTAGGTTGTCTGAGAAGTGTGGAATGAGTAACTCGAAAAATGCCAAAGAAGGCCTAGCTCCAATGAGCAGTTTTCAAATTTTACTTTTTTCAGAAGCGTGAAAAATCTAAATTTATTTGTGAACACATGTGCACATGTAACTACATATGTGCAAAATTTCACAACATTCTACTTTTACATGTGGCATACAGAAAAAAGACAAATACACATTTTAAAACGGGCCTTTTATTTTTGTTATTGGGCCAAACTTTTATTTTTTTGTACAGCCGACAAATCACCAAATTTTACAACGAAATTTAATGCGATCTTGCGGAATACATATATGTTTCCATGGATTTTTTTCAGAAATTTTTGAAAATTTTATATATGCTGTCTGATATTTTCAAAATATCGAGATCACGGGAGCTCGGCCTCCAGAAATCCGAACTCTGAGAAGTACACCTATTTCTCAATTAACCGTTGGAATCTCTGGCTCAAACAAGCACCTCTCGATATTGTTTTCACCAGCTCTATTCTCAAACCACATACAACAACATATTATGCATTGTTGCAAAAATTATGCATGCAGAATGTAATTGGCTAACCTTAAAGACGTGCAGTATTTGCACCCGAGCTCGAATGCTCCTGATGAACAGTAAAATCAAGGAAAATAGTAATTTAAAAAAAAAACTGATTATTTTGTGGTAAACTTTGACAAATATTCTATGTGCTTACAAAAAATTATCATGAATGAAAATTCCTGAAAGTCGTAAAAGAACAAAATTGATACTCCAAAAATGTTATTTTTGAAAGCATTTTGAGTACTGGTTTTTTGTCGTAACTTCCATGAATGTCATTTCGTGATGAAAATTTCAAGCATAAAAACCATTTATCAAAAGTAAACACAAAAAAAATCAGATTTTTTTGAATTTTCTTTTGATTTTACTGCACCCAAGCTCATTTGAGCTCGGGAGAAGAAGAATACTTTCGTTACCTTAACCATTTTTATCCTTTTATCAAGTGTCCCGCCGCTAGAAGCATTTTGCGTGCAATGGCCTGTTTTATTTAATGACTAATGTTGGTTTGCACTAGCCTATTCTATCTGATTGTGTTTCCATGAATATGTAAGCCAACCGTAATAGCTCTTTCTTAACATAAAACAGTCCACATGCACCTTTTTTTGACATCATCAGTCCACATGCACCCAATGTCCTAGGTTGTCTCAGAAGTGCGGAATGAGTAACTCGAAAAATGCCAAAGAAGGCCTAGCTCCAATGAGCAGTTTTCAAATTTTAATTTTTTCAGAAGCGTGAAAAATCTAAATTTATTTAGAACACATGTGCACATGTAACTACATATGTGCAAAATTTCACAACATTCTACTTTTACATGTGGCATACAGAAAAAAGACAAATACACATTTTAAAACGGGCCTTTTATTTTTATTATTGGGCCAAACTTTTATTTTTTTGTACAGCCGACAAATCAACAAATTTTTCAACGAAATTTAATGCGATCTTGCGGAATACATATATGTTTCCATGGATTTTTTTCAGAATTTTTTAAAAATTTTATATATGCTGTCTGATATTTTCAAAATATCGAGATCACGGGAGCTCGGCCTCCAGAAATCCGAACTCTGAGAAGTACACCTATTTCTCAATTAACCGTTGGAATCTTTGGCTCAAACAAGCACCTCTCGATATTGTTTTCACCAGCTCTATTCTCAAACCACATAAGACAACATATTATGCATTGTTGCAAAAATTATGCATGCAGAATGTAATTGGCTAACCTTAAAGACGTGCAGTATTTGCACCCGAGCTCGAATGCTCCCGATGAACAGTAAAATCAAGGAAAATAGTAATTTTTTTTAAAAAACTAATTATTTTGTGGTAAACTTTGACAAATATTCTATGTGCTTACAAAAAATTATCATGAATGAAAATTCCTGAAAGTCGTAAAAGAACAAAATTGATACTCCAAAAATGTTATTTTTGAAAGCATTTTGGAGTACTGGTTTTTTTTGTCGTAACTTCCATGAATGTCATTTCGTGATGAAAATTTCAAGCATATAAACCATTTATCAAAAGTAAACACAAAAAAATTCAGATTTTTTTTGAATTTTCTTTTGATTTTACTGCACCCAAGCTCATTTGAGCTCGGGAGAAGAAGAATACTTTCGTTACCTTAACCATTTTTATCCTTTTATCAAGTGTCCCGCCGCTAGAAGCATTTTGCGTGCAATGGCCTGTTTTATTTAATGACTAATGTTGGTTTGCACTAGCCTATTCTATCTGATTGTGTTTCCATGAATATGTAAGCCAACCAGAATAGCTCTTTCTTAACATAAAACAGTCCACATGCACCTTTTTTTGACATCATCAGTCCACATGCACCCAGTGTCCTAGGTTGTCTCAGAAGTGCGGAATGAGTAACTCGAAAAATGCCAAAGAAGGCCTAGCTCCAATGAGCAGTTTTCAAATTTTAATTTTTTTCGTAGCGTGAAAAAATCTAAATTTATTTGTGAACACATGTGCACATGTAACTACATATGTGCAAAATTTCACAACATTCTACTTTTACATGTGGCATACAGAAAAAAGAAAAATACACATTTTAAAACGGGCCTTTTATTTTTGTTATTGGGCCAAACTTTTATTCTTTTTGTAAAGCCGACAAATCACCATATTTTTCAACAAAATTTAATGCGATCTAGCGGAATACATATATGTTTCCATGGATTTTTTCAGAAAATTTTGGAACTTTTAAATATGCTTTCTGATATTTTAAAAATATCGAGATCACCGGAGCTCGGCCTCCAGAAATCTGAACTCTGAGAAGTACTCCTATTTCTCAATTAACCGTTGGAATCTCTGGCTCAAACAAGAACCTCTCGATATTGTTTTCACCAGCTCTATTCTCAAACCACATACAACATATTATGCATTGCTGCAAAATCACGCATGCAGAATGGGATCGGGCCTGTCCTACGTAATTGGCTAACCTTAAGGATGTGGAGTATTTGCACCCGAGCTCGAATGCTCGCAGTGAACAGTAAAATCGAGGAAGATAGTAAAAATTCAAAAAAAATCTGAATTTTTTTGTGGTAAACTTTGACAAATGTTCTATGTGCTTACAAAAAATTATCATGAATGAAAATTCCTAAAAGTCGTGAAAATAATTGATACTCGAAAAATGTTATTTTTGAAAGCATTTTGGAGTACTGGTTTTTTTTGTCGTGACTTCCACAAATGTCATTCGTGGTGAAAATTTCAAGCATAAAAAACATTTGTCAAAAGTTACCACAAAAAATTCAGATTTTTTTTGAATTTTCTTTTGATTTTACTGTTCACCCAAGCTCATTTGAGCTCGCGAGCAGAAGAATACTTTCGTTACCTTAACCACTTTTATCCTTTTATCAAGTGTCCCGCTGCAAGAAGCATTTTGTGTGCAATTGCCTGTTTTATTTAATGACCAATGTTGGTTTGCACTGGCCTATGCTATCTGATTGTGTTTCCATGAATAAGTAAGCCCGCTAGAATAGCTCTTTCTTAGCATAAAACAGTCCGCATGCACCCTTTTTTGACATCATCAGTCAGCATGCACCTAGGGTCCTAGGTTGTCTGAGAAGTGCGGAATGAGTAACTCGAAAAATGCCAAAGAAGGCCGAGCTCCAATGAGCAGTTTTCAAATTTTATTTTTTTCGTAGCGCGAAAAATATCAAATTTATTTGTGAACACACGTGCACATGTATAATATGCATGTGCAAAATTTCAGGGCATTATACTTTTACATGTGGCGTACAGTAATAAGACAAATACACATTTTAAAACGGGCCTTTTATTTTTGTTATTTGGCCAAAATTTTATTTTTTTGTACAACCGACAAAGCACCACATTTGTTTACGAAATTTAACGTGATCTTGCGGAGTACATATATGTTTCCATGGATTTTATTTCAGATTTTTTTGAAACTTTTAAATACGCTTTCTGATATTTTCCATATACCGATATCACGGGAGCTTGGCCTCCAGAAATCCGCACTCTGAGAAGTACTCCTATTTCTCAAATAACCGTTGGAATCTCTGGCTCAAACAAGAACCTCTCATTATTGTTTTCACCAGCTCTATTCTCAAACCACATACAACAACATATTATGCATTGTTGCAAAAATCATGCATGCAGAATGGGATCAGGCCTGCCCTACGTAATTGGCTAACCTTAAGGACGTGGAGTATTTGCACCCGAGCTCGAATGCTCCTGGTGAACAGTAAAATTGTGGAAAATAGTAAAAAATTCAAAAAAAAATGAATTTGTTTGTGGTAAACATTGACAAATGTTCTATGTGCTTACAAAAAATTATCATGAATGACAATTACAAAAAGTCATTTCGTGATGAAAATTTCAAGCATAAAAAATGTTATTTTTGAAAGCATTTTGGAGTACAGATTTTTTTGCCATGACTTCCACGAACGTCATTTCGTGATGAAAATTTCAAGCATAAAAACATTGGTGAAAAGTTACCACAAAAAATTCAGATTTTTTTGAATTTTCTTTTGATTTTACTGTTCACCCAAGCTCATTTGAGCTCAGGAGCAGAAGAATACTTTTATTACCTTAACCACTTTTATCCTTTTATCAAGTGTCCCACTGCTAGAAGCATTTTGGCTAATTGTTAGAATGGGATCGGGCCTGCCCTACCTAATTGGCTAACTTTAAGGACGTGGAGTATTTGCACCCGAGCTCGAATGCTCCCGTTGAACAGTAAAATCGAGGAAAATGTAAAAAATTCAAAAATAATATGAATTTTTTTGTGGTAAACTTTGACAAATGTTCTATGTGCGTACAAAAAATTATCATGAATGAAAATGCCTGGAAGTGGTGGAAAAAAAATCAAAATTGATACTCCTAAAATGTTATTTCTGAAAGCATTTTGGAGTACTGACTTTTTGCCGTGAATTCCATGAATGTTTCCAGGAATATGTAAGCCAGCTACAATAGCTCTTTCTTAGCAGAAAACAGTCCACATGCACCTTTTTTGACATCATCAGCCCACATGCACCTAGTGTCCTAGGTTGTCTGAGAAGTGCGGAACGAGTAACTCGAAAAATGCCAAAGAAGGCCGAGCTCCAATGAGCAGTTTTCAAATTTTATATTTTTCGTAGCGCAAAAAATTCCAAATTTATTTGTGAACACACGTGCACATGTATACTACGTATGTGCAAAATTTCACAATATTATACTTTTACACGTGGCGTACAGAAAAAAGACGAATACACATTTTAAAAGGGGCGTTTTATTTTGTTATTGGGCCAAAATTTTACTTTTTTGGACAGCTGACAAATCACCACATTATTTGACGAAATTTAACATGATCTTGCGGAATACATAGATGTTTCCATGGATTTTATTTCAGATTTTTTTAGAACTTTTGAATACGCTTTCTGATATTTTCAAAATACCGAGATCACGGGAGCTTGGCCTCCAGAAATCCGCACTCTGAGGAGTACTCCTATTTCTCAATTAACCGTTGGAATCTCTGGCTCAAACAAGAACCTCTCGCTATTGTTTTCACCAGCTCTATTCTCAAACCACATACAACAACATAATATGCATTGTGTAAAAATCATGCATGCAGAATGGGATCGGGCCTGCCCTACGTAATTGGCTAACCTTAAGGGCGTGGAGTATTTGCACCCGAGCTCGAATGCTCCCGGTGAACAGTAAAATCGAGGAAAATAGTAAAAAAATTCAAAAAAGTCTATTTTTTTGGTAAACATTGACAAATGTCCTATATGCTTACAAAAAATTATCATGAATGAAAATTCCTAAAAGTCGTGGAAAAAATTGATACTAAAAAAATCAGGAAGAAGAGTTCATCATGTTTTATGATACAGAGCTGCCGCCGCCTCCTATTCTTCATCGGGAGGACTTATCTGGGGTCCGTTCGGGGCTCCGAAGAGGGCGATTCGTCGTCATCATCATCACCAACCTTCCTGCATCACCAGTTTCATGATCCTCACCGTCGCGCGTGAGTAATTCCGTCGGAGGCTTGCTGGACGGTGATGGGTTGGATGAGATTTATCATGTAATCGAGTTAGTTTTGTTAGGGTTTGCTCCCTAGTATCCTCTATGATATGAGATTGATGTTGCTACGACTTTGGTATGCTTAATGCTTGCCACTAGGGCCCAAGCGCCACGAATTCATATCTGAACCCTTTATGTTTCCATGAATATATATATGTGTTCCTGATCCGATCTTGCAAATGTAGACACCTATTACGAGTTATGATCCGCATACCCCAAGGTGAAAATAATTGGGATTCTTTCCGGTGATTACCGTAGTTTGAGGAGTTCATGCATTCACTAAGTGCTAAAACTTTGGTCCGGTTCTCTATTAAAAGGAGGCCTTAATATCCCTTAGTTTCCATTAGGACCCCGCTACCATGGGAGGGTAGGAGTAGGACAAAACATGTCATGCCATTTTTTTTCCATAAGCACGCATGACTACATACGGAATGCATGCCTACATTATATTGCTGAATTGGAGCTACCTCTGTGTCACCCTAGGTTATAACTGTTGCATGATGAATTCCATCTGACATAATTATCCATCACTGATCCGTTGCCTACGAGGTTTTCACATATTGATCTTTGCTATGTTACTTTTCCGTTGCTACTGCTACAATCATCACAAAACTGGAACTGTTACTTTTGCCATCGTTACCGTTACTTCCATACTACTTTGCTACTAAAAATTTGTTGCAGATATTAAGTCTTTCAGGTGTGGTTGAATTGATAACTTAGCTGCTAATACCTGGAAATATTCTTTGGCTCCCCTTGTGTCGAATCAATAAATTTGGGTTGAATACTCTACCCTTGAAACGGTTGCGATCCCCTATACCACTAGTGCAGAACAGGGCAATAGCACCGGTTCGTAAGGCCCTTTAGTGCCGGTTACATAACCAGCACTAAAGTGTGGTCACTAAAGCCCCCCCCCTTTAGTACCGGTTCAGCACGAACCGGTGCTAATGGGCAACCACGTGGCACGAGCCAGCTCCGGGTGCCGGGAGCACTTTAGTACCGGTTGGTAACACCAACCGGTACTAAAATGTTTGGGGTTTTTTTGGTTTTATGTTTTCTTTTTCTTTTAATTTTGTGTTTTCCATTTTAATTCTTTTTCGTTTCACCTAGATATATATATATATATATATATATATATATATATATATATATATATATATAGATATATATATATATATATATATAATAACTCATGCATGCTCGCATCATACATCATCATATATAATAACAAGTCCTACTAGCTAATTAATCAAGCATCATCATACAACTTCTACTCGTTATTAATAATAAGTCATACGATCATCATCCTCATAGTCATCGAACCCAACCCTACATAATTTTTCTTAGCACATGATCATCAAGATCGTAGGATCGGACCTAAACACACTTAAGGTAAAATAGCATAAAACAATATAGACCTCGACTCAAGATTATGAAGAATGGAGATCATCCCTTCTCCAATTCTTGCGCCTCGCTTTCTTTTGCTTCCAAGAAGCTCCTTACGACTGTCCATACATTTTTTCCATCCTTTGATTGTCATGTCTCCACTTGTTTTAGAAATCCGGTATGGACAGTTGAGATTCGTAGGATGACCTGGATATATGTTCGTAATACGAAGGCTGCCGCCATTCCGATACATCAAATGAGGCACACAATAAATGCAGGATTCTCTGTTGAAAAACATAGTAATAACTTCGTAGTTAGCAATGATGTACTAGTTTTACAAGTATGCAAAAAGATGCACGGATGTCGTAATAGTAATAAAACTTACCAGGTTATCTCCATGGTAGTTATCAGAGTTCAACACGTGCACTAGTGGCACGTATTGACCATAATGTTGAGGAGTTCGATTGTAGATATTGTAATTCTCAATATCATTACAAAATCCAACCAGATGAGTTTTCTCCTTGTAAGTTAACTCAGAGCCATCGGTGTAGTAAGTTCTATCTACCATCTTCTGCACATTATTTGATACTTCAAAATAAGCTGTCAATGGAAATAAGCTGTCAACTATTTTGAAATGAACAATATAAGTTCTATTAATAATTAACTATGTTTGAGAAACTCACATAGCGGTAGAACTGGAGGAGTATCAACAAGGACGCAAATGTCCATATTGTCTTGCTCGATTTCAGGATCACCAAGATCCATGGTGACAAGCATACCCTCATCAAAACCATACAATTTGCAAAATGCTTCCCAATTTTTGCAACCAAAATGGGTTACGCCTCAGCATTATACAACTTTACTTCAAAATCCACATCATGATGGGTCCTTAGGTGAATTTTCTTCGCTTCAAAATTTTCATGGTCTTCAAAATCCATCCTCTCCAAGACATAGCGTCTTGCATGGCATGGGATTAACTATACTCGAATTGTAAAAGATGAAAATTACACGTTGAAATAGTTGAAGTCATGCTTAATTATGAAAAAAACACTTGTGGTCGCTATGCATCGCTTCAACTTCAAGGTCTCCTCGAGCTTAATCTTTGAAGCGCCGACCATCGTCCGTGTGAGGCCTGTCGCACTCACCTCGATCGTCGTGGCACCAACAGACTCCCGGGAGACTTTCGTCCTCCGATGATGACATTTCCTATCGCTCATAATTCAAAGACTAAATTAGATCATTATTATTCAACTAATCATATGCATATGCCTCGGCATCACATCGCCCACGCGATCACACCAAACAAGGACCGGGTCAACGACGGGCTGGCTCCTCACCAAAAATAAACTAGTTCTATTAATTTTCTTGCTAAAAATAAACTACTTCTATAGTAAAATGAACCAGTTTTATTAAATCAACTAGTTCAACTACTAAGCACTTACTATAAATAGACATTACTATATATTTAACTTTTCTATCTAATTCATCTAACATTCGACATTAATCTAACATTTATATAAACTCAAAATATATAAAAATTAAATAAACAAAAAACTCATTAACCTAGTTATATTAATTATTGAACTAGTTCAAATCTCATATACCTAAATTTTCTTACTAAAAATAAACTAGTTATATTAATTATTGAACTAAAATAATCTAGTACATATGTGTGTATGTGTGTGTATGCGTGTGTGTGGTATATGTGTGTGTGTGTGCGGCCAGCCCGTCTGCTGCCGCCGCCAGACGTGACGAAGCGGGCGCCAAGACGGGCGGGCGTTCCAGGGCGGCGGGATTTGACGGCGGCGGCGGCCGGTACGCGCGAGAGAGAGAGCGAGATACGTGCACGGACGGGCGGCGCGACGACGACGGACGAGGCGCTGGCGTTCAAGCGGCGGCAGGGGACGACGACGACGACGATGACGGCGGCGGCATTTACGGGAGCGGCGCGCGAGAAGGTTGACGAAAGAAGTGGGAAGATGTAACTGAAATTTCGTAAGTGTTGTATATATAGGGTGAGTTTTAGTACCGGTTGGAGCCACCAACCGGTACTAAAGGACAACTTTGGCCAGGCCAAGAGGCGGAAGAGCGGGCCTTTAGTACGGGTTGGTGGCTCAAACCTGTACTAAAGGGTGATCTTTAGTACCGGTTGGAGCCACCAACCGGTACTAAAGGCCTCGCGCTGCCACCCCAAAGTTTAGTCCCACGTCGCCGGGCGAAGGACAGCCGCACTGGTTTATAAACCCAGCAGCGGCCTAAATTCTGCGCGCTGCCCTGTGAGTCTGCTGGGCCTTTAAGGCCTGTAATTGCACTCCTGTGGCCTAGCAGGCCCACAGGGCAGCGCCCCAATTTTTTTTAGTTTTTTTCTTTTCTACTATTTTTTCTTCTATTTCTTTCTTTGTAGTTTTTTGTATAGTTTTTTCTTTTCTGTTATATTTATTTTCTTCTATTTATTTGTGAGTAGTTTTTCATCTAGTTTGCCAAAATTCAACATTTCCAGAGTTCATTTTGTAGTGATTTTCAATTCCACGGTCATTTTGTAAACGATTGAAAAATAGCAAATATAATTTTTCCCTTTTCTGCTTTATTTTTTCTTCTATTTATTGCTGAGCAGTTTTTTCTTTTCTGCTATATTTATTTTGTTCTATTTATTTCTGAGTAGTTTTTTATATAGTTTTTTCTTTTCAGCAATAGTTTTTTTTCTTTTCTGCTATTTTTTCTTTTCTGCTATTTTTTCATTTCTGCAAAACTTGATGGTCAAAGTCTGGAGTTATAACCAAAGTTAAAAAAAAGAAATGCCGACGTGCAATTAGTTTTTGCCATAATGTAAGAAGTCCGGAGTTGTAATAAGTTATTAAAATAAAAGAGGTGCAATGCTCGTTAATTTGCTTCAAGCCTTTGAAATAGTGTAAACTGCACTGCGCGCATAGCTCTGCAATCTACCATATTCCTGAAGGCTTGAAGCTAAGCTAACGTGAGCATTGAGCCTCTTCTTCATCGTCTCTGCACTCGTGGCTTATAAATCGCTTCCTAGTCCCTCTCTCTTGGCGAGGTGGGACTAAAAACAGCTTCCTAAGCAATCATAGTACTGGTCACCCTTTAGTACGGTTGGAGCCACCGACCGGTACTAAAGGTGGTGCGCTAAAACAGTTATGGCAAATGAAGGCAGAAATGGTTGAAAGTTGATGGCATCGCTTTGAATGGTGCATACTGAATGCACAAAAAGTCTGGAGTTGTAATAAGTTTAAAAAATGAAATGCCTTTGTAACAGATGAGTTTAATTTCGTCCGAAACCTGAATACTTCGAAAGAGATTGTCCAGTTTGTGAACGAAGTGTATCTAGTTTTTGCCGTAACCCTCTCTACTTTTTTGAACAATCTATGTGGGTGAAATGATGATACCATGCCAAGTTTCAACTTTTTCAGAGTTCATTTGTAGTGCTTTTCAATTTCCAGGTCATTTAGTTCTCAAAAAAATCATTGAATGCATGAAAAATAGCAAATGAAGGCAGAAATGGTTGAAAGTTGATGGCGTCGCTTTGAATGGTGCATACTGAACGCAAAAAATATAAGAGCATTTACATCATGATCTTATATTTCTTTACAGTATAAATTGTCAATATGATCATATAACATCAAAAAAAATACTTTGATCATCAATGATCTTTGTGTGTACAATCTGAATTGTCAATATGAGTCATCAACGATTTATAAACCGATGAAGATTCATATTGAGGCCACAAATTCTACACATAGAGTTCAATGAAGACCAAGTGCTTATGATAGTTCGAGAAATAACATATTTAAGGTGGTAAAAGGCTTGTTAGGGGAGCGAGGTGGGACAAATTAAAACATCCTGCCACAACGTCATTAGTACCGGTTCGTGGTACGAACCGGCACTAAATGGTGATGGTGGGGCCATAGCTCGACCGCAGTCGACACAGCCTCTTTAGTACCGGTTTGTGGCATGAACCGGTACTAATGGTTCGCCACGAACCGGTGCTATTGATCGGCCCCACGAACCGGCACTAATGTATACATTAGTACCGGCTCAAATTCAAACCGGCACTAATGTGCTTCACGTATGACCCTTTTTCTACTAGTGTACTTGTGGGTTATTAACTCTCAAAAACATTGAAGTGAAGCATGAAAGTGCAATTATTACTATAAAATATAACCATCGCCGTGCTCTAACAGATATAAGTGAAGCACTAGAGCAACTGACTAACTCAAAAGATGTAAGTGAAGCACATTGAATATTCTAACAAATCACGAATAAATGCATGTCCCTCTCAACAGGTGTGTCCAGTAGACAATAATTGTAGCAAGCCAGGAAGCAAACAAAGCAAAGACCACAATACAAGGCGCTCCAAGAAAAACTCATATCATGTGATGAATAAAAATGTAGCTTCAAGTAACATTCGATAGACTGTACACGAACGAGGGGATGCCTTCCGGGGCATCCCCAAGTTTATATGCTTGTGTCTTCCTTGAATATTACCTTGGGAAGCCTTGGGCATCCCCAAGCTTAAGGTCTTGCCGCTCCTTATTCCTTTATCCATCGTGATCTCACCCAAAACTTGAAAACTTCAGCAGACAAAACTCAACAGAAACCTCGTGAGATCCGTTAGTATAATAAACAAATCATAAACTTTAGGTACTATTATGAAACTACTCATATTTTATTCTTGCATAATAGCTACTATATTCCAACTTCTCCACGACTTATACCCCCCGATATAACTCATACTTCTGTAACTCCAGAACTTCTAAAAATTGAGGACAATGTGGGAAATTTGCATATCAGTCATGTGTAAGAAATTCAGATTAAAAGAACATTCCAGTGGTTTTTAACAATTCCTGGACTGGGCACAAAAGTTTCTGTTTTTTCATAGAATCAAGTCAACTATCATCCAAATCATCCCAAAGGTTTTACTTGGCACAAATACTAATTAAAACATAAAAAACAATCATAACCGTAGCAATAATTGTGTCAACACACCAAAAAAGAAAGTAAAAGCAAAAAAATTAGATAACTATTGGGTTGCCTCCCAACAAGCGCTATTGTTTTACACTCCTAGTTAGGCGTAAGGCATTGTTTCAAGTATTGTCATCTTTCATATTAATTCCATAGGTGGCCATCATAATAGATTCATATGGTGGTTTAATTCTCTATCTGGGAAGTGTTCTGTCCCTTTCTTTAATGGAAATTGGAACCTTATGCTTCCTTCTTTCATATCAATAATAGCACCTATGGTTCGTAGGAAAGGCCCACCAAGTATTATAGGACAAGACGGATTGCATTCAATATCAAGCACAATGAAATCCATGAGCACATAATTTATATTAGCAAGAATAAGCACATTATTTATTCTACCCAATGGTTTCTTAATAGTTGAATCCGGTAAATGCAAATTAAGGAAACATGCATCCATATTGACGAGACATAGCACGTCACATAAAGATTTTGGTATAGTAGAGACGCTAACACCTAGATCACACAAAACATTACATTCATAATCTTTATTTTTTTCTTCAATAGTAGGTTCCCATTCATCATGCAACTTTCTAGGTATTGAAACCTCGAACTCTCTCTATGTGGCATTTCAACAAACTCTTAGTGTGCTGCCCTTGGAGTTGGAGTGGAGAACGAGCGTGGAGGCCTAAGCAGGGGTGGTGGTGGGCGCAGCGGCGACCACGAGGGTTGAAGAGGAAGCGGATGGGGATTCATTTCCATCCCAGGACTGGCAGGAGGTGAGCCAGGAGGCGGGGGTCATGGCCGTGCTCGTAGCAGACGATCCACTCGCAGGACTGGCGACGGGAGCGCTTCTGCTGCATCGGCTCCAATGGCTCGGGATCTTGCTCTCCGGGTCCGTTGGACAGGGACCAGTCCTGCTAGCCGGGGAGCTGGAAGAGGTGGATCCGTGATGGCTAGTGGAGGAGGGGGTGGAGGAGGAGCAGGAAGGGGAGGTGGGGAGAGGAGGGGCGAGGGCATGCCCGGTAGTGCCACGGTGGAGAGCTGCTCGAGGAGGCAGGCGGAGCAAACCCTGTGATGAGTTGCTTTTGCTCGCTGACTCACTCACCGGTGGTGTGGAGCTGCGTTCCTAACTTGTTGAGGTAGTCGAGCAGGCCACCGTCGATGGAGGGGGCGGCGGGGTGGTTGGAGCAGAGGAGGAAGGAGGGTGCAGCAAGCCTGGTGGTTGGAAGGGCGCGGTGCCAGGGGAAGGAGAAGGCGGCGAAATATGGAGAGGATGACACAATGGATGGAGAACAGATCAGACTAGCCCTGATTGGTGGGCCCCACCTATAAGAACAATCAATTTTTTTAGTGTAAACAACGCTGCCTTCAATCATGTCACAAGCCTGGTGTTTGGTCAACTAAGCGGCTTTTGCCGCAATCATGTCACGAATACATAGCGGCGAAATAAGAAACCAAGTCTTGCACAACTTATTAAGGCGGCCATCCCTAGCTAGTTAGATTATGCGTCGCATGGTTTGCACGTACACCTTCTAGCCCAAGTCACTCTATAGTCATCTAGCGGGGAAAGGAGCTCCTTGATCTCCTTGATTAGAGGTCCATACCGTGATCTATCCAGTCCCTCATTTGTCAATACATGTTTCGCACATATCTGTCTCCAACACAACCTTCTGTGCACCCATCTCGACTGCTAACTGGATCCCTCGACGGCATGGCAACAACTCTGCATGTTCCGGATCCGTCATGGATGGAAGAAAATGGCATGCTCCTCCCACGAACACACCATGGTGACCGCGAATGACCGCTCCTCTGCCACCCAAGCCATCCACCTTAGCCGTTGCTCCAATGACATTAACTTTTAACCAGCCCTGGTCAAGAGTTTGCCATGCCTCCATTGGGTTCCCTCCCTGTGTGGTTACCGGCAAGATGTGGACACTGGTCCACTCCTCCAGCAGTCACCAAAAACGATCGACCAGATATCGAGCATCCTCAACTAGCTTTCCGTCCCTTGTTGCATTCCTTGCTAACCACATACTCCCTCCGTTTCTAAATAATTGTCTTTCTAGAGATCTTAACAAGTGACTACATACGGAGTAAAATGAGTGAATCTACACTCTAAAACATGTCTACATACATCCGTATATTGTAGTTCATTTGAGATGGCCAGAAAGACAATTATTTAGGAACGGAGGAAGTATGATATAACACCATGATCATAACCCCCTTGCTTGAATCTATAGCACATCCAAACCAGTCCAGCTGCCACCTATTGAGAGATCTTGTTGCGAATGAACCGTGGTTGGCATGGCAAAGGTGTCACCCCCTCTCACTATGTTGACAATTGACCAAACATGTTGTGCGTATTGGCAGCTCAAGAATCTATGCATGGTCGTCTCTTCCCTTTCACAAATGGGACACCGAACTCCCTGCTTAATCTTTCTTCTGTGAAGTTCCGCGCCGACGGCGAGCCTGTTCTGTATTAGTCTCCACGTATGGATTCTGGCCTTTGCCGGGACGTTGGTGTCCCATAGCTGGAGCCAACCCGTGTGTTCAGAGACCGAAGATGACGACTCGGGCAAGCCCTTGCGCTGATGCATAATCTCCATTGCTAAGTGATAAGCAGTACGTACGCTGAAAAATCCATTTTTGTGTGACTAGCAAGATGCGCGTGCATTGCACAGAACATCAAGATGCATTTTTTTTACAAAACACCTGTTGTGATTGACCCACGCGGGAGTAATCCCATGTGTAAAAACTAATGATATCTCGAGAAAGAGGAGAGATAAAGTGAGCAGGAGTGGGGCATGGTGGTGATTGGTGGTCGGACTGAGTGGAGGCATGGGGATGGACGACGCCGGCAGCGGCCACCATGCCAGATTGTTCCAGAGGCTTCTTTTTTTAATTGATCGACAATGATGTTGTGGGAGATAAGGATGAACAAGGGAAGGCCTTATCTACAAATGTGGAGAGAGGTGCGGGTATCTTTTTGCAAAATTGCATAATTTACTTTCTATCCGTCAGATATAGATCGAACAGTCTATATTGTAAGATGGCAGGCACACGCTACCTTGATCCTCTTCCACTAGTAGAAAAAGGGTCAAATGTGAAGCACATTAGTGCCGGTTTTCCGTTTTGTAAAAAAACCGGCACTAATGTGATCAATAGTGTCGGTTCGTGGCTGCGATCAATAGTACCGGTTCGTGTTGAGCCTTTAGTACCGGTTCGTGCCACGACCCGGTACTAAAGGGGTAGTGGCAGTCAAGGCCGTCGGGTCCCCACGAGCCCCTTTAGTACCGGTTTGTGTTACCAACCGGTACTAAAGGTCTAACCTATAGTATCAGTTCGTGCCACAAACCGGTACTAAAGGGGTCAATTTTCAAACTCTACCCCCCTATTGCCATTTCAGTTTTGCAAAAATCAAAAGAAAATGATAAAAACTTCAAAAAATAAAATCCTTCGAGAGGTAGTTATATTACTATATCTACTAGTTAGGAAAATTTGAAAACTTAAATTTGGACATGTTTTGCAAAAAGTGTAGGGAAAATGTAAAACGGCTATAACTTTTGCATACGATGTCGGAAAAAACGTATAATATATCAAAAAATTCAGCACGAAAATCCGCATCCCATGGAGACGGCCTACGGCCTGTTTGGAATTTTTTAGAATCCTCAAATTCGAAAAGGAAAAAAAGATATGGTCAAATTTCAGTTTTTTTAAAAAAATTTGGTTAAATTTGGTCAAACTACTTATTCAAGAAGTATTAATGTTACTACATAATTATTCAAGAATACTAGTGTTACTAAATAATTATTTCAATTTTTTGAATTTTGGTCAAATTATGGTCAAACTATGGTCAAACTTATTCAAGAAATAATAGCGTTACTAAATAAATACTGATTTTTTAGAATAAAAGTTTCAAACTCAATCGGTCAAAGGAGTGACTTCAAGCACAAGCAAAACTCCTGAGGCTTAAAAGGATTGACATCTTACTATTGTCAGGAAAACAACAAGTGTAGACTCGGAAACGAAGGAGAATAGAACCCGAAAGTTAAGCGTGCTCGGGCTGGAGTAGTGAGAGGGATGGGTGACCGGTCAGGAAGTTAGATGATTTGGAATGAGTGATCCACACTTGAGCACTTAAGAGAGGTGATTAGAGACTAAATCATCAAATAATTTAGAATAATTAAAAATCGAAAAAAATCAAATTTTTTTTTGCAAAATTTTCAAAAAAAAACCTTTAGTACCGGTTGGTAACACCAACCGGTACTAAAGGTCCCCCATACTAGGGCGCGAGCTCACGCCACACTTGAGCACTTAAGAGAGGTGATTAGAGACTAAATCATCAAATAATTCAGAATAATTAAAAATAAAAAAAAATCAATTTTTTTTTTTGCAAAATTTTCAAAAAAAAAAACCTTTAGTACCGGTTGGTAACACCAACCGGTACTAAAGGTCCCCCATACTAGGGCGCGAGCTCACGCCACGTGGTGGCACTTTAGCGCCGGTTCGTGCCGAACCGGTACTAAAGGGGGGGGGGGGGCTTTAGTGCCCACACTTTAGTGCCGGTTCCATAACCGGCACTAAAGGCCCTTACAAACCGGTTTTAAAGATCCGTTTTCTACTAGTGTTCCCTCGAAAATATTGGTGGGAAGGGTTGCCATACGACGATAGTTCAAATGGGGACAGACGTTCAGTCCTATCCTGACAGAAGCAGTCTCCGCCTATTAAATATGCTATCCATGACGCGCTGGTGGGCTTGGCGGTGACGTCGGGGAACGTAGCAGAAATTCAAAATTTTCTACGCATCACCAAGATCAATCTATGGAGATTCTAGCAACAAGAGAGAGAGAGAGAGGGAGTGCATCTTCATACCCTTGAAGATCGCTAAGCGGAAGCGTTACAAGAACGCGGTTGATGGAGTCGTACTCGCGGCGATTCAAATCGCGGAAGATCCGATCTAGCGCCGAACGGACGGCGCCTCCGCTTCAACACACGTACAACCCGGGGACGTCTCCTCCTTCTTGATCCAGCAAGGGGAGAGGAGAAGTCGAGGGAGAACTCCGACAGCACGACGCCGTGGTGGTGGTGCAGCTCGTGGTTCTCCAGCAAGGCTTCGCCAAGCACTATGGAGGAGGAGGAGGTGTTGGAGGAGGGAGAGGGCTGCGCCAGGAAGGGTGCGGCTGCCCTCTCTCCCTCACTATATATAGGGGAAGGGAGGAGGGGAGGCGCCCTAGGGTTCCCTAGGGAGGGCGGCGGCCACGGGAAACCCTAGATGGGTTTGGGCGCCCCACCCCTAGGAAACTTGCCCATAAGCCGGGAGGCGGCTGCCCTAGGGGTGGCGCCCCACCTCTCCCGGTTACGTGAGATGGGGTGGGAGGGCGCTCAGCCCCTTAGTGGGCTGATGTGCCTCTCCCTTGGCCCATAAGGCCCCTCAACGCTTGTCGGGGCCTCCAAACCCCTTTCGACACGCTGGTCATCACCGGTACCCCGGAACAATTCCGACTTCAATACCCTTCGTCCAATATACCGATCTTCACCTCCGGACCATTCCGGAGCTCCTCGTCATGTCCGGGATCTCATCGGGACTCAACAACCTTCGTAACCACATACTATTTCCCATAACAACTCTAGCGTCACCGAACATTATGTGTACACCCCTACGGGTTCGGGAACCATGCGAACATGACCGAGACGTTCTCCGGTCAATAACCAACAACGGGATCTGGATACCCATGTTGGCTCCCACATGTTCCATGATGATCTCATCGGATGAACCACGATGTCAAGGATTCAAGCAATCCCGTATGCAATTCCCTTTGTCAATCGGTATGTTACTTTCCCGAGATTCGATCGTCGGTATCCCAATACCTCGTCTCGTTACCGGCAAGTCACTTTACTCGTTCCATAATGCATGATCCCCCGACTAACTATTTAGTCACATTGAGCTCATTATGATGATGCATTACCGAGTGGGCCCAGAGATACCTCTCCGTCATACGGAGTGACAAATCCCAGTCTCGATTCGTGCCAACCCAACAGACACTTTCGGAGATACCCGTAGTGCACCTTTATAGCCACCCGATTACGTTGTGACGCTTGGTACACCCAAAGCACTCCCTACGGTATCGTGGAGTTACACAATCTCATGGTCTAAGGAAATGATACTTGACATTAGAAAAGCTTTAGCAAACGAACTACACGATCTTGTGCTATGCTTAGGATTGGGTCTCGTCCATCACATCATTCTCGTAATGATGTGATCCCGTTATCAATGACATCCAATGTCCATGGTCAGGAAACCATGACCATCTGTTGATCAACAAGCTAGTCAACTAGAGGCTCACTAGGGACATGTTGTGGTCTATGTATTCACACATGTATTACGGTTCCCAGTTAATACAATTATAGCATGAACAATAGACAATTATCATGAACAAGGAAATACAATAATAACCATTTTATTATTGCCTCTAGGGCACATTTCCAACAGTCTCCCACTTGCACTAGAGTCAAATAATCTAGTTCACATCACTATGTGATTGTAATGAATTCAACACCCATGGAGTTTGATCATATCTCGCTTGTGAGAGAGGTTATTAGTCAACGGGTCTAAATCTTTCAGATCCGTGTGTGCTTTACAAATCTCTATGTCATCTCCTAGATGCAGCTACCACGCTCTATTTGGAGCTATTCCAAATAACTGTTCTACTATACGATTCCGGTTTACTACTTAGAATAATCCGGATTAGTGTCAAAGTTCGCATCAGTGTAACCCTTTACGACGAACTCTTTTACCACCTCCATAATCGAGAAAATTCCTTAGTCCACTAGTTACTAAGGATATGTTTGACCGCTGTCTTGTTATCCATTCCTGGATCATTCTTGTACCCCTTGACTGACTCATGGCAAGGCACACTTCAGGTGCGGTACACAGCATAGCATACTGTAGAGCCTTTGTCCATTATCTCTCTTCTGCCGAGGTCATGTCTTGAGTCTTACTCAATACTCACACCTTATAACACAGGCAAGAACTCCTTCTTCGCCGATCTATTTTGAACTTCTTCAAAATCTTGTCACGGCATGTATTCATTTGAAAGTATTATTGAGTGTTTTTGATCTATCCTTATAGATCTTGATGCTCAATGTTCAAGTAGCTTATCTAGGTTTTCCATTGAAAAAACACCTTCTCAAATACCCTATATGCTTTCTAGAAATTCTATATCATTTCTGATCAACAATACGTCAACAACATATACTCATCAGAAATTCTATAGTGCTCCCACTCACTTCTTTGGAAATACAAGTTTCTCATAAACTTTGTATAAATCCAAAATCTTTGATCATCTCATCAAAGCGTATATTCCAACTCCGAGATGCTTACTCCAGTCCTTAGAAGGATTGCTGGAGCTTTGCATACTTGTTAGCATCTTTTAGGATTGTCAAAACCTTCTGGTTGTATCAGATACGACCTTTCCTCAAGAAAATCGTTGAGGAAAATATATTTTGACATCCTATCTGCAAGATTTCATAAATAATGCAGTAGCTGCTAATATAATTCTAACAGACTCTTAGCATCGCTACGAGTGAGAAAGTCTCATCGTAGTCAACTCCTTGAACTTGTCGGAAAACATCTCAGCGACAAGTCGAGCTTTGTTAATGGTGACACTTACCATCATTGTCTGTCTTCCCTTTTAAAATCAATCTGTACCCAACAGCCTTATGACCATCAAGTAGTTCTTCCAAAGTCCACACTTTGTTTTATACATGGATCTTCTCTCGGATTTTATGGCCTCAAGCCATTTGTCGGAATCCGGGCTCACCATCGCTTCTCCATAGCTCGTAGGTTCATTGTTGTCTGGCAACATGACCTCCAAGACAGGATTACCGTACCACTCTGAAGCAGTACGCGTCCTTGTCGTCCTACGAGGTTCGGCAGTGACTTGATCCGAGGCTTCATGATCACTATCATCAGCTTCCACTTCAATTGGTGTAGGTGCCACAGGAACAACTTCCTGTGCCCTGCTACACACTAGTTGTAGTGACGGTTCAATAACCATATCAAGTCTCCACCATCCTCCCACTCAATTCTTTCGAGAGAAACTTTTCCTCGAGAAAGGACCCGTTACTAGAAACAATCACTTTTGCTTCCGGATCTGAAATAGGAGGTATACCCAACTGTTTTGGGTGTCCTATGAAGATGTATTTATCCGCTTTGGGTTCGAGCTTATCAGGATGAAACTTTTTTTTCACATAAGCGTCGCAGCCCCAAACTTTCAAGAAACGACAGCTTAGGTTTCTCTAAACCATAGTTCATACGGTGTCATCTCAACGGAATTACGTGGTGCCCTATTTAAAGTGAATGTGGTTGTCTCTAATGCCTAACCCATGAACGATAGTGGTAATTGATAAGCGACATCATGGTATGCCCCATATCCAATAGGGTGCATCTATGATGTTCGGACACACCATCACACTACCACGTGGTGTTAGTTGTGAAACAATTTCCACAATGTCTCAATTGTGTACCAAACTCGCAACTCACATATTCATCTCTATGATCATATCATAGACATTTTATCCTCTTGTCACGACGATCTTCAACTTCACTCTGAAATTACTTGAACCATTCAATAATTCAGACTTGTGTTTCATCAAGTAAATATACTCAGTATCTACTCAAATCATCCGTGAAGTAAGAACATGACGATATCCACTACGTGCCTCAACACTCATTGGACTGCACACATCAAAATGTATTACTTCCAACAAATTGCTTTCTTGTTCCATTTTACTGAAAACGAGGCTTTCAGTCATCTTGCCCATGTGGTATGATTTGCATGTCTCAAGTGATTCAAAATCAAGTGAGGTCAATCGGTCCATCTGCATGGAGTTTCTTCATGCGTATATACCAATAGACATGGTTCACATGTCTCAATCTTTTCAAAAACGAGTGAGTCCAAAGATCCATCAACATGGAGCTTCTTCATGCGTTTTATACCAATATGACTCAAATGGCAGTGCCACAAGTAGGTGGCACTATATCATTACTATCTTATATCTTTTGGCATGAACATGTGTATCACTACGATCGAGATTCAGTAAACCATTCATTTTAGGTGCAAGACCATTGAAGGTATTATTCAAATAAACAGAGTAACCATTATTCTCCTTAAATGAATAACCGTATTGCGATAAACATAATCTGATCATGTCTATGCTCAACGCAAACACCAAATAACAATTATTTAGGTTTAACACCAATCTCGATGGTAGAGGGAGTATGCGATGCTTGATCACATCAACCTTGGAAACACTTCCAAACCATATCATCATCTCACCTTTAGCTAGTCTGCGTTTATTCCGTAGCCTTTTATTTCGAGTTACTAACACTTAGCAACTGAACCAGTATCTATTACCATGGTGCTACTAGGAGTACTAGTAAAGTACACATCAATATAATGTATATTCAATATACTTCTGTCGACCTTGCCAGCCTTCTCATCTACCAAGTATCTAGGGTAGTTACGCTTCAAAGGACTGTTCCTCTCATTACGTAAGCACTTAGTCTCAGGTTTGGGTTCAACCTTGGGTTTTTTCACTAGAGCAGCAACTGATTTGCCATTTCATGAAGTATCCCTTCTTGCCCTTGCCCTTCTTGAAACTAGTGGTTTCACTAACCATCAACAATTGATGCTCCTTCTTGATTTCTACTTTCGCGGTGTCAAACATTGCAAATATTTCAAGGATCATCATATATATCCCTGATAGGTTATAGTTCATCACGAAGATCTAGTAGCTTGGTGGAAATGACTTTGGAGAAACATCACTATCTCATCTGGAAGATTAACTCCCACTCGATTCAAGTGATTTTTGTACCCAGACAATCTGAGTACAAGCTCAATGATTGAGCTTTTCTCAATTAGTTTGTAGGCTAAGAAACTTGTCGGAGGTCTCATACCTCTTGACGTGGGCACGAGCCTGAAATCCCAATTTCAGCACTTGGAACATCTCATATGTTCCGCGACGTTTCAAAAACGTCTTCGGCGCCACAATTCTAAACCGTTTAACATTACTGAACTATCATGTAGTCATCAAAACGTGTATGTCAGATGTTCGCAACATCCACAGACGACGTTCGAGGTTCAGCACACCGAGCGGTGCATTAAGGACATAAGCCTTCTATGCAGCAATGAGGACAATCCTCAGTTTACGGACCCAGTCCGCATAATTGCTACTATCAACTTTCAACTAAATTTTCTCTAGGAACATATCTAAAACAGTAGAACTAAAACGCGAGCTACGACATAATTTGCAAAGACCTTTTGACTATGTTCAGGATAATTAAGTTCATCTAATCAAATTATTTGATGAACTCCCACCAGATAGACATCCCTCTAGTCATCTAAGTGATACATGATCCCAGTCAACTAGGCCGTGTCCGATCATCACGTGAGACGGACTAGTCATCATCGGTGAACATCTTCATGTTGATCGTATCTACTATACGACTCATGTTCGATCTTTCGGTCTCTTGTGTTCCGAGGCCATGTATGTACATGCTAGGCTCGTCAAGTCAACCTAAGTGTTTCGCGTGTGTAAATCTGGCTTACACCCGTTGTATGTGAACGTTAGAATCTATCACACCTGATCATCACGTGGTGCTTTGAAGCAACGATCTTTCGCAACGGTGCGCAGTTAGGGGGAACACTTTCTTGAAATTATTATGAGGGATCATCTTATTTACTACCGTTGTTCTAAGAAAATAAGATGCATAAACATGATAAACATCACATGCAATCAAATAGTGACATGATATGGCCAATATCATTTTTCTCCTTTTGATCTCCATCTTCGGGGCTCCATGATCATCATCGTCACCGGCATTACACCATGATCTCCATCATCGTGTCTCCACGAAGTTGTCTCGCCAACTATTACTTCTACTACTATGGCTAACGGTTTAGCAATGAAGTAAAGTAATTACATGGCGTTATTCAGTGACACGCAGGTCATACAATAACTAAAGACAACTCCTATGGCTCCTGCCGGTTGTCATACTCATCGACATGCAAGTCGTGATTCCTATTACAAGAACATGATCAATCTCATATATCACATATATTTCATTCATCACATCCTTTTTGGCCATATCACATCACACGGCATATGCTGCAAAAACAAGTTAGACGTCCTCTAATTGTTGTTGCAAGTTTTTTACGTGGCTGCTATAGGTTTCTAGCAAGAACGTTTCTTACCTACGCCAAAACCACAACGTGATATGCCAATTGCTATTTACCCTTCATAAGGACCCTTTTCATCGAATCCGATCCGACTAAAGTGGGAGAGACTGGCACCCGCTAGCCACCTTATGCAACAAGTGCATGTCAGTCGGTGGAACCTGTCTCACATAAGTGTACGTGTAAGGTCGGTCCGGGCCGCTTCATGCCACAATACTGTCGAAACAAGATAGGACTAGTAACGGTAAGCATATTGAACAAAATCAACGCCCACAACTACTTGTGTTCTACTCGTGCATAGAATCTACGCAATAGACCTAGCTCATGATGCCACTGTTGGGGAACGCAGCAGAAATTCAAAATTTTCGACGCATCACCAAGATCAGTCTATGGAGATTCTAGCAACGAGAGAGAGAGAGAGGGAGTGCATCTTCATACCCTTGAAGATCGCTAAGTGGAAGCGTTACAAGAACGCGGTTGATGGAGTCAGCTTCGCCATGATTCAAATCGCGGAAGATCCGATCTAGCGCCGAACGGACGGCGCCTCCGCGTTCAACACACGTACAGCCCGGGGACGTCTACTCCTTCTTGATCCAGCAAGGGGAGAGGAGAAGTTGAGGGAGAAATCTGACAGCATGACGGCGTGGTGGTGGTGGAGCTCGTGGTTCTCCAGCAGGGCTTCGCCAAGCACTATGGAGGAGGAGGAGGTGTTGGAGGAGGGAGAGGGCTGCGCCAGGGGAAGGGTGCGGCTGCCCTATCTCTCCCTCACTATATATAGGGGGAAGGGAGGAGGGGGAGGCGCCCTAGGGTTCCCTAGGGAGGGCGGCGCCACAGGAAACCCTAGATGGGTTTGGGCGCCCCACCCCCAGGAAACTTGCCACCAAGCCGGGAGGCGGCTGCCCTAGGGGTGGCGCCCCACCTCTCCCCGGTTACGTGAGATGGGATGGGAGGCGCTCAGACCCTTAGTGGGCTGATGTGCCCTCTCCCTGCCCCATAAGGCCCCCCAATGCTTGCCGGGCCTCCAAACCCCTTTCGGACATCGCTGGTCATCACCGGTACCCCCAGTAATTCTCGACTCCAATACCCTTCGTCCAATATACCGATCTTCACCTCCCGGGACCATTCCGAGCTCCTCGTCATGTCCGGATCTCATCCGCGACTCAAGAACCGTCGGTAACCACATACTATTTCCCATAACAACTCTAGTGTCACCGAACCTTAAGTGTAGACCCTACGGGTTCGGGAACCATGCGCATATGACCGAGACGTTCTCCGGTCAATAACCAACAGAGGGATCTGGATACCCATGTTGGCTCCCACATGTTCCACGATGATCTCATCGGATGAACCACGATGTCAAGGATTCAAGCAATCCCGTATGCAATTCCCTTTGTCAATCGGTATGTTACTTGCCCGAGATTCGATCGTCGGTATCCCAATACCTCGTTCAATCTTGTTACCGGCAAGTCACTTTACTCATTCCATAATGCATGATCCCGTGACTAACTACTTAGTCACATTGAGCTCATTATGAGATGCATTACCGAGTGGGCCCAGAGATACCTCTCTGTCATACAGAGTGACAAATCCCAGTCTTGATTCGTGCCAACCCAACAGACACTTTCGGAGATACCCGTAGTGCACCTTTATAGCCACCCAGTTACGTTGTGACGTTTGGTACACCCAAAACACTCCTACGGTATCAGGGAGTTACACAATCTCATGGTCTAAGAAAATGATACTTGACATTAGAAAAGCTTTAGCAAATGAACTACACGATCTTGTGCTATGCTTAGGATTGGGTCTCGTCCATCACATCATTCTCCTAATGATGTGATCCCGTTATCAATGACATCCAATGTCCATGGTTAGGAAACCATGACCATCTGTTGATCAACGAGCTAGTCAACTAGTGGCTCACTAGGGACATGTTGTGGTCTATGTATTCACACATGTATTACGGTTTCCAGTTAGTACAATTATAGCATGAACAATAGACAATTATCATGAACAAGGAAATACAATAATAACCATTTTATTATTGCCTCTAGGGCATATTTCCAACAGTCTTCCCTAGCGTGCTGCGTCGTCCTGATCTTCTTGCATTGAAGGGGCAAGCTTTGGGACTTGCTTTGGGGGGAGCAACAGCGCCTTATCACCGAAGAGGAATTGTTTTCCAGCCACGTCTGGTGGCATGACCCCTGCAGTTGTCTTCTTGTGCAGATGCATCACCCACCGGGTGGGCACATAGCCACGTGACCAGCGCCACATGGTTCCCTCGCGCGAAGGGCCTCGTGAGGCCGCATGCCGCAGGATGCAGGGGCTGTTTGGATTGTGACTATCTTTGCCATATGTTGCCACATGATTTTAGCCACATTTGCCACACTTGCCTTAGTTGAGTTGCTCAAACTGTTTAGCCACACTTTGGCTTGCCTAAAGGGAATCTTGCGACAATTTTTGTGTCTATGACATCTGGGGTTCATTGCTAAAATTTTTTTTTGCCTTAGGTGTGGCTAAAACCAAACACCCAGCTAACTTGGTCAAAGTTGACTAAGTTAGGTGTGGCAAAGTGTGGCAAGGTGTGGCTAGGAACCACTTAGGTGGTCGGGCCGCCTGCTACGGCCGCTGCATCCCCTAGGCGCAGCCCGTGCATCAGGTTCGCGTATGATGGAGTGCGTCTTGGCTTCGTCGAGCGCGCGGCCAAGCGGAAAGCTGCGGCGTCTGAGGTTGGCTCCAGCAGTGGCCTTTCCCGCCGCTCCAGCTCTTCTTCCTCGCGACGCAAGAAAGCCAAGGCAGCAGCGGTCGCCGGTCTCCTGGAGCTGCCACTGCTGACGACTCCAACACCGCTGACAAGAGGAAAACTCAAGTAGATCGCAGAGCTGTGATCTCAATGTCTCAGCCATCCTGGAACAGGCCAAGATTTGGGCTGGATCTTCTGGTTCTTCTTCTGGCACAGTGGCGTCCGCTGATGGCAGCGCCTCCTCTGCATCCTCTGTGCGTGTCTTTACCAATTCATCTCTACTCCTAATGGAGCAGTTGGTAGCCTGGTACTCCGGTTTTATTTTCGTCCGGTTTTATTTTCTCCCACCTCCCACCACCACCCACGGGTTTTTTATCCATTGGTTTATTTTTCACTCCCCTTTTTTCTTTCCAAAATCAGCACTTTCCTAACATACAAAAGATCATGGATATAACTTTCCTAACTTATCCAAACCCATTGATCCCTCCCATTAATGCAATTTACATTAGGAAACAAATAATAAATTTTCGAAAAACAAATAACGGATTTTAAAAAAATTAACAAGTAAATCATGACAAACAAATCTTATTGTGAAATTGTTATATCTGTACTCCTAATGAACGGGTACGTACGTCGTTTCGTTCGTTCGTGCGTTCCACCCATCCCATCGAAGGAAATCCCACCGATATCGATTGGGAAATCAGTCCTCCGATTTTTATCAAAAAACCCCACCTCCCGTTTGCTCACTTTCTCTGGTTTTTGCACGGTAAGAAAAAGCAAAAAAGGAGGTGCATGCGCCGTGCACCTGCATAGGAAGGTACTCCTCTGTTTCCTATTTGTGTGCAATTTGTTTCCTTTTTCTCATATAGTGTGCGATCCGCCCGCAGAATCTTTTCCAACTATAAGCTCCTTATCTACCGCACCGCATTCAACGCTAGCCTTCCTATTTGTCAACTTCTCTCCTTACTCTTCACTTCCTGATCCCCATCGTCCCTGGTCTTCTCCGGCCACCATCAAATCAACGTAGCTGTCATCGACCATGTGTGGGACGATCGTGCCGCCCGATGTCTTGGCCGAGTCCGGCATGAGAGAGACGACATCATCCTTGCCGAGTCAGGCGAAGTTCATGATCCCCGTCCGGCAACGCACCCTTCCATCTTCTTCATGGTCGAAGACAGTAGTGTCGTCCTCGTGCAAGGCATGCCTGCGGCCTGTGAATCCAAGGTGGGTGTGCCCCGCTCAGCCTCGTGCGCGTGACCACCATAGTTGATGGGTCCGGCGTCATGCACGGGCACGGTTATAGCAGGACGAGGACGGCGGCCAGGAGGACGACAGGAAGTTCGTGGCGCGCGTTGGAGATATCGCCGTGTTTTTTCCAAGTTGTGAGGATGCCCGGAAGGCCCCTCATCGACGGCGGATGACCTCCTCCACGTCAATGGCGCCGGAGACCCTTTTTCAGGTGGTGAGGATGCCCGGAAGGCCCCTCATCGACGGCGGATGACCTCCTCCATGTCAACGGTGCTGGATCCCCTTCTTCTTCGACTCCGCCAACCGTACAGCCACACCGTTGATCTCCTCCGCCGTGTGGTTGATTTTCTACAAATCTTTCTGGACTAACTACAGACCATTTGGTTGTATCAGGGTGGGTATTGATATTTTGGACAATGTGAAGGTCGGTAGGTGGTTGCACTGACAGCATTTGCCATGGTGTTTCCAGCGGAGATCTCAGGTTCAAGCCCAACGGAAGTGCAAAATTTTGGTAAGATAATCGCCTTTTGGGTTCCTGCTTGTGGCTATCTTTTTAAGGACACATTTGAGAGTTGTCTCAGTCCATAGGAAATTACTGTTTTCATGTCGATACATACTAATTCTACGGTGAAGGTTGATGGAAATGATTTTACTTGAGCAGATGCTTTTTCTCACGTCTGATTTACCATTAGTGTCGGATCTCATTCCTATTACACAATAAAATGGGCAAGGCGTGTTTAGTAACTGTTCGTGCTTTAAATTATATGCTCGTGTTTGATTACTTGAGGACACATATGCATACTAGAGAGCAATGCCATGCGTTTGACCTCTGAGTATTGTTGATAAAGCACTTTTTAATAATACTGAAACTAAAACTCAGTCGCTAAAACATGTAATCATTCAGCTTCTTTGCAGCTACATCTATGACCACCATGCTACACACCAAAGTGATATTTTCATATTTAACCCCTACCGTTGACTACTTTAAGTTTAGTGTAGGGAAAATGGATGAAGTCTCCTAATGGTGATAGTGGTGCAGACAACATTTTCTACAGACTTTAAAGTTCAAAATGGACACCTTAGTATGTGCGGATTATCATGTTCTTGTAGTTTGTCTCCACATCGGTTGCCCGCAAGGAGTATCTTTTTTGTCTTATGTATTGATCTATAATTTGCTTTTCTCCAATGTACAATTTCTCAAGTTCAACAAGAGCGTGGTTAGTGCCTTTTTTTCCATTCTATCAAAAAAAGGATTGGGTTATACTATAGAAAGCGATAACGGAACAAAACAAGAAAAGATCAACCAGTTTAGTTCCTTTTCTTGCTTAGATTTACCGTTAAAGTCAAATTAGTATTTAAGTAAGGAAAGTCAAACTTTTGTCCGTACTGATTTTTTTTTCTGGTTCACAGGAGAAAGGGAGGAATTGGCCAGCATGGGGTCATGATTGGTACAAACAGGAAGATGCATGCCCATCGGTTCTGTCGGTTCAGTTTACGTTGGATTTTCAGTTCTTTTCACCTCATAATTATCTTTTTATTTCTGTGGTAGTGCAGTTAAGCTTTATTTATCTTTTATTCCATCCCACTAGAGGCCTCTTGTGCACCTTGATTTAGTTCTGGTGTTTATTTGGTGCCAATGTCGTAGGACAATACATTCATGCATGGATTTATTCCAGCATTCAAATTTCAAGATCTTTGTGCCACTGGTTCACTGCATTCACCTTAATGGAGGTAATAAACGCCATCGAGGAACATGCGTAATGATGGAGGAACGGCCGTCAAAGTTAAAGGTGCATATTATTCAGCTTCAAGAGTTTTGGACATATGGCTTTTAATTCCATCGGCCAAGAACCTAATTCATATTCTAAAAATTGAAGGGGAGGAAGAGGAATTTTGTCGGTCATGTCCGGAAACAATGCTCTTTTTCTTTGTTCAGTTGACCTGTTTCTTCTGTGCATCATCAATTGAGTATTTGAGTTGGAACATAAGTATATTAGTTTCTTAGAATTTGCACATATGCTTTATCCAGTTGTCGATTGTTATGTACAAACATATATTTATATTTGGACTATAGATTCTTTATACTTATTGCCGTGCCGTGTTTTCTACTAAGTGTGGTACCTCTTGAAGGAGGGGAAAAAGCTAGGAGTCACTGCTGATTAAGGTGCGGAAGTTGGTGGACACGTACAAGGACGAGGATGTGAGCATCACCGTGATGGGGCACAACCTCTGGGTGGCGTTGGCCACCCTAAGTGCGTTCTGCATCGCCGAGAATGGTCAGTCACGGTGTTTGTGCGTGGGAGCAGCCTACTTCAAGAAGCGATTCGATGTCGCCATGGCCTCCGCGGTCGCAACGCCTGAGACATCGTTCCCTGGCACTCGGCGCTGTTGTGACATGACATGCGCTTTGAGCTGGCCATCGACATCGCACGCCGCAATACCGATGCCCGAGGAAGTCGCCACGGTTCGTAATTGTTGATGAGGTCGCCGCAAGGTGAGTTGAAGCAATCTCATACGCCATAGCTGATGCCCCCAACTTCCTATCATGGGTGCTAGCCGTAAATTCGAATGCATATATTGGTGAGCTATGTGATCCAAACACCGAGAAGATAGTAGATGCAATTTTCTACTCTTAGCAGGCAATTTTTTTTTAACTTTTCAAAAAGTAAGGTCATGTAGGCGCATGGAGCTCTCCATTTTGGTCATTTTCTACTCAATTGTAGAGTTTTATTGCAGTATCATAATTTTCCATATCTCAGTAGTGCATGTTTTTAAAATTAATAGTAAATGCATGTCAGTACCTCCAAAAGGAAAAATTAGTACTCCTCCGTCTCCATAATATAAGAACGCTTTTGGCACTACACTAGAGTAAAAACGTTCTTATATTATGGGACAGAGGTAGTAGAAAATTGTTTTGTCCTGATGGTAATCATTTTCATACAAACTACCATGGTTTCTTGTCCTTTTAGTTTTGCGTGGTGTCCATCCCAGAACCTCTATGGAATAATGAACGTTGTTGAATTCCTACATTTTTCTTATTATTTTCAAGCTTTAATTGTTGATTCCTTTAGGTTAACATTATGCTCGAGATGAAACTTTTCGTGGAGATACATTTTTGATATACAACTTTACTTGATTCTTAATCCATGTGGTAATGTCATTAGCATACATGATACTTTATGCATACCATACACCGTTCTCTCACAACAAATGATTAGTTTCTAAATTATAATCATCTTTTGGTTCAGGTTATAGAATTACATGATGATGTAGGACAGAGCCATCCTTAGAAAAATTGTATAGAACTGGAAAAAAGTAGTAACAACATATCTTGTTCAAGTGCCAAATCAGCATTGGACGCGCTGAATCATGTATGGCATCCGCCCAATTCCTTATTGGACCGTTGATAATTAGGACTCCTATGATAATTAGGAGATGTCTGGTATAATTTTTGTCCATGTGTTGTAGTTAATTTATCAGTTTTGCTAAAGCACATCTAGATGTGTCATAATGATTGCACATCTAAGTCCTATGTCATTGATATTACGTCGAGATTCGTGTGAATATTTTCTTTTTCTTTTTTCTTTTTCTCTTTATACTTAGATGTGCAATAACTAGAGCACATTTAGATGTGCCCTAGACACATCATCATAGTTCAATGTGTGTAGCATAATAAAACAGAAGAAATTTAACTAAGAGGACTATGTCGAAGATCAAAAAGAATTCATCGACAAGGGTCCCAAGGCGTTGTGGTGGGAATGTGCCAAAAATCCACCAAGTATTAAATGTATGCAATGAGAAAAAATAAATTAAAAGGCCCGTAGCAACGCACGGGCATTCTACTAGTATGTGTAATTCTTCAGTCCTTGTAGCCGCATGCCTTCGGGATAGGATAGCCAAGTTGGCTCCAGTTATCTGCATGATTATGTTGGATAGTTATGTTAGCCTTTGTCAGGTTGTTAGCCTCTCCAAAGTAGTCTATAGTGGTAGGTTTGGTAGGCTTGCTCCTGCCTTGTTTGGTCTCAGTCTGTACCGGCCCAATGAAGTTTCTCTTTTGCATCGCTCTGTTCAAGCATATGCATTTGCTCCTTGTTTTCTCCTTCCTGGGTTGTGTGTTGTTTCTTGCATCATGAGGATTCTAAAGTGGAATGTCTGCGACCTTGGCGTTGAGGACAAGTGCTCGTTGGTTCGTGACGTTATAACCTCTTGCTGCCCCAACATTGTTTGTCTGCAGGAAACCAAGCTGCCTGCTCTATCCCACTTCAAGTTGAGATCCTTCCTGCCTGCAGTTTTCAAGGACCATGCTACCATGCCATCTGATGGTGCTGCTGGGGGCATCCTGATTGCTTGGGAACCCAACTGCTTCGTGGGTCAGGTTCTTGCTACGCATCAGTACCATGTCACCATCCGGATGTCCTCAACAACTAATGACAACTCCTTCACCCTGACTGCTGTTTACGCGCCATGCCTAAATTCAGAAAGACCGGTCTTCTTTGATTCTGTCACTTCTTGTGCTGCAGAAGTAGATACCCGTGGGTGGTGTTGGGCGATTTCAACATATATCGTTTTGCGCATGAAAAATCCCGAGGCAGAACCAACTGGAGTCTCATGGAGCAGTTCAATTCTTGGATCAGAGAACATGGGCTGGATGACATCCACATCGAACAAAGTGTTCACTTGGACCAATAAGAGAGCCTCACCTACTTTGGTACGGTTAGACCGTGTCTTGGTGAATGCTGCTTGGAATTTAAAGTTCATGCGGACGACTGCCTCATGTGTGTCCGCAGTCACCTCTGATCACACACCGCTCCTAGTGCAGTTCCAGACAGATGCACCCAGAAGCAGATTATTCCGTATGGAGAACTATTGGCTCGAGGTGGAGGAAGCTAGAGAAATCATCCAGGAAGGCTGGTCCAGGGGCACTAGGCCTTTCCAATCCTCTGCTTCACTCATTAACTTCAAGATGAGAAGGGTCCGAGCGGCCCTAAGGCAATGGTGTAGACACAAATCCAGTCTCGGATTGCTTACTATCAACAATAAGCATGTGGTGGCCTATCTGAATGCAGTTGAGGAGAGAAGGCAGTTGTCGGTGCTCGAGCTGGTTCTCCGGGAGTTTGCCACAGCCAAGGCTGAGCAACTTATTTTGTGGCAGACTACCATATGGCGCCAGCGGGCCAAGCTGTGATGGTGTGTTTCTGATGATGAGAACTGCAATTTTTTTCATGCGGCTACAAACCCCCAGGCACGCCGTAACAACGTCAGGGTTCTAGTCCATGAAAGGGTGCAACATTTCCAGAACAGCCAGAAGCTTAGCATTGCAACCAGATATTTTGCTGACATCATGGGCCTTCCTGCCCCCTCCTTGCCTACGGTTCAGCTCAGCAACCTGTTCACTCCAGCCGATCTCTCTGTGCTTGTGGACGGGTTTTCATGGGCCGAGGTTGTCCAGGCTATTGACTCCTCTCCAGCCAATCGAAGCCCGGGCCCTGTGTTGGGGAACGTAGCAATAATTCAAAATTTTCCTACGTGTCACCAAGATCAATCTATGGAGAGACTAGCAACGAGAGAGAGGGGAGTGCATCTTCATATCCTTGAAGATCGCGATGCGGAAGCGTTACAAGAACGCGGATGAGGGAGTCGTACTCGTAGCGATTCAAATCACGGAAGATCCGATCTAACGCCGAACGGACGACGCCTCCGCGTTCAACACACGTACAGCCCAGGGACGTCTCCTCCTTCTTGATCCAGCAAGGGGAGAGGAGAAGTTGAGGGAGAGCTCCGGCAGCACGACGGCGTGGTGGTGGAGCTTGCAGTTCTCCGGCAGGGCTTCGCCAAGCACTACTGAGGAGGAGGTGGAGTTGGAGAGGGGGAGGGCTAAGCCAGGGGCAAGGGGTGAAGCTCTCATGCGCCTCCCCACTATCTATAGGGGTGGAGGGGGCTGGTTTCTTGCCCTCCAAGTCCATTGGGGCGTTGGCAAAGGTGGGAGGAAAGAAATCCCATCATTTCCTTCCCCACCGATTGTTATCCCCCCTTTTTAGGGATCTTGATCTTATCCCTTCGATATGATCTTATTCGTTCTAAGGGGGATCTTGGTGCGCCTTGACCAGGGGTGTGGGGCCTTGCCCCCACTACCCACGTTCATGTGGGTCCCCCCATGCAGGTGGGCCCCACTCCGGAACCTTCTAGAACCTTCCCGATACAATACCGAAAAATCCCGAACATTTTCCGGTGGCCAAAATAGGACTTCCCATATATAAATCTTTACCTCTGGACCATTCCGGAACTCCTCGTGACGTCCGGGATCTCATCCAAGACTCCAAACAACATCCGGTAACTGCACATTAATTCCCATAACAACTCTAGCGTCACCGAACCTTAAGTGTGCAGACCCTACGGGTTCGGGAATCATGCAGACATGACCGAGACAGCTCTCTGGCCAATAACCAACAGTGGATCTGGATACCCATGTTGGCTCCCACATGTTCCACGATGATCTCATCGGATGAACCACGATGTCAAGGATTCAAGCAATCCCGTATGCAATTCCCTTTGTCAATCGGTATGTTACTTGCCCGAGATTTGATCATCGGTATCCCAATACCTCGTTCAATCTCGTTACCGGCAAGTCACTTTACTCGTTCCATAATGCATGATCCCGTGACTAACTACTTAGTCACATTGAGCTCATTATGAGATGCATTACCGAGTGGGCCCAGAGATACCTCTCTGTCATACAGAGTGACAAATCCCAGTCTTGATTCATGCCAACCCAACAGACACTTTCGGATATACCCGTAGTGCACCTTTATAGCCACCCAGTTACGTTGTGACGTTTGGTACACCCAAAGCACTCCTACGGTATCAGGGAGTTACACAATCTCATGGTCTAAGGAAATGATACTTGACATTAGAAAAGCTTTAGCAAACGAACTACACGATCTTGTGCTATGCTTAGGATTGTCTCGGCCCATCACATCATTCTCCTAATGATGTGATCCCGTTATCAATGACATCCAATGTCCATGGTCAGGAAACCATAACCATCTATTGATCAACGAGCTAGTCAACTAGAGGCTCACTAGGGACATGTTGTGGTCTATGTATTCACACATGTATTACGGTTTCCAGTTAATACAATTATAGCATGAACAATAGACAATTATCATGAACAAGAAAATATAATAATAACCATTTTATTATTGCCTCTAGGGCATATTTCCAACACCCTGACGGTTTCACTAATGAATTTTACAAGGCTTTCAAGCACCTGCTCAGAGATGACCTCCTCAAGTTCTTCACAGACTTTCATGGCAACAAGGTGGCCCTCGAAGGCATCAACACAGCTTTCATCACACTTCTGCCCAAGAAATATACACCCTTGGAGATGCGTGACTTCCGGCCCATATCTTTGGTTCATAGCGCACCCAAGCTTGTGTCTAAGGTTCTAACGAACAAGCTACAAAGGCAAGTTCCTACTTTGGTGCACCCATTACAATCTGGTTTCTTGCAAGGGCGCTCGATAGTTGAGAACTTTGCTCTAGCGGCTGAAATGGTGCAAACTGCACACAAAAGGAAAGTGCCGGTGATATCCTTAAAATTGGACTTCAAAAAGGCCTTTGACTCTGTTAGCTGGGCCTGCCTCACCCAAGTCCTCGAAGCGAGGGGTTTCCCCCCACAGTGGATTCAATGGGTTAATGCGCTCCTCTCCACGGGTCGATCACGAGTACTGCTTAATGAAGAGCTGGGTGATCCTATCCTTGCCAAGAGAGGCTTCCGGCAGGGTGACTCGCTGTCACCTTACCTCTTTATCCTTGTTGCTGATGTGCTCCAACGGCTCTGCTGTATGCATTTTCAGAATGGCACCTTGCTGCACCCCCTCGGATCGGATGATTTCTTCCCAGTCTTGCAGTACGCGGACGATACGCTGATTATTTTCAGAGCTGAGCTGCAACAAGCAATGGTGATCAAGGATATCTTGTCTGCTTTCTCTGATTTCTCAGGTTTGAGCATCAATTTTCATAAGAGCACCATGATCCCTGTCTATGTGGAACCGGAGGTCGCCTCCGCTATTGCTCTCGCACTCGGCTGCCATGTCTCCTTCTTTCCGTGCACTTATCTAGGGCTACCACTGTCCTTGCATAAGATCAAGCATGGCATGTTGCTGCCAGTCATTCACAAGGTTGATCGCCGTCTATCAGTTTGGCTGGCCACTTTTCTCTCCCTGGGGGGGGGGGGGGAGGGAGGTTGCACTTGTTAATTCAGTCCTGGCTGACATACCTAGCTACTTCATGGCTTGCTTTCCATGGCCCAAGGAATCCCTGAGTAAGCTGGACGGCATTCTCAGAGCCTTTTTCTGGCAGGGTAAAAGCAAGGTCAACGGAGGTCATTGCCTTGTGGCTTGGGATTCAGTCACTAGCACGCTGCAATGGTGGTCTGGGTATACGGAATTTGGAGGCTCATAATCAGGCTATGCTTTGCAAGTTCGCAGCCAGGGTTCTTCAACCTTCAGATATACCGTGTTTCCGCTGGTTTGCGTCACAATACTGCCAGGGTTCTATGCCACATGGGGCTGGTTACAAGGATACTGCCATGTGGAAGGGCTTCAAGGACTGCCTCCCTTTGGTCATCTCGTCCTCGCGCTATTCTGTTGGGTCTGGCTCCCAGGTCTTCTTTTGGTATGATCAATGGTTGGGCACTGGACACCTACGGCACAAATTCCCGACACTGCGCTCGTTCGCCGTCAACCAGTTCTGCTCTGTTCAGTCTCAATTCACTGAAGGAAACTGGGTTGTGCGGCTACGACCAAATCTATCCCACATGGCTTCCCAAGAACTTCTGGAGCTCAACCGCCTGCTTACTAATGTGGCTCCTAACAGCCAGCACACAGATGCCCGTGTGCCCTCACTTGCCAGTAAGAAGCTTAGCACAAGTTATTTCCCTATTTTTATCAGCTGCTCACGTTCCGTGGTGTGCGGTGGGCTTTTGAGTCATGGATTTGAGACTCCATTATCCCCATCAAACACAGGGTCTTTATGTGGTTGGTCTTCTGGGGCCGTTTGAACACAAGATATAACATGGTGAAGAAAGGCTGGACCATGGCTGCTCCTAACGCTGGATGTGACCTCTGTCCAGCCATGGAATCAGCTGATCATTTGCTGCTGCGCTGCCGTCATGTCAATGCCCTTTGGGGGAAGCTTCTGTTGGCTGCCCTGGCATGGGACTCGCCTAATGTTGAACACTTCGTGTGTCATGCTGCAGCTCAGCTGAACGACAAGCGCAAGTGGAATGTTGTGTTTGCCGCCTGTGCGGTAACCCTTTGGCACGCCAGGAACGATAGTCTTCAACCAGAATAACTGGACGGAGCCCTATTTCAGGTTCTACGCAGCTAGTTTGCTCCGCCTTTGGTGCAGCAGAGCTTCGAAGCAATAGGACAGAGAGGTTTTGCAATCTTGGGCTAATATGATTGAAGGCTAGTAGGCTTGTTGCTCTCTCCCCTCCCTCTCCCTCTTTTCTGTCCCTCTCCCTCTCTCTGCCATGGGCTGCTTGTGGCCTTTTGCACCTGGGTGCACAACACAAGCACATGTACCTGTACTCCTTCAGGCTCGCGCCTGTTTTGAAATATAAGGTAGGCCTCGAGCTACCTTTTATCTTCAAAAAAATAAGCCTCTTGTGACAGTCGACTCACCGGGGACTAGTGTCGTATCCAACGGCCACAAACCCTAACTCCCCCGTCCAAGAGACGGGCAGGAACGCGACGTTCACTGGGCGAGGGAGAGGGCGAAGAAGAGGAAGCCCTTGCACCGCCGCTGCACCGCCTGTGCTCCGTGAGCTGTCCTTCAAGGGAAACGATAGGCATCAGACTATTGATGATCTCTTACCATCAGATTAGTCCTAGACCATCCAATCAAACTTACACCCAAACGTCCGATCTGTTAGCAAATCCCGTGCATGATTTGCTGGATTGAAGCCTTAATTGGCTGGTTCGTCATAACTGCTAGGTGCGCAAGGCCTGGTGGTCGTTCCTTTTTTTAACGGGATGGGCCCGGTGGTAGTTCTTCCAAACAAATTGTTTATTTCCTAATTAGGCTCTGTACAATTAGTTTGCTTCCAAGATTGATGCATCAATTCATCTAAAAAAGGATTGATGCATCATTTTGTCTACATGATTTATTTCTCTATTTCAAATATTCTATTTTGAGCCAGCCATAATTTGCTTCCATCAACTCAACAATATGCTTCATGTCCGTACAACCAAATTTGTTTTGATTTAATGAAAATGTGTGATTATAAATATACAAATTTTTGCTACAAGCAATGGTAGTTACCTCCTATCTCTATGCCTTCCACGTGTCCCTCAACTTCGAGCCAAACCAGCAGCGTAGAGGGCATGCTACCGTGCCCTGTTCGCGGGCAGAAACCCGCTAACCCACTTCGCACTAGCAGCGCAATTAAGAGGTGGATAAAATATATTTTTTATAGATAAGATAAGGCCCAGATTTTTAGGCGGCGAGATACGTGCGTCTGATCAGGAACTACTTCCTGATTCTTGGCTGGCTATTTGCAGCGATGCCGAGTGGATAGGCATGCGTTAGAAACTGGCTAACTAACTAGTTTTCACTTAATTCCCTTTGTATATTCATTTTTTCAACAGGAGCGTAAACCTTTTCATTTTCAAAATGATTATTTATCATGAAGTATATATGTGTACTTTATTCCAATAATAGGAGCATGTGCCCCTTCGTTGGAGTGGGAGTATATACCCATTTTTAATTAGAAGTACACATGGAGCGTCTATGCTTTTGGAAATAAGAGTATGCAGTATTCCTTTTATTTGGTATATATACTATAGCAACGAAGTATGTAGTGTCTCCAAATATAAGAGTACATGCTCCCAAAAATGAAAAGTAGTATACATGCTCCCAAAAATGGAGTATCTAGAAAATAGAGTATCTTCAAATACATGCACAAAACAGAGTATATGCTACTGCGTGGTAGTATCGCTTGTTTAGGTAGGGTAGCATATAGTATGGACTGTATGGATTGCAACGTAGTATATCCGTATGTGAAGGTCATAAATGGCATGGTTTCATCTACATATTTCTTTATAAGTATATATCATTGTAAGAGTGTATGGAGTATATTCAATAAGAGAGAATGGAGTATGTTGTATTTCAAAATAAATAGTATGGAGTATGGAGTATATTCAACAAGAGAGAATGGAGTATGTTGTATTTCAATATAAATAGTATGGAGTAAGGAGTATGGAGTATATATATCATAATATGTCCAAAATTCTCAGTGTCCAAAGATGGGAAGATGGCATGGGTTCTTAGAAAATATGGAGTATATAGTATCTTAGAAAGCCAATGCGTAGTATAGATCATAGGGCACGTATACACGCCCGGCCGGCCGGCCAGTGAGAAAGATTTATAGGTCAGCGTCTGCCAATCCATTTGTAAGAAGAAGAGTGTGAAATATGTGCAGCCTTTAATTCAAAAAATTTGCATATTTATCTGTAATTTTAGCTGATTCTTTCTATGAAGTACAAGATCTTGTAAATACAAGATGCATGCAAACGTGATGTCAGCCATCCATGCATGTCCTTATGTGTTCTCATCCATGGAACTGTGCGAGCAACTATTATTGCATCCTTCCGTCCATCGTACGTCCTCGCCGCCGCCGAAGTAGATGTCCATTGGTCGTATGCAGCCGTACGTGAGCGCCCCATGTCGATGCAGTCACAAGCTGTGCACCACCGCACGACGCCATTACCAAGGAAACCGATGGCACCTTCTCCATCGCGGCACGCCGGTGTGCACGGTTGCCCTGCCCGATCATAATGACGCCGGCGTGCACGACGTCATTATGGAGGCCAGCGTGTAATCGACAATTTGAAAAAATAGAGTATCAAACGCAAAAAGGACACAAATTATCAATTAGCGACACATCTCACCTGTTTCATCAATCAATACCTTGAAACATCCATGCATGCGACCAATCCAACCGGGGTTTCATGTCAGGAAAATTCTCCTAGATGCGCTAGCTGTTTACAGCAAATCCAAGGGAGAGAGAGCGGGATAATCAGGTCATGTTCATTAGGTTGTGAACGCACCTGATTCATCTTGGTGGGCGGCAGCGGTGGCCACGCATACGGCCGCGTCGTGTGAGGTAGATTGAAAAACGAGAGGATTAATGATGTACTGTTGTTTTTAATGTATAAAGGCACGAAAGTAGGAAAGTTTGGTATATTACTAGATTGGATCTAAGAAACCGGCAGTACCGTGGCACCTACGACCCGTTTAGAAAAGCACGTATCTAAAAGAATCCAACGGCTTAAAAGGTGAAGGTAACTACCACTAGATGGTAGAATATATATAGGGAAAATGCATCCTACTACCGGGTGTAGTTACACCCATTTCTTATATACTACCATGTGGTACTATATACTCTACATTATTATTTTTAGTATGTTCATATATTATATATAAGATACTCCAAAGCGAGTTATGTGAAAAAATTGCATGTAAGTCCATGTTTTTATTATATTTGTGAAATACGTACATATTTATACGTAAAAAGGAGTATGCTCAAAATATACTACATACTATATAAAAAATAGTATATATACTACCTAAACATTTTTACATACTACATACTACGATACATACTCTCCAATATGATAGATACTACCTAGAACGTATGAAACAAAAGTGGAAGTAACTACACCCGGTAGTAGGAAAAATTGTCATATATATATATATATATATATATATATATATATATATATATATATATATATATATATATATATATATTTGCTTCCACTAAAAAATAAAATGGTCTCCACTGTAGCTATACATTTTTTCCACAAGAAACGAAAATTTGCTTCCAAAGAAAACGGAATCTGCTTCCATGAAACCAAAGTATAAAAACAATCACAACACATACAACAAAATATGATACAAAATTCAGGCCTAATACATCTGCAGGGAAGCTGGGCTGAACCGTGAAACTTGTTCCGATCTACATTTTGTGGATGTTATAGAAACTTGCTTCCATCTCGGAAGCGTGGATGCTATACAAATATTTTGCTTCCACCGTGAAACTTGCTTCCATCTATAGTGAATTGGTTTCCATGGCAAATCAAACTTGTAGTGATTTAACAGATTTTCTTGACAAGACTAAAAGAAATTCGTACTTATGTGATGGTATGCTTACTTCAAAAACATCAAATTTTGCTTCCATCGACTAGATAATTGTCTTTAACCAAATAAGACATTCCTATAGAAATGAACCATAATCATGAGTATACATGCTTCAAACAAATCAAGAATGTCACCCGCAAAAAAATAACAAATCAAGAATGTGTTTCCTGGAACTACAAATGTGCTCTGTTTGCTTAAAAATGCACAAAATTATTCATGGACGTACATGCTCAAACAAACTGGTATATCCTGCTAGCTTGCTACTTGCTACTGTATGGAATGTGACAGCATGGACGTCAAGTCATTTTAGTGGGCGTAGGTCCTCAAGTCTCATTGGTATTGCTTCCGTCAGGTTGAAGGAAGTCATCCGTCAGTGGTGCTTCAAACATCAGTAAATTTTCCTTCCAATGAGGTGGTGCGTCCAACACTGGCCAAATCAATAGTGAATTGCTTCATACAAATCATCATTTCAACTGAAGCAATAAAATGTTTGATTAGAAGCATTATAAGCAAGGTATGCTTGGTGAACTAGTGTTGAAGAACAATATGGCCGAAGCATATAATTTGGCATTTTGAAGCAATAGTAAAGTAGGATGGAAGCATACAATTACATAAAATAGCTTGGGAATCATGTCATCTTAATTTTATTACACATGGAAGCATAGTGTTACAAATGCCCACAATGATAGCACCAGAAGAGAGATATAGAACAAAAGGTATATACGCAAGCAGGCATCAACAGTTGAATATATATCTATGCATCACTATTAGATTGGAAAAGGCTAATTACACAAATTGAAGGGGGCATTGAAAGAAAGAGAAATCACATAGGCAATGAAAAATACAACAAAACATGTTTTTAAATAAATAAATAAATATCTCCACGCACTAGAAAGAAATATACTAAATCAAGAAGCATGGTTATAATTCTATCTGTTCATGAGAAGCACGGGACAAGCACCTATGTAGCATGGATTCTAAGCAGTTATCTTTATAGGTGAATGGAAGCATCGTATATAGAAAGTGCCAAGATGGCAAATATTCAGTTACAAGTCACCCACAGTTATTGCAGCCAAGATGTTCTGATGCAAGGCTCGGAATGATAAGGCTAATTACAGAGTTGAATATATATGCATCACAAACTAGAATGAAATGGCTTGAAGCATATGTATTTATGAAGCTCCTAGGAAGCATGGCAAAGGATTGATATTCCACCTGTACATAGCAAAGCACCTACAACAGATTCAAAGATGTAGTACTACATGGGAGCATGAATTGTTTCGATAATTATATATAACTAGGAGAAGCAAAATAAGATAAAATTAAGTAGCATCAAGCAAGAAAGCTTGGATCAGAAACTGTACAAGCACATGAAGTGTGATGTTGGAAGCTCCATTTGCATGATGTATGACAATAAGATAGGTAACATAGAAAAATGAGCTATATGCGGGAACTCAATTGGAAGCATATAGCAAGATCAATGAAAATTGAGGCAAACTAGTATTGTGGCCAACAACAAGATGGATGTTTTGTCACCAGCATACAAATTGATTGAATTCTTAAATTATGGAAGCAGATTGTATAGATTTCAGTAGCACTTGTCAATTTAGACATTGCATAACAAAGAAGCATCAAAATGATACTTTGGGAACAGAACTAGTCTTGGATGAAAGTGTTGACACACGAACACATCACGTGTACCCTCGATGCCGGGGGTGATGCACCGCAGCTCACGTCGAAGGAGACCCGACCGACAGCGCGATACGCAAGACAGTCGACGAGCGCTTTTGCAGACCCGAAAACCCCACACCCCCGGGAGGGACCCCGTCAGGGAGTGCGGCGGCTATGGGCTGCCCTAGGTCGATTCGCTCGCCCCTAGAGCCTCGGGATTCGCAGCTCTCAAACACGAAGAACAGCGAAGAACGAGAGAGAAAAACGATGGAGAGATGAAACGTAGACAGGAAAAAGTAGTATATTGATTTGTTCGATTGTGTGTTGTTCAATCGGCCGTCACCCCCAACATATATAAGAGGCGGCTGGACTTCCCGTACAAGTAAAGGATTCATCTAGGCTTTCCTTACAAGAAAAATTACATTAATTCAAGGCCCCTAGAGTCCTAGTTCTATTCCAACTCGGATTCAGTCTGAATTTGGCCCAAACTTTGTCTTCCTTCTTGCGCGGGCTGCCGAGCTTGCATATGATCTCCGATCAAGACGGCCCAAATATCAAACTTGTGCGCCTCAATGATACGAACAACTCTCATGTTGATTACTTTTTCAAATAAGTCCATCCTGAATACTCCTCGAGGTCATCTTTACCTTCCAGTCGGACTTGGTCTTGCAGTAGACTGGATTATCCGAGTCTCGTAGTGAACTTGTAGGCCATATACTATCTCTGATGATGATGACTTCAAAACCAAAGTTTACCGTCTTATTGATATGCATAACTTTTGTATTGAACACTTCTTCATCCGAGGTCATCTTTCAGGCACATGTTTAGTTACACTCGGATTCGAGCTCATCCACTCGGATATTTAGAGACTTTCACTCGGACCATCCGACTAGACTTTTTCACTCGGAAAACAATCTTTCACTCGGATGACTATATTTTTATTCGGATACTAATAAGTTCATCCGGTCAGCAAACTTCCACTCGACCGGTAATTTCACTCGACCGGTAAATTTTCACTCGGATGATAAGCTTTTTATCGATCGGTAAGTTTTTAAGCTTTTCACTCGACCGATAAGTTTTCAGTCGGACGGCAAGCTTTTCACTCGACCGAAAACATAGGCTGATCTTGATTTGTCTCCTCAGGTCCCATACCACCTCGGATTGAGACGAATAATATATGAAAATCGATCGGCTCGACGAGACGAAACTTTCTCGTGTTGAAGTTTTTCCGATTCAAGGACTTCTTAAGGGCCTAATTGCTCGCGCGACCCATCAGACAGGGTGTCTGGTACTTCGCGCCATATTTCCATTCAGCTTCGGTCTGCAGTGTATCGCCTCTAACTTTTGCATATGAACTCGGATTGACATGATTTATATATCAAAATTGATTGTCTCGACGAGACGAAGACACTTCTTTTAGAGTACTCCCTCATCCGAGGTCGTCTTGAAGGCATGATCGGCCGAAAACCACTCGGAATATTGAATTCTGCCATTCGGAATACAATTTCGGCCCCTAAGATGGAGTCGGACGATTGATAACCTAAACATCAAAGTTGTTCCACTCGGTGATGTGAAACTTTTCATGCTGAAAACCCTTTCACTCTGTATTTTGCCAAAATCAGGCGTCAACAGAAAGCATGCACAATTAAAATTATAAAGAAAGTAATATTACCGCCAAAGATTGTCATGCGTATTATTCTAATGTGCGTACCAAATTATAGATAATATAGAGACCAATTAAAGGTCGGATAGAACCATGAACAGAAGAATCAAAATTAGAGGTGATACCTAGGTCAGATGAGTGCATGCTGCGAGCAAGGGAGGAGCGAATCCTGCAACATTCTCGCGTGCTTGCTTCGTTCCTCAACCAAGACGATGCTCCACCTCGGTGTACCAGAGGTCCTGAGGCCTGAACCTAGTGGAGATGACCGAGACCGTGAGGGGATTAGGTGCTCGCTCGTGCGCATCGTGGATAATGTCGGGCGCAGCTAACAGATGGTAGAACGTACCGGCGCGGTGAATCTCACGACCGCTGTGGGGATGACTGGTTCATGGCGGAGAGATCCATGGCGGAGAGGGGAGGGGAGAGCTTAGGGCTGGAGAGGAATCAGAAGGGCGAGATGGATCGAGGGACGGATGGTTGTTTTTTTTTTTTTTTTTTTTTTTTGCATGGGGACGGATGGGTTTGGGAAAGTGAGTTAATGCAGGGAGGGATTATAGGTGAGACATGGGAAGAGAATCAATTGGGTTTGGAAACACATCTACGGATTTTTAAGAGCAACGTCAGCCGTGAGATAAAAACACATCGACGTCTCACGACCGGTCTGGTGAACGCCTTCTATCAGTCGTGTGATAGAAAGTGTTTCCCGTCTTTCAAACCGAGGGCACCTGCACTCTAGCGCGATCCAGATCCGCGTCTAGCCGCGTTCATCTTCCACGCCCAAGACGGCCTTCCGCCGCCGCCGAGGTATATATTCATGCGCTGCGCGCGCATGCACCTGCATTCCTTCCCCTCTACGCAGGCTCCCCTTAGCGGCTCCTTGACTAGTAATGGGTTCTTATTTTGCTATCGATTCTTGTTGGCGCGGATCTAGATATATCTAAATTGATTTCTTGTGGTTGTAAACAGATGTGGAATGAGGGATCCATGCAACTAGCTTTATACTGGATTTATTACGTCCTGTTCCTACCTGGATCTTTTGATTTGTCTATCTAGTCAATAACATCCCATGAGCAAATTCCACTGATTTTAGTTTGTTCTATCTTAATATGGTAACACCACTGTGGTAGCTGGTTACCCCTATTTGAGTGTGCGTTTAGTAACCGTGTTGGATTTGTTTTCGGTTTTGTTCACATTATTAGGTAGTTGCCCTACTTTAGGAAAAGAGGACTAGATAGGGTTTTCCTAGGTGGGCAGCACATCCCTGAATCTATCAGGATTCGGGGCATAGAACATGTTTCTGTTCGTGTGATTTTCCTTCTTTTTTCTGTTATTCGGTTATGTCAACCAATTGTTGTGTTCTTTTGAGCGGGACCAGAAAAAGTAATGGCACTGGGTTTTGTTTCGACTGCGGTACTGGAGACTCCGATGGGTTTTGCCTTCTTCCGTGTTTGTGAAAATGCAATTTATGGACCAGAGGTTTGTGTGCAACCATTTCCAAACCGTCCTTGCATGTCAGTCACTTGAATTCTGTTTCTTATGAACCTTCACTTTGTTATTTGTACAGAGTCTGTGGTCTTGGTTTATCAGGAGGAGCTTTGCCACAGATGTTAGTATTTCTGATTCTACAATGTTTATATTAGCATTTTCTTTGGTTGTGCTCTCTTATTTGCTTTGCACTCATGACTGATCATAATCCATGTATGTGCTTGTTTTAATTTTTGTTTTGTCTTGGCTATCACTATCATTAAAGAGTACATCCAGAATATCTTACGCAGCAAAATAACGATGATGTAACCATCTCAACCCGTAATATAATAATAATGATGTAATCTGTTGATAAAATTCGCTCTAATAGCACTCTGTTACTGATACGACACGCTCCTCTAATAACACTCTATGCTTCATTTATGACTTTTCTCGCAAATAACACGCTGTTGATTTCTTACCAGGTTATTGATTTGTTTGAGTTCGTAAAGGTTGATCACAAGTCTGTTGTGCTTGATGATGGTCCTGGTAAGAAGCTTGCTGATACAATCAGGAAGTGCTGTTCTGATGGAAGACAGTTAATTGTTGGGAATGAAGACCTTAGAGATGCCATCAAATCCAAACTGGTCAGTAAATGTCTGTAGTAGTTCGTCTGTGTCTTTTCATGAGGAGTGGTCACTGCTAACGTATCAGTAACATTTTTTTGCTAGAAAATTGATTGCTTTGACGACAAAGAAGTTATTCATGAACTGATGTGAGGGTTAAGGAATGTGCTGTATGATTTTGTACGTATAGAAAGATGCAACATCACCCGCGAGTATCTTCTTCCATTATCCAAAGGATTGAGAGACTGCATGGATAAATATGAAATCAATATTCCTACAGAAGCGGTAAGAACTGAATTTTCTTGCAGTTGTACCCTTCTCTTGAGTACGCCCTTCCATTTTTCTGCTTTTGTTCTTACTATTGTGCCTTATTGTTATGCCTTTTGTGTACAGATGCTAGTGCTGACACTAATGGGTAATATTGGGTCACCTAGCTAGTTTATACATTATCCTACTCTCCTTTCTTCAAAACCAAACTTGCACAATGGACTCAATGACATAGACAGCCTGTTTGGTTGTGGGTAATTAGTGGTAGAGAATGGGAATTTAAGAGGTACGGACAATATTATGCATTATTTGGTTGGGGAATAGGGGGTTGAGGAGGCCAAACACGCTGAGAGAAAACAGATCTTAGGTCTCTACTTCTGCCTCACTCACTACAACAACATCCAGGATTTTAATTTGTAATGCTTGTTTATGTTGCATTTGGTGTTGATTTTTTTTTTTTGCTTTGAATTATCCTTTGCAGCTTGTGCAAGTTGATGTAATCTTGTTCCTGTTCTTGTTGATCCGTGCAGGTTGATAGAAACTTTATAAACCTTATTGGTTTAGTGGATCGATGTGATACAAGGTTGAAGCATTCTGCCAAGACAATACGTGAGATCTGTGACAAGCTGGTTCCTGATATTGGTTCACTTATCAAGGATGACCGGCTGTATGCAGAAGCTATGGCAAAGATTCTGACCCCAGCATTTCTTGAAGAATGGAGGTTATTACAGCTCATTTCTTAACAAGCTATTATATCCAACAAAATATTTTTGGAATATATCAATTAGTGGTATTAATAAACAAAATGTTATATTGTGTTTCGATACAGTGGTTTGAGGCTGACGTGGTGAAGATGATAGATTTAGCAGAAGCTGCAGCAGGTGATGCGCAAAAGAAGATTGATTTTCGCACGTATTGCGAAATAAAGGACTGCCTTGTTAAACTTAGGCTTTTACCTGAAGGGAGAACTCAGCTTCTTAATGAGGTCAAGACTTTGGCTGAAAAATTTTCTAGACCAACAAAGAGGAGCTACACTGAGGTAGCTGAAGGCCCAAGCGAGAATTGCTCTGACCATCTTCCGTGTGTGAAGAAAGTGAGGCAGTTAGGGGGTGGTGAAGCACTCGTTTAGAAAATTTATGTATTATCTTAAGGATGCTGCTAGTTGTGTTGCTGGTTTCCTAGCTCATTACTATGTCTTGAACTTTGTTCTCGAAGCTATGTTTCACCTGACTCTGTTACCTGGAACCTATATCTGTATTGTAACCCCTTTAGTGCAATTTGTGCAGCAGCGATACCTTTGTACCTGTGGGAATTACGCTAGGAATCATCGTTGGTTGGGAATTACCCATGCTGTCCCGTTGCACCTCTGCACCTCTGCTGATTTTCTAGGATTTTGCGTTATTAACTTCCTAGCACACTTATACTTCCCTCTAAAGAAATATAAGACCATTCAGATCACTACTTAGTGATCTGAAAAGTCTTGTATTTCTTTACAGAGGGAGTACAACTAGGCGGCTATTCATGTTTGCCGATGCTTATGGATTACGATTCTGTTGAGTATAAGAGAAATTAGGACGTGTGTCCCTCGATTGTAATGAACAAAAGCAACAAGTTTGGCAAACATGTCTCTTGGGTTTATCTTGTTACTGAAGATGGATGTCGTCATCTTGCAGATGTGTGCAATGCTTCGAAAGAGTTTAACGCAATGGTTTCATTCTTATCATTTGGTTTGACATCATCTCTGAAGTAGCTGCTTGCTCCGGTAGAATTCTACCTATAAACCAGAATTTCAGTTATAAAAAGGCTGCCACTCGATGGGAACAATGAGCGTAGCACGAACATCACACCCGACAAAACCAAAGACAAACACCAACACCAAGCGGGCTACAACGCAAAACAGCCTATCCTAAAGTCACATAAAATGGGCAATCATTTTTTCAAATACATGACAAGCATTTTTAAAAATACTTTTTGAATACATTACTGAATGCATGTTAACATTTTTCAAATACATGTTTGAATTTTTTTTGAATGGTATAAACTATGTTCTTTCATTATGCAAACATTCTTTTGCATTGTGTATACATTTTTCAAAAATGTTATAAACATTTTTATGGACCATGTAATTTTTTTAATTTGTCAAGTACATTTATTTGATGGTACGAAATAGATTTCAAATGAAAAGAAGAAGAACTATTGGAAAAAAGGGGAACTTTAATGTAGCAAAAGAAAAATGCGGAAACATGAAAATGTTGATTCCTTGATTGGTAAAATGTTGAATCTATGAAGCGAAGATGTATTTCATAAGAAAAATATATATCCATCAAAATGGGGAACCTTAATGTACGAAAAAAAAGTACTTCACCAAAACAAATTCAAGAGAATGTTGATTCCTTGAATGGTAAAAAATTGAAGCTATGAAACAAAATTTTTGAACAAGTACTTTGAAAATGTATTTCAAATGAAATTTAAATGAAAAAATTATTAAAAACTGATGAACTTTAACATAGCAATAATAAAATTGCCAGAAAGGTAATAAAAATGAAGCAACTAAAAAAGTTTCACAAAAAATGTGAAAATAAAAAACTTAGCAACAAAATATGGGGTACTTTAATGTAGCAACAAAATGTATTACACAAAAAAATGTGAAATAAAAAATGTTGAACAATAATGTTGATTCCTTGGAAGAGAAAAAATATTGAAGTTATATAAAAAAATTGTTTAACAAGGATTTAAAAAATGTATTTCAACTGAAATTGAAAATGAAAAAAATGAAGGTAAATTGGGGAACTTTAATGTACGATGCAAAAATGTATTTGAAAAACAAATATTAAATCAAAATATCAATTCCTTCAATTGTTAAAAAAATAGATGAACAAATAACTGCACAAGAAACCGAAGAAGCAACAAGAATTATCCAGGAAACCTTGAGGTGGGTCGTGTGAACAATGCAATTTCTTAATACCCCCCGCTGTTGCGGTGTACGTGGAATAGATTGCCCGAGGGCTTGACGATTTACACAGGGACGACCGAGGGCCTGATGAAGTGGGTTTAGGAGGTTCCTGAGATATTACAGGAACCTTTTTCCTGAACATGTTTTCTATTTATGTTTTTACCTTTTTATTCCCCCATTTTTATTCTCTTTTTTGTTTTTATATACAAATTAAAAACTGTATAATCTTCCAAAATTCTTTGTGTTTTTAGAAAATGTTCACAATTTGTGAAATTTATTCATATGACAAGAAATATTCACGGTTAACAAAATTTCTTCAGATATTAAAAATGTTCCTATTTTACATAGATGGGCCTGCCCAGGAGCGCCGCAGGCCACAACCTCTTTTTGCTGTTTCATTTTTTATTAATTTTTAACTTTTTTTCGTACTTTTTTATATACAATGCAAAAAACAATCTATTAAAATATTTCAAAAAATGCTGACCAAGCATTTGAAAAATGGTAAATGTGTATAAAGAAAATGTTTCTCACATATACGAATAGTGTATACAATTTTTTTGATCATGTATTTGAAACTTTTTAATCGAACAATTGATTATTTTTGAAACAGTTTCAAAAATATAGATCAAGCATTTGAATTTTTTAAATGTGTATGGGAAAATGTTGACCATGCATTAAAAAGAAGATCAAGCATACGAATATATTTTTAATCATGTATATAAAAATGTTAATCAAGTATTTGAAACAATGTTTACCAAGTATTGGAAAAACTTTAAACGTGCATTGAACAAATGTTGACCGTGTATTAAAACTGATGAATTAATTTGATCATGCATATAAAACTGTTAACCAAGCATTTAAGAAGAAGTTGAAAAAGCATTTGAAAAATATTAATCCTACATCTGAAAAATGTTGAAAACTAACGGAAAAATATTTACAATGTACAAAAAAAATCGTGAACATTTTATAATGTTTATAATAAATGTATAAAAAGTATTTGAAAAACATATAATACAAAGCATTTAGAAAATGTTAAACGTGTATAATAAAAAATCTTGACTATGTTTTCAAATTTTCTTAATATTGTATTTAGAAAATATTAGTCAAGCATTTGAAAAAGATGTTAAATGTGCATAGAAAATATGTTAATCCTAGCATTTCAAAAATGTTGGTCAATCATTTGGAAAATGTTGAATTGTGTATAGAAGCAATGTTGACCATGTATTAAAAAGTGATAAAGTAACATTGAAAAAATGTTAAAGGTCCATTAGAAAAATATTGTGAACATATACACACAATGTAGAATAAAAGCAAAAGAAACAAAGAAAACAAAAAAATGAAACTGAAAAATAAAATGTAAAGTAAAAAATAAAAAAACAAAAAATAACAAGTATTCTTAATAAAAAATGAAAGCAAAACAAAAACGGGAGAAGAATAAATAAAAGAAACATAAGAAAACGAAAAAGCATTTAAAACTGAACAAAGATATAAAAAACAAAAATGGAGAATAAAATAAAAAAAGAACAAGAAAAGCCAAAAAGAAAGAAAAAACGAATAACACAGAAGAAAATGGAGGAACAAAAAAACCTAGAAAACCAGTGAAAAACCAGCTCTTTTTGTCGCGCCCAGCTACCTTCAAATGAAGTCGAGTTGAGCTGAGTGGTTAGGAGCGCAACACCCTGGAGACCAGGGATCGATCGCCGGGTTCCCGCATTTTCTTCTGGCCCGACATTGTATCGGTCGATGCGAGAGTTTCCCCTCTCTTAATGCAATATATAGACGCCACGCATCGTCTGCGAGTTAAACGGCTGCCTTTTTTTTTGAGGCAAAGTTAAACGGCTGACTGGCCTACAGGGTGCCAATGGTGGGATGGCCCAGTAGGACATGCCTCGTCATGCTAACATCACTCAATTATCTTTTTCTCCTTTAAATTTATTTATATTTTAAATGTGCATCATTCAATATTTCTTAAAAAACTTAAAACCACTAATTTGAAAACAATGTTAGCATAGTATGAAAAATTGGTTAGCGTAGTGTTAAAAAGTGTTGAAAACTTAACAAAATTGTTTCTGACAATGGAAAAAATGTTCCATGTGTATATAATATGTATTATTTTTTACAAATGAGTATGGAATGTAATAAAGTTTGCATAATATAAATATTTTGGTACTATTAAAAAAAATTTGCATGACATTTTATGGAGACATTTCCGCGTTCCATAAAACATCTGTTTCATTTAAAAGAATTTTATACAAAATGTAAAAAATATTCACATAGTTTAAAAATGTTTTCGATTAAAAGGATATGTGAAATTTTATAGAAATAATCATGTGTTTCCAAAAATGCCTGTGAAAATTTTAAAAATGTTTATGCAATGTAAAATAATATTTCCATATTTTTAAAAAATATTTATTTCCATTAAAATATGTACGGCATGTATTTGGAATATTTTACCGTCTATTCAAAAAAAACGTTGAAAACATGTATTTGAAAAAAGTTCATCATGTATTTGACAAATGTCTGACGTTTGTCTGAAAAATATTTCACATGTGCTCCAAAAATGCACGTTGTGTATTGGGAAAAAGTAGACATGTGTTGCAAAAACAAAACTGACAAAAACGACAAAGAAACAAAATCAAATGTAAAGAAAACAAAGAAAGAAAAAAATGTACAGTGAAGGAAGAAAGAAAAGCGAGAAAACCAAAGAAAAATGGAGTAGAGGGAACCTACAGCGCGCGAGCAAACCGCGCTAATGGGCTAGCCGGGCATCATATAACATTATAACCCTGGCGTCCCGACTTGGTTGGAGATTTTTTTTTCCGTAGAGCTTCGGTTTATATTACAAATGCAGAACCCACTATAATGGGCAGGGCCACATGTGGCTCCGGCCTACCCAAGGCCGAACTCGCAGTCCACTGCGTCACTTGAGTGTGCAGGTGCGACAAAAGTACTATACTCTCCTTCCTTTTCTTAGCAAAAAAGAATTCTCACTCCCCTACGTAGTAATAGCAAGATTTCGTGCATTTTGCGCTGTGTCTGTGCATGCATGCATGGCATGGCCTTCGATCTCTACTGTAGTTCTCAGCTCTGAATCGTGAGAGCACCTGGGAATCTTTGCTTTATTTACGTTCCGTTGCGCCCTCAAAAGCGGCGGCTTCAGCACTCAAAAGGGAAGCCAGCAAAGCGGCAGCCATGCCGTCCGCATTGCATGCAATGCATAACCTGGGAAACCCCCATGGCCGGCCTTGTTCGCTTTGCGCCGCTCTTTACTTTTTTGCCCTTTGCCGCCATGGTTGCATACTTGCATGTACTACCCAGTACTCCGATCTTGCCGATAGAAGCTGGCAATCACAGGGTGTCCGCAGTTAAAGCCATGGATCCGCTGCCGCATGCTCAGAGCTCACCGGCCGTGGAGATCATATCAGTCCTTCAGTCAGTGCCGCTGCCGTTGATCGTTGTTGTATTAATTTATGTACGCCTTTGAATAATCTGACCTGGTAGTGGTACTAGATCTCGCATATCTGCACTGCATGGCGACACCCAGGAAAATCTACTCGTCTTAAAGTGCGCTCCTTTAATTAAAGTATATATATAGTACACCAGCAATCCGTTCCGTGGTGCTGCATGCATGCATGTCATGCAGTAAAGTTCATGGCGAATCTCCTCGGAAGGCTGGCCGGACGGGAGCGAGCGAGGGAGAGAGATACAGTGGAAAGCTCGGATAGAGAAGATGCAAAGCTGGACGTGGAAAGAAGATCACTCGATTTACCACCCCCTAAACAAACCAATCCTCCTGGGGCCTCGAACAGAATCAAGCAAATGGACCTAATAATTAATGAAAACCTCGTGCGATCCACGCAGGAGGAAGGATACGGTCTTGCTCGCTGCTTGCTCCACATAAAGCCGACGCACTGTGCACTGGCTTTCTGCAAGATTCTCCCTAAGCCAATGCCTTTACCTCCCTAGCTAGTTATCTTAGCAGCAGCGTGATTCTGCCTAAGACACTACCTTTTGAGATTTCTACCCTAGTTATCTTAGCAGCAGCGTGATTCCGCATTGCCCAATAGCAATGGCGCCATCGTCTCTCTCTCTCTCTCTCTCTCTCTCTCTCTCTCTCTCTCTCTCTCTCTCTCTCTCTCTCTCTCTCTCTCTCGTACTACTATCTACTTGTCTCTTTTCGTTGTCAAAGTTGCCTTACAGAAAGCAAAGGGGATGCCTAAGCCTTGGGAACAAACCTTGCGTGCGTGCATGGCATGCAATATGGCCTCGGCATGGCGGGGCATGCAGGAGCCGAGATAGATCCGCCTCGTGGCAAAAGCAGCCAAGCCAAGTGTTGGTCGAGCCCAAAAGAATTACCAATACTACTACTCCTTCTATAAGCACTTGGAGGATAGTTGGGAAGTGTTGGTCAAGCCAAGTGTTGCATTGCAGTGTGTCGTTGGGAAGTGAAACCATGGGGTATAGTTGCGGCCATGAGAATCCAATGCACAGGGGTTTCTTCCTTTTTCTGCCTGCTCACCCCTCCTTTTAAGGAGAGGATCTCCTCTGTTTGGACTTGCTCTAGTACTGTACTGCTTTTGCATCCTATGCTTGCATACGCAGCATCACAATCTGCCTCCACGCTTGGTAGAACTACTCTAGTGAAAGTGTACCCTCGTGATGTGGTCCAAATATTTCCGGTAGCGCTGCTTGCTTTTGTTGTTGACTCAAAACAAAGCATTAAGAAGATACTACAAACACAATGAGCACACACCCGGTCTCTGCATAACTAAGGCCAACTCCACCGCGCGACCCTATCCTGTCCGCCCGCGTCTGTTTGGGGTAAAAGGAACAAAGGAGACGGCCCAGCGCGCGGGCGCAAACAGACTTTTGTCCGCATTGTGTCCGCTTTCGACCCATCCGCGGCCCAAGTTTGCGCCGCTTTTGGGGTGAAACGGACATCACGCGGACGCGCGGATCGTCTGCGCGTGTCCTCCTCTGGCCCGCCCGTCGGTGGCACAGGACGGGCCTTTTTCTATCCGCCCCCTCTCTCCCTCCGGCCGCATCCACTCCACTCTTCCCCTCTTCCTCGCCGCCGCCGCCACGCCATTGCAGCCGCGGCAACCCGAACATGCGCTGCCCAGCCCCTTCCTTCGTCGCCGCCGAGCTACCCAAGCACGGCCACCTTGTTTTGCGCACTACCGCCGGATTTGGGGCGGATCCGGTTGGTCTTGAGCTCGCCCATTTGTGGGAGGCCGGGCCGCGCCATGGACTGGCCGGGCACCTCGCCGGAAGGCCCTGGCAGGGCCGCAAGGCCACATGCAGGCAGTGGCTCGTCCTCTAGCTGCTCGGATCTGCACCGTTGGTGGTCCGCCGGCAGATACGCGAATGGCTGCCGGCCGGGCTCGGTGCTTGCTCAAAAGCTCGTCGGCGCACCGTTGCCCCTCATCAAGTGCGACCACTGCCCAAGGGTGGTCGTGGCGCCAGGTTCATAACGCCGGAGCATCCTGTATGGGTGTTCATCAAGTTCTTAAACGATGGGGTATGTGCTCTTTTAGCATCGGTTTGTGCTCTTGGATTAGACTAGTGGTGCTAACTTGAAGTTTTATTGTGTAGAACGGATGCAAGTTTCGGTATTGGGAAGAAGAGTACATCGATATTTGATAGAGAGAAATGTAGTGCATGTTCGTGCACTTTTAGCTAGCCTAGAGGCTTTAGATGAGACAAGTGCACTTGTTGCTAGATTAGTGGCTAGGCACGATACTACGTCGCGGAAGAAGCAACAAGGCACGATACTACGTGTGAGGAAGCAACGTCGACTTCTGGCTTGAAGAAGAAAGGAGGATGCAACGTCGTGCCTCCTCCACAGATCAATAATGAGTGCATCGAGAAGGTCCTAATCCAACTCAAGGGAGCAGTTATGGAAGTTGGGTATCTTCTCAAATGTATTCTTGTGGTTCTTGTTTTCTTTGGCCTTGCTTTACTAGTCAAAATGTGATGATGTATTGTCATGTACCAAAAATGAATGATAATTTTTTTTAAGGACTTACAAAGAAATATACGCGGACAGGATGGGGCAAATGGATGCGGCCGCGTGCTGGGCGCACGGCCACCGCATCCCAGGGCAGGCCCGGATACGACCCCAAATCCCTACCCAAACGGACAGAATCCGGACAAAACGGACGTCCGTTTGGGGTCGCGGTGGAGTTGGCCTAAGATGAACACAGTCAACACCAACGCACACACAAATAAACACGTCGGTAATAAACAAAGTCGTACAAGGCCAAAGCAGCCTCTGCATAACTAGGATGAACACAGTCAACACCAACACACATATAAATAAACACACCAGTAATAAATCCGTGCCTAAGCAAAAAAAAAAAAAAAAAGAGAAAAGGATCCTAAAGCGATCAACAACGATCGACAAACTACAACGATGACCATATCCGCACTAATCATCTTTTGACGTCAAAAGCACAATGAAGTTCTTCAATAGCACCGCCTTCAGGAAGAAAACGACGCTCAAGCATCATCCTCACCGGATCCAACCATTAAAAGCCAGATTCTAGGTTTTCACCCTGAAGAACAAATCCGAGTATATCCGAGCAGTGCCTTCAATAAGGTAACGAAAACACATCGCCATTACCAGATACAATCAACTTGAGTCAGTCCTAGGATTTTCACCCCGGTGCTCGAGGTTCACATCTCGAGAAGCAGTACCAAACCAAAGTCAATCATGTGTTGTCGCCAACACTTTTCCCCGACCCCAGCGGCTATATGCTAGGTTAGAAAAACCAGCGCCGCAGCTGTACACCATACCCTCTGCATCGAGTGTCGCCCATAGACTGCATCTCATCCTCGAAAGCAACTGGTCGGAGTAAGAGCCCCAAGAACCCACAAAGGAGCCATTGGCCGCGTCCTAACGCCGCCAACACGAGATGTTGGCAAGAGCCATCAGATCTGAAGAGCACTTTCGCTTCGGTACAACCCCCTAAACACATCAAGGACAAATTTTTTTCATACCTCTTCATAATAAAGGGTAGGATCGTCTTTTCTAGAAAATACATCGCGCTGCCTGGCATACTCATTTTTTTGGCAAGGGGCACCCGCCGATTGGGCCGGCCCATTGGCTGCGCTGTCCAAGCACGCCTTGGTGGGAATAAAAAGTCGGAAAAAAACAGATGGCCGAGAATCGAACCCCAAACCTCACGCATGTTGAAGAGAGTTCAAAGCTAGTGGAGCTAGAAAGTCTAACTAATTAATGACTTGCACGAATAAGAATTAGTGGCAGATCTGATTTTTTAAAATAATTTCTGTTTTTTTCGAAATTCAATCACTTTTTATTTTTCCAAAAATGCAAACATTTTTTGGGATTCCCATTTTTTTCGTGTTTTCAAAAAAGTTTGGAGTTTCAAAATTTGCTCATCCGAACATTTTTTCAGAAAACTTTCAGAATTCAATTATCTCTCATTTTTTAAATGTATACATAATTTCTAAACGTGTTCCAATTTTTCAAAGATTATTCATGGTTTCAAAAATAATGTTCTCATTTTAAAATATTGTTCACAGATTCGAAAATATATCCGCGTATTAAAAAAACATCCATGGATTTCAAAGAATATTCGTGTTTTCAATTTTTGTTTTACAATTTCGAATTTTTTTTTCCTTTTTTAAAATTGTTCACGGAGTCTAAAATATATTCGATATGTGTAGTTATAAATGACTCGCGCTACAATTAATCAAAAGCAGTTGGTAGACGATGGCCACCAAAAAACATAGCAAGGGCGCCGGCGCTTTAGAGCATGGTTAATAGTATAGCCAGCTGCTGAAAATAAGCTAGTGCCATGTCATCTACAGCCCATCTTATAGTCAACATGTACAATAGTAGATCAAAAAAGCGTACTACTTTTTTTATTATGTGGCCCATCTTTCATTCTCACAAAGTGCCTAAAAGCACGTGGTAGAGCTGACTCTTCACGAAGAGCCCGCTTACCTTCTCTTTCCTCTTTTCTTTTCTCCAACTAAACAGAAATATACTAGTTTATTCCTTATAGCCCGCTGACTCAGCTCTATTGTACTTGCTCTTAGAAGGATACGGTCCACGCAGGAGGATACGGTCTCGCTCGCTGCTTGCTCCACATAAAGCCGACGCACTGTGCACTTGCTTTCTGGAAGATTCTGCCTAAGCCAATGCCTTTACGTCCCTAGTTATTATCTTAGCAGCAGCTTGATTCTGCCTAAGCCAATACCTTTTGAGATTTCTTCCCTAGTTATCTTGGCAGCAGCCCGATTCTGCCTTCCCAATAGCAATGGCGCCGTCTCGTCTCTCTCTACTATGTACAACTACTTGTCTCTTTTCGTTGTCAAAGTTACCTTACAGAAAGCAAAGGGGAAGCCTTTAATAAACAAGTAAAAGAATTAACACTCCTCCTTTTAAGCAGGAGTTGAAACCATGGGGCTATAGTTGCATGGGAAGTTGGGAACCAGCTGAGAGAATCCAACGCACAGGGGTTTCTTCCTAGTTTCACCAATCCTGCCTGGTCACCCCTTCCTTTTAGGGAGAAGATCTCCTCTGTTTGGACTTGTTCTAGCAGTAATAATTTACGTCCCTACTCTACTTCTTTCGCAGCCTATGCCTGCATACGGAGCATTACAATCTGCCTCCACCCTTACTGTAGCAGTAGATTTGCTCCCAGTGAAATTGTACCTTCGTGATGTGGTCCAAATATTACCGCTGCTATGTCTGCTCACAAATTTCTGAAGCAGGTTATAATGACGCCATAAGGGTAATATAGTATTATTAACAGGCTCCCAATATATAGTACAGTCTCTGTAACTTAATGTAAAAAGTGTTTGAAGTTCAAATTAAACTGCAAAAACATCTTACATGAAATTACAGAGGGAGTACAATTTAGGGAATTTAGCAGGATATAGCGTGATTTAACAGTGTTATAGCATCAATTAGTTTAATCTATTAACATAGTTTAGTACTTATACTATCGTTGTTCATGTATCTGTACTGTTTGTGACCGGTCAACTTTTACTTCTCAACTAGCAAATTGTCCATATTAGAGGTGGCCTACCTAAATCTTAAGCGGACCTCACTGCTGTTTCCAAAAATTAATCAGGGGCTTAGAATAAATTCTCCATTTGGAATTATTCTATAGTTTAACAATTTACACACCTAGCAGCCTATGTCTTCATGTGGAGTATTGCAATCTTCCTCCATCTTACTGTAGTAGTAGAACTGCTCTTGGTGAAAGTGTACCTTCGTAATGTGGTCCAAATATTGTCGCTGGCTACTAGCTATATTACATCTGGCTACTTGCTTTGTCTGCATTCCTCACAAAGTTTGAATAGTAGGCTATACTGATGCCATAAGGGTACTATAGCGATTTGAACATGGTCCCAATAAATCACATTTATATAGTACAACCTCTGTAACTTATATAGTAGGTTATAACAAGCCATAAGGGTACTACAGCGTTTTTAACAGGGTCTCAATATATAGTACAACCTCTGTAACTCAATGTAAAAAGTGTTCTAAGATTAAATTAAACTGCAAAAACATCTTACATTCAGTTACATAGGGATTAGAATTTAGGGATTTTAGTAGGATATAGCGTGATTTAACGGTGTTATAGCACCAATTAATTTATACTATTACCGTAGTTCAGTACTTATACTTTCGTTGTTCATCTATCCAAATGGTTTCTGATTGGTCAGCTTTTCACTTCTTAACTAGCAAATTTTCCATATTATTAGAGGTGTCCTATCTAAATCTTAGGCGGAGCTCAAACATTGCAGTCTCCAAAAAGTAATCATGGGCATACAATATATCCTCTATTTGGATTTGTTCTAAAGTTTAACAATTTACATCCCTAGCAGCCTATGTCTCCATATGGAGTATTACAATCTCCCCCCCCCCCCCACTCTGACTGTAGTAGTAAAACTGCTCCTGGTGAAAGTCTATCTTCGTGATGTGGTCAAATATTTCTCCTGGCTACTTGCTATGTATGCATTCCTAAGAAAGTCCTGGATAGTAGGCCATAATGACATCATAAGGGAACTACGTACAGTGTTTTTAACAGGGTCCCAACAAATGACATGTATATAGTACAACCTCTGTAACTTGATGTAAGACTTTTTTGTAGTTTAAATTAAGTAGCAAAAATGTCTTGCATTAAGTTACAGTTGGGGCTAAATTAGGGATTTTAGCGGCATATACAAGGATTTAACAGTGTTGTAGCTAATTTATTATGTTACCATAGTTCAGTACATAGACTTTCATTTTTCCTGCATCTGTATGGTTGGTGATTAGTCAGCTTTTCACTTCTCAACTAGCAAATTGTCCATATCAGAGGTAACCTATCTAAATCTTAGCCGGTGTTGAAACATCATAGTCTCCAAAAAAATAATCATGGGCGTAGATGAGATCCTCTATTTGCAAAAAAAATTATAGTTTACCAATTTATACCCCAAGCAACTTATGTCTCCATATGGAGTACCACATCTTCTTCCACTCTTACCTTGGTAGTAGAAATGCTTCCAGTGAGAGTATACCTACATGATGTGGTCCAAATATTACAGTTGGCTACTTTCTATGTGTGCATTGCTCACAAAGTTTTGAATAGTATGCTATAACGACACCATAATGATGCTATAGCGTTTTTAGCCGGGTCTCAATAAAGGAAATCTATATATTACAGCCTTCGTAACTTAATGTAAGATGTTTTTACAATTTATAAACCTCAAAACCGTATTAAATTAAGGTAGGGGGTGGTACAATTTAGGGATTTTAGCAGGATATAGCTTGATTTAACGGTGCTATGATGCAAATTAGTTTATTATTTTACCATAGTCACTAACTATACTTTCATTATTCATGTATCCAAACGGCTAGTGATTGGTCAACTTTTCATTTCTCTAGTCGTAAATTTTCATATTAGAGGTGACCTATCTAAATCTTTGATGGAGATTAGACTTCGCATCCAAAAAGTATGGGCGTAGAATATATCCTCTATTTGGAATTTTTCTATACTTTACCAATTTACACCCCTAGCAGCCTATGTCTCCATATGGATTATTACATTCTTCCTCCACTCTTACTATAGTAGAAGAACTGCTCCCGGTGAAGAAAGTTTTGAATGTCAGTCTATAATGACGCCATAGGGGTACTATAGCATTTTCAATAGGGTATCAATAAAGAACGTCTATATAGTCCAACCTCCCTAACTTAATGTAGCAAAACCATCTTGCATTATGTTACAAAGGGAGTGCAATTAGGGATTTCAGCGGGATATAGCAGCATTTAACCGTGCTCACTACTTAGGCGTTCATTGTTCATGTATCTGTATGGTTGGTGATTGGTCAGCTTTGCACTTCTCAACTAGCAAATTATCCATCTGAGAGGTGACCTATCTAAATCTTAGGCGAAGTTCGAACGTCACAGTTTGCAAAAAAATCACGGGCACAGAGGATATCCTCCATCTGTAATTGTTTTATATTTTAAATATTTACACCCCTTGCAGCCTATGTCTCCATATGGAGTATTACAATCTTCCTCCACTCTCACTATAGTAGTAGAACTGCTCCCGGTTAAAGTGTACCTTTGTGATGTGGTCCAAAAATTACCACTCTCTACTTGCTATGTTTGCATTGCTCCTAGAGTTTTAAATAGCATGTTATAAGGGTACTATAGCATTTTTAATAGGGTCCAATAATTACATCTATATAGTACATTCTCTATAACTTAATGTGACCTTTTTGCAGTTATTCTTACATGGCGAGTACAATTTAGTGATTTTAGTGGGATATTGTGCGATTTAATGGTTCTATAGTGCCAATTAATTTGTTATTTTACCATAGTTGAGTACTTAGACTTTCATTGTTAATCTATCTGCATGGTTGGTGATTGGACTACTTTTCAATACTCAATATATAGTACAACATTTGTAAAATTGTCCGTCTTAGAGGTGACCTATCTAAATCTTAGGCGGCGTAAAGACATCGTAGTTCCCAAAATATAATCATGGGCGTAAACGAAATCCCCTATTTGCAAATGTTATATAGTTTAAAACTTTACGCCACTAGAAGTATATGTCACTACATGGAGAGTATTACAATCATCTCCACTCTCATATTAGTAGTAGAACAACCCCTAATGCAAGTGTACTTTTGTGATGTGGTCCAAATATTACTGCTGGCCATGTCTGCTCACAAAGTATCGTAGTAGGTTATAACAAGCCATAAGGGTACAACAACGTTTTTAATAGGGTCTGAATATATAGTACAACCTCTGTAACTCAATGTAAAAAGTGTTTTAAGATTAAATTTAAACTGCAAAAACATCTTACATTAAGTTACATAGGGAGTACAATTTAGGTATATTAGCGGGACATAGCGTGATTTGACGGTGCTACACTACCAATTAATTTATACTATTACGTAGTTCTGTACTTATACTTTCGTTGTTCATCTATCCATACGGTTTTTGATTGGTTAGCTTATCACTTCTTAACTAGCAAATTGTCCATATTGGAGGTGACCTATCTAAATCTTAGGCGGAGCTCAAACATTGCAATGTCCAAAAAGTAATCATCGGCATACAATATATCCTTTATTTGGAATTGTTCTATAGTTTGACAATTTATATCCCTAGCAGCCTATGTCTCCATATGGAGTATTACAATCTTCCTCCACTCTTACTTTAGTAGTAAAATTCCTCCTGGTGAAAGTTGTACCTTTATAATGTGGTCCAAATATTATTGGCTACTTACTATGTCTGCATTCCTCACAAAGTCTTGGATAGTAGGCCATAATGACATCATAAGGGAGCTATAGTGTTTGTAACAGGGTCCCAACAAATGGCATGTATATAGTACAACCTATGTAACTTAATGTAAGACTTTATTGTAGTTTAAATTAAACTGCAGAAATGTCTTGCATTAAGTTATAGAGGGGGCTTAATTAGGGATTATAGTGGCATATACAAGGATTTAATAGTACTATAGCTAATTTATTCTGTTACCATAGTTCAGTACACACACTTTCATTTTTCATGCATCTGTATGGTTGGTAATTAGTCAGCTTTTCACTTCTCAACTAGCAAATTGTCCATATGAGAAGTGAGCTTTCTAAATCTTAGCCGGTGTGCATACATCGCAGTTTCCAAAAAAGTAATCATGGGCGTAGACGATATCCTCTATTTGCAATTTTTCTATAGTTTATCAATTTACACCCCAAGCAACATATGTCTCCATATGGAATAATAAATCTTCTTCCACTCTTACTTTGGTAGTAGAACTGCTCCCAGTGAAAGTATACCTTTGTGATGTGGTCCAAATATTACTGCTATTACTTCCTATGTGCGCGTTGCTCACAAAGTTTTGAATAGCATGCTATAATGACACCATAATGGTACTATAGCGTTTTTAGCTGGGTCCCAATAAAGGAAATCTATATATTACAACCTCTGTAACTTAATGTAAGATGTTTTTACAGTTTATAAACGGTAAAATTTTATTATATTAAGGTAGGGGGGGGGGGGTACAATTTAGGAATTTTAGCGGGATATAGCTTTATTTAGGGGTGCTATGGCAAAATAGTTTATTCTTTTACCGTAGTCACTACCTATACTTTCATGGCTCATGTATCCATACGATTGGTGATTGGTCAACTTTTCACTTTCTCCATGAGTAAATTTTCATATTGGGGGTGACTTATCTAAATCTTTGATGGATATTAGACTTCGCAGTTTCCAAAAAGTATGGGCATAGAATGTATCCTCTATTTAAAATTTTTCTATACTTCACCAGTTTACACCCCTAGCAGCCTATGTTTCCATATGGAGTACTACATTCTTCCTCCACTCTTATTGTAGTAGTAGAACTACTCCCGGTGAAGAATGTTTTGAATATTAGCACTAGTAGAAAACATGGCTTTGGTTGAGGCCAGGATAAGGGCATTAATCCCGGTTCACTCACGAACCGGGACCAAAGGGTGCATCAGTCCCGGTTCGTGAGCCCAGGGCACCGGCCGGGCCTCGAGGGCCATTGGTCCCCGTTTGTCTGACACTTTTGGTCCCGTTTCCAGACACGAACTGGGACCAATGGGCCTCGCTCTTGGCCCAACACCTTTAGTCCCGGTTGGTGGCTAGAATCGGGACCGAATGTTAGTCTTTTGTCACGGTTCTAGCCACCAACCGGCACTAAAGAGAAGCCTATATATATCCCCGCCTCTGCCCGCTAACAGAGCCACTGCTCTATTTTTTTTGGCCAGCCGTGGGAGAGGTGTGTGTTGCTCTAGCTCACCTCCTATGCACATGAGGTGTTCGATGAAATGCTCGAGCCACACTTAAGCTTTCTCCTCTCCAAGCTCCTTGTCCAAGCTCCATTTTTCTAAATATTTGTCTAGGTTTGGCAGTCCATCCTGTCCCGTTCCTGTCCTCAACGCCGTCGATCGCCCGCGCCGATCTCGTCGCCGGCACCACCGTGGTGAGGCTCTTGTTCTTATCTTCTTTCTAAAACAAAAAGGTTCTTACTTGTATGATTTCAATAGATACTTGTATAGTTTTCTTACTTTTATTATTGTTTGTTATTATATAGTGTGATGGTTTTGGTATCCGCCCCCGTCGGCCCTTGTCCTGTCTATGATTCGGATGTGGTATATGTTATCTCTTATAACTATTTGTATCATTTAGTGTTTATAAAAATTATGCCGACCAGCGTGACATAGATGTTTTTATCTAGGAGGTATGTGAACCAGAAATTCCAATTGACCCTGTTGTCGAGAGGTTAAATTTAGTTGAAAAATAAAAGAAAATTCTTGAATAAATAATGGAAAAGAATTGAGAAGAAGAAGATGAAATTGGAGTTGCATGTTGCGGATGTCGTCGATGATCACAAGATCAAGATGGATGCAATGCGCTTGAAGATTAGAAAGATTAGAAAACATGCCATTCATACTGAGGCTTGGTATCATTATGCCGTTGGATCAATTGTTACCTTACTTGAGATTATGATAGCATTTGTTGTTGCATTGAAATGTTTTACATAGTTTCAATGTATGGTTTAATTAGGTGCTTTAGAGAGCTATATGTTGTTCAATGAGAACTACGTATGAACTTTATGTAGTTATTTTTTCAGTAATAACATTTGATCACTACTGTACTTTGGTTTTAATGTGATGATGAACTTATATTAATTTGGTCACTTCTCTATTCATGATGTTCTATAATGGTTTTTTTCACACTTAATTATATATAATGCGCGCGGATGAACCGACAATGGATGTACGGCGACAGACGCACCTCCGAGTACATTAAGGGCGTGCATAATTTTCTCGAAGTGGCTGAGGCAAACAAGCAAAATGGTTTTATGTGTTGTCCATGCCCTATCTGTGGGAATACGAAGTCTTACTCTGACTCGAAAATCCTTCACATCCACCTTCTTGAGAAGGGTTTCATGCCACACTATAATGTTAAGACCAAGCATGGAGAAAGAGGGGTTATGATGGAAGACAACAAAGAAGAAGAGGATGATGACAACTATCCGCCCGCTGAATACGGTGATGCTACAACGGGGGAAGCTGAAGATCAAGAGGAACCAGACGATGTGCCCGATGATGATCTTCATCGGGTCATTGTTGATGCAAAGAGATAATGCCAAAGTGAAAGGGAGAAGTTCAAGTTCGATCGCATGTTAGAGGATCACAAAAAGGGATTGTAACCAAATTGCGAAGATGGCAACACAAAGCTCGGTACCACACTAGAATTGCTGCAATGGAAGGCAGACAACGGTGTATCTGACAACGGATTTGAGAAGCTACTAAAAATATTGAAGAAGAAGCTTCCAAAGGATAACGAATTGCTCGACAGTACGTACGGAGCAAAGAAGGTTCTACGCCCTTTAGGATTGGAGGTGCAGAGGATACATGCATGCCCTAATGACTGCATCCTCTACCGCCGTGCATATGAGGATTTGAACGCATGCCCGGTATGCGGTGCATTGCGGTATAAGATCAGACGAGATGACCCTGGTGATCTTGAGGGCGAGCGCCCAGGAAGAGGGTTCCTGCCAAGTTGATGTGGTATGCTCCTATAATACCACGGTTGAAACGTCTGTTCAGAAATAAAGAGCATGCCAAGTTGATGCGATGGCACAAAGGTGACCGTAAGAAAGACGAAAGTTGAGAGCACCCGCTGACGGGTCGCAGTGGAGAAAAATTGAGAGAACGTGAGGGGACTTTGCAGGTGACGCATGGAACGTATGGTTTGATTTAAGCATGGATGGCATTAATCCTTTTGGGGAGCAGAGCAGCAATCATAGCACCTGGCCCGTGACTCTATGTATCTATAACCTTCCTCCTTGGTTGTGCATGAAGCGGATGTTCATTATGATGCCAGTGCTCATCCAAGGCCCTAAGCAACCCGACAATGACATTGATGTGTACCTAAGGCCATTAGTTGAAGAACTTTTATAGCTGTGGAATGGAAAAGGTGTACGTGTGTGGGATGAGCACGACTAGGAGGAATTTGACCTACATGTGTTTTTGTTTGTAACCATCAATGATTGGCCTCCTCTCAGTAACCTTTCAGGACAGACAAACAAGGGATACCATGCATGCACACACTGTTTAGATGACATCGAAAGTATATATTTGGACAAATGCAGGAAGAATGTGTACCTGGGACATCATTGAATTCTTCCGACCAACCATCAATGTCGAAAGAAAGGCAAGCATTTCAAAGGTGAGGCAGATCACCAGAAGAAGCCCGCCGTCCGTACTTGATCACATACTTGATATGGTCAATGATTTACAACTAACCTTTGGAAAGGGTCCCGACGGACTATTTGTTTTGAATGACTCTGAGGGACACGCACCCATGTTGAAGATGAAATCTATATTTTGGGACCTACCCTATTGGAAAGACCTAGAGGTCCACTCTGCAATCGATGTGATGCACGTGATGAAGAATCTTTGCGTGAACCTCCTAGGCTTCTTGGGCGTGTATGGGAAGACAAAAGATACGCCGGAGGCACGACATGACCAACAACGTGTGCATGAAAAAGACGGCATGCATTCAAAGCAGTATGAAGGTCCTGCCAGCTATGCTCTTACCAAAGAAGAGAATGAAATCTTCTTTGAATGCCTGCTTAGTATGAAGGTCCCGTATGGCTTCTCATCGAATATAAAAGGAATAATAAATATGGCAGAGAAAAAGTTCCAGAACTAAAGTCTCATGACTGCCACGTGATTATGACGCAACTGCTTCCGATTGTATTGAGGGGGCTCCTACGGAAAACTTTCGATTAGCTATTGTGAAGCTATTTTCATTCCTCAATGCAATCTCTCAGAAGGTAATCGATCCAGAAATCCTACCATGGTTAAGGAGTGATTTGGTGCAATGTCTTGTCAGTTTAGAGCTGGTGTTCTCACCATCATTCTTCAATATCATAACGCACGTCCTAGTTCATCTAGTCGACGAGATTGCCATTTTGGGCCCTGTATTTCTACACAATATGTTCCCTTCTGAGAGGTTCATGGGAGTCTTAAAGAAATATGTCGTAACCGTGCTAGGCTAGAAGGAAGCATCTCCACGGGCCATCAAACAGAGGAGGCCATTGGACTTCATTCCTGACCTTAAGAAGATTGGTGTCCCTCAATCGTGGTATGAGGGGAGACTGACTAGAAAAGGCACGCTAGGAGCGGACTCAATAATATGTAGGGACTTCTTGGTCTGAAGCACACTACACAGTTCTACAAAATTCTACCTTGGTGACCCCGTATGTCAATGAACACAAGAATATTCTACGCTCCAAACACTCGGAGCAGTGTGACGACTGGATTACATGTGAACACATCAGGACTTTCGGCAGTTGGTTGCAAACACATCTCATGGGTGACAACACTGTTGCAGATGAGCTGTACTCGTTGGCCAGGGGACCATCTTCGACTATATTGACTTACAAAGGGTACTAGATAAATGGGAATACATTTTACACGATCCCCTAAGATCAAAAGAGCACCAACCAAAACAATTTTGTCCACTTTGAAGCAGCAACCAACAGGGGAAAGAACACATATTATGATTACATTGTGGACATACGGGAACTTGACTATGGACATGATTTTAATGTCCCTTTTTTCGGTGCAAATTGGTCAATCTGTCAGGAGGCGGGGTATAGGTAGACCCACAGTACAGAATGAAAACACTGGATCTCAACAATCTTGTGTACACAAACGAACCATTCGTCCTTGCCAATGATGTGGTGCAGATTTTCTATGTGAAGGACATGTCTACTAAACTGAGAAAAAGAAAAGATAAGGAAGCAAATACATCATACGATGAGCCAAAGCGCCACATAGTTCTTTCAGGGAAAAGAGACATCGTGGGAGTGGGGGGCAAGATAGACATGTCTGAAGATGAGATTATGAAAAGTTTTATGAAATTCCTCCCTTCAAAGTCAATGCTGACCCAAGCACCCTGCTAAACAATGAAGATTATCCATGGTTACGGCGCAATAAGCAAGGGACACACGCGAAGAAAAAGTGAAGACTTTATCTCCACAACTATTCTGATGATGCCTTTGATCTAGAATATCACTGCAATTACATGTCAGGAAATGAAATGCCTTTTGTAACAGATGAGTTTTTGTCTGAAACCCTGATACTTCGAAAGAGATTGTCCATTTTGTACACGAAGTGCATCCAGTTTTTGACGTAACCCTCTCAACTTATTAACACATGCTATGTGGGTGAAATGATGATACCATGCCAACTTTCAACCTTTTCAGAGTTCATTTGTAGTGCTTTTCAATTTCAGGGTCATTTAGCTCAAAAAATCAGTAAATGCATGAAAAATACCAAATGAAGTCAGAAAGGGTTGAAAATTTATGATATGGCTTTGAATGGTGCATTTTGAACTCACAAAAAGTCTGGAGTTGAAATAAGTTAAAAAAAAATGAATTCCCTTTGTAACAGATGAGTTTTCGTCCGACACCCTGATACTTTGAAAGAGATTGTCCATTTTGTACACGAAGTGCATCCAGTTTTTGCCGTAACCCTCTCAACATTTTAGCACATGCTATGTGGGTGAAATGAGGATACCATGCCAACTTTCAACCTTTTTGGAATTCATTTGTAGTGCTTTTCAATTTCAGGGTCATTTAGCTCAAAAAATCAGTAAATGCATGAAAAATACCAAATGAAGTCAGAAAGGGTTGAAAATTGATGTGGCTTTGAATGGTGCATTTTGAACACACAAAAAGTCTGGAGTTCAAATAAGTTCAAAAAAATGAAATCCCTTTGTAACAGATGAGTTTTCATCTGACACCCTGATACATCGAAAGAGATTGTCCATTTTGTACACGAAGTGCATCCAGTTTTTGTCGTAACCCTCTCAACTATTTAGCACATGCTATGTGGGTGAAATGAGGATACCATGCCAACTTTCAACCTTTTCAGAGTTCATTTGTAGTTTTTTTTCAATTTCAAGGTCATTTAGCTTAAAAAAAATCTGTAAATGCATGAAAAATACCAGAAAGGTTTGAAAATTGATGATGTGGCTTTCAATGGTGCATTTTGAACACACACAAGTCTGGAATTTAAATAAGTTCAAAAAAATGAAATCCCTTTGTAACAGATGAGTTTTCGTCCGAAACCCTGATACTTCGAAAGAGATTGTCCTTTGTACACGAAGTGCATCCAGTTTTTGTCGTAACCCTCTCAACTTTTTAGCACATGCTATGTGGGTGAAATGATGATACCATGCCAACTTTCAACCTTTTCAAAGTTCATTTGTAGTGCTTTTCAATTTCAGGGTCATTTAGCTCAAAGAAGGAACTAATAGCAAAAAGAATGAACTAGAAAACTTTTATAAAACTCTAATAGCAAAAGGAATGACTAAAAACAATCAATTAAAATATTCTGTTATGATCGACTAAAACAAAACTATAATATTCTTCAATAGCAAAAAGAATCAACTAAAAATCTTTTATAAAACTCTACTATCAAAAGGAATCAACTAAAAAGAGTCAATAAAAATTCAAATTTATGCAACTGAATTTAAATTTAAGCAACTAAAAAGAATCAATTTTTTTTGTTATGATCAACTAAAACAAAACTATATTATTCTTCAACATAAAAAAGAATCAACTAAAAATCTTTTATAAACCTCTAGTATTTTTGAAACTAAAATTATATAAAATTTATGCAACTAAAAATTGTCAAAGTATTTTATGTTCAAAACGTTAATAACAAAAAGAATTTTCATAAAGTATTTCTTGTTAGAAACTTTAATAGCAAACTAATATAACAAAAATATGTTTTTGATTAAAACACCCATTTAAAATAACATAAAAATTACCAAATTGAATATAGTGATAAAACACACTAATATTAAATAGCAGGAAAAAGAATCACTCGAAAATCTATTTTTAAAGTAATGTTATTCACAAACTAGTGATTCACACAGATTTCAAAGAATTCAAATTTTAACTATTCAAATTTGAAAACTAATGGCACTAATAGAAAGTTTATAATTTTTGTGACCTAAAGCAAAAAGAATCGCTCAAAAACTCTAAGTATTTAGCTGTAAGTAGAAACAAAAGAAAAATACTGGAAAAAAATTATAAACCTTCTGGGCCACCACGACCTGCATACGACTAGAAACCCAACCCGCTAGTTGGGCCATGATGTAGGCCTGCAGCAGGCATAGTAGGCCCCGTAGTCCTGCATTAGAGAGGAGCTCGAAAGGGTTGGCGCAACCGCGCTTATAAACCACTCTCGACGCCTCTCAGCTAGCGAGGTGGGACTAAACATTCACCCGCCCGACGCCGTGCCAGTCGTAGCCTTTTCGTCCCGGTTGGTGGCACCAACCGAGACCAATGCCCACCTTTCGTCCCGGTTGGTGGCACCAACAGCACCAACCTGGACCAATGCACCCCTTTCGTCCCGGTTGGTGCCACTAACCGGGATCAAAGGGCTCTGCTTCCCGCCCTTTGGGCTGCTGGAAATTGACCTTTAGTCCCTGTTTGTGGCAACAACCGGGACTAAAGAAACATTCGTCGGTTGGTGCCACAAACCGGGACTAAAGGGGTGGCTATATAAGCCAACACTTATGAAATTTCCCCCACCTCCCATGAACCTCTCGACGACGACGCCCTGCCCCGACCTAACACGCTCCCTCATCGGTGCCCCCTAGTGAGTTCCGCCCCCCTTTCCCCAGCGCTACCGCCGCCCCCCTTTCCCTCATCGGTGCCCCCCGGATTTTTTTTAGGTTCATAGAAATTTTTTTCTTAAATTTTTTCATATATATAGATGGATGCATTGATGTATGTATATATGGATGGATGGATGGTTTGATGATATAATGATGATGATATATAGATGATTTTCATTATGGTGATATATAGATTATTTTCATTATGGTGATATATAGATTATTTTTTCTTTAGAATTTTTCTGTAGATGATATGATGATGACGACTTTTAGATGATGACGATGATATATAGAGTTTTTGATTGTGATGATAGATGATGATGATGATTTTTCTGTAGTAACTTGGTCAATTTTTGGTCTTTAGGATTTATTTAGAGTTCATTCTGATGTTCATTGTGATGTATGAAAACTTGGTCAATTTTTTTCTATAGCTCCTCGTCGCCGCCCCCGACGCCATCCCTTGCCGCGACGCCGAGCCCCTGACGCCGGCTGCCGCTCCCTACCCCGACGCTGACCGCTGCTCCCTGCCCCGATGCCGAGCCCCCGACGCCGAGCCCGCCGATCTTTAGCTCATGTGAACATATTCCCGTTGGTTTTTTTGTTCATAGAACTTAGTGCTATATTCTTGTTCATACAAAGTTTTTTCATGATGATCTTGCTAAAACTCATATTAAGTTTGATATTGTTTTTCTATAGAATTTTGGTTAAACTTTACTAAGGTTAATTATGGAGAAAGGGAGTAAGAACTCATATATTCAAAATTTAGTCCCGGTCCGCTCGCCCAACCAACTCTCGAGGCCACTCAAATCCTAGTAGAAAGAGCCTTGTCGATCTCCTTCGGCCTCCCGCACCTACCCATTTGTCGAAGATGGCGGGTGGGCGGCATAGGTCATGAGGGGGGGGGGGTCCACAATGTATCCTCGACGACCACTAATCCATCTCTCATGTTTGTATATCCCCATGTTTGCCACTAACCCATCTCTCATATCTGTATATTGTCATGTTGTAATGTTTGCCAAAACTATGGAAAGAGACTTAGAACAAGAACAGTTGGTGGGGGATACAATCCTCGCCGGAGGTGATCCCTTGTCGTCTCTCAACGACACCAATGGTCAGGAAGGAGAGGATGACGGCTCTGGTGATCCAACAATGGCGGAGGAAGGAGATCATGATGGCTCCGGTGACCGAATGGTGGAGGAAGGAGATCATGATGACGACTCCGGTGACCGAACGGAGGAGGGAGCTGTTGCAAAGTCCGACGAGGTATATATATTAATTAAGCCTGTGCTGACTTGATGCATTAATTGTTTTGGTATGTACATATATTAACGCTTCTTTCTTCTTTTAGCCCTCCGAATCGAGCCAAACTTCCATAAGGAGACGAGGCCCGAAGAAAAGGTTGCGCCAGGATGAAAGGTTCACGATCACAGAAGTCGTGAAAGATGGCCAACCAATTTCTCCCAAGCGTACCAAAGACGCATTCGTACATCAGTGCGGAGTTGTTGTTAGGGACAACGTCCAAGAATGGAATAAGCCGAAGGACCCTGAAGCTTCTTATGTCCAAGATAGACAGAAAGATGATCCTTGGACCTCGCTGATGACAAATTTCCGCATACTGCCAGAGGAGGTGCCGAATAACCCAGTTATAGAGCGAAAGGTCAAGGCGTTTTCTCTTAAGAAGATGGCAGAACTATTCAGGAACTGGAAGAAAGAGTTGAACACAAAGTTTGTCGACAAAAGGAAGACTGCAGAATTCATCGATCGATATGAGAAGATAAGAGATCACTGGCCCGCATTTGTGGCCTACAAGAAATCAGAGAAGGGTAAGAAAAGGTCACTCAAAAACAAGCAAAATGTTGCAAAGAAGAAGTATCACCATCACACGAGGTCGGGTGGCTATTAGAAAGCCCGGCCGTTGTGGGACAAAGCCGAGCAAGACCTGCTTGCTAAAGGGGTCCAACCAGCGACATTGTAGTGCCAGATCGTTCAAGGACTTGGTTCTTCGGGGTTGGGGGAACTTTGGACCCAGAAACAGGGGAGTGTGTTTGGACGAACGAGAAACTTGCAATACCCATCAAGAAGCTTCAGGCAGCAATCACGGCAGCACTGGAAGGGACGTTCATTCCCGACGGAGAGAAGGATGCGCTAACAAAGGCCCTCGGGAATCCTGAGCGCCCTGGACGAACACGAGGCACATCAGGCTCCGTTCCATGGGTGCATGGATTTCCCGACACTGCCCCAGAAGCTACCCCACCATCTCAGCGAAGAAGCAGCATGGCTTCCACGGAGCTCTTCAGCCTTATTTCACGGCTCCTCGCTACCCTGTGGATAGTATCACAGAGGCTGAACATTGCGAGCTAATGACGAAATGCCAGAACCCGACTTTGAATGCGGCGGTCGGCTCTGTTGTACCTCCTCAAGCTGAGAGAACTTTTCATTGCCGTCCGATTCCACATGGCTATGCTATTGTGACGGTGGATGAAATAATGGAGGGATTTGAGGAGCTGGAGCTTGACTACCCTACAGGTGAAGGGGAGATTCATCTGGAAAATGCTTTAAGGAGTACCTGTCTATGGAAAAAGGATTGCATCAAGCTTCCAAACTAGACGCCTCCTCCTCCTCCTCCTCCTCCTCCTCCTCCTCCTCCTCCTCGTCCGGTGAGTGATCAGTGCAATCCGCCTCTCCTCCTCTGCCTCCTCTGGCGTGTGAGGGCAGTCCGCCTCCTCCTCCGCCTCCTCCGGCGTGTCGGAGCACTCCGCCTCCTTTGGCGTGTCAGCGGACTCCGCCGCGTCAGCAACGGCAGAAGAGAGACGCCGACGCTCCGGCGGCTAGCAGTACAAGCGGCGGGAAGAAATACAGATTTGGTCCAAACCTGAAGCCTCTTCCAAAGTTACCAAATGAGAGGACTGACCAGGAAACCAGTGAAATCGTGGAAGCCGAAGTGCAGGCCCATTTTTACCGGAAACCTCCACCTCCGAAGGAAATGGTAGATCCGATGAAAGTGAAGCGCACTCTGCATGCCCTTAAGCGACCACCACCGTCTCCGTCGGATTCCAACTATGAGCGTTGTATTAAAAAGACATATGATGAAGCACGGCAGTCGGGAAGTACTTCAAGTGATGCAAGATTAGCACAATGAAGAAGTGGGAAAACAATTCCCCAACTCGGCGAATAGGCGAAGCAATCGTGCCCCCCGCTCAAGGTGTCTAGCGATATCGTCGCTAATCATCCGGGGCTAGTGTCCGGCACCAATATTGGTGATTACCTGAGCGATGATATACAGTTCGAAACATTAGAGGTACTAGATATCTTCATATACGAGCACGGGAAGCCTCTCGTCAAACCTGATCCTCCTCCTCTAACAACGATGATGCGAAGATTGCATGAATGGTACATGGATACCTGCAGGAAGTCTGGGATCGATAGTATGTTGCTAGCAATTAAAGAAGAGCACGACCTCATTGGAGTCGACCTGTTGCCTGTTGAATTTGTTGAAATATTTCAGTTATTCAATCAACAGGCCCTCGAAAAACAACTCATGACTTGCTACTGTCTGTAAGTATTACTTCTATAATTAAGTTTCTAGCTCAGCTCATTCATTACATGTATATATAATTATCGCCACTGTATTATGCAGATTGAAGATCGTCGGATGCAAAAAGGAAAAATCTATAACATTGGGTTCATTAGCCCAAATACCGAAAATGAATGGTCGGTAAAAGAGAGAGCCGAACTTACTAAGGAAAAGTTGCTAAAATCGTTCCTTCGACATCAAAACAAAGGGAAAATAATCTTTCCTTACAACTTCAAGTGAGTGTTACTGTCTTGTGCATATTCGGTTTCGCTTACTCGAGGTTAAGTAATATAATTGATGAGTTATGCATGTGCATGTTCCACTTTATTCTGATAGAGATTAAGCTTGACCGAGGAGTAGTAACTTTCTTAGACTCGAGACGTAAAGATCCCCAGGAGTATGCGGACATGACTGCAATGCTCCAGAAGTAAGTTCAATCATTATCGCACCATATCAAGAACTTTCTTTCACTTCCTGATATCAAGTAATCATTTTCTTTGCCTGGCAGGGTTTGGAAAGAGTTCACCGGAATGGTTCTGCGTTTGCAGAGGGGGCTGCGATTTACACACCCAAAAGTAAGTAGTACTAGCTAGTTCCGCTCATCTCTCATTGATTCTAGTTTCATCAATACCGTTTATCATGCTTGATTATCAGTTTGATTGAACTCTATTTCTCGTAAAGTGTTTGTGGCAGGAAGGCGGGAATAATTTATGTGGATACTACGTTTGCGAGTTCATCCACCACTCAACCTCTGAGCGGGGCTACTCTGACAAACAATATGAAGTACGTAAACAATATTCATAATATTATTTTATTACCGTCCATTGTGTTGAGTTTCATTAATATGTATGTATGTATGTATGTATGTATTGACCCCCTTCTTTAAATTAGATCTGGAAGATGCAGGATGAACTTCTACCACATGATCGCATACGAGCAATTCAAGAGGAATTTGCGAGATTATTTCTTGACCACGTCATACATAAAGATGATGAATACCATGTGGAAATTGAAGCTGATTATCGGTAGATGATGTGAGGGATCATAAGAGATGTTATATTGTATATATGTAGTAGCGTTGGATAGAAATATGAAAACTTGTTGTTCGACCAATCTCGGAGAAAGAGAGGTCACTTCTCTCCATATATGTTCATGACGATCTTGTGTAATTACAATGGTTCCGTCATTTGCATACTAGCGTCGAGTCGAGTTCTCTCTATATGTAGTAGCTAGCATCGACCAAGCACGGAGAAAGAGAGGCCACTTCTCTCTATATGTAGTAGCTATAGCTAACACAATATGAAACCCCTAATTAAACCATCCAAAACCCCTAATAACCCCCCCTTTCAAAAAAAAACAAAAACCCCAGCGCCTGGGAGCTGCTGACGCGTGGCTGCCCTTTAGTCCCGTTTGGTGTTACCAATCGGGACGAAAGGTCCTCCTCCCTCGGCGCCTTAGAGCGGCCACGTGGACCTCCTTTGGGCCCGGTTCATAAGAAAACCGGACTAAAGGTTTTGGGCATTAGTCCCGTTTGTTTTGTCCCGGTTCTAGAACCGGGACTAAAGGCCCTCTGGAACTGAGACTAGTACCATGTTTTCTACTAGTGTAGGTTATAACGACGCCATAGGGGTACTATAGCATTTTCAATAGGGTATCAATAACAGACGTCTATATAGTACAACCTCCATAACTTAATGTAGAAAAAACATCTTGCATTATATTACAGAGGTAGTGCAATTAGGGATTTCAGCGAGATATAGAATGATTTAACGGTGCTCACTACTTAGACTTTCATTGTTCATGTGTATCCGTATGGTTGGCGATTGTTCAACTTTTCACTTCTCAAATAGAAAATTATCCATATGAGAGGTGACCTATCTAATCTTAGGCGAAGTTCCAACATCGCAGTTGCTAAAAAATAATCATGGGCATAGAGGATATCCTCTATCTGTAATTGTTCTATGGTTTCAATATTTACACCCCTTGCAGCCTATGTTTACATATGGAGTATTAAAATCGTCCTCTGATACGTCTCCGTCGTTTCTATAATTTTTGATTGTTCCATGCCAATATTCTACAACTTTCATATACTTTTTGGCAACTTTTTATACTATTTTTGGGACTAACATATTGATCCAAAGGCCCGATGCCGCCCAGTCTGTTGCATGTTTTTGGTTTCGCAGAATATCCATATCAAACGGAGTCCAAACGGGATAAAAACGGACGGAGCTTATTTTTGGAATATTTGGAAAATCTGGAAGGAAGATCAATGGGAACCAGTGTCCGAGGTGGGCACGAGGTAGGGGGGCGCGCCCTACCCACCCCGGGCGCGCCCCTGACCCTCGTGGGCCACCCGTACGACGGTTGATGCCCTTCTTCGGCTGCAAGAAAGCTAATTTTTGGTAAAAAAAATCACGGCGAAGGTTTCAGGCATATCGGAGTTACGGATCTCCAGATATAATAGAAACGGTGAAAGGGCAGCAGAGGAGAACGCAGAAATAGAGAGAGACAGAGAGATAGATCCAATCTCGGAGGGGCTCTCGCCCCTCCCACGCTATGGGAGCCAAGGACCAGAGGGGAAACCCTTCTCCCATCTAGGGAGAAGGTCAAGGAAGAAGAAGAAGAAGAAGGGGGGCTCTCTCCCCCTTGCTTCCGGTGGCGCCATAGGGACAAAGAACAATTGCCTCTCCCTCAAATAAAATTGCAATAATGATTACCGGTCTAGTTATCGATTGCCTAGGGACAAAGAACTTTGTCGTGACAACAAGCTCTTTACTAAAACTAATTTAGTTGTGTATTTGTCTAAACAGCCCCTACTTTTTATTTACGTGTTCTTTATTATCTTGCAAACCTATCCAAAAATACCTACAAAGTACTTCTAGTTTTATACTTGTTCTAGGTAAAGCGAACGTCAAGCGTGCGTAGAGTTGTATCGGTGGTTGATAGAACTTTAGGGAATATTTGTTCTACCTTTAGCTCCTCGTTGGGTTCGACACTCTTACTTATCGAAAGAGGCTACAATTGATCCCATATACTTGTGGGTTATCAAGTCCTTTTTCTGGCGCCTTTGCCTGGGAGTTATAGCGTGGGGTGAATATTCTCGTGTGTGCTTGTTTGCTTTATCACTAAGTAATTTTTATTTGCTGTTCTTAGTTGTTCTTTATCTTTAGTTATGGATATGGAACACGAAATACCAAAAAAATTAGGTGTACTTGCTACTCATGGAGATGAGGAACCTCCTAAAACCCTCGATGCTCAATATGTGAAAAATATTATGTACCACTTTGATAATCCTGAGAAAACCTCATTTAATTTGGTAATGGGAGTAACGTTGGATCAACGTGAATACTTTAGGGATTATCGCTTGACACAAAAAGGGAAACTATTATGGGATCAAATTTATATATTGAAGTGGTATGCTCGGCAAGTATGCTTGAATTATGATTATACTTGTTGCTCTAGGATGAAGGCTCCACACCTTCCCTTTTCATGCAAATTTAATGATAATGAAACCTTGGCTTCTTATGCTAGAGGTATATATGATTTCTATGATGTGGAACAAATAGAAGAATTTGTTGCTTTTAAGGGTGCTTATGAAATTGAATCTATGTTTGAAAAGTATGAAGCTTTTGATGATGATGTTTATAGGCCTGAAAACTTAGCTATCCTAAAATATTGCTATGATAATTATGAATATAATTCCTATATTAATGCACTTATTACGTAAAGTCTCCGCTTTCCAAGAAGAGACTAATATTTTGCAGGAATCTATGGAAGAAGAAATTGATGAAACTGTGAGCTCATTGGATGAAAAAGATGATGAGGAGAGCGAAGAACAAAAGGAGGAAGAGCGGATTAGCTACCCGTGCCCACCTTCTAATGAGAGTAACCCTCCAACTCATACATTGTTTAATTTCCCTTCGTGCTTACCAAGGATGATTGCTATGATCCCGTTGATTCTTTTGAAATATCCCTTTTGATGATGCTTTCTATGCTTGTGGCTAAGATGCCAATATGAATTATGCTTATGGAGATGAACTTGCTATAGTTCCTTATGTTAAACATGAAATTGTTGCTATTGCACCCACACATGATAGTCCTATTATCTTTTTGAATTCTCCCGATTATACTATATCGGAGAAGTTTGCCCTTATTAAGGATTACATTGATGGGTTGCCTTATACCGTTGCCCATGATGTTTTTGATAGATATAATATGCACTTGCTTGCTGCTCCTACTTGCAATTATTATGAGAGAGGAACTATATCTCCACCTCTCTATGTTTCCAACATGATAGAATTGCAAGAAACTGTTTATACTATGCATTGGCCTTTACTGGGTGTGCATGAATTGTTCTTTTATGACATGCCGATGCATAGGAAGAGAGTTAGACTTCGTCATTGCCTCATATATGTTGCTTTGTGCTCACTACTAAATGCCAAATCATTGCTAATTAAAATTGGCTTTGATATACCTTGGGATCCGGGTGGATCCATTATTTGAGCACAATATGCCTAGCTTAATGGCTTTAAAGAAAGCGCTGCCTGGTAGACAACCCAGAAGTTTTAGAGAGTCTTTTATTTCTGTTGAGTGCTTTCATATAGTTTAAAAAAAACAAAAATAAAGAGGGGAACCCAAAACTTTTTCAAAAAGAAAAGCGAAAGTGAGAAAGACAAGCATTGTTGAAGTGGGAGCTAGCCTTGAAGTTTGTTCATGCTCACGGAAACTTTATGAATCTTGATTACAGAAACTTTTCAACAAAAATAATTATCCCCTTTTACAATTCCATTGTATTATAAAAGTAATGTGCCAAGGTTTGCCTTTAGGATGTTTACAATACTTGTTGGTTTGTACGGTGCAGGACAGAAACTTTGGCTGTAGTGCGCGATATTTAATTTTTTATTGGATCGACAAATGGTTCTGATTCTTTTTGCACTGTCTTTATATACAAATTTTTTATTTTTCATAATTTTAGCAGAGATTTTCAAGTATCATAAGTATGGTGAATGTTCAGATTATTACAGACTGTTCTGTTTTAGACAGATTCTGTTTTTGATGCATAGTTTGCTTGTTTTTGATGAAAATATCAATTTATATCAGTGGATTAAGCCATGAAAAAGTTATGTTACAGTAGACACAATGCAAAACAAAATATGAATTGGTTTTCAACAGCACTTAGAGTCGTGATTTGCTTTATTATACTAACGGATCTTACCGAGTTTTCTGTTGAAGTTTTGTGTGGATGAAGTGTTAGATGATCGAGAAGGTTTCGATGTGAGAAGAAGGAAGAGAGGCAAGAGCTCAAGCTTTGGGATGCCCGAGGCACCCCAAGTAAATATTCAAGGAGACTCAAGCGTTTAAGCTTGGGGATGCCCCGAAGGCATCCCCTCTTTCTTCAACAAGTATCGGTATGTTTTCGTATTCGTTTCTTTCATGTGATATGTGCAAATCTTGGAGCGTCTTTTGCATTTAGTTTTCATTTTTCTTTTATGCACCATGCTGGTATGATATAGTCCTTGGTTGATTTATAGAATTCTCATTGCACTTCACTTATATCTTTTGAGTATGGCTTTATAGAATGCTTCATGTGCTTCACTTATGTCATTTGAAGTTTGGATTGCCTGTTTCTCTTCACATAGACAACCGCCATTTGTAGAATGCTCTTTTGCTTCACTTATATTTGTTAGATCTTGGTCATATCTCTTGTAGAAAGAATTAAACTCTCTTGCTTCACTTATATCTATTTAGAGAGATGACAGGAACTGGTCATTCACATGGTTAGTCATAAAATCCTACATAAAACTTGTAGATCACGGAATATGATATGTTTGATTCCTCGCAATAGTTTTGCGATATAAAGATGGTGATATTAGAGTCATGCTAGTGGGTAGTTGTGGATTGTAGAAATACTTGTGTTGAAGTTTGTGATTCCCGTAGCATGCACGTATGGTGAACCATTATGTAACGAAGTCGGAGCATGATTTATTTATTGATTGTCTTCCTTATGAGTGGCGGTCGGGGACGAGAGATGATCTTTTCCTACCAATCCATCCCCCTAGGAGCATGAGCATAGTACTTTGTTTTGATGACTAATAGATTTTTGCAATAAGTATGTGAGTTCTTTATGACTAATGTTGATTCCATGGATGATACGCACTCTCACCTTTCCATCATTGCTAGCCTCTTCGGTACCGTGCATTGCCCTTTCTCACCTCGAGAGTTGGTGCAAACTTCGCCAGTGCATCCAAACCCTGTAATATGATACGCTCTGTAACACATAAGCCTTATTATATCTTCCTCAAAACAGCCACCATACCTACCTATCATGGAATTTCCATAGCCATTCCGAGATATATTGCCATGCAACTTCCATCATCATCATATACATGACTTGAGCATTTATTGTCATATTGCTTTGCATGATCGTAAGATAGCTAGAATGATGTTTTCATGGCTTGTCCATTTTTTGATGTCATTCCTACGCTAGATCATTGCACATCCCGCACATCACCGGAGGCATTCATATAGAGTTATATCTTTGTTCTAGATATCGAGTTGTAATATTGAGTTGTAAGTAAATAAAAGTGTGATGATCATCATTATTAGAGCATTGCCCCAATGAGGAAAGGATGATGGAGACTATGATTCCCCACAAGTAGGGATGAGACTCTGGACGAAATAAATAAAAAAATAAAAAAAATAAAAAAGAGAAAGGCCAAAAAAAGTGAAGGCCCAAAAAAGAGAAAAAAACTAAAAAAAATAAAAAAAATGAGAGAAGGGACAATATTACTATCCTTTTACCACACTTGTGCTTCAGAGTAGCACCGTGTTCTTCATAGAGAGAGTATCATATGCTTTCACTTTCATATACTAGTGGGAATTTTCATTATAGAACTTGGCTTGTATATTCCGATGATGGGCTTCCTCAAACGCCCGAGGTCTTCATGAGCAAGCAAGTTGGATGCACACCCACTTAGTTTTCAGTCTGAGCTTTCATACACTTATAGCTCTTAGTGCATCCGTTGCATGGCAATCCCTACTCACTCACATTGATATCAATTGATGGGCATCTCCATAGGCCGTTGATATGCCTAGTTGATGTGAGATTATCTTCTCCTTTTTGTCTTCTCCACACAACCTCCACAATCATATTCTATTCCACCTATAGTGCTATGTCCATGGCTCACGCTCATGTATTGCATGAAAGTTGAAAAGGTTTGAGAACGTCAAAAGAATGAAACAATTGCTTGGCTTGTCATCGGGGTTGTGCATGATTTGAATATTTTGTGTGGTGAAGATGGAGCATAGCCAGACTATATCATTTTGTAGGGATGACTTTCTTTGGCCATGTTATTTTGAAAAGACATGATTGCTTTATTAGTAGGCTTGAAGTATTATTGTTTTTATGTCAAATGATAGACTATTGCTTTGAATCACTCGTGTCTTAATATTCATGCCATGATTAGACATATGATCAAGATTATGCTAGGTAGCATTCCATATCAAAAATTATCTTTTTTATCATTTACCTACTCGAGGACGAGCAGGAATTAAGCTTAGATGCTGATACGTCTCCGTCAGATCTATAATTTTTGATTGTTCCATGCCAATATTCTACAACTTTCATATACTTTTTGGCAACTTTTTATACTATTTTTGGGACTAACATATTGATCCAGTGCCCAGTGCCAGTTCCTGTTTGTTGCATGTTTTTGGTTTCGCAGAATATCCATATCAAACGGAGTCCAAACGGGATAAAAACGGACGGAGCTTATTTTTGGAATATTTGGAAAATATGGAAGGAAGATCAACGGGAACCAGTTCCGAGGTGGGCACGAGGTAGGGGGCGCGCCCCTGACCCTCGTGGGCCACCCGTAAGTCGGTTGATGCCCTTCTTCGGCCGCAAGAAAGCTAATTTTTGGTAAAAAATCACGGCGAAGGTTTCAGTCCAATCGGAGTTACAAATCTCCGGATATAAAAGAAACGGTGAAAGGGCAGCAGAACAGAACGCAGAAACAGTGAGAGACAGAGAGATAGATCCAATCTCGCAGGGGCTCTCGCCCCTCCCACGCCATGGGATCCAAGGACCAGAGGGGAAACCCTTCTCCCATCTAGGGAGGAGGTCAAGGAAGAAGAAGAAGAAGAAGGGGGCTCTCTCCCTTGCTTCCGGTGGCGCTGAGTGCCACCGGGGCCATCATCATCACCGCAATCTTCACCAACAACTTCACCGCCATCATCACCAACTCTTTCCCCTCTATGCAGCGGTGTAACCTCTCTCTACCCATTGTAATCTCTACTTAAACATGGTGCTCAACGCTATATATTATTTCCCAATGATGTATGGCTATCCTATGATGTTTGAGTAGATCCGTTTTGTCCTATGGGTTATTTGATGATCAAGATTGGTTTGAGTTGCATGTTTTGTTATTGGTGCTGTCCTATGGTGCTATCCGTGTCGCGCAAGCGTGAGGGATCCCCGTTGTAGGGTGTTGCAATACGTTTATGATTCGCTTATGGTGGAAGGCGTGAGTGAACAGAAGCATAGACCCGAGTAAGTAGGTTGTTTGCGTATGGGATAAAGAGTTCTTGATGCTTTAATGCTATGGTTGGGTTTTACCTTAATGATACTTAGTAGTTGCGGATGCTTGCTAGAGTTCCAATCATAAGTGCATATGATCCAAGTAGAGAAAGCATGTTAGCTTATGCCTCTCCCTCAAATAAAATTGCAATAATGATTACCGGTCTAGTTATCGATTGCCTAGGGACAAAGAACTTTCTCGTGACAACAAGCTCTTTACTAAAACTAATTTAGTTGTGTATTTGTCTAAACAGCCCCTACTTTTTATTTACGTGTTCTTTATTATCTTGCAAACCTATCCAAAAATACCTACAAAGTACTTCTAGTTTTATACTTGTTCTAGGTAAAGCGAACGTCAAGCGTGCGTAGAGTTGTATCGGTGGTTGATAGAACTTTAGGGAATATTTGTTCTACCTTTAGCTCCTCGTTGGGTTCGACACTCTTACTTATCGAAAGAGGCTACAATTGATCCCCTATACTTGTGGGTTATCATCCTCCACTCTTACTGCAGTAGTAGAATTACTCCCAGTGAAAGTGTACCTTTGTGATGTGGCCCAAGTATAACTACTCATTACTTGATATGTTTGCATTGCTCCCAGAGTTTTAAATAGCGTGTTATAAGGTTACTATAGCAATTTTAATAGGGTCCCAATAATTACATTTATATAGTACATTCTCTATAACTTAATGTGACGGTTTTGCAGTTATTGTCAGAGAGGGAGTACAGTTTAGAGATTTTAGTGGGATACAACGTGGTTTAACGTTTCTATAGTGCCAATTAATTTGCTATGTTAGCATAGTTGACTACTTAGACTTTCATTGTTCATGTATCTGCATGGTTGGTGATTGGACAAATATTCGCTTGACAATCACAATATTGGTCATACAAGCAATTCATGAATGATTACTATAAGGAAGAGAACTTTCACATGCAAATATATTATCTTGGACATTTTCTATGATTGTGAATACCCATTAATTATTTTCAAACTTGAGAAAATTAGTTGAAGTTGGACAAGGAAGACAACGTAATGAGTTATGTTTGGGTATATTTGCATAGAAGTTATATTGTTATGGATCCTCCAACATGTGGTCTTTGCCTAGGATCTTTTGCTAGCCAAAAATTCGTACTAAGTAGAGATACTACTTGTGCATCCCAAAAACCCTAAAAACCAGTTTCTTGCCATGAGTGTCTACCATGCCTACCTATGGATTGAATAAGATCCTTCAAGTAAGTTGTCATGGGTGCATAAAGCAATAAAAATTGCTCCTAAATATGTTCAATCTTTTACTGTAAGGGAAAATTGAGCGTTGTACGAACTTGTGATGTCAAAGTAATAAAAGCGACGAATTGCATAATAAAGGTTGCCATCATAAGGGGAAATATAAAGTGATGTTCCTTTGCAGTAAGAGCTTGGGCATCCGAATAAAAAGCGCATGGCAACCTCTGCTTCCCTCTGCGAAGGGCCTATCTTTTACTTTTCAAGTATTTACTTTTATGCACAGAGTCAATAGTATAAATTCTCATTTCAACCTCAATTATTCTCTAGTTGGCAAGCATCATGTGGTGGGGAAAGATCTAGGCACATATGACCAGTCAAATATATTTGATCATGATTTATTATTGTTGACAATTATCTCTATGATAAATGAGTTGGGAGGCGAAATATTAAGCCCCTATCTTTCTCTGTGTTCGATGGATGCCATTTGTTCTAATAATATGCTTTGAGTAGTAGCAATCATGGAATACTATATGATGATTGAGTATGTGGAGCTCTTACTTAAATTTTGTTGAATAAGTTGAATTGCTATTGCTTGGTGACTGAGAACATAGGTTGTTGAGTTTCAAGATAATTCATTCTTTGAACCTTAACATGTGATTTGGCTGCTACTTTAACAGGAGAAATTTTATAAGAAAGAATTGTTGTTATGATGCTAGGAAAAATGATTGAAATTTTCATTGATCAAACTTGTGCACTTTGCTAGCATTCACACTTCATAAATTATTTCTTTTTATCATTTACCTACTCGAGGACGAGTAGGAATTAAGCTTGGGGATGCTGATACGTCTCCAATGTATCTATAATTTCCGAAGTGTTCATGCTGTTATATTATCATTCTTGGATGTTTTAATATCATTTTATAGCAACTTTATAACATTTTTTGGGACTAACCTATTGACATAGTGCCCAGTGCCAGTTGCTGTTTTTTGCTTTTTTTTACATCACGGAAAATCAATATCAAACGGAGTCCAAACACAGCGAAACTTTTTGGAGATATTTTATGGACCAGAACACCTGTGATGGGCCAGAGAAGTACCAGGGGTGTCCCGAGGAGGGCACAACCCACCTGGATCGCTGCCGGGCGGCCGAGGCGCGCCTTGTGGGTTGTGCCCACCTTGGTGGCCTCCCGCCTCTCTTCTCCCTATAAATTGTCAAATATTCCAAAAACCCTCGTGGTAACCCTAGATCCAAATTTCCGCCGCCGCAAGCCTCTGTAGCCACAAAAAAACCAATCTAGACCCCGTTCTGGCACTCCGGTGGAGGGGAAATCATCACCGGTGGCCATCTTCATCATCCCGGCAGCCACCATGATGAGGAGGGAGTAGTCCACCCTCGGGGCTGAGGGTTTGTACCAGTAGCTATGTGTTTAATCTCTCTCTCTCTCTCTCTCTCTCTCTCTCTCGTGTTCTTGAGATGTCATGATCTTTATGTATCATGGGGTTTGTTAATATAGTCGGATCATATGGTGTTTTCCCCTCTCTATCTTGTGATGAATTGAGTTTTCCCTTTCAGATTTTGTTTTATCGGATTGAATACTTTTATGGATTTGAGAACACTTGATGTATGTATTGCTATGAATACCCATGTTGACAATGGGTATCATATTGATTCACTTAATATGTGTTTTGGCACTCAACTCGCGGATTGCCGAGGTGACATTGGGGTAATCTATGCATAGGGGTTGATGCACGTTCGTGTTTTGTTTCTCCGGTAGAAATCTTGGGGCACTCTTTGAGGTTCTTTGTGTTGGATTGATTATTATGAATCTGAAATTGTTTGATGCATATCGTATAATCAACTCACGGATACTCGCGGTGACATTGGAGTATCTAGGTGACATTAGAGTTGGTTGATGTGTATCATATGGTGTTATTTTAGTACGAACTCTTGGTTAGATCGATCGGAAAGAATAGCTTTGTGTTATTTTAGTAGGAACTCTAGGATAGATTGATCGGAAAGAATAGCTTTGAGGTGGTTACGTACCCTACAAACAATTTCTTCTTATGTTCTCCGCTAGATAAGAACTTTGGAGTGATTCTTCATCGCACGTGAGGGATGGTTATATGATCCAATTATATTAGCATTGTTGAGAGATTGCACTAGAGAAAGTACGGACCCTAGGCCTCATGTTCAAGCATTGCAATAATGTTTGTGTTCCGTTTTATCAATTGCTACCTTGCTGTTTTTTATTGTTCTTATTACAAAAATCAATATCTACTGTCATTACTATGCTTTTATCACCATCTCTTCGCCGAACTAGTGCACCTATACAAATTACCATTGTATTTCGTGTGTTGGGGACACAAGAGACCCTTTGTTATTTGGTTGCAGGGTTGTTCGAGAGAGACTATCTTCATCCCATGCCTCCCACGGATTGATAAACCTTAGGTCATCCACTTGAGGGAAATTTGCTACTGTCCTACAAAACTCTGCGCTTGGAGGCCCAACACGAGTCTACAAGAACAAGTTGTGTAGTAGACATCACATGTATATTATAGTTTTGTATGATTTTGGTGCACTTTTATATGGCTTTTATATGATTTTAATGGACTAACATATTGACCTAGTGCCCAGTGCCAATTGTTGTTTTCTGCTTGATTTTGGTTTTCCGGAAAATCCATATCAAATGAAGTCCAAATGTAGCGAAACTTTTTGATTTTTTTTGGAACAAAAGAGACCCCCGAAGCTTCGTGGGAGCACCATAAGAGCCACGAGATGGCCACAACTCATCAGGGTGCGCCGGGTGCCAAAGTGGTGGGCTGGTGGGTAGTGGGCACCTCGTGGCCCATCTTCGTGTGATTCCAACGCCAAAAATTCTTATAAATACAGAAAACCCCAGAAATAACCCTAGAACTTGGAATCTGCTGTCGCGAGCCTCTACACCTCCACGATCCAATCTAGAGCCATTTTTGGCACTCTACCGTAGGAGGAAATCATCACCGGAGGCCATCTTCAACATCCCGGCGGTCTCCATGATGAGGATGGACTTGTTCACCCTCGTGGCTGAGGGTTTGTACTAGTAGCTATGTTTTGATCTCTCTCTCTCTCTCTCTCTCTCCGTGTTCTTGATTTCGCATACGATCTTGATGTACCGCGAGATTTGTTATAATATAGTTGGATCATATGGTTTTTCGCTCTCTATCTTGTTGCGATGAATTGAATTTTTACCTTTGAGGTTTTACTTTTATCGGATTGAATACTTTGTTGGATTTGAGAACACTTGATGTATGTCTTGCATATGAATACCCGTGGTGACAACGGGATATTATATTGATCCACTTGATGTATGTTTGGGCACTCAACTCATGAATTTCGGAGGTGACATTGCGGTAATCTATGCATAGGGGTTGTTGCACATTTTCGTCCTACTTTCTCTGGTAGAAATCTTGGGGCACTCTTTGAAGTTCTTTGTGTTGGATCGGATATTTTGAATCTGAAGTTTTCTGATGCATATCGTATCATCAACTCACGGATAATTATGGTGACATTGGAGTATCTAGGTGATATTAGAGTTGGTTGATGTGTATCATATCGTGTTATTGTAGTACGAACTCTAGGGTTGTTTGTGACACTTATAGGAATAGCTCACTAAATCGATCGGAAAGGATAACTTTGAGGTGGTTTCGTACCCTGCAAACAATTTCATTTTATGTTCTTCGCTAGATAAGAACTTTGGAGTGATTCTTTATTGCATGTTGAGGGATTGTTATATGATTCAACTATGTTAGCATTGTTGAGAGATTGTACTAGTGAAAGTATGAACCCTAGGCCTTGTTTTCAAGCATTGCAATACCATTTGTGCTCACTTTTGTTACTTGCTACCTTGCTGTTTTTTATTGTTCCTATTGCAAAAACCAATATCTACTATCCATATTACACTTGTATCACCATCTATTTGCCGAACTAGTGCACCTATACAATTTACCATTGTATTTGGTGTGTTGGGGACACAAAAGACTCTTTGTTATTTGGTTGCATGGTTGTTTGAGAGAGATCATCTTCATCCTACGCCTCCCACGGATTGATAAACCTTAGGTCATCCACTTGAGGGAAAATTACTACTGTCCTACCAAACTCTGCACTTGGAGGCCCAACACGAGTCTACAAGAATAAAGTTGTGTAACAGACATCATGTACTATAGCATTTTTAATAGGGTATCAATATAGGACATCTTTATAGTGTAAGCTCTATAACTTAATGTATCAAAAACATATTGCATTAACCGAGGGAGGACAATTAGGGATTTAGCGGGATATAGTGTGGTTTAACAGTGCTATAGCCCTAATAAATGTATTCTATTACCAGTTCACTACTTAGAAATTCATTGTTCATGTATCTTTATGGTTGGTTATTGGTCACCATTTCACTTCTCAACTAGAAAATTGCCCATATAAGAGGTGACCTGTCTAATTCTTAAGCGGAGTACAGACATCACAGTTTTCAAAACATAATAATGGGCGTAGACAATATCCTATATTTGGAATTGTTCTATAGTTTATCAATTTACAACCATAACAGCCTATGTCTCTATATGAAGTATTGCAATCTTCTTCCACTCTTACTGTAGTAGTAGAGCTGCTCCAAGTGAAAGTGTACTGTGATGATGTGGAACATATATTACCGCTGGCTACTTGTTATGTCTGCATTGCTGACAAAGTTTTGAATAGAAGGCTATAACGGCACCATAAGGGTACTATAGCGGTTTTAATAGTGTCCCAATAAAGGGCATCTATATAGTACAACCTATGTAACTTGATTTAAGACTTTTTTCCAATTTAAATTAACTACAAAAATGTCTAGCATGAAGTTACAGAGGGAGTAGAATTGGGGATTTTAGCTGGAGTTAGCATGATTTAACGGTGCTATAGCATGAATTAATTTATTTTGTTACCATAGTTCACTACTTAGACTTTCCTTGTTCATGTATCTGTACAGATGGTGATTGGTCAGCTTTTCATTTCTCAACTAGATAATTGTCCATAAGAAGGTACCTATCTAAATCTTAGGCAGAGTTCACAAATCACCGCTTGCAAAAATAATCATGGGCATAGACGATATCCTCCATCTGGAATTGTTCTATATTTAAAAAATTTACACCCCTAGCATTCTATGTCTCCATATGGAGTATTAGATTCTTCCTCGACTCTACTGTAGTAGTAGAAATGTTCCCAGTGAAAGTGTACCTTCGTGTTATGGTCCAAATATTACCGCTGGCTACTTGCTATGTCTACATTGCTCACAAAGTTATGAATAGCATGTTATAACAACGCCATAAGGTCTCAATAAAGGACATCTATGTAGTACAATTTTGTGATTTTAGTGGGATATAACGTAATTTAACGATGCTATAGCGCCAACTAATTTATTCTGTTGCCACAATGTACTATTTTAGACTTTGGTTGTTGATGTAGCTATACCATCGGTGTATGGTCAACTTTGCACGTCTCAACTAGAAAATTTTCCATATTAGAGGTGACCTATCTAAACCTTAGGCGGAGCTCAGACATTGTTGTCTCCAAAAAGATAATCATAGGTGTCGAGAATGCAAAATGGAACCTACTACAAGTATGTGTGCCAAGAAAAAAATGTAGTCCAAATGTTTCTATGAACCATAGTAGGTTAGAAAAATACTTTGGGCGTACATTAGTTTTTCACTTCTTAGTTTTGGAGAAATGTGAAACAATTCATGGACGTACTAGGTAGGGACTAGCCGATTGGTGTGAAATGATAACTTGCAAGAATTTATCCAATCATGTTACTACAAGCTGCTCCCTCCAGGAAAGTACATGAACAATTCAATGTGTATTTGTTTTCTTCTTTCTAGTGGGTCTGTGTTCTCATTTTATTGCATTCTCTATCAGTGTTATTTCCATTTTTGTATCGAAAACTATAAATCTCATAGCCACCATCCATGAGGTCCTGGATTTGTTCATAGTCAATCTTTCTTAAGTTTGACCATGTACATAGAAAAATATTAACATCTAGAAAACCAAAATAGTAACATTCTCTAGTACGTATATTTTCGTACTATGCTATCTTGTGTTGTACATCTTACCATATTTATCTATAGAGTTGATCAAATATAAGCAAATTTTTGACGTAGGATTCAGATCGGGAGAAATCCCTAGCCGGCACTCGTCGGCCGTGATGGCGCGGCGATCAAGGGCACTTTTTTTTTATCCATGGAGACATTCGTCATATCTGCTTCCACCTCCATCATGCCATTTGTCTCACGGGTGAAAACCCTAATTGCATTGGGCTCCGGTGGTGTCTTTGGCGTTGTTCCTTTTGTAAAGGCACCGCCTTGGAAGATAGTTGGCTGGTGAACACTATTGGGTTGTTGTTGGCAGCGATCTGGAGGTGGTGCGGTGTGGCATCTACCGCGTCGGCGCCAGCGGGTCTTGGCGGCGTAGTGTAGTGGGGTCTCGATGATGGACGTGTGTTGATGGAAGCGCACGAGATGGTGACGCTGTCTGGCATCATGGTGGTGTTGACAGCAGTTGGGCCTAGCGAGGTCAATGCGTGGATATCTCCTGAAGTTGGGACGGTGGAAGATGGCGGAAGAAGATTGTGGAGGAAGTGCTAAGGGTCTGCGAGACCGCTTGGTGATCTCGGCTAGCCGTGGGGCGGCTTGGTGGCCATCAGATTAGATGGTGTGTTAGTGCGTGGTTAGGGCACATCATTAAGTTAGTATGTGTAGCAATATAGATCATCACGAAGATGGCTTTGAGCTGATCCATGTATTTTGTTTTGTCGGACTCTATTGAATAATATAATAAAGATGCTTGCGTGCATTGTTCGATGTAGTGGACGGGGTTACCCTCCTTTTCTAAAAAAAAATAAGTTTGACTTAGGATGAACCTAGAACCTCAATTATTTTGATACGGAAGAAGTAGTGTTTAGCACAAACAGTCAAAAAAAGACCATAATATATGGTTTTTACATTTGACGGTTTAGTGGGAGCAAGCGCCATAGTTGAGGACTCATGATGTACCTCTTCCTCTACAGAAAGCTCACTGTGGTGAATAATGAACCAATTTGGAACCCACACGTCTAATCCATCTGTCCACGATGAGTTGCACATCTACTTTCCACGTCCCACTTATGAGCTAGCTAGCTAGCTAATTGACAAAACGACAAGGTGCTTTGATATTCCCAAAACAGTTTATGTCCTCTCAGAAGAAAGGAAGAGAATAGAAAGTTTTCTTGCAAAAATCATGATACTATTTCCCGAATTATATTGCGCCCTGCCAGAATTATGCTTTACTAGCGTGTATCTGCACGGGCTAGTTTTTAAATGTTTTTTACTTTTGTACTTGTAGTGATCATTAGTTGTTTGAAGCCGGCGATTTTTGAGTTGCTCTCCCTCCAGCCTCCACATGTCGACGCCACCTATCAAGTAGTGTTTCCACCATATTTGACTTTTCATTACATTTTCTCGTGGATGATAGGTCAAAGTTTCTCATAGTGATGTGTGTTTCTTTTCTCACGACAAAGACGTAGAAAATTTTATTTATGTGATCTTTCAACAATTCAACGTACATAATTGTTTAATATGTGCATTCGTATAGTCAACTTAAGGAAGAACAGTTGTATACTTTCACTAATACTCCCTCTGTAAGTCTTAACTATAGTACAAACTTTGTACTATTGAGACATTTATTTTGGGACAAAGGGAGTATGACACGGAAACACATCACGTGTAATGCAACCAATATTAAACATATCGGTAATTGGTCTTGACAAAATTGACATGTATCTTAGCATTAGGAAAGTAAATTCTGTATTAATTCCTATTGAGTTTGAACACTTTTTAGAACCCACTTTTTATAATTCTTATAATTTTTAAAAATCAATGTTGTAACTTTGTATTTTGGAAATATTTTAGCAAATATGACTCAAAATGTTGTCTTTTGCCACATACATGTCTATGAAATAAGTACCACCTTATTTTGAATGTGATTTTTATTATGTAATATTTTGAATCGTATATTACTATGTTATTATTTTTTAAATCGCCCATTTTAGTTATTACGCTTATATTTTTAAACTCTATCTTTGGCATTATAATTTAGTATTAGTTTTAGCAGATCTGGCACCATATCTTTGTAATATTTTTATCGGATTCCAAAACCAAAACTCCTAGTGACATGCTCAGGAAAAAAAACTCCAAGTGAGACATAATTCAGTGTTTGCTCTGAAAAATATAAATCACTCAGTTCAGTTCAGAGTTCTATATAATTATTTCCCATTACACATTAACTTACATTTTTCTCAACAGTAAAACTAATTATTTAACCTCGATCACTATATTCAACTTTGCAAGACATATGGTAGGTTTATGTTATTAAAAATGGTTTAAATCCGCAAATGTAGAGGTCACATACAACTTACTTATGTGAAATTTTGTAAAATAATGTGATTATACTTAACTCACAGAAAATATTATGATAATTTATGATACTTACAGTAATTTTAATACATTTTTACGGCATATGTTACTGTTACCTAGTGTCACTTAGTGCATGAATAACTTAATTTCCTATTTTGTCAGTTTGAAAAAGATGTTTCCTCATATTTATATAAGTGTCTATATATGCTTACATGCACGTAAACTTTCATATTTTAAAGTAAAACAAAATATGATTTCCTCAAGTTACTTTATCATGATGTCCAGTTAGTGGAGGCCGTTTCAAGCTACTTTTCGTAATTGATGGATGTCAGGTGTATGCGAACAAATCTTACACATGAAAGTGACCCACTGTTTGATTATCGGGAGATTCATTGAGCACCTCATCGACCAATATAGTCGCTGAAAATACTGAATATCAAGAAACAAACTTTCCAGGTCAACTCCAGCGCAGATATATAGAGATCGTATTATTTTGGTTGACGTTATCACAATTGCTTACAGGAGATCGGAGTAGATTTCGGGGCGGAGAGTGTGCCTCTTTTGATCGTCTACTCCAGGAGCAGGCGGCCAGAACATGATCCACCGGCGATCTGCAAGCACCATCAAAATCTGGAAAGGAGGCAAAGAGGCTCATTTGCAAATCCTTCCGCAGGAATTTCGTCCGATCAAAAGCCTGAACACCATCGGTGTGATGGGTTCGTTCAAGATCCAGGAGTGTACGTATGTACGTCCGTGCACCATGCATCGTATAGGTATCCAGCTGCCGGCTAGCTTTATCTATGTGCGTTTGTCAGTGCCAAAATTTGCAATAAATGCATATTGGAGGCCAGCTTTAGACAGCCATAATGCCGGCCGGAGAGTCGTCGGTGACTTGCATTCGGAAAATCACCAGATCGGGCTTGAGCCAATGAGTTTTTGTTGTGGAGAATTGCGCCAATGCTTCTTGCTGTAGCATGCATCTCGACATATGCAACAAAATTTAATTCGTTTCTTCGAGGAATCGCAGGGAGATAGAGACCATGGAAAACACAACTTACTTGTGTGGGATAGCAGAAGGGCATGCTAGGCTTCATGCACCGCTACAGCTACCAGTAGCGGAGCTATCATAAAAAATCATACTTTTACACGGACGTTTGTTTTGCTGACTAACCACACTTTTACTCGTGCATATACTGTAAGCTGGGCGGGCCATGGCATTGTTTAGCCCCAACTAAGCTCCGCCAGTGACATCTACATTAAGTTTTAATCGAGGAACGAAACTGCTTAATTAACAATTTGAGGCACCTTTTTTTCCTTTTAGTTGTGAACATGGGATAAATTGTGAGGACTCTCTTTTTGAGGCACTTCATCATACGGCTGCAAAATTTATAAATTGTCGATCTAACGGACAATTTATTATGTTTTTCTAGAATTAAGGTGGAGCCTCGATTGGTGCTTGCAATGAGTAAATATAAGATTTTCTAACATGGGGCTCTTTCTAGTGGGAATCGTAGGCGTTGAGGACTCTTTTATGTACCTTTTTTTCCCATATCAAAGGAGGGCAGGTGGATTTTGTGTAGGTTGAAAGTTAACATGGTTGCCGAGGACTCCTCCATGTACGTGTTAAATAATGTACATGTTGGTTTAATCTGATTTATATACATGCTGATTTTTCTACTAAAATTCTTCTAGGGTCTTCTAATAGATCCTGACCATTAAATTATTGTACATATTTTTTCCATCACAAAGGGAGACGGCACGTGGACTTTCTACAGGTTGAAACTGGATCATGCCTTTTTTTATAAGAAATGTAGGTGCTAAGGACTCTGATGTACATATCTCTTTTTCCATTACAAAGCAAGGCACGTGGACTTGGGTAGGTTGAAGCTTCACGTGGTTGTTGAGGACATTTGCATGTACGTGTTGGTTTAATCGTTTTTTTGTATGTGCTATATTTTTCTCTTAAATTTTGTACGGTCTTCTAATATATCTTGACCATTAACTTTTTAATCTAATGGCTACATTAATCTTGCTGATGTGGATAAACGTGAAGACTCGTATGGTGCCTCCAATTAGTAAATATAAGATGGGATGCCCAAGAGGAGTGGTCAACCCAAGAAAAGGGCCAGCTGCCCCTCTCACGTAGGATTATAGGTGCCAAATTATGCGTCGATAGCTTTAGTCTTGTTGTAAGTCAACTTGTGCGTGTTCATGCATGCACGATTCATGATTATATTGTCATTGTAAAAAGCTGGCTAGGTGGTAACTAGAGGCAAATAGGGCCACAAATTTCCACCAGAAAAGGTCGCACTTTCTTACAAAGAATTGATATTTGAGGCGCTTTTAAATTTCATTTTATGTTGTAAAACATGTGCAACAATTATGAGTGACACTATCACAAGACAAAAAACAGAATAAAAATGGCAGGGCAGTCATGATCTCCCTTTTGTCCCTGTCACTCAACCCAGGGCTCTGAAGGTGAGATAGCAACCTATAATACGTAGGGGCCAAGACAATGCTTCCTTGCTTATCGAACAAGTGTTAACAGTTGATTGATGTGATGGAGGTAGAACTGCTACTAGTGAAAGTGCACCTTTGTGATCATGTGGTCCATATATGCCCACTAGCTACTCGGTTCACATGCCAGGTAAAATTGTCCTGGAGAACTTTATGCTAGCTGCTGCTAGGGGGGATGAAAAACCTTTAACATCCTGAAGAAAACGACGTAACTATAACATGAAGGTGATAATCGATTGGGTTTATAGTATAATACTTTATGTGCCTATCAAGCTAATCTCCTTTTGATGTTATCCAGAACCGTTGTTTAGGGGGGTCGAATTAGTATCTATATCTTGTAGTCACGCGGCGATATGGTTCAGGAATCATTTTCTTTTTACCCGTGAGAGGGATGGCAGTGGTGTCCGCAGGCGTTCAAGTGTTTTTCAAGAGAGCAGAGAGATTGATACTAGCTTCATGCCGAAGCTCGCCCAGCAACTGAAGGACTGCACGCACGACACGTACGCATGCAGCCTTGGCCATTGCACCGCCATGAGATGAGCACGATGAGTACTGGACAGAGTTGGCAATGTCAGGACATCCACCAAACGGATTCCCACCAAGAAGGCAAGGAAAAGGTAAGAACTAGTACAAAAGATCTATGCTCGGTGATTTTGCAACTGGCTCTTCTGATGAAATGTGTCGTTTTATGGCAACAGGGAGTATCCATCCAGTACGCCGGGAGAATATCACATGATACCAACGCTTATACGCTCCCATGATACCAATTTAAAAAATTCAAATTTAAGCGTGTCAATTTTTTTGAAAAAAATCATGGATGTTCTTACCATATGTGTCTACAAGCCCTAGAAAAATCAGATCCAAATTCAAATTATGCAATGAGAAACAGAAAAGACAAATTCAGCATGAATAGTGTCAATAAAGACAAAACATGAATAGTATAAAAAACTACACTATTCACAACAGATATGTCTTTTTTGTTTCTCAATGTATATATCGAATTTGGATCTGTTTTTTAGGACTTGTAGACACATATGTTGAGAACACCTATGATTTTTTCCAGAACTTTTTTACATGTTTAAATTTGAATTTTTTGAATTGGTATCATGGGAGCATATAAGTGTTCGTATCATGTGATATTCTCCCACCCAGTACGCCATCCTTCCGAAAATGTAAATATTTTAGTACTCTCTTTTTTCAAAATATAAGACGTGTTTGATTTTTTATCTTTATCACACAAAGTTAACTATGATTTTTTTAACACAGTATATATGCAAGCGCTCATATATATACGCGCATACACTCACCCTTATGAATGCGCGCACACACTATATCCTTATGAGCACCTTCGAGAGACCGAGCCGGCATATCATTTTGAGATTTTACGAAGTCGCCGTAGCCTCATAGTCGACGGAAACATCTCCTCCCACTTAATACACATCACCGGAAATCCTAAAATAAATCTAGGATAAATGCGAGCATCAGGATTTGAACCCTAGTGGGCTGGGGATACCACTGTCTTTCAAACCATCCAACCATAGGTTGGTTCGCTGTTAATGATGTTACTTATTGTATGTCTATAAAATTAGTATAAAACAAATGAACTAAAATTATATTGCAAGATAAATATGATGATACCATTTATACATGTTCAATCAATGCACTATGATATATATATATATATATATATATATATTAATATTTAACGTATTCACAAAATAATAATTTAATGGCCAAAGTCATGCATTAAAGACCATAAGAAGTCAACCATGCTTTATATCTTGGGAAGGAGGGGTAGTTTCCACTTCAAGGATAGTATATGTCATGGATATAAGGGCTACTCTAGACTAATCTCCAAAATTTAGCCCCTTAAATGCCTCCTCAGACCTTAACTCCTTAACTTTGAGGAGTTATTAAGACGCAAATCTAACCGAACCCTCAAACTTAACACTTCAAACAAACTAGAGCCCACACATGTGTCTCTCTTCCTCTTCTTCTTACTTCTTCATTACTCTCCATGCATGACGCAAGCGTGCGGCAAAGTAGTCAGGAAAGTAGGTGAAATTTGTTCTCAACATACCATAGCTTGGGCGCTTCTTCAGATGAATAGGTTCTTCCCCTCATCCCTCTTTTACTGATGCGATGGCATGATGCAATACACAAAGAATCATTGAAATAGGCGATGGAGGCCGGTGGCCACTTTTCTTCTATATCTTTGCTAGTGGTTGGGAATGACGGGAGGAGCGTCGCCAGGCTAGAGAAGATGTGTGTGTGTGTGTGGGGGGGGGGGGGGGTTCTGTGGCCGGACACGATGAAAAAGACAAAAAAAAGATCGCCGATATCTGTCGCTGGGAAGGTGGTTGCTGGAGGCAAGAAACACAACGAGGTGGGGGGGGGCGACACCTCGCTGGAGGCAGATGAGGAACAGAGAGAAGTGGACGAACGAGAGAGAGTGGGAACCATTTGCTGAGAAATGGTTTTGACTGCTCAAATTTAAGGAAGAGGGAACACTTCCCATCAAATATTTGAGGAGTTAAAGATTTTTTGAGTTCGGCTAGTTGCTGCTTAACTCCTTAAAAGGTAATCTTATTAAAGAATATTTTGAGCAGTTAAGCCTTTTACGGTTCTTCTAGAGTTGTCTTCAGAGCTTCGCAATTATTATTATGAGGCCAATGAGATAGCTCTTGCTATTTGGCAACAAGAAACCATTAGAAAGATTGGGTGTACGCACGGTTATGGTACGACTAAGTGAATGAAGAAGCTAGAAATCACATAATATGTGCCATGTTCTAACTATCCGACATACCAAGCTATCCCTTAAAGGTAAGCCGCAGAAATTTTAAGAATAAGAGAGTTGTTCGGTTAATTAATGGGAGACTAAATAAAAATTGCCATAGGCACAATTAAGATACCTCACACACTATAATTAAGAAAGCTTCGTTGACATAGCACAAAAGACGTCATGGTCAACACTTCTCCCCAAACAAGTATCATCGCATCCCTTCTCCACGAGCAAGCAGCTCTGACTTCATCATAGATAACCACTGAGCCAGCTTACTCCGTAGAAGTCGTACGAAGTCACATCAAGATCCATGCCAGTAGGGATGGAGCCAGGTGGGAAAGAAGAGGCCATGGCTCCCCTTGGTATTTAAAAAACACTCATGTGTTGTTAGCTGAGGATGCTTTAGATTTATATATTTGGCCCTTCCAACCTTTTACCTCGCATGTTGATCCCTCATCCATCAAGATTCATGGCTCCACCACTACATGCAAATCACACAGCCACACACGACATGGACAACGCAGCTCGATTCGGACAAAGAGCTATGAGGAGAACTATGCAAGGTTCGCGTAGTGGAAGATCATTAACATAACACCTGCCGCCCGTCATCGTTTTCACCTAGCCCCACAACCTTAACTCCAACTTCACATCAACAAACAACCCAAGATGAACCCACGGATGCGTATGAGAACAGACAACTACCACTTGCATGTAGCAACCCTAACATGGCTCCCCCCACCGTCATTGCCAGAGAGGCCCCGATGCCATGGTCGCTCCCTTCCGCCATCCACACACACTGGTCCCTTCCAGCTAGTGGACACTCAAAGAAGGACGCCCCCAATCACGAGCATGAGATAGAAACGCTACCATCATTTGATCCCAGAGGAGATATGTTTCCTCAAGTGTGATCAGGTAGAATGCATCGCTCATCGGTAACATTTGCAGGAAGAAAACATCACCCATGAGTATTGGTGTCGCTTGCCTTTGCAACAAGGAGCCAACAGTTGGGCTTTCAGCTGGTGTTACCACACCCTCTGCCCTCCCATGTCACGAGATAGGAAGGACCACTGAACTATCATGCACAATCGTCAAAGCATGTCCATATCTATGGTACTGGTGTGTCCATCCCGTTGCTTCCGTTCCTCCGCTACACCATGCGTTGTGCAGAACCACCACCACGCAGCCGCACAGGATAAGATGCTACTGCCAATCCCTCTGTCGAAGACCATCGAGAAGGCCCCATGAATTCTTCTCAGTAGGCCACCATCTCGTCAGACCCAACAGAAACTCCCATGGAGTGCTTCTGACCAGACCACTCTCGCACACACACTCCACCACCCGAACCAACTGCACCCGTACTCCGTCAGCTAGAATTAGCCATGTTTGCCGACCGTGCATCTGTGTGTCCACACACATCGATGTTGTTGCTCCAGCCAGGAGGCTAGGCATGTGCCGAGCCCCACTTCCCCTCTCCACCCACAGGACCAAAAACCATATCCATGCTGGTCCATTGTGCCTCCACATTTTGTGTCACCTGACACCTCCACAATCCGCCATGCCGACCTCAATTCCTCCGTTAAGCCGAGTCGATCCGCACCTCTGAAACCTTGCTATAGTAAGAAATAGCCTGTCACCGTCGACATTACAGGGGCTTTGCCCTGTGGCGGCCTTCTACAGTGGCGAGGGAAGTGATATTGGGTGGGAGGTGGTTGGTGGTGGCTGATACGTCTCAGGCGTATCTATAATTTTTTGTTGCGTTCATTCATATTTACATCATTTATATATGCTTTTGGTACAATTTATATCATTTTTATGTGTACTAACATATTAATCCAATAACAAAGGCTAGTTCCTATTTTCTAGATTTTTTATTGTTTTTTAGTTGAAAAACATTCAGAGGCAAAAAAACTGAAAAATTTGACTAAAAAAATTACGCCAAAAGACTCCACCAGCCAGAAGATGGGCCCCAAGGGATTCACCAGGTAGCCATGCATCCCCTTCATGCGGCCAGGAGGCATGTGGTGGGGTTGCGTGGGAGCTCCTTAAGTCAGTTGAGCCTCTTCTTTGGCCACAAGAAGGATCCGAAGAATCTAGAGTACCCTCAAAATTTCGGCCCAGTGGGAGGATCACTGGTTATTTAAGAAATTTGATCTAACACAGAAAAGTATCGAAATCAAAGGAAAACAGAAGGAAGAGGGAGATCCAATCTCGGAGGCTCTCTTGCCCTCTGGGAGCCATTCACACCAAAGCCAGTCGGGGGAACGTCTCCCCACCTGTGGGGAGGCCAGGGAAGAAAAGGATGTCATCTCTTCCCGTCTCTTCCGGTGGCGCTGGAGTGCTGCCAGGGGAACGATCATCACTTCTATTGGGGAACGTTGCAGAAAATAAAAAAAATTCTATGGTCTCACCAAGATCCATCTATGAGTTCATCTAGCAACGAGTTATAGGAGTGCATCTACATACCTTTGTACATCGCGAGCGGAAGCGTTCAAGAGAACGGGGTTGAGGGAGTCGTACTCGCCGTGATCCAAATCACCGATGACCAAGTGCCTAACGGACAACACCTTCGCGTTCAACACACGTACGGAGCGGATGACGTCTCCCGCACCTTGATCCAGCAAGGAGGAGGGAGAGGTTGAGGAAGAAGGCTCCAACAGCAGCACGACGGCGTGGTGGTGATGGAGTGGCAGTTCTCCGGCAGGGCTTCGCCAAGCTCACGCGGAGGAGGAGAGGTGTTGGGGAGGGGAGGGCTGCGCCTTTGATGTTGTGTGCAGCCCTCCCCTCGCCCCTCTATTTATAGGGGAAGGGGGAAGGGGACCGGCCCCCTCTAGATGAGATCTAGGGGGCGGCCAAGGGGAGGGGGCTTGCCCCCCAAGCAAGGCGCCCCACTGGGGTTTCCCAACCCTAGGCGCATGGGCCCAAGGGGGGGATGCGCCCAGCCCTCCAGGGGCTGGTTCCCTGCCCACTACGGCCCATGAGGCCCTCCGAGAGAGGTGGCCCTGGTACAATACCGATATGCCCTCGAAACTTTCCGGTGACCGTATGACAACTTCCCATATATAAATCTTCACCTCCGGACCATTCCAGAACTCCTCGTGGCGTCCGGGATCTTATTCGAGACCCCGAACAACATTCGGTAATCACATACAAGTCTTCCTAATAACCCTAGCGTCACCGAACCTTAAGTGTGTAGACCCTACGGGTTCGGGAATCATGCAGTCATGACCGAGACAGCTCTCCGGCCAATAACCAACAGCGGGATCTGGATACCCATGTTGGCTCCCACATGTTCCACGATGATCTCATCGGATGAACCACGATGTCGAGGTTTCAAGCAACCCCGTATACAATTCCCTTTGTCAATCGGTACGTTACTTGCCCGAGATTCGATCGTCGGTATCCCAATACCTCGTTCAATCTCGTTACCGGACTTTACTCGTACCGTAATGCATGATCCCGTGACCAAACACTTGGTCACTTTGAGCTCATTATGATGATGCATTACCGAGTGGGCCCAGAGATACCTCTCCGTCATACGGAGTGACAAATCCCAGTCTCGATCCGTGTCAACCCAACAAACACTTTCGGAGATACCCGTAGTATACCTTTATAGTCACCCAGTCATGTTGTGACGTTTGGTACACCCAAAGCACTCCTACGGTATCCGGGAGTTACACGATCTCATGGTCTAAGGAAAGGATACTTGACATTGGAAAAGCTCTAGCAAAACGAACTACACGATCTTGTGCTATGCTTAGGATTGGGTCTTGTCCATCACATCATTCTCCTAATGATGTGATCCCGTTATCAATGACATCCGATGTCCATAGTCAGGAAACCATGACTATATATTGATATGTATTCACACGTGTATTACGATTTCCGGATAATACAATTATAGCATGAATAAAAGACAATTATCATGAACAAGGAAATATAATAATAATCCTTTTATTATTGCCTCTAGGGAATATTTCCAACAACTTCATCATGTCTATGGCCTTCATCAAATTCACTAACATCACCATCACCTTCCCCCTCACTATATAGTGCTCCACTCCCACAAACCTCTATAGTTCCCTACTTGAACATGGTGTTTGATGCTATGAATTATTATTCAATGATTTGTTTCATTGTTATTATGTCCTGAGTATCCCTTTTGTTTGATGGTTAATTGGTGCTCTTTTATGATTGATTTGACTTCTATATTGATATGTTTTTGTCATTCAGTCCCCATCATATAAGCGCACACGTATGCGGATAACACTTTAGGGTTAGTAGTATGTTGATATAACTATGGATAAGGTGGTCGGAGTGACATATATTACGAGACCTGCGTATAGGAGTTGACACATATGGGATAAAATGGGACCAACATATTTAAATGCTACGGTTAAGTTTTACCTTAGTGAATCTTTAGTATATATAGATGCTTGCTAGGGTCTCATTCATAAGTACATGTTGCCAATGGATTTTGTTGCATGTTAGCAACAATGATTATCAATCTAGTATCGTAGCCAATTGCATAGGGACAATTCCACACCTCCTATCCCGCTAATCCATACTCGCTAAATTTCACTTACTTGTTCCTTTACATTACATCAAATAACTTTTATTTACAAGTTCTTTATTATCTTGCAAATTTATATTTTATACACACAAAATACTTCTACTTTTATTTCATAGGTAAATTAAACATTTGATGTACATAGGGTTTTATCGGTGGGTGGTAGAACCTTAGAGAATACAAATACTACGTTTAGCTCCTCGTTGGGTTCGACAGTCTTAGTTATTGGAAAGGCGACAATCGTTCCCTTACACTTTGTGGGTTATCAAGACCTTTTGTGGGGTCATTGCGAGGAGCAATAGTGCAGGGTGAATATTCTCGTCTGCATCTATTGTCTTTATTGCTAAGTAGTATTTTCATCCATGTTCTTTACTTGTTACCTATCTTTAGTTATGGTTAGGAAACACAAAATACCAAATAAAAATAAAATAGCATGCACTTGCTCCCAAAAAGGTTGAGGAACCCCCCAAAATCCTCCTATCTGGTAAGTTTTACATGGATTTTGTTCAATCCGTCTGTGCTTGTGATGAACACCCAACTAGTACAGTATGGGGGAAAACTTTGGAAGGGCATTATTTTATATAAAAACACCGCTTGTCTCAGAAAGGGGAACTTTTGAAGGGTTTATTTGACAATTTGGATCCTCATGCTATTGATTTGTATTTTTTAAAGTTTAATTTGTTGCCCTAAAAAATGCTTTGCATCTCAATGCAAGAATAGAAACAATTGTTAGTAACATCTTATGTTTAGAAAGAATATGGTTATCAAGATATTGAGCAAATTTAATAATTTTTTTCGTTATGTTATCTAAGGAAATAGCTACTAGAGTTGTGCAAGGTAACTAAATGAAAAAATGGTGCATTGGAGAAGTGGGGGTTAACCTTAAACATTTGCGTTCATGCCCATGGGGACAATGTAAATCTTTGCATCGAAGCTTCTCAACAGAAAATATTTGTGCACTTGTACAAACTATTGTACGATACAAATAGGAACCTAAGATTTACTTTTAACATGTGGTAGTTTGAAAATTTATGTGTGCTCTGCTGAAACAGATTGTTTGTTGTCACTAAAAAATTATATCAATTCAACAGAAGGTGATGAATTAAAGCATATAATTTTAACACAATGCACATACGTGAGAGTTCTCTATTACGCGTTAATATTTATCTGGAGGAAGTGGCCAAGAAGTTGAGATTGTCACTGGTGATAGTTAGCGAGTGGGAGGGATCTGGGTGATTTGGTGTGCGGTGAGGGAGAGGAGAGGGAAAGTGAGATAGAGAGAGGGGGGGATGTATCTATACTACTATTAAACGAGAGAACATCTTCAAAGGCGAACGAAAACTCTGCCATCCACCGAATCGGCGCGAAAAGGGGAGCCAACGTGTCCCGTCAAAAAAAAAAGGAGAGCCCACATCGAAAAAAAAATAAAAGGAGAGGCCACGTTTCGTCCTGCCTCGCCTCCATCGTTCCCCACTCCCCTTCCTCCCTTCCCTCTCCTCCTCGCTCCAGCGGCGGCACGAGACAGTGGGCTCGGCCTTCGTTGGCGGCGGGGTTCCTCTCCTCTGTCGAGCAGCGGCGGCGGGGGCGATGGCGCGATCGGTCTGGGTCGGCGGCGGGTCCCTCTCTTCCGACGAGCAGAGGCGGCCGCATGGGGACACAGCGGGCTCGGCCGCGCCAGCGCAGGCTCACTTGACGTGGGAATCATATTCCTCGAAAACAGATTCAGGGATCACTGCGGATGCCTCAGGTTCTATCGTCGAACAGTCGGCATGTCAAACTATGTCTCTGTTATCATTGTATATCCACAGGTCGGCGGAGTTGACTCTCTTGAGGCTGACGCGGCAGAATGGACAGGACTGGGATCTTGATCTCCTACAGGGAGGTAAGGCCACACTCTTAAAACAATGGACGTGCATTTACAGAAAAACGGAATGGATCATGTAGAATGTGATTGTTAGACTCTGACACTGAAAGAAAGTCTTGTGACATTATCTTGAAGTTGATCCATATTTTGATTTAATGAATACTCAAGCTACTACCATCTTGATGCAGTGAAGGAGGGGTAATCTCATACTCAAGCCAGTTGAAGTCCTCCATTGACACGGCGAGGACGAGGTTAAGCGCATTGTGGTCGTTTGAGTAGGAGAAGCAGCGGGCGGCGGGGCTGAGGATGGTGCCGGCGAGCGGGAAGAAGCAGGTGAGCATGTACGGCAGGAAGGCAGCGGGAACACGGCGGCCTGGTCGACGTGGGGGTAGAAGAAAAGGCGCTCGACGGAGTCCATGAAGAGCCAGGCGAGGTCGTCGAAGAAGTGATGGGGAGCTCAAGGCAGGCGTCCTCGCCGCCGGCGCCACGTGGATCTGCTCCAGCAAGTGCACCTCCGCTTCCGCCATGGGTTCGCTGGCTTTGCTTGCTTGGGTGGGTTGATTTTTTTTTACATAATAAAGTGGTGGTGATGCTAATTCTCTATGGGCTCTTAGTTTGTTTCAGAGTCTGTAGGTGCACTGCATGTACTTTAGTACATAGCAATTTCGCAAAGAAATTTTCGCTTTTTGTTCATCTGTGTGAACTTACTTTGCATATATGCTGATCACAGTTTAATTTCAAAATGAAAAGAGAATCCAATCCATACTGTGCTATAGTACTTTTTGGTGTAGACCAATTCAAGAGTACTTGAAATCTGATGGGGAATACTGATGGTGCCATCATTTTGGACTAATCTTCTTAACTGAAACCAAATTTAAATGCCCTAGAGGCCTTAACACTAGGATGACTTAATCCTTTCAGCATCTAACAGTTATTACAAAAAAAAACTGAGAAAACTCCAGTTATGGTGAAGAATGGATGAGTGTGCTATTTATATCTTTTTTCTTGTTTTGGTATTGCCTGCAGATTTGTTTTATGAAGATTCTATGTCAGATTTGAAGGTGTTGGCAAGTAAGCGGCTCTACATCTTGCCAATTCAATTTCTAATTGGCATGAGCTCCCTGTGTTCTGGACAACTAAGGTTACATGCAAAATTACCTGATCATGTAGCAATTCTGATTGAGACGCATGCATTTAGATCGGGTGCTGAAGCGAGCCCGCCATTTTATTACTCTGAAAGAACTATACAGTGATATTTGGCTATTGCTTTCAGTATTAGAGAATCATAGAAACTGATTTGCAGGGCTTACTATAGATTTATGTGACATTCCCCTATGCCATCATGCCATACTATTTATTTTGAGCAACCTTTCTATGGTATTTTGTTGGACAGTTTTTAGTGGAATGTCCAGCACCTCAATATACATTAAATAGTGCAAGCATGGGTATATATTTTCTCTCTCTCATGTTGTATTCATTTTATTTGCTCTGCTACTTTGGGTAAATAAAATCACGCACAAGCTCCAGTTATTCCTGTGCAAAACTGATGTAGACGTGTGGACTATGTACTCCTTATTTTGTCTGTTCAGACTTAGGATTGTAGGGAAAAGTGTGGACTATGGACTCCTTATTTTGTATGCTTCAGACTTAGGATTGTAGGGAAAAGTGTGGACTATGAATTCATACCAGAACTTGATTGGCCATGGCACGTTTTCACCAACGAGCCATGGCGTCGGCAACAATATTCAAGATTTCCCATTTCCTTTATTTCCAAGCATCTCTCTTTTTTTGACGAAAACATTCTCTAGTATGATAGGTGATTCCGAGACAAATCATGTCGATCTCGAGGTCACATTATTGTCATTTTTTCCATGACTCCGTCTAAGATGCAGAATTGTAATTTGATGGTTCCGGCTCATTGAAAAAGAAGGCAATACAGTGAAGCAACTTTAAGCCCGATGTGGATGTTGCGCTTGTCTTGGCATGACAAGATAAATCTCTCGATCGAAACATCAATCGACAACAATGTATTGCAAATGCATTGAAGATTGTTTCAGATTTCATTTTGCGTGAACAAAGATGCTCAAATCTCTCACAGACTGACGCTGTACGACTCAAGGGATGTGCAATCATTAGGTGAGTTTTAAGGAGCAAGTGAAGCCGGCTCCTGCTAGGGGTGTCACCATTTATCAATATGTAAGAAAGCTTGTTGTTTTTTATTGACACATTTGCGTTACTTTGAGAATTCTCATCAATTTGTGCATTTGTTTGTTTTATGATGAGATAGCCCAAGTGAAGTACAAACATATGCCAAAGTCGAATGGGAAAACTGTTTGGCCTCCAACATTATAGGGATTGTTGGAAAGAGCACGAGAAGTGTATTTCGAGGAATTATGATGGCAACCCAAAAACGAGAACTGGAATTCCTCTCCGGAGATGGATGACGATGCAAATGATGTTGATAGAAAGAAAATGGCAAATGTGGCTAGAAGTACCATTCTAGCGTCTAGCACGGGTTAGCTAGATGGGAGGAAACAGAAGAATTAGGGCTCAAGAGAAAAGAATAGGTGGGGAAATGAAAAAAAAAGATCGATAAGTTGAAGAGAACAAGAAAAGAGTACGCCAAGAAGAGGAGTCAGAATAAACTAGAAATGGAGGAGAACAAGAACTGAGAGAAGAGGGCCAGATGGGATGAAATGCAAGAGATAAGATGGTGTCAGGAAGATATGGATGCACGTAGGAACCAAATCCAGCAGGAGATTGAGCCGCTTAGACTCCAAATTACAGAGGATCGGGATAGAAATTAATGCACATCCTAGCAGAATTGGTTCATCATGTTGTATACGGGAAAAAATGGAGCAAGTGGCACAAGATTTTTGGGCGCAGTAGCGAGATTTAAGCATTCGCTTCAGAAAACTCGAAAGAGGGGATGGTGCAATTGGAAGAAACATGTGACTGGTACATGTCGCGGATGAAATGCTTTTGTTCATGCAACTTGTTGAAAACAATGCGCATGTTTACTTGACGTGGTACACAATTAAATTTTATGGGAATCAAAGTGTCGTGCTAAAATTTGGAATTATTCCGGATACGTTTGGCCTTTTTTATACATTAATTAAATTTTTGTGTATTTAATGTGCATAATTCAAATTTGAACTAGAAGCACATGCTCCAGTGCACCAAAGTTGGTTGAAAAATCACATATGTGTTCTTGAGGGAATTTCTAGGTCCCATGCAAGAGATGGGAATGAAATTCAAACATCTGGGCGTCGTAGCTCGGCCGGAAAGATTGAGAAACTTCGTTTTTTAATTCTTGTAAATCCAAAACACGTCTAAAAACATGAAACTTGACATGGTGTCATGACATGGCACCAACATGCTGTGATAATTTTTCTGTCCAATTTGCGAAGGCGCACACATTAACAATCAACAAAGTCATTTTGGAACAAGTGCTGTCAAGTTACATATCGGAAACACAACTATTATTGAAACCGGTGGCGTTCTACTTACCAATTACGTGCATAATGCGTCCCTTTTTTATTGGCTAGGAGGTGTTGTGCGGGTAGCTAATTGAGTACGGGAGGCGTGCGATCAGACCCCTGGCGTGCTCATTGAGAGGAGAGCCCTTTGACCTCTATCCGTCGCGCACCTCCTTCCCAACGTCTCCATTATTGGCTCCAAGCCCCTATTTCATGGCGTGGCTATGTCTCACTGGATTGAGATTTAAGAGAGAAAAATGAAAATTTTAAAAGAAAGTTTTGCACGGATCTTGATGTAAGATCCGACGGACCTATATAGCATCGACTGCGACTTATAGCAAGCATGATGAATATAAGAACGATGACAGTGGATAATAATTGTCTTACATATTTAGGAACATAATTAAAAAATCCACATGTGGCAACGCCCAAAATACACAAGGGCAAAAGAAGAAGGAAGACAACGATCTGGATTGCTGATCCCTACTTTCTTGATGCGTTCCTACAGGCCGCGGGAACTAGTCTCCGCAACGTGCGGCGATGAGCTCTTTCCTATCCTCAATATGCTGCTTGAGAGCATCCGCGGATTCCTCCACCAGCCTTTTGCGCTTCATGCGCAGCACAGCATTCTCGTCCATAAGTTTCTCGACGATGACGCTGGTCCTCTTCAACAAGGCAGTGGTCTCCTCTTGTTGCTCCGCACTTTCGACGATCTTCGCCCTCGGCAGGTCGCGCTCGGCCTGGAGCTTCTCATTGCTCTCCCTTAGTTGCCGGATGACACCGGTAGCCTGTTCAAATGACGCTTTCATGTCTTCCTGCAACCTCGCCCAGCCAGAGATCTGATCCATCTGGCTATGGACGATCGCATGCATGCACCTGTAAGAGTCCTCGCCTACCATGAGACATTTTCCCAGGCCACCGCGGTGCGGATGGACATCTCTGCTGCTTCCGCGGCGTGGCCGGACATCTCTGCTGATTCCGCGGCGTGGCCGCACCAATCTGCTGCATCGACGGTGCGGGGGGGCCTCCGTGCTGCCTGGGCGGGACCTTTGTGCTGCTACGGCCCCTAGGCGGGACATGTCGTCTTCTTTCGCGGCGAGGCGGGATATCTCTCGTGCTTCCGCTTCCATGCTTGCCTCTCCCTAGTGGCAATCTCTTGACCCAGAACTCACACTGCCCATGGTAGACGCAAGGGAACGATGACGAATGACTTGTTTGTTTTTGTGGATGAGGATTTGAGGAGGAATGTGCAGTCATGTTGGAGTAGTAGTATTTAATTATTTATAACCGAGTACTAATATGCTCCTAAGTGGGAAACCGTTTAGGTTTTGATCGGTGTGAACTGATTTGCAATTTGGAATGTGACGGGACGCAGGCTCAAAATTTATTGACGGTTCTATAATTTCTAAGTGTGGCACTATTCCCGGACGACGTAACATGGGCATGCTTTCTCGGCCGCGTACATGGCGTTTGCACCATAGGGTGCACCGCAATAGGCAATGTCAGCACACGTCTTGTTCCAAGAGCCGTGTGCGCTCGTTATTACCATTGCGCACACTTCTATTAATTATAATGTGTGCCCGTCTAGCGCACACATGTTGATCTGTCTAACTGTTTCTGTTTGTTGTGGCTAATCGCAAACAGTTCATCCGTGTGAAGTGTATGCCATCAATGGCACACACCTTCGATCTGGCTGACCGTTTCTGTTCTGTTGCCTAATCAGAAACAGTTAATCCTTCTGAAGCGTATGCCCTCAATCGCACACACCTTTATCTAGCTGTCCTTTTCTGTTGTTCCGCCTCATCACAAACAGTTAGTCCAATTGAATTGTATGCCGTATATCGCACACGCCTTCATCTGGCTGGCCGTTTCCATTCTTCTTCATCATCGCAAACAGTTTATTGAACTAAACCGTATGCCCTGCATCGCACACACAACTAAAATCTGAACCGTGTTTGATACATCTGTCATTGCAAACGTTTTGCACCTTTTTTGACGATTTTTTACACCACTGTTTGAGATTATTGCATCGCACACAGTTTCATCGAAGGGTCTCTGATCGTAGTGTCGCGTTAGCAGCATCCTGTAGTAGTGATCACTGGGAATGCAACTAAAAGCATTGTAATCCGGCTGGAACTGCAGGGGGCACACACATGACTACAACTAGGTTGGGTGGGGAGTCGTCAGGCCATTTGCACGTCACATGCAACTGCAAACATTGTAACCGACGGCAACTACATGGGACACGCGTGACTTCAACTAGGGTCGGAAGGGGGTTGTCAGGCCAGTTGCATGTCTATCAATAGACATGCAACTGCAAGCATTATAAAAAACTGCAACTGCATGGGCACACACGTAACTGCAAGTGGGGCAGAAAGGGAGTTGTCGTGCGGGTATTTTTAGAGATGTCGGGCCAGTTGCATGTCCATAAATAGACATGCAACTACAAGTGTTGTAATAGACTACGCCTGTACTTGCACTGGCCGGCTGCAACTGGGGCCGAATGGGGAGTTTTCGGGGCCATTTGCACAAAGCAGATGCAACTGAGGTCGAGGAGAGCCGGTTGTAGGTCCAGTTTCATGTCCATGACTAGACATGCAACTGCAAGCGTTGTAACCGACTGCAACTACACATAAACAAAACAAATGCAACTGGGGTGGGAGATGTTGGGGCCAGTTGCAAGTCCACCAATGGACATGCAATTGAAAGCATTGTAACCTAGCTGCAACTGCATGGGGCAAAAAACAGCTATAACGAGGATCGGGAGAGTGTTGCCGGTCCAGTTCCGTGTCCACCACTAGACATGCAATTGTGAGCATTGTTTGACTACTACAACATAAGGCACAAAGCAACTGCAACTGAGGTGAGAAGGGGTACTCAGGCGTGGCTCGTCATGCTAACGCCACTCAATTTTTTCTCTTTTAACTTTATTTACATTTTAAATGGGTATCATTCAATATTGCTTAAAAAACTTAAAACCACTAATTTGAAAAACATGTTAGCATAGTATGAAAAATTGGCTAGCGTAGTTTAAAAAAGTGTTGATAACTTTAAAAATGTTTGTGACAATGAAAAAATGTTCCATGTATCTATAAATGTATTAGTTTTTTTTGAAAATGAGTATGAGATGTGAATTTTTTGCATAATATATTTTTTTGGTACTATGAAAAATATATACATGACAATTTATGGAAATATTTCCTCGTTCCGAAAAACATACATTTCATTTAAAAGATGTTATACACAATGTTAAAAAATATTCACATAGGTTAAAAAATATTTCTTTCCATTAAAAGGATATATGAAATTATATAGGAACAATGATGCGTTTCCAAAAATGTCTGTGAAATTTTAAAAAATGTTTATGCATTGTAAAAAAAATTGTTGCATAGTTTAAAAAATGTACAACATGTATTTGGAATATTTTACCGTGTATTCAAAAACTTGTTCAAAACATGTATTTTAAAAAAGTACGTCATGTATTTGACAAATGTCCGATGTTTGTCTGAAAAATATTTCACTTGTGCTCTAAAATGTACATTGTGTATTGAGAAAAGGTAGACATGTGTTGCAAAAAGCGAAAACTGATGAAAACGACAAACAAACAAAAAGAAATGTAAAGAAAACCAAGAAAGAAAAAGAGAGAAGAAAAATATGTATGACGAAGAAAGAAGAAAACCAATGAAAAACATAGCAGAGCGAACCTACAGCGCCAGCGAGCAAACCGCTAATGGGCATGCCGACCAGTCAGGTGTCGGACGGGCATCATATAAGCCTGGCGTCCCGGCTCGGTTGGAGATTTGTTGGTAGAGGTTTGGTTTACATTACACATGCACAATCCACTCTAATGGGAAGGGCCACATGTGGCTCCAGCCTACCCATAGGCCGCACTCGCAGTCCACTGCATCACTTGAGTGTGTAGGTTCGTGTAGCGAACTACCCTCTCGTTTACGGTTAGCGGCGCCGCCTCTGGTGATCTAATCGCTGGGGAGGTTTCGTTGTCTTCTCTTCGATAACGAGCAGCCGTCTCGTTGAGGGGCGTCGTGGGAGGTGCCAGTTTTTTGCTCGCGAGGGAAGCCAAGGGTCTTTGGCTAGCGCCATGGCCGCACCAGGGATTTCCTCTTCGCAGTCTGGGAAAAAGTCTGAGATCGATCTAGAGGAGATGATGAAAAACATGGAACTTATGGAGGATGAATTGGACGAGGTCATCATCGGGGAGGTGGACGCTCAGAGATTCACGGAAGGGGCCAGATGGATGGCGATTGCTCGGGTAAACACAGATAGGCCCTTCAGTGCCACGGTGTTTTTTGATAACATGGAATTCATATGGGGTTTAGCTCGAACTCCAAAGATCCGAGAGGTGGGCGAGAATTTGTTCATCGTTCAACTGTTTTGTCTCGGCGATTGGAAGAGAGTTGTGCATGGAGCCCGTGGCCCGTGGCTCCTTAAAGGGCTTGGAGTGATAATTGAGGATTATGATGGCAAGATGGATCCAGAGGAAGTTGTGCTAGATGGTTTGTATGTTTGGGCTCAAATTCATAGGATTCCGGAGTTGTATCATCAGGAGATGATGGTTGATCAATTAGCCCGCATAATCGGCAAGGTTCCGGAGGTCCAACTGCGACCCACCCTCTACTATGAGGGGGATTATATTCGAGTTCGGGCAAGGATTTTGACGGCCAAGCCCCTAACTCGATTCACACCTCTGACGGTGGTAGGGGAAGGCACTCAGATGCTCGTTGTCAAGTATGAGAAAATTCCATTTTTCTGCAAGGTGTGCGGCATGATGGGCCATGGGTATGAGGAATGTGGTAACGGAGTCTGGAAGGATGAGGACAAGAAGTGGGGTGGCTGGATCATCTCTCAACGCCGCATGGTGGCTTACTCGCAGCCTTCGGGGGGTAGGTACCATGCCCGGGGAAGAAGGGGGAGAGGTCGTGGAGGTACTGCAAGTCGCGGCTTTGCCCTTGCTCGAGGACGGGTTGATGAAAATGAGCATCGAGGAGCACCAGCAGAGGGGACTCAAACCGAGAGGGGCAGGACGATGGGCCAGCTATCCGGGAAGAGGATGTTGTGAAGGAGGCGGAAGAAGCAGCTAATGTGTCGAGTCTAAACGCTGCATCCGCTACACCATCTAGAACAGCCGAGGAAAGTGATGTTGTTAATACAGTGTATGCTCCGTCTGCAAAGAAATTTGGGGGGGGGGGGAGCACTCAGGTGGTCAGGATGGAGACGGGGGCAACACCAAAGGAGCAGGAGGGAAGAAACAGCAACAAAAGAGTGTCTCAGGACAATGCCCAGATCACTTCCTCTGGCCTCACTGCTCCTGTTTCAGAAATGAGTGGGGTTGCATTTGCTTTGGCTGAGAAGATCCCAACGGGGGTGACTCCACTCCCGCTAGTTTATGTCTCGCCACGTAAGAATGTCAAGCGACCAAAGGGGATAACACAGCAAAAAGGAGAAGGAGGAGATGTGACAAGTGATACAACCAAAGCAATATCGGCGGGCTCCTTCAGGGAGCGCCGCCGGGCATAATGATTTACATATGTTGGAACTACCGGGGCGCGGGCAAGGCCTCGACAGTTTGCGAACTTCGCGATTTAGCGAAGAACTATGCCCCTGTTGTGCTTTGTATTCTAGAAACTCAAATCAACAAGGCTAGAGTAGAGAATTTAGCGAGTTCTATAGGTTTTGATCATGCTTTTTCTATCAGTAGTGTGGGGAGGAGTGGAGGTATAGGCCTCTTTTGGAATAATTCAATAGAAGTTGATCTTTTGGGCTACTCAGATTACCATGTGGATGTAAAGGTTCTTGACCCAGGTTGGGACCCATGGAGAATGACGGTTGTGTATGGTGAGGCTCAAACTCACTTGCGCCACCAAACATGGGACACTTTGAAAAATATAAGCTCTTCTAGCAGTCTTCCTCGGCTGTGTATAGGAAATTTAAATGAAGTGCTTCGTCCAGATGAACATGAAGGAGTAGGAGAATGAAGTAATGCCCAAATTCAAGCGTTTAGGGATATGGTGGATGTTTGTATGCTCATGGATTTGGGCTTCAAGGGCATATTTTGGACCTTTGAGAAGAAGGTAATGGGCGGTTCATTTGCGAGAGTGCGGCTGGACCGTGCTTTAGCATCGGCAGAGTGGAGTTCCATGTTTCCCAATTCAAGCTTGACTCATCTGGTGGCCACTTCTGATCATTGTCCTATACATCTTCAACTCAGCGACGAGCCTAACCTGCAAAGAGCTACAGGAAGATATTTAGATATGAAGTAGCATGGGAGTCTCATGATGGCTTAAAAGAGGAAATCCAAGGGGTTTGGTCGGATAGGGCACCCTACCTTGCGGGTGGAAGATGTTAAACATAAGATGTTAACTCTGTCTCAGAGTTTGAGGCAGTGGGACAAGTGCACTTTCGGTTCGGTACGTATAGAGATAAAATAGTTGAAGGGCGAGTTGGGGAGGCTAAGAGGGAACCCTTTGCGCACCAGTCCGAGCCACCGCGAGCAGAAGATCCATGAGAGGTTGGTTGAATTGTACCACAGAGAGGAAGTACTGTGGCGCCAGAGATCTAGGATCGAATGGCTAGCAGCAGGAGGCAAGAACACAAAGTTTTTTCATATGAGGGCAAGTATGAGAAGGAAGAAAAATATGATTAAGGCTCTGTCCAATGCTTTTGGGGATTATGGTGGATGATCCGGAGCTCAAAATACTTGTATCTAATTTTTACAAAGATATGTACACTTTAGAGGGTGTAACAAATATGGAAGCGGTGCTAGAACATGTACCTAGAAAGGTCATGACTGACATGAACAACACTCTTTGTGCTCCATATACGTGTGAGGAGGTAAAAGTGGCACTTTTCCAAATGTTCCCCACTAAATCTCCTGGTTCGAATGGTTTTCCAGCACACTTTTATCAACGGCATTGGGATGTGTGTGGGGAAGAGGTAACCAAGGCAGTGTTGAGAATCATCAAGGGGGAAGAAAGTGCGGAGTGCATTAACGATACTTTTTTGGTTTTAATACTGAAGGTAATGAATCCAACCCTTCTCACTCAATTCAGACTAATTAGTTTGTGCAATGTTCTGTATAAAATTGCGTCAAAGGTGGTGGCGAATAGATTAAAACAAATCCTACCTGACATTATTTCTGAAGAACAATCTGCTTTTGTTCCTGGAAGATTGATCACAGACAACATTATATGTGCCAATGAATGCTTGCATTTCATGAAAAGAAGCAAATCCAAATCCAATAGTCATTGTGCTTTGAAGTTGGACATGATGAAAGCTTATGACAGGCTTATACTTGTTCTAGGTAAAGCGAACGTCACGCGTGCGTAGAGTTGTATCGGTGGTTGATAGAACTTTAGGGAATATTTGTTCTACCTTTAGCTCCTCGTTGGGTTCGACACTCTTACTTATCGAAAGAGGCTACAATTGATCCCATATACTTGTGGGTTATCAAGTCTTTTTTCTGGCGCCTTTGCCTGGGAGTTATAGTGTGGGGTGAATATTCTCGTGTGTGCTTGTTTGCTTTATCACTAAGTAATTTTTATTTGCTGTTCTTAGTTGTTCTTTATCTTTAGTTATGGATATGGAACACGAAATACCAAAAAATTAGGTGTACTTGCTACTCATGGAGATGAGGAACCTCCTAAAACCCTCGATGCTCAATATGTGAAAAATATTATGTACCACTTTGATAATCCTGAGAAAACCTCATTTAATTTGGTAATGGGAGTAACATTGGATCAACGTGAATACTTTAGGGATTATCGCTTGACACAAAAAGGGAAACTATTATGGGATCAAATTTATATATTGAAGTGGTATGCTCGGCAAGTATGCTTGAATTATGATTATACTTGTTGCTCTAGGATGAAGGCTCCACACCTTCCCTTTTCATGCAAATTTAATGATAATGAAACCTTGGCTTCTTATGCTAGAGGTATATATGATTTCTATGATGTGGAACAAATAGAAGAATTTGTTGCTTTTAAGGGTGCTTATGAAATTGAATCTATGTTTGAAAAGTATGAAGCTTTTGATGATGATGTTTATAGGCCTGAAAACTTAGCTATCCTAAAATATTGCTATGATAATTATGAATATAATTCCTATATTAATGCACTTATTACGAAAGTCTCCGCTGTCCAAGAAGAGACTAATATTTTGCAGGAATCTATGGAAGAAGAAATTGATGAAACTGTGAGCTCATTGGATGAAAAAGATGATGAGGAGAGCGAAGAACAAAAGGAGGAAGAGCGGATTAGCTACCCGTGCCCACCTTCTAATGAGAGTAACCTTCAACTCATACATTGTTTAATTTCCCTTCGTGCTTACCGAAGGATGATTGCTATGATCCCGTTGATTCTTTTGAAATATCCCTTTTTGATGATGCTTGCTATGCTTGTGGCCAAGATGCCAATATGAATTATGCTTATGGAGATGAACTTGCTATAGTTCCTTATGTTAAACATGAAATTGTTGCTATTGCACCCACACATGATAGTCCTATTATCTTTTTGAATTCTCCCGATTATACTATATCGGAGAAGTTTGCCCTTATTAAGGATTACATTGATGGGTTGCCTTTTACCGTTGCCCATGATGTTTTTGATAGATATAATATGCACGTGCTTGCTGCTCCTACTTGCAATTATTATGAGAGAGGAACTATATCACCACCTCTCTATGTTTCCAACATGATAGAATTGCAAGAAACTGTTTATACTATGCATTGGCCTTTACTGGGTGTGCCCGAATTGTTCTTTTATGACATGCCGATGCATAGGAAGAGAGTTAGACTTCGTCATTGCCTCATATATGTTGCTTTGTGCTCACTACTAAATGCCAAATCATTGCTAATTAAAATTGGCTTTGATATACCTTGGGATCCGGGTGGATCCATTATTTGAGCACAATATGCCTAGCTTAATGGCTTTAAAGAAAGCGCTGCCAGGGAGACAACCCGGAAGTTTTAGAGAGTCTTTTATTTCTGTTGAATGCTTTCATATAGTTTAAAAACAACAAAAATAAAGAGGGGAAGCCAAAACTTTTTCAAAAAGAAAAGCGAAAGTGAGAAAGACAAGCATTGTTGAAGTGGGAGCTAGCCTTGAAGTTTGTTCATGCTCACGGAAACTTTATGGATCTTGATTACAGAAACTTTTCAACAAAAATAATTATCCCCTTTTACAATTCCATTGTATTATAAAAGTAATGTGCCAAGGTTTGCCTTTAGGATGTTTACAATACTTGTTGGTTTGTACGGTGCAGGACAGAAACTTTGGCTGTAGTGCGCGATATTTAATTTTTTATTGGATCGACAAATGGTTCTGATTCTTTTTGCACTGTCTTTATATACAAATTTTTTATTTTTCATAATTTTAGCAGAGATTTTCAAGTATCATAAGTATGGTGAATGTTCATATTATTACAGACTGTTCTGTTTTAGACAGATTCTGTTTTTGATGCATAGTTTGCTTGTTTTTGATGAAAATATCAATTTATATCAGTGGATTAAGCCATGAAAAAGTTATGTTACAGTAGACACAATGCAAAAACAAAATATGAATTGGTTTTCAACAGCACTTAGAGTCGTGATTTGCTTTATTATACTAACGGATCTTACCGAGTTTTCTGTTGAAGTTTTGTGTGGATGAAGTGTTAGATGATCGAGAAGGTTTCGATGTGAGAAGAAGGAAGAGAGGCAAGAGCTCAAGCTTTGGGATGCCCGAGGCACCCCAAGTAAATATTCAAGGAGACTCAAGCGTCTAAGCTTGGGGATGCCCCGGAAGGCATCCCCTCTTTCTTCAACAAGTATCGGTATGTTTTCGGATTCGTTTCTTTCATGTGATATGTGCAAATCTTGGAGCGTCTTTTGCATTTAGTTTTCATTTTTATTTTATGCACCATGCTGGTATGATATAGTCCTTGGTTGATTTATAGAATTCTCATTGCACTTCACTTATATCTTTTGAGTATGGCTTTATAGAATGCTTCATGTGCTTCACTTATGTCATTTGAAGTTTGTTTTGCCTGTTTCTCTTCACATAGACAACCGCCATTTGTAGAATGCTCTTTTGCTTCACTTATATTTGTTAGATCTTGGTCATATCTCTTGTAGAAAGAATTAAACTCTCTTGCTTCACTTATATCTATTTAGAGAGATGACAGGAACTGGTCATTCACATGGTTAGTCATAAAATCCTACATAAAACTTGTAGATCACGGAATATGATATGTTTGATTCCTCGCAATAGTTTTGCGATATAAAGATGGTGATATTAGAGTCATGCTAGTGGGTAGTTGTGGATTGTAGAAATACTTGTGTTGAAGTTTGTGATTCCCGTAGCATGCACGTATGGTGAACCATTATGTAACGAAGTCGGAGCATGATTTATTTATTGATTGTCTTCCTTATGAGTGGCGGTCGGGGACGAGAGATGATCTTTTCCTACCAATCTATCCCCCTAGGAGCATGAGCATAGTACTTTGTTTTGATGACTAATAGATTTTCGCAATAAGTATGTGAGTTATTTATGACTAATGTTGATTCCATGGATGATACGCACTCTCACCTTTCCATCATTGCTAGCCTCTTCGGTACCGTGCATTGCCCTTTCTCACCTCGAGAGTTGGTGCAAACTTCGCCGGTGCATCCAAACCCTGTAATATGATACGCTCTGTAACACATAAGCCTTATTATATCTTCCTCAAAACAGCCACCATACCTACCTATCATGGAATTTCCATAGCCATTCCGAGATATATTGCCATGCAACTTCCATCATCATCATATACATGACTTGAGCATTTATTGTCATATTGCTTTGCATGATCGTAAGATAGCTAGAATGATGTTTTCATGGCTTGTCCATTTTTTGATGTCATTCCTACGCTAGATCATTGCACATCCCGGTACACCGCCGGAGGCATTCATATAGAATTATATCTTTGTTCTAGATATCGAGTTGTAATATTGAGTTGTAAGTAAATAAAAGTGTGATGATCATCATTATTAGAGCATTGCCCCAATGAGGAAAGGATGATGGAGACTATGATTCCCCCACAAGTCGGGATGAGACTCTGGACGAAATAAATAAAAAAATAAAAAAAATAAAAAAGAGAAAGGCCAAAAAAAGTGAAGGCCCAAAAAAGAGAAAAAAACTAAAAAAAATAAAAAAATGAGAGAAGGGACAATATTACTATCCTTTTACCACACTTGTGCTTCAGAGTAGCACCATGTTCTTCATAGAGAGAGTATCATATGCTTTCACTTTCATATACTAGTGGGAATTTTCATTATAGAACTTGGCTTGTATATTCCGATGATGGGCTTCCTCGAACGCCCGAGGTCTTCATGAGCAAGCAAGTTGGATGCACACCCACTTAGTTTTCAGTCTGAGCTTTCATACACTTATAGCTCTTAGTGCATCCGTTGCATGGCAATCCCTACTCACTCACATTGATATCAATTGATGGGCATCTCCATAGGCCGTTGATATGCCTAGTTGATGCGAGACTATCTTCTCCTTTTTGTCTTCTCCACACAACCTCCACAATCATATTCTATTCCACCTATAGTGCTATGTCCATGGCTCACGCTCATGTATTGCATGAAAGTTGAAAAGGTTTGAGAACGTCAAAAGAATGAAACAATTGCTTGGCTTGTCATCGGGGTTGTGCATGATTTGAATATTTTGTGTGGTGAAGATGGAGCATAGCCAGACTATATCATTTTGTAGGGATGACTTTCTTTGGCCATGTTATTTTGAAAAGACATGATTGCTTTATTAGTAGGCTTGAAGTATTATTGTTTTTATGTCAAATGATAGACTATTGCTTTGAATCACTCGTGTCTTAATATTCATGCCATGATTAGACATATGATCAAGATTATGCTAGGTAGCATTCCATATCAAAATTATCTTTTTTATCATTTACCTACTCGAGGACGAGCAGGAATTAAGCTTGGGGATGCTGATACGTCTCCGTCGTATCTATAAATTTTGATTGTTCCATGCCAATATTCTACAACTTTCATATACTTTTTGGCAACTTTTTATACTATTTTTGGGACTAACATATTGATCCGATTGCCGAGTGCAGTTCTGTTTGTTGCATGTTTTGGTTTCGCAGAATATCCATATCAAACGAAGTCCAAAGCGGGATAAAAGCAGACGGAGCTTATTTTTGGAATATTTGGAAAATATGGAAGGAAGATCAATCGGAACCAGTTCCGAGGTGGGCACGAGGTAGGGGCGCCCCTGACCCTCGTGGGCCACCCGTAAGTCGATTGATGCCCTTCTTGACGCAAGAAAGATAATTTTTGGTAAAAAAATCACGGCGAAGGTTTCAGTCCAATCGGAGTTACGGATCTCCGGATATAAAAGAAACGGTGAAAGGGCAGCAGAGGAGAACGCAGAAACAGAGAGAGACAGAGAGATAGATCCAATCTCGGAGGGGCTCTCGCCCCTCCCACGCCATGGGAGCCAAGTACCAGAGGGGAAACCCTTCTCCCATCTAGGGAGAAGGTCAAGGAAGAAGAAGAATAAGAAGGGGGGCTCTCTCCCCCTTGCTTCCGGTGGCGCCGGAGTGCCACCGGGGGCCATCATCATCACCGCAATCTTCACCAACAACTTCACCGCCATCATCACCAACTCTTTCCCCCTCTATGCAGCGGTGTAACCTCTCTCTTACCCATTGTAATCTCTACTTAAACATGGTGCTCAACGCTATATATTATTTCCCAATGATGTATGGCTATCCTATGATGTTTGAGTAGATCCGTTTTGTCCGATGGGTGTTGCAATACGTTTATGATTCGCTTATGGTGGAAGGCGTGAGTGAACAGAAGCACAGACCCGAGTAAGTAGGTTGTTTGCGTATGGGATAAAGAGTTCTTGATGCTTTAATGCTATGGTTGGGTTTTACCTTAATGATACTTAGTAGTTGCGGATGCTTGCTAGAGTTCCAATCATAAGTGCATATGATCCAAGTAGAGAAAGCATGTTAGCTTATGCCTCTCCCTCAAATAAAATTGCAATAATGATTACCGGTCTAGTTATCGATTGCCTAGGGACAAAGAACTTTCTCGTGACAACAAGCTCTTTACTAAAACTAATTTAGTTGTGTATTTGTCTAAACAGCCCCTACTTTTTATTTACGTGTTCTTTATTATCTTGCAAACCTATCCAAAAATACCTACAAAGTACTTCTAGTTTTATACTTGTTCTAGGTAAAGCGAACGTCAAGCGTGCGTAGAGTTGTATCGGTGGTTGATAGAACTTTAGGGAATATTTGTTCTACCTTTAGCTCCTCGTTGGGTTCGACACTCTTACTTATCGAGAGAGGCTACAATTGATCCCCTATACTTGTAGGTTATCATCCTCCACTCTTACTACAGTAGTAGAATTACTCCCAGTGAAAGTGTACCTTTGTGATGTGGCCCAAGTATAACTACTCATTACTTGATATGTTTGCATTGCTCCCAGAGTTTTAAATAGCGTGTTATAAGGTTACTATAGCAATTTTAATAGGGTCCCAATAATTACATTTATATAGTACATTCTCTATAACTTAATGTGACGGTTTTGCAGTTATTGTCAGAGAGGAGTACAGTTTAGAGATTTTAGTGGGATACAACGTGGTTTAACGTTTCTATAGTGCCAATTAATTTGCTATGTTAGCATAGTTGACTACTTAGACTTTCATTGTTCATGTATCTGCATGGTTGGTGATTGGACAAATATTAAACTTGACAATCACAATATTGGTCATACAAGCAATTCATGAATGATTACTATAAGGAAGAGAACTTTCACATGCAAATATATTATCTTGGACATTTTCTATGATTGTGAATACCCATTAATTATTTTCAAACTTGAGAAAATTAGTTGAAGTTGGACAAGGAAGACAACGTAATGAGTTATGTTTGGGTATATTTGCATAGAAGTTATATTGTTATGGATCCTCCAACATGTGGTCTTTGCCTAGGATCTTTTGCTAGCCAAAAATTTGTACTAAGTAGAGATACTACTTGTGCATCCCAAAAACCCTAAAAACCAGTTTCTTGCCATGAGTGTCTACCATGCCTACCTATGGATTGAATAAGATCCTTCAAGTAAGTTGTCATGGGTGCATAAAGCAATAAAAATTGCTCCTAAATATGTTCAATCTTTTCTTTGTAAGGGAAAATTGAGCGTTGTACGAACTTGTGATGTCAAAGTAATAAAAGCGACGAATTGCATAATAAAGGTTGCCATCATAAGGGGAAATATAAAGTGATGTTCCTTTGCAGTAAGAGCTTGGGCATCCGAATAAAAAGCGCATGGCAACCTCTGCTTCCCTCTGCGAAGGGCCTATCTTTTACTTTTCAGTATTTACTTTTATGCAAAGAGTCAATAGTATAAATTCTCATTTCAACCTCAATTATTCTCTAGTTGGCAAGCATCATGTGGTGGGGAAAGATCTAGGCACATATGACCAGTCAAATATATTTGATCATGATTTATTATTGTTGACAATTATCTCTATGATAAATGAGTTGGGAGGCGAAATATTAAGCCCCTATCTTTCTCGTGTTCGATGGATGCCATTTGTTCTAATAATATGCTTTGAGTAGTAGCAATCATGGAATACTATATGATGATTGAGTATGTGGAGCTCTTACTTAAATTTTGTTGAATAAGTTGAATTGCTATTGCTTGGTGACTGAGAACATAGGTTGTTGAGTTTCAAGATAATTCATTCTTTGAACCTTAACATGTGATTTGGCTGCTACTTTAACAGGAGAAATTTTATAAGAAAGAATTGTTGTTATGATGCTAGGAAAAATGATTGAAATTTTCATTGATCAAACTTGTGCACTTTGCTAGCATTCACACTTCATAAATTATTTCTTTTTATCATTTACCTACTCGAGGACGAGTAGGAATTAAGCTTGGGGATGCTGATACGTCTCCAACGTATCTATAATTTCCGAAGTGTTGATGCTGTTATATTATCATTCTTGGATGTTTTAATATCATTTTATAGCAACTTTATAACATTTTTTGGGACTAACCTATTGACATAGTGCCCAGTGCCAGTTGCTGTTTTTTGCTTTTTTTTACATCACGGAAAATCAATATCAAACGGAGTCCAAACACAGCAAAACTTTTTGGAGATATTTTATGGACCAGAACACCCAGGATGGGCCAGAGAAGTACCAGAGGGGTGCCCTGAGGAGGGCACAACCCACCTGGACGCGCCTGGCGGCCGAGGCGCGCCCTTGTGGGTTGTGCCCACCTTGGTGGCCTCCCGCGCCCCTCTTCTCCCTATAAATTGTCAAATATTCCAAAAACCCTCGTGGTAACCCTAGATACAAAGTTCCGCCGCCGCAAGCCTCTGTAGCCACAAAAAAACCAATCTAGACCCCGTTCTGGCACTCCGGCGGAGGGGAAATCATCACCGGTGGCCATCTTCATCATCCCGGCAGCCACCATGATGAGGAGGGAGTAGTCCACCCTCGGGGCTGAGGGTTTGTACCAGTAGCTATGTGTTTAATCACTCTCTCTCTCTCTCTCTCTCTCTCTCTCTCTCTCGTGTTCTTGAGATGTCATGATCTTGATGTTTCGCGGGCTTTGTTAATATAGTCGGATCATATGGTGTTTTCCCCTCTCTATCTTGTGATGAATTGAGTTTTCCCTTTCAGATTTTGTTTTATCGGATTGAATACTTTTATGGATTTGAGAACACTTGATGTATGTATTGCTATGAATACCCATGGTGACAATGGGTATCATATTGATTCACTTAATATGTGTTTTGGCACTCAACTCGCGGATTGCCGAGGTGACATTGGGGTAATCTATGCATAGGGGTTGATGCACGTTCTCGTGTTTTGTTTCTCCGGTAGAAATCTTGGGGCACTCTTTGAGGTTCTTTGTGTTGGATTGATTATTATGAATCTGAAATTGTTTGATGCATATCGTATAATCAACTCACGGATACTCGCGGTGACATTGGAGTATCTAGGTGACATTAGAGTTGGTTGATGTGTATCATATGGTGTTATTTTAGTACGAACTCTTGGTTAGATCGATCGGAAAGAATAGCTTTGTGTTATTTTAGTAGGAACTCTAGGATAGATTGATCGGAAAGAATAGCTTTGAGGTGGTTACGTACCCTACAAACAATTTCTTCTTATGTTCTCCGCTAGATAAGAACTTTGGAGTGATTCTTCATCGCACGTGAGGGATGGTTATATGATCCAATTATATTAGCATTGTTGAGAGATTGCACTAGAGAAAGTACGGACCCTAGGCCTCATGTTCAAGCATTGCAATAATGTTTGTGTTCCGTTTTATCAATTGCTACCTTGCTGTTTTTTATTGTTCTTATTACAAAAATCAATATCTACTGTCATTACTATGCTTTTATCACCATCTCTTCGCCGAACTAGTGCACCTATACAAATTACCATTGTATTTCGTGTGTTGGGGACACAAGAGACCCTTTGTTATTTGGTTGCAGGGTTGTTCGAGAGAGACTATCTTCATCCCATGCCTCCCACGGATTGATAAACCTTAGGTCATCCACTTGAGGGAAATTTGCTCTTGTCCTACAAAACTCTGCGCTTGGAGGCCCAACACGAGTCTACAAGAACAAGTTGTGTAGTAGACATCACATGTATATTATAGTTTTGTATGATTTTGGTGCACTTTTATATGGATTTTATATGATTTTAATGGACTAACATATTGACCTAGTGCCCAGTGCCAATTGTTGTTTTCTGCTTGATTTTGGTTTTCCGGAAAATCCATATCAAATGAAGTCCAAATGTAGCGAAACTTTTTGATGATTTTTTTTGGAACAGAAGAGACCCCCGAAGCTTCGTGGGAGCACCATAAGAGCCACGAGATGGCCACTACTCATCAGGGTGCGCCGGGTGCCAAAGTGGTGGGCTGGTGGGTAGTGGGCACCTCGTGGCCCATCTTCGCGTGATTCCAACGCCAAAAATTCTTATAAATACAGAAAACCCCAGAAATAACCCTAGAACTTGGAATCTGCTGTCGCGAGCCTCTACACCTCCACGATCCAATCTAGAGCCATTTTTGGCACTCTACCGTAGGAGGAAATCATCACCGGAGGCCATCTTCAACATCCCGGCGGTCTCCATGATGAGGATGGAATTGTTCACCCTCAGGGCTGAGGGTTTGTACTAGTAGCTATGTTTTTGATCTCTCTCTCTCTCTCTCTCTCTCTCTCTCTCTCCCGTGTTCTTGATTTCGCACGATCTTGATGTACCGCGAGATTTGTTATAATATAGTTGGATCATATGGTTTTTCGGCTCTCTATCTTGTTGCGATGAATTGAATTTTTACCTTTGAGGTTTTACTTTTATCGGATTGAATACTTTGTTGGATTTGAGAACACTTGATGTATGTCTTGCATATGAATACCCGTGGTGACAACGGGATATTATATTGATCCACTTGATGTATGTTTGGGCACTCAACTCGCGAATTTCGGAGGTGACATTGCGGTAATCTATGCATAGGGGTTGTTGCACATTTTCGTCCTACTTTCTCTGGTAGAAATCTTGGGGCACTCTTTGAAGTTCTTTGTGTTGGATCGGATATTTTGAATCTGAAGTTTTCTGATGCATATCGTATCATCAACTCACGGATAATTATGGTGACATTGGAGTATCTAGGTGATATTAGAGTTGGTTGATGTGTATCATATCGTGTTATTGTAGTACGAACTCTAGGGTTGTTTGTGACACTTATAGGAATAGCTCACTAAATCGATCGGAAGGATAACTTTGAGGTGGTTTCGTACCCTGCAAACAATTTCATTTTATGTTCTTCGCTAGATAAGAACTTTGGAGTGATTCTTTATTGCATGTTGAGGGATTGTTATATGATTCAACTATGTTAGCATTGTTGAGAGATTGTACTAGTGAAAGTATGAACCCTAGGCCTTGTTTTCAAGCATTGCAATACCATTTGTGCTCACTTTTGTTACTTGCTACCTTGCTGTTTTTTATTGTTCCTATTGCAAAAACCAATATCTACTATCCATATTACACTTGTATCACCATCTATTTGCGAACTAGTGCACCTATACAATTTACCATTGTATTTGGTGTGTTGGGGACACAAAAGACTCTTTGTTATTTGGTTGCATGGTTGTTTGAGAGAGATCATCTTCATCCTACGCCTCCCACGGATTGATAAACCTTAGGTCATCCACTTGAGGGAAAATTACTACTGTCCTACCAAACTCTGCACTTGGAGGCCCAACACGAGTCTACAAGAATAAAGTTGTGTAACAGACATCATGTACTATAACATTTTTAATAGGGTATCAATATAGGACATCTTTATAGTGTAAGCTCTATAACTTAATGTATCAAAAACATATTGCATTAACCGAGGGAGGACAATTAGGGATTTAGCGGGATATAGTGTGATTTAACAGTGCTATAGCCCTAATAAATGTATTCTATTACCAGTTCACTACTTAGAAATTCATTGTTCATGTATCTTTATGGTTGGTGATTGGTCACCATTTCACTTCTCAACTAGAAAATTGCCCATATAAGATGTGACCTGTCTAATTCTTAAGCGGAGTACAGACATCACAGTTTTCAAAACATAATAATGGGCGTAGACAATATCCTATATTTGGAATTGTTCTATAGTTTATCAATTTACAACCATAACAGCCTATGTCTCTATATGAAGTATTGCAATCTTCTTCCACTCTTACTGTAGTAGTAGAGCTGCTCCAAGTGAAAGTGTACTGTGATGATGTGGAACAAATATTACCGCTGGCTACTTGTCATGTCTGCATTCTTTGACAAAGTTTTGAATAGAAGGCTATAACGGCACCATAAGGGTACTATAGCGGTTTTAATAGTGTCCCAATAAAGGGCATCTATATAGTACAACCTATGTAACTTGATTTAATACTTTTTTCCAATTTAAATTAACTACAAAAATGTCTAGCATGAAGTTACAGAGGGAGTAGAATTGGGGATTTTAGCTGGAGTTAGCATGATTTAACGGTGCTATAGCATGAATTAATTTATTTTGTTACCATAGTTCACTACTTAGACTTTCCTTGTTCATGTATCTGTACAGATGGTGATTGGTCAGCTTTTCATTTCTCAACTAGATAATTGTCCATAAGAAGGTACCTATCTAAATCTTAGGCAGAGTTCACAAATCACCGTTTGCAAAAATAATCATGGGCATAGACGATATCCTCCATCTGGAATTGTTCTATATTTAAAAAATTTACACCCCTAGCATTCTATGTCTCCATATGGAGTATTAGATTCTTCCTCGACTCTACTGTAGTAGTAGAAATGTTCCCAGTGAAAGTGTACCTTCGTGTTATGGTCCAAATATTACCGCTGGCTACTTGCTATGTCTACATTGCTCACAAAGTTATGAATAGCATGTTATAACAACGCCATAAGGTCTCAATAAAGGACATCTATGTAGTACAATTTTGTGATTTTAGTGGGATATAACGTAATTTAACGATGCTATAGCGCCAACTAATTTATTCTGTTGCCACAATGTACTATTTTAGACTTTGGTTGTTGATGTAGCTATACCATCGGTGTTTGGTCAACTTTGCACGTCTCAACTAGAAAATTTTCCATATTAGAGGTGACCTATCTAAACCTTAGGCGGAGCTCAGACATTGTTGTTTCCAAAAAGATAATCATAGGTGTCGAGAATGCAAAATGGAACCTACTACAAGTATGTGTGCCAAGAAAAAAATGTAGTCCAAATGTTTCTATGAACCATAGTAGGTTAGAAAAATACTTTGGGCGTACATTAGTTTTTCACTTCTTAGTTTTGGAGAAATGTGAAACAATTCATGGACGTACTAGGTAGGGACTAGCCGATTGGTGTGAAATGATAACTTGCAAGAATTTATCCAATCATGTTACTACAAGCTGCTCCCTCCAGGAAAGTACATGAACAATTCAATGTGTATTTGTTTTCTTCTTTCTAGTGGGTCTGTGTTCTCATTTTATTGCATTCTCTATCAGTGTTATTTCTATTTTTGTATAGAAAACTATAAATTTCATAGCCACCATCCATGAGGTCCTGGATTTGTTCATAGTCAATCTTTCTTAAGTTTGACCATGTACATAGAAAAATATTAACATCTAGAAAACCAAAATAGTAACATTCTCTAGTACGTATATTTTCGTACTATGCTATCTTGTGTTGTACATCTTACCATATTTATCTATAGAGTTGATCAAATATAAGCAAATTTTTGACGTAGGATTCAGATCGGGAGAAATCCCTAGCCGGCACTCGTCGGCCGTGATGGCGGCGATCAAGGGCACTTTTTTTTTATCCATGGAGACATTCGTCATATCTGCTTCCACCTCCATCATGCCATTTGTCTCACGGGTGAAAACCCTAATTGCATTGGGCTCCGGTGGTGTCTTTGGCGTTGTTCCTTTTGTAAAGGCACCGCCTTGGAAGATAGTTGGCTGGTGAACACTATTGGGTTGTTGTTGGCAGCGATCTGGAGGTGGTGCGGTGTGGCATCTACCGCGTCGGCGCCAGCGGGTCTTGGCGGCGTAGTGTAGTGGGGTCTCGATGATGGACGTGTGTTGATGGAAGCGCACAAGATGGTGACGCTGTCTGGCATCATGATGGTGTTGACAGCAGTTGGGCCTAGCGAGGTCAATGCGTGGATATCTCCTGAAGTTGGGACGGTGGAAGATGGCGGAAGAAGATTGTGGATGAAGTGCTAAGGGTCTGCGAGACCGCTTGGTGATCTCGGCTAGCCGTGGGGCGGCTTGGTGTGGCCATCAGATTAGATGGTGTGTTAGTGCGTGGTTAGGGCACATCATTAAGTTAGTATGTGTAGCAATATAGATCATCACGAAGATGGCTTTGAGCTGATCCATGTATTTGTTTTTGTCGGACTCTATTGAATAATATAATAAAGATGCTTGCGTGCATTGTTCGATGTAGTGGACGGGGTTACCCTCCTTTTCTAAAAAAAATAAGTTTGACTTAGGATGAACCTAGAACCTCAATTATTTTGATACGGAAGAAGTAGTGTTTAGCACAAACAGTCAAAAAAAGACCATAATATATGGTTTTTACATTTGACGGTTTAGTGGGAGCAAGCGCCATAGTTGAGGACTCATGATGTACCTCTTCCTCTACAGAAAGCTCACTGTGGTGAATAATGAACCAATTTGGAACCCACACGTCTAATCCATCTGTCCACGATGAGTTGCACATCTACTTTCCACGTCCCACTTATGAGCTAGCTAGCTAGCTAATTGACAAAACGACAAGGTGCTTTGATATTCCCAAAACAGTTTATGTCCTCTCAGAAGAAAGGAAGAGAATAGAAAGTTTTCTTGCAAAAATCATGATACTATTTCCCGAATTATATTGCGCCCTGCCAGAATTATGCTTTACTAGCGTGTATCTGCACGGGCTAGTTTTTAAATGTTTTTTACTTTTGTACTTGTAGTGATCATTAGTTGTTTGAAGCCGGCGATTTTTGAGTTGCTCTCCCTCCAGCCTCCACATGTCGACGCCACCTATGAAGTAGTGTTTCCACCATATTTGACTTTTCATTACATTTTCTCGTGGATGATAGGTCAAAGTTTCTCATAGTGATGTGTGTTTCTTTTCTCACGACAAAGACGTAGAAAATTTTATTTATGTGATCTTTCAACAATTCAACGTACATAATTGTTTAATATGTGCATTCGTGATAGTCAACTTAAGGAAGAACAGTTGTATACTTTCACTAATACTCCCTCTGTAAGTCTTAACTATAGTACAAACTTTGTACTATTGAGACATTTATTTTGGGACAAAGGGAGTATGACACGGAAACACATCACGTGTAATGCAACCAATATTAAACATATCGGTAATTGGTCTTGACAAAATTCACATGTATCTTAGCATTAGGAAAGTAAATTCTGTATTAATTCCTATTGAGTTTGAACACTTTTTAGAACCCACTTTTTATAATTCTTATAATTTTTAAAAATCAATGTTGTAACTTTGTATTTTGGAAATATTTTAGCAAATATGACTCAAAATGTTGTCTTTTGCCACATACATGTCTATGAAATAAGTACCACCTTATTTTGAATGTGATTTTTATTATGTAATATTTTGAATCGTATATTACTATGTTATTATTTTTTAAATCGCCCATTTTAGTTATTACGCTTATATTTTAAACTCTATCTTTGGCATTATAATTTAGTATTAGTTTTAGCAGATCTGGCACCATATCTTTGTAATATTTTTATCGGATTCCAAAACCAAAACTCCTAGTGACATGCTCAGGAAAAAAAACTCCAAGTGAGACATAATTCAGTGTTTGCTCTGAAAAATATAAATCACTCAGTTCAGTTCAGAGTTCTATATAATTATTTCCCATTACACATTAACTTACATTTTCTCAACAGTAAAACTAATTATTTAACCTCGATCACTATATTCAACTTTGCAAGACATATGGTAGGTTTATGTTATTAAAAATGGTTAAAATCCGCAAATGTAGAGGTCACATACAACTTACTTATGTGAAATTTTGTAAAATAATGTGATTATACTTAACTCACAGAAAATATTATGATAATTTATGATACTTACAGTAATTTTAATACATTTTTACGGCATATGTTACTGTTACCTAGTGTCACTTAGTGCATGAATAACTTAATTTCCTATTTTGTCAGTTTGAAAAAGATGTTTCCTCATATTTATATAAGTGTCTATATATGCTTACATGCACGTAAACTTTCATATTTTAAAGTAAAACAAAATATGATTTCCTCAAGTTACTTTATCATGATGTCCAGTTAGTGGAGGCCGTTTCAAGCTACTTTTCGTAATTGATGGATGTCAGGTGTATGCGAACAAATCTTACACATGAAAGTGACCCACTGTTTGATTATCGGAAGATTCATTGAGCACCTCATCGACCAATATAGTCGCTGAAAATACTGAATATCAAGAAACAAACTTTCCAGGTCAACTCCAGCGCAGATATATAGAGATCGTATTATTTTGGTTGACGTTATCACAATTGCTTACAGGAGATCGGAGTAGATTTCGGGGCGGAGAGTGTGCCTCTTTTGATCGTCTACTCCAGGAGCAGGCGGCCAGAACATGATCCACCGGCGATCTGCAAGCACCATCAAAATCTGGAAAGGAGGCAAAGAGGCTCATTTGCAAATCCTTCCGCAGGAATTTCGTCCGATCAAAGCCTGAACACCATCGGTGTGATGGGTTCGTTCAAGATCCAGGAGTGTACGTATGTACGTCCGTGCACCATGCATCGTATAGGTATCCAGCTGCCGGCTAGCTTTATCTATGTGCGTTTGTCAGTGCCAAAATTTGCAATAAATGCATATTGGAGGCCAGCTTTAGACAGCCATAATGCCGGCCGGAGAGTCGTCGGTGACTTGCATTAGGAAAATCACCAGATCGGGCTTGAGCCAATGAGTTTTTGTTGTGGAGAATTGCGCCAATGCTTCTTGCTGTAGCATGCATCTCGACATATGCAACAAAATTTAATTCGTTTCTTCGAGGAATCGCAGGGAGATAGAGACCATGGAAAACACAACTTACTTGTGTGGGATAGCAGAGGGGCATGCTAGGCTTCATGCACCGCTACAGCTACCTGTAGCGGAGCTACCATAAAAAATCATACTTTTACACGGACGTTTGTTTTGCTGACTAACCACACTTTTACTCGTGCATATACTGTAAGCTGGGCGGGCCATGGCATTGTTTAGCCCCAACTAAGCTCCGCCAGTGACATCTACATTAAGTTTTAATCGAGGAACGAAACTGCTTAATTAACAATTTGAGACACCTTTTTTTCCTTTTAGTTGTGAACATGGGATAAATTGTGAGGACTCTTTGAGTCACCTATTTTTTCCTTTTAGTTGTGAACGTGGGATAGATTGTGGGGACTTTTTGAGGCACTTCATCATACGGCTGCAAAATTTATAAATTGTCGATCTAACGGACAATTTATTATGTTTTTCTAGAATTAAGGTGGAGCCCCGATTGGTGCTTGCAATGAGTAAATATAAGATTTTCTAACATGGGGCTCTTTCTAGTGGGAATCGTAGGCGTTGAGGACTCTTTTATGTACCTTTTTTTTCCCATATCAAAGGAGGGCAGGTGGATTTTGTGTAGGTTGAAAGTTAACATGGTTGCCGAGGACTCCTCCATGTACGTGTTAAATAATGTACATGTTGGTTTAATCTGATTTATATACATGCTGATTTTTCTACTAAAATTCTTCTAGGGTCTTCTAATAGATCCTGACCATTAAATTATTGTACATATTTTTTCCATCACAAAGGGAGACGGCACGTGGACTTTCTACAGGTTGAAACTGGATCATGCCTTTTTTTATAAGAAATGTAGGTGCTAAGGACTCTGATGTACATATCTCTTTTTCCATTACAAAGCAAGGCACGTGGACTTGGGTAGGTTGAAGCTTCACGTGGTTGTTGAGGACATTTGCATGTACGTGTTGGTTTAATCGTTTTTACGTATGTGCTATATTTTTCTCTTAAATTTTGTACGGTCTTCTAATATATCTTGACCATTAACTTTTTAATCTAATGGCTACATTAATCTTGCTGATGTGGATAAACGTGAAGACTCGTATGGTGCCTCCAATTAGTAAATATAAGATGGGATGCCCAAGAGGAGTGGTCAACCCAAGAAAAGGGCCAGCTGCCCCTCTCATGTAGGATTATAGGTGCCAAATTATGCGTCGATAGCTTTAGTCTTGTTGTAAGTCTACTTGTGCGTGTTCATGCATGCACGATTCATGATTATATTGTCATTGTAAAAAGCTGGCTAGGTGGTAACTAGTGGCAAATAGGGCCACAAATTTCCAACAGAAAAGTTTGCACTTTCTTACAAAGAAATGATATTTGAGGCGCTTTTAAATTTCATTTTATGTTGTAAAAACATGTGCAACAATTATGAGTGACACTATCACAAGACAAAAAACAGAATAAAAATGGCAGGGCAGTCATGATCTCCCTTTTGTCCCTGTCACTCAACCCAGGGCTCTGAAGGTGAGATAGCAACCTATAATACGTAGGGGCCAAGACAATGCTTCCTTGCTTATCGAACAAGTGTTAACAGTTGATTGATGTGATGGAGGTAGAACTGCTACTAGTGAAAGTGCACCTTTGTGATCATGTGGTCCATATATGCCCACTAGCTACTCGGTTCACATGCCAGGTAAAATTGTCCTGGAGAACTTTATGCTAGCTGCTGCTAGGGGGGATGAAAAACCTTTAACATCCTGAAGAAAACGACGTAACTATAACATGAAGGTGATAATCGATTGGGTTTATAGTATAATACTTTATGTGCCTATCAAGCTAATCTCCTTTTGATGTTATCCAGAACCGTTGTTTAGGGGGGTCGAATTAGTATCTATATCTTGTAGTCACGCGGCGATATGGTTCAGGAATCATTTTCTTTTTACCCGTGAGAGGGATGGCAGTGGTGTCCGCAGGCGTTCAAGTGTTTTTCAAGAGAGCAGAGAGATTGATACTAGCTTCATGCCGAAGCTCGCCCAGCAACTGAAGGACTGCACGCACGACACGTACGCATGCAGCCTTGGCCATTGCACCGCCATGAGATGAGCACGATGAGTACTGGACAGAGTTGGCAATGTCAGGACATCCACCAAACGGATTCCCACCAAGAAGGCAAGGAAAAGGTAAGAACTAGTACAAAAGATCTATGCTCGGTGATTTTGCAACTGGCTCTTCTGATGAAATGTGTCGTTTTATGGCAACAGGGAGTATCCATCCAGTACGCCGGGAGAATATCACATGATACCAACGCTTATACGCTCCCATGATACCAATTTAAAAAATTCAAATTTAAGCGTGTCAATTTTTTTTGAAAAAAATCATGGATGTTCTTACCATATGTGTCTACAAGCCCTAGAAAAATCAGATCCAAATTCAAATTATGCAATGAGAAACAGAAAAGACAAATTCAGCAGGAATAGTGTCAATAAAGACAAAACATGAATAGTATAAAAAACTACACTATTCACAACAGATTTGTCTTTTTTGTTTCTCAATGTGTATATCGAATTTGGATCTGTTTTTTAGGACTTGTAGACACACATGTTGAGAACACCTATGATTTTTTCCGGAACTTTTTTACATGTTTAAATTTGAATTTTTTGAATTGGTATCATGGGAGCATATAAGTGTTCGTATCATGTGATATTCTCCCACCCAGTACGCCATCCTTCCGAAAATGTAAATATTTTAGTACTCTCTTTTTTCAAAATATAAGACGTGTTTGATTTTTTATCTTTATCACACAAAGTTAACTATGATTTTTTAACACAGTATATATGCAAGCGCTCATATATATACGCGCATACACTCACCCTTATGAATGCGCGCACACACTGTATCCTTATGAACACCTTCGAGAGACCGAGCCGGCATATCATCTTGAGATTTTACGAAGTCGCCGTAGCCTCATAGTCGACGGAAACATCTCCTCCCACTTAATACACATCACCGGAAATCCTAAAATAAATCTAGGATAAATGCGAGCATCAGGATTTGAACCCTAGTGGGCTGGGGATACCACTGTCTTTCAAACCATCCAACCATAGGTTGGTTCGCTGTTAATGATGTTACTTATTGTATGTCTATAAAATTAGTATAAAACAAATGAACTAAAATTATATTGCAAGATAAATATGATGATACCATTTATACATGTTCAATCAATGCACTATGATATATATATATATTAATATTTAACGTATTCACAAAATAATAATTTAATGGCCAAAGTCATGCATTAAAGACCATAAGAAGTCAACCATGCTTTATATCTTGGGAAGGAGGGTAGTTTCCACTTCAAGGATAGTATATGTCATGGATATAAGGGCTACTCTAGACTAATCTCCAAAATTTAGCCCCTTAAATGCCTCCTCAGACCTTAACTCCTTAACTTTGAGGAGTTATTAAGACGCAAATCTAACCGAACCCTCAAACTTAACACTTCAAACAAACTAGAGCCCACACATGTGTCTCTCTTCCTCTTCTTCTTACTTCTTCATTACTCTCCATGCATGACGCAAGCGTGCGGCAAAGTAGTCAGGAAAGTAGGTGAAATTTGTTCTCAACATACCATAGCTTGGGCGCTTCTTCAGATGAATAGGTTCTTCCCCTCATCCCTCTTTTACTGATGCGATGGCATGATGCAATACACAAAGAATCATTGAAATAGGCGATGGAGGCCGGTGGCCACTTTTCTTCTATATCTTTGCTAGTGGTTGGGGATGACTGGAGGAGCGTCGCCAGGCTAGAGAAGATGTGTGTGTGTGTGGGGGGGGGGGGGGGTTTCTGTGGCCGGACACGACGAAAAAGACAAAAAAAAGATCGCCGATCACTGTCGCTGGGAAGGTGGTTGCTGGAGGCAAGAAACACAACGAGGTGGGGGGGGGGGGGGGGGCGACACCACGCTGGAGGCAGATGAGCAACAGAGAGAAGTGGACGAACGAGAGAGAGTGGGAACCATTTGCTGAGAAATGGTTTTGACTGCTCAAATTTAAGGAAGAGGGAACACTTCCCATCAAATATTTGAGGAGTTAAAGATTTTTTGAGTTCGGCTAGTTGCTGCTTAACTCCTTAAAAGGTAATCTTATTAAAGAATATTTTGAGCAGTTAAGCCTTTTACGGTTCTTCTAGAGTTGTCTTCAGAGCTTCGGCAATTATTATTATGAGGCCAATGAGATAGCTCTTGCTATTTGGCAACAAGAAACCATTAGAAAGATTGGGTGTACGCACGGTTATGGTACGACTAAGTGAATGAAGAAGCTAGAAATCACATAATATGTGCCATGTTCTAACTATCCGACATACCAAGCTATCCCTTAAAGGTAAGCCGCATGAAATTTTAAGAATAAGAGAGTTGTTCGGTTAATTAATGGGAGACTAAATAAAAATTGCCATAGGCACAATTAAGATACCTCACACACTATAATTAAGAAAGCTTCGTTGACATAGCACAAAAGACGTCATGGTCAACACTTCTCCCCAAACAAGTATCATCGCATCCCTTCTCCACGAGCAAGCAGCTCTGACTTCATCATAGATAACCACTGAGCCAGCTTACTCCGTAGAAGTCGTACGAAGTCACATCAAGATCCATGCCAGTAGGGATGGAGCCAGGGGTGGGAAAGAAGAGGCCATGGCTCCCCTTGGTATTTAAAAAACACTCATGTGTTGTTAGCTGAGGATGCTTTAGATTTATATATTTGGCCCTTCCAACCTTTTACCTCGCATGTTGATCCCTCATCCATCAAGATTCATGGCTCCACCACTACATGCAAATCACACAGCCACACACGACATGGACAACGCAGCTCCGATTCGGACAAAGAGCTATGAGGAGAACTATGCAAGGTTCGCGTAGTGGAAGATCATTAACATACCACCTGCCGCCCGTCATCGTTTTCACCTAGCCCCACAACCTTAACTCCAACTTCACATCAACAAACAACCCAAGATGAACCCACGGATGCGTATGAGAACAGACAACTACCACTTGCATGTAGCAACCCTAACATGGCTCCCCCCACCGTCATTGCCACAGAGGCCCCGATGCCATGGTCGCTCCCTTCCGCCATCCACACACACTGGTCCCTTCCAGCTAGTGGACACTCAAAGAAGGACGCCCCCAATCACGAGCATGAGATAGAAACGCTACCATCATTTGATCCCAGAGGAGATATGTTTCCTCAAGTGTGATCAGGTAGAATGCATCGCTCATCGGTAACATTTGCAGGAAGAAAACATCACCCATGAGTATTGGTGTCGCTTGCCTTTGCAACAAGGAGCCAACAGTTGGGCTTTCAGCTGGTGTTACCACACCCTCTGCCCTCCCGTGTCACGAGATAGGAAGGACCACTGAACTATCATGCACAATCGTCAAAGCATGTCCATATCTATGGTACTGGTGTGTCCATCCCGTTGCTTCCGTTCCTCCGCTACACCATGCGTTGTGCAGAACCACCACCACGCAGCCGCACAGGATAAGATGCTACTGCCAATCCCTCTGTCGAAGACCATCGAGAAGGCCCCATGAATTCTTCTCAGTAGGCCACCATCTCGTCAGACCCAACAGAAACTCCCATGGAGTGCTTCTGACCAGACCACTCTCGCACACACTCCACCACCCGAACCAACTGCACCCGTACTCCGTCAGCTAGAATTAGCCATGTTTGCCGACCGTGCATCTGTGTGTCCACACACATCGATGTTGTTGCTCCAGCCAGGAGGCTAGGCATGTGCCGAGCCCCACTTCCCCTCTCCACCCATAGGACCAAAAACCATATCCATGCTGGTCCATTGTGCCTCCACATTTTGTGTCACCTGACACCTCCACAATCCGCCATGCCGACCTCAATTCCTCCGTTAAGCCGAGTCGATCCGCACCTCTGAAACCTTGCTATAGTAAGAAATAGCCTGTCACCATCGACATTACAGGGGCTTTGCCCTGTGGCGGCCTTCTACAGTGGCGAGGGAAGTGATATTGGGTGGGAGGTGGTTGGTGGTGGCTGATACGTCTCAGGCGTATCTATAATTTTTTGTTGCGTTCATTCATATTTACATCATTTATATATGCTTTTGGTACAATTTATATCATTCTTATGTGTACTAACATAATAATCCAATAACAAAGGCTAGTTCCTATTTTCTAGATTTTTTATTGTTTTTTAGTTGAACAACATTCAGAGGCAAAAAAACTGAAAATTTGACTAAAACAATTACGCCAAAAGACTCCACCAGCCAGAAGATGGGCCCCAAGGGATTCACCAGGTAGCCATGCATCCCCTTCATGCGGCCAGGAGGCATGTGGTGGGGTTGCGTGGGAGCTCCTTAAGTCAGTTGAGCCTCTTCTTTGGCCACAAGAAGGATCCGAAGAATCTAGAGTACCCTCAAAATTTCGGCCCAGTGGGAGGATCACTGGTTATTTAAGAAATTTGATCTAACACAGAAAAGTATCAAAATCAAAGGAAAACAGAAGGAAGAGGGAGATCCAATCTCGGAGGCTCTCTTGCCCTCCGGGAGCCATTCACACCAAAGCCAGTCGGGACAACGTCTCCCCACATGTGGGGAGGCCAGGGAAGAAAAGGATGTCATCTCTTCCCGTCTCTTCCGGTGGCGCTGGAGTGCTGCCAGGGGAACGATCATCACTTCTATTGGGGAACGTTGCAGAAAATAAAAAAAATTCTACGGTCTCACCAAAATCCATCTATGAGTTCATCTAGCAACGAGTTATAGGAGTGCATCTACATACCTTTGTACATCGCGAGCGGAAGCGTTCAAGAGAACGGGGTTGAGGGAGTCGTACTCGCCGTGATCCAAATCACCGATGACCAAGTGCCTAACGGACAACACCTTCGCGTTCAACACACGTGCAGGCGGATGACGTCTTCCGCACCTTGATCCAGCAAGGAGGAGGGAGAGGTTGAGGAAGAAGGCTCCAACAGCAGCACGACGGCGTGGTGGTGATGGAGTGGCAGTTCTTCGGCAGGGCTTCGCCAAGCTCACGCGGAGGAGGAGAGGTGTTGGGGAGGGAGGGCTGCGCCTTTGATGTTGTGTGCAGCCTCCCTCGCCCCCTATTTATAGGGGAAGGGGAAGGGACCGCCCCTCTAGATGAGATCTAGGGGGCGGCCAAGGGAGGGCTTGCCGCCCAAGCAAGGGGGCGCCCCACTGGGGTTTCCCAACCCTAGGCGCATGGGCCCAAGGGGATGCCCAGCCCTCCAGGCTGGTTCCCTGCCCACTACGGCCCATGAGGCCCTCCGAGAGAGGTGGCCCTGGTACAATACCGATATGCCCTCGAAACTTTCCGGTGACCGTATGACAACTTCCCATATATAAATCTTCACCTCCGGACCATTCCAGAACTCCTCGTGACGTCCGGGATCTTATTCGAGACCCCGAACAACATTCGGTAATCACATACAAGTCTTCCTAATAACCCTAGCGTCACCGAACCTTAAGTGTGTAGACCCTACGGGTTCGGGAATCATGCAGTCATGACCGAGACAGCTCTCCGGCCAATAACCAACAGCGGGATCTGGATACCCATGTTGGCTCCCACATGTTCCACGATGATCTCATCGGATGAACCACGATGTCGAGGTTTCAAGCAACCCCGTATACAATTCCCTTTGTCAATCGGTACGTTACTTGCCCGAGATTCGATCGTCGGTATCCCAATACCTCGTTCAATCTCGTTACCGGCAAGTCACTTTACTCGTACCGTAATGCATGATCCCGTGACCAAACACTTGGTCACTTTGAGCTCATTATGATGATGCATTACCGAGTGGGCCCAGAGATACCTCTCCGTCATACGGAGTGACAAATCCTCGATCCGTGTCAACCCAACAGACACTTTCGGAGATACCCGTAGTATACCTTTATAGTCACCCAGTTATGTTGTGACGTTTGGTACACCAAAGCACTCCTACGGTATCCGGAGTTACACGATCTCATGGTCTAAGGAAAGGATACTTGACATTGGAAAAGCTCTAGCAAAGCGAACTACGATCTTGTGCTATGCTTAGGATTGGGTCTTGTCCATCACATCATTCTCCTAATGATGTGATCCCGTTATCAATGACATCCAATGTCCATAGTCAGGAAACCATGACTATATATTGATATGTATTCACACGTGTATTACGATTTCCGGATAATACAATTATAGCATGAATAAAAGACAATTATCATGAACAAGGAAATATAATAATAATCCTTTTATTATTGCCTCTAGGGAATATTTCCAACAACTTCATCATGTCTATGGCCTTCATCAAATTCACTAACATCACCATCACCTTCCCCCTCACTATATAGTGCTCCACTCCCACAAACCTCTATAGTTCCCTACTTGAACATGGTGTTTGATGCTATGAATTATTATTCAATGATCTGTTTCATTGTTATTATGTCCTGAGTATCCCTTTTGTTTGATGGTTAATTGGTGCTCTTTTATGATTGATTTGACTTCTATATTGATATGTTTTTGTCATTCAGTCCCCATCATATAAGCGCTTTTGCGTGTCACGGATAACACTTTAGGGTTAGTAGTATGTTGATATAACTATGGATAAGGTGGTCGGAGTGACATATATTACGAGACCTGCGTATAGGAGTTGACACATATGGGATAAAATGGGACCAACATATTTAAATGCTACGGTTAAGTTTTACCTTAGTGAATCTTTAGTATATATAGATGCTTGCTAGGGTCTCATTCATAAGTACATGTTGCCAATGGATTTTGTTGCATGTTAGCAACAATGATTATCAATCTAGTATCATAGCCAATTGCATAGGGACAATTCCACACCTCCTATCCCGCTACTCCATACTCGCTAAATTTCACTTACTTGTTCCTTTACATTACATCAAATAACTTTTATTTACAAGTTCTTTATTATCTTGCAAATTTATATTTTATACACACAAAATACTTCTACTTTTATTTCATAGGTAAATTAAACATTTGATGTACATAGGGTTTTATCGGTGGGTGGTAGAACCTTAGAGAATACAAATACTACGTTTAGCTCCTCGTTGGGTTCGACAGTCTTAGTTATTGGAAAGGCGACAATCGTTCCCTTACACTTTGTGGGTTATCAAGACCTTTTGTGGGGTCATTGCCGGGGAGCAATAGTGCAGGGTGAATATTCTCGTCTGCATCTATTGTCTTTATTGCTAAGTAGTATTTTCATCCATGTTCTTTACTTGTTACCTATCTTTAGTTATGGTTAGGAAACACAAAATACCAAATAAAAATAAAATAGCATGCAGTTGCTCCCAAAAAGGTTGAGGAACCCCCCAAAATCCTCTTATCTGGTAAGTTTTACATGGATTTTGTTCAATCCGTCTGTGCTTGTGATGAACACCCAACTAGTACAGTATGGGGGAAAACTTTGGAAGGGCATTATTTTATATAAAAACACCGCTTGTCTCAGAAAGGGGAACTTTTGAAGGGTTTATTTGACAATTTGGATCCTCATGCTATTGATTTGTATTTTTTAAAGTTTAATTTGTTGCCCTAAAAAATGCTTTGCATCTCAATGCAAGAATAGAAACAATTGTTAGTAACATCTTATGTTTAGAAAGAATATGGTTATCAAGATATTGAGCAAATTTAATAATTTTTTTCTTTATGTTATCTAAGGAAATAGCTACTAGAGTTGTGCAAGGTAACTAAATGAAAAAAGGGTGCATTGGAGAAGTGGGGGTTAACCTTAAACATTTGCGTTCATGCCCATGGGGACAATGTAAATCTTTGCATCGAAGCTCCTCAACCAAAAATATTTGTGCACTTGTACAAACTATTGTACGATACAAATAGGAAGCTAAGATTTACTTTTAACATGTGGTAGTTTGAAAATTTATGTGTGCTCTGCTGAAACAGATTGTTTGTTGTCACTAAAAAATTATATCAATTCAACATAAGGTGATGAATTAAAGCATATAATTTTAACACAATGCACATACGTGAGAGTTCTCTATTACGCGTTAATATTTATCTGGAGGAAGTGGCCAAGAAGTTGAGATTGTCACTGGTGATAGTTAGCGAGTGGGAGGGATCTGGGTGATTTGGTGTGCGGTGAGGGAGAGGAGAGGAAAGTGAGATAGAGAGAGGGGATGTATATATACTACTATTAAACGAGAGAACATCTTCAAAGGCGAACGAAAACTCTGCCATCCACCGAATCGGCGCGAAAAGGGGAGCCAACGTGTCCCGTCAAAAAAAAAGGAGAGCCCACATCGAAAAAAAAAGAAAAGGAGAGGCCACGTTTCGTCCTGCCTCGCCTCCATCGTTCCCTACTCCCATCCCTCCCTTCCCTCTCCTCCTCGCCGCCGCCACAGGTCCCTCTCCTCCCTCCAGCAGCGGCGGCGACACGAGACGCAGCGGGCTCGACCTTCGTTGGCAGCGGGGTTCCTCTCCTCTGTCGAGCAGCGGCGGCGGCGGGGGACGTGGCGCGATCGGTCTGGGTCGGCGGCGGCGGGTCCCTCTCTTCCGACGAGCAGAGGCGGCCGCATGGGACACAGCGGGCTCGGCCGCGCCGAGCGCAGGCTCACTTGACGTGGGAATCATATTCCTCGAAAACAGATTCAGGGATCACTGCGGATGCCTCAGGTTCTATCGTCGAACAGTCGGCATGTCAAACTATGTCTCTGTTATCATTGTATATCCACAGGTCGGCGGAGTTGACTCTCTTGAGGCTGACGCGGCAGAATGGACAGGACTGGGATCTTGATCTCCTACAGGGAGGTAAGGCCACACTCCTAAAACAATGGACGTGCATTTACAGAAAAACGGAATGGATCATGTAGAATGTGATTGTTAGACTCTGACACTGAAAGAAAGTCTTGTGACATTATCTTGAAGTTGATCCATATTTTGATTTAATGAATACTCAAGCTACTACCATCTTGATGCAGTGAAGGAGGGTAATCTCATACTCAAGCCAGTTGAAGTCCTCCATTGACACGGCGAGGACGAGGTTAAGCGCATTGTGGTCGTTTGAGTAGGAGAAGCAGCGGGCGGCGGGGCTGAGGATGGTGCCGGCGAGCGGGAAGAAGCAGGTGAGCATGTACGGCAGGAAGGCAGCGGGAACACGGCGGCCTGGTCGACGTGGGGGTAGAAGAAAAGGCGCTCGACGGAGTCCATGAAGAGCCAGGCGAGGTCGTCGAAGAAGTGATGGGGAGCTCCGAAGACGGGCGTCCTCGCCGCCGACGCCACGTGGATCTGCTCCAGCATGTGCACCTCCGCTTCCGCCATGGGTTCGCTGGCTTTGCGTGCTTGGGTGGGTTGATTTTTTTTTACATAATAAAGTGGTGGTGATGCTAATTCTCTATGGGCTCTTAGTTTGTTTCAGAGTCTGTAGGTGCACTGCATGTACTTTAGTACATAGCAATTTCGCAAAGAAATTTTCGCTTTTTGTTCATCTGTGTGAACTTACTTTGCATATATGCTGATCACAGTTTAATTTCAAAATGAAAAGAGAATCCAATCCATACTGTGCTATAGTACTTTTTGGTGTAGACCAATTCAAGAGTACTTGAAATCTGATGGGGAATACTGATGGTGCCATCATTTTGGACTAATCTTCTTAACTGAAACCAAATTTAAATGCCCTAGAGGCCTTAACACTAGGATGACTTAATCCTTTCAGCATCTAACAGTTATTACAAAAAAAAAACTGAGAAAACTCCAGTTATGGTGAAGAATGGATGAGTGTGCTATTTATATCTTTTTCTTGTTTTGGTATTGCCTGCAGATTTGTTTCATGAAGATTCTATGTCAGATTTGAAGGTGTTGGCAAGTAAGCGGCTCTACATCTTGCCAATTCAATTTCTAATTGGCATGAGCTCCCTGTGTTCTGGACAACTAAGGTTACATGCAAAATTACCTGATCATGTAGCAATTCTGATTGAGACGCATGCATTTAGATCGGGTGCTGAAGCGAGCCCGCCATTTTATTACTCTGAAAGAACTATACAGTGATATTTGGCTATTGCTTTCAGTATTAGAGAATCATAGAAACTGATTTGCAGGGCTTACTATAGATTTATGTGACATTCCCCTATGCCATCATGCCATACTATTTATTTTGAGCAACCTTTCTATGGTATTTTGTTGGACAGTTTTTAGTGGAATGTCCAGCACCTCAATATACATTAAATAGTGCAAGCATGGGTATATATTTTCTCTCTCTCATGTTGTATTCATTTTATTTGCTCTGCTACTTTGGGTAAATAAAATCACGCACAAGCTCCAGTTATTCCTGTGCAAAACTGATGTAGACGTGTGGACTATGTACTCCTTATTTTGTCTGTTCAGACTTAGGATTGTAGGGAAAAGTGTGGACTATGGACTCCTTATTTTGTATGCTTCAGACTTAGGATTGTAGGGAAAAGTGTGGACTATGAATTCATACCAGAACTTGATTGGCCATGGCACGTTTTCACCAACGAGCCATGGCGTCGGCAACAATATTCAAGATTTCCCATTTCCTTTATTTCCAAGCATCTCTCTTAAAGGCAATATATGCAGGTTCATCATTCTTGTGAGGGAAATGAAAGATGAAACAAAAAGATGTTTATGCCTACAGGCTACGGAGCATCATAATTGTGGAGCATCATAATTGTGGAGGAGTGTTGTGTTGATTTCATAAATCCAGTAGCATCCTACTACTCGCAGTTTCTGTAGTTCAATCAAATAGTACAATTTTCAAACGATATTTGTTATGGTTAGATATAAATTTTTTAAAGTTTCGAGGTTTTGTGAGATGAGATGATGGCTCATATGTGTCATTTTACAAAAGTCCCACTACGATCAGACTTGCAATTAGATAATGCAATTTTCAAAGGATATGTGATATCATGATATGCTTTTATTTATTTATTTCCTATGTTCCTCATCACCGGCATTTGTGCATGAATTGGCTACATGTGTGCAAAGCTAACCAAATAAGAATGAGATGAATTACATGTCTGCAAAGCTAACCAAATACGAATGAGATGAATTACATGTCTGCAAAGCTAACCAAATATGAATTTCTTGGCCGCTGTTTTTGCCCGAGCTTACTAGAAAGAAACGATCTATGCCAAAATCACCACTCTCCTATTATTTTTATTTTCACCGCTTTACTGACTAAATTCTTCACCAGAAGCCGCGGAAAATCTTTATGAATAGCAATAACTATGTTTGTTTCTAGGCCGCCCTGCTCCATGTAAGTCGACAGGTCTTTTACAATATCATTCGGATAACAAATATAATTCTTCACCATGTTAATTAGCAATACTAGATGCCAGAATCCATTCATCCATTCCCTGGAAGTACTTAACTTCCTCTTTGCAGAATCCACATACTATGTATTACGTACGTGTAAAAAATATGCTTACACATGACATTTTTCTTCTTCTCACGGTTATATGTGCATTGCACGTGCACACTTACTAGTACCATCAAAGGACCAAATGTGACTTGGCGATAACTTGAGTGACAAAAAAATCTTCTTTCGTTCTTTCGTGCTATCTTTTTTCTTTTATATGAGTAAAAGGGCCCCCAATTTCTGTAAATATAAACCATTAGAAGTTCCATACAGCCAATTTCTCTGCCGTAATAAAACAGGCACAAAGTCCGCCTTCCTCATTAGAAAATCAATTTTGTTTGAAAAGAAACCATCCAATCGATGGGTTGGTGAATAAATAATTCTAGCTGCAACGGAGACACAGGCAGAGGGCGAACGCGAGTGGTGAGTGGCCCAGAGCTAGCTCCGGGCGAATCTAAAAATCCGGGAGTCACCGTCGTCTACAAATAATTCCGGTGGCTGGGGATAAGTCCATGGAGTTTACACGATAAGACCCCTTGGGTTCCCTGGGACCAAGCACAGCGATGGATGCACAAGATCATCGATCCGCCTCGACAGGGTCAGTAGCAGCGGCCTGTAGAGCAACAGCGAATCAACCAATGCAATCCCGCTGCTAAGCTAAGCTGAGATCGAGCTCTAATGATCCGGTTGATTATCTAGTCCACATAACATAACCGATTGATCTTACTGCGTCCTTGTGGATCACGTCCGGTTCTGCTTCTGCAGCCAGCATTACTCTGGATGCATGCTGCCACGGCTGGGCTCCGATGTGCAATCGACCAGGACACGCGGAGGATCGTTGGACAGGGAGATGAGCAGTGCCCACCTGTCTCTCCTCGTGCCACGGCCACGGAATATGGAGAGGAAAAAGGAAAGATTGGGCGCCGGCAGGCAGCGCGCGCTCACGTGGCAGCCATGGCCCAGCACGCCACAATACCACATCGCACCATCGATCAGAGACGCCACCAATTATTCGTTCGCGCCTCTCGTCCCGTCCACTCCGCCACCGCGACACCGATCGGAACGGCGACACGACAGGGAGCCGTCGCCGTCAGCCGGAGCGCGAACCGCAAGCAGCCGGCAAGGAGCGAGCGGGGACAGAGACGGACGTGTCCGCGCTCGCTGCTGCCGCGGAAGCAACGGCGCCGCGCGCGGCCGTACGTCGCCATCCCTTAGTGTTGCGGTGGTTCTTAGCGAAGGCACTGAAGAAGTAGATTAGTAAGGGCGTCGCCGCTACCTTTAGCCATCCTCACTTCACCCTGACGGCGGGCAAAACTATGGTGGCTTCCCAGTCGTACGCCAGATCAGCAACAGTGATGAGGTAAAAAAAAGGCATCATGTTGCTTTTATTCGGGTTTTCTTCGAATAAATGCAAGATAGCGATAGAAATTGTTGGCAAATGTAGCGTCGATTTTCTGAATTTGGGGGATCGGCCCTCAATGACGAAAACATTCTCTAGTATGATAGGTGATTCCGAGACAAATCATGTCGATCTCGAGGTCACATCATTGTCATTTTTTCCATGACTCCGTCTAAGATGCAGAATTGTAATTTGATGGTTCCGGCTCATTGAAAAAGAAGGCAATACAGTGAAGCAACTTTAAGCCCGACGTGGATGTTGCGCTTGTCTTGGCATGACAAGATAAATCTCTCGATCGAAACATCAATCGACAACAATGTATTGCAAATGCATTGAAGATTGTTTCAGATTTCATTTTGCGTGAACAAAGATGCTCAAATCTCTCACAGACTGACGCTGTACGACTCAAGGGATGTGCAATCATTAGGTGAGTTTTAAGGAGCAAGTGAAGCCGGCTCCTGCTAGGGCTGTCACCATTTATCAATATGTAAGAAAGCTTGTTGTTTTTTATTGACACATTTGCGTTACTTTGAGAATTCTCATCAATTTGTGCATTTGTTTGTTTTATGATGAGATAGTCCAAGTGAAGTACAAACATATGCCGAAGTCGAATGGGAAAACTGTTTGGCCTCCAACATTATAGGGATTGTTGGAAAGAGCACGAGAAGTGTATTTCGAGGAATTATGATGGCAACCCAAAAACGAGAACTGGAATTCCTCTCCGGAGATGGATGACGATGCAAATGATGTTGATAGAAAGAAAATGGCAAATGTGGCTAGAAGTACCATTCTAGCGTCTAGCACGGGTTAGCTAGATGGGAGGAAACAGAAGAATTAGGGCTCAAGAGAAAAGAATAGGTGGGGAAATGAAAAAAAAAGATCGATAAGTTGAAGAGAACAAGAAAAGAGTACGCCAAGAAGAGGAGTCAGAATAAACTAGAAATGGAGGAGAACAAGAACTGAGAGAAGAGGGCCAGATGGGATGAAATGCAAGAGATAAGATGGTGTCAGGAAGATATGGATGCACGTAGGAACCAAATCCAGTAGGAGATGGAGCCGCTTAGACTCCAAATTACAGAGGATCGGGATAGAAATTAATGCACATCCTAGCAGAATTGGTTCATCATGTTGTATACGGGAAAAAATGGAGCAAGTGGCACAAGATTTTTGGGCGCAGTAGCGAGATTTAAGCATTCGTTTCAGAAAACTCGAAAGAGGGGATGGTGCAATTGGAAGAAACATGTGACTGGTACATGTCGCGGATGAAATGCTTTTGTTCATGCAACTTGTTGAAAACAATGCGCATGTTTACTTGACGTGGTACACAATTAAATTTTATGGGAATCAAAGTGTCGTGCTAAAATTTGGAATTATTCCGGATACGTTTGGCCTTTTTTATACATTAATTAAATTTTTGTGTATTTAATGTGCATAATTCAAATTTGAACTAGAAGCACATGCTCCAGTGCACCAAAGTTGGTTGAAAAATCACATATGTGTCCTTGGGGGAATTTCTAGGTCCCATGCAAGAGATGGGAATGAAATTCAAACATCTGGCGTCGTAGCTCGGCGGAAAGATTGAGAAACTTCGTTTTTTAATTCTTGTAAATCCAAAACACGTCTAAAAATCATGAAACTTGACATGGTGTCATGACATGGCACCAACATGCTGTGATAATTTTTCTGTCCAATTTGCGAAGGCGCACACATTAACAATCAACAAAGTCATTTTGGAACAAGTGCTGTCAAGTTACATATCGGAAACACAACTATTATTGAAACCGGTGGCGTTCTACTTACCAATTACGTGCCGCAATGCGTCCCTTTTTTTATTGGCTAGGAGGTGTTGTGCGGGGTAGCTAATTGAGTACGGGAGGCGTGCGATCAGACCCCTGGCGTGCTCATTGAGAGGAGAGCCCTTTGACCTCTATCCATCGCGCACCTCCCTCCCAACGTCTCCATTATTGGCTCCAAGCCCCTATTTCATGGCGTGGCTATGTCTCACTGGATTGAGATTTAAGAGAGAAAAATGAAAATTTTAAAAGAAAGTTTTGCACGGATCTTGATGTAAGATCCGACGGACCTATATAGCATCGACTGCGACTTATAGCAAGCATGATGAATATAAGAACGATGACAGTGGATAATAATTGTCTTACATATTTAGGAACATAATTAAAAAATCCACATGCGGCAACGCCCAAAATACACAAGGGCAAAAGAAGAAGGAAGACAACGATCTGGATTGCTGATCCCTACTTTCTTGATGCGTTCCTACAGGCCTTGGAACTAGTCTCCGCATAGCGTGCGGCGATGAGCTCTTTCCTGTCCTCAATATGCTGCTTGAGAGCATCCGCGGATTCCTCCACCAGCCTTTTGCGCTTCATGCGCAGCACAGCATTCTCGTCCATAAGTTTCTCGACGATGACGCTGGTCCTCTTCAACAAGGCAGTGGTCTCCTCTTGTTGCTCCGCACTTTCGACGATCTTCACCCTCGGCAGGTCGCGCTCGGCCTGGAGCTTCTCATTGCTCTCCCTTAGTTGCCTGATGACACAGGTAGCCTGTTCAAATGACGCTTTCATGTCTTCCTGCAACCTCGCCCAGCCAGAGATCTGATCCATCTGGCTATGGACGATCGCATGCATGCGCCTGTAAGAGTCCTCGCCTACCCGCGAGACATTTTCCCAGGCCACCGCGGTGCGGATGGACATCTCTGCTGCTTCCGCGGCGTGGCCGGACATCTCTGCTGATTCCGCGGCGTGGCCGCACCAATCTGCTGCATCGACGGTGCGGGGGGGCCTCCGTGCTACCTGGGCGGGACCTTTGTGCTGCTACGGCCCCTAGGCGGGACATGTCGTCTTCTTTCGCGGCGGCGGGATATCTCTCGTGCTTCCGCTTCCATGCTTGCCTCTCCCTAGTGGCAATCTCTTGACCCAGAACTCACGCTGCCCATGGTAGACGCAAGGGAACGATGACGAATGACTTGTTTGTTTTTGTGGATGAGGATTTGAGGAGGAATGTGCAGTCATGTTGGAGTAGTAGTATTTAATTATTTATAACCGAGTACTAATATGCTCCTAAGTGGGAAACCGTTTAGGTTTTGATCGGTGTGAACTGATTTGCAATTTGGAATGTGACGGGACGCAGGCTCAAAATTTATTGGCGGTTCTATAATTTCTAAGTGTGGCACTATTCCTGGACGACGTAACATGGGCATGCTTTCTCGGCCGCGTACATGGCGTTTGCACCATAGGGTGCACCGCAATAGGCAATGTCAGCACACGTCTTGTTCCAAGAGCCGTGTGCGCTCGTTATTACCATTGCGCACACTTCTATTAATTATAATGTGTGCCCGTCTAGCGCACACATGTTGATCTGTCTAACTGTTTCTGTTTGTTGTGGCTAATCGCAAACAATTCATCCGTGTGAAGTGTATGCCATCAATGGCACACACCTTCGATCTGGCTGACCGTTTCTGTTCTGTTGCCTAATCACAAACAGTTAATCCTTCTAAAGCGTATGCCCTCAATCGCACACACCTTTATCTAGCTGTCCTTTTCTGTTGTTCCGCCTCATCACAAACAGTTAGTCCAATTGAATTGTATGCCGTATATCGCACACGCCTTCATCTGGCTGGCCGTTTCCATTCTTCTTCATCATCGCAAACAGTTTATTGAACTAAACCGTATGCCCTGCATCACACACACAACTAAAATCTGAACCGTGTTTGATACATCTGTCATTGCAAACGTTTTGCACCTTTTTTGACGATTTTTTACACCACTGTTTGAGATTATTGCATCGCACACAGTTTCATCGAAGGGTCTCTGATCGTAGTGTCGCGTTAGCAGCATCCTGTAGTAGTGATCACTGGGAATGCAACTAAAAGCATTGTAATCCGGCTGGAACTGCAGGGGGCACACACATGACTACAACTAGGTTGGGTGGGGAGTCGTCAGGCCATTTGCACGTCACATGCAACTGCAAACATTGTAACCGACGGCAACTACATGGGCACACGCGTGACTGCAACTAGGGTCGGAAGGGGGTTGTCAGGCCAGTTGCATGTCTATCAATAGACATGCAACTGCAAGCATTATAAAAAACTGCAACTGCATGGGCACACACGTAACTGCAAGTGGGGCAGAAAGGGAGTTGTCGTGCGGGTATTTTTAGAGATGTCGGGCCAGTTGCATGTCCATAAATAGACATGCAACTACAAGTGTTGTAATAGACTACGTCTGTACTTGCACACAAGCGGCTGCAACTGGGGCCGAATGGGGAGTTTTCGGGGCCATTTGCACAAAGCAGATGCAACTGAGGTCGAGGAGAGCCGGTTGTAGGTCCAGTTTCATGTCCATGACTAGACATGCAACTACAAGCGTTGTAACCGACTGCAACTACACATAAACAAAACAAATGCAACTGGGGTGGGAGATGTTGGAGCCAGTTGCAAGTCCACCAATGGACATGCAATTGAAAGCATTGTAACCTAGCTGCAACTGCATGGGGCACAAAACAGCTATAACGAGGATCGGGAGAGTGTTGCCGGTCCAGTTCCGTGTCCACCACTAGACATGCAATTGTGAGCATTGTTTGACTACTACAACATAAGGCACAAAGCAACTGCAACTGAGGTGAGAAGGGGTACTCAGACGTGGCTCGTCATGCTAACGTCACTCAATTTTTTCTCTTCTAACTTTATTTACATTTTAAATGGGTATCATTCAATATTGCTTAAAAAACTTAAAACCACTAATTTGAAAAACATGTTAGCATAGTATGAAAAATTGGTTAGCGTAGTTTAAAAAAGTGTTGATAACTTTAAAAATGTTTGTGACAATGAAAAAATGTTCCATGTATCTATAAATGTATTAGTTTTTTTTGAAAATGAGTATGAGATGTGAATTTTTTGCATAATATATTTTTTTTGGTACTATTAAAAATATATACATGACAATTTATGGAAATATTTCCTCGTTCCGAAAAACATACATTTCATTTAAAAGATGTTATACACAATGTTAAAAAATATTCACATAGGTTAAAAATTATTTCTTTCCATTAAAAGGATATATGAAATTATATAGGAACAATGATGCGTTTCCAAAAATGTCTGTGAAATTTTAAAAAATGTTTATGCATTGTAAAAAAAATTGTTGCATAGTTTAAAAAATGTACAACATGTATTTGGAATATTTTACCGTGTATTCAAAAACTTGTTCAAAACATGTATTTTAAAAAAAGTACGTCATGTATTTGACAAATGTCCGATGTTTGTCTGAAAAATATTTCACTTGTGCTCTAAAAATGTACATTGTGTATTGAGAAAAGGTAGACATGTGTTGCAAAAACGAAAACTGATGAAAACGACAAACAAACAAAAAGAAATGTAAAGAAAACCAAGAAAGAAAAAAGAGAGAAGAAAAATATGTATGACGAAGAAAGAAGAAAACCAATGAAAAACATAGCAGAGCGAACCTACAGCGCCGCGAGCAAACCGCGCTAATGGGCATGCCGGCCAGTCAGGTGTCGGACGGGCATCATATAAGCCTGGCGTCCCGGCTCGGTTGGAGATTTTTTGGTAGAGGTTTGGTTTACATTACACATGCACAATCCACTCTAATGGGAAGGGCCACATGTGGCTCCAGCCTACCCATAGGCCGCACTCGCAGTCCACTGCATCACTTGAGTGTGTAGGTTCGTGTAGCGAACTACCCTCTCGTTCTGATTAGCGGCGCCGCCTCTGGTGATCTAATCGCTGGGGAGGTTTCGTTGTCTTCTCTTCGATAACGAGCAGCCGTCTCGCTGAGGCGTCGTGGGAGGTGCCAGTTTTTTGCTTTCATGAGGAAGCCAAGGGTCTTTGGCTAGCGCCATGGCCGCACCAGGGATTTCCTCTTCGCAGTCTGGGAAAAAGTCTGAGATCGATCTAGAGGAGATGATGAAAAACATGGAACTTATGGAGGATGAATTGGACGAGGTCATCATCGGGGAGGTGGACGCTCAGAGATTCACGGAAGGGGCCAGATGGATGGCGATTGCTCGGGTAAACACAGATAGGCCCTTCAGTGCCACGGTGTTTTTTGATAACATGGAATTCATATGGGGTTTAGCTCGAACTCCAAAGATCCGAGAGGTGGGCGAGAATTTGTTCATCGTTCAACTGTTTTGTCTCGGCGATTGGAAGAGAGTTGTGCATGGAGCCCGTGGCCCGTGGCTCCTTAAAGGGCTTGGAGTGATAATTGAGGATTATGATGGCAAGATGGATCCGGAGGAAGTTGTGCTAGATGGTTTGTATGTTTGGGCTCAAATTCATAGGATTCGGAGTTGTATCATCAGGAGATGATGGTTGATCAATTAGCCCGCATAATCGGCAAGGTTCCGGAGGTCCAACTGCGACCCACCCTCTACTATGAGGGGGATTATATTCGAGTTCGGGCAAGGATTTTTGGCCAAGCCCCTAACTCGATTCACACCTCTGACGGTGGTAGGGGAAGGCACTCAGATGCTCGTTGTCAAGTATGAGAAAATTCCATTTTTCTGCAAGGTGTGCGGCATGATGGGCCATGGGTATGAGGAATGTGGTAACGGAGTCTGGAAGGATGAGGACAAGAAGTGGGGTGGCTGGATCATCTCTCAACGCCGCATGGTGGCTTACTCGCAGCCTTCGGGGGGTAGGTACCATGCCCGGGAAGAAGGGGAGAGGTCGTGGAGGTACTGCAAGTCGCGGCTTTGCCCTTGCTCGAGGACGGGTTGATGAAAATGAGCATCGAGGAGCACCAGCAGAGGGGACTCAAACCGAGAGGGGCAGGACGATGGGCCAGCTATCCGGGAAGAGGATGTTGTGAAGGAGGCGGAAGAAGCAGCTAATGTGTCGAGTCTAAACGCTGCATCCGCTACACCATCTAGAACAGCCGAGGAAAGTGATGTTGTTAATACAGTGTATGCTCCGTCTGCAAAGAAATTTGGGGGGGGGGGGGGGAGGGAGCACTCAGGTGGTCAGGATGGAGACGGGGGCAACACCAAAGGAGCAGGAGGGAAGAAACAGCAACAAAAGAGTGTCTCAGGACAATGCCCAGATCACTTCCTCTGGCCTCACTGCTCCTGTTTCAGAAATGAGTGGGTTTGCATTTGCTTTGGCTGAGAAGATCCCAACGGGGGTGACTCCACTCCCGCTAGTTTATGTCTCGCCACGTAAGAATGTCAAGCGACCAAAGGGGATAACACAGCAAAAAGGAGAAGGAGGAGATGTGACAAGTGATACAACCAAAGCAATATCGGCGGGCTCCTTCGGGGAGCGCCGCCGGGCATAATGATTTACATATGTTGGAACTACCGGGGCGCGGGCAAGGCCTCGACAGTTCGCGAACTTCGCGATTTAGCAAAGAACTATGCCCCTGTTGTGCTTTGTATTCTAGAAACTCAAATCAACAAGGCTAGAGTAGAGAATTTAGCGAGTTCTATAGGTTTTGATCATGCTTTTTCTATCAGTAGTGTGGGGAGGAGTGGAGGTATAGGCCTCTTTTGGAATAATTCAATAGAAGTTGATCTTTTGGGCTACTCAGATTACCATGTGGATGTAAAGGTTCTTGACCCAGGTTGGGACCCATGGAGAATGACGGTTGTGTATGGTGAGGCTCAAACTCACTTGCGCCACCAAACATGGGACACTTTGAAAAATATAAGCTCTTCTAGCAGTCTTCCTCGGCTGTGTATAGGAAATTTAAATGAAGTGCTTTGTCCAGATGAACATGAAGGAGTAGGAGAATGAAGTAATGCCCAAATTCAAGCGTTTAGGGATATGGTGGATGTTTGTATGCTCATGGATTTGGGCTTCAAGGGCATATTTTGGACCTTTGAGAAGAAGGTAATGGGCGGTTCATTTGCGAGAGTGCGGCTGGACCGTGCTTTAGCATCGGCAGAGTGGAGTTCCATGTTTCCCAATTCAAGCTTGACTCATCTGGTGGCGGCCACTTCTGATCATTGTCCTATACATCTTCAACTCAGCGACGAGCCTAACCTGCAAAGAGCTACAGGGAAGATATTTAGATATGAAGTAGCATGGGAGTCTCATGATGGCTTAAAAGAGGAAATCCAAGGGGTTTGGTCGGATAGGGCACCCTACCTTGCGGGTGGAAGATGTTAAACATAAGATGTTAACTCTGTCTCAGAGTTTGAGGCAGTGGGACAAGTGCACTTTCGGTTGATGCATTATAGAGATAAAACAGTTGAAGGGCGAGTTGGGGAGGCTAAGAGGGAACCCTTTGCGCACCAGTCCGAGCCACCGCGAGCAGAAGATCCATGAGAGGTTGGTTGAATTGTACCACAGAGAGGAAGTACTGTGGCGCCAGAGATCTAGGATCGAATGGCTAGCAGCAGGAGGCAAGAACACAAAGTTTTTTCATATGAGGGCAAGTATGAGAAGGAAGAAAAATATGATTAAGGCTCTGTCCAATGCTTTTGGGGATTATGGTGGATGATCCGACGGAGCTCAAAATACTTGTATCTAATTTTTACAAAGATATGTACACTTTAGAGGGTGTAACAAATATGGAAGCGGTGCTAGAACATGTACCTAGAAAGGTCATGACTGACATGAACAACACTCTTTGTGCTCCTTATACGTGTGAGGAGGTAAAAGTGGCACTTTTTCAAATGTTCCCCACTAAATCTCCTGGTTCGAATGGTTTTCCAGCACACTTTTATCAACGGCATTGGGATGTGTGTGGGGAAGAGGTAACCAAGGCAGTGTTGAGAATCATCAAGGGGGAAGAAAGTGCGGAGTGCATTAACGATACTATTTTGGTTTTAATACTGAAGGTAATGAATCCAACCCTTCTCACTCAATTCAGACTAATTAGTTTGTGCAATGTTATGTATAAAATTGCGTCAAAGGTGGTGGCGAATAGATTAAAACAAATCCTACCTGACATTATTTCTGAAGAACAATCTGCTTTTGTTCCTGGAAGATTGATCACAGACAACATTATATGTGCCAATGAATGCTTGCATTTCATGAAAAGAAGCAAATCCAAATCCAATAGTCATTGTGCTTTGAAGTTGGACATGATGAAAGCTTATGACAGGCTAGAATGGACATACCTGGAGGCAATTATGATCAAACTGGGATTTGCAAGATCTTGGGTTGAGGTTGTGATGGGCATGATCAAGTCTGTATCATTTGTAGTACTTTTTAATGGAGAGAAACTGGACCATTTTAAACCCATCAGGGGTATTCGACAGGGAGACCCAATCTCCCCTTATCTCTTTTTGATTGCAGCCGAGTGCCTTTTGTGCCTCTTGAAATCTGAAACTCAATCATCGCATTTCGTGGGAGTGCAGGTGGCTCCGACAACTCCGGTTGTTAACCACCTTCTCTTTGCCGACGATAGCTTGCTGCTTTTCAAAGCGAGTAACAAGGGGGCGACTACAGTGTCAAACCTGTTGACTACCTATTGTAATGCTTCAGGTCAGAGAGTGAACAATGCTAAATCTTCAATATTTTTCAGCAAGGGGTGCCCCCAATCTGTTCGAGATGGCATAAAAACTTCTCTTGATGTACACAATGAACAATTGAGTGAGAAGTACCTTGGCATGCCCACTGATGTAGGTCAGTCGAGGAATGGAACGTTTAAATATTGAGGGACAGAGTTTAGGAAAATATAAAGGGATGGATGGAGAAGTTATTATCATACGCGGGTAAGGAAGTTTTGATTAAATCAGTTGCCCAAGCTATCCCTGTTTTTCTATGGCATGCTTCAGGTTACCGTGTGGTATTTGTGAGAGTGTGACGTCAGTGATCCGCCAATTTTGGTGGGGAAGCAAGAGAGGCAAAAGAAAGCTTTGTTGGGTTTTGTGGGACGTTTGCACGAAACCAAAATCATTGGAGGATTGGGCTTTCGTGATATAGAATTGTTCAATCTAGCACTCATGGCAAGGCAAGCTTGGCGCTTGGTGGAGGGACCTGCAACTTTGATTGCAAGAATTTTAAATTCTGTATACTACCCGTTAAGCTCTTTCTTAAATTCTGAGTTGGGAACACATCCGTCGCAGATTTGGAGGGCGATCATTGATGGACGAGATGTTATTGCACAAGGAATCATTAAACGGATTGGAACGGGGGAGAGTACCAATATATGGGGAGAGAATTGGCTACCCAGATCGGGCATGATGAGGCCGGTGGCTTCTCTAGTGGCTAATCCACCACAACAAGTTTCTGAACTCATACATGCATCAACAAATTCATGGAACGAGGAAGAACTAAGAATGGTTTTTGTCCCAGTTGATGTGGAGGTTATTATATCAATCCTACTATGTACGAAACAGATTGATGATTTCTGGGCCTGGGGCGAAGATCGCCGAGGGAAGTTTTCGGTCAGCTCGGCATACAGAATGCTTTTCGATGTTAAAAATCAAGGCGAGAACTTGTTAGCTGGCACTAGAAGCTCGTCCACAGCTGAACAAGCAAAGAAGGCGTGGGATTCAATCTGGAACATCAAGGTTCCTTCCATGCTGGAAAATTTTGTATGGAGATTGTCATCTGATTCGATACCAACTACAGATGTTAAGCATCATGGGCACATGGCCCCATGTCCGGCCTGTCCATTTTGCTCGGCGGAGGATAGTTGGAAACACGCCTTGATCAATTGTATATCTGCTAGGTGTGTCTGGTCGTTGTCATCAGAGGATACAGTGGAGCTGATGTGTGAAAACCTAAGTCTGAACGCCAAAAACTGGGTATTCACAATGCAAGAGAAGCTGACACATGAAGAGTTCACTCGCATGGTTGTAACCCTCTGGGCAATTTGGAGGTCGCGCCGAAGAGCCATTCACGAGGAGATTTATGAAAGCCCTATGCAAATTCATCTCTTCATCAATGATTTCTTAAAGGATCTAGAGATTTTGAAAAAACCAACTGAGCGGAGCAATGCTAACCGGGCAATTAGGCCAAATCACTGGCTGCACTCGCCAATGGAGTATGTGAAGTTTAATACTGATGCCGCTGTCTCAAGTGGAACTGTGGTTCTATTGGTGTAATATGAAGGGATTTGGATGGCACTTTCCTAGGTGCTTCTCTTATCACTTTCAAATATATGCATGACCCTGTTACATTGGAGGCACTGGCGGTTAGGGAGGCGCTGGCGCTCGCGGAGGATTTATAGTTCAGAAGATACATGTGGCGTCTGATTGCAAGACCATGATGGATGAAATCAAGCAGGGTTCGGCAGGAAATCATGCAGCTATTATACGTGAAATCATAGAGAGATCGAATGCGTTTACAGCTTATAATTTTGTCCACGAGTTTAGGAGCTTGAATATTGAAGCTCACAGTCTCGCTAGGCATGCACTTTTACTCGGGTTAGGCCACCGTGTTTGGTTAGGCCTTCCTGGGGAGTTGAACTTTCTTCATGTAAATGTTCCAACAATTTGAATAAAGCCTGGCGTGGTTGTCTTAAAAAAAAACTTGAGTGTGCAGGTGCGATAAAAGAGGTACTCTCCTTCCTTTTCTTAGCAAGAAAATTCTAACTCCACTACGTACTAATAGCAACCTTTCGTGCATTTTGCGCTGTGGCTATGCACGCATGGCATGGCCTTCGATCTCTGCTGTAGTTCTCAGCTCTGGATCGTGAGAGCATCTGGGAATCTTTGCTTTATTGACGTTTGGTTGCGCTTGCGCCCTCAAAAGCGGCGGCTTCAGCACTCAAAAGGAAAGCCAGCAAAGCAGCAGCCATGCTATACGCATTGCATGCATAACCTGGGAAACCCCCATGGCTTTTTCCGCTTTGTGCCTCGCATTGCTTTTGCCCTTTGCCGCCATGGTTGCATTGCATGTACTGATGTATCCAGTGCCCTGATCCTGCCGATCGAAGCTGGCAATCACAGGGTGTCCGAAGTTAAAGCCATGAAGATCATATCAGTCCTTGAGTCAGTGCCGCTGCTGTTGATCGTATTTTAATATAGGCATGTACTCCTAGGTCTGGCATATCTGCACTGCACTGCATGGCGACACCCAGCAGAATCTACTCGTCTTAAAGTGCGCTCTTTTAATTAAAGTACGGGAGCTGCATGGCGAATACACCAGCAATCCTTTCCGTGGTGCTGCATGCATGCATGTCATGCAGTAAAGTTGAGTGATGCATGCATGCATGGCGAATCTCCGAGCGAGCGAGAGAGAGAGAGGGAGATACGGTGGAAAGCTCGGATAGAGAAGATGCAAAGCTGGACGTGGAAAGAAGATCACTCGATTTACCACCCCCTAAACAACCCAATCGTCCCGGGGAGTCGCACAGAATCAACCAAATGCACCTAATAATTAATGGAAGCCTCGTGCGATCCACGCAGGAGGAAGGATACGGTCTCACTGCTCGCTCCAAATTAAAGCCGACGCACTGTGCACTGGCTTTCTGCAAGATTCTGCCTTAGCCAATGCCTTTACCTCCCTAGCCAGTACTCTTAGCAGCAGCGTGATTCTGCGTAAGCCAGTACCTTTTGACCGTATCTCCCTAATCGAGTGATCTTCTTAGGCTGGTCATATTTGAGAGTAACTTAGACTAGTAACATATATATGTTACTAGTCTATGTTACCATCATCATAGTGGGGAGTAACATGTATGTAGTATCATGCAAACCATCATTTATTGAGATGTAGACTCATTTTGCCTTGGGATGTGTTATGTTATAATAACATATTATGTTACTCCAACCATCTCTTTCCTCATTAAATACATGCCATGTAAGCAAATTTTTCTTAGGATGTGTTATGTTACTTGCTATGTTACTCCCACTATGAGCAGCCTTAGGCCTAAAGACAACTTCTCTTAGACCAAGACACAGTACTCATATTAATTCTTCCATTCCACTTCCAATGCACTCTCTCACATGCATGTAGCCAATGAAAAAACACGCATGAAATGTATTAATTTCCAAACACAATGGCACCAACAACAATAACATTTAGTGCAACCAATGGAGTGGTTGCATGCAAGCATCTTTTCAAAGGGAGACCTTATAAAAAGGAACATGCTTGTGATGCTAATAAACCCGGACTGCGGGAGTACCTTTTGAGATTTCTTCCCTAGTTATCTTGGCAGCAGCGTGATTCTGCATTGCCCAATGGCAATGGCGCCATCATCTCTCTGTCTACTATCTACTTGTCTCTTTTCGTCATCAAAGTTACCTTACAGAAAGCAAAGAGGGTGGTAGCCTTGGGAACCTTGCATGCATGCATGGCAATATGGCCTCCGCATGGCAGGAGCAGAGATAGATCCGCCTCGTGGCAAGAGCAACCAAGCCAAGTGTTCATTGAGCCCATGTTGACACTATAAACAAGAAAAAGAATTACCTGTATTAATACTCCTTTTAAGCACTTGTAGGACACTGTTGCATTGCAGTGTGTCGTTGGGAAGTGAAACCATGTACTATGGGGCTACAGCTGCATGGGAACCAGCTGAGAGAATCCAATGCACAGGGGTTTCTTCCTTTTTTGCACCAATCCTGCCTGGTCACCCCTCCTTTTAAGACTAGCCACAATGGAGAGTAACATACACTAGTAACATACACATATCCCTAGACTATGTTACTACCTCAATAGTGGGTAGTAACATAAGTGTAGTAACATGCAAAACTTTATTTATTAGGTTATAGACTCATATTGCATTGGGACATGTGATGTTACAGTAACTAGTTAAGTTACTAGTACTACATCTCTCCTCATTAACTCATTGCCACATAAGCAAATTTGCTGAGTTGGACTCGATGTTACTACCGAAGTTACTCCCACTGTGGCTAGTCTAAGGAGAGGATCTCCTCTGTTTGGACTTGTTCTAGTACTACTGTACTTCTTTTGCATCCTTTGCTTGCATACGCAGCATCACAATCCGCCTCCATGCTTGGTAGAACTGCACCTAGTGAAAGTGTACCTTCATGATGTGGTCCAAATATTCCCGCTAGGCGCTACTTGCTTACTACCTCCGTCTTGGTTTATTGGTCCTTATAGTAATCTGTGTCAAATTTTGACCATAAATTTAATTAACAAAATGTTCACGCATGTCACTAAAAATTATATCATTGAAAACTATGTTCAAATACGAATTTAACGATATAATTTTTGTTGACATGCACTAACATTTTGTCAGTTAAGGGCACTACATAATGGCACTACATAGGATCGTCTATTCCAACGATAGGACAAAGGAGACTAATAAATTCTTGCAAGCTAACATTTCACACGAAATGGCACCTATGTAGTGCCCTATGTAGTGCACGGATGCTCAACAAGTTTTTCATGAACGGATCATGTTATCCCACATGTACGTCCCTTTCATCTTCATCCAACGGTGTATGTACCTAAACGGCCGTCCCTCTATCATGTGGTACATCATGGCAGCGCGTACGGGCTACATAATGTGTAGAGCAACATTAAGTGGATGATTCAATCAACAAGTTGGTCAAGAAGAAGCAAAATTTACGATCTCCTCCTCTGCCGCACGCGATGGCTACCTTGCCTCCAGCCAACCAAGCCATATCACAAAACTTGGTGACGGATGTCTGGATGGCGTACCATCGATATGAGAATGACCTCACATTGGGTTGTTGGGTGATGTGCATGTTGTATGGCGCAATGTGCTTTCACGCGTGAAACAAATCATGCATGTGTTGCCAGAACATCCATCTATCGTGTGGTACATCACTGCAGCGCGTACTGGTTACATAATGTGTAGAGCAACATTAAGTGGATGATTCAATCAACAAGTTGGTCAAGAAGAAGCAAAATTTATGATCTCCTGCTCTGCCGCGCGCAATGGCCACCTTGCCTCCAGCCAACCAAGCCACATCACAAAACTTGGTGACGGATGTCTGGATGGCGTACCATCAATATGAGAATGACCTTACATTGCGGTGTTGGGTGATGTGCATGTTGTATGGCGCAATGTGCTTTCACGCGTGAAACAAATCATGCACGTGCTGCCAGAACATCCTCCTATGCTCCTTCCTACGAAATCCACGGATCGCATCACTAGTAGAAAACAGGGCATTTGTCCTGGTTCGTAAGGGCTCTTGAACCGGGACTAAAGGATCGTTACTAATGCCTCCCACCTTTAGTCCTGGTTCTAACACGAACCGGGAAAGATGTGCCTCCATGTGGCCGGTGCGCCGAGCCCAGGCAGGAGGGCCTTTGGTCCCGGTTGGTGGCACCAACCGGGACCAAAAGGCATCCACGCGTCAGCATTTCAGTGGCTGGGGTTTTTCTTTTTTTTTGAAAGGGGGGGGGGGTGAAAGTGCAACTATCCCTAGGTGGTTTTGGTAATTCATAACAACATATAGCTCATTGAGCTAATACTATTCCAAGACAAATATTTCAGGAAAGCTCAATGAATGGCATGGCATGGATGATGAAAGTGGATCCCTCAAAATATTAAGGACAAAAGGATTGGCTCAAGCTCAAAAGCTCAAGACTCTACATTTTATATTTTAGTGATCCAAGATCACATTGAGTCTATAGGAAAAGCCAATACTATCAAGGAGGGATGAGGTGTTTCTTAATGAGCTTCTTGCTTCAAGTGCTTAGTGATATGCTCCAAAAACCCTCAACTACTTTCTCATATCCACATATGACCAAAACCTAAAGTCAAAATCGGTCCCACGGATTCTTTCTATCCGGCGCCACCGAGTCCAGATGGCATAGCCACTGCCACAAACCCTAGGCAATTCGGTCTCACCGATAGGGATCTCGGTCTCACCGAGATGGGATTGTAATCTCTCTGTTTCCCTTCGTAACGTTTTGGCCTAACCAAGTGAGCGAACGGTCCCACCGAGATTGCAATGTAAACTCTTTGTTTCCCTTTCGTAACATTTCGGTCTCACCGAAAAGAGCGAATCGGTCCCACCGAGTTTACCTGACCAACTCTCTGGTTAGCTAATTACCAAAATCGGTCTCACCGAGTTTGTGTAATCGGTCTCACCGAGATTACGTTATGCCCTAACCCTAACCATATCGGTCCTACCGAGTTGCATGTCGGTCCCATCGAAATCACTAACGGTCACTAGGTTTACTGAATCGGTCCGACCGAGTTTGTTGATTCGGTCCCACCGAGATTGGTAAATTGTGTGTAACGGTTAGATTTTGTGTGGAGGCTATATATATACCCCTCCACATCCTCTTCATTCGTGGAGAGAGCCATCAGAACAAACCTACACTTCCAACTTACCGTTTCTGAGAGAGAACTACCTACTCATGTCTTGAGGCCAAGATATTCCATTCCTACCATATGAATCTTGATCTCTAGCCTTCCCCAAGTTGCTTTCCACTCAAATCTTCTTCCCACTAGATCCAAATCCTATGAGAGAGAGTTGAGTGTTGGGGAGACTATCATTTGAAGCACAAGAGCAAGGAGTTCATCATCAACACACCATTTGTTACTTCTTGGAGAGTGGTGTCTCCTAGATTGGCTAGGTGTCACTTGGGAGCCTCCGACAAGATTCTGGAGTTGAACCAAGGAGTTTGTAAGTGCAAGGAGATCGCCTACTTCGTGAAGATCTACCGCTAGCGAGGCAAGTCCTTCGTGGGCAACGACCATGGTGGGATAGACAAGGTTGCTTCTTCGTGGACCCTTCTTGGGTGGAGCCCTCTGTGGACTCGCGCAACCGTTACCCTTCGTGGGTTGAAGTCTCCATCAACGTGGATGTACGATAGCACCACCTATCGGAACCACGACTCAAAAATCATCGTGTCTCCAAATTGCATTTGAAATCTCCAAACCTTTCCCTTTACATTCTTGCAAGTTGCACGCTTTAATTTCCGCTGCTCATATACTCTTTGCATGCTTGCTTGAATTGTGTGAAGATTGCTTGACTTGTGCAAATATAGCTAAAATCTGCCAAATACTAAAATTGGGAAAAGGTTAAGGTTTAATTGGTCAAGTAGTCTAATCACCCCCCCCCCCCTCTAGACATACTTCAAGGTCCTACAAGTGGTATCAGAGATTTGGTCTCCATTTGCTTTGATTTCCATAGCCTTTGGTGGTCATAGCCTTGGTTTCACAACCTAGGAGAGTATGGCGTCTAGCGAGGAAATTATCACCGTAGAGGTCCTTACTTTGATGGTACTAATTTTGCTAGTTGGAAGCATAAGATGAAAATGCATATTCTCGGACATAACCCCGCCGTTTGGGCTATTGTGTGTATTGGCTTGAAAGGTGAATTCTTTGATGGGAGGGAACCAAACCGTGAAGCAATCTTGAGAATGCAAAGGATTATGCCCTGAAGAATTCAACAAAATCAGCCGTCTTGAGAATGCAAAGGAAATTTGGGATACTTTTATCGATATGCATGAAGGTACCGACTCCGACAAGGAATCCAAGTTGGATGTGCTCCAAAGTCAGCTTGACAAGTTCAAAATGAAGGATGGTGAAGGTGTCGCTGAAATGTACTCTAGGCTTGCTCTTATCACAAATGAGATTGCGGGCTTAGGAGTGAAGAGATGACCGACAGATTCATCATCAAGAAGATCCTAAGAGCATTGGATGGAAAGTATGATACCATGTGCACATTGATTCAAATGATGCCCAATTACAAGAATCTCAAGCCAACGGAAGTCATTGGTAGAATCGTTGCTCATGAGATGTCACTCAAGGATAAAGAGGAACTTCACGACAAGTCAAGTGGTGCTTAAAGCCAAATGTGAAGCTCCTACATCATCAAGTGATAAACAAACCTGCAATGAAGAATTGAGCTTAATGGTGAAGAATTTGAACAAATTCTACAAGAGTAGAAGCAAAGAAAGAAGCTCTAAGTCAAGGTCCTACAATGAAAAAAGATCTTCCAGTCGAGAGAGCAATTGCTACAATTGTGGGAGACCCGGACACTATTTCAATGATTGTACGACACCCTACAAGAGAAGAGAAGATTCTCCCAAGATAAGAAGTAGAAGAGAAGAATCACCTCCAAGAGAGAGAAGGAGTAGAGATGATCGTTATGAATGAAGAACATCCCGGAGAAGCAAGGATTCGGAAAGGAAGGACAAGTCATCAAAGAGCTACACAAAACAAAGACATAAAGCTCATGTTGGTGAATGGGTATCCGGTTCCGACTCTGAACATCACTCCGAGAGAAGCTACCACTCCGACTCCGAACATACTCAAGATGAAGGTGTTGCCTGTCTAGCACTTGTGTCGACCAACTCCTACAACATATTTGATTCACCAAATGAAGGAATTGGAATATGCTTCATGGCTAAAGGCCCCAAGGTAACTCATCCCGAGTATGTTGATTTCAATAGTGATGAAGATGACTTGTTAGGTGATGATGATTTACTTATTGACAACTCTAGTGATGAATACTATGATGAAACGTAAATTAATCATGCTAAACAAGATAAAACGAATGACAATGATAAGGAGAAGATTGAGCTTTTAACTAAAGAACTAAACACTCTTAAGTTAGCTCATGAAACTATCTTAGGGGATCATCAAGAACTTTTGAGGACTCATGAGAAGTTACGCTTTGAAAAGCTTAGTCTTAAGCAAGAGCATGAGTTCTTAAAGGCAATAAATGATGATCTTCGCAAGAAAAGTTCTTCTTACATTGCCAAGCGTTTACTCTTATCTACTTACATGCCTCAGGTCAAGTCTAGTAACAAGAACAAGAAGGATTCTTCCTCTAGTAGTAGTAACAATAATAATGCAAAATCCAATATTATTGCTTCTAGTAGTTCTCTTGATTCCACTAATGATTCTCTTAGCCAAGTTACACTTGAGCAAGAAAATATCTTATTGAAGGGAATTATAGAGAAAGGTGTTTACAAAAGCCTTGCGGGGAGTAAGCAATTCGACGAAATTGTACGCAAGCAAGGAAGGCACCGGAAGAATCAAGGTGTTGGTTTTGAACGAAATTTCAATGCCAATGGAGTTGAGTGGGAAGAAGATCAATACCCCAAGAGGAAGTTTGTTCCTCAACAAGAGAAGTATGATCCTACTTCCTTCAAGGGAACACAAGCACAAGATGATCTTCCACCACAAGACCACAAGAATAAAAGGCAAGGACAAGCTTCAAGAGGAGATTGATGCATTTGAAGAAGCACCTAAGGCCTTGGTCAAGTGGGTTCCCAAGACTGCGTCAAGTTCTACTTCATCAAGTACAACTAAAACTCCAAGGATTCCCATCAAGATGATGTGGATCCCTAAGAATAAGAACTAGAGAGTTCTTGAGGGTGACTCCGCCAACATTCTTCACTCATATCATTATGGCAAGGACAAGTGCAATCAACTTCCATATCTTGCACTAGTTCAAGGAGTCACAAACCCTCATGTTGGTAAGGAAAGGGACAAGGTAACCTAATGCTTTCATGGACATCATCTTGTGTGTGCATCACTCTATGTCTATGGATATACTTGTTTGTTCCTTGTGAGACTAGCCCATGTAGGTATTGAAAGTGCAACTCACTCCAAAGGATTGCTCCAAATGATCTACATCAACATTAAGCATCCACATCTTCAACGCCTACATGAAGTCATCATCGACAAAACCCAAGGTTAGTTCATCCCTCTAAGGGGGGATCTCACATCTAGGGGGAGCTTAACTCTAAGAATTGAGTCAAAGCAACTCTAATGATGTGAACACATCAATGCGTCATGTAAAAGTGGTAGCCCCACTTGAGCTTAAACAATGAGTATGACCTATGATCAAATGTTCTCATTTGACTCCTAAGTCATTATACTCATATATAGATGACCTACTCATCGCCAATTGTTTGATAGATGCTAGAATTGGTTGTGCATGCTTTGCCACATATTTCATTTGCCATCTTGTTGTGTGAGCATGTTGGTTGCATATTTAACTCATTCGAGGACATCCACTTGTTGCTTTGATTGATTGGTTTCTTTTTCTTTTGCCAAGTGGATGGACAAGCATGCCTAAGAACCTTCTCTAGCTATCTATGCTTTTCTTGTCTCAAACTCTATTCATGCTACATCACAAAATTTGGTCAAGTCAGATTCGAACCACTCTGTGTGAGGAGCACTCGGAGTCCCTGATTCGTCATAGACTTAAACTTCCAAAACTTCTTTGTGCGTTTCGGCCTGACCGATTCTTCCATTTCGGTCATACCGAGATCACTAAGTCGATCTAGGTTTTCAATCTCGGTGCAACCGATTCGAACTTTTCGGTCTCACCGAGTTGTCAGAATCACAATTTATGCATCTCGGTGCCACCGAGTTGTTCAACTCGGTCACACCGACAGTGTCGGGCTATATATACACACGGGCAAAATTTTGGAAAACTTTCTCCAAACCTCTCGCCCGCGCATAGCTCGCTCTACCTTCTAGGTCTCCGGATCGTCGACTTCGTTGCCAGCCGCCTCTTGTCGCTGGTCTCCGCCGCCGTCAACGGAATTCATCCCCGTCGTTGCCGCCGTAGCGAGTTCATCTCCGAATTAGGGTATGAACTCGATCACAGTGCTATCCTCGTCTGATTCCCAGCACATTGTGTACATTATGATTCTTGCCACGATTGAAACACATCTATCCAGTCAAAACAATCCGTAGAATAGATGCGATTCGAAAATTTAGGGTTAGGTTTCCGCCGAAACCATCTCGGACCCACCGAGTTGAAAAACTCGGTCCCACTGATTCGGCTAACACCATTGCACTAGTAACTCTTGGTCTGACCGAGAATTGCTAATCGGTGTGACCGATTTTAGGACTCAGTGAAACCCTAGCAGTCTCGGTGCCACCGAACTGTGACTCGATGCGGCCGAGATCACTAGTTTAGGTTCCAGAACTGCTTCGGTATCACCGAGTTTGAAAATCGGTTGATCCGAAATGCTTTCTGTGGAAATCTAAAACTAAGTTTTTGAATCATTCTTTTGCAAAAATCTCTGCATTTTGTGATGCTCATCCATTCTATCTCATCTATAACTATTCACAGGGTCAGCAGTCAGAGTTCTCAACATGCCAGACCAAAGTGATAGCCAGAATAGGGAAGAAGAGCAGATTCACATGAGTGAGGGCACTAGTCCCTCCAGTTCCTCAGATGAAGGCAACAGAAGTACTCCTAGCAACTTGCCCAAAGCAGCCACAAGAGCCAGAAGGAAGAGAACCTCAGACTCAGAGGATGAGGACTATGCAGCAGCTGAAGATGAGGCTACTTCCAAGAAAGTAGTGATCAAAATGGAGGATGGATCAGCTAAGACCAAAAAGCATGGACTGAATTGGAAGGTCCCTTCCAAGAGGACACCTATCTTTGAAGGTCGGAGGATCAACACAAGAACCAGAGAAACCTGATCCCAAGGAGCCACCGCAGAAGGAAAGAAGAGAAAGGAAAGGGTCAGGAAGACCATGGCCAGAGTTGTTGGACAACCTTCCATGATGGAAGAGGAGGAGGAAGAAGAGGTTGCTGCACCAGCACCCAAGGCACAGAAGCTGATGGGTGATGCCATAAGGACAGGGGTTGCATCATTGAAGCCCAAAGAAGCACCCAAATCTGCCTCCAAGGCCAAATCTGCACCTAAGAGGAATACCAGGAGTATACCAGCTGCTGAGAAGAATAAGGCCCCAGTGCCTGAAGTTGCTGCTGAGGAAGATGATGAAGGACAAGTCCTGAGGAAGCTCAAACCCAAGATTCCAGACCACAACGATGCTCATCTAGTGGCTGAGAATATGAAGCTGAGGAAGGATGCAGGGCTCAGGCAGTGGAGATTGTCTGATCCATATGCAATCAGGAGAAGAACTGCTGTAGATTACAGGTTCCACACTAAGGAACAGCAGGACTTCTATGAGACTGTGTTGTTGGATAAGAATCCCATAGTCTGTGACATGAGGTGGTTAGACTGGAAATTCATAAAGGAAAATGAGGATCACTACCCAGGAGTATATGACAGCTTTAAGGCTTGTGGAGTTGATGAGTTTGTTGGACAGAAGTTCACGAACTAGAATGATGAGCTAGTTATGCAATTCTATTCCACAACTCATTTTTATCCTGATGGCAGAATTGTCGAGATATCTGAAGGTACAAGGTACCAATCAACTATTGAGGAATGGGCCAATCTGATTAATGCCCCAGAGGAGAAGGAAGATGACTTGGATGTCTACTCCAAGAAGAATAAGGATCACAATTCCATGTCGCATATGTATAAGGAGAACCCAGACAAGGCCCTTGAAACTTTCAAGTTTGGGTCTGTCCACTTTCTTCTGTCAGGGCTGCCAAAAATCAACTGGATTCTTAGGCACACTCTTTTTCCCAAGTCAGGTGACCACAACATGATCAGAGGGCATGCAATTAATATGCTTCACATATTTGATGTGCCACAGAGATTCAAGGTCATGAGCCTCATAGTTGAGACTATCAAGAGGACAGCAGCAGACCAAAAGAGAAGTTGTGGGTATGGCCCACAAATCCAGGAGCTGATCAACTCAAAGATGGGCACAGGAAAATATCTGTTGGATAAGGAACACTTTGTTCTCTATCCATACTTTGAGGACAATCAAGTTGTGATGAATGAGAATGAACCATCCTCGGTGCAAGCTCAAGAGAAGAAGGAGAAAGCAAAGAAAGAGAAGGCTGCCAAGATGCCAAATCTAGAGGAGGCATCTGAGTACTTTCTGAAGAGAAAGAAGGACCAACTTGGTTACTTGATAGCATCAACTCTAAGGATTGAGAAGGGATTGCCCACCCTAACTCAAAACCAGGAGAGCCTGGAAAGAATCATGGAACACAAATTCTATGATTTAGATGTCAAAGAAACTGAGATTCAGTCAGTTGTGGAGCAGCTACAGGATGACATGCAGGAGAGGAAGGGCAAGACAACTACTAATGCATTTGCCAGAGTGCCTCGAGCTCAGAGATCAGCTGCAGAGCCAGTGGAAGACACCAGAGCCACTTCATCTGCACCAGCTACAGCTCCAGTGCAACCAGCTCCAGCAACAACTCCTTCAGCTCCATCTACATCAACTGAAGCCTTCGTTCTTGGAGTCATATCTACACCACCAACTGAAGACCAAGCCTGAGAGACGATATAGTACTATGCATTTTCTAGGAACTTTTTGGTAACTTGTTGCCAAAGGGGGAGAAAAATGTATAGATCATAGGCTTCGAGAGAGAGTGTTTGCTTTTGTTCTCTCTTGTCTTCTTGGTTGAACTTTATTTGCTTTTGCTTGCTTGAGATACTATGCTATTATCTGTGAGACATTGATGATCATGTGTTTGATCATAAGCTACACTTATGCTTGTTAGATGATATTATCTTATTTATCCTTATATGATCATTCACTTTGCTTGGTGATGAGTGCATGTATTCAATCTTTATTATTTTGAGCGCTCCACCAAGATGTATGTGACATGGAAGAGTAACCCATGAGCCTAATTCCTTGTGCATTTGCAGTCCAAAGCAAATCTTAAACTATGCACAAATTTAGGGGGAGCTCTTGCTTATCACATACTTCTTAAAGCGACGATGTTTTTCAATCCTATTATCATTTGTCGAAGCTTTGATCTATATGTTGTCATCAATTACCAAAAAGGAGGAGATTGAAAGTGCAACTATCCCTAGGTGGTTTTGGTAATTCATAACAACATATAGCTCATTGAGCTAATACTATTCCAAGAAAAATATTTCAGGAAAGCTCAATGAATGGCATGGCATGGATGATGAAAGTGGATCCCTCAAAATATTAAGGACAAAAGGATTGACTCAAGCTCAAAAGCTCAAGACTCTACGTTTTATATTTTAGTGACCCAAGATAACATTGAGTCTATAGGAAAAGCCAATACTATCAAGGAGGGATGAGGTGTTGCTTAATGAGCTTCTTGCTTCAAGTGCTTAGTGATATGCTCCAAAAACCCTCAACTACTTTCTCATATCCACATATGACCTAAACCTAAAGTCAAAATCGGTCCCACCGATTCTTTCTATCCGACGCCACCGAGTTCAGATGTCATAGCCACTGCCACAAACCCTAGGCAAATCGGTCTCACCGATAGGGATCTCGGTCTCACCGAGATGGGATTGTAATCTCTCTGTTTCCCTTCGTAACGTTCCGGTCTAACCGAAGTGAGCGATCGGTCCCACCGAGATTGCAATGTAAACTCTCTGTTTCCCTTTCGTAACATTTCGGTCTCACCGAAAAGAGCGAATCGGTCCCACCGAGTTTATCTGACCAACTCTCTGGTTTGCCAATTACCAAAATCGGTCTCACCGAGTTTGTGTAATCGGTCACCCTAACCATATCGGTCCTACCGAGTTGCATGTCGATCCCACCGAAATCACTAACGGTCATTAGGTTTACTGAATCGGTCCGACCGAGTTTGTTGATTCGGTCCCACCGAGATTGGTAAATTGTGTGTAACGGTTAGATTTTGTGTGGAGGCTATATATATACCCCTCCACCTCCTCTTCACTCGTGGAGAGAGCCATCAGAACAAACCTACACTTCCAACTTACCATTTCTGAGAGAGAACTACCTACTCATGTGTTGAGGCCAAGATATTCCATTCCTACCATATGAATCTTGATCTCTAGCCTTCCCCAAGTTGCTTTCCACTCAAATCTTCTTCCACCAGATCCAAATACTATGAGAGAGAGTTGAGTGTTGGGGAGACTATCATTTGAAGCACAAGAGCAAGGAGTTCATCATCAACACACCATTTGTTACTTCTTGGAGAGTGGTGTCTCCTAGATTGGCTAGGTGTCACTTGGGATCCTCCGACAAGATTGTGGAGTTGAACCAAGGAGTTTGTAAGGGCAAGGAGATCGCCTACTTCGTGAAGATCTACCGCTAGTGAGGCAAGTCCTTCGTGGGCGACGGCCATAGTGGGATAGACAAGGTTGCTTCTTCATGGACCCTTCTTGGGTGGACCCCTCCGTGGACTCGCGCAACCGTTACCCTTCGTGGGTTGAAGTCTCCATCAACGTGGATGTACGATAGCACCACCTATCGGAACCACGGCTCAAAAATCACTGTGTCTCGAAATTGCGTTTGAAATCTCCAAACCCTTCCCGTTACATTCTTGCAAGTTGCATGCTTTAATTTCCGCTGCTCATATACTCTTTGCATGCTTGCTTGAATTGTGTGAAGATTGCTTGACTTGTGCAAAGATAGCTAAAATCTGCCAAAGACTAAAATTGGGAAAAGGTTAAGTTTTAGTTGGTCAAGTAGTCTAATCACCCCCCTCTAGACATACTTCAAGGTCCTACAGGGGGGTTTGGGGGTTTTGGGGGGTTAATTTAGGTGTTTCATGTATTGTGTTAGCTAGCTAATTAATAGAGAGAAGTGTCCTCTTTTATGTCCGTGCTTGGTCGATGCTACGTACTGTACATAGAGAGGCCCTCGACACGCTGGCTACTAAGAAAATGAAGGGAACCATTAAGTACAGAAATTCATGATGCATACTGAGAGAAGTGATCGATCGACCTCTCCTTCTCCGAGAGATTGGTCGAACAACAAGTTTTCGTATTATCTATCCGACGCTACTGGCTACATACATATACAATATGAAAGATCTCTTACAATCCCCTAGCAATTGAAATCAACTTCCACATGGTATTCTCCGGCTTTATTGATGACGTGGTCAAGAAAGAATCCCGCCAATTCCTCTTGAATTACTTTCATGCGATCTTGTTCTAGGAGTTCATCCGCATCTGCCACGTCTAATTTGAAGAAGGGGGTTAATACATATATGAATGAAACTCAACAGAAATGATGGTGTAATAAAATGAAATTGTGAATATTATTGCTTACGCACTTCATATTGTCTTTTAGAGTAGCCCCGCTTATTTTTCAAAGTCGCGTTGTAGATGAACTTGCACACGTAGTATCCACAGAAATCATTCCCTTGTTCCTGCCACAAGCACTTTACGAGAAATAGAGGTCAATCAAACTGATAATGAAGCATTATAAATGGCATTGATGAAAGTACAGCTATAGAATCAATGGGAGATGCGCGCAACTAGCTAGCTAGTAGTACTTACTTTCGGGTATGTATATCGCAGCACCTTCGGCAGTCCCAGAACTTCTGCGGTGAACTGTTTCCAAACCCTGCAAGACAAAGAAAATTAGTATTATTACTTGAGATATCAGGAAATGAACAAAAAGTTGCCGATATGGTGCGATAATGATCGATTGAACTTACTTGTTGAGAAAATTAGTCATGTCCGCATAGGTTTCAGGATCTTTTCGTCTCGAGTCTAAGACGTTTACTACTCCCCGCTCAAGCTTAATCTCCAGAAGACATAGTGGCATCTGCGCACGCATGCATAACTCATCAATTACATTACTATAACCTCGCTCGAGTAATAAGGGAAACCGAATATGCACACGACAGTAACACTCACTGGAAATTGTAAGGAAAGAGTATTAAATCTTTGTTTTGATTTTTGATCAACGATTGTAGCAAGTTGGCCTCGGGCTCTTCGGCGTGCTTTGTAATCTGAAATTCATCTATGATATTTGTGTTAATGAACCCAATATCATACATTTTTTGTTTTTTGCACTCGACGATCTTCAATCTGCATAATATAGTGAGGATAATTAATTATAAATACATACAATGAAAGAGACGAGCTATATATAGAGACTTAATGACAGAAATAGTACTTACAAGACAGTAGCAAAAGACCGTTAGTTTATCGAGGGCCTTTTGATTGAAGAACTCAAAGAACTCCTCAAATGGAACAGTCAACAGATCAGTTCCAACGAGGTCGTGCTCCTCTTTAATATTCAGATACAAAGCATTCGTCCCCCCAGACTCTCTGCAGGTTTTCATGTACCAATTATGGAATCTTCGCATCATAGTTGTTAGAGATTTTTCATCTTTGACGAGAGGCTTCCCGTACTCGTATCTGTGTTCGTCCACCTCCAAGAAATCAGGAAGTTGATCGTCAGGCAGGTAATTTGCAAGATTGCCATAACCGGCCACCGTCCCCGGAGCATTAGCGACGATGTCGCCGCTAGACACATTGAGCGGGGGGCACGATTGCTTTGCTTGTTCGCCGAGCTGGGGATTTTTTTTCCCAGCTGCTCATTCTTTTACCCTTTTATAATCGACAAGATTTCCGACCGCTCCGCTTGAGATATGTCTGTTCGATGTCGCTCATAGTTGGTTCTCGGCGGAGACTTTGGTGGTTTCCTCAGGGCATCGATAGTGCGCTTTGCTTTCATCAGATCTACCTTCTCCTCCGGAGGTGGATGTCTCTTTGCTTTCAACCCTTCAAAGAAGTCGTCCACTTCGGCCTGCACGATCTTCGCGTTCCTCCTTGGTCCTCTCATACGGTAACTTCTCTAGAGGCTTGAGAGAAGGACCGTATCTGTATTGCCTCCCGCCTCTGCTGGCTGTACTGCTAGACGCCGGAGCAGAAGGAGCGGCTGCGGCGCCTGTCTTCTTTCGTGCTTGCTTACGAGGCGGAGGAGAAGGACTACGACGCGCCGGAGCAGCCGGGGCGGTGGCGGGTCTCTTCCGCCCTTGCCGGCGAGGCGATGAAGGAGGAGGCTGCTGGCTACTCGGGCGCGCCGGCGCAGGCGGAGAAGGAGGCGGAGTGCTGCCACGCGCCGAAGAAGGAGGAGGCTACTGGCTGCTCGGGCGCGCCGGCGCAGGCGGAGAAGGAGGCGGAGTGCCGCCATGCGCTGGAGAAGGAGGCCGAGTGCCCTGATCATCACACGCCGGAGGAGGAGGCGGTGGAGGAGGCGGAGTGCCCTGACTCGCCGGAGGAGGAGGAGGCGTCCAGTTTGGAAGCTTGATGAACTCCTTCCGCCATAGGCATGGAGTCTTCGTGAGCGTAACCCAGCCGAGTCTCCCCTTCACCGGTAGGGTGGTCAAGCTGGAGGTCCTCAAATCCCTCCGTTATTTCGTCCACCGTCACCCTGGCATATCCTTCTGGAATCGGACGACAGTGAAAAGTTGCGCCAGGTTCAGAAGGTCGAACTTGGCCGACAGCCGCCTTGCCTTTTAAGTTATGCCATTGCGTCATAAGGTGGTAATTTTGAGCCTCCATGATAAAATCCACGGGGTAGCTAGCAGGAGCCGTCAAGACATACTCCGGCTGAAGCAGCTCGGTGGAAGCCACGCTGCTTCTCCGCTGAGATAGCAGGGTAGTTTCGGGGGAAGCTTCGGCAGGTCGTTTGCTGCAATCTGCTTCTCGTTCCTCTAGCCCTTGTACCCTTTCGTGCAGCGCCTGCAGTTGGCTCTGCTCCAGTTTCTTCCTCCTTTCATGGGTTTTGTAACCCCCTGCGTCCGGAAAACCAACCTTCCACGGAATGGAGCCTGACGTGTCTCGTGTCCGTCCAGGGTGCTCAGGATCCCGAGGGCCATTGTGAGCTCGTCCGTCTCCCTGTCTGGAACGAACGTCCATTGATGCGCTGCATCGATATAGTGCCGAAGCCTGTTGACTGCTGTTTTCAGTTGCTCGTCCGTCCAACAGCACTTCCCTGATACAGGGTCCAAGGTTCTGCCAGCCCCAAAGAACCAAGTCCGGCAACGGTCTGGCCATCTCATTGTCTCTGGTTCGATCCCTTTAGCAAGTAGATCATTCTCAGCCTTGGACCACTTAGGCTTGTCTTTGAGGTAGCTACCTGACCCCGTGCGATGGTGAAACTTCTTCTTCGCAGCATTTAGCTTGTTTGTCGCCGACATCTACTTACTCTTTTCTGATGTCGTGTGGGCCACAAATGCGGGCCAGTGATCTCTGATCTTCTCATATTTGCCGAAGAATTCTGGTGTCTCTTCTTTGTCGACAAACTTTTTCAGCTCTTTCCTCCACCTCCTGAATAGGCCTGCCATCTTCTTAAGAGCACAAGACTTGATTGATTTATCTTTAACTGGCTTCTCCGGGTCCTCCTCTGGCGGTAGGGTGAAATTTGCCTTCAGCGCAGTCCAAAGATCATCTTTCTGCATATCATTGACATAAGACACCTGAGAGTCTTCCTCCTTAGGCTTATACCATTGGTGGATGCTGATCGGGATCTTGTCCCAAACAAGAACCCCGCACTGAGCAGCAAATGCGTTCTTTGTCCGGATGGGTTCAATCGGTTCGCCGTCAGCAGCGATTCTTTGTGATCTCAAACATTTCATCCGAGCTCAATTTTTCTTCGGGCCTCGTCTCCTTACCGAAGTTGTGCTCGATCCGGAGGGCTAGAAAAAATAAGAAAGACGAGAGTTAATTAATATGTGTACATATACCAAAATAATGAATGCATCAATTAGCTAGTCAGCACAGGCTTAACTAATATATATACCTGGCCAGACTCAGTTCGGTCACCGGAGCCGTCATCACGCTCTCCTTCTTGCACCGTCATTGGGTCACCGGAGCCGTCCTCATGGTCTCCTTCTTGCACCGGCATTGGGTCAAAGGAGCCATCATAATTGCCTGCTTCTTCACCCTGTCCTTCCAGACCATCGGTGTCGTTCAGATACGATAAGACGACATCACTTCCATGTGCTATTATCTCCTCAAACATCACTTATGTTGCTTCATCTCGGGGGGTGTCCATAGTTTCTACAAATATTTACAACATGGCAATTATTATTCAAACATGACAGATATGGATATATTAGTGGCAAACGTAGAACTAGCTAGCTAATCACAGTAAGGAATCATATTAATTAGTGGCCTCGACGCTGCCTCGAGAGAGTTTGTCGAGTAGGAGACCAACATCGTTTTTTCTTTAGGGTTTGGGTGTCCTCGAGAGTTTTGGTCGAGTGAGAGGGCCGAGGGGGGTGCTGCCGTGGTATAAGTTATCACGGTCGAGAGGGGGTATATATATCGACCGCCCCTCATGTCGAAGTTATCCGGGAGGGGTTATATCGACAACGACGACATACATACATGGGAAAATAATGTTATCGGGGAGGGGGTATATCGACCCTCCCCCTCGTGTTGAATTTATCGGGAGGGGGTATATGGACAATGACATACCCGATAAAAAACAAGAAGACAAAAGAAGAAATAAAAAGAGGAGAAGAAGAAAGGAATAGAAGAGAAGATCGAAGAAAAAAAGAAGAAAAAAAGAGAGGAGAAGAAGAAAGGAATAGAGGAGAACAAGAAAAAATAGAAAATATTTTATTTTCTCTTCTTCTCCTCTATTCCTTTCTTCTTCTCCTCTTCTTTTTCTTCTTTTTTCCTCTTCTTATTTATTTCTCCGCTTCTTCCTCCCCTCTTCTTCTCCTTTCTTCCTCTTCTTATTTTCCTTTTTCCTCTCATTCTTTTTCTTCTTCTTCCTTTCCTAGCTAGATATATAAAAAAATTCTAAAAATTAAACTAACCTAAAATGTACTAAATCGGAGAACATATATAGATAAAACTTTTCTAAAAATCTAACTTTTGCATATATGTATACTTTAAAACATCATTACAATTGAAAAAATACATACATACATACAAAAAACATGTAAAAAATACATACATACATATATGAACAAACATAAAAAATACATATATCTCAAAAATACATACATACATACATATATGAATCTAAAAACATATAAAAAATAGCATGTATAAACTAAAAAACTAGCACGGCGGCGGCGGGGCCGCAGAGGCGCGGTGCTCACAGAGGGAGGAGCGCGCGGCGGCGTCAGCGGCGGCGAAGCAGGGCGCGAGGGCGAAGCGACGGCGTCGGGCAGAGGCGCCCAGCCGGGCAGGGGCGGCGCGTTGTCGGGGCAGGGACGGCGCGCGGTGTCGAGGGCGCTGGCGGCGACGGGCGAGGGCGCGGCGGCGACGACGGGCGCTGAGCGACGGTGACGTCGACGGGCGGCGCCAGGGCAGCCTGGCAGCGACGATGTGATCGGCGTCGTCGGGGGGCAACTGTGGTGATGAACTCTAAAAAACTGCTAAGTGCTACTTATATACCACGAGCATTGGTCCCGGTTCATGGCACCAACCGGGATCAATGCCCCCTTTCGTCCCGGTTGGTGCCACCAACCGGGACCAACACGAACCGGGACTAAAGGGGGGCATTGGTCCCGGTTGGTGCCACGAAGCGGGACCAAAGGGTGGCATTGGTCCCGGTTCGTGGCACCAACCGGGACCAATGGCCTTGCACAGCGGCGTGGTGGTGGGAGTTTAGTCCCACCTCGCTAGTTGAGAGCGCCCCGCACCTGTTTATAAGCTCCGCTGCCTCTTCCCACTCGAACTCCTCTGAACTGCAGGCCTATGGGCCTAATCTGACACTGCTTTGCCTGTGGGCCTGCTGGGCCTTCTGCGGGCCTGAATCCTGGCCCATGGTATGGTTTCTAGTCGTATTCAGGCCGTGGGGGCCCAGTAGGAGGCACTTTTTTGTTTTTTGTTTTCTTTAGTTATTGTTGCTATTTTTATTTTTTTCAGTTTTTTTGTTTTATTTTCTGCATTATTTATTTTCTTTTGTTTTTGCTTTGTTTTTTAATTCTTTTTGCTTTTAGTTTTAGGAAAATTATAAACTTTCTGTTAGTGCCATTAGTTTTCAAATTTGTAAACACTTTTTTTGATTTTTTGTTTTCTTGCTTGCTTTATTTATGTTATTTTGTTTCTACTTACAACAAAATACTTATTGTTGCTATTTTTATTTTGTTTACATTTTTTGTTTTGTTTTCTGCATTATTTATTTTCTTTTGTTTTTTGCTTTACTTCTAATTCTTTTTGCTTTTAGGTCTGCAAAATTATAAACTTTCTGTTAGTGCCATTAGTTTTCAAATTTGTGTGAATCACAAGTTTGTGATTAACTTTACTAAAAAAATGAACATAGATGCGCCTATAGAGAAAATTCAACCTAAATTCATAATAAATTTCTATGAATTTCAGAGAAATTCACTATGAATTTAGGTCAAATTCTGTATAGGGGCATCTATTTTCACTTTGAGAGGAGCTCAACAAGGCAGAGAGGGACGGGCTTATAAGCCGGTGTGGCGCCCTTCGGTTGGCGAGGTGGGACTAAACTCTGAGCGCAACGAGGACCAACCCTTTAGTCCCGGTTTGTGGCACAAACCGGGACTAATGGTCATGGGCCAGGGGCGAGGCGCATTGGGCCCGGTTCGTGCGTGGAACCGGGACCAAAAGGTCCAGACGAACCGGGACCAATGGCCCACATGGCTGCCCTCTTGAGAGTGTTCTTGGTGAGAACATAGTTGACAAGGAGCGAACCGGGATTAATGGTATTACGAGGGCCGAACCATAACACATTAAAGCATTTCAATTGAACTCTGAAAAATTTTAAAGTTGGCATGGTATCATAATTTCACCCACATAGCATGTGCATGTACAAAACGGACAATGGTATCATACTAAATGCCTGTTACAAAGTTGGCATGGTATCATCATAATAGTTGCGGGAGAAAGTCTTCACTTTTTCTTTGCTTGTGTCATTTGCTTATTGCACTGTAACCATGGATAATCTTCATCGTTTATCAGGATGCTGGGATCAGCCTTGACTTTGAAGGGAGGAATTTCATGAAACTTTTCACAATCTTTAGACATGTCTGTCTTGCCCTCCACTCCCACGATGTCCCTTTTTCCTGAAAGAACTATGTGGCACTTTGGCTCATCGTATGATGTATTCCCTTCCTTATCTTTTCTTTTTCTCGGTCTGGTACGTATGTCCTTCACATAGATAACTTGTGCCACATCATTGGCTAGGACGAACGGTTCGTCAGTGTACCCAAGATTTTTTCAGATCCACTGTTGTCATTCCGTACTGTGGGTCTACCTGTACCCCGCCTCCTGACAGATTGACCCATTTGCACTTAAACAAAGGGACCTTAAAATCGTGTCTGTAGTCAAGTTCCCATATGTCCACTATGTTGTTGGAAATATGCCCTAGAGGCAATAATAAATTAGTTATTATTATATTTCCTTGTTCATGATAATCGTTTATTACCCATGCTATGATTGTATTGATAGGAAACTCAGATACATGTGTGGGTACATAGACAACACCATGTCCCTAGTAAGCCTCTAGTTGACTAGCTCGTTGATCAATAGATGGTTATGCTTTCCTGACCATGGACATTTGATGTCGTTAATAACGGGATCACATCATTAGGAGAATGATGCGATGGACAAGACCCAATCCTAAGCCTAGCACAAAGATCGTAGTTCGTATGCTAAAGCTTTTCTAATGTCAAGTATCATTTCCTTAGACCATGAGATTGTGTAACTCGCGGATACCGTAGGAGTGCTTTGGGTGTACCAAACATCACAACGTAACTGGGTGGCTATAAAGGTGCACCACAGGTATCTCCGAAAGTGTCCATTGGGTTGTACGAATCGAGGCTGGGATTTGTCACTCCGTAAACGGAGAGGTATCTCTGGGCCCACTCGGTAGGACATCATCATAATGTGCACAATGTGACCAAGGGGTTGATCACGGGATGATGTGTTACGGAACGAGTAAAGAGACTTGCCGGTAACGAGATTGAACAAGGTATCGGTATACCGACGATCGAATCTCGGGCAAGTATAATACCGCTAGACAAAGGGAATTGTATACGGGATTGATTGAATCCTCGACATCGTGGTTCATCCGATGAGATCATCATGGAACATGTGGGAGCCAACATGGGTATCCAGATCCCGCTGTTGGTTATTGACCGGAGAACGTCTCGGTCATGTCTGCATGATTCCCGAACCCGTAGGGTCTACACCCTTAAGGTTCGATGACGCTAGGGTTATAAAGGAAGTTTGTATGTGGTTACCGAATGTTGTTCGGAGTCCCGGATGAAATCCCGGACGTCACGAGGAGTTCCGGAATGGTCCGGAGGTAAAGATTTATATATAGGAAGTCTTATTTTGGTCGCCGGAAAAGTTTCGCGCGTTATCGCGTTATCGGTATTGTACCGGGAGTGCCGAAAGGGGTCCGGGGGTCCACCGGGGGGGTCCACCTGCCCCGGGGGGCCACATGGGCTGTAGGGGGTGCGCCTTGGCCTATATGGGCCAAAGGCACCAGCCCCAAGAGGCCCATGCGCCAAGATATAAGAAAAAGGGGAGAGTCCTAAAAGGGGAAGGCACCTCCGAGGTGCCTTGGGGAGGATGGACTCCTCCCCCCTCTTGGCCGCACCCCTTCCTTGGAGGAAGGGGCAAGGCTGCGCCCTCCCCCCCTCTCTTGCACCTATATAAAGGGAGGGGAGGGAGGGGTGGCCGCACCTGAAGCCCTGGCGCCTCCCTCCCTCCCGTGACACCTCCTCCTCTCCCGCAGGTGCTTGGCGAAGCCCTGCAGGATTGCCACGCTCCTCCACCACCACCACGCCGTTGTGCTGCTGCTGGATGGACTCTTCCTCAACCTCTCCCTATCTCCTTGCTGGATCAAGGCACGGGAGACGTCACCGGGCTGTACGTGTGTTGAACGCGGAGGTGCCGTCCGTTTGGCACTAGGATCTCCGGTGATTTGGATCACGACGAGTACGACTCCTTCAACCCCGTTCTCTTGAACGCTTCCACTTAGCGATCTACAAGGGTATGTAGATGCACTCTCCTTCCCCTCGTTGCTGGTTTCTCCATAGATAGATCTTGGTGACACGTAGGAAAATTTTGAATTTATGCTACGTTCCCCAACAATGGCATCATGAGCTAGGTCTATTGCGTAGATTCTTTGCACGAGTAGAACACAAAGTAGTTGTGGGCGTTGATGATGTTCAATGTGCTTACCGTTACTAGTCCAATCTTGTTTCGACGGTATTGTGGGATGAAGCGGCCGGACCGACCTTACACGTACACTTACGTGAGACAGGTTCCACCGACCGACATGCACTTGGTGCATCGGTGGCTAGCGGGTGCCAGTCTCTCCCACTTTAGTCGGAACGGATTCGATGAAAAGGGTCCTTATGAAGGGTAAATAGCAATTGGCATATCACGTTGTGGTTTTGCGTAGGTAAGAAACGTTCTTGCGAGAAACCCATAGCAGCCACGTAAAACATGCAAACAACAATTAGACCACGTCTAACTTGTTTTTGCAGGGTATGCTATGTGATGTGATATGGCCAAGAAGAATGTGATGAATGATATGTGATGTATGAGATTGATCATGTTCTTGTAATAGGAATCACGACTTGCATGTCGATGAGTATGACAACCGGCAGGAGCCATTGGAGTTGTCTTAATTTATTGTATGACCTGCGTGTCATTGAACAAATGTCATGTAATTACTTTACTTTATTGCTAACCGGTAGCCATAGTAGTAGAAGTAATAAGTTGGCGAGACAACTTCATGGAGACACGATGATGGAGATCATGATGATGGAGATCATGGTGTCATGCCGGTGACGATGATGATCATGGAGCCCCGAAGATGGAGATCAAAAGGAGCAAAATGATATTGGCCATATCATGTCACTATTTGATTGCATGTGATGTTTATCATGTTTATGCATCTTATTTGCTTAGAACGACGGTAGTAAATAAGATGACCCCTCATTAAAATTTCAAGAAAGTGTTCCCCCTAACTGTGCACCGTTGCGAAAGTTCGTCGTTTTGAAGCACCACGTGATGATCGGGTGTGATAGATTCTTACGTTCACATACAACGGGTGTAAGCCAGATTTACACACGCAAAACACTTAGGTTAACTTGACGAGCCTAGCATGTACAGACATGGCCTCGGAACACAAGAGACCGAAAGGTCGAGCATGACTCGTATGGAGGATACGATCAACATGAAGATGTTCACCGACGATGACTAGTCCGTCTCACGTGATGATCGGACACGGCCTAGTTGACTCGGATCATGTAATCACTTAGATGACTAGAGGGATGTCTATCAGAGTGGGAGTTCATGAGATGAACTTAATTATCCTGAACATAGTCAAAAGATCGTTGCAAATTATATCGTAAGCTCGCGCTTTAGTTCCACTGTTTAGATATGTTCCTAGAGAAAATATAGTTGAAAGTTGACAGTAGCGATTATGCGGACAGAAGAAAGCTTATGTCCTTAATGCACCGCTCAGTGTGCTCAACCCAAACGTCGTCTGTGGATGTTACGAACATCGGACATACACGTTTTGATAAATACGTGATAGTTCAGTTAAATGGTTTAGAGTAGAGGCACCAAAGACGTTTCTCGAAACATATAAGATATCGAGGGCTGGAATTGGGATTTCAGGCTCGTGCCCACGTCAAGAGGTATAAGACCTCCGACGATTTTCTTAGCCTGCAAACTAAGGGAGAAAAGCTCAATCGTTGAGCTTGTGCTCAGATTGTCTGAGTGCAACAATCACTTGAATCGAGTGGGAGTTGATCTTCCAGAGATAGTGATGTTTCTCCAAAGTCATTGCCACCAAGCTGCTAGAGCTTCGTGATGAATTATAACAAATCAGGGATAAATATGATGATCCTTGAGATATTCGCGATGTTTGACACCGCGAAAGTAGGAATCTAGAAGGAGCATCAATTGTTGATGGTTGGTGAAACCACTAGTTTCAAGAAGGGCAAGGGCAAGAAGGGATACTTCATGAAACGGCAAATCAGCTGCTGCTCTAGTGAAGAAACCCAAGGTTGAACCCAAACCCGAGACTAAGTGCTTCTGTAATAAGGGGAACAGCCACTGGAGCAGAATTACCCTAGATACTTGGTAGATGAGAAGGTTGGCAAGGTCGATAGAAGTATATTGGATATACATTATGTTAATGTGTACTTTACTAGTACTCCTAGTAGCACCAGGGTATTAAGATACCGGTTCGGTTGCTAAGTGTTAGTAACTCGAAATAAAAGAGCTACGGAATAAACGGAGACTAGCTAAAAGTGAGCTGACGATATGTGTTGGAAGTGTTTCCAAGTTTGATTTGATCAAAGATCGCACGCTCCCTCTACCATCAAGATTAGTATTAAACCAGAATAATTGTGATTTGGTATTTGCGTTGAACATAGACATGATTGGATTATGTCTATCGCAATACGGTTATCTATCTATCTATCTATCTATTATTCAACGATAGAAAATGAACGGCTAGGATATAACAGTAAAAAAAGACCTTAAAAGAACGATCAGGATTTGTTTTAAAGAGGTACAAGTATGCATGTCTCCACTTCCTATACGTCTCCACCCATGCTAATTAAGAAAGGTCTCCATGGTCTCCGTATCCAATAAAGAAATGTCTCCATATCCTAGACGTTTCCAGCCAACTTTTTTTTAGCGGCAACGTTTCCAAGCAGTCTAGCAAAACAATAACCAGGTCTCCATGGTCTCCGTATCCAATAAAGAAAGGTCTCCATATCCTAGACGTTTCCAGCCAACTTTTTTTTAGCGGCAATGTTTCCAAGCAGTCTAGCAAAACAATAACCTCGGTACAAAGCCTATGCGTGGACAACTACCTGCTCAAACGTAAACATGTCGATTAATAACAAACACGTCGATTGCATTCACAAAATAGGTGTTTGAACAGCAGAGATCTATTATTATATAATTTAAACAAAAGTAAAATAAGCCGCCACATTTATTCACACGTGTAAAATTATATCAGCCAATAATTTTTTTAAATAAACGGCTGATATTTTAAGATATAAGTGTTACATACATTTTTTTATGAAAACTTACATACAAATATTTATGTATATATATGCATTGCTTTACACATATAAAGTTTGTCACGTATATATTATGTGATGAAAAAAAAGTGCAACACTATGACCTGGACGATAAGGAGTCTTTCCTTCTTTTCTTGCGCGAATATGACATGTGTGGTGTACATGGAAAGAAGGAAAGAAATCAATTCCTGTTTGGATTCTAGAGAAAACATGGCACGTTCCACATACCCAAACGGAACCTCATTTACGTGTGCATTGCTAGAGGAAAGCCTTTGAAAAACGTACCTAGAGGAAAGGAGTCCGGTTTATATATGAAGTCTATTATTGCTTCTATAATTAGTGATGTAGTATTTGTATAAGAAGTAGTTACTTGAAGCAACATTTTCAAGCATTATTTTGATTCGGCCCTACTGCGTACACTAAGAGCACCGATGTCATCAGCCAAAAAATAAAAAATCTTCGGTTTTGCTCCGTCGTGACTATAAATTGGGCGATTTGCTCTGATAAATTCCAACACATGTAATTAGTATGATAAGATACTTATTTGAAAAATATATGTTTTTTGAAAAATTATATTAAATACTTCTAATAATACAAGAATGAAATAAATAGTGGATATAAATCAATAGAGACACACTTCTTTTTTCTAAAAAACATGCAGGTAAGAGATGCAACACTTATTAGGTGCATTATGGAAAGGAAATTAAATAATATAAATGAAAACTGAAATGACTTAAAATGAAACAATAATTTTTATTTATCTGACTTATACATAATCCAATATATAATTATGGAGTTCACAAGTTGCTAACGTTGTTGGATTTATATATAAATCTTAACCTAAAAATGAATTGTATAATTGAAATGTGAGTAACCTTTGTAGTCTGACATATGAAGTGTGAAAGAAACTTAAATAAAGAAAAATCTAATCTCGATATTTAATTAGTTATACTCCTACAAAAAGACCATACCTGGATAAATTTCAAAAATACTTATATGAAAAATTATAGTTTAATATATGCATATAATTTGACTTCAATAAATTGTGAAAATTATTTACGATGATTCACACAATAATATTTAAAATAAAACAATAGTTATATATTTGATGACAGACACAATATGAACGAGCATGCATCTTTCATGTATTAATTACTTCGATTTATCAAAATGAAGGGGCGGTCCAAATGATACATCTTCATTTGGAATGTTCTGACACAGATAAATTATTTTTTATGGAAAATTTAAGGAAACCTTGATGGTACAAAAATAGGGGAATACGTACGTGCAATTGCCTCCCACCTGATAACACGCACATTTGTGTGAAAACATATCTTGAATATAAAATTAAACAATACGTATTGAGTCTAGCCGCGCAAATGCGCGGGTGAACCCGCTAGTTCATTTAAGGAGAATAATGGTTACTCTATTTATTTGAATAATACCTTCAATGGTCTTGCACCTAAAGGAATGGTTTATTGAATCTCGATCGTAGTGATACACATGTTCACGCCAAAAGATATAAGTTAGTAATGATAGTACTACTTGCTTGTGGCACTGCCATGTAAGTCATATTGGTGTAGAACGCATGAAGAAGCTCCATGTTGATGGATCTTTGGACTCACTCGTTTTCTGAAAAGTTTGAGACATGCGAACCATGTCTATTGGTGTATACGCATGAAGAAACTCCATGCAGATGGATCGTTTGGACTCACTTGATTTTAAATCACTTGAGATATGCAAATCATACCACATGGACAAGATGACTGAAAAGCCTCGGTTTCAGTAAGATGGAACAAGATAGCAACTTGTTGGAAGTAACACATTTTGATGTGTGCAGTCCAATGAGTGCTGAGGCATGCAGTGAATATCGTTATGTTCTTACTTCACGGATGATTTGAGTAGATACTGAGTGTATTTACTTGATGAAACACAAGTCTGAATTATTGAATGGTTCAAGTAATTTCAGAGTGAAGTTGAAGATCATCGTGACAAGAGGATAAAATGTCTATGATATGATCCTAGAGATGAGTATCTGAGTTACGAGCTTTGGCACGCAATTAAGACATTGTGGAAATTGTTACCACCTGGAACGCCATAGTGTGATGGTGTGTCCAAACATCATAGTTGCACCCTATTGGATATGATGCGTACCATGATGTCTCTTATCGAATTACCACTATCGTTCATGGGTTAGGAATTAGAGACAACCGCACTCACTTTAATAGGGCACCATGTAATTCCGTTGAGACGACACCGTTTGAACTATGGTTTGGAGAAACCTAAATTGTCGTTTCTTAAAAGTTTGGGGCTGCGACGCTTATGTGAAAAAGTTTCAGGTTGATAAGCTCGAACCCAAAGCGGATAAAATGCATCTTCATAGGACACCCAAAACAGTTGGGTATTCCTCCTAATTCAGATCCGGAAGCAATAAGGATTGTTTCTTGAATCGGGTCCTTTCTCGAGGAAAAATTTGTCTTGAAAAGTTGAGTGGGAGGATGGTGGAGACTTGATATGGTTATTGAACCGTCACTACAACTAGTGTGTAGCAGGACACAGGAAGTTGTTCCTGTGGCACCTACACCAATTGAAGTAGAAGCTTATGATAGTGATCATGAAACTTCGGATCAAGTCACTACCGTACCTCGTAGGGTGACAAGGATGCGTCTTTGCTTGAGTGGCACAGTAATCCTGTCTTGAAGGTCATGTTGCTAGACAACAATGAACCTACGAGCTATGGAGAAGCGATGGTGGGCCCATATTCCGACAAATGGTTAGAGGCCATGAAATCCGAGATAGGATCCATGTATCAGAACAAAGCATGGACTTTGGTGGACTTGCCCGATGATCGGCAAGCTATTGAGATAAATGGATTTATAAGAAGAAGACGGACGTAGACGGTAATGTCACCATCTATGAAGCTCGACTTGTGGCAAAGAGTTTTTCACAAGTTGACTACGATGAGATTTTCTCATCCGTAGCGATGCTTAAGTCCGTCGGAATCATGTTAGCATTAGCTGCATTTATGAAATCTAGCAGATGGATGTCAAAACAAATTTCCTTACCAGTTTCCGTAAGGAAAGGTTGTATGAGATACAATCAGAAAGGTTTTGTCGATCCTAAGGATGCTGAAAGGTATGCTAGCTCCAGTGATCCTTCCATGGACTGGAGTAAGCATCTCGGAGTTGGAATATACTCTTTGATAAGATGATCAAAGATTTTGGGTTTATACAAAGTTTATGAGTAACTTGTATTTCCAAAGAAGTGAGTGGGAGCACTATAGAATTTTTGATGAGTATATGTTGTTGACATATTGTTGATCAGAAATGATGTAGAATTTCTAGAAAGCATATAGGGTTATTTGAAAAGTGTTTTTCAAGTGAAAACCTGTATTAAGCTACTTGAACATTGAGCATCAAGATCTATAGGGATAGATCAAAAACCACTTAATGGTACTTTCAAATGAGCATATACCTTGACATGATCTTGAAGGTGTTCAAGATGGATCAGTCAAAGAAGGAGTTCTTGCCTGAGATGTAAGGTATGAAGTCAAGACTTAAAGCTCGACCACGGCAGAAGAGAGAGAAAGGACGAAGGTCGTCCCCTATGCCTTAGACGTAGGCTCGACAGTATGCTATGATGTGTACCGCACCGGAAGTGTGCCTTGCCATGAGTCAGTCAAGGGGTACAAGAATGATCCAGGAATGGATCATTGGATAGCGGTCAAAATTGTCCTTAAGGACATGTTTCTCGATTATGGAGGTGATAAAGAGTTCGGCGTAAAGGGTTACGTCGGTGCAAGCTTTAACACCTATCCGAGTGACTCTGAGTAGCAAACCGGATACGTATAGTGGAGCAACCATTTGGAATAGCTCCAAGAGGAGCGTGGAAGCGGCGTTTACAATATGACCTAGAAATTTGCAAAGCACAAGGATCTGAAAGGTTCAGACCCGTTGACTAAAACCTCTCTCACAAGCAAAACATGATCAAACCTCAGAACTCATTGAGTCTTAATCACATGACGATGTGAACTAGTTTACAGACACTAGTAAACTCTTTGGATGTTGGTCACATGGCGATGTGACCTATCAGTGTTAATCACATGACGATGTGAACTAGATTATTGACTCTAGTGCAAGTGGGAGACTGTTGGAAATATGCCCTAGAGGCAATAATAAATTAGTTATTATTATATTTCCTTGTTCATGACAATCGTTTATTACCCATGCTATAATTGTATTGATAGGAAACTCAGATACATGTGTGGGTACATAGACAACACCATGTCCCTAGTAAGCCTCTAGTTGACTAGCTCGTTGATCAATAGATGGTTATGCTTTCCTGACCATGGACATTTGATGTCGTTGATAACGGGATCACATCATTAGGAGAATGATGTGATGGACAAGACCCAATCCTAAGCCTAGCACAAAGATCGTAGTTCGTATGCTAAAGCTTTTCTAATGTCAAGTATCATTTCCTTAGACCATTAGATTGTGCAACTCCCGGATACCGTAGGAATGCTTTGGGTGTACCAAACGTCACAACGTAACTGGGTGGCTATAAAGGTGCACTACGTATCTCCGAAAGTGTCTGCTGGGTTGGCACGAATCGAGATCGATTTGTCACTCCGATAAACGGAGAGGTATCTCTGGGCCCACTCGATGCGACATCATCATAATGTGCACAATGTGACCAAGGGGTTGATCACGGGATGATGTGTTACGGAACGAGTAAAGAGACTTGCCGGTAACGAGATTGAACAAGGTATCGGTATACCGATGATCGAATCTCGGGCAAGTATAATACCGCTAGACAAAGGGAATTGTATACGGGATTGATTGAATCCTCGACATCGTGGTTCATCCGATGAGATCATCGTGGAACATGTGGGAGCCAACGTGGGTATCCAGATCCCGCTGTTGGTTATTGACCGGAGAACGTCTCGGTCATGTCTGCATGGTTCCCGAACCCGTAGGGTCTACACACTTAAGGTTCGATGACGCTAGGGTTATAAAGGAAGTTTGTATGTGGTTACCGAATGTTGTTCGAGTCCGGATGAGATCCCGGACGTCACGAGGAGTTCGGAATGGTCCGGAGGTAAAGATTTATATATAGGAAGTCTTATTTTGGTCGCAGAAAAGTTTGGCGTTATCGGTATTATGCAGGGAGTGCCGAAGGGGTCCGGGGTCCACCGGGGGTCCACCTGCCCTGGGGCCACATGGGCTGTAGGGGTGCGCCTTGGCCTATATGGGCCAAAGGCACCAGCCCCAAGAGGCCCATGCGCCAAGATATAAGAAAAAGGGGAGAGTCCTAAAGGGGGAAGGCACCTCCGAGGTGCCTTGGGGAGGATGGACTCCTCCCCCCTCTTGGCCGCACCCCTTCCTTGGAGGAAGGGGCAAGGCTGCGCCCTCCCCCCCCTCTCTTGCACCTATATAAAGGGAGGGGAGGGAGGGGTGGCCGCACCAGGAGCCCTGGCGCCTCCCTCCCTCCGGTGACCCCTCCTCCTCTCCGCAGTGCTTGGCGAAGCCTGCAGGATTGCCACGCTCCTCCACCACCAGCACGCCGTTGTGCTGCTGCTGGATGGAGTCTTCCTCAACCTCTCCCTCTCTCCTTGCTGGATCAAGGCACGGGAGACGTCACCGGGCTGTACGTGTGTTGAACGCGGAGGTGCCGTCCGTTCGGCACTAGGATCTCCGGTGATTTGGATCACGACGAGTACGACTCCTTCAACCCCGTTCTCTTGAACGCTTCCACTTAGCGATCTACAAGGGTATGTAGATGCACTCTCCTTCCCCTCGTTGCTGGTTTCTCCATAGATAGATCTTGGTGACACGTAGGAAATTTTGAATTTATGCTACGTTCCCCAACATATGTAACCATAATATGTGTCCTTTCCCCCCTCGGTGGCTGCATCAAAGCGGACACCGCTGTTTTGGTTGGTGCTCTTTTGATCTTGGTCAATCGTGTAAAATGTATTCCCATTTATCTCGTATCCTTTCCAAATCGTAACAGTCGAAGATGGTCCCCTGGACAACAAGTACAACTCATCACAAACAGTGTTGTCACCTCTGAGACGTGTTTCCAACCAACTGCTGAAAGTCCTGATGTGTTCACATGTAATCCAGTCGTCGCACTGCTCCGGGTGTTTGGAGCGCAGACTGTTCTTGTGTTCATCGACATAAGGGGTCACCAAGGTAGAGTTCTGTAGAACTGTGCAGTGTGCTTGAGACCAAGAATATCCGTCCCTGCATATTATTGAGTCCCTTCCAAGCGTGCCTTTTCCAGTCAGTCTCCCCTCATACCGCGATTTAGGGAGACCTATCTTCTTAAGGCCAGGAATAAAGTCAACACAAAACCTGATGACATCCTCTGTTTGATGGCCCATGCAGATGCTTCCTTCTGGCCTAGCGCGGTTACGGATATATTTCTTTAGGACTCCCATGAACCTCTCAAAGGGGAACATATTGTGTAGAAATATGGGCCCCGGAATGACAATCTCGTCGACTAGATGAACTAGGACGTGCGTCATGATATAGAAGAAGGATGGTGGGAACACCAGCTCGAATCTGACAAGACATTGCGCCACATCACTCCTTAGCCTTGGTACGATTTCTGGATCGATCACCTTCTGAGAGATTGCATTGAGGAATGCACATAGCTTCACAATGGCTAATCGGACGTTTTCCGGTAGAAGCCCCCTCAATGCAACCAGAAGCAGTTGCGTCATAATCACGTGGCAGTCATGAGACTTTAGGTTCTGAAACTTTTTCTCTGCCATATTTATTATTCCCTTTATATTCGACAAGAAGCCAGTCGGGACCTTCATACTAAGCAGGCATTCAAAGAATATTTCCTTCTCTTCTTTAGTAAGAGCGTAGCTGGTAGGACCTTCATACTGCTTCGGAGGCATGCCGTCTTTTTCGTGCAAACATTGCAGGTCCTCCCGTGCCTCAGGTGTATCTTTTGTCTTCCCATACACGCCCAAGAAGCCTAGCAGGTTCACGCAGGGCCGGTCCTGCGATTTTGGGGGCCCGGGGCGAACATAAGATTTGGGGGCCCCTCATATAAACATCATATGCATATCATCTTTGAATTTTGTTGTAACATTCTTTGATGCAAAGTAGCTTGTGAATGTGTCGATTTCAATGTCATGCACTTCTCGATGCATAATATTGCCTAACCATTTAAGATGTTTCAGTTAATTGTGTATCCCAAATGGTTGTACAATAATTTCAAATTTGAAAAGCTTTTATCTGAGATGCAACAATAACTTACACAGTAAATATGAATAAATCTTCAAACACTATGACTTTCTTAAATCCTTTACTTGAGTGAAGTGACTCATATCAACCAAAGCACAAATACTCCCTCCGTCGCAAAATAAGTGTCTTGAACTTAGTACAAATTTATACTAGAGCTAGTATAGAGTTGACACACTTATTTTGGGACGGAGGGAGTATTTAACATGAAAATCCTTCTCAGCTTCTAGAATTTTATTTTGGCAACTACTTTTATCAAATTCTTTCTTCCTTAAAGCACAAAGCTGTACTTGAAACTGTAGGGAATGGTAATATGATATGCAGTACCTCAGATTGATCACATCGACATCAATCATTGGACAATGGGCGATGATGTGATGTGAATTTCTGGTGGCGAGCACTCGGGGATGTACGTGTGCGCCCCACTCCGGCAGCATCAAATTTCAGGGGCTAGGCGATGTTTGTGTTGCGTCTGTCACCTCGACCATGAACACGAACTGGAGTTTGGTGCAGAACAGATAATATAGGAAATTACGGATGAAATCACGCTACACGATCATTTTTCTTTTGGAGGGATATTGTCTCAGGATAGTAAGGAATAAAGCGAACGGGCGACGTGATTTACGTGCGTTAGGCTGATTTGTTTCCTCACGTACGCTGATTTACATGCATACGTTTCCTGCCGTACCTTCCTTTCTGGGCCAGGGCTATTTCCATTGTTTCTACGTTAAGCTACTTAACCTTTATACGTACATCACACCTGGGAGGGGGCCCCTAGATCTTGGGGGCGGGCGGCCGCCCTGCCCCCCTCAGGGCCGGCCCTGGGTTCACGCAAAGGTTTTTCGTCACGTGCATCACGTCGATCGAAGAGCGGACCTCTAGGTCTTTCTAGTAGGGTAGGTCCTAAAATATAGATTTCTTCTTCCACATGGGTACGTGTCCCCCAGCGTCACTCGGAACAGCTAGTCCGCCGGGACCCTTTCCAAAGATTACGTGTAAATCATTGACCGTAGCAAGTAAGTGATCACCGGTACGCATGGCGGGCTTCTTCCGGTGATCTGCCTCGCCTTTGAAATGCTTGCCTTTTTTTCGACATTGATGGTTGGTCGGAAGAAATCGACGATGGCCCAGGTACACATTCTTCCAGCAGCTTCCCAGGTATATACATTCGGTGTCAAGTAAACAGTGCGTGCATGCGTGGTATCCCTTGTTTGTCTGTCCTGAAAGGTTACTGAGAGCGGGCCAATCGTTGATGGTCACGAATAGCAACGCCTTTAGGTCAAATTCCTCCTGTTTGTGCTCATCCCACGTACGTACACCGTTTCCATTCCGCAGCTGTAAAAGTTCTTGAACTAATGGCCTTAGGTACACATCAATGTCGTTGCCGGGTTGCTTAGGGCCTTGGATGAGAACTGGCGTCATAATGAACTTCCGCTTCATGCACATCCAAGGAGGAAGGTTATACATACATAGAGTCATGGCCAGGTGCTGTGATTGCTGCTCTGCTCCCCGAAAGGTTTAATGTCATCCGCCAAGCAAACCATACGTCCTTTGGGTCACGTGCAAACTCAGCCCAGTGCTTTCTCTTGATTTTTCTCCACTGCGACCCGTCAGCGGGTGCTCTCAACTTCCCGTCTTTCTTATGGTCCTCATTGTGCCATCGCATCAACTTGGCATGCTCTCCGTTTCTGAACAGGCGTTTCAACCGTGGTATTATAGGAACATACCACATCTCCTTTGCAGGAACCCTCTTCCTGGGGGGCTCGCCGTCAACATCACCAGGGTCATCTCGTCTGATCTTATACCGTAATGCACCGCATACCGGGCATGCGTTCAGATCCTTGTACGCACCACGGTAGAGGATGCAGTCATTAGGGCATGCATGTATCTTCTGCACCTCCAATCCTAGAGGGCATACGACCTTCTTTAGTGCGTATGTACTGTCCGGCAATTCGTTATCCTTTGGAAGCTTCTTTTTCGATATTTTCAGTAGCTTCTCAAATCCTTTGTCAGGCACATCATTCTCTGCCTTCCACTATTGCAATTCCAGTACGGTATCGAGCTTTGTGTTGCCATCTTCGCAATTGGGGTACAACCCTTTTTTGTGATCCTCTAACATGCGATCGAACTTCAGCTTCTCCTTTTGACTTTCGCATTGCGTCCTTGCATCGACAATGACCCGGTGGAGATCATCATCATCGGGAACATCGTCTGGTTCCTCTTGATCTTCAGCAGCTTCGCCCGTTGCAGCATCATCTTGCACATCGTCTGGTTCCTCTTGATGTTCATTAGCATCACCGTATTGAGGGGGCACATAGTTGTCATCGTACTCTTCTTCTTCGCCGTCTTCCATCATAACCCCTATTTCTCCGTGCCTCGTCCAAACATTATAGTGTGGCATTAAACCCTTGTAAAGCAGGTGGGTGTGAAGGATTTTCCGGTCAGAGTAAGACTTCGTATTCCCACATATAGGGCATGGACAACACATAAAACCATTCTGCTTGTTTGCCTCAGCCGCTTCAAGAAAATCATGCACGCCCTTAATGTACTCGAAGGTGTGTCTGTTGGGGGATTGCTGGAATTTAGTCTATATTGGGGCAGCCCAATAACTATTTCAGAAATTCCTAATAAATCCTAGAGGCCCACTTAGCCCATTTGTGCAAGGCAAGGGATACTACTAAAGTTTAGTCCCACATTACTAGTTTAGTGGGAATTGGACCTCCTTATAAGGGAGGTTCTTTCCCCACTTGTATGAGCATGAGAACAAGAGGGACATCCACACGCGCTCCTCCTCCGCCGCCCGCCTCGCCAAGCCATGCCACGCCACGCCACGCCACGCCTCGTCACGCCGCGCCGCGGGAATGAGCCGAGCCGATGTCTAATTTTTGCCATGCACTACGGGTAAATGAAAGGTCACTTGGGAGCTGAAAAGTTTTTGCGGTAGTGAATAATGAATACGAACGGCGCACCTCTTCGCGTGCTGCCTGTTCACTTCGTCTCCCTCCGTTGCTTCACCTCCCGTCGCAGCCTGTTCGCGTCCCTCTCCTGTGTCTATATAAGAGAGGTCGCTCCTCTCCAGAGAGACGCATCAGAAGGTCCTCTTCCTCTCGCCACACAGTTCCAATCTCTGCACTACTGCTGTCTTCCTCATCCCGACTTGCGGCGTGCACCGCACGTCGGGACAGTAGGCCTCCGAGACCGCACCTTTTGAGTCCTGTACGGGAGAAGGATGATAAGGTTTTTGGGGAGCGCTCAGCGCGACTACTGGTTGTTTCATCACGGACTATCCCGTCGCCGACAACTACTTCCCCGACGTCCACGACCTCCTCGACGACATGGCGTGCGAGGAGATCGACCAAGTCCAGCGCTTCGCTGCTGCTGTGCTGTGCCGTCGTGTTCTTCTCCTTTCTGTTAGAAGTCCTCCTACAGTTCTTGGCTCTAGTTTCTGCCCTACATATGTTAGGTTCTGTTTCATATAAGCAACTTCATCTAGTGTCTGTTCTAGATGTGTTTACCTCAAGTTCATATATGCAAACGATGTTACCTTCTCTCTGTCAGATTGCATGACTTGCTTTATATTTGCTATTTTAGTCATGCTTTATCTAGTATTTTTGTTAATAAAATCATTCGGTAAATTGCTCATATTTCCAACAATCCAAAAACCTTATTATAGGCAATTTACCCCTGAGTGGTTTTGCTGCTTCCATAAGACCTCCTATGTTTGAGGGTATCCACTATAAGAGGTGGCGCGTGAGAGCAGTCTTATGGTTTCAAACCATGAGTTGCTATGACGCCACTCTTGGCAAACCTGAAGGAGAGCAAGATGTCCAACAGGCACAAGCTTTTCAGAAAATGGATACCTTGTTTAAGGCTGCTATCTTGAGTGTTCTTGGTGAGAACATAGTGTATGCTTATGCGTCAATTGACAATGGAAAAGATATGTGGGACGCACTCGATGCCAAGTTTGGGGTCACAGATGCCGGCACTGAGTTGTACATCATGGAGCAATTCTATAATTACAGGATGACTGAAGAGCGCTCCGTGGTTGAGCAGGCTCATGAGATACAGTCATTTGCTAGAGAACTTGAGCACTTCAATTGCATGCTACCGGACAAGTTTGTTGCCGGGGGTATCATCACTAAGCTTCCTCCTTCATGGAGGAACTTTGCTACCTTACTGAAGCATAAGAGACAGGAGTTTTCTGTTCTGGATCTCATTGGTACTCTTGATGTCGAAGAAAAGGCGAGAGCAAAGGACACATGTGCTCAAGGTATTGAGGGAGGATCTAGTGCCAATGTGGTACAGAAGCAAACTTCCAGCCCCACAAGTTCAAGAACAAGGGCAAGTTTGATGGTAAAGCAAAGTTTGATGGAAAGAACAAGGCTGTGCAACACACGAACTTCAAGAAGAAGAATGGCAAGAATAAAGGTGCTTGTCATGTGTGTGGAGATCCTGATCATTGGGCTCCTAGTTTCCCTAATCGCTATGACAAGCGTCATCCTGGGAAAGGCGGCAAGACCGCTAATGTTGTCATTGGAGACATTGACATGAAGGATGCTGGGTATGGTATATTTCACACTATTCTTTCAGTATGTCATTCTCCTGATTGGTTGATTGACACGGGTGCTAATGTGCATGTATGCGGTGATATTTCCATGTTTTCGTCTTATCAGACCGCAGGGACTTCAACTGTGCTGATGGGTAACGGTTCAAGTGCTTCTGTTCATGGTGTTGGCACGGTTGATCTGAAGTTTACTTCGGGGAAGATCATGCGGCTGAAGAACGTGCATTATGTCCCCTCCGTCAATAAAAATCTTGTTAGCGGATCTCTTCTGTGTAGAGATGGCTACAAGCTTGTCTTTGAGTCGAATAAATTTGTAATATCCAAGTATGGAACCTTTGTCGGTAAAGGCTATGACTTAGGAGGCCTGTTTCGTCTATCCTTGTCAGACGTTCGTAATAAAGTTGTTAATCATATTTGCAACAATAGTGAATCAAATGTGTGGCATTCACGTCTTTGTCATGTTAACTTTGGTTGCATGTCGCGACTAGCGAAGTTGAACTTAATCCCTAGTTTCACCACTGTCAAGGGATTTAAGTGTCAAGTGTGCGTGCAAGCTAAGCTACCTCGTAAGTCTCACGTGACTGCGGAGACGAGAAATCTTGCACCACTAGAACTTATACATTCAGATCTATGTGAAATGAATGGTGTTTTGACAAAAGGGGAAAGAAATATTTCATGACGTTAATTGACGACTCCACTAGATACTATCGTGTGTATCTTCTGAAATCTAAGGATGAGGCTTTAAACTTTTTCAAGATCTATAAAGCTGAAGTGGAAAACCAACTTGATAGAAAATCAAGAGGCTTAGGTCCGACCGTGGTGGAGAGTATTTTTCCAATGAATTTGATGCTTTTTGTGCGGAACATGGTATAATCCATGAGAGGACGCCTCCCTACTCACCTCAGTCAAATGGGGTGGCCGAAAGAAAGAACCATACTCTAACTGATTTGGTTAACACCATGTTAGACACATCGGGTCTCTCTAAGGCAAGGTGGGGGGAGGCGATATTGACAACATGTCATGTCCTAAATCGAGTTCCCACAAAGAACAAAGAGATAACTCCATTCGAGGAATGGGAGAAGAAAAGGTTAAAACTCTCTTATCTGCGAACATGGGGTTGTTTGGCGAAAGTCAGATCAAAGACTATGGATTGTGTTTTCCTGGGATATGCTTTTCATAGCATTGGCTATAGATTCTTGGTTGTAAAATCTGAGGTACCGACATGCATGTCGAATGCGATCATGGAGTCGAATGATGCGACTTTCTTTGAAGATATCTTTCCCATGAAGGATATGGCTACCTCATCTAATCAGAGATGCCTAGTTCATCGAATCAGAACCGATTACAATTACCGAACCTGGCATTTCGATGGAACACTTTGAAAGTCCTGTGGTGGAGAACAATGAAGTTCCTACTAGGAGCAAGAGACAGAGGACTGCAAAGTCCTTTGGTGATGATTTTCTTGTGTATTATCTCATAGATGACACTCCCAGTTCTATTTTAGAGGCCTATGCATCTGAAGATGCTGACTACTGGAAGGAAGCAGTTCGTAGCGAGATGGATTCCATCTTGGCGAATGAAACTTGGGAGATAACTGATCGTCCTTATGGGTGCAAACCTATATGATGCAAATGGGTATTCAAGAAGAAGCTTAGGCCTGATGGTACTATCGAAAAGTACAAGGCTCGGCTCATGGCTAAGGGTTATACCCAAAAGGAAGGTGAAGACTTCTTTGATACTTACTCACCTGTGGCTCGACTGACCACTATTCGAGTTCTACATTCACTAGCTGCCTCACATGGTCTTCTCGTTCATCAGATGGATGTTAAGACTGCTTTCCTAAATGGAGAGTTGGATGAGGAAATTTATATGGAACAACCAGATGGGTTTGTAATAGATGGTCATGAAGGGAAAGTGTGCCAGTTGCTGAAGTCTTTGTATGGACTCAAACAAGCACCCAAACAATGGCATGAGAAGTTTGAAAGAACTTTAACAGCTGCAGGCTTTGTTGTGAACGACGCTGACAAATGTGTGTACTATCGCCATGGTGGGAGCGAGGGAGTTATGCTTTGCTTGTATGTTGATGACATACTGATTTCCGGAATAAATCTGAATGTTATTAATGAGGTCAAGGATTTTCTATCTCGCTGTTTTGAGATGAAGGATTTAGGAGTGGCTGATGTCATTCTGAATATCAAGTTGTTGAGAGATGATGATGGTGGGATACTTAAATCTCACTATGTGGAAAAGATCTTGAGTCGCTTTGGCTATAGTGATTGCAAACTGAGTCGGTTTGTCTCAAAACCAGGAGATGTGCATTGGAAAGCTCTAGAGAGAGTTTTGCGTTATTTGAAAGGCACTGCAAATTATGGAATTCACTACACCGGGCACCCAAAGGTGCTTGAAGGGTATAGTGACTCAAACTGGATCTCAGATGCTGATGAGATAAAGGCCACGAGCGGATATGTATTCACTCATGGAGGTGGCGCTGTTTCTTGGAAGTCTTGCAAGCAGACCATCTTAACGAGGTCAACAATGGAAGCAGAACTCACGGCACTAGATACAGCTACGGTTGAAGCAGATTGGCTTCGTCGGCTCTTGAATGACTTGCCGGTTGTTGAGAAACTTGTACGTGGGTGTCCTTATGAACTGCGACAATCAAACTGTGATCACGAAAGTGAGCAGCTCAAAGGATAACATGAAGTCATCAAGACACGTTCAGAGAAGGTTAAAGTCTGTCAGGAAAATGAAAAACTCTGGAGTTATTGCGTTGGATTATATCCAAACGTCTAAAAATCTGGCATATCCTTTTACTAAGGTTCTATCGCGTAATGTGATAGATAACGCATCTAGGGAGATGGGTATGAGACCCACAATATGAGTTGTTCACAGTGGTAACCTATTCTTTGTGATCGGAGATCCCGTGAATTAGATGTGGAAGACAAGCTGTTGGTCAACTGAGAGGAGAGTATCCCTACTATTCACAATACCACTCCATGAAGATGCAATACTCTCCTAATCTGCATGACAGGTTGATGTATATCTTAATGTGTTCTAAGTGGCTTATTTAAGCAGAGATGTTATCCTGCAGAATATCTTTTGAAAAACACACCTATATGAGTCTGATTGTCAAACGTCGCAATCTATGAGAGTAGGGTTCTCTCTAGTAAACTCATGAAAGGTCACCGAGTATGACGCATAAGCTCCATCCATGGGAAGACCCACGGTAGCCACGTATCGGTCAAGGCTTTATGTGAAGCTAGATTCGCAGAAAACTTGCAGTTCAAGGCCCGATCCACTGTTCAAGTTGCTTACTAGTGTAGCATAGAGTTCTAGGTGGAAGTTCAACTTAACAGTCTCCACTGCAATACCGGTATATAAAACAGTGTTTTGGAACCAAAGGCAAATTTACATGCGCCTCACGGGATCTGGTGGGGATTGCTGGAATTTAGTCTATATTGGGAAGCCCAATAACTATTTCAGAAATTCCTAATAAATCCTAGAGGCCCACTTAGCCCATTTGTGCAAGGCAAGGGATACTACTAAAGTTTAGTCCCACATTGCTAGTTGAGTGGGAATTGGACCTCCTTATAAGGGAGGTTCTTTCCCCACTTGTATGAGCATGAGAACAAGAGGGACATCCACGCGCACTCCTCCTCCGCCGCCCGCCTCGCCTCGTCACGACGCGCCGCGCCGCGCCGCGGGTTGCGGGAATGAGCCGAGCCGATGTCTAATTTTTGCCACGCACTACGGGTAAATGAAAGCTCACTTGGGAGCTGAAAGGTTTTTGCGGTAGTGGATAATGAATACGAACGGCGCACCTCTTCGCGTGCTGCCTGTTCACTTCGTCTCCCTCCGTTGCTTCACCTCCCGTCGCAGCCTGTTCGCGTCCCTCTCCTGTGTCTATATAAGAGAGGTCGCTCCTCTCCAGAGAGACGCATCAGAAGGTCCTCTTCCTCTCGCCACACAGTTCCAATCTCTGCGCTACTGCTGTCTTCCTCATCCCGACTTGCGGCATGCACCGCACGTCGGGACAGTAGGCCTCCGAGACCGCACTTTTTGAGTCTTGTACGGGAGAAGGGTGATAAGGTTTTTGGGGAGCGCTCAGCGCGACTACTGGCTGTTTCATCACGGACCATCCTGTCGCCGATGACTACTTCCCCGACGACGACTTCTTCCCCGACGTCCACGACCTCCTCGACGACATGGCAGGCGAGGAGACCGACCCCAAGTCCAGCGCTTCTGCTGCTGCTGTGCCGTACGTGTTCTTCTCCTTTCTGTTAGAAGTCCTCCTACAGTTCTTGGCTCTAGTTTCTGCCCTACATATGTTAGGTTCTGTTTCGTATAAGCAAACTTCATCTAGTGTCTGGTCTAGATGTGTTTACCTCAAGTTCATATATGCAGACGATGTTTACCTTCTCTCAATGTGTCTTTTTTTATATGAGTTAGTATGTGTTCTCATTGTATAGCATTCTCTATCCCATGTTATTTTAGTTTTTATTGAAAACCCTAGAACTGATAACCACCACCCGTAATCGAACTAGCATTTAGCACAAAAATTCAAACAAAGATCAGAATCAGAGAGTACATGGTTTTGCATTTGACGGTTTAGTGGGAGCAAGCGCCATAGTTGAGGATTCAATGATGGACCTCTTCCCTCTACCTTCCACGGAGAAAGCTCATTGTGGTGAATCATGAACCAAATTGGAACCCACACGCCTAATCCATCTGTCCACGATGAGTAGCACATCTGCTTTCCACGTCCCACTTATGAGCTAGCTAAGCTAGCTAATTGACAAAACGACAAGGTGCTTTGATATTCCCATAACAGTTTATGTCCTCTCAGAAAGGAAGAGAAATAGAAAGTTTTCTTGCAAAAATCATGATACTATTTCCCAAATGATATTGCGCCCTGCCAGAATTATGCTTTATGCGATGCCCAAGAGCAGTGGTCAACTCAAGAAAAAAGGCCAGCAGCCCTTCTTGCGTAGGATTATAGGTGCCAAATTATGCGTGGCTAGCTTTAGTTTTGTAAGTCAACTTGTGCGTGTTCATGCATGCATGAATCATGATTACATTGTCATTGCTAAAAAGCTGGCTAGGTGGTAACTAGAGGCAAATAGGGCAACAAATTTCCACCAGAAAACGTGGCACTTTATTACAAAGAAATGATATTTGAGGCGCTTTTAAATTCTATTTTATGTTGGAAAACATGTGCACCAATTATGAGTTACATTACCACAAGAGAAACAACAGAATAAAATAGGCAGGGCAGTCATGATCTCCCTTTTGTCCCTGTCACTCAACCCAGGGCTCTGAAGGTGAGATAGCAGTCTATAGTACATAGGGGCCAAGACAATGCTTCCTTGCTTATCGAACAAGTGTTAACAGTTGATTGATGTGATGGAGGTAGAACTGCTACTAGTGAAAGTGTACCTTTGTGATCATGTGGTCCATATATTCCCACTAGCTACTCGCGTCACATGCCAGGTAAAAAATTCCTGGAGAACTTTATGCTAGCTGCTACTAGGGGGGCTGAAAAACCTTTAAAATCCTGAAGTAAACGACGTAACTATAACCTGAAGGTGATAATCGATTGGGTTTATAGTATAATACTTTATGTGCCTGTCTACCTAATCTCCTTTTGATGTTATCCAGAATCGTTGTTTAGTGGGCTCGAATTAGTATCTATATCTTGTAGTCACGCGGCACATAAATGGTGCCCGCAGGCGTTTTTTCAAGAGAGCAGAGATTGATAGTAGCTTCATGCCGAAGCTCGCCCAGCAACTGAAGGACTGCACGCACGACACGTACGCATGCAGCCTTGGCCATTGCACCGCCATGGGATGAGCACGATGAGAACTGGACAGAGTTATGTCAGGACATCCACCAAACAGATACCCACCAAACATGCAATAAAGAAAGCAGCTTTGCTATTTCATATCTAGATGTGAAATAGTTATCTCACATCTAAGCCTAGGGCCGTCCGATCTTATTTCTGCTTAAGATTCGCGCAGCTTGTTCGGCTCGCTCGCGCTCGCTGGCGTCGCGCGCGGCAACCCGTGTCCAGTCCGAAGGTGCGGCAGCCACTGTCCAGCCCGTGTCGGCCTCTTGTCCCGCCTGTCGTTGTGGGCTTTTTTGTTTTCTGTGGGTCTCCCGTTTTTTCTTTGTGGGCTTTCAGCCAGGGAAAATAAGAATTGTTTTTCTTTCAGGGAGGAAAGTTTGTCTAGTCGTTCAATGTCTTTATATAGTTTCTTGCTACCTGCCAATTGTTTGGTTTTTTGTCTCCCCGGATGTGAATGAGCTGACTCATGAAGGGATTTTTTACTAGTTTTGGGAGAAGCTTCCAACCCTTTTTTTTTGACTTTTTTCGTTGGTTTTTCTCTTTTTGTTTTTTGTTTTCGTCTTTTCAGAAACTCGTGATTTTTGTTGGTGTCTCACATCTAAGTCCCTCACCGTTCGATTCACAGTCTTTCTTTTTTCATGCGAACCCTTGATTCCTGTAGTTTGCCGCGTCCATTATGTGCTCGCGTAGTTGTCGTTGTGCTCGCAGCGTTGTTGCGTTTCTTGGGCCCATATGTCCTTAGTCTTTGTTTGTTGGCCTGTGTTCCCTGTGTCAGTGTTTGGGCCTGTTTTTTTTTTCTTTGTCCCCGATCATTTCCCATCCATCTGAGTTGTTCGACCACCTCAAAAAAATGTGAGTTGTTCGTTTGCCTTTAAAAAATTTGAGTTTTCGTGATTCTCTAAAAGAAAACTGTTATAATTTTTTGAATTTTGTTTTTTGTACAAATCAGATTGACTATTTGCTAATTCTCTCCAGATGATTAATTGTTGTACGGTTCATGTATTTTGTTCTGTCTGGTGCGTGTTGTGGCTTTTGTCCTCCATTTGTCCAGTCGAAACCTTTATACTAAATTACAAAATAGCATCTAGATGATTTTTGATGATGTCTCATCTAATTTTTTACCGATTGATTTAGTTTTTGTAATTTTTATGCAAGCGCTATCCCGGCCTTGCTGGTCGATGTTTTGTTTGTCACGCATCCTTTTGTTGGTCAGTTTGGCTTCACACTTTTCTGCCCATTATTGTGCCACGCTGACAAGCTATTTCGCTACGTTATTTCTAGGCCACGGCGTAGAATTAGAAGAGACAATAAAAGTGAAGGTCCATCGCGGTTGTTACCTTCTCTGTTCATTTTCACATTGTCTCCCATTTCTTCTAAGCTTTATCGAGATAAAATTAGCGATGTTTCATCTGAGTTGTTGTCCATAGGATCTTGCTGTTGTAATTTAGTGCAAATTTTTTATCTTGCATGTCGGCCGATGTATTCCTCTATCGCTTTGTTCCCTTTTGTTCATTTGCCGTCCCTTCCGTGTTGCACATATGTTTTTTGTTGGGCATTTTTTGCAAGCGTTCTTGAGTGCTCATGTCATTTGGCAATGTCGTAGAAGTCAAAGAGGTAGGATATGCACTTGTCCCGGTTGCAAGTCTACCTTCAGACTCATAACTGGGTCCATATTTTGTTTTCCATCCTGGTTGCAAGTCCATCTTTTGCTCGTAACTCGGCTCATAGTTTGTAATTGTTATAGTGGCAAATCCACCCTCTACTCACAACTCGTATCGTAGTTTTGTGTAGTTGTCCCAATCGCAAGCTCACCATTGACTAGTAACAAGGCATGTGGTTTATTTTTTATCCCAGTTGCAAGTCTACCCTTGGCTCGCAATTAAGGTCACAATTTGTAGTTGCCCCACTTTACAAACTCACCGTTGACTCGCAACTCATATCATAGTTTTGTAGAGTTTTCCCGGTTACAAGTCCACCCTTGATTCGCAACTAGCTAGCCTATAGTTTGTTTTATCCTTGTTGGAAGCCCACCCTTGACTCGCAACTTGGCATGTGTTTTGTCTTTTCATCTTAGTTGCAAGTTCACCCTTGACTCGCAACTGGGATTGTAGTTTGTTTGATCCCAGTTGCATGTCGACCCTTGACTCGCAACTACATTCGTAGTTTTCTCAGTTGCAAGTCCACCTTCGACTTGCAACTGGCCTCATAGTTCTCCCCCTTGCAAGCCCACCTTCGACTCGCAACTAGACATGTCTTTTGTTTTATACTCCAGTTGCAAGTCCACTTTGACTCGCAACTGGGTCCATAGTTTGTTCCATCCCACTTGCAGGTCGACCATTTACTCGCAACTGGGCGCATTGTTTCATAGTTGTCCTAATTGCAGGTCCATCCTCGACTCGCAACTATGTGGATACTTTTTATTTTCAAATTTGTAAGTTCACCCTCGACCCTAACTAGGCCCATAGTTTGTTGTTGTTCTAGTTGCAAGTCCACCCTCGAATCGCAACTGGGCCTCTACTTTGTTTTTCATCTTAGTTGCGAGTCCACTCTCGACTCGCAACTGAGCTCGTAGTTTGTTGTTGTCCTAGTTACAAGTCCACCCCCGACTCACGGAAGGGGGTAGTTTTGTAGTTACCCTAGTTGCAAGTCCACCATCAACTCGCAACTCGAGGGGGTGTTGTTTTTGTTCTTGTTTCATAGTAGTTGCAATTAGACCCTCGACATGCAACTAGGGGTTTCTGTCGCCCCAGTTGGCAGTCGACCCTCGACTCGCAACTCGGGAGGGTGTTATTTTGTTTTCACCCCATATGTAGTTTGTAATCGTCCCAGTTGCAAGTCAACCATGTACTCGCAACTCGGGAGGGTGTTGTTTGTTTTCACCCTAGTTGCAAGTCCACCCCCGACTTGGAACTCGAGGGATGTAGTTTGTAATTGCCACAGTTGCAAGTCAACCATGTACTCGCAACTCGGGAGGGTGTAGTTTTATAGTTGCCCTAGTTGCAAGTCCACCCTCGACTCGCAACTCGGGGGGGTGTTTTTTTTTCTTGTTTCATAGTAGTTCCAATTAGACCCTCGAACTGCAACTAGGGATTTCTGTCGTCCCAGTTGCAAGTCCACCCTCATCTGTAACCCGGGAGGGTGTTGTTTTGTTTTCACCCCAGTGGCAAGTCCACCCCCGACTTGCAAGTCGAGAGATGTAGTTTGTAATCGCCCCAGTTGCAAGTCAACCATGTACTCGCAACTCGGGGAGGGTGTTGTTTGTTTTCACCCCAGTTGCAAGTCCACCTCCGACTTGCAACTCGAGCGATGTAGTTTGTAATCGTCCCAGTTGCAAGTCAACCATGTACTTGCAACTCGGGAGGGTGTTGTTTTGTAGTTGCCTAATTGAAGGTCCACCCTCGAGTCGCAAGTGGGGGGAGTGTTTTTTGTTCTTGTTTCATAGTAGCTGCAATTAGACCCTCGACCCTGAAACTAGCGGTTTCTGTCGGCCCAATTGCAAGTCCACCCTCGACTTGAAACTCGGGAGGGTGTTGTTTTCTGTTTTCACCCTAGTTGCAAGTCCACCCCCAACTAGCAATTGGACATGTATTTTTTTTAATCCCATTTGCAAACCCACGCTCAACACGCAACTGGGCTTGTAGTTTATTATTATTGCATTTGCAAGTCCATCCTCGAATCGCAAATGATATGTTAGTTTTGTGTAGTTGTACCAGTTGCAAGTCTGCCCTCAACTCGCAACTAGGCTCGCAACTGAAACTACGGGTTTTGTTATCCCAGTTGCAAGCCAACCCTCGACTCGCAACCGGGGCTCGTAGTTTGTTTTTGTCCCAGTTGCAAGTCCACCCTTGACTCGTAACTGAGTCTTTAGTTGTTGTTGTCCTAGTTTCAAGTCCATTCTCGAGCCGCAACTGAGCCCTATAGTTTTTTCGTTGCCATAGCTGCAGGTGCACCCTTGACTCGCAACCGGGTCCGCAGTTTGTTTTCTGCTAGTCTAATGTCTGCCCCAACTCGCAATTAGTCTATAGTTTTGTCTTTGTTGCAAGTCTGACAGCTTGGCCCGTAGTTGTATTTTATTGTCCCAGTTGCAATTCCACCCTGACTCACAATTGACCCGCGGTTGTGTTGTATCAGTTGCATGTCCACCCTCGACCCGCAACTCGGCATGCAGTTTGTTTTCTTCCTAGTTAGAAGTCCACCCTAGACTCGCAACTAGGGTTTGTAGTTCTTTTTTTGTTGTCCCACTCACGAGTCTACCCCTAACTCGTAACTGGGGACCATAGGTGTTGTTTTACCAGTTGCAAATCCACCCTCGACTTGACTAGCAACCGGGGGAGAGCCCATAGTGTTCTTCCATTCAACATTTTTATGTAAACTAGGGGGTCATTTTTTAGTGGTTTGATGCTCCTTATCTCAGCACACATTGGATCATAGTTCAACTATGGCGAACTAGCATATACATTCTAGGTACACAAACACATAAGCAAAAGCATTCAATTTATTTTGTTTGAACCTCACTTTTCCCTTGTCTCTATTTGTTTTTTCTGATGTTTTTTTATCGACAATCCTCATTGTCTGCAACAAGTAAAAGTTGTATATATGACATGCCCATTCCAAGGCCCTGTAATGATGATCCTGCCCGCATTCAATATTTATTGCGAAAAATTATACCACTGTCAATGTTGAAGCTACTTTGAACATTATTTTCTTCTTATCTTTTTTTGTTTGTGGGTACACTCATCGATGTTTCCTGCTGCAGAACAGGGTTAAGTAACTAATAAGCTGGACCAAATGAGTGAACATGGTGAATGGTTGGTACATAGTCAAAACAACAATTTGTTCCCAAACCGAAAGTTCAGTATCTAGAAACAGAAGTTGTTTTCTACTTTGGTTCACTTTTTTTTCAAGAGCCTTTTTTGTCATAGTTTCACAACACATTTTTAACAATGATCTTTTTTGTTTCCCCACAAGTTGTAAGCATGTGAGAATGGAAGTAGGGAAACCCGATGAGTATTTGTGAAGGTGGATGTCATATCAACAGTCTCCCAGAATTTTTAGATTGATCAACCTACAGATTGTTGTGGCAGGCAGAGAAGTGAGGAAAATTTCATCAATGTTTTTTTGGGTTTGTTTGTTTCACACACTGACACTGATATTTTTTGTGTTTTTTAGCCCCTGTGGTGTTAGCCTGATGGTTTAGATTGGAGGCTTTTTTGTTTTTTGAAAGTGCCAAGGTGGCTACATGGACTATCTAACTTTGTTTGTTTATGAAATCTGTTAGAAGCTTGACAGTAATGTCAGTCTATGTTAGCTAACATTTTTGTTTTGGTGCCTGCTATACCCTGCATTATCAAGTCTTACGATACTACATGCTTTCTGATGTTTTTCAAATCTTTTTAAGTTCTCGGATGTGTTCGAGCGGTCACGGCGGAGTGTCCATTTTCTCTTTGTAAATAAATTTGCTTGCTGTGTAGTCCAATTTCTGAATACTTTGTTAAGAGGTGTAGTAACACTGTCAGTCTGTCTGGTTTGACTGTTGTGTGCTGAGTTGTGTAGTACTTATTTTGGCTAATGAGCAACGGTACTGCTTTTTTTGTGGTGATGAGATGTTTATAGGGTTTTATTGACAGTGTAATATCATTGTTTGTTCCATGCTATGAAATGTAATTTTGGTTGCACAAACACTAGACTCGTGTTACCCTGTTAGTCTAGAACCAATGAAAAACATAAGATGGAGTTATTTAGTTGCTTTTTAGGCAGGATTAGGTTGTCCAATTGAAAATGAATGAAAATTTCATGCATTCGAACACTGAATTATAATGTTTTCCTTTTTCTTCTTTTGCAATAGCGCTCCCTGAAAAATGTAAGAATACTTTTAACTGTCATATATAGGCCATGTTCTGTCAGAAATAATGGAAATATCAGTTAGCTTACTAATGACACAAGATCTAGCACGCCAGTGCGTCACTCGCAACTAGGATTTTTCCTACTTTCCCAGCCACCCAAACTTCTTTTACAAGCAAGCAAGTACTTTTTTTTAAGAAACAAGGCCCAGGCCTGTGAGCAGATCTTGCTTTTTCAGACAAACAAACAGAAAAACAATAAAAAGCACAATAACAAGGCCCACCAGGTGGGAGGGTAGTCGGGTTGGGTGGGAGGCTTGACGACATACAAACAACGGCATGTGGGAGATCGACAATCAAACAAGCTGATTTTTTGTTTGTCAACGAGGTCGGGACAGATTTTAGAGGATGATGTCCCCTTAGATGTGAGATATTATCTCACATCTAGATGTGACATAGACAGACCCGATAGAAAGAAGGCAAGGAAAAGGTAAGAACTAGTACAAAAAGATCTAGGACGCCGATAATGCCCACACGTGTGGGCGTTAAGGATTCTGGCCACACGTTTTGTGTGGTGTCTAAGAGAACCAGCCCACACACCTATGTGTGGCAAAACAAGTAATGCCCACACGCCATTTTTTGCCTCGTGGTCCCTCCCACACGTTTACGTGTGGGCAGAATAGATAACGCCCACACGCCCGTACGTCAGGCCTCCTACCTCATGGTCCCGTACAGTCACCACGCGTCCCCACAGTTGCGATGGTCCGGACCCTCTTTCATGTTCGTTTAACTGTAGTTGCCATTTTGCTGAACTACAGTTGCTATGTCGGACAACTACAGTTGTCATGGCTCCTCAACTGCAGTTGCCATCTCAGGTCAAGTGCCAGATGCCATTATTGGACAACTGCAGCTGTTGCCATGTGTGGTCTAGTCTACTACAGTTGCCATGATTTGAAAACTTTAGGAGTTGCCACCTACTAACACTAGGCAGTTGCCATGTAGCACAACAAAAAGGCATGGCAAAATAACATGTTTGGGTAAAGAGAGAGTTGCCATCTGCTTACAAGCACACTAGGAGCAGTTGCCATGTACCCTGGAAAACACATGGCAACTGACAGCTTTGGGTGTGGTAGAGGAGACGGGCGTGTCGGCGCGGTGGTATCTTTAGGAGTTGCCATCTACTAAACACTAGGCAGTTGCCATGTAGCATTACAAAAAGACATGGAAAAAACATGTTCGGGTAAGAGAGAGTTGCCATATGCTTACAAGCATACTAGGGAAATTGCCGTGTACCCTGAAAAACACATGACAACTGATAGCTTTGGGTGTGGGAGAGGAGACGGGCATGCGGACGAACTGCTATACACCCACACACCAGCCCCTCTATGTCCGTTGAGAACTGGCGTGTGGGCGAACTGCTAAACGCCCACACACCAGCACCTTCGTGTGTGGAAACGAACGTGTGGGCGACCGGATCAATGCCCACATACCAGCCCAATCCTACGTGGCATAAAAAAATTGGCAAAACATGCCAAGATTCGTGCAAACTGAAACCGACGTTGATCCATGCGTGTGGGCGAGATGCAAATGCCCACACGTGTGGACGTTAGTATTTCCGAAGATCTATGCTCGGTGATTTTGCAACTGGCTCTTCTGATGAAATGTGTCGTTTTGTGGCAACAGGGAGTATCATCCATCCAGTACACCGGAAGAATATCATATGATACCAACACTTATATGCTCCTATGATACCAATTTGAAAAATTCAAATTTAAGCATGTCAAAAAAATTCCGAAAAAAATCATGATTGTTCTTACCATATGTGTCTACAAGCCCTAAAATATCAGATCCAAATTCAAATTGTGCAATGAGAAAAGAAAAGACAAATTCAGCATGAATAGTGTCAATAACGAAAAAACATGAATAGTATAAAAAACTACACTATTCACAACAGATTTGTCTTTTTTGTTTCTCAATGTGTATATCAAATTTGGATCTGATTTTTTTAGAGCTTGTAGACACATATGTCGAGAACATCTATGATTTTATTCGGAATTTTTTGACACGTTTAAATTTTAATTTTTTGAATTGGTACCATGGGAGCATATAAGTGTTGGTATCATGTGATATTCTCCCACCCAGTAGGCCTCGTTCCGAAAATGTAAATATTTTAATACTCTCTCTTTTCAAAACATAAAACGTGTTTGATTTTTTATTTTATCACACAAAGTTAACTATGATTTTTTAACACAATATATACGCAAGCGCTCATATATACGTGCATACACTCACCCCTATAAACGCAAACACACACTGTTCATTATGAGCACCTCGAGAGACTGAGCCGGCATATCATCTTGAGATTTTACGAAGTCATCGTAGGTGCCTCATAGTCCACGGAAACATCCCCTCCCACTTAATACGCATCACCGGAAATCCTAAAATAAATCTAGAATAAATGTGAGCATCAGGATTTGAACCCTAGTGGGCTGGGGATACCACTGTCTTCCAAACCATCCAACCATAGGTTCTTGACTTACTGAACACCGCACTTGATGGGTATCGAGTGTGTTCGCTATTAATGATGTTACTTATTGTATGTCTATAAAATTAGTGTAAAACATATGAACTAAAATTATATTGCAAGATAAATATGATGATACCATGTATACATGTTCAATCAATGCACTATGGTATACATTAATATTTTTGGAATTTTTTTCAAAAAATGATACGTAATATGACCGGGAAGTTTGAAATATTTTTCAAAATTTCATCATACTCATGAACATGAACAAAGTCCTAGACATCAACAAGGTTTAATAGGATTGATATGATAAATATATCAATAAGTGTCTGTTAAGTGAGGTGGTGCTGGGGTTGGATAGAACTGCGAAGTTAAGCGTGCTCGGGCTGGAGTAGTGTGAGGATGGTTGACCTTCCGGGAAGTTTGACCACTTAGTATGATTTGACTTGAGATTAAGCATATTGACCCGAGTTAAGCCATAGTGACCCGGGATTAAGAAAACAATTTGAAAAAAAAATTGAAAAAAAATTGAAAAAAAAAATTCTGAGAAAATATTTGAAAAAAATTGTTAGTAATGGCGCACTTCTATGTGGTGCGCCATTACTATGTGAGATAGTAATGGCACACCGTGGGCTATACTAATGGCGCACCTGTGGTGCGCCATTAGTAAAATATTCTAATGGCGTGGTGCTAGTGGCGCACCTGTAGTGCGCCATTAGTAGGCAAAACAGGTGCGCCACTAGCAGGCCTTTTCCTAGTAGTGACGTATTCATAAAATAATAATTTAATGGCCAAACTCATGCATTAAAGACCATAAAAAGTCAACCATGCTTTATATCTTGGGAAGGAGGGGTAGTTTCCACATCAAGGATAGTATATGTACACTAGTGCAAAACCGGCCTTTAGTGCCGGTTCGCCAACCGGCACTAAAGAGTGGGGACTAAAGGTCCTCCCTTTAGTACCGGTTCGTCACGAACCGGCACTAAAGTGCAAACACGTGGCACGAGCCAGGCCCGTGTGCGCGTAGAGCTTTAGTACCGGTTGGTAACACCAACCTCTACTAAATGTTTGGGTGTTTTTTTATTTTTGTTTTAATTTTGTGTTTTTAATTAGGCTTTATTTTCCATTTAATTCTTTTTTGCTGGTATTTCATGATACTACAAATTGTACACGTTATGCATATATATAAATAGATTTTCTCGTACGTAGAACCGTATATATATATATATATATATATATATATATATATATATATATATATATATATATATATATCATCGAATGTCTCACAGCCAACACCATTAACTATTCACACATACACATGTATATACATATACAATTTCTCCTACATGTTGCCTTGGTGCCTTCGGAGCATGCACGATGACAAGTGGTTTATGGGGGCGGTAGCGGGTAATAGTATTCTTCTTTGGGATCTATGACCTGGTCGAGCAAAAATCCGGCTATTTCCTCTTGAAGTGCTAATATGCGCTCCTCGGATAGGAGCTTATCCCGCACCTCTCTGAACTGTTAAGAAGGAGATCAATATGCATGTGTATTATTTGTGTTACAAGATATCGATAATGGTGTGAATAGAGTTCTAACAACGTACCCATTCCTGTCTTTGAGATCTGCTCCTTTCGGACGCCATCATGCGAATGTTCTCGCAAACGTAGAATGCACACAGATCATTCCCAGACGCTTGCTTCAGGGCCTTTACGAGAATGGAATTGAATCAGATAATGATTAATCAAGCATGATAATTAATTAATGGTATTGAAACAAGAATTAAAGAGATGGCTAGCTAGCTAGTACTACTTAATTATTTACCCTTGGTCGATGCCAAAACAACTTTTTTGGCCAATTGCCTGGAGTCACCTTGATGAACTTTGCCCAAGCCCTGCCCGCCGGCAAAGAAACTCAATAAAGGGGTTATTAAATAGGTCATATCAGGAAATGACGAACTAATAATAGGCCGAGATATAGTTAATAATGATTGAAATTACCTGTTGACTATCCCCTTCATGATGGTGTAGTCTTTATCTTCTTTAAGTAGCGAGTCGAGTACTTCGCCTGTTGCTTTGTCAACTTTAATGACTAACAAGATCCAGTGGAAACTGCATGCGCACACGTTTGCATGTCTTAATTAAGCGGGCATGTGCATAAAATTAATCAACTATATATCGTAAACCGTATACACTTAGTTATTAACATCTAGCTAGCTAGTAAGCAAAAACAGAATTGGTATTAACTCTCGAGAAGTTGTAAGGAAGTAGTATATCTTCATTGGTATTGAGGCACTTCAAGAACTCTAGCATGCTTTCCTCTACACCTGCTTTAGAAGTTGCAAGATTCCATGTGTACTCATTAATGGTATTTGGGTCAATGAACCCAATGCCACAACGTCCAGATTTTTTTATTTCATACATCTTCATCCTGCATATAATACCACAGAAAAGAATTTATAGTGAGGATAATTACATGTAATGATTGATCAAAAATTACAGAAAGAAATCACTTACAAACAATAGCAACTGACGAGAGATTTGTCGAGTGCGTCTTGATTGTATAACTGAAATAGTTCTGAATACTCAACGCATAGAGCTTTCTCATGGTAGTAATGCTCCTTCTTGACATTCACCATGAGGGACTCTCGATTGGAAATCTTGGTAATGTTCATGTACCATTGATGCAATTCATACATTCTCGTTGGGTCTTGACCTTGTCTGGCTCGACCAAAGGTTTGCCCCGGGCATATTTCCATTTTATTTCCTCCTCTCTAAGCGGAAACATGGGCTCAATTTCGAGGAGTTGTACAACAGAGATCTTGAGCATTTCAGCCTGCATTATATGCTCCTCCATTATTACCACATCGCCTAACTGGGGAACTTTAACGGTTTGACCACAATAATATTGGGTGCGCGGCCTCCTCTCATGTGTTGTTGGCACAACAAGCGGGGGGATCGATTGCATCGCCTGTTCTCCCAGCTGGGGAATGGTTTTCCCGCATTTTTTGCCCGCTGCTTGTTGGCTCGAGCTCGAGCTCGCTTCCTTCTTTAGCCGTTCTCGATGTAGTTTCCTGATTTGGCGCTCATAGTTTGGGTCAACAGGCTTGGGAGTTGGTTCTCTAGCCATATGAATGAAGTGGTCAATTACTTTCTCAGGCACTTTCTCCTTTGGCGGCGGTGCCGGTTTCGGTCCAAAATGGGCGTCCACTTGGGCGTGCACTATGGCTGCGTTTTGCTCCTTAGTCATGTCGTAAGGCCTCTGAGGAAGAGGAGCGAGGCTTGGACCATATTTATATCGCTTGCCTCCGCCTGTACTTCCTGAACTACCTCGACTCGTACCGCTACGCACCATAGCTGCGGCATGTCTCTTTTGCGATTGCTTAGACAGCGGAGACGGCTGACGTGGCTGAGTTGGATCAGGAGAAGTGGCCTGACGATGTGCCGGACTTGAAGCAGGAGCTGTGGCCTGACACGGTGCCGGACTTGAAACCGGAGAAGTGGCATGACGCTGTGCCGGACTTGAAACCGGAGGAGTCAGCTCACGCGTTTGGGGACTTGGAGGAGGTGGCGGACTTCAAGGAGGAGTCGGCTCACGGTTCGTGGACTTGGAGGAGCGGGAGTCTGCTGACTCAGTGGCGGAGTCGGCAGACGACGCGGTGTCGGTGGACTTCGAAAGATGATGAAATCCTTTCTCCATAGGATGATATGATGTATGGCCTCTCCCAGTGTGCGCTCGTCTTCACCTCTAGGAATGTCAAGCTGTAGCCCCGAATATGGGTCCACCACTTCATCAACCATGACACGAGCATAGCCCTCTGGAATCGGGGTGCAATGGAAGGTTGCTTCGTGGGTAACTGGAAAAGCAACACCGTCCGCCACCTTCATGGATATGTTCTTCATTTTGGAGTCTAGCTCACAGTTAGTGTTCTCTATGATGTCATCCACAGGGTATGTATCCAGCAATGTGTTGCCCGGGGCAGAACCAACGCTGCTTCTCGGCATGGATGGGACGGTGCTATCCAATGCTGGATGATCATCCGCTTGCTTGTGGTGCTGCTGAGACCCCCTTTCCTGGCTAAGTGAGTCGATCTGCTGCTGCTGGATTTTGAGTGACAAGTCTGCCTGCCTTGCTTCTAGGCCTTGAAGGCGTTCTGCATCATGCTTCCTCTGCTCCTCCTCCAGCTTCCTTTTCTTCTCCTCCTCCATCTTCCTTCTTGCACGGGTCCTGTAGTCCTCGTTCCATTCTGAAAAGCCCTCATACCAGGGAATAACGCCCTTGCCTCGTGTTCTTCTCGGGTGTTCAGGATTTCCCAGGGCGCGCGTAAGCTCGTCGTTCTCTCTGTTGGGCGTGAACACCCTCTTTCGAGCTTCTTCTATTGCATCAATTATCTTTTGTTCGGCTCCTTTTAGACTTGCCTTCTTCAAAACTAGGCCTGTCTTCGGGTCCAATGCCCCCCCCCCCCCATTCGCATAGAACCAAGTTCTGCACCTTGGGGGCCAGCTCTTAGTAACCGGAGTGACCACTGCATCCTCCATCTCTTGCTCAGACTTATCCCACTTAGGCATTCCCACCACGTAGCCATCTGGACCCAGCCTATGGAACTGCGTCTTTTTTGCGGCATTTGCCTTGTTTTTTATCGACCGTTCCTTAGTTAATTCTGAATTCTTGAAGGTCACGAAATCGTCCCAGTGCTCTCTTTGCTTCTCCAGTGTTCCCGTGAATTCTGGAGTCTTCCTTTCTGCAGCGAGGTAGTTGGCGCATACAGTTTTCTTGTGGGTGTTGAATGCAATTGCCATCTTCTTAAGAGCAGCGCCCTTGACTTTCTCCACATGTGCTTCAGTGAAATGATCTGGTAGGGTGAAATATTCCACCAGAGATTTCCAAAGGACTTTTTTTGGCTCTGTCGTCGACCCAAGTAACACCTGGACGTTTAGTCTTTGGCTCTTTCCATTCTTGAATGGATATCAGGAGTTTGTCCTTCACAAGAACTCCGCACTGACGAGTCCACTTGTTCGCAATGTTCTTAGGCGTGAGGGGTTCACCACTAGGTTTGATGGATTCGATGTTGTACTTTACACCATCCTTCAACAATCTTCCTGGGCCTCGCTTTGTCCTGCTGTCTGTAGAAGCAGATTTGCTCGATCCAGAGGGCTGAAAGAAGAATGATCGATTCGTTAATATATCTTCAATAAAAAAACATGTGATGATCACCATGATTCCTGCTTATATAAATATACCTCGCCGGTAGTCTTTGTTATTTGAAGATCAACATTGTCTGTGTCATCACAAACATTGTATATGTCATCATAATCATAGTCATAGTTCATGACATCATCAGCTCGGTCGTCGAGATCGAATATCTTTTCATCACCCTCTCAGGTCTTGTTCAGATATTGGGAGTCGTCATCTGCTTCATTCACATTTCTATAACAATTATAATATTTATATAACTAAAAAACAAAAAAATTACTAACATTTCTATAACTAAAAAATAGAAAACATTTATAACATCTCTATATAACTAACATTTCTAATATTTATATTACTAAAAACAGAAAAATTGCTAACATTTCTATAAATATTTCTATAACTAAAAAACAGAAAACATTTATAACATTTCTATATAACTAACATTTCTAATATTTATATTACTAAAAAACAGAAAAATTGCTTACATTTCTATAAATATTTCTACAACTAAATATTTATATCACCTGTGTGTGTGTAGTGTGTGTATGTGTGTGTGTGTGTAGTGTGTGTGTGTGTGGACAACTGGACAGGGCGCCGGGGCGAGCTCACCGGCGAGGCGACGACGGGTCGGCGATGACGGGCGACGGACGGGCGGCGACGGGCGAAGGGACGGGCGGCGACGACGGGCGACGGATGGGGCGGCGACGACGACGGGCGATTTAGACGGGCGGCGAAGACGGGCGGGCGGCGACGACGGGCGGCCGGAGCATGGCGACGGGACGGCGGGACGACGGGACGGGACGGCCGGGCGGCGGCGTTGACGGGCGGCGACGAGGGCGGCATGGCCGGGTCGACGAGGAGGGGCGGTGCGGCGACGCCGACGGGACGGTGTCGATCGGGGCAGGGCGGCGCGAAGGAGGGAGGAAACAGAGGGAAGAAACAGAGGGAAAGTGAATTTTTTTCAACTGGTGTATATATAGGATGGACCTTTAGTACCGGTTGGAGCCACCAACCGGTACTAAAGGTCTGTTTTGGCCAGGCCAAGCGGCGGGAAGCGCACCCCCTTTAGTACCGGGTCGTGGCACCAACCGGTACTAAAGACCCACTGACGGTGTCCTCGACTAGGGGGTACTCACCACATCGTCTCCCGATCAGTTGGATTGGGCCGAGGACCCCATGGTCAGATACTCGTGGTCCAGTCCGCATAGCTTGCCGCATACAAGGAAGATTCCACAAGACTTGGCGATCAAGACAAGGACTCCTCCCCACCGGCGTATTCGGCTAGGACTCTTGTTATCCTAGGCCTCTGGTGCATTATATAAACCGAGGCCAGGCTAGTCGATAGTGATACAACAACAATTATACCATAGGCTAGCTTCTAGGGTTTAGCCTCTCTGCTCTCGTGGTAGATCTACTCTTGTACTACCCATATCATCAATATTAATCAAGCAGGAGTAGGGTATTACCTCCATCGAGAGGGCCCGAACCTGGGTAAAAACATCGTGTCCCTTGTCTTCTATTACCATCCGCCTAGACGCACAGTTCGGGACCCCCTACCCGAGATCCGCCGGTTTTGACACCGACATTGGTGCTTTCATTGAGAGTTCCGCTGTGTGTTCGGCAAAAGGTCGATGGCTCGCCTGCAGATCAACTGCGACTTCGGCATCTTCGTCACCAGCTCGACTGGTCACCTTGGTTCGACCAAGGACTGCGCCCTACCTCTGATCGTCATGTTCGGATGAGGGCCTTCATCAACATCAACTCCGATCTCTATCAAGATCATGGAGGAGTCATCCATGGAGCCCGGGGGCTCAACGTCAACATTGCCCTCGGGCGATCGTACTGTTTTTCTGGACAGCGGACTTGTGTCCGCCGCCACCGCCTCGTCAAGCGTCGTTTTAACGATTGCTTTGGTGGAATTGTGCGGAATTGAGTCCACAACAACCCTGGAAAATCTCGTCGAGTTCCGATGGAGGAATCTCTGGCAATCTCCGATATACCGGAGCCGCACTGAATCTGGACGAGAATCCGAACGAGTTTAGGGCGTGGTGTCCAGCTTCTAGCTTGGACTTTCTTTAGAAGATCCAACCGTTGATCGGCTGCAGAATTCCTATATCTACCACCCCTCAAAATTTCAGCTCGATCCGACCGTCCAAACTCCGGGAACCTTCCGATTAGTGCATCACTTTTCGGATCTGTTTTCTGCGCGAAAACGAATCCGACCCGAGTTCGTCTTTTTTATGAACGGGATTTCGGACATTCTTTTTGAAGGAAGTTTGGTACGGGGTATTGTGTTTTGTTCCCGAACACATCCCACTAACTTTAAGATCTTTTGAACATGATCTTCAACATCATGCTAGTGTCAAACCAGTCCGGTAATATTGCTCCACGGTTGTCGACCTGCGCTAGACACGTCGTCACTTTGTTGAGCTGAGCTCAACTTCTTCGGATCATCATCTCGGCAAGCCGAACAAGAGTCCGGCATCGCGAAGGATAAATCATCACCAACATCGCCGCCCCACGGATTACACGGAGCGAGCATACCGGCATCGCCGCACGGTCGCTTCATCAAGCCGGCATCGACCACGTCACGACCTGCATCGGCAGGGCCGCACTATCGCTTCTTCAAGCTGGTGTCCATCACGCCGACCTACTTCGACATCTCGGCTGGACCGGGGGCTTCGCCATCTCTTCATCAACCTACTCCGGACACTTCGGCGTCACTAGCCGACCAGCTCCGTCACGTTAGCTGGACCGAGGGCTTTGCCTCGGCGAGCCAACCTTTGCCAGCATTGCCATGCCATCGTTCTATTGCCCATCAGGCAATGGGTGCGCGGATCGAGTCCCAATTTTGGGAATCACCTTCCTTCGGATTACTACAACAAATAAACCAGGTGCTATTAATCCTAGTATTTTTTGCTTGTTTGGGTTCATTTTTCCCAAGGAATTATTACTCTGGTTTGTCCATCATATGTACACAGGTCTATCAAGTGGTGGCCGCATTATCGACGGTCGCATGATGGTTCGGTCAGTTTCCGTACATAGTCCGGCGAATGCCGCATCCGGAACTCGAACCGACCTGTGAATTCAGGCATTGCCATGCCTTTATTGCATTACGCCGATGACCTGCATCGACATTGACTTCGGAGCCAGGCCATATTTCTTTTATTACTCACTTTGCATAAATTATTTATTATGCAACATTTTTTTAATTCTTATTATTACTATTATCCCCGGTCCGCACTATTTTTTATGCACATGAAAATGATCCAGCCGGACTATATCCTTTGACGTCACCTCGGCTGGACAGGGGGCTTCGTCAACACTTCATTACCCCATGCAGGGGACTTCGGCATCACTCTGCCGTCCTGCATTGACCGTGCTATGTCACCACTTCGGCGTGTCGAGCTCTCCGCTCCGCCACCTCGGGACCAGCTTGGGGGATGGAACCTTGTCCCGTATCAAGCTCGGACCGCGTCATCAATACCGAACACATTAACCAGCTAAGTCGCTTTCATGCTCAAAGCTTTAATTTCTAACTTGTATTCGGTTCGACCAAGCATTATACCTTTTTGGAAAAAATTTGCTTGAAAAAATTTCCTTGTCCAAACTTTGTTTGTGACGCATAAATTCAAATACCCAATTCATTTGGGGCTTCCTTCATGAAGCTTTTCCTCTTAGCATATGATTATACTTGTACGGCTTCGTTCCTTGTTCGTGTATTATGCCACAATATGCACCATATTGACTTAAGCGATTTGCAAGCTGGGTTGCCTCGCTCCTGTGTTTACCCCTACGTTCCCGATTGTTCGGCTAGGGAGTAAAGGGAGCACCTCTGCGATTGTCACGATCGGGTCACCCGAGCCAGACCTCAGACTGGGTGAAGCCGAAAGTTAGTGATCTTACTGTTTTCAATAATGGTCGGCACACAACGGAACTCATGAGTACAAAAAATCTATTGCACAAGTCTCATATTAACAATGAGCACCGAAGAAAGGTATCGGTGGGGGTACTATTTTCTTCCAAGATGCTTCTTACACTTTATCAGTAATATAGCATAAGTTCCCTGAGCGCGCTTTGTCTGTTACAGCCTTATGACCTGATTGTCTAGTTATTGGAAACACCGTCGATATTCTCGACAGATGGAGTACATAACACTTTTCGGTCCTTGACCGAAGAGGGAGAAGCCGACGGTCGGTTAAGACGCGTTTAAAGTTCGGTTGAACATAGATATGATATAAGTATTTCGGTACATACAATCATTCTTTTACCCAAGTCACTTGGGGGCTCTTATGTTTATTTGAGCTGTTTTATAATAAGTGTTTTTCTTCTTAGTCGTTGCAGAGTTTTTATTATTATTTATCACTCCTTTTCTCGTCTGAGTGTGCGGTCACTAGCCGGGGAGCCTAATTTCTCTCTCAAAACCGCAAGAGTTTAGTTTTCTAAACTGGCCTAATGAGAAGTACTCCGCCTTCGGGATGGGAGACTGAAGCCGTAGGCTGACCCGTTTAAAGTCTTGAGATAGGATGTGTCATGTTAAAGCACGGCACAAGCACTATTTTTTCTAAAGTCCAATTTTCGGATTGGCTCCGAACACTTGATCTTGTTCGGACGTCATGTTTTTACTTACGTTTTTTGGTCTTCCAAGCTTTTTGCACTTTTAAACTATTTGTGTGTTTTCAGCAGAAATCTCGCAGTGCAACGCCGGACACCTTTAGAGATTCTGCAAAAACAATCTCGGATATTGCTATATATGCATCAGTTTCGAATTGTGTCTTCGGTCAATAGTTGGGTTGCCCGGCTCCCGCACTTGCCTCGTACATTCCGCTTTGTTCGGCTAGGTGTGCAAAGGGAGAACCACTGCGATTGTGCTTCCAGCTCGCATGGTCAAGCACCTCAGTGCAGAAAGCCGAAAACTGACTGTCACAATAGGTGTAAACTGGTCAGCGATCCGATGACAATATTAAATGATGGGCCATTCATAAAATTGGCCGAAGTGTTTCTGGCTTGACCTCGACTGTCGCCAAACACTACCGGGGGCTAGTAACTGGCCTCCCAAACTAAATCCTCAATATTTTGCTCTTACATTGGAGCTGAGGTTTCATGATCATGCTTAGCATGACAACCCAAAGAAAGGAACCGATAGCGGGACTATTTTCTTTGGAAGACATTTCTTCTGTTAAACAGTAATATAACATATCTCTCTACGTACCTTTGTTTATAAAACCATATGGCCAGATTGCCTTGTTTGTCGTAAATCTTTGCCCTCATAAAGGCTTTATAAAGTAGGACAAACACTCATCGGCTACTGGCCGAGGAGGTTGAAGCCGATGGTCGGCCAACAAAGTTTTGTACAATGCGGATCCGAGCATTAATGACATAAAGTACTTGGATACATTGAGTCATTACACATAATTTGTGATTTTACTATGGATATCGATCCTTAATTCGCCACCGTGCCCGCATTAAGGCTCGAGGGCTCTTGGGCTTCGGGCTTATTATTTACAAATATTAAAGGGGCACATCAATCCCCTGATCTGGTGTTGCCACCCGACCAGTGTCTTGGGGGCTACTGCATTACCTATTCTATGCAGAAAATTTTAAGTGCAATACAGTTTCCGAGGAGATTTTTATCCTCAGGTTGGTCGGCCGCACCCAACCCGAGTCTCGAGGACTGAGCACGCCGCTTTTTGTGTTCCGAAGTATTCTGCTGTTAGACTCTGATCCTCGTGCCGATTTTGCAAATCAACCTGAGTCTCGGTGACCATCGATCAGCGGTCTTACGTCATCCTTCAGGTGCATCTCGGGTTTTAGACCGATACACGCCTTGTGGGCTACTGGCTATGTATCTCGGCAGAGAATAAATTGCACTGATCAAAAATATTGCCAAAAATAGGCCCACATTCGAGGTGGTGCACCACCTCGGAAGCAGTCCGGCATAAAGCTTGGGCGCTAATGGCTGGCTCCATAGAGGGCATTTCCGGCATTAAGCTCGGCTAAACTCCTACAAACTTCTTTGAACCAAGGTGATTTACGACACCTCAGATACAGTCCGGCGTTGGAGCTCGGATACATAGTCCGGCGTTGGAGCTCGGATACAATCTGGCGTTGGAGCTCGGATACATAGTCCGGCGTTAGAGCTGGGAAGCGGTCCGGCATTGGTGCTCGGCTGCAAAAGATACCTCGAATGCAGTCCGGCATTGGAGCTCGGAAGCAAGAGGATGCTACCGCCCGGGAACAACTTCAATCCCGAGGTGTAGCATAAAAATAACAAGGCATTGATAAAGGCCGGAAACTTAAAGGGGCTCCTCGGATACCCGACGTGTAAACTCTTCGTATGCACTTAGGCGATCCTCAAGATCGAAGATGAGAAGATTTGTTGAACCAGTTTTCAAGACCGACGAACGAAGATGAAGAACAGTTCGGAAGAATCGAGGAGCGTTCCCAGCTTGAAAACCGGTTCAGGGGGCTACTGACGGTGTCCTAGACTAGGGGGAACTCACCACATCGTCTCCCGATCAGTTGGATTGGGCCGAGGACCCCCATGGCCGTATACTCATGGGCCAGTCCGGACAGTTGCCGCATACAAGGAAGATTCCACAAGACTTGGCGATCAAGACAAGGACTCCTCCCCACCGGCGTATTCGGCTAGGACTCTTGTTATCCTAGGCCTCTGGTGCATTATATAAACCTAGGCCAGGCTAGTCGATAGAGATACAACAACAATCATACCATAGGCTAGCTTCTAGGGTTTAGCCTCTCTGATCTCGTGGTAGATCTACTCTTGTACTACCCATATCATCAATATCAATCAAGCAGTAGTAGGGTATTACCTCCATCGAGAGGGCCCGAACCTGGGTAAAAACATCGTGTCCCTTGTCTCCTGTTACCATCCGCCTAGACGCACAGTTCGGGACCCCCTACCCGAGATCCACCGGTTTTGACACCGACACCCACCCTTTAGTACCGATTGGAGCCACCACCCGGTGCGCTGGCTCCAGGCGGTGCGCAAGTTTAGTTCCACCTCGCTAGCCAAGGGGCTACCGCACTGGTTTATAAGCCCCAATGCGGTAGCTCTCTCGAGCTCCTCTCCTAAGCAGGCCTACTGGGCCTACCTGTTCTCTTCTTCCTAGTAGGCCTACTAGGCCTTTGCGGGCCTGCATCCTGGCCCAACAAAAGGTTGGGTTCCTAGTCGTATGCAGGCCGCTTTGGCCCAGTAGGCGGGCTTTTTTATTTTCTTAATTTTTTCCGCTTTATTTTTTTTTGAGTTGTTTTTTGCTGTATTTAGAGTTTATTTGTGAATATTTTTGCTTTAGGTACAAAAAATTACAAACTTTCTGTTAGTGCCGGTAGTTTTCAAATTTGAATAGTTTAAATTTTGAAATATTTGAAATTTGTGTGAATCACTAGTTTGTGAAAAACTTAACTTTGAAAAAAGATTTTTCAGTGATTCTTTTTTCTAATGTTTAATATTAGTGTGTTTTATCATTATGTTCAATTTGGTAATGCTTAGGTTATTTAAAAAATGAAATGCCTTTGTAACAGTTGAGTTTTCGTCGGAAACCCTGATATTTCGAAAGAGATTGTCCATTTTATACGCGAAGTGCATCCAGTTTTTGCTGTAACCCTCTCTACTTTTGTTTGCACATAAAATTTCTTCGCGTTTCAAATGCCAAAACACATAACTACCCTAACTATTACAGAGATTCCCTCCTGGGTGTGAAACACAGAAGAAAGTGATGATAGTGAAGCCGATAACATCCCAGATCTTTGGGTGTGAAACTTTTTCTTCGTGTGTGTCCCTTTGCGCCGTAGCCATGGAAAGTCTTCATCATTTAACTGGATTCTCGGGTCAATATTCACTGTGAATGGAGGAATTTCATCAAACTTTTCATAATCTTCTGACATGTCTGTCTTGTCATCCACTCCCACGATGTTCTTTTTCTTGAAAGAACTATGTGGCGCTTTGGCTCTTCGTATGATCCATTCGCTTCCTTATCTTTTCTTTTTCTCGGCCTGGTAGACATGTCTTTCACATAAAAAACCTGCGCCACATCATTGGCTAGGACGAATGGTTCGTCTGCATACGCAAGATTATTGAGATCCACTGTTGTCATTCCGTACTGCGAGTCTTCCGTTACCCCGCCTCGTGTCATATTGATCCATTTGCACCGAAACAAAGAGACCTTCAAATCACCTCCATAGTTAAGTTCCCATATGTCCACTATGTAACCATAATATGTTTCCTTTCCCGTGTTGGTTGTTGCATCAAAGCGGACACCACTGTTTTGGTTGGTGCTCTTCTTATCTTGGGCGATCGTGTAAAATTTATTCCCATTTATCTGGTACCCTTTGAAATTCATTATATTCGAAGATGCTAACTGGGACAGCGAGTACAGTTCATCTTGAATATCTCCATCATGTATGGCACGTTTCTGCAACCAACCGGCAAAAGTCCTCGTTTGTTCATGTGTAATCCAATCGTCAGACTTCTCCGGGTGTTTGGAGTGTAGAAAATTCTTGTGTTCCTCCATGTACGGAGCCACCAAGGTGGAATTCTATAGAACTGTGTAGTGTGCTTCAGTGAGAGAATGCCCGTCCATACATATTATTTGATCCCCTCCTAGCGTGTCTTTTCCATCCAGTCTGCCCTTATGCCGCGATTCAGGAACACCAATCGACTTAAGGTCAGGAATAAAGTCAATACAAAACTCAATGACCTCCTCATTTTCATGGCCCTTCGAGATGCTTCCTTCGCCTAGCACGGTTATGAACATATTTCTTCAAGACTCCCATGAACCTCTCAAAGGGGAACATATTGTGTAGAAATACAGGACCCAAAACGTTAATCTCTTCAAGAAGGTGAACTAGGACGTGCGTCATGATGTTGAAGAAGGATGGTGGGAACACCAACTCGAAACCGACAAGACATTGCACCAAATCATTCTCAGAACCTTGGTATGATTTCTGGATCGATTACCTTCTGAGAGATTGCATTGAGGAATGCACATAGCTTCACAATGGCTAATCGAACATTTTCCGGTAGAAGCCCCCTCAATGCAACCGGAAGGAGTTGCGTCATAATCACGTGGCAGTCATGAGACTTTAGGTTCTGGAACTTTTTCTCTGCCATATTTATTATTCCCTTTATATTCGACGAGAAGCCAGACGGTACCTTCATGCTGAGCAGGCATTCGAAGAAGATTTCCTTCTCTTCTTTGGTAAGAGCGTAGCTGGCCTAACCCTGATGTATGCTGTCTTTTTCGTGCATACGTTGCTGGTCCTCCCGTGCCTCTGGTGTATCTTTTGTCTTCCCATACACGCCCAAAAAGCCAAGCAGGGTCACGCAAAGATTCTTCGTCACGTGCATCACGTCGATTGTGGAGCGGACCTCTAGGTCTTTTCAATATGGCAGGTCCCAAAATATAGATTTCTTCTTCCACATGGGTGCGCGTCCGTCAGCGTCCTTCGGAACAGGTTGTCCACCAGGTTCCTTTCCAAAGATTACCTTCAAATCCTTGACCATATCATGTACATCAGCACCAGTACGGTGGCGAGGCTTCGTCCGGTGATCTGCCTCACCTTTGAAATGCTTGCCTTTCTTTCTTACGGGATGCCTTGTCGGAAGAAATCAACGATGTCCCAGGTACACATTCTTCCTACAACTATCCAAATATATACTGTCGGTATCATCCAAACACGGCGTGCATCCGCGGTATCCCTTGTTTGTCTGTCCTGAAAGGTTACTGAGAGCAGGCCAATCATTGATGGTCACGAACAGCAACGCATTTAGGTCAAATTCTTCTGTCTGCTCATCCCACGCACGCACACCTGTTCCATTCCACAGCTGTAATAGTTCTTCAACTAATGGCCTTAGGTACACATCAATGTCGTTGCCGGGTTGCTTAGGGCCTTGGATGAGCACTGGCATCATAATGAACTTCCGCTCCATGCACAACCAACGAGGAAGGTTATACAAACATAGAGTCACAGGCCACGTGCTATGGTTGCTGCTCTACTCCCCAAAAGGATTAATGCCATCTGCGCTTAGACCAAACCATACGTTCCTTGGGTCACCTGCAAACTCCTCCCAGTACTTTCTCCCAATTTTTCTCCACTGCGAACCGTCAGCGGGTACTCTCAACTTTCCGTCTTTCTTACGGTCTTCTGCGTGCCACCGCATCGCCTTCGCATTCTCTTTGTTTTGGAATAAACGTTTCAATCATGGTATTATAGGAGCATACCACATCACCTTGGCAGGAATCTTCTACCTGGGGCGCTCGCCCTCGACATCACCAGGGTCATCGCGACTGATCTTATAACGCAATGCACCGCATACCGGGCAAGCGCTCAAATCCTCGTACTCACCACGGTAGAGGATGCAGTCATTAGGGCATGCATGTATCTTCTGCACCTCTAACCCTAGAGGGCAGACAGCCTTCTTTCCTTCATACGTACTCTCGCGCAATTCGTTGTCCTTTGGAAGAATATTCTTTATCATTACCAGCAACTTTCCAAATCCCTTGTCAGATACACCATTCTCTGCCTTCCATTGCAGCAATTCAAGTGTGGTGCCCAACTTTTTTTGTCAACTTCGCAATTCGGGTACAACAATTTCTTGTGATCCTCTAACATGCGCTGCAAATTCGTCCTCTACAGATCACTTGCACAGTTTCTCTTTGCATCGGCAATGGCCCGACCTAGATCATCAGCGGGCTCATCTGATGCCTCTTCTTCAGCTTCTTCCCGCATTGCCGGCTCAGCTTCTTCCCCCATTGTTGTATCATCGTATTCAGGGAACCCATGGCCAGGATAGCCACCGTCGTCCTCTTCTTCTTCATTGTCTTCCATCGTAACCCTCTTTCTCCGTGCTTGGTCCAAACATTATAGTGGGGCATGAAACCGGACTCAAATAGGTGGACGTGAATGGTTCTTGACGTAGAGTAATTGTGACCATTCTTACATGCCAGCACATGGACAAGGCATAAAACCATCCGCCCGCTTGTTTGCCTCAGCGGCAAGCAGAAAAGTATGCACGCCATGAATGAACTCGGGAGAGCATCGGTCATCGTACATCCATTGTCGGCTCATCTTCATTACACAACACCGAATAGACCAAATTAATACAAGTTCATACATAAAGTTCATATACAGCACTTAATTAAATGCAACATACAAATAACTCTCTAGCTAAAGAATTTAAATGCAACAACAAATGCGATCAAGATTGCAACTAAGGTAACAATTGATCCAACAGCATAATGATACCAAGCCACACTATCAATGGCATATTTTCTAATCTTTCTACTCTTCAACCTCATTTTCTCCATCTTGATTTTGTGATCATCTACGACATCGGCAACATGCAACTCCAATTCCATCTTCTCCCCCTCAATTCTTTTCAATTTTTCTTTCAAATACTCGTTTTCTCTTTCAACTAAATTTAACCTCTCGACAATAGGGTCGGTTGGAATTTCCGGTTCACATACCTCCTAGATAAAAAATATATATGTCAACTTGATGGGCATAATTTGTCATAAACACGAAATGCAACAACTAGTTTTAAAAAAGAATATACCACATCTGAATCATAACAAGGACGAGGGCCGACGGGGACGGATATTAAAACCATGGCACTATGTATAACAAACAACGTACGGGTAAGATAATTATACGAGTAACTATATATCCAAATCACACAAACATCAATTTGGTAATGTAAAACATTCATGAACAAGAGCCTCACCACAAGGTGGTGCCAGCGACGGGACGGTGCGGGCGATCGACGGTGGTTACGACGGAGATTTAGAAGGCACTAAGTAAACCACACCTACATATATATGCAAACTAAGTGTTACTTTTGACCTCAAATTGCATATAAATCAAATACTAGCAAATTATAATTCCTCCCAAATTAATCACTATACAAAGCATTGCAAGAGCTAATCTAGCAATGAAAATTGAAAGGACAAAGCTGCTAACCTTTGTGATCATTTGAATGGATAGGGGCCTTAAAATCTTGACAAATTTTGGGCAAAATTTGTGAGGAGCTCGAGGAAGAGAGGGGAAGAACAGAGGAAGTGAGGGGAAAGGGGATGAACAGAGTGGCTCGGGTGGACGAAGGGTTTATGTACGTCGACCTTTAGTATCGGTTCGTGCCACGAACCGGTACTAAAGGTGTTGGACGGGCCCCAGACTGACAACACCCTGCCACCACTCTCTTTAGTACCGATTCGTGGCACGAACCGGTGCTAAAGGTTAGCCACGAACCGGTACTAATGAGAATGGCCGGCTAGCCATTGGAACCGGCACTAATGGACACATTAGTGCCGGCTCAAAATCAAACCGGCACTAATGTGTCTCAGATTTGCCCCTTTTTCTACTAGTGTGTCTTGGATATAAGGGCTACTCTATACTAATCTCCAAAATTTAGCCCCTTAAATGCCTCCTCAAACCTTAACTCCCTAACTTTGAGGAGTTATTAAGACGCAAATCTAACCGAACCCTCAAACTTAACACTTCAAACAAACTAGACCCCACACATATGTCTCTCTTCCTCTTCTTCTTACTTCTTCATTCCTCTCCATGCATGACGCAAGCGTGCGGCTAAGTAGTCGGGAAAGTAGGTGAAATTTGTTCTCAACATACCAAAGCTTGGGAGCTTCTTCGGATGAATAGGTTCTTCCCCTCATCCCTCTTTTAGTGGTGCGATGGCATGATGCAATACGCAAAGAATTATTGAAATAGGCGATGGAGGCCGGCGACCACTTTTCTTCTATATCTTTGCTAGTGGTTGGGGATGAAGGGAGGAGCATCGCTGGGCTAGAGACGTTGAGTGTGTGGGGGGGGGGGGGGGGATTTTTCCATGGCTGGACACGACGGAAAAGACAAAAAAAAGGATCACCGATCTCTGTCGCTGGGCAGGTGGTTGCTGGAGGCAAGAAACACAGTGGGGGGGGGGGGGGGGGACCCCCGGGTGGAGGCAGATGAGCAACAGAGAGAAGTGGACGAACGAGAGAGAGTGGGAACCATTTGCTGAGAAATGGTTTTGACTGCTCAAATTTAAGGAAGAGGGAACACTTCCCCTCAAATATTTGTGGAGTTAAAGATTTTCTGAGTTCGGCTAGTTGCTCCTTAACTCCTTAAAAGGTAATCTTATTAAAGAATATTTTGAGGAGTTAAGCCATTTAAGGTTCGGCTAGAGTGGTCTTCAGAGCTTCGGCAATTATTAATTATGAGGCCAATGAGATAGCTCTTGCTATTTGGCAACAAGAAACCATTAGAAAGATTGGGTGTACGCACGGGTATTGTATGCCTAAGTGGATGAAGAAGTTAGAAATCACAGAATATGTGCCATGTTCTAACTACCAGACACCCCCAGCTATCCCTTAAAGGTAAGGCGCGGAAATTTGAAGAATAAGAGAGTTGTTCGGCTAATTAATGGGAGACCAAATAAAACTTGTCATAGGCACAATTAAGATACCTCACACACTATAATTAAGAAAGCTTCGTTGACATAGCACAAAAGACGTCATGGTCAACACTTCTCCCTCAACAAATATCATCGCATCCCTTCTCCAGGAGCAAGAAGCTCTGACTTCATCATAGATAACCACCAAGCCAGCTTACTCCGTAGAAGTCGTACGAAGTCACATCAAGATCCATGCCATTAGGGATGGAGCCAGGGGTGGGAAAGTAGAGGCCATGGCTCCCCTTGGTATTTAAAAAAACACTCATGTGTTGTTAGTTGGCGATGCTTTAGATTTATATATTTCGCCCTTCCAACCTTTTACCTCGCATGTTGATCTCCCATCCATCAAGATTCATGGCTCCACCACTACATGCAAATCACACAGCCACACGTGACATGGACAACGCAGCTCCGATTCAGACAAAGAGCTATGAGGAGAACTATGCAAGGTTCGCGTCGTGGAAGATCATTAACATACCACCTGCCGCCCGTCATCGTTTTCACCTAGCCCCGCCATTGTAACTCCAAATTCACAGCAACAAACAACCCAAGATGAACCCACGGATACGTATGAGAAGAGAGAACTATCGCTCGCATGTAGCAGCCCTAACATGGCTCACCACACCGTCATTGCCACAGAGGCCTCGATGCCATGGTCGATGCCTTCCGCCATCCACACGCACACTGGTCCCTTCCAGCTAGTGGACACTGAAAGAAGGACGCCCCCAATCACGAGCATGACATAGAAACGCTACCATCATTTGATCCCGAAGGAGATCTGAGGTTTCCTAAGGTGTGATTGGGTAGAATGCATCACTCATCAACAACATTTGCAAGAAGAAAGCAACACCCATGAGCATTGACGTCGCTTGCCTTTGTAAGGAGCCAACAGTGGGGCTTTCAGCTGGTGTTACCACACCCTCTGCCCTCCTGTGTCACGAGATAGGAAGGACCACTGAAATATCATGCACAATCGTCAAAGCTTGTCCATGTCTATGGCACTAGTGTGTCCATCCCGTTGCTTCCGTTCCTCTGCTACACCATGCATTGTGCAGAACCACCACCACGCAGCCGCACATGACAAGATGCTACTGCCACTCCCTCTGTCGAAGACCATCGAAGACCATCAGCCAGAATCGGCCATGTTGGCCGACCGTGCATCTGTGTGTCGACACACATCGACGTTGTTGCTCCAGCCAGGAGGCCAGGTACATGTCGAGCCCCACTCCCCCTCTCCACCCATAGGACCAAAAACAATATCCACGTTGGCCCGTTGTGCCTCCACCTTTTGTGTCACCTGACACCTCCACAATCCACCATGTCGACCTCAATTCCTCCGTTAAGACGAGCCGCTCCACACCTCCAAAACCTTGCTATAGTAAGAAATAGCTCGTCACCGTTGACATTACAGGGCTTTGCCTGGTGGCAGCCTTCAACAGTGGCGAGTGAAGTGATATTGGGTGGCAGCTTGTTTTGGTGGCTGATACGTCTCTGACGTATATATAATTTTTTGTTGTGTTCATTCATATTTACATCATTTGTATATGCTTTTGGTACAATTTATATCATTTTTATTTGTACTAGCATATTAATCCAATAACAAAGGCTAGTTACTATTTTCTAGGTTTTTTATTAATTTTTAGCTGAACAACATTCAGAGGCGAAAAAACTGAAAATTTGACAAAAACAATTACGCCAAAAGACTCCACCAGCCAGAAGATGGGCCCCAGGGGATTCACCAGGTGGCCAGGCATCCCCTTCATGCGGCCAGGAGGCATGTGGTGGGGTTGTATGGGAGCTCCTTAAGTCAGTTGAGCCTCTTCTTTGCCCACAAGAAAGATCCGAAGAATCTAGAGTACCCTTTAAATTTCGGCCCAGTGGGACGATCACTGGTTATTTAAGAAATGTGATCTAACACAGAAAAGTATCAAAATCAGAGAGAAACAGAAGGAAGAGGGAGATCCAATCTCTGAGAGTCTCTTGCCCCCCAGGAGCCATTAACACCAAAGCCAGTCGGGGGAACGTCTCCCCACCTGTGGGGAGGCCAAGGAAGAAAAGGGTGTCCTCTCTTCAGGTCTCTTCCGGTGGCGCTGGAGTGCTGCCATGGGAACCATTATCACTTCATCTTGTCTATCGCCTTCATCAAATTCAATAACATCACCATCACCTTCCTCCCTCACTATATAGTGGTCCACTCCCACAAACCTCTGTAGTTGCCTACTTGAACATGGTGTTTGATGCTATGAATTATTATCCAATGATTTGTTTCATTGCTATTAGTCCTGAGTATCCCTTTTGTTCGATGGTTAATTGGTGCTCTATATGATTGATTTGACTTCTATATTGGTATGTTTTTGTCATTCAGTCCCCATCATATAAGCGCACACGTATGCGAATCACACTTTAGGGTTAGTAGTATGTTGATATAAGTATGGATAAGGTGGTCGGAGTGACATATATTACGAGACCTGTGTATAGGAGTTGACACATATGGATAAAATGGGACCAATATATTTAAATGCTACGGTTGAGTTTTACCTTAGTGAATCTTTAGTATATGTAGATGCTTGCTAGGGTCCCATTCATAAGTACATGTTGCCAATGGATTTTGTTGCATGTTAGCAACAATGATTATCAATCTAGTATCGTAGCCAAATTGCATAAGGACAATTCCACACCTCCTATCCCGCTACTCCATACTCGCTAAATTTCACTTACTTGTTCCTTTACATTACATCAAATAACTTTTATTTACAAGTTCTTTATAATCTTGCAAAGTTATCTTTTATACACACAAAATACTTCTACTTTTATTTCAGAGGTAAATTAAACATTTGATGTACACAGGGTTTTATCGGTGGGTGGTAGAAACTTAGACAATACAAATACTACGTTTAGCTCCTCGTTGGGTTCGACAGTCTTAGTTATTGGAAAGGCGACAATCGATCCCTTACACTTTGTGGGTTATCAAGACCTTTTGTGGGGTCTCTGCCGGGGAGCAATAGTGCAGGGTGAATATTCTCGTGTGCATCTATTGTCTTTATTGCTAAGTAGTATTTTTATCCATATTCTTTACTTGTTACCTATCTTTAGTTATGGGTAGGAAACACAAAATACCAAAAAAAAAAATCATGCACTTGCTCCCAAAAAGGTTGACGAACCTCCCAAAATCCTCCTATCTGATAAGTTTTACATGGATTTTGTTCAATCTGTCTGTGCTTGTGATGAACACCCAACTAGTATAGTATGGGGGAAAACTTTGGAAGGGGACGATTTTATATAAAAACACCGCTTGTCTCGGAAAGGGGAACTTTTGAAGGGTTTATTTGACAATTTGGATCCTCATGCTATTGATTTGTATTTTTTAAAGTTTAACTTCTTGCCCTAAAAAATGCTTTGCATCTCAATGCAAGAATAAAAAAAATTGTTAGTAACATCTTATGTTAAGAAAGAATAGGGTCATCAAGATATTGAGAAAATTTAATAATTCGTTATCTTTATGTTATCTAACTGAAATAGCTACTAGAGTTGTGCAAGGTAACTAAATGAAAAAGAGTGCATTGGAGAAGTGGGGGTTAACCATAAACCTTCGCGTTCATGCCCATGGGGACAATGTAAATCTTTGCATCGAAGCTTCTCAACCAAAAATATTTGTCCACTTGTACAAACTATTGTACCATACAAATAAGGAGCCAAGATTTACTTTTAAGATGTGGTAGTTTGAAAATTTATCTGTGCTCTGCTGAAACAGATTGTTTCTTGTCACTAAAAAATTATATCAATTCAACATAAGGTGATAAAAGCATATAATTTTAACACAATGCACATACGTGAGAGTTCTCTATTACGCGTTAATATTTATCTGGAGGAAGTGGCCAAGAAGTTGCGATTGTCACTGGTGTAGTTAGCGAGTGAGAGGGATCTGGGTGATTTGGTGTGCGGTGAGGGAGAGGGAGAGGGAGAGGGAAAGTGAGATAGAGAGGAGGAAGGGGGGGGGGGGGCGATGTATACCGTCAAAAGTTGAAGGACCAAATGTGACTTGTGCGATAACTTGAGTGACAAAAAAAAATCTTCTTTCGTTCTTTCGTGCTATTTTTTTCATTTATATGAGTAAAAGGGATTTTCCCCTAATTTCTGTAAATATGAACCATTAGAAGTTCCATACAGCCAAAATGTACTCCTTTCATTTTTCTCTGCCGTAATAAAACGGGCACAAAGTCCGCCTTCCTCATTAGAAAATCAATTTTGTTTGAAAAAAACCATCCAATCGATGGGTTGGTGAATAAATAATTCTAGCTGCAACGGAGACAGGCAGAGGGCGAATGCGAGTGGTGAGTGGCCCAGAGCTAGCTCCGGGCGAATCTAAAAATCCGGGAGTCACCGTCGTCTACAAATAATTCCGGCGGCTGGTGATAAGTCCATGGAATTTACACGATAAGACCCCTTGGGTTCCCTGGGACCAAGCACAGCGATGGATGCACAAGATCATCGATCCGCCTCGACAGGGTCCTTAGCAGCGGCCTGTAGAGCAACAGCGATCCAACCAATGCAATGCCGCTGCTAAGCTAAGCTGAGATCCGCAAAAGAAAAAACTAAGCTGAGATCGAGCTCTAATGATCGTAATCTGATCGACGGAACGGAAGCTTGTCCGGTCGATTATCTGGTCCACATAACATAACCGATTGATCGCACTACGTCCGGTTCTGCTTCTGCAGCCAGCATTACTCGGCCGAAATCACTGTTCTGACCTTGTCAGAGTTTTTTAGTCGCAACCTGAACCCGACGGGAAAGTACTTCACGATTTGACCCTTTTAGCAACGCCAGGGCCCGCGGTGTTTCTGATGAAAACGGAAACGCCGACCAAGCTAGCGTTTCTTCCCTGGCCCACTGCTAGGCCGAGTTGGCGTTGCTAGCTGACGTGGCGGGATTGAAACGCCAAGCCAGCTAGCGTTTCTAGAAATGCCAAGCACCAATGGCGTTTCTGGTGCAGATATTTTAGGTGGCCGTGGGGCTTTCACCCACCACTCACCACTCAATCTCTTCTCCCCCATTGGCCTATCCCGAGCTCTTGCCCTTTTCCCCCTTTGTGTCCCTCACTTAGCCCCTCTCAAATCCTTGCAAATCGAGTGGGTTGGTCCGTGGATCCGGTGTCATTTTCATTCGTTGAGGTAACCTCCTTCATCTCACAAATTTTTATTGGTTGGATTTGCCCATTTGGATTGATTTGTTCTTGTTGTTCCTAACCCTAGTTTTGAACATGGATCTATAATGTGATGTTTTTAGTATTGTTGTTCCAATGGTGTTGCATTGTGATGTTCTTGAGTGTTTGGTTTATGACTAATGTTAAGATTTAGGGTTAGGGTTATGCCTAATGTTAAGATTTAGGGTTAGGGTTAGTGGTTTTGTTAGCAATGTGGTATATTTAGCATTGTACATTTCTTATACTTATGTTCCCCTATTTTAGATGGACAAGATTGTGAATATTCATTATGTTGACAAAGAGGCATTCATGAATGTGGATATTGTTGACAAGTATGAGGAAGTATTGATATTTCTTGAGACTCCTAGTTATGAAGAGGTTGTGGAAGAAACACGGATAAGATTAAAGTGGGTGGATGCAAGTGACCAAGTTGAATTAGTAGGAAGATATGATGTTGGGTCGGCACACAAGTGTCGAATGAAGACAATGCCTATCAAGTCTAATTTGCATTGGGTTGCATATAAGGAGGTTGTTGCATCCTCGGCAGTCAAGTCACTCGAAGTATTTGCAAGTAAGGTGGTGAAGGCTCCTCTCTTTCATGTTGACTTGAACCAAACCTTAGTAGATGATGTGAGCCCGGTTAGTAGTGTGCCGGCTATTGTTGAGCATAAACTTGAAGCTGAAGCCAATGAGTATCCCCAATATGAGTTCGGAGGTAGTGCACCGATGAAAGATGATGGTGATGACTCCGATGAAGAGTATGAGAGGCATCACAACATTGTTGGTGACGTAGAGGCCGAAGTAAGGCATCAGGACATGGATCCTGACATTATCTATCATCATGCTTGTGTGGATGACTCGGATGATGAAGGCCCGGTGAATGAGTTGGACGAGGATGGCTTGACTGAGAAAGAAGCAGAGTGGTACACAAAATTCACCGGTAGGGATCACAAAGTTCCCTTGTTTTGTGATGTTAGCCTTGCAGATAAGGCTATAGTTGACGGTGGCATGAGCAAGACAATTGAGGCTAGACAGTTCCCAAGTAGTACACCCGACGCGATTTCGATGTCGTACGTGAGGAAAGGTTTGATGTTCGAGCAAATGCTAGAATTCAGGATGTGGTTGTGTGAGTATGCTGTCAAACACCACAGGCCTTTCATAGTCGTTCACTTGGACTGCAACAAGCGATACACCATGAAATGTGAGGTAGAAAGATGCAAATGGAAAGTCAATGGAAGACTCACGAAAGATGGTTGGTGGAAGATAACTAGTTGCAAAGCCACTCACCAATGCACACCGCTGGCCGTAGAAGCACGGAAGACACACCGTCAACTAACCTCGGAATTCATTGGTTATAAATACCAGAAACATATAGCCGAGGATCCAACCATTAAACTGAAGTTGTTGATGAGTTGGATTGAAGATAAGTTCGGATATAAGGTCAACTATGGGAAGACATGGAAGGCCAAGCAAGTGGCTCTCAGAATGTTGTACGGCGGATGGGAAGAGGCTTACAACATGCTACCCAGGTTGCTGGGAGCGATATCTTATAAAAACCCAGGAATGTACCACTATGTCCAAGATATTGAAGGAGTGTTCTATCGTGCCTTTTGGACGTTTGGCCCATGCATTGCAGCTTTTGAGCATTGTCGACCGGTTCTGTCTATAGATGGGACATTCTTCACAGGGAAATACAAGGGCACACTCATGATAGTAATGGCACATGACGCTGACGATCAGGTGTTGCCTGTGGCATTTGCTTTGGTCTCCGTGAGAACCAAGACAACTGGGAATGGTTCATGAGACTTGTTAGGAGCACGGTCATTCCTCCGAATAGGGAGGTATGCATCATATCCGATCGGCACCAAGGCATAATGAAGGCCGTGTGTCGGTGTCAAAACCGGCGGATCTCGGGTAAGGGGTCCCGAACTGTGCGTCTAGGCGGATGGTAACAGGAGACAAGGGACACGATGTTTTTACCCAGGTTCGGGCCCTCTCGATGGAGGTAAAACCCTGCTCCTGCTTGATTAATATTGATGATATGGGTAGTACAAGAGTGGATCTACCACAAGATCAGAGAGGCTAAACCCTAGAAGCTAGCCTATGGTATGATTGTTGTTCGTCCTACGGACTAAAACCCTCCGGTTTATATACACCGGATAGGGTTAGGGTTACACAGAGTCGGTTACAATGGTAGGAGATCTACATATCCGTATCGCCAAGCTTGCCTTCCACGCCAAGGAAAGTCCCATCCGGACATGGGACGAAGTCTTCAATCTTGTATCTTCATAGTCCAGGAGTCTGGCCAACAGTGATAGTTCGGCTATCCGGACACCCCCTAATCCAGGACTCCTTCAGTAGCCCCTGAACCAGGCTTCAATGACGACGAATCCGGCGCGCATATTGTCCTCGGCATTGCAAGGCGGGTTCCTCCTCCGAATACTTCATAGAAGATTTTGAACACAAGGATAGTGTCCGGCTCTGCAAAACAAGTTCCACATACTACCGTGAGAGAGAATAACCTTTGCACAGATCCGCGGGACGTATTCCGCAGCGTGACATCACACCACGGCCAGGCCTTTATACAAATCGTTTTCTTGTCCCACCTCGGTAGCGTTTAGCGAGGCGGTTTCTTCGGCACGTCTTATCAGAGCGGAGATCGTGCCCCCTTTATTCTGGGATCCTCATCAATACGGGCGTGGGTAACCCAGACGTGCCTGTTGGCATGCCTCCTCCATCGAAGGCAAGTCCCGAACGGTCACGGGGAGGGCTCTTGGTATTCAACCTCTTTATAACGAGACCAAGGCCCGCTCTTTTCTTTCAATCTCAATCGAATCCGCCCCTCGCCTCGAGTTCCAACACCCAAAGCTCCAGATTTAGCCACTTCGGACCTTCAACGATGTCCGGCTCCGACCTGCACGGTTGTGGATGTCTTCCTCCGTCACGGAAGAAGATGTGCTAAAGCTGAGAGACGCCAGGTATCTAACCGCGAAATTTCAGATAGGCTGCCTGCCCAAGGGCAGGTTATTCCCACTCCGAGCCTGGTGAGAGGGTGGTATTCGTGTCTCACTTCCTTCGGGGTTTAGGCTTCCCGACGGACCCCTTTGTGAGGGGGCTCATGTTTTATTATGGGCTGGAATTCCATGACTTGGATCCGAAGTCCATCCTCCACATCTCGTCGTTCATTGTCGTATGTGAAGCCTTCCTCCGCATCACCCCTCACTCCGGATTGTGGCTCAAGACCTTCAAAGTGGAGCCAAGATGATCAACGGGCATCGTGCAGAAGCGGAGGGGCTGTTATAAGCAAGAATGCGGACGCTCCATGGCCCGAGGGCTCTTTTCGTGAGGAGCTCAATTTATGGCAACAGGAGTGGTTTTATATCACCGCTCCTGTGGGCACCAAATGGGCGGCGCCACCTGCCTTCCGCTCGGGTCCTCCACTGCGGCGGGCGTCATGGGTCAATAAAGGGCTCGACTGGGACCGTCAGGGCGATACCTCTGTTGAAGGGCCGTGTCGAGACCTCCGAGTGAGAGAGAGATCAATCTGGTCGTAGCGCGCAGGTCATGCTGATTAAATCGCACCTTGCCTTGCCCTGCAAACGCCGCCCCTCCGCCTGTGGGAGTTTAATCCGAGGGACCACGAGCTCTCCAACATTTTATGGGCGTAACGCCCGTGGAGATGTACCAACTGTTCTTCGGATCAAAAGCAATGTGTCCGGACTTAACCGAGGGGCCTTGGTCTGAGCTGCAATCGCCCGGATACTCAAGTAAGTAGTCCTGTACCCGGACATGCTATCCGCATATTTATCATACACTTGCCCTTAAAAGAGCTATCCTTTAAACATGAGTGGATAGCAAAAGCAAAACTGATCAGGTGTCCGGCCCCCCTCCCTGAGACCACGCCGGATCCTGTATTAACCAAGATGCCGGATCGTGAAGGAGGCTATCAAGAAAGGGGGGATCGAGAATCCCTCCCTCCAAGGGGAGAAGAGGACCGCTTCTGAAGATCCGGAGACCAAAGCCTCGAAGCGGGGGAAGAAATCTTCACCAGAGGGTCCTGCGGCGGGAGATGCCCCGGCCACACTATTTCCCCAAGGAGATCAGCTCTCCAGCGAGCCGTAAGTAAAGGGGGCATTTTTTAAAAGAGAGACATCCCCGTTTTATTCCTGAAGGTAACCGAAAGTTTACCTTGTAGTTCGGATCTCAGCCCTTCATAGCAGAGCTCGTCTTCAGGGGATCTTGGTCCGGAGATGATGGAGAGTGAAACGCCTCCGCCCGCCGTACTGTTATGCGAGGTGGACGACCCTGAGGTGTCGTCGCGGAGGGCTTCTCCGAATCCGGCGGAGCCAAAAGGCAGCCGTATGTCCCCTCAAAGCCCTGCGTGTCCGGCCTTCGAAAAAGGCCACCGGACGAGTCCGGCACCAACGGGTGTACGGTCGGAGGAGCTGAAGGATCTGCTCGGGCGAGCGTCTATCTCGGAAAATCACCGTACGTTAATGGGTACGGTGATTGAATGGATTGCATCCGCTGAGAGCGGATTGCATGAAGCCGTCGTAAGTTTACTAACGGGTTTTGAGGTACGCAAAATGATGTACCTTCTGACAGTTTTGCATATAAAATGCGCCCTGTATAGATAGTAGCCCCTGAGACTTGGTGCGGTGTCAAAAATGACGGCGCACCGAGGATCATAACCCCAGGTATGATATTCTCTCTTCCTATGTAGGTGGCGGCGTCCGTGGCTAGCCGGGCTGATGAATTTGCCGAATCAAGCGGCAACTCGACGTGGCGGATGTGGACATCACGCTTGTTAATAAGCGGCTTGACGAGTCACAAGGTATGCAACTTCTCCGCGGACACCTGGTAAGGGAGCTTGACGCCCATGCCTTACAACATGTATGCTTAATGCAGATGGTGCCGCTGCTATGGAGAGCCTTCGGGCGGAGCTCGCCCGAGCAAAGGAGCAAGACAGAAAAGTGATGCGGCTGCCTTAAAGGCGGCCGCAGAGCTAAAAGCGAACAGGCTGCTTCGCCGAAGCAAGAAAGAAATGGCCGAGATGGCCATGAAATTGAAGAATGCTGCTGACCGTTGCGAGCTTCTTGGAAAAGAAGATCGAGCGAAACAAGAGGACCTGAAAAAGGCCGCCACCGAGGCCAAGGATACTCGCTTTGCGATGAGAGCTATGAAGGAGGAGCTACGTCAGGCCGGAGATATTGCGGCTGGAAAGCCCTTTCTGATGCGGAGGAAATTCACGGATCCTAAGTACGCTCAATTTGACCGGCTGCGGGGTGCGGAGGATGCTTATCTGGACTTGGTGGCGAGTGCCGCAGACGCGGCCGAACACTTCCGAGGTCAAGAGGATCACGGAATGGAAGAGCTATTTTGGTCGCAGTTCCATAGTCCGGAGCATCCACTTTCATTAACCGATCATTTGGCCGAATGGGCTGAGCTGAATAGGTTGTCCGGACTTGCCATGAAGGCTGTCGTGACTCATTTGTGGCCGAAAAGGCCTGAGCCGAAGAGTTATTTTGGCTTGGTGCAACAGTTCCTTGGTGCGGTGCCGCATATCGATGCAATGAAGCGGTCAGCATGCATAGAGGATGCGCGGATGGCTCTTGCCCGTGTCAAGACATACTGGGCGGAGATGAAGGCCACCGATGTTGCATCCCAAGATTCGGACAGAAGCCGAGTACCTGCCGAGCACTATCTTGAGGTAGTCCTGCAGGGCGCTCGTTTAATAGAGACGCAGTGCTCGAAGGATATTATGTTTTAATGACATGTATGATTTGTGAAAACAATGTTTCAATATAATATAAGAGCTTTTTATACTTGTGCGTTCAAGTATTAAAACACCTCATGTGCGGTCATTGATGTATATGTGTATATAACCTGAAAGATGGCAGTCTTCGGCTTCAGCCCCCACGCACATAATGCGGGGGTGTTTGCAAAAAGGCGCATTTTCACACTTAATCCAACGTCTTGGTCCTGTAAAGGAGGTGATAGCGTAGCAAACTAGGCAACCGGATTATAATGCTTTATCACTTTCACTTAGCCATAGGAGTTCGATGGTGGGGCTACTATATAGCCCCTAGGGGCACCGCGCTCTCCCGAATTCGGGGCGCGTATGTGCCTGACCGGGAAACGGTCCTTCGTTAATGCGGGGGAATTCTAAACATTCCGGTGGGTCACCGAGTGGTTGACCAGTCTCATGCTATATCATGACAGTCAGTTTTCGGCTTTCTCTACTGAGGTGCTCGCCTGGCCGAACCGAGGCACAATCGCAGTAGTTCTCCTGGTGCCGCGTTAGCCGATAGAACGGAACGTAAGGCAGCAAAACGCAGGAGCCGGGCAAACCCAACATTTGAACAAAGACATGATTCGGAGCTGATGCATATAAGGCCTAACTCGAGACGCCGAACACTCCCTAAGGTATTCGATCTTTATGAAAACGGGCAGAATAATGCCCTAAGCCCCTGGTGTCCAGGTACGCGCAAAAATTCTGGTGCGGCCGATGCCAAAACGCCAGCCTCCTCCTCGGTTATAGCAAGAAACCGGGGGATGTGTATCAACAAGAGACAGTAAAAAAGGTTTACGCAGGGTCTTAATCTGAAAAGAATCCTTGCAACGGGTCCCTACTGCACATCTGCGCCTGTGTCTCCGTTGTGCCGTATCCTGGACGGGTGTAGCACGGTGTTCATCTGTAAAAGAGAAGAACTTAGTTGAAAAGAAAAGATCGTGCGAAAAAAGTACTTTATATTAAATAAACAGAGTACGGTTCGAAAAGTGAATAAAATTGAGCTTTATTGTCTCTTGTTGTACATGCGTGCAGCCCCTTGTACGGGGGTATGCCGCTAGTAGGCGTTTATATGTTTACGCCGGACTCGTCTAGCCATGTCCGGGGTTCGAATGACCTATTCAGGTGCTTTGATTAGCGGAGCCGGATTAGTGTGGGGCTGTCAAGGCAGTCTCACGTTCTTCCGTGCTCGAGTAACACTTGATACTCCCTTTTAATGAGATGATGCCACGTGGACCGGGCATTTTAAGTGTAAGAGATGCATAATGCGGTATTGCGTTAAAGCGGGCGAAAGCTTCACGTCCCAGTAGTGCTTGATAGCTACTTTCGAATGGGGCGATGTGGAAGGTTAACTTTTCACGGCGGAAGTTGTCGGATGAGCCGAACACAACTTCTAGCAGTAGGGAGCCCGTACAATGGGCATATAGGCCTGGCATTACCCCTTTGAAGGAGGTGTTGCTATGTCGAATTTTGGTTGGGTCTATCCCCATTTTGCGGATTGTGTCCTGATATAGCAGGTTTAGATCGCTACCTCCGTCCATTAGGACTTGTGTAAATTGGAGTCCGTCGATTATAGGATCTAATATCAAGGCAGTCCATCCTGCGTTCCGGATACTTCCGGAATAGTCCTGATGATCGAAGGTGATTGGTTTTGACAACCATCGTTGGGACTCTGCTGGGATAGACCGTGCGGCGCGTGTTTCTATGGGCGCCGCTCTGTTTTTCCCTTTTGTCACTTGAAGTGAGTTCACTGTTTTGACTTCATGTGGGAAATTCTTTTGCTTTCCGGTGCTCTACTTGTGGGGTTCGTCATCGTCCTCGCTTGGTGTGTCGAGCCCCTTGTGTTCGGCATTGAGTTTGCCGGACTGCTTGAAGACCCAACAATCTCTGTGGGTATGGTTTGCAGGCTTCCCGGGAGTACTGTGGATTTGGCATGTTTTGTCCAAGATTTTGTTTAGGTTGGATAGCTCGTCGCTGTTGTCCTTGAGGGGCAGTTTTTTATGATTCTGTCGGGAGCTTCTGAATCTGGCGTTGACTGCCGTGCTCTTCGGGTTGTTTCCCTTTGTCCGGCGCTGGTCCTTGCTGCGTCGTGGTTTCCATTTCCATCCCTGACTTCGGATGTACTTGGGTCGCCGGTACTGCATCTTGCCAGCCAACTATCCTCTCCCGCGCAAAAGCGGGTCATGAGGCTTGTTAATGCAGCCATTGTTCTCGGCTTCTCCTGGCCGAGGTGTCTGGCGAGCCATTCGTCTCGGACGTTGTGTTTGATAGCTGCTAAGGCTTCGGCGTTCGGACAGTCGACTATTTGGTTCTTTTTGATGAGGAGCTTGTTCCATAATTTGCGGGCTGACTCTCCGGGTTGTTGAGTTATGTGACTTAAATCGTCTGCATCCGGAGGACGGACATAAGTCCCTTGAAAATTTGCCCGAAAAGCATCCTTGAGCTCTTCCCAACTTCCAATGGTATTTTCAGGAGGCTTTTGAGCCAATGCCGGGCTGGCCCTTTGAGCTTGAGGGTAAGTATTTTATGGCGTGGAGATCATCTCCTCTAGCCATGTGTATGTGGAGGATGTAATCCTCAATCCAGACTCGAGTCTGTTGTTCCGTCGTATGCCTCTATGTTTACGGGTTTGAATCACTTTGAGGAATTCGTGATCCAGACCTCATCGGTGAAACACAGGGGTGTGCAGCACCCCTATATTTGGGTGTGCCGTGATGTTCGGATATTTGGCGTGTTGCATTGCTTGGAAGAGCTTGCTTTTCGCCCATAGATGGACCTAACTGGGCCATCCTTTTGATGTGAATCCTTATGCGGATCGCGTGCGGCTTGTGTCTTGGCGCCGCTTGCCGCTCCATGTTTGCCATGTGGTCGTCTATCCGACCGGGCGGCCTCTTTGTTCTTTGATTGCGGGGGCTCTACGGCCTCCTCATTGAATTCGGGCAGTAATTTGCGCTTCGGGTAGCTCTTTGTTTGGCGACTGTCGCCGTATTTCTCTGCGGTGTTGAGTACTTTGCTCCATCTGATTCTGAGTGCATCTTCCGCTGTTTTGAGCTTCCGCTTCTGCTTTTTCAGGCTACGCGCAGTGGCGACGAGCCTTTTGTGGAGGTTCTTCTGCTCCAACAATTTGCCCGGCGTGAGATCGTCCGGACTGTTATCTTCGCCGGGGACGGGTTGTTTATTGTCGTCCACCGGTTCGCCCTGCTCTATGGCTGGGTCTGTGTGGCTGCCGTCTTTGTCGAGGCGGGACTTGGTGCGGCGTTTACGTTGCTGTTTTGACTGCTTTTCGAGGGATTTATCCTTCGTAGTGTCCCGTTGTTCCTCGTCGTCACTTCCTTTAGGTGTTTCCACCATGTATACATCGTGGGATGAGGTGGCTGTCCAGTATCCTGTGCTGGTTCATGGTTGTCTCCTACATCGTCGTCCATACCGTCGATGTCTTCGGAGTCGAAATCGAGCACGTCGTTGAAGCTTTCGACGGTGGCTACAAAGTGGGCGGTGGGTGGGCGTTGAATTTCTTCGTCGTCCGCATCCCAACCTTCCTGACCGTAGTCCGGCCAGGGCTCTCCTGATAAATAGAGAGACTTTAGTGAATTCAGGATGTCGCCAAAGGGCGAGTGCTGAAAGATGTCCGCGGCAGTGAACTCCATAACCGGCACCCAATTGGATTCGATTGGCGGCGCGGAGGGTTCGAGTCCGGAGAGGAGTCCGGCACCTTGGAGTCACGGTCTTCGCAGCGATAGGGATGGAGTTCGGCTCAATCGCCGTAGAGATCGTAGCCCCCGAGGCGGTGTCCAACCACTCGTCCTCGATCGGCGGAGTCGGCTCCGAGCTAAGGGTTGGAGCGGACGCTGGTGCGGCCTCCAGGGCACTGTTCGGCGGCAGAGCTAGATCATGCCCATCGAGACAGTGCGGCGGGCTTGGCTGTGGCTCGAATCCGTGGAAGATCAAGTCCCCGCGGATGTCGGCCGTGTAGTTCAAACTCCCAAATCTGACCTGATGGCCAGGGGCGTAGCTTTCGATCTGCTCCAGATGGCCAAGTGAATTGCCCGCAGCAGCAAAGCCACCGAATACGAAGATCTGTCCGGGAAAAAGTCTCACCCTGGACCGTCGTTGTTGATGATCGAAGGAGCCATCGGGCCTAACGATGACGACTCAGTGGTACTCTCATTTAAAGCTCCAATGTCGGTGTCAAAACAGGAGGATATCGGTTAGGGGTCCCGAACTGTGCGTCTAGGCTGATGGTAACAGGAGACAAGGGACACGATGTTTTTACCCAGGTTCGGGCCCTCTCGATGGAGGTAAAACCCTACTCCTGCTTGATTAATATTGATGATATGGGTAGTACAAGAGTGGATCTACCACGAGATCAGAGGCTAAACCCTAGAAGCTAGCCTATGGTATGATTGTTGTTAGATCCCTCGGACTAAAACCCTCCGGTTTATATAGACACCGGATAGGGTTAGGGTTACATGTAGTCGGTTACAATGGTAGGAGATCTACATATCCGTATCGCCAAGCTTGCCTTCCACGCCAAGGAAAGTCCCATCCGGACACGGGACGAAGTCTTCAATCTTGTATCTTCATAGTCCAGGAGTCCGGCCAACGGTGATATTGCGGCTATCCGGACACCCCCTAATCCAGGACTCCCTCACCGTGGATATTCATATTCCAGGGCATGCGAGGCTTCACCATCGATGGTGTATGAGGCACTTCGTTGCAAACTTTTACAGAGCTTGCAAAAACAAGGATCTTTGCATGGATCTCAACTCCGCATGTGTAGCCTTCTCCGTTAAGTCATTCACGACACGCTTGAACAAAATCTATGAGAAGGCAAACGAAGGTGGGAAAGATTTCTTAGAAAGGAATATTGATGAGAGACACAAGTGGTCACGGACATGTGACGAAGGAGGCACGAGATATGGTGACATGACAAGCAATCTTGTTGAGTGCTTCAACTTTGTCTTGAAGGGTGCTCGTCAGTTGCCGGTGACAGCAATAGCGGAATATACCTTTTACAAGCTAAATGAGTATTTTTTGAAGCACTCCGATGAAATCGACAAGTTGATTGCTGATAGTGAGAAGCCTCCCAATGAAATTTATCCGAAGAAGGTTGCCGAGTGGCTGGAGTTTCAGAGAGACAAGTCAGCCATCCAGCGAGTCACTTGTTTCGATAATGTAGAAATGAAATACCAAGTGGATGAGCCAGGTGGGACAACTAGAGATGGACAATCGTATGGTGGTCGCTCATTTAAGGTGGCTCTTAGGACAAGACATTGCACTTGTGAGCGGCCTAGTAAGTACCACTGGCCATGCTCACACATGATGTCGCCGGCCCGCATCAGGAATGTGGATATCTCTGATGGAGTAGTTGTAAGGTTGCATGAATTCAACTTGCAAACTCATAAGTTAACATGGGCATCTAGATTTCACCCTTTTCTGGACGCATCGCAGTGGCCAGAGTATCACGGTCCTAACATTAGGCCCGATCCGGAGATGATGGTACAACCCAAGGGTAGAAGGAGAACAAAGCGATACAGGAATGATATGGATGACCTCATGAGCACCAGAGAGTTTGGTAGTGGACATTTCATGGAGCCACGTGATAGGAACCAATGCGGTGGTTGCAATGAAACGACACACAACAAAAGGACTTGCAAAACATCCCAGTTAACATCCCAGTTACGAAGAGGGTCCATGAACATCCACGAGGCTGTGTCTCCCGTGCCGTCAGGAAACACGACTTGGGTCAAAAGATTCCATAAGTAAGCCCTGGCGTACCTCTCCACAACAGCCGGACTGTCATTCTCCGGGCACTCGTAAAAATGTTCTTGTAGCCATGAGAACAAAACACCGGATGGACTAGGATCCTTCTTTGTTTCATGAATCCACGGGGGAGGTTCAACACCAACCAAACCTGCAACCCTTTGTCGCCACCCCTCGGACTTCACCTTCCCGGTAAGAGCCCTGCCCTCGGTCGGAAGACCGGAGATCATCGCAATATCCTCCAAAGTGACGGAAATCTCACCAAGAGCAAGGTGAAAAGAGTGTGTCTCCGGCCTCCAACGGTCCGTAAGGGCGGTAATGGCCGTCGAGTTCAGCCAAGGTGGTGTGCCTTTAAAGTTGAGCACAAACTGGAGAAGATCCATTCTTCTAAAATAAGGCTCGTAGCGACGGTTATACCTCAATGACTCACGTGGGTTGTGGCCTCTCAACCGAAGTACTGGAGGAACCTACAAAAATCACATGCACAATTTATATACTTCTCTAAACTACTCACAATATACTCACAATATGAGAATCGACAATGTAGATACATAATTACCTCCCCTCTTTCCACAAGCACAGCACGATGCTTCTCCTCGTAATAATCATCAAGGCCGGGATATTTATCCGGCTCAAACATCCTACAAAATAAGGTAAATGGATTTGTTATGATATATGCTTAAAATTATGACCACATCATATACAAAATTGTGTGAGAACTACTACAAATTATCCCAAAGATATAAATCGCGAACCACATTCCCAACACCAATTCTTTTCAACCTATTTTATCCTAAAGAATCTATCACAACTAATTATTAACAAATAATAGGTTCAACCTAATCCAAAAAAATGGTCTCTCTCTAAATCCAATACTAAACAAGTTAACTAAGAATACTTCAACACAAGGAGTACATGTCTTCTTTCTAAACAGTATATCCCCAAAATATTCATCAAACAAATCACTAATAACTCATCTTAGGGTTCCACCATGTTTGAAAAAATGCATCTACAATAGCCAATCTTGACTGAAAATAAATGGAGGATTGGGAAGAGAATACCTCAAGCAACTCGGGGGTGCTTCGATCTACTCGTTTTGATGATCAAAATAGCAGATCTGGGAGAGATTTGGTGAAGAAGAGGGAGGGAGCGGCCGCCAGTTCCTCACGGGACGAACTGCCCGAGCGGAGCTAAGATGGGCTGGGTCAGGCCCCGGCGCGCATTACTTCATACAGGGCAGAAACGCCAGGGACATTGGCGTTTCTGACGTACCACGTCAGCGAAAACAGCGGGTTCGGACTGATTGTGGGCCAGGCAGAAACGCAAGCTACCACGGCGTTTCCGTATTGGCCAGGAACGCTAGCTGGCTCGGCGTTTCAATGTTGGCTGGAAACGCCGCGGGCCCTGACGTTTCTAAAAGGATCAAATCGTGAAATATTTTCACGTCGGGTTCAGTTTGTGACGATAAATGTTGACAAGGTCAAAACAGTGATTTTGGCCGCATTACTCTGCATGCATGCTGCCACGGCTGGGCTCCGATGTGCATGCGTACTGTCAGCTCCACGGGAGATCATGCATGATCATGTACGTCTTACAGCTCCGGCCAGGTGCCAGCACATCCTGCTAGGAATGTTGGTCGAACGATAAATGCGGACGCGAATCCGTCGCGATTCATCGACCAGGACACGCGGAGGACCGGTGGACAGGGAGATGAGCAGTGTCCACCTATCTCTCGTCGTGCCACGGCCACGGAATATGGAGAGGAAAAAGGAAAGATTGGGCGCCGGAAACGGCCGGCCGGTCACGTCCGCCGATGCGGCCACCGGCAGGCAGCGTGCGCTGTCGATGCGGACGGCGCCCGCTCACGTGGCAGCCAAGGCCCAGCGCGCCACAATACCACATCGCACCATCGATCAGAGACGCCACCAATTATTCGTTCGCGCCTCTCGTCCCGTCCACTCCGCCACCGCGACACCGATCGGAACGGCGACACGACAGGGAGCCGTCGCCGTCAGCCGGAGCGCGAACCGCAAGCAGCCGGCAAGGAGCGAGCGGGGACAGAGACGGACGTGGCCGCGCTCGCTGCTGCCGCGGAAGCAACGGCGCCGCGCGCGGCCGTACGTCGCTATCCCTCGCCACTCCAGTCCGTCGTTGCCATGTGGGGTGGCCGAGACGGAATAATAAGAACGCAGAGGGAGCAGACGGTAGCAGCAGCCGCTGTTCTTTCACAGGAATTTCTGAGAGCGCCAGGTGGGACCTACTGGCTACTATACCGTTAGGATCTGACATCGTTAGCGTTCCTATGTCTATTACGAAAAAGTCTTTCGCCCGGCTTTATAAAGAAAGGAAAGATCAATATCATCCGATACAAACGCACGCCAACATCACACACACCCAAGGCAGGATACAAAAGCGCTGAGCGCAGTAACACCACCCCTAGCACACTATAACAAAAAGATGAAGCCGCATACAACGAATCATGGACTCCAAGGCGATGCCTTCAGGAAGGATACAACACCGAAGCCCCGCCACCGCCCGATCCGAGGATCAGAGTTTCTCCCGGAGCCGCACGACGGGCGGTGAAAGCCGCGATGACGCCTTCAAGAAGGGAACGAACTTCGCCGTCGCCGGTCCGTCCGAAGATAGAGCAGGTTTTCACCCCGGCCAAGACTCACCGCCGCCGAACGCTACACCCCGGCAACCACGCTGCCTGCATTTAATTATGGTCACCCGGCAACGCCAAGACACGGCTCTGCCAAGAGCACCGTGGCACCGCCACCAGGCCGCCGCCCAGGCATCCAAGACCTTGACACCACCGCACCCGAGACCCGCCGCTATCCCAACCAAAGAGACGAGCAAAAAAGGATCCGCCTTTGCACCCCTAGCCCACCCCAGCATTGAGACCCAATAGGTCGGCCATCACTGGCATCCATCGACCCATCCTGCAGCCCGGAGCACGAGACGAGATCGGTCCTGCAGCACCGTGGGGCGGGGACGAGGTCAGTCCTGCTGCACCGTGCGCGAGACGAGCTCGGTCCTACGGCACTGTGCGCGAGACGAGCTCGGTCCTGCTGCACCGGGCGCGAGACGAGCGATGGACCGTAGATGGGAAAGGGCCAGCCTTTCGAAGAGAGTAGCGATCGAGCGCCGAGGAGATGGAGTGAAGGCCGAAACGGTCCGATTCCAGACAAGCCGACGCCGGAGAAGCTGGCCGCCGCTGCAAGCTGATCCGCCAAGCCACCATGGAGCCGCCACGACACCGGGAGTCCACCACCGCCGGACCTCCACACGTCGCCGCCCATGGCCGGAGCAACGGCCACGCCCGGCCGCTACCCTACCCGCATCGCCCGGCGAGCTCAAAGCGCCAGAGCCGCCGGGCACGCACCGCCGCCACCGCCGCCGCCGCCGAATTTCACTACCAGATCCGGCTGGATCCGGCGGGGGCTGACGCGCGCCACCTCCCGAGACGGGAGCGTCGCAGCTGCCCCGCCACGGACGAGAACTGTGGCATCGCACGCCGCTTCCAAATGGCTGCCCCATGAGCCACGCCGAGCTGAACCCCAAGACTGAAGACCGCAGCTCGAGGAGGCCGCCTCGCCGCCCCACGAGCAGGGGGAAGGGCCTCCGCCGCCCACCGGCTTTGCCCGACGGAGCTCGCCGGCGCAATGGGGAGGGAAGGAAGGTGGGTCCGAGGCTGCAAGAGATAGTCCCCCGGGCGCGCGCAGCGCACTGCATGTGGCGTGAGCGTGAGGTGAGGCGCTCTCCAAGGCAGCAGGCGAGGAGCCCGGGCGCGGAAGCAGTGAGGCAAGGGCGGCGGGAAGGGAACCCTAGCAGGGGAGGGGGGCTCCTGGCAGCCCCAGATGTTTACCCTCCTATGTCTATTGAATTGAACTCCTATATTCGAAACAGCATACTCGAGCGGTTCCTATGTTTTCCAAATGCATTTATCTTCCAATGATGTTGCGTGTGCAAGCAGTCGAACCATTCGGTTCTACTCCCTCCGTCCTATATAATGTTAGATGTTTTTGCAAGCAATGTTAGCTTACAAAAACTTTTTACATTATGGGACACAGAGTATCTCATTATTTGTACCAAACACGAAGATGGAGCCATTCCATTCATGTGGAATGAAACCATTAGAGCAACTCTGCAAGAGTCATCATATCGGCCCGATGATCATAATAACCATTCTTATAATGATTTTGATGATGATCAAGAAAAAAAATATGATTTTGATCGAAAATGTCACTATCAGAGTCGATATCATGTCCTTTATCTCCATAGCTAATGAAGGTGGCTCCAAAACGAGCCCATGAGTCTTCATATTTGGCGTCTATGGGGGATATTTGGAAACCGGTTTGGCGTGAATGGTATTCCCCCTCCCGTCGTGGGGGATATTTGATTGCCAACAATGCCATGGACGACTTCTCGACCCCCCCCCCCCCCTGCGCCATGCCTGAATTCATCGGATTGAAGTCGAATCCGGTGACTTCAACGGTAATTGCGCCTACTGCGGCTCATGTGGATTATGCACCTCTGATGGCTGAGACAGTTGAGCTCCACCCTGCTGACAAAGTGTCCAATGCGGAGGTGCCTATGTCGTTGCGTGGAGGCAGAGGCCTCAGCCCACTAGTGCTGTAGTGGTTCTTAGCGAAGGCACTGAAGAATAAGACTGGTAAGGGCGTCGTCGCTGCCTTTAGCCCTCCTTGCTTCACCCTGACGGCAGGCAAAACTATGGTGGCTTCCTAGTCGTACGCAAGATCAGCAACAGTGATGAGGTTAAAAAAAGGCATCATATAGCTTTTATTCGGGTTTTGTTCAATTGAATGCGAGATGGCCATGGAAATTGTTGGAAAATGTAGCGGCGATTTTCTGAATTTGGGGATCGGCCCTCAACTTTTTATCATGACTCCGTCTAAGACGCAGAATTGTAATTTAAGGGTTCCTCATCGAAAAAGAAGGCAATACGGAGAAGCAACTTAAACCACGATGCAGATGTTGCGCTTGTCTTGGCATGACAATATATATCTCTCGATGTGATCGCCGGGAAACATCAATCGACAACAATGTATTGGAAATGCATTGAGGATTGTTTCAGATTTCATTTTGCATGAAAAAAAAACGATGCTCAAATCTCTCACAGTCTGACACCGTGCGATTCAAGGGATGTGGAATCATTGGGTGAGTTGCAAGGAGCAAGTGAAGCCCGCTCATCCTAGGGGTGTGAGCATTTATGAATATGTAAGAAAGCTTGTTGTTTTTTATTGACACATTTGCATTACTTTGAGAATTCTCATCAATTTGTGGATTTGTTTGTTTTAAGATGAGATAGCCCAAGTGAAGTACAAAAACTGCCCAAGTCGAATGGGCAAACCATTTGGCCTCAACATTATATGGATTTGTTGGAAGAGCACGAGAAGTGTAATTCTAGGAGTGATGATGGCAACCCAAAAGCCGAGAACTGGGCCAATTCCTCTCTGGAGATGGATGGCGGTGCAAATGATGTTGATAGAAAGAAAATGTCAAGTGTGTGACTAAAAGTACCATTCTAGCATCTAGAATGGGTTGCTCAGATGGGAGGAAGCAGAAGAACTAAGGCTCAAGAAACAAGAAGAGGGCGGGGCAATGAAAAAAAGGTCGATAAGTTGAAGAGGACAAGAAACGAGAACGCCGAGAAGAGGAAGCAAGATACACTAGAGATGGAGGAGAAGAAGAACTAAGAGAAAGTGGCAAGATGATATGAAATGCAAGAGAGAAGATGGTATCAGGAAGAGATGGGGGCACGCAGGCACCAAATTCAGCAGGAGATTGAGCCGCGTAGGCTCCAAATTAAGGATCAGACGAGAAATGAATGCACATCCTAGCAGAATCGGTTCATCATGTTGGATCCGAACAAAATGGATCAAGTGGCACAAGATTTTTTATCGCAGCAGCGAGATTTAAGCATTTGCTTAAGAAAACTCGAAAGAGGGGATGGTGCAATTGGAAGAAACATGTGATTGGTACATGTCGCCGATGAAATGCTTTTGTTCATGCAACTTGTCAAAAACAATGCGCATGTTTACTTGATGTGGTAAACGGTTAAATTTGGTGGGAATCACAGTGTTTGAATTATGGAGGCTGAAATATGGCGAGCCTGAGTTTGCTCGTCGCCTGTGCAACCTCCATATCTGATGGATGGCCATCGACACTATGGCGAATCTCTGGAGTTTTTCTTGCTTTCCATTTCACTTGGTTCTTCAACGAAAAATAATAACACCCTATAAGAACTTTGAATAGTAAAACAAAGAAAAAAAATTCTATTTATATGCTAGATCCATTTTTTAGCTGAACCTCGATGTCATGCACTACAAGGGCCATGCAGAAGATTATAAAAGTACAAACACGTTCATGGGCTGAGAGAGGGAGATAGAGGGAACCAAATCATAAACTATTATCATCATTGCCCCTTGTCAAGATCTTCATCACCACAATGAATGCATATTCGAGCATAATCGGTTCATCGTGTTGGATCTGAACAAAATGGATCAGGTGGAAGAGATTTTTGGGTACAGCAGCGAGATTTGAGCATTCACTACGGAAAACTCGAAAGAGGGGACGGTGCAAATGGGAGAAACATGTGATTTGTACATGTCCCGATGAAATGCTTTTGTTCATGCAACTGGTAAAAAACTATGCATGTTTACTTGATGTAGTAAACATTTAAATTTGAAGGGAATCAATGTGTTTGAATTATGGAGGCTGAAATATTACGAATCTGAGTTTGCACGTCGCTTGCGTAGACTCCATAGCTAGTGGATGACGATCGCCGATATGGCGACTCTAAGAGGAACACACCCTAAGGGCTCCTTTGATTCAAAAGAATCCCATGGGACTTTTGGAGGGTTAGAATCCTTTGAAACTTTTCCTACATTTATCGTTTGATTCACATGATTGAATCCTATAGGATTTTTTTCTATGGAATCAAGTATACTACATTTCATTAAAAATCTAGCATTCATTCCAACCTTTTTTTTCAATTCCTTTGTTTTTTCTGTAGCATCAAACACTTTATGCTAATCATATACGATTTAAATGAACATGCCACTCAAATCTTGTATTTTCCCTATTCCCGCATTTTGAAAATCCTGGGAATCAAAGAGGGCCTAAAAGAACTTTGAATAGTGAACAAAGGGGGAAAAATTGCTATTGCTACGAATCTCTGGAACCATCTTTTTCAGCTGGAGCTCGAAGTGATGCACTCCAAGGGCCAGGCAGAAGATTATAAAATTCCAAACACGTGCATGGGCTCTGAGAAAGAGAGGCAGAGGGAGCCAAATAATAAACTATTATCACCATTGCCCCTTGTCGTGACCTTCATCACCATAATGGCTAGAATCAGCAGGGGTGATCACCATCATTATCCTCAACAACAGCTATGATCGATTGTCGCCATGATTCCACGGTTCCTCCCTCGCACGATAACGCGCGACAGTGGACGAGAAAGGGCCCAATCCTGGTGATATTTGGGACCCAGTGCAAAATCTAGGTATAAAGTCAATTAATAAGAGAAGTCAATTATGATAACAAAAATGACGTTCATGGAGGAACGCAAATAATACTTGAACAGTGTCAATTTGAATACCGGGTAGGGAAATTGCAATGTCAATAGATTCGAGGAGGACCGGAGAAGAATCATGGTGGGTATGAGTTCATTTCAGAGGGATTTCCATCCTTCCTTTTTTTGATGTGGCTTGTGGGAGGAGAATGGCCAGGAAGATGAAGCGTGTGGACCGGAACGATGAGGCGGGAAATTTCCAAGGAATAACAAAGAGATACGTAGCTCTCGTGAGATACCACTTTGCAAGAGAATTAGAGTTCACGGCTTGATGCACGCTTCCATGAACTAATTACTTAGTTAGTTAGCTGAATTGCTAATTAGGGAGGGCCAGGGCCTGACGAGGAAAAGGTGACATCGTTGGTTTCCTTTGCAACCCCTTCCCTACGACAACATCCATGGAGCCCCTTTTTGTCCCCTCAATGTGCCCAATGAATAATGACCCTATGATCACCATCATCATCGTCGTCGCCCCCTTGTCGATCGTCTAGATCATCATCATCATCACCACCATCACCATCATCACCGCCAACAGCAGCTATGATCGGTCGGTTCGGGAGGAGGAGGGGGTCCTGGCGAAGATCTTCTGGCCCGGGGCGAGGATCGCCAGCGGGTCGTAGCGGGCCTTGCGGTCGACGAAGCGGGCCCACTTGGCGCCGAAGTGGCGTGCCCAGTCGGCCTCCGTGCGGTAGTGCGGGAAGTAGGTCTTGAAGTCGTAGCCGCTGGCCCGGCAGGCGTCGACGATGGCGCCGTTCTGCGCCAGCAGCTCCTCCACCGCCGCGCCGCCGCCGGCCGGGCAGAACCGCAGCAGCGCCACCAGGTAGAACACCTCGCCCTCCGGCAGCGCCACCGACGTGTTCGGGTCCCACCTGCAGCACAGTTGCACGACGCGTCACGATACGACAAAGGAAGGAGAACGAGAGCGAGCTTATCGTAAACAATGGCGCCGGTGCGTGCACTGCAGTGCATGGCCTGTGGCTGAGAGAGACGTGCATGGCGATAATAATAGTTTTTTCAATCATAGGACCTGAGCTGGTGGCCGGTAATGCGCAATCTGCTCGGGCTAAATCCAAAACGGAACGGGATCGATGGAGAAGCTGGGACGGAGCCCGTCTTATTATAAGTGATCCCGGTCAGGATCACTCACTGCCGTCAGCGAGCGCCCTGGCTGAGCAGGGGAGGCTCACATGCGCGCGCGTGACATGGGCGCCCGCCGCAAATGGCAACTCTGCCATGCCACCGAGCGGCGCACGGAAGCAATCCATGTCACTGGTTGGAGTGTACTGGAAGAGTGGAATACTCACTTGGTCTTGAGCATGGGGTAGACGAGCATGGGCCCGTCGACGCCGTCGGCGAGCATGCCCTTGAGCACGGCGCGGTCGAAGTCGGCGATGTCGCGCGCGGAGACGAAGAGGTTGAGCCACGGGTGCGGCGCGGCCCAGCTGCCGCTCCGGCGCGCCTCCTCCTCCACCCGGTTCACGCGCGACAGGAACTCCACGTACCCGACGTCCGCCGCGTACTCCAGGCCCCGCACGTACTTGAGCCGCCGCATCATCTCCCCCATCCTCTGCACACACACACGGACACGGAAGAAACATACATGAGCACGAGCACGGGCAGGCGAATCAACATCAATGGGTCTGGCAGCAGAGCAGTAACCAGTAACGACGACGATCGTGTCACGTCATCACATGCCGGCCTAGTGCGTTCTGCTGGTGTAGATAGATGGATGGATGGCTGAGCTGTTCCATGGGAACAAAGGAGAGGTGAGCGAGGTGAGGTGAGGTGGGGTGGGCTCGGCCCGCATTGTACGCACGCGAGATCGGCCGTGCGCGGCAGCGGCACTGGATTGCTGGATTGCTGGCGCGACCGGTGGGCGTGGCCGTGGGTGGGTGGGGGCCGGGGAGTTTGGCGGCGAGCGCGGGGGGCGGTTAGGGGCCAAGAATCCAGCGGGAGATAGACGGCGACATCCCGCGGGGAAGGGAAGTACAGCGCGGCCTACCTCGTCCACGGCGTCGGGCTGCTGCTGGTGGTGCTGGTACAGGGCCACCTCCAGGCAGTAGAGCAGCGGGCCGGACTCGCCGGCGGGGAGCAGCGACGGGTCGAAGCGCGCGCCGGCGGGGATTGGCACCGACGGCCAGCCGTTGACCGGGTCGTCGCTGCGCACGAACGCGAAGCCCTCCACATAGTCGAACGCCGACTCGGCCGGCCGCGTCACCAGCCACTCCGCGTCCGCCGCGTACTCCGCGAAGCTCGCGTACACCACGCGCGCCCACTTCACCTGCAGTCAATCAAGGGCACGCGCACGGCGGCCGGTTAGCGTGCGTCGTTGGACGATGAGGATGGGGATGGGGAGTCGTAGGGGTTACCGTTTGCGGCGCGGGGGAGAGCGGGATGCGGGCGCGGGTGATGACGCCGAACTGGCCGAGGCCGCCGAGGACGGCGAAGAAGAGGTCGGGGTGGGCGGAGCGGGAGCAGACGCGGCACTCGCCTTCGCCGGTCACCACCTCGAGCTCAGCCACGTTGGACACCTGCGGGCCGTAGCGGAAGGACTGCCCGCTGACGCCGCCGTTGGAGAGCGTGCCGCCGACGGTGAGCCGGAGGTAGTCCGTCCAGGAGGCGGGGGCGAGGCCGTGGTTCGAGACGGCCCAGTGGAGGACCTCCTCCCAGAGCGCGCCGCCGGGGACGTCGGCGAAGGCCGCCCCACCGCCGGACGAGACGAGCTTCATCTGCTGGCGCCGGGAGGCCGCGCCCGCGCATGTCGAGGACGAGGCCGCCCTCGGACATGGCCTGCCCGGCCACCGAGTGGCCGTTGCCGCGGGCGGCCACGGTGAGGTGCGTGGTGCGCGCGGCCGCGCGGATGGCGCTGGCCACGTCGTCCGCGCTCGCCGGCCGGACGACGGCCGCGGGGCGCGCGCTCACGAGGCCGCCGAAGTCCCTCGCCGCCGCGCACTCGGCCGCGTCGGCGGCCACCACGGTCAGCTCGAGCGCGTCCCGCTCCGTGGCGGCGCCGGCGGCGGCGCGGTCCATGTACGCGAGCATCATCTTGGGCAAGCAAGCGCTTCTCGCTGAGCTGAGCAGAGCAGAGCTCTCTGTTTTGTGATGTCACCCGCGGTGCGCTCGCGCTCTGTCTTCCGCCTGACTGTGCAGCGGTCGTCGTGTGGGTCGAGGGGTTTATATCGAGAGAGGACACGCGGGCGTCGATGGCCATCACACCTTTCAAAAAGAGTCAATCTATTTAAGTTCGCAAGTTTGAATGGAAATCTCGGGAATTTTTGGAGGATCTCATATTAAAATGTCTTTATTTGTCCCCAAAAGTGCGGCTTTGCCATCTAATTTCCCCGAACCCACGAAAAATGGGCATAGCTTCCAATATATGCCCAATGTGGGAACCCAGCCCGCTTAATAAGCATGAGTTTTGGTTCATTGCTAAAGCTATATACAAACAATCTACTATTTGTCAAAAAAAAATACAAACAATCTACTATTATATGTAGCCTTCATTTCTTACAAATAAATGTTAGTTCTCGTGTAAAACCAATCTTCTTATGTATAATGATGAAGTGGATGATCGGTTAATGAGAAAAAGGACATACACGCAAATTACATAGGCCTTTGCTTGTCTTATGTTGAGTATATTAGCAATGTTTCAGTTGAATTAACCCGAAAATAAATCATCACCATGACACTGACAGCACTAAACACATACTGATATTTGTTCACGTAAGCACGTACTAGCTAATACAGCTAGTACAGCTAACGCAGAAATAAATGTGAGCGGGATAAACCAGTTATACCCTCCAGTCGGCCACGTCGAAGCCTCGGCGACGGTGGCGCCAGCGGCCTTCTTCGCAGCAGCAAGCTTCTCGGCTTCGCTGGACATGTTAATGAGGAAGGCGGCATAATGGACGAAGACGAACATCAGTGAACAGTCGCGTAGGAGGCGCTTCCCAAAAATCTAATCGCCCTTGTCCCGTTGTAGGATCGTAAAGGGTGGGTTTCCGCAGGCCTGCTCTCCCGTATAGCCGTTCACATGATGAACGGAATGGGTCGCCAGAAGAAGCGGCAGTGAGCAAAACGATGGTATTCTGTGAGCATGAGGAGACAGATGTGATCTGATCTAGATCGCAGAAAGGCCCGCCGACGCCTCCAACATATAGACACGGTTGGGTAGAGAGACGTGGACTAGACTCACGTCCAAGTAGGCAACAGCCCGCGATCTGAAGTCTCAGATTCGTGCGCATCCGTTAATGACTCGTAATTAATGGCCAATTAATTATCTGTTCTTGACCGGTAAAAATTAAGCGCACACATATGACATAGGTCTGAGCTTGGCTCGGGTTGATAACAAAACACGACGCGTGGGGAGGGGGAGGTGCGCACGGAAACCACTCCTCTTCTTAAGCTCTAATAGCATGTGGAAGTTAAACCCTTATAAAACGGTCTCCACTCTCCTGCACAAATGAGGTAGTATTAAACTTACCACAGCCGTGTCATGGCACCTACATTGGCCCCTTGATATTTTCTGAAATTGTTATATGGGCCTAGAGCCCATCATGTATTTCAAAAATCTCCTACCAGATCTCGACGGCCCATTGTATCATGCTCTGTTCAAAAGATTGTTTTGATATACCGTGCTTTCAGTTCATTAATATCGTGCTCATTAATTAAGGTTACACTCCTTCACAACTGAACAATTGACTATTCCTTAAATTGTCAGTTCGGCGTAAAGAAGTTTCACCAGTACTAGGTTGCTGAAGACTGACCACGAGGGCGAAGCATATTAATCACTCTTCTGGCTTATTAATGAGCTTACTAGAGATCACCGTATGTCAGAGACTATGACCAGCAGTCGGGCTCAAAATTGGTATGTTTTTCCAAAGATTGCTTTGTCGGATTGCATCTTGCTTATAAAAGCTTCAAATATATTAAGACAAAAGTCAGTTTGCCATACAGCTTCCGAGACTATTGTGTTGATGACCCACAAGTATAAGGGATCAATCGTAATATTTTTGATAAGTAGGAGTGTCGAATCCAACGAGTAGTGAAAGAAATTGACAAGTAGTTTTCAGCAAGGCTTCACCAAAAATGTTCTAGAGATAATTTCTTAGGTTGTTTGATAGCAAACTAATATTTAGCTGGATAAATAGTAATAAAAGTAATAGAGTGCACCAAGTGGCCCAATCCTTATGTATGCCAAGCACAAGTCGGTTGTGTTTCATATAGTAGCTAAAACGCTCTTGAGGACACACAGGAATTTCGTCAAGTTACTTTCACCATGATTCATTAAGTTAGAGCTCATCGATTTGATAGGTGATGTGTGGGTAGACTGGAACTAAGGTATTGTTTTTAGTTGAAAAAAAATACCTACTCAAAACATAGACTAAACATAATTGGGAAATTGTGACAATCTCTCTAACAAAAAGATATGATCCTGCATTCAAATTTGATGAAAACAATTATTTGATTGGACTTATAGAATAAAATAGAGCATATTTACACGAACTCATATTTCAGATTTGAATTAAATTTTAAATTTCCAAAATTTAAATAATTTGGTTCTACAATATTCCAGAGATTTCAAGGTGTCCAGGGATACAAAAAATATTAAATTTGGATTTACCGCTTAGGAGTTATGAATTTTGGAAGTACAGAATTTTGTTTGTAAAAAAAGTGAATTAAAAAAAACAAGGCTTCCACGTGTCACAATCTGATAGGCCGGTACTGCTTCATTTGTTTCAAAATAGGGCAGCGACGTGATCTGTTGGATCAAGATCCAACGCCGAGAGGATTGAGTACCGGTTCACTTAAGTGAACGCACACAGGGCGCCGGACCAAACTCGCATGGTTGAGAAGAGAGGGAGGGGTGCTTGCCCAATCTTGGTTGCAGGCGATGAGGAAAATACCGCGGAATCGACTCAGTTTCGCTCGATCTCGTGATGCGGCGGCCCTATGTGATGTTCGAGCGGCAGACTGGGTAGAGGACGATGCGGCAAGCTCCGCGGAGACGACAGGGATGTCGATTTCTTCCTCGACGGGTGATGAGAGGTCACCAGAGTTGGACAGATTGTCCGATGATTGTGAAGCTCCTTGACGGCATGCTCTAGCTGCCATAAACATCAAACCACCGTGTCAAAAGGGTTCATCTAGGCGGGATATGAAGTAGTAGAGATGAAACGGGGGCGGGTTCCCCTGAACAACATCGCTAACTTCTGCAAATGACAGCACTTGTGGGTTTCTTCGGCGTGGAATTTAGGATGATGGGGAGAGGGAGAGATCCCTTAGGGAGAGGGCCATGGTCTCTCGGAGAGGCGAGAGTTAGGGCTTTATATAGGGGCGAGGTGGTCGGAACAAAGCAAGCGGTGAGGAGGTCAGTGGCCCAGATGGTTGTTTCGGATGCCCTGAAAGCACACTGGAGGTGGAGACATATTGTGAAAGGTATGGGATATATTCTGGAAGAAACTTCAAGGTCGGAATGGAAGTAGAGGCATCAGGGCGTCGCCGGTTGCCTCATTCGGACGCGAGGTGGGTGACGACCTGACACATAGGGCCCACCTATCAGTGGGTGGAGAAAAAAGAAAAGGGGAAGGGAGGCTGTGGGCTGGCGCTTTTGCTCCGTTGGGCCATAATGGGCTGTATCAGCTTGCTTGTGACACTGAATAAGAGAGGGAGAGTGGGCCTAGCCTAGTAATTAGGATAGTTAGGTTTTATTACTTTCTATTATTTAGTTTAGGTTAACAAAAATGCTAAATAAAAAATATCAGAAAAATGTTTGATAGTACATATTATTAATTGATAACTTAGAAAAAAATCCAGAAATAAAAAATATTTATTTCATGTAATTGATTTGAATAATGTATTATGGGCTTTATAAATTCCCATAAAATATTTTAAGGGTTTTTTAATTCCTATAATTCAATTTGAACTCCACAATGTAAATTGTTGAATATCAATAAAGTTCCCATTTTATATATTTGAGGAAGTCATAGTATCCCCGCTCTTTATTGATTGAATAAAAATCTAAATTCCTTTATTCATAATTCAATGATGATCAAGGGATATGCAAATGGACATGCTTCTATGTATACCATCCAAAATGAAAATTTGGGACGTTACAAGGCACCTGATTTTTTTTGTTCTCTCAGTTGATTTGCTCGTGCATGAAGTTAGTTGTACGACTCGTGCATTCTGCGGTGATGTGACTAGCATGTTCTAAGTATATGGGCCAATATATGTTTAGATGGCTGACTACTTTTGTCTCCAAGAATGAGATATGATGGTGTGAGAGAGGCAACTTATTTTTTAAACTGACTAAAAGAACTGGCCCTACATTGTCTTCTATTTCATTTAAAAAAAGTATGTCCTTTATTTCAATTTTCTAATCATGTTTCATTCATGAAAGTTTTTCCATACTAGACTACGTAAGTCATTTTTTATTATAATAATTTGAAGTTTTATGATTTGTTGTCTTTTAAGTAACTCTACCAGAAGGATTCTTTCTTACATATAATTCTTTTTTTCTTTTTTCTTTTTCTTTTAGTTTTATTTTATTCTTTATTTTTTGTTTATCTATTTCCCTCCTTTTATAATTTTATTCCTTCCGAATAACACAACTCCATGATGTTATGTCTTCCATAAATCAAATTTATCCATGTACTGTCAATTCGTTCATGCTATGTTTTTTTGTATGATATGTGTGTTGCTCTCACACACAGAGAGATAGGGGAGACAATACCATCGACATGAGATGCAAAGAATTTTCATTTTGTCAAGAGACAACTAAACTTCAATGTTTTTTTTTGTGGATTCTTAGTATGACATGTACGTATACGAGCAATTTTTATGCAATATTTGTGCAAACTTATAATGTTGTCTAAAAATGATAATATTACATGATTTTTCTTACATATTGTGATTTATTTCTATGCTACTTTTTTTCATAATTATTTTTATGTTTTATTTCTTGTTTTTGTTAACACCAATGCCCTTTATTCATTCTACCTTAAAATAATGATTTTTTTCTTACTATAGGTGTCTGTTTATCGGTAAGTAAAAAGTGATCGAGTACGAAAAATCAATTGTTCTTCTTAGTTGTGTTAACGTTTCTCACCCTTTTCTATCGTTGTTAAGTAGTTTATTTTTTACGGTTAAACTTTCTCCTATATTTGTGCATCCGACAACGGTTTACTGGTGCAGTCATGTGACACTACTTAATTTTGCACTAAAAATGAAAATAAAATTTATTTCATAACGGATCTGTTAAAATCATAATATAATTATTAAAGTTGCACTACTTTATCCTTGTTATTGCATCGTACCAAAGGGTGCAAACTTTTGTGTATTTTGTGTGCAAGTTTTCACTATGCTCTAATCCATTTGTACAAGAAAAGTGCTTCCCAACAAGTCATTATGATTTTTTATTAGGTATAGTTGTATAATACTAATTAATTACCTTTTTATTTTTGTTGTCTCTTCCTTTAGGGTTAACCACCCCTGTAATTGATACTTTCTTTGAAAGCAATTTGTTTTTTTGTCACCACTCCTAAAATTATTTATTTATTATAAATAAATTTGTTCTTTGTTTGTTTGTTATATACTTTAAGATAACAACACTCACATTTTTTTCATTCCTTTATATATTTTACAACATTTCTTCTTTCAAGTAGCACCACTCCCATAAAATGAGTCCCATGATTTGTCCAGGGAAAATGACTATTGTCTGAAAGTTACACTACTATATATTTGTTCTTGCATATTGTCAAATAGTACAAATTCTATGAAACCTGTTTGCAAGTTTTTGTCTATTTTTTAGTTTTGGTTTTATTTTTTCTTTCTTCTTTAAGGTAATACGAGTAGCCTCAGTACACTCCACCTTAGAATAACATTTGTTTTTTGTGTTGTTCTGTATATATCTTTATTTTTTATGCTTTACTTGGTTTTTAGATGGTTGGGTTTTCTAATTTATTTGTGTATATGGTGGAGATTTGATTATGCAATCATGTGACTTCTACTTAATATTATGTTAGGAAATTCAAATAAAATTCTCTTATGTAATTGAACTACTTGAATCATATTTAAAATTAATGTTTCTCATGATGACACTCCACCTGGAGAAGGACAACGAAAGGGTGAAATGGTAGCGCGTGCAACATCCTAAGCGTTGCAGGGATTGGCCGCTTCTTCGGTCTGGGTAGCGGACGCTGTCGACAATGAACAGCTCCGTTTTTAATAGCTCCTTTTTAGTTGCTTAGTTGTTTTTTCGGCCGTTCCATTTTCTCCTATATATGTGCATGCAATAGTATTTTGATTATGCAATCATGTAACATTGCTTAATTTTGTGTTACTAACTAAAAATAGAATTTATTTTTGTAATCGATCTACTCAAGGCAATACTATTATCGAAGTTTATTTCACTGAATCGCAAGTTTTTTTATTGATTTGGCATGACAGGATAAAACCAGCATTGATATTTTTTGAGACAAAAAACCCAGCGTTAATTAATATGTTACAATTTGGTTGTTTCTTTATTAACCGGCTTGTGGCATTCGTAGCCCATCAAGCAACCAGCCTGGCTAGTTTCTCTCATTTGAGCTTTTTTTTAACTCTCTCATTTGGGATGTTGCTTTTCCAGGATGGGGAAAATCAACGAACCAACAAACCAGGTATGCATCATCAAGATTTCGTCTAGGGCATCCGCCGCCGTCGTCGCCGCCAAGGAATTTTTGATCCCCTCGCCTCCGGCTGCCATCTTGGCGCTGAGAGGTGGAGACCTTGAATCTTCAAGTTCTACGTTTTTCGTCATCATGATTATCATTTTTTGAATAAATTTACTCTCGTTATTTTGACGGTTCCAGGAGATTAGATAGTTTTCTATCCTTGCAGATCTGATTTTTCGGATCTGATGAGTTTATGTTGGTGTGTCAGACTTTTTTTGTTGGTATGTTTATTTGTGGAGCCTAAACCTTTCATCAACATCGTGGTGAAGATAATGTGATCCGACGGCCTGCACTTCTAGAGGATCATCCCTGACCCAAGTACGTTCATCGATCAAGGCCTTCTATCTTTTTAGATGGATGACTGAAGAAGCTTTGAAAAATCATTATTGGTAATGTTCGTGCGGTTGAAAGAGTAACAACATGGTTGCTCCAGTCTAATTGCACTCTTTACCGAAGTTTTGAAATATTTCTTCTAGCAGAGATTGATACCACAAAAGAAGGTCTTTCCAAAAGATTCCATTCTAATTTTTAGTCATAATAGTTACTTTGTATTTTTTTTGAATTTTAGATCCAAATCAGTGTACTTGTAATTATTATGAGTATGAATAAAAATACAAGTGTTTCTAAAAAAGCAATAAGAACCAGATTGGTACTCCTGTTAAAGGCAACAAAATCGTACTGCACAAAAATAAATTGGCTGAAACCACAACAAATTTCAGGCGTGTGACACCCTTTCCACCCTTTAGATTGCGAAGCGTGCTAGCAAGCTGGCCTCCTACTACGGCTACAAGCGTGCAGCCGCTGTCGCAACCCCGGACCAAAGTTGCTGCAAGCCGTTGCCTCGACAAGCGCACGAGCGCGGCCTCCCGGCGCCGGCAGAAGAAGTGCGACAGCCTCCGCCGGTGGCGGCGTGGCTTTCGCCGACGTGGAGGCGCACCGGAGCGGCAGTTGGGCGGCGCCGCACCCGTGGCTCAACCTTTCCGTCTCCGTGCGCGACATGGCCGACTTCGACCGCGCCGTGCTTGTCGACGGCATCAACGGCCCATTACAAGTGAGTATTCTAGTACAACTAGTAAGATGCCTGTGTGTTGGAACATTAAAATGCATTGATTCAAGAGTTGTTTATTTGACAAAATATGTGGGGGTTATCTCATGTGTAACAAATATCGATAGGTTTCTTCCGATATTATTTCTTCTTTAGAGCTCATAAGCATCCGGATGAATAGTAAATGTAGGCAAAATAGATAAAATAATATCTTTTGCAAAAAAAAGCGTTCAAGTGTTCAACCTGCATCCAAAACTTTTGAAGAAATAAAATTTATTGTGTTTTGCAAAAAATGAGCTTTAAGAATTATTTTTTGAGTATAGATTTTGTTTATTTTTTCTGAATCACCACGAATGTAACTCATAATGACTTGTAAGGGGGCAGAGGAGATGGCGAGGAGGAGGGGGTCGTGGTTGTGGTCGACAATGCAGCCTGAGAGAAGGCATGAGAGGAGTTGGGGGCAGACTGGTGCCGAAAGCAGCGACCTCTCTAGATCCTTCTTATTTTTTTTCTGAGATGGCTAAATGAGGTGAGAGGGAGAGATGGCTGATCAGGAGAGGCAGGGAGTTATCTACAAATGAGGAATGAAGTATGGGGTCTTTTTGCAAAACTGACATAGTTTGTTTCAGATGCATTAGATGTAAATCAAACGGTTGTAAATGAAACATGACAGGAGGAGTAGAGATACCATCAATGACGCACCACTTCTTCTCTGCCTAGATTGGTTTCCGTGCGCCGCTCGGTGGCATGGCAGGGTTGCCATTTGGGGCGCTCACGTCACGCCCATGTGAGCGAGCGGTGAGCCTCCCCTGCTCAGGGCACTCGCTGACGGCAGTGATTCTGACTGGGATCACTTATAATAAGACGATCAGGTTCCCAGTTTCTCCGTCGATCCCGTTCTGTTTTGGACTTAGCCATGCCAGATTGCGCATTAGCAGCCACCAGCTCAGGTCCTATGATTGAAAAAACTATTATTATCGCCAGGCACGTCTCACTCAGCTACAGCCCACAGGCCATGCATGATAGCTCGCTGCAGTGCACGCACCGGCGCCATTGTTTAACGATAAGCTCTCTTTCTCCTTCCTTTGCCGTGACTCCTTGTGTGACTGCAGGTGGGATCCGAACACGTCGGTGGCGCTGCCGGAGGGCGAGGTCTTCTACCTGGTGGCGCTGCTGCGGTTCTGCCCGGGCGGCGGCCCCGCGGTGGAGGAGCAACGGCTACGACTTCAAGACCTATTTCCCGCACTATCGCACCGAGGCGGACTGGGCGCCACTTCGGCGCTAAGTGGGCCCGTTTCATCGAGCGCAAGGCCAGAAGATCTTCGCCTGGACACCTTCGTCGTCACGGGTCGATCGATCATAGCTGTTGTTGGCCGTGATGATGCCGGTGGTGGTCATGACGATGATGATGGAGATCTCGATCGACAAGGGATGATGATGATGATGATAGGGTCATTATTCATTAGGCACATTGAGATTGAGGGGACAAAAGGGGCTCCATGGATGTTGTGAGGGGACTGTGATAGGCAAGGGTTGCAAATAAAAGGAAACATGTGAACTTTTCTTCATCAGGCCCCGTCCCCTAATTAGCAATTCAACTAAGTAAGTAAATTAGTTCATGGAAGCATGCATCAAGCCGTGAGCTCTAATTGTCTTGCAAAATAGTGTCTCAGGAGAGCGACTCCTGCCCCACCTATCTCTTTGTTATTCCTTGGAAATTTCTCACCTCATCATTCCACACGCTTCATCTTCCTGGCCATTCTCCTCCCACAAGCCACATCAAAAAAGGAAGGATGGAAATCCCTCTAAAATGAACTCATACCCACCACGATTCTTCTCCGGTCCTCCTCGAATCTATTGAGATTGCAATTTCCCTACCTGGTATTCAGATTGACATTGTTCAAGTATTATCAGTGTTCCTCCATGAAAGTCATTTTTTTGTTATATTAATCGACTTCTCTTATTAATTGATTTTATTTAGACCGAAAGCCTGATTCTAGATTAGGCACCGGGTCCCAAATATCACCAGATCCCTTTTCTCGTTCGCTGGTTCATGTTATCATGCAAAGGAGGAACTGTGGAATCATGATGACAATCGATGCAGAGGCCGAGGGTTATTCCTTCTTTTCGGGAAAAATGGCGACAATAGATCATAGCTGTTGTTGACTATAATGATGGTGATCACCCTGCTGATTCTAGCCATGGTGGTGATGAAGATCTCAACAATGGGGAATAATAATAACAATTTATTGTTTGGTTCCATATGTGTCCTCGCAGCCCATGCACGTGTTTGAACTTTTATAATCTTCTGCATGGACCTTGGAGTGCATCACTTCGAGCTTCAGCGAAAAAACAGGTTGCAGAGATCCGTAGACATACGAATTTTTTCCTTTGTTTTTCTATTCAAAGTTCCTTTAGGGTGTCTTTGGTTGAACAACCAACTGGAATGGAATGTAAGAGCAACTCTAGAGATTCGACATATCGGGCAATCTCCATCCACCAGATATCTACACAAGTGACGTGCAAACTCAGACTTGCCATATTTCAGCTTCCATACATAATTCAAACACTTTGATTCACTCCAAATTTAAATGTTCACATCAAGTGAACATGCACATATTTTTTGACAAGTTACATGAACGAAAACATTTCATCGGCGACAATTACAAATCACATGTTTCTTTCATTTGCCCCGTCCCCACTTTTGAGTTTTCTGAAGCGAATGGTCAAATCTCGTAGCCGCGCCCAAAAATCTCACGCCAATTGATCTATTTTGTTCGGATCCAACATGATGGACCGATTTTGCTCAGATGTGTGTTCATTTTTTTGCCTGATACTCTATAATTTGGAGACTACGCACATCGGTCTCTTGCTGAGTTTGGAGCCTACGCGCCTCCATCTCTTCCTGAAACCTGTCTTCTCACTTGCATTTCATCCCATATCGCCCTCTTCTCCTGGTTCTCGTTCTCCTCCATCTCTAGCTTATCTTGCTTTCTCTTCTCGGCATACTTGTTTCTTGTCGTCATCAACTTATCAATCTTTTCTTTTTTTATCACCTTCACCTCTTTCTTTTCTCTTGAGCCTCAGTTTTTCTTACTTCCTCCCATGGGGCTGACCCGTACTAGACGCTGGAGTGGTACTTCTAAGAATTTTTTACCTTTTCTCTCTATCAACATCATTTGCACCATCGTCCATCTCCGAAGAGGAATTGGCCCACTTCTCAGCTTTGGGGTTGCCATCATCATTCCTTGTCTTAAACTTTTTGTGCTTTTCCAACAAATCCCTACGATGCTGGTGGCCAAACGGTTTGCCAGTTTGATTTTGGAATTTGTTTGTACCTCTCTTGGGCTATCTCACCCTAAAACAAAAAAATGCACAAACTGGTGAGAATGCTCAAAGTAATGCAAATGTGGCAATCAAAAGTAAGAAGATTACTTACATTCTCTATAACACTAAGCTTCCTAGTTTTAAAGGGCTCACCATCAATTGAGGTCTCCAATTGAAATTGGGTCACCCGATTTTGACCGAGTCAACAATTTCTCAAAGCTCTCTCATTCAATTCTTTTATACTACTCCTAATATGCTTCCTAATTTTTTAAGACCTCACAATTAATTGAGGTGTTCAATTTAAAATTGAGTCACTCAATTTTGACTGGGTCAACAATTTCTCAACAAGCTCTCCCGTTCAATTATTTTAGTTTGCTATTCTTCCCTAATTTTGAAGCTCTTCAATTGGATTGAGGTATTGAATTATGGATTTGGTTTATGATTTTGAATGGGTCAACAATTTCTCAAGGAGCTATCCCATTCAATTATTTTAGTTCACCATTCTTCCCTAATTTTGATGCTCCTCAATTGTATGGAGGTATTCAATCATGGATTTGGTTTATGATTTTGAATGGGTCAACAATTTCTCAAGGAGCTATCCCATTCAATTATTTTAGTTCACCATTCTTCCCTAATTTTGATGCTCCTCAATTGTATTGAGGTATTCAATCATGGATTTGGTTTATGATTTTGATTGGGCCAATCATTTTTCAAATCAATCAGTAGCAACCGGCCTATAAACCCATAGCAATCCAGTGCACCCTCCCACTGCCTAGAAAAAATAAACGCCTAGAAAAAATAAACGCCTAGAAAAAATAAACGCCACCATGTTATACTGTAGCATCAATATAGTACATGCAGCTACCGACGCAGAAATTTTCCCACATAATTATGGTTTTCTTAGCGGATAACACAGAATCACATCGAGAAAGGCCCACAAAATCATCAAATGATAAAAATATTAAAACACACTCCATCATCTCCCCGCCCCGCCAAACTAAATATTCCGTCAATTTAAGGGGTATTAGTTTTTTGGAAAGTCAAATTTTTTTAAGTTTGACCAAGTTCAGAGCCAAAAATGTCAACATCCACAATATTAAACAAAAAATATGGAAAGCCATTTCACGATGAATCTAATTACAGAGATGCTACACTTATGGACATGTGCTACGGATATATTGTTACGGACTGAATTGTAGCCGTCTCGTTGGGGATTAGCAAGGGAAGAGGGGCCACCAACGGAAATCAGGGGGGCAGAGATTGGCGGAGTCGGTTCCCGTGAAAACAATCCGTAAAATACATCTGTAAGTGTAGCATTTTTGATCTAATTATACGGATTTGGTATTATGGATTTTGATATATTTATTTACAAATTTTATCAAAGTTAAAAAGTTTTGACTTTTAGAATAAATAATACACCCTATATTTTGAAACAGAGTGGGTAATGTTTGTAAGAAACCCAACACCACCAACAACGCAACAAAGCGCGCCCAACCCTTCTAGTATAGATCAATGGTGACACCACTAGGAGGAGTGGGCTTCACTTTCTCCTTACAACTCGCGCAATGATTGCACGTGTCTTGAATCGTACCCCATCGGTTCGTGATAGATTTGAGCGTACGATTCATTTTTGTCGAAAATGAAATTGAAGAGTCCTCGATGACCTTCCAATACTTTGTTGTCGATTGCTCGTTCCCGCCGATCGCATCAAGAGAAATATCTTGCCATGCCAGGACAAGCGCAACATCCTCATCGGGCTTGAAGTTGCTTCTCCGAATTTCCTTCTTTTTTGACGAGTCGGAGCTCTCGAATTCCAATTATATATATATTAGACGGAGTCATGTTAAAAAAAGTGACAATGATGTGACCTCGAGATCGACATCATTTGTCTCAGAATCACCAATCATACTATTGAGGAATGTCTCATCATTCAGGGTAAAAACCCAAATTCAGAAAGTCGTCGCTAAATCACAAACATTGCACATTTGCCAACAATTTGCACGGTTATCTCACATTCAATCGAATAAAAACCAAATACAAGGCATATGATGCATTCTTTTTACCTCATCGCCGTTGCTGACCCGGCATACGACTAGCAAGCCACCATAACTTTGCCTGCCGTTGAGAGGAAATGAGGAGGGGCAAAGCTATCGGGTGGGCTTTTCCAATCTTCATATTCGGTGCCTTCCCTAAGGACCGCCACGACACCAGTGGAGGGAGGCCCCTAATTCCACGTGGCGGCATAGGCACCTCCACATTGGATGCTTCTCTCCCCGCTCGCCTCCTTGCCGGCTGCTTGCGGCGGCGTACAACGACGGCGAATCAGCCGGAAGCGTGCGCGCCCAGTGCAGCGCGGGTCGCGCTCCGGCTGACGGCGACGGGCCCCTATCGTGTCGCCGTTCCGATCGATCGGTCTCGCCGTGGCGGAACGGACGGGACGGGACAAGAGCGAACGAATAATTGGTGGCGTCTTCTGATGGATCGATGGTGCGATGTGGTATTGTAGCGTGCTGGGCCGTGGCTGCCACGTGAGGCGCCGATCGGTGCCGTCGTGGCGGGGCGTCCATATCGACAGCGCGCGCTGCTGGTGGCCGCATCGGCGGACGTGACCGGCCGATGGGGCCTGTCTTTTCCGGCGGCCAACCTTTCTTTTCCTCTTCAAATTCCGTGGCCGTGGCACGACGAGAGGTAGACACTGTTCATCTCCCTGTCCACCGATCCTCCCCGGCCGTGTCCTGCTCCATGAATCGCGACGGATTCGCATCCGCATTTATCGTTCGGCCAACATCCTTACAGTAGAGATGTGGTGGCAGGAGCTGTAAGACGTAGTGCATGATCATACATGATCTCCTGCGTACTGTACGGTACGCATGCACATCGTAGCCCAGCCGTGGTAGCGTGCATGCATGCAGATTAATGGTGGCTGCAGAAGCAGAACAGGCCGTGATCCGCAAAAGACGTACGATCAATCGATTATGCTATGTGGACACTAGATAATCAACCGAACATCCGTCGATCGGATGCAGATCGAGCAGAGCTGTTGCTCTACAGGCAGCTGCTAAGGACCCTGTCGAGGCGGATCGACCATCTTGCACAGCCATCGCTGTGCTTGGTCCCATGGAACCCAAGGTGTCTTATCGTGTAAATTCCATGGACTTATCCCAAGCCGCCGGAATTATTTGTAGATTCAACCGGAGGTACCTCTCGGCTACTCACCACTCGCTTTCTCCCTTTGCCTGTTTCCGTTGCAACTACTCCCTCTTTTTATTAACTTGAATATGGACTACACACGGGTGAATATATATATATATATATATATATATATATATATATATATATAGAGGATATCTTAGATATAGTATATGAGCATACTAAAATTAATAAAGTAGAGTATATACTACCACATGGTAGTATATAAGAAATGGGTGTAACTACACCCTGTAGTAGGATGCATTTTCCCTATATATATATAGGTATTTTGAAGTGTAGATTCACTTATTTTGCTTCCTACGTAGTCTATAGTAGAATCTCTGAAAGGACTTATATTTAGGAACGGACGAAGTACAATTATTTATTCATCAACCCACTGATTGTATGGTTTGTCTTCTAAATAAAATTATTTTTTTAATGAGAAAGGCGGACTTTGTGCCCATTTTATTACCACAGAGAAAATAAAATAAAAGGAGTACGTTTTGGCTGTATGGACTTCTATGGTTTATATTTATTGAAATCGTGGGGAAACCCCTTTTACTCATATATAAAAGAATAAATAGAACGGAAGAACCAAGAAAACTATGGCCCACACATGGAGGATAAAATAAACCTTTATTTACAGAAAAACAAACGCCCTGCCCATTTAACTAAGATATAGAGAAAACAAAAAAATTGTCTTTCTTTTGTCACTCAAGTTATTGCACAAGTCACATTTGGTCCTTCAACTTTTTATGGTAAACATCGCCCCCCCCCCCCTCTCCCCTCCCTCTCCCTCTATCTCACTTTCCCTCTCCCTCTCTCCACGCCAAATAACCCAGATCCCTCCCACTCGCTAACCACACCGGCGACAATCCCAACTTCTTGGCCACTTCCTCTAGATAAATACTGGATAAGTGCCACACATTTGGAACGAACACATGATAATTTCGAACATTTTTTATGGCAAGTTTAGTGACGAGAGGATGGCAACTTTATTTGTCAAAGCATGACAACTTTCTTTTTGGATGATAAGTTTCGGTTTTGCTTGGATTTGTTTTTTCTTTTCGAATGGCAACTTTAGTTGTAAAAAACATCAGGGCCAGATGCTTCGTGCCATACGTGTGACACTTATCATTTGGGTAAATATTAACACATAACAGAGAACTGCCATATGTGCATTGTGTTAAAATTATATGCTTTTATCACCTTCTTTGAATTGATATATTTTTTAGTTACACTAAACTATCTGTTTCAGCACATCATACATATATTTACAAACTAACACATGTTAAAAGTAAATATTGGCGCTGTATTTGTATGGTACAGTGGTTTATACAAGGAGAAAATATTTTGGTTGAGAAGCTTCCATGTCAAGATTTTCATTGTCCCCATGGGCATGAACACAAATGTTTAAGGTCGACACCCACTTCTCCAATGCACACTTTTTCAGTTAGTTTTCTTTCTGAAAAAGTTTTAGGTTTATCTCTTTATTTATTTATTTATTTGAAAAAATTAAAGGCACAAAAAAGAATAAAAAGATTACTAAAACATCCAGGTTACCTCCCATGCAATACTTTCTCTAAAGCCATATAGCTAGGCTGAAAAGCAGTCAATTAATAAAGATTTGGATCTTACTAGTGAGCACAAATTAAAATAAATAATGTAACAACAAAGTCCAACTCTCTTCCTATGCATTGGCTTGTCATAATAGAACAATTCATGAACACAAAGTAAAGACCAATACATAGTGTAGGCAGTTTCTTGCAATTTTAGTGGATGAGATACATAGGGAGGGAGGGATGGGGTCCCTCTCTCATAATAATTGAAAGTAGGAGCAGCTACCACATGGATATAATTTTTATTAGAAGCATCATCAGCATAAGAGAAACACATCCCATCAATATAATCCTTAATAAGAGCAAACTTCTCTAGTAAAGTGTAATAAGGAGAATTCAAAAAGATGATAGGACTATCAAGTCTGGATGCAACATTAAAATTTTCATTCTTAGCATAAGCAATTATAGCAATTTCATATTCATAAGTATCCTTCAGAGGGGCATCATGGCCATAAGTATCATTTAGAGGGGCATCATGGCCATAAGTATCATAGTCTTCAAAAAGGGAATAATTAAAGAATGTATGAATTGAAGAATTACTCTCATTAGAAGATGGGAACGGGTCATGAATCAGCTCTTCCTCCTTTAATTCTCCACTCTCCTCCCCATCTTTTCCATCTAAAGAGCTTGTAGTTTCTGCAATTTCGTCTTTCAAAGGTTGCTGCAAAACATAAGCCTCTTGGTGGACAACAGAGACTTTCTCAACATGATTAGTGATATAAATATTAATACCGGAATTTTGAAAACAATTATAAAGGATACAATAAGTCTCAAATTTATTACATACAACAAGGTTGCAACTTTCTTCTTGCACAACTCTAGCAGCTATTTCCTTAGCTAGCATGAAGATAACAAATTCTTAAATTTTCTCAATATCATGATAATCATATTCTTTACATTTTTTAGGGGAAGACCATCATGACTAGCTTTATTAAATCAAATTGCACTTAAATCATCCACTAGAAAGCTAGAAATAAAAGAAGGAGGTGTACACAAACGGTGGATCAACACGACCTTGTTGTGGTAGCACATGAGCTACCATATTAGATTCACGATTACGATGCTCAATCACAACCTTCCTGAAATCATGCTTAAGAGCTTGATTTTATCCAGGAATTTGTGCTTGGGCTATAAAAGATACTACCTCCATTCCCTTGTAGATTGCCACTACATATTTTTATGTCAAATTTGACCATTAATTTTACAAACAAAAAGTGAGTTATACGCCACGAAAAGCATTTCATTAGATGCGTCTTTCGAAGAAATTTTTGATGACATATAATTCATTTTTTGACCAAAACAATAAATCAAAGTTCCACACGGAAAACAAAGTGGCCTTGTATAAGGGAATGAAGGGAGTAGAAGATTTGGCAGCACTAATTAACCAACTGTACTGAAATAGTACGATAATCACCCAATACTTTATTTAAGGCATTAGCATTTGTATTATCTGCTCTCATGAGAATCAGAGAGTCCTCAACGAATAGTAGGTGGGAAATATAGGGAGAATCACGACACACCTGTTCTTGCATAAGAGGTTAAAAACAATCGGTTTCTATTCTTACATTGAGATCCAAAGCATTTTGAAGGCAACAAGTTAAACCTTTAAAAAGCATAAATCAATAGCATGACGATCCAAATTGTCTAATAAACCCTTCAAGAGTTCCAGTTTTTGAGACAAACATTTTTTTACATAAAATCATGTTCTTCCAAAGTTTTTCCCCATACTATGCTAGTTGGGTGTTCGACACGAGCACGGGTGGCTTCAACAAAATCAATGTAAAACTTATTAAATAGGAGGATTTTAGGAGGTTCCTCAACCTTTTTTGGAGCAAGTACATGATTTTTTTGTATTTTGTGTTTCCTACCCATAACTAAAGATAGGAAACAAGTAAAGAACATGAACAAAAATACTACCTTGAGATAAAGACAACAAATGCACGCGAGAATATTCACCCTACACTGTTGCTCCCCGGCAGCGACACCGACAATGGTCTTGATAACCCACAAGTGTAGGGGGTCGATTGTACCTTTTCCAGTAGCTAAGAGTGCGAACCAATGAGGAGCTAAATGTAGGATTTGAATGCTCTAAGGTTCTAACAAGCACCGATACAATCCTACGTACATCAAATGTTTGCTTTACCTATAAAACAAAAGTACATAGAAGTATTTTGTTGGTATAAAAAGATAGTTTTGCAAGATGATAAATAACTTGCAAATAAAAGGTATTTGATGTAAGTAAAGGAACAAGTAAGTGAATTTTAGCGAGTATGGAGTAGCGGGATATGAGGTATGGAATTGTCTGCAATTAGCTACGATACTACATTGATAATTATCGTTGCTACCATGCAACCAAGTCTATTGGTAACATGTACATTATCATTGGGACCCTAGCAAGGATCCACAAATACTAAAGATTCATTGTGGTAAAACTCAACCATAACATTAAAATATATTGGTCCCATTTTATTCCATACGTATCAATTCTTATACACAGGTCCAATAATATATACATGGTCACGCTATTCGTCACCCTGGGTGAGGAATGGTTATTCTTCACCCCTCTCTATTTTGACATCAATGCACCGTATACGTTTCGTAAATTTTGTCTTATGTCATACATAAAAAGAGAACGTAAGAAAGTATGTACTTGCCGTAAAAAATATTTTATGTTACGTAAAATCACGAATGTAAAAACATAGTGTAAAACATACATAAAATGTGATTTTTTTGGTCTTATAACCTATATTTTTGTTTTTATACCAAATTTTACATATTGAATCAATATGCATGTAACTATTTATATTCTAAACTTAATTTATTTGGAAAGCGATCGTAAGATTACCTCGGGTGAAGAATAACTTATTCTGCACCCTGGGTGATGAATAGTAACTTATTCAGTCCGATCACCTTATCCATACTTATCTCAACATACTACTAACCTTGAAGTGTGATCCACATACGTGTGCGCAAACATGATGGGGACTGAAGGACAACAACATATCAACATACAAGTCAAATAATTCATAATAGATCACCAATTAAGCATCATAAAAAAAGGATACTCAGACATAATAACAATTAAAAAATCATTGGATGATAATTCATAGCATCAAACACCACGTTAAAGTAAGGAACTATAGAGGTTTGCGAGACTGGACCACTGTATAGAGAGGGAGTAAGGTGATGGAGACGATGGTGATGATGATTGTTCCCCCAGCAACACTCACTACTAGGAAAAGGCCTACTAGTGGCGCACCAGTTTTGCCTACTAATGGCGCACTACTGGTGCGCCACTAGTACCACGCCACTAGTACTTTTTACTAATGGCGCACCACGGTGCGCCATTAGTATCTGGTATACTAATGGCGCACCACGCCGTGCGCCATTAGTATAGACCAACATGCGCCATTAGTATGCCTCCCAGGGGGCCATATTTACCCATGTGCTTTGGCATACTAATGGCGCACTGCGGGGTGATGCGCCATTAGTATCCTTTCTACAGTGCGCCATTAGAGTGCTGAGTGGTGCGCCATTAGTATGAATATTAGGGATTATTTTTTTCTTTTCTGATATTTGCACAGGTTACAAAATATATTATTGGAAAGAATATAGACAACACCACACAGCAACAGCAGAGTCATCGAATACAATAGAAGATTAGTCTCGAATACAATTCATCATATTAGTCTCCGAATTGAAAAGACCGAACAAAGATAGAACATTACAAGTCTCGAGACCGCGAGTAGCGAGTTTGTCTTCACATTACATGCCGATATCGATCATCTAAACTACCATCACATAGAAGAGAGCTGCGGTCATCACGATGAGCATCATTGCGATGAAACTGGTCTTCATCCGGTTCCTCCAACGCTCCCTCCTCCCTCCCGCTAGATAGCGCGCGTATCTAGATTCCGCCTCCGCCCTAGTGGTGTACCCTTTGTAACTGTTACCGCTGAAACGGTGAACCTGTCTCCGACACTCCTCCCAGTGGTCGTAGACTCCGGGAACCTTACCCTTGTACACAACATACGACGACATCTCTATGCACAAGCCAAACAACAAACAATACATAAGCAATATATAAGTTTGCAACAAAAGGATCGGAAGAGAAAAGCAAGACATTAATAGCACGATTCATGGTCCTACTAATAAATAGCATCGATTACATCTAAGTTGAACGACTGTCCAAACCAAAGAGACATACAAGTTCATTAAAGTTTAATTACAACATGAGCTAATCGATGTTTCAGAACTACAAATAGCATCCCTACTTTCGAGTCGACTCATGGGACCGGAGCGTGGATGAAGCCGCCGTCTTTCGGGATGGTCATGAAGTCGCGGGCGTTGTCAGCCTGCATTTGTAGCATTGTGTCTATCTCACTGTTGGACGGTTGATCTCTGAGGTAGAACTGCCCCTAGGTACGAAGGACATCTTGATGAATGATTTCTGCAAACTCCGACTGGATGCGAAAGAATTCTTGTCGGAGGTCCGCGTCCTGGATTGCCCCCAAGCTTGCGGCCCAATCTTTGAGATTATTTGGTAGCAGAAGGTGATTATGGTCCCATACGATCGCCCGCATGTGATGGAGGGCGTAGTAGGCATCCTTCTGACTGCCAGGCGGCTGCTTGACGCAGGGGAATGTCGTATTGTGGGTGAACACGTGCTGTCATCGTACCTCTGAACTGGCCTCTTAAAGGTGCCTCCAGATGTGGGCGTGGCTGGAGAGCATCATCAAGAACTTTCTTGATATTTGTGTAGTCTATCTTGGAGTCACGGCCCGGGTCGAAATACGTGGCCATGGAATATTTCGGGCTTAAGAGGATGAGTGTGCAATGTGTGTCACTGCACAGAACACGGAATGTTAGAAAAAAAGAGAACGATCGAAATCTAAGAAATCATATGTTACGGGGCGGTGAGGGGATGACCTACTCGGGAAAGTAAGGCACGAGAAAGTTATCCTTATCTGGGTTTGCCAGAATGACGCCTTCGAGGTGTGAACTCGCGACTTGCCGGTCCCCAACGCTGCCCAAGATCTTGGCACGCATGTAGAAGGGGTCGACTATTACAATGTCCGGGGTCTTGTCTCGAATGATCCGCATCTCCATACTCAGCGAAAACAGCTGAACGAAGGTGTAGTGCAGCGGATGAAGGTTAAACATAGCAAAGATGTCATCAAACCGCAGGACGATCGTACCCCCGATGGCGCCATCCACGAAGCCCTTGCCCGCTGGCACCTTGGCCATGAAAACCGGGTATGCCACATTATTCTGGGAAAGACACCGCTTCTCCAAAGAAAGAACACTGTCATGCAGACTCCGCATAGCACCGGTTGCAGCATTGAGCATATTTGTCGGTAGCATCACCCTACCCGCCACATGCACCCTCCTCGAGATATCCTTAGGTGAAGGTGGCCCGTCCTGAGCACGGATCATACTCGGTGTCGGCTGGCTCGCACCGGCGCCCTTGTTAGTCTTTCGTTTCTGTCCCTTCTTCTTGATTTGTTGTAATGGGATTGACTTCTCCTCACAGACTGCCTTCTTGAGCGTGTTGGGGCTGATAATATTTTGCACCTCGGCTATCTGAGGCTCGGTGAAGGCGGCAGCTGGAGGCGTCTCCTGAGAACTGAACGCCAGACGACGCCTGTTGCAATTAGGTTTCTCCGCGGTACCAGCTAGATCGCGGTCGTCTTGGTTGGGTTCTTGAGAAGGAGGCCCGCAGAACTCGTCACCGTACCCATGTTCGGCAAAGTACTTATCGACGTTGGTAAATGTACCATCGTCGTTGTCGTCATCGTCCGGATCCTGTGCCATATGCATGTCCGGATCCTGTGCCATAGGGATGTCCGGCATGTCCAGTAGCGTTGCGGCGTTCTTGCCATGGCTTGGCGCCGGCACGACTGGCGGTCTTGTCTGTGGGGTGGTGTCCCCCGCCCCCAAACGAATCTGGCTCTTCAGCCAAAGCAGGGGCCAGTTTACGCAGGCGCTGAGGGTCATCTCATCATCTTCGTCGGCCCCAGCGGGTCGAATCGGAGGTAACAACTCGTCGCAGCCTGGCAGCACCCGAACCAGTTCAACCCTATACACTATGGGTGGCATCGGATTACCGTGGAACACAGGGTTGCCCGGTTGAACGATTCTGCCCTTGGTGATATCGACCAACTCGCCGCCCATGAAGTGCAGGAGAGTGCAAGGAACGTCGGCGGCGCCCTGCGAAAACATGTAGGGCGTCAGGGATGCCCAGTCAAAGGCAAGGAGATGAAGTCATCGGCCGAGAGGCTTAGTTGCCGTGATGCCGTCGAGCTCGGCTAATGTCGAAGCACCGCCAACGGCGGGCATGCAACTGACGGAGGGGCCGCTTGCTGGCGAGGTGTCGGCCAGCGTACACCCTGGTGCATTAAGCTCCAATGCCCGTGCCAGCGCCGGAGACACGAATACCGCCTCCGCCGGACCAATGGCGCCGCCGAAGACACCAATGGTGCCGCCTGCGCGTTGTGCGAGTTGCTGGCCGTGAAGCTGGGAACCGGGGGAGGCCCCTGTTGGCCGCCCGCAATCCACGTCGTCAGCCCCTGAATCAACGTAGGCTCCATGGCGGTGAGCGTCGTTCCCAGTTGTTGTTGCACTTGCTCTTGGATAATCTTCGGAATCCGCGCCACTTGTGCCTTGAGTGCTTCAACCTCGCGTGACTGGCTTTCCGAGCTGGTCTTTTTCTCCTTTCGCCCACCAGTGGTATAGTATGATGACCATTTTGTGGACAAGCCTTTGCCGGCCACACGACCAGCTGATGACGGCTTACTGAGCTTATCCTTGTTTTTCATTATGTTCAACGACCTATTTAAAGGGGTGTCGAAAGGTGAGCTCTGAGACGCCCCCGTGCTACTGCTTTCAGTGTCCTGCGGAAGCAACGTGAACCATTTAGAAATATTGGGGATTAATTAGAATGCAACCATATGGAGCTAATTACGCGGGGGTGTATTCCTTACCAGAACAAGCTCAAGCGCCCTGGTATTCGGATCCGTAGTAAGCTCCTTTGTTATCGGGTCCTCCTTGTACCAGGCCCTGACAAAGTTCCTTGTCTGCTTGTCACGATATTTCTCGAAGCGGGGCGGTAGGCCTTGCTCGGCACGCTCCGCGTCCTCCTTGTCCCATATAGGCTCCGCCACTCTGTAACCGCAGGGACCGAGTTGGTGGACCCCTAAGTTCAACTGCCGCATTTCTTTCCCCCACTGACTTGATTCGGAGGTTGCACTGCTCTCGCACTTGATCTTGAACTCCTTGTAGTCATCTTCGGTGATCAAAGGATATTTTGCCTTGATCTTCTCATAACTATCACCTTTTTCAATCATTGCCTTCACCGTGCTTCTGCAAGTAGACAGGGCCGTGCTCATCCTCGTGAGGGCGGCACTGTTCACTTTATTCCCTGAGAGGCGTGTGTTTGGAAAGTCAGCGGGGAACTTGTATCGTTTGTGCAGCTTCGTGAAGAGGAGGCTGCGCAAATTCCCTCGGTCCTTATGCCTTAGGTTCTCGGTGTTGATCGAGACGGTGCTCCGTAGAATGCACCCGAGCTGAACCGAGTACCCCTTGACTAATTCTTTGGGCGCCGTTGGATGCCCGTCGGAGTTCACTTCAGTAAATTCCTCCTTGATGGTGCCGAGCACGCTCGGGCGTCGGTCCTTCCGTTGCCTCTTCGGTTGGCTGCCATCTGTGTGTGCGCCGCCATCATCAGTGGTGGCATCCTTGGCGGCACCATCAGTGGTGTCATCCCCGACGCCACTAGGGGTTGTGTAGTCAGGATCGGTGTCTTCCGCGGCATCCTCATAGCGGTGAGGTTCTTCCTCCATCTCCTGGGACAGCTCCCAGAATTGCTTGCCGCCCGAACCGCCGGCCTCATCGTTGTGGGCCATGTTTCGCTCTAAATAGGAAAAAAAATTTGTCAAAAGTTGGTTATTGTCAAGGAACAATATCATGGTCTCATCATTTAGGGTTTGTCGACACCAAGGCATCCTAAAAGCTAAGCTTTTATCATTTAGGGTTTGTCGACGCCGAGGCACCCTAAAAGCCTAAGCGTACATCATTTAGGTTCTCATCGACACTAAGGCACCCTAAAAGCCAAGGTTTCATCATTTAGGTTGGGCCTAATCACTTGGCTCTATTGCCACCAATGGTTTAATGCAGCAAGAATGGCGGGGCAGTTGATCCTACTTAATTAAGTACTAAGATACCCCAGCCCATGCATTAGTCGCAAGTACCCCATATGTCCTATTTTTAGCAAAGTCATGCTAAAATTCATGGAAAATTTCAGCATGACCTTTGCTGAAAATAGGACATATGGAGTACCGAAATTCTTTGGAGCGGAAGTTAATCGACATTCCGGCAAACTCAAGGGCCTCTCGGGGTACCTGCAAAATCATCACGACACGATGGTCGGAGACAAAACCCAGCAAACTAGCAAAGTTATTGACGTGTTCAACAACACCACTGAAAATGAGAGCTAAAAGATGCAGGGAGCACAAACAACTCAGAAAAATCAATCCATCTAGCCTTTCAGGTTTTGCTAGAAATACCTTTAACATCAGTATCAGTATGATTATAGAGTCAACATCAGTATGATTTATAGAGTCAAATACCTTTAACGAGGGATACACATAATTTTCATTTTCATATTTTAAGAACTATAAATAAACCATCCAGTAAGTATAATCAAGGTAATCAACCATTCCCATAAAACAAGACAAGTTTTATTCAGTACTGCTAATATGGTTGGAGATTACTATGAACATGTGGCAAGACTACTTTGATAACAAGGGCCACTAGTTGGCCAGTAGTTGAACTAGCAGCTTGGCCATCACTGACGCCACGCACTGCTGTGACAGCTCTCAGCAGTAACCTCCAAGGCTCCGACAACCGACACAGATAACCTGTCTCAAAGATGAGCCTCAAGACAAGCTTCGCATTCTACTTTATGCTTCATTGAAGTTCAGATAACTCTCCAAAAGAAAGTTTCAGGTGCCAATTGGTATCATGTTAAAGCCAGCAATGTAAAATGATCTACAACCTTATGTGAAGTGCCAACTCCACAGATTTCTTTTTCAGAGCTTTTATATTATTTCTAGAAGCAACAAAACGGGGTTAAAAACCAGAATCTTGAGTTTAATTATTTCCAGAATTTTAGAGGCCCCACAAATTCAGTTCATGTATTTTATACCATGTTAAAGACAGTAAAGTACAGAGGTTTAGCCCTGGTCCTTAGATTCAGTTTCCTAATCTTTTTGTTTTCTACAAAGATATTCCCAACCTTCATGATGCTGGTAAGAAAAGAGCTACTCTCTGAATCTTTTATCTATTTATACCTGTAAATTAGCACTCTGATGCTGGCCTTGACAAATGATCCCACTATGTTATTTGCTGGAATCTGCAAAATGATCCCACTATGTTGACAAATGATCCCACTATGTTGTTATACTTGAGAACACTGTAACAAAATCAAAACCACAATAAACAGTGGTCAGATATAACAGGTACAATTACACAAAGCATCTGATACACACATACTTCATCTATCAAGGGAAAATAAGCAGTTCATGTATGTATGTATGTATGTGGTCTCAGATTATGTACATTAACATGGAGCAGTGGGTAAATCAGATGTCGAATTATTCGTCGCCCCGAGCAAGCAATGCTGTAAACAAATTTCAAATGCATGCTGAGTAGTGAAAATGCTATAAAAATTTAAAAGGTTTGTTGAATCTGCATAGCTGTGTATGGGTATGGTAGCTGGCTAGCTGCTGAACTGGGATGCAGTTGAGAAAGAAAACAAAATAAGAGCATGAGATGAGACTGCAGTGCAGTGGTGGTGCCAAGAAACAGAGAGCAGAGCACTCATCATGGTGTTTTGGCATCACATTCCTGCCTGCACAAATGGTCCATAGTACTAGTACCATACACTAGCTGCTGTACCCACCACTACAAGATGTGGAGACTTTTTACCAGAGCATAACCTGACAATACTTTCATCTGCAGTAGAAGAATGTTGATTTCTACTGCAGTGCAGGTGCAGAGCAACTTTATCTACCACAAAACCTACTGAGCAGATCATTATGGATGAATGGAGCAAGAGGTGCTAAGAAACTTCCAGTTTTTGAGCATCTGGAGCACTGAGCCATATTGCTTGGTAGTAGTAGAGTAGTGATAAACTGGGCATTTCATGGCCATGTGGTGGGCTAAAACTATGGTTTTCCACGGGAGTATGTAGCATGAAATCTATGGTTTTCCAGGGGGTGAGCGCGCCTGGATGCTGTAGTCGCCGACGTGAGCTCGCCGGAGATGGCCAGCTGCAACGGGCCGTGCATGTATATCCGTCAAGACTCGGAGCATCGGTTGAGGAAGACGAAGGAAGGGGAAGGGGGGAGGGGAGGGGCTCACCTGCGAATATGTAGTCGAGGTTGTACACGGCGCCGGGGTTGCACCGACGAGCTTGCCACCCACCTTGGAGCCGGAACCCTAGGGCTCGGGGCCTGCGCAAGACCACAGCCAGGAGGCGCAGCCGCGCGCGAACGACGAAGTCGGTGAAGAGAACGGCGACGGCGCCGCAACGAAGCCGTGTGGGCTAGCGTTAGTCAGTCGCGGGTGTTGGGGGGCGCGGGGCAGCTGCAGTGGTGGGGGCGCGGGGGCGGCGGGGGTGGAGTCCGGCGGGGGTCGGGGCGGCGGCGTCGTGGGTCGGGGCAGCGCGCGGATGGATCTGGCGAGGGAGAGAGAGGGACAAAGGGGATCTAGCGAGGGAGAGGGAGGAATTAGCTAGGGAGGAAGCTTACTAATGGCGCACCCCGCAGCGGTGCGCCATTAGTATGTTTTTTTAGATAGCAATGGTAATTTCTTTCTATAGCAATGGTGCACCAGCCAGAGGTGCGCCATTAGTAATCTTTTTTTATATAGCAATGGCGCACCAGCCAGAGGGCGCCATAAGTAATTTATTATTATTATTTTTTGTTGTATCTAATAATTTTTTAGAAAATGAATATGAATATGAAACAGTAATAATTTTTTTGTAAAAACAGTAATATATTTTTAAAAAATATCATCAATTTTGTTATTTGAAAATATTTCTGAATATGAAAAAATATCATCAAATTTATTATTTGAAAATATCATCACATTTGTTATTTGAAAATATAATCAAATTTGTTTTTTTTTTGCAATTTTAGTTGCATTCATTTGTGACGGTGGAGCGGGCCGGGAGGTGCGGGGAGGTGCGGGGGTCGTCGGCGGTGGAGCGGGGAGGTGCGGTGGGTCGTCGGCGGTGGAGCGGGAAGGAGTGCGGTGGGTCGTCGGTGGCGGTGGAGCGGCGGAGGTGTGGTGGGTCGTCGGCGATGGTGGAGCGGGGGAGGCGCGAGGGGTCGGGCGGCGGTCGGTGGAGCGGGGGAGGGTGTGGTGGGTCGGCGGTGGCGGTGGAGCGGGGAGGGTGCGGTGGATCGTCGGCGGCCGGTGGAGCGGGGGAGGGTGCGGGGGGTCGGCGGCGGCGGCCGGTGGAGCGGGGGAGAGGGTGCGGGGGTGCTCGGCGGTGGAGCGAGGAGGGTACGTGGGTCATCGGCGGCGGTGGAGCAGGGAGGGTGCGGGGGTCGGGCGGCGGCTGGTGGAGCGGGGAGAGGGTGCGGGGTGCTCGGCGAGGGGACCGGATCTGGCGAGGTGGGATAGCGATCGAGATGGAGAGGGATCGAGATCGAGTGTCCATGAAATTTAAAAATATTCATGAGTTCAAAAAGTGCCTATGCAATACAATCGAGAAATGAAGGCTACAATTTAAATACAATCGATCTTAGCTAGCTATCTGTTCACAATCTTCTTTCCCTTATTTTTCGTAAATGGAGTTCTTCTCTTGAACGGACGTCCTTTAGGTAGGGTGGTCCTGCTTCTTCTTGTGGTGTATGCCGATACTTCATAGTCGTCGTCATGTTCCATCTTCGGGTTGCCGTACTTGTCGAAATCTTGCTCATTGCCGACTCCATCCATTCCAATGATCTTCCTTTTGCCTCTCCTCACAACAACACGACTGGGCTTTGGTGGGTCGGTAATGAAGAAGCATTGGTCCACTTGGGAAGCCAGTACCCATGGCTCATTTTTTGCGGTGACGTTTGCGCCCGCGGTCTTGGATTTGGCTTGGGGTATAACCATGGTGGTGAAATACCGGTCTTCTTTTATGATGCTCTTGGCCCATCTGACATGGAACATCGGGACCTTCTCTCCAGTGTAGCTCAGCTCCCAGATCTCCTCGATCCTTCCGTAGTATCTGTCCTTGTCGTTACCGGTGTAGGATTCCATCGTTACCTCGGAGTTCTGATAACCATCGCTCTTCATGTCCTTTCCCTCGGTGTAGAATGTGTAGCCGTTGATATCGTACGCCTCATAGGTCATCAGGTTGTGCTCGGCGCCCTGTGACAAGGCGAATATGAGTTGTTCTTTCGCGGAAGAATCCTCATGTAAAGGGTACGACAGAAGCTTCTGCTTGAACCAACGCGTGAAACATGAGTTGTGCTCTTTGATTATATCTCCGTCCGTCCTCTGTTGGCCTCGGTCATTGTACGTCTTCTCAATAAAGGTTTTGTGCTCTACCATACAAGGATCGGCCACGTCTATGTGTTGTAGCGTGACTAGGTTTGCTTTTTCAAAGTCGGCGAGTCGACCCTCAAAGTCGACATGCATTTCGCGGCGATCCTCACGGTGACCCCATCCAGCGAGCCTGCCGAGGTGCCTGTTGATGGGCAGACCAACGGGGTTCTCGATGCCTAGATAATTCGTGCAGTAGGAGATACACTCTTGATCGTAAAGCCCTGGCTATGCTTCCCTCTGGACGTGACATGTTGCGAACGTATCCTTTGATGACACCATTCATCCTTTCGAACGGCATCATGCTGTGCAGGAACGTCATCCCGAGTTGGATGATATCCTCCACGATATGGACCAGCAGATGCACCATAACGTCGAAGAATGCGGGCGGGAAGTACATCTCAAGCTCGCATAGTATCACCACGATCTCTTCCTGTAGCCTTCTGAGTTGCCTCACGCCAACCGACTTCCGAGAGGTGACGTTGAAAAAGTTGCATAGGCCAAATAGCGTTTCACGGACGTGCACGTCCATGACCCCACGTATTGCAACTGGAAGTATCTACGTCATCAGCACGTGATAGTTGTGAGACTTCATCCCGCTGAACTTCTGCTTCGCTGGGTCTAGGTATCTGCTTATCTTCCCCGCTTAACCGTAAGGAAGTTTTACTCCTACGAGGCAGGTGAAAAACTAATCGATCTCCTCCTGACTTAGAGTGAAGCACGCGGGAGGGTAGTAATTTCCGGTCTTCTTGGCATTTTTGCCTTTGCGACTGCTTCGCCTCATCATCATCATCATTAGCGTGAAGCTCCTCCCTGATGCCCATTGATTTCAAGTCTGCCCTTGCTTTCGGCCCATCTTTGGTCCTCTCTGGCATGTTGAGCAGGGTACCAAGCAGACTCTCGCACATGTTCTTCGTGATATGCATGACATCAAGGCTGTGAGGCACACGGTGGATCTTCCAGTACGGAAAGTCCCAGAAAACAGACCTCGTATTCCATACCTTCAGCAGCGGCTCTGGCGCCTTTTGCTTCTTTCCCGGCTTTGGCGCCTTTTGCTTGTTTCCCGGTAGTGGGTAATCTTTCCAACTTTTCAATAGCTCGTCTATTTCCTCGCCGCTCCTCGTACGCGGGCGTCTTCGGGGTTCAGTTTCACCATCAAACAGATCCTTGCGTTTCCTCCACGGGTAATCATCGCGAAGCCACCTTCGATGTCCCAAGAACACGGTTTTCGAAGACCCGAGATCTCTATCTAGCTGGCGATACGTTGTGTCATCCATGCACCTAACGCATCCAGAAAATCCGTGGACCACCTGCCCCACGACATATCCGTAACCGAGATAGTCGTGCACCGTCGTGAGCAGTGCGACTCTCATAGGGACATATTCTTTCTGTGCGGCGTCCCACGTATTGGCTGGCGTTTTCCACAGCGTGTCTAGCTCCTCTTTCAGCAGCCCTAGATACAGATTGATGTCGTTCCCTGGTTGTTTTGGCCCTTCAATTAGCATACTCATGTGAATGTACTTCCTTTTCATGCACAACTGTGGGGAAGGTTGTACATCCACACAAACACAGGCCAGGTGCTATGTGTGCTTCTCTGGCTGCCAAACGGATTGACTCCATCGGTGCTCGCGCCTAGCACGATGTTCCTTGGATCCTTACCAAATTCTGGGTGTTCGAAGTTCAACGCTTGCCACTGGCTCCCATCCCTAGGGTGACTCAGCATCTTGTCTTTTTCATTTATCTCCGAATCATTTGTGTCATCTTCTGGCTTCTTCTCCTCCCTATCCGCGTGCCAATGCAGGAGCTTTGCTACCTTAGGGTCCGCGAAATACCGCTGCAGACGAGGAGTGATTGGAAAGTACCACACCACTTTTCGAGGAGCTTTCTTCCTCTTCTTGTATCGAGTGACGCCGCACACCGGACATATGGTAGACTCCGCGTGCTCGTCCTGATAAATGATGCAATTGTTCATGCACACATGGTATTTGACGTGCGGTAAATCCAGAGGACACACGATTTTCTTCGCCTCCTCGAAACTGGTCGGGCAGTTGTTCCCATTGGGAAGACGTTCGCGCCAGAATGACATGTCCTCGTCGAAGCATGCGTCGGTCATTTTGTGTTTTACCTTCATCTCAAGAGCCATGAGCGTTACTTTCAGGCGGGTATCCTCGGGCCTACATCCTTCATACAATGGAGTAACCACGTCTATCTCTAGTTGATCAAGCTTGGCTTTCTCTCGGGCGGCAGCTCTTGCGTTATCCGTCTGCTTGAGAAGCAGCTCTTGAATATGAGGGTCCTACACCCAACCCATCGATAGTCCATCGCCGTCTGCTCCGCCGGCATCTTCATCTTCATGATCATGCCCTTAGTCTGCTCCGGCATCTTCCTCATCATCATGTCCTGCATCTTCTACATGATGACTGTGTACAGCATCACCGTCGTGATCATGTCCCGGAGATTCTTCGTCTTCTCGCCCGCCCGAGCCGCGGTGGTTGTCTTGCTGCCCTTCATCATTTCTTGCCCGGCCCCCATGGACGACTTCATAGTCATCTTCATCACCTTGCCACCGATAGCCATCCATGAAACCACGCAAGAGCAGGTGGTCCCGTACCTGCCCGGAATCCGGGTCCGCAATAAGGCTCTTCAGCTTGCATCTTCGACACAGACATCTTATCTCCGTCTCGTTCTTTTGAAGCATCTCGGCCTTCGCGGAGCTCAAAAACCTATTCACAATGCCTTCAGTCATCGCGCGGACCATGCTCGCCTGCGGGGTAGAGCAAAACGATATTTTAGAACCAAGAAAAAATTTGGCATGACTTTCCCTAAAAATAGGACCAAAAAGAATGCATAGTGCCAAAATACTCGCCGAAACAGAAATGAATCAACATTCCGGCAAAATATTGGCAACTATTGCATTTCAAATACCGGTACCTGCAAACACAAACATATATGCAACACCACAAACATATGCAACACCACGAACATACATAGATCTAGCTAGGCCATAAAAAGTGCATGTGCACGTTGTTGGAGGGAGAACAACATAAAGATAGCTTCCCCCTTACTTACCTATCAAAAAATGGTAATTTAACCACTTAATTTGGATGAGACAAGTTTGGAGTAGGAGGTGGAGAGAATGAAGTGGGGAAAGTGAGTGGGTAGGTGTGGTTGTCCAAAATATCTAGCTAGTCTCAGGTTACTAATGGCACACCACCTACAAATGCGTCATGCGCACCGGTTGGTGGTGTGCCATTAGTATATATAGGACAACACTATTCTAATCCTGGGATTAGAATAGCTATTTCGATCACGGCGCGCCCTATATAGGGCCGGACCGGATTGCTCCCAAACTCACAAAACAAAAGAAATAAAAAACGCCCATCCGGAACCCCACGTCCCCACCTCTCCTCACTCCCCCGATTCCCAGTCGCCGCCATCCCGGCCGACGCGCGCCTCCTCTCCCATGGCCAGCGGGCCTCCATCCCGGCCGCCGCGTGCCTCCTCCCCCACGGCCGGAGCGCCTCCATCCTCGCTGCCGCGTGCCACCTCCGCCATGGCCGGAGCGTCTCCATCCCCGCTATCGCGCACCACCTCCGCCACGACCGGTGCGCCTCCTCCTTCAACGCTGGCGCGCCTCCTCCCCCACGGCGTGCCTCCTCCCCCACGGCCAACTTGGATCAGAATAGTGTCGCCACCGATCTCGCCCTGATCCCACACCGCTGGTGCCCCGCCCCAGATCCACTCGCCTCTGGGAGCCCCGCCGCGGAACAACCCGCCCCCACATCTCCTGCCCCGCCCCGAACCTCCCCGCCGCCGGTGCCCCGCTGGCCGTCCCCCCCGCCAACCACGCAAGCCGCCTGTGTCGGTCCTCCCGTTAACGCCACCGCCGCCAACCCACGCCAGTGCTGCCGGCTTCACCACCACCCCGCACCATCCTCCACCGCGGGCTGCCGCCGGCTGCCTTCCAGCCGCGGTCGAGTCGCCCAGCACTTCGATCTGCACCGGCGCCGCCTCCCTCGTCTGAATCCGGCCACCGCACCGTCCCCGGCGCACTGCCCCTCCCGTGGCCGGACGGCCTCCACCACCGGCCTGCAGCTGCTGGAGCGCCACCGACGAGCATGCCTCCCTCCACCACCGACCTGCAGCTGTTGTTTCTCTCTTCCTCCGTGTTGCTACTGCCCTACACTCGACCCAGCGCGCGAGTCTCCACATTGAGCTGCCCCTCTCCTTGTACTAACAGTGCACACAAGTTGTTTGTGTATATGTCTCAAACAAAAAGGTGTGTTTTTCTCTAACATTTTACCCTGTCTCGGTGCATCCTCTCTCTTTGGTTACAGGAGAAGTTCATATACAGCTACAACAGCAAAGTTCATGTCAAAAAAACTGATATCCATTTATATGGACGTTCATAATTGTTGTGTGTATGTACGGAAGCAAAAAAAACTTGTAGCTGATAAATTTTCCTTTTGTTTAGCCGTAGCAATCTTTCTTGATGCCTGCTCTTTTTGAAGTGATTAAATGATGCTTGTTTATAGTTCATGTTGGTGCTTGATGTTGGAAATATATTACAGTGCGCGGATGTGATGTTGAATTTGAAATAACCGAGCAGTCCGATGAGTATAAAAAACTTATATTTTCCTATTTCTCAAGAAATAACGGAGAAGTTCATATTAAAATTTAATATGAACTATAAAAAAACCTTGAAGTTCAAATTTAGAAAATGCGGTGGATCAGCGTTCGTTTGAATTTTTTTCCTTTTAAATAAAAAACTAAAATTATTTCTGAAAAACAAAAAAAATAAGAAGGTCAAACTACAACAACAGAGAAGTACAAGGTTTAAAAACAAAAAAACGGAGAAGTCCAAATTAAAAAGAGGAACATTTCAAAAGAATTTATGAAAAAAATCCCCGTTATAAAAAACTAGAAGTTCAAATTAGAATAAAAGGAACAAGCAAAAAAGTTTTAAAAAATCATGTTTCTTAAAAAACTAGAAGTTCAAATTTAAGTAACGGAGCAGGAAAGTTGTGTGTTTTCAACAACTTATTCATGTGCAGTAGAAGTTCAAAGTCAAACTAATGGGGTGATTCAGCGCTTATTCTTGAGAAAGTGGAGAAAATTATACATGCTCTATAGGTCAAAAGGTTGGCTTTAATTTATGATTTGCGAAGGTCAAAATGTTGTGTTCGAGAAGGTCAAGTGTGTTATCTCAGCAAGTTCAAAATAAATTTAAACAAGGTAAAACATGCAAGAAAACAAAAGGGAGAAGTTCAATTTCTAAAGATGACGCGGTTTAACGTGTAAACCAATGTTGAAAGAAAATGAGAAGTTCAATTTCTAAAGATGAAGCGGTTCGACGTGCAACCCAATGTTGAAAGAAAACAAAAAGAAAGGAGAAGTTCAATTTCGAAAGATGAAGTGGTTCGACGTGCTAAATAATGTTGAAACAAAATAAAAAGAAAAGGAGAAGTTCAATTTCTAAAGATGACGCGGTTTGATGTGCAAACCAATGCAAAAACACACACACAAAAATGTTGTTTTGGTGTCTTAAAATAGTTTTATTCATAAAAAATGATTAAGAAATAAAACCAAGAAGGCCATATTAAAAAGATGGAGAAGTTCGATGATTATATAAAACTCAGATTTTCCTTGTTATTAAAAATATGTCAGAGTGAAAACAGCAAGAAGGTCAACGTGAAAACAGCAGGAAGTTCAATTACTACACTGAATGAATTTCGGATGAAAACCTTTTAAAACCGTTGCGAGTATGAAAAAAATGATCAACACGGGAAAGTTGCGTGTCTACAGCAGCTTTCCATCGGTATATTATTTGCTCAATTCCGGTGAGTGGATGGAGAGCTACGAGCAGTGGATGGAGAGCTATGGGCAAAAAAAAGCACGTTAAAAACAGAGTGAAGTTCAAGGTTTCATACCGAGAAGTTCAGGTACTTCACGCGATGCATTTTTCACGAATCTGTTTCGCGATAAAGGCAGAACGAATGATCTCGCCATTTTCCAAATTACTTGAAAACGGCAGGGAATCATAGAAAACCATCAACATGAAAAAGTTTCAATTTTTCTGTAGCTTTTCAACAGTATATTATTTGCCCAACTCCGATATAGTTTGTAGAAAATACGGCGAAAATACCTTTTTAGCCATTTTCAAGTTTTAATAAAAACCGTAAGGAATTGGGAGAAACAATATATACCAAAAAGTTTCGCATTTCCTCAAGCTTTCCAACGCCATATCATTTGTTGCATTCGGACATAGGTTTAAAAAAATATATTGAAAATACGAACTCAATGAAATTTGTACCGTTTTCTAAATCACTTTTAAACCGTTCAAAATTAGGAAAAACTTTCTACATGAAAAAGTAGCGCATTTTCATAAGCTTTCCAACGCCATATGATGTGCCTCAATTGGTTTAGCCGTTTAGAAATGACATCGAAAATACGACCTCGGCTGTTCGGTTTGTGAAATTTTATGATTTTTTAAATTACTCTTTAACCGTAAGGAATTACTGAAAACTTTCAACATGTGGAAGGAGCGGTTTTGCAGCAGCTTTCCAAAGCCATATTACTCGCCCCATTCCGACAAACGGTTTAGAAATGCGATCGAAATTACGATTCACGTTTTTTGTGTGAAGAAAAAACGGTTTTCAAAACTGCTCTTAAACTGCTTACATTTTATGAAAAATTTAACTTGGGTCATGATACTCGTGTCCATAGCTTTCCAACAGTATATAGCAAGCCCTATTTGGGCAATGTTGCGGGAAGTTCAACCTAGCACAGGGGGAAGTTCAGGTCGAACAACTCGAGCAAAGAAATCGCAAAAAACGCGAGTTCTTCACGACCCGAGTGCAAAATCCGCCTATGGGCGAGATTCCTATCTAAAACGAGTATTTGGTTGCTAAAAATTGTTTGAAAATTACACTTACATCACATGGAACACGACTAATCAGAAAAACTCACGGTAGAAGGCACGGTTGCGAAGATAGCCCGAAGGTCGGGTTCGTACAGAGAGAAGTTCAGGTGCGCGTACAAACAAAAATACGTCAGAGAAGTTCAACATGAAAACAACATGAAGTTCAACTACTATGCTGAATGAATTTCAGATGAAAAACTTTTAAAATCGTTGCGAGCATGAAAAAATGATCAACACGGGAAAGTTGCGTGTTTACAGCAACTTTCCATCGGTATATCACTTGCTCAATTCCGGTGACTGGATGGAGAGCTAGGAGTAGTGGATAGAGATATACGAGAAAAAAAACACGTGAAAAACAGAGTGAAGTTCAAGTACACGTGTCGAGAAGTTCAGGTTCTTCACGCGGTGCATTTTCGAATAATCAGTTTCGCGATAAAGGCAGAACAAATGATCTCGCCATTTTCGCAATTACTCGAAAACGGCTAGGAATCAGAGAAAACCATCAACATGAAAAAATTTCGCATTTTCCGTAGCTTTTCAGCGGTATATTATTTGCCCCATTCCGATAAAGTATGTATAAATTATCGCAAAAATACGTTTTTATTTATTTTCCAATTTGACATAAAACTGTAAGGAATTAGGAGAAATAATATATACAAAAAAGTTTCGCATTTGCTCAAGCTTTCCAACGCCATGTTATTTGTTGCATTCGGACGTACGGTAAAAAAATTAGCTCGAAAATGCGAACTCGGTGGAACTTGTACCGTTTTCTGAATTACTTTTAAACCGTCTCAAATTAGAAAAAAACTTTTAACATGAAAAAGTAGCGCATTTTCACAAGATTTCCAATGCCATATCATTTGCCTCAAATGGATTAGCCATTTAGAAATTACATTAAAAATATGAACTCGGTTGTTCGGTTTGCAAAATTTTATGATTTTCAAAATTACTCTTTATCCATAGGGAATTAGAGAAAACTTTCAACATATCGAAGAAGTGGTTTTGCAGCAGCTTTCCAACGCTATATTATTTACCTCATTCCGACAAACGGTTTAGAAATGCCATCGAAAATACGATTCACGTTTTTTGTATGAAGAAAAAACGGTGTTAAAAACTGCTCTTAAACCGCATACATTTTGCCAAAAATTTAACTTGGATCATGATATTGGTGTCCATAGCTTTCCAACGGTATATCACAAGCCCCATTTGGACACTTTTTAGCTGAAGTTCAACCAAGTACAGAGGGAAGTTCAGGCGCGTTACTCAGGCAGTTCAGGTTGTGATCAAAATATTATTACGATCCGTGATCGTAATAGTGTTTTTTTATATATATATATATATATATATATATATATATATATATACTAATAATGGTAATTTTGCAAAAATAAGAATAAAAAAATATAGTAGTGGCGCACTATGTGTCTGGTGCGCCATTACTAGTTAGAACTAGTGATGGCGCACTGTGCCTGGTGCGCCATTAGTATGTTTGGAAAAAATTTGTTACAGTGGCGCACCATGTGTGCAGTGCGCCATTAGTGTCTTTCACACTAATGGCGCACCAAAGACATGGTGCGCCATCTCTATAGGAGTGGCGCACCACATGTCTGGCGCGCCATTAGTGGCCATTTCATCTATAGCCCTTTTCCTAGTAGTGACTTAAACGCCACCGGAAGAGATAGGGAGAGATGCCCCCTTCTTCTTACTTTGCCTTCCCCAAGCGGGGAGAGGTTCCCCCACCGGTCCTTAGTGTTCATGCCTCCCGGAGGGCGAGAGCCCCACCGAGATTGGATCTCTCTCTTCTCTCTATTTCTCTCCATTTTTGCTACTTCTCTGCGTTAGATCACCATTTCTTAAATAAACATAGATCTTGCCATTGGGCTGAAATTTTAAGGGTACTCTAGATTCTTCCGATATTTCTTGCAGCCAAAGAAGAGGGTCAACTGACTTAAGGAGCTCATACGCAGCCCCACCACACACCTACTGGCTGCTTGAAGAGGATGCGTGGCCACCTGGTTGATCCACTAGGGCCCATCTTCTGGTTGGGGGAGTGCTTTGGCGTAAAAAAATCATTAAATTTTCGGATTTTTCCGGCTTTGAAAGTTATTCAATTGAAAAACTATAAAAACCTATAAAATAGAAACTAGCTTTTGTTATTGGATTAATATATTAGTCCAAATAAAAATGATATAAACTGTACCAAAAGCATATATAAATGATGTAGATATAGCATGAACGTAACAAAAATTATAGATAGTCGGAGACGTATCAGCCATCGCCAAACACCTCCCACCCAATATCCACTAGTAGAAAACAGGGTTTTTGTCACAGCTCAATGTACACATCAGTCCCGGTTGCATGACGAACCGGGACTAATGTGAGCATTAGTCCCGGTTCAAGCGGCTTAGGCGTGGGGAAGGCATTAGTACCGGTTCAAATGGGACCTTTAGTCCCGGTTTGAGACAAGAACCGAGACTAAAGGGTGCGATGCCCTTTAGTCCCGGTTCGTGTCTCAAACCGAGACTAAAGGTTAGACCTTTAGTCTCGTTTTGAGACACGGACTGGGACTAAAGGGTGCGATGCCTTTAGTCCCGGTTCGTGTCTCAAACCGGGACTAAAGGTTCAAACTCTACCCCCCGGTATCGTCTTTTCAGTTTTGTAAAAACAAAAGAAAATGATAAAAACTTCAAAAATTAAAATCCTTCGAGATGTAGTTATGTTACTACATCTACTAGTTAGGAAAATTAAAGAACTTAAATTTGGACATGTTTTGCAAAAAAGTCTTATGAAGAAGTAAAACGGCCATATCTTTTGCATCGATGTTGAAAAAAACGTATAATATATCAAAAATTCAGCATGAAAATCGGCATCCGATTTTGACTGCCGTAGTCCTGTTTGCAAATTTTTAGAATCCTCAAATTCTGAAAGGAAAAAAGACATGCTCAAATTTCAATTTTTTGACTTTTTGTTAAATCTGGTCAACTGTGGTCAAACTATGGTCAAACTACTTATTCAAGAAATATTAGTGTTAATAAATAAATATTTTTAGTTTTTTAAATTTTGGTCAAACTGTGGTCAAACTATGGTCAAATCTGGTCAAACTGTGGTCAAATCTGGTCAAACTGTGGTCAAAATATGGTCAAACTACTTATTCAAGAAATATTAGTGTTAATAAATAATTGTTTTTAGTTTTGTTTACTTTTGGACAAACTGTGGTCAAACTATGGTCAAATGTGGTCAAACTATGGTCAAAAGTGGTTAAACTGGGGTCAAACTACTTATTTAAGAAATATTAGTGGTACTAAATAATTATTGTTTCTTAGAATAATAGTTTCAAACTCAAATGGTGCTTAATTCTCAAGTTCAACTCCTAAGGGTTAATAGGATTGGCAGCTTACTATTGTCAGGAAAATAACAAGTGCAGACTTGGAAACTAGGGGGAATAGAACTCGAAAGATAACCGTGCTCAGGCTGGAGTAGTGAGAGGATGGGTGACCGGCCGGGAAGTTAAACGATTTGGAATGAGTGGTTCATAATTGAGCAGTGATGAGGGGTGATTAGAGAGGGTGATTAGAGATTTAATTGTCAAATAATTCAAAAATTTGAAAATAAGAAAATTTCAAAAAAATGAAAAAAATTCAGAAAAACAAAATTTCAAAAAAATTCCTTTAGTCCCAGTTGATGTTACCAATCGGGACTAAAGGTGGAGCTCCAGAGAGCGGCCACGTGGAGGGCCGTTAGTCCTGGTTCGTAACACAACAGGGACTAAAGTGGGGGGGGGGGGGGGGGCTTTAGTACCGACCCTTTAGTCCCGGTTCGGGAACATGGACAAATGGGCCTTATGAACCGGGACAAATGAGCCTTTTTCTACTTGTGATCACTTCCCTCACTGTTGCAGAATGGTGCTACCAGGCAAAGCTCGCGTATTGTCGACCTTGAAGGTCCATTTCTTACTACGACAAGGTTTGAGAGGCGTGGAGTAGCTCGGCTTCACGGAGGAATGGAGCTCGGCATGGCGGATTGTGGAGGTGTCGTGTGACAAAGAGGGTAGAGGCAAAATGGGCCGGCGTGGATATGGCCTTCAGTCCTATGGGTGGAGATGGGGAGTGGAGCTCAACACGTACCTGGACTCCTCGTCGGAGCAACAACGTTGATGTGTGTGGACGCACATATGCGCGGCCACTGATGCGCGACTGGTTCTGGCTACCGGAGTATGTGTGCAGTTGGTCCGGGTGGTGGACTCTGTGTGTGGGAGCGGTCTGGTCAGAAGTTATCTGTGGGAGTTGTTGCTGGGTCTAATGAGATAGTGCCATATGATGGAGAATTCATGGGGCCTTCTCGATGGTCTTCGGCAGAGGGTTTGGCAATAGCATCTTGTGTTGTGCAACTACGTGGTGGTGGTTCTGCCAAATGCATGGTGTCGCGGAGGAAGGGAAGCAGGGGGATTGATACCACCAGTGCCATGGATATAGAAAGGGTTTGATGATGGTGCATGAAAGTTTGGTGGTCCGTCCTATCCCATGACTCGGGGGGGGGGGGGGGGGCAGAGGGTGTGGCAACACCGGTTGAAAGCCCCGCTATGGGCTTCTTGCGAAGGAAGGTGACATCAACGCTTGTGGGTGCTGCTTTCTTCTTGCAAATGTCTTCAATGCGTGGTGCATTCTACCCACTCACTCCGGAGGAAATGGAGGATCTCCTTCTGGATCGAATGATGGTTGCGTTTCTAGGTCATGCCCCCGATAGGGGGCGTTCTTCTTGGAGTGTCCACTAGCTGGAAGGGACCGTTGTGCGTGTGGATGGTGGAAGGCCGTGGCCATGGAATTGGGGCCTCAGTTGCAATGACAGTGAGGTGAGCGATGTTAGGGTTGCTACATTCTTGAGGTAGATGGATCTTCTCCAGCGTGTCCGTGGGTTCATCTTGGGTTATTTGTTGTTGTGAAGTTGGAGTTGCGGTGGCAGGTCCTGGGTGAAAACTGTGATAGGCGGCAAGTGGTATGTTCATGATCTTCCGCGTTGTGAAGCTTACGTAGTTCTCCTTGTAACTCTTGGTCAAAACTGGAGCTGCATTGTCCACGTCGCGGGTGGCTGTGTGATTGGCATGTAGTGGTGGAGTCATGAATCTTGAAGTATGGGGGGTCAACATGCAAGTTAAAAGGTTGGAGGGGCCAAATATATAAAAATCTGGAGCATCCTGAGCTAACAATACATGAGTCTTTTTTAAATACCAAGGGGAGCCATGGCCTCTGCTTGCCCACCACTATCCCCATCCCTACAGGCATGGATTTTCATGTGGCTTCATACGACTTCTATGAGTAAGCTGGTTCGGTCATTATATATGACGAAGTCGGAGTTGCTTGCACATGGAGAAGGGATGTGATGGTACTTGTTCGAGGAGAAGTGTTGACCATGACGTCTTTTGTACTATGTCAACAAAGCTTTCTTGATTATAGTTTGTGAGGTATCTTAATTGTGCCGCCCAACGAAGTATGGCAATTCTTATTCTTATAAATAATGCGCCCTACCTTTAAGGGATAGCTGGGGTATCGGATAGTTAGAACATGGCACCTATTTTGTGATTTCTAGCTTCTTGATTCACTTAGTCATATGGTAGCCATGCGTACACCTGATTTTTCTACCGGTTTCTTGTTGCCAAATCGCAAGAGCTATCTCCTTGGCCTCATAATTAATGATTGCCGAAAATCTGAAGAGAACTCTAGCCTAACCCTAAAAGGCTTAACTCCTTAAAAGATTCTTTAATAAGATTACCTTTTAAGGAGTTAAGCCGCAACTACCCGAACTGTGGAAATCTTTAACTCCTCAAATATTTGAGGAGAAGTGTTCCCTCTTCCTCAAATTTGAGCGTTCGAAACCATTTCTCAGCAAAAGATTCCCACTTATGTCGTGCTTCCACTTCTCCCTGTTGCTCGTCCGCCTCCACCCCAGTGTTGCCCCTCGCTGTGTTTGTTGCCTCCAGCAACCATCCTGCCAAGCGACAGGGTGGACGATAATTTTTCTTGTCTTTTCTGACGTGTCTTTCCACAACAGCACTCCCCCTCATCATCCCTAGCCTGGCGACGCTCCTCCTTCATACCCAACCACGATCAAGGACATACAAGAAAAGTGGCTGCCGGTCGTCATCGCCGATTTTGATGATTCTTTGTGTATTGGACCATGCCATCACACCAATAGAATAAGGATGAGGGGGAGAACCTATTCAGCCGAAGAAGTGCCCAAGCCATGGTATTTTGAGAATGGATCTCACCAACTTTCCGGACTACTTCGTCGCACGCTTGCTTCATGCACGGAGAGGAATGAAGAAGTGAGAAGAAGAGGAAGAGAGACTTCTATGTGGGGTCTAGTTTGTTTGAAGTGTCAAGTTTGAGGGTTCGGTTAGATTCGCCTCTTTATAATTCCTCAAAGTTAAGGAGTTAAGGTTTGAGGAGGCGTTTAAGGGCCTAAATTTTGGAGATTAATCTAGAGAAGCCCTTATATCTATGACATATATCATCCTTGATGTGAAAACTACTCCCTCCTTCCCAAAATATAAAGCATGGTTGACTACTTACGATCTTTAATGTATGACTTTGACTATCAAATATTAATATATACCACAGTGCATTGATTGAACATGTATAAATGGTATCATCATATTTGTCTTGCACTGTAATTTTAGTTCATACGTTTCATACTAATTTTATAGACATGCAATAAGTAATATCATAGTTAACGTTGTGTGATCAAGATAGAAAAATGGAACGCACCTTGTGTTTTTGGAAAGAGAGAGTACTAAAATACTTATATTTGGGAAAGGAGGGAGTACACGATGGATGCGCCCTCTCGCAACAAAACGACATAGTCACTCAGAAGAGCCAGTTGCAAAATCAGCAAGGAAAGATCTTTTGGTATGAGCTCTTACCTTTTCCTTCCCTTCTTTCTTTCTCATATGTTTGGTGGGAATTCGTTTGGTGGATGCCCTGACATTGCCAACTCTATCCATATCTCATCGTGCTCATCTGATGGTGGTGCAATGGCCAAGGCTGCATGTGTACGTGTCGTGCAGTCCTTCAATTGCTGGGCGAGCTTCGGCATGAAGCTACCATCTATCAATCTCTGCTCTCTAGAAAAACACTTGAAAGCATGCGGACACTACTGCATGCCATCCTTCTCAAGGGTAAAAAGAAAATGATTTCTGAACCATATCTCGGCCTGACTACAAGATATGGATACTAATTCGATCCTCCTAAACAACTGTTCTGGATAACATCAAAAGGAGATTACCCTGACAAGCACATAAAGTATTACTATAAACCTAATGGATCATCAACTTCAGGTTATAGTTATGTCGTTTTCTTCAGGATTGTAAAGGTTTTTCATCCCCCCTAGTAGCAGCTAGCATAAAGTTCTCCATGAAAAATTTACCTGGCATGTGAACCAAGTGGCTAGAGGGAATATTTGGACCACATGATCACAAAGGTACACATTCACTAGTAGCAGTTCTACCACCATCAAATCAATCAACTGTTAACACTTGTTCGATAAGCATGAAAGCACCTTGCATGTAAAAAGAGGTTGGAGTGGATGTTAGATTTCCTGTGAAATGTAGTATAAAAGATTCCATAGAAAAAAATTCTATGGGATCCAATCCTATGAATCAAAGGACGAACGTAGGAAAAATTCATAAGGATTTCAGTCCTTCGGAAATCCTATAGAATTCCTTTGAACCAAAGGCGACCTAATATAGGACGTTTTAAAGACTTGCGATCTCTACCCTCTAGAAACACTTAAACACATGCGGACACATCTGCTATCCCTCTCATGGGTAAAAAGAAAGATTTCTGAACCGTTGCCTCTTGACCGCAAGATATAGATAATTTGATCCTCTTATAAACAACAATTTTGGATAACACCAAAAGGAGTTTAGCTTGACATGCACATAAAGTATTACTATAAAACAACAAATTATCAACTTCAGGTTATAGTTACGTCATTTTCTCCAGGAAAATTTTGTTACCTAGCATGTGAACCGAGTAGCTAGTGGGAATATTTGGAACACATGATCACAAAGCTACACTTTCACTAGTAGCAGTTCTACCTCCATCACATCAATTAACTATTAACACTTGCTCGATAAGCATAGAAGCATTGCCTTGGCCCCTACAGACTATAGACTGCTATCTGACCTTCAGCCATGGGTTGAGTGACAGGGACAAAAGGGAGATCGATCATGACTTCCCTGCCCATTTTTATTCTGTTTTTCTCCTATAGTGTTGCTCATAATTGGTGGACATGACCGCATGGGACATGTGGTTAGCAAACTAAAAATTGATATAATTGGTGCACATGTTTTTTCCAACACAAAAAGAAAATTTAAAAGCTCCTCAAATACCATTTCTTTGAAGTGCCACATCTTCTGGTGGAAATTTGTGGCCCTATTTGCCTCTACTTATCACGTAGCCACCTTTTTAGCAATGACAATGTAATCATGCATGCATATATTGAGTAGTATGACACGTACACGCACAAGTTGACTTAGGACAAGACCACTAAAAAGCCACGCATAATTTGGCACCTGTAGTCCTACGCGAAGGGGGGCAGCTGGCCTCTTTTTCTTGAGTTGACCACTGCTCTAGTGCGCTTGGGAATTGCATAAAGAAATAATTGTGACAGGGGCAATATCCCGGAAATAGTCTCAGCATTTTTGCAAGAGAACTTTTTCGTTTTCGTGAGAATATCAAAGCACCTTGTCGTTTTGTCCATGGGCTAACTTAGCTAGCTCATAAGTGGGATGTGGAAAGCAGATGTGCAACTCATCGTGGACAGATGGATTAGACGCGTGTGTTCCAGTTTGGTTCATGATTCACCACACAGAGCTTTCTCCGTGAAAGGTAGAGGAAGATTTCCATCATGAATCTTCAACTATGGCGCTGCTTGCTCCCACTAAACTGTCAAATGCAAAACCAGGTACTCTGATTCTGATCTTTGTTTGAATGTTTGTGCTAAACTTAAAATGGTGGGCTAGTTGATTTATCCATCAGTTGTTAAGTTTTGCTACACAAAACTTGAAGTCAACCGAAAGTTAGTGTGGAATGTGCGAAACCAAATTTCTGAATCGTTGCGCAGATATGCGGCTCACTCTGCCAATTTCTCTCCAAACCAGGAAGGTCGATCGTGAAACCTCAACTATGGTGCTTGCTCCTGCTAAATCGGCAAATGTAAAACCATATACTCTGATTCTGATCTTTGTTTGATCGTTTGGGCTAAACGCTAGTTCAGTTATGGGTTTTAGGGTTTTCAGTAAAAACTAAATAACATGGGCGTAGAGAATGCTATAAAATGAGAATACAGACCAACTCATAAAACAAAAAACAAGACACATTGAGTAGTAGTTCGTGAACTTTCATGCATGGGACAGCTGGAAGTAAGATATGCTTGGATAAATTCTAGCAAGTTAACATTTCACACCAATCCACTAGTCCATGAATTGTTTCACGTTTCCTCCACACTAAGGAGCGAAAAACTAACGTACGTCCATGTTACAAACATACTGGAGCCATTGAACATCTGGACTACGATTTTTTTACTGGGCACACATACTTGTAGGTTCTATTTGCTTTCTCTAGATCCATGATTATTTTTTGGACTGAACTCCACCTAAGATTTTGATTGGTCGCGTCTAATATGGGCGGTTTTCTAGCTGAGAAGTGAAGTTGACCTAGCACCAATGGTACAGATCTATGAACAATCAAAGTCTAAAATAATGAACTATGGCAAATAGCAGCAGCCATAAAAACAAACAAATCAGGGCTATAGCACCGTTAAATCACGCTATATCCCGTTAAAATCCGTAAACTGTATACTACATAGGTGTCGTTTCATGGAACCGTGTTAAAAACCGATGTAGTGCCCTCACCAAGGTACACTTTGGCTAGGAGTGTAGGAGCAGTCTAGCAAGCGTGGTGGCGGATTGTGATGCTGTATGCAAAAGAAGTAGAACAGGTCCAAACAGAGGAGATCCTCTCCTTAAAAGGAGGGGTGACCAAGCAGGATTGGTGTAAAAAAGGAAGAAACCCCTGTGCATTGGATTCTCTCAGCTGGTTCCCAGGCGGCTATAGCCCCATGGTTTCACTTCCCAACGACACATTGCAATGCAACAGTATCCTACAAGTGCTTAAAAGGAGCAGTAGTGGTACATGGGCTCAATGAACACTTGGCTTGGTTGTTCTTGCCACGAGGCGGATCTATCTTGGTTCCTGCCATGCGGAGGCCATATTGCCATACATGCATGCAAGGTTCCCAACGCTGCTTAGGGTATCGCCCCCTTTGCTTTCTGTAAGGTAACTTTGACAACGAAAAGAGACAAGTAGATAGTAGACAGAGACGATGGCGGCATTGCTATTGGGCAAGGCAGAATCACGCTGCTGCCAAGATAACTAGGAAGAAATCTCAAAAGGTATTGGCCTAGGCAGAATCACGCTGCTGCTAAGTGCTAAGATTAATAACTAGGGACGTAAAGGTATTAGCTTAGGCAGAATCTTGCAGAAAGCCAGTGCACAGTGCGTCGGCTTTGTGTGGAGCAAGCAGCGAGACTATTAATTAGGTCCATTTGGTTGATTCTGTGCGAGTCCCCAGGATTATTGGTTTGTTTAGGGAGTAGTAAATCAGGTGATCTTCTTTCCACGTTTCAATTTCCGTCAAAACGAAAACCTCCATGCGTGCATGCATGCATGTTCTCTATCCGAGCTTTCCACCGTCACTAGTAGATAAACCACCATTAGTCCCGGTTGGTAAGCGCCTTTTGTCCCGGTTCCTGAACCGGGACTAATGGGTCGTTACTAATGCCCTGGCCCTTTAGTCCCGGTTTAGTCCTGAACCGGGACAGATGGGCCTCTATGTGGCCGGTGCGCCGAGCCCACGCAGGAGGGCCTTTGGTCCCGATCGGTGGCACCAACTGGGACCAATAGGCTGTGGTTTTTGGATTTTTTTTGAAGGGGGTTGGGGGTTTTGGGGGGTTAATTTAGATGTTTCATATATTGTGTTAGCTAGCTAATTAATGGAGAGAAGTGTCCTCTCTTATGTCCGTGCTTGGTCGACGCTACGTACTATACATAGAGAGGCCCTCGACACGCTAGCTAGTAAGAAAATGAAGGAAACCATTAAGTACAGAAGTTCGTCATGCATACCGAGAGAAGTGATCGATCGACCTCTCCTTCTCCGAGAGATTGGTCGAATAACAAGTTTTCGTATTATCTATCCGACGCTACTGGCTACATACATATACAATATGTAAGATCTCTTACAATCCCATAGCAATTGAAATCAACTTCCACATGGTATTTTCCGGTTTTATTGATGACGTGGTCAAGAAAGAATCCCGCCAATTCCTCTTGAATTGCTTTCATGCGATCTTGTGGTAGGAGATCATTCCGCATCTGCCACGTCTAATTTTAAGAAGGGGGTTAATACATATATATGAATGATACTCAACAGAAATGATGGTGTAATAAAATGAAACTGTGAATATTATTGCTTACGCACTTCATATTATCTTTTAGAGTAGCCCCGCTTATTTTTGAAAGTCGCGTTGTAGATGAACTCGCACACGTAGTATCCACAGTAATTATTCCCTTGTTCCTGCCACAAGCACTTTACGAGAAATAGAGGTCAATCAAACTGATAATGAAGCATTATAAATGGCATTGATGAAAGTATAGCTATAGAATCAACGGGAGATGCGCGTAACTAGCTAGCTAGTAGTACTTACTTTCGGGTATGTATACCGCAGCTCCTTCGGCAGTCCCGGAGCTTCTGCGGTGAACTGTTTCCAAACCCTGCAAGACAAAGAAAATAATTATTATTACTTCAGATATCAGAAAATGAACAAAAAGTTGCCGATATGGTGCGATAATGATCGATTGAACTTATTTGTTGAGCATTTTAGTCATGTTCGCATAGGTTTCGGGATCTTTTCGTCTCGAGTCTAAGACGGTTACTAGTCCCCGCTCAAGCTTAATCTCCAGAAGAACATAGTGGAAGCTGCGCACGCATGCATAACTCATCAATTACATTACTATAACCTCGCTCGAGTAATAAGGGAAACAGAATATGCACACGACAGTAACACTCACTCGAAGTTGTAAGGAAAGAGTGTTAAATCTTTGTTTTGATTTTTGATCAACGATTGTAGCAAGTTGGCCTCGGCCTCTTCGGCGTGCTTTTTAACCTGAATTTCATCTATGATATTTGTGTTAATGAACCCAATGTCATACATTTCTTGTTTTCTACACTCGACGATCTTCAATCTGCATAATATATAGAGACTTAATGACAGAAATAGTACTTACACACAGTAGCAAAAGACCGTTAATTTATCGATGGCCTTTTGATTGAAGAACTCGAAGAACTCCTCAAATGGAACAGGCAACAGATCAGTTCCAACGAGGTCGTGCTCCTCTTTAATTCTCAGATACAAAGTATTTGTCCCCCAGACTCTCTGCAGGTTTTCATGTACCAATATGGAATCTTTGCATCATCGTTGTTAGAGATTTTTAATCTTTGACGAGAGGCTTCCCGTACTCGTATCTGTGTTCGTCCACCTACATGAAATCAAAATTTACATCGTCAGGCAGGTAATCTGCAAGATTGATATAACCGGGCACCATCCCCGGAGCATTAGCGACGATGTCGCCGCTAGACACATTGTGTGGGGGGCACGATTGATTTGCTTGTTCGCCGAGCAGGGCAATTTTTTTCGCAGCTGCTCGTTCTTTTAACCTTTGATAACTGACAGTACTTCCCGACCGCTCCGCTTCGAGATATGCCTGTTCAGATGTCGCTCATAGTTGGTTCTCGGCGGAGACTTTGGTGGTTTCCTCAGGGCATCGATAGTGCGCTTTGCTTTCACCGGATCTACCTTCTCCTCCGGAGGTGGATGTCTCTTTGCTTTCAACCCTTCAAAGAAGTCCTCCACTTCGGTCCGCACGATCTTCACGTTTTGCTCCTCGGTCCTCTCATACGGTAACTTCTCTAGAGGCTTGAGAGAAGGACCGTATCTGTATTGCCTCCCGCCTCTGCTGGCTGTACTGCTAGACGCCGGAGCAGACGGAGCGGCTGCGGCGTCTCTCTTATTTCGTGCTTGCTTACGAGGCAGAGGAGAAGTACTACGACGCACCGGAGCAGCCGGGCGGCGGCGGGTCTCTTCTTAAAAGTTTCTGTAATTAAGATTCACAAAGTTACCATGAGCCTGAACAAGTTTAAGGACGTCCCCCACTTTCACAATGCTCGTCTCTCTCACTTTCACTTTTATTTTTGAAAAGTTTTGGGTTCCCCTCTTTATTTTTGTTGTTTTTAAACTATATGAAAGCACTCAACAGAAATAAATGACTCTCTAAAACTTTCGGGTTGTCTCCCTGGCAGCGCTTTCTTTAAAGCCATTAAGCTAGGCATATAGTGCTCCAGTAGTGAATCCACCCGGATCCCAAGGTATATCAAAGCCAATTTTAATTAGCAAAGATTTGTAATTTAGTAGTGCGCACAAAGTAACATATATCATGTAATGACGAAGTCTAACTCTCTTCATATGCATTGGCATGTCATAAAAGAACAACTCATGCACACATAGTAAAGGCCAATGCATAGTATAAACAGTTTCTTGCAATTTCATAGTATGGGAAACATAGAGAGGTGGAGAAATAGTTCCTCTCTCATAATAATTGCAAGTAGGAGCAGCAAGCACATGCATATTACATTCATCAAAATCATCATGTGCAACGGTAAAAGGCAACCCATCAATATAATCCTTAATAAGCACAAACTCCTCCGATAAAGCGTAGTAGGGAGAATTCAAAAAGATAATAGGACTATCATGCGTGGGTGCAATAGCAACAATTTCATGTTTAACATAAGGAACTATAGCAAGTTCATCTCCATAAGCATAATTCATATTGGCATCTTGGCCACAAGCATATCAAGCATCATGAAAAAGGGATATTTCAAAAGAATCATAGGGATCATAATAGTCATCATAGCAATCATCCTTCGGTAAGCACGAAGGGGAATTAAACAATGTATGAGTTGAAGGGTTACTATCATTAGAAGGTTGGCACGGGTAGCTAATCCGCTCTTCCTCCTTTTGTTCTTTGCTCTTATCATCATCTTTTTCATCCAATGAGCTCATAGTTTCATCAATTTCTTCTTCCATAGCTTCCAGCAAAATATTAGTCTCTTCTTGGACAGCGGAGACTTTCTTAATAAGTGCATTAATTTCATAATTGTATTTATAATTCTCATAGCAATATTTGGGGATAGCTAAATTTTCAGATCTATAAACAGCATCATCAAAATCCTCAAACTCTTTACACATAGCTTCAATTTCATAAGCACCCATAAAAGCAACAAATTCTTCTATTTGTTCCACATCATAGTAATCATATATACCTCTAGCATAAGAAGCTAAGGTTTCATTATCATTAAATTTGCATGAAAAAGGAAGGTGCGGAGAATTCATCCTAGAGCAACAAGTATAATCATATTTCACGCATAGTTGCTAAGCATACCACTTCAATATATGAATTTGATCCCATAATAGTTTCCCTTTTTGTGTCAAGCGATAATCCCTAAAGTATTCACGTTGATCCAACGTTACTCCCATTACATAATTGAATGGGGTTTTCTCAGGATTATTAAAGTAGTACATAATATGTTTCACATAACCAGCATCGAGTGTTTTAGGAGGTTCCCCATCTCCATGAGTGGCAAGTACACCTAATTTTTTTGGTATTTCGTGTTCCATATCCATAACTAAAGATATAGAACAACTAAGAACAGCAAATAAAAATTAATTAGTGATAAAGCAAACAAGAACACACGAGAATACTCACCCCACGCTTATTGCTCCGACAACGGGCGCTTTAAAAATGTCTTGATAACCCACAAGTATAGGGGATTAATTGTAGCCTCTTTCGATAAGTAAGAGTGTCGAACCCAACGAGGAGCTAAAGGTAGAACAAATATTCCCTCAAGTTCTATCGACCACCGATACAACTCTACGCACGCTTGACGTTCGCTTTACCTAGAACAAGTATGAAACTAGAAGTACTTTGTAGGTGTTTTCGGGTAAGCTAGCAAGAAAGTAACGAGCACGAAAATAAAACTAGGGGATGTTAAGGTAAAGAAACAACTAAAGTAAATATGGCGAGCGTGGAAATGTGGTGGTAGGAGTTGTGGAATTGTCCCTAGGCAACTGACTATGTTACTAGACCGATAATCGTTATTGCAATTCTATTTGAGGGAGAGGCATAAGCTAACATACTTTCTCTACTTGGATCATATGCACGTATGATTGGAACTCTAGCAAGCATCCGCAACTACTAAAGATTCATTAAGGTAAAACCCAACCATAGCATTAAAGTATCAATTCCCCTTTATCCCATACGTAAATAACCTACTTACTCGGGTCTGTGCTTCTGTCACTCACGCCACCCACCATAAGCAAATCATAAACGTATTGCAAACCCTACAGCGGGGATCCCTCATGCTTGCGCGACATGGAGGGAACAATAGGACAGCACCAATAATAAAACATGCAATTCAAAACAATCATAGCAACTCATCAATCACCAATAGGACAATGAAAATCTACTCAGACATCATAGGATGGAAACACATCATCGGAAAATAATATGAAGCATAAAGCACCATGTTCAAGTAGAGGGTACAGCGGGTTGCGGGAGAGTGGACCGCTGTAGATAGAGGTGTGAGGGTGATGGAGATGTTGGTGAAGATGACGGCGGTGTTGGTGTAGATCGCGGTGATGATGATGGCCCCCGGCAGCGCTCCGGCACCACCGGAAGCAAGGGGAGAGAGCCCCCCTTCTTCTTCTTCTTCCTTGACCTCCTCCCTCGATGGGAGGAGGGTTTCTCTGTTCCTTGGCTCCCATGGCTTGGGAGGCGAGAGCCCCTCCGAGATTGGATCTATCTCTCTGCTTACGTGTTCTGTCCCGGTTACTGCTTTCACTGTTTGGTATATATGGAGATCCGTAACTCCGATTGGCCTGAAACCTTCGCCCAGATTTTTTTCCGAATATTATCTTTCTTGCGGCAAAAGAAGAGCATCAACCGCCTTACGGTGGGCTCATGAGGGTAGGGGGCGTGCCCGGGGGGGGGGGGGGTGGCGCGCCCCTGCCTCGTGACCACCTCGGGCACCGTCTCGCGTGGATTTTTCTTCTGGAATTTTCCATATTTTCCAAAAATAAGCTCCGTCTGTTTTTATCCCGTTTGGACTCCGTTTGATATGGATATTCCGCGAAACATAAAACATGCAATGCACGAGAACTGCACTGAGCAATCGGATCAATATGTTAGTCCCAAAAATAATATAAAAAGTTGCCAAAAAGTATATGAAAGTGAATAATATTGGCATGGAACAATCAAAAATTATAGATACGACGGATACGTATCAGCGTCCAGTTTGGAAGGTTGTTGAACTCCTTCCGTCATAGGCATGGATTCTTCAGAGCAGAACCCAGCCGAGTCTCCCCTTCACCGGTAGGGTGGTCAAGCTGGCAAATCCCTCCGTTATTTTGTCCACCGTCACCCTAGCATATCCTTCTGGAATCGGACGACAGTGAAAAGTTGCGCCAGGTTCAGAAGGTCGAACTTGGCCGACAGCCGCCTTGACTTTTAAATTCTGCCATTGCGTCATAAGGTGGCAATTTTGGGACTCCGTGATAAAATCCACGGGGTAGCTAGCAGGAGCCGTCAAGACATGCTCCGGCTAAAGCAGCTCGGTGAAGCCACGCTGCTTCTCCGCTGAGATGGCGGGGTAGCTCCAGGGGAAGCTTCGGCAGTTCGTTTGCTGCGATTTGCTTCTCGTTCCTCTATCGCTTGTACCCTTGCATGCAGCGCCTGCAGTTCGGTCTGCTGCACTTTCTTCCTCCTCTCCTGGCATTTGTAACCGCCTGCGTCCGGAAAACCAACCTTCCACGGAACGGAGCCTGGCGTGCCTCGTGTCCGTCCAGGGTGCTCAGGATTCCCGAGGGCCATTATGAGCTCGTCGTTCTCCCTGTCTGGAACGAACGTCCCTTGCTGCGCTGCATCGATATAGTGCCGAAGCCTCTTGACTGGTATTTTCAGTTGCTCATCCGTCCAACGGTACTTCCTTGATACAGGGTCTAAGGTTCCGCCAGCCCCGAAGAACCAAGTCCGGCAACGGTCTGGCCAGTTCATTGTCTCTGGTTCGATCCCATTATCAAGCAGATCATTCTCAGCCTTGGCCCACTTAGGCCGGGCTTTGAGGTAGCCACCTGACCCCGTGCGATGGTGAAACTTCTTCTTCGCAGCATTTTGCTTGTTTGTCACCGACATCTTCTTACTCTTCTTGCGGGCCACAAATGCGGGCCAGTGATCTCTGATCTTCTCATATTTGTCGATGAATTATGGTGTCTCTTCTTTGTCGACAAACTTTTTCAGCTCTTTCGTCCACCTGCTGAATAGGCCTGCCATCTTCTTAAGAGCAAAAGACTTTATTAATTGCTCTATAACTGGCTTCTCCGGATCCTCCTCTGGCGGTAGGGTGAAATTTGCCTTCAGCTCAGTCCAAAGATCATCCTTCTGCATATCATTGACATAAGACACCTCAGGGTCTTTGTTCTTAGGCTTATACCATTGGTGGATGCTGATCGGGATCCTGTCCCTAACAAGAACCCCGCACTAAGCAGCAAATGTGTTCTTTGTACGGATGGGTTCAATCGGTTCGCCGTCGCGCGCGATTGCTGTGATCTCAAACATTTCATCCGAGCTCAACTTTTTCTTCGGGCCTCGTCTCCTTGCCGAAGTTGTGCTCGATCCGGAGGGCCAGAAAAAAGAAGAAAGACGAGAGTTAATTAATATGTGTACATATACAAAAACAATGAATGCATCAATTAGCTAGTCAGCACATGCTTAAATAATATATATACCTGGCCATACTCGGTTCGGTCACCTGAGCCGTCATCACGGTCTCCTTCTTGCACCGTCATTGGGTCACCGGAGCCGTCCTCACGGTCTCCTTCTTGCACCGGCATTGGGTCAAAGGAGCCATCATAATCATAGCCTGCTTCTTCACCCTGCCCTTCCAGACCATCAGTGTCGTTCAGAAACGAGAAGACGTCATCACTTCCTTGTGCGATTATGTCCCCCAACACTGCTTTGTTGCTTCGTCTCGGGGGGTGTCCATGGTTTCTACAAATATTTACAACATGGCAATTATTATTCAAACATGATAGATGGATATATTAGTGGCAAACGTAGAACTAGCTAGCTAATCACAGTAAGGAATCATATTAATTAGTGGCCTCGACGCTGCTTCTCTAGGGTTTGGGGTGGCCTCGACAACACTTCAATGGGGTAATATCGACAACGACGAGATACATACACGGGAAAATAATGTTATCGGGGAGGGGGTATATCGACCCCCCCCCCCACGTGTTAAAGTTATCGGGAGGGGGTATATCGACCCGCCCCCCACGTGTTGAAGTTATCGGGAGGGGTTTATATCGACAACGACGACATACGTACATGGGAAAATAATATTATCGGGGAGGTATATCGACCCCCCACACACACATGTTGAAGTTATCGGGAGGGGGTATATCGACCCCCCCCCCCACGTGTTGAAGTTATCGGGAGGGGTTTATATCGACAACGATTTACATACGTACATGGGAAAATAATAGTAACGGGAGGGTATATCGACTTCCACGTGTTCAAGTTATCGGGGGGTATATCGACCCCCCCTCGTGTTGAAGTTATCGGAGGGGGTATATCGATTTCCACGTGTTGAAGTTATCGGGAGGGTTTATATCGACAACGATGACATACGTACATGGGAAAATAATATTATCGGGGAGGGTATATCGAATTTCCACATGTTGAAGTTATCGGGAGGGTATATCGATCCCCACGTGTTGAAGTTATCGGAGGGGTTTATATCGACAACGATGCCATACGTACATGGGAAAATAATAGTAACGGGGAGGGGGTATATCGACCCCCCCCCACGTGTTGAAGTTATCGGGAGGGGGTATATCGACCCCCCTCGTGTTGAAGTTATCGGGAGGGGGTATATCGACCCCCCCCCCCCACGTGTTGAAGTTATCGGGAGTTTATATCGACACGACATATGTACATATATCCATTGTCATATATAAAAACTTTTATATATGAACAAAAAAGTTTCTATGAACAAAAAAACATTTTTGACATATTTCCCAAGTGTTGCTTATACATGGAAAAAAATGTTATCGGGGAGGGGGTATATCGACCCCCTCATGCCGGTTATCGGGGAGGGGGTATCGACCCCCCCTCATGTTGAATTCCCGAGAGTTAGGAACCGGAGGGGGACTCCTCCCCCTCATGTCTGATGAGTTTTTACTCCCTCCCTCCCATGAAACATTCATCGAACAAACTTAATACGAGTTTTACCAGAAAACATTCATCGAACTAAATTACAACAGAAAAAATTTACTAACCTAAAATGCACAAAAATGCTCGAAGAAGAAGAAATAGACTAACCTAAAATTTACTAACCTAAAATGCACTAACAACAACTAACCTAAAATGCACTATAAATCAACTAACCTAAACTGCACTAACCTAAATCAACTAACTCAACATATGAAGAAGGAAATGCTATCGGAGAGGGGGTATATCGACCCCCCTCATGTATCCACATACATACATACATACATACATACATCCATCTATGGATCATCATTGGAAAAAAATGCATCATCCATGGATCATCATTTCTCATATATATCCATCTATAGCCACATACATATATAAATGGAAAAAAATGCTATAAAAAATACATATATGAAAAAAATACATATATACTTGGTAAATATTCTATGAACATCATTTCTCATATATATCAATGCATACATCCATGGATCATCATTGCTCATATATTCATAGTCATATATAAAAACTTTCTATATATGAACAAAAAACTTTCTACGAACAAAAAAAACATTCTTGACATATTTAGCATATTCTAAATTTTCCTAACTCTTTTACAACCAGAAAAATTACTCTAACTTCATGATAGTACCCACACTCCATTTCACCAAAAACCTTCTGATCCATAGTTCAAATTTTCCAAATTTCATTCAAATGAAATTAGAATCAGATTCAAATTACTTTCTGAAAACATATTCTAAACCACTCCAAAAATTCTGAAATTTTGCCTCTCCTCTTCTTCTGCTCTTCTCTGCTTCTCCTCTCCCCTCCTTCTCTCCTTCTGCTCTTCAATGCGTCGGGGCCGGGCGACCATGGAGCAGGGCGCAGCAAGGCGCCGACCACGGGAAAGGGGGGCGGGGGCTCACTTCGAGGGCGGCAGCGATGGTCGAGTCCCGGACGAGGACGGCGGGTTTTGGGCGCGCGCGCGACAACGGGAGGGCGCGGGCGCTGGCGACGACGGGGTCGGCGACGACGGGCGCGGGCGACGACGACGAGGAGCAGGGTGTCGGGGCAGAGGGCGGCGTCGGCGGCAGGGAGAATGAGGAACTGAATGAAATTTTTGACAAGTGCTGTATATATAGCAAGAGCATTGGTCCCGGTTCGTGAAACCAACCGGGACTAATGCACCCCTTTAGTCCCGGTTGGTGGCACCAACCGGGACCAAATCTCTCTTTCGGCAGCCCAAAGGGCGGAAGCGGCGGCCTTTGGTCGGTTGGTGGCACCAACCGGGACTAAAGGGGCATAGGTCCCGGTTTGTGCCACGAATCGGTACCAATCACCTTTAGTCCCGGTTGGTGGCACCAACCGGGACTAAAGGTGCATTGGTACCGATGGACTAAAGGGGGAATTGGTCCGGTTTGTGCCACGAACCGGTACCAATGCACTTTTTAGTCCAGTAATGGCACCAACCGGGACCAAAGGCCTTGTCTTTGGAACTGGCGCAGTGCGGTGGGATATTTAGTCCCACCTCGCTAGCCGAGAGGGCTCGACAGTGGTTTATAAGCTACTGCTATACCGACCACTTTGAGCTCCTCTCAAATGCGTGCTTCTTGGGCCTAAAGTCACTTATCTACACAGGCCCTCTTGGGCCTCCTGAACTGAATCCTGGCCCATGGTAGGGTTTCTAGTCGTATTCAGGCCGTGGGGCCCCAGTAGGAGGCACTTTTTTTTTCTTTACTTATTGTTGCCATTTTTATTTTTTTTCCAATTTTTTTGTTTTGTTTTCTGAATTATTTATTTTCTTTTGTTTTTTGCTTTATTTTTTAATTCTTTTTTCTTTTAGTTTTAGAAAAATTATAAACTTTCTGTTAGTGCCATTAGTTTTCAAATTTGAAAACACTTTTTTGTTTTTTTGATTTTTTCTTGCTTTATTTATTTTATTTTGTTCTACTTACAACAAAATACTTATTGTTGCTATTTTTATTTGTTTCCCAGTTTTTTTGTTTTGTTTTATGCATTATTTATTTTCTTTTTTTTTGCTTTTTTTTAATTCTTTTTTGCTTTTAGTTTTAGAAAAATTATAAACTTTCTGTTAGTGCCATTAGTTTTCAAATTTGAAAACACTTTTTTTGTTTTTTTGTTTTCTTTGTTGCTTTATTTATTTAATTTTGTTTCTACTTACAACAAAATACTTATTGTTGCTATTTTTATTTTGTTTCCAGATTTTTTGTTTTGTTTTCTGCATTATTTATTTTCTTTTGTTTTTTGCTTTATTTTCTAATTCTTTTTGCTTTTAGGTCAGCAAAATTATAAACTTTCTGTTAGTGCCATTAGTTTTAGAAAAAATTTAAACTTTCTGTTAGTGCCAGTAGTTTTCAAATTTGAATAGTTAAAATTTGAATTCTTTGGTATTTGTGTGAATCACAAGTTTGTGATTTACTTTACTAAAAAATGAACATAGATGCGCCTATAGAGAAAATTCAACCTAAATTCATAATAAATTTCTATGAATTTCAGTGAAATTCACTATGAATTTAGGTCAAATTCCCTGTATAGGGGCATCTATTTTCACTTTGAGAGGAGCTCAACAAGGCGAGAGGGACGGGCTTATAAACCCGTGTGGCGCCCTTCGGTTGGCGAGGTGGGACTAAACTCGAGCTTAACGAGGACCAACCCTTTAGTCCCGGTTTGTGGCACAAACTGGGACTAATGGTCATGGGCCAGGGGCGAGGCGCATTGGTCCCGGTTCGTGCGTGAAACCGGGACCAAAAGGTCCAGACGAACCGGGACCAAAGGCCCACGTGCCTGCCCTCTTAAGAGTGTTCTTGGTGAGAACATAGTTGACAAGGAGCGAACCGGGATTAATGGTATTACGAGGGCCGAACCATAAGACATTAAAGCATTTCAAATGAACTCTGAAAAAGTGGAAAGTTGGCATGGTATCATAATTTCACCCACATAGCATGTGCATGTACAAAACGGACAATGGTATCATACTAAATGCATTACAAAGTTGGCATGGTATCATCAAAATAGTTGCGGGAGAAAGTCTTCACTTTTTCTTCGCTTGTGTCATTTGCTTATTGCGCCGCAACCATGGATAATATTCATCGTTTATCAGGATGCTTGGGTCAGCCTTGACTTTGAAGGGAGGAATTTCATGAAACTTTTCATAATCTTCAGACATGTCTGTCTTGCCCTCCACTCCCACGATGTCCCTTTTTCCTGAAAGAACTATGTGGCGCTTTGGCTCATCGTATGATGTATTCGCTTCCTTATCTTTTATTTTTCTTGGTCTGGTAGACATGTCCTTCACATAGATAACATGTGCCACATCATTGGCTAGGACGAATGATTCGTCAGTGTACCCAAGATTTTCCAGATCCTTTGTTGTCATTCCGTACTGTGGGTCTACCTGTACCCTGCCTCCTGACAGATTGACCCATTTTAATTTAAACAAAGGGACCTTAAAATCATGTCCGTAGTCAAGTTCCCATATGTCCACTATGTAACCATAATATGTGTCCTTTCCCCTCTCGGTTGTTGCATCAAAGCGGACACCGCTGTTTTGGTTGGTGCTCTTTTGATCTTGTTCAATCGTGTAAGATTTATTCCCATTTATCTCGTATCCTTTGTAAATCAATACAGTCAAAGATGGTCCCCTGGACAACAAGTACAGCTCATCACAATACAGTCAAAGATGGTCCCCTTCCAAGCGTGCCTTTTCCAGTTAGTCCCCTCATACCGCGATTTAGGGAGACCTATCTTCTTAAGTCCAGGAATGAAGTCAACACAAATCCCGATGACATCCTCTGTTTGATAGCCAATGGAGATGCTTCCTTCTGTCCTAGCGTGATTACGGACATATTTCTTTAGGACTCCCATGAACCTCTCAAAGGGGAACATATTGTGTAGAAATACGGGCCCCAGAATGACAATCTCGTCGACTAGATGAACTAGGATGTGCGTCATGATATTGAAGAAGGATGGTGGGAACACCAGCTCCAAACTGACAAGACATTGCACCACATCACTCCTTAGCTTTGGTATGATTTCTGGATCGATCACCTTCTCAGAGATTGCATTGAGGAATGCACATAGCTTCACAATGGTTAATCGGACGTTTTCCGGTAGAAGCCCCCTCAATGCAACTGGAAGCAGTTGTGTCATAATCACGTGGCAGTCATGAGACTTTAGGTTCTGGAACTTTTTCTCTGGCATATTTATTATTCCCATTATATTCGACGAGAAGTCAGTCAGGACCTTCATACTGAGCAGGCATTCAAAGAAGATTTCTTTCTCTTCTTTCGTAAGAGCGTAGCTGGCAGGACCTTCATACTGCTTCGAAGGCATGCCGTCTTTTTCGTGCAAACGTTGCAGGTCCTCCCGTGCCTTAGGTGTATCTTTTGTCTTTCCATACACGCCCAAGAAGCCTAGCAGGTTCACGCAAACGTTCTTCGTCACGTGCATCACGTCGATTGAAGAGCGGACCTTTAGGTCTTTCCAGTAGGGTAGGTCCCAAAATATAGATTTCTTCTTCCACATGGGTGCGTGTCCCTCAGCGTCATTCGGAACAGCTAGTGTGCCGGGACCCTTTCCAAAGATTACGTGTAAATCATTGACCATAGCAAGTACGTGATCACCGGTACGCATGGCGGGCTTCTTCCGGTGATCTGCCTCGCCTTCGAAATGCTTGCCTTTCTTTCGACATCGATAGTTGGTCGGAAGAAATCGACGATGGCCCAGGTACACATTCTTCCTGCAGCTTCCCAGGTATATACTATCCATGTCAAGTAAACAGTGTGTGCATGCGTGGTATCCCTTGTTTGTCTATCCTGAAAGGTTACTGAGAGCGGGCCAACCGTTGATGGTCACGAAAAACAACGCCTTTAGGTCAAATTCCTCCTGTTTGTGCTCATCCCACGTACGTACACCGTTTCCATTCCACAGCTGTAAAATTTCTTCAACTAATGGCCTTAGGTACACATCAATGTCGTTGCCGGGTTGCTTAGGGCCTTGGTGTTGGGGAACGTAGCAGAAATTCCAAATTTTCCTACGAGTCACCAAGATCCATCTATGGAGAAACTAGCAACGAGGGGAAGGAGAGTGCATCTACATACCCTTGTAGATCGCTAAGCGGAAGCGTTCAAGAGAACGGGGTTGAAGGAGTCGTACTCGTCGTGATCCAAATCACCGGAGATCCTAGTGCCGAACGGACGACACCTCCGTGTTCAACACACGTACAGCCCGGTGACGTCTCCCATTCCTTGATCCAGCAAGGAGAGAGGGAGAGGTTGAGGAAGACTCCATCCAGCAGCAGCAAAATGGCGTGGTGGTGGTGGAGGAGCGTGGCAATCCTGCAGGGCTTCGCCAAGCATTGCGAGAGAGGAGAAGGGAGAGAGGTAGGGCTGCGCCAAGAGGGAGAGAAACTCATGTGTTGGCAGCCCCAAAGTCCTAAAGTATATATAGGGGAGAGGGAGGGAGCTGCGCCTCCCCTAGGGTTCCCACCCCAAGGGGTGCGGCTGCCCCCAAGACCCATCTAGGGTGCGGCCAAGGGGGGGAGAGGGGAAACTTGCCCCCAAAGTTAGGTGGGTGCGCCCCCTCCCCCAAACCCTAGGCACCTTGGGCCCTTGTGGGGGGGCGCACCAGCCCACCTGGGGCTGGTCCCCTCCCACACTTGGCCCATGCAGCCCTCCGGGCCGGTGGCCCCACTTGAGTGACCCCGGGACCCTTCCGGTGGTCCCAGATGCGTTACCGATAAAACCTGAAACTTTTCCGATGACCAAAACAGGACTTCCCATATATAAATCTTTACCTCCGGACCATTCCGGAACTCCTTGTGACGTCCGGGATCTCATCCGGGACTCCGAACAACATTTGGTAACCACATACAAACTTCCTTTATAACCCTTGCGTCATCGAACCTTAAGTGTGTAGACCCTACGGGTTCGGGAACCATGCAGACATGACCGAGACGTTCTCCGGTCAATAACCAACAGCGGGATATGGATACCCATGTTGGCTCGCACATGTTCCACGATGATCTCATCGGATGAACCACGATGTCAAGGACTCAATCAATCCTGTATTCAATTCCCTTTGTCTAGCTGTATTGTACTTGCCCAAGATTCGATCGTCGGTATCCCGATACCTTGTTCAATCTCGTTACCAGCAAGTCTCTTTACTTGTTCCGTAACACATCATCCCGCGATCAACTCTTTGATCACATTGTGCACATTATGATGATGTCCTACCGAGTGGGCCCAGAGATACCTCTCCGTCACACGGAGTGACAAATCCAGTCTCGATTCGTGCCAACCCAATGTACACTTTCGGAGATACCTGTAGTGCACCTTTATAGCCACCCGATTACGTTGTGACGTTAGGTAAACCCAAAGCATTCCTACGGTATCCGTGAGTTGAACAATCTCATGGTCTAAGGAAAAGATACTTGACATTATAAAAGCTTTATCATATGAAATACACGATCTTTGTGCTAGGCTTAGGATTGGGTCTTGTCCATCACATCATTCTGCTAATGATGTGATCCCGTTATCAACGACATCCAATGTCCATGGCCAGGAAACTGTAACCATCTATTGATCAACGAGCTAGTCAACTAGAGGCTTACTAGGGACATGGTGTTGTCTATGTACCCACACATGTATCTGAGTTTCCTCTCAATACAATTATAGCATGGATAATAAACGATTATCATGAACAAGGAAATATAATAATAACTATTTTATTATTGCCTCTAGGGCATATTTCCAACAGTCTCCCACTTGCACTAGAGTCAATAATCTAGTTCACATCGCCATGTGATTAACACTCACAGTCACATCGCCATGTGACCAACATCCAAAGAGTTTACTAGTGTCACTAAACTAGTTCACATCATCATGTGATTAAGACTCAATGAGTTCTGGGGTTTGATCATGTCTTGCTTGTGAGCGAGGTTTTAGTCAACGGGTCTGCAACATTCAGATCCGTATGTACTTCGCAAATCTCTAGGTCATATTGTAAATGCTGCTTCCACGCTCCACTTGGAGCTATTCCAAATGGTTGCTCCACTATACGTATCCGGTTTGCTACTCAGAGTCATTCGGATAGGTGTTAAATCTTGCATCGACGTAACCCTTTATGTCGAAATCTTTATCACCTCCATAATCGAGAAACATATCCTTATTCCTCTAAGGATAATTTTGACCGCTATCTGGTGATCCACTCCTTGATCACCTTTGTACCCTCTTGCCAGATATGTAGCAAGGCACACATCAGGTGCGATACATAGCATAGCATACTGTAGAGCCTACGTCTAAGGCATAGGGGACGACCTTCGTCCTTTCTCTCTTTTCTGCCGTGGTCGAGCTTTAACTCTTAACTTCATACCTTACAACTCAGGCAAGAACTCCTTCGACTGATCCATCTTGAACACCTTCAAGATCATGTCAAGGTATGTGCTCATTTGAAAGTACCATTTAGCGTTTTTGATCTATCCTCATAGATCTTGATGCTCAATGTTCAAGTAGCTTAATCCAGGTTTTCCATTGAAAAACAATTCTCAAATAACCCTATATGCTTTCTAGAAATTCTACATCATTTTTGACCAACAATATGTTTACAACTTATACTTATCAGAAATTCTATAGTACTACCACTCACTTCTTTGGAAATACAAGTTTCTCATAAACTTCGTATAAACCCAAAATCTTTGATCATCTTATCAAAGTGTATATTCCAACTCCGAGATGCTTACTCCAGTCCATGGAAGGATCGCTGGAGCTAGCATACCTTTTAGCATCCTTAGGATCGACAAAACCTTTTTGATTGTATCACATACAACCTTTCCTTACGAAAACTGGTAAGGAAACTCGTTTTGACATCCATCTGCCAGATTTCATAAATGCGGCTAATGCTAACATGATTCCGACGGACTTAAGCATTGCTACGAATGAGAAAATATCATCGTAGTCAACTCCTTGAACTTGTGAAAAACTCTTCGCCACAAGTCGAGCTTCATAGACGGTGACATTACCGTCCACGTCCGTCTTCTTCTTAAATATCCATTTATCTCAATGGCTTGCCGGTCATCGGGCAAGTCCACCAAAGTCCATGCTTTGTTCTGATACATGGATCCTATCTCGGATTTCATGGCTTCTAACCATTTGTCGGAATTTGGGCCCACCATCGCTTCTCCATAGCTCGTAGGTTCATTGTTGTCTAGTAACATGACCTTCAAGACAGGATTACTGTACCACTCTTAAGTAGTACGCATCCTTGTCACCCTACGAGGTACGGTAGTGACTTGATCCAAAACTTCATGATCACTATCATAAGCTTCTACTTCAATTGGTGTAGGCGCCCACAGAACAACTTCCCGCGTGCTCGCTACACACTTGTTGAAGTGATGGTTCAATAACCTCATCAAGTCTCCACCATCCTCCCACTCAATTCTTTCGAGAGAAACTTTTCCTCGGGAAAGGACCTAATTCTGGAAACAATCCTTTTGCTTCCGGAACTGAGACTGGAGGTATACCCAACTGTTTTGGGTGTCCTATGAAGATGCATTTTATCCGCTTTGGGTTCGAGCTTATCAACCTGAAACTTTTCACATAAGCGTCGCAGCCCCAAACTTTTAAGAAACGACAACTTAGGTTTCTCCAAACCATAGTTCAAACGGTGTCGTCTCAACGGAGTTACGTGGTGCCCTATAAAGTGAGCGCGGTTGTCTCTAATGCCTAACCCATGAACGATAGTGGTAATTCGATAAGAGACATCATGGTACGCACCATATCCAATAGGGTGCAACTATGATGTTCGGACACACCATCACACTATGGTGTTCCAGGCGGTATTAATTGTCAAACAATTTCCACAATGTCTTAATTGCGTGCCAAAGCTCGTGACTCGGATACTCATCTCTATGATCACATCATAGACATTTTATCCTCTTGTCACGATGATCTTCAACTTCACTCTAAGATTACTTGAACCATTCAATAATTCAGACTTGTGTTTCATCAAGTAAATATACTCAACATCTACTCGAATCATCTGTGAAGTAAGAACATAACGATATTCATCAGATGCCTCAAAGCACTCATTGGACTACACACATCAAAATGTGCTACTTCCAACAAGTTGCTATCTTGTTCCATCTTACTGAAAACGAGGCTTTTCGGTCATCTTGCCCATGTGGTATGATTTGCATATCTCAAGTGATTCAAAATCAAGTGAGTCCAAACGATCCATCTGCATGGAGTTTCTTCATGCGTATATACCAATAGACATGGTTCACATGTCTCAATCTTTTCAAAAACGAGTGAGTCCAAAGATCCATCAACATGGAGCTTCTTCATGCGTTTTATACCATATGACTTACATGGCAGTGCCACAAGTAGGTGTAACTATCATTACTATCTTCTATCTTTTGGCATGAACATGTGTATCACTACGATCGAGATTCAATAAACCATTCATTTTAGGTGCAAGACCATTGAAGGTATTATTCAAATAACCAGAGTAACCATTATTCTCCTTAAATGAATAACCATATTGCGATAGACATAATCCAATCATGTCTATGCTCAACGCAAACACCAAATAACAATTATTTTAACACCAATCTCGATGGTAGAGGGAGCGTGCGATGCTTGATCACATCAACCTTGGAAACACTTCCAACCCATATCGTCAGCTCACCTTTAGCTAGTCTCCGTTTATTCCGTAGCTCTTTTATTTCGAGTTACTAACACTTAGCAACCGAACCGGTATCTTAATACCCTGGTGCTACTAGGAGTACTAGTAAAGTACACATTAACATAATGTATATCCAATATACTTCTATCGACCTTGCCAGCCTTCTCATCTACCAAGTATCTAGGGTAATTCTGCTCCAATGGTTGTTCCCCTTATTACAGAAGCACTTAGTCTCGGGTTTGGGTTCAACCTTGGGTTTCTTCACTAGAGCAGCAGCTGATTTGCCGTTTCATGAAGTATCCCATCTTGCCCTTGCCCTTCTTGAAACTAGTGGTTTCACCAACCATCAACAATTGATGCTCCTTTTGATTTGTACTTTCGCGGTGTCAAACATCGTGAATACCTCAAGGATCATCATATCTATCCCTGATATGTTATAGTTCATCACGAAGCTCTAGCAGCTTGGTGGCAATGACTTTGGAGAAACATCACTATCTCATCTGGAAGATCAACTCCCACTTGATTCAAGTGATTGTTGCACTCAGACAATCTGAGTACAAGCTCAACGATTGAGATCTTCTCCCTTAGTTTGTAGGCTAGAAAACTCGTCGGAGGTCTCATACCTCTTGACGTGGGCACGATCCTGAAATCCCAATTTCAACTTTTGGAACATCTCATATGTTTTGCGACATTTCAAAAACGTCTTTGGTTCCTCTACTCTAAACCATTTAACTGAACTATCACGTAGTTATCAAAACGTGTATGTCAGATGTTCGCAACATCCACATACGACGTTTGGGGTTCAGCACACTGAGCGGTGCATTAAGGACATGAGCTTTCTACTGTCCGCATAATCGCTACTGTCAACTTTCAACTATGTTTTCTCTAGGAACATATCTAAAACAGTAGAACTAAAGCGCGAGCTATGACATAATTTGCAAAGGGTTTTTGACTATGTTCAGGATAATTAAGTTCATCTTATGAACTCCCACTCGAATAGACATCCCTCTAGTCATCTAAGTGATTACATGATCCGAGTCAACTAGGCCGTGTCCGATCATCACGTGAGACGGACTAGTCATCATCGGTGAACATCTTCATGTTGATCGTATCTACTATACGACTCATGCTCGACCTTTCGGTCTCTTGTGTTCCGAGGCCATGTCTGTACATGCTAGGCTCGTCAAGTTAATCTAAGTGTTTCGCGTGTGTAAATCTGGCTATCACCCGATCATCACGTGGTGCTTCGAAACGACGAACTTTCGCAACGGTGCACAGTTAGGGGGAACACTTTATTGAAATTTTAATGAGGGATCATCTTATTTACTACCGTCGTTCTAAGCAAATAAGATGCATAAACATGATAAACATCACATGCAATCAAAAAGTGACATGATATGGCCAATATCATTTTGCTCCTTTTGATCTCCATCTTCGGGGCTCCATGATCATCATCATCACCGGCATGACACCATGATCTCCATCATCATGATCTCCATCATCGTGTCTTCATGAAGTTGTCTCACCAACTTATTACTTCTACTACTATGGCTACCGGTTAGCAATAAAGTAAAGTAATTACATGGCGTTGTTCAATGACACGCAGGTCATACAATAGATAAAGACAACTCCTATGGCTCCTGCCGGTTGTCATACTCATCGACATGCAAGTCGTGATTCCTATTACAAGAACATGATCAATCTCATACATCACATATCATTCATCACATTCTTCTTGGCCATATCACATCACATAGCATACCCTGCAAAAACAAGTTAGACGTCCTCTAATTGTTGTTTGCATGTTTTACGTGGCTGCTATGGGTTTCTAGCAATAACGTTTCTTACCTACGCAAAACCACAACGTGATATACCAATTGCTATTTACCCTTCATAAGGACCCTTTTCATCGAATCCGTTCCGACTAAAGTGGGAGAGACTGGCACCCGCTAGCCACCTTATGCACCAAGTGCATGTCAGTCGGTGGAACCTGTCTCACGTAAGTGTACGTGTAAGGTCGGTCCGGGCCGCTTCATCCCACAATACCGTCGAAACAAGATTGGACTAGTAACGGTAAGCATATTGAACAAAATCAACGCCCACGACTACTTTGTGTTATACTCGTGCAAAGAATCTACGCAATAGACCTAGCTCATGATGCCATTGTTGGGGAACGTAGCAGAAATTCCAAATTTTCCTACGAGTCACCAAGATCCATCTATGGAGAAACTAGCAATGAGGGAAGGAGAGTGCATCTACATACCCTTGTAGATCGCTAAGCGGAAGCGTTCAAGAGAACGGGGTTGAAGGAGTCGTACTCGTCGTGATCCAAATCACCGGAGATCCTAGTGCCGAACGGACGGCACCTCCGCGTTCAACACACGTACAGCCCGGTGACGTCTCCCATGCCTTGATCCATCAAGGAGAGAGGGAGAGGTTGAGGAAGACTCCATCCAGCAGCAGCACAACGGCGTGGTGGTGGTGGAGGAGCGTGGCAATCCTGCAGGGCTTCGCCAAGCACTTTGAGAGAGGAGAAGGGAGAGAGGTAGGGCTCCGCCAAGAGGGAGAGAAACTCATGTGTTGGCAGCCCCAAAGTCCTCAAGTATATATAGGGGAGAGGGAGGGGGCTGCGCCTCCCCTATGGTTCCCACCCCAAGGGGTGCGGCTGCCCCCAAAACCCATCTAGCATGCGGCCAAGGGGGGGGAGAGGGGAAACTTGCCCCCCAAGTTAGGTGGGTGCGCCCCCTCCCCCAAACCCTAGGTGCCTTGGGCCCTTGTGGGGGGCGCACCATCCCACCTGGGGCTGGTCCCCTCCCACACTTGGCCCATGCAGCCCTCCGGGGCCGGTGGCCCCACTTGGTGGACCCCCGGGACCCTTCCGGTGGTCCCAGACGTTACCGATGAAACCCAAACTTTTCTCGTGACCAAAACAAGACTTCCCATATATAATTCTTTACCTCCGGACCATTCCGTTACTAATAGTGACGTCCGGGATCTCATCCGGGACTCCGAACAACATTCGGTAACCACATACAAACTTCCTTTATAACCCTAGCATCATCGAACCTTAAGTGTGTAGACCCTACGGGTTCAGGAACCATGCAGACATGACCGAGACGTTCTCCGGTCAATAACCAACAGCGGGATCTGGATACCCATGTTGGCTCCCACATGTTCCACGATGATCTCATTCGGATGAACCACGATGTCAAGGACTCAATCAATCTCGTATTCAATTCCCTTTGTCTAGCGGTATTGTACTTGCCCGAGATTCGATTGTCGGTATCCCGATACCTTGTTCAATCTCGTTACCGGCAAGTCTCTTTACTCGTTCCGTAATACATCATCCCGCGATCAACTCTTTGATCACATTGTGCACATTATGATGATGTCCTACCGAGTGGGCCTAGAGATACCTCTCCGTCACATGGAGTGACAAATCCCAGTCTCGATTCGTGCCAACCTAACAGACACTTTCGGAGATACCTGTAGTGCACCTTTATAGCCACCCAGTTACGTTGTGACGTTTGGTACACCCAAAGCATTCCTACGGTATCCGGGAGTTGCACAATCTCATGGTCTAAGGAAAAGATACTTGGCATTAGAAAAGCTTTAGCATACGAACTACACGATCTTTGTGCTAGGCTTAGGATTGGGTCTTGTCCATCACATCATTACGCTAATGATGTGATCCCGTTATCAACGACATCCAATGTCCATGGTCGTGAAAGCTGTAACCATCTATTGATCAACGAGCTAGTCAACTAGAGGCTTACTAGGGACATGGTGTTGTCTATGTACCCACACATGTATCTGAGTTTCCTATCAATACAATTATAGCATGGATAATAAACGATTATCATGAACAAGGAAATATAATAATAACTAATTTATTATTGCCTCTAGGGCATATTTCCAAAACTTGGATGAGAACTGGCATCATAATGAACTTCCGCTTCATGCACATCCAAGGAGGAAGGTTATACATACATAGAGTCACGGGCTAGGTGTTGTGATTGATGCTCTGCTCCCCGAAAGGATTAATGCCATCCGCTCTTAAAGCAAACCATATGTTCCTTGGGTCACTTGCAAACTCATCCCAGTACTTTCTCTCGATTTTTCTGCACTGCGACCCGTCAACGGGTGCTCTCAACTTCCCGTCTTTCTTACGGGGACCTCACTGTGCCATCGCATCAATTTGGCATGCTCTCCGTTTCTGAACAGACGTTTCAACCATGGTATTATAGGAGCATACCACATCACCTTCGCAGGAACCCTCTTCCTGGGGGGCCTCGCCGTCAACATCACCAGGGTCATCTCGTCTGATCTTATACCATAATGCACCGCATACCGGGCATGCGTTCAGATCCTTGTACGCACCGCGGTAGAGGATGCAGTCATTAGGGCATGCATGTATCTTCTGCACCTCCAATCCTAGAGGGCATACGACCTTCTTTGCTGCGTATGTACTGTCGGGCAATTCGTTATCCTTTGGAAGCTTCTTCTTCAATATTTTCAGTAGCTTCTCAAATCCTTTGTCGAGCATGACATTCTCCGCCTTCCACTATTGCAATTCCAAAGACGGTATCGAGCTTTGTGTTGCCATCTTCGTAATTGGGGTACAACCCTTTTTGTGATCCTCTAACATGCGATCGAACTTCAGCTTCTCCTTTTGACTTTCGCATTGCGTCCTTGCATCGACAATGACCCGGCGGAGATCATCATCATCGGGCACATCGTCTGGTTCCTCTTGATCTTCAGCAGCTTCGCCCGTTGCAGCATCATCGTGCATATTGTCTGGTTCCTATTGATGTTCAGTAGCATCACCGTATTCAGGGGGCACATAGTTGTCATCGTACTCTTCTTCTTCGCCGTCTTCCATCATAACCCCTATTTCTCCGTGCCTCGTCCAAATATTATAGTGTGGCATGAAACCCTTGTAAAGAAGGTGGGTGTGAAGGATTTTACGGTCAGAGTAAGACTTCGTATTCCCACATATAGGGCATGGACAACACATACAACCATTCTGCTTGTTTGCCTTAGCCATTTCGAGAAAATCATGCACGCCCTTAATGTACTCGGAGGTGTGTCTGTCACCGTACATCCATTGCCGGTTCATCTGCGTGCATTATATATAATTAAGTGTGTCAAAAACCATTACAGAACATCATGAATAGATAATTAAGTGACCAAATTAATAGAAGTTCATCATCACATTAAAACCAAAGTACATACATAGTTCTCATCTAACAACATAAAGCTCTGCAGAGAATCTAAATTAATTAAACCATACATTGAAACTATGTAAAACATTTCAATGCGAAAACAAATGCGATCATAATCGCAACCAAGGTAACAACTGATCCAACGACATAATGATACCAAGCCTCGGTATGAATGGCATATTTTCTAATCTTTCTAATCTTCAAGCGCATTGCATCCATCTTGATCTCGTGATTATCGACGACATCCGCAACATGCCACTCCAATATCATCTTCTCCTCCTCAATTTTTCTTATTTTTTCCTTCAAGAAATTGTTTTCTTCTTCAACTAAATTTAACCTCTCGACAATAGGGTCGGTTGGAATTTCCGGGTCAACAATCTCCTAGATAAATAAAATCTATGTCACGTTGGTCGGCATAATTGTCATAAACAATAAATGAACCAATAGTTATGAAAAGATAATATATACCACATCCGAATCATAGACAGGACGAGGGCCGACGGGGGCGGATACCAAAACCATCGCACTATATAAGATGCAACAATAAAAGTAAGAAAATAATACAAGTATCTATCTAAACATACAAGTAAGAATACTTTTCCTTTCAGAAAGAAGATAAGAACAAGAGGCTCACCACGGTGGTGCCGGCGATGAGATCGGCGCGAGTGATCGACGGCGGTGAAGACGGGGACGGGGCGTGACGGACCGCTAAACCTAGACAAATATTGAGGAAAATGGAGCTTGGAGGTCGAGCTTGGAGAGGAGAAAGCTTAAGTAGTGTGGCTCGGGCATTTCATCGAACACCTTGTGTGCATAGGAGGTGAGCTAGAGCACCACCAAGCTCTCTTCCCCTCGACGCCCAGAAAAAACAGAGCAGTGTGCTCTGCTCTTACGCGAGGGGGTATATAGACACCTCATTGGTCTCGGTTGGTTGCATGAACCGGGACTAAAGGGCAGCCTTTGGTCCCGGTTTAAGTCACCAAACGGGATCAATAGTGATGGGCCAGAAGCGAGACTCATTGGTCCCGGTTCGTCCCATCAACCGGAACCAATGACCCACGTGGCCCGGCCGGCCCCAGGGCTTACGAACCGGGTCTAATGCCCCATGGGTCCCGGTTCTGGACTAAACCAGGACTAATGGGCTGACCCGGGGCTAGACCTTTGTCCCCTTTTCTACTAGTGCTTATCTCTCGCCCGCTCATGCCTTCCGAGGAGATTCGCCATGCATTGATGCCACTGAAACTTTACTGCGTGACATGCATGCAGCACCACGGACCGGATTGCTAGTACTTTAAGGGAACGCACTTTAAGACGAGTAGATTCTGCTGGGTGTCGCCATGCAGTGCAGATATGCGAGATCTAGGAGTACCAGGTCGGTCAGATTATTCAAAGGCGTGCATACATACATTGATACGATCAACGGCAGCGGCACTGACTCAAGGACTGATATGATCTCCACGGCCGGTGAGCTCTGAGCATGCAGCAGCGGATCCATGGCTCTAACTGCGGACACCCTGTGATTACCAGCTTAGATCGCCAGGATCAGGGTACCACTGGGTACATGCATGCACATGCAATGCAGCCATGGCGGCAAAGGGCAAAGCCAAAGCGAGGCACAAAGCGGAAAAGGCCATGGGGGTTTCCCAGGTTATGCATGCAATGCAATGCGTATAGCATGGCTGCTGCTTTGCTGGCTTCCCTTTTGAGTGCTGGAGCCACCGCTTTTGAGGCCGCAACGGAACGTCAATAAAGCAAGGATTCCCAGATGTTCCCACGATTCAGAGCTGAGAACTACAGTAGAGATCGAAGACCATGCCATGCATGCACAGACACAGCAGAAAATACACGAAATCTTGCTACCACGTAGTGGAGTCAGATTTTTCATGCTACTACATACTCCCTTCGTTCCTAAATATAAGTCTTTTCAGACATTTCTATTGGACTACAATATACCGATGTATGTAGACATATTTTGGAATATAGATTCACTCATGTTGCTTCCTATGTAGTCACTTGTTGGAATGTCAAAAAATACTTATATTTGGAAACGGAGGGACTGGTAAGCACCACCCTTACCTTGCCTACATGCTTGCTGCTTGACTCGTCTATTCGGTCGGCCCACGAACCACGCTCATCTATTAATGCACTTGTCGCTTGCCTGCTACCTCGCCTTCCTATGTTGTAATCTCGTCCCTTTTCTCTAAAATCATACCCACTTTGCCACTACAGTTAACTCACACATTAAAAATCTAGCTTCTGTGTAATTCCAAAATTCATTGCGCATTTGAAAAAAAATATTTAGGAAATATCCGGATAAACTTTCCCCGTTCAAAACATTGTTCATGACATTTAAAGGAAATGTTCATACCATAGAAAACTGTTCAGGACATTTATAAAATGTTCACATGTATACAAAATGAACACGAAATGTAAAAAGACCATTCAAGCAAATTTTCCAAAAAATTCCCAACATATAAAATTGTCCACCATGTATTAAAAACTATTCATAGTGTATTTATAAAATGTTCAACATTCATTCTAAAAATGTTAAACGTGTATCTGAAAATGTTTAACATGTATCCTAAAAATGGTCGACATGTGTTCGAAAAATGTTCAACGTGTATCTAAAAACCTGTTTAATGAGTATTAAAATAAATTTGCAAAGTGTGTATGAAAAATGATCAAAGTGTTTGTATGAGAAACAAAAATGAAAGACAAAACTGAAAAAGGAATAGAAAAACCTAATACCAATATAAAAAACCGAAACAACCAGTAAAAAAATTAGAAAAAATGAAAGTAAAAAACTGACAGAACCTTGCAAAATAGTGTGGAAGGTTCGAAAACCGCACCAAACAGTGTATGCTTCCTCGCTACTGGGCCATGGTCGTATGGCTAGTGCTCTGAAGGTTTCACAATAAGTGGTTTTTAGCATTTGCGAAACTGAGCACACCAGCAGTTGGGCTGTATGGTGCTTCGCGGCAAATCCTATATCACACATTAAGCGCCAGTTTCTTCGTTATTTGCAAAAGGTGCACACCTGTCAATGCTCTTGATCTAACTGGGTCTGCGAAAACGCTCATAGGAAGCTCCCCTCTCCCGGTTTTGGAAAGTTTCCAGAAGACTCTCAGCCGTTTTTTCTTTTGGTTTTTTTCCTGGACAGTTTTTGGTGAGATTTCTTCTTTTTTCTTTTCTTTAATATTTATTATTATTTTCCTTTTTCTTTAATTTTTAACTTTTTATTATTTTTTCCTTTTTTTAAATTGCAGAACTTTTCCAAATTCGATGAACTTTTTTTTAATATCAATGAAATATCGACGAACTATTTTTTTCATATTCGATGATTGTTTTTTCAAATTCGATTAACTTTTTTTCAATGTGATCACCAAATGAAAAAAGATCAATCAAACATTTTTTCCGAAAAATTCCTGACATATAAAATTTTCCACCATGTACTAAAACAATATTCACTGTGTATTATAAAATGTTCTGTGTGCATACAAAAAAATGTTCAACGTGTATCTGAAAAATTATTTAACGTGTATTCAGAAAATGCTCAACATGTGTTCGAATGTTTTTAACGTGTATATAAAAAACTGTTTATTGAGTATAAATATAAATTGTCAGTGTGTAAAAACAGTTTTTTTTAACTGGACAAAACATTCCAAAGCAGTGTGGAAAGTTCCAAAACCGCACCAAACATTGTACGCTTCCTCACTAGTGGGCCATTGCCCTTATGGCAGGGGGCGGAGCTGGGTCCCGGGCACCCAGGGCCCAGGCCTGGGGCGTGGAAAAATTCCCCAGCTAGTATACGTGTAGATTTTTGGATCGGCCAGGGGTGCACCCTAGTCAAAAGTGACAAAAAGCATGGGTGGGCTGGCTCAGCAGCAGACACGCACGCACCGATCCACGCTGAGCACATGGGGACGCGCGAGCAGGACCTTCGCTGGCACGCACAGCCCGTACAGGAGACCCTCGAGCTGCAAACCTGGCGCCGGCGCCTCCCTGCTCAGTCGCCGCAAAGGCTGCCGCCGTGCACTGTCTACCGGCCACGGTCCGCCACCGCCCCCCCACTTCTCGAGCCCTCCATTCGGCTGCATCCCTGGTCCCGGTCCCCGCCCTCCTGTGCGCCGTTCCCCGCCGTTCGCAGCCGCGTGCCATCCACTGCTTCTTGGCTGCCTGACCTAGTCATTTCCTTTGATTATTTATTCTCTCCACTTGATTTTTTTTCCACCTTCATCGATATTTATTCAATCGTGTATGCACAACACTGCATATGCAGGGTACTGCTGAATTCAAAATGATGAATTTGACAATTTCATTTCATGTTGAAATAGAAGATGAAGTGATTTTTTCACCGGTGCCTGCAATGGTATTTCCGTATTATTCTCTGTACGTCTGTCATGTTTTTTCTATTTTTCCGGATCATTGAGCATTGAGTTTAAATTATAGACTTTTCAAGCACTTTAATTTGTGTGTTTTTGTATGATGTATTTTTTAGGAATGATTGGAGATATTTTTGGGTAGTTATACGGGCCAAAGTTTTTTCATTTTGTCGAGAATTTTTTTTTGGCCCGGGGTTTGCTAGATTCCTGGCTCCGCCACTATTATGGCTTGTTCTAAGAAGGGATCACAATAAGCAGGTTTTAGCATTCACGAAACTGACCACGCCCCCGCCCCCCTCTATTCTCTTGAACTAAATGGGCCGGCCGGAACGCCCATAGGCAGCTCCCCTCTCCCTTATCTTCCCAGCCATTTTTTCTTTTGATTTTTTCCTGGACCGATTTTTGTGTGGTTTATTCTTTCTTTTTCTGTTTCTTTTCTTTAACCTTTTCTCCTTTTCCTTTTTCTTAACTTGTTTCGTCTCTTGTTATTTTTCTTTTTTGAAAAATTCATGAACCTTTTCAAATTTGATGATTAGTTTTTTCAAAATCAATGAACTTTTTTTCAAATCAATGAACTTTGTACAAATTTTATGATTTGTTTTAAAATTGAATGAACACTTTTCAAATTCAATGACCTTTTTTTTCAAATGACTACGGAATGTCATAAGATCATTCAAGCAATTTTTCCGAAAAATTCCTGACATATATAATTGTTCACCATGTTTCAAAAAATATTCACAATATAATGATCAATGTACATGCCAGAAATGTTCGACACGTGTTCGAAAAATGTTCTTTGTGCCAACTAAAATATTTTATTTCCCTATTTAACATTGTCTTAAATTTTCTTTCCTTATTTGACACTGAAAATAATTTCCTTCCTTATGTAGCCCTAAGTCTAAATTTTATGCCTTTTACAACACTTCCGTCCATTATAAGCTTTAACGGTGTTAAATATCACCTAAAAAGCCCCTTTTACCCCTCATGTGGCATGTGACCAGCATTTGCTACTCCCACCATTCCTGAATATAAGTCTTTTTAGAGATTTCAATAAGGAACTACATATGGAGCAAAATAAGTGAATCTAAACTTTAAAATATGTCTATATACATCCGTATGTAGTTTGTATTGAAATCTTGAAAAGAATTGTATTTGGAAAGAGAGGAAGTAGATGCTAATATTGAAAAGCAAAAAAGACACGTCTTCAGTGTCAAGCCCCTCATGTGGCAGGTGGAACTGGATCCTCCTCCGACAATCGGTACTGGAATGGTGAAACAGCCTGCGTTGCTACCACCAGGTTGTGCCCTGTCACCGTGCCGCGCCATCGCTCCGTTGGCCGTCGTGTATAGCAGCCAGCCGCCGTAGCCGGCCCCGCGCGCCTGACCGTGCCGCACGAGAACTGCTACCACGACGAGCTCCACCGTAGCTGTTGATGCACGAGCCGCCATCAATTTATCTGCATCCCGACGTGTACGTGTGTAGCTGGCTAGTGAAAGCATATAATCGATCAAGCCGCTTGGCAACACGAAGCCAGCTTGCTACGTAGCATCGTTTGTATGTTCAGCCCGGCGTGCTAATTGATAGAGGCACCATACAACCGAGGGTAAAAATGTCTTTTTACATGCCATTTAACACCGTTTGAATGAAAAATGAACTGTAGTGTTATAGAAGGCATAAAATTTAGAATCGGTGTTACTTAGGGAAGAAAAAAGTTTTCAGTGTCAAATAAGGAAACGAAATTTGATATAGTGTTAAATAAGGAATTCTTTCATCTCTAAAACTGTTTAATGAGTATAAAAGTAATTTTCAAAGTGTGTAGGAAAAATGCTCAAAGTGTGTGCATGAAAAACAACATAGGAAAGAAAAAAAAGGAAAAAGAATAGAAAAATGTAATACACGAATAAAAAATCAAAACATCCACTAAACTGTTAAAAAATCAAAAAACGGATGAAACCTTCCAAAGCAATGTGGAAGGTTTCAAAACCGCACCAAATAGTGTATGCTTCCTCCCTAGTGGGCCACGGCCCGTATGGCTAGTGCTAAGAAGGGATCGCAGTAAGCGATTTTTAGCATTCGCGAAACCGAGCACACCAGCAACGAGGAAGGTTCCAAAACCGCACCGAACAGTGTATGCTTCCTCAAATTAGTGACTAATTTAGATATGGGACCTCAACTTAAAAACCACACGGGTTGCCCCTTGAACTTTAAAAACCGGACACATTTAGTCCCTATGCTGACTCAAAGCAGTTTTGTTGATGATGTGGTGTGGTATTGATTAAATATGCCTATTCAACAATCAACATAATTAAACAACTACTTATTATTACTATGTAAAGCAGTACTAAACTATGGAAATATACTGCAACTACTTATGCACGACTTAGTCAAATGTTCTAGCTTGATGAACGTTTCACGTGTTTCAAACGACAACAACAAGACTGCCATTTTCCGATGAAACATGAGAAATTTTAACCCTCAACATGTGAACTATATAAAGAGAAATGAACAATTGAGCGAATCTATAAAATCCAAATACTATAAAAAATCAAGGTACACACAAAATCAAATACTTAATAGAATCTCAAAATCTTATTATACATATATGTGAACTTGATATATCAAAACTTACACATGAACTCACATATTTAACATAACACCGATATGCAACTACAAACCACTAGATGTATCAAGTTGTTATCCATTTTTCTAATTGCACCTCATAGCTACACAAATCGAAACAAATTGCTATATAATACTCCAGTTGAAGCTCGGATGCCTGTTCTCATGTGCATGTCATGACGTACTTGTGTATGTTGATCCTTCGTCTTATAGAATTGTTACACTTACTCCGTGCCTGAGGTAAAATAAAATAAAATTACTTTCAGTATGAAAAAAAAATCTTTGATGCACTCAACAGTGCATGCAAAATCACAGGGAGACAACCAAGGAAACTTTAGACTGGTCATGTAAAGACTTCCATAGGGGTGTGGGTGTGTGTGTGTGTGGGGGATCGAATGAATCCTAGAGTGAAAAATGCAGAGATGAAAGGTAGATGCGACACCAAGTATGCGCATACTGATTGAATCTTCGTATGGACACAATTTTCTATGTCTCTTTCTGGAGAGATGAGGTGTTGGCAAGTACCGCAGCATCCATATGGTAGCTATCATTTCTATGTTATTATTTTTTCTTCCCGCTCTCATTTTAGACTTTTATTCTCACCAGCACTTCGTCTCCTCTTTTTCTCCAGCGACTCATCGTACCGGAGAAGAAGGGGAGAGGGCCATGGCGCTGCCTCCCACCTTGTTTTTACACCCCTTTTGTTTCCACCCCTAGTGGTTTGAACAAGTGGTCACCGTCTGTGGAAGGTGTTTGCTGGTGAGGAGATTGGCCTTGCTTCTTCGCCTCTTATGTCTTGGTAAGATATATCAATGCTTACGGAACTTGGTAATTTTCTATTGACAAATGCCTATCAACGCTTGTGAACTAACATTCATAATTCTGATTGTATCAGTGTGTAAAACATTATCTATTTAAAATATCAAGAATAAAATACTTGAGTGGTCCATGAAGTGAAGAAAGTACCAGAAGGTGCAGGGTTCTCATCGTTCTTCAGTGAAGGCTGTGATCCAGTACTCATCGCTGCATGCCAAATCAAACAAAATTTTCAGAATGATAATATCACTAGTAGAAAAAGACCTAATGTGAGACACGTTAATACCGGTTCGATTTTGGCCCGGTACTAATGGTACCATTAGTGCCGGTTCGAACGGCTATGCATCAATGCCGGTTCGTTTTGAACCTTTAGTGCCGGTTCGTGCCACGAACCGATACTAAAGGGGTGGTGGCAGGCTGGCGTCAGGCCGGGGCCCCGCGATCACCTTTAGTACCGATTCGTGCCATGAACCGGTACTAAAGGGGTTTGACCTATAGTCCCGGTTGGAGACAAAAACCGGGATTATAGGTCAATTTTCAAACTCTACCCCCCCCCCCTTTATCGCCATTTTAGTTTTGAAAAATACAAAAGAAAATGATAAAAAATTTAAAAAATAAAATTCTTCGAGATGTAGTTATATTACTACATCTACTAGTTAGGAAAATTAAAAAACTTAAATTTGGACATGTTTTGCAAAAAGTGTAGGGAAAATGTAAAACAGCTATAACTTTTGCATACGATGTCGGAAAGAAACGTATACTATATCAAAAAATTCAGTACAAAAATCCACATCTGATTTTTACTGCCTCACGGCTTGTTTGCAATTTTTTAGAATCCCCAAATTCCAAAAGGAAAAAGAGATATGCTTAAATTTCGGTTTTTTTATTTTGGTTAAATCTGGTCAAACTACTTATTCAAGAAGTATTAATGTTGCTACATAATTATTCAAGAATATTAGTGTTACTAAATAGTTATTTTAATTTTTTGAATTTTGGTCAAATCTGGTCAAACTATGGTCAAACTGTGGTCAAACTATGGTCAAACTTATTCAAGAAATATTAGTGTTAGTAACTGTTTTTTAGTATAATAGTTCCAAACTCAAACGGTGAAACGTGTGACCTAATGCTCAAGCTAAACTGCTGAGGGTTAATAGGATTGACAGCTTACATTTGTTAGGAAAACAACAAGTGCCTACTTGGAAAGTAGGGGGAATAGAACTCCGAAGTTAAGCGTGCTCAGGCTAGGGGAGTGAGAGGATGGGTGACCGGCCGGGAAGTTAGACTATTTGGAATGAGTGATCCACAGTTGAGCAGTTAAGAGGGGTGATTAGAGACTAAATCATCAAATAATTGAGAAAATTTGAAAATAAAAAAATATTTTTTACAAAATTTTCAAAAAGAATTAAAAAAAAACCTTTACCAACCGGTACTAAAGGTCCCCCATACCACGACGCGAACTCACGCCACGTGGTGGGCCTTTGCACTAAAGGCCCTTACGAACCGGTTTTAAAGCTCTGGTTTCTACTAGTGTATATATAGAAGTTAAACAAGTTCATCACGTGGCCTGGTGCGTCGGATGTAGCTTTGGCCATACAGAAGGAGATGATTGCTTTGACGATACAGAAGGAGATGGATCAAACATGATTAAAAATAAAATACAACTACAAAGCCATGGTAGGTACAATACACGTATAGGGCAAAGCCAGGAGTATTTTTTGAAAACGAGGCGTGTTCGAGGGGTGTTGCTGGGACCGTTCAGAGTAGTTTCATGGAGGTGGAGGCCTCACGGAGTTGGGGACGTGCATACGCACATGCATAGCTACCCGTCCACGGGTGGATACATGCATATATATGTGCATATCAGCATATGTGTGATCTTGGTTGGTGTGCAATTGTGCATCGCTAGGTACGGTGCTTGTTGTTATTCAAAGAAAAACTGCATATGTGTTCACCTACACCTAGCATCGGAGCTTTGGTAGACCCACGAACAACTTCCACAAAATAAAAATCACGGGCCAATGCGGGAAGATTTGGTTGAAAACGGAAGGGGACCCCACCCTGCGAAACTAAATGAGGGGGGGGGGGGGGCGGGGAGCTTCGTTGAGGATGGAGAGGTCCGTAATCCAGCTTTGTAATAGCATTTTTGCCTGCCACCGTCTGAACTGCCCAAGTTACAACGCTCAGGTATTAGAAGGACATGCAAATGATTAGGATCAACTGTTTTATTTGCAGTAGTAGATTTATATGACCTGCACGCCTATAGATCCAGTGGTGAAATGTGCATGTGGCACCAAATCTCCTCTTGTTTTTTGAAAACAATACCATTTTATAAATTAATTGGTTAGGATATACTCGAGTCATCTATGAGAGTTACTAACCACCGGCAACCGGTTCTTTATTCGGCGCAATTGGTGGATCATAAGTTCCCGCTGAGTTGTTCGGGGAAGTCGTATAAAAATGTTGTGGAGGGACGGACTTGTCATGGGTCGCTGCATGGTGCATCGGAAATATAAATAAGTTAATGAGTAGCATGCATGTGATATGGGAGTTGTGATAATTGAACGCTCTAAGCAGCTCACCTTTGTCCATCGCGTCCTTGTGATCGGAGTCGGCCATATGCTCAATATAACTGTGTCTCGTAAGCTAGGGAGTTGTAGATCGCGAAATGCTTGGGGAAAGATACAGTTCTTATAGTGGCGTACAAGCAGGAATTCATAGAAGTTGCATCAATTTGAATGATCATGACATCTAATGAGGAACTAGTACGCGTATACTATTTCCACAACTTAATTACACTGATGTGGGAGTATATGGACTCCTTTGAGTGAGTGCTAATGTCATTAAATGTTTAATTGGACCCATGTATTTTGCTTTGACAGACAAAATAATACGTGTCATATGCACACGGTTAGAAGTGGACGGAAACATCGGAAGTGCATTCAAATAAATGCCAAGCTCTCTGAACATGACATAAAAAATTGTATAAAATATGATTTTACCAAAATATGAAACAGTGCTGACATTTACGTGGATCCACTCATCCACACACATATGTTTCAAACTATATTTTTTAATGAACGAAAATATACTAATGAGTTTCACTTTTTTGGTTTTCCTACTAAACGGAGTCTTCTAAAGATGTGAACATGATATCCAGCAAGAAGAGTCTGATCGTGTGTCATATGATCTACATGCATGATCTTGGCATCCAAGTTATCACCAGTCTTCTGGGAGTCAATATGTGCGAACATATCTTAGCTAATATTCCACACAATCAGCTATTGAATACACATGGTATAATTCTCATGGATTTTTTCTTGATTCGACATGCTGATGTGTATGTGTGCATGTAGTAGAATTTTCCTTGGTCGTCATTCCAAGTCGGCATAAAATTCAATAATTTAATACATGAAGTCAAGTCGTTTTTACTTGTAGATATGTAGATGATATATGTTCCTCCAAGTTTATTAGGTGATAGCAAAATAACTTGTACAAAATAATGTTAGTATTTATGTAAAAAGAAGAATCGGAGAGACAACATTGCGTTGAACAGTTTGCATCATGCATAAATTATGACTGTTGGTTTGGTCGCGCGCTATCTTCGAAGTTTGTACAACATCACAAAATAACCTTGCTTGACTTATTTGTACAATAAGCCTTTCAAATACACCCATGTAGACTCGACTTATGCACTCAAGCATCACACAATATCCATATGAGCACCTCTGAAGGACTGAGGGGCAAGTCTTGAGATCAATGAAAGTCACTTGTGACGCACCCATTTATAATCGTGCACTAATCATACACGCATCATGCACGATCACAAACGGTGACTCCATGTTAATATCACAACACAACTCTACAACAAAAATTTAACACAAATCTTTACATATCAAACCATGGTCACGAGGACCCAAAATACATCAATCAACAAACCAAAAAAAGTCTGGTTACAGAGGAGTTAAACGAGTTTTGCCTAAAGAAGGCTGAGAAAAACAATGACACTAGATCGAAAAGGCGAGGCCTCCTGTCTGGGACCTCTGAACTACTCGTCGACGTCGGTCTCCACGTAGTAAGCACCATCGGAACTACCTGCACTAGTAGAAAAGGGGGCATTTGTCCCGATTCGTAAGGGCCTTTAGTCCCGGTTCTTGAACCGGGACTAAAGGGTCGTTACTAATGCCTCCCCCCTTTAGTCCCGGTTCTAACACGAACCGGGACAGATGTGCCTCCACGTGGCCGGTGCGCCGAGCCCAGGCAGGAGGGCCTTTGGTCCTAGTTGTTGGCACCAACCGGGACCGAAAGGCATCCATGCGTCAGCATTTCAGTGGCCGTGGTTTTTGTTTTTTTTAAGGGGGGGGGGCTTTGGGGGTTTTGGGGGGGTTAATTTAGGTGTTTAATATATTGTGTTAGCTAGCTAATTAATAGAGAGAAGTGTCCTCTCTTGTGTCCGTGCTTGGTCGACGCTACGTACTGTACATAGAGAGGCCCTCGACACGCTAGCTAGTAAGAAAATGAAGGGAACCATTAAGTACAGAAGTTCGTCATGCATACCGAGAGAAGTGATCGATCGACATCTCCTTCTCCGAGAGATTGGTCGAACAACAAGTTTTCGTATTATCTATCCGACGCTACTGGCTACATACATATACAATATGTAAAATCTCTTACAATGCCCTAGCATTTGAAATCAATTTCCACATGATATTCTCCGGCTTTATTGATAACGTGGTCAAGAAAGAATCCCGCCAATTCCTCTTGAATTGCTTTCATGCGATCTTGTTCTAGGAGTTCATCCCGCATCTGCCACGTCTAATTTGAAGAAGGGGGTTAATACATATATGAATGAAACTCAACAGAAATGATGGTGTAATAAAATGAAATTATGAATATTATTGCTTACGCACTTCATATTGTCTTTTAGAGTAGCCCCGCTTATTTTTCAAAGTCGCGTTGTAGATGAAATCGCACATGTAGTATCCACAGAAATCATTCCCCTGTTCCTGCCACAAGCACTTTACGAGAAATAGAGGTCAATCAAACTGATAATGAAGCATTATAAATGGCATTGATGAAAGTACAGCTATAGAATCAACGGGAGATGCGCGCAACTAGCTAGCTAGTAGTACTTACTTTCGGGTATGTATATCGCAGCTCCTTCGGCAGTCCCGGAACTTCTGCGGTGAACTGTTTCCAAACCCTGCAAGACAAAGAAAATAATTATTATTACTTGAGATATCAGGAAATGAACAAAAAGTTGCCGATATGGTGCGATAAATGATCGATTGAACTTACTTGTTGAGCATATTAGTCATGTCCGCGTAGGTTTGGGGATCTTTTCGTCTCGAGTCTAAGACGTTTACTACTCCCCGCTCAAGCTTAATCTCCAGAAGAACATAGTGGAATCTGCGCACGCATGCATAACTCATCAATTACATTACTATAACCTCGCTCGAGTAATAAGGGAAACCGGATATGCACACGACAGTAACATTCACTTGAAGTTGTAAGGAAAGAGTATTAAATCTTTGTTTTGATTTTTGATCAATGATTGTAGCAAGTACCCCTCGGCCTCTTCGGCGTCCTTTTCAACCAGAAATTCATCTATGATATTTGTGTTAATGAACCCAATATCATACATTTCTTGTTTTTTGCACTCGACGATCTTCAATCTGCATAATATAGTGAGGATAATTAACTATAAATACATGCAATGAAAGAGCCGAGCTATATATAGAGACTTAATGACAGAAATAGTACTTACAGACAGTAGCAAAAGACCGTTAGTTTATCGAGGGCCTTTTGATTGAAGAACGCGAAGAACTCATCAAATGGAACAGTCAATAGATCAGTTCCAACGAGGTCGTGCTCCTCTTTAATATTCAGATACAAAGCATTCGTCCCCTCAGACTCTCTGCAGGTTTTCATGTACCAATCATGGAATCTTCGCATCATAGTTGTTAGAGATTTTTCATCTTTGACGAGAGGCTTCACGTACTCGTATCTGTGTTCGTCCACCTCCAAGAAATCTGGAAGTTGATCGTCAGGCAGGTAATCTCTAAGATTGCCATAATCGGCCACCGTCCCCCGAGCATTAGCGACGATGTTGCCGCTAGACACATTGAGCGGGGGGCACGATTGCTGTGCTTGTTCGCTGAGCTGGGCAATTTTTTCCCAGCTGCTCGTTCTTTTAGCCTTTTATCACTGACAGTACTTCCCGACCGCTGGGCTTCGAGATATGTCTGTTCACTAATGCGCTCATAGTTGGTTCTCGGCGGAGACTTTGGTGGTTTACTCAGGGCATTGATAGTGCGCTTTGCTTTCATCGGATCTACCTTCTCCTCCGGAGGTGGATGTCTCTTTGCTTTCACCCATTCAAAGAAGTCCTTCATGTGGGCCCGCACGATCGTCGTGTTTTCCTCCTCGGTCCTCTCGTACGGTAACTTCTCTAGAGGCTTGAGAGGTGGACCATATCTGGACTGCCTCCCGCCTCTGCTGGCTGTACTGCTAGACGCCGGAGCAGACGGAGCGGCTATGGCGCCTGTCCTCTTTCGTGCTTGCTTTCGAGGCGGAGGAGAAGGACTACGACGCGCCGGAGCAGCCGGGGCGGCAGCGGGTCTCTTCCGCCCTTGCTGGCGAGGCGGAGAAGGAGGAGGCTGCTGGCTGCTCGGGCGCAGGCGGAGAAGGAGGCGGAGTGCCACCACGCGCCGGAGAAGGAGGAGGCCGCTGGCTGCTCGGGCACGCCGGCGCAGGCGGAGAAGGAGGCGGAGTGCCACCACGCGCCAGAGAAGGAGGAGGCTCCTGGCTGCTCGGGCGCGCCTGCGCAGGCGGAGTGCCGCCACGCGCCGGAGAAGGAGGCCCAGTGCCCTGATCGACACTCGTCGGAGGAGGAGGCGGTGGAGGAGGCGGAGTGCCCTGACTCGCCGGAGGAGGAGGAGGAGGCGGAGGCGTCTAGTTCGGAAGGTTGATGAGCTCCTTCCGTCATAGGCATGGAGTCTTCAAAGCAGAACCCAGCCTAGTCTCCCCTTCACCGGTAGGGTAGTCAAGCTGGAGGTCCTCAAATCCCTCCGTTATTTCATCCGCCATCACCCTGGCATATCCTTCTGGAATCGGCCGGCAGTGAAAAGTTGCGCCGTGTTCAGTAGGATAAACAGAGCCAACAACCGCCTTGACCTTCAAATTCATCCATCGCGTCATAAGGTGGCAATTTTGAGCCCCCGTGATAGCATCCACGGGATAGCTGGCAGGAGCCGTCAAGACATGCTCCTGAAGCATCTCGGTGGAAACGCCGCTTCTTCTCCGCTGAGATGGCGGGGTAGCTTCGGGGGAAGCTTCGGCAGGTCGTTTGTTGCGATCTGCTTCTCATTCCTCTAGCCCCATTACCCTTTCGTGCAGCGCCTGCAGTTGGCTCTGCTCCAGTTTCTTCCTCCTCTCGTGGGTTTTGTAACCCCCTGCGTCCGAAAAACCAACCTTCCACCGAATGGAGCTTGGCATGCCTCGTGTTCATCCGAGGTGCTCGAGATTCCGAGGGCCATTGTGAGCTCGTCCTTCTCCACTGCTGGAACGAACGTCCCTTGCTGCGCTGCATGGATATCTTGTCAAGCCTTGTGACAGGTGTTTTCGATTGCTCGTCCGTCCAACGGCACTTCCTCGACTGAGGTCCAAGGTTCCGCCAGCCCCGAAGAACCAAGTCTGGCAACGGTCTGGCCATCTCATTGTCTCCGGTTCGATCCCTTTATCAAGCAAATCATTCTCAGCCTTGGACCACTTAGGTCGGGATTGCAGGTAGCCACCTGACCCCGTGCGATGGTGAAACTTCTTCTTCGCAACATTTTACTTGTTTGTCGCCGACATCTTCTTACTCTTTTCCGATGTCGTGTAGGCCACAAATGTGGGCCAGTGATCTCTGATCTTCTCATATTTGCCGATGAATTCTGGTGTATCTTCTTTGGCGACAAACTTTTTCAGCTCTTTCCTCCAACTCCTGAATAGGCCTGCCATCTTCTTAAGAGCACAAGACTTGATTAATTGCTCTTTAACTGGCTTCTCCGGATCCTCCTCTGGCGGTAGGGTGAAATTTGCCTTCAGCTCAGTCCAAAGATCATCTTTCTGCATATCATTGACATAATAAACATCAGGGTCTTCCTCCTTAGGCTTATACCATTGGTGGATGCTGATCGGGATCTTGTCCCTAACAAGAACCCCGCACTGAGCAACAAATGTGTTCTTTGTCCGGATGGGTTCAATCGGTTCGCCGTCGCGCGCGATTGCTGTGATCTCAAACTTTTCATCCGAGCTCAACTTTTTCTTCGGGCCTCGTCTCCTTACCGAAGTTGTGCTCGATCCGGAGGGCTAGAAAAAGGAAGAAAGACGAGAGTTAATTAATATGTGTACATATACCAAAACAATGAATGCATCAATTAACTAGACTAATATATATATACCTGGCCGGACTCGGTTCGGTCACCGGAGCAGTCAGCACGTTCTCCTTCTTGTACCTCCATTGGGTCATCACCGGAGCCATCATGAACATAGCCCTCTTCTTCACCCAGTCCTTCCTGACCAACGGCGTCGTTGAAAAATGATGCAACGACATCAGTTCCTTCTGCGATTATCTCCCCCAACATCGCTTCTGTTGCTTCGTCTCGGTAGTGCTCCATAGTTTCTGCAAATATTTACAACATGTCAATTATTATTCAAACATGGTACAGATGGATATATATTAGTGGCAAACGTAGAACTAGCTAGCTAATCACAATAAGGAATCATGTTAGTGGCCTCGACGCTGCTTCTCTAGGGTTTGGGGTGGCCTCGACAACAACGCTCTTTTAACTTGGTATATTTGGGTGGCCTCAAGAGAGTTTGTCGGGTAGGGGTGCAGCGGGAGGGGTAGGAGACCAACATAGGTTTTTCTCTAGGGTTTGGGTGTCCTCGAGAGTTTTGGTCAAGCGAGAGGGACGAGGGGGGGTATATCGACGACGACAGAGGAGAAGATCAAAGGAAAACAAAGAAGAAAAAAAAAGAGGAGAAGAAGAAAGGAATAGAGGAGAAGAAGAAAAAAATAGAATATTTTCTATTTTTTCTTCTTCTCCTCTATTCCTTTCTTCTTCTCCTCTTCTTTTTCTTCTTTTTTCCTCTTCTTATTTATTTCTCCTCTTCTTCCTCTCCTCTTCTTCTCCTTTCTTCCTCTTCTTATTTTCCTTTTTCCTCTCCTTCTTTTTCTTCTTCTTCTTCCTTCTTCCTTCTTCTTCTTTTCTTCCTTTTCCTTATTTTACTTTTTCCTCTACACTAACCTAAAATGCACTAACCTAAAATCGATATCTACTAACAACCTAAATAAAAATTAATACATATATTAAAAAACATATATAAACAAAAAATGCTATGAACATTATATTCATACATAGATAGCCACATCCATTCATCATATAGCTACCACATACATATATACATTATATATATGAAAAAATGCATATATACACATATACACACAAAAATACACATATATACACATACAAACACATATATACACATATACACAAAAATGCATATATACACATATACACACAAAAATGCAGGGCAGGGCGGGCGGCGGGCTTGTATGGCGGCGGCAAGAAGGCAGCTGCCAGGCAGCAGGGGCGGGACGGAGGGGCGCGGAGCATGTGCTCACAGGAGGCGGCGGCGACGAGCGAAAGAGCCTGGACGGGGCGGTGGCGGCGGCGATGGCGAAGGCGAGCAGCCTGACGGTGTCGGTGGCGGCGGTGCGGCAAGGTGGAGCAGGGGCGTCGGGCGGCGACGGCGACGAGGAGGAGAAGGGGGCGTCGGGGGAGAAGTGGGGGATTTGGTCGAAAACTGCTAAGTGCTGTATATATATCAAGAGCATTGGTCCCGGTTCGTGGCTCTAACCAGACTAATACACCCTTACTCCGGTTGGTGCCACCAACCGGGACCAAAGGCCTCTTTTCAAGAGCCCAAAGGGCGGAAGCGGCCTTTGGTCTTGGTGCCACCAACCGACTAAAGGGTGGGCATTGGTACCGGTTGGTGCCACGAACCGGGACCAATGCCCCCCTTTAGTCCCGGTTGGTGCTGCCAACCGGGACCAATGATCGTGTGATGGCACGGTGTGGCACGAAAGTTTAGTCCCACCTCACTAGCTGAGAGGGGCGTGCAGTGGTTTATAAGCCCCACTGCCGCACCCCTCTCGAGCTCCTCTCCACTGCAGGCTTACGGGCCTACTTACTACTGCTTTGCCTGATGGGCCTACTGGGCCTCCTACGGGCCTGAATCCTGGCCCATGGTGGGTTTCTAGTCGTATTCAGGCCGTGGGGGCCCAGTAGGAGGCACTTTTTTGTTTCTTTTGTTTTCTTTACTTATTGCTGCTATTTTTATTTTTTTTCCCAGTTTTTTTGTTTTGTTTTCTGCATTATTTATTTTCTTTTGTTTTTTTGCTTTATTTTTTAATTCTTTTTGCTTTTAGTTTTAGAAAAATTATAAATTTCTGTTAGTGCCATTAGTTCTCAAATTTGAAAACACTTTTTTTGTTTTTCTGTTTTGTTTCTTGCTTTATTTATTTAATTTTTTTCTACTTACAACGAAATACTTATTGTTGCTATTTTTATTTTTGTTCCAATTTTTTTGTTTTGCTTTCTGCATTATTTATTTTCTTTTGTTTTTTGCTTTATTTTTTAATTCTTTTTTGCTTTTAGTTTTAGAAAAATTATAAACTTTCTGTTAGTGCCATTAGTTTTCAAATTTGAAAACACTTTTTTTGTTTTGTTTTTGCTTTATTTATTTTATTTTGTTTCTACTTACAACAAAATACTTATTGTTGCTATTTTTATTTTTATTTTCTAGTTTTTTTGTTTTGTTTTCTGCATTATTTATTTTCTTTTGTTTTTTGCTTTATTTTTTCATTCTTTTTGCTTTTAGGTCAGCAAAATTATAAACTTTCTGTTAGTGACATTAGTTTTAGAAAAATTATAAACTTTCTGTTAGTGCCATTAGTTTTCAAATTTGAATAGTTAAAATTTGAATTCTTCGAAATTTATGTGAATCACAAGTTTGTGATTAACTTTACTAAAAAAATGAACATAGATGCCTATAGAGAAAAAAAGGTCGCATTTAACCAGGACCAATGGCCCACGTGGCTACCCTCTTGAGAGTGTTCTTGGTGAGAACATAGTTGACAAGGAGCGAACCGGGATTAATGGTATTACGAGGGCCGAACCATAAGACATTAAAGCATTTCAAATGAACTCTGAAAAAGTTGAAAGTTGGCATGATATCATAATTTCATGCACATAGCATGTGCATGTACAAAACGGACAATAGTATCATACTCGTCTGTTATAAAGTTGGCATGGTATCATCATAATAGTTGCGGGAGAAAGTCTTCACTTTTTCTTCGCTTGTGTCATTTGCTTATTGCACCGTAACCATGGATAATCTTCATCGTTTATCAGGATGCTGGGGTCAGCCTTGACTTTGAAGGGAGGAATTTCATGAAACTTTTCATAATTCGCAGACATGTCTGTCTTGCCCTCCACTCCCACGATGTCCCTTTTTTCCTGAAAGAACTATGTGGCGCTTTGGCTCATCGTATGATGTGTTGGCTTCCTTATCTTTTCTTTTTCTCGGTCTGGTAGATATGTCCTTCACATAGATAACATGTGCCACATCATTGGCTAGGACCAACGGTTCGTCAGTGTACCCAAGATTTTTCAGATCCACTGTTTTCATTCCGTACTGTGGGTCTACCTGTACCCCGCCTCCTGACGGATTGACCCATTTGCACTTAAACAAAGGAACCTTAAAATCATATCCGTAGTCAAGTTCCCCTATGTCCACTATGTAACCATAATACGTGTCCTTTCCCCTCTCGGTTGTTGCATCAAAGCGGACACCGCTGTTTTGGTTGGTTCTCTTTTTATCTTGGACAATCGTGTAAAATGTATTCCCATTTATCTCGTATCCTTTTCAAATCGTAACAGTCGAAGATGGTCCCCTGGACAACAAGTACAACTCATCACAAACAGTGTTGTCACCTCTGAGACGTGTTTCCAACCAACTGCTGAAAGTCCTGATGTGTTCACATGTAATCCGATCGTCGCCTTTGCTCCGGGTGTTTGGAGCGCAGACTGTTCTTGTGTTCATCGACATACGGGTCACCAAGGTAGAGTTCAGAGAACTGTGGCGTGCTTGAGACCAAGAATATCCGTCCTCGCATATTATTGAGTCCCTTCCAAGCGTGCCTTTTCCAGTCAGTCTCCCCTCATACCGCGATTTAGGGAGACCTATCTTCTTAAGGCCAAGAATGAAGTCAACACAAAACCCGATGACATCCTCTGTTTGATGGCCCATGAAGATGCTTCCTTCTGGCCTAGCGCAGTTACGGACATATTTCTTTAGGACTCCCATGAACCTCCCAAAGGGGTACATATTGTGTAGAAATACGGTGCCCAGAATGACAATCTCGTCGACTAGATGAACTAGGACGTGCGTCATGATATTGAAGAAGGATGGTGGGAACACCAGCTCAAGACTGACAAGACATTGCACCACATCACTCCTTAGCCTTGGTATGATTTCTAGATCGATCACCTTCTGAGAGATTGCATTGAGGAATGCACATAGCTTCACAATGGCTAATCGGACGTTTTTCGGTAGAAGCCCCCTCAATGCAACCGGAAGTAGTTGCGTCCTAATCACGTGGAAGTCATGAGACTTTAGGTTCTGGAACTTTTTCTCCGGCATATTTAGTATTCCATTTATATTCGACGAGAAGCTAGTCGGGACCTTCATACTAAGCAGGCATTCAAAGAAGATTTCCTTCTCTTCTTTGGTAAGAGCATAGCTGGCAGGACCTTCATACTGCTTTGGAGGCATGCCGTCTTTTTCATGCAAACATTGCAGGTCCTCCCGTGCCTCAGCTGTATCTTTTGTCTTTCCATACACGCCCAAGAATCCTAGCAGGTTCACGCAAAGGTTCTTCGTCACGTGCATCATGTCAATTGAAGAGCGGACCTCTAGGTCTTTCCAGTAGGGTAGGTCCCAAAATATAGATTTCTTCTTCCACATGGGTGCGTGTCCCCCGGCGTCATTCGGAACAGCTAGTGCGCAGGGACCCTTTCCAAAGATTATTTGTAAATCATTAACCATAGCAAATGCGTGATCACCGGTACGCATGGCGGGCTTCTTCCGGTGATCTGCCTCGCCTTTGAAATGCTTGCCTTTCTTTCGACATTGATGGTTGGTCGGAAGAAATCGGCGATGGCCTGTGTACACATTCTTCCCGCAGCTTCCCGGTATATACTTTTGGTGTCAAGTAAACAGTGCGTGCATGCGTGGTATCCCTTGTCCATGCATCACGAAGATTACTGAGAGCGGGCCAATCGTTGATGCTCACGAATAGCAACGCCTTTAGGTCAAATTCCTCCTGTTTGTGCTCATCCCACGTACGTACACCGTTTCCATTCCACGGCTGTAAAAGTTCTTCAACTAATGGCCTTAGGTACACATCAATGTCGTTGCAGGGTTGCTTAGGGCCTTGGATGAGAACTGGCATCATAATGAACTTCCACTTCATGCACATCCAAGGAGGAAGGTTATATATACATAGAGTAACGGGACAGGTGCTGTGATTGCTGCTCTGCTCCCCGAAAGGATTAATGCCATCCGTGCTTAAAGCAAACCATACGTTCCTTTGGTCACGTGCAAACTCAGCCCAGTACTTTCTCTCGATTTTTCTCCACCGCGACCCGTCAGCGGGTGCTGTCAACTTCCCGTCTTTCTTGCGGTCCTCACTGTGCCATCGCATCAACTTGGCATGCTCTCCGCTTTACGAACAGACGTTTCAACCGTGGTATTATAGGAGCATACCACATCACCTTCGCAGGAACCCTCTTCCTGGGGGGCTCACCGTCAACATCACCAGGGTCATCTCGTCTGATCTTATACCGTAATGCACCGCATACCGGGCATGCGTTCAGATCCTTGTACGCACCGCGGTAGAGGATGCAGTCATTAGGGCATGCATGTATCTTCTGCACCTCCAATCCTAGAGGGCATACGACCTTCTTTGCTGCGTATGTATTGTCGGGCAATTCGTTATCCTTTGGAACCTTCTTCTTCAATATTTTCAGTACCTTCTCAAATCCTTTGTCTGGCACAGCATTCTCTGCCTTCCGCTGCAGCAATTCCAGTACGGTACTGAGCTTTGTGTTGCCATCTTCACAATTGGGGTACAACCCTTTTTTGTGATCCTCTAACATGCGATCGAACTTCAACTTCTCCTTTTGACTTTCGCATTGCGTCCTTGCATCGATAATGACCCGGCGGAGATCATCATCATCGGGCACATCGTCTGGTTCCTCTTGATCTTCAGCAGCTTCGCTCGTTGCAGCATCATCGTGCACATCGTCTGGTTCCTCTTGATGTTTAGTAGCATCACCGTATTCAGGGGGAACATAGTTGTCATCGTACTCTTCTTCTTCGCCGTCTTCCATCATAACCCGTATTTCTCCGTGCCTCGTCCAAACATTATAGTGTGGCATGAAACCCTTGTAAAGCAGGTGGGTGTGAAGGATTTTCCGGTCAGAGTAAGACTTCAGATTCCCATATACAGGCATGGACAACACATAAAACCATTCTGCTTGTTTGCCTCAGCCACTTCGGAGAAAATCATGCACGCCCTTAATGTACTCGGAGGTGTATGCATTACAGTACATCCATTGCCGGTTCATCTGCGTGCATTATATATAATTCAGTGTGTCAAAAATCATTACAGAACATCATGCATAGATAACTAAGTGACCAAATTAATAGAAGTTCATCATCACATTAAAACCAAAGTACATACATAGTTCTCATCTTCAAGCGAAAATCATTACAGAACAACATAAAGCTCTGCAGAGCATCTAAATTAATTAAACCATACATTGAAACTATGTAAAACATTTCAATGCGAAAACAAATGTGATCATAATCACAACCAAGGTAACAACTGATCCAACGGCATAATGATACCAAGCCTTGGTATGAATGGCATATTTTCTAATCTTTCTAATCTTCAAGCGCATTGCATCCATCTTGATCTCGTGATTATCGCATTTACATCCGCAACATGCCACTCCAATATCATCTTCTCCTCCTCAATTTTTCTTATTTTTCCTTCAAGAAATTGTTTTCTTCTTCAACTAAATTTAACCTCTCGACAATAGGGTCGGTTGGAATTTCCGGTTCAACAACCTCCTAGATAAATAAAATCTATGTCACGTTGGTCGGCATAATTTTCATAGACAATAAGTGAACCAATAGTTATGAAAAGATAATATATACCACATCCGAATCATAGACAGGACGAGGGCCGACGGGGGCGGATACCAAAACCATCGCACTATATAAGATGCAATAATAAAAGTAAGAAAATAATACAAGTATCTATCTAAACATATAAGTAAGAATATTTTTCCTTTCGTAAAGAAGATAAGAACAAGAGGCTCACCACGGTGGTGCCGGGCAATGAGATCGGCGCTGGTGATCGACGGCGGTGAAGACGGGTGCAGGCGTCACGGACCGCTAAACCTAGACAAATATTGAGGAAAATGGAGCTTGGAGGTCGAGCTTGGAGAGGAGAAAGCTTAAGTAGTGTGGCTCGGGCATTCCATCGAACACCTTGTGTGCATAGGAGGTGAGCTAGAGCACCACCAAGCCCTCTCCCCCTCGGCTGCCAGAAAAAACAGAGCAGTGTGCTCTGCTCTTACGTGAGGGGGTATATATAGGAACCTCATTGGTCCCGGTTGGTGGCGTGAACCGGGACTAAAGGGCATCCTTTGGTCCCGGTTCATGGCACCAACCGGGACCAATGGTGGTGGGCCAGGAGCGAGGCCCATTGGTCCCGGTTCGGCCCAACAACCGGGACCAAAAGGTCCAGACGAACCGGGACCAATGGCCCACGTGGCCCGGCCGGCCCTCGGGGCTCACGAACTGGGTCCAATGCACCATTGGTCCCGGTTCTGGATTGAACTGGGACTAATGGGCTGACCCGCCTTGGACCAATGCCCCCTTTTCTACTAGTGCTGTATCTGCAGTGCTACCCGTTGTTGCAGTAATCAAGTTGAATGAAAAGATTACGAAAACAACGATGAGTACTCATCCAAAGTACTCGTAAGACTTACATAAGATCTATACTAGATATGCACTGCTATCAAAGGAATGGGGCTATGTCTTTGGACTAAACTAAAGAAATGTCAGAATAAGGGGGAGAAGCTCAACTTAACTAAGACTAACAACATCTTGTAGCAATAGAAGAGAGGAGCGTATATGGTATTAACTTGTACATACATATAGCAATAACCTGCCCAGAGACCCTCTTCTCGTCTCCGTGTGGGAAAGCGATCTCCGGGTATTCCTGTTTGTTATCTGGGTGTGTTTTATCAAGTATCCGGTTTTAGTTGTAAGAGGTCGAGAAACAAGTCCAAGTCATCCTGTTATCGTGGACACGCCTACTCGAGTAGTTTAACTTCCCTACAGGGGTGCAACACATAATCCCATATGCTCGATTACCTCTGGCCAGACAAACATTTATGGGTAATCCCTATCCTCGGATAATCGACATGTCAAAGTCCTAGGTAGGCTCTCCAGAGAGGTCAACACGCCGGCCTACATCCTAAGTGCGAAAGGGTCGTCGTCGGCCAATAACCCTAAGCACTCATGCATGTTGCGTGACTGGTCGGGGACCAAGCACGCCTCTATGTAAACAAGTAGGAAATTCCCGCTCATCCCAACAATCAGCCCGCTCAACTATGACATCTGACAGGGCTTTCGGGAGGAACTGACGACGCCAAGGGGCCCATAACCATTATCATGTGTGGTGGTTAGTGCGTATATGCCAGTGGCTATCTCAGATCAAATACACAAATCTCGTTAAGCACATTATTATTTAGTAACCACAGACACCGACCAAGGCCCAGGCCCACCTCCCTCCTAGATGGTCTCCGCCTGCCCTATCGTTTCGTTACACTGAATCACTCGCGGTGCTGTTCAAGCCAACCTGACTTAAACATATCATGTATATTGTAATAATATATAGTATATTCGTAATCATCACCCAAAGGGATCACGACCCGATAGTGTAGCATGGCAAACATACAAGAGTGTAGGGCCATTGATGGGATTCTAGCGTTCTTATACTAAGCATATAGGATAACAGGTAAGGTATCAATAACAGTCATCAACAACACGCTATGCATCAGAAATAGGATCTACTGATAAGACACCAACTAAATGGACACTCTAATGCAAGAAGTAGAGGGAAAGAATGGGAGATATCAGAATCATAAAGGGGGTTTGCTTGCCTGGAAGCTCTACTGAGAAGGATGGGTCGTCGACGATGTTGTCGCACTCAGGGTCAACGGTTGTCTCGGGGTCTACCAAAAAGGAAAGAGAGAGAGGGAAAACAACTAAATAACGGGCAGACAAACACAACACAGATACATGCCATCGCAAAAGTGTTGATTATGTGCTCTAATGCATTACTACATATATTTTAAAAGAAGAGGGAAAATATTTAGGAATACTTTCCCAGCTCCAGATATTATTCGGTTAATTAGTCCTGATGCAAAATGTCAATGTTATTTAATATAGAAGTATTTTTCATTCATGTGGATGACATATTCGAATTCATTATATTTTTCTGATCTATTTTTGTATATAAATTATTTTCATCTGAGTTATAGAGTATTTTATATGAATTTCCAAAGTTTAACTGATTATCTAACTTTTCTGGAATATTATTAATTCGAAAATAAATCTTAATTGTTATGGGTACATATAATTGTACCCAGCAGAGTGTACATGTGGCTGATAGTGGGGCTACTAAGCTAAATCTGTAGCCTAGTCAGTAGTCAATAGTTTTACTGTTGACTGGTCAAACCTGACCGATGGGTCCCATTGGTTAGTGACATGTTTTATTAACATTTATACTAATTAACTAGTAGGGTCCAGTGGTTAGTGACCCATTTAGTTAATAGAGTTTTAATAAAAGTAAATCTAATTTAGGTTAATTAGTGGTTGGGGTCCAGTAGTCAGTGTGACAGGTTTAATTTGAGTTAACTAATTGCTACAGTGAGTGGGGCCGGCCTGCGGATGGTTCCTATTTGACGCTCGCGTGCATCGAGGAGACGTGGCTTCGCTGAAGCGCGGGAGTAGCTGCACGCGATGGGCCGGCCCACTCCGCTAGTTAATGCAGTCCCAGGCAAACCGGTTTTGGGAACCTTCTAGAAGGTTCCCTAAACCGGTTTCTTTTTTTTCTCTTTTGCCGGTTTTCTGTTCTTCCTGTTTCTTTATTCTTTTCTTCTTCAGTTTATTTATTTTGTTTCTTTTTCTTTTTTACTCCTATTCTTATTTTATCCTTTTTCGTTTTATTTTTGTCCTTTATTTCAAAAAGTTTAAAACTTCGCATTTTCTTCATGATTTCATACAAAAAAATATGTTTTTAAAATTTTGTTCACAATTCAAAATTTGCTCAACGTACATTACAGAAATGTTCAATGTATTTTTAAAATTTTGTTCGGTGTATATCACAAAAATGTTCAGTATGTATTTAAAATTGTTCAGCGTATAATACAAATATGTTCAATGTATATTTAAAATGCGTTCATCTTTTTGGAATTTCGAAATTTTTGTTCAACTTTTTAATAATTATTCACGTTTTAAAATATTGTTCAAATTTCAAAAAATTGTTCATGGTTTGAAAAAGGGTTTCGCGTTTGTCAAATTTTGTTCAGGATTTTCAATTTTTTGTTCTCGGGTTTCTTGAATTGTTTGTAAATTTTCAAAAGTTGTCGTGTACTTTAAGCTCTTGCGCTGCTTGCAAACCAGTACAACATATCAGCTCGACTAGCTTGGTTGTAAAATTCCGGAGAGGGACGTCGCATGTTCGATCTCTCGCTGGCGCCGGGTATTTTTGGTGTTTTTTACGCGCTTGAGCTACTGACCTTCAAATAGGCCGGCCCATCTGTATCTACCTTCAGCGAAAGCTACTCTGCCTGACGCTAACGAGCGTCAAACAGGAGCTCTCCTGCCTGCCGGTGGGGATTAGTGTTGTCTTTATCCGCTAATCCAGTTGCTAATGACCTCAGCCCACTCGTTGGTGGCCCAAGAGAGGTTTCAACTACGCGCGCTGCGGTGACCTGGGCCCACCATAGTTGCTAATGCTCCAGCAACCATCCAAGACAGCGGTAACGTGCGGGATTCGCCGTTCGGCAACCAAATCACACACAGTTGGTCGCGTTCAAATGCGGGCGTTCAACCGCGTCAAATGGTGCCATGAGCGCGATCTAAGATGGGCTATAATGACGGCAGCGTCGACGTGCAGCGGCGGCCGGAGTCGAGCGTGGATGCTCTGGCAAGGCAGCGCAAGCGTGGGCGAACTAAGGCCATGGGCAGTCCTAGGGGCACTTAGTCTTGGTTCGGTCACGAACCGGGACCCATGGGCCCACTGGTCCCGGTTTGTGAGACCAGGGGGCCTGCCGGGCCTCGTGGGGGCATTGGTCCCGGTTCGTCTGTCCGCTTTGGTCTCAGTTAATGGAATGAACTGGGACCAATGAGCCTCGCTCCTAGCCCACCACCATTGGCCCCGGTTGGTGCCTTGAACCGGGACCAAAGGTTGGTCTTTAGTACTGGTTCAAGGCACGAATCGGGACCAATGAACCGACCAGGGGAGAGGGCTTTTGTTTGTAAAACATTAAAAGCAAAAATAATGTTCATAAAATAAATAAAAAAGCAAAAAAGAAAAGAAAATAAATAAGTAGAAACAAAATAAACTTATATAAAGTAAAATAAACAAACTTTAATAAAATAAATAAAAATAGCAACAGTAAGTAGAAACAAAATAAAATAAAAAAAAGAAAAAAAGAAAGAATTTTCATAAAATAAAAAAAGAAAAAAAGAAAAGAAAATCAATAAGTAGAAACAGAATAAACTTTAATAAATAAGTAAAAAAAAGAATTTTCAAAACATTAAAAGGAAAAAGATTTTTCATAAAGAAATTTTTTGTTAGGAACTTTAATAGCAAAAAGAATTATCATAAAGAATTTTTTGTTGGAAACTAAAATAACAAAATATGTTTTTGAATATAATGATAAAACACAGTAATATTAAATAGCAGGACAAAGAATCACTCAATATTCTATTTTTATAGTAAAGTTATTCAAAAACTAGTGGTTCACACAAATTTTAAAAAAAATCAAATTTAAACTATTTAAATTGGAAAACAAATGGCACTAACAGAAAGTTTATAATTTTTATTACCTAAAAGCAAAAGGAATTACATGAAAAACTAGTAAGTATTTTGCTGTAAGTATAAACAAAATAAAATAAATAAAGCCAAAACAAAAAAAAATTAAAAAAGTGCCACCTACTCGGCCACCACGGCCTGAATACGACTAGAAACCCAACCATGGGCCAGGATTCCGGCCCGCAGCAGGCCCAGTAGGCCCACAGGCACAGCGTGACAAAGATTAGGCCCGTAAGCCTGCATTGGAGAGGAGCTCGAGAGGGCTGCGGCAGTGGGGTTTATAAACCACTCCGAGCCCCTCTCAACTAGCGAGGTGGGACTAAACTTTTGGCCGCGACGCGGCAAAGACCTTTGGTCCCGGTTGGTGGCACCAACCGGGACTAAAAGTAACATTGGTCCCGGTTATCGCTGCCGGGACCAATGCCCCCCCTTTAGTCGGTTGGTGCCACCAACCGGGACCAAAGGCCTCTGCTTCCCGCCTTTTGGGCTGTTGAAAAGAGACCTTTGGTCCCGGTCGGTGGCACCAACCGGGACTAAAGGGGGGCATTGGTCCCGGTTGGTGCCACAAATCGGGACCAAAGCTCTGGCTATATAAGCAAGACTTCACTTTCGCCAAAATCCATCACTTTCTTCTCCGCCCCGACGCCTCCTGCTCCACCTCGCCGTCGCCGCCGAGCCCTGCCCCGACGCCATCAGGCTGGTCCACCTCGCGCGCACTTCTATTAGGTTGTTGAAGATATACGACGAAATGGTCTGCCATTCTTTGAAATCCAACGTTAAAGAATTAGAAGCATCGGTTGGTGCCAGATCCCCTTTGAATAGGATGAGGTTAGATCGACCCTTTTTAGGGTCACCGGCATTGTACCCAGGCTTCAGATTATGCAAATGATGATTTTTGGCTTCGTAGTGTGCTGTCACGAAGTTTGCCGCCTCCTTAGTAATGCCTCGGCCATCGATGCTTCAATTCTACGTTTATTTTTATATTTTGCTCAAAGCGTCTTCTGCATCCTCCTAGTTGCGTAGCACCAACGATTCTGAACCCCCCCCCCCCCCAAATCTTGCCTCGGTTGGGAGATGCAAAATCAAGTGCTGCATTGGATTAAAAAAGTCCGGTGGAAATATCTTCTCTAACTTGCAGATCAACTCCGGTGCCAACTCTTCCATTTCTTCTACCAGGCCAAGCGATAGTTCTTTAGCACAAAGAACAAGGAAGAAATAGCTCAGCTCTGCCAGTACTAGCCATTCATCCTCAAGATGAATCCACGCAACATCACTAGCATTACCTGCTCAATTCATATGTGCCAATCATGACTCTTGAGACCAAATATCTTCAATTTTTCAAGACTCCTTCCCCTCTTTAGATTCACTGCATACCCATCGGGGAACATCAACTGCACTTTCACCCACAAGATAGTTTCCCTCATAGCTGGCCGTCCAAGATTGAACCATGCCTTTGGCTTTGTCTAGTTCTTCTTTCCTTTCGGTGGTTGCATGTTTTGTAATGGTCTATGACATAGCGCCTCCTGATCGACTCTTGCCTTAGGATTATCCTTTGACTTCTTATCTATGCCAAACAATGTACCAAAAAGTGCCTCGGTGATATTCTTCTTAGTGTTCGTCACGTCGATGTTGTGTGGGCAAAGGAGGTCTTTGAAGTAAGGCAGATCCCACAAGCATGTCTTGTGAGTCCAGGCGTTTTGCAAATTATACCCCTTGAAGTACCCTGGACGCTCTGGATCTGGCTCGAGAGTGTTTAACTGATCCAGGATCTCTTGGCATGTAAACGGAGGTGGTGTAGAGTCTTTCACAACTCTACCTTTGATGAAGTTGTGCTTATCTTTCCTGAACTTATGGCGAGGATGCAGGAACGTTCTATGCATGTCGAAGCAAGAAAACTTGCGACCGGCCTCAAGCCAACGAAACTGAAGAGCTCCCTTGCATGTGGGGCACGAGAACCTTCCATGCACACACCAACCAACGAATAGCGCATACGCCGGCAAGTCATGCGTCGAGTACATGTACCACACACGCATTATGAAGTTCTTTTTGCTAAAGGCGTCGTATGTCTTGAACCCATTATCCCAGGCTTCTTGCAATTCGTCCTTCAGCGGCTGCATGTACACATTCATATTCTTCCCCAGATAGTTTGGTCCTGGAATTATCAACGTCAGGAAAATGTTCTTTCTTTGCATAATCTGTCCGGGGGGGGGGGGGGGGTTGATTTAGTGGAATGACAAATACGGGCCAACAATTGTATTGGGTTGCTGTCAGACCAAACACACTAAACCCATCTGTGCTGATGGTGACTCGAGGATGCCTCGGATCTGCCGCTTTGTCGTCATGTAATGCATCGAAGCGCTTCCATGATTCACCGTCTGATGTGTGCACCATCATCAGCTTCCCATCTACATCTAGTTGGGTTATTTTGCCCGTTTTGTGCCATGTCATCTTTCTTGTCATCTCTTTGACCATGAAAAGACGTTGAAGTCTTGGTACGATTGGCATATACCGAAGAACATTAACGGGGATTTTGGTCTGCGTCTTCTCACCCGTACCGTTGTCTACCACAACATACCTGGATGACATGCAAATGGGACAATAGTTCAAGTCCGCATACCGAAGCCTAAATAAGGCACGTCCATTCTCACAGGCATGTATCTTCTCATAGGGCATCTTAAGAGCACAGAGGATTTTGTCTGACTGGTAAAGGTTTGCAGGTAGTACGTGGCCTTTGGGTAGAAAACATCCAAATACTGGCATCATGGCGTCGTAGCATTCTCTACCCAAGTTGAATTGATCCTTCAGAACCATTATTTGTGAGATGGCATCTAGCTGACAAAGCTCAGTGTGCTCGTGGAGAGGACGTTTTGAAGACTCCAACATTTCATTGAAGGCCTTTGCAGATTCCTCCATCTCATCGTCCAAGTCCCGAGCATCATCAGAGTCTTGCACCATGTCATGCATCCCGGTACCATGCCCGTCGGTGCGACGAGAAGCACCTCAGCTCTGGCGCGTTGGCCAGACTCGCCATGAAATGTCCACATCATATAATCTGGCGTAAAAGCCCTCTTCTGCAAGTGTTTGCCCATTTCATCCTCTGTCCTCTTGTGTCAATTGTTGCTCCCTGCACAGGGGCACCAGGTTGTCCTCTGGCCATTTGCAAATGCGGATCACAGAAACCCCTTGGTTTTTGTTACCATTCAGTGGTCATGTTTTTCTGACTAGTGTGGCCGATGTACATCCACGCACGATCACTCATCTTGCCTAGCTACTAGACACATAAGAAATATATATATAAATTAATCAGCATGTATATATTCATCAGTTAATGGAGTTTGTCACTTTTATTATGTCCATGCAACCTAGACGCTAATAGGTAAAGATAGGTTCTAATCCCACCCGAGTATGTGTAGATTGGGTTTGTTTTCCCATGCTCTGCTCCGGATCCGACGCAAAATTTCGGCAGCACCTCCCCGCTGTTCTCCTGATACACGTCTCGAGAATAAGCAGAGAGGATGTGTACCCGGAGAACAACAGGGAGGCACTGATGAAATTCTGCATCGGATCCGGAGCAGAGCATATGGGAAAACAAACCCAATCTACACATACTCGGACTGTCCATGGATAACGTTGGACAATTCGGAAGAATCACGGTTATAAATATGCAAATGCATGCATATTTATAGATGTAACCCTTTTGAACGGGAGACGCATAGTGGTCACGCATACTGATGATTGAAGACACCTATAGCTAGCAAGTTTCATCGGCACGAAGACCGGAACAGAGCAAATCAAGGGGGGGAGATGTCATTTGTGCTAACCCACCAATGCAGGGGCGGAGCTCTTCGAACACTAGACCCTCGCAGCGACGAAAAAGCTGCACATTTAAATCGAAAGATGAGTTTCATAGCAATATTGTTTTTTTCGTCAACCTAACTAAATATTTAAAACAGGACGAGCGGGTTAGGGGTTCCTCGACGTCGACAGAACCCTAAAGAGCAAGTATCATCCGTGCAAGATACATGAGGCGCTCGGTGTTGAACACTAGATCCACGTCCCACAAGTGACGTCGGCGCCCGGCGTCCCGCAACAATAGTTCTGGTGGCCGATGACGGTCGAACACCTTGGAAAATTTGTCTGGCAGCCTTTGCAATGAGGATTAAAGCCAAGTTTTGAAAGTTCAAACAACCAAACTGAGTTGAGTCAGTTTGGGTGTTTCAAGTTTCAACACTTAGCTATTAATCGTCATCTCAGAGGCTGCGAGACAAATTCGCGATGGTGTTTGACCGCCATCGACGCCGAGAATTGTTGCTGCGAGATGCAGGACCCCTTTGTCACTTATGGTACGTGGATGTAGTATTTGACACCGACGACCACATGTATCTCACACTGACGATACTTGCTATTTAGGGTACCATCGACACCGAGGAACCCCCTAACCCGCTCGTCCCCGGGTAAACTAAATTAGCATGCATTAAATATCTAGCTTCCGTGTAATTCCAAAATTCTTTGCGCATTTGAATTTTTTTTAGGAAATATCCGAATAAACTTTCCCCATTCAAAACATTGTTCACGACACTTAAAGGAAATGTTCAAACCATAGAAAAATGTGCAGGACGTTTATAAAATGTTCACACGTATACAAAATGATCACGAAATGTCAAAAGATCATTCAAGCAAATTTTCTGAAAAATTCCCAACATATAATATTTGCCACCATGTATTAAAAACTATTCATAGTGTATTTATAAAATGTTCATTCCGATGAACTTATGAATAATTAGATGAGTTTTTTAAAATCGACGAACTATTTTTCCATATTCGATGATTATTTTTTCAAATTCGATTAACTTTTTTTCAATGTGATCACCAAATGTAAAAAGAGCAATCAAGCCCTAAGTCTAAATTTTATGCCCTTTATAACACCCCGTCCATTTTAAGCTTTAACGGTGTTAAATGTCACCTAAAAAGACCCTTTTACCCCTCATGTGGCATGTGACCAAAATTTGGTACTCCCTCCGTTCCTGAATATAAGTCTTTTTAGAGATTTCAATAAGGGACTACATACGGAGCAAATGAGTGAATCTACATTTTAAAATATGTATATATACATCCGTATGTAGTTTGCATTGAAATATTGAAAAGAATTATATTTGGAAACAGAGGCAGTAGATGCTAATATTGAAAAGCAAAAAGACACGTTTTCAGTGTCAAGCCCCTCATGTGGCATGCGGAACTGGATCATCCTCCGACAAATGGTACTGGAATGGTGAAACAGCCTGCGTTGCTACTGTGAATAAGCTATGCGAATGAAGAGTAAGTTTTGTTGATCCATTGATAATGATGTTGTACATACCTCCTGAAGAGGCGCATCGCACAGGCGTGATGGTTACAGAGAGCGGGAGTCAAGGGACGCATCTGTTAGATTAGGATCGTGACTGTTCAGAAAGAAAACCGCATGTTGGTTCCATATAACAAAGATTTCCTTAATTATACTATTTAATTTAATCCTAACACTCCCCTAATCTCTGTTTCAATTATTCACCATGTATTAAAACTATTCATAGTGTATTTATAAATTGTTCAACATGGATTCTAAAAATATTAAACGTGTATCTAAAGATGTTTAACATGTATCCTAAAAATGGTCGACATGTGTTCGAAAAATGTTCAACGTGTATCTAAAAACCTGTTTAAGGAGTATTAAAATAAATCTGCAAAGTGTGTATGAAAAATGATCAAAGTGTGTGTATGAGAAACAACAAATGAAAGAGAAAAATGGAAAAGGAATAGAAAAACCTAATACCAATATAAGAAAAACGAAACAACCAGTAAAAAGTTATAAAAAAGTAAAAAACTGACAGAACCTTGTAAAATAGTGTGGAACGTACGAAAACCGCACCAAACAGTGTATACTTCCTTGTTACCGGGCCATGGTCGTATGGCTAGTGCTCTGAAGGTTTCACAACAAGTGGTTCTTTAGCATTTACGAAACTTAGCACACCAACCTGTATGGTGCTTCGCGGCAAATCCTTTACGAAACCTTAAGCGCCAGTTTCTTTTTTATTTGCAAACGGTGTACACCTGTCAATTCTCTCGATCTAAATGGGTCTGCGAAAACGCACATAGGAAGCTCCCCTCTCCCGGTTTTGGGAAGTTTCCAGAAGACTCCCAGCAGTTTTTTCTTTTGGTTTTTCCTGGCAATTTTTGTGATATTTCTTCTTTTCTTTTCTTTCATATTTATTATTATTTTCCTTTTTCTTTATTTTTTTCCTTTTATTATTTTTCCTTTTTTGAAATTGCAGAACTTTGCCAAATTCGATGATTTTTTTTTCAATATCAATGAAATAATTGTCATTCCGATGAACTTATGATTAATTGGATAATTTTTTTAAAAATCAACGAACTATTTTTTCATATTCGATGATTGTTTTTTAAAATTCGATTAACTTTTTTTGAATGTGATCACCAAATGTAAAAAGATCAATCAAGCATTTTTTAATGAAAAATTCCGACAAATAATTTTTTTCACCATGTACTAAAACAATATTCACTGTGTATTATATAATGGTCTGCGTGCATACAAAACAAATGTTCAACGTGTATCTGAAATGTTTTTAACGTGTATTCAGAAAATGCTCAACATGTGTTGAATGTTTTTTAACGTGTATATAAAAAAATTGAGTATAAATATAAATTTTCAAAGTGTGTGGAAAATAGATTTCTTTTTGAAAATTTGACGAAACCTTCCAAAGCAGTGTGGAAAGTTCCAAAACCGCACCAAATATTGTACGCTTCCTCACTAGTGGGCCATTGCCCGTATGGCTAGTTCAAGAAGGGATCAATAAGCGGGTTTTAGCATTCGCGAAACTGAGCACGCCCCCCCTCTATTCTCTTGAATTAAATGGGCCGGCCCGAACACCCATAGGCAGCTCTCCTCTCCCGTAACTTCCCAGCCATTTTTTCTTTTGATTGTTTTCTGTACCGATTTTTGTGTGCTTTATTCTTTCTTTAACCTTTTCTCCTTTTCCTTTTTCTTAACTTGTTTCGTCTCTTGTTATTTAAAAAAAAATGCATGAACCTTTTCAAATTTGATGATTTGTTTTTTTCAAAATCAATGAACTTTTTTTCAAATTGATGAACTTTGTACAAATTTTATGATTTGTTTTTAAATTTAATGAACTCTTTTCAAATTCGATGACCTTTTTTTTCAAATAACTACGGAATGTCATAAGACCATTCAAGGAACTTTTCCAAAAAATTCCTGACATATAAAATTGTTCACCATGTTTCAAAAAATATTCACAACATAATGATCAATGTACATGCCAAAAGTATTCGACACGTGTTCAAAAAATGTTCATCGTGCTAACAAAAATATATTCTTTCCCTATGTAACATTGTTTAAATTTTCTTCCCTTATTTGACACTGAAATATTTCCCTTCCTTATCTAACCCTAAGTCTAAATTTTATGCCCTTTATAACACTTGCTCTGTTCCTGAATATAAATCTTAAATGTCAACTAAAAGACCCTTTTACCCCTTATGTGGCATGTGACCAAAATTTGGTACTCCTCCGCTCCTGAATATAAGTCTTTTTTAGCGATTTCCATAAGGGACTACATACGGAGCAAAATGAGTGAATCTACATTTTAATATATGTCTATATACATCCGTATCTAGTTTGTATTGAAATCTTGAAAATAATTATATTTGGAAACAGAGGCAGTAGATACTAATATTGAAAAGCAAAAAGACACATTTTCAGTGTCAAGCCCCTCATGTGGCATGCGAACTGGATCATCCTCCGACAAATGGTACTGGAATGGTGAAACAGCCTGCGTTGCTACTGTGAATAAGCTATGCTAATGAAGAGTAAGTTTTGTTGATCCATTGATAATGATGTTGTACATACCTCCTGAAGAGGCGCATCGCACAGGCGTGATGGTTACAGAGAGCGGAGTCAAGGGACGCATCTGTTAGATTAGGATCGTGACTGTTCAGAAAGAAAACCGCATGTTGGTTCCATATAACAAAGATTTCCTTAATTATACTATTTAATTTAATCCTAACACTCCCTAATCTTTGTTTCAATTATTCACCATGTATTAAAAACTATTCATAGTGTATTTATAAATTGTTCAACATGGATTCTAAAAATATTAAACGTGTATCTAAAGATGTTTAACATGTATCCTAAAAATGGTCGAGCATGTGTTCAAAAATGTTCAACGTGTATCTAAAAACCTGTTTAAGGAGTATTAAAATAAATCTGCAAAGTGTGTATGAAAAATGATCAAAGTGTGTGTATGAGAAACAACAAATGAAAGAGAAAATGGAAAAGGAATAGAAAAACCTAATACCAATATAAGAAAAACGAAACAACCAGTAAAAAATTATAAAAAAGTAAAAAACTGACAGAACCTTGCAAAATAGTGTGGAAGGTACGAAAACCGCACCAAACAGTGTATACTTCCTTGTTACTGGGCCATGGTCGTATGGCTAGTGCTCTGAAGGTTTCACAACAAGTGGTTTTTTAGCATTTACGAAACTGAGCACACCAACCTGTATGGTGCTTCGCGGCAAATCCTTTACGACACCTTAAGCGCCAATTTCTTTTTTATTTGCAAACGGTGTACACCTGTCAATTCTCTCGATCTAAATGGGTCTGCGAAAACGCACATAGGAAGCTCCCCTCTCCCGGTTTTGGGAAGTTTCAGAAGACTCCCAGCAGTTTTTCTTTTGGTTTTTCCTGGCAATTTTTGTGATATTTCTTCTTTTCTTTTCTTTCATATTTATTATTATTTTCCTTTTTCTTTATTTTTTCCTTTTATTATTTTTTCCTTTTTTGAAATTGCAGAACTTTGCCAAATTCGATGATTTTTTTCAATATCAATGAAATAATTGTCATTCCGATGAACTTATGATTAATTGGATAATTTTTTAAAAATCAACGAACTATTTTTTCATATTCGATGATTGTTTTTAAAATTCGATTAACTTTTTTGAATGTGATCACCAAATGTAAAAAGAACAATCAAGCATTTTTAATGAAAAATTCCGACAAATAATTTTTTCACCATGTACTAAAACAATATTCACTGTGTATTATATAATGGTCTGCGTGCATACAAAACAAATGTTCAACGTGTATCTGAAATGTTTTTAACGTGTATTCAGAAAATGCTCAACATGTGTTGAATGTTTTTTAACGTGTATATAAAAAAATTGAGTATAAATATAAATTTTCAAAGTGTGTGAAAAATAGATTTCTTTTTGAAAATTGGACGAAACCTTCCAAAGCAGTGTGGAAAGTTCCAAAACCGCACCAAATATTGTACGCTTCCTCACTAGTGGGCCATTGCCCGTATGGCTAGTTCAAGAAGGGATCAATAAGCGGGTTTTAGCATTCATGAAACTGAGCACGCCCCCTCTATTCTCTTGAATTAAATGGGCCGGCCCGAACACCCATAGGCAGCTCTCCTCTCCCGTAACTTCCCAGCCATTTTTTCTTTTGATTGTTTTCTGTACCGATTTTTGTGTGCTTTATTCTTTCTTTAACCTTTTCTCCTTTTCCTTTTTCTTAACTTGTTTCGTCTCTTGTTATTTAAAAAAAAATGCATGAACCTTTTCAAATTTGATGATTTGTTTTTTTCAAAATCAATGAACTTTTTTTCAAATTGATGAACTTTGTACAAATTTTATGATTTGTTTTTAAATTTAATGAACTCTTTTCAAATTTGATGACCTTTTTTTTCAAATAACTACAGAATGTCATAAGACCATTCAAGGAACTTTTCCAAAAAATTCCTGACATATAAAATTGTTCACCAAGTTTCAATAAATATTCACAACATAATGATCAATGTACATGCCAAAAGTATTCGATCGTGTTCAAAAAATGTTCATCGTGCTAACAAAAATATATTCTTTCCTATGTAACATTGTTTAAATTTTCTTCCCTTACTTGACACTGAAATATTTCCTTCCTTATCTAACCCTAAGTCTAAATTTTATGCCCTTTATAACACTTGCTCTGTTCCTGAATATAAATCTTAAATGTCAACTAAAAAGACCCTTTTACCCCTTATGTGGCATGTGACCAAAATTTGGTACTCCCTCCGTTCCTGAATATAAGTCTTTTTTAGCGATTTCCATAAGGGACTACATACGGAGCAAAATGAGTGAATCTACATTTTAATATATGTCTATATACATCCGTATCTAGTTTGTATTGAAATCTTGAAAATAATTATATTTGGAAACAGAGGCAGTAGATACTAATATTGAAAAGCAAAAAGACACATTTTCAGTGTCAAGCCCCTCATGTGGCATGCGAACTGGATCATCCTCCGACAAATGGTACTGGAATGGTGAAACAGCCTGCGTTGCTACTGTGAATAAGCTATGCGAATGAAGAGTAAGTTTTGTTGATCCATTGATAATGATGTTGTACATACCTCCTGAAGAGGCGCATCGCACAGGCGTGATGGTTACAGAGAGCGGGAGTCAAGGGACGTATCTGTTAGATTAGGATCGTGACTGTTCAGAAAGAAAACCGCATGTTGGTTCCATATAACAAAGATTTCCTTAATTATACTATTTAATTTAATCCTAACACTCCCCTAATCTTTGTTTCAATTATTCACCATGTATTAAAACTATTCATAGTGTATTTATAAATTGTTCAACATGGATTCTAAAAATATTAAACGTGTATCTAAAGATGTTTAACATGTATCCTAAAAATGGTCGAGCATGTGTTCGAAAAATGTTCAACGTGTATCTAAAAACCTGTTTAAGGAGTATTAAAATAAATCTGCAAAGTGTGTATGAAAAATGATCAAAGTGTGTGTATGAGAAACAACAAATGAAAGAGAAAATGGAAAAGGAATAGAAAAACCTAATACCAATATAAGAAAAAGCAGAAACAACCAGTAAAAATTATAAAAAAGTAAAAACTGACAGAACCTTGCAAAATAGTGTGGAAGGTACGAAAACCGCACCAAACAGTGTATACTTCCTTGTTACTGGGCCATGGTCGTATGGCTAGTGCTCTGAAGGTTTCACAACAAGTGGTTTTTTAGCATTTACGAAACTGAGCACACCAACCTGTATGGTGCTTGGCAGCAAATCCTTTTACGACACCTTAAGCGCCAATTTCTTTTTTATTTGCAAACGGTGTACACCTGTCAATTCTCTCGATCTAAATGGGTCTGCGAAAACGCACATAGGAAGCTCCCCTCTCCCGGTTTTGGGAAGTTTCCAGAAGACTCCCAGCAGTTTTTTCTTTTGGTTTTTTCCTGGCAATTTTTTGTGATATTTCTTCTTTTTCTTTTCTTTCATATTTATTATTATTTTCCTTTTTCTTTATTTTTTTCCTTTTTATTATTTTTTCCTTTTTTTTGAAATTGCAGAACTTTGCCAAATTCGATGATTTTTTTCAATATCAATGAAATAATTGTCATTCCGATGAACTTATGATTAATTGGATAATTTTTTAAAAATCAACGAACTATTTTTTCATATTCGATGATTGTTTTTAAAATTCGATTAACTTTTTTGAATGTGATCACCAAATGTAAAAGAACAATCAAGCATTTTTTAATGAAAAATTCCGACAAATAATTTTTTTCACCATGTACTAAAACAATATTCACTGTGTATTATATAATGGTCTGCGTGCATACAAAACAAATGTTCAACGTGTATCTGAAATGTTTTTAACGTGTATTCAGAAAATGCTCAACATGTGTTGAATGTTTTTTAACGTGTATATAAAAAAATTGAGTATAAATATAAATTTTCAAAGTGTGTGAAAAATAGATTTCTTTTTGAAAATTGGACGAAACCTTCCAAAGCAGTGTGGAAAGTTCCAAAACCGCACCAAATATTGTACGCTTCCTCACTAGTGGGCCATTGCCCGTATGGCTAGTTCAAGAAGGGATCAATAAGCGGGTTTTAGCATTCGCGAAACTGAGCACGCCCCCCCTCTATTCTCTTGAATTAAATGGGCCGGCCCGAACACCCATAGGCAGCTCTCCTCTCCCGTAACTTCCCAGCCATTTTTTCTTTTGATTGTTTTCTGTACCGATTTTTGTGTGCTTTATTCTTTCTTTAACCTTTTCTCCTTTTCCTTTTCTTAACTTGTTTCGTCTCTTGTTATTTAAAAAAATGCATGAACCTTTTCAAATTTGATGATTTGTTTTTTCAAAATCAATGAACTTTTTTCAAATTGATGAACTTTGTACAAATTTTATGATTTGTTTTTAAATTTAATGAACTCTTTTCAAATTTGATGACCTTTTTTCAAATAACTACAGAATGTCATAAGACCATTCAAGGAACTTTTCCAAAAATTCCTGACATATAAAATTGTTCACCAAGTTTCAATAAATATTCACAACATAATGATCAATGTACATGCCAAAAGTATTCGACACGTGTTCAAAAAATGTTCATCGTGCTAACAAAAATATATTCTTTCCCTATGTAACATTGTTTAAATTTTCTTCCCTTACTTGACACTGAAATATTTCCCTTCCTTATCTAACCCTAAGTCTAAATTTTATGCCCTTTATAACACTTGCTCTGTTCCTGAATATAAATCTTAAATGTCAACTAAAAAGACCCTTTTACCCCTTATGTGGCATGTGACCAAAATTTGGTACTCCCTCCGTTCCTGAATATAAGTCTTTTTTAGCGATTTCCATAAGGGACTACATACGGAGCAAAATGAGTGAATCTACATTTTAATATATCTCTATATACATCCGTATGTAGTTTGTATTGAAATCTTGAAAATAATTATATTTGGAAACAGAGGCAGTAGATACTAATATTGAAAAGCAAAAGACACGTTTTCAGTGTTAAGCCCCTCATGTGGCATGCGGAACTGGATCATCCTCCGACAAATGGTACTGGAATGGTGAAACAGCCTGCGTTGCTACTGTGAATAAGCTATCACGAATGAAGAGTAAGTTTTGTTGATCCATTGATAATGATGTTGTACATACCTCCTGAAGAGGCGCATCGCCAGGCGTGATGGTTACAGAGAGCGGGAGTCAAGGGACGCATCTGTTAGATTAGGATCGTGACTGTTCAGAAAGAAAACCGCATGTTGGTTCCATATAACAAAGATTTCCTTAATTATACTATTTAATTTAATCCTAACACTCCCCTAATCTCTGTTTCAATTATTCACCATGTATTAAAAACTATTCATAGTGTATTTATAAATTGTTCAACATGGATTCTAAAAATATTAAACGTGTATCTAAAGATGTTTAACATGTATCCTAAAAATGGTCGACATGTGTTCGAAAAATGTTCAACGTGTATCTAAAAACCTCTTTAAGGAGTATTAAAATAAATCTGCGAAGTGTGTATGAAAAATGATCAAAGTGTGTGTATGAGAAACAACAAATGAAAGAGAAAATGGAAAAGGAATAGAAAAACCTAATACCAATATAAGAAAACGAAACAACCAGTAAAAATTATAAAAAGTAAAAAACTGACAGAACCTTGCAAAATAGTGTGGAAGGTACGAAAACCGCACCAAACAGTGTATACTTCCTTGTTACTGGGCCATGGTCGTATGGCTAGTGCTCTGAAGGTTTCACAACAAGTGGTTTTTAGCATTTACTGAAACTGAGCACACCAACCTGTATGGTGCTTGGCAAATCCTTTACGACACCTTAAGCGCCAATTTCTTTTTTATTTGCAAACGGTGTACACCTGTCAATTCTCTCGATCTAAATGGGTCTGCGAACGCACATAGGAAGCTCCCTCTCCCGGTTTTGGGAAGTTTCGGAAGACTCCCAGCAGTTTTTCTTTTGGTTTTTTCCTGGCAATTTTTGTGATATTTCTTCTTTTCTTTTCTTTCATATTTATTATTATTTTCCTTTTCTTTATTTTTTCCTTTTTATTATTTTTTCCTTTTTTGAAATTGCAGAACTTTGCCAAATTCGATGATTTTTTTCAATATCAATGAAATAATTGTCATTCCGATGAACTTATGATTAATTGGATAATTTTTTAAAAATCAACGAACTATTTTTTCATATTCGATGATTGTTTTTAAAATTCGATTAACTTTTTTGAATGTGATCACCAAATGTAAAAAGAACAATCAAGCATTTTTAATGAAAAATTCCGACAAATAATTTTTTCACCATGTACTAAAACAATATTCACTGTGTATTATATAATGGTTCTGCGTGCATACAAAACAAATGTTCAACGTGTATCTGAAATGTTTTTAACGTGTATTCAGAAAATGCTCAACATGTGTTGAATGTTTTTAACGTGTATAAAAAAATTGAGTATAAATATAAATTTTCAAAGTGTGTGAAAAATAGATTTCTTTTTGAAAATTGGACGAAACCTTCCAAAGCAGTGTGGAAAGTTCCAAAACCGCACCAAATATTGTACGCTTCCTCACTAGTGGGCCATTGCCCGTATGGCTAGTTCAAGAAGGGATCAATAAGCGGGTTTTAGCATTCATGAAACTGAGCACGCCCCCTCTATTCTCTTGAATTAAATGGGCCGGCCCGAACACCCATAGGCAGCTCTCCTCTCCCGTAACTTCCCAGCCATTTTTTCTTTTGATTGTTTTCTGTACCGATTTTTGTGTGCTTTATTCTTTCTTTAACCTTCTCCTTTTCCTTTTTCTTAACTTGTTTCGTCTCTTGTTATTTAAAAAAAAAAATGCATGAACCTTTTCAAATTTGATGATTTGTTTTTTTCAAAATCAATGAACTTTTTTTCAAATCGATGAACTTTGTACAAATTTTATGATTTGTTTTTAAATTTAATGAACTCTTTTCAAATTTGATGACCTTTTTTTTCAAATAACTACAGAATGTCATAAGACCATTCAAGGAACTTTTCCAAAAAATTCCTGACATATAAAATTGTTCACCAAGTTTCAATAAATATTCACAACATAATGATCAATGTACATGCCAAAAGTATTCGATACGTGTTCAAAAAATGTTCATCGTGCTAACAAAAATATATTCTTTCCCTATGTAACATTGTTTAAATTTTCTTCCCTTACTTGACACTGAAATATTTCCCTTCCTTATCTAACCCTAAGTCTAAATTTTATGCCCTTTATAACACTTGCTCTGTTCCTGAATATAAATCTTAAATGTCAACTAAAAGACCCTTTTACCCCTTATGTGGCATGTGACCAAAATTTGGTACTCCCTCCGTTCCTGAATATAAGTCTTTTTAGAGATTTCCATAAGGGACTACATACGGAGCAAAATGAGTGAATCTACATTTTAATATATCTCTATATACATCCGTATGTAGTTTGTATTGAAATCTTGAAAATAATTATATTTGGAAACAGAGGCAGTAGATACTAATATTGAAAAGCAAAAAGACACGTTTTCAGTGTTAAGCCCCTCATGTGGCATGCGGAACTGGATCATCCTCCGACAAATGGTACTGGAATGGTGAAACAGCCTGCGTTGCTACTGTGAATAAGCTATGCGAATGAAGAGTAAGTTTTGTTGATCCATTGATAATGATGTTGTACATACCTCCTGAAGAGGCGCATCGCACATGCGTGATGGTTACAGAGAGCGGGAGTCAAGGGACGCATCTGTTAGATTAGGATCGTGACTGTTCAAAAAGAAAACCGCATGTTGGTTCCATATAACAAAGATTTCCTTAATTATACTATTTAATTTAATCCTAACACTCCCCTAATCTCTGCTTCAATTATTCACCATGTATTAAAAACTATTCATAGTGTATTTATAAATTGTTCAACATGGATTCTAAAAATATTAAACGTGTATCTAAAGATGTTTAACATGTATCCTAAAAATGGTCGACATGTGTTCGAAAAATGTTCAACGTGTATCTAAAAACCTCTTTAAGGAGTATTAAAATAAATCTGCGAAGTGTGTATGAAAAATGATCAAAGTGTGTGTATGAGAAACAACAAATGAAAGAGAAAAATGGAAAAGGAATAGAAAAACCTAATACCAATATAAGAAAAACGAAACAACCAGTAAAAAATTATAAAAAAGTAAAAAACTGACAGAACCTTGCAAAATAGTGTGGAAGGTACGAAAACCGCACCAAACAGTGTATACTTCCTTGTTACTGGGCCATGGTCGTATGGCTAGTGCTCTGAAGGTTTCACAACAAGTGGTTTTTAGCATTTACTGAAACTGAGCACACCAACCTGTATGGTGCTTCTCGGCAAATCCTTTACGACACCTTAAGCGCCAATTTCTTTTTTATTTGCAAACGGTGTACACCTGTCAATTCTCTCGATCTAAATGGGTCTGCGAAAACGCACATAGGAAGCTCCCCTCTCCCGGTTTTGGGAAGTTTCCAGAAGACTCCCAGCAGTTTTTTCTTTTGGTTTTTTCCTGGCAATTTTTTGTGATATTTCTTCTTTTTCTTTTCTTTCATATTTATTATTATTTTCCTTTTCTTTATTTTTTCCTTTTTATTATTTTTCCTTTTTTTGAAATTGCAGAACTTTGCCAAATTCGATGATTTTTTCAATATCAATGAAATAATTGTCATTCCGATGAACTTATGATTAATTGGATAATTTTTTAAAAATCAACGAACTATTTTTTCATATTCGATGATTGTTTTTAAAATTCGATTAACTTTTTTGAATGTGATCACCAAATGTAAAAGAACAATCAAGCATTTTTAATGAAAAATTCCGACAAATAATTTTTTTCACCATGTACTAAAACAATATTCACTGTGTATTATATAATGGTCTGCGTGCATACAAAACAAATGTTCAACGTGTATCTGAAATGTTTTTAACGTGTATTCAGAAAATGCTCAACATGTGTTGAATGTTTTTTAACGTGTATATAAAAAAATTGAGTATAAATATAAATTTTCAAAGTGTGTGAAAAATAGATTTCTTTTTGAAAATTGGACGAAACCTTCCAAAGCAGTGTGGAAAGTTCCAAAACCGCACCAAATATTGTACGCTTCCTCACTAGTGGGCCATTGCCCGTATGGCTAGTTCAAGAAGGGATCAATAAGCGGGTTTTAGCATTCGCGAAACTGAGCACGCCCCCCCTCTATTCTCTTGAATTAAATGGGCCGGCCCGAACACCCATAGGCAGCTCTCCTCTCCCGTAACTTCCCAGCCATTTTTTCTTTTGATTGTTTTCTGTACCGATTTTTGTGTGATTTATTCTTTCTTTAACCTTTTCTCCTTTTCCTTTTTCTTCACTTGTTTCGTCTCTTGTTATTTTTTTAAAAAAAATGAATGAACCTTTTCAAATTTGATGATTTGTTTTTTTCAAAATCAATGAACTTTTTTTCAAATTGATGAACTTTGTACAAATTTTATGATTTGTTTTTAAATTTAATGAACTCTTTTCAAATTTGATGACCTTTTTTTTCAAATAACTACAGAATGTCATAAGACCATTCAAGGAACTTTTCAAAAATTCCTGACATATAAAATTGTTCACCAAGTTTCAATAAATATTCACAACATAATGATCAATGTACATGCCAAAAGTATTCGATACGTGTTCAAAAAATGTTCATCGTGCTAACAAAAATATATTCTTTCCCTATGTAACATTGTTTAAATTTTCTTCCCTTACTTGACACTGAAATATTTCCCTTCCTTATCTAACCCTAAGTCTAAATTTTATGCCCTTTATAACACTTGCTCTGTTCCTGAATATAAATCTTAAATGTCAACTAAAAAGACCCTTTTACCCCTTATGTGGCATGTGACCAAAATTTGGTACTCCCTCCGTTCCTGAATATAAGTCTTTTTTAGCGATTTCCATAAGGGAGTACATACGGAGCAAAATGAGTGAATCTACATTTTAATATATGTCTATATACATCCTTATGTAGTTTGTATTGAAATCTTGAAAATAATTATATTTGGAAACAGAGGCAGTAGATACTAATATTGAAAAGCAAAAAGACACGTTTTCAGTGTTAAGCCCCTCATGTGGCATGCGGAACTGGATCATCCTCCGACAAATGGTACTGGAATGGTGAAACAGCCTGCGTTGCTACTGTGAATAAGCTATGCGAATGAAGAGTAAGTTTTGTTGATCCATTGATAATGATGTTGTACATACCTCCTGAAGAGGCGCATCGCACAGGCGTGATGGTTACAGAGAGCGGGAGTCAAGGGACGCATCTGTTAGATTAGGATCGTGACTGTTCAGAAAGAAAACCGCATGTTGGTTCCATATAACAAAGATTTCCTTAATTATACTATTTAATTTAATCCTAACACTCCCCTAATCTCTGTTTCAATTATTCACCATGTATTAAAAACTATTCATAGTGTATTTATAAATTGTTCAACATGGATTCTAAAAATATTAAACGTGTATCTAAAGATGTTTAACATGTATCCTAAAAATGGTCGACATGTGTTCGAAAAATGTTCAACGTGTATCTAAAAACCTGTTTAAGGAGTATTAAAATAAATTTGCAAAGTATGTATGAAAAATGATCAAAGTGTGTGTATGAGAAACAACAAATGAAAGAGAAAAATGGAAAAGGAATAGAAAAACCTAATACCAATATAAGAAAAACGAAACAACCAGTAAAAAATTATAAAAAAGTAAAAAACTGACAGAACCTTGCAAAATAGTGTGGAAGGTACGAAAACCGCACCAAACAGTTTATACTTCCTTGTTACTGGGCCATGGTCGTATGGCTAGTGCTATGAAGGTTTCACAACAAATGGTTTTTTAGCATTTACGAAACTGAGCACACCAACCTGTATGGTGCTTCGCGGCAAATCCTTTACGAAACCTTAAGCGCCAGTTTCCTTTTTATTTGCAAACGGTGTACACCTGTCAATTCTCTCGATCTAAATGGGTCTGTGAAAACGCTCATAGGAAGCTCCCCTCTCCCGGTTTTGGGAAGTTTCCAGAAGACTCCCAGCAGTTTTTTCTTTTGGTTTTTTCCTGGCAATTTTTTGTGATATTTCTTCTTTTTCTTTTCTTTCATATTTATTATTATTTTCCTTTTTCTTTATTTTTTTCCTTTTTATTATTTTTTCCTTTTTTTTGAAATTGCAGAACTTTGCCAAATTCGATGATTTTTTTTTCAATATCAATGAAATAATTGTCATTCCGATGAACTTATGATTAATTGGATAATTTTTTTAAAAATCAACGAACTATTTTTTCATATTCGATGATTGTTTTTTAAAATTCGATTAACTTTTTTTGAATGTGATCACCAAATGTAAAAAGATCAATCAAGCATTTTTTTATGAAAAATTCCGACATAAATTTTTTTCACCATGTATTAAAACAATATTCACTGTGTATTATAAAATGGTCTGCGTGCATACAAAACAAATGTTCAACGTGTATCTGAAATGTTTTTAACGTGTACTCAGAAAATGCTCAACATGTGTTGAATGTTTTTTAACGTGTATATAAAAAAAATTTGAGTATAAATATAAATTGTCAAAGTGTGTGAAAAATAGATTTGTTTTTGAAAATTGGACGAAACCTTCCAAAGCAGTGTGGAAAGTTCCAAAACCGCACCAAATATTGTACGCTTCCTCACTAGTGGGCCATTGCCCGTATGGCTAGTTCAAGAAGGGATCAATAAGCGGGTTTTAGCATTCGCGAAACTGAGCACGCCCCCCCTCTATTCTCTTGAATTAAATGGGCCGGCCCGAACACCCATAGGCAGCTCTCCTCTCCCGTAACTTCCCAGCCATTTTTTCTTTTGATTGTTTTCTGTACCGATTTTTGTGTGCTTTATTCTTTCTTTAACCTTTTCTCCTTTTCCTTTTTCTTAACTTGTTTCGTCTCTTGTTATTTAAAAAAAAATGCATGAACCTTTTCAAATTTGATGATTTGTTTTTTTCAAAATCAATGAACTTTTTTTCAAATTGATGAACTTTGTACAAATTTTATGATTTGTTTTTAAATTTAATGAACTCTTTTCAAATTCGATGACCTTTTTTTTCAAATAACTACAGAATGTCATAAGACCATTCAAGGAACTTTTCCAAAAAATTCCTGACATATAAAATTGTTCACCAAGTTTCAATAAATATTCACAACATAATGATCAATGTACATGCCAAAAGTATTCGATACGTGTTCAAAAAATGTTCATCGTGCTAACAAAAATATATTCTTTCCCTATTTAACATTGTTTAAATTTTCTTCCCTTATTTGACACTGAAATATTTTCCTTCCTTATCTAGCCCTAAGTCTAAATTTTATGCCCTTTATAACACTTGCTCTGTTCCTGAATATAAGTCTTAAATGTCAACTAAAAAGACTCTTTTACCCCTCATGTGGCATGTGACCAAAATTTGGTACTCCCTCCGTTCCTGAATATAAGTCTTTTTAGCGATTTCCATAAGGGACTACATACGGAGCAAAATGAATGAATCTACATTTTAATATATGTCTATATACATCGTTATGTAGTTTGTATTGAAATCTTGAAAATAATTATATTTGAAAACAGAGAAAGAAATTGCTAATATTGAAAAGCAAAAAGACATGTTTTCAGTGTCGAGCCCCTCATGTGGCATGTGGAACTGGATCCTCCTCCGACAAACGGTACTGAAATGGTGAAACAGCTTGCGTTGCTACCACCAGGTCGTGCCCTGTCACCGTGCCGCGCCATCGCTCCGTTGGCCGTCGTGTAGAGCAGCCAGCCGCCGTAGCCGGCCCCGCGCGCCTGACCGTGCCACAGCTCCGGCGGTCGGCTGCTGCGCACCACGCCACGGGCCGCACGAGAGCTGCTACCACGACGACCTCCACCGTAGCTGTTGATGCACGAGCCGCCATCAATTTATCTGCATCCCGACGTGTACGTTTGTAGCTGGCTAGTGAAAGCATATAATCGATCAAGCCGCTTGGCAACACGAAGCCAGCTTCCTACGTAAGCATCGTTTGTATGTCCAGCCCGGCGTGCTAATTAATTGATACAGGAACCATACACCCGAGGATAGCTCCTCTCAACCCGGCCCCCGCGCCGCTCCTTCCCCGGGGCGACACGGGCGGCGGCCCCCCGTCCCCCGCAGCCTCCCCCTCTCCCCGGCTCTCTCTTCCTCGCCGTCGCCGGTGGCCTCCGGCAGGCAAAGCCTGTGCGGAGCCGGCGGCGGCGGGGCGAGCTCTCTGGCTGCTGTCGCTCGGGAAAAGGGGATCTCGCGGGCGATAAGCGGCTGTCCGGCGCTCGGCTTCGGGGCGGCGTCCTGGCGCGCGGCGGAGGTGGTCTTCGGCGCACGGCGAGGCGTTTGGTCGCGGCGATGGGCGCGCGGTCGCGGTCATTTGCGCTTGGGCGGTCCCGATCTAGGACCTTGCGGGCGGCGGCTGGCGCGGACAGGCGGCCGGCGTTCGACTTGGCGTCGGCTGCGGCCAGAGGTTGGGGCGCCGGGGCGGCGGCCTCGGTCCGGGCTCCGGCCGTGACCTGGGAGTGGACGGCGCACGTGGTTGGGCCGGCTCTCGGCTCTGGATGTGAGCGCGGGGCGCAGATCCTTGGCCGGGCGCGGCGGTGACTCCGCGCGGCGGGCGCGGTGGCTGGTGGGCCGCGGCGGGCGTGGCATCTCCGGAGCTCGAGGTGTGCTGCGGTGCAGGGCCTACTCGTCTGCCCTGCTGCTTCACTGGAGCTGCTCCGATCTGGATTTGGCCTTGGTGGTTCTGATCTTGCTACTGCTCCTTGCGATGCGATGGTTGCTGCGGTGGTGGTGGTCACTATGGTGTTGCGGTGGTGGACGGCGGCTACGGCCAGGGGGTGGTGCGTGCCTGGGCGTGATGGATCGTGGGATCCCGCGGCTAGGGTGAGGTTGGCCTCAGCAGGGGTGGTGATTGGTGGGCGGCGGTCGGTGGGGGTGGTGGTCTCCGGGAGAAATCCTTGCTCTGGTCTTTATCGGAGCCGGCGATGGCGGCGCCCGCAGGTGTCGTGATCTTTCTTGGAAGCGTCGCCGTGGAGGTGCTCCTCCCCACGGCTTTGGCTCCGGAAGGAAACCTCAGATCCGCTGGATCGGGCGATGGAGGCGTCTTCGTGTCTTTCTCCTCCTTGGGGGCATCGTCTCGGAGCCGGCTACGACCGAGAGACTGGTGGATTGCGGCATCTTCGCCGTGGATGGTGGCATCTTCGCTGCGTGGTTTGCTGAGGCGGGGCGCTGGTTTCTGGTTGGCAACGATTATGGCGTCGAGAGGAGCTCGGGTCGCGGCTTGGACTTCGGTAGTCGGTTCTTCCCGGCGTGTCCGAGGTGCTCTTCCATGGGTTGCTTGGTTGCTTTGAAGTCGGAGCTGCGGTGGAGCGGATCCAGGTGGGGACGATGACAGGCGCTCGGTGGTCGTTTGCGGAGGGCACGGTCGTCGCAAGTCCTGCATATCTTCCTTGTGAGGCTCGCCGTCAAAGTCGGAGCTGTCGGTTGCTTGCACGTGTGGCCATCTGGTGGCATGTGCCGTCGGGGTTGTGTCCCATGTCGGTGGCCAGGATGGCCGGTGGGGCCCATGTCATGTGGGTTGGGTTGTATCGTTTTAGCCTGGTTTTCCGTCAATTAACCGGGCAATTCTCTTCTCCTTAACCAATGAAAATGGCAAATATTTTGCCTCGTCTAAAAAAAAATACACCCGAGGATATAATACATTAGTTACCTAATAAGAAGATGCAGCTTACAGGGAGAGGTTAAACGTCCCATGTGAGAGAAGCCCCGTGCCGCTCCCGCGAGCGGTCCGGGCAGAACCCTAGTCCGCCGCCGCCGCCACCCCTTTCTCGCCTTCCCCCTCCCTCGCCGCTGCTAGGGGACGCCGCCGGGCAAAGCCCGCGCATGCGTCGGCGGCGGCGGGGCTCCTCCCCTCTCGCGAGGCTCCTGGACAGCCTTGGGGCCGGCCCGGCCCTCATGGCGGCCTTCGGCTCAGCGGCAGCGTCGTCGACAGCCCGGCCGGATCTGGGTGGCGTGGCCCCCAGTGCAGAGGAAATATTTGGTGCAACTCATTGTATTCCATGGAGTAGGTTACAATATATACGCAGGATGTCTTGCGTGACAAGGTAACTAGTCCTACCATATCTCTAGGAGTCAGCTATACAAGGCTAGAGAAGATAAGAATATCAATACAAGATATGTCACGTTCAACTGGAAAGAAACTCTTGGAATGTGTAAGTGCATCTAGTGCCCCTTAGTGATTTTGGTGTATTGAAGACTTATAGATTAAGGGACTGATGCGTTTGTGAGTGTACACATGTCTATAAGTCTATGAGGAGTTTGATATTTACAGAGAAAGTCGACCACTAAAAATGAAGTTCTTCGACTAAAGACTTTGGATTTCTGAAGACTTTGTGAAGACTTTGAGAGTGAAGAAATTGGTGTGACCTTGAAGACTTGGTAATCATTCGAGGAACATGAAGCATGAAGACTTTTGTTTTTACTGTTTCATTTTCTCTTTCTTGAGTCTTAGGAAACACCGTACTGTTAAAGGGGGTGGAGGAAATACTAAGGAAAAATTTCCATGTGACGCTCTACTCAAAATCCTACACCTACCAATCCTTCGAGTGAAGCCATTGGAAATCTCGCACAGTTCAGTCATATTCTTTAGTGACAGAGACGAAGTTCTTCTGGTCTCTGAGGAATTTGTTCTGACTGAGGAGTTAGGAATTCGCCAGTGCGGATTGCCAACAAAGTGAGGAACATGATAGCCCTGAGGTATTTGAGAGTCAAATATTCCGACCGTTCTTTGTACTCTGGCCAGCTGTCCCAAAATATCTACCCACCTAACGGTCATATCAGACAAGGGCATTTATGTCTTATCATGTCGGGCTGCGCCCTAGGCTAAAAATAGCCGCCCCTACAACCACTAGTTGGTTGGCTGCTCCAAGAGAAACTGACACTTGTCATTTGAGAGCAACCCATCCTCCGAGGACTTTGAGTGAAAATCATCAAGTGAGGAAATCCCAAACCCAAACCTACAAAACCCCAAAGTGATTGAGCATCACTGAAGAGATTGATCCTGCATGGATCCGACGCTTGTTTCCTTTGACGACTGTGCTTCTTCCAGACGGTTAGGCGTCAAGGTCGAGAGCATCCAAGAGGAATTGTGGATCGCCGAGTGACCGAGTTTGTGAAGGTTCGGAAGTCACCTGAAGATTTACCATGAGTGATTGGGCGAGGTCTGTGTGACCTTAGCTCAAGGAGAATACGGTGAGGACTGTGTGTCCGGGACTGGGTGTCCTCAAGTTTAAATACTCAGCCGCTCCAACCAGATGTACAACTGACACAGCTGTTGGAACTGGTCTACCAAATCATTGTCTTCACCGAGCTTACTGGTTCTATTTCCTCAACTCTTTCATTTCCTCATGTATGTTGTTGTGTGCCTGTTCATATCTGTTTGAAGACATTGACTGAAGACTTTCTCAATTTCCTCAGTTCTATTTCTTCAGTCTGTCCGTCTTCTTCCTTGTGTTATCCTCTGTTTACGCTTTCTGTACTCTGTGCTTGTCTTCATTTCATCATGATGACTATGCTTGTGTTCTGTTATGTTCCTTTCTGAGTACTTATTCCGCTGCAAGTAGTTCTTCGTTTAGAAATTTCCTCACCAGCAAATTCCTCAGTGAATAATTCATAAAAATCGCCTATTCACCCCCTCTAGTCGATATAACGCACTTTCAATTGGTATCAGAGCAAGGTACTCCCTTGTTCTGTGTGATTTTGGTTTAACCACCTGGAGTTCTAGTGATGTTGACTGCAGGATCGAGGAACGTTTCCTGCCCCATCTTTGACGGTCATGAGTATCCTCGGTGGAAGGCCATGATGAAAAAGCGACTCATGGCTATGGACAGCGAACTGTGGACCGTCACTGAGATCGGTCTTACCGATCTATGCAAGATGGCGGAGGCTGATGACATCCGCAAGTACACTCTACATAACCTCACAACGAAGGATTTCATCTGCTCCGGTATATCCCGAAATCAGTTCAGGAACGTCATGCATCTCAATCACGCGAAGCTAATCTGGGACCGTCTCTCTAAGGTCTATGAAGGTCATCGGAGTCGTCATGATCCTTGGTTTGAGGATTGTAAGGAATCTCTCAATGCGATGACATTCGAACCAGAATCATCATCTTCTACTCCCTGCCTTATGGCAAACAATGCTAAGGTAACCGAATGCTATCTATCCGAGTCCAGTGATTATGAATCTGGCGATGAATTTGGACCTAGCTATGTCAAACTTGCTTCCCTTGCCACTAAACAACAAAGAGCTTTGGAAAAAGTTCAATACATGCTAAATAAGAGCGATTATATTTTGGGTGAAGAAATGGATCAGTCAAAAGCCTTGGCTGAAAGTCTTCAGGGACTTCATTCCAAGTTTAACGACCTTCAAGGTCATCATAACACTCTCTTATCTGATCACGAGAAGCTTTCTCTTGAACTTCTTCAAAGAAAGCAAGATCTTGAGAAGCTAAGAGTGAGTTATGAAGATCTTCAGAAGGAGCGCGATTCATTACTTGCTCAACAAATCAGCGCTACTCAGGAATAATTTGTTCCTCCATGTCTGAAGTGCATAGAACGTGAATCTGCTAATTCTTCACCTGAATGTTCAAATGCTTCAAATGTTACAAATTCTTCACCTGTCTCTGGTATCACTAATTCCTCATTTGAGGACGTTGCTAGTACTACTAATGATGCAGGGCTGAAGGAATTGTACACGACAGGCATGTACAAAAGCCTCAAAGGGCATCAGATTCTTTGTGATGTGCTGAAAAAGCAGATCCTCAACAGGAACCCTAGGAAAGAGGGTATTGCCTTTGTGAGGAAACTCAATGCTAATGGAACATATTGGAAGCCTGAGCAGTACCCCCAAACCTCATGGGTTGCTGCAAAGGGACCTCCAGTTGATCCATCCAATTTATCTGGCTTTACATGTGAATCTCCTCATTCTTCTGATGAGTCATTTGACTCCAACAATAAACTGTTCAAAAATCAGAATGGTGAAGTATTTGCTAGATATGTTGACACTAACTGCAGGAACGGTTCCCCTATGAAGAAATTCTGGGTTCCCAAAAGTTGCCTTGAAAGTCTTCAGGTGAATGTCCTCGTGACACCTCCTGTGAAGAATAGGAACCCCATATCAACTTCTTCATATGAACCAAATTCCTCAAATGGATCAAAGTCTTCATATGATCATCATCGTGCTAACCCTTCTGTTTTGCAGGGTAGAGCTAAGGGCTATGAATATGTGCATTATTCTTCAAATCATTATGTTCATAAGTCCTCGAAGAATTTCTCTGCTTATTGATATGCTTACCCTAACCCCTCTTATGTGAAACGAAGCGGACTAGCTTCTATGGCACATTTCTCATATGGTGCTCGCAGAGTGATGAATTCTTTGCCACCCCTTCAGATGTGGGTGGTGAAGAAAAAGAACTAATCTCTTATGCAGGGTCAGGTCTCCAGACGTACTCAAAATGTCCGAAGAATTTGCTGGAGACTTGAACTGTGCCTGAAAGGACGCAGGCTAATCATGAAGAAATGAATTTTCATTTCTCACGTCCTCATACTGAATTATCTGTGCTATTGCTTGATGAAATTGATCTGATGATATTGATGTCATATTCTTCACTGATGAAGTATATGAGTTCGTAAGTTGCACTAATTCATCTGCAGGATGATCAACCCAAAGCAAACGTGTGGGTCCTCGATACTGGATGTACAAATCACATGACGGGTGACAAGAATCTATTGATTGATGCTCCTTTATCACCGTCACATCTGAAGCATATCATCTTCGCTGACAAAGGCAAAAGTCAGGTATTCGGTCTAGGTAAGGTTGCGATCTCAAAGGATCGTCACATGGACAAAGTCATGCTTGTCGAGTCCTTAGGATACAACCTCATGTCTGTCTCAATGCTTTGTGATCTCGATATGGTTGTTGTCTTTGGAAGATATCATTGTGTTGTGATCATGGAAGCTGACCATTCCAAAGTCTTCGAAGGCTTTAGGAGAGGGGATCTGTATATTGTTGATTTCTCTACAGGACCGTAACCAGCCGTGTGCTTACTTGCAAAAGCTTCAGAAGGCTGGCTATGGCATCGACGACTTGGTCATACTGGCATGAGGAATCTGCACACGCTTGCGAAGAAGAAGCATGTCATTGGCATTGAGAATGTCAAATTCCTCAAGGATCACTTATGCAGAGCTTGTGAAGCTGGAAAGATGACAAAGGCCAAGCATCCAGTCAAGACTGTCGTGACTACCACTCGACCATTTGAATTGCTTCACATGGATCTCTTTGGTCCTAACCACTATTCTGCAAATCTGAATGATGCATCTCAATATGGATTTGTTATTGTTGATGATTATTCTTGTTACACATGGGTGCACATTGTCACTTACAAACATGAAGTGCAGGAAGTCTTCAAACGATTTTCCTCGACGGCTTCAACCAACTTTGGTGTGAAAATCAAGCACATCAGAACTGACAATGGGACCGAGTTCAAGAATTCCGGTCTAGATGGCTATCTTGATGAACTTGGTATTACTCATGAGTTATCTGCTCCTTATACTCCTCAGCAGAATGGCGTCGTGGAGCGCAAGAACAGAACCCTCGCTGAAATGGATCGCACTATGCTTGATGAATACAAGACGCCTCGTCGCTTCTGGATTGAGGCAATTGATACCGCGTGCCATGTCATCAACAGGGTATATCTTCACAAATTCTTCAAGAAAACTGCGTATGAACTCCTCACTGACAAAAAGCTGAATGTGAGTCATTTCAAAGTCTTCGGTGCTAAATGTTGGATTAGAGATCCTCATCACACTTCCAAATTCTCACCGAAAGCACATGAAGGTTTTATGCTTGGTTATGGAAAGGACTCGCACACCTACAGAGTCTTCAACAGCGTTCTTCACGAAGTTGTTGAAACTGTAGATGTGCGGTTCGATGAAACTAATGGCTCGCAAAGAGAGCACCTACCTTCTGTGATAGATGAACCAGCACTTGAGGATTCTATCAAGTTCAAGGCTACTGAGGATGTCATTCCTACCGAAGAATCTGGTGAAGAATTCATTCCAGATCGTGATGATCACCGGGTGGCCTTTTGAAGAAAATGGTCTTTGAAGAAAATGCTCTGAAGGGAATGCTGATCAAATTCCTCGAAGACAACCCACTCATCCTTGCATTGCTAACGAAGTGCAAATTGAGAAGATCATTGATGACATTGAAGCACCAGGTCCTCTCACTCGCTCAAAATCTTCACATTTATCTAACTTTTGTGGGCACTTTGCTTTTGTCTCTATCTCAGAGCCCACTGAGGTAGATGAAGCATTTCCGGAGCCTGAGTGGATTCAGGCTATGCAAGAAGAATTGCATCAATTCGAGCTCAACAACGTCTGGGAACTGGTCAAACATCCATATCCTCGCAAGCACAACATCATTGGTCCAAAGTGGATCTACGGCAACAAGCAAGATGAAAATGGCCTTGTGGTGAGGAATAAGGCACGACTTGTAGCTCAAGGTTACACGCAGGTTGAAGGATTTGATTTTGATGAAACTTTTGCACCTCTTGTTAGACTTGAGGCTATTCGCATATTACTTGCTTACGCTAACCATCATGATATTATCTTACAACAAATGGATGTGAAAAGTGCATTCCTCAATGGTAAGCTTGAGGAAGAAGTATATGTTGCTCAACCCCCAGGTTTTGAAGATCCAAAGAATCCCGACAAAGTCTTCAGACTCAACAAGGCCCTTTATGGCCTCAAGCAAGCCCCTCGAGCATGGTATGATACTTTGAAGGAATTCTTCATGAAGAAAGGCTTCAAACCCGGTTCACTCGACCCAACTCTTTTCACTAAATCTTATGATGGTGAATTGTTTGTGTGCCAAATCTATGTTGAAGATATTATCTTTGGCTGTACTGACCAACGTTATAGTGATGAATTTGCCTATATGATGAGTGAAGAATATGAAATGTCTATGATGGGAGAATTGAAATTATTTTTAGGTCTTCAAATTCGTCAACAACGCAATGGCATATTCATATCTCAGGAGAAATACCTCAAAGAAGTATTGAGGAAATTCGGCATGCAAGACTGCAAAGGGGTCAAAATTCCAATGCCCACAAATGGCCATCTATGCACTGATGAAAATGGTCAAGACTTCGATCAAAAGGCATACCGCTCCATGATTGGCTCTTTATTGTACCTACGTGCATCTAGGCCAGATATTATGCTTAGTGTTTGCATGTGTGCCTGATTTCAAGCTACACCGAAGGAATCACACCATAAGGTTGTGAAGCATATTCTTCGATATTTAGCTCACACACCAACACTTGGATTATGGTATCCCAAGGGCTCTTCATTTGATCTCATTGGATATTCAGACTCTGACTATGCTGGCAATCGCATGCACCGCAAGTCAACATCAGGCACATGCCATTTCGTCGGACGATCTTTGGTCTGTTGGTCCTCGAAGAAACAGAACTGCGTATCTCTCTCCACTGCAAAATCTGAGTACATTGCTGCTGGATCGTGCTGTGCTCAATTACTATGGATGAAGCAAACACTCAAGGACTATGGCATCAACGTGAAGAATGTGCCTCTCTACTGCGACAATGAGAGCGCTATCAAGATTTCTCACAACCCAGTTCAACACTCGAAGACAAAGCACATCCAGATTCGTCATCATTTTCTTCGTGATCATGTGTTGAAGGGCGATATCTCCATCTGCCATGCAAGAACTGAAGATCAGCTGGCCGATATTTTCACTAAGCCCTTGGATGAGAAGAGATTTAGCAAGTTGCGGTGTGAGCTAAATATCCTAGAATCTTCGAATGTTCTCTGAAATGGACACTCATCCTAACACTTATGCTGACTTGATGACTTAGATGCGCAACACACGAAGTATCGTTTTTCTTCAATTAATGAAGACTAACCCTCTAAGTGTGAAGAAATTAACGAAGAAATTGACTCTCAGAACCCTACGACAATTGTACGCGGTGTCTGAAGCCAACTTTCTTATACGGTGGGTTACACCACCACAAAAGTTGAAAATCTTCAATTTGAGTTTTTCCTCAGTTTTTTGAAATTCCTCAGTTTTTCAAATTCTTCAACTTGCAATGTCTTCACTATTTTCGTCGTTTGTCTTCATTTGAATATATATATATATATGTATATGTATATATACATATATATATATATATATATATATATGAGTTTATGTCCTCTACAACATTCACTTATTGCTAATTCTTCAAGTTGACTTTTTTCGCTAAGTGAATGTGATCGGACCCTTCCCCCTCTATGCTAAACTCAATCTAATCTTTTCACAAATTCTTCATGTGCGTTCTATTTGAAACTCGTTCAAAATCTACATTGTGTCCTTGACAGCTGAAGAAATTGCGAACAGAAACTTGAAAAAAAATCTTATCTGAATTTTCGGCTTTGCCGCTCAAGCTGTTCCGCATTCCATGATAAAATACTTATCCATTCACCCACGATCCTACAAGATCGCCACCTCATAGTACATGGGTGACACATGTCACGTGAATGAGAAGGGCTAGGGCACGTTAAATACGAAATCTTGAGCGCATACGGTTTTCACTGCCACTATAAATACCCCTGCCTCTTCCTCACTTCACTTTTACTCTGCTCGACCTCTCTCTCCCGCTCGAGCTTCCCAAACCCTAGTGCTGCCGCTACTTCATCATCGCCGATGAGGAAGAGCTTCACTGCCTCGACCTCGTCGCCGTCGTACTCGCGCCGGTTGCGGATTTCTCACTCCGCGCCGCCGTAATTGTCTTCCTATGCCGAGTTAGGGCGTGGAAGATCTGAACGGACGAACTTCACCTCAACACTTTCCAGTTCGTCGTGTTTTTCACTTCGGGTAATTAAAAGTTACTTTCATTACCCGCTTTGATTCATGTGTTTTCTTAAAAATCTTCAAAGGTGTTTATTCTTCAAATCTTCACACACTAAACACCTCACATGTTATCTGTTCTTGATTCGTTTCTCTAAGCAATGATTTTCTTCAAGATTCCTCAATTGTGTGGATGTTCAACTCTGTACAACTCTGGAACCTAAGACAAAGAACGCTTAGTGAAATTCTTCAAGACTCATCTGTCAAATTCCTCAAACCTATTCTTTTTGAAAATCTTCTGAGAACGCATATGACCTCTCCAAACTCCTCGCAACTATACTCTGTTCACAGGTACAAATGTCCGCTGCTGAATCACTTGGTTCTCATCAACTTAACTCATTTGCAGCGTTCCTCAAAGAAAAGTTGCATACCTCTGCAGAAACTTCAGTTGTTCATCCTCAGCTGAAGAAAATGGCCGACGGTAAGAAGCCACAGAAGGGAGGAAAGAGGCCAGAGGTCAATACTGCGTTTGAAATACCTGAGGATATTTATGCTGGATACTGCACTCCTGATGTAGCCATGTTTGGAAAGGAGGACAAGAATCAGCGCAAGGTGCGCATACAACGGATTGAGAGGAGATGGGCACGAGAATGGAGGGAGTACAGGTATGTTACTCCCAAGTACATGAAGAAATTCACGCTCAACCCTCCATGCTCAAGACCTCCATTGAGACCTGGCCAACTGGCAGATCCCACCAGCCTCAAGCGCGGTGAGGACTATGCTGCTGAATGGGCTAGGCGCCAGGCCAAACTGCCCAAGCAAGCAAAGGAAGCAGTGAGGAAATTCAATGAAGATTCTGCTGCTGCTGCTAACGCTGCTGAGGCCTCTGGTAGTAAACCCAGGAAGGCTATGCCAAAGAAGCCTGCCCACAAGTCCAGTGCTTCTCCTTCAATGCCCTCACGGCCAAGCTCCTCAGAAATGCCCTCACGGACAGTATCTTCAAAGCCCTCACGGCAAATTCCTCAGTCTGCTCCTCCTCCTCCTCCAAAGTCCTCAGTTCCTCCGACAAAGTCTTCAACTGCTCCGACCAAATCTTCAGCACCTGTGCATCTCACCACGTGCCAAAGGACTCAAGGCATCTCTATTGCCTTAGGAGCATCTGCTAGCTCCACTGCTGCACCAAGTTCCTCAGCCGGTCCATCTCTGCTGAAGAAAAAGGCCACTGCTGGACGAGGCCTGCACCCAAGTCCTCACAAGAAGCATGTTGCCTTCCAAATCCCCTCTGATGACGATGAGGCTGATGATGAAGAACTTGCTAAAATCACCAGGGACATGCAAGCCAAGGCCGCTAGAGGCAAAGGAAGCAAAGTGCCACTACTTCTGGATCCCAAGTTGATCCTCGACTTTATTGACTTATGGCACAAGGACCCCACTACACCTTTGCCGGAGATGAACCTCACTCCTTGTCAAAGTCATGTGCTGACTCACTTCATTGAGGAAGAGAAGTGGAAATATGAAGAAGGACGCAGGCTGAAGAAAGCGCAATACAAAAAACAGCGCTACCTCAGGACAATGTCCTCACGCTTACTCCTGAACAACTCATTGCTATACAAGCTGAAATCAAGCAATTGAGTGATGATTTCAATCGGTACTATGCTGATTGGAAGGGAGCAAAGGTTCGGTTTGTCAATTTGACGGAGACTTTCTCTTCAACTGCCACTGCTCCGGTGCACGTTGAAATTCCTCAGGCTGAAGCATCTGCCCAGCCCACTGAAGAACATGCCAGCACCGCTGATGTAAGTCAGGCTGCTGAAGATAATGAGAGTACCAGGGCTGATACCTCCAGTCCAGCCGCTGAAGATATTGCCAGGGCATCCACTAGTGATGCGCCTGAGGAAAGTGAAAAAATCAGGACAACTGCATCAGTTGTTCCTGAGGAAAATGAACCAAAGTCCTCTGCACCTCCTGCGCCTACCCCAGCTCCAAGCCTTCCATCTGCATCAGATGCGAAGAAGACCAAGGCTGCAGAGCGTGCAGCGATGAAAAAGAGGAATGCATCAACTTCTTCAAATTCTTCAGCTCCGAAGAAGATGAAGACTCTGACCAGTTCAATTGACAATCCAATTGATGCCGTTCCAGTCTCATCAATGCCATCAAAGGACCTTGTTCCGTTTGGTGAAGACAATGAGATTCCCGAGGAATCTGATGAAGAAACTCTTTCTGCTGCTTCGACAGAGCAGTTGGACGAAGAAATTGAAGTGGATAAGATCCCTTCAACCCCAGTCATTTCCTTACCTATGCCTCAGTTTACTGCTGAAGAGGCAGGTGTTGAAGAAATTGAAGATGAGGATGTGGACATTGGGTGTACCACTCCTGTGCTCAATGATGAATTTTGGGACAGTCAACATCCAAACTCTCCAATGTTCACTCCTCTACAAGCTGTTCCTCAGTCCCCAGCCGCTACTGAAGTTCAGGTGGGCTCTGATGAACCTCGTGCAACCCCGTCTGTCCATGAAGAAATTCCAGCCACTAGTGCTGAAGAAAATGTGAATGAAGAAGTGATGACCCAGGCTGCAGATGCAGAAGAAACTGAAATTCCTCAGCATGAGGAACCCGAGATTGTGATTCCTGAGGTGGTACTGCAGATCACTGACACCCCTCAACCCAAACCAAAGAATCCCTTCTCCAAGAAGCCAAAATTCAAGGCTGATGATTTCTTCGGCGAGCATGTATTCTTCACTGAATTCAACCCATATGACAATGCTCATCTTAGAAGGAAGCGCTTTTGGACTGCCAGCCAGGCCAACTTCTATTCCTCAGTTCTCTTTGACAAGGACAAAGTCTTCAATCATGAGCATATTCCTCACGTGGACATGGAATCTATGCCTTGCTTCACGCCGGTCCTCAGTATGCTTCACGATGCAGGTCTGCTTAACTTTTGCACTGACATTGTTGACTGGAATGAAGAGCTAATTCTTCAATTTTATGCAACACTGCATATCATTGGTGAAGCACATGACATCAACTCCTGGTTGTTGGACTGGATGACTGAAAACACTCATTACAAGGCATCAGCCTCTGAATTGCTTCGTGCCTTGCCAATAAGTCCTCGACCAGAAGGCGCTCGCTGTCTGTATGATGAACCTGAACTCACTGACCACTATATGCAAGTGCCCATGAAGCCGCTGAAGCCTGGACAAGCCCAAAGGACCAAATTCCTCGTGAAGGAATTGCTCTATGTGCCCAGAACCATCTACCGCATTCTGACGAAGACTATCAGTCCAATAAGAGGTCATGATTCATCAGATGAAGAAATTGTGGGGATGATGAAGAATATGCTCTTCAACATCATGCATGGTATCCCTATCAATTACCATGATTTCTTCATGAGGACTCTAGTGAATGTTGCACTTTCTCCATTTGAGTTGAAGCCTTACGCGCCGTGGATCATGAGATTCCTCAGAACAAGGTCTTCACTCAACTACAAGGCTGATTTTCAGAATCATCTCAGCTACTTGCCCCCTATTCAAGTCCTCAAGCGAACAATTTCCTCATCCGATGAGACGGGCAAGTCACCTGCTATTATCGATGAAGGCACTCGTCCATTGGATGGTCAGTTCCGCAAAGCTGCATCTTACTCCACCAATGATGACTCTGCCACACATGATTCTACTGCCAAATCTCCAAAGTCAAGTCCTCAAGCTACTGCTCCTCGTGTGATGACTGACCGTGAACTACTTATAAGTCTTCACCAGAAGGTCGATCGAAACCACAAATGGGTTAAGAATCAGTTTGGCTCTATTCTCCACAACACGAATTCTACCCATAATGCAGTGAAGAAAAACCACTACTACCTCCATGAAGTGTTTGATCGCACCTGGGCTATTCTGTCACATCTATATGGTGAAGAAGATCTGAAGCAAATGGGCTTCAAGGAAGACTTTGACTGGTCTGCACCTCCACCGAAGAAATACAAGAAGGTCAAGGTTCCTTCCTTGGTGGCCAGCTCATATTCTTCATCACGCGCCACAGACGAGCATGAAGACATGGACGACACTGCAGTAGGCCCTACAACGACAGAAGACCCTGACGACGCTGGCGCTCCTCCATCATCATGATATTCTTCAGGGGTGTTAGTCCTCATTTTCAACACTTTTGGTCATTCGATGACAAAGGGGGATAAATTTGAGTTAGTCTTCAAGCGGGTCTATCTTATATAGGCGTTTTTTTGGTAAGTTACAACTCTCGTTCTTCTGATGACTTTGCTGGATCGAGTTGTAATCTTAAACTCTATGGTGACTTGATACTTCTGCTGTGTTCCTCTGCATGCTTATTCCTCATTAATGTTAATGCACGCATGCTGAATTACATCAGTCACCATATTTCATCATGCATTTCAAATTCCTCATATTATATGTCAAATGCGTGTATGAATTACAAGATATAGGGGGAGATCTCCATGATTATACTCTTCAAGTGTGCATTGCTTCAAAAGCAAATTCCTCACTATGCGCATCTTCAGGGGGAGTTCTTCTGTATCTTGCAATCAAATTCCTCAATATCAGTATTTACACTTCACATTATTATCCCCGTTGAAAACTTAACCTATATTGTCATCAATCACCAAAAAGAGGGAGATTGTAAGTGCATCTAGTGCCCCTTAGTGATTTTGGTGTATTGAAGACTTATAGGTTACGGGACTGATGCGTTTGTGAGTGTACACAGGTCTATAAGTCTATGAGGAGTTTGATATTTACAGAGAAAGTCAGACGCCTAAAACTGAAGTTCTTCGACTGAAGAATTTGGATTTCTGAAGACTTTCTGAAGACTTTGAAAGTGAAGAAATTGGTGTGACCTTGAAGACTTGGTAATCATTCGAGGAACATGAAGCATGAAGAATTTTGTTTTTACTATTTCATTTTCTCTTTCTTGAGTCTTAGGAAACACCTTACTGTTAAAGGGGGTAGAGTAAATACTAAGGAAAAATTTCCATGTGATGCTCAACTCAAAATCCTACACCTACCAATCCTTCGAGTGAAGCCATTGGAAATCTCGCACAGTTCAGTCATATTCTTCAGTGACAGAGACGAAGTTCTTCTAGTCTCTGAGGAATTTGTTCTGACTGAGAGTTAGGAATTCGCCAGTGCGGATTGCCTACAAAGTGAGGAACATGATAGCCCTGAGGTATTTGAGAGTCAAATATTCCGACCGTTGCTGTGCTACGCGCCAGCTGTCCCAAAATATCTACACACCTAACAGTCATATCAGACAAGGACATTTATGTCTTATCATGTCGGGCTGCTCCCTAGGCTATAAATAGCCGCCCCCTACAACCACTAGTTGGTTGGCTGCTCCAAGAGAAACTGACATTTGTCATTTGAGAGCAACCCATCCTCCGAGGACTTTGAGTGAAAATCATCAGGTGAGGAAATCCCAAACCCAAACCTACAAAACCCCAAAGTGATTGAGCATCACTGAAGAGATTGATCCTGCGTGGATCCGACGCTTGTTTCCTTTGAAGACTGTGCTTCTTCCAGACGGTTAGGCGTCAAGGTCTAGAGCATCCAAGAGGAATTGTGGATCGCCGAGTGACCGAGTTTGTGAAGGTTCGGAAGTCACCTGAAGACTTACCACGAGTGATTGGGTGCGGTCTGTGTGACCTTAGTTCAAGGATAATACGGTGAGGACTGTGTGTCCGGGACTAGGTTTCCTCGAGTTTAAATACGCAGCCGCTCCAACTTGATGTACAACTGAGACAACAGTTGGAACTGGTCTACCAAATCATTGTCTTCACCGAGCTTACTGGTTCTATTTCCTCAACTCTTTCATTTCCTCATGTATGTTGTTGTGTGCCTGTTCATATCTGTTTGAAGACATTGACTGGAGACTTTCTCAATTTCCTCAGTTCTATTTCTTCAGTCTGTCCGTCTTCTTCCTTGTGTTATCCTGTGTTTATGCTTTCTGTACTCTGTGCTTGTCTTCATTTCATCATGATGACTATGCTTGTGTTCTGTTATGTTCCTTTCTGAGTACTTATTCCGCTGCAAGTAGTTCTTCATTTAGGAATTTCCTCACCAGCAAATTCCTCAGTGAAGAATTCATAAAAATGGCCTATTCACCCCCCCTCTAGTCGATATAACGCACTTTCAGAATGCAGCGGTTGGAAGCCCCTTGGTCATAATGTCGGCAAACTGATGGGTGGTCGGTACATGAAGAACACGAAGCTGACCCAAGTGTACCTTCTCGCGGATGAAGTGAACATCAAGTTCAATATGCTTGGTGCGCTTGTGCTGCACTGGGTTGGCCGCGAGGTAGGTGGCCGAAACATTATCACAATAAACCACCGTAGCTTTCGGGATTGGAACCCGAAGTTCGCCAAGTAGCTGACGAAGCCAACATGTCTCGGCAACAACGTTGGCGACGGCACGGTACTCGGCCTCGGCACTCGAGGGGGAGATGGTGGGCTGCCGCTTGGAGGACCAAGAGATGAGAGAGTCACTGAAGAAGACACAATATCCCAATGTGGACCGGCGAGTGTCAGGACAACCAGCCCAATCCGCATCAGTGTAGGCAAGTAGCTCGGTGGAGGCGGTGGCACGAAGACGAAATCCGAAGGTCGGTGTGCCACGAATATACCAAAGAATGTGCTTGACCAGAGACCAGTGAACATCATGGGGCGAGTGCATATGCAAGCAAACTTGCTGCACCGCAAACTGAATGTCTGGTCTGGTGAGCGTGAGGTACTGAAGAGCACCAACAATACTGCGGTAGAGAGCGGCATCTGTGGTAGGTTGTCCAGCGATGGCGAAGCTTGACTTGGCCTCGGCAGGAGTGGCGATGAAACTTGCGATCGGTCATACCAGCACGATCCAGGAGATTAAGAGCATACTGTCCTTGATGTAGAAAAAATTCAGAGGCATCACGTCGCACATTAATGCCGAGGAAGAAGGGCAATGCGCCCAAGTCCTTCAGCGAAACTCAGAACCAAGACAATCGATGATGTCGTGAAGTATATCCGCGCGAGAGGCGGTGATGACAATATCGTCAACATAAAAGAGAAGCATGGCGACATGATCAGCTCGATGAAGCACAAATAGCGACGTGTCCGAGGTGGTGCTGCGAAACCCGAGAGCAGTGAGGAATGCTGCAATGCGGTGATACCAGGCACGAAGCAGACATCATCAGGCCGAGTGGAATCAACAAAACCAGTAGGCTGCTGACAGAGAACACACTCCTGGAGATGACCATAAAAAAGCATTGTTGATGTCGAGCTGATGAACATGCCAATGACGAGATGCAGCGAGCTGAAGAACAACACGAATCATGGTGGGTTTGACAACCAGAGAGAAGGTCTCCGAGAAATCAACGCCGGCACGTTGTGCAAAGCCACGAACAACCCAACGGGCCTTGTACCTGTCCAAGCCATCCAGAAGCAACTTATGCTGAAATACCCACTTGCCAGTGATGATGTTAGCTCCAGGGGGACGAGGAACCAACATCCACGTCCGGTTGGTGACCAGGGCATCATACCCAGAGCGCATGGCGGCGAGCAAATGTGGATCACTCAACGTAGAGCACACCGAGCACGGTACGAGTGAGATGACCGTGACACTGAGGTTATGATAACGAGGGTTCGGTTGCCGGATCCCGTCCTTGGCACGTGTCATCATAGAATGATGAGGCGGTGGAGGCGGGGGCCGAGCCCGACGTCGAGGAGGAGCCACACCCTCGGGTGAAGGCGGGGCCATGGTGACAGCCGGTGGTGATGAGGCAGCAGTCGAGGCCGGAGACGAGACTGCCGATGACGACGGCGTGACAGTAGCCGAAGCCACGGGCGACGAGGGCGACGAGGCTGCGGGTGGCGACACCGGCGATGGCGATAGAGCCGCGGGCGAGGCCGCGGGTGGCAGCAATGATGACGGCGATAGAGCCGCGGGCGAGGCCACGGGTGGCAGGGAGGACACCTCGACGGGCGGGGCCGCAACTTGCATGGGGCAGAGTCGCGGCTGATGACCCAGCCGACGAGGCGAGGCCAGCGGATGCTGGTGCGGATGCCTGCCGAGACGAGGCCGGCTCCTCCTGAGTCGGCGAGAGAGACTCCATCGAGGAACCCGAAGGGCCCGCCAAAGGAGGAGGCGGGCGCGGCGAGGGGAGCGCAAGGGCTCCCCAAGGCCACCGGGTAGGAGCGTCCGGGGACGGGGCTGGCTTCGGCGAAACCTGCTGAAAGGGAAAAACACCTTCGTCAAAGTAAACATGCAGCGAGATGAACACACGGCGAGAGACCGGATCGAAGCAGCGAAAACCCTTGGTGTTGGGTTGATAGCCAAGGAAGACACAAGCGAGAGAGCGCGGTGCAAGTTTGTGTGGTGTGGTGGTAGTGATATTGGGATAACACAAGCAACCGAAGACGTGAAGATCGTCACAGGATGGAGGAGACCCAAACAGAAGATGATGAGGGGTATAGCTCCAGCGTGGTTTACAAGGCCGTATGTTGAGAAGGAGAGTGGCGGTGGCGAGGGCATCGGGCCAAAAGCGAGCCGGCATGTGTGCATGAAAGAACAAAGCACAAACACTCTCATTGAGGGTGCGGAGAACACGTTCGGCACGACCGTTTTGTTGTGATGTGTATGGACATGTTAAGCGAAATATGGTGCCATGAGTGGAAAGAAGATGGCGAATGGCGAGGTTATCAAATTCTTTTCCATTATCGGTTTGAAGATGAGAAATGGTGCAATGAAAATGAGTGGTGACGTAGGCATAAAATGAGTGGAGAGTGGATGCGACGGCGGATTTTCGGCGTAACGGAAAAGTCCAAGTGAAGTGACAAAAATCATCTAAAATCACAAGGTAATATGACAAACCCGAATTGCTAGGCACTCACTACTAGGGAAAAGCCTAGCATCAGCGCGGGTTTTAGGCCTATCAGTAGCGCGTGATGGTGCGCTACTCGTATGGCGCTACACCTAAAGGTTAGAGTAGCGTGCCTTGTCCCACGCTACTGCTATATCGACTTAGTAGTAGCGCTTTCCCAGAGGCGCGCTACTGGTAATTAGTAGTAGCGCTTCTCCCTTCCCGTGCTACTACTATTATTTCATATTTTATTTGTTTTTTATTTCATGTTGTATTCATACACCTTTACATAAGTTTTCATACAACGGGAATTTAGAGATTGTTTTTACATCATAATGAGTTATTACATCACGGGGTGAAAGAACCATGGACTAGTTTCAAGTGGATGTCCATCCACTTGAAACTAATCCGCGGTTATTTCACCCAATGATATAATAAATATCATCATCATCATCATATCATTAACAACTTATCATCATAATACATCATTGTCATATAACACCTCCTCAAGATCATCGTTTTCATCAATGAGACATCACATAGCAAATTGGTCACTAGTCGTAATCACAACTACTCCTCATCATCAACTCTAACACATTGTACCACATAATAAACATATTGTACCTCATAGGACCTACTACATTCTCTTAGGACCTACTACATTCTCTATGGTAAAATAGCAAAAAACAAGATAGCCCCTGACTCTCCATTATGGAGAATGGAGATTATCCTATCTCCAATTCTTGCCTTTCGCTTAATGTTACTTCCAAGAAGCTCCTTACAAATGTCCAAACATTTTTACCATTCTTTGATTAGCATGTGTTCGTCGGTTTTAGAAATCCGATATGCACAAGTGAGATCCGTAGGTCAACCTGGCTGTAGGTTCAGAACTGCAAGGCGACCATTCTGATACATCAGATGATGCACACAATCCATCGGGATTTTCTGTTGAAAAACATAGTAATAACTTCGTAGTTAGCAATGATGTACTTGTTTTAGAAGTATGCAAAAGATGCAAGGATGTCGTAATAGTAAAAAATCTTACGAGGGTATCTCCATAGAAGTTATCGTGGTTCAACACGTGCACTATTGGCACGTATTCACCATAATTTGGAGGAGTTCGATAATAGGTATTGTAATTCGCAAGAAAACTACAAAATGCGATCAGATGATTTTTCTCCTTATAAGTTAATTCGGAGCCATCGGTGTAGTGGGTTTTGTCTACCATCTTCCGCACATTCTTTGAAGAATCAAAATAAGTTGTCAATGGAAATAAGCTGTCAACTATTTTGAAATAAACAATATAAATTAGTTAATAACTATGTTTGAGAAACTCACATAGCGATAGAAACGGAAGCGTATCAACAAGGACCCAAATGTCCATATTATCTTGCTCGATGTCAGGATCACCAAGATCCATGGTGACAATCATACCCTCATAAAAACCATACATTTTGCAAAGTGCTTCCCAATTTTGGCAACCAAAATGGGTTACACTCTGAGAATTGTACAGATTTACTTCAAAATCCATATCATGATGGGTCCTTAGGTGTATTTTCTTTGTTTCAAAATTTTCATGGTCTTCAAAACCCATCCTCTCCAAGACACATCGTCTTGCATGGCATGGGATAAGCTAGTCGAATTATAAAAGATGAAAATTAGACGTTGAAATAGTTGAAGTCATGCTTAATTACGAAAAAAAAACACCTGTCGTCGTTGCGTACAGTTTCAACATCGAAGGTCCCCTCGAGCTTAATGTTGAAGCGCCGATCTTCGTCCAGCTGAAGGAACCTGTCGCACAAACCTCGATCATCGTGGCACCAGCTGCACTCCCCTGGGAGACTTTTGTCGTCCGAGTACGACATTTCCTATGTTCATAATTCAAAGATTAAACTTGTACAATTAAATACATGTACTAAAAAACCTAAATTGGATCATTATTGTTCGAGAAAATCCAGCCCACTCGATATTTCCTACATATTCTAGCACAAGTCATGCCAGAATTCACGGAAAAATCTGGCATGACCTTTGCTAAAAAGGGACATATCGAGCGCCTGAAATTTGCCAGAACGGAAATTAATCAACACTCTGGCAAAACATAGGCAACTCGGAGGTGTAACCTGAACATGACCGGCCACTTGTGCAACCACATATCCTATTTGAGCAACACAAGATATACATGGAGATTTGGCTGGTCTCACCTCGAGGTCGGAGGGGGTCGGTGACGGGGACGACGGCGGGGATTGTGGAGGGGCTCCTTGATTTCTGCAAAAGCAAAAACCCTATAAGTTATCACTAACACTAGTAGAAAACAGGGCTATCGTTCGGGCTTGGCCAGCCCATTAGTCCCGGTTGATCAAGAACCGGACCCATGGGGGGTATTAGTCCCGGTTCATGAGCCCAGGGGGGTGGCCGAGGCCTCGTGGCCATTGGTCCTGGTTTGTCTGGACCCATTTCTCCCGGTTCTAGGCACGAACCAGGACCAATGGACCTTGCTCCTGGCCCACATCCATTGGTACCGGTTCATGCCTTGAACCGGTATAGAAGGGGGGGCTTTAGTCCCGGTTCATGCCACGAACCGGGACAAATAATTTGCCTATATATACCCATTGCTGCGGCAGAGCACTCCACAATGCTCTGTTTTTTCAATCCAGCAAGGAGAGGTCATTTGGGTGCTCTAGTTCACCTCCTATGCACATGAGGTGTTCGATGAAATGCCCGAGCCACACTAGTTAAGCTTTCTCCTCTCGAAGCTCGACCTTAGAGCTCCATTTTTTCCGAGATTTGTCTAGATTTAGCGGTCCGTCACGCCCCAGCCCCGTTTTCACCATCGCCCACGCCGATCTCGTCGCCAACACCACCGTGGTGAGCCTCTTGTTCTTATCTTCTTTCTGATACTTGTCCGATTTTCTTACTTTAGATAGATATTTGTCTGATTTTCTTACTTTTGACACACATAATTATATATAATGCATGCAGATGAACCGACAATGGATGTATGGTGACAGACACACCTCCGAGTACATTAAGGGCGTGCATAATTTTCTCAAAGTGGCTGAGGCAAACAAGCAGAATGGTTTTATGTGTTGTCCATGCACTAAATGTGGGAATACGAAGTCTAACTCTGACCGGAAAATCCTTCACACCCACCTACTTTACAAGGGTTTCATGCCACACTATAATGTTTGGACGAGGCACGGAGAAATAGGGGTTATGATGGAAGACGGCGAAGAAGAAGAGGACGATGACAACTATGTCTGCAACTGGGGGAGCTGCTGATGATCAAGAGGAACCAGACAATGTGCCCGATGATGCTGCAATGGGGGAAGCTGCTGAAGATCAAGAGGAACCAGACGATGTGCCCGATGATGATCTCCGCCGGGTCATTGTCGATGCAAGGACGCAATGCAAAAGTCAAAAGGAGAAGCTGAAGTTCGATCGCATGTTAGAGGATCACAAAAAAAGGTTGTACCACAATTGCAAAGATGGCAACACAAAGCTGGGTACCGTACTGGAATTGCTGCAGTGGAAGGCAGAGAATGCTATGCCTGACAAAGGATTTGAGAAGCTACTGAAAATATTGAAGAAGAACCTTCCAAAGGATAATGAATTGCCCGACAGTACGTATGCATCAAAGAAGGTCATATGCCCTCTAGGATTGGAGGTGCAGAAGATACATGCATGCCCTAATGACTGCATCCTCTACCGCGATGCGTACGAGGATTTGAACGGATGCCCGGTATGTGGTGCATTGCGGTATAAGATCAGACGAGATGACCGTGGTGATGTTGACAACGAGCCCCGCAGGAAGAGAGTTCCTGCGAAGGTGATGTGGTATGCTCCTATAATACCACGGTTGAAACGAATGTTCAGAAACAAAGAGCATGCCAAGTTGATGCGATGTCACAGTGAGGACCGTAAGAAATACGGGAAGTTGAGAGCACCCGCTGACGGGTCACAGTGGAGAAAAATCGAGAGAGAGTACTGGGCTGAGTTTGCACGTGACCCAAGGAACGTATGGTTTGGTTTAAGTGCGGATGGCATTAATCCTTTTGGGGAGCAGAGTAGCAATCACAACACCTGGCCCGTTACCATGTATGTATAACCTTCCTCCTTGGATGTGCATGAAGCGGAAGTTCATTATGATGCCAGTTCTCATCCAAGGCCCTAAGCAACCCGGCAATGACATTGATGTGTACCTAAGGCCATTAGTTGAAGAACTTTTATAGTTGTGGAATGGAAACGGTGTACGTGCGTGGGATGAGCACAGACAAGAGGAATTTAACCTGCACGCGTTGCTGTTTGTAACCATCAACGATTGGCCCGCTCTCAGTAACCTTTTAGGACAGGCAAACAAGGGATACCATGCATGCACGCACTGTTTAGATGACACCCAAAGTATATACCTGGGAAGCTGCAGGAAGAATGTGTACCTGGGCCATCGTCGATTTCTTCCGACCAACCATCAATGTCGAAAGAAAGGCAAGCATTTCAAAGGCGAGGCAGATCACCGGAAGAAGCCCGCCATGCGTACCGGTGATCACGTATTTGCTATGGTCAATGATTTACACGTAATCTTTGGAAAGGGTCGGCGGACTAGCTGTTCCGAGTGACGCCGAGGGACACACACCCATGTGGAAGAAGAAATCTATATTTTGGGACCTACCCTACTGGAAAGACCTAGAGGTCCGCTCTTCGATCGACGTGATGCACGTGACGAAGAACCTTTGCGTGAACCTGCTAGGCTTCTTGGGCGTGTATGGGAAGACAAAAGATATAGCCGAGGCACGGGAGGACCTGCAACATTTGCACGAAAAGACGGCATGCCTCCAAAGCAGTATGAAGGTCCTGTCAGCTACGCTCTTACCAAATAAGAGAAGGAAATCTTCTTTGAATGCCTGCTTAGTATGAAGGTCCCGACTGGCTTCTCATCGAATATAAAGGGAATAATAAATATGGCAGAGAAAAAGTTTCAGAACCTAAAGTCTCATGACTGCCACGTGATTATGACGCAACTGTTTCCGGTTGCATTGAGGGGTCTTCTACCGGAAAATGTCCGATTAGCCATTGTGAAGCTATGTGCATTCCTCAATGCAATCTCTCGTAAGGTGATCGATCCAGAAATCATACCAAGGCTAAGGAGTGATGTGGTGCAATGTCTTGTCGGGCCGAGCTGGTGTTCCCACCATCCTTCTTCAATATCATGACGCACGTCCTAGTTCATCTAGTTGACGAGATTGTCATTCTGGGCCCCGTATTTCTACATAATATGTACCCCTTTGAGAGGTTCATGAGAGTCCTAAAGAAATATGTCCATAACTGCGCTAGGCCAGAAGGAAGCATCTCCATGGGTCATCAAACAGAGGATGTCATTGGGTTTTGTGTTGACTTCATTCATGGCCTTAAGAAGATAGGTCTCCCTAAATCGCGGTATGAGGGGAGACTGACTGGAAAAGGCACACTTGGAGGGGAGACAATAATATGCAGGGACGGATATTCTTGGTCTCAAGCACACTCCACAGTTCTACTGAACTCTACCTTGGTGACCCCTTATGTCGATGAACACAAGAACAGTCTATGCTCCAAACACCGGAGGCGGTCTGACGACTGGATTACATGTGAACACATCAGGACTTTCAGCAGTTGGTTGGAAACACGTCTCAGAGGTGACAACACTGTTTGTGATGAGTTGTACTTGTTGTCCAGGGGACCATCTTCGACTGTTACGATTTGGAAAGGATACGAGATAAATGGGAATACATTTTACACGATTGACCAAGATAAAAAGAGCACCACCCAAAACAGCGCTATCCGCTTTGATGCAACAACCGAGAGGGGAAAGGACAGGTATTATGGTTACATAGTGGACATATGGGAACTTGACTATGGATATGATTTTAAGGTTCCTTTGTTTAAGTGCAAATGGGTCAATCTGTCAGGAGGCGGGGTACAGGTAGACCCACAGTACGGAATGACAACAGTGGATTTGAAAAATCTTGGGTACTGACGAACCGTTCGTCCTAGCCAATGATGTGGCACAGGTTATCTATGTGAAGGACATGTCTACCAGACCGAGAAAAAGAAAAGATAAGGAAGCCAATACATCATACGATGAGCCAAAGCGCCACATAGTTCTTTCAGGAAAAAAAGGGACATCGTGGGAGTGGAGGGCAAGACAGACATGTCTGAAGATTATGAAAAGTTTCATGAAATTCCTCCCTTCAAAGTCAAGGCTGACCCAAGCAGCCTGATAAATGATGAAGATTGTCCATGGTTACGGCGCAATAAGGAAATGACACAAGCGAAGAAAAAGTAAAGACTTTGTCCACAACTATTATGATGATACCATACCAACTTTCAACCTTTTCGTAGTTCATTTGAAATGCCTATTGTAACAGACAAGTTTCCGTATGAAATCCTGATACTTCGAAAAAGATTGTCCGTTTTGTACATGAAGTGCATCCAGTTTTTGCCGTAACCCACTCAACTTTCTTGCACATGATATGCGGATGAAATGATAATACCATGCCAACTTCCAACCTTTTCATAGTTCATTTGAAATGCTTTTCAATTTCAGGGTCTTGTAGCTCAAAATAATCAGTAAATGCATGAAAAATAACCCTCTCAACTTTTTAGCACATGCTATGTGGGTGAAAGGGATGAAAATTAATGATGTAAGTAGAAACCAAATAAAAGAAAATAAACTCTAATAAAATATATAAGTAGAAACATAATAAACTTTTATAAATAAGTAGAAAGAATTATCAAAGCATTTTCTATGAAAAACATTAAAAGCAAAAATAATTTTCATAAAATAAATACAAACAACAAAAAAGAAAATAAAATAAATAAGTATAAACAAAATAAACTTTTATAAATAAGTAGAAACAAAATAAAATAAAATAAAATAAATAAGTAGAAATAAAATAAAATAAAGTAAAATAAATAAACTTTTATTAAATAAATATGTAGAAACAAAATAAAATAAAATAAAATAAAATATAACAAAATGAAAAATAAAGCAACAAAGAAAACAAAAAAACTGGAAAAAAAAATAAAAAAATGCCACCTACTAGGCCACCACGGCCTGAATACGACTAGAAACCCAGCTAGTTGGGCCAGGATTCAGGCCCGCAGAAGGCCCAGCAGGCCCACATGCAGATACAGTGTGTTTAGGCCCGAAAGCCTGCATTTGAGAGGAGCTCGAGAGGGCAGCGGGAGTGGGGCTTATAAACCACTCTCGAGCTCCCTCAACTAGCGAGGTGGGACTAAACTTTCGTCTTGCATGGCCTTGGCAGCACAAGGCCTTTAGTCCCGGTTGGTGCCACCAACCGGGACTAAAGGCATGCATTGGTAACGGTTCATGCCACCAACCGGTACTAATGCCCCCCCCTTTTGTCCCGGTTGGTGCCAGCAACCGGGACCAAAGACCTCTGCTTCCCGCCCTTTGGGCTGCTGAAAAGAGGCCTTTGGTCCCGGTTGGTGCAACCAACCTGGACTAAAGGTCGCATTCGTCCCGGTTTGTCTCACGAACCAGGACCAATGCTTTGTCTATATAACTGGCACTCGTCAAAATTTCAGTCAGTTCTTCCCCGCCCCGATGCCGCCAGGCTGCCCTCTCCGCATCACCGTCGCCGTCGTCGCCCCGCGCCGTCCCGCGCCGCCTTGACGCCGTCCCGCGCCGCCCGGACGCCATCGCCTCCCGTGCCCGTGCCCGTGACGCGCCGGCCCTGCCTCGCTCGTTGCCCGTCGCGCGCCGCGCTGCCCCTCATCGTCGCCCGTCACCACGCCGCCCCTCACGCACCGTCGCCGTCGCCGTCCCCTGCCCATCGCCCTCGCGGCGCCCCTCATGCCGTCGCCATCCGGTGAGCTAGATTTTGTTCATAGATTTTAATTTGTTCATAGATTTTTTTCATAGGTTTAATTAGATGTGTAGTTAATTTAGATGTGTAGTAATTTAGATGTGTAGTTAATTGAGTTAGATTTTGTTCATAGATTTTTTTGTTAGATTTTTTTCATAGGTTTAATTAGATGTGTAGTTAATTTAGATGTGTAGTTAATTGAGTTAGATTTTGTTCATAGATATTTTTGTTAGATTTTTTTCATAGGTTTAATTAGATGTGTAGTTAATTTAGATGTGTAGTTAATTGAGTTAGATTTTTGTTCATAGATTTTTTGTTAGATTTTTTTCATATTGTGTAATTTGTTCATATTCTGTTAGATTTTTTCTCTGTTAATAGATTTTTTGGGTGATATTATTGTTGAATATGCATGTTTGTATGTTCATATATATGCAAAGATCGAATATGTCAATTTTTTATGATTTTTTTTCTGTTCATAGAATTCTTATGATTTTTTCTTTTGTAATTTTGTTCATAGAATTTTAATGATTTTTTTGTTCATAGATTTTTTTTGTCAATTTATGTATATGTTCATATTGTGTATGTATAGGAAAATTGTGTATGATCAAAGGCATTTATGTATATGTTCATATTTAGAAGAAAAAGCAGGAGAGGAAAAAGGAAAATAAGAAGAGAAAGTGTTTAATATAATTAGTTAGAAAAATAATTGACCTAGTTAAACTAGTTTATTTTTAGTATAGGACTACTTTATTTTATTTATAGTAAGTGCTTAATATATAGTTGAACTAGTTGATTTAATAAACTACTTTATTTTACTATAAAAGTAGTTTATTTTTAGTAAGTACCACTTTATTTATTTATAGTATGTGCTTAGTAGTTGATTTAATAAAACTACTTAATTTTATTATATATAGAAGTAGTTCCCGCATCGACGTCGACGATGCCTATCCCGCATCCTCGTCGTCGACTCGGCAGTGGAGGCCTGCTTAATCAGGGCCATGTTCGGGACTGGGCTCCGCCGGGCTGGTATTGGGAGGTGCTACCTTCCGGGGGGCGTAGGTTGGTGAGGAGCCAGCCCGTTATTGACCCGATCCTTGTTTGGTGGCGGTCGCGTGGGCTAGTGACAGTGCCGAGGCTTCCGGACACCGTGGAGGTGGTACGTCACCATGTCAGCGAGGAGGACGAGCACGTCCGTCGCTACATGGTTGCGTTGGAGGGCAGGTTCGACAATACCTGGCAGGTTCTTCAGGGATCTCACTGGAGCTATGATCATGTGATGGTTCCTTATCTTTGGATGTCCACCGCCCGCGACGATACCCGTCGGGCGCTACGGTTCTAGCTGTATTAGGGATGTTATATGTATGATAGTATTCGAGGAGTATTAGTGATAATATTCGACACAAGAGATGATTTACTTTTGCTTATAATTGAATGCATGCTAATTTGAATACTACTTTATTTTACGATTTGGTTTTGCTTATTGAATGCTCATATTGAAAAATTACTCCTACTTTGAATGCTAAAATTGGAGAGCAGTATGCAGAAATCTAGGAGCCCCCTCCATCATCCACGCCGTCGTGGGGGTAGCTTCTCCTTCATTCCCGTGTAATAATGCACTCGGGAATGAAAGGAGGAGCTACCATCACCGATAATCAACCCGTGATTAATATTAATGATCTAATTTAGGTTTTTTAGTACATATATTTAATTGTACAAGTTTAATATTTGAATTATGAACATAGGACAGAAATGTTGTACTCGGATGACGAAAACCGCTCGGGGAAGTGCGAATGGTGCCACGACGACCGAGGTATGTGCGACAGGTTCCTTGAGCTGGACGAAGATCGGCGCTTCAACTATTTTAAGCAACGACGACAATAGTTTTTTTCGTAATTAAGCACGACTTCAACTATTTTAACGTGTATTTTTCATCTTTTCCAATTCGACCAGCTTATCCCATGCAATGCAAGACGCTATGTCTTGGAGAGGATGGGTTTTGGAGACCATGAAAGTATGGAAACCAAAAAAATTCACCTAAGGACCAATCATGGTGTGGATTTTGAAGTAAAGTTGTACAATTCTGTGAGTGTAACCCATTTTGATTGCAAAAATTGGGAAGCACTTTGCAAGATGTATGGTTTTGATGAGGGTATGCTTGTCACCATGGATCTCGGTGATCCTACAATCGAGCAAGACAATATGGACATTTGGGTCCTTGTTGATACACTTCCAATTCTTCCCCCATGTGAGCTTCTCAAACATAGTTCTTAAGTAATTTATATTGTTTATTTCAAAATAGTTGATAGCTTATTTTCATTCTTCAAAGAATGTGCGGAAGATGGTAGACAAAACCCACTACACCGATGGCTCCGAATGAACTTATAAGGAGAAAAATCATCTGATCGCATTTTGTACTGATCTTGAGAATTACAATATCTACAATCGAACTCCTCAACATTATGGTCAATACGTGCCACTAGTGCACGTGTTGAACTACTGTAACTACCATGGAGATACCCTGATAATATTTCTTATTATTACGACATCCGTGCATCTTTTTGCATACTTCTAAAACTAGTACATCATTGCTAACTACGAAGTTATTACTATGTTTTTCAATAGATAATCCCGAATGATTGTGTGCCTCATCTGATGTATACGCACGGTCGCCTTGATGTTTTGAACATACAACCAGGTCGTCCTACGAATCTCAACTGTCCATACAGGATTTCTAAAAGAAGTGGAGACATGACAATCAAAGAATGGAAAAAATGTATGGACAGTCGTAAGGAGCTTCTTGGAAGAAAAAGGAAGCGAAGCGCAAGAATTGGAGACAGGATGATCTCCATTCTTCATAATGGAGAGTCAGGGTCTATATTGTTTCATGCTATTTTATCTTAAGTGTGTTTAGATCCTACCTGATAATGATGATCATGTGCTAAGAACAATTATGTAGGGTTGGGTTCGATGACTATGAGTATGATGATCATATGACTTGTTATTAATAACGAGTAGAAGTTGTATGATGATGCATGATTAGTAGGACTTGTTATTATATATGATGATGTATGATGCGAGCATGAAGAGTTATTATATATCAGCGGGTGAAATGAACATAGCAGCAGCGTTGGTAAACCAAGCACGAAGATAAAAGAGAGGACACTTCTCTCTATTAGCTAGCTAATAACAACCTAAATTAACCCCCAAAACCCCAAAACCAGCCACTTAAAAAAAACCTCAGCTACAGCTAGCTGCTGACGCGTGGATGCCTTTTGGTCTCGGTTTATGTCACCAACCGGGACCAAAGGCCCCCCTGCCTGGGCTGCCCGCAGCGGCCACGTGGAGGCCCATCTGTCCCGGTTCGTGTAAGAACCGGGACTAAAGGGGGAGGCATTAGTAACGACCTATTAGTCCCGGTTCAAGAACCGGGACTAGAGGCCCTTACGAACCGGGACAAATGCCCTGTTTTCTACTAGTGTAATACATCCCGAATAATTGCTTAAACTAGAAAAATAACAACAAATATGACATGTTCAACTAGTTCTTACTAAATATAAACTTACTATAGATAGAAAAAAACTAGTTCTTTCTAAAAATAAAGTATCCACTAGTTATATTAATTATCTTACTAAAAATACATTAGTTCTATTAATTCAACTAGTTCAACTAGTTTATTAATTTACTTACTAAACTAGTTCAACTAAAACTAAACTAGTTCAACTAAAACTAAAGTAGTTCAACTAGTTTACTAATTTACTTACTAATTATTTTAAACACTTACTAAAAACTGTAAAAAAACTACATTATACAATAGTAAAAAACATCTACTATCAACTATACTGCCCTAGTTAACTAGTACCATCACTACTACTAATTAACATCTACTACTACTAAAAATCATTATATATGAACCCTAAATTAACATCTACTACTACTAAAAAACATCTAGTACTAACTAAGCAGAGAGAAAGGGGGTGGGGGGCTTACAGAGAGGGGAGAGACGGTGGCGGGGAGGTGCTCGACGACGGAGAGGTAGGGGCGGCGGTGCTGGGCGGGCTCGGGCGGCGGCGGTGAGGTCGAGGGCGGTGGGAGGAGGGCTGCCGGCGGAGGAGGGAGGAGGGGCGGCCGCAGGCGGAGGGAGGAGGGTGCGCTGGCTGACGGACGAAGGCGGCGGCGGCGACGCACGACGGCGGTTATCGGCGCGAGCGAGAGTGACTGAGAGGGGGAGAGTGAGTGAGAGAGAGGGTCGGCCGTGCGCGTGGAGATAAGGTAGGGTTAGTAGTAGCGCGTGTGCCAAAACGCGCTACAGCTAATCAGAATAGCAGTAGCGCTTTGCAGGGCTGCGCGCTACTGCTAAGTTGGACTAGCAGTAGCGCTTTGCAACTAAAATTGCTACTGCTAAGTGTAAGTATGCAAAAATACGTCAATGCAAAAATACATTGGTCATCAATGATCTTTTTGTGTACAATCTGAATTGTCAATATGAGTCCTCTCTGGTAGGAACCGGTGAGGACTCATATTGCAGCCACAAATTCTACACGTAGAATTCAGTGAAGACCAACTATTGTGATAGTTTCAGAAGCAACATATTTAAGGTGGTAAACACCCTGTTCACGGAGCGAGGTGGGAGTAAACTTGTGGGCTGAACTTAGCAGTAGCGATTTTTGCAGAAGTGCGTTGCTGCTAACATCTATAGCAGTAGTGCGGTTCAATATAGGGCGCTACTGCTATAACTAGCTGGATGGCAAGGTCGTGGCAATTAGAGCAGTAGCGCGGTTTAGAGCGCACGCGCTACTGCTATTTTCCTTTCAGCAACACGTTTTGCTCGCACGCGCTGCTGCTAAATAGCAGTAGCGTCGTATTTTGAGGAGCGCTGCTGGTAAGATTCTGTGTATAGGCTTTTCCCTAGTAGTGACTGGAGATGTCCAAACATCACAATGAATAACATCAAAGGGAAAAGTGGCAATTGATGAAGATGAAGAAAACGGTAGGCGAACGTGTTTTCCTATGCGGCAGGCATGACAAGTATGAGCCGCTGACTTATTACATGAAAAGGAAAAAGTGCTCAAAATTTTATGAAGAGCTTCAGCGCCGGGATGACCGAGACGAGCGTGCCAAAGCGAAACATCGGCATGAATAGCAACCGGACCACCACTCGTTGTAGGGCCACATGGGTAGAGATCATCGGGAGAATCATATCGGTGCAGAACCCTCCGGGTGCGAGCATCCTTGAAAGAGAAACCAAGAGCGTCAAACTCAACAGTGACATGATTTTCACGAGTAGAGTTTTAAGAGAACATAGGTTTTTGATTAAGGACGGGGAAACAAGTACATTATTAAGAGTAAGAGACGAAGAGGGAAACGGAGGAGAAGATGAACCGTGATGAATGATGGGAAGAGAGGAACCAGCACCCACCACGATGAGAGAGTTGAAGGGATAGGGGGAGGCACGGGAGAGGATACCGGGGTTGGAGGCCATGTGGGCGGCTGCGCCGGTGTCCATGTACCAATTGCCGCCTCCGTTATAGGTGCTCGGGGAGGGTGCAGCATGGAGAGCGGAGAGGAGCGCCGGGTCATAGACCGAAGGAGTGCCACCATATGCACCGTAGCCTGGGGGCCGCCGTAGGTCGCTGCATTGCCTTATGCCGCGGGAGCCGGCGCGGTCAGTAGCGCCTGATGAGACTACGACCGCGACCCGAGGATGCCCGGAGCGCGAGGACGGGTAACAGGCATGGAGTAAGCATGCACAACCCCCGTCCAGGGATTGTATCCCGAGAGCCACGGCGGAGGAGGAGCAGCCGTGGGTGCCGCTGGAGGACGCAGCGTCGTGTTTGCGGGGCGGCCCCGACCCCCGCGGCCCTTCTGCATGCGGCCACCAGCGGGCGCAGGCGCGGGTGGCAGGGTCGGAGGAGGCGCGCGTGGCGCTGGCGGAGTTGGCTGAGCGCCGTGGCCAGTGGCGAGACCGACGTGGAGGGCGACGTGGGTCGCCTGCCGGGCGGTGTGACGAAGACGTTTTTCCTCCATGGAAGATATGTGACCGCCTTCGCGTACATTGGCGTGATGAGGGAGAGATTGGCGGCGGACTGGCCAAGGTCGGGGTGGAGGCCGCGGAGGAGGTTGGTGAGGAGGACGGAGTCGTCGATGGTCATGCCGACGTCACGCAGCTCATCAGCGAGGACCTTCAGCCGCGTGCAGTACTCATCGATCGAAAGATCGTTTTCGCTGCATAGTGAAGAACTCCCCTTGAAGAAAAACGCGACGCTGGAGTTGATTGTAGAGGAAGAGATCACACAGGCGCGTCCACATAGCGTACGCCGACGGGTCGCGGGCGTTCACCATGTTGAAGAGGCTGCCGGAGATGGTGAGGAAGAGCCACTTGACGATGCAGGCGTCCACAGCAAGCCACTCGTCGTCGTCCTTCATGTCGCGGAAGTCGACGCTCCCGTCAACATGCTCGATGAGACGGTAAGAGCGGAACAGCAGCGCGAAGTAGGTGCGCCATGCGTTGTAGGATGGAGAGTCGAGGTCGAGGATGACGGGTACGTGGTCTTTGATGTGAATCTCGTTGAGGCGGTCGGAGGTGAACAAGGCACCGGAGATGGAACCGGCGTCGGATGCGTCAGCCTTGGCCATGATGGTGGCGGGCGGTTAGGGTTTGGTTGGTGGTGAAGGGAGGGGAGGATCAACGGCGGCTATGGGAGTTTGGGAGGGAGGCGGCGACGGCTACAGGAGATAGATGAAGCGGCGGCAACTTTAGGGTTTTGGGAAGGAGGTGGTGGCGTCGGGGGGAAGAGGGCAGGCAGCGGCGGCGACAGCTACAGAAGAGGTGGTAGCGGCGGCGACGGCTTGAGGGGTTTTGGGAGGAGTGGGCGGCAGCGGTGGCTACTGGAGAAGTAGCGACGGCAGCGGCGGTGGGGTTCGGAGTTGGCAGCGGCGGCGACTAGAGGGAGGCGCGGCGGCTGCGGGGTGCGGAAGCGATAGGAGATCACAGTAAAACTGATACCATGTAGAGGAAATATTTGGTGCAACTCATTGTATTCCATGGAGTAGGTTACAATATATACACAGGATGTCTTGTGTGAAAGGTAACTAATCCTACCATATTTCTAGGAGTCAGCTATACAAGGCTAGAGAAGATAGGAATAACAATACAAGATATGTCATGTTCAACACCCTGCTTGGTGGCGCTGCTGCAAGCACTTTGGGAAATGGAACGGATTGCCAGAAAGCAATGAAGGGCAGATAGTATGGCCACCAATGGTGATTGTGATGAACACAAGACTGGAAAAGGGTGAAGATGATAAGGTGATGATGTTTGTCTATCTTCAACTACACATTGTATTAGTAGAAAAAGTAAACAGCAAAACTGTCATATTTTCATGCTTACTTCTTTTATCTTTATTGAGCATTTGATTCATATCTATTAATCTGTCTGGGAAGGATTAAAATACTCAATATTCAGACAACCTGTTATAACATGCTTGAATTTAATACAAACTAAAATAATGTAAATACATGTCTACTATTTTGGCTAGGTATAGTTGGTGAATCAGTTGAATGTTTGTAAATATGTAGTCCATTGAATTTGTAAAAAGCATATGTTTAAGAACTGTGCAAGGTTTCTAAAATTATGTCTTATTGCATTCTGATTTCGCTGTTCATTGATGCTCAACAGTGGTTAGGCATGGGCAACCAAGAGCTGCTCGAATATTTCAGTGATTATGATGTGACCAAAGCACGCCATGCATACGGTCCTCTTGGGCACCGTGGCATGAGTGTGCTAATATTTGAAAGCTCTGCCGTGGGCTATATGGAGGCAGAACGTCTGCATAAGCTCTTTGTTCATCAAGGAACAGACAGGCACACATGGAACAAACGCCACGGGCCGCACGAGAGCTGCTACCACGGCGAGCTCCACCGTAGCTGTTGATGCACGAGCCGCCATCAATTTATCTGCATCCCGACGTGTACGTGTGTAGCTGGCTAGTGAAAGCATAGCTTCAAGTGCTAGCTAGTTCATCTAGAATCGATCAAGCCGCTTGGAAACACGAAGCCAGCTTGCTACGTAGCATCGTTTGTATGTTCAGCCCGGCGTGCTAATTGATATAGGCACCATACAACCGAGGGTAAAAATGTCTTTTTACATGCAATTTAACACCGTTTGAATGAAAAATGAACGGTAGTGTTATAGAAGGCATAAAATTTAGAATCGGTGTTACTTAGGGAAGAAAAAAGTTTTCAGTGTCAAATAAGAAACAAAATTTGATATAGTGTTAAGTAAGGAATTCTTTCATCTCTAAAACTGTTTAATGAGTATAAAAGTAATTTTTCAAAGTGTGTATGAAAAACGCTCAAAGTGTGTGCATGAAAAACAACAAAGGAAAGAGAAAAAAAGGAAAAAGAATAGAAAAATGTAATGCACAAATAAAAATCGAAATATCCACTAAACTGTTAAAAAAATCGAAAACCGGACAAAACCTTCCAAAGCAATGTGGAAGGTTTCAAAACCTCACAAAAAACTATATGCTTCCTCGCTAGTGGGCCACGGCCCGTATGGCTAGTACTAAGAAGGGATCGCAGTAAGCGATTTTTAGCATTCGTGAAACCGAGCACACCAGCAATGAGGAAGGTTCCAAAACCGGACCGAACAGTGTATGCTTCCTCAAATTAGTGACTAATTTATATATGGGACCTCAACTTAAAAACCACACCGGTTGCCCCTTGAACTTTAAAAACCGTACACATTTAGTCCCTATGCTGACTCAAAGCAGTTTTGTTGATGATGTGGTGTGGTATTGATTAAATATGCCTATTCAACAATCAACATAATTAAACAACTACTTATTATTACTATGTAAAGCAATACTAAACTATGGAAATATACTGCAACTATTTTTTTTATGTAATACACATTTCAATTCGCTGGACTAACTTGCTCAAATACGTGTCCATCTTATGCACGACTTAGTCAAATGTTCTAGCTTGATGAACGTTTCACGTGTTTCAAACGACAACAACAAGACTGTCATTTTCCGATACAACACAAGAAATTTTAACCCTCAACATGCCCGGTGAACTATATAAAGAGAAATGAACAATTGAGCGAATATATAAAATCCAAATACTATAAAAAATCAAGGTACACACAAGATCAAATACTTAATAGAATCTCAAAATCTTATTATACATATATGTGTACTTGATATATCAAGACTTACACATGAACTCACATATTTAACACAACACCGATATGCAACTACAAACCACTAGATGTATCAAATTGTTATCCATTTTTCTAATTGCACCTCATAGCTACACAAATCGAAACAAATTGCTATATAATACTCCAGTTGAAGCTCGGATGCTTGTTCTCATGTGCATGTCATGACGTACTTGTGTATGTTGATCCTTCGTCTTATAGAATTGTTACACTTACTCCGTGCCTGAGGTAAAATAAAATAAAATTACTTTCAGTATGAAAAAAAAATCTTTGATGCACTCAACAATGCATGCAAAATCACAGGGAGACAAACAAGGAAACTTTAGACTGGTCATGTAAAGACTTCCATAGGGGTGTGTGTGTGTGGGGGGGGGGGGGGGGCATCGAATGAATGGCAAGTACCGCGGCATCCATATGGTAGCTATCATTTCTATGTTATTATTTTTTCTTCCCGCTCTCATTTTAGACTTTTATTCTCACCAACGCTTCCTCTCCTCTTTTTCTCCAGCGACTCATCCAACCGGAGAAGAAGGGGAGAGGGCCATGGCGCTGCCTCCCACCTTGTTTTTACACCCCTTTTGTTTCCACCCCTAGTGGTTTGAACAAGTGGTCACCGTCCGTGGAAGGTGTTTGCTGGTGAGGAGATTGGCCTTGCTTCTTCGCCTCTTATGTCTTGGTAAGATATATCAATGCTTACGGAACCTGGTAATTTTCTATTGACAAATGCCTATCAACGCTTGTGAACTAACATTCATAATTCTGATTGTATCAGTGTGTAAACCATTATCTATTTAAAATATCAAGAATAAAATACTTGAGTGGTCCATGAAGTGAAGAAAGTACCAGAAGGTGCAGGGTTCTCATCGTTCTTCAGTGAAGGCTGTGATCCAGTACTCATCGCTGCATGCCAAATCAAACAAAATTTTCAGAATGATAATATCACTAGTAGAAAAAAGACCTAATGTGAGACACATTAATACCGGTTCGATTTTGGCCCGGTACTAATGGTACCATTAGTGCCGGTTCGAACGGCTATGCATCAATGCCGGTTCGTTTTGAACCTTTAGTGCCGGTTCGTGCCACGAACCGATACTAAAGGGGTGGTGGCAGGCTGGCGTCAGGCCGGGGCCCGCGATCACCTTTAGTACCGGTTCGTGGCACAAACCGGTACTAAAGGGCTAACCTTTAGTACCGATTCGTGCCACGAACCGGTACTAAAGGGGTTTGACCTATAGTCCTGGTTGGAGACAAAAAACGGGATTATAGGTCAATTTTCAAACTCTACCCCCCCCCCCCCTTATAGCCATTTTAGTTTTGAAAAATACAAAAGAAAATGATAAAAAATTTAAAAAATAAAATTCTTCGAGATGTAGTTATATTACTACATCTACTAGTTAGGAAAATTAAAAACTTAAATTTGGACATGTTTTGCAAAAAGTGTAGGGAAAATATAAAACAGCTATAACTTTTGCATACGATGTCGGAAAGAAACGTATAATATATCAAAAAATTCAGTACAAAAATCCACATCTGATTTTTACTGCCTACGGCTTGTTTGCAATTTTTTAGAATCCCCAAATTCCAAAAGGAAAAAGAGATATGCTTAAATTTCGGTTTTTTTATTTTGGTTAAATCTGGTCAAACTACTTATTCAAGAAGTATTAATGTTGCTACATAATTATTCAAGAATATTAGTGTTACTAAATAGTTATTTTAATTTTTTGAATTTTGGTCAAATCTGGTCAAACTATGGTCAAACTGTGGTCAAACTATGGTCAAACTTATTCAAGAAATATTAGTGTTAGTAACTGTTTTTTAGTATAATAGTTCCAAACTCAAACGGTGAAACGTGTGACCTAATGCTCAAGCTAAACTGCTGAGGGTTAATAGGATTGACAGCTTACATTTGTTAGGAAAACAACAAGTGCCTACTTGGAAAGTAGGGGGAATAGAACTCCGAAGTTAAGCGTGCTCAGGCTAGGGGAGTGAGAGGATGGGTGACCGGCCGGGAAGTTAGACTATTTGGAATGAGTGATCCACACTTGAGCAGTTAAGAGGGGTGATTAGAGACTAAATCATCAAATAATTGAGAAAATTTGAAAATAAAAAAATATTTTTTACAAAATTTTCAGAAAAAATTCAAAAAAAAAACCTTTAGTACCGGTTGGTAAACACCAACCGGTACTAAAGGTCCCCCATACCACGACGCGAACTCACGCCACGTGGTGGGCCTTTGCACTAAAGGCCCTTACGAACCGGTTTTAAAGCTCTGGTTTCTACTAGTGTATATATAGAAGTTAAACAAGTTCATCACGTGGCCTGGTGCGTCGGATGTAGCTTTGGCCATACAGAAGGAGATGATAGCTTTGACGATACAGAAGGAGATGGATCAAACATGATTAAAAATAAAATACAACTACAAAGCCATGGTAGCTACAATACACGTATAGGGCAAAGCCAGGAGTATTTTTTGAAAACGAGGCGTGTTCGAGGGGTGTTGCTGGGACCGTTCAGAGTAGTTTCATGGAGGTGGAGGCCTCACGGAGTTGGGGACGTGCATACGCACATGCATAGCTACCCGTCCACGGGTGGATACATGCATATATATGTGCATATCAGCATATGTGTGATCTTGGTTGGTGTGCAATTGTGCATCGCTAGGTACGGTGCTTGTTGTTATTCAAAGAAAAACTGCATATGTGTTCACCTACACCTAGCATCGGAGCTTTGGTAGACCCACGAACAACTTCCACAAAATAAAAATCACGGGCCAATGCGGGAAGATTTGGTTGAAAACGGAAGGGGACCCCACCCTGCGAAACTAAATGAGGGGGGCTTCGTTGAGGATGGAGAGGTCCGTAATCCAGCTTTGTAATAGCATTTTTGCCTGCCACCGTCTGAACTGCCCAAGTTACAACGCTCAGGTATTAGAAGGACATGCAAATGATTAGGATCAACTGTTTTATTTGCAGTAGTAGATTTATATGACCTGCACGCCTATAGATCCAGTGGTGAAATGTGCATGTGGCACCAAATCTCCTCTTGTTTTTTGAAAACAATACCATTTTATAAATTAATTGGTTAGGATATACTCGAGTCATCTATGAGAGTTACTAACCACCGGTAACCGGTTCTTTATTCGGCGCAATTGGTGGATCATAAGTTCCCGCTGAGTTGTTCGGGGAAGTCGTATAAAAATGTTGTGGAGGGACGGACTTGTCATGGGTCGCTGCATGGTGCATCGGAAATATAAATAAGTTAGTGAGTAGCATGCATGTGATATGGGAGTTGTGATAATTGAACGCTCTAAGCAGCTCACCTTTGTCCATCGCGTCCTTGTGATCGGAGTCGGCCATATGCTCAATATAACTGTGTCTCGTAAGCTAGGGAGTTGTAGATCGCGAAATGCTTGGGGAAAGATACAGTTCTTATAGTGGCGTACAAGCAGGAATTCATAGAAGTTGCATCAATTTGAATGATCATGACATCTAATGAGGAACTAGTACGCGTATACTATTTGCACAACTTAATTACACTGATGTGGGAGTATATGGACTCCTTTGAGTGAGTGCTAATGTCATTAAATGTTTAATTGGACCCATGTATTTTGCTTTGACAGACAAAATAATACGTGTCATATGCACACGGTTAGAAGTGGACGGAAACATCGGAAGTGCATTCAAATAAATGCCAAGCTCTCTGAACATGACATAAAAAATTGTATAAAATATGATTTTACCAAAATATGAAACCGTGCTGACATTTACGTGGATCCACTCATCCACACACATATGTTTCAAACTAATTTTATTAATGAACGAAAATATACTAATGAGTTTCACTTTTTTGGTTTTCCTAGTAAACGGAGTCTTCTAAAGATGTGAACATGATATCCAGCAAGAAGAGTCTGATCGTGTGTCATATGATCTACATGCATGATCTTGGCATCCAAGTTATCACCAGTCTTCTGGGAGTCAATATGTGCGAACATATCTTAGCTAATATTCCACACAATCAGATATTTGTATACACATGGTATAATTCTCATGGATTTTTTTTCTTGATTTGACATGCTGATGTGTATGTGTGCATACAGTAGATTTTTCCTTGGCCATCATTCCAAGTCGGAATAAAATTTAATAATTTAATACATGAAGCCAAGTCGTTTTTACTTGTAGAAATGTCGATGATATATGTTCCTCCAAGTTTATTAGGTGATAGCAAAATAACTTGTACAAAATAATGTTAGTATTTATGTAAAAAGAAAAATCAGAGAGACAACATTGTGTTGAACAGTTCGCATCATGCATAAATTATGACAGTTGGTTTGGTCGCACAATATCTTCGAAGTTTGTATAGTAGATTTTTCCTTGGTCGTCATTCCAAGTCGGAATAAAATTTAATAATTTAATACATGAAGTCAAGTCGTTTTTACTTGTAGAAATGTCGATGATATATGTTCCTCCAAGTTTATTAGGTGAGAGCAAAATAACTTGTACAAAATAATGTTAGTATTTATGTAAAAAGAAGAATCAGAGAGACTTGCGTTGAACAGTTTGCATCATGCATAAATTTTGACAGTTGGTTTGGTCGTGCACTATCTTCGAAGTTTGTACACCATCACAAAATAACCTTGCTTGTCTTATTTGTACAATAAGCCTTTCAAATACACACATGTAGACTCGCTTTATGCACTCAAGCATCATACAATATCCATATGAGCACCTCTGAAGGACTGAGCGGCAAGTCTTGAGATCAATGAAATCACTTGTGACGCACCCATTTATAATCGTGCACTTATCATACACGCATTATGCGCGCTAACAAACGGTGACTCCACGTTGATATCACAACACAAATTTAATAGAAATCTTTACATATCAAACCAAGGTCAAGAGGACCCAAAATACATCAATCAACAAACAACATAAGTCTGGGTACAGACGAGTTAAACGAGCTTTGCCTAAAGAAGGCTGAGCAAAACAACGACACTCAATCAAAAAGGCGAGGCCTCCTGTCTGGGACCTCTGAACTACTCGTCGACGTCGGTCTTCACGTAGTAAGTACCATCGAAACTACCTGTATCCGTGCTACTAGCAGCTGTTGTAGCAACCGAGTTGAATGAAAAAAGTAGCAAAGCAACGATGAGTACTCATCCAAATTACTCGTAAGACTTGCATCAGATCTATACTAGATATCACTAGTAGAAAACAGGGCATCAGTTCCGGTTCCAGAAGGCACTTAGTCCCGGTTCTGCAACCGGGACAAAACGATCGGGACTAATGCCCGCCACTTTTAGTCCCGGTTGGCTTACGAACCGGGAGTGAAGGAGCACCACGTGGCCGCTGTGGGGTGCCCAGGCAGGACCTTTAGTCCCGGTTGGTAACACCGACCGGGAATAAAAGGCAGCCATGCGTCAGCAGTTTCACGACGCTGGGGTTTTAGTTTTTTTTAAAGGAGGGGTTTAGTGGTTTTCATATTGTGTTCCCCCTTTTATTTTTGTGTTTACCCTTCAATTCTTTTACATTTAGGGTTTCATTTTTATTTAATTTTTTCCATTCAACTCGACGCTAGCTACTACATATAGCAATGAAGGAACCATTACACAAAAGATTGTCATGAACATATATCGAGAGAAATGACCTCTCTTTCTCCGTGCATAGTCGACCAACAAGTTTTCATATATCTATCCAACGCTACTACATATATACAATATAACATCTCTTACGATCCCTGACATTTTCTACCAAAATTCATTTGCAATTCCTAATGGTATTCTCCGTCTTTAGGTATGACTTGTCAACAAAGAATCCGCCAATTCCTCTTGAATTGCTCTTATGCGATCATGTGGTAGGAGTTCGCTCCGCAGATATAATTTAAAGAAGAGGGTCAATACATATATATGAATGAAACTCAACCCAATTGATGGTAATACAAATAAAATTGTGAATATTGTTTATGTACTTCAAATTGTTGGTCAGTTAAGCCCCGCTCAGAGGTCGAGTGGCCAAGGAACTCGCAAACGTAGTATCCACATAAATTATTCCCGGGTGCCTGCCACAAGCACTTTACGAGAATAGAGTTCAATCAAACTGATAATCAAGCATGATAATGATTGATGAAACTGGAATGAATGAGACGTGCGCGGAACTAGCTAGTACTACTTACTTTGGGGTGTGTAAATCGCAGCTCCTTCTTCAGACCCGGAACCATTCTGGTGAACTTTTTCCAAACCCTGCCTGGCAAAAAAAATGATTACTTGATATCAGGAAATGAACGAAAGTTGCCGATATGGTGCGATAATGATTGAGCTTACTTCTGAAGCATTTCACTCATGTCCGCCCACGGATTAGGTTGTTTACGTCTCGAGTCTAAGACAGTTACTACTCCCCTGTCAAGCTTAATGGATAGCAGAATAAAGTGGAACTCGCGCAAGCATAACTCATCAATTACACTTAACCTCGAGTAAGTGAAATCGAATATGCACAAGACAGTAACACTCGCTTGAAGTGTAAGAAAAGAGTATTTCACTTTTGTTTTGATGTCGAAGGAATGCGTCTAGCAAGTTTTCCTCGGTAACTTTGGCTCTCTTTTGTACCGTAAATTCATTTATGGTATTTGGGATAATTAAGCCAATGTCATAGATTTGTCCTCTTTGGCATTCGACGATCTTCATTCTTCATAATATAGTGAGGATAATTATATATACATGCAATGGACGAGTTGAGCTAGAGACTTAATTACAGAAATAATACTTACACACAGTAGCAAGTCATGAGAGTTTGGTCGATGGCGTCCTAATTGAATAACTGAAATGATTCCACAAATTAAACGTACATCAGGTCGACTCCAATGAAGTTGTGCTCATCTTTACCAGCAAGATATTGTCGGTCCCATCCTTGCTGTAGGTTTCCAAGTACCAGTCATGCAAGCTTCGCGTCATCGTTGGTAGATGCGGGAGCTGATCAGGTTTGACGAGAGGCTTTTCGTGCTCGTATCTAAAGGGTGCTACTACCTCAGCCATTTCAAATTGTACATCATCACCCACATAATCACCAAGAGTGGTACCAGGCGATTGCCCCGGATGATTAGCGATATTGGTAACCACCTTGAGCGTGGGGCACGATTGCTTCTCCTGTTCGCCGAGCTGGGGAATTGTTTTCCCACTTCGTCTGGCAGCACTGCTAGTACTTCCCAACCATTGCGCTTCATCAAATGTCTTTTCAATACAGCGGTCATAGTGTGATAGCGGCGGAGGCGGTGGTGGTCGCCTAAGGGCATCCAGAGAGCGCTTCACTTTCACCGGATCTATTATTTCCTTCGGAGGTGGACGTTTCAGTTCAAAATGGCCTTCACTTCAGCAGCCACGATGTCCTTGTTTTCCTCGTCAGTCCTTTTATATGGTAACTTTGGAGGAGCCCTGAGGCTTGGACCAGATCTGAATTTCTTGCCTGTTGTACTGCTAGCCACCGGAGCGGCGGCGGCTCTCTTCCGCTGTCGCTGAGGCGACGGAGTCTGCTGACGCGCCGGAGAAGGCGGAGTCCGCTGACGTGGCGGAGACAGCTGAGGCGGAGGAGGACTCTGCTGAGGGGCCTCCTGCACCGGAGTCCGCTGAGGCGGCGGAGATGGCTGACATGCCGGAGATGACTGAGGCAGCGGAGATAGCAGAGCTGGACTATGAGGAGTCTGTTGAGGGGCCTCCTCCGGCTGAGTCTGCTGAGGCGACGTCCAGTTTGGAAGCAAGATGTTTTCCTTTCTCCATAGACATGTAGTCTTTAAGGAATTTTCCAGAAGAATATCCCCTTCACCTACAGGGTACTCAAGCTCCAGCCCCTCAAATTCGTCCATTATTTCATCCACCGCGACAATATAAAAGCCATCTGGAACCGGAGTGAAATGGAAAGTTGCATCAGGTCGAGGAGGTAAGACATAGCCGACTGCCACCTTCAAGGTTAGGTTATGTCATTTTGCCAATAGCACACAATGTTCATTATCCGTGATACCATCCATGGGGTAGCAACGAGCCGTGATATTAGGATGAACGAGCTCCGTGAAAGCCACGCTGCTTCTCCGCTGAGATTGTGGGGTAGCTTCGGGGGCAGTATCAATGAAGGATCTTTGTGCCGTTGAGATGATGGGCCGGTAGCTCGCTGGCTCTGAAGTTCCTCTAGTTTCGGTAATCTTTCATTGATCTTCTGCATTTCGCTTGCTTCCTCCTTCTTCTTTCTCTCTCAGCTTCTATAACCTGTGCTGTCGGGAAACCCATGCACCCACAGAACGGAGCCTGATGTCCCTCGTGTTCGTCCAGGGTGTTCAGGATTCCCAAGGGCCTTTGACAGCTTGTCCTTCTCTCTGTCGGGATGGAACCTCCGTTCCTACACTTCCTTGATTGCTTCCTCAAGCTTTTTGACGGATGTTTCAAGTTGAGCTTTCGTGAAAACACACTTCCCTAATTCTGGGTCCAAAGTTGCCCCAACCCCGAAGAAACAAGTCCTTGCCCGATTTGGCCAGTGCAGTGTCGCTGGTTTATCTGTGACCTTTGCCTAGCCTTCTTCGATTTCTTATAGGCCGCAAATGCAGGCCAGTGATCCTTTATATTCTCATATTGACCGGTGAATTCTAGAGTCTCGTCTTTGTCGACAAACTTTGTGTTCAATAGTTTCTTCCAGTTCTTGAATAGTTCTGCCATCTTCATAAGAGAAAACGCCTTGACCTTTCACTGTATAACTGGGTTATTCGGATCCTCCTCTGGCGGTAGGCTGAAATTTGTCATCAGCGAGTTCCAAAGATCATCTTTCTGTCAATCGTGGAAATAAGAAACTTCAGGGTCCTTCTTCTTATTCCATTCTTGGATGTTGATCGAGACGTTGTCCCTAAAAATAACTCTGCACTGATGTATAAATTTGTCCTTGGTCCGCTAGGGAGGAATCGGTTGGCCATCTCGAGAGACTTCTTAGATCTTCACTAGTAGAAAATGGGTCATTTGTCCCGGTTCCAGAGGCCCATTAGCCCCGGTTCTGGAACTGTGACTAAAGGGTCGGGACTAAAGCCCAAAACCTTTAGTCCTGATTCGCTCACGAACCGGGACAGAAAGGGCTCCACGTGGCCGCTGCGGGGCGCCCAAGCAGGAGGATCTTTAGTCCCGGTTGGACCAAAAGGCATCCACGTATCAGCATATGGTAGGAGCTGGGGTTTTTGTTTTTTCAAGGGGGGGGGGGGTGTTTAGGGGGGTTTGGAGGGTTAATTTAGGGGTTTCATATATTGTGTTAGCTAGCTAATAGAGAGAAGTGACCTCTCTTATCTCCGTGCTTGGTCGACACTAGCTAGCTACTATACGTATATAGAGAACTCGACACGCTAGCTAGTAAGCAAACGAAGGAACCATTAAGTACACAAGATCGTCATGAACATATAGAGAGAGAAGTGACCTCTCTTTCTCCGAGAGATTGGTCAAACAACATGTTTTTGTATATCTATCCGACGCTACTGCCTACATATATACAATATAAGATCTCTTACAAACCCTAACATCTAAGGTCTATTTCAACTTCCACATGGTATTCTCCGGCTTTATGTATGACGTGGTCAAGAAAGAATCCCGTCAATTCCTCTTGAATAGCTTGTATGCGATCATGTGCTAGGAGATCATCCCGCATCTGCCACATCTAATTTAAAGAAGTGGGTCAATACATATATACGAATGAAACTCAACACAAATGATGGTAATAAAATATAATTGTGAATTATTTTGTTTACGTACCTCATATTGTTTTTCAGAGTAGCCCCACTTAGAGGTCGGCGAGTTGTAGATGAACTCGGAAACGTAGTATCCACAAAAATCATTCCCGGCTTCCTGCCACAAGCACTTTACGAGAAATAGAGTTCAATCAAACTGATAATCAAGCATGCTAAATGGTATTGATGAAACTAGCTAGAATCAATGTGAGATGCGCGGAACTAGCTAGCTAGTAGTACTTACTTTCTGGTGTTTAAATTGCAGCTCCGTCGACGGTCCTGGCGTAATTGCGGTGAACTCTTTCCAAATCCTGCCACACATAGAGAATAATTACTTGATATCCAGGAAATGAACGAAGTTGCTGATATGGTGCGATAATGATCGACTGAACTTACTTCTGGAGCATATCAGTCATGTCCGCATACTCCTGGGGATCTTTTCTTCTCGAGTCTAAGACAGTTACTATTCGAGCTTCAAGCTTAATCTCTAGCAAAATAAAGTGGAATCTGCGCACGCATGCATAACTCATCAATTACATTACTATAATTAACGTCGAGTGAGGGATACCGAATATGCACAAGACAGTAACACTCACCTGAAGTTGTACGGAAAGAGTATTTTATCTTTGTTTTCATTTTTAAGCAACGATTGTAGCAAGTTGTCCTCGGTTTCAGAGACATTGTTTTTGACCGTCCATTCATGTATCACATTTGGGTTAATGAACCCAATGTCATAGATATCTACTTTTCTGCATTCGATGACCTTCAACCTGCATAATATAGCGAGGGTAAGTATATATACATGAGTTGAGCTATATATAGAGACTTAATTATTACAGAAGTAGTACTTACAGACAGTAGCAAGTCACGAGTGTTTTGTCGAGGGACTTTTGATTGTATAACTGGAATAACTCATCAAATTCAATATTCAAAATATCCATTCCAACGAGGTCGTGGTCCTCTTTAATTTTCATCGTCAAAGTATGCTTCCCAGACTGGCGGCATCTTTCCATGTACCATTCATGGAGTCTTCACATCATCGTTATTAGACGAGGATGATGATCAGGTTTGACGAGAGGCTGCCCGTCTGGAATCTGAATTCGTCCACATCTATTGTTTCAAACTCTATATCATCTGTCAGGTAATCAGCAGGATTGGTACCGGGCACCATCCCCGGATGATTAGTGATGATATCGCTAGACATCTTGAGCGGGGCGGGGCACGCTTTCTTCGCCTATTCACCGAGCTGGGGAATTTTTTTCCCACTTCTTCATTTTGCTAACGTTGCATCACTGCAAGTACTTCCTGACCACTCCGCTTCCTTATATGCCTTTTTAATAGTGCGCACATAGTTGGAATCCGGCGGAGGTGGTGCTGGTCGCTTCAGTTCATCGATAGTCCGCTTCACTTTCACCGGATGTATCTTCTCCTTTGGAGGTGGAGGTTTTCGTGCAAAAAATTCCCTCACTTGGACACGACTGATGTCCTCATTTTCCTTATTGGTCCTCTCATATAGTAAATTTTCCGGTGCCTTGAGCGATGGACCATACTTGAATTTCTTAACTCCTCTGCTTGTACTGCTAGCCGCTAGAGCGGCGGCCTCTCTCTTCCGCCGTGCTACCTCTTGGGCTTGCGTTGGTTTTTCCCTTGAAGAGGAAAGGGTGATGCAGCAAAGTAGAGTAAGTATTTCCCTTAGTTTGAGAACCAAGGTATCAATCCAATAGGAGACAACACACAAGTCACACCCATACCTGCACAAACAATCAACAACTTGCACCCAACGCGATAAAAGGGTTGTCAATCCCTTCACGGTTACTTGCAAAAGTGAGATCCGATAGAGATAGATAAATGGTAAAGTAAATATTTTTGGTATTTTTGGTTTATAGATCGGAAAGTAAAGATTGAAAGTTAATGGAACGGCGTCAGAAATTGGCAAGTTGACGAAAAACTAATATGATGTAAAATAGATTCAATAATGGAAAAGAGACCCGGGGGCCATAGGTTTCACTAGTGGCTTATCTCAAGATAGAAAATATTACGGTGGGTGAACAAATTACAACCGAGCAATTGATAGAACATCGCACAGTTATGACGATATCTAAGGCAATGATCATGAACATAGGCATCATGTTTGAGTCAAGTAGACCGAAACGATTCTACATCCACTACTATTACTGCACACATCGACCGCTATCCAACATGCATCTAGAGTATTAAGTTCATAAAGAACGGAATAACGCACTAAGTAAGATGACATGATGTAGATGAATTAATTCAAGCAATATGATGAAAACCCCATCTTTTTATCCTCGATGACAAGAATACAATACGTGCCTTGCTGCCCCTACTGTCACTGGGAAATGACACCGCAAGATTGAACCCAAAGCTAAGCACTTCTCCCATTGCAAGAAAAACCAATCTAGTAGGCCAAACTAAACTGATAATGGGACTTGCAAAGATATAAAATCATGCATATAAGAATTCAGAGAAGACTCAAATAATATTCATTGATAATCTGCTCATAAATCCACAATTCATCAGGTCTTGGCAAACACACCGTAAAAGAATATTACATCGAATAGATCTCCAAGAACATCGAGGAGAACATGGTATTGAGAATCAAAGAGAGAGAAGAAGCCATCTAGCTACTAGCTATGGACCCGTAGGTCTGTGGTAAACTACTCACACTTCATCGGAAGGGTAATGGTGTTGATGTAGAAGCCCTTCGTGATCGAATCCCCCTCCGGCAGGACGCCAGAAAAGGCACCTAGATGGGATCTCACGAGTACAGAAGGTTGCGGCGGTGGAAAAGTGGTGTCGTGGCTCCCCTGATGTTTTTGGGGTATAGGAGTATATATAGACGAAGGAACTAGGTCAGGAGACCCACGAGGGGCCCATGAGGTAGGGGGCGCGCCCTCCACCCTCATGGCCGCCTCGTTGAGTCACCGACTTCATCTCCAAGTCTCTTGGTTTGCTTTTGGTCCAAGAAAGATCATCGCTAAAGTTTCATTCCGTTTGTACTCCGTTTGGTATTCCTTTTCTGCGAAACTCTTAAACAGGCAAAAAAAACAGAAACTGGCACTGGGCTCTCGGTTAATAGGTTAGTCCCAAAAATAATATAAAATAGCATATAAATGCATATTAAACATCCAAAACAGATAATATAATAGCATGGAACAATCAAAAATTATAGATACGTTGGAGACGTATCAAGCATCCCCAAGCTTAATTCATGCTCGTCCTCGAGTAGGTAAATGATAAAAACAGAATTTTTGATGTGGAATGCTACCTAACATATTTATCCATGTAATTCTCTTTATCGTGGCATGAATGTTCAGATCCGAAAGATTCAAAACAAAAGTTCAATATTGACATAAAAACAATAATACTTCAAGCATACTAACAAGGCAATTATGTCTTCTCAAATAACATGGCCAAATAAAGCTTATCCCTACAAAATCATATAGTCTGGCTATGCTCCATCTTCGTTACACAAAATACGCAAATCTTGCACAACCCCGGTTTCAGCCAAGAAATTGTTTCATACTTTAGTATTCTCAAAAAAATTCAACTTTCATGCGATACATGAGTGTGAGCCATGGACATATCACTATAAGTGGAATAGAATGGTGGTTGTGGAGAAGACAAAAAGAGGGAGATAGTCTCACATCAACTAGGCGTATCAATAGGCTATGGAGATGCCCATCAATAGATATCAATGTGAGTGAGTAGGGATTGCCATGCAACGGATGCACTAGAGCTATAAGTGTATGTAAGCTCAAAAACAAACTAAGTGGGTGTGCATCCAACTTGCTTTCTCATGAAGACCTAGGGCATTTGAAGAAGCCCATCATTGGAATATACAAGCCAAGTTCTATAATGAAAAATTCCCACTAGTATGAAAGTGACAAAATAAGAGACTCTCTATCATGAAGATCATGGTGCTACTTTGAGCTTTCGAAATCCCTGATGAAATATATGAAGAATATTGCACTCCTGATGAAGGCAAGCATGGCAAGGAGAACAAAAATCAGCGCAAAGTGCGCATTCAGTAGATTGAACGCTGATGGGCAAGAGAATGGGGAGAATATCGCTATGTCACTCCAAAGTATATGAAGAAATTCGCCGTTAATCCTCCATGCCCAAGACATCCATTGGCTCCAGGCCAAGTTGCTGATCCCTCTAGCATCAAAAGAGGTGAGGAATTTCCCAATGAGTGGGCCAAGCGCCAAAGAAAATTGGCCAAGGTAGCAAAAGAAGCAGTGAAGAAATTCAATGAAGATTCTGCTGCTGCTGCTGAGGCCTCTGCTAGCAAGCCCAAGAAGGCTATGCCGAAGAAGTCTGTTGTGAAACCTTCTTCCTCAGCTGCAATGCCCTCACGACCAAGCTCTTCAAAGCCCTCACGGCCTATTCCTCAAGCAACATCTTTAAGTGCAGCTCCAGCTCCCTCAACTGCAAAATCCTCAGTTGCACCTACAAAGTCCTCAGCACCTATGCATCTTGCCACGTGCCAACGGACGATTGGCATCTCAATTGCTTCAGGAGCCCCTGCTAGTTCCTCAGCTCCGTCCCAGTCCTCAACAGCTCCAACTTTGCTAAAGAAAAGGGTTTCACCTATAGGCCGCGGTTTGAGCCGCCGTTGGTCTCTACGGCTAGCTGGAGCTCGCGCACATCTAATGGAGCAAGCACGTACGGGGAGATGCAGTGGTCTATGGTGACGGCAGCAGCAAGCTAGGCAGCGGCCGGAGTTCGGATAGGTGCAGGGACGTGGCTGCAGTGCTCGAGCGAGCAAGCGGAGTGGCTAGGCAGCCTCCTAGTGGCACCAGGAGTGCGATGCGGTGCAAGGGCACGGGTGGTTTGAGCTCAGGCCACGGCGACGACAAAGCCGGGCGGCGGTGAGCTCTGGTAACGGTGGAAATGGCGCTACGGCATGCAAACGACAACGGAAGCAAGGGTAGAAGCAAGAGTGACACACAGCGCTTGCAACGGAAGGCTCGGGATGGTCGGGGCAGCTCTGGAGGTGGCGCATCGACGACGGGGATCTCCGACGATCCGAGGACGAAGACAACAATGTGAGGGCGAAGCAGAGCTTCCGGTGAAGCGTGGCTTGGTGAGGATGAAGCAGAGGTTGTTGTGGAGCTCTAGGACACGAAGAGAGATCGAGGGAGAGGCAGTGGCTGCGGTGGTCCACGGCGGCGCTCTCGAGCACTGCTGCTGGACGCGGCACAAGGCCAAGTCCTCACAAAAAGGAGGTTGCCTTTGAAATTCCTTCAAGTGACGATGAAGCTGCTGATGATGAACTCGCTGAGATCATCAGAGACCGCCAACAAAGGGCCGCTAGTGCCAAAGGTATTGCTATGCCACTTTTACTGGATCCAAAGAAGATCCTTTACTTCATTGATTTATGGCACAAGGATCCCAACACACCTCTTCCAGATCTCAATCTCTCGCCCGGTGAAAGTCATATGCTGACAGCCTTTATCACTGAAGAAAAATGGAAATTTGATAAGGCCATGCAAGTGAATAAATCTCAGTACAAAAAGGAACGGTTTCTGAAGAAGAATGTTGTGAACATGTCTCCTGAAGAACTTGTGACTCTTCAGACTGAGATCAAAGCTCTCAGTGTTGAATTTGACGCATACTGTGCAAATTGGCTAGGCGCCAAAGTCAGATTCGTCAGATTGGCCAAAGGCTTCAAGACAAATGTTGCTGCAAACTCGCAACAAGAAACTCCTCAGGGTGAAGCATCTGCTCGGTCCACTGAAGAACATGCCAGCACAGCTGATGAAAATCAGGCTGTTGAAGATACTGCGAGTGCCAGGGTTGCTGAAGAAATTCTACCTCCTGATGAAACTGCCAGTGCAACCATCAATGTTGCGCCTGAAGAACAACCCATGCCAGCTGAAGAATCTGCTGCTGTGCCTGAAGAATCTGAAACTGCCAGGGCAACTGCATCAGTTGTGCCTGAAGAAATAGTGCCTCTTTCATCTTCTCCTCCTGCAAAGTCATCACAGATGAAAAGCTTCAACTTTCCTTCTGCATCAGAAGCGAAAAAGACAAAGGCCGGGGAGAGGGCAGCACTGAAGAAAAGGAAAGCATCTGCAACCTGAGAGTCTTCAGCTCCCAAGAAAGTGAAGACTTTGAAAAGTTCATTCGCCAACCCGATTGATGTTGTTCCTCTCTCAAGCATGCCATCAAAGGAGATTATTCTCTTTGGTGAGGAATATGTCATCCCAGATGACAGTGATGAAGAGAATCCCTCTGCTGCTGCGTCAAAGAAGTTGGATGAGGAAATTGAAGTGGATACAATCCCTTCACCTATGCTGGTATCATCGCCCGTGCCTCAGTTCACAGCTGAAGAGGCATGCATTGAAGAAATTGATACTGAAGATGAGGATGTGGACACTGGGTCTACGGCTCCAGTACTGAACGATGATTATTGGGAAAGACATCATCCCAATTCTCCTCTGACCACACCTCTGCAGCAAATTCCTCAGTCCCCTGTGCAAACCGAAGAAATTCATACGGGTTCAGAAGGACATCAAGCTTCTCTTCACTCTATTCCTAAAGAAGCTCCAGCTACTAATGCTGAAGAAATCGAGGCCAAGACTGTTGCTGATGAATTTGATGTTGATATTCCTCAGTCTGTGGCTCCAGAAATTGTGCATCAAGAGGTAGTGAAGATTTCAGCTGTGAATCTTCAGCCCAAACAACAGAATCCTCATTCCAAGAAGCAGAAATTCAAAGCTGATGATTTCTTTGCTGAGCATCATTTCTTCACGGATTTCGTCCTTATGACTCTGCAAGACTTCGACGTAAGCGCTTCTGGACAGCAAGTCAGATGAACTACTACTCAACAATCCTATTTGACAAGGACAAGGTTTTTGAGCATCAGCAAATTCCTCATGTGGACATGGAATCACTTCCTTGCTTTCAACCTATCCTCAGTGTTCTTCATGACGCTGGCCTGCTGAACTTTTGTTCTGAAATCTGTGACTGGAATGAAGAACTTATTCTTCAATTCTATGCTACTTTGCACCTCACTGGAAATGTGCAAGATGTGAATTCATGGGTGCTTGACTAGATGACAGAAAATACTCACTACAAAGCTCCGGCCTCTGAGTTGATTGACGCCGTCCCAGTCAGTCCTCCCACTGAAGGTGCACTGCAACTCCATGAGGAACCTGAACTTTCAAATCATTTGATGCAAGTTCTGATGAAGGCTTTGAAGGCTGGCCAAGCTCCAAGGACCACATTCCTCGTGAAGGAATTGCTATATGTGCTAAGGACAGTTTATCGCATATTGACAAAAACCCTCAGTCCAATCAAGGGCCACAACTCAGATGAAGAAGAAGTTGTTGGCATCATGAATAATCTGCTCTTTAATATCATGCATGGTATTCCTATCAACTACCACAATTTCTTCATGAGGACTTTGGCCAATGCTGCTCTGTCACCTTTTGAGTTGAAGCCTTATGCTCCCTGGATCATGAAATTCATCAGATCAAGGTCTTTAATTCATTACAAGGCTGACTTTCAAAATCATCTCAGCTATTTGCTCCCAATTGAAGTCCTCAAAAGGACTATTTCCTCAGCTGATGAGAAGGGCAAAGCAACTATCATTGATAAAGGCTCTCATCCTTTGGATGGTCAATTTCGCAAGGCTGCTTCATATTCGACCAATGATGACTCCGCAACACAATATTCTGCCGCTAAAAGCTTCAAAGCAAAATCCTCAAGCCACTTCTCTGTGTGTTATGACTGATCGTGAGCTTCTCCTTAGTCTTCACCAGAAAGTTGATAGAAATCACAAGTGGGTCAAGCGTCAGTTTGGTGCTATTCTTCAGAACATGACCATTACTCTGAACAATGTGAAAAAGAATCACCATTATCTGCATCAAGTCTTCGATCGCACCTGGGCTATTCTTTCACATCTATACACTGCTGAAGAACTCAAGGAAATGGACTTCCAACAGGACTTTGACTGGTCTCACCCACCTTTAAAGAAATTCAAGAAGGTCAAAGTTCCTCAACTGGTCGCCAGTTCATATTCTTCGTCGCGCGAGATAGATGCAGCTGAAGATTTGGATGACACTGCGGCAGGCCCTACACCAACGGACGACCCCAACAACGTTGGCGCTCCTCCATCGACATCATGATGATATTCTTCATGGGCATTAGTCCTTATTTTTCGTCCCTTTTGGTCATTTGATGACAAAGGGGTAGAAATTTGAGTTAGTCTTCAAGCGGGTCTCTATTATATGGGCGTTTTTTTGTTAAGTTACAACTCTTGCTTTTCTGAAGTGTTTGCTCTGCCGAGTTGTAAACTTAAGTCCTATGGTGCTCTGATACTTTTGACTGCTTTCTGCATGCTTATTTCCTCAAGTACTTTAATGCACGCATGTTGAATTACGTCAGACACCATATTTCATTATGCATTTCAAATTCTTCATATTATATGACAAATGCGTGTATGAATTATAAGATATAGGCGGAGATCTCCATGATATTACTCTACAATGTGCATTTGCTATCCAAAGCAAATTCCTCAAATATGCACATCTTCATGGGGGGGGGGGGGTTCTTCTATATCTTGCAATCAAATTCCTCAATATTATCATTTACACTTCATATGTTTACCCCCGTTGAAAACTTAACCTATTTGTCATCAATCACCAAAAAGGGGGAGATTGTAAGTGCATCTAGTGCGCCTTAGTGATTTTGGTGTATTGAAGACTTATATGTTAAGGGACTAATGTGTTTGTGAGTGTACAAAGGCTCTATAAGTCGATCAGGAGCTTGATATTTATGATGAAAGTCGACCCCTAAAAATGTAAGTCTTCAGCTGAAGACTTTGGTTCTCCTGAAGACTTTGAAAGTGAAGAAATTGATGTGACCTTGAAGACTTGGATATTCACGTGAGGACTATGAAGCATGAAGACTTTTTTCGTAGTTTCATTTTCTCTTTCTTGAGTCATAGGAAACACCGTACTGTTAAAAGGGGTCGAGGTAAATCTAAGGAAACACTTTCCAAGTGATTCTCAACTCAAATCCTACACCTAACCAATCCTTTCGAGGTAAGCCATTGGAAATCTCATGCAGTTCAGTCATGTTCTTCAGTGACAGAGACGAAGATCTTCTGTTCTTTAAGTAATTTGTTCTAACTAAGGAGTTAGGAATTCGCCAGTGCGGATAGCCTACACAGTGAGCAACATGATAGCCCTGAGGAATTTGATACTCAAATATCCGACCGTTGTTGTGCTACGCGCCAGCTGTCCAAAATATCTACCCACCTAACGGTCATATCATTGAAGGGAATTTATGTCTTATCATGTCGGCCTGCTCCCTAGGATATAAATAGCCACCCCCTAGAACCACTAGCTGGTTGGCTGCTCCGAGAGAAACTGACACTTGTCATTGAGAGCATCCCATCCTCCGAGGACTTTGAGCAAAAATCATCAAGTGAGGAAAAACCCAAAATCCAAACACCTACAACCCAAAGTGATTGAGCATCACTGAAGAGATTGTTCCTGTGTGGAACCGATGCTTGTTATCTTTGAGGACTGTGCATCCTCCAGACGGTTAGGCATCATGGTCTGAGCATCCAAGAGGAATTGTGGATTGCTTAGTGACCAAGTCTGTGAAGGTTTGGAAGTCACATGAAGACTTACCATGAGTGACTGGGTGAGGTATGTGTTACTTTAGCTCAAGGAGAATACACTGAGTACTGTGTGTCCTCAGGTTTAAATACCCAGCCGCTCCAACCAGACGTACAACTATCATAGCAGTTGGAACTGGTCTACCAAATGATCGTCTTCACCAAGCCACTGGTTCTATTTCCTCAAGTCTTTCACTTCCTCATTCATGTGTTGATGAACCTGATCATTACCGTTTGAAGACTTTGATTGAAGACTTTCTCTATTTCCTCAACCCTATTTCTTCAGTCACATTGTCTTCAGCCTGCTTATCATGTTTTCACGCTACCTGTACTCCGTGTCTTGCATTTCATCATGATGACTATGTTTTTGCTCTATTATGCTTATACACGAGTACTTATTCCGCTGCTAGTGTGTCGTTGCTTAGGAATTTCTTCACCTATAAATTCCTCAGTGAAGAATTTGTAAAAATCGCCTATTCACACCCCCTCTAGTCGATATAATGCACTTTCACAAACCTATCGGCCTAACCGAAGCACAAGGTATCCTTGTGAATAGATCATCGGTTCAACCTACACGGTCTAACTCGGTTGCACCGATCATGATCTTCTGTGACTCCGCCAACTCGGTGTCACCGATAAAAACAAATCGGTGTTACCGATTTCGTTGCTGAAGAAAACTTTTTGCCATTACATCATGCACATCTTTTCTAGCTCTACTCAATGATTCTTATCCTCTACCCGCATCATAATTTACATGCTGCTTTGTAATGTGTCTCAAGGACCAAACCTAATTGACTCATACTCAAAAGATCCCTTCTTGGAAATTGATGTCAAAGGGAGAGAGAGAGAGCACATCAAAGCTTATCACATGGGAGAGAGAGACATCTTAGCCTTCCCAGATGCTTGTTGTCAATAGAGGAGAGAAGCCACATGTCTTCGAGAGGGGAAAGACATGTTAAGACTTGTTTGATTGAACCATTTCTTGCTTTAATGTTTCTTGTTCTAATTTTCTTTTCTTTCTTTGCTCTGATTTTCTCTTGCCCTACCTTCTCCCATTATCCAATATCAGATTCAGGGGGAGAAAGAGTTCAAATCTAAGGGAAGAAAATCTTTGGAATTCATTGCATATCTTTAATCTTCGGGGATATGTCTATACTCAAATGGAGTACTAAGTACTCACTCATTACATGTCATCCCAGTCTTAGTACTCTTGTGGTTTCATGAACTTGCTTTATCTAGAGTGCTCTTGTGTTATCTAACGATGTTTTCTCAAGCTTATCTCTTCCAAAGCCAGCTCAAGACCACAAGGTAAGTATATGCATCATACTCATGTGCATGAGGATCTCTTGCTGCTGCACATATTGTTTGCAAGAAGGATCCATGAACATGAAGGTATACCTATTCTATCTACATCATTTGCTCTAATGCATATAGCCAAGATACATGTAACTCATTGCTTGCTCTGATATGCTTATGCATTCACATGTTCTTACATTCCATCATTACATGATTGCATACATGTAGGGGGAGCCTATGCACGTTACATGTCCTTCCAAAGCTTTACCTGTTGCTATTCATATCTTTATCTAAAGCTTTGATATATGTTGTCATCAATTACCAAAAAGGGGGGAGATTGAAAGCACAAGTGCTCCTTGGGTGATTTTGGTAATCAATGAAAACATATCTCTTGTTGGACTAATACTTTTATCAAGTGCATTTCAGATGAGTTCAACAATGGAGTGGCAAGGACAAGAGGATGTGGAAGCCCTTCCAAATGCTAAGGACAAAGATTGGCAAAGGATCAAGACTCTTCATTTTCATTTTAGTGATCCAAGATCACATTGAGTCCATAGGAAAGCCAATGCTATTAAAAGGGGATGAGGTGTTGCTTAATGGTCTACTTGCTCAAAGTGCCTAGTGATATAGCTCCAAAACCCTCAACCACTTTCTCATTTCCACATATGTCCAAAACCTAAAGTCAAACTCGGTCCCACCAATTTCATTTGACATAGCCACTGCCAGAAACCCTCATCAATTCGTTCACACCAATACATCTCGGCCTCACCGAGATATCCTTGCAAACTCTCTGTTGCCTATTGCAATTATTGCGGTCTCACCGAAATGTGCAATCGGTCACATCGATCTTGCCTGACCAACTCTCTGTTTGATCAATTGCTGAAATTGGTTTCACCGAGTTTATGCGATCGGTCTCACCGAGATGAGGTTTTGCCCTAGCCCTAGCACATCAATCCCACCGAGTTGTCTTGTCGGTCCCACCGAGATTTCTAACGTTCACATTTTGAACTAAATTGGTCTCACCGAGTTTCTCTATTCGGTCTGCCCGAGTTGGGTCAAATGTGTGTAATGGTTGGATTTTGTGTGGAGGCTATATATACCCCTCCATCCCCTTCTCCATTAGAGAGAGAGCCATCAAAATGTGCCTACACTTCCACTACTCATTTTGTGAGAGAGAACCACCTACTCATGTGTTGAGACCAAGACATTCCAATCCAACCACAAGAATCTTGATCTAGCCTTCCCCAAGTTGCTTTCCACTCAAATCATCTTTCCACCATAGCCAAATATGTGAGAGAGAGTTGAGTGTTGGGGAGACTGTCATTTGAAGCACAAGAGCAAGGAGTTCATCATCAACACTCCATCTATTACCTTTTGCAGAGTGGTGTCTCCTAGATTGGTTAGGTGTCACTTGGGAGCCTCCGTCAACATTGTGGAGTTGAACCAAGGAGTTTGTAAGGCCAAGGAGATTGCCTACTTTGTGAAGATCTACCCAAGTGAGGCAAGTCCTTCGTGGGTGATGGCCATGGTGGGATAGACAAGGTTGCTTCTTCGTGGACCCTTCATGGGTGGAGCCCTCCATGGACTCGCACAACCATTACCCTTCGTGGGTTGAAGTCTCCATCAATGTGGATGTACGATAGCACCACCTTTCGGAACCATGCCAAAAATCTGCGTGTCTTCATTGCGTTTGCACACTCCAATCCCATCCCTTTACTTTCTTGCAACAAGCATGCTTTACTATTTCCGCTGCCTATACTCTTGCCATGCTTGCATGAATTGTGTTGGAAATGTTTAAATTGTGCTAATCTTCAACCTCAACTTGAAAATCATAAAAACTGCTACCTTTGCTTGTTGAGGGTCTAATCACCCCGCTCTAGACACCTCTTCTCGATCCTTTTAAAAAGGGAAAAGATACCAACATGAAAAGTCCCCAAAAACCAATAAACCATTAAAAGCATAGAAAAAACCTCAGGCAGAACCTTCCAAAACTGTGTGAGTGTTTCCAAAAGCGCACCATATAATTTCCGCTTCCTCCCGAACAGGCCATAGCCCGTACAACATCACATGGCTAAAAAGGGATAGCAAAAATGTTGTAGAGTGAAACCCTAAGAGGGATCTTTTCACACTTGGAGGGATGAACAACAAGAACACAAAGAGGAAATCACTCCTACAAAACCCAATCACACATCCACTAGAATAGCAAACACATAGATCCACAAGAATACAAGCACAATCTTAGAAAACAAGCACAAGGTAAGGTCCTTCCCACTCGAAAGAAGGTGAGGTCTTGATGATAATCTTCTCCAAGAGGAGGTCTTGAAATCCACTAAGGGATCCTCTCCTAAGAGGTCTTGATCTCCAAGTCGAGTGGTAGAAGGAGTCGAGCTCTCTAAATATCTCACATATACTTTGCTAACCCTAAACATAGCCCTAGGTACGAAATATATAGGTATGTGGGAGAGGGGACAAAGTGGAGTCCCAAACAGCAGGCCTCGGCCGACCAGCCTAATGGGCCTGTGCGCACGGGGGTCCCGTGGGCACACTACACGCCCGTGTGCATGGGGTGCTACAGCGGCCGGGGCCCGTGCGCATAGGGTCTGGAGGCCGTGCACACGGTGTGGTGGGTCTTGTTCCCAGTAGCCTCCTGGGAGGCCCGTGCGCATGGGGGCTTGAGGGCCCGTGGGCACGAGGTTACCTGGGAGGTGCAGACTTTCCCGTCATGGACTCCTTCTTCTTCCTTGAAGTCTTGGGGTGCTTCTCCTCCTCCTTTGGGGTGCTCATTAGCTGCTTGGTGGTGTTGGTCTTCGTACCTGATAACACATAGCATATTTTGGTAAGGTAGCAACCAGGTTCCACTCATGTCCATATTGATCTCGTGAAGGAGTGACTTCAGTTTGTTTTCAGTGGCTCGAGCTCTTGTCATAGATCTACGTGGTGCTTGATGCATTGGTGTAGAGTCCATGGGGATGATGGAGGGATGCTCCGCATTACCCCTCTCCCCCTTGGGAGAGATCCGCCCACGGATCGTGATATTCATCACCATGGTATGGGGATAAGTCCTTGACGTTGAAGATGTCACTTACATTTTACTTGTTGCGATGGATGTCAATCTCGTAGGCGTTGTCATTGTAGCGTGCTAACACCTTGAATGGTCCATCGACTCGTGGTAGTAGTTTGGACTTGCGCTTGTTCGGGAAGCGGTCCTTGCGGACATGTGGCCATATGAGATCACCCGGATTGAACACCATTGGGGTCTTGTTGATGTTGAGCTTGGTGGCGAGGCGCTGGACTTGACACTCGATCGTGGACCTTGTATCTTCATGCATCTTCTTGAGAAAGCTTGCCCTTGCACTCACGCCCATGTTTGCTATAGTGGGTGAGGTAGAATGCCCAAAGGGGATAACGGGTTGAAGCCGTAGACGACCTCGAAGGAGGACTTGCTGGTAGTAGAATGTCGAGCTCGATTGTAGGCGTAGTAGGCGATGGGTAAGCACTCCTCCCACTCCTTAATTTTCTTCTTGATCAACACGCGTAGGAGAGATAGCGTCCAGTTGGTGACTTCCGTTTGGCCATCGGTTTGTGGATGATAGGCCGTCGAGAATAAAATCTTGATGGCGAGCTTGGCGCACAGAGTCTTCCAAAAGTAGCTTAGGAACTTGACGTCGCGGTCCTACACAATGGTCCTTGGTACTCCATGTAACCTCAAGATTTCCCTACAAAAAAGACAGGCAACATGTGAAGCATCGTCAATCTTATTGCATGGGACGAAATGTTCCATTTTTGAGAATCGGTCCACAAGAACAAATATGGAATCCTTGCCATTTTGGGTCCTAGGCAAACCAAGCACGAAATCCATACTAATATCTTCCCATGGTTGATATGGAATTTTAAGTGGCATATGTAAACCATGAGGTTGAGCTAGTGACTTAGCTTTGTGGCATGTAGAGCATCAGTTGGTGAAGCGTGCCATGTCGCGGAACATCTTTGGCCAAAAGTACTTGAAGGAGGGAGTGGCAAAGTTCTTGTCGCATCCAAAATGTCCCGTAAGTCCTCCTCCTTGAGCCTGTTGCAAAAGTAAGAAACGAAGAGAAGACTCGGGTATACAAAGTTTGTTAGCGCGCATAAGGTAGCCATTCTTGAGGTAATAGTTCTCCCAACAAGTGTTTGCAGGACATTTTGCACAAGGAAGCGCAAACGAAGGATCATGTTCATATAGATCTTTAACATGCTCAAAGCCAATAACATTCAATTCAAGTTGAGTAACTAACATGAACTTGCGGGAAAGAGCATCCACCACAACATTTTATTTAACCTTAATGTACTTGATCACATAAGGAAAAGATTGAATAAATCCACTCCATTTATCATGCCATTTATTCAACTTGGTTTGACCTTTAAGGTACTTTCGAGTCTCGTGATCGGTATGTATGACAAATTCATGTGGGTGAAGATAATGCTCCCAAACATGCAATACTCGCACTAAAGCATACAATCGTTTGTCATAGTTAGATGGGATAGTTAAGTTGAGCTCCGGAAAGTTTTACACTAGATTATGCAATGGGTCATTTTTCTTTAATCAAAACTCCACCAATACCATTACCACTAGCATCACAATGGACCTCAAAAGTTTTTTTAAAATTAGGCAATGCAAGAATCAGAGCATGTGTAAGCAAAGATTTGAGATTGTCAAAAGCGGTAGATTACGAGGGTCCCCAAACAAAGGGTGCATTCTTCTTATTCAAGGCATGCATTGGTGAGGCAATGGTGCTAAAGTCTTTCACAAAGCGATGATAAAAACCTGCTAGAACATGGAAGCTACGCACTTGTTGCAAATTAGTGGGTTAAGGCCAAGTTTTAGTTGCTTCAATTTTAGACTCACCAAACATGAACACCCATTAAAGACACAACAAAGCCCAAGAAAACAATCTTGTCAACACCAAAACTGCATTTTTCCATATTTTCATAAAGGCGCTCTTTTGTAACAGTTTGCAAAACGGCCCTAAGATGAGTTACATGATCTTTGAGAGATTTGCTAAACACAAGTATATCATCAAAGTAGACCACAAAAAATATGCCAATGTATGGGCGAAGAACATAATTCATAACGCGCATGAAAGTATCGGGTGCCTCCGATAAACCCATAGGCATAACTAGCCACTCATACAAGCCAAATTTTGTTTCGAAAGCGGTTTTCCATTCATCACCTTCTTGTATGCAGATTTGATAATAGCCACTTTTAAGATCAATTTTACAGAAAATGGTGGCAGCGCTAAGTTCTTCTAGCATGTCATCAAGTCATGGTATGGGATTCCTATAACGAACGGTGATAGCATTTATGGGTCTACAATCAGAACACATGTGAAAACTACCGTCTTTTATAGGCACAAGAATTGCCGGTACGGCACAAGGACTCAGACTTTCATGCACATGTCCATGGTCTATGAGATGTTGGGCTTGCCTTTTTATTTCTTTGGTTTCTTCAGGGTTGACACGGTATGGAGCCTTGTTCGGAAGAGGTGCACTGTTGATGAGGTCAATGCGGTGTTTGATGCCACGTAGAAGAGGGAGACCGAGAGGTAGCTCATCGGGGACGTCCACGAATTCCTGCAACAAATGAGACAACACTAGAGGTAGATGGTTATAGTTGTTAGTCCTTGCCGCCTCGTCTTTGCATACTAGGACATAGTGTAGGACACTTGAAGGCTTCTCACACACTTCTCTCATCTCTCTTTTGGTGTCTAGGTGAACTAAGTTCTTTTCTCTCGGTGTGGAATCACTCATTCTGGGCTTCTGGCGCTCACTCTCTTTGTGGTGGGTCACTACCTCACTAGTCTATCCTTGATGCTTGGCATCTTGCTTGTCAGCGAGCACTTGACTCGGTGTCATAGGTCGTAGCATGTACGCCTTTCCTTTCATCTTGAAGCTAAAGTAGTTTGTTCTTTTGTTGTGGATGACGCCGCGGTCTAATTGCCAAGGTCTTCCCAAGAGAAGATGGCACACAGACATGTGAATCACATCACACTCCAAGATGACCTCGTAGGCTCCGATCTTGAGAGAGACTTGCACGGTGTGCTCCACTTGAATGGTGCCGAAGTCGCTAAGCCATTGGACCTTGTAGGGGCGAGGATGATTCTTCTTGACCAATTCTAGCTTGGAACATAGCTCGTCACTTAGCAAGTTGTGAAAATTTCCTCCATCGACGATGACCTTCACGGAACGACCATTGATGCCGGTCTTGGTGTGGAGGATGTGGTAATGTTGGTCTTCCTCTTGTTGGTGATGAGGCGTCAAGACCTTGTATACCACGAGAGCGGGACTTGAATCATTGTCACAAAAGACTTGAGCATCTTCTTCTTCGTTCACTTGATGGTGCATGGTGACGTGTTCGAGAGCTTCCATCTCGTCTTCACTCATGGAGTCATATGTGCCATCATCATTGGCAATCATGGTTCGCTGGTTGATGCATTGGAAAGACTTGTGTCCTCGGCCACAACATGTGAAGCACTTGATAGAACTTGTCTTGACGGGGTCATCCGGTGGCCCCGATCATGAGGGAGTCTCGGACTTGTAATTGCTTGTCGGGGACGATTCGAGGAAGGCATCATTTTCTTGGAACTTGACTTGTCGCCGGTACTTGGTGATGGTCTTGTCGAGGTAGGAAGTGTCGTAGTTGAGGTAGCTTGAGTGTATGAGCCGTAGGTCTTCGAAGAGTACTTGGCGTATTTGAAGTCTTCTTGCACTTGTCACTCCGCCTTGTTCGCTTGATGAACTTGCTCAAGAAGGTTGGATTAGGGTTGGAAATCGGCAATCTTCTTTATTGGGTTGTTGAGGCCATTCAAGAAGTGTGCCATAGTTTTTTCATCATCTTCCTTGACATTGGCCCGTATCATGGCGATATCCATTTCTTGACAGTATTCTTCCATCGTCTTCGTGCCTTTCTTGAGGAGTTGCAACTTCTTGAAGAGATCACCGGTGTAGTGTGTAGGCACGAAGAGAGCTCTCATGAAATCCTTTGTTTGTGTCCAAGTGGCGATGGGTGTGGTTCGCCCTTCTCGTGGCGTCTCTCGATCACTTGTTCCCACCAAATGAGGACGTAGTGTTGAAACTCGAGGGAGGCCATGGCGATCTTCTTTTCCTCGTCGTAGTTGTGAAGAAGGAATATCTTGTCGACTTTCAATGCCCATGGGAGATATTCTTTGGGGTCATTTCTTCCGGTGAACTTGAGCATGGTGAACTTGAGCTTGCCGTAGCGGCGTTCTTAATCATACTGCCGGTTTTGATGTCGCCCTTGCCGTGGTGGAAGGTTTTTAAGCACTCGTTCCCCTTGATGTCGCTCTTGACATGGAGTAAGGTCTTTGACTTCATATTCTTTGTGATAACGCTCTTGGCGAGGATGAGGGCAAGGCATACGTGCCTGGTTCCGTCTTTCTTGCTGCTCTTCACGCCGGGCGGCTTCTTCTTGTCGTGCTTGACAAAGTTCTTCCTCTTGCTCATGGATGAGGCGGCTGCATGCAGCAACGGCTCTAGTGGACTTGCGAAGTTCTTGTTGTGCGGCTTGAGCTTGTTCATCGCGACTTTGTTGCTCATGCCGTGGTGCATCGCCGTCTTGAGATACTTGTCGTGGACGTTCTGGTGGAGGTTTGTCTTGATCCATGGTTTCTTGTTCTTGGCGCCATGCCCTTTCACGTGGGCGAACTCGGTCTTATAAGCCATTGCCATGGAAAGGATTTTCTTGAGCTTGGCGATGTAGCATCCTTTTGACGGTTGGGCTTTGAGTTGAGAACTTTTAAGAATTCTTAATATGAAAATACACATTCTAAAATGACGCATCGAGCGAGACCATTCTGTTTCATTGTGAATGAAAGACGTTTTCG